>CM028136.1:363647500-366210000 GCA_016271365.2 Neoceratodus forsteri | reverse complement strand
AAAATTACCCTAGGTAGATCTACATCCCCTCTCCTCCTCACCACAGCCTATGTCCCCCCCAGCGACCAGAAGCAAGCCTTCCAAGCCATCATGACCCATCTCTCCACCCTACCCCCGAAACAAGAAAAAATACTAGTGGGGGATTTCAACATAAACTGGTTGGCCAAATCAGCCGAGCCTTACATCAATGAGGCTGCTGCCCTCGACCTCACCCAGGTCGTCAAAACCCCCACTCGGCTTCATGCCCGCACAGGAACATCAACTCAAATAGACCTAGTGTTCACAAACCGCCCCCACAAAATAACCTGCACCGAAGTCCTCCCTGGCACCCTTAGCGACCACTCACCAGTACTTTGTAACTGGTCGGGTACCCACCCCAAAACCGTGCCTAAAATTACTACACAACGAAAGCTAGGACCTGGCAAATTACCCCTTCTCAAGGCCCACCTCAGACAGTGGGACTGGACCCCACTCACTAATACACTCGACCCTGACCATGCCCTTGAATTGTTTGTCAACATCTTCAATGCAGCCTGTGATAGGTTCGCCCCTTTTACCAAAACTATGACCAAAGGGAACCATGCCTCTTGGTTCTCAGACCACCTACAAGGCCTACTGCACCAACGTGATGCTCTATGGCACCTGGCAAATGATACCCAACGACCTCAGGATAGGCAGCGCTATCGGGAGGCCCAAAACAAATGCACATGGGCCATGTGCAAGGCAAAGGCTAACCATTACAAAGCCACCTTAACCTCCGCCTGGGGAAATGGGCGCAAGTTCTGGGAGAACATAAAAGAACTCTGTGGCAAAGGCCCAAATCTACCACCGGATCAAATACTCATTGATGGTAGCCTCGACACCAACCCTGCCAGCATAGCCACGGCCCTAAATTCTGCTTTCTCTGACCTCTGTCATGTACTGCCCCCTAATTTCTTTGACCCCCCCACCGGATCGTATCATCCCCCAACCCTCGCCAGCGGCACCTTTCTACCTATGTGTCCTTACCCCGGAGATGGCGAAACCCTACCTTACTAAAGCGTTAAGTAAAACCCATTACAGTCACAACTCCCTAGACTATAGACTTCTCCGCCTCACCTCCATGAAGTCCTGGCCCCTCTCACCCACCTACTAAATCGCTCCCTCTGCCAAGGGAAATTCCCTACCCACTGGAAGTCGGCTTATATCACACCCATCCATAAAGGTGGTGACCGAACATCCACAAATAACTACCGCCCCATCTCAATCCTACCCCCCCATCAAAAGCACTAGAACGCATAGTTGCCGACCAACTCACTGAACACCTGAATAAATATAACCTCCTTACCAGGCAACAACATGGCTTTTGTAAGGACCACAGCACCACTACCGCCCTCCTTGAGTTCACCTCCCATGTCCACTCTGCCCTGGACCACGGCCACCTTACGGGTGCCATCTTCGTGGACCTATCCAAAGCTTTTGACATGGTCAACCATGCTCTCTTACTAAATACCCTGGCATGCTCAGGTCTCTCCAATGACACCATAAAATGGTTCTCCAGTTATCTGTCGGACAGAACCCAGAGAGTCAAGGTAGGCACTGTCCTATCGCCCTGCCTCCCTTTCCGATCTGGTGTTCCACAGGGCTCCATACTTGGCCCCCTACTTTTCAGTCTATACCTCAACTCCCTCCCATCCTCTTGCTCCAGAAATCTACTTCTTTATGCAGATGATGCGGTCTTATTCGCCTCCGACCTGGCTCCCCTCAAACTCCACCAAACCCTCCAGCTTTCTTTCCGTGAAATTGAAGACTGGCTCACCTCCCGACGTCTTACTATCAACTGTAATAAGACCAAAATCATGATATTTGCCCATCCTCAAAACCCACTCAAGTCCCTGTGCCCTATGTTCCTCACTGCAAATCAGACCCCCCTTGAACAAGTATACAACTTTAAATACTTGGGGATCACTCTAGACCCCGCCCTCAACTTTAATCAACATATCCTACACTTAACAACCACTCTTAACACCAGGCTAGGAGTACTCTACCGTTACAAGCATTGCCTCACCCCTGAGGCACTACAACTTACCGTAAACTCCTCGATCCTCTCCCTGTTAGACTACGGCATCCTGATTTACAGTGCCGTGCCCTCCACAGCCCTGAGCAGACTCCGGCTAGTGCTTAACAGAGCCTGTCGCCTAGTCTTAGGATGTGATCGCCTCACTCACTCCTGCTCCCTATATAGCAGCACAAATTGGCTAAACCTGGAAAACAGAATCAGGTACCACACCTGTCTTATGACCAAAAAGATACTACTAGGTCTCACCCCACCCTCCCTACTCCAAATTATTCTCCCTGCACCTCTAAGCAAAACAACCCGAAGCTCTAGCAAGCAGCTACTACGGGTACCCCATGGCCGGACCTCCCAATACCAACGCCCTTTCAACTACAGGGCCCCCTCCTGGACAAACTCCCTCCCAACCCATATTGCGGAGGAAAGAAGGCTGGGCCCTGTTAAATCAATGCTAAAGGAACACCTGCAGGTCTCAAATAATTGTGACTGTCCTTGATGCCGGATCTGCTCTCCTCCTTACAATCAAGCTATTAGCAGCAAATGTACCACAAATACATTTTATATTTTGTTTTCTTTTTTTCTTCTTTGTATGTAACAAGACAAGCAGCCTCTGTCTGAATCTCTCTGACACCTGTCCTCCTCACTCCTGGCTGTGCTAAATTGCCTAAACTTCTCTCTGCTAGCCTACTAAGAAACAACTTTGGAACCTGTTTATGTTATGCTTATCTTGTGTATTTTTTTTAGTAATGTGCTGTTGCTCTGTCTGTATACAAATGTCCCATCCCTGTGGAATTGCTTTGTATGATGTGGAACCTTTGTAAATGAGTCTCTGACTCAAAGGTCTTTCTGATTATTTCAAATAAATAAATAAAATAAAATAAAGCACCCTTCCTAAGCACAGAGCACTGTACATTTTATACAGAGCACAAAATACAAGCCCAGACAGCAAGCCACTTTTCAATGCCAAAAAACAATACTGTCTGTATTATATTACATGTAGACTGATGTAGAATTTCACAGAAGCAGAATCTGTTAAGTCAACACAACTCTACTTCAAAGAACAGCACATACAATATTGGAATTTATTAGGAAGGGGGTAAGGAACAGGTCAAGGTGATGGGTCATCTCCTGCATAACAGGTCTTGGTTAGACCACACCTGTAGTACTGTCTCCAGTTTAGAACTATGCGAAATCCGCAAATTTCATTACATGAAATATTTCATGAACTTCACACATTTCGCTAAATATTTTGTGGGTGCAACATGCAAAATTCTGCCCGCGAAATCACACATTTTTCCCATGAAATAGTGAATTTCACCTGTGAAATGTGGAATTTTACCCACGGGCAACGGAATTTCACCACTCTCGAGTGAAATTCTGCTGCTGGCGGGCAAAATTCACAATTTCGCCAGTAGAATTTCACATTTCATGCAGTGAAATTCATGATTTTGCTGGAATTTCAACCGAAAAATTTAATTTCGCTGTATCTCTAATCCAGTTGTGGTCACCGCAGTACAGAAAAGACATGAAAGAGTTTTAGAGGTTCCACCATGGGTTAATTAGCATCTTAGAGAAAAGAACTAGGAGGAAAGATTGAAAATACTCAGATTAGTCAACCTCAAGAACAGAAGGCTGAGAAGGCATACAGTCATCTTATCATGAATAATAAAGGGGATAGACAGGTTGGAGTATACACATATATTTCAGCTGGTGATTTTAAGCAGATCTAAATAATGTGTACACAGTTAGGGAGGTAAGAAGTAAGGAGAAACACTGGAAATCATTACTTCACACAAAGGACAGTTAGCATGTGTTAAGGCCTACTGAGTGAGGTTATGACATCTAGTAATGTTCAGGATTTTAAAATACAACTAGAAAGATTTCTTAAGGGGAATGACATTAAAGATCACACAGCATGAGTAGCAGTAGCATTCTCGCTGATGAGGTTGGATTTCCGTCCATCCTGAAAATGAATATAGTCATTACCGTAGAGCAGTAGTGGACAAGATGGACCCTGTGACCCTTTTGCTACCACAATAAAAGTACTATGTTTACAATCTCAGTGAAAATAAATTTTAGTCTATAGTACTGTATATGTAAGCAATAATACACAACAGGGTGTTTATAAAGCATTTTAATGCAAGGTCAGTGACATGTTTCATAAATCATGTTGGTGGATTATTCAGAGCCATTTTATAATGCCGTACATGTAGACTGAGGTGATAAAAATAGGATTACTATAATGCTATGGCTTTATTTGTCCCCTTTTTTGCTGCTATCACTGTTACTACCTAGGGATGTGGAGGTTAAAGAGCAGCTTCTGACTAGCACCCCAGTGCAGCAGAAATGATAACTGACCTGGACAGGAGTCCAAATGTACAAACCTTTCCTTTTCTTCCAGTCATTTTGAAAAGTTATGCCCCTCGTAATTTTATTCCCAGACCCACTGGCAAAAAACGGAGTCAGTTCCTGATCCTACGGCCATGCCCCATGCCAGCATACTCAGCCCCGTTTTGTGATGTCACTAAATGAAGGCTGCATGTGCGTGCCCCATTGACTTGAATGGGGCAGTTTTTCCAAAGGTTTTATACCCAATCAACATTGGGATTTTAACAAATCAAAGTGATTGCTCAACTAACAGGGATATAGTATACTTCTCAATAGGAGAGATATTATTCAAATTTTTTTACACTGCCCCCTCCCTGCCTAGTAATCCTAACACTATGGTATCAACAGAAAAACCATGTACCATGAGCGTGACCAGCAAGATGAGTGGGTCGCCAAATCAAATGTTTTTGTAAGATCAAGAAACACTGCAAGAGAGGAATCTCCCAAATACAAAGATCTATGTATACAGTCCATTTAAAATAATAAAGAAGTCTGGGTCCCCAAATTAGCCCTGAAACAATGCTGCTAAGACATTTGATTACTGGATTCCAGACAGTCAGTGGCATGATCAAGAACAACACGTTTAATTTCCTTTGATACAGAAAGCAAAAGAGATATAGAATAATAATTAGTAACCTCAGAGTGAGACCCAGATTTACGTATGGGAACCACAGTCACCTGCTTCCTTATGCAAGCCTGTTATCAGTGTCAGTGGCTCAGTAGGTTGCGCAATCACCTCTGGGGCCAGAACATTGGATGGTGGTGGGTTCTAGCCCCTTAAGCTTTGATCTTTTGTTTGTTGGTCCCATTGTCTTCCTGGGGCTAGGTACAGTCACAGGGGACTGTACTTAGCCCCTAGAATACAACAGGACTGGCAAACATCTGATCGTAGCTAATAAAATTGCTAACATACAGTGCAAGTTATTGAATCTCCCACTGCTGCAGTCCTGCTCTGATGTCAGCTGCAGTGAATTCTGGGATTTCTGGTTACAGAAAATGTCAGCTTAGAAGTCAGCAGACTCAACCTAATACAATCTACTATACTGCAGTAAACAGTAAGTAAAAAAATGTTTGCTTCACAAAGTACAAATGGGGACCGGCCCCACACTTGGGTGGGGGACTTATTGCTGACTGTTCCCCTTTAAGGAAATAACCTGATGCCCTTCAGAATTAAAGTGTCTAGCAACATTTGATGTTTTGTCTCTTCTCCGTATTAAAAATTAATGCTCTGCTGTTCTGGTTTTGAGCTGACTGTTGCTTTTACCAATGTATAAATGAGTGCATGGCCACTTCACTAAGTAAACCACAAGTTTCATACACGTGAGCCTCTGTTTAATTTTTATAACTTCATTTTGAAAAGAATTACTAAGCTCTGTAAGCATGCCTGTGTTTGATTATTGTGAGCAAATACCAAAAGAGTAATCGCCCAGTTGTGGGGACCCAAAACTGAACCCACTGGTATCTGCTTCAATAGACTTGAAGTCAGAATGCACATGATGATCTTTTAAAGTCTGACTTATTTTTGCAGTACTAAGTGGTGGGTTACAAAATGTCATTAACATACTAACATACTAAAATGCCAGCAGAATAGGCCTAATGGTCTTTTGCGTCTGCTTGTTTGGTCAGCCCCCACCCTGGAAGCTGACCTTGCTGCCTCCCTCGCCTTCTCTGGCTTCTCCCTTCCCAGTTCCGGATATTGTCGCTGCATTGGATTTTGCTTCCAGAACCCTTCCCCTGTACCTGTCCCACCCCCTCTTGAACCCCTCCACCGTCTCTGCCTCCACCAGCCCCCTAGGCAGCGCATTCCATGGCTCCACCACCCTCTCAGTAAAGTAGCACCTCCTCCTCCTTTCTCCCTGAATCTTCCCCCCTCCAGCTTCCACCCATGCTCTCTAGTGGCCCCCTCCTCCTTCCTTCGAAGCACCCTGACTGTTCCTCCCCTATTTACCCCCTTCATGTACCTGAAGATCTCTATCATGTCCTCCCAGTCCCTTCTCTCTCTTCCAATGTGTACATATTTAGCTCTTCAAACCTCTCCTCATAGGTCCTGTCCCCCAAGCCCCAAATCATTTTGGTTGCCCTCCTCTAGACCCTCTCCAGGAGTTTAATGTCCCTCTTTAAGTGTGGCCTCCAAAACTGCACACAGTACTCGAGGTGTGGCCTCACCAATCAGTTATACAGAGGGAGTATCACTTCCCTCCTTCTGGAGGTGATCCCCCTAGCGATGCATCCCAGCATCCTGTTGGCCTTGGCTGCTGCCCTCCTACAAGTCTCCGAGTTGTTCATGTTGACATCCACCACCACCCCCAGGTCCTTCTCAGCCATTGAGACTTGTAGCATCCCCCCCCCCGGGTGTACACTTGGCCCGGGTTTCTGGCCCCAGGCAGTACCTTGTATTTCCTGCATTGAACCTCAGCTTCCACTTTCTAGATCATCTTTCCAGAGCCTCCAGGTCCCCTGTAGGGCCACCTCCCTCCTCCCCATCCACCACCGCCCCAGTTTTGAGTCATCCACAAGAGACTCATCTCACTCCTGATACCTGTCCTTATGTCAGAGACGTGTCGTTGAACAGGAGGGGCCCAGGGACTGATCCCTGTGGGACCCCACTAATGACCCTCCTTGGGGATGAGACTATCCGCCAACTACTAATTCCTCTGGGTCCAGTTCTGGAGCCAATTGCTTATCCATCTGATTATCTGGTTCCCACCCCATTTCTCCCAGCTTATCCAACAGGCCCACGTGAGGAACAGAGTCAAATGCCTTGCTGAAGTCTAGAAAGGGCGTCCACTGGTCTACCCAGGTCCAAGGCACTCGTCACCCAGTCATAGAACTCCACAAGGTTTGTCTGACACGATTTCCGGCGAATCCATGCTGTCTATCGTCCAGGCACTCTGACTTTTCCAGGTCCCCCAGCCTCTCCTTGACAATGCCCTCCATCACCTTGCCCACCACCGATGTCAGGCTGACAGGCCTGTAGTTCCCTGCCACCTCCCTTGATCCCCACCTTGTGGATAGGCACTATATGCGCCACCTTCTAGTCCTGGGGCACCCACCCTGTCCTCAGAGAGATGCTGAAAAGCTCCACCAGGGGTTTCGCCAGGACATCCGCAAGTTCCTTCAGCACTCTGGGATGTAATTTATCCGGCCCCAGTGGTTTCTCCATCTTAAGGGACCCGAGGGCTTCCCTCGCTCTCTCTGCTGTGATTTCCACTTCCGCTACGTCTTCTCCCTGCTTAGTCTTCCTCCCTCCTGCCAGTGATGCCCCCCCTCTCCCCACACCCGCCGATCGGTAAGGGTCCCCCCCTCCTCAGTATCACTGTCTCCTCCCATGTATGATGCAGCACCCCCAATTTTTGCTTGGTGAAAACTGAGGTGAAGTACTCATTTAGTACCTCAGCCTGCTCCCCCGGGTCTTGTGCCCATCTCTCCCCTGTTTTAATCCTGCTAATCTCCCCCTTCACCTTTCGTTTTTCCCCAATGTATCTAAAGAACCCCTTGTTCCCTCTCCTAATTTCCCTGGCCAGGTTCTGCTCCTTTCTTGCCTTAGCCGCCCTCACCACCCTAGTGGCCCTTCTAGCCATCAGCTCATACTCCCCTCAATCCCTTTCACTCCTTGAGCACTTGAATTGCCTATAGGCTGCCTTCTTTCCCCGCACCACCTCCTGGACCTCCCTGGTCCACCAGCAGGGTTTTAGGGCCCTACCGCATTTTCGTCTTATTCTTGCACAGGTGCTGGTAGCATCCTGCACCCCTCTCCTGATGATTTCCCACCTACTATCAGCATCCATGTCTGACCCAATCCCATCCAAATGCTCCTTAAGGATCCTTCCCATTTCCTTAAAATCTGCCCCCCTGAAGTCAGTTACCTCCGTCTTTGTGCAGCCTTCTACCCCTCTATATGTCCTAATACATTGTTCACTGGACTTTAAAATATCACATTTCTTTTGGATGATTTAATTTATATTACAAAAGCTGTACAAAATGGAGTGGAAAACATCACTCTTTCAGTGTTTAAGGTGTGTCTGGCTCTTATTTAAATAAATTCTCTCTTGTTAAACTTGTGGCTCTGTTCTTGGCACATGCGATAACCTTTTTGTCATAGATCCTTGCTGCACCAATGGTATCACACACGCTGGTGCGCATGTGACTGTGCTTCAAACTCCAGTACTGCACATGGGCAAGTCAATGGTGCACTTCTGACGGGTCACAAACACTTCACAATCATGCCATGGAGAAACCATAGAGGAAACTAATAGCCAGCCATCCAGTTAAGTCTCCAAGCCTTTGAGCTATGTCTAAAGACAGCTGTGATAAGCATGACTCAGGGAGGTCTGAGAAAGTGCTAAATCTCTTTAACCCAAGAAATGTAGCATGGATGATATAGCGGATAATGCCTGATGTACTGGTGATAACCATGGTATAATCACCTCAAGTGGTTTCTAGGGCATCAGTAAACGCTCGAGAGGTTTACAATTGCTCTAGCAATCATGAGAGATGATTACACCACGGTTATCACCTGTACATCAGGCATTGTCATTTATAGTGTATGAGACTCAACATGAGACGTTACCCCCCACCCGAACACAAGTAATTTAGCCTTACCTTATTAATGAGTCTGCACTACAGCCACATGATTGTGTAGGAAAACAATTTATTACAATACACGGACTGAATGACAGTGGGCCAAAATAGCACCAGAGTCAAAATCTCTATCAGGCATAGAGATTGCTAAAGTCAGTAACAGTAAACTGAGACAACTGGAATGTTATTTGAATACTGTACTGAGGCTAACAGTCACATTCTGGGTGTGTAGAATGCTGGATGACACTGGCATTCCATTTTGTAAACCCACTGCTATGACATAGATGAGATAGGTTTATAAGGTTCTGACATCACAACATAGAGGACAATGTATGGTCCTCTATCAGTAACTGGTCTGTTAACCATGGAGAGGTTGCTAGGGCAACCATGTAAACCTCGAGAGCGAGGCTCGAGAGGTTTGCATCACCATGGCAACCTCGAGACGGTTAACAGTAACCGGTTGCCGATAGAAGGACCATACATTGCTTTTTTATAGTGTATGGTCCCAAGAAAAAGGGAAAACGGCTTCTTACTTTTCTAAACGGAGTCAACGCCGAAGCTTTTCAGTCCTTCCCTTACTGCTGCGTGCATCCGTCGGTTCCCAAGTGTAAAAAAAGGTGAGCATATGCGCAGACCGATCCCAGTTGTTAACCTATCAATGTGACGTAGCATTGATAGGTTAACAACATTACTACGTCACATCGATGGTATAACAACTTTAGGAAATGATGATTTCCTAAGGTTAACAGTGTTCTACCATAATTATAGTGGGATTACATGGTTGTAATGTGTTTGATTTCAGTGGATAATAATGGTTACCCGTATATTATATGAATATAAACAAACCAAACCTTCTGGTGACTGGGAGAGGCTTGAACATTTAATGAACAAATGAATAGTTAATATGACCGATGCTAGAGCAAATGTTTACCTCGTTTACTTTTATACATGTGATCATTCACAATCCCCAGTTCACAGCCCCACAAAAGTCTGGAAAGAGGATGATTATTTATTTGGATGGCCATTTGCAATGAAACCTTATAGATATGAAAAATCACTGATTGTCTTCAACTCCAAATGGACAAACACAAAACATAGAAGCATGGAAACATAGAAGTTGATGGCAGATAAGGGCCTCCAGGCCTTCCTTGTCTGCCCTGTTACCCTACCTATTGTGACTCAGCAGGCACTAATCAGCCTACTGCCCCCTACTCCTACTTTTTCAAGATCCCCTTGTGTCTGTTCCATTCATTCTTGTAACTTGTAACTGTTTCTGCCTCCACCACTTTTGCTGGCAGGCTGTTCCATTTGTCCACCACTCTCTCTGTGAAAAAGTACTTCCTCACATTACCTCTGAACCCCCCCCCATCCAGCTTCATATTGTGCTCTCTCGTCCTTGAGCATCTTTTTCTCAGGAGGATGGTACCTCCTGTACTCTGTTTTTCCATGAGGTATCTGAATGTTTCAATTCTGCCCCCCCCCTTTCCCTCCTGTCCTCCAGGGAGTACAAATTTAACTCCCTCAGCCTTTCCTCATAGGGTACATTGTGCAGGCCTCTCACCATTTTGGTTGCCCTCCTTTGTACCACCTCTGCCCTGTTAATAAAGGAATAATGCACAACAGAGACATGCTGGGATTACGTTATGCCTTGGGTGGTTGTGCACAAGGCCGCAGGTACAGTGCACCCAACACCTGAGAAGTGACATTATCCCAGCATGACACACACCCTGGAGTGCATTATTCCTATTATACAATGGCTCATTTGTGAATAAAAAAAACATGAGACAGTACATTTAAAAGTATTTTTTTTCTGTTTTTTTTTCAATGCGTAGGTGTACTTTTTTGAAAAAAAGTGTTGATTGACTGCACTGGCCAGTAGGTGGAGCTGCTGCTAATGTGGCCCTGTAGTCTGCATAACTAAGCCTTCTGTCTCATATGTCTGATTTGATCTTTAGGCTTCTGTCCTGTGGTAGTGACCCATCACCCCCCCACAGTGGCTGGCATACAATTTGAATAGCTGTTTGTGATTTCGACATGGGCTACCCCTTTTCCCCACTCACCATCACAGCTCAAATGTTGGAGGGAAAAACGGGCTAAGAGGTAAGTGCTCCCCCTCCCCCCCGTTACTGCCAGCCATTGATCTGAGGATGTCTGCATAGTAAGAGAAAAGGAGGTGGGGGGTGGTTGGAAAAATGTATTTTTTTTTTGTTGTTGTTGTTAGTGGTGAAGTTTTTGGAAGAAAGTGAGTTGAAGACCAAGCAAGTGAGAGCCATGCAGTGACTGCTTGAAGACGTGGTTTCTCCCTCGCTCAGTAGGCGTGCTCAGTCTATGAATGGGTTTCAGTTTTTCAAGTAAAAAGAAGAATCTTTGTGGATTTTATTCCCTCCCACCCTCTAACCAACTCTTTCCTCCTACCTCCTCCTCCTTCTGCACTTTCAGCTCACCCCCTTGCACTTATATCTTGACTAGGTCATACTTCTGACTGCTTATTGTACAGGCAGTGTATCCTGTCTTTGTAATACTGTGTTTTGTAACTGTAATTTGTGCTTTGTAACCTCTAATCTGCTCATTGTACTACAAATGTTTTCCTAGACATTGTAATACTGTGTTATACATAATGGGAAGGATTTAAGCCTGAGGTTCAATGGGCGGAGCCACTGCGTCACTCCCCCATCAGGCTTTAAAAGTCAATCATCCTGGTCCACCCCAGGATTAGTTTCTCATTGCAGCCGGAGGCCTTGTCGGCCATTCTCTTGCTGCTCTCCCACTACTTCGCTCTTCCGTCTGTTTGCCTCTGGAATTTTCATTGTCCATCTGATTCCATTCCCCTCGCTCCTCTGTGCTGGTGTCCCTGCCACTCACCATGGCTGTCCAGTCTCATATCTCTCTTCAGTCTGTCCCCCCTTCCTCCCTGCTCATCCATTTGTTTTGTCTCACCCTGTCCCATTTCTTTCCTCTTTGTGCTGCTCGCTCACTGCCATCCTCTTCATTGTCTTCGCTCTCGCCCCCCCCTTGCAGTGCTTCTCTTGGGTTTCTCCTCCTCCTGCCTAGTCTTCCCTTACCTCCTTTCCTCCTCCATTTCTTGGCTCACCTACTCTGAGCTGCTTTCTTCTAGCTTGCCCTTGCTCTATTCATTTGTTCCCTAGGTTGCGGGCTGCTGACCTCTAGGCCTCCTGCCACTCCTCCATCGTTCTCCTCCAGCTGCCTGCCTCTCTGCTCTTCCGGGTTCATCCCGGCCCTCTTCGTATCACTTTCTGTGGGTTTTTCTCCTCACTGGGAGCCACCGCTCTGCTCCAACTTTCCCTGCAGTTACCATCGGCGAATGGCTCCTGCACCCGGAGCATGCCCTTCCTGCTCATTCTGACCACCATAGATTTACATGACGTTTGAGCTGCCAGTGCTCTTTCTCCGGGCATCATTTACACAGTGCAATTCCCCATTGCTGATCCTCCCTACTCTGCATCCCTGCCTGCTTTTTTCTCAACCGTGTTGGACCCCCTGCCCCTTCCTGGACATCGAGGCCACACCTGCCCTGCCTCAGGACTTTTCTCTTCATGCGTCTCCATTTCTCTTGTTGCACTCCTCATTCGTACTTGACCTTTGCACCTCGATGCCTACCCATTCCACCTTGTTTCTTTGCTTCACTTTCCATTTCGTGTGCTTGGTCCCTGCATTCCCTTTGGTGGGCTCTCGCCCGGTGTCTGCCCCCGTCAACTCTGCTCCTTGCCCTCCTCCTCTTGTTCCCTCCTCCCTCCATTCTGTTCCTTCTCTGACCTGTGCTTTCTTTTGTTTTTTTTTCCCTATTCTGCTCTCCTTGAGTCCCATGCTACCACATTGACCTCCCTTCCCTCATCGACTGTCCTTTGCTCAGTGTGACCTCAGGGTCTACTCATTTATATTGCTTACTTCATTGTTCATCATTTAATTCCTGTCTCACCATTCAACCATCAGAGCCTTCAAGGCTTCTTTCCATCATCGTACTTTCTCTCTGGATTTCAAGCATTTCATTTCAGCTAGGTTTAGGCCTTCAGGGTCTACTTCCTCACATCGATCACTCGAGCATCCCTCTCTGAGTCTTATGCTACCTCATTGTCCTACTGCATTCGTGCAGCGATCATCACCATCAGTCTTCATTATCCTCAGACCACATCTGGATACCCTTCATTCATCTGGCCTCTACATGGGTCTCCTCCTTCACATTACATAGTCGAGCATACCCCTCTCAGGTCCCTGCTGCCTTGACTCAAACTACTCCCTCAACTTCTCGTGCCCGCTCCCTCATCTTTGCATGCCCGTCTCAGGGTAAACCTCACTCATCTACCCTTCGCTCATCTATCCCTTGCTCATACAACCTCTCGTTAGGTCTTTTCATTCACATCGATGTTCCTCCCCCTGTTCTGCGGCTGTAGCTACGATCTCAGAGGATCTCCAGATGATTAAAAACTCTGTGGCAACCTTAACAACGTGAGTTGGGGACTCTGAAGCAAGGTTTGTTTCCCTTGAAAAAAAGCAAGAGAAGTCCGGCCAGGAAAGTTTGAGCTTATCACGAAGGCTTAAGAAGTTGGAAGACAAATTAGAAGATTTGGAGGGGCGCAGTAGGCGCAATAACCTGCTGATTATTGGAATGCCGGAGTGGGAAGAAGGCAGTGCCCCGATTCAATTTTTGCAAAAGCTATGTGTAAAAATAGCAGGTCCGTCCCCTAATGGTGGGGATTATGTCATTGAAAGGGCTCACCGTGCCCTTCGCCCCATGCCACCAGCAAGTCAGCCTCCCAGACCGATTATTTTTAAACTACTAAATTTCCTAGATAAACAACATATCCTTGCGAAAGTCAAAGAGACCTGAGAGGTGACCTGGGAGGGTCAGAAGATCTGCATCACACAAGATCTCCCACATTCGGTTCGACTGAGGCGACAGGAACTACATCCGCTAGTGTCAAAACTGGTGGCAGCTGGCAAGCCTTTCAGAGTTAAATACCCGGCGCTCCTTCTCGTTAAACATGATGACAAATGGCTCTCTTTTGATTCTCCTGATCAGGCACTGCAAGGTTTAAAAGAGCTGTTCCCTGATTTATACAAGTGAACAGGGGAATAGAGTGATAAGGTGGCTATGATCAGCTCAGGGATGTGACTGCATTCTAATTAATCTGCTCTGTTCTCCCGTCACAGCTCTATATAGGAGAGTTGAGCAGGTTGGATTCGATCCCTCGTACTGTAGACCTAGATTTCATAAAGGAGGATGAAGCAATTATGGGTGTCCTTAACTGTCCCCTAGGAGCTTCACGGTATATGGAGGAAGTTTTCCAAATGTTCGTTTTTGTACTCCGGATGTTTTATTCACTCGGGGCATCAAATGGTTAACTGTGTTCCATTTTATTAATGCAGCGTTGTTTGTGATGGAGATATGCATAGACTGAATGGGCAATGGGGGTTCTGTATCTCCCAAATGAAGAAAGGGGCCGTCTAGAAGCCAGATTGTTTCACTCCATCAGGAGCACTGGTGGCATACTCCCTTGCTTTTTCAAGTTAGAGCAGTCGTTACATCTGGAGCTGCAAGTGGTCCTCCTATCAGTCAATTTAGAGACTATTGTTTGGCCATTTAGTTTGAAGATGCTGCACAGCTAGTGCATTCGGGCTTACTCCCTCCCTTCCTTTAACGGAGTTATAATGTTTCTGCTTTATTGAAGGGACACATTCGTTAGATAGAATTTGGTTCTGGGGGTTCTTCATATTCGAGATTAATAAGATATAAATATTTTTTAAATATGGGAATGCTGGCTTGTTTGTTTTATTTTAGAGAGTAGCTTAAATAGGGAGAAGGAGATTACTTTCACCTGTTACCAGTGTGAACAAATAGTTATGAGGTTAACATAGTTGACTAGTGTAGTTCGACACTGGATTTCAATCAAGCACTAATTTTTTAGTGGTTGAGGCTATTGAACTGAAATGTCAGTGGAAACTACAGAATAATTTTCCATAGATACCAATCCAGTATATTTTTCAAGTTATTATGCTACATGTTCGATAATAGGGTACGGTGTTACTGATTATATAGATAACTATAGGGTGGGGATTATATTAGGCTCTTACTTTTTCAGACTCACAATGATTGGTATCGAGAATGTGGTGGGGGGGCATCGGGGGCTGGAATGTTTCTTTTTGGCTTGCGCTTTAACATCATGTGGCAGTTAAACAGTGGGAGTGCAGTTAGTTTGAACTGGGGGTGGTTTTCAACGTTGTGGGTTTGGTGTTTAAGAGCTTTATTTTTGGGGGCAGTGTTGTTTTACTAGGGGTGGGTATTATATTAGTAAGGGGGATGACCAAATACTGCCATGCCTTGTTTTTAACGACCATTTTAATGACCATTAAGGTTTTTCTGCTGGGACTGACAGGTTTTTCCAGAACAATATCTTGATTTGAACCTGAGTAGTCAATATAGTTTTGTAAGCTGGAATATTAAAGGAGCTAAAGATAGGGTTAAAAGGCAAATGATATTGAAACATCTCTTGCATCTTTGAGTAGGAATAACTTGTCTCCAAGAAACTCATTTGAGGCGGGAGGATAGCTCCCTTTTCAAAAAGCAGTGGGTGGGACAAGCTTTTGGAACAGGGATATCAACTAATAAAGGTGGGGTAGTGATTTTAGTAGCAAAAAAATGTCCCTTTCAGATTAACCCAAGAGATCTGGGATCCAGGGGGCTGTTACATTTTGGTACATGGTATGCTGGAATCTCAGCCAGTGCTGTTTGGTTCAATCTACAGCCCAAATACTGATTCCCCTTCGATTTTTGTACAATTACTAAACCTTGTGGTAACCAATCCCCTGAAGCTAACGATACTAGGTGGGGACTGGAACCTTGTTCCCCAATCAGAATTGGATAGGTCAAACTGTAATAAGTGTGGCCTATCCCCAGCTCAACAAGCTTTGAAAGACTTGATCAGAGGCACTGGCTTGATTGATGTATGGAGAGTCCTAAATCCTACAGAGAGGCAGTATACCTTTTTTTTCTCTCCTCATGGGACCTATTCCCGAATTGACTATTTTCCTATAAGCTCTTCTGCCCTGTCTGGTGTACTAGATGCGGGGATCTATGCTAGAGTCCTGTCAGACCATGCGCCCATTAGTATTAATTATTGGTTAGGGGCAGGTTGTAAACAATCTCCCCAGTGGCGGCTGAACACTCAGTTGCTTCGTAATACGGTTTCCCTGACGCACATCAAGGAGTTTATTACATTTTTTCTCAATTGTAATAAGGGATCAGTTGACAAGTATGATCTGATGTGGGCAGCCTTAAAATGTTCCCTAAGGGGAGAATTCATTAGAATGGCGACAAGAAGAACTCGTCAACAAAGGGCTCAGATGGACAGTCTCCTTACATCGATCAAAAGCCTGGAGCATACCCTCTCTCGGCATTGCTCGGCCAATGACTGGGCTAGACTGTATCAGTTTCAGGCTCAGTATGTAGGTCTGATTTTGCAGAAGGCGGAGCTGTCTCTCCATCGAACTAAGTTAAAGTATCTAGAGACAGGAGAAAGAGCAGGGAAACTACTTGCACTCCGTATTCAGCAATTGAAAACTTCACAATTCGTCCCGGAATTAGTTTCACACAAGATGGACAAGTATGTACTGATCCTAATGAGATAGTGGAGGGTTTTAGACGGTACTTCCAAGAACTTTATGCGGTTGATCCTTCCTTACGCCCCTCTAAGGCTGATATAAGCCAATATCTTAACTCAATAATCTTGCCTAAAATTACTAATGCGGAGGCAACCTCCCTGAGTGCCCATATCTCCACCGAAGAAATTCAATTGACCATAGAACAATTGCCTGTTGATAAATCTCCTGGCCCTGATGGGTTACCAAACAATTTATATAAGGCATGTCAATCTGTTCTAATTCCAGTATTGAGTGAGGTATTTAATTACTGGTATGATAAAGGTATATCGGACCCTAGTTTTCAGGAGGCTTTGATAACCTTAATTTTAAAATCAGGGAAGGACCCTTTAAGTCTGGGAAGTTACCGTCCCATATCTTTGCTCAACTCTGGTATCAAAATACTAGCTAAAATTTTGGCCAATAGACTCTTGAAGGTAATGGGCAATCTTATAGGTCACGAGCAGGTTGGGTTTATGGTGGGGAGATCGTCTGCGGATTATGTCTGGGCTTTTACTTATTTCGCGTCCAGGGACTCCAACATACCAATGGTGCTGGTGTCCCTGGACGCGGAAAAAGCATTTGATAGGGTCTCTTAGGATTTCCTTTTTGCCACCCTAACCCACTTTGGATTACCTGAAGCCTTTCTTAAGTGGGTACAGCTTTTTTTCCCCATCAGCTAGAATTAGATGTAATGGTATACTCTCCGTTCCCTTTCAGCTTTCTCAGGGCACAAGGCAGGGATGCCCCTTGTCCCCTTTACTTTTTAATTTTTATTTAGAACCCCTGATCCGAAGGTTGTCAGCTAATCCAAGTATTATAGGTATTCAGGTAGGTAGCGCAAGGTATGCGCTCTCAGCATATGCAGATGATATATTACTGCATGCTGAGAACCCACAACTGACTATTCCGGCTTTACTCTCTGAAATTGAGGATTTTTCCATGGTATCATTTTATAAATTGAATTGCTCTAAAACTAAAGTTTTTCCTTTAAATGGCAGAGTGATGAAGGCGGAATTAGCACCCTATGGTCTCTCTTGGGAAGCAAAGTCCCTAACATATTTGGGTATTCGAGTCTCTAGGGATATAGGATCAATGATTAAGGATAACCTTTCTAACTTACTTAAAACATTAGCTGTGGACATGGAGAGATGGGGATTGCTCCCTCTTTCCTTATGGGGAAGACTAAACACTATTAAAATGAATGTACTACCGAGGAGTTTATATCCAATGGGGATGTTGGGATGCTTCTTACCCAAAATATGGTTTGCCAGGCTTCAAAGAATGGTCAGTGGTTTTATATGGAGAGGGAAAGGAGTCCGCAGGGCTTATTTTAAGTTAACTGCTCCTAAGCATCAGGGGAGGACTTGCGGCCCCCTCCTTCTTCTTATATTATGCTGCTTACCATCTTAGTAAGCTGGCATTGTGGACTAAAAATTACAGACCTTTAGAATACTCCCCACTGTGGTTGAGTATAGAGAAACATTTGGCAGCTAAATCCCACTGTTCGTTATCTGCACTTTTGTACGTTACTCCCTCTTATATACCCAGATCCCTTAAGAATATTCCTATAGGATGGTCACTTAAGGCCTTTCATCAACTCCAGAAGCATCTTGGAGTGAGATGGTACCAGTCATTTGAGCAGCCTATCATAGGTAATCCACATTTCAAGACTGGATATAACCCAATACCTTCCACCTTTTGGCCTCAGATTAACAGCTATAGGGTCTCTGATCTATTTTTGAATGGGAGACCGATCCCTTTTCGACCACCTCCAAAGGTGCATTAGAGTACCAGATACCTCTGTATTTAAGTATGCACAAATTAGTAAAGCCCTTACCTCCTTCTTTTGCAGTATTCCTGTGACAGATTCAGCAGTTGCAGATGTGTCTACAATCCTCCAGGCGGCTTCCCAGTTCCATCCCATTTCTAATACTTATAAGACTCTCCAAGCATTGGACTCCAAATTACCAACTGGGATTTGTTATTATTGGACGAAGGAATTGGGAATCCCCGAGGACACTGATTTATGGGAAAAACTCTGGCAGACATCTTAGAAATGCATAAAGCAGGACAGACTCCGGTTAGTCCATTTTAATATTATGCATAACCTTTATTTTACACCAGTGAAGCTTTTTAAAATGGGCAAATTGACTTCACTGGTTTGTGGTCGATGTAAGAGTGATATTGGTTCCCTTTACCATATGTTATGGACTTGTCCCAAAGCGCAGAGCTTTTGGCAATCTATCCGTAAAATCTTGGACCCTCTTCTGGGCTTGGAGGTTTTGTTTACCCTGAAGTCTGTCTGTTAAATTATTACCCTCCTGGTACCCCAAGAGTCAGAAGCATATGGCGCTTGTTGCAGTGGCTAAACTGACTATTATGAGACACTGGGCAGAAGATATACTCCCTCCTGTAGTAGAATGGTATAGGGAGGTCTTATTAGCGTTGCAGTTGGAAAGACATATTGCCTCCATGCAAGATAGGTTGAATGCCTTTCTGGCAACTTGGGAAGCCTTAGAGACCCTTCTTGCTTTATGGAAATCTTAATGGTCTCGCATATATTTTGATGATATGGTCTTATCTTAGCTTGGCAGTGTTTGGTATAAGGGATGAGGGGGGAAGGGAGGTGGGGAGGCCCTTCATTGTGTTTTATGTTTTTCAGGGGGTTTTTTTGTAATTGATTTTATGTATGGTTGTAATATGATCCGTTTGGTTTTGTTTGTTATAACATTTTTGTTTGTTGGATCACTGAAAATTAATAAAGCATACTTAATTAAAAAAATAAAATTTGATGTGGTCTTTTGTATGTTGGGACTAGATCCGCGATGTTATGCTGGGATAAAATCATGGGTCCAGTCCCAGACTGACCAATGAGAAGCCAGCATTCTTTCCTGCCATTGTATAATACCCTTTTGAAGATGGGGTCTCCAAAACTGGATGCAGTGCTTGAGGTGAGGCCTCACCAATGATCTATACAGTGGGTTTATTACATTCTTCCTTCTGGTGTTTCCCCTAACTATGCTTTCCTCACCTTCCCTGCTGCCTTGTCACTCTGTTTTTGACATCTTCAGGTCATCAGAGATGACTACACACAGGTCCCTTTCTTGTTTTGAGGCTGCGATTGCCTCCCCTCCCAGGTGGTAAATTGCCCCCCTGGGTTTCTTTGACCCATATGCATTATTTTCCACTTTTTTGCATTAAAACCCAGCTGCCAATCCTTCAACCAATCCTCCAGTCTTTTTAGGTCTCTTCTCATTCTATCCACCCCTCTTGAGTGTGCACCTTGTTGCAGAGTTTAGTGTCATCTGCTAACAGGCATACTTTCCCTTCCAGCCCCTCTGCAGTGTTGCTGATAAAGACATTGAAGATGACTGGACCTAGCCCTGATCTCTGGGGGTATCCCACTGGTCACTCTCCCTACTGCAGAGCATGTGCCATTTACCATCACCCTCTGGGTTATATTTTCCAGTCAACTCTCTACCCATCTCACTACTTTAGAACCTACTCCTAGGTTCTCCAGTTTGTTTATCAACCTTATATGTGGAACCGTATTGAAGACCTTGTTAAAATCTAGGTATGCTACATCCACAGCCCCCCCCCGATCCATTTCCCTGGTTACCCAGTCGCAGAACTCTATGAGGTTCATCTGGCATGGTTTCCCCTCTGTGAAACCATGCTGTCTTGGGTCTTGCAGACCACTGGTTGCTAGGTATTCCACTATCCTTTCCTTCAATAGTTTTTTCATTACTTTGCATAGTACAGAGATCAGGCTGACTGGCCTGTAGTTACATGCCTCCCCATTATTTCAATTTTTGTATAGCGGGACCACATCAGCCATCCTCCAGTCCTCTGGTACTTCCCCTGTTTCTAATGACAGGCTAAACACAGCTGCCAGTGGTGCAGTCAAACACCTCCTTCAGTTCCCTCAGTATCCTGGGAGGTACTAGGTGAAAATAGTGCTGCAATAACAATGCAAAGCAAAACATCATGGAGAAAATAGCAAATACAATCACAGCAATGGTACAGAAGAGCACACAGGGAAAACGGCAAGACAAGGACTGAAAATCATACACAGCAAGTAGCAGGTAAAATGTGGGGGTCTTTGCCCTCTGCACCCCCCAAATGGAGGGTTTCACCTCCAGCAGCCTTCTCCTAAAATATAACCATACTCCATGTCACACTTTTAATGGGGATAGCAGCTAAAGTCATAAACATTTGTATCATAGGTCCAGCATTGTTGCTATTGCAATGTCGTCACTTTGCTGAATGCTCAAGATGTGCCAATTGCAGTCGAACAGTGTCAGCATGTGTTTCAGCAACACACTGCTAGCACAGTCTCCAGAACCATCAAGGCTATGCTGTAGATTCAGCAATGTCTGCCTCAACACCCGCAGCAGTGGAATTGATTGGCTGATGGAGGCAGACTCACCACTCACTGCCTGTGTGGCATGTTCAAAAGGCTGCAAAATCGTTATTACAGAGTCCATGAGGTGCCTCTGTTCAGTCGTCATAGACATGGAGGCCCCGGAACTGTCACAGCTAGTGTGCATAACAAGATATTCTGAGATGGCTTTGTATTGTTCATACAACCTCTCTGCCATGTATAAAGTGGAGTTCCATCAGGTGACAACTTCCAGCTTCAAGCGGTGCTGAGGCAGGCTGTTTTGTATCTTCAACTGCCGCTGTTGGTCACGGGCCTTTCCAGATCTTGAAAAGTGAGAGCAGATACGTTGTGCAACGGTCAACATTTCCTTTATACCAGGGTGCTGCAGAAACTCCTGAACCACAAGATTTAAACAGTGGGCCATGCATGGAACATGAAAAAAAACACCATTCGTGATGCATTTCACCACATTTGACCCATTGTCATTTGCTATGAACCCAACTCTCAGGAACAGAGGGTTTAGCCATCTGTTAATTTCAGTCAGTACCACGTCCAACATGTTCTCACCAGTGTGTTAACAGGTCACATTTCGCATAGCAATCATTGCATGCTGTCGAATTCCTGGAAGATTGCTACCTCAACAATCCACCTTACTGCATTGATTATTCACACTATCAACATCACAAACAACCCCCGGCACCTGCGTCCAGTGTGCGGTTATACACAGAATAAACTCCTGCTGTTTTACTTGTCCACATATCCATATCTTAAGCGGATGAATGGAAGGGGCGAATGCTGAAGGTATGTCTTACTGAGTCAGACACAGTGCGGAACAACCGGGGACAGCATGGGTAGAAAAGTATGTCCTGGATGGGACTTTCCATTTTGGACAGGCATGTGCAGCAAACTGCCAGAACCCAGAATTCTCCACAAAAGAGAAGGGCAAAAGATCAATTGCCAGCATTTCTGCTACAGCAGCACTGAGTTCATGTGACACTGTATGATTCGGGGGGTACTTCAGCTTATGCGCTAAAACACTCTGTAACATGGGCTGACTTAGACGTTTTACACAGGGTGTGTTGATCACAAATGGGTGTGCTCTGTGATGAATGGCATTGGGAGGGGGTGGAGTGTGGACATTTGATAAAGACAGTTGTACAGGTGATGATGACAAACCCAGAAATGCTGTTATTTTGCCAGATTTGCCAACCGGGGTTGATGTACCACTTGCACTAGACATACTGCATTCACCACCACCACCACAAAAACTGCTACTCTCACCAGCACTGGACAACATCTCAAAGTCATTATGGTCCTCCACCTCATCATGCCTGTAGTACTGGGCTTAACAGTCATGGAAGGGGATAACATGCTGGCTATGGTTGCCGGTGACACGGGTGAATGCCCCACTGTGGTATTAGCTGCCAGCTTGTTCTGGGTCCACAGTGCCAAGTGCCTATTCTTAAGATGTGTTTGCTGTCCTCCTGTGCCCAGATGGCTCCCCTTTTTACCTCGACTCACACGCACATGGCAAACCTGGCAGATTGCAACTGAATCATCATTTGCATCTTGAACAAAAAAATCCCAAACAAGGGATTGTGATGCTGTGCTTTTAACATGTCTATGATGTGGCTTATTTAAGTCCGCTATTTTAAGCACTGAAGTGGGGGGGGGCACATGATGTTTTGGGCACTGCACACCTGGACTGCAACTGACCACCATGACTACTTATCATATTGATTACTGGGTCACCATGATCATCAACTAAAACAGGTTGATCACAAGTTTTTACAGGGGGAGGGATTCCTGCAAACAGACTCAGACACAGCCACTTTTAATTTATTTTTCTCCGGTTCCCAACTGGGGTCAATTACATCATCATCATATTCATCAACGTCACACACATCCACATCTTCTGCTTGGATGCTAGCATTTGGACTGCATGTTGCAACAACAGCAACATCATCATCATCATCACATTCATCATCAGCATCTACACCACCATTACCTGATATTTTTTCACCACACTGTGAAGCACTGCATGGAAAATGCGTGACGTTAAGTGCCACGGTGGATGGAATATCACATTGCATGCTATCGTTGACATGATTATCAGAATCCTCAGGTTCAATTACTGGGATGTTACTGGGAAGTATGACATCACCTATGCTGCCACTCACTTGCACTGCTTCACGCTCAATATTTTTGGATATGGTATACTGGTCAGAATTAGAACTTGATGCAACAATACTAATACTACCTCCACCACCACTAACACAAGTAACACTAACACCAACAGCTGGGAAAACATCATCTCCTCCAACTATGAGTGAAGCTACTGATTGGGCTCTAAAAAACATTTCAGGAGAAATACCTTTCCTCACATTAGCAATGCACTTCTTCGTCTGCGTACTACTACCATGCCCAAAGACCATCTTACTGCCAACATGGCCATGTCGAGAAACAGCTTTGCTTGCACATCTCTTTGCAGGCATTTTGGGGGATCAATCACAAATATTACAACCAAATTCAGATTTTGATACGTTCACTCACTGATTGCAAGGACGCTGGATGTGAAACCAAATAAACAACTGTGGCTTCAGCAACAGATAAGAGACTACTCTGAGACTGTCACGGAATTAAAACAACTTCAGTAACCAGTGGTGCTTATGAGGTCACAAAAACAATCCAATCTGGTAAAAAATACCTTTTGAACGTGGGGGGAGGGCACTGAATGCAGACAGTGCTGATTTTTACGGCACTACAAGCAGCAAAACTAAGAACAAATACCACGATCGCAGTACAAAATCAGGCAGCTGCAGTGGATAGCAGGTTCACAGTGCTGCACCTGCAATTACACTAATCTGTGGCACAATAAAAGGTGTATTATTTGATGCACACAACACAGCACACACACTCACACACAGAACAATTTGGCCGGGATATTCAAAAGGGTTGCACATGGCACAACAGGGGTGTACCATGTGCAACTCACTGATGCACCCCAGAGCGATATTCAAACGGGGAAAGTGCAGGGCACAAATCCCGATGCACCGGGGGTCATCAGTAATATATGCGGCACAGGTGGGGGGGCATACCCATGCATACCCCGCACATCCCGATATTCAGCCCAGGATGTGCTGCACATAGGCAGACGCAACCCATATGTGCGCCACACACAGCTTGTGCCAAAAGAAAAAGGAGCAACAGCTGGCCACCCACAGGTGAGCTGCTGTATTGCAGGGCACAACATGGCAGCTGCCAGCTGTGGGTGGCCACCCGAGCTCCGGCGGCACCGTCCGTTGCCACCCCCACGCCCAACCGCGGGCTTCCAGTATGTAAATATCCCTGGTGGTCCAGTGGACCCGATCCCTCAGCTCGATCACGGGCTTTCTGTAATTGAAATATCCCTGGTGGTCCAGGGTACCCCCTCCCAACCCGCCCACTCCTCCCGCCACCCGCTCCCCCCAGTCAGCAGCAGGTGGCAGTACCCACCATCAAGCTGCCTGCATGACTGCCAGCGTACAGTACAGCTGTGTGCCCATTGGTCCCAGCATGGGCCAATGGGCATGCAGAACTCGTACTTACTACACAGTCTGATATGTGAATGGATCATTCTAAATCGCGCTGTGTAACTGTCTGATCTGCACGCCGATAGCCCGCTGTGGACCTAATGGGAGTACAACTATTACCTCGCTATCAATCGTGACCCGGGCAGCTGCGTGGTGGTGCTTCCTACGCTGACGGAGGGCGGGGTGGGTGGAACTAGTGGGCATGTTGGGAGGAAGTACCGCTGGACCACCAGGGATATTTCAATTATCGGCCGTATGATCGGGCTGGGGGATCAGGTCCACTGGACCACCAGGGATATAAATACATATTACAGCCTGTGATCAGGCTGGGGGATCAGGTTCACTGGACCACCAGAGATATAAATACAAATTACAGTCCGCAATCAGGCTGGGGTGCGTTGCCGGTGAGGGGCAGGAGATGTTGGTCCCCGATGGCTGCTGCCTGGCAGGGCGCCAGGTGCAGGTCGCCGGGGATCGGTGCACCTGCATGCAAATGGGGCCATAATGACATGTAAATGATCCCATCTGTGCCTTGCATGCTTTATGGCTCCATTTGCATGTCCACCGCTGAATATCACGGTTGCTGCACCTAACGCAATGGCACTTGTGCTGGCGCATCCCCCTGCTCCTCCCTGGCCACTTGCGCTGGCACAATGCCACTGCGCTATGCTCAACGCAGGTGGCCACAGAGTGATATTCAATGGTGCTGAGCCATGGCGCAGCACCGTTGCATATCACCCTGTCATCACCCTGGCGCATCCCAGTTGTGCTGCGCCCAGGCTTATGCCACAGCCTGGCACAGTCTGAATATCCCACCCACTGTGTACAATGCTAAATGAGGAATGTGTAGCAAATGCAAAAGTTCAGTACTATACCACGTTTCGTATTGTAAATTTGTAATGTAAACAACCTGAACTTATGAACTGCTGCACAACATCCACAAAACAAACGGCAAGAAAATTTCTACTACTACTGACAATATTACTGTGTGTACTTTAACACAGTCAGTTATATAACAAAAATATAACCAAAAAACAAAGAAATTACTATTTCTCCAACTTAAATCTATCTACACCAGAGAAACGCCCCTCCCCCAAAGCACACTTTCACTGTCTTTCATCACACACACTCAATGTTGTGCATTAACATTCAAAATCCACACAAAAAACAAAAACGCTTGATGATATGACCACAGGAGGGTTTCCTACAATCGATGAGCTAAAGTTGGATCCCCAAAAAAAATGCAAAAATGTTTTTTGAACAGCTTTTCAAAATTCCTATCACAGACAGCTATCAGAGCACACTGTCTCCTACTCCTTCCTACTCATACTACCCCGAACTGAGGCTGTGCAGATCGACATAGAGCCCATGTGACCTGAAATCCCATGAATCACTGCAAAACTCACCTTTGGAGCTCAAAAACAAGGCGAAGTGCACTGCTTGCAGTGCACTTCGCCTTAAATTTGGCAGAGTAGTGGTCTGGGGAGTCAGAGTAACATGAAGTCATTGCTTCCAATGGACTCTGCGTTCCTGATTATAACGCGAAGTACTCCGTTTAGCATTGCAGCGCACTCCACGAATCCGCCTTTGCTCCATGAATCACTTCAAGGAGTGGATTGAGCCCACTTCGTCCACCACTAGTCTTGGGGGGAATGGACCAAGTTTCCATAGGGGGAAATGAGTGCTGTTATAATTTTATTCTCTACCCTTTTCTTACATTCTTTGTAAGAGTCCAGGGAGCCTTTTTGTATCCAAGTTCCAAATTTCATTTCTTGATTAAGTGACTGCACCCTACTATATTGTATACTTGTCATTTGAGGGTTAGTATTCTGTATTTGAGTACTATAATCTTGTGTTGATTGTGCGGCTTGAGAAATGAGATGCTGTAAATGGTGTCTTAACGGTAAGTATTCGAGGTAATCTTTTTGGGCTACATACTGGGCTCTCTTTTGAAAAAAATCCTGCCATCCCCTTTTAGTATCTTCCCACCAGTCTGTAATATTGGTCATATAGATCTAATACTGAAAGACAGGCTATCCACTCCCTTTTCCATCTATTTTGTAAGTATGGATCTTCTAAAAGTGTTTCATTAAGCTGCCATTAATTTTTCTTACATCTGGGGCTATTTTCCCATGAAAAATGAGACATCACCATAACATGATCTGAGAATTCATTTGGGTAAGTTTTGGCTTGTATGATCTCAAGGGCTTGTGAAGAGAAAATAAAGTCAATTTGTGTTTTGAGGGTTCCCCTATAATAAGTATAACCCCCCCCCCCGGACAACATGTCCCATAGGCATCATTTAAACTAACTGTCTGAATTATCTGTTTAAGTGTTTGGGAAACACAAAACAGTTTGTCAGTCCGTAGACCTCTGTCATGTGTAGAAATTCCACAATTAAAATATCCCAACCATACCACTAATCTGGAAGTATGCAAGTAAGGTTGGACCTCCTTAAATAAAGACACCCTTTGGGCTTTTGTTTGAGGTGCATGTAATACAATTAAACAAAATAGTTCTAAAAAATAGGATATATCTAATAATAGGGCTCTTTCAGGGTGTATTTCAGTCAATTTGGATATCTTAAGCAAAGGGTTTGAAAAAAGGATGCCTACCCCATCGCACACATCTGATCCTATAGACCAGAATGAAGGAGCGCCTGACCAGGCCCGAGAGGCCTGTTGTAGCTCATAATGGATTTTTAACCTGATGTCCTATAAACAAATAATGTTATATTGCAGATTTTGTAGAGAATGTAATGCCCCCATATGCTTCCTATCATTCTTAATACTATTAACATTGAAGGTTACAATTGAAAGGGAAGGCATAAGTATAACCACATATAGAAAGTCTCATATTCCCCCAAGATCTTCAAGAATGTCTGGATAATCTATGCTGTCTCATTCTCTTAGCTATTGGATCTGTACCCCCCGCCCCGTGTCAGTGGTGGAAATAACTGAAGATGTATCCGTGCCTTCCCCGTCAGAATCTCCATCTGTACTCTCAGGAGCTAAAACAGCACATATGTTTCCTGTTGTTATAGTTCCTGAACCAGAATCTGTTTTAGAAGCAGATTTCCCCTGCCTGTTTATTTCCTTGAGAGGTACCTTTATGAAAGGTAATTCTGTACCCCCGGGCAGTGGGGGGAGGAGGGGGAGGCACATCAGTGTCCATTACCTCTGATGTAGCTGATTGTGTTGTGGACTCCTCTATCTGAGTTCCAGCCACAGGGTTGGTAGGTATATTTATAACTGTCTGGTGTGTATGACTCTGTCAAAAGGGCTAGGCTCTGTGTAGGTACTTCCCTAGTGTCCCGCTCTGCAATTATTTTTGCCTGCTGGTGCTGAGCGATATTAATCAAGCCTTCATGTGAAGGGCAGTCATCCCTATTATGGGAGGCCCAAGGAAACCTCCCGTAAGCATGCCCCGTTTGCTCGCTGAGGTTACATTTGAAAAGATTAAGGGATTCTGAAGTCTTATGGCCAAAATCAAGACAGTGACTGCACCGAGATGAATCACATGCAACACAGAGACGTGACCTAGACCCACATTTAAAACAAGACTTCAGTTGTCCCATTTAGAAAATGGCACCTCGATCTTTCCCCAGATAAAATACACTAGACAGATGTACTGGCCCTGAGTTTGTACAGAACAACTTCACCTTCATTTTCCAGCTGCCATCCCAAATCTATTTGCTATCTAAGTTTGGAAAAGGTTTCCCTAGGATCTCACAGTGCTGCCTGAGCCAAAACATAATGCCCTCAATGGTAACCCCCTCGTTTTTGAAAAGGACTGTGATGGTTTTAACCAAAGGTTTAGTCAGAGGAATAGCATGGAAAGGAATCCAAACTGGCTTGTTTTTGAGGGTCTGGTACTGGGCCCAAAATTGATCCAAACTAGATATAGCCTTGAAACTAATGTTGTAGTTCCCATTACCAAGCCCAGCCAGTGCAAAAATTTCTGATGAAAAAAACTTCATTGATGTTTTTAATAAAGTTTCAGCTATATAAATTCTGTCAGGAGGGTTTTCTAACCCTCCTTTATACAGCAAATGAACTGCACTACATCTAGGGGCCGGCTCACCCTTATTTGCAAAGAGGTATGAAAGCTTAAACTTTGGAGCCAAAGAAGGCACTACAGAGTCCCTATTTAAATCCTTCTCAGTAGGACCTAAATGTACAGCTTCTGGCCCTTTCCTATCAGAGATGCTGTCTGACACAATTTCTGTCTCTGCATTATTCTGAACTGCGTTTGGTGGAGCACAGGAAACAATATTAATCACAACATTATTCTGTAAAGTATTAGAAACATTACCCTGGGGTGAGTTGGAGCTCACTGCAGGTTTGTCTCGAGTGGCCACCTCCTTGGGAGCTGAGTTTGTCAGTTTTTAGTATGTTGGGTCCTGTGCATCAGGAACCCATTGTACAGCACAACCTTGAGTCCAGCCAGCTTGAGATAAAGCAGAATCAAGGGTCCAGTTGGTAAAATCAATGTCTGCATCAGTTCCAAATAAAGATTCAGATACTCTTGTGCCCCAGTCTTTCGCTGGGCGTCTGTCCATAAAAGAATAAATTTTTTCTGGGACCGCAGGCTCCGTATTAGTTTGCATAGTTTGTCTGCTCATTTAACCAACTCCTAAACAAAGTTTAGCAGGTCTACTAGGAAGGTCCTTGGAGACCAGGGGTTCAGATTCAGTTGTCTGTGGCTGTTGGCACAAGGTTTTAACTTCCATTATACTGCCAGCCATCATAGATGTCATCTTTGACGTAGCACATATTTGTAGAGTGTTCTCTATGTAAGGCACAGCAGCAAACCGCGCCCCAAATGCCGGATGACTCAGCGGCATGTTGGCAGCTGTTATCGGGCTCCCGACAGCTTCAGCAGTCATCATATGCTGCAATTCAAGGTTCAGTGCCTGTGCTTTGTCCAGTATTTTTTTCTTTTTCCAGTATCAAAAAATGCCTTTAATCAGAGCAGCTCTCAGAAGTAGGTGTACTAGCACTACTCACATTATTCTGTTGGCTGTCAACATGTAGCAAAATGCCAGTTTCTGGATTGATCTGACTAGGATCCAAATCATCTGAATGAAAAGTATCAAGCACAAATTCAGCATCCACCATTTCTTGTGTAGATAGGACAATCTTATCAATAGGTTCCCCCACTTGCAGCACGTCCTGCTCCTCTGCTGGCTCCTTCATTCTGACTGGCTTGTGGAAACCGGCCAAGGATTCCCCCTACAGCTCAGTAAGGGAATTTCCCCGTAGCTTGGCCAAATTTCCCCCAATTCACTAAAAACACCACCAACAGTTAAATCTGGTTCAAGGTCAGTTGGTATTCATCTGTAACCCCTCCCCTGGGTCATGCCTGAAAATAGGCAGAATTTGTCTAGAGCATTTACCCGGTCATAAAAAACTAAATAGACAAAAAAAAAAAAAATGTTCAACTTTGGTTGTAGTCAGTACCCTAAGGCCCCTTTCCTCAAAGAAAGGACTTGTGTCTGCCAACCTCCCCTTTATGCCTACAGTAGCAGCCACTGACACTGCCAGCTATTTCCCGAAATTTCTGTGATACTTCCAGAAATATCTCCTGCTTTCTGCATTTCCACAGTAGGGGCAGCAGAGAAAAACTCTTCAGAAATTTCTCAAAATATCTGGAAATAGCTGGCAATGTCTTTGGCTACTACTGGAGAGCCTTTATTGTTGGCCCCTTACCTGCTCCCTCCACCATGAATACTGAACAAAAGTAGCTGTCCAGTACGTCTGCCTTATGGTGGTCTTCCTCCATACAATCCCCATCCTTAGTTTTCAGCCTAACTATTCCCCCTCTTGCCTTCCTGTGTTCACTTATGCACCTAAAAAAGTTTTATTCCCCTTTTTTTTGAGTTTGTAAGGCTTTCCTCTGTTTGGGCCTTTGCGTTCCAAACTGCCTTCCCTGCCTCCCTTTATTTTTCTCGGTAACTATCTCTATCTCCCTCCTCCTGTGTCTGTTTGAGCACAGTGACCTCCTTTTCTTCACTATTAAGCCAAAATACAGGATATCTCAAATTCAAACTCAATTTGACCAGACAGACGTCATTTCCATGAGACTTGGACTATTACTGGTATCAGAGGTTACCATTGCTTTCTCCCCCACCTTTTCCTTTCATTTCTTTCTCCTCCTCCCCTGCTTCTACTAAGGTTCTGAGGTTCTGCTTTGTATGGGGCTAACAATAAATAGTATAATATATAGAGTAACACTGTGTGTTTAAATATTACTAGTTTACCATAGCAGTAGGCATGTTGTTTGTTAAGTTTGTAGACATTTATTAACTGTAAGCCTAACATAAGCATTTAGCTGTGTACTATGATCTATTCTACCTAATAATATATTTTGAAGAAAAGCTGATATCTCATCTTCAGATGCGTCCTAGACAAACTATACACAGTATTACAGGTGTGACCTGACTAGTGATCTATATATAGTCAGTATAACCTTCCCCTTTCTGCTAGTAGTTCCTCTCCCTATTCACCCTAGCATCGTATTAGCCCTCTCATATGCCTCACTGAACTGAGAAGAGTTCTTTGTGTTATTTCTTATCATCATTCTGAGCTCTCTACTGGCATCCCATTGATATAGCAATTTTTTCCAGGATCTTTAACCCCTACTGTAAACAGTATGCATCTCACCTTAAAAATGTCAGCATTGAATTTCATCTGTCAACCACTTAACCATTTCTCCAGTCTTCTCACACCTTGTCTCATGATGTTAACTCCTTCTTCTCTGTCAACCCTCCCTCAGAGCTTTGTTTCATCTACAGATAGACTTACCTTTCTCTGAATATCCTTGCTCACATCACAGATATTGAACAGTAGTAGTTCTAGGACCGAACTCTGTGGTACTCCACTAGTCACTACACTGTCTTCAGAAAAATTATCTTTTTAGGACCACCCTCTGGGTTCTACTAGTTAACCACTTTTTGAGACAATCAGTTATCCCTTCCTCTAGCCCTAGTTGGCCCATTTTGCTGACTAGCCTCTGAGTCAAATGCCTTGCTACAATCTAGGTACAGTATAGCACATCCCACTGCCTGGCCTCTGTCTTCTATTTGCAACATTAGATTAAAACAGTCTATTAAGCACTGTATGTCTGACATAACTGGCCCATGATGAATCCATGCTAGTTTCTATCCTTTAAGCTGTTTTCCCCAACAGTGTATCTATCAATCTCCTTGATTAATCTCTCCAAAAGGTTTCCCATTATTGATGTCAGACTCACTGACCTATATTTACCTAGATTTTTCCTTTCAACCCCTTTGTGTAGTTGAACCACATTAGCCGTACACTAATCTACAGGTACAACATCTGTTACTGTTGATTCCCAACAGATCAGTATAGCTTAGAGGGTTAAACCACCAAGCTGTAAACTTTGAGCCCCAGCAGATCTGGGTCTGAAACTCACAGCCAAGCTCAGTGGGAGGTAAGTGAGGGGCTCCTACCTCGATGGTCACTCCTAGTCTGGTGCTTAACAGCAGAGTAAATGACTGCAAAGAGAGGAGGGAACTGACAGTCCCCAACCCTGTAGCACTTGACTCCAGAAAGTAAGCAATATGCACAGTTCTACAAATGAAATGCAGATTACCTTACAGGTAAAGGTAACTTACTTTATTAGAGATATGCAAACAGTGCTTAAAAGTGTTGGCAAAACAGTGCAGAAAAAGTGCTGAGTGCTGTAGCGGCAGCAGAAACTGATGGTCAGAAAATTAAACAAACAACACGCTGGCACTTACATAAAGTGCTTCCTGAAATGGCGACCTAGACCAGGCAGCCAACAGACAGCATGCATGCACATGATGTGCATGCATGAATCTGCTGATGTTTCACCATGGCCTTCTTCATAGCTGATTGGCTGATGCTCCTTGCATGTTCATAAGGTGGGTGTAGCAATAACTCTAAAGGCTATACCAGCTTCACTGCCCCCCCAAAAAATCTGTGACTAAAAAGTGTATGAGTGAGATGCATAATAAAAGCAGATTAAAAACAATGACTAATAACATACAATGATCAATACACTAAGTAATAGGAACAGAAAACAGAGACATATGATGGTTGGGGGGGGGGCAGAAGGAAGAGTGAATGTACCATTAATTATAGCAGAACAACTTTTGGCTAAAGTTGCTAGTAGCATGTCGAAGTACCAAGATGATCTAAAGCAACATAAATTAAAGAAATGGGCCAAGTATATAATTGGCATTCCCAGACCAGTAGGGAACCATTTAGATACAGGGAACAGAATAAGTTCAGAGTTTCCAACTTTGAAGCCTCCACTGAAAGTGAACGGGACACAGCAAGCAATAGACCCCAACTGGAATTTTTTTAGGCAACAAGGGGGATCCCCACCATACATTAACCATCCTACATGGGGAATGAACAAGGGAGAAGAGAAGAAAGAGGTCCAGTAAGGGGCATGGGAGGAGGACATGGCAGGGGGTATGGAAGAGGGCATTGTCAGCCGTCTGAGCCACCAAGGCAATCCAGCAGGTCAAGCAAATGAAGGTAATAAATCTAATGAATAGAGTCATTTATAATGATCAAGTGGCTGTACTGCAAAAAGGACTCTCCTTTGCTCCCACTGCCTTGATTAATCCTTTTCAATTTTGAGTTCACCTATATAAATTTTATAGGCAAATCAATTTTACTTCATTCTTATCAAGACCAGAGCAAGCCAGCCTGCCAAGAAATAATTAATGAGTTTCAGTCACTGACTTGAAAGCAACAGGATATATCCTCCCATCCATCATACCTTCAACCACATGTAGAAATAGCACATCTTAGACAAGCATTTGTCAATGCTGAAAATTCACCGCATTACTTGAGGAACAGCATGAGGAGGCGCTCCATAGAGTTTAACTGGGGGAAATTTGTAAAAGCTTATTTTTATGCTTTCTAGTGATGATTTTGTCAAAGAAAGGCAGTCGCTTAAATAATAAGGACCTTCTTAGGTAAGCGACTGCATTTCTTTGACAAAATCATCACTGGAAAGTATAGCAAGCATTTGTCAATGCCGAATGTTTGCTTGTTGGCAGTGGCATTGGTAGTGCAGGAGTTAGAGAGTTGCATAGTAGGAATGGCAGTGAAGTATTGAACTGATGCCAACCCCACCCCCACCCTACAGAGACTGACAGGTGTTGAGGTGTGCCTTTGGGTCATCAGCCATAACGCTCATGCCATTTCACCTCACATCATCCTGCAGACACTGACAGGTGTCGCGGTGTGCCTTGGGGTCTTTGGGCCTTACGCTTCCCCCATTCCACAAGGAAATACATTGAGATGGGTGCAGTATAGGAGGATGGGTGAACGTTGGGGCCGGAGACTCCAAGGCACACCATGATGCCTGTCACTGGCTGCAGGGTGGGAGTGGAATGGCGAGAGCATTATGGCTGATGATCCCAAGTCACACCCCCTACACCTGTCAATCTCTACAGGGTAGGGTGTTATGGTTGGAAACCCCAACACCCCAGGTGTTTGTTGGTATTTTCCCTCCAAATTTTCAACATGGGCTTTTTGTGACCCCACCTCATGAACAGTGACACTATCATTTCATTACTCAATTCCGAACGGTGATTTTGCACAGCGACTGTGCTATTTGGCACCACAGGTGCTGAAACATATTTCAGGCAGGATATGAAAATTGCCAGCTGCATTGTTCATGAGGTGGTAAGAAAAAATGGCACTGTTGAAAATCTGGAATGAAAATATGATAAACAGGTGAAGTTACAAGCTTGTGTAGAAAATGCACAATGCACGCCTGTAACGCAGTCATTTTTTGGAATTTTTTCACCAAATTTTCAACATGGCCATTTTTGGACCTCTCCTCATGAACAGCAGCACTGTTATTTTGTTAATCTGTCCCAAAAGTTGATTTCCAACAGCTACAAAACCATTCTGCACCACAGTTGTGGAAACGCATTTCAAGCAGGATGTAAAAAATGATAGCTGTACTGTTCATAAGTAGGTGTGAAAAAAATGGCATTGCTGAAAATCTGGAGTGAAAATATAAAAAATTGGTGATGTTACAAGTGTGCATAGAAACTGTGCAACACACGCTTGTAATGCAGTAATTTTTTGGAATTTTTTCACCTGATTTGCAATATGGGCTCTTTGGGACATCTCCTCATGAACAGTGGCACTGTTATTTTATTAATCAGTCCTGAAAGGTGATTCCAAGCAGCGAGAGCAAAATCACCTTTTGGGACTGAGAAATGAAATGACAGTGCTAGTGTTCATGAAGTGGGGTCCCAAGAACCCCATGTTGAAAATTTTGGGCCAAAGGTCATAAAAATGGCTGGGATATCAACCTAAGTTGAAACCCCCCATTGACTCCCATTATACAGCGCTTACCTGATTCCTCAGTTCACAGTTCAGCTTTGAAGGTGCAGATGCATCTCGGTCCACAGAAGATCACTGCTCCCAACCTCCAGAGGCAAGTATGGGGTGCGGGTTGTGGAGAGGTGGGTGCACAGAGGAGGATCAGGTTGGGGGAAGGAGGTGGGTAAAACGACAAAGGACTGTTGTTGTTTTTTTGTTTTTTTTGCAGGTTAAAAAAAAAAGATTCCTGGGGATCATTTTCTTTAATTTACTGGTTAAAAAAGAAAACTTTGAGCATACTGGGGGTGGGCTCCCAGTGTACCACATGAGTTTGTGGTGGGGACATGATGCTGATGGGGATTGAGCATCCCCATTGGCAAAGAAAGTGAGCTTGTGGAGGGCTGGGGAAACATGATGCCGATGGGGATTTGGCACCTCTGTTGGGAAAGAAATTGAGCTTGGTGGCATCCAACACCGGGAGTTGGGATCCCGGTGTCAGGAAAATAAATTACGACAATTGTGTGGGCACACTGGGTGGGCTCCCGGTGTGTCACAATGTGGGGGGGATACATGCCGACACAGGAATTGGGCACCCCAGTGTCAGCTTTTCCAGGGAATGTGTGTTGGGTGGAAAGCCACTTCAACTGGTGTATTTATTTACTGAAATGTTTCACCAGGAAAGGCACACTGAACAAACAAGTAGCTTGTGGAGCAAGGACTGGGGACAGAGTGCTCTGCAGGAGCCGACAAGATTGCAAGGGAGGTGGGAGGTGCCACTGTAATGACAAACCTATTTGTGATTGCAGCGGCAGATTTGTTTCAACTGTTTGGCTCTCTTTGAAGCTGCTGTCATTGGCAGTTTCCCTATTGATTGGTGGCTGCCGGATGCTCCCAGTAAAGCATCCACTGCATTGGCCACAACACTGACATGCCTCTGAGATGTGCTACTACCACAACATATTTCTTCCATTGTATGTACAAGCAAGCATAATAAAAACAACTTTTAAAACTTGCCCCCATTAAAATCCATGGAGTGCATCCCTGCATTGTTTGTTTCCGCATCTGCACAGAAGCAGTGGCGCTACTGTGCATGAGTGGAATCAGCTGCATCCCACACATATTTCTTCCATGACCAAACAGCAATCAGCTGTTTGGTGGCTCGTTCTTTTGAAGTTTTTGCACACACTACTCATAGCAATAAGTATGCAGCAAGCAGGCTCGGCAAGCTTAAAAATGGTCCACCTTTACTCCACCCACACTATGCAATTTTGCAGTGAACACCTATGTTGCCTTTGAAGACAGAGGCATTGAAAATCTGGTGAGTCAGAGCAGAAACAAGAACCCAAATGAAAATGTGACATCTTGAGAAAGCACAGCTCTGAAACAGCAGCAAGGTGATCTCCCTTGTGTCATTAAACCTGCAGACAAGAGGGGTGCTATTGTTCTGTGGGGGATGAACAAGGATGAAGCTGAGATGGAGAGACAGCTGAACAACTCCATCTACTATAAAAAAGTTCAGACTGTCCTTACAGATACCATTAAAACCAGGACCTTGATTTCATCACACAGGGACAGCTACCAGGGAAACAGAAACACTACTTTGAATGCATGAGAAGAATCACTGGAACCCACCACCAAATTCTTTGTGGGTATGGCAGACATGGTGCTAAGATCAAATTATGCCCCATACAAAAAGATTTTATGTCCAATGTAAAGTAACTGCCATGGTCACCAATTTTGCGCTTAGCCTTATTAACTTACATGCGGATAGGTGGGTATATTTGTGGGTAGGTGGGAAGCCCTGTTCATCTGTGATAACAAACTGTTTAAAAATGCCCTCATGTAGAGGTATTTCATGATTGTTTTTTGCTGTGGGAAAGCAGCAGGAAGAACTTTTGGAGTTCACCGACTCTACCAACAATGTGGCTGCTAAAATTCATTTCACATGTAATAGTGACCTGCATTCAGTAAATTTCCTGGATCTGACAATTCTTAAAAATGGACAGACACTAGCAAAAACAATTTATAGGAAACCTATGGAGAGGAAACACTAATACATTTTACCACTAACCACCAATATTTGCTATTAACAATATCCATGTGGGACAGATGCTGCAGGTCAAACGGATATGCATCATAGAAAGAGAATATGAGAAACATAGGCTATGCCCATGAGATTTCCACAGACAGGTTATAGCCCACAGCCTGTTCTATGTGGAACTGAAAGAGCCAACAACTCAAAAAGAACAAGCCTACTTGCATCTAAGAATCATACAAAAGATGTACAACTAGTGACTTTTTTAAAACATTTTGCAGTCAGGCAAATCAGGTTGAAGCCATCATCAGAAAACATTGGAATGTACTCAGGAGTAACTCAGCTTTTGCTAGAAGTAAATTCAACAACCTGTGAGTAACATACAAACATGGCCATCATATCAGGGACACTACTGCACACAGTTACCATCAGAGCAAACCAATAAGGAACACATGGCTAGCAGCAGTGCCACATGGCAACTATCTCTGTGATCACTGTGTCCACTGTAGCAATACAGTGAACTCTCTGACATTCAAGCATCCCAGATCTGGCAGCAATACAGTGAACTCTGACATTCAAGCATCCCAGATCTGGCAGCAAGTACAAGATCAACTCATTTATCAACTGTTCAGCCACAGCAGAGATCTACGTGCTCACTTGATCCTGCAGGCAAGGATACATCAGTCAGACAAAATGTCAGTTGAGGAAACATGTTGGAGAGCACAAGTCTGCCATAAGGAATAATCTGGCAACAAATGCAATGGTGAGTCATTTTGCTGGGAACAGACATAGGTAACCTGATAATCTGAGGTTTACTGAGATTGAACGAGTCACAGTGGGTGCAAGAGGTGAAGACCTGCAAAACAAACTGCCTCATTGTGAGTAGTTTTGGATCTATACCCTTCCTACAATGAGTCCACTGGGATTGAACAAAGAACTTCAACTCCAATGATATTTATAAACTGAATCTGCACCACTGACTACTACTAGCTATCTGACTACAATGGATTTATTGCTGTTTCCTGCCACTAGCCATTAATCTTGAGGTAGATTTGCCTGACTGCAGAATGTTTTATGTGAAAAAATTCTCAAAATTGCAGACAAATTTGAGGTGATATTGGTAGGGGATTTTAACCTATCTGATATAAACTGGAAAACACATATAGTAGCAACAACAACAACAAGTAGGGACTTTCTAATGTCCTTTATGGGAGCAGGCCTGAGGCAGCTTGTAGATGCTCCAACAATGGGAGAAGTTGTCCTGGACCTGGTTCTCACCAACAGCGAGAGAGTAACAGGGATTGAAGTTGGATGCCATCTGGGAAATAATGACCTCCATATGATCAGATTCAAAGTGAACACTGCAGAGGACACACGCCACTCCAAAATTAGGATCCTAGATTTTAGGAAAGCTGACTTCCAGAAAATGAGGAAAGGTATAATGGGGATCTTAATCACAGAAGGGAGAAGGGTGGAAGAAATGTGTGAAAGCATTAAGGGAGCTATTAAGACAGTCACAGACCAATGCACCAAAAGGTTAACTAAGGCAAAAAAGGAAAGAAACCCTCTCTGGTTCTCAAAAGAGGTAGCAACTATAGTGAAAGGAAAAAAGGCTGCCTATAGGAGGTACAAAGCATCAAATAAGGAAGAGGATAAGGAAGCATATAAAGAGAAACTGACAGAGACAAATAAGATGATTAAGACGGCCAAAGCCCAGACTGAAGCAAAGACTACAGAAGGGGCATAGTTAGGTGGCAAAACCTTCTTTAGGTACATAAGGGAAAAAAGGAAAACTGAGGGGGAAATAGACTAGCAGCTGAGGAAGGGAAACTAGTAGAGGAGGATCGAGAGAAGGCAGAAGTCCTCAACAGGTACTTCTGCTCAGTTTTTACAGAGGAGGAGGGCAATGGACCAGAGCCAAGTAGTAACAGTACCACTGGACTAGCAGTCGATACAAGCCCCTTCACAGCAGAACATGTCTGGGAGGCGCTAAACAAATTTAAAGTGGATAAGGCCATGGGACCTGATGATATACATCCCAGAATCCTAAAAGAACTGGGGATCACCCCTAGTGGATCTATTTATTTAATCTCTTATGAGCGGAGAGGTTCCAGAAGACTGGAAGAGGGCATCAGTGGTCCCACTTTATAAATCTGGGAGCAGGGAAGAGGCAGGGAACTATCACTCAGTGAGTCTCACTTCACTCATAGGAAAATTGATGGAATCCTTACTCAAGCAGAGACTATAAACATTCCTGGAATCCAGTGGTCAGCAGACATGTAAACAACATGGGTTCACAGCAGGGAGGTCTTGCCAAACAAACCTGATCAAATTCTTCAGCTGGGTTACTAAGGCAGTTGATAAGGGGGGGAGCAGTCGATGTGATCTACCTGGATTTGAGCAAGGCCTTTAACTCGCTGTTACATACAGAAGGCTGGTAAAGAAGCTAGACTGGACAGGGGTGGGACAGGAGGTGGAAGACTGGGTGAAAAATTGGCAGCACAGGAGAACACAAAGAGTGCAGGTAAATGGCACATTATCAAAAGTGGGGGAGGTTACCAGTGGAGTACCCCAGGGCTCAGTGCTGATGACTTTACTATTCAATGTATTCATAGCCGACATTGCAAATGGGCTTGAAGGGAAGATGTGTCTGTTCGAGGATGACTCCAAGATATGCAACAGGGTGGACTCCCCAGAGGGAATAAAGAAAATGGAATCAGACCTAAAGAAACTGGAGAAATGATCCAGAGCATACCAGGCAAAGTTCAATACCAAAAAGTGCAAAATCATGCACCTAGGAAGAAGCAACCCAAAAAGGGAGTACTACTTGGGTGGAGAAAGACTAGCTGCAACCAACCAGGAATGCAACAGGAGGATTATGTTATCAGATGACTTAAAAGTGGGTAGACAGTGTGAGAAGGTGGCACTAAAGGCTAGTGGCATGCTGGGATGCACTGGGAGGGAAATCATGAGCACAAAGAGGAAGGTGATATTGCCACTGTACAAGGTACTTGTTCGCCCCCATCCGGAATATTGCATGCAGTTTTGGAGCCCATACCTCAGAAAGGACATTGATAGGATAGAGATGGTGCAAAGAAGGGCAAAAAAAATGATACAGGGGTTACACCAGTTAACATATGAGAACAGGTTGAGGGAATTAAACATGTACTCCCTGGATCAGAAGAGCAAGAGGGGAGATATGATTGAGACCTTCAAGTACATCAAGGATATAAAAAAGGTTCAGACACAAGAACTCTTTAATGTCAAGGAAGGGAGTAGAAAAAGAGGTCATGATCTGAAACTGAAAAGGGGAAAATTCAGGACCAATAAAAGGAAGTTTTTCTTCACTGAGAGGGTGGTGGATGCCTCGATCAGCCTGCCTCCGGAGGCTGTGGGTGCCAAAATGGTTGGGGGGGGGTTGAAGACAGCTTGAGACAGACACAAAGGTATCATTCCTCAGAGGGCCTTGTAGGGAAGGGGGTAGAAACTGATAAACCTTGGGCAGACTAGATGGACCTTGTGGTCCCCTTCTGCCATCATCTTCCATGTTTCTATTTACTGTGTTTTGTTTCCCAGTTTTGTTGGTTCTTTTTCTTAATGTGCCTCTTTCTTCAACCCCCTCTTATCCTTCTGCTCCTCCCAACTGTCATTTGTCTCTGTTTTCTGTTCCCCTGTTGCACCTGGGTTGCACAGAAACATAGAATTTGACAGCAGATAAGGACCTCTTGGCCCATCTAGTCTGTCCATTTCCCTACCTGATGGATAAGCTGCAGATTCTAGTTAATCAACAGCTTACTTCCTCCTACCCACCACTACTGTAGAATTGCCTTATGTCTGTCCCATGCATTCTTGAATTCTTCCACTGTTCCTGACTGTACAATCTCCTCAGGAAGGCTGTTCCATGCATCCACAACCCTCTCTGTGAAAAATTACTTTCTAACATTACTTCTGAGCCATCCCCCCTCTATCTTCAAATTGTGCCCCCTTGTTCTTGCACATCTCTTCTTCTGAAAGATGCTACCCTCTTGTACTTGTACAGCAGTGTCAGTGGCTCAGTAGGTAGCTCACTCGTCTCTGAGGCTGGGAGATCAGAGGGCTGTGGGTTCAGTTCCCACATCTGGCACTTGGGTTAATATTCCAGTAGTGACACTGTAGTGCAGCACGAGAAGGGTGCTGCACTTCTGTGGTGCCGTCTTTCGGATGAGACGTCAAAACGAGGTCCCATCTGCCTGGATTGGTGGTAGTTCAGGTGGATGCTAAAGATCCCATGGCACTTATCGAAAAAAGCAGGGGAATTTCCCTAGTGTCCTAGTCAAATTTCCCCCATTCACTTAAAATATCACCAACAGCTTAATCTGGTTCAAGGTCAGTTGGAATTCATCTGTATCCCCCTCCCCCAGGTCGTGCCTGAAAATAGGCAGGATTTGTCTAGTGCACTTACCTGGTCAACAAAAACTAACTAACTAACTTTGTTAATTCCCTTGAAAGTTTCTATTATGTCCCCCCCCCCCCGCCATTCCTCAAGGGTATACATATTAAGCTACTTTAGTCTCTCCTCGTATGTCTTCTGGTGCAGACCCTGCACAATTTTGGTTGCCCTCCTCTGAACAGCCTCCACTCTTTGTCTTTGTGGAGATGGGGTCTAAAGAATGACATGCAGTACTCCAGACAGGGTCTCATCAGTTGTCTGTACAGAAGGATAACAACTTCTTGTTTTCTACTGGTGATGTCTCTCCCTATGCATCCCAGTATCCCCCCAGCCCTCCTTACTGCCTTCTCACATTTGTTGCCCACCTTTAGGTCATCTGATATAATTACTCTTAGGTCTCTTTCAATTTTTGTTGTTGTTATTAACTCACCCCCCATTGTGTACTCTTCCCCTGGGTTTTTGTTTCCCAGATGAATTACCTTGCACTTCTTTGCATTGAATCTGAGCTGCCATATATTTGACCATTCCTCCAACCTTGCCAAGTCCCTTTTCATCCTTTCCATCCCACCCCACCTTGTGTATCAACCCTGTTGCAGATCTTTGTATCATCTGCAAAGAGACATACTTTTCCTTCCAGGTGCTCTCCAATGTCACTTATAAAGACATTAAAGAGGACCAGTCCCAGTACCGAATCCTGCGGTACCCCGCTAGTTACCCTCCTTTCTTCACTGTGGACTCTGTTTACTATTACTATTACCCTGTGCGTCCTGTTGTCCAGACAGTTTTTTATTCGGGCTACCACCTTGGGACCCATTCCAAGGCTGGCTAACTAGTACATTAATCTTTTGTGTGAGACTGTGTCAGATGTCCCCATTGCCCCATTGCTTTGTCCACCCTCAGTTTCAAGAGTTCTTTCAAAACCCTTTCTTATGTGAATGGACTGGTATCAGCCACCCTATTCAGAGTGTTTCTCTTGTTTGGTTTAAGAAACCCCCTCCTTTTCCCTGCTTTTTCACTGTTACCCTCTGCCCACATTCCCTCCCCTTTATTAAGTCTCTGTATCCCTCCCTTGGTCTTTCTTCACTGCCTAATGTACCTATAAAAGGTTTTATCCCCCTTCTTAACAGAGTTGGCCATCTTTTCCTCAGTTTGTGCCTTTGTTATTCTGACTGCCTTCCCTGCCTCCTTCTGCTTTAACTGATAAAGTTCTCTGTCCTACTCCTTCTGTGTTTCCTTATATTTCCTGAATGCTATCCTTTTCTCCTTAACCTTCTCTTCCACCTCTTTTGAGAACCATAGTGGTTTTTTCCTTCGTTTTGTTTTGTTGATTTGCTTCACACAAAGGCTTGTTGCCTCTGCGATGGCTGTTTGGATTATTCCCCATTGTTCCTCTACCCCTCCTTCTTGCCCATTTGCTAATGCTTTTCTGAGGCACTCTCTCATTTTCCCAAAGACAGCCTTCCTAAAGTCCAATACTCTTGTTTTTGTATAGCTTGACTCTATGGCTGTGTTTATTGTGAACCACAATTGTTTGGTGGTCACTTGTTCCCAGATGGCTACCCATCTCTAAATCTGAGATCCTTTCTCCTTCCCCATTTGAGAGTACCAGGTCTAAGATTGCTTCCTCCTGAGTGGGTTCCAACACTAGCTGTCTGAGGCATGCCCCTTGTAGGGCATCAAGAATGACCCTGCTCTTAGATGTGCCTGCAGCAAAGGTACTCCAGTTAACATCTGGCATATTCAGGTCCCCCATAAACAATATCTCCCTTTTTCTGCCATTTTAAGGATGCCTTCTATCATGTCCTTGTCCATTTCCTCCCCCAGAGATGGGGGTCTGTACACAACCCCCATGTGGATTGTGGTGCCATTTTCTGTCTCCAGGGGGACCCATAGTGACTCATCAACTTCCTGTTTACTCTTTAGTTCTGTTGCTTTAATCCCTTCTCTTATATAGACAGCTACTCCTCCTCCTCCTCTTTTACTCACCCTGTCCCTCCTGTAGATTGTGTATCCTGATATGTTGACATCCCAGTCATGGTTCTCTGTGTACCATGTTTCAGCGACTGCTACAATATCCAGGCATCCCTCTTCCATCAAGGCCACTAGCTCAGGAAGCTTGTTACACAGACTGCGGGCATTGGTACTCATCACCTTCCATTTTTTTTATGGCCTTACCCCTTTTAATCCCATCCCTGTCCTTACTGCCTTTTTCTGGAGTTACCCCTGTCCTGCTCCCTACTGATTTCTCTACTTTGGTGCTTACCTCTCTAACTACTGTGTTTTATGGGGGAGTCTGGGGTTTCCCTGCTCCTTTTCAGTGCCTCTCCCCTTGGCTAGTTTAAATACTTGCCAATGAAGCATTTAAACCTATCACCTAGGATCCTGGTTCCACCACTGGACAGATGCAGATCATCGTGCCAATATAGGCCTGCATCCCTCCAGGTGGCTCCCCAATCCCCAATGAAGCCAAAACCCTGAGCTCCACACCAGTTTTTCAACCATTCATTGAATCCCATGGTGTGGAATACTCTAGCATCATCTTTGCCATAGACAGGCAGCACCTCCAAGAAGGTTACCGTACATGCTACTTGTCTGTGGCCCCTCCCCAACTCTACAAACTCCTCTTGTACCACTCTGATCCCATTCACAGCCATGTCATTTGTCCCAAGGTATACAATGACATCCAGCTCCCTCCCTTGTGTGGCTGCATCCCACAATCTTGAGCATTCACTTCCTGTCCCTCCAAGCCATGGTGCCAGGCAGGCACCTTACCTCCCTATCCCCTTCCTCCCCCACTTCTACCCCCCTAATGATTGAGTCCCCCACCAGAAGTTGTTTCCTCCCCCTGTGGGGTCTTGTGCTACCCTCCTGTGGGTCTCCTTTGTGGAGGTTCCCACCAGCCTCCTTGGTCTCCACTGCAGCTGTCTCCATAGAGGAAGCACTCTTTGCCAGAACAGCATATGAATTGTAGAGAGGTACAACTGGAGGGATATACCTCTGTTCCATCACTCTCTCTCCCTCCCTGAGCCCACCTTGGTCCAACCACTCCTCTTTCTTGGCAACCTCTGAGGTAGCGGCGGTGGCGGCCCTGGTGGTCCCTGGGTGTGGGAAGCGGTTTCACGAATCTTAGCCAGGTCAGCATGGAAACCGGCAACCTCCTCCTTCAGACCAGAGAGGTGCTTGCAAACAGGGCAGCATCGCAGCCTCCAGAATGTCTCCCGGAACACTGTTGCCCCACAGCCATTGTACTGCACCATTCCCATCTTGACTTATTTTGTGTCCCCTCTCCTGTTGCTTTATATGCTTATTGTCTCTTCCCTTTATGTATTTTTACACTTACTTTCCTAATGCCTATGTGCCCTTACAACTCTCACCCTTCCTGTTCTGGGACAGGAACTTCCAGTAGTCTTCAGTAGTCTCCTTGTGTGCTTGGATTCAGACCTCCAGCAGCCGGGGGGGGGGTGGAAGAGCTATATTTTTAGGTTCCTTCAAGATTGATGAAACTAATGTGTCTCAGTGATCCTTCCCTTCCTACTGCCAAACAGGAAGTTCCTTTTGTCAGTCAAATCTAGTGGCTATAAAAGTAGAACTGGCTTAGGGTGGGAGGGTGGAGGGGTGGGAAGGAGTGCAATTACTAAAAAAGCTGTAGTTCTAGACTTCTGTTACTTGCTCTGAAAGCAAAATTCTCCTCTGTCAAAAATAGCAGGAAGCTGTAATTGGAGACATCTGCTTTTGTACTTCTAAGCTCCTAAGCCAAACCCCCAATTAGATTCATCCTCTGCTCCTGACTCAATAAATTAAGCTGATACAGTGCCCTTCCTCAGAGAAACACACAGTGACTTGTTTTTACTTAAATGAGACCCCCTTCTTCTAATAAAGTATTTGTTTGCTTAATCCAAACAGGCACTGACTCCTGTTGAGACCGAAGTGATTTATCAGCAAAAAAGCTGTAGTTCTAGGCTGCTGTTACTTGCTCTGAAAGCAAAATTCTCCTCTATCAAAAACAGCAGCAGAGTTAAGTCCCCTATTGTCCCACATACACCTTATACTATATTCCTGGTCTAGTATACTGGGATACTGCTATTTTGCACTAACATGTAGATTTAGGCACCCATGGTATAAGCATGAATGCCAGGAATGTGCCTATGTATCATCAGTGATTACTGTATACACTTACATATTCTCATATAATCAAATGTAGTGTGTGTCATGCACTCAGGCAAATATGCCATATGTAATATGGCCTGTCAGCACTTTTCTTTGTCTGAGTTTCATGCTAAGAGAGACATATTCTTTGTTTCATATTATACTCATTAGTAGTTCTGTCTCCTAAGTAATTATCCAAGGAAGACCACCTTGTTTGTAAGATAGAACCAACACATTTTGTTTCTCATATCTATTGCTATAATGCTATCTGCGGTATATAACCTTGTGTAACCCAGCTCCTCAGGGAGATTCTAGAAATTCTAGAGATTTTGTACATTCTTCAGGAGACTGGTGAGAACCCACCTCCCTTGTGATTTTCTCTGTCACATGCTTGGCATATGTATTGTAATAAATTATCATTATTACTTCTTCTTGTGTGGTTGTTCCTTTGGCTGACACTGTAGACATACAAGAATTTGATTTATTTACCTCAGAGCTGGTTTCTGGGTAACACCCCTTACCTAGTGCATTGACCACTGTGTGTTGTTAGTCATTGTTTTTAATGTGCTTTTATTACTCACCTCATACATATACTTTTTATTCACAGTTTTTTTTGGCAGCAAAGCTAGCATAAGCTTTAGCGTTATCATTAAACTCACCTTATGAATATGCATATAGTTTAGTTAAATATATAGTCTTAGGGTGTCAGACGTTCAGCTCTCAGGAAGGCTACATGGAAATGTCAGCTGCTACTCTTTAAGGTGTACAGTTAGTGATATTACCAATGTAGGGAGACAGGGGAAACTGAGTCTGATCGTAGATGACACAAAGCTCTGTGAAAGAGTGAAAGAGAGAAAATTAGTACATTGAAAGGGATGTGGAGAAGCTGGAGAAGTGGTCCAGTATTTGTTATTTAATGCCAAAAAAATTTAACATTAATACACACTGGTAGCAGAAATTAGAAGACAGATTATCGTATCAATGGTGTAAAGGTGGAGCACACAGTGAAGGAATGGAAATTTGGGGTGATAAGTAACAGTTGTTTCAAAACCTCTTCAGAATTCAGTATGGTGTACAGGAGAGCAAACAGGGGGCTGAGATGGATCAGGTGGGTTTCACCAGTCAAAGGAGGGAGGGGTTATTGCCACTATTCTGGTCACTGGTTCAACCACACCTGGAGTATTGCATACAGTTTTGGAGCCTGTATCTGAGAAAAGACTGGGAAAGGTAAGAGCCTATTCAGATGAGTGCTACTAAAATGGTCCAGTGGCAGCAGAGTAGATCCTACAAGGAGCAACTGGAAAGTCTCATTCTGTACTCTCTGGAGGAGGAGGATATGATAGAAACATATGTGGTGGATGAGCTGTGGTGGTTCGTACCCCTACAGTTTGGGGTGATGCCAGATGAATCTGGAAGGAGAGGCTGGAGGCGTATTCTACAGCCAAGATGCAAGGTTTATTAGCAATAGTTGGAGCACACAGAAAAAAACTTAGCATTCACTACTACCATCACACAAGAGAAAGAATGAACAATATTACCGGGACCACAAACTGGCCCCACTAATGTCATACAAAAGTCAAGGTGATTCAAGTCCTAAGGACGCAGCAATCTGATGCACCAAGCTTGAGTTTCTAGTATTTTGATTGGCTGACCACTGGGTGTGAACCCAAGGAAGCACTTCCTATACAGGCCATAAAATGGGGTGTCCCCCAGTGAACCAGAAACAGAGAAAAGCACTGTAGGCCTCCTGGCCCTGAGAAGAAGGTTACACCTGATGTCACTGAGGCAAAGTCAAAGGTGAAGCGCCTGGTCGAGGAAGGGTGTTGAAGCCTGGTTGTAGGTGAAGAGAACCCTTATCTGGACTTGTCAGCTGCGGTGACCTCAGGCAGGAGGGCAGGTGATATCCAGTCAAGGAAAGGATGCTGGGTGTAATGATCCACTGGACGACGTCTGGGTAGGTACCCCCTGCAGCTTCAGAATCTGGCAATCTTCGGTGTGATCTCTAGATGAGCCACTGGAACATGAGACACCTATGGACGGTACAATCATGAGCATGGTGGCCCTCAGTGCGGCCTCTTGCGTGGTCCACCGGTACTTAAGCCACCTCAGGGGATGAGGCACATAGCCCGGCAATCGTTGGTGAGGCCTTGGTATAGGCCACCGGTACTATTGCCACCTTGGGACAATGTCTATGCAGGAGAATGGGCAACGTGGCTCTGAGATCAGCGAACGACTGAAGTCCCTCAAGTTAGAGCTGGGGCGGCTCCTACCCTGACTCACTTTGGTGGGCCCTAGCTACCAGTTGGCTACCACTTATGACCGGCAACTTGAAACCAGGGCATCATGGCAAATACTTGGGATTGGTGGAGGTCATTGGAGATGGGTGCAGGTGATGCTATGCTTCCCAGAGACTCTCCCTGGGTCAAAGAAGAGTCACCAGAGGAACCCTAGATGAGGTGTGCACAGGAACCCTGGAATAGAACAAAAATAAAAAACCTGAAAGGCAATCCCCCCTTCTTTTATGAACGAGAGCCCTGCCACTTGGGTCAGGGTGGCCCCTACAGTGACTCACTTTGGGGGGACCCTCACTACCAGCTAATTCACACTATGACCAGCCCCAAATGTCTTCAGAGGAAGTAGCAGTAGGCAATTGCAGCAATCAATGCCCTCAGTGCAGTGCAATCACACAGGACAATTGAGCAAATAAGGCAATGCAGTCTTGATACACCAGGAATAAGGTAGTTCAGTCACTTAAAACTCTTCAATTGAATAAGACAGTTCAGTCACAGTAAGCAGTTCAACCACTTGAAATGGTTTGATCAAATACAACAGTTTAATCACAGTAATCAGTGAGTCCAAGCAACAGGAGGGAAGGGCAGGCAGATAAAGAAAAATACAGTTTGCTCCATGGGCATTGAAACAGTCTGATGACCCACCCATTTATTAATATGGATCAGCTCTGAGTGTCTTCTGAATATTGAGGAGGCCCGAAGCACAAGTCCTTTTGTCCCAGCTATGAGCTGCCCCACCTGTCTGCTGAATATGGATAAGGGTCTAAGCTTTCTCCATCCCCCTCAGCAAAAGAAATTCAGAACTATTATGGCTCAGATTACCCTGGGACCCTGAGAGATGAATGCACTAAGGCTCTGCTTTGCCTCTAGTAATCAGCTCCTTAAAATAAACAATTGGAAATCCAGCATGAAAACTTCCCTCCTTACAAATAATACTTTGAGCTGGCTTTACCTAACAATTCTCTGACTCTGGCTGAGAGGGTGTGCCCAAATCTCTCTATGTGGAGCACAGACTGCCTAGAATAAGTTGGACTAGCAGAGATTCCTCCAAGAGTGGAGTTCATAAACATCTTTAATTTTGGTCCAACAATTATTTGGTTTAAACCGACCTAGCTTCTGCCTTCTTGATTCTCATTCTCTATCTCTCTCTCTCTCTCTCTCTCTCTCTCTCTCTCTGTCTCCCTCTCCCTCGTCCTCTCTCCCTGACTCTATACAATTGGACAAGTTAAGCAGGTTCCATCCACCCTTGCTTGGGGACTAGCAGAACAAACAATCCTTCCCCTGGCTGGAGCAGGTCTAGCTATGGCTAATTATTAAAGGAAATGCTGGTCAACAAGTCTACTCACCCCTGGAGTTCAACAAAGATTTCTGTACCCTGTGGAATGCAAAACCACAAAGGGGTGATAAGGCCTCTTCTGCTGGAGACTGCTGAATAAAAGATTCACTGGGTCTGTTTCCCAGCCAAACAGACTGACTCATCACACTGGGGGACCCAACTAGATGGCAAATTTCTGCAGAAAACTGACTGAAGCTGCTACTGGAGATCTTCTGGGGGGGGGGAAGTTACACCAAAGAGGCCCAGGGATTCACTTCAACCTCCTAATAGGGAAGCTGACATCCATTTCCTAGCCTTCCTTCACCCTCCCTGGTCAAACTCTTTCTGCTCTCTCCAGCTGATGCAGAGCCTTCTCTAGGCTGTGGCAGTCCTGTCTACCTGCCAGGGGATTGGCTCCTTTGTTCAGAGGTCAGCCTCCTGAGGCTGCGTCAGTGGGCTAATAAAAAAGTCTCCAAGTTTGAATCTACACTGACCACAGGGATTGGCTGAGAGGGCTCAGCCTGACTTCCTTCTCCCCTGATGGGACAAGAATGTGGCCAAACTGGCTTGGCCTTAGTTGACTAGGTGTCGGTCTTGGGCAGAGGAAAGGGAGAAGTAAAAAAAAAAGGTTTGTCTGCTGGAGAGTGGCCTGTTCTGTGCTTCAGAGGGTCCCCTAAGCTTTTCAAGGGTTTCCCATTAAGCTGCCAGGGTCTCCATAACTGTCTGACCCCTCATGTCTCTGGGGATTCCCTGTTTTCTGTGATGCCTCCAATTCTACTATTTTCTGTGGTGCCCCCAATTTATCTGGGACACTACAGATTCAGGCCCACCTAACAATACATGTCAGCATGTATTTTCCAAATTTTCACCTTCTTAATCTCAAACTCCTTAACATTTCCAGCCATAAGCAATGACATATTCCTAGCTCTTATTATGGTAACTTAAGACATTCTTAACAGCCTACAGATTATAAACTTTAAATCCTTAATTCTACATTGTCTTAACACTCTAAATATTATGGTATTGGTTTTGTCAGTGTATGAGAAAATATTTATGACTCCATGCATCTTAAAGGCTCTGATTTACATCGTACAACATTTCTATAAACCATATTTACAACTGCGCAATGGTCTAGGCTCTTTTATTTCATTTTTCTACTCATATGGGAACACTGTTTGTACGGCCTCAGTCACATACCCCTGAGGTGGTCCCCCAAAGTTTGATCTTTGGGATCTATGTAGGGGGGCTCTAAAGCATTGGCTACTGGAGGGTATGGCACCATTGGATACAGCCATGGGGTTAGTAGTCAGGTGGGAAATGGCTCTGGGAGGTGTTCCCTTGGTTGGGAGTATCTCCTGCCTCTCCTTGTTAATCCATCTGTCCCACTCATCATTAACCGTGCAGGACTTCAAATGGTTTCGGTGTATCACCTTCAGAGTCTGTGTTCCATCTAATGCCTAGACTTGGTAGATTTGATATCCTGGGCATGGGATTTCTGAGATGACATATGGGTCGGGCTCCCATTCAGAAGCTGAAGTCCCACCATTCCATGACTTTACCATCACTTGTTCTCCTATGATTAAAGGCTTTTCCCGACCTCAGGCATCATCTGACACCCTCCCATCTTCTTGGGTTGCACAGACCTTTAGAATGTCCGGTGACTTGGGCTCTGCTCAAGGAGAGGTCCTGTTCTCCTTCTGGCAATGTACTTCAACTGCCTTGGCTGTCACCTGAATGGAGGGCGACGCCTGTGTGTTCAGTCAACAGATACCGGTCACTGTGGCCCAGACTGGATCTGGTTCTCTCCCTGGTTCCTTCTTGGGTGCCGGGCTGAATTCAGGCACTTCTGGATGCAAACTCTGACTGGTTCGCTCATCACTTACTTCTGGGCAGTTGGTTCCCGGGGGTCTTTTCAGTTCCTGGAGACATATAGCATTCAACTGGATGCTCTCCTCCCCCTGCTAAGGTGTCTGCAACTCCACTAAGTGTCTGTGGAGCCCCTCCTTCTCCTGCTCCAACAGGGTCAACTTGGAGCTATAGTTTGATAACTGTGCTTCATGTTCCCGTTGTTGCTCTTCTTTGGCCTGTGTCTGTATGAGCAGTTTATGATTCAGGTCTTTGGCCATAATCTAGTATTCCAGGATACTCCTCACATACCATACTCCTGACTTTTCATGGCGGTGTGCTTGCTCAGATTGCTTCTTGATCTTCTGAACTTGCTGCTGCAGCCTTTTTCTGAGGTTGTGACATTCTTTTTGCAGTTTGGCCTTCTGCTTTGTGTACTCTGCCACTCACCGTGTAAGCTCCTGATACTGGGCCTCCCTTTGGCCACTATGGTCCAGAACCTGCTGGCTCACATCACAGGCCACAGCTCTCAACAGCTGTGCATGATGCTCAGTTTTGGCATCCCAAACTCTTGGTGAGCTTCCTGATGGTGTTCTGGCAGCTTGGCTGCATTGATCAATTTTCTCCATTTCTCTCTTGGTGTCCTCATACAGCTGGCATCAAGCTCTTTTGATCTCATTGCTCCTAGCATCACTCCTCTGACACAGCTGTGGAATGGCCCATGGGTTCCTTCACTTTGGCATGTGGGTCTGCCTTGCTCCTTCCATCTATTCATGTGCCTTCGACCTCTGTTCCTTTTCCTCCTGGAGCTGTGTGGACACTGCACACCCTGAATCTGGGCATCTTGCTTCATCTCTGCCTTGAGTGATCCCAGCTTCTTTTGCAAATCCAGTATGATACGTGCCAACCATGTCAGCTGCTCTTGCACTTCTGGTGGGAATCTTGCTCCTCTTGAGTATGAGTCATATTTCAGACAATCCAGTGGATAGTCTTCTTTCTGGCTGGAGTCCCTCTCTGCTCTCCATCTGGTGAAGGCACTGCAAGAGGAGCAGGGCTCAGACATTGGACCCCCCAGCAGCCATGGCTCTGGTGACACCAGCCATCTGCTGGAAGGCCACCAGCACATCATTGAGTCATCCAGAGCTTAAGACTTCTATGGCTTCCTCCTTGAAGTCCACAAAGGTTGCATCTGAGTTTTGATGGTGCAACATCCACAGTTTCTGATGTAGAGGCTCTACCCAGGCCCCCTAGATGAGCCACTCTATCAGTACTTGGTCTGGGTCATGGTTCTCACTCGGGTCTCATTTTTGCAGGGCCCGGTGTGCCTCTTGCAGGCTCAAGACAAAGTCCCACAATGTTTCCCTGGGGCCCTGTGTGCAGGAGAACTTAATTTTAAGGTCTAAGACACTCCACTTGTCGAAGATATCGCTTAGCCAGGTCAGGATCCATTCGGCAGTATTATTTTCTCCATCTGACCAGCTTTCAACCTCCCACTTGGCAAATCCTCCCAGCTGCCCAATCATGATTTTCACTTTCTGTTGCTCTGGCACTTGGTAGAGATGGAACATAGCCTGCAGTTTTGCCTGGAAGTCGACAACACTGCAGCTGTCTGAAATTGTGTCCCCCATGTACCTCGGTAGCCATGGTGCCCCAAATTAATAAGGCATCATTATTGGGGGAGGTTGAACTGAAGATGAGGATAATACTGTGGCTCCATCATTATCTGAAAGTATCTTGGGTTGGAGTTGCTCCAGTTTTGGGTTCTCATGGACTCTTATCCTGTCGACTATGCCAAGTTGTGGTGGACAAGCTGTGGTGGTTCATACCCCTATGGTTTACGGTGATGCCAGATGAATCTGGAAGGAGAGGCTGGAGGTGTATTCTACAGCCAAAATGCAAGGTTTACTAGCAATAGTTGGAGCACACAGAAAAAGACTTCGCATTCACTACCACTGTCACACAAAAGAAAGAATGAACAAGATTACTGGGGATAACAATTTGGCCCCACTAATGCCATACAAAAGTCAGGATGATTCAAGTCCTAAGCATGTAGCAATCTGATGCGCCAAGCTTGGGTTTCTAGTATTTTGGTCTGCCAACCACTGGGTGTGAACCCAAGAAAGCGCTTCCTATACAGGCCATAAAATGGGGCATACCCCAGTGAACCAGAAAAAGAGGAAAGCACTATAGGCCTCCTGGCCCTGGGAAGAAGATGACTCCTGGTGTCACTGAGGCAAAGTCAGAGGTGGAGTGCCTGGTCAAGGAAGGGTGTTGAAGCCTGGTTGTAGGTGAAGAGAACCCTTATCTGGAGTTGTCAGCTGCAGCAACCTCGGGCAGGTGCCATCCAGTTGAGGAAAGGATGCTGGGTGTGATGATCTGCTGGAGGACCACTGGGTAGGCCCCCGGAACCCTTGCCACCTCACCCCTGCAGCTTCAGAATCTGGAAATCCTTGATGTGACCTCTTGATGAGCCACTGGAACACGAGACACCTATGGACAGTACAATCATGAACTTGGTGACCCTCATTGTGGCCTCTTGCATGGTCCACTGGTCCACCGGTACTTACGCCACCTAGGAGGATGAGACACAGAGCCTGGCAATCCTTGACAAGGCCTTGGTATAGGCCACCGGTACTATTGCCACCTTGGGACAACTTCTATGTGGGAGAATGGGCAATGTGACTCCAAGTTCGGCAGATGACTGAAGTCCCTCAAGCTTGAGCCGGGATGGCTCCTACCCTGACTCACTTTGGTAGGCCCTAGCTACCATCTGGCTACCACTTATGACCAGCAACTCGAACCTGGGGCATCATGGCAAACACAGGGTTGGTGGAGGTAATTGGAGATGGGTGCAGGTGATGCTGGGCTTCCCAGGGACCCTTCCTGGGTCAAAGAAGAGGCACCGGAGGAACCCTAAATGAGGTGTGTGCAGGAACCTTGTAAAAGAACAGAAATAAAAAACCTGAAAGGCAATCACCCCTTCTTTTATGACAGAGAGCCCTACCACTTGGGCCGGGGTGGCCACTACACTAACTCACTTTGGGGGTACCCTCACTACCAGCAAACTCACACTACAACAGGCCCCAAATGTCTTCAGAGGAAGTAGCAGTATGCAATTGCAGCAATCAATGCCCTCAGTGCTGTGCAGTCACACAGGCCAACTGAGCAAATAAGGCAATGCAGTCATGATACACCAGGAATAAGGTAGTTCAGTCACTTAAAACTCTTCAGTTGAATACAGCAGCTCAGTCACAGTAAGCAGTTCAACCACTCAAAATGGTTTGATTAAATACAGCAGTCCAGACACAGTAAAGAGTGGGTCCAAGCAACAGGAGGGAAGGGCAGGCAGATAAAGAAAAATACAGTTTGCTCCATGGGCATTGAAACAGTCTGATGACCCACCCATTTATTAATATGGATCAGGTCTGGGTGTCTTCTGAATATTGAGGAGGCCCGAATCACAAGTCCCTTTGTCCCAGCTATGGGCTGCTCCACTTGTCTGCTGAATATGGATAAGGGATTAAGCTTTCTCCATCCCCCTCAGCAAATGAAATTCAGAACTATTATGGCTCAGATTATCCTGGGACCCTGAGAGAGGAGACTGCACTAAGGCTCTGCCTTGCCTCTAGTAATCAGCTCCTTACAGCTAAACAATTGGAAATCCAGCATGAAAACTTCCCTTCTTACCAATAATACTTTGAGCTGGCTGTACCTGGCAATTCTCTGACTCTGGCTGAGAGGGTGTGCCCAGGTCTCTCTATGTGGAGCACTGACTGCCTAGAATAAGTTGGACAAGCAGAGATTCCTCCAAGAGTGGAGTTCACAAACACCTTTAATTTTGGTCCAACAATTATTTGGTTTAAACCGACCTAGCTTCTGCCTTCTTGATTCATTCTCTCTCTCTCTCTCTCTCTTTTTCTCTCTTTCTCCCTCTCTCTCTCTCCCCCTCCCCCTCCCTCTCCCCCTGTCTTTACACAATTGGACAAGGTAAGCAGGTTCCATCCACCCTTGCTTGGGGACTAGCAGAACAAACAATCCTTCCCCTGGCTGGAGCAGGTCTAGCTATGGCTAATTATTAAAGGAAATGCTGGGCAACAAGCCTACTCAACCCTGGAGTTCAACAAGGATTTCTGTATCCTGGGGGATGCACAACTGCAAAGGAGTGATAAGGCCTCTTCTACTGGAGTCTACAGAATAAAAAATTCACTGGGTCTGTTTCCCAGCCAAATAGACTGACTCGCCATACTGGGGGACCTGACTAGATGGCAAATTTCTGCAGAAAATAGGTACAAATTACAGCAATTTAATATCATGTATAATGTATACTATACACCAGCTAAACTACATAAAATCAGTAAACTATCATCCCCCCAGTGTCATCGATGTAAAACAGATCATGGGGACCTATACCACATGTAATGGGAATGTCCTAGGATTCAGCCATTTTGGAAAGCAATCCAGAAATCTTTAAATTCTTTTCTTGGACTGGATTCTTTTTTTACACCTGAGATTTGCTTAGTTAATTATTTTCCCAGGGACATGAGCAAACAGAGAAAGGCATATATGGCTATCATTTCAGCTGTAACCAAGATGATTATATTGCGACATTGGATTGATGAGTTAACACCATCAGTCCTAGAATGGTATAAAGAAATTCTGCTTGCCTTGCAGCTGGAGTTACACATAGCTAAGATGCACAATAGGTTACAATCATATAATGCCAAATGGTGCCCCCTCTATGCTGTTCTTGTCACATGGAAACCCTAGGATGTTAAGGCGGAGTGGTCTCCCTGATATTTGGGGACCCTTAGAGTCTTACTAGTGTACTTTTTGTGTGGTTCCTTCTAAAGTGAATGTATATTATTATGGGAGGTGAGGGGGGAAGGGTTTGGAAGTGTTGTAAATATATTATTTAAAAAAAAAGGGGGACAAAGTTGTAATGTCCAGTATAGTACATTGTTGGCCTCCAATTCACAAAATATGGGGGGTAAATGTTACAGTTGGAGGCTTTGTTGTTGGCTTGATTTCATTGTACTGTGACACTGCAAATAAAGCATATTAAATAATAAAAAAAAAAAATTTCTGCAGAAAGCCGACCGAGGCTGATACTGGAGATCTTCTGGAGGGGAGTTACACTGAAGGGGCTCAGAGATTTACTTCAACCTCTTAACAGGGAAGCCAACATCCATTGCCCAGCCATCCTTCACCCTCCCTTGTCAAATTCTTTCTGCTCTCTCCAGCTGATGCAGAGCCTCCTCTAAGCTGGTGTGGTCCTGGCTACCTGTCAGGGGATTTGCTCCTTTGTCCAGAGGTCAGTCTCCTGAGGCTGGGTCAGTGGCCTAAAAAAAAGTTTCCAAGTTTGAATCTACACTGACCACAGGGATTGGCTGAGAGGGCTCAGCCTGGCTTCCTTCTCCCCTGCTGTGACAGGAATGTGGCCAAACTGGTTTGGCCTTAGCTAACTAGGTGTCAATCTTGAGCAGAGGGAAGGGGGAAAAAATGGTTTTCTTAAAAAACCCTGCATTTAGACTGCAAGGACTGTCTGCTGGAGAGGGGCCTGTTCTGTGCTTCAGGGGATCCCCTAAGCTTTTCAAGGTTTTCCTATTAAGCTGCCATGGTCCCCATAACTGTCTGACCCCTCATGTCTCTGGGAATCCCCTATTTTCTGTGATGCCCCAAATTCCACTATTTTCTGTGGTGCCCCCAATTTCTCTGGGACACTACACATACAAATACATCCAGGGATACAGAAGAGTGGTATCCTCAAAATTGTGCAGGCTGAGGAGCAGTGCAACCACCAGGGGGCACAACCTTAAACTGGAAGAAGGGAATAATTCAGAAAATACATCAGAAAGTACTTTTCAGAGAAGAGACGTAGAGCAGCAAAGAAATTCAGAGAAGTGTAATGCATCAGGGCAGACTAGATGTACTCATGGGGCCAGATTAATGAAGCAGCACTTATTGACACAAGCTGTGGCAAACAGCATCTTGCATCAATCTCTGGTGCTCCAGGGACCTTGCGCCAAATGCAGAAACTGGAGGAGTGCTGGTGCCAACCTTTGCACAGTTGCAGCAGCCACCCTGTGCACCAAACACATGATACATGGAAGAGGTTTGCCGAGCTGTGATGCAGTTGAGTGGCATCAGTGCCCATTGAAGGAGACCCATCAGCCAGTGACCCTGGAGGCTGGCAGGGTCATGGGGGATGGAACAGGGGACATGGAGGGCAGGTCAGGTCAGGATGGGTGGAGGGAGGTGGCAATACACCCCTGATGGGGACAGTTCATAGCCACTACTGTGACAGTGTGATATGTATGAGGGCAGCCTCATGCCTGGCCGCATGGGCACTATAGCAGAATATCACTGGCCACTCCACCACTGCTCTGCAACTGTCCAGGTTCTGTTTTGGCATGGAATACTGCATATGACGGCTGCAGGGGTGGCACATGGGCCATTAGACCTGCTTTGGGCTGGTCTAACAGTAGCAGAACATGCACCCTGGTGGGGCGAGGTTTCTTGAATCCCATTATAGGGGTTGCTGCACGGCCACCCTGGCACATGCTTCCTTCCACCATGGCACACTGGTGCATCCATCACAAGGATGGTGCAAGCCTAGCTAGCACATGCAGTCCAACTGGCACAGGCTGCATTGCAGAATCAGGAATGACACCTGTCCTTATTCACCTATGTAGCTCTAAGAACAGGACGGGACCCAGGAAGATCCATGAGTAACACCAGAACTAATTGAGTGCTGAGAGATGAAGGAGAGAGTCTCCTTTGAGGACTGCTTGATATAAATGCTGTGAATTTAAACCATACCAGCAGAGTTGGTACAAGGATGGGAATGTCTGACTTCATAAAGTAGGGAGCATTCATCTTATATTTCATGGCAAAGTTCTTTTTTGTTAAAAATGGCTACAGTGATCAAAAACCTACCCCATCCTCTGTCAGTCTTTCCCACTCTCTGTCACTATCCCCAAGCATTTAAACACCCCCTCATCCCTCTACCCTCAAAGCACCCAAATCACACTCCCCCTCAAAAAGACAATGCAAAGCATAGTTCTTTCATCATACACTGTAGAAATAGGCAATTTCCAAATTTGCTAAACTCTTCCCCCAACTTTGTTGCATTTATCAGTCTTACCCACCTCCCCTAACCTGACCCAGTAAAAGAAAATTCTCCCTCTTTCCCCCACTATCTAGGCACCCATCCTCTGAACTCCCCCTCTATGTTGATAAGTACTATTGGAAGTGCCCAGCTTAACTCATTAAATGGTTGTGGCTGAGGTGGAAGGAGGGTTGTGCTGACTGACCACTATGGGAGATCAAGTATCCTGTTTTGTTGATCATCTGTGACATAGAAGAAGGGATCTTGGGCAAAATGTGTTTCTTTGCATATGACCCTAAAATATGAGTTTGGGTGACAGTGGATATGGGATCAGGAATATGAAAGAGGATCTGGAGAAACTGGAAAAGTGGTAAGATATCAGGCAGTTCAAATTTTATTCCAAAAAGTTCAAGGTCATGTATATGTGAAACTGATATTTGAAAATGCATTACTGAATTGGGTGGAGTCAGGGTAGACCAACCCTCAAAGGAAAGGGATTTGGGAGCTGTTATAAGTGACATCCTCAGACAACTTTCCATTGCAACAAGGCATACGGGAAAGCCAGCAGGAAGATGGGGCACATAGCTAGGGCTTTCTCTAACAGACAAAAAGGAGGCAATCTTGCCCCTGAATGGGTCATTGATGAGGCTACACCTGGAGTACTGTGAACCGTTCTGGAACCCTCACCTTAAAATGGATAAGGATTCTGTAGAGTTGATCCAGAGAATGGCAATCAGAATGATATATAGGCAACAGGGGAAGACCTACTGTATGAGGAAATGACTAACTGACCTGAATATGTGCTCCTTGGAGACCAGAAGGGAAAGGGGGGGATGTGACAGAGACATTCAAATAGCTGAAGGGAATAGAGAGGGTAGATTTACAGTAACCGTTCAAGCAATGTGAGGGGTCTGTGACATGGGAGCATAGCAACAAGTCAGTTGGGTGGAAATACAGGAAGGATGTGATGAAGTGCTTCTTAACACAGGGTGTTGTAAAAAAGTGGAACCATTTGCCTGGAGATGTGGTTTAGGCAATGTGGAGATGGTTGCAGGTCTTAAAAGAAGGTGACAAAGACATATGGACTTTGTGAGATGACTATTGGTGGAGGGAGTGGTACAGTCAAAGAATGATGTGAAGCTACCAACAGGAAGAATTGCCAGTGTAAGCCAGTGTTAGACTACTAGTGTTAAGGTAGGGTCTGGGCAGACTTAGTGGACTGTATTTTTCCCCCCGCTGCTTCTAAAAGTCTGTTTCTCTCTTTATGCCAAGTGGGGAGTGGTAGATGATGAGTGCCTAGATGGTAGGGTGGACAGGGGGTCAATTTTCTTTCACTGGGTTGGGCTGGGGCCTGGGGGTTGGTATGTGGGACTGGAAAATGCTGTTGGAGAAAGAGGTTTTGCAAACTGGGAAACTCTTGATTTGAGACAGGCAATTAACTTGTCTGAGACCCAGGAAGGGTGGAAACCTTTGACCCTGGCCCTCTAGAGAGGGGTGTGTCTGTCCCAGGAAGCCATGAATTTAGATAAGAAATTTTAGAAGGCATCATCTATTTCAGTAAATGGGGAGATAACAGATCAATCGATGTTGATGAGGTGAGCTAGAATGGAAGCTGGATGGCCATATGTGAGGCTTTGGGAACGTGGACCTTTTGCATGCAGTAGAACATGCAATGATCACTGAGTACATCAGAAAGTGTATCATCTTCCAGAATATAATGGGGGTGAAAGAAGAGAAATCTATCTATGAAGGAGTGCAGAGCAGATAAAGGATTTATACACATAGGCTGAGATATATTGAGTGCACTGGAGGGACTGTATGTTTCAAACTAATTTTTTGAAGGATGCGGTGATCAAGTTATAAATAATTTCACCCAAAACTATGAGTTCACATGAGGAAACCAAGGAAGAGACAGGAGAGATGTGATCCATAGTTAAGTCTGGTTTTAAACTAGGACAACAAAAGATGCCAACAATGATGATAGGGCCAGAGAAGCATAAGGAGAGCTTGATGAGCAATAGGTCATGCAAGGAGGAACCAGAAGCACTGTGTATAACCTCAAACATGGGATTAATGGATACACTTTGCCATTATCCCATTTAACCCTATGTTTATTTACATCTACATACAATTTAGACAAGAGATTTCACAATCAGATAATTCTTCTTGAGATATATCAATTCAGCTGAAGTTCAAAAAAATGAACATAGACATAACAAACCCCCCAAAATGGGATGCTCTTTACTCTTGATGGATGTGACTCTAAGCTAGTTATAATTGCTGTATAACCTTATCCTTGAACCTTCATCACACCTGTACAACCTTTCTATTTGAAAATGTCAATGTCCAATAATATGGAGGCATACTGAGCTAATACCATCCATTAAAAAGGTGACAGTCATGACGTTAATAACTACCATCATATAGCCTTAGTACCTACTTTAAATTTGCAGATGGCCTCAAATCAGCAGGTGTAGTAGACACTGTGGATGAAGCAAATAGGTTCAAAGAGAACTAGGTGTGCGGGGGGCTCAGTAGGTAGATGGCAGTTGAAACTCAGTGCAGACAGGTGTGAAGTGTTGTTTTTTAGATATAACAAACAAGGAGAGGAAATATACCTTAAAATGCAAAGCAGCAGCAGCGGAGACAGATCAAAAGTAAGACCATGGGGTTCTTGTAAATAAGAAGTGGTGGTTTTCACAACAGCATGCAGTAGCTGGGAGTAAGACTAGTTAGAGTTGGTTGGATAGTGCATTAGTCATACCCTTCACCAATTGCTTGATAGCCTGGTTCCAGTACCTGCAGGCATTCTTATTCAGGTAGATCTACTCTAGAACAAATCTGCCACATAATTTTTATCATATATGGAATGAATTATCCTTAACTTGGGTAATTCTGCGCTGCCTTCATCCTCCATTCTGTTCCTCATCTATTTCCCACCTACCCCCCTACCTAATCTGCTTTCCCCCTTCCCTCACCATATCCTTCCATTACAAAACCCCATGGAATTTTTCCCTTCCAGCAAACCAATGACAAGGCCCTGGGGCTGCTCCCATTTTCTCCATCTATTCTCCCTTATGCCCTACTTACCTACTCAGCATTCTCTCTGCACCCAACCTCTGTTGTTACCAGTTTCTCTTGCCATAGTAAGCTGCCTTCCATTTTGTTCACTCCTCGAAATGTACTTATTGCTTAATGTGATTGAATTTTGCAATTTTAGTTACAAAAGAGTTGAACACCATTTCTGTATCCAATGTAATTTTGTAAACACTGTGGCCGGATATGACTGCACCAGGCCAGGCGCTAGAAACCTGGGCGCAGCGCAACTTGCTGGCGCAGGGCGCTGGACATGGTGATATGCAATGGAGCTGCGCCATGGCACAGCATTGCTGGAATATCACACCTGGCCATGCCACAGTGCATGGTGCAGTGGCACTGCGCCGCGCAAGTGGCCAGAGTGGAGCAGGGGGATGCACTAGCACAAGTTCCGTTGTGCTAGGCCCAACAACCGTGATATTCAAAGGTGCACATGCAAATGGGGCCATAATAAATGCAAGGCGCAAATGGGGCCATTTGCATGTCATTATGGCCCCATTTGCATGCAGGTGCGCTGATCCCCGGCGACTTGCACCTGGCGCCCTACCAGGCTGCAGCCTTCAGGGACTGACGCCCCCTGCACAGCGCGGAAAAGTGCTCCACCGCCCAATTGCGGGCATCTGTAGAATATAAACATGTCCAATATCCCTGGTGGTCCAGTGGACCACTCACAGCCTGATCGCGGGCATCTGTAGCACATACACATGTCCAATATCCCTGGTGGTCCAGTGGACCACTTGCAGCCCGATCACAGGCTTAAGAATGAAAATAATCGTCCTATATCCCTGATGGTCCAGTGGACTGCTCGCAGCCCGATAGCAAGCATATGTTTTAATTTAAATGTCCAATATCCCTGGTGGTCCAGTGGATGACTCGCAGCCCGATCATGGGCATTGTAAAACATAATGCCACAGCAACCCAACCCTGGAGGTCTAGTGGTAAACCCTCCTCACCTCACCCACTGGAGCCCTGCTGCCTCGCTCCCCGGCAGGGCGGCGGGTTGCAGCCCACTACTGTTGCCACCCTCGCGCTCACCAACCGACACTGAGGCAGGTTATACGCTCATTGGTCCACAGTGTGAGCCATCGGCATGCAGTCTATACATACTGGCACAGTCCAGATATGTTATCTGGTTGTGTAGTATGGCATGGTTGCACACCCATTGGCTCACGCCAGGACCAATGGGCATACAGCCCCACCGCATGGTGTCAGTTGGAGGGTGGCAGGGTGGCAAGCAGGTGGGAGCTGCCACCGCTGCCGACTGGGGGAGCGGAGCAGGGGCCCAGTGGGCGTGGGTGAGGCTACCGCTAGACCACCAGGGTTGGGTTGCTGTGGCATTATGTTTTACTGACACCTGTGATCGGGCTGCGAGTGGTCCACTGAACCACCAGGGATATTGGACATTTAAATTGAAACATATGCCCGCGATCGGGCTGCGAGCGGTCCACTGGACCACCAGGGATATGGGACTATTAATTTGATTCTTAAGCCCATGATCGGGCTGCAAGTGGTCCACTGGACCACCAGGGATATGGAATGATTAATTTCATTCTTAAGCCCATGATCAGGCTGCAAGTGGTCCACTGGACCACCAGGGATAGTGGACATTTAATTTGAAACATATGCCCACGATAGGGCTGCAAGCAGTCTACTGGACCACCAGGGATATTGGACATGTGTATGTGCTACAGATGCCCACGATCGGGCATGGGAGGGCACCGCCACAAAGGTGCAGCCAGAGCTCGGGTGGCCACCCACAGGTGGCAGCTGCTGTGTTGCACCCTGCAATATGGCAGCTCACCTGTGGGTGGCCAGCCATTGTTCCTTTTGTTTTGGGCTCACCTCTGTGCAGCGCAAGTAGGTGTTGCACATGCATGGGCTCAGCACATCCCTGGCTGAATATCGGGCTGTGCGGAGTATGCATGGGCACGCCCCCCCCACCTGCGCCACATACATTACTGATGCGCTCCCGCATATCAGGATTTGTGCCAGGCTCAATCCCCATTTGAATATCGTGCCAGGGCGCATCAGTGGGTTGCACATGGCGTAACACTGTTGCACCATGCACAACCCTTCTGAATATCTGGGCCTGTCTGTATTGTTTTGCTGTATTTGTGTTGTTTGCTGTTGACATGGAGCCTTTGTAAATGGCTTATAGCGCAAAGGTGTTAATCCGAGAACTGAATAAATAAATAAATAAGTTATTCATCATAGGATGCTTGGATACCTGTAAACTTGCAAGTTTCTGCAAAGAATATAAGATACCCTGGTAATTATCTGGATGACGTATCTGTAACTATATGCTTATTATCTAGGATACTTCTACCAGATAGGTCAGATAATGATGGATAATAATATCTGCTCCCCAAATAAGAATCTGAGTTACCCCAATGTGGAGCTTCCATTTTCCAATCAAAAATAGTCAATTCTAGGTGTATCCAAAAATGTCAGTAGATGAGAAACAGAATTTGTCGACAGAAAAGGACCACTTGGCCCATCCAGTCTGTCCAGATGTTCCTGCCTAATCTGTCTCCACAGACCCTACTGTAACTTGTCTTTGGTAACCCCCCCGCCTAGCTATTAGTGGTGGGCAAAGATAAAAATTTGCTCTGTGGAGAAATTCACAAATTTGCCAAAATTTGCCAATTTAATCTGCCTTTCAGCTAGAACTTTTCAAATGGCAAATTTGGTAACTTTGCCTGCAGATTGTGCCCCTAAGGCGAAGTTTTAAATGATCCATAGGATTGGAGGTCACACAGTGCTGCAATGTGCTGTATTGCCACATGTAGGCTAAATTCAGTGAAGTCTTATGAAAACAGTTGATGTTAAGCCTGCTCTGAATCTCTGTGCCCCAAAACCTTTGAAAACCATTTAAAATACAGTTTTCTTACAACCAAATCACTACTTAAAGTGTCTAGTGTGCCTTGTGCCCCTTGATTACCAATTATTTGTGGTATTTTTTCCTGATTAATTACTTTAAAGTCATAGTTTTGTTTTCTGTATTGTGTGTAGTGAGGCAGTGCTGGGGGAGAGGGCAGCTGCATCAGTAGCTAGCAGCAGCAAGCAAAATAACATTTTCTGTCTAAGCAGCACTATTGCTGTTATAGTCAGTGTTTTGTGTGAGTAATGTTTCCTGTTTTCTGTGGTTTGTAATTTTATTTCTGTAACAGGTGTGTTTTACTGAATTATTTTTTCAGTGTGGTTTGACTATATTGATTTCATTTTTATTGGCTGAAGTTAGTTTTCATGTACACAGCAGAGTTGTTGCATCCCACATGTGTCCTTTCAGTTCCTGAAATCCCTGTGTATTGTTTGTTAAAAAAATATTTGTGGTGTTGTTGTTTACTGTCTGTGTACCTCAGTAAAGTCGTGTAAATTGTTTTGTGTTCCTAAATATACGCTTATAGCAAAATGCCCACAGAGCGATAGTTCGGTAAAGTAGGAGTTACAAAGATGAAGTTAGAAGGAAAAGTTACAAGGCAAAGTCCACCTTTGCAAATTTCTACTGAAAATTCCCATAGGATAACATTTTGGGCTCGGTTCACAAAACAGATGGAATGCCACTAGCCACAGGTGTGTTGAACACACAGGATAGGGGGCTTGCAGCATTCCCTGGCCAGCAGTTGGGATTCTTGATCCCATGCGCTACATGGTGAGAATTAGATCAGCTTTTCCCGGTCTAACTTCACGGACCTTTTTACAGGGTTTGTGCCAATTATTTGGGGCAAGCTGCCATTAAATGTGTAAAGTACTGCAAATGCGTACAACCTATGAGAATCTGGCTCATGGTGCGGTAATGTGTTCAGAGCAGCACAGAGTTTGATGCAGGGCTTGTAAAAGCCATGTGTCACCATTTGAGAATTGAGCCCTGTGATTTTAACAAGCCATAACTCTGCCAATCTTTGGAGTTAAGGGACAATATATACGGTACATCAAATGAAAGGTCTCAATAAGTACTATAAGACTAAGTCACTAAGAAATATCAACTGAAAATAGACATCTAAAAAACAATAACAATTAAAAAATGAAAATTCCCATAAAATAGCATTGCAACTTTAACAAGCCTTAATAACTCTGTCAATCTTTGGAGTTAAGGGACAATCTATATTAAAGAAAAGGTCTCAATGAGTACTACTAGTCTAGGTCCCAAAGAAATACCAACTGAAAATAGATATAGAAACATTAAAAACTGAAAATTCCCATAGGATAACATTGCAACTTTAACAAGCTGTAATAGAAACATTGACATTGACAGCACATAAGGACCACAAGGCCCATCCAGTCTGCCCATTTTTTTCCACCTTATGAATGTGCTTTAGGCCTATACTCTGTCAATGGCCTATCTAGTCATACTCATCTGTATTGCTTCCTTATGCCTATTCCATGCCTTTTTGAAGCCCTGCACTGTATTCATATCCACCACTTCCTGAGGTAGGCTGTTCCATGCATCCACCACCCTTTCTGTGAAAAAGAACTTCCTTACCATACCCCTTAATCGGCCTCCCTCTAATCTCATGCTGTGTCCTCATGTCCTGCTATTTTTCTTATATTCATACATGTTAGACTCTTTCACCTTGTTAAGGCTCTTAAGATGTTTGAATGTTTCAATCATATCACCTCTCTCCCTTCTTTGCTCTAGGGTATACATACTGAGCTCCGTTAATCTGTCCTCATATGTTTTCTGATGCAGTCCCTGCACCATTTTGGGTGCCCTTTTCTGGACTACCTCCATTTTGTTAATGTATTTGTGCAGGTGTGGCCTCCAGTACTGCACACAGTACTCCAGATGGGGCCTAACCAGTGTCTTGTAAAGAGGGATTATTACCTCCCTCTTACGACTTACGATACCCCTACTAATACACCCCAACATCCCTCTAGCCTTACCTACTGCTTTAGTGGTCTGCTTGGATGAGTTCAGGTCATCTGTGATGATGATGATGCCCAAGTCTCTTTCTTCCCTTGTGATTGCCAGCAACTCCCCTCCCAACCTAAAGGTGGCTTCAGGGTTTCTCTTCCCTATGTGTATGATCTTGCACTTCTTTGCATTAAACCCCAGTTGCCACTTTTCTGACCATTTTGCCAGTTTATCCAGATCTCTTCTTATTCTGCCCACCCCATTTGGATCATCTACTCAGTTGCAGATCTTGGTGTCATCTGCAAACAGACAGGCCTTACCCTCCAGTCCATCTGCAATGTCACTGATGAAGATATTGGAGAGGACTGGCCCCAGGATTGATCCCTGAGGTACTCCACTTGTGACTTGCATCTCTTCTTACTGTATACCATTTACCACCACTCTCTGTTTTCTGCCCGCCAACCAGTTTGCCACCCAGTTGACCAAATTTTGACCCACTCCAAGCCTACCCAGCTTATTAATCAATCTTCTAAGTGGAACAGTATAGAAAGCTTTGCTGAAGTCAAGGTAGGCAACATCAACTGCACCCCCCTCATCCACCACTCTGGTTACACAGTCAAAGAAATCTATGAGATTAGTCTGACAGGACCCTCCTGTTGTAAATTCATGCTGTCTTGGATCCTGCACTCCTATGGATTCCAGGTGTTGCACTATCCTTTCCTTAAAGAGTGCATCCATAATCTTGCCCATTACTGAGGTAAGACTGACTGGTCTGTAGTTCCCTGCCTCCTCTCTGCTACCACTCTTGTGGAACGGGATCACATGAGCTCTTCTCCAGTCTTCTGGGATCTCTCCTGTGCTCAGAGACTCACTAAACAGTTCTGATAATGGCTCTGCTAGTTCCACCCTTAGCTCCTTTAGTGCCCTGGGATGTATGCCATCAGGTCAAGCACATTAATGTCAATCTTTGGAGTTAAGGGACAATATATACAGGGGAATACATGATGGGTAGGAGTGGGATATGGAAAACATTTTCACTCCTGCAGAGTGAGCATATGTTCCATATCCCACTCTGTATCTTGTTTGCACCTTAATAACTTCACCACCATATGATGGATTTTCCCAAAATTTTGCATGTGCGGTCTGGTACCATAGATCTCTGGACCTGGCAAGTTGTGTTATAGTCAGATGTACAGTTCTGGAGCTGCAGAATGCCAAAGAACTCAAAACATTGACTTTTTGCACGTTTCTTTGCACACGCCCACAGTACGCATGATTTGTCCATTTGGTCTGATATCTTCAGGGAAGATGTAGTCTGGGTCATTGATGTGCCTTTTGAACATTTGGTGTAAAAATATTAAACCGTTCAAAAGTTATTCAAAAAACAAATTTCCCACTATCGTCAATGTGGAAAAAATATATGTGTCGGATGAAAGTGTCGCAAGTACAATGTTCCTTTTGCAAAAGGCCCTTTCACTTTCATGCTGCCACCACCTTGTTTTCAGTTAACGAGAGAGAAAAGTGTCTGGCATTTAAATTTGAGACCCTCTAGGTAAACACTGACTGTTGGGTTTACCTAGTTGGGTCCTGGGGATGCCAGCCTTATCTTTTTTTGGGGGTAAAACCCCCTAGAAATGCCGTTTTTAAAATTGTCTTCAAAGTACTTTCACAAATTACAGGGAAAACTGTCATGACACTTTCACAAATGTGAACGTTTCATGCTGTTTTTTGTGAAACTTTCGCAATTTGCTAAAGAACTTTGCCCAAAAACTGCAAATCTTTGCCATCCCCCTGCAACAAAACAGTTGGGGCTTTTGGGCTGAAATTTGCAGGGTGCAAGCCCTGGTCCCACAGATGTGCCTTCTAGTGGTTTGGTGCCAAAACATTCCACTGGCCCAAATTTACAGTGTTCCAAAATTGAGCAATTTCCCATAGGATAATACTACAGCGTCTGTGATGCCTTTCGGCACCTGTATCTTGAAAATGAAACAAGAAACAGAGTTCTCGCTACCTACAGTTTAGATCACCTTTAGGTGATCTAATCTATAGAAACACATTTGGAAATCATAGATAACACCAGCAGTGGCATTTTTTTCCTACTTGCTATGGTTACAGAGATATTGGCACATTAGTCTCACAAGGGTTCCAAGGGTACCTTTTCAGCATATTTCAGTGCCCATATCTTGTAAACGATGCAAGATACGGATTTGGTTGATTTATCTCTCATGAAGTACTCACTGTCATGATTATAACAGTACTGAAATGTTTTCCTAGCTGCTATGGTTGATGAGATATTAGCAAATTAGTGTTACAAGGGTTCCTTTCCCTGTAGTGCTGCTGTATGGCTCCGTAGTTATGTGGAAATGAGAGCACAGGGCCCAGTGGACCCATGCTCCCACAGACACATGCCATTACGCAAAAAATGGGCAATATGAACCCTAATGCCACATTTCCATGCTTTTGTTGCTGTGCTATGAACCCTAACTGATGCATTAACATAGTTTTTTTTTGCCATGAACATATATATATATAGGTCTCAATGAGCACTACAAGACTAAGTCCCTAAGAAACACCAACTGAAAATAGACATACTGTATAAAAATTTGAAAACTGAAACTTCACATAGGATAACGTTGTAACTTTACCAAGCCATAACTCCGTCAATGTTTGGAGTTAGCAAACAATCTATATATAAAAAAAAAAGGTCTCAGTGAGTGCTACAAGACTACCACATATTCCTCCTGAGCAAATTCATGGGGTATGCATCCCCAAACTTACCTCCCAAATTTACCATCGTGCCAAATCCACAATTTAAATCCACTAATCATCAAAAACTCAACAATTCTGTATCTCCTCCTGGACTACAACAATACCATATTCAGAAAAATCCGACAAAAAATTTACTGAGTTATGGCTAAAAATCCCAAAACACATTTTTGCCTGCATAAAATCAACCCCCAAAAGTTAAGATGAACACTTGGGCCTAAATATTCAAAGGGGTTGCACCGGGCGCAATTGAGTTGCACCAGCACAACCCCAGAAATGCACCCAGGGCAATATTCAAAAGCAGGAATTGTGCAGCGCAATTCCCGAAGATGCAGTGGTGCAAAGATAATGTATGCTGCACATCTCCAGGGGGCGTGCCCATGCATATGCAGGACATCCCAATATTCAGCCCAAGATTTGTGGTGCATCTGCTGGCACAGCCCCGAGATGTGCCACACACACCGGGGCTCAAAGTTGAGCCCATAAAATATGACTCAAGTGCCCTCCACCCATAGGTGTGCTGCTGTATCGCAGTGTGCAACACAGCAGCCACCAGCTGTGGATGTTTACCCCCCCCAGAACACCATGTACAAGCACCCACAGACATCTCTGGTAGTCTAGTTGTTCCCCTATCCTGCCTGTACCTCCGATCGCCGTATGTTATGACAATCAATATCCCTGGTGGCCCAGTGGTACCCCCTCCCCTCCCGTAGCAATGATTGCTGTATAGTATTACAATTAACATCCCTAGTGGTCCAGCAGTTCCCCCCTCACTGACAATACCTCCGATTGCTCTTACAGCTGACACTGATATCCCTGGTAGTCTAGTGGTACCCCCCACCCTGCCGGTAACCCCGAGCACTGCTAAAGTGCACGACAGCACTTCCCTGGGGGTCTAGTGGCACCCCCCACCCACACAGGACCCCCAGGCCACTCAGCACCCCCCCATCCTCGATGAGCAGCAATCCCACCTGCATGTTACTTTTAATACTATACGGCGATTGTTGCTACAGGAGGGGAGGGGGTACCACTGGGCCACCCGGGATAATATTTCCTTTCACATATGGTGATCATTGCTACGGGAGGGAAGGGAGTACCACTGGGCCACCAGGGATATTGATTATAATAACATATGGCGATTGGAGCAATGTGATGGGGGGAACACTGTGGACCTCCACTGCCATCACCACATGGTGTGCAGGGCGCCATGCATATTTTGCTGGCCAGCCCTGCACAACTCATGCAAATGGGGCAATAATGACATGCAAATGGCCCCATTTGCACCATGCATGCATTATGGCCCCATTTGCATATTGGTGTCTGAACGTCAGGAATTTGGCGACGGTGTATCCCTGTGTACTGGTGCATTTCCATTCCTGGTATTTAGACCTTGTCTCAGTTGCGCCTAGCAAGACTGTATTTGTGCAGCGCACATCATTTAATATATTCAGAAGAGATGTGTCATGGCACATCTCTTTTGAATATATCCCTTGGTTGCTCCAACACAGTTGAGTTGAGCTGAGCATCCACCTGTGCCTTTGCCATGCACAAGTTTGAATATCAGGCCCAAAATATGCTTTTTTCTTTGAAACAAGCCTGACAAAAGAAAGTTAGAATGAAGTAGAAAAATCACTTTTCAGATTGCCTGAAGTCCCTTAACACTGCTCAGAGCAAGGTTTTTGCATGGATCTTTACCAACGCAGTTACCTGAAACTGTGCTAAACAGCAGTGTGGATGCGAGCCATGCTGTAACATGCTTTAAGGTAACCACCACCACATCACAATTTCTGGTTTTCTGAGCAGCCAGGAAAGAAAAAAAAGCTAATCCCTCTGGTGAGGTGTTGTCCACTGCTGCTGGTATTTTGTTTTACTGCAGTGTTTATTTTTTTTCTTGCAATATTAAAAATCTAAATGTGCTGGCCCAGTGGCACAGAGGGCTGAGGTGCTGGACACCACACCTTGCACCACGCCTGTGACCCAGGTTCTGGAATGTACTCGGGACGCTGGGGGTCAGCAGGGGAAGGAGAGGATTGGGCATCTGAAAGACTGCTTTCCTCTCCTGTGGGGGGTTGGGGAGCTTGCCTTGCTCTGCAGTGGCCCCTGTTGGAGACCGGGAGCACTGCAGAAGCGGCGCTACACAGGGGCTAAGAAAACCAGGGAAAATGGCATCTCGATCGACTGGATGATGGCCACTCAGACCCTCACTGCCACGGAGCCCCCGAACAGCCAGGACCGACCTCCAATACGTCGGGTTACCCTGTAGAGTGGCTGCAATGTGAGGCGGGAGTTGATGATGGGGGTTCGCGGTGGGGGAGGCGAGAGTGTCCCTTGCGGCCTGAAGGAGAGGCTGGTCAAGACGAGGAGGTGGATAAACAAATAATGCAAAAAAAAAATCTAAATGTATAAAATGACTAGAAACAGAAGCTCAAATAAAGAGAGAGGTGCTGGCAAGGTGGCCAAAAGGTGCATAGGTTCTGTGGGGTAAAATGTTGTTGCACCTAAAAAATGTACCTCTGCAGCAGCTTCATCCATTGGCTCTGGGGTCGGTAGTAGTAGTAGTAGCAAAGGAGTAGCTGGTAGAAGTGGGGTGGTGGCATTCATGTTGCCAAATTATTCTCTGCCACATCTATGGCATCCATGCTGGTGGGTGTGGGGGAAGCAGTGACAAGAGGATCAATCCAAGAAGTAACAAAATCTCTGGCTCAGGATTATGAACAGTGGTCAAGGAGAAGGTTGCTGGTGTCCCCTTGACTGCTGGTGGTCATGGCACTGAGCCTGATCTGGATAACAGGTCCCCAGTATGAATATGTGGACCAGTGGCCAAACAGCTGTAGCTCCTTTCTGTGCATTACAGCACATTGGGTACAGGTATCTGAGGTAGTATTCGACTCTGGCCAAGAGAAAAAATTGTACTAAACCCAATTGCAGTGAAAGCAACACTTTGTTTTTTTCCAGCATGTCACGTTGGCTGGCTATGAAGACTGTAACTGGATCACATACAGGTCAGAAAATGCTAGAATTGCTTAATGTAATGTTAGGATGCAGCCTGTGGTGGTGGTACCACAGAAGGTGGGGATGGCACAGGGTCTTCTGGCTGCTACAGAGTGGGGTGGGAAGGACAGGGAACTGCTGACTTTGAGACTTTTATGTTTCAGTAGTTTCATTTTGACCCAGCTTTACCTCGGTAACCCCAAAGGAGAAGTTATAAAGGAACTTGCCAAGTGAGGTTAGAATGGTGAATTTCCCATTAAATAGAAAAGCTTCGTGAAATTATCTGCAGAGGTGGATTTGGCAACTTAACCTTAACTTCGCCTGTGAATTAAAACTTTGCAACTTCTCTATATTAACTAATATTCCCATACGTCTATCCCACACATGCTTTAAGCCTCCCACTGTTTTTGCCTGCACCACTTCTGCTTGCTATCTGTTCCAGACATATACTACCCTTTCAGTGAAGTAGCACTTCCTCACATCCGTCTTAACCCCCAGTCACCCCCCCCTCCCCAAACTTCATTGCATGCCCACTGGTCCTGGTGCTCTTTCTCATTTGAAAGAGACTCCACCCCTGCACCGTGTTCACCCCTGTGAGTTACTTGTAGGTCTCTATCATACTCCCTCGTGCTCGCCTCTCTCCTAGGATGTACATGCTGAGATCCCTCAGTTGGTCCTCATTGGACTTCTTGTGCAAACCCTACATCATTTTAGTTGCCCTCCTCTGGACTGCTTCCACTCAGTCTGTGCCCTTTCTGAGGTGTGGCCTCAAAAAGTGTTTCTATGCCCTAGGTGCATGGTTTTGCATTTAATGGTATTACCCCCCCCCCAACTTCAAAGTTTTGCAAGATCACTATGCATTCTCTCTGCCCCCTTCTGAGTGTACACCCTCTTACAGATTCCAGTGGCAATATCCTCTCTCTTCTTCTGCCGGAGATACTCCTCCCTATGAACCCCAGCATCCTACTGGCTGTACCCACTGCTTTTCACACTGCCTGGTCACTTTGAGGTCATCAATTATGATAACCCCAAGGCTCTTTTCCTGCTTAATAACTGTCAGTACCCACCACCCTATACTCTGCACCCAGGTTTCTATGCCCTAGGTGCATGGTTTTGCATTTTCTGGTATTACCCCCCCCCCACCCAACTTCAAGTTTTGCAAGATCACTGTGCCCCCTCTCTACCCCCTCTTGAGTGTACACCCTCCTACAGATTTTGGTATCAGTTGAAAAAAGGCATACCTTCCCTTCCAGTTCTTCTGCAATTTCACTTATGTGAGGACAGATCCCGGTACTGAGCCCCGCATAACCCTGTTGGTCACTCTCCCATCATTAGAGTGAGTGCTGGGCCTGTTAACCACCACTCCTTGTTGCCTCCATGTTAACCAGTTTCTAACCCAATTCATCACTTTGAATTCCACTCCTAGACTGCTGAATTTATTTATCAGTCTCCTGTGGAGCATAGTGTTGAAGGCCTTGCTGAAGTCCAGTTAAGTCATGTCCACTGCCCTTCCCTAATCTATTTCTTTGGTCATCTAGTTGAAGGAATCAGTCAGATTTGTCTAGCATGACCTCCTCTCCATGAATCCATGCTGCCTGTGATATGCAGCCCATTGGATTTAAGATAATCTACCAGCCTTTCCTTAAGCAAGGTTACCAGTAACTTCACTACTGAAGAGAGACTGACTGGCCTCTAGTTGCTAAGCTCCTCCCAGCTGCTACTGTTATGTAGAGGGACCACATCTGCTTTTTTCCAGTCCTCCAGAACCATGCCTGTTTCCACTGAATTGTTGAATAAGATCATCAGTAGGGCGCCTAGCACCTCCCTGAGTCCCTTTAGTACCCCAGGGTGTATACCATCCGATCCTATAGCCTTGTTCACCTTCAGAACTGTAAGTCTCTTCAGGACTCTTTTCTCTGAGAATGGACTCATGCCCATCTCTTCCCCACTTTGTTCCCGCTACTACCTGTGGTCCATCCTGCCTTTCTTCACAGTGAAGACTGAGCAGAAGTATCTCTTCATGATGGTAGCTTTTCTTGGTCCTCTTGTATGCCGTCTCCCCTGTCACCCTTCTAATTTTCACTATCCGTCCCCTTGCTTTCCTCTCCTCACTTATGTATCCAAAGAAAGTGTTACCCCCTTTAGGTACCCCTTTCACTATTCTTTTCTCTGTATGTGCCCTTGCTACCCTCACTGCCTTTCCTACTTCCCGCTGTTTTTTTTGGTATACCCCCTGCCCACCTTCCTCTGTGTTTGCTCATACAGTACCTCCTGAATGCCGCACTTTTTTCCTTCACCATCTTGGTCACTTCCGTAGAGAACCATAGGTCTTTTTTTCCTTCTGCTTTTACTGACTTCCTTTGCATGGAGGCTGGTTGTCTTTCTTACAGCATCTCTTACTGTTCCCTACTGTGCCTGTACCCCTCCATCGCAATCCCCCCGTGAAGCTGTTTCTGAGACAGTCTCCCATTTCTTTGAAAGCTGCCCTCCTAAAGTCCAGGACCCTTGTCCTTGTGTGGTTTGACTCTGCTTCTGTCTTTATCTTAAACCACACTGTACCCTGAGCACGGGTACCAAGGAGACTGCCCATTGGGATGTCTGCAATGCTGTCCCTTTTGGTAAGCACTGGCTCCAACACTGCCCTGTCCCTAGTGGACTTTTTGTCTAGCTGCCTTAGAAAAAAACCCTGTAGGAAGTCAAGGATGGCCCTGCTCTTTGCCAAAGCTGCCATTAGAAGGCTCTACTCCACATCTGGTAGATTGAAGTCACCAACAAGGAGCACCCCCACAGTAATTGCCATTCTGATGATGGCTTCCCCAAGTGCCTTATCCAACTTCTCTCCCTGTGCTGGAGGTATGTACACTACCCTACTATGGATAGGAGTCCTAGAGCCAGTCTCCAGGATGACCCATAGCACCTCTAGCCTTTTCTTTTCCTCCGGGTTACTCTGTACCTCCATGGCCTTAATTCCCTCTCCCACATATAGTGCAACACCTCCTCCCCTCCTCCCTGCCCTGTCTGTCCTGAATGGAAAGTAACCAGGTATTGCCATGTCCCAGCCACTCTGCTCAGTGCACCATGACTCTGTTATGGTCATCACATCCAGGCTAGCTTCCGCCATGACAGCCTCACTGTCCTTAATTTTATTTCCCGGACTCCTTGTATTGGTGCACATGGCTGTACATACCTTATTCCATCCATGCCAGCTTCTCTGCTTTCCATCATCCTTCCTGCCTTTGCGGTTCCCTGAAGCTCCACCTGACCCACCACTTCCTCTCTTCCCTGTCTCCTTTGCTCTTTTGTTCTTCCTTTCCTGATTTATACCCTTCTTTTCCTCTGCCTTGTCCCCACCCCAGTATTTTTGCAGTTTCTTTGAGTTTACTTCCCTCAGACCCTCCCTCCCTGCCTAATGCTACATAGTGGGGGCAATGTTTACATAGAAACATAGAAACTTGGCAGCAGATAAGGACCACTTGACCCATCTAGTTTGCCAATTGTCCCTACCTACTGCAATACCACAGATCCTACTTGATCTGTGACTTTTACCCTCCCTTTCCTATTGCTAGGGTTCCCTTGTGTTTATCCCATGCATGCTTGAATTCCACTACCATTTTTGTCCCCACTACCTCTGCTGAGAGGCTGTTCCATTCATCCACCACCCTTTCTGTGAAAAACTACTTCCTCATGTTTCTCCTGAGTCTACCCCCTCTAGCCTTATATCATGAGCCCTTGTTCTTGAACATCTTTTTTTCTGAAAGATGCTACCCTTTTGTACCTTATTTATGCCCTTGAGGTATTTGAAGGTCTCTGTCATATCCCCCCTTCCTCTCTCCTCTCTTCCAGGGTATACATATTGAGGTCCTCTAGTCTCTCCTTATATGACTTTTGGTGTAGACCCTGCACCATTTGTGTTACACTTCTCTGAACTTCCTCTGCTCTGTCTATGTCCTTCTGGAGATGCGGCCTCCAGAACTGGACACAGTACTCTAGGTGGGGTCTCACTAATGATTTGTACAGTGGTACCATCACCTCCTTTTTTCTGCTAGTGATACCTCTCCCTATTGTCTGTGTGTCTGTTTGTTTTTTTGATTTACCAGGAAAGTGGACTGGATCAAAGACAGGTTTTCAGCCACGCCTGGGGAAGGGGGAAGACAATAAGGATACAATACAAATGTGTAGTACATTATAACAAACATAGTAAAATACAATAAAATGTACTTTATACATATTCAATCTCAAATATAATTACAGTACGCAGTTATCAGGTATTATAACAACAGCAAACTAACAAAACCTCCAAATAATTCTGCACACTATTTTTAACTATGCATCCCAGCATCCCACTGGCTCTCCCCACAGCCTTTTCACAATGCTTGGTCACCTTTAGGTCATCAGATATGATTACCTCCAGGTCCCTTTCCTGTTTGGTGGTTGTCAATACTTCCCCCTTCCCCATCATGTACTCCTCCCCTGGGTTTCTGTGCCCCAAATGCATGATTCTACACTTCTTCGCATTGAATCTTAGCTGCTATACTCTTGACCACTCCTCAAGCCTGCTTAGGTACCTTTCATTTTCCCCCCCCTCCGAAGTGTCAACCCTGTTGCAGATCTTAGTGTCATCTGCGAAGAGGCATACATTCCCTTCCATCCCTCTGCAATATCACTATGAAAGCATTAAAGAGGACTGGCCCCAGAACTGATCCATGTGGCATTCCGCCGGTCACCCTCCTCTCCTCAGAATGAACTCCGTTTACCACCACTCTCTGTGTTTTATCCCTTAACCAATTTTTGATCCAGTTTAACACCTTTGGACTCACTCCCAGGTTGTCTGGCATGTTCACAAAACTCCTGTGGAACAGTGTTGAAGGTCTTGCCAAAATTCTGGTAGGCCACATCCACTGCCCCTCCCTGATCTAATTCCCTGGTCACCCAGTCAAAGAAATCTATCAGATTTGTTTGGCATGACCTTCCTACTGTGAATCCATGCTGCCTAGGATCCTGTGCTCTGTTGGATTCAAGATATACCACAATCCTTTCCTTTAGCAGTGATTCCATTAATTTCCCCACCACCGAGGTCAGGCTGACTGGTCTGTAATTGCTGCATTGCCTCTTTTGGTTTTACAGCCTCCCTCCTGGTTAGTTTGAGTGTTCATTCAAGTAGCATTTAAACCTTCTACTAAGGAATGTGGTTCCCTTTCTTAAAAGATGCAGGCTGTTTCCCCAATAGAGACCCAGATCCTCTCAGATTGGCCCCCAGTCTCCAATGGTGCTGAATTCTTCCTCCAGGCACCATGCCTTCAGTCAATGGTCAAATGCTTTGGTGCGGAGTACCCTTTCCTCTGCCCAGCCATACACAAGTAATACCTCGACAAAAGCCACAATGCATGCCACCTACTTGAGGTCTCACCCCAGTTCCTTGAAATTATCCTGCACTACCCCTACCCTGTCCCTTGCCACGTCATTTGTCCCCAGGTGGACAATGATGTCTAGCTCCTTTCCTCCCAGCTCCTACTGCCCTAGTGATCCTCTGAATACATTCTCCATCCCTCCAAGCTGAAGCCCATCTCAGGCACTTCACTTCTTTCTACCTCCCTCCAAGTCTATCCCCCTAACAATAGAGTATCCCCTCAGCAGCCGCTTTTTCCTGGCTGGGGGCTTCTTCCTCCCTTCTTGGGGCCTCCACTTCTGTGGACCCTAAGTTCCTTCCTTCCATCCCATTGCTACAGGTGCCTCCTCTTGGCTGCCCTATTGCACCAGTATGGCAAATTAATTCTGCATTGGTATAAACTAAGTAGTGTGCACACCTTCATGACACCATCATCCTCTCAGAGCCACAATGATCGAACCAGTCTACCTCTGCCTAGGCATCCTTTGTGGGAGCAGTGGCAGATGTATTGGCCCCTGGGTGGGACAGACAGTCCTCTGCACCCTTGCCAGTTTAGCCCAGAATCCAGCAACCACTGCCCTCAGCCAAGAGAGTCAGCTATGAATGGTGCAGCATGTCAGTCTCCAGAAGGTGTCCAGAAAGACTGTAGTCCCACACTTATTGCCACGCACCACTCTCATGATCTTTCCTTTCTTTACTAAGTGTCTGTGGAAACGTCTCTGTATCATACTGCACCTTTCTACTTCCAAACTATTACAGTTTGCTGTTTCATATGATAACCCATTCCATATGTAGACTGTTATTGTAGTGGGCTTGAGGAATGCTGTGGAGCCACCCTCAGTAGGTTCTCCGGTTCTCTGACTGGAACTTTTTCCAGTTTCACTTGACAGGATTCTACTCTGGCTGGCCAGTCTGGGCTTTAAGGTGAGCTTATCGTTCTCTCTGGGGTTCCGTTGTACTGGGGAGGGGGACCTGTTGCCTGGTCCTAGAGTGGCCCACTTTAGGGGTAGGCTGAAGGACCTGCTTTCTGAGTGAAGCTGCTAGGCTTCTTGCGGGTGGTCACCTGTGGGTGAGCATGGCTTCGGGTGGTCTGGGGACTATTTGAGTAAATGGCCCCCTCCATTGCATCTTTTGGGGCCCAAGGGAAGGTTTAGTACACCTTCAGTTTATCCCAGCTGGCTGAAGAAACACTTCTAAATAATGGTGGTTTCATTGCCTGGTGGGAGATGTTTATCTGGGTCAATGAACTTATCTAGAAGGAAACACCATATAGCTTGAAGTGTATTTATTATTTATATTTTCTGTGGACTGTGGAAGCAAGTTTATTGAACCTTATAATTGGTCTTTCCTATTAACTTGGGTCCTTTTTCATTAGTATGCTGACAGGATTCCACCTTTTATTATTCAGGACTAAGGCAGTAAGAGTGCATTAATACAATATTAACTCTACCACAAGTTGTCTGTTTGCTACATAGGTGTCCTGGTGAGAGCAGGACTAAAATGGATCGTATGATTTACATTGTCCTTTTCATGTGCAAGGTCTAAAGGACATTTATTGAAATCTCTCTATTTGGAGCATGTTAGCAACCTTTCATAGTGACTTTGCATTTTTTATTTTCTGTTAATTTCTGTGTTTTATTGTAACTTTATGTGGAGTTTTTTAAGATAATTTGGGGTTGGTTAGGATAGGGAGGGCTTCTTTTTGCTTGTCATTTATCTTCTGTAGCAAGAAAAATTTTGTTTTAATATTTGGAAAGTTGGGGATTGTGTGGGGGCAGGATTCCATTATATGGGGGATGGATTATTATTGTTTACTGTGGGTATGTGAGATGTATGATTGGGGTGTATGCATGTTTAATAGAAATTTTGTCTAAGTTGAGTGACTGGTGGTGTGTGTGGTTTTGAGTTTTTATTTGGGGGTTTCCTTTTGTCATTGTACCAGTGTATTATCATCTAGTGCTGTCTCAGGACTGGCCTTGCCAGGTAGGAGATGTGCTGGTGCCGTGGCCTCCCCCATATTACCTATACTGTCTCTTGGCTCCATGACCTTCGCCCCTTTACCGACTTTCCAGTTTCTGGTGTTGCAGTGAGGCGTTGCAGGGAGGTCAGTATTACTAAGAGACATTTGGTTCATCAAGTGCCGAGGGCAGCTGAGGAGGGGATGGTGAGCAGCATAAAGGTTGTCCAGTGCAGGAGATGCCCTGGGTGTAAACAGAGCCTAGGGAGAGGCACGACATGTCTGGTTTCTGTACCCAGGGTTCCCACTGGACTAAGTGGCAGGTAGCTAGAGGACCGGCTGTGTCCTCTAATCCTCTTTGGGCAGTGCTTTGCAATGTAAGGTCGATGATGAACAAGACCGCCATTTTTGCGGACTTGATTTCTTCTGTCAACCTAGCCTGCATCACGGAGATCTGGCTGGGTGATGACACAGGCCCTGTTTTTGAGGTCACCATTCATGCTGGGTACACTGTGGTGCACTGTCCGAGGAAGGATCGCAGGGGTGGGGGAGTGGCCATCACTTTTCAATCTAGTCTGGGCTTCTTAATGCACCCAGTCGGTAACACCTGATACTTTGAGTGTGTCGCCATGCATGGGTGTGCAGGTGCAGGTTGTAGGATTCTCCTCATTTATCACCCCCTGGGGTTGGAAGGGAATTCCTGCAGAGGTAGTGGACTTCATTGTTGACCAGGTGTTGGAGTCCCCGAGGTGTTTAATTCTGGGGGACTTCAATGCCTGGGTCAATGACGAATCCTCGCGTTTTGGTCATGACCTCCTCCAGTTGATGCAGTCTTTCTGGGCCTGTCACAGACGGTTGCTGCTGCTACCCATCAACAAAGCCGCACACTCAATCTGGTGTTCCAGCTGGGTCTTGAGATCGACAACCTCAAGATTGGTTAGGTCATATTGTCTGACCATTGCACCATGGAGTTCAGCCATGGGGCCCCCCCCCCCCGAAAGTCCTTCCCCTCTGGAGATGGTCAGCTATCGCCCCATAAGGGGTGTTAATCCAGAGGGACTATTGGCATTAGCTGGCCTATCTAGGGTCGATGCAGCATGTGCGATTGGCACTGGAGAGGCTGTGGCCTCCTATAATAGGGCAGTTACTGAAGCTCTAGATGCCATCGCACCAGTCCATATATGATTCGGATCCTCTCACTTGAGATCCCCTTGGTTTGATGGGGATCTCAAGGTGATGAAGATCAGGAGTCAGAAGTTGGAGCATTGCTGGGGGAAGTCCTGGCTGGAGGCCATCAGCCTGGCCCTACGTTCTCACTATGCTGAGAACCAGGGGGCAATTTCCCATAAGAAGGTAGAATTCCTGTCCAGGGAAATTGCTGCAGGGAGAAACAGACTATTTCAGCTGTTTTGGACCATGGACAGGCTTTTACATCCTGCCTGTCTCCAGCCGTAAAAAGCTTTTTCAACTTCTTTATGTGAAGAGTTTGCTCTGTTTTTCTCTGACAGAGTGTCCACCATCTGGTCGGGGATTGCACCAAGGAGGCTTTTGCCTCACAGTGATTGAGTTGGGAGTTTCAGAGGCACTTAGTCTGCTTGGGAGGAGTTTAGGCCAGTGGAGGTGTCTGAAGTGACTAAGGTGATCTTGGAGCTGAAGCACACCTTTTGCGAACTGGACCTGGCACCTATGCATTTCTTAATGGGATGTGTCGATGCCATTGGCCCGGTGTTCACCAGGATTGCCAGGAGCTCGATAATGAAGGAAATATTCCCAGTTGCTTTGAAAGAAGCACTGGTGAAGCCCCTCCTAAAGAAATCTTCTCTCGACCCAGACACCCTGGCGAATTACCATCCGATCTCCAACCTGCCTTTTTTGAGCAAGGTTGTTTAGAAATTGGTGGCACATCAGCTTGAGGATCGCCTGGTGTCCTCGGATATCTATGAGCCTTTTCAGTCAGGTTTTCAGGCCAGCCATAGCACTGAAAATGCTCTAGTGAGAGTGCATAATGAGCTGCTCAGGGCTAGAGATAGAGGTGACAGGTCAGTTATTGTGCTCCTCGATCTCGCTTCAGCTTTTGACACTGTGGCTCACGTTGTGCTTCTTGATCGGCTCTCTGTGTCTTGTGGACTCGCTGATACTGTTATCAAATGGTTTGAGTCCTATCTCTTGGACAGAGTGCAGCGGGTGGTAATGGGAAATTTCTCCTCTTCCCCAATGCCTCTGTCTTGTGGAGTACCTCAGGGCTCTATCTTGTTGCCAATGTTGTTCGCAGTGTATATGCTGCCTCTGGGTGAGATTATTTGACAATAGAATGTGGAGTTTCACTGCTATGCAGATGAAACCCAACTGTATTTGTCTTTTGCACCCAGAACATTGGGAGCGGTCGACATGCTTAAAAGCTGTTTGGCTAAAATCAATGACCGGATGGCTTCCAGATGGCTGAAACTCAACCCCGGCTAAAACTGCGGTGCTAGTGATCGAGCCTGGTTGAGGGCATGATGGGTTACCACTGGGGGCTGATTCTGGACATGTTCTGGTGTCTGCTTCATTGGCAGTTTCTCCAAGGGTGTAAAATCTGGGCATGATCCTTGGTTGCAGATTGACCTTTGAAGATCATGTGTCAGCTGTAGTCAGCAGAGATTTTTACCACTTGTGGAACATTGCCCAGAGTAAGACTCTCATTCTGCCTGAGGACCTGCTGACACTAGTACATGCCTTCATGACTTCTAGGCTTGACTACTGTAATGCTCTGTACTTTGGGGTCATGGGAGGGACCCTCCGCAGGATGCAGCTAGTGCAGAACGCAGTGGCCCTGTTGCTGACTGGCCTTTTGACGTCCAGTCATGTGACTCCAGTCCTGCGTGCTCTGCACTGGCTGCCAGTCAGGTGGAGGGTCCTTTTCAAGGTGGGTCTTCTCACCTTTAAGGCCATATATGGGCTGTGTCCTGGTTACCTATCCAATCTCCTGACACCAGTGTCCTCTGCTCGCTCCCTCTGCTCCTTCTCGAGGGGCCTCCTGGACATTCCCAGGGTTCAGCTCAAGACCTCAGGAGATTGTGCTGTTAGTGTCTCTGTGCTGATCCTGTGGAACTCACTTCCACCTGCAATCCAGGAGGTTTCCTTGATTGAGGTGTTCAAGAAGAGGGTAAAGGCCCACCTCTTCAGCCTGGCCTTGACTGTTGACATCTTTTTAGTTTTGGCCAGTCCCTTGAAGCCTTACTTCTGGAAACCTCTTTTTATTGAATTTTAATCTTGTTACATTTTATGAGGTTTTATTATGTTTTTACTTTATTGCTGTGTGTCTCATTTGTGTTCGGCACCCAGAACCTCCGGGATTGGGCACCCTATAAATAAAATTGCCTTGCCTTGTCTTGCCATATATTTACTATCCTCTGTGTGAAACATAGAAACATAGAATGAAACATAGAATTTGATGGCAGATAAGGACCGCTTGGCCCACCCAGCCTGCCCATTTCCCTACCTAACGGATAAGCTGCAGATCCTAGTTAACCAACAGCCTACTTCCTCCTACCCCCCACTAGAATTGCCTTATGTCTGTCCCATGCATTCTTGAATTCCCCCACTCTTTTTGACTCTACAACCTCCTCAGGAAGGCTGTTCCATGCATCTACAACCCTCTCTGTGAAGAAACACTTCCTCACATTACCTCTGAGCTGTCCCCCATCTATCTTCAAATTGTGCCCCCTTCTTCTTGCACATCGCTTTTTCTGAAAGATGCTACCCTCTTGGACTTTGTTGATTCCCTTGAGGTATTTGAAAGTTTCTATCATGTCCCCCCTCTCCCTCTTTTCCTTGAGGCTATACATCTAAAGCTCCTTTAGTCTTTCTTCATATGTCTTCTGGTGCAGACCCTGAACCATTTTGGTTGCCCTCCTCTGGACAGCCTTCACCCTGTCTATGTCTTTGCAGAGATGGGGTATCCAGAACTGTACACAGTACCCCAGAAGAAATACCTTCTGTCATTTGTTCTAAAGTGCGATGTCCTGAGTTGTTTACTGTGTCTTCTAAGTGAGTATATATCTTTTCCCAATTTAAAATTCATACTTTGCGTCAATTCTTGTTCAATTCCTGATCCTTATGTATTTTGAAAAGCAATAAATCTCCTTGATCTGTCTTTGTTCCAGAGTATGTAAACTCAGGTGTTTGAACCTCTCCTCATAAAGACTGATTTTCCAGTTTTATCATTTTGGTTGCTTCATGTTGGATTTTTTTTTCTATTTTAATATTCTCTCCTATATTCAGTCCCCCATCCAAGAACTGTGTCCCGTAATCAGTATTTGGCCTAACAGATGATCTGTATAGTGGGAATAGTACAAAGTGGCCACGTTGACTAGGACCGATACTGTTTTGCAATGATAGTGGAATCTTCCCCTCCATACACACACACACACCACACACACACACACACACACACACACACACACACACACACACACACACACACACAGGCTATTTTAATTACTATTAGTTTTTTTTTGTAACTGATGTTCTATTTTGTGTTTTGACAAACAGACCATCATTTGTCATTGTGTGCCTGCCTCCGGCTTTTTTGGCAACAAGCATGTCCCTCAGGAGCCACTGTAGTGAGCAGCTCACATTTCACTGCATTGTGAGAAACACTTTTTCATCTATTTGGGGTTTCAAATGACTTCGTACTGTCAGGATATATATATGGGGTTCTCACTGTTTCAAATGATCATGTTGTAGGGAATTGTTAGACCATGGTCTGCTTCTGTTTTGTGGGAGGTTTTCTGTTCACCTGAGGACAAAAGTACAGTACGAGCCGTGGGCACAGATTTCAAACTGTGGCAAGCTGCATGGATGAGTTAAGAGCACAAAGTGCTTGGGAAAGTGCGGTCAACGTGAGATTCTGTCTGGAGTATTGTGCATTTTTTTCAATCACATTTGACTGCTGTTCTGACCACTCATTTCCACTGGCTGGCACAAATTCTCTTCAGTGTGACACACTGATCGTTCCTGTTCTGTGGCTAGCCTTGCACAATTAGTTCCGGTTGGAAGGCTATGTGCTGACAAAGACATGGCTGAAAACAACTTTCAGCCAATCAGCGTTAGGGACATTTTTTTGCCTATTTTATATTCATTTAAGATTATTTCTCCCCCAGTGCATAACTGTGCACTTTGTAGTGTTAAATTTCATTTTCCAAGCATTTGCCCAATCCACCATCTTCTTAGGTCATTTTGTACTTCTATGGTTTCTGTTGTTGTGTTTGTCCTTCCACCCATCATAGTATCATCAGCAATTTTATTGCATAAGTTCTCAACGCTGGCTCCTAAATCACTTAAAAACAACTTGAATAACACTAGTCCCAGCACTGATCCCTGCAGAACACTACTAGTGACACCTTTTTCTGTGGATGAGTGATGCCTCACCCTTACCTTTTGTGTACGATTTCATAGCCAGTTTGTTATCCAATTTATAATTTTATAGTTTATGCCTAACTTAATAATTTTTCTATAAATTTAACAGGTGAGACCACATCAAAGGCCTTACGCATATCCAGGAATATTACATCTACTGTATTCCCTTCATCCAATCATCCAATTTCTTACTTGTAGGTTCATAAAAACCAAGAAGGTTTGTTATGCATGATCTTCAAGGCTTAACGCCAACTGTTGCAGTTTATCCTTCATTCCCATTTTCTCATTTTCCTTCTCAACCATTGATTTTATTGACCTTTCCATTACTTTGCCCACCACAGAAATTAAACTTATTTCCTGCAATTATTAGATGAATGCTTATCCTCTGTTTTGAAAATTGGGACCACCTCAGCTAATTTCCACTCCTTAGGTATATCGCCTGTGTCTACAGATAGGTTGAAGATGTGCTGGAGTACTGAAGCTATTTCTTCGGTTGTTTCCTTTAATAGCTTGGTGATAATTCCATCTGGGCTGGATGCCTAATTTGGATGCAAGGTTTTTTAATTATTTAATACCACCTCCTGCATTATAATACCTTCACCATTAGTTATTGCAGGTTTTATTGTGCTACTAGTATCTTGATGGTAGATGGAGCAGAAATACGTATTTATTTCTTCTGCTATTTCAGAATCCTTGGTTATAAATTTAATATCTATTTTAGGGGTACTGTATTATTATTATCTGCCTTTTTTGTATTGATGTAGCTGTAAAAGGCTTTCATGTTTTGTTTATTGTTAGCGAGTCATATTTCGTATCTTAATTTTGCCCTCCTAATTTCCTGTTTGACTTGTGTTGTAGTTTTCTTTAATATTGTTATATTTCCCTTCCAAGCATATTTCCTTGATACTTTGCACAGTCTTCTTTTCTGCTTTTTCACCGGTGGGGGGATCCTTCTCATTTTTGTTGTAAGCCCTTCTGCAGGTACTGTATGTGTTTATGTTTTACTGCTGATAAAGTTCCTTTCAGTGTTTCCTAGCATTCAATTTCCTTTTTACCCTCCATTTCCATTTTTTAGTTTCTCCCTTTTGGTGCTATAATTCCCCTTATTATAATTGTAAACTACTGTCTTTTCCTTGCTATATGTTACATTTCCTTCTGTCATGCCTAGTTTATGGAATGACTGCTAGTACAGAGGAGTTCCTTCACTTCATATTTTGTATTTGTATTATTATTTAAGAAATAATGACCAAACAGCTGGTCATTTCCTAGAGATTAATGTCCGACTGGAGGGGAGGGTTGCCCGAGGTGCAGTGGAGGGCCACCCCCACCCAGCCAGTCATTAATCAACAAGAAAAAGTCATTATTGTGATTATAAGTCTAATCACAAGAATGACCCCTTTCTGGAGATTCTTTTGGGTTATTCTTTTTCGTTCCGTGCAGCGCGGTGATTTACAGCCACGTGTCTTGAAGGCTGCCGTGCGGTGTATGTTCGTTCTGTTCAGCGAGTATCAAAATAGATTTGAGGTACTTCCATTTTTTTTTCTCTTTGCTGTGCTTTTCTTTCTTTTTGTGAGAAGTCTTTTTCCACAACTTTATCAGTTTAGCTCTGTCAAAACTGTCTAGAAAACAGGGCTGCAGCATAAAGAGCATTACAGCTGCTGTGTCTGGCATTTCTAAAAGATTTCAGCACGACATGGCAGCCAATGAATGAGCTAGTTCAGCTTATGAATAATTAATTAGACTTATAATTGTTATTATTAGATCCAGTATGTTTGAACCCCTTGACGGTTTCCTTATTATTTGGGTCAGTCTATTTTCAGATACGGTATCTAGTAACAATTCCCTTTCTCCCCTGTTGCCTCATATTTCTTCTCTCCTACCTCCAGTAAGTTAAAGTTTCCAGGTATAATGATATGGCCTTTCTCTGACATTTCTGTGATTTCATTCATGTGTTCATTGAAGTGGTCTATTCTGATGTTAGGTGGAATATAACAGTTACCTATTATCACCCTGGATAGGGTGTCTCTTATTTTCCCTTTTCTAACCCACATACCTGTACTTAGCTTGCAACAGTCCAACACAAAGCTGCACTCAGGGACAACAATAAAACTGGTAATGGAATCACAGAAATAATTCAGAAATGCCAAAAATATGGCAAATTTCAAAGTAGTTATTTATTCACAGTCCATGAGAGCTATGGGATAATCCTCAGTACTTCAACTCAAAACGAATCTTCTTCAGGGGGGTATGGCTACAAACAAGTAGTGTTCTATTTATTGGTAACATTTAAAGACATAGGACTCAATTTTCAGAGGATGGTGCAGTGTGCGGCACACCACTGCCTGTGGCAAACGTGGGTGCACCAGAGACTCTGCACTGTATTTTGTAAGAACAGGGGTCACAGCATTAAAGTTTCCAAGTGTGCCATAAGCCAATCCGTGCACCAACCAAATGGCACATGGAAGGGGACAGCCACGAGCTGCAGCACAGGACTGCAACATCTGTGGCCAGGGATGACTAGCCACTGGCCGGTCACCCTGCTGGCTGGTGGGTTGTTCAGAGGATGCCCAGGCTTGCTGGGGAGTGGGACAAGTCTGGCTGGGTGGAAGGGGTGACACCTGCCCCCCAACAGGGAGATGGCAGGGCAAGTATGGGTCCATAGGGGGGATGGATGCACCAGCACCACCATGGGGGGGACTCATCTGCCACAGACCACTAGCTGCTCCAAAGGTGGTCTGGCAGGTGTCAGTGGCTGTTTGGGTACCTTCCCTAGGGGGCACAAGGTCACCCCCCCACCTAGTGAGGGCTGTAGCAGCACCACACAGCTGCTTAGACCAGCTGTGGGCTGATCTAAATGCTGGGTCACTGTGCCCCTTGGGGGGGCTTGCAATATCCCAGTGTAGGGGATATTGTAGCCCTACCCCAGGGCAAGCCCCCTTCTGCTATGGTACACCAGCGTGGTTATCACAAGGAAGCAAGCCCAGTTGGCACAGATGATCTTCCAATTGGTGCACAGTCCATTAGAAAATCAGGACTGGTACGAGGTGCAGTACAAGGAGCTGCTTGTGCCATTTCTCCTTGCCACACACCCCCTTGCACCAGTCCCAATCTTCAAAAATCAGGGATTAAAAAACATGCAAACACACAGACATAACTGCCAAACACATACGACAAAAAATGCCATTACTGTATATCATGTCCAAAGTCTCATAACCTCAAATTGATAAATACAGGAAATGTAAAAACTAAAGTAACATAGAAAAGGAAAAGTAGAATTAAAGGGGTAAAAATAGTATGGAAGAAAGTGGTTGCTGGATAGAAAGCATAGGCCAGGGCAGGGTGTAGTACAGCTGGAACTGCTTGAAATAGGAAGAGGTTCTCCAAAACGAGAAGCACTCTCACATTGTAAAACAGAGTAAATATCCAAATATTCACACAACACTGTAGCAAAAACACGGAGTACGGGTGTAGAAAGAAAAAACAGAAGTGGACAGTAATAAACAATTAAAATGAAAGTTCTAAAGGGGCTGTAAAACTAAAGTGGCTTATACATAGGGTGCTCAAAAATCATGGCACACCCGATTCTTAAAAGACTTTTTGGGAGTACAACTGCCATAAAGGCAAGCGGTACAGAAATAGGTTTTGTGTTTTGTTCTCACTGTACCTAACCTGCCCTGGTGTGTGCAGCTCTTTACCCACTTACCAAAACTGTATTTGTTACCCTACCCTTTCGCTTATCTGAAACATATCTGCTACCCTACCTTCCTACTTGTACCTACCTTATCCTGGATAGCTATACAGTAGCATGCTTTCCTACTTGTGGTATGTCTACAACCTGCATCTACCTTCCCTGTTGCCAGTTCTTACTGTAATCAGTAATGTGTCACACCCTTACCATGATCTGGTTTCCCTCTGTGGAGTATCCTGCAGATTGCCAACTATCTGTAGAACTCTGCAGAGCTCTGCAGAGACTCCTAAGTCAGATGCTTTATTCCTGTGCTGCCCCACTCATGTGATGGAAGATGAGCATGATGGGACACACCTGGTGTTATTCCTTTTATCTTCCCTTCCTGCTTCCTGGTGTTCTCTGATTGCCTGTCCCCACTAAACCTCTAGCAGCTCTACCCCCAATCACGTACCTGATTCACAGGGCTTTCTTAATCTTCTCATCCCCAAGATTAATTTACAGAGCTAGGTTCCATATACTACCTGTTATAAATTCACAGAAAGGTCTCAAACTGCCCTAAACATTGACCAAAAATCTATTTCCTCCTACTATCCACTTACATTGCTACTTTAAGTATGGAGAGGAAATATATATCTCTAGGTTTAAGATGTGTGCTTACTCTCCTCTCCTCTCTGTCAGCAATTCCAGCACTTCCAGATTATCTGACAAACTCATAAACTAACCTCATGCTGGAGTTTCTGAATATTTCTAATGACATCAACATGGTTATAAAGAAAGGATGGGTCATACGAGCTATACTAATAGACCCAAGCAATGTATTTGATCTGGTCTAATGAGCTACCTTTCTAACTAGTACTGTGTAGAATTTTCAAATTCTAGTGGAACGAAATTTCACGGAATTTTCAAAATTCCACTGAAATTCTGCGAGAAACTGAATGGCAGAATTCTGCGGCAGAAAAATGTGGAATTTGTTTTTTCTGCAACATTTCTATGTAATTTTACTCTGCAGATCTGAATATTTTCCAAGGAAATGGTTGTGAAATGATTTTCCATGGAAAAAATGCTGTTCCACAGAATATTATTCTGCAGATCACAGCAGGTGGAATTCTGCAGTAGAACGAGTGAAACTGTGGCTAAACTGCTGCCAGCGGAATGGTCATTCCACACTAATTCTACTGGCAGAATTCCACATTCTGCACAGCAGTACTTCTAACCACATTCCAAAACATGTTCTTTAGTGAATCCTTAAAATAGGCTAAGAACTGTTTTGCTAATAGGGAACAGTTAGTACTAGAGCCTCACGCCCTTTTTTTTTTACTTACTGTTTACTACAGTATTGTAGATTGCAGCAGATTGATTCTGTCGACTTCCAAGCCAACATTTTCTGTAACTATAAATCCCAGAATCACCTGAAGACTGTATTTAGCCCCAAGAGAACAGCAGGACTGGCAAACATCTGAGCTGAGCTTATAAAATCTCTAACATGAACTGTAGGCTATTGAATTTTCCACTGCTGCAGCCCTCCCCTGATGTCTGCTACAGGGGATTCTTGGAACTGTAGTTACAGAAATTCTCAACTTGAAAGTCAGCAGAATCAGTCTGATACAATTTATTATACTTCAGAAAACATTAAGTAAAAAATTGTTTTTGCACACAAAGTGCAAACTGGGACAAGTCCCACACTTAGGTGTGGTGATCTTAGTGTTAACTGTCCCCTGTAATCATCCTTTTGTGGATTAAATTAGAACAAAACCAAAGTGTTGGTGTCACCTAGATAATCTATCTTAATCCCCTTAATGTGCTCTATATTTATGACTGACCTTCCTCAAACTTAAGTTGATGTCTGATTGCACTTATGTGATAAGGAAACAATGATTTCTATATCATTCTACAATGGCAAGAAAGAATCCTGGGCTCTGATTGGTCAGTGTGAGGCTAGACCCATGATGTCATCCCAGCAGATCACGGTTGTACTCACAGCACACATATAACTGAATCACATGAAAAAAAATCATTGCGTATGGCATGTCCAACTTGTCAAGTTGACGAAGCTCACAATTTTTACAGTACTTAACAAACTTGAAGAAGTGTGAATCTCTCCCTTCCACAGTACAGAAACTAATAAAAATGAAACCCAGAACTCTCACACATTTCCCCAACTTTCATTTTCTAATGAAAAAAAAAGTGAGCCAAGTGAAAGCCGTGTTTGTGATCAGTTTCCCAGCAATCCCTCACTCTACTAGCAGTCTTTTCTCCATGAACACCATAACACCCATCATACATTTTCTTTTTTTATTTTAAAAAGTCACACTGCAAGCCATCACATCAGCTTTAGAACCAAGCACCCCCACTGACCTGCGCTCTCCACACACTTGCTGCAGGCAAATGTAATGCTGTCATTATGATCGGCTTCATGGCAGTCCCTTCTGGTCTCCTCACACTGTGCGCTACCATAGTAACTGAGTGCATGAGTCAGAACACATTTCAGTTGCTCACCTCATCACCATTTCCTGCCTTCAATGTTTCAACCATGATAATGAGCTGGGGGGGGTCCCAATGTCCAAATTGGAATGGGGTGTTTTCATTCTAAGCCAGCCATTGTGACAGCCCGGAGGAGGGAAGATGTATCACTTTCACAGGGTGGCAGCATAAAGATCGGGGGAGGGAAAAGAGAGAGAGAGGTTAGTGTGGCAGACTACAGAGCCACAGTAACAGCAGCTTCACCTACTGGCCAAAGCAGTCAATCAGCACTATATTTTATAAAAAAAAGAATACTTACCCATTGAAAAACACAGCACAAAATATACTTTTAAATGTACTTTTTCCTTTTTACACATGAGCCATTGTATAATAGCAATAATGCATTCCACGGGGTGGGGAGGGGGGTCGTGCTGGGATAACATTACTTCTCTGGTGTTGGATACACTTGGCCTGCAGCTTCATGCCTCACCACCAAAGGTGTAACATTATCCCAGCATGACACACACCCTGTTGTGCATTATTGCTTAATTAACATTCTGAACAACCTTTCAACTTACTTCAGCAGCCAACAGAAATGGTATAAACTGATCCACTTTGTCTTGTACAAACAAAAACAATATTATGCTACAGTATGTGACAGAGGCAAGATTAAAGAAACACCTACAGTAGGTAACTTTAGACCCTCTTCTTTCAATTGTTTCTCCCTTACCCCTGTCTCACACTTCAGATACATTAGCCTTTGGTTTAGGAAATTCAGTAAGCATAAACTCTGTAATCACAAGAGTCAATATAAAAGTAAATACATGTCACAGGTAAAAGACCTGCATGTCTCTAGAGACAAGAAAAATGCATGCTGTACAACATCTGTTATTGATTATTGAGTATACGGACAGTTTATACATAGTTACCAGAAACACTGCCTATACCATCTTGACAAAATGACAAACAAGATTTGTCTTGCATTGTCCACTTGGAAGACGTTTGTCTGCATTGTCCATTTAGAAACCATAACTTCATTCTATAAAACCAATGAAATTGTTTAAAGCTCCCCACCCATACAGATATACTAGGGTTTTCTACCATACGAAGGTGCTCTTAGATTTGTTCCTTATTTCCTGTGTCCCTCGTGTGTAGCATTCACATATAGCCGAAGATCTGCAAACTCTTTTATACAGTGTCCCTCACATGAAAATTGAAAATGTAAGATGAGCTTTTACCAGCAGTATGCAAATACACGTGATCGGAATGTACTGTTAACTAAACAGTAAAAATGACCAATTTACACTATCAGTTGTATCTTCAAATATAGGTTACAATGTGGACTATCAGTTGGATGTATACTAGATTTGATTGCATTCTGTACTTCTAGGCAATATTGAGTAAAATTTAAAATCTGTGTTTCAACTGGCAAATTCCTCTAGGCGAACATTCACTGAAAAATGAGCTGTTTCAGAAAAATGTTCACTTCCTACCCCACCATCCCTCCACTTATTTTTAAACACACACATATACAGTATGCATCCCTTTAGGGTGTAGCAACTACTTCTATTCTAGTCAAACACATCCACAGCCTATTCATCATTATGTCTTTACCCATCTCTCTTTTCATAAACCCCTCCTTTCTAATTTGCTTTTATGACTATAAAGATAATGACCCAAATCTTATCTATTGTCATCTACCCATATGTTTGGTAATTCAGGGATAGGGGCATGCAGCAATAGTATCTATACTATACCAACATCCCCTGCATTTTAACAACCCCTATGTAAATGTTATTAAATAGGGTTGGCAAGTATTGTGATATTTGTGAACCTTTTTTAATTTTTTTAAATGAATACGCCGGTATTGCTTCTTAGGTTGCAAATTGCTTTAGTGTTTCTTATGGATAATCAAACCCTTATCTCTTGTTTGCATTTGTGGCTGTTTAAACAAGTATAGTAATTAATAGGTTTAGATCATCTACAATTTTGCCTCCCCATAGTTGTTTCTTTATTATGTTTATAATTAAATGTAGGACACATGATTTCTTTCTTAAGATTCACTGTTATATGTAATTTGAAGGTATACTAATCTTTTAAATATTCTGTTGTATGTATTTTGGAAACTTTTAATACAATATGAATTACAAAAAATAAATAATGCTATAAAATCCAATAACTACCTAATACTTTATGGGATGTATTAATAGTACTGTATGTAACAGGAATTAATTTGATGTCTGCCCTAGTGTTTGCAGTGAGTAATAACTTGTTGTACTCCAGGATCCCTATGTATACAAGATACCATATCTCAAGGGATCTATCCTGGTGACAATAACTTAAGTAAATTCAACTAAAAAAATGTAATGCATTTGTCATGGTTGAAAACATATCTCTCTAAATTTTCATCCTTAATTTTTTTCCTCACATCCACCAATGCTCCCTTTACCAGGATCTTTCCCTCACCTTCATGGAGGCTAGGCACCTCTGACTGTTCTGCTATTCTTGCTAGATTCTGGTTCTTGGCCCTTCCCTGCTGTCTCTCCTCACTCCTATCCACCTCCTTTCCTCTTACTTCCTGTGCTTGCAAATGGTCTATCTCACCTTGGAAACCTCTGCTAGACATTCTGCCTTCCTTCCAACTCCCACCACCAATGGAAAAGCCTCCCTTCCCATTTATTCCTCCTGCTTTCAGGGGTCAGAGATGGCAGCCATGCTGGGCTTGCTGTCGGAAGAAGCATTAGAGCTGTGTTTTTGGTTTTGTGGTTTAATTTAATTCAGTTTTTGTTTTAATTTAGTTTAATTTGTGTTTTTCATTTATTTTTGTTTTTAGTCACAAGTTCAATTTTGTTTCTAGTTGAACGTTTTTATTGTTATTCTGGTCCGTATATGAGAACTGTCGTGTTTTCTACAAATGGGAAAACTGGAGTCGTGGACATCCTTATTAACATCTGCATTCTAATTATGATCCGTCTATGATTTGTAACTGGAAATAGGTACTACCTGCAGAGTTTCTGATACTGCTGTGGGGAGGAGTGTGGAGAGCAGGCAAGAGTATGGAGAGCATGGCGTGGAGTCCCGGTGGTGGTGTGAGGAGTGACTCGGATCAAACAGCGCTTTGACCTGGTAGCAGACTCTGGTGGACAGTGGTGAGGAGTTCCTTCCTAGCTCCAACCTGGTGGTGTGCTGTGGTGGTACTGCTGCTGTTGGGCAGCTGTATCTGCAGCACTTCTGCTTTTGCCGCTCGGTAGCTAGTGGACAGCCATAGCGGTAAGCGGGTCTAGGAAGAGGTTTTGGGGACTGGGTGGGACCTTCCAGGACTGTCTCACTATTGGTTGTGAACTAGGCATCTTTAGCACCTGAAATGCAGTTTCAGCCCTGTTATCAGCTGGTTTGAGGAATCCGGTGGGGTGGTGAAGTGGAATTTTGGTTTCCTGGGTGCCCTGGCTTGTTTTTCTTGTTCTCTGACTTGGATTTTGCAGTGAGTCTTGTTTTCAGCTGTAGACTGTGTGACTCTGGAGTACTTTGCTGGAATTTAAGATCTCTGTAACATGTTTGGGCTCAGTTGATTCTCCAGTGGAAGTGAGAGCCCATAAGAGAAATTGAATAGTGCTACTATTCCCTGGAGGTGTGAGCTCTTGGGTACATTCCATGACTGGTAAGAGGATTTCACCATTCTTTGTTTTTCAAACTGGTTTCCACTCATGAGAGGGGTGAGTTACCCTTTGGCTGAACCTGTGCTCTGATTAACTTGTGACTCTGGGATTTTTCACTCCTTAGCCCTTGTTGGAAACAGGCAGTTTGAGCACCTTTTTCTTCTCATTGTGAGATTTAGTGCTCATTTATTCAGACTTGGATTTGGACTATTTGCCAGTTAACTCTAGCCACGTAGTTTCCTTTTTGAAAAGAGTATTCTGTTTTCAGCATATTTGCACTGTGTTGAGCTCTTTCCTTTGTAGGGGATGGTTGATAGTATTTAGGCATTTTAAAATATAGTATTTGGGTGAGTTAGTTTGGGGTGGGGGGTAGGTTGGGTTTTAAGTAACTAGTGTATGTGTGGGTGTATGGAAGGAGTGTGTGTAGTGTGTGGTGTAGAGTGTGTTTGTGGGTTGTGTTTTGGGCCAGGGTTTATATAATTGTCCAGGATGTGTCTGGGAAGGTATGAGGGCCTGGGGAGGGCTAGGATAGTGTATGAGGCCCCCCCAGCTGTATGACCTATGGCCCTTAGTCAGCCTCCCCCGTGTCTGCTAGCACAGCTAGGTGCTGTAAGGAGGTTGGAATAAGGAGGAACTGAGTGACTCATCTGGGATGGGGTGCCCCATGCACTGCAGTTGGTGGTAGGATTGAGGTAGTGGGGTGTAGAAGACGCCCTGGAATTAGATGGGTTCTGGAGAGAGGCCAGATGTGTTTAGTTCCTGTCACTAGGGTTCCCACCAGACCGAGTGGGCAGGTAGCCAGAATAGGACTGCACTATCCACCAATCCCCTGAGGGTGGTGCTTTGCAATGCCAGATCAGTCAGAAACAAGACTACAATTATAGTGGCCTTGGTGTCTTCAGCCGATCTGGCTTGCATTATGGAGACCTGGATTGGTGACGATGTTGGCCCGGTTTTAGAGGCGTCTGTCCCGTCTGGATATATTTTGATGCACTGCCTCAGTGGAACACAGGGGTGGGGGGGTAGCTATCTGTTTTAGATCCAAACTAGGCTTCACCCTGCACCCAGTGAGAGCACCACATTCATTTGAATGTGTGGCTATCCATGGGGGTCCGGGCGCAGGTTGCCTGATTCTTTTGATTTACTGCCTCTCCGGGGCAGTGGGAGACTTTCTGCAGGAGGTGGCCAATTTCATGGTCGGTGAGATGTTGGAGGCCCCCAGATGTTTAGTGCTGGAGGACTTCAATGTCTGGGCCAACGACGAATCTTCTTGGCTTGGTTCCAACTTCCTCCAGACAATGTCTTCCTTGGGCTTTGCGCAGGGTGTTTTCTCTGTAATTCATCTGGGTGGCCACATACTGGATCTGGTGTTCTCAGTGGGGCTTGAGATTAATTGTCTCAGGACTGATCGGGTCATTTGGTCGATCATTGCACAGTGAAGTTCTCTTTTGGGGCCAGCCCGTTAGCCCTCCCCCTGCAGAGATGGTCAGCTATCACCCTTTGTGGGGGTTGACCCTTGAGGGTTTTCTGGCAGTGGCTGACCTGTCTAGTGTGGATAGTGCATGAGTTGGGAGGGTGCACGGCAGTGGATGCCTATAATAAGGCGCTTGATAGTGCACGCAACTCCTTCGCACCGGTCCATGTATGACCCAGGTCTTCTCGCTTGAGATCCCCTTGGTATGATGGTGAGCTCAAGGGGATGAAGACCTTAGGTCAGAGATTAGAGCACTGCTGGCTGAAGTCCGGCCTCGAGGCGAACAAACTGGCCCTGCGTGTGCATTATGGTGCATACAGGGGGAGCAATCAACTGTAAGAAGGCAGAATTCCTGTCCAGGAAGATTGCTGCTGGGAGGAACCAACCAACTATGCTCTTTCAGACTGTGGACAGGCTTCTCCATCCTTCCTTTCTACAGCTGAAGGCAGCTTTTTCTAATACATTGTGTGAAGAGTTTGCTCGGTTCTTCTCAGACAGGGTGTCTGCCATAAGGCAGGGGGTTCTGCCAGTGGGTCAAAGTTTGGCTGACAGTGATTGCCATGGGTGACTGGAGAGCTCTCCACCTGGTTCGGGTGAGTTTAGACTGGTGGAGGTGGCTGAGGTCATTGAGATTGTTTCCAAGCTTCGGCACACCTTTTGTGAACTGGACCGGGTGCCAACTCATTTCTTAATGAGATGTGTTGACTCCGTTGGCCCGGTATTTGCCTTAATTGTCTGGTGTGCCTTGTTGGAGGGGATCTTTCCTGATGTCTTGAAGGAGGCATTGGTGAGACCCCTTCGGAAAAAAAACATCACTGGACCCTGAGATCAAGGCAAATTACCGTCCTATCTCCAATCTTCCATTTTTGGGTAAGATTGTGGAAAAAGTGGTGACACTTCAGCTTGAGGAGCATCTCGTGGCCCATGATTTATACGAGCCACTCCAGCCTGGGTTTTGTGCAAGGCATAGTACAGAAATTGTGCTGGTTCAGGTGCACAATGACCTCCTTAGGGCTAGAGTTTGAGGGGAAGGGACAATTCGTGTTCTCCTTGATCTTTCTTCAGCGTTTGACATGGTTGATCATTGAGTGTTACTTAACCACCTAAGGGAATTCTGCGGACTTGCTGTTGTGGTCATCTGCTGGTTTGAGTCCTTTCTATTGAACAGGAGGCAGAGGGTAGTGATGGGGAATTTCTCCTCCTCCCCTGGCCACCTGTCATGCGGGGTTCCCCAGGGTTCAGTCTTGTCACCGATGTTGTTTGCTGTGTATATGCTGCCCTTGGGAGAGCTCATTAGGAACTACTGTCTGGATTTTCATTGCTATGCTGATGATTCCCAGCTGTATTTTCCCTTTGCCCCTGGAACATCTCATGCAGTGGAAGTGCTGAATAGCTGCATTGCTGAAATCAATGACTGGATAGCCTCCATCTGGTTGTGACTGAACCCCGATAAGATGGAGGTACTAGTTGTGGAGTCGAACAGATGGTGCAATGGGTTGGCCTCTGGTGTGGAGACAGGGCATTTTCTTGGCTTACTACCATTGAAGGCCTCCTCTAGGGTGCGGGATCTGGGCGTTATTCTGGAAAGTGGATTGACTCTTGAGTTTCAGGTGTCTTCCACTGTCTGTACTAGCTTTTATCATCTGAGGAATATCACCAGGATAAAGCCCCTAGTTCCACTGCAGGACCTCCCCACCTTGGTACATGCCTTTGTGATGTCCAGGTTGGACTACTGTAATGCGCTCTACCTCGGGGTCTCTGGGGGTACCCTGCATCAACTGCAGTTGGTGCAGAACACAGCAGCGAGGTTGTTGACAGGACAGTCTAAGTACTGTCATATCACTCTGGTCTTCTGTCAACTGCACTGGCTGCCAGTTAGGTGGAGGGTCCTCTTTAAGGTGGGTTTACTCACCTTTAAGGCCCTACGTGGCCTGGGCCCTGGTTACCTGAAGGACCTTCTCATTCCTGCTGTCTCGGCCCGCTCCCTCCACTCCTCCTCTAGGGGCCTTCTTGCGATTCCCAGAACGAGGTTAAAAACAGCAGGCAATAGAGCATTTAGTGTCACCACTCCCGTCCTGTGGAATTCACTTACTCCAGCTGTTAGGGAGGCCCCTTCTGTGGAGGTATTTAAGGCCCACCTCAAGGCTTTCTTGTATAATCAGGCCTTCCCAGACTGCGTTTTATAGTCCTTGCAGTTTTAGAATCTATGTTTAGATTAGCCCTGGTTCTTTAGGCATTGGCTGTTATTGCATATGCTACTGTATATATAAATTTTGTTTTCTGTTGATGCATTGTGTTATGTCTGAGATATTGTTATGTATTTTGTTTTATGATGTATAGTATTTATTTTTAAATGTTCAGCGCTCAGAGCCTCCGGGATGGGCATCTCTTAAATAAAACTTGCCTTGCCATCAGATTGCCCCCTCTTGTGCCTGCACTTATGCACAGTGTCCTGTTCCCTCTTCCCTGTTTCTATTCTTTTCTCTCTTCCCCTTCTCTCCCCTTACCTTGTCCTGTTGCTTTGCTTCCCTATTCCACAACATTCTGCCATTAACTTTGTTTGAGTGCATCAGGACTCCCCTGTCCCTTACTCTGTTTTTTAAATATTTATGCCCCTTCACCAACCTGCCTCCAAATGGTCTGCAGCCTCACCCCATAACCCATTGTTCACCAGGTAGTTAACCTATCTTCCATCCCCCATGGGTTGTCCTTTATGATGAGGCCTTCCAGGTTCCTGTCACCACTCTGGTGATCCTCTCTTGAGATCAGGATCAGGTGGAAGCAGGTGGCATCATCAGTGGTTTGGGGCTTGCAGAGGACAGACCTTCAATCTGAGTAGGTCATGGTTTTCCCACCATGTTTATGTCCCCATCCCCAGCGAGCATGCACAACTTGTAGAGGAAGGGGCCTCTGATGCACATAGCATGCTCCTACTGGGAGAGCAAGCTCTGCAACCCACCAAGAGCTTCTGTGGTGCCAGAACAAGTTGCCTCCCTTTCCTATCTCCATCTGACATGCTACCACTGGCAATATGCTCCCCCCCCAGCTTCCCAAGCACTGGCTCCTGAGTTTGCTCTTGAGTACAGGGCACTGGTATGGAAGTGCAACATGCTTCTGTTGGGCCTTTGTGTGTCCCCCTTATGGTACTGTATTTATCTCAAGAGTATTTCAGTTGTATTACCCTCTTGGTATTACATATGTTGCCCTGTGAGTATTTATATCTTTATGTTTAGTACTCCAGGGTCAAACAAGCACCTCCTCCCCAGCCAGACACTGTCAAGTTCTACATTGCTGCCTCAAAAGGAGCCTAGGAAGAGGAGCGACTGGACTACAGTGGGCTCAGAGAGGGTGAGGGTGGTGGATCAAAGGCATATCCCCCTATGGTACATATACACAAAAATAGGACTACACATGGAGGCACCCATAGTAGTGACCAGAGAGGATGTGGGGGTCCACCATAGTGGAGTCCCTAGGGGAGGTGGCAGTGGGCCTCAGAGGAAGAGGAAACAAATCTTGGTGGGGGACTCCTCTATGAGGGGGATAGATTTGGGGACAAGAAAGGAGAAGGAGGGGTAGGTTAAGTGTCTGCCCAGTGCCACAGCTCAGAGGGATGGAAAGCAGATCCTGGGGATCACTAGTGCAGCAGGACAGGAGGGAGAGCTGGATTCATTATCCACTTAGGGACTGATGACCTGGCCAGGGACAAGATTAGGATAGTGCAGTAGGAGTTCATGGAGTTGAGGAGGACTCTTAGGCAGGTAGCACAGTCAGTAACCTTTCCTGAGGTACTGCCTGTCTATGACGTGGGGGTGGGGGTGGATAGGATAATCCATACCAGGAGCTTGAATCAAGAATTGAAGGAGTGGTGCAGAGGGGAGAGGAGGGATTAGGCTACATTGGAGTGATAAAGGCCTATGCAAGGGAGATGGCCTGCATCCATCTAGGAGGAGAACACTGATCCTCAGTGAGCAGTTTAAATGTTACATAGTTACAATGCTACATTTAAAGTAGTAGAGGTGGTGATGGAAGGAATCAGGGAGATGTAACCCCCCCACCACTAGCTGAAGCAGTCAGTAGGTAGAACCATAAGGGAAGCAAATCCCCAAGGGTACCTGCTAACAAGAAAAACAAAATGGTAGGTATAAATAGAGATGGAAATGAGGGTACAATGGGTAAGAATAGAAGGCAAAAGAAAAAAGAGGGATTGTAAAGCAGGGTGGTAGCAGAATTTGGAAGGCCATGTGGGCAAACGCTAGAAGTCTGTGGAATAATATCTCCAACCTAGTGGCCATTATGACCAAGGCTGATCTGGACATTGTCACCTTTACAGAGTCAGGGTGCAGTGAGAACCATAACTGGGATTTAACCATACCAGTATATACACTGTTCAGGAAGGACATAGTAGGTAAGAAAGTGGGAGGAGTTTCTCTTTACATGAAGGATAGCATAAAAGCAACAGAGATGCAGGGAACACTGGGTGGGACAGAAACTCTGTGGGTCACTCTAGAAAAGGGGAATGGAGCTTCTATTCACACTGGAGTGATCTACAAACCTCCAGCACAGGAGGGGTTAGGGAGGAAGTTGGACGAGAATCTGATGGAAGCCATCGAAAAGATGGCAAATAAGGGGGAAGTGCTGTTGTTGGGGGACTTCAATATGCCAGATGTACTGTAGATTAAAGAATCCCAGCTGCAGCTTCAGGTAGGAGCAGGGACATCCTGGACTCCCTGCAGGGGGGCATTCCTCAGGCAACTAGTAGAGGAGCCCACTTGTGAGGGAGCAATATTGGACTTCATACTCACCAACAGAGGCAGTATTGTAGAAGTCGCGGTGGGTGGTCACCTGGGGAAGAGTGATCACTGTATGGTGTGGTTCAATAAAAGAACTGTATCAGAAGTGAACCACACAAAGCCGAGTGTCCTGGATTTCAGGAGGGCCAGTTATACAATGATGGAAGAATGCCTCAGGAATGCCCTGGCAGGGTGGGAGGACTTGGGTGAAGTGGAGGAACAGTGGGTGAAACTTAAAGTGGGTATAGTGAAGGCAACAAACCTCTGCATCAGGCATGTAAGCAAAAGCAAGGGGAAAAAGACACAGCTATGGTTCTGAAATGAGGAGGCTGGGAAGGTTAAGACAAAAAAATTATTATTCAGGAGGTATAAAGAGACACAGATGAGGGAGGATGGGGAGGTGTATCAAGAGGAGCAGAAGGAGGCAGGAAAAGCAATCAGGAGCATGAAGGCACAAACAGAGGAGAAGAGGCAGAGGCAGTAAGGAAAGGGACAAGTCATTGTTTGGCATATTAGTGAAAGGAGAAAGACCAGGGGAGGGACTGTAAGGCTAAGGGGTGGGGGGGGAAGTGTGTAGAAGGGGGCAAGGAAAAAGCAGACATCCTGAACAATTATTTTTGCTCAGTTTTCACAAATGAAAAGGAAGTTAAGGGACCACAGATCAGTGGCAGGGGCATCAAAGGAAGGGGCATGAGCACTAGTCCATTTACAGAGGAGAGAGTACTGAAATAACTTGAAAATCTTAGGGTGGACAAGGCAATGGGGCTAGGCAGGATACATTCAAGGTTATTCAGGGAGCTCAGAGAGGTGCTGGCTGCATCTTTGACAGTTCTATTCAACCACTCACTGAAAAGGGAGTAGTCCCCGGGGGACTGGAGGAGGGCAGATGTAGTGCCACTCTACAAAAGTGGGAGTAGGGAGAAGGTTGGCAATTATAAGCCAGTCAGCCTGACTTCAGTGGTAGGGAAACTAATGGAATCATTACTGTAGAAAAAGGATTGTGAAATATCTTGACTCCAGTGGCTTGCAAGATCCAAGGCAGCATGGATTCACCAGGGGGAGGTCATGTCAAACTAATATTATATATTTCTTTGACTGGGTGACCAGGGAAGTAGATTGGGGTGGAGTAGTGGATGTGGCCTACCTAGATTTCAGTAAGGCCTTTGACACTGTTCCACATAGGAGACTCGTAAAGAAGCTTGGCAGCCTAGGAGTGGGACCAAAAGTGGTAGACTGGGCAAGTAATTCATTGGAGGATAGGCATCAGAGGGTGGTGGTAAACGGAATTCACTCTGATGAAGGGAGGGTGACTATCGGGGTGCTGCAAGGATCAGCACTGGGCCCAGTCCTTTTTAATATCTTTATAAGTGACAATGCAGAAGGACTAAAAGTCAAAGTATATCTTTTTGTGGATGATACTAAAATCAGCAATAGAGCGGACACTCCACAGGGAGTGGAAAAAATTAAGAGAGATCTAGGTGAGCTTGAGGAGTGATCAAGAAAGTGGCAACTAAGTTTCAATATGAAAAAGTGCAAGATCATACACTTGGGGTGTAGAAACCCAGGATCGCAGTACAAAATGGGGGGAGTAGTACTGGTGACCACCAAACAGGAAAGAGACCCGGGTGTTTTATCTGACGACCTAAAGGTGGCCAAACAGTGTGAGAAGGCAGTGGGGAGAGCCATTAGGATGCTAGGGTGCATAGGGAGGGATATCACAAGCAGAAAGAGGGAGGTAATGATATATCTGTATAAATCTCTGGTGAGATCCCACCTAGAGTACTGTGTCCAGTTCTGGAGTTCTCATCTCCAGAAGGACATAGGCAGAGTAGAGGTGGCCCAGAGGAGGTCAACTAAATGGAGCAGAATCTGCATCAAAAGCCCTATGAGGAGTGATTGAAGGACCTTAATAGGTACACTCTGGAGGAAAGGAGGGAGAGGGGGGATATGATAAAGACTTTCAAATACCTCAAGGGTATAAACAAGGTTCAAGAGGGAAACCTTTTTTAGAGAAAATGATGCTCAAGAACAAGAGGTCATGCTATGAAGCTGGAGGAGGGATAGACTTCGGGTAATGTAAGGAATCACTTCTTCACAGAAAGGGTGCTGGATGCCTGGAACAATCTCTCTGATAAGGTGGTGGGAGCAAAAAGTGTAATGGGAGTTAAGAAGTCATGGGATAGGTATAAGGGAATCGTAGAGGTAGGGGAAGGTGGGGGAGGTAATGCTGGAGATCAAGTATGGTCTGCAGTGTGACTGTAGGCAGGGAAAATGGGCAGACTGGGTGGGTCAAACAGTCCTTTTCTGCCATCAAATTCTATGTTTCTATATTTCTATGTTTCTAAAAAGTTTATTGATCAGCAATCTTGTGTCATCATAAATAAGTGTATTAAAAACATAATAGCAAAAGATTTATTAATACAACATTAAAAGTTTAAAGATTGCACATTTTTTATCATTGGGCAATTATTAGGCCAATGCCTTAAAATTTGCATGACATAGGTTGGCTACAACATCTTTTACCTTGTCTCAATATAAACATGCCATATGAGGACCAGGCAGTGCACAATTTCATATAGTGCCATTCAATTGGCATATGTAGGAAACTAAAGAAATTACTTTCTCTAGCTAATTTGCCTAATCACTTGAATGTGAACAGGACAACTCTGGGCTTGGATCTGTTTTCCTATACCCCCATTTGACATTTTGTCACTTGTAATCCTTTTTCCCTTTTGGATTAAATACCCTATAGGGTCACAAAATGAGAGTTGGTTTCTTTCTTTATTTACCTGTACCTTTACATAATAATCTGGTATTATACTATAGTCAGTGGTCATAGGATTTGTTCCCTTAAGCCATTATCCATGGTATTTTCTCATCTAGTACTGCCTTATTAAAGTAATTATATATTGTTATTCCTGTATAATGTTCCAGTTTTGCTATTGATGTCAGTCTCTGGGTAAATCAAAAGTGAGTGTAATATATGCAGAGACTGGGATTCTAACCTAATGTATAATTTCCAGTGCCCATCCCCTGTGGCGAAACTATGCTTCTAACATTAATGAAGAACATTTCCTTTCAAATCAAGTATAATGAGTATAAAAGTTCACTAGTAAATTTAACTTCTTTCCATCAGTGATTATGAATAAGGCAAGTATAACCTCCTGAAATGTTGTATGTGTGTTGTCAAAAATTTCCTCAAAACATTTCCAATGTTGCTTCAAATATTTTGGACAGTGTAAAATAACATGTATTACATTATCCACAACCCCCAGGCCACAATTGCAGAAAGTGGATAAAGTGTTTTCTCTTGATTGTTTATGGAATAATACTTTAGACCTGAATACTTCTAATCTTAGCCTGGTCATTAATACCTGTTTGGTCAATAAGTAGTGGTACATACTTTTCTCTTTTACTATTTATTTTCAGTATTTTTTAAGTTATATGAATAGTTGAGGAATTCACTCTTGTCAAATCTTTCTGTATTGCTAGAACTCGGTATCTCTGTTCTGTTTTATACAGTAGGGTTTCTCTTGGTAAATTATAGATCTCTGTGAAAATTGAACCTACTTCTGAAGGGTATATGTATATCTTAATAAAATTAAAATATGGGAATGTAAAACCTCTGGTGGAGTACTCTCTTTCCTCCTCCATACAGATTTTAGTATCTGGTATCAATTTTTTTCTTGCACAGCCCTCTCACATATGTTTTTTGTTGATGATAGTTCTGTTCTTTATACTGGCTATAGATTTGCACAATGTAAGTTTACCCCCCCCCCCCGAATTCCACTTTCCCTATGTTGCACCTGGAAACAAGCCTGGGTTTAGTGTGCATTTCCTACAGTATTAGCTTCTGAGTCTCTGTACTGTGGTATCAACCACATTCCAGCCTCAAAATGATATTTCTTTTGTGCTGCATTTTAACTGTGTCCTACTTCTGTCTCCTTTCTTTTTTCAGGGCTGATCAATGAGAGTGGAAGTGGCAGGTGGGTGTGGACCAATGGGAGACCATTGTCCTTCAGTAACCTCCATAGAAGAGATAAATCAACCAAGGAGACAGATAATTCAAAGTGCGTCCTTGTGCAGCGAAAGGGCAGATGGATGGCAAGTGACTGCAATCAGGGTCAAGAAGCAAGATATATCTGCTCTGTGACTGCATCAAGAATCTAACCAATGTTTATTATCTGAAAATGTTGCACAGGTAGATCTTGGGGTAGGGAAGAGTGGTGGTTATTATTACAGAATGTTCACAAAGCTAAAAGACAACAAGCGATAACCTGGGTAAAATAAAATATAATACAAGTTTGTAATCATCAATAAGCCTGTGCATGATTTAAAGAACTGTATTAAACCTATTATCAAAAACTCTGTCAATGAACAGTCCATGTGTTTCGTTATTCCTTTATCTTAATATACTTAATTCTAATTTCCTTTTTTGTTTTCTAATAAAATGCTGAGTTATTTTTGATTTGCCATTATTGCAGTACAAATTCTAAGTGGAAAAGTATGCAATAGTAAGGTACTGAAAGAGTTTTGTTGTATTTTATTTAAATCAAGGAAGAAGGTGCCATAAGTTAGTACATTTACAAAAAAGTGCCAGAATAATTGGTTTTATATGGAGCCTACCATACACACTGTATCTCAAAGCATATTACTAACCATTGAATGAGAAACTGGTAGTGCAGAGGATGTATCCATAGTAGGGATGAGAGATGGTGGCCAGAAATAAATTTGTTCAGGCTTCAATTTGGAGCCCTTTCTTTAGTTTGGCTCCTGTAATGTGGCTGAAAAACATGTGTTTACAATGTAGTAATTAGCATGCTGGTAAAACAGACTAAAATGTAATATACGGTACCCCTTTCCCACCCCAGTAATTTCCTGCCCTTTGCATGTTCTCCCAGACTCATTTTTTTAATGCTAGCTTTTGACAATGAATTACATATTTTTACTAACTTCCCCTCCCTAACCTCATCCCCACCCCAAAATACAAATATTGCATAGATGGCCCCCTCCTCTCCCTCCTCCTGAGCTATGATTTTGGGGGGGTGAGTCCAATAGTAAACATTTCACCTTAATTATGTTGTCTATTCCTGTAGTGATTAGGCATGCATAGTTTTATCAGTAATCTGACTGATTTGAGTGGTGCTCCTGATTGGAATTAACATAGCGCCCTACATAACTGATTATGCTAGGCAGTCTGATTGGCAAATCTGCCTAGTCTAGCATCATCAGTGATGAAGGCAGCTCTGCACCCCTCCTTCCAAGTTGTACTCTCAATTAACTAGATGAAACCATGGGATCGGACACACTGCAGAAGGGATGATGCCTCAGCTAGTCTGATTTGTTTTTTTATTTTTGGCCTTACCACCAAAATCTAGGGTCAAGAGGGAGGGAATCTGTGCAATATATATATATATATATGGGACTGAGGGGTGAGCTAGGGAGAAGAGTCAGTAATTATAAGGTAATAAAGCCTCTGAGGGGTGACTGTTATGGTAGAACAGACTCTTCTCATGTTGTTTGGGCAGACAGAATCACTTAGCTTTGCTTTGAGATCCTCTGTCTCAAACCTCATGATCAGAGTTTCTTGTACCATAAGAGACACTCCTCGGAGGTTCTTTTAACTTATATCAGTAATGGCCTACTGCATAAATGAACTGCATGCGCACTGTCCTCATGTTAAGCCAAGGTCAACTTTTAAATATAAGGCCTATGGAGTACATCTCCATACAGGGGCTTTCACATGCATGTCAGAGTGGCATACTGTGGGGTAAGTGGCCATGGTTGGTAAAGTCAAACTGGTAACATGACTGGAAGTGTGGTACCAGTTTGGCATTTTTGCCAACCAGGTTTATGTAACCGTGTGCAAACACGAAAGCCCCTAGTAAGCAACAGACATTATTTCATCAAGAAAGGTGTTTGTTGTAAAAAAATGGAACATTTCTCAATAAAAATTATGAAAAAAAGAAGCGAGTTACATGTAAGTTCATTCATTAATGCTTGCCACGTGGTCTCAATAACAAAAAAGAAAAACAAAGCACGTTCTGGCCAGAGCTGATATATCTGTATCTGAGGAATTTGGGGTGAAAATATTGTAAATTATATTCTCAATATTTTTACACCTAATTTTCAACATAGCCTTGTTATGAACCTGTCTTATGAAGATGGGCAGAGAAAATGTTCAACTCCTGGCTTAAAAGTGATTTTGTGCAGGGACTGTGAAATTAACTCTCGGGACACTAAAACACATTTTGAGCAGGAGTTGAAAAATGAGGTGCTGTAAAGAAATGGCTTTGTTGAAAATTTGGGTTTAAAATATTTGGTTTTAAAATATTGAATATTACCAAATGCACAAGCCTGCAATCACAAAATTCAACATAGGCTCACAACTTTGTTGAGTTTTAATATTTTTACTCCAAATCTTCAATTTAGCCATCTTATGACCCCACCTCATGAACAAGGGCAGAGAACATTTTCAACTCATGCCAAAAGGTGATTTTGCACTGGGACTGTAAAATCACCTTTTGGGATGTAAAAAAAATGTTTTGGCCAGGATTTGAAAAATGACAGCTGTCAAATTTATGAGGTGCTAGAAAGATATGGCTATGTTGTAAATTTGGGATGAAAATATTGAAAGTTACCAAAGTTACGAGGCTGTGTTCACAAAATGAAATGTTGGTTTGTAACTTTATTGTCTTTTTTAATATTTGTACTCCAAATTTTCAGCATAGCCTTCTTATGACCACACCTCATGAACAAGGGCAAAGAAAATAGTTAACTCCTGCCCGAAAGGTGATTTCATGCAGGAACCATGAAATCACCTTTTGGGATGTAAAAGAAAACAACATTTTGGCCAGGATTTGGAAAATGGCAACTGTCATATTTATGAGGTGCTGTAAAGATATGATTGTGTTGTAAATTTGGGGTAAATATATTGACAATTATCGACGTTATGAGGCTGTGTTCACAAAATTCAATGTAGGCTCATAATGTTGTTGTTTTTAAATATTTTTACTCCAGATTTTCAACATACCCTTCTTATGACCCCACCTCATGAACAGGGGCAGAAAAAAATGTCCACTCCTGTCCAAAAGTTGATTTTGAGCAGGGACCATGAAATCACCTTTCTGGACAGATGTTCCTAATGGCAATGACATTGTTCATGAGGTGGGGTCCCAAAGAAGGCATGTTGAAATTTGAGCCAAAAATATGCAAAAATGCACAAGTTATGCCTCTAAGTTTAAACCCAATTGAAATACATTGAATGGCATACCTGTTTCTTCAGTTTATGGCCCAGTTTTGAAGAGTGAAGATGTATCTGAGGTCCAGAGAAGACTGCAGCATTGGACCCCAACCTCCGATGGGTATGTAAGTCCTTGGGGGGGGTGCAGGGTGGTGGTGCTGAGTTGGAGGGTCTGGTGAGGGGACTGTAATAGCACAAAAGACATTGATGGACAGTTTTCTTGTTACAGGTTAAAGAAAAAAAAAACAGAACAGAGATGCTGATCAACACTGGGGGATTAAGAACACCCAGTGTCAGTGTTATGTTTCTGTGGGGGCTGGGTGCTGAGAGGAAGGGTTGGGAGGGGAATGAAAATTTGAAAAAAGAAAAAATATATATATATATACTGTATATATATATATATATATATATATATATATAATATATATATATATATATATACACACACACACACACACAAGAAATCACTGCACAAGTGCAGTAGGGAGGGGAAGGGACAGACAGGACTAGGATTACAAAAACAGGACAGAGATGCCGATCGACACTGTGTGATTGAGCACCACCAGTGTCATTGTTATCTTTCAGGGGTTGCTGAGAGGGAGGGTTGGCTGAGTAGAGGAAAGTTAAAAAGTGTGTGTATATATATATATATATATATATATATATATATATATATGTATATAGATAAAGATATAGATATAGATATACATACATGTACAAGAAATAACTGCACATGCACAGTAGTGGAGGACAACTGCACATGCACAGTAGTGGAGCTGGGGACGGGATGAGGATTTTTTGCACTGGGGGGTTGGAAACCCCCAGTGCCACTGTTATGTTTCTGGGAGGGTGGGTGCAGAGCGGGAGGGTCGGGTGTGGGGTTATGCAATTCAGCAATCACAGACCCACTGACTGCCAAAACAGGTTAAAAAAAAGTAGTGCGAACGTGGAGTGGCACATGGTGCACAGATGCAGAGGTTATTTTTGTCACCTCATCAGATTGTTCGTTCTCAAGGAATGCAGGAGTGCTTTTCTCCTAATCTTAGCAAGAGGTCTATAGGGCTACGCCCACTGCAGCCCCCAAAGTATAATTCATAGTAATCAAATACAACTGTATTGAAACAGTTGTGTTTCCATATGAAGAATATTTGTTGATAGGAGACAGATTGTTATTTTCTGGGTTACAGAGTTGAGGATTCAAGTCCTATGCCAAGCACTTGGAGGTCATAATCCATCTGACAGTACAGTGTGGCACTAAGAGGATCCTGGGCTGGTGGAGATGTCATTCCTCAAATCAGATGTTAATTAGGAGCCCTTCCTACCCATCATTGTAGAGATTGTCTATACTGAATTAGGGTCCCAAGGTGATATTTCAAAAAGGGTCTTCAACATTCCTGGTGGCCTAATGACCATTTCTCCTCATGATAGCAACAGGTTCAGATGCAACTGTGCATGTTTGTGACTGTTGTGTGTACTTATTAATTGTGGCATGTCTTTATTTTTTAATTTTATTGTGCCGTCTTCCCCTTGGCATTGAATTGGGGTGCTCCCTCCAATCACGCTTGCATGAAAACAGACTGTACAAAACAGAAGAAATGTAGTGGCTTTGCATGCTCTTTGGCTAAAATCAAGTTAGTGTTGTATAATACTTAATAAAGGATTTGCAGTTCCATGGCAGAAGCATCCCCATCACTTACATGAGCATGCAACTGAGGCCTGTGAGGCCTAGCAAACTGTGGTTTTATTTAATCCCCAGTTTCATTAGAGCATTAGATGCTTATCAAAGCCATTATTTATGCCAGTCCATTGACTTCCCTGATGTACTTAGTGAAGTACTGTGGATCTAGCCAGTAATGCTCTGTTTGGCTATGCACCCTAAAACTGATTTATAAATAAAGACCAGTAGAATCCATGTTTTGTACCCATTCTTTGGTGGGTGGAGTAAACTAGGGGTGTGTAGCAGGACAGCCCAATGATTCAGGGAGCTGAGATTTGTCCAGGCTGCTTGAGATAGACCTTTGCTGGTCTGACTTGATACAGGTACAGAAATAAAGGCTGATGCCCATCTGAAGCAAGGAATTGCATATAGACCCACAGCTTCAACTTCTACTCCCACCATACACACCTTCCAGACTCATTAAACACAGCCAATCAAGAGTCTGAGGGGAGTGAGGGACCATGTGTGCAGTGTGCAACAGGAAGTTGGTTTGACAGCTGCAGTCAGAGAGGAATATGTTTCCTCTGCAGGCTCATCAAATTAAACCAACTGCCCTGGCTAAATAGAGGACAAGTTTCATAAAAGCCTTTTTAGGGCTAAATGAGAACCAGATTAAACATAAGCTATTTTCAAGCCAAATTCAGGGAACCTCATAGGTTTTTCAAGGCCAGATTAAGAAAAAAACATATTAAAAACAGCTCTTTTGGGGGGCACGTTTAGGAAGAACAAGAATTAAATAACCAGCCATTTTCAGTGCAGCTCTAGATAAAACTAGATCAAAAATGACTTGCCCTTTTCAGAGCTAAGATAGGGAGAACAAAATATCCAAAATACTGTAATCACTCCTTATCTGTACTAATTTAGGGACCCTTTCAGTGCTAACTTTGGGGAGAGGCTAATCCAATGTTTATAGCCCTTTTAGAGCTATTTGGGTTGTTTTTGCTGGGAGATACAGTATAGACACTCCTATAGTGTGTTTTAAGGAGCAGCTGACCTGTGGCCTTTTGCCTCAGCATGCACCAGCGTGCCCAGATGCACACCCTGACATTTTATTACTTACAGTATGTATTTATAAAGCACATATAAATAATGCACTGTATGGTAACCCATGCACAACAAGGTTTTGTTCCATCAAGGGGTTAAAATGATATGATAGGGATCTGAAAAGCAAATCTTAATAGGTTCCTGACATCATCTCCCCCCTCCTCCTCCCCCAATGGAAACACAAGCCAAGTTGAGCATGGTTGCCCATACTTTAATTTTTATAATACTTGGTCTTCCACTTATTTTCCCCCATCCCCAAATGAGAACCTTCCCATTAAGAATTTGACTCTCAATGCTCTTATCCCCTTCCCCTCCTTTTATTTTAATTTCTTGACACCCCCAATGTATAATTATTGCATTGTCTGCAAAATTTACTCCTAATGTGTTATCTGTCATTGTTCCGATGAATAGCTGTGATTGTGCTGTGAGCTACTGTAAACTAATAAGTGAAGTATTCCTCTGTATAAAGTGTCTATAATTATTTTCAACCTATATCACTATGGATGCAAATCTAGGATTCCAAGAATAGGACTCTCAGGATGGGAGTGGTATAAAGGCTGACCTTTCAGGCAGAAGAGTTAGACAGGGAACTAGTGGGACAGATCAGGAGGACCTGTGAGAAGGATAGTGTGGTAATTGTGGGAGACCTCAACATGCCAGGAGTGGATTGGAGCATCGCAACAACCAGGAATAAAAGGGAGAAGGTACTGTTGGATGCCTTCCAGGACAGCTTTCTGATGCAAATGGTCAGTGAACCAACCAGGTTTGGGAATACCCTTGACCCCGTGCAGGCAAATGGGGAGTTTGTGAGGAAACTTAGGGTGAAAGAACCACTGACGGGAGTGACCACCCCTCAGTATGGTTTATGTTGGATAAGGGTAAGGAAGGAGTGGAATCTGGCACAGGGGTGCTGGACTTCAGGAGGGATGACTTCAAGAGGATGGGGAAGTGGTAAAAGGGTACCTGGCCAGAATTCAACCTAGTATGGGCACTAATCAGAGGAGGGAGCTCATAAAAACCATCATGTACCGTCTACTTCACTCTCTTGTCCTACTGTTGCTGCTTCTATCAGGGAATGTGTACCCCAACCATGGACCCACCCCCTCTAGAGTGCCTAAACACAAAGGACAACTCACTATCGTCTCTTTAAACATCAACAGTCTCTTATCCAAGTTCTCCCAATTCCAGGCTTGGGTACAGGTGACTAACCCAGACATTATTGCACTCACGGAAACCTGGCTTTCCCTGAACATCCTGGATGCATCAGTCTCCCTCGACGGATACAACTCCTTCAGGCAAGATAGAACCACTAAACGTGAGGGAGGGTGCCTAGTCTATACCAAATCTGGAATAAAGGTGCAGGCCCTTGACTCCAGCCTACACACAAAAGAGATCCAAATCCTGAATCTTAAGCTAAGCATAAGTCACCAGAACGAAACACTGCTGTTCTCTACAGTATACAGTATATACCACCTGGGCACCAAACAACCGGACTAAAACTAGTTGCAGACAACCTGCAGCAGTCAGGTACTAATTTGGAGAAGATCGCTATAGGAGACTTTAACATAAGGAGGCAGTATGGCGAAGTGGCTTAAGGCTCTGAGCTGCAAATTTGGAGACCTGGATTTGAATCTCACAGCCCCCACTTGCATACTGCATGACCCTGAGCAAGTCGCTTAACTTTCTAGTGCTCCCAGGTTGCACCTGCAAACAAATTAGTGTGTCTCACCTGGTAAAATAATTGGTAAAAAAAAAGCAAAAAAAAACCTGACACTCCCTGAAGGAAACAAAAGCCAGGGATCTAATATCCAGCCTATTCTTAACCCAGATGGTAACCGATAACACTTGGATCAACTACAAAACAGGGAGCAGCTTACTTATACACTGGCTCCTTTCCATACATCCAGAGCATATATCAGATGTCACCATCCTGCCTGACAACCTCAGTGATCACTCCCCAGTGAAATGCACCTGGACAAACAATTTCACCAAAGGCCCAGCTGAGGTGTCCAACAATCGTTGCCTGAGGCAGGGGCTACTTGACCATTTCAAGCAGTACCTATCACAACTGGACTGGTCTCCTTTGGCAGAAGATATTGATGGTAACAAGGCCTTGAATGATTTCATGATGAACTTCAACCGTGCTTGTGATATTTTTGCTCCGTACAAAATAAAGAAAGTCAGGGGTACCTCCAACCCATGCCTCACTAACTCCCTGATCAGTTTAATAAAGAATAGAGACAATCTCTGGCACATTGCAAAATCATCTGGAACTCCTGAGTCACTCATTGCTTACAGGGCAGCTAGAAAAGCCTGCACCAAGCTCATTCGGCAGACAAAAGCTTACTACTATAAGGACCTCTTAAGCAAGAGCTGGGGCTTCGGTAGGGAATTCTGGAACTCCATCAAATCCCTAACAGGAAAGACCCCTAAGGCCCCACCCAATCTACTAGTAACAAGGGAGGGTCCCCTTCAGGAACCCATTGACATCGCAAATGAGCTCAACCATGCTTTCACAGATCTATCTTGAGTACTCCCTGCTGACTACTTTAAAGATCAGCTCGGGCAACAACACCCCACTACCCCTCTTAACCTCCCAAAGGATGCAATACCACCATTCTACTTTAAGCAGGTTACCAAGTCAGAAACCACCAAGCACATTAAGAGGGTTCTTGGCAAGACCAGGTTGGGAGCTGATCTAGTGGATATGAAACGGTCTTCTTCTAAATGAAATGGCTGGTCCCCTCTCGATGTTGTTTAATGCATCTCTAAGAATGGGGATGTTCCCAAAACTATGGAAGTTAGCCAATGTCATGCCTGTCTTTAAAGCTGGGTACAAAACTCTAGCGTCCAACTACAGACCAATATTCATTCTACCACCCCTCTCTACAGCATTTGAAAGAACGGTCTAGGAGCAGCTTACAGAGTGGCTTGATAAATATAACCTACTTTGCCCACAGCAGCATGGGTTCCGAAAAAAGCACTCCACACATACCGCCCTTGTTGATTACTCTTCCCAGCTTCCCAGCTTCCCAGGGATAGTGAGGCTTAATAAAGGAGAGGGAGGGTGGGCAGAGGGTGACTGTGAAAAGGCAGAGATACTAAACAAATATTTTTGCTCAGTATTTACAAAGGAAGAGGGGGAGGTACCTAAAACAAACAGTAGAAACACTCTGGATACAGAAGTTGATACCAGCCCCTTTACAGAAGAAAGGGTTCTGAAAGAAGATGGAAGATCTGGAGGCTGTCATGGTACAGTCAGACCTGGACATTGTGGCCATCACTGAAACCTGGTGTAATGATAACCATGACTGGGAGATGGCCATACCTGGCTACAACATATTCAGAAGAGACAGAGCAGGCAGGAAGGGAGGAGGAGTGGCACTGTATGTGAAAAATGACATAAGGGCCACACAGATCCAGGAGGAACAAAATGGGGGAGATACTGTGGGTTAAGCTGGAAAGGAAAATGGGGCCAGCCATCCGCACAGGTGTGGTCTATAGACCACCAGCCCAGGAGGAAGAAACAGATAGGGAGCTGATGCTAGCCATCCAAAGGATGGCAGACAAGGGTGAGGTAGTACTGGTTGGAGACTTCAATATACCAGGCGTGGACTGGAGCATCCAGCAGCAGCATCAACTAGAAGCAGATTTATCCTGGACTCCTTCAGGGTGCCTTCCTCAAGCAACTGGTCATGGAACCAACTCGGCAGAAGGCAATACTGGACCTTGTGCTCACAAACAGGGACAGTGTGATGGGGTAACAGTGGGGAGCACCTGGGTAACAGTGACCACCAGTCATTGTGGTTTGAAATCACAGAAGAGCAGAAGCAAACCACACAAAACACGTATCCTGGATTTTAGGGGGGCAGACTTTGGGAAAAATGGGAGATGCTTGAAAGAGGCATTAAGGGAATGGGACAGGAATCAGGGATTGAGGAACAGTGGGCAGTATTTAAAATGGGGATTATAAGAACAACAGAATTATGCATTAAGCAGGTTAGCAAGAGAAGAAGAAAGAGGAGACCATTATGGTTTTCCAAAGAGGTAGCAAAGAAAGTGAAAGCCAAAAGATTGCATTCAGGCAATACAAAAAGACACAGGCAGAAGGGATAGGAGAAGTACCAGGAGAAACAAAGGGAGGCAGGGAAGTTCAGTAAGGAAGCCAAAGCTCAGACAGAAGAAACATTGCAAAATCAGTGGTTAAAGGGGACAAAACCTTTTACAGGTACATAAGTGAAAAAGAAGGACAAGGGAGGGATAGTGAGACTGAAGGGGAGGATGGGATCCGCGTGGAGGATGACAACAGTAAAGCTGACATATTGAACAGGTATTTCTGCTCCAGTCTTTACTAAGGAAGAGGGGGCAATGGGTCTGAAGGGAGTACAAGGGGTGAGAATGGTACAGAAATGGACACAGATCCCTTTACACGAGAAAGGGTCCTGAAGGAACTGGAAGTAATAAAGCTGATAAAGCAATGGGCCAGATGGGGTGCACCCAGGGTCCTAAAGAACTAAGAGAGGTGGTGGCTGAACCTCTGGCTATCCTGTTCAGCCAATCACTGGAAACAGGGAGGTACCCAAAGACTGGAGGACAGCAGATGTAGTCCCCTTATACAAAGTGGGAACAAAGAGGAAGCAGGGAACTACAGACCAGTCAGCCTCACCTCCGTAGTGGGAAAGATCATGGAAGCACTACTGAAGGAGATTGGTGGAACATCTGGTTGTCAATGGACTACAGGACCCAAGGCAGCATGGTTTCACCAGGGGGAGGTCATGTCAGACCAACCTCATTGAATTTTTTGACTGGGTGACTAGGGAGGTGGATCAGGGGAGGGCAGTGGACATGGCCTATCTGGACTTCAGCAAGGCCTTTGACACTGTGCCACATAGAAGACTATTACACAAACTGGGGAATATGGGTGTGGGCAGGACAGTAGTGTGGTGGGTAGGTAACTGGCTGGGTGGCAGGACACAGAGGGTGGTGGTAAATGGCTGTCACTCCACAGAGGAAGAGTGACCAGTGGGGTACCACAGGGATCAGTGCTGGGACGGTCCTATTCAACATCTTCATCAGTGACATTGCACAGGATATAGAGGCAGAATTTCACTGTTAGCTGATGACACAAAGCTCTGTAACAGAGTAGACACACCAGAGAGGTGTAGACAGAATGAGAAGGGACCTGCAGAAACTTGAAGAATGGTCAAGGGTTTGGCAGTTGAAATTCAATGCAAAGGTGCAAGATAATGCATATGGGGCACAAAACCTGGCACAATATATCAGTTGGGGATGAGGATATAGCATGCACCAAGCAGGAAGGGATCTTGGGGTTGTCATCTCTGATGACCTCAAGGTAGGGAAACAGTGTGACAAGGCATCAGGTAAAGCAAATAGGATGCTGGGATGTATAGGCAGGGGCATCACCAGCAGGAAAAGGGAGGTCATAATTCCGCTATACAAGACACTAGTGAGGCCCCACCTGGAGTACCGTGTACAGTTCTGGAGACCATACCTACGTAAGGACATAGACAGGGTAGAGAAGGTTCAGAGGAGGGCAACAAAGATGATGCATGGGTTGCATCACAAGTCCTATGAAGACAGGTTGAAGGAGCTGAACATGTACTCCCTGGAGGAGAGGAGGGAGAGAGGGGATATGATAGAGACATACAAGTATCTTACAGGGAGGAACAGGGTGCAGGAAAACACTATTTTTAAGCGAAAAAGATGTTTCAGGACTAGAGGGCATGGGATGAAGTTGGAGGGAGGTCGATTCAGAGGAAACATGAGAAAGAATTTCTTCACAGAACGGGTGGTGGACAAGTGGAACACCCTGCCAGAGGAAGTGGTGGGGGCTGAAACAATCACGGGATTTAAGAATGCATGGGATAGACATAAAGGAATTCTAGAGGTCAGGGGTAAGGGGAAATAGACTTCTAGGAAAACAAACTGAACTTACAAGCTCAAATGGGCAGACTAGGTGGGCCATAGGCCCTTATCTGCCGACACTGTCTATGTATCTATGTAAAACTGAAGGTGGACAAAGCAATGGGGCCTGATGGGATTCTTCCCAGAATTCTAAAAGAACTAAGGGTAGAACTAGTGACACCACTGACTACCCTCTTTAACAAATCATGGGAGGATGGGGTGGTACCCGTGGACTGGAGGAGGGCAGATGTGATTCCCCTTCACAAAGAGGGAGCAAGGCAGAAGCAGGAAACACAGACCTGTTAGTTTAACCTCAGTGGTAGGAAAATGATGAAATCACTTCTGAAGGAAAGAATTGTCGAGTATCTAGAGGCCAGAGGGGCACAGGACCCAAAGCAGCATGGATTCACAGCAGGAAGGTCATGCCAGACAAATCTGATAGATTTCTTTGACTGGGTGACCAAAGTAGTAGATCAGGAAGGGGCTGTGGACATGACCTACCTAGACTTTAGCAAGGCATTTGACACAGTCCCACACAAAAGATTAATATACAAGTTAGCCAGCCTGGGAGTGGGTCCCAAGATGACAGCCTGGGTAAAGAATTGGCTGGAGAATAGGACACAGAGAGTAATAGTAAATGGAGTCCACTCTGAAGAAAGGGGGCTTACTAGTGGGGTACCGCATGGTTCAGTATTAGGACCGGTCCTCTTCAATGTCTTTATAAGCGACATTGCAGAAGGACTGGAAGGAAAAGTATGTCTCTTTGCAGATGACACAAAGATCTTCAACAGAGTTGATGCACAAGGTGGGGTGGAAAGGAAGAGAAGGGACTTGGAAAAGTTAGAGGAATGGTCAAATGTATGGCTAGGGTTGCCACCTGTCCTGCGCTTCGCAGGACAGTCCTGATTTGGGCAGCTGTGTCCTGCAAAAAAACATGAAAAATACTACATGTCCTGACTTTTTAGTAGAAAAAACATTTTCTAACTTTCCTCTAAATCTTGTAGAAAACTATAGTACCTTTACTAAAATACATTAAAATGATATGAAACCATAGAAGCAACCAAAAAACTACAATACTTAGCCTTAATTCTGGTTATATAGAGAAAACAAGTCTGTTGCACTAGTCGAGGTTACGTACTGTCCTGTGAAAAATCATGTTTTAGTAAGAAATGTCCCACTTTGAGCTTCTTAAAAGGTGGTAACCCTATGTATGGCAGCTTAGATTCAATGCTAAGAAGTGCAAGGTAATGCACCTGGGAAACAAAAACCCAGGGGAAGAGTACACAATGGGGGGTGAGATACTAACAACAACAAAAATGGAAAGGGACCTGGGGGTAGTCATATCAGATGACCTAAAGGTGGGCAAGCAATGTGAGAGGGCAGCAAGAAGGGCTGGGGGGATACTGGGATGCATAGGGAGAGGCATCACCAGTAGAAAACAGGAAGTTATTATCCCTCTGTACAGACAGCTGGTGAGACCCCATCTGGAGTACTGCGTGCAGTTCTGGAGACCCAATCTCCGCAAAGACATAGACAGGATGGAAGCTGTCCAGAGGAGGGCAACTAAAATGGTGCAGGGTCTGCACTGGAAGACATACGAAGAGAGACTTAAGGAGCTTAATATGTATAGCCTTGAGGAAAGGGGGGGGGACATGATAGAAACTTTCAAGTACCTCAAAAGAATCAAGAGAATCAACAAAGTCCAAGAGGGTAGTATCTTTCAAAAAAAGAGGTGTGCAAGAACAAGGGGGCACAATTTGAAGATAGAGGGGGGCGGCTCAGAGGTAATTTAAGGAAGTATTTTTTTCACAGAGAGGGTTGTGGTGCATGGAACAGCCTTCTGGAGGAGGTTGTGGAGTCAAAAACAGTGGTGGAATTCAAGCATGCATGGGACAGTCATAAGGCAATTCTAGGGGGTGGGGGTAGGAAGAAGTAGGCTGCTGGTTAACTAGGATCTGCAGCTTATCCACTAATTAAGGAAATGGGCAGACTGGGGTGGGCCAAGTGGTCCTTATCTGCCGTCAGATTCTATGTTTCTATGTTTATGATGCCTTAGATAATGGGGAGGCAGTTGGCTCAGTCTTCATCGACCTCACAAAGGCCTTTGACTCTGTTAACCACAAACTACTCCTAAACTGCTTCCATTCAACAGGTCTATACCCGGACATGGTACTGTGGTTCAGAAGCTACCTCACAAACAGGTCACAAGTCAAAATTGGAGACACACTATCATTTACTGGGGAAGTGTCCCTCGGGGTCCCACAGGGCTCTATTCTTGACCCACTGCTTTTCAGCCCCTTCATCAACTCTGCACCATCTGCATGTACAGCACGCACTGTTCTCTATGCTGACGATGCAGTGATATTGGTCACTGGGAAAGATCACAACTACATCACAACCAAACTCCAAGACAGCTTCCTCAAGCTTGAATCCTGGTTCACACAAAACAAACTACTACTAAACCATAAGAAAAACAAAAAGTCTACTCTTGTCTACCTCTCAAAGCAAAAAGAAATACCAGCCTTTGCTCATCCGGAACCATAATGGTGAAACACTGGAACAAGTAACAAAGTTCAAATACTTGGTCATCACCTTGATGATACATTAACCTTCTCTGGCCATATAGACTCAGTCATCAAATCAGCGAATACAAAACATGGGGTCCTCTACCACCATAGGCACTCTATGACACCAGATGCTCTGAAACTTGCCATCAGTAGTTCAGTGATGTCCTCCATAGATTATGGGCTGACTATCTATGGGGCAGGCACTAAAACTGCCCTAAACAGGGTCAGCACTCCACTAAATAAGGCCTGTTGACTAGCCATAGGGACTGCCCAGAACACTCACACCTGCATGCTCTGCACCAAAACTGGGTGGCTCCCACTCCGTCTTAAAGCACAATACCAAACCTGCCTACTTCTGAAAAAAAGTGCTTCTTGAGCTTTCTCCCCCTGCACTCGACTGCCTCTTTATGTTGGCAGTTCTCACCAAATCAACAAGAAGCACAGCTACAGACAGGTTGGTGATTCCCTTCAAAAAGATGAAGCTCGCCCAGAACTCCATCCTGTACCAAGGACCAAAATGGTACGATGAGTTCCCTGCTAACCTTACAGAATCACCCAAAGATTAGTACCTTCAAATCTGGGCTCAGATCCCTTCTTGACACAAAAAAGAATTGTGTTTGCCTGCACTAATCCAGCAGAATTTCAGCCACCCAACCCTCTCCCTTTCACCCCCCCTTTTTATCTCATCAACCCCCCATCCCAGAATGAGGAGCACTCAGCTGACAAACCACTTCCACCATGACGACGCCATCCCTTGCTGACCCCCTACCCCACCAAGGCTAGACTGACCAACTAAATAGTGAACTACAAGGCTGAACCCTATTTACCCTATCCTCTTCCACCTTTAGTTGGATATATAAGATTTCTTTGGTAGTTGAATCTCTGTGTAACTGTTTTCTGTTCTCTGTAAACACTGTTATATTTGTAATGTTTGTTCAACAATGACCTGGAACTTTTGAAAACGAGTCCTGGACTCAAAAGTAGTAATCCTAAACTGAAATAAAAATAAATAAAGTTGTTGATAGTGGAGGCAACAAGAACCTGCAGCAAGGCCCAGAGCAAGAAGGCTAGGGCAAAGAAACCTAGCTTGGAGAGAAAGGAAGTTGTGGAAAAGGTAAGGAGGAAAAGAGCTGCCTTTAGGAGGTATAAAAAACTGGGAGGGGAAGGACAGGGAGGAGTACCTGAAGGAATCAAAGGAGGTGACAAGGGCAGTAAGGGCAGCCAAGGTGTCTTGGAGCTCAGGCTGGCGCAGGGCATTAAGAAGGGGAGAAGGACTTGTTCAGATCCATCAGGGAGAAAAGGAACTGTAAGGATCATATAGTAAGGATTAGGAAGGAGTGGGGTTGGGTGGAAGCAGGGGGTGATAAGGCAGAAGCACTAAACGATTACTTCTGCTCTGTATTAATTAAGGAGGGGGGGTGATACCCAAGGGGGGAAGGAGAGAGGGCATAAACAGAGGGGGAGGAGGTGATGGATGGGGAAATCACATAAGGCAGGGTTCTGGAGGGTTTGAGAGCACTGAGAGTGGACAAGGCACCAGGCCCAGATGGCATCCACCCCTGGTGGGACCTTTGACAGATCTATTTAATTCCTCACTACACTCATGACATGTACCTCAGGATTGGAGGATGGCTCATGTGGTGCCCCTCCACAAGAACTGCCCCAAGGATGAACTGGGGAACTACAGACCGGTGAGCCTCACATCTATCATGGGTCAGCTAATGGAGCCTATCCTGAAGGAGAGGCTGGTGGCCCTCCTGGAGGCCAAAGGACTACAGGACAGCAGACAGCATGGCTTTGTAAGTGGCAGATCCTGCCAAACCAACCTGGTGGAGTTATATGACTGGGTAACTAGGCTATTGGACAGGGGCCTTACAGTGAATGTCCTGTACCTGGACTTCAGTAAGGCATTCTACTCAGTGCCACATGGGAGGCTAGAAAGTAAGTTAGAAGGCACAGGGATGGGTGCAACACTGGTGAGATAGGTAGGGAACTGGCTTCAGGGAAAACAACAGAGGGTGGTGGTGGGTGGGGAGCTCTCATCCCCAAGGATAGTGATGAGTGGTGTTCCACAGGTCTTGGTGTTTGGACCAGTGTTGTTTGGGATATTCATTGCAGACATATTATTGGACAAAAAGAGCAAGATCAGTCTGTTTGCTTACAACACCAAGATGGGAGCAGTGGTGGACAACCTAGGGGGATGGCAGAGGTTGCAGGATGATCTTGCAAAACTGGAAACCTGGTCAGACACCTGGTACCTGGGGTTCAATGCCAAAAAGTGCAAGGTGCTGCATTTTGGGGTGAAAAATGCAAGGTCAAGTTACCAGCTGAGGGGAGTGCAGCTAGCCGAGACAGAGGAGGAGAAGGATCTGGGGGTGCTCATTATGGGGTCAATGAACAACTCGGCACAATGTAGGAAGGCAGCTGCAAAGACCAACAACATTCTGGGTTGCATTGCAAAGGGTATATCCTCGAGGAGGGCGAAGGTGATCCTTCTACTGTATAGATCATTAATTAGACCACACCTGGAGTACTGTGTACAGCACTGGTGCCTGTATCTGAACAGAGACATTAAGTTACTGGAGGGGGTGCAGCGCAGAGTGACAAAGATGATCAAGGGCCCCTAAGAACTTACCATACAAGAGGAGGCTGAGGAACTTGAACATGTACTCATTGGAGGAGAGGAGGGACAGGGGGGATATGATTGAAACCTTCAAGTACATGAAAGGAATAAACAAGACAGGTACAGAGGGGCTGTTCAAAGTAAGGGAGGGGTGGGACACCTGGGGCCATGATATGAGACTGGAGGGAGGAAGGTTTAGGAGGGAGATGAGGAGACACTTTCTACTCAGAGGGTGTAGGTGAGTGAAATGTTTTACCGGCAGAAGTGGTATCCAGTAGAACAGTGGACTGCTTCAAAAGGGGCTGGGACAGGGCAAGGGGGAGGGTCAAGGGAGGGAAGGGTGGGAGGGAAGGCAACTGCAGAATAAGAGGTGCTAGCTGCACATTGGAGCAGACTTGATAGACCACTAGGTCTTCATCTGCTGGCAAATTTCATATGTTCATAGATTGTATATAATGTCTATAATTGCTTTCAACAACTATTGTATAAGGTTGTGCTGCTTGTTCCCTGTAATTAACCCCAAGTCGCCCCTGAAAAAGGAACCCCTGGTCTCAGTGGGCCTACTTGGTTACCAAAAATAAAATAAAAAAAGTAAACTGTTGCCCTCTATCCCATTCCTCTTTGTGCTGGCTATCGAGCCTCTGGCACAAAAGTCCTGGGAGTGTTGGCACATCCAAGCAGTAGATTTGGGGGACACTATCTACAAACTAATGATCTTTGCAGATAATACTCTTCTAACTATATGAAACCCCATTGATTCTATCCTCGTTCTGGTAAATCTTAACTGCTTCATGGCAATATCTGGCCTTAAAATTAGTTGGAGTTCGGGGGCATGGCTAGCTACTGAAGATGGTGGTCGCTTTCTAGCCAGCTCCTACAGGCACTACATTTGAAAGTGTCTATAAGGCCTCCATTCTAAAGGCAGCTGATAAATATTTAATTTGAGGGTAACCTAATCTACGTGGCTTTTGGGAAATCAAAAAATCGCCAGGCTAAATTAAAGTTTGGACTTGCAACAGCTTTGAAAGAGCCACACACGGAATTGGAGGCCGGCACCAGCTTGCAGGCTCACCAAGCTGCTGTCTCTGTTGTTCCCTCAGGACCCGGGATGTTGGACCTTGAGCTATGAGATGAAGGTTGGGTTCATTAACATAACAGCGCAGATTACTCACTTACAGAGCATGGTGTTGGGCCTGTCAGAAACCTCTTCCTCGCGTTCAATGCAAATAACCAATCTTAAGCACCAGGTTAGTGATCTGGAGGATTCTCTACATGCTGTCACAAATGAAAGAGAAACCCTAAAAACAGGTAATGGCAGATCTCATGATACGAGTGGAATATCAGGAGAATCGGTCGAGGCACTCTATCCTCTACATTGTGGGTCTCCCAGAGGGGACTGAGGGCACAATCCTGAAACTGGGCTACACGAATGGCTGATTGAACATCTGGAGCTTCCTGAACAGGCCTCCAACTTCAAGATTGAATGCACACACAGGGTGGGCCCACCACCAAAGCCCAGAGACAAACCTTGACATTGTCTCATAAAATATCTGCAGTATGTAGACAAGGAGGTTATCCTGTGTAGCGCTAAATCTAAGGGGGTCATACCATATAAGAACACTAAGGTCTATATCATTCAGGATTACAGTCGAGAGGTGCAGCAGCAAAGGCAGAGATTTAATGAGGTCAAATTGAAGCTATATAAACTGGGCTGGTCTTTTGCTTTCTTACATCCTGCGAAGCTTAAAATTGACAAACCTGGACAGCTGCCCATGATTTTCACTTGCCCAAAATTGGTGGAGAAGTGGGTGGTTGAGGAGGAGGCCAGAAGAAAGTGCACCGGCGCTTCGCCAGCACAAGATAAAGCTGCACTCAGATAAGTGTGTTTACAACAAACTCTTCTCTGGTTTTTAGTTTTTACCCCACTGGAACTCTGGGGATGCACGGAACTGTCTGGTGCCTTGTGAAGTGAGGGCCCTGAATGCTAAATGCTGAGGGCTGTCAGGGAGTGACCACCACTCAGTATGGCTCACATTGGATATGGGCAAGGAAGGAGTGGAATCTGGCACAAGAGTGCTGGACTTCAGGAGGGCTGACTTTGGAAGGATGGGGGAAGTGGTAAAAGGGTACCTGGCCAGAATTCAATCTAGTATGGATACTAACCAGAGATGGGAGCTCATAAAGTTGGGGATAGTGGAGGCAACCAAAACCAGCTGCAAAGCCCAGAGCAAGAGGCTAGGGCTAAGAAACCGAGCTGGTTGAGCAAGGAGGTCATGGAAAGGTAAGGAAGAAATGAGCTGCCTTTAGGAAATACAAGAAAACAGGGAGGGAGGACAGAGAGGAGTACTTGACAGAATCGAAGGAGAGTGACAAGGGCAGTGAGGGAGCCAAGCATCTACGGAACTCAGGCTGGCACAAGGCATTAGAAGGGGAGAAGGACTTCTTTAAGTACATCAGGAGAAAAGGAACTGTAAGGACCACATAGTAAGGATTAGGAAGGAGGGGGTTGGGTGGAGAGCAAGGGTGCGATAAGGGCGGAAGCACTAAATGAGTACTTCTGCTCAGTATTTACTAAAGAGAAGAGGGGTGACACCCAAGATGGGAGAAATGGCAGACGAGGGGGCAAGTGGTGACAGATGGGAAATCATGGAGGGCAGAGTTCGAGAGGGTTTGAAGGCACTGAGGGTGGATAAGGCACCAGGCCCAGATGGCATCCATCCCAGGGTACTGAAGGAGCTGGCAGAGGTCCTTGCAGGACCTTTTGAGCACTATTTAATGCCTCACTACATTCGGGTGTGTGTACCTCAGGACTGGAGGATGGTTTATGTGGTGCCCTCCACAAGAGTGGCCCCAAGGATGAACCGAAACTACAGACCAGTGAGCCTCACATCCATCGTGGGTAAGCTAATGGAGACTATCCTGAAGGAGAGGCTGGTGGCCTCTTAGAGGCCAAAGGACTAAGGACAGCAGACAGCATAGCTTCATACATGGCCGATCCTGCCAAACCAACCTGGTCGAGTTCTATGACTGGGTAACTAGGCAACTGGACAGGGACATGCAGTGGATGTCCTGTATCTGGACTTCAGTAAGGCATCTGACTCAGTGCCACATGGAAGGCTGGGAAGGAAGTTAGTAGGCACAGGGGCAGGTGCAATGCTGGTGAGATGGGTAGGAAACTGGCTGCAGGGAAGGCAACAGAGGGTGGTGGTGGGTGGGACCCTCACACCCAAGGGCAGTGACGAGCGGTGTCCCACAGGGCTCGGTGTTGGACCAGTGTTGTTTGGGATATTCATTGCAGACATATCATGGGACATCAAGAGCAAGATCAGTCTGTTTGCTGATGATACCAAGGTTGGTGCAGTGGTGGATGACCTAGGGGGATGGCAGGGGTTGCAGGATGATCTGGCAAAGCTTGAAACCTGGTCAGACACCTGGCAACTGGGCTTTAATGCCAAAAAGTGCAAGGTGATGCATTTTGGGATGAAGAACCCAAGGAGGACTTACAGCTAGGGGAGTGCAGCTAGCCCAGACAGAGGAGGAGAAGGATCTGGGTGTGCTCATCACAGGGTCAATGAACAACTCGGCACAGTGTAGGAAGGCAGCTGCAAAGGCCAACAAAATGCTGGGTTGTATTGCAAGAGGTATATCCTCGAGGAGGGAGGAGGTGATTCTGCCACTGTATAGGTCATTAGTTAGACCACACCTGGAGTACTGCGTGCAGTTCTGGCGTCCGTATCTGAAGAGGACATTAAGTTACTGGAGGAGTGCAGGCGCAGGCGACAAAGATGATCAAGGGTCTGGGGGACTTACTCATAGGAGAGGAGGTTGAAGGAGTTGAACATGTACTCAGTGGAGGAGAGAGAGACAGGGGGACATGATTGAAACCTTTAAATACAGAAAGGAATAAACAAGACAGGTACAGAGGGGCTGTTCAAAGTAAGGGAGGGGAGGGCCACCAGGGGCCATGATATGAGACTGGAGCGAGGAAGGTTCAGGAGGGAGATGAGGAGACACTTTTTTACAGAGAGGGTGGTGGCTGGGTGGAATGCGTTACCTGCAGAAGTGGTGTGCAGTAGAACAGTGGACTGCTTCAAACGAGGATGGGACAGGACAAGGGGGAGGGTTAATGAAGGGGAAGGGTGGAAGGGAGGGGCAGCTGCAGAATAAGGGGTGCTAGCTGCACATTCGAGCAGACTTGATAGACCTCTAGGCCTTTATCTTCTGGCAAATTTCGTATGTTCATATGTTCGTATGGCCCTGGGTGATCCTTTCCCTTGTGGTCCCATTGATTATGGAACATTTTCATTGGCCCAATAGATACGTTATGCTTTATCTGCTTCACTCCTGTATGAGCTCTTGCCCAGCCTCCAACCATGTCTGGGGGCATGGGTACCGACAGGGTGGAGGGGGGTGAATGCCTTGGGGAAGACCTTGGCCTGACTAGGTGACTCTCTGCACACTTTGTTGCAGGCATTCTTCAACGCAGGCTTGAGTACCCTTCCTTCCTGTTGCATAGGGACAATATGCAGCTAAAATATTGGCATATCTTGGTTTTTGGCTTGGGGTTCTGAGTTATGGTTGCCTCCTATAATGTTTTATCCATTGAAGGCCATAATGTCTGTTGTTCTTATTCACTTAGTGCCTGAAACTTGCATGAATGTATACAATCACTCTAATTCTGTTACTGGTTACCAGTTGTTTGTATTTAAACTTACTCGGGCCCTGTTTGGCCGTGGTTGGGGGTGGGGGTTCCAGACGCTACCATTGTTCATGTTGTTCAAAATGTTAATTTACTAAGGGGCATGGGGTGGTATGGGTAAACTGTTATCTAATTAGGGCTGGGGGTACTTATAGGGGTTGAGTGGGTGGGGGCAGGGTGCTCCTCAGATGCCAGGACTGAAATCGCTGAGTTACCTGTGTCACAGAGGGGTGCCATCTGTTCCACTCACATCGCAGGAGGGAAGGTAGAGAAATGTTTAGATAGTTATATAATAGGGAAAATTAGGATGCCGATGCATGTTGAGTGCCTGGTGTTCTGCTACAGGGAGGCTTGGATTTACTTGAAGAAGGGGAGGCAGGTACACTATGACGATGCCTGGCTGGGTCACCCACTGCTAATTATGTTTGTGGAATTGCATGGCACTTAGTATGCAATGGCTAACACAACCTGTTTGGCCACCTGGAATATTAATGGGCTAAAAACAACAATTAAGCAAAAAAAGGTGTTGGCTGAGGTGAAGAGGTCTAAGTGGCAAGTGGTTTTACTCCAGGAGACCCACATGTCTCCGGGTGAGGCCTTACAGACCAGTGCTTCCATGGGGGGCATGTGGATATCCTCCACCTTTTCCTCCAAGGCCAGAGGCACAGCAGTCTGGTTCCCTCGGGGTGCTCAAGTTAAGATTTTGGGGCAGATTACAGACTCCACTGGCAGATATAAACTGGTCAGAACTGAGTTAAGTGGCCTTGGTACCTTTTCATTTGGCTCCATCTATGCACCTAACGTGGAGGATCCTGGCTTTTTTCAGAAATTGGCGCTAGATATGGCAGGGTAGGTGGGTCCATGGATCCTGGGGGTGATTACAATTGTGCGAGGGACACAATCCTAGATAGATCTAATGTCACCCCTGTCCCCTTATCGAAGAATGCTAGGGCACTGGGGAATTTGCAACATGAAAAAATCAATAGGGAGTTTAATTTAGTGGACGTGTGGAGGCACAGGCACCCCACCGGTAGAGACTATAGTTTCTACTCCCACTCACATCAGTCCTATGCCAGGCTAGACAGGTTTTTGATTAGCCTAACCCTACTAGCTGAGGTGGATGAGATGCACTAGTCTGTCATTATCCTGTCAGACCATGCCTCCCTGTTTATGGGTTTGAGTGCTCCGGATTCACCCACAGTGGTACGACAATGGAGACTAGATCCCCTGTTGTTGAAAAATCAGGACTATATAAACAGTATGTCCAAGAACATTAAGGAATTTTTACATTTTAACATACCAGGTGACACTTCTCACCGCTGCAGATGGGAGGCCCTGAAGGCATACATTCGGGGCAAACTATAGCCTTCGTGGCCAATGCTAATAGACAGGGGGAAGCTGAGATCACCTGCCTCAGGGAGAAAATTGAAGCCTACGAGGCTGCACATAGGTCAAGGCCCTCCTCTCTGTACAGGGTAATTCAAAAATTAAAATGCGCTATAATACCCTTAGTAGTGCCAAAATAGAGCAGGGCATCCTCTTAACTCAGGCTGGGGAGTACTTTGATGAGGATGGGGGGGTTAGCTACTTGCGTGGCAACTCCGTCATCATGAGGGAGACAGCTGTGGGACAGATCCATGATGAGTCTGGAACCCTGGTGCAGGACCTGGTTGCCATAGGCAAGGCATTCAATGACTTCTATACAAAGCTGTACACTTCAGAAATCATCCCTTCCCCCAAGGAGCTGGACCAGTTTTTTGCTAAGGCTCCCATCCCTGTGGTGGGTAGAAAGTGGCCGGGAAGCTGGACTTTCCCATTACTAGAGAGGAAGTTAAGTCTGTTCTGATGGCACGCAGGGGTGGGAAAGCTTCTGGGCCGGATGGTCTCCCTATCGATTTTTTCAAAACCTTCACTCCTCTGCTACTTGAACCACTTTTTGGAGATGCTTGCAGAAAGCTTGGAGACAGAACTGCCCCCCTCCACACGGTCAGCCATGATCACCGTGCTCCCCAAACCTGGGAAGGACCCTTCCTGGTGTGCCTCTTATAGGCTGATATCATTGCTAACATCTGATTATAAATTACTGGTGAAGATATTGGCCACCAGGTTGGACCCTGTTCTCCCCTCTTTGGTCCATCCCAATCAATCTGGCTTTGTTAAGGGGTGACAGGGGAAACACAATATTTGAGGTACACTGAATGTGGTCCATAGATGGGGTAAAGGCAAACAGAACCATGGGGCAGCTGTCCTTGCAATTGATGCTGAAAAGGCCTTTGACCATGTGGAGTGGGGGTACCTTTTTGAAACTTTAAAAAGATTTGGCCTTCGGCCGGGTATCAGGGCATGGATCTGCACCCTTTATAACTTACCACAAGCCCAAATAGCAGTCAATGACATGGTTACCCCTTCTTTTGCCCTGGGGCGTGGCACCAGGCAGGGCTGTCCTCTCTCCCCCTTACTGTATGTTCTGTTTCTGGATCCTCTTGCAGCTGCCCAGACAATACATAAGGAAATCAGAAGGCTGAGTTGTGAGGGGGGGGGCTCAAAGCACAAAACTGCATTTTACGCAGACGACCTGCTTTTATATCTATAACACCCTGCTCAGGACCTATCCCAGGTGCATCAATTAATGGGGGAGTATGGGAGGCTATCTGGTCATAAGGTAAACTGGACCAAGAGTGAGCTTCTCCCCCTGGGGCTGCAGGGCAGGGCTCTCTTGATCTCTAATCTGGGTGGTCTGCAATTAATTAAATCATTGAAATACTTGAGTGTCACCATTTCAGCTAAGATCAGTTCCCTTTATGCTCTGAAGTATATGCCCCTTTTGTCTAAAATTTCAGAGGACTGTGAGAGATGGCGGCATTATCTCTTTCTTTACTAGGGCAAGTAACAGTAGTGAAAATGAATATTTTACCCAACTGCTTGTACCTGTACCAGTCGCTGCCCATTAAGGTGCCTAAAGCACACTTTAAGCCACTGGGAGCTGTCCTTCATAGATTCCTATGGAGGGGTAAAAGTGCTAGATTTAAAAAGGCTATTCTGTAGTTACCACCTAGCTTGGGGGGGGGGGTGTTGGTCTCCCTGACTTTCAGGCCTACTATCTGGCCTCTCAGCTTGCTTTTGTCCCTGTGGGGAAGTCAGGCAAGGGAATAGGGTGGCTCGGACTGGAGGAAGATACCTTATTGGGCCTGCTAAAAGAAGACTATCTAACTATGGCTCTGGTCTCAGACCCCTCTCACATAGTATGAAATCCATTTATAGCAAATCTTTTATGGGTCTGGTCAGAGGCACACAAGTGCATTGGGCTCCTTAGGCATCTCTCCCCTTTTGTGGGTATTATACCCTTTATCAAAACTAAAGGCTCCTGTCTGTCCCCCGTAATTCAGAGGTTGCTGGAGTGGAGGCGTAGGGGTCTGTTCTATGTGGGGCAACTCTATACTGAGGGTACTTTCAAACATTTTGCCACAATATGTGATGAATGGGGCATACAGACGGGGAATTTCTTTGTTTATCTCAGACTCAGACAATACTGTGGGGCCTACTTGTCATCGGAGCTAGGCTGATCTCCCCCATCACCCCTAGAGGAGGAATTGTTTAACCCGCAACCGGTTTCCAGGCCACTCTTTATTTACTACCACATCATTCAGGGTAGATCTGACCAGGTGTCAATGGGGGTCAGGGACATATGGAGCCAGGATCTTCAGGTGCCCATAAGCTCTAAAGTATGGTGCATGGCAGGTCAACATCTACAGCTATGCTCCCATAGCAATAAGCTCAGGAAAATCCGGCTGAAGTTTATGTATTGTACCTTTTTTAACCCCAAGAGGTTGAATGCTATGGACCCTGCCAGGTCTGACCTATGCCCTAAATGTGCCACTCAGGAAGGAGACGTTTTGCACATGGCACTGACTTGTGCTAATGTGATCCCCTTTTGGCATACCATGCATCAAATAATGAGCAGAGTCTTCGGTTATAGCCCCTCAAAGTCTCCCCTTGAATTGTTGTTAGGTGCTGACCAGCAGTGCCAGGGTAAAAGGTCGCACAATCTCCTATGGTTTCTTGCCTTGATTAATGCCAGGAAAACAGTGGTGCAAGCCTGGATGTCTCCTTCCGCTCCCACGATATCTAATTGGGTAAATAACCTTAAGATGATCATAACCTTGGAAAAGATACAGCTCCAAACAATGGGTAAGCACTCAGGCTTTTTGCTGGTCTGGCAGCCTCTCATATCAGCCATTGAACCAGGTGTGCAAGTTCAAGTTCAAGTTTATTGTAGGAAAACTCAGTTGAGCAAGCTCATTCACAAGGAGGTCCTTTGACACAGACAGGTAGTTACAGATTGCATAATTGAAAAAACAGTACAAATTCAAGTACAGAATTATGGGTAAGCATTAACATGTTGCATAAAAATGACGACATAGAAAAATACAAGTACAGAAAAAAGGTACAAAGTGCTTGTTTCGGAGTTACAAGGCAGCTAATTTCTAGGTAAGTAAGAGGAAGCAGTGGGCTAGGGTTAGAGCAGTGAGCTAGGATTTAGAAGCAGCTGCACGTATCTTTTATTTTTGCTGCAGCCAACCTTTTAAATAGGCTGACAGGGACAGTACCAGGAAGCTTCAGTACGCATTGGAGCTTGTTCCAGATAGTTGGGAGTATGCTCTATATGGCCCGCTTGCCGAGTGAGGTGCGTGTGCTCGGTACATCGAGGAGGAGGAGGAGGTCATTTTTCCCTAAGAGAGTAGACACTATGGGAAATATGGAAAAGGGTTGTGAGATAGTTTGGGAGCTTGTTCAGGAGTAGCTTAAGAGTCCAGAGACCAGCATGAAGCTTGGGTCTAGCTGAGAGTGATGTCCAACCAGCAGCTAGGTACAAATCGCAATGGTGGGTTCGGTAGGGTAGGTTTGTCATGAACCGTATGGTGCGGTGGTAAAGGACATCTAATTTGTTGAGTCTTGAGGCCGCTGCAGAGGAATAGATTAGATCTCTATAGTCAAGTAGCAGCAAGAAAGTGGCCTGAACCAGCCTAGTTCTGGTATCCAATGGAAAGAGGGATTTGTTACGGAAGCCCACTTAGGTGACTCACCATGTAGCTCTATAGACTTGCACAGCCCTCTGCCCCTAGCTACAGTCACCTGATCCACTCTTTATTCCGGGTTTGGCCCTAGTTGTGGATGGTGACTTTGCCTAGCTCTCAAGCATGCCTGTTATAATAATTATTTCCAATGTATCTAGCTAACAAGTTGTGTCATGACTTCTTGGTATTAATCTGCTCTTCATGCCTCCTTGTACTATCTGTCTTAGTAGCCTAACACACTGTTATATTACTGTGTACCTCAACTTAAAAATGTTTGAACTGTTCACACTGCTATGAGATGTAATTATAGTTATCTATGCTCAACATTCTTTCAATAAAATATTTTGAAAAAAAAAATTAATTGGAGTAAAACAGAACTCATTCTACTTAATCCTAAATGTACTGATCACATGTTAACAGGCACTGGATTACATTGGGTGTCTCACCCCATTAAATACCTCTTCCTTCTCATATCTCCCATGTGGTCTGATTGGCCCTCACTTTATTTTAACCCTCTGCATAAAAGTGTTAAGGAGGACATTATCAGGCAGAAGCATCTCCATCATTCGTTATGGGGAAAAATACAAACATTACAAACTATGGTGCTCCCCAAAGCACCGTACCTAATCTGGTGCTTACCCCTGAAGTTGTATGATAGTATTTGGAAACAGCTAGCTGTTGCTGTGAATGCTTTTCTATGGGAAGGTGGTAAAACTTGACTATTTGCCTTGCACCTGATTACCCCATGGACAAAAAGGGAGTTTTGAGTGCCATGATTTAAAGACAACTACTTGGCCTGTGGGTTTCATCAAATATGGATGTGGTTTCATGCAGAGATGGTCTGAGCAGTAGCCAAATGATTGGATATAGAGACTGCCATAGAATGCAGAGCATCCCCCAAAGTCACATTGTGGGAAATGGCATGAAATGTGCAACGCGCCCTCACTCAGGCCTATCCTATTCACATTTGGAGTGTGCTTAAAGGCATATTGGGCCAGACATGGGATGTGCCCCTCTCTTTTTGGCTGCTTTGGCATAATCCCTGCCTGCGTATATGGGGTGGCCCTTTAATTTGGCCTATTGGGAAGAAGGTGGAATCTTGTGAGCTGGGAAGCTCTTTTCTCCCACCTCTCGCTATTTCAAAACCTTCTCTGATCTTCAGCAACATGCTTCCCTCCCTCCCTTCCTGCCATGCATCATTGGAGATATTTACAGCTTCACCATCTTTCAACAGCTCTTGTACGCAATCAGCTGCAACTCCCAGCCCAAGGCAAATGGGGTGATTTCCTAAGTCTTGGGGGGGGGGTAAACTACATAGTACTCCACCATGGATTGTCTTGATATACAGGGCTCTTTTGGAGGAATATACCCCCTCTACCCCTATACCCCCTCATCTCAAGCTTCAGTTGGAAAAACTCTTAGGGCATCCTCTCACAGATGCGGAGTGAGAATATACTTGAGTGAATGCATATGGTGCATATAGGGACACTGCAGGTAGATTAATGAAACTAAAGACCCTGACTCTGTGGTATTGCATGCTGGCCTTTCTTGTATAGGATGCACTTGTCACAGATCTCAGAGTGCTGGCACTGCAATTCCTTAGAGAGCACTCTCCTTCATCTCTTATGGGATTGCCCAAAACTCAAGGATTGGTGGTGCCAAATACTCTCATCAGTAGAGTGGGTCATGGCTATACCTATCCCTCATGATGCTTCGCTGATTCTCCTGGTGAACACCTGAGACTCCCAATATAACTTAAACCCTCTTCAGGATTATTTTATGGCTACCATTACAGAGGCTAAGAGATATCTGCTCCACCACTGGAAGACTACACTCATTCCCAAGCATGGTGAGTGGCTAGATAATATGTATAAACTTGCAACTAGCAGCAGATAAGAGGCATTGGCTCCAGACAATATGGGAGCCCTTCCTTCCATAGTATCGTTTTGATGCAGTGGGACCAGGAAAGACAAACCATGGCATTCCTCAATGATGGGTCTCTTGAGTGGGATGATGTCAGCTGTTACCTTCAGTTAATGCCAGAGGATGCTCCACCCCTGGCATTCTCTCCCCATCCCACACCCACACTACAGCTAGATTGCTGAAGCAGGACCAGGTGATGGCATTTAGTTTATGTTTGTTACTTATTTGCTGTTATGCCAGTTATGTATGTGGTTTACTGTTGACCTGTTTCAGACCTAATAATACATGGTCTTTTTTTTTAATTCAGATTTTTATACGGTTTAAAGGTAGGTGGGTCTCAGTGCCTGCTCAGCTGTTAAATTAGTCCTTTGGAAATGGCATGTAGAAACAGTTTTATGGGTGCCTGCTTTGGCATCACAAGCTTCTCTGTATATACATGGGATAATCTCTGTTTAATTTCATTAAATCTATAATCCAAGGAATGGTTTGTACACCTGCTCCAGCCAGGCTGGGAGTTTTGCTTTGGATGTAACTTGTCAAGCTGTATGTTTATATTGCAAAACCTTAATAAAGTTTAAATAAAAAAAAATGTAAAGCCACCCAGCTCATTACTGAAACCTATCCAGGGCAAAAAATAACATTTTAGCATTTGTTTTAATAAGGAAATTTATGAAAAATATTCTGTGCCGAACTAAGATCTTTACTTTATAAGCACTTCCATTTGAATGAGTGTTGCCTAAAACAGGATGTTTCTAAAGTAATTAAATTTAGCTGTTAAAAATGTTATCTTTGGCACCAGTTGAGTGGAATATGGAGATGGGTATGGGGTGTTTTTTTAATAAAATGGAAATTTCTCATTTGAGGGCAGACAGGCACTATTCTAAAAAAGAAAAGTTGCTGTAGTACATCTCTGCTTCAGTACAGTACCTTTTCATGAGCTTTCAGCTGTACTACTGTACATCATGAACATTCTGTGTGTGGAAATCCATTCACAATTAACCATACAATGTATTGTAATACAGTAACAGTGTAATGGAAGCCCCATAGCTGGCCAGTTTGCCACAACACTTGGTAGCATCATCAGGTGCAGGAGTTGGCCTTTACCTTGGAGAGAGAAACAGACTGCTTGTGTCTATTCTATGCAAATCATCCATTCTTTCCTTGCAAGAATTAAATCTGCTGGATTATTACAGAGAGGAAAAGCCAAAATCGGACTGGGGTGCTCTTGGAAAATAGAAAATGTACAACAAAGAATTCTAGCACTCACCACCTTTCTGTTGAAGAATGACACTGCTCACATAAACATGTAGAAAATAGTGCCAAGCATATTGAGGCGCCCAAGTAAAAACACAGCGCCCTTCTGACGTGTTTTGGAGTACAAAAGACCCCTTTATCCTTTGATAATTATTTTACTGTTTTCTACATATTTATGTGAACAGCATCATTCTTCAACAGAAAGGTAATAAATCATTGGATTTATCAGGCCAAAATAATACTCTTGGGTGAGTGTACTACTGTAGTTTAGCATTGTGGATTAGATGGGACACGTGTAGGAGAAAATGAAGCCACAGGATCACATCTGCCTTTTTAGTGCAGCAGATTCAGACATGCTGTGCAGCATTACTCTTGCGTTTCAAAACTGATTGCACCATTTATTTTTCCAGCATTTTATATTTTTGGTTCTGGTTTCTATTCACCCAGTTTGGAGCAGGCTTTACTCATCAAAACTGGAAAACTCAACCTACACAATCAATGATATCACTAGCATAAAAATGTTTTGGTTGAACCATGCAGTGACTCTTCTTTTTTTTTTTAATTATCTTTTTCTCCTGGGGGAGACCGCCATCCTGTTTATCCACCCTGGTCATGACCCCCAGAGCTCCCACCAACTGCCCAGTGCCGCAACTCCCGGTTACCCTCGGCTTACCCCAGGAGGGCGGGGCCACGGCACCGGTTCCCCTAATGCTGGTGCCACGGGATTAGTGACTGGTTGGGAGTGCAGCAGCAGCAGCTGATTGAAGCCCGGTGAGGGCTTCATGTAGATGGAGGCTCTCCACTCCTCCATTTTTCTTGTTGTTTTCCTTTGGGAGGTGGGGACATGCAATGACGTCCAGCATCCACCCCACCTCCATTAGCTGTGAGTGCCAGTGTATGTGGGATCCGCAGCCTCCACTAGGGGTCCATCACATGCTGGACAGTTCCCCATCTTTCCCCGGAGAAGGAGAGCTGTCCATCGGATGCTCTTTCCTTCTCCCCCTGGATGGCCCTCTAGCAACCCGGGTCCATTCCCAAACCCGGGTCACCAGCGTCGCAAGCGGAATTCCAACTGCTGTGCCGGTGGGTCAGCTGCAGTGACTCTTCTGGTTAAATCTTTATCTTGCCCCTACCCTCTGTCCTGTGATGCAGGGACAGCAACAAAAGCCATGTTTAGTTATTTGTTTTTGTAATTACTCCAACTGTTATAACCGCTTGAGATGCTGCATCTCATTTTTTGGGTGGACAACAGGCAACAGTATATGTTAGTGTAATCCACTTGTTCTCAGGGGTTACTAGAATCCCACTGAGAATCAGTGGCAGGCAGGGAAAGGCAGTTTGTGAGATGCCAGTTAAATGGGTTTCACACTGTCACACTCTGTCTTCAGTCTCTGCTGAGCTGGAGTGATGATGTCGCCTTAGAATTTTCGCAGCAGGATAAGCCACAATGGAATGTTACCTGCAGGGGTTAGCAGTAGAATATTGGGAGAGAATCAGTAGTATGTGTGGAGAGTCTGAAGAGTGGGGAGTGCTGCAGAGTGCAGCTCCTAAGACTTAGCTCTGAAAGAGAGCCACCTCAGGAGAAGGGGTAGTGTGTTCTCACCCTAGAGAAGAACACAGAAGACCAGTGTGCGAAGTGGTAGAGACTGTTCCTGGAAGGTTTTCCAGTGCCCCATCCCCGGAGGGATGGGGAGGAATTCCAGGAGTTAGGGGCAATCCCCTGGTCCAGCCTGGAGAATGGTGAAGCTGCCTAGATTAATTTGTTCTGTGAGTACCTGAGACTGTGTGTGGAAAAAAGCCCTGGGGCACCTGCATTCCTGTGGTGAGTTTTTCTCTGACAAAGGGACTATGTTCACCAAGACTGTGTTTCTAGTAAAAGCGTTTGCCTACTGTGAGGTCTGAGGGAGACTTGCCAAGTACAGAACTTTTAGACTGTGTATGATTTAAAAGCATCTGCAAAGGGGGGGGGGGTCTAGAGTAAAGACATAGCTACATACAGAACTTTTAATTTCATGACACCTCCGAGGTATGAGAAGTAGAATGTTAAATGTGAAATACATTTCAAGAGAGCACCTACAAGAGTGTTTCAGAGAAAGGTGTTGTAACCAGATGAATGTCTGAGTATAAATATTGGAAGCCAAAGGTGGGAGAACCCCCATCTGGGGTAACCATGTTTACCTCTCTGGGTTCAGTTTGGGCACCTTTATTTTCTCTCAGTGCATTTGGTCAATGCCTGAGGAAAATACCCAGATGCGGGATTTTGGATTTTCAGTGAGCCAGAGAGTGCTCAAAGGTGGTAGGGAGCCACCAAGAATAATTCCTCATGATATATGAGAAAGTGTCCTAGTACTGGCTGGGGTGCCAAGTCAAGGTAAAGAAGAGAAGTGTACCAGTTTGGGCCGTGTGTGCCCAGATCCATTCAGAACCTGAGGGTTCACTGTGTGTGTGCTCTGTACCTCAGTAATCTGCATTACCAGTGAGAGTTTCCCTGTGGGGGTCCATCTTTGCTTTGTTTATTCTCTGTGAATGTGAATAAAAGCCACACTCTAGAATTCCAACCTGGTTTGGACAGTACAGTTATTGCTTCCAGTGTCTGGATTTACTTGGGTGCCCCTGACCAGAAGTATAAACTTAGCATAATGCTGAGCAAACGTTTTCTCCCAGGGACCCAGGTTGATGGCCATGCTAAATGGTCCCCCAGGTGTGAGCCAGGTAGTTGCCACACTTGGTTTGCCTGTCTGAGGATGGCAGGCTACGAAGTAGAAGTATGGGTTCAATAGAATGGTGTTCATAGTGACAACCCCCACCCCTCTCAGTAGCACCTTGATTTGAAAGGAGCAGTCCTCCTAGTTGAACAAGGGGGGCTGGTGTGGGGAGGTTACATTAGCACAACAGAAAAACAGTTATAAGCAATATACACATGCAGTGTAGTGGAGTCAGCCAGGATGCAGCACTGTACTGTACTTTGCAGTATTTCTGCAGAGAGCTGTAGTATGCTGCAGGGAAGAGTGAGCCAATGCCATCAAGGCCCTTTTGTCATACAGGAATTCATAATATGTGTTTTACAGGGTTGCATTCTGACTAATTCTGCTGTAAAAGGTAGAAATGCAGTGTAAAAGCAAATAACACACAAAGAATAAATAACTGGTTACAGTACAGGATTATGTGCTGTAGGTAGAATAACAGCAGTATTAAAAATGAGGCCTTAAATGAATTATGCACACAGCTTTCAAAATAAATCACTGTACCATCACATCTTTAAGTGAATTTACTAATAATATACAAGAGGCCTTGAACAGTGGTGACCTAGTTGATTCTATATACATAGACCTATCGAAAGCTTTTGACTTGGTACATCATGCAAGTTGGTTTACAGTTTGATATTATTTGTTTTTTCTAACTGTGTTACACATCTTCATTCAAAGATTACCTAACTAATTGCATGCAACAGGTTAAAATTCATAATTCTTTCTCAAAAATCTTACCAGTAACTTTAGTCATTCCATGAGGGTCAATCCGTGGACCTTTGATTTTAAGTCTTTTTTTGAACAATTTACCCAATGTCATAAAATCTTCCAAGATCCTGTTGTATGTAGATGACACAGTAATCCTTTCTCAGAACAAGGGTTTAAATAACTTGTCCAGGATATTACAGTCTGTTTTCTATCCTGCACACAACTGGTTCAATAATAACAAGTTATGTCAGAATTCAAAAAAGACAAAAGTTATGTTATTTCATCCTAGACAATATTCAAGTTTACCAAAGTCTATTTCTATAAAATTATCAAATGGAATTATTCTGGACCAAGTCATTGAATACAAATATTTAGGTTTGACCCTTGATAGCTGTCTTAGTTACCATCTACATATGGAAAATATTGTAAAATTTGTTAATTAAGCAATAAGGCATGACAGGATGTGTGTTATTGTGGAGTAATGGCACACCTCAGGAAGTGAAGCCTGAAGCAAAGCTAAGGGCTTTACACATGTGAGAAATGCCATTATCCCTCAATTACATACACCCTGGAATGCTTTATTGTGATTATAAAACAGCTTTCCTGATTTTTATATTTTAGGACCAAGTAATGAAGCTCAAAAAGTTAAGCATTTCTGACCTGTGCTGTGTGCTGGGATAATAGCACGGTCATGCGACTGGATTCTACCAATCACTGTACAATATTTCTCTTACCCATTTTATAATCAATGATTTGGTCTACTGCAGAGGAACAGGTTTAACTTTATAGCAAATGCAAAAAAAAATGTACAAACACACATTCTATGTATTACTGATTATGGTTTAGTTATTCTTCTGCTAGTAAAACTCTGATGCAAAGAATTGTGCTGTTACTAAACAAAGCTTGTAGGTATGCATAAAAATAGGAGTGGTGTATAGACCCCCTGCCCTGGCGGAGGAGCTGGAGGACAGTCTGGTGGCAGATGTTAGGAGACACTGCAGACTGGGCAGAGGAATGATGGTGGTGTTGGGGGACTTAAACATGCCAGAAACAGACTGGAGACTCATGACATCCTCTGTGACTAGGGAACAGAGGCTGTTGGATGTCTTTCAAGACGCTGCCTTAACTCAGCAGGTGAGGAACCGACCAGGAGGCACAGGTACTGGATGTGGTCCTGGCAGACAGTGACCAGATTGGGGCCTGGAGGTAAGGGACCCATTGGCGGAGTGACCATGCCACGGTCTGGTTCTGCCTGGACCTAGGGAGGGTAGAAGGCTGCACAAAGACGGAAGTAACCACTTCAGGGGGGGCGATTTTAAGGAAATGGAAGGATCCTTATGAGCATTTGGATGGGATTGGGTCAGACATGGACGCTGATAGTAGGTGGGAAATCATCAGGAGAGGGTGCAGGATGCTACCAGCACCTGTGCAAGAGTAAGACAAAATGCGGTAGGGCCCAAAACCCTGTTGGTGGACAAGGAGGTCCAGGAGGTGGTGCTGGGAAAGAAAGCAGCCTATAAGCAATTCAAGTGCTCAAGGAGTGAAAGGGATCGAGGGGAGTATGAGCTGATGGCTAGAAGGGCCACTAGAGTGGTGAGGGCGGCTAAGGCAAGGAAGGAGCAGAACCTGGCCAGGGAAATTAGGAGAGGGAACAAGGGGTTCTTTAGATACATTGGGGAAAAACGAAGGGTGAAGGGGCAGATTAGCAGGATTAAATCAGGGGAGGGATGGGCACAAGACCCAGGGGAGCAGGCTGAGGTACTAAATGAGTACTTCACCTCAGTTTTCACCAGGGAAAATGGGGGTGCTGCATCATACATGGGAGGAGACAGAGATACTGAGGAGGGGGGACCCTTACCAATCGGCAGGTCTGGGGAGAGGGGGAGGCATCACTGGCCGGTGGGGGGGGCTAAGCAGGGAGAAGGGGTACCGGAAGTGGAAATCACAGCTGAGAGAGTGAGGGAAGCCCTCACCACCCTTAAGACGGAGAAAGCACCGGGGCCGGATAAATTACATCCCAGAGTGCTGAAGGAACTTGCAGATGTCCTGGCAAAACCCCTGGCAGAGCTTTTCACCATCTGTCTGAGGACAGGGTGGGTGCCCCAAGACTGGAAGGTGGCGCATATAGTGCCTATCCACAAGGGGGGATCAAGGGAGATGGCAGGGAACTACAGGCCTGTCAGCCTGACCTCGGTGGTGGGCAAGGTGATGGAGGGCATTGTCAAGGAGAGGCTAGGGGGGGACCTGGATAAGTCAAGGTGCCTGGACGATAGACAGCATGGATTCATCCCGGGGAAATCGTGTCAGACAAACCTGGTGGAGTTCTATGACTGGGTGACAAGTGCCTTGGACCTGGGTAGACCAGTGGATGTCCTCTTTCTGGACTTCAGCAAGGCATTTGACTCTGTTCCTCACGTGGGCCTTTTGGATAAGCTGGGAGAAATGGGGGTGGGGAACCAGATGATCAGATGGATAGGCAATTGGCTCCAGAACCAGAGGGTCGTAGTTGGTGGGATAGTCTCATCCCCAAGGAGGGTCATTAGTGGGGTCCCACAGGGATCAGTCCTTGGGCCCCTTCTGTTCAACGCCTACGTATCTGACATAAGGACAGGAATCAGGAGTGAGATGAGTCTTTGCAGATGACTCGAACTGGGGGCGGTGGTGGATGGGGAGGAGGGAGGGTGGCCCTACAGGGGACCTGGAGGCTCTGGAAGATGGTCTAGAAAGTGGAAGCTGAGGTTCAATGCAGGAAATGCAAGGTACTCCACCTGGGGCCCAAGCCAGGTCAAGTGTACACCCTGGGGAATGCTACAAGTCTCGATGGCTGAGAGAGGGACCTGGGGGTGGTGGTGGATGTCAAGATGAACAACTCGGAGACTTGTAGGAGGGCAGCAGCCAAGGCCAACAGGATGCTGGGATGCATCGCTAGGGGATCACCTCCAGAAGGAGGGAAGTGATACTCCTCTGTATAACTGCTTGGTGAGGCTGCACCTTTGAGTACTGCAGTTTGGAGGCCACACTTAAAGCGGGACATTAACCTCCTGGAGAGGGTCCAGAGGAGGGCAACCAAAATGATTTGGCTTGGGGGACAGGACCTATGAGGAGAGGCTCAAGAGCTAAATATGTACACATTGGAAGAGAGAAGGGACTGGGGGACATGATAGAGGTCTTTAGGTACATGAAGAGGGTAAATAGGGAGGAACAGTCAGGTGCCAAGGAAGGGAGGAGGCCACTAGAAGGCATGGCTGGAAGCTGGAGGGGAAGATTCAGGAGAAAGGAGGAGGTGCTACTTCACTGAGAGGGTGGTGGAGCCATGGAATGTACTGCCTAGGGGCTGGTGGAGGCAGAGACAGTGGAGGGTTCAAGAGGGGTGGGACAGGTACAGGGGAAGGGTTCTGGAAGCAAAATCAATGCAGCAAGAATATCCGGAACAGGGAAGGGAGAAGCCAGAGAAGGCGAGGGGGACAGCAAGGTCAGCACCCAGGTTGGGGACTGACCAAACGAGCAGACTCGAAGGACCGTTAGGCCTATTCTGCTGGCATTTTAGTATGTTAGTATGTTAGTATGCATTTGATTTACCATTAGATTGTTATACTTGCTGTTTGTACAGTAGATCAAATTGGTATACTTTGCAACAAGGGATTAATCATCAGCTGAGTTTTGGGGCTTGGAAGATAGTAAATGGACATGTGTCAAATAATTTAAAGTTGTTGGTTGAAAGAACAACTCTAACAAATATTGAAACTAGATCAACAGATAATGTATACTTAAAATTACCAAAGTGTTCTAAAAATGTTGGACAAGCTACTTTTTGTTACAAACTTAGTAGTTACTGAAATTCTCTACCTTTAACTATCAGGACTTGAGCAAATTATAAATGTTTTTTCTCAGCTTTGAGAAATATTCATAGCATGACAGATACCTGTACTGGGCATTGATTTTCTGTCATTTGTATTTATTGTTTGTTTATGTTGCTACATGTTTCTGTCTCTATTTGCACTATGACCATGGTTGGCTATGAAAATGGACATTATTTGCCCATAGGCTTTCATTTTGAAATAAAATGAAATGAAAAATGTACTGTGACAGGGATGAGATATGGGCATCACCAGACCAAACCTGCTGCAGGGGGTTCACTGATGTTGGGAGAGAGTGGTTTTGAATTCGTCTATGCTATTTCTAAGTTGAGGGTGCAGCTTGTTCCTGGAATCTGGGGCAGAATATACAAAGGTCTTTTTAACAGAACTGTGCTTTATTCTAGAAGTTGAAAAGCCGGGCACTACACGTGAGCAGAGTGAGTAGGCATTTCTTGATTGTGTAAAAAGATAAGAGATCATCTGTGGTGCTGTCATGTACACTGTTGTATAGCAAAGAGAACCAGTGATAGTTATGGCTGCCTGAGGGACTTAATCGTTTAATCCTATCAAAGAGAGTACAATGATGGGTGATCGAGTCAAATGGAAGTATAAATCTGCATTGTTTGTGTAATCACCAGCAAGCTACTGATCTGTGGAAGGTCTATGGGCCTCTAAGGATTAACTCTAGTTTTCCTACAACATTCCCTGCTGGCTGGATTCTCTTGGGGTTCCTTGAGCGTGTGGCCAGCTCCTGTGGACTGATGAGTCACTGTGAGCACTTTAGATCAATCTGAGGAAGAAGATTAGGGAAGCTGCATGCAGAAGCTGAAGTAGTTGAGAGGCCATGGAAGAAGTGAAACCCACCCAAGCCTTGAGATTGTGGTGGCCACTTCTAGGAACCACCTGTGGGGTTAGTCACCCCAGACATGTAGATCCTCAAGGGAAGTATTTCTATTACAAAAAAACTAAGTTGCAGCCTTTAAGATAACTGTAATTTGTTCTGGAATAAAAGAAACAATGTTCCAGGCACCTCTGTACCTCCCTCCCTGCTAGGTAGTGGGAAGAAATCCTGAAATGGGATATAGTGCTTAATTTGGCCAGGGACCCTCTGCTCCATGGGGGCCTATATGGTTGACAGTGAGTTGGCAGGACCCAAATAACTGTTTTCTCAATGGGAAGTGCCCCTGTGTGCCCTACCCTAAATTGTGTGACAAGCTACTGTGATAGGGAGATCCTGCCATTCTTCAGGACTGACCTTTTTTTAAAGGGGAACTGTCATCAACAGGGTTTCTTAATGTCTGAAAGAACATGAAAAGCTAAATTGAGTGAACCATTGTATTTATCTGCAAGTCTTTGCAGTCCAGAGTTATTCTTATGTAAATCAGTCTGTAATTAAGAGCTGGGGGCAGCCATATGTTTTAGGCTACTGGCAGGAAATTATGTCACTGAGGATCTTGGCCCTCCATTGACTGTAGGTTAAATAGAAAATTGCTTGTTTCATTAAGTGTATTTTAAGTTATTGTTACAACACTTTCTACATTTATAATTGTTTTGTATGTGCATTGAAACTAGTGAGTTATCACCCTTACTTTTCAAACTGTTTGTAAAAATAATCCATCTCTAGGATTGCTTTAACCTCTAGGCTATACTGCCAGCTGATCATTAAAAAATACACATCTCAAGGCTGGCTCTGTTGTGCCAACAGGTACTGGGGCCCCATACTGTATCAGGATTTCTAAACTCTGGCTGTGTTCATGTCAGTGCAGATTTCTGGTGCTGCCACAGCACTAACTTCTGTCTTATTCTGTTCCCTCTCTTACAGCCATTTCTCTTACAATTTCAGGTGTAAACTCAGGTTTACAAGATGCAAATGTGGCTATGTACCTACTGGCCCGGCATCATGGGGCCAGCCTTGAACTGTGTAGTTTTTGATTAACAGCTGGCAGTACAACCTAGAGGTTAAAGCAAAGAGCTATGAACAAGTTTAATTCATCCAGCAGAATGGGGTTTGATTCCAACATGCTCTACTTGTAGATTGTGCGACCAGAGTAAGTTTGACCTTTTCTTAAATCTGTTGCAACAGTTCTATTTCTTAGCTTAATCTATCCTTTACAATTTCTAGTCCATACGTTTGGCCACCTATGGGCATCCCTCCTCTCCTTGACTATGCTACTGTATATGTAGTGTCCTCTTTAATTTTCCTTTTCCCTGTCAGATCTTCATACAGGGAGATTATCGTGGTGACCTCTGAGCTGATGTAAAATAACAGGCTGTGTTCCTCATTGTTGGATTTAGTATACAATAGCACTGTGTCATAAAATACCTTGGTGTATATGCCTCATGTGTATGAAACCTGTAAATGTTGAAAATACCACAGCACCAGGTGTTTTTGATAAAGGTAAAAAGTTACTAGGGGACTGTATTATAACTATTAAGTTAGCTGTGTTATTTAAAATGCATGTAAATCACAAATTGTTTCAGAGGCCCCTTTACCACCATGCATTCCTGCTTTAAGCTAAATAAGCCTAAAATGTATGTTGATTTGCATATAGATCCCATTGCATTATGGGGGTATATATGATGTTGTGTTTCTTTGAAACTTGGCTTTATTGTCAATGTCCTTTGGGGTAACCCTCGCTTCAGTGCTTCTGCACTGAGGTTCTTTGTCTTTAGCTTGTTTTGGGAGCTTTTCTTTTTTTTTTGAGTTCCCCATCACCCAAACACACAAGACAAACATAGGGATTGGAAAATGTTCACTAAAGAGATAGATCAGTAGATCAGTGGGTCAGTAGGTGCAGACTAAGTGCAGAGGAAGGACAGGAATAGTCTCTTGCTGCAAACTGAATTACTGAAGAAGGGATATGTTATTGCTTAAGGTTATCCCTTATGTTTTAAATAAACATCACACAGAGATTGTGTGTTAAACCTGAAGTTCTGTGTCTGGTCCATCTGTTATCCCTGAACCCCTCCACAACCACACAGGTCCAGAATTAGTTGGGACCAACGCAGGGAAATGGTGGCATATCATGTATTGTAGATCCAAGGGCCTTATAGGTTATCATCATAATCCTCGTGGTAGGTAGACACACAGTAACCCGGGTACAGACTACTGTGAGCTCTCCTCAGTAGGTAGCTGGTGAAGAGGGTGCTGGTCTCCAGAAAGGTAGGTGTTTATGGATGGAATCCCTGAGCAGCTCTTAGTATGTATAATGCTCCTGTGCTCTATCTATAGGTCCTTGTTTCTGAACTGACAACACTATAGAGATAGCTTTAAGTTCAATCTGCCTCATGTTGGGTCCTGTACAAATACTGGGTGCTTAAAACCCATTGCTATTTGTTAACTGACTATGTCCTGACTTGTACTGAACCCCTAAAACTTACATAGACTATTTAACAAGTGTAGGCCAGTGTCTTAAAGATGGCACTCCTAGAGGCATATTAACTTGGTTTCCACTTTCTTTTTGGACTTGAACTGGAGACTTTTTCCTGTTGGAGCTGAACTTTCATCAATCTTTCTACATGTAAATATAGCAGGAGTTAAGGTTTTAAATAGTCTAAAAAGGATAAACAACATGTAAGTGTTCAGCAATGTTGAGTTCAAGGAGTCCAAGAACCATCAGTTGTCATATGTCAAGTTTCTGGAGGTGACGATATATGCATCAAGGCATAACTAGGATGTGTGAGCCTTTGTCTATGCCCTCAGCTTTTGTTCTCAAGATGATTCCTTAATAGAATCTGGAGCCAAGTGAAAAGCCCTTCAAGCCATAGCAGATGAAAGTGTTGACTTCAAAGTAACAAGGTCTCAGATTTATTCAGCCTGATTTGTGGATTCGGAAGGAACTTTAGTTTGCAATGAAGCAGATTCAACAGTCATTTTAAAGTAGTTTTATTTTATTTATTTATTAGTAAGTTAAGTTCAGTTAACTGAGACCTAAGTCTTTTTTTTTTTCAACCATAACATTACAATTGTTTGACAGATACCAGATGTATAGAACCAGACAGATAAACAGGCAGGAGGGTAATAAGGTTGAATAGTAGCAACATTCAGTTTTGTACACTAAAGCAATTGCATGTTGAAATATGCACAAGATGGTTTGCAACATTGTTTTTATACTGAACATTATTGGCCTAATTTTATGCTCTGAGTGGTAGTTTATTCCATAACCATGGCCCACGGTATGAGAAAGCTCATTTGCTAGCTTTTGTTTAAGTCCTGCAGATAGAGAAAATTGTGACAACTGAGCACAAGTTGTAGAGCCAAGTTTGTGTTTCAAGGAAGATATGCAGTGCCTCAGGTTCTTGATGATGTCAATGAAGTGAGAGATGCCAGCTGTGCAGGATGTATACTAGCCCTACTAACAGTATTCAAATGTAAATAACTTTAAAATAAAAAAACAATTATAGCATGGTACTGTGAGCATGGAAGTTGTTCAACACAAAAATATCTACAAAATGAGTGGTGTTTCATTTATAGGTACCTTTTAGTTGTTGTTTTTTTAATTAGCAAAATAAAAGCAGCAGAAAATTCAATTTTTTGTCACTTTTTCAACAAACAAATGCAAATAATTTAAACACAAAAAATGATAACATGGTAGTGTGAGCACAGTTGCTTAGCACAAAAATATTTACAAAATGATTGATGTTTCATTTATATGCACCTTTCAGGTTTTTTTTATAATTAACAAAAAAAGCAGACAATTCATTTTATTTCACTGCTTGCAACAAACAAATGCAAATAGCTTTAACAAAATCTGTTAGCATAGTAATTCAAGCACAAATATTGTTCAGTGCAAAAATAGTTACCAAATGTGTGGTGTTTGATTTATAGATACCTTTTAGAGTTTTTTATAATCTGCAAAAAATGGCAGGAAATTAATTTTTTTTTCCAAATTTTTTGGAGGTATGACATAATGGAATATCTATTTTCTATTGAATATTGTTGATTTTTTGCTTGTAGGATTGACCTGATTTCATCACTCACCATCAGTGATGTCATCAGGTCAATCTGCACAAGAACAAAAAATATCAACAATATTTCCAGTGGGGGGGTTAGCATATCCCTTATCTATTCTTTGCAAAAAAACTCAATGCATCAGTTTGCGTTGCTATTAAAGTGACAAAAATATGGAAATGTGATGTTAGGGTTTTCAAAAATAACTCCATATATCCCCCAAGCAACCAAAGGGGGCAAGGCAAAACAAGCTACCACAGACATCTATCATCAGGTAAGACAAACAACATGCAGCTCTTTCCAAATGACATAAGAGACATCCATCATCATGGTCCAGTGCTTCTGTAGCTATGGATACACATGCACACTTCCACAGCACCTAGGAAGTGTGATAAAAAAATTCCCATAGGATCACAGTATAAATTGTAGAAAAGAATGACACATGACAGGGTGTGCAGCAATGATAAATTACCACACACCCAAGGTGGGTTTTGAGGCATGAGGTGCAGCTGAATGCCTTCAATCACCTGGGAAGTGTGGTATATGAGTCCCACAGGATCACATTGTAAATTGAAAGTAAGCAATAACACAGTAGGGTGTGTGGCAATGCTAAATTGCTGCATGTCCCAAGTGAATTGTAAGGCATGAGGCGCAGCTAGGTGCCTTCAAACACATGGGAATGGTGGTATATAATTCGAAAAAAATTACATTCTCAATTTTAAGTGATCAATACCACATGGCAGAGTGTGTGGAAAGGCAAAATTGCTGCATGCTCCAGATGGGTTGTGAGGCATGAGGTGCAGCTGAATACCTTCAACCACCTGGGAAGTGTTATATAAAATTCTCAAAGGATCACACTCTAAATTGTAAGTAAGCAATAACACATGACAAGGTGTACAATAATACTAAATTAACCCATGCCCCAGGTGGGATGTGAGGTAGGTTGTGAGGTATGAGGTGCAGCTGAGTGCCATCAGCCACTTGGGAAGTGCTGATGTCTTCACTCAGATGCTGAATGCACCTATGCACCATGGAAGTGCATGGTAAAGATGTTGGAGAGTCAACAGATGGCTAATCTAAGGAGCACCAGGTCCCTGGCTGCTTTGCCTGGAAACAGAGGTAACATTCTAACTTAAATGGCACACAGCTGAATGACACAAAATGAAACCAAAAAAGGGAAACAGCAGCAGAGTGAGATTTACAGTAGCTCTGGGTAGTATGACAAAGGCAGTTTTCATGTGCACTGACTAAATGCAAGGAAGAAAACGAAGTGTCTATAGTGACTGTGTGAGAAATGCAGTGTGCCCTAGATCACTTTGCCTGATAACATAAAGTGGGAATATGAGAATCTGTGGCTCACTCTGTCACAGTGAGGCAGCATTTATGAGCAGGGGAAAACAGAAATGAAACATTAAGTGTACAACAATTTTGACCCCCCTCACCCCATTCAGAAGTCAGGAGGTGGAAGTTATTTGAAAAGCAAATTGCAGTTTGGTTACTTGGAAGAGGGCATGAGAACAAGAAATATCTACAATATGTCCAGTAGGGCGGTTGCATATTCCATTTATGCCATACCTCCAAAAAAGTGAAAACAAATTGAATTTCCTGCCATTTTTTACCAGTTATAAAAAATGTAAAAGGTTTCCATAAATGAAACACTACTCATTTGGTAGATACTTTAGTGCTGAACAACATTTGTACCCAAAGTACCATGCTCTCATTTTTTGTTTTAAAGCTATTTGCATTTGTTTGTTACAGAAAGTGAAAAACAATTGAATTTTCTGCTGGTGTTTTTTAGCTAATTCTAAAAAAAAAATAAAAGGTATATATAAAATAAAATATTGTATTTTCTTGAAACTTGGCTTCCCAGCCAAATGCCCTTTGGGGTAACCCTTGCCTCAGTGTTTATGCACAGAGGTTCTTTGTCTTTTAAAAGGTATATATATATATATATATATATATGCACTACTCATTTTGTAGATATTTTAGTGCTGAACAAATGTTGTGCTCACAGTACCATGCTATCATTTTTTGTTTTAAAATTATTTGCATTTGTTTGTTGAAAACGTGACAAAAATGGAATTTTCTGCTGCTTTTTTGTTAATTTTAAAATACTAAAAAGTATCTATAAATGAAACACCACCCATTTTGTAGATATTTTTGTTCCGAACAACTTTCTTGCTCACAGTACCATGCTATCATTTTTTCATTTTAAAGTTATTCAAATTTGAATATGGTTAGTAGAGCTAGAATACATCTGCACAGCTGGCATCACTCCCTTTATTAACATCAAGGTAGCCATTTTTGGATTCTTACAGCAGGATTTTTGAATCAGGAGAAGCTGTGTTTACAATGTTCAAATGCTATGAAACTGCATTTATTCTACTTTAAAAAATGCAGTTTCAGTATAAATGTAAACAAAAGCCACTCATTGACATGCCTATGGAGCCATATTTTGGTTTTTGTGATTTCTTTTTCTCTCCCTCAGCCAGCACTGTCATCTGACCTAACCCACCGTGCCCTACAAGCCCCAGAGAAGGACCCCCATGGAGCCTAGGCTTACCACCCCAGGTGAGAATGAAGTGGGATGAGAGTCCCCCAGGTTAAGACCCCCCCAACATGGCCATCCCTCTCTAGTCTTCATTGGGTCAATCCTCAGATCACTGAGCCAGCTGGCAGAGGTCAATGTACTGACCTCCTTGTCATTGTCATGCTGGACTGAGTGTTTTTGGATGTATGCCCTCCTGGATATGTGACATGTGCTGATGCCATGGCAAAGCCAGCATCTGCAGTTCACCACCCCCTATGTATGGCTTGAGCATGCTGATCCTCCAGCCACCAATAGAGGACAGTCATGCACCAAGCCATGGCCCCCCACCCCCCGGAGGAGATGAGCAGTCCATGGGATGTTCAAGCCTCCTCCCCCCAGTTGGCCCTCTGACAACCTGAGCTCATTCCCAAACTTGGGTTGCCAGCATCAGCACTACCGCTGCACCAGCATTCCGGCTATGGAGTCATTTTTTATAAAACAAAATGTGTAATAAGATGGTTTAGGTGTCCTTTAAATACTGGTGTGATATCTGTTGGTTTTTCAGATATTTGGTAAAGTACCAGTAAGAAGACAAGTACAGAAGTGGAGCCTTTTTCTAAATGAGGATATGCTTCAGATCTAATGGGTATGTGGTGAAACTGGAGAAGGGGGAAGTTCAGGAGGAATGTGAGGAAATATTTCTGCAGTGAAAGGGTGGTGGAAATGTGGAACTGTCTGCCAGCTGAGGTGGTGAAGACTAGATCAGTGGTAGGCTTTAAGCATGCATGGGATAAACACAGTGGTATAGTAGAATAGAGATAGAGAGGGCTGAGGATCACCACAGACCAATTAGGGTCTGCTGACACTAAATAAGCAGGGAAAACTTGGGCAGAGTGATTAAGAGAATTGTTTCTTTTTTTCTGACAGGTTCTAGGTTTCTGTGATAGGATGTATTCTGTATTGTAAGTGGTTAGAAGATTACTGTGGCAATGTCCTTCAATAATCTATGCTCTAGCTAGTCATTACCAACTTTTTCGTTGACATCAGTTTGTGTTAGTAGTTTGTAAATGATATCTACCTTAAGCCGTTTGAAGCAGAAAGCAAGTCTATCCATCGAGGGTTGCTAAGGTGGGTCTGGCATATTTGTGTGGCGTACACTTAGACATGGGGCTTAACAGTTAGTTGCTGACCCTCCAAGGACCCTCACAGCAAAGTAATCTCATGTTACATGTAACTGCATGGAGGAGGGGCTCTCTAGAGGACCTCATAGGTTAGCAGTTAGTGGTCAGTCTAAAGTTATGCCTCATGGTGTACAGCTGTAACCATGTAGAATAAAGCTTTTTCAACCTTTATTTTGTGCATCCAGCTCAGTCATTTGCAAGGTCCAGCAAGATATCTGCAAGAGTAGTGAGAGATGGGTTTGGGAGACCAGAGGAGAAGTAAGGGTCCTTATGGGTGACCAAAATGCCACACATGGTGGAGGATGTGGCCCTTCTTCTGCCATGACTCTAGCTCACCTGCACTACAGCCCTGGATACAGAAACCAAGTAACTAACTGTTGTCTGCTTTTAAAGCGGCCCTCATGTCATGCTAAAGACTGCTGAACTCCTCAAGTGACATTGTCAAACCTGCCACTGCTTTACTAAGGAGCAGTAACAGAAGACTGCACTCCCCAGCAACTCTCATCTAGTGACAGTATTTATTTTAAATGCTCCATTTTCACAGGCAACAGCTACTGCATGTTTGTTAACTGCACTTTGGTCCAGCATGCTCCTAACCACTTAAACTACTTTATGCATCCTTTCCCTGCCAGCTGTAGTGTCTAGCTTAAACCAGAGACATATGGGAAATATAACCAACAGCAACACTCTGCTTTCTGTTATTTTAACTTGCTGAGTATTCCAATAAACAGACTCACTACTCTGAAGAAAGGTATTCCAGGCATTTGACTCCAACAGAAGCATAAATCTCTTCCCATCTACAATGGTGAAAGTTCCATATGTACACTGGCACCATGCACAACAGAAAAATCAATCAAATATATTAGATAGCCTGGGAGACAAACAAACGGACAAACAGAAGGCAAATAAATAATGTAACCCTCTTTGTGCCACTCACTCAAACCAAAGCCTGCCATTTCTGTTTTGAACAGACTGCAGCATCAGTTCAATGTCTGCGGAATAGTGATGGGGTATTAGTGCTTGTGTAATGTTGTTGTACTTTTTGTGTCTTTACTCTATTCCCACCCTTAAGTAGTAGTTATGCTAGCAAGAATTTGTAGCGAATAGAAAGCCCAGGAGCAAGGGTGAGATGAGTGCCAGAGAAGGAGGAGGAGAGGATGGACGTGGACGTAAAAAATACACCCTAAGCAAGGAGATGTGTGAGTGGTAGATTTAAGTAGAGATGGGGGGAGGAGCTATTCCCCGCATTGAACCTCAGGCTAATGACCTCCCATTCAATGTTTGGGGAATAGTGATGGGGCATTAGTGCTTGTGTAATGTTGTACTTTTTGTGGCCTTACTCTATTCCCACCCTTGAGTAGTAGTTATGTTTGTAAGAATTTGTAGGGAATAGAAGGCCCAAAAAGATACCTCCTCCAACTCACGGAGACTGTGACCTCTAGCACTCAGAAGAGGAACCCCCCCAGGTGGAGGAAACCTCTCAGAACCCATGGCTACTGGTTTGCCCATCCTCTGGGCATACTAACAGGAGATGAACCTATGGTCTAGCAACCATGAGCTAATATTCTGAGGAAAGTGAGCTGCTTGGAGAGATGATGGTCCATCTTCAAATCCATGGATGATGTATTTTGGAAGGACAATACTGAGGTTGAAGAAGCAGGTCTATTCTGAAGGAGCATCAGAATCCTGAGAGTAGAGCAGATCTAATCGAAGAAGTGCGAATGAAGTCCAGGTTTCCAAGATGATGATGGATGATTGTCCAAAGGGATTACAGAGACAAATGAGCAGGAAGAGCATGATTTGATAAATATGCCACCAGTCTGTGAACGGTGGGAAATGCGATGGTTTATGAAGTCATAGGTAAACAATTTAACTTGTAGAAGGTTTGGCATTCATGATAGAGTCTGGAGGTGAGGAGTTAAGTGGTGATCGATAAGTTGCAATGTAAGCATCCATGAAGCGGATGAAGGAGTCAAACAGAGTATTTCTGTGCCAGGTAGGAGTAGTGACGTAAGTGATTTTTTATACCAATGAGGGAAGATTACTATATGCAGTCTAGATGGTAACTAAATATATAGAGAATAATTGAAAGTTCAGTACAAGGAATTTGATAGCTGATTTGGGCATTGATGTCGTAATTATACTTGTATAGGCTCTTGCTGATTTGCAAGTTGAAGCAAATATGGGTATTTCCATGGCATATTTGCCCATGGTATGCACTGAGGTGGCCATGGCTGTTTAGCTTCACAGGTAATCCAATGTCTAAATACTTGCAGAAGCCCGGAAGCAGGTATATGAAAGAGTCTATAGGCTGAGGTAGTAGTGAAGTCAAGAGTAGTGTAGAATGTCAGGGGTGCCTAGTGCTACAGTTGATTATGGATCTGTTGGGAGGCAAGACTGGGATAGTGAAACCGCCATATCAGATGCGAACGTTCGGATTGAGAATCCATGGAAGCCTGTTCTCAGTGAAAGTCTTCGCTGGAGGGAGTAATGGAGATAAATCATGAAGGATGAACTAGAAGGACCACTGAATGGGTAGCTGACTTGACTGATGGTAATAATATGAAGGAATGTAAATGATTGTATAAAGTATGGTGATGTCCAGGAGCTAGAAAACAGTGGTTTGGATAGAACATCATTAGTAAGGCAGCTAGGCATGGGAGATCCAGTGATGGAAGTTCTGGGAAGGTAACTTTGAAGGCTTCACTACAACCAATGGCTATTGAGAAAGTAGGAGTCGTGTAACATGATCAACAGAGTCAGTCCTGGTAGAAGAGGCTGTAGAAAGGTAAAATGGATGATGTCAGTAATGCTATGAGGTATCTTGCCATCCCCATTATCTGTAACAACGGTGATGGTTGAAGAGTCGGTGCATGACAGAAGGAATTAGATCATTTTCCATGTACAAAGATATCCTGTGAGATGTTGTAGATAGGGAAGCCATAGTGCTTGAATGGACGGGATGCATAGGGAGTATCCAGTAGAGTCAGATGAGATCTTTCTATAGTCCAGTTGAATGGGATTCTGGGACTGATCCTGGGTAGATGATTGGGCAGTATAGATAACTTTATGGTGATGTAAGAATCTATGAGGCATGCTGTCCAAGGGACTTTTGCTGGAAGTAGTTTTCTTCAGGTGAAATGAACAAGTGCTCCATCGAGTAGTAGATGGGAGCTGTTCGGATGGCCAGGATAGGAGTATGAAATTGATGAATGGGAGGAGTAGTTGACTGGGTAGGAATAATGGTCAGTGATGGTATGAAATGCCCAAAAGATCCACAGCATATGGGAAGGAATCCCGAGCTGCCAAGGCGGCAATGAGAAGGGAGCTATCCAAGGATGGAGGTAAAGTCTGGAATGGATCTTAATGGACTGGACGAAGGATTCCAGGAAGAAGATGGCATAGGCCAAGCTGAACTGACATCACAGGTGCAGGAAGGAATAGGACCAGAGTCAGCTCCTCAGAGAACTGAATCAGAATGCATGAAGGCTGCAGCAGGCTATGAGAGGATGATCCATGGAAGACCAAGGAGTGAAGCCAGGTACCAAGTGCAATGAAGTCAAGGTGCAAGAGTCCCACGTCTGAAGAAGATGGCAAATGACAAGTGCAGATGACAGATGGTGCTGCGGCTAAGAAGCATGAGGTTCCCACTTCCAGAGGAGAAGGTGAATTGGCACAGTAGTCAGAAGGGGTGCCCAGCAGCAATGAAGTCCATGAGGTAGTCGAACTGGATTGAGGTAGAGACTGAACAAGCTGGCATAGTCCAAATCAAGAGTGAAAGGAGGCCAAGGCGGGGGCCAAGTACGATGACTCCATGGAAGTGCAGGACAGAGACTGGTGAGGAATGATGTAGAAGGCAATTGGGGTATAGGGGTCCCATTCTTGGAGGGAAGCGTCAACTGGCTATCAGGTAGAGAATGCATAAGGATGAAACAGTCTTTTGCAGAAACAGGCTCCCAACCCAGGTAGTTGAGGTGAGACAACCTGGACACAAAATATTAGATAATGTACACTGGTGAAGGCAAAAGGGTAAAGTGCTTCTGTTCCCAGAGGGAAGCAGCAACTGGTAGTCTAGTAGAGAATGCATAAGGTTGAAACAGTTGATTGCAGATATGAGCTTCCATCCCTGGCAGTCGGGGAAAGATGACCTTCATTCGATACTGCCAGGCAGAGGTAGGAGGTTGGAGGTAAATGGGGTAGAAAGGTCCCGTTCTCAAACGGAAGCGGCAACTGGGTATCAGGTACAGAATGTATTGGAACAGTGGATTCACAGAAACAAGCTACCATCCCTGGTAGTCAGTGTGAGATGACCTTCATTCAATGCCTTCAGGCAGAGGTGGGAGGTGGAAGGCAAATGGGGTATAGAGATCCCGTTCCTGAACGGAAGCAGCAACCCATATCAGGTAGAGAATGCAGAAGGTGTAAACAGTTGAATGCAGACTCTGGCTCCCAGCCATGGTAGTCAGTGTGATATAACCTTGACTCAAAGCTGCCACGCATAGGTAGGATGGCGAAGGCAAATGGGGAAAAGGTCCCATTCCCAAAGGGAAGTAGCAACCGGGTATCAGGCAGAGAATGTGTAAGGCTGAAACAGTCGAACGTAGACTCAGGCACCAATCTCTGATGGCCGAAGCAAGATGATCTTGACTTGAGGCAGCTAGGCATAGGTAGGATGATGAAGGAATGTGGGGTGAAGAGGTCCTGTTCCCAAAGGGAAGTGGCAACCGATATCAGGTAGAAAATGCATGGTATGACACAGTAGATTGCAAACATGGCTCCCATCCCTGGTAGTCGGGGCGAGCTATCCTTCACTCGATGCCGCCAGGCACAGTTAGGGATGGAGGATGTCAGGCTGGTAAGTAGCAGGTAGTAGTGATTGTAATGGAATCCCATCCCTGGTAGACAGGGGAAGCCTACCTTCACTCAGCACCTCAGAAGGTGCTAGTTAGGGATGGAGTCCGGAGTACTGCTGGTATGGGCTGGCAGAAAGAGTAGAACTCTGCTGTAGAAAAAGAGTATGTTAGGAAACTGAACAGCAGACGGGCATGATGAATAATACATAGGTATGGAAGATGTACAGAGGACAGAAAGGAAAGGTGGGCACACAAACAGGCAGTAATATGTAGAAGGGAGGGATTGGCTATGGAAGCAATAACGATGGAGGCAGAGGAGGAGGACCCAACTGTAGATGGATGCACTTACCAGGAAGGAGTACTAATGTGAGTGTTGGAGACTGAGGTCATAGTTAGCAGGGGTGGTAAAGTGGGAGCAACTCCAGGGATGGAAGAGTAGGAGCCCCCCCGATAACATCCTGAGTCAGGAGCTGCAGCTCAAGTTTCCTACAACATGACAGTTCCCACCAGCATCCAGTTAATTGAAAGAACTGACAGAAAATTCAGAAACAGAAACACAGCTTTAACTCGGGTGCATAAAATGCCTGTGTAGGTAATACTTATGTATGGAGAGTCACAACATGCCAGTCGTGAGGCAGAAGCCAACACAAGGAGCAGGGTAATTGTAAAAGGCCATGGAAAAAGGAGGCTGGTGCTAATGACCCCACGGCTGCTGGTCACTCGGGGTCCATATGTAGAGAGAAGCGCCTGGGGAGAATGAAAGCACTGAACTGCCATGGAGCAGACAGCGTGCCTATAGCACTGAAGGGGAACTGAAGAGATGAGGAGGAGATAGGAGCAGCCCACAGGTGATGGACAGGAAGCAGGCACACTTCCAGAGGGGCAAGGGAGGCAGTCTCGGGGAACATAGCGGAAGGTGCTGGGAGATGCTCAAGGAGCCATTGCATGAAAGGAGGTGACTGAAGGCAGGTGGAGAAGCCCAAAAGAAAGAATCAGGGACAAACGGGAGACAGAGGTGAGTAGGGGACAGGAGCAGGGAGCAGAACAGAGCAGGCCGGGGGGCAAAGGACCAACCAGGACATGGAGCAAAAAGGCAGGCATGTAACACAAATGAGAGAAAGGAGGGAGACAACAAGGAAGGAAGGGGAGACACATGTAGAAGGAAGGAACAAACCAGACAGCAGCAGCAGCAAGTCGAAGGAGAAAGAAGGTACAGCAACACAAGCCACGCAGTGAGCTCAGGTCAAAAAACACACCCTAAGCAAGGAGATGTCTGAGTGGTGGGTTTAAGTAGAGATTGTGTGAGGAGCTATTCTCCTCATTGAACCTCGGGCTAAAGCCCTTCAAGAGGGGGGAGTGGCTAGCCACCAGCGAGAATGGCCACCTAATTTGATAGTTCCATCTCATCCATCACATAACTGAAGTTTTTGCACTGACAGAGCCTGCCTAGGACTGCTGATTTCACTCATCAACACAAGTGGATTTCAGCACTCAGGTTAGAACAACTTAATTCATATACCTCATGCTACAAAGTGTTTTTTTTTTTTTTTGCAGCAAAATGAAGAGCAAACGGCCTAGCTGTCATTTGTCAGGCACGTGTGGTAGTATCTCACCCAAGCTGACAGCATGACAGACACAGACAGGGGCTCAATTGCACAGGACAATGTGGCCTCACTGAAGTACATCAGTCTGCTTGAAATGTTGGTGTCCAATATGGCAAAATTAAAGCTATCCTCTGCTACCACATCAGAAGAGGTGAAAGTATTAACAAAGAGTGCACATTTTGGAGTAGCAAACTGAAGATTTTGAGGACATCCTACAGCATATCCTCCACTGCCTGGACTTAAATGAGCAGCACCTGGATCGACTATGGGTCAGAGTAGAAGATCAGGAGAACTGGGGGCAGCATAATAACATATAGATCCTGGGGGTCCCTGAAAAAGCTGAGGGGGGAAACTTGGCAAAATTTCTCAGTGATCTCCTACCATCTTTTCTGGGTCAATGCTGGCAAGGTGTAGTGGAGGTGGAAGAGGTACACCTCACCAGAGGTCCCCTAGGTTTGTGCCCCTGCCCCATCATTGCCTACCTTCTAAGGTACTAAGTCAAGGAGAGCCTGCTCCACACAGCTAGAGAGTTGGGGGACTTGTTCTGGAAGGGGCCAGGATCTAGTTATACCAGGACTTCTCGGCCAAGGTGATCCAGCATTGGAAAGATTTTTCAGTGATTAAACCAAGCTTGAAACAGGCTGGGATACAATATCATTTTAAAGGCTTTACAAATCTGTTTGTTATCAGAAATGGACAAACCTTTGAAGGACGGAATGTATAAGAAACTATGCAATGGATTCAACACCATTAGCCAAATAACAGACTAGGAACTTCAACTCCCAAAAGGCTCTGGGAAGACCAGCACTGTCATCTTCCTGACCACAGAGACCAAGTACCAGCCATACGTCTGAGGGGGCTGGTCCACCACAGCACACCCAGGAGAACAACTACAACTAATCATCCACTATTGAGAAGCCTCCCTCGTGATTCAATGGCACACAACAACCTCCAGAGGTAGAAGAGACTGGTGATTGCCTGGCCTACAGCATCAACGTCAACACTCAAGGAGTCGCTCCATTCAGGTTCTGCAACAGGATAGAGACCCTCAATCCCCATTGGTGAAAGCTACCCAAGAATCTTCTGCAGATGCACATGCCTCAAAACCTGCAACCACTCAGAAATCTCTTGAGGGGTCTCCTGGACACAGATGAATCAAAAACTAGCTGGGCTGATGCGGACTTTGGGCCAGACAGCATGGACAGTAGTGACCCTACAGATACATGGACCAGACCTGGTAGCCGGTCATTCACTGAGGTCGCTCCTGCCACACCACCTTGAATTGCCACAGGTAAGAGGTGTCTCATTCACTTTGGTGGAATTCCTCCACCTCTCTGACAAAAATTTGGACTCTGACCTTACCATGTAAAGCATTCAGCAGAAAATGTCTGTTTGTAGTAAAATAGAGAAGGGATGGTTCTCCACACAGTAAGTGTTCATTTTCACTCTCCTGGAGGTATAGGACGATCAGGCACAAACTCCAGTTGGAATACTTCATGGTCAGTGGGGATACCAGAGGGAAAATAAATTATATAATTTCAGTACTTTTTCAGTCTTCATAGCTTTACCCTACCTTTACTGTGTTAACCCCCCAAAATGACATGAGTGATGCTTACTCTGTTCTTCCAAGTACCTATTTATATATGGCCACTCACATGATATTGCCTCTATTTTACACAAAAGGTCTCAAATAAGAAACTGTCCCTGTCTGAGGATAACCTTGTCATAGGGGTGCTGCTGCTGGTTAAACAACCAAGGAGCATTTAAGCTAACATCACCCTACCCCTCACCCCCAATCTAGATACCACTCCCTTTATCCCCCCAACCCTTAGTGAGTCTGCATTTGTGACACAGACCTGACCAGCTTGGTTTATAGATTCAAACTACTTCCCCACCCACACACTTCTCAATCTCAAAACTGAATGTTACTGACACCTACTATGGATCAGCTCAAATTTTACAGTCAGAGAGGAGGGCGATGCCGCATGATGGGTGCTACCCTGTTTGATGGGTGTAACCCCAAACTGCCAAGGTTGCTACCTAGGTAGGCTACATATGACCTGTAGCATGCTACTCCCACACAAAGTTGTTTCCTATAAGTTCTAGATGGGCTACTGTTCAGGATTCACTTTCTCAACTTCTTGAGGGACAAGATAGTAGACCACACCTTGGTTTACATCACATCCCTAGCTCGGTACATTAGTGGTGAGGTGCGGAAGGCTGTAAAATACCTCCTACTCACTAACACCTTAGGTACTACAAATATTCTTTTTTTAGTTATAAAGCATAGCTACCTATAGACACAATAAGAAATTGTTCTGTTCTTTTGGGCAGCAATATAAGAATCTTTACTGCATAACTGCTGCAGTTTGTTCAGATAAAATTTGTGTGTTTTAAGCTGCAGCAGCTTGCACAGTTTTCAACAGTTTACCTGTTTCACAACAACTCTTGACAAATATGTTTGTTCTTGTTTATTTTGGTTTGAGACTAGTTAGCTCCTTAGCAGCATCAGTGATTAGGAGAATTAAACTGTCCACAGGATTCACTCCATTTCTGAAGCCTGGGTAATTGTGGCAGTTGCTTACCAGCTGCTGTCTCACACACCGTATACCAACCACGCAATGAAACCTGAATGGTGAAATCCTTTACAGTGACAATTTCTTCGCCCCCCCCCCCACCTTTGAACTTACTCCAACTCAGAGTTAGTGATATCAAGAAGAGGGGGTGTGAGCGGCACAGCATCCTCTGCATGGGGGGTTTGGGGGGTGAAGCCCCCCGGAAGAAAACACTCAATGTCTGACAGGCGAAATTTCACCTGTCGACATTGGGGATTTCACCATGCCGCACGTCGACAACCTCGTGGCATGGTAGATCCCTCACACACACATTTGAAGTGTCAAATCTACTAGTAAACATGTATTATTTGGTACAGAATAGGATTAATAGCAGTACATGATGATAACTTTTAAAGTTAGGCAGTGCTTGTTCAGTAACAGGGTAATCTTTTTTTGGGGGGGGGGGGCTGTAATCCTCTATATCATTGTTTGACTTTACAGATATCTTCAGCACTGAATTGAAATGACTTTAAGATAGTACAAAACTTTACAAGGTGGCCCATTGCTACAAGTTTCCAAGATAAGAAGAGCTACCCCGAGTTGACTTAGGCCTTTCTATGCTGTTATTAGAGAGACTGACTAGAGTGTGAACCAATAGGAACGTGAGGTTGGCATCATGGCTCCGGGGATCCCTAGTGATTTTAAGTACATATCCTGGAACATTAAGAGGTTAAATCATCAAGTTAAGCACACCAAGGTGTTGCAACATTTGAAATCTCTAAGGACAGACAAAGCCTTTATCCAGGAAATGCACCAAACAGACAAGAGTGTACTGTCGCTTAAGAAGTCCATGGTGGGACAGGGACATCATAGTTCAGCCTCCTCAAAGTCAATGGGTGTAGCCATTTTACTGCATAAAGTTTACCATGGAAATTGAAGGGGTTTAGGACCGACTCGAAGGGTCAAGTTTATGGTGGCCCTTTTCACATTCCCAGGAGGGCAAGTCTTACTCACTAACATTTATGCCCCAAATAACTCCTCTCCTCAGACGGTTCAGGAAATTGCAGATGTCAGAGGGGATAATGACATCCCTTTTCTCATAGGGGGTGATTTCAGCTTAGCTCCAGACATATTCCTAGATAGATCCCAGACATCTCCAGACAATCACCCAAGGGCAAGGGTGGCGCTGGCTGCCCTAATAGCAGAATGGAGCCTAACCAATATCTGGATGTGAAAACTCCCAGATGGGAGGGACTACACTTTTTACTCCCCAGTGCATGGCTCCCACAGTCACATCAATCTATGGCTGGTGGATGAGGCAGCCTCACCTAGTACCCATGACTTATCAATCAACTCCATACTCACATCAGACCACGTCCCAGTGTGGCTGATGTACTCACCAGTAAAGGGGCAGAACAAATCCCCATGGTGGAGATGTAATCCCTTTTACTCAGTGATCCCAAATTCTGTGCCTGGATAGTGGAAGAAGCATACACAGATTTTCAAATCAATAACACTGGAGAAACTTCCCCGGGGGTAGTTTGGGAGGCCTTCAAAGCATACCTTCATGGTCGGATAATTTCCTACACAGCAATGCAAAACAAACAGAGAAGCCAAGAAATAAAACAACTGCAGAATGAATTAAAAGATAAAGAAGCATTGTTCAAAGCCACTACACACCCTGCACAGGGTTTATTGGCAGACATTGTAAACCTGAAATATACTGTAAAATTAATGTCCTACTCACACGAAAAGCCAAATTGCAAATGCTTCAGGCAAAACACACCTACTAGGAGTCAGGAGACAAGAGCGGTAAGCTCTTGGCTTACAAACTGTATTAACAAAAGACAGAATCCTACATTTTGGTCCATCACAACACCAAAGCGGAGACTATCACCACCCATGAAGGAATTAATGATACAGTTCAACAATATTACACCCTACTGCATGCCTCACAATCCACAATGGCTGCTGACCAATCCCCAATACAAAACTTTTTGGAAAATACTCCAGTACCCAAACTCACAAGTGCACTTAGGGAGGAATGGTACTCACCTTTAACAATGGAGGAGCTTTCAGTGGCTCTAAAGCAACTGTCTAAAGGCAAAGCCACAGGCCCTGATGGCATGTTGGTAGATTTATACAGGCTAATGCCCTAGGTAATCATTCCTCCCCTCGAAGCAGCCATGCAGTTTTCCCCCACCACAAAGGAGGCCATGATCACTCTACTACCAAAGAAATCTTCAGATCTGTTAGACTGTGCCAATTTCTGACCCATATCGCTGCTTTCTACAGACATGAAACTTATTGCCAAATCCCTTGCCAGTAGGGTAGAAAAGGTCCTGCCTGCCATTGTTCAGGCATCCCAAGCAGGGTTAAGAAAAGGGAAAATGGGTGCAGAAAATATCTGCATGGTGCTCCACTTTAAGTGGCAGGCAGGGCTGAGTGCATCTCCCATGGCAGCCATAGCAGTTGATTTCCCAAAGGCCTTTTACTCGGTAGAATGGCAATACCTCCATTCTGTCCTGAAAGAATATGATTTCGGCCCCTATTTCTGCAGCTGGATTGCCACCCTATATAATGCCCCTACAGCCACCATCCTCACCATTCATAACATCTCCCAGCCCTTTCCTCTCTTTGGGGGCACACAGCAAGGCTGCCCTCTGCCCCCTTTACTCTTTCTAATTGTCCTGGATCCCCTTACTAGGAAACTCCTGGATTCCACACAAATTCAAGGCATTAAAATTGGGGACAGTAATATCTTAGTGAACATGTATGCTGATGACCTTCTACTTACCCATACAAACCCAGACCAATGAATGACTCATGTAATAGCACTCCTAGAAAGGTTTGCATTAGCATCTGGACTCTGGGTGAACTGGAAAAGCCACTAGTTCTCCCCTGAACATGCACTGCACTGCACTGCACTGCGGAATGCATCGGGGATCACAAGTGGTTTGGGCAAAGGAAGGCTTTAAATACCTCAGTATTACTATCCTCACCAAATGGGCGGATCTAATCCTGGAAAATTTCTCCCCATTACTCAAAGCATTAGAGCCGTGCAGCTGCAGATGGAACAAGATACCCTCTCCCTTAAGGGAAGCAGTTCATATGCTGGTGCTCCCTTATTTGTCTTACCTCTTCTCCAATCTTCCCCTTCCTGTACCTAATAACCTCTTCACAAGGTTGAACAAGATGATAGGCATCATGCTGTAGGAAGGAAAAGCGCCCAGGCTCAGCAAGAATAAGCTCTGTACACACTGGATCCAGAGAGGCCTTGGTCTTTCCTGGTTCCAGGGCTACCTATGGGCATTTAGAATGGCACAAGCCATGAAATGGTTTCTTCCACAGGGTGCAGAAACACCCCAATGGGTAATGCTCGAACAAGGCATTACAGGATTGCCTTGGATAGGGTCTCTTTTAGGACCCTCCCCCCAAAACTCATGGGGAAAACCCCTATTATAATGGCCACACTGTAGGCTTGGCATTACTACAGTACAAGTCACATTAAACTTCCATCAACTCACTGGTGTAACATTTTTTTTTTGTGATTCAACTGCAGTGGCAGCTTGAATTGTTGAAGCTTTTAATTCTTTTCCAATCATTCTTCACTGCCAATTCAACTCACTTGTACCTGTTTAGTGATATGGCAGTAGTTGTTTTGCAGGGTTTATGCAATGCATTTTCATGGCATTGTTTATAAATATCACAACATTCCTTAAGAGCATTGTTTATAAATATCACAGCATTCCTTAAGAGCATTGTTCATAAATATCACAGCATTCCTTAACAGCATTGTTTATAAATATCACAGCATTCCTTAACAGTTGTTTAGTCCGCCTTCTGAAATGAAACTCGTAAGCACTTAAATGAAAATAAAGCTTATAGTCCTAACAGCTAGTTGCAAACCAATACTAAACTTTTAATAATTCATTGAATTAAACACTGCATAGATTACGAAACTCATTGAACAATGCTACACCGGTGACTTGAGGGAATCATTTAATGTGACTTGTACTGTATTTACACTTGACATGTTGTCCCAAGAGGGCTCACAGACCCCCATGGTGCTACACTCATATATGGGGGAACCCAGACATATAGGTGGGAAAGGTTTCAATAACATGGAAATCCTGGGCCACAGCAGGGATCCACACTATCGCAGACATTTTGGTACCCAATCTGATGATATGCTTTCCTTCCAACAGACCCAGGCCAGGTTTGGGATCCCCAGGGTAAATTTCTGGAGATATCTGCAACTACGTAGCACCATAAAACCACTCCAACAATGTCCTGCTCTTCAGAAAGAATGGGACTGGCTCCAAAACCTCCACTTGGCATACGAAGCCAAAGGAGTAGCAGGACATATATACTGCATTATCAGAGATGCACAGCCAGACACCATGATTAAATTCAAACAGCAGTGGGAAAAGGAGCTACAAGTTACTCTTCCCTCTGAGACATGGGAAAAATGTCTCATGTCAGCCCATATGGCATTCAGATATGCAAGAGGCCAACTAATTCAGACCAAAATAATCCACAGATGGTATTGTACCCCTGATTTGCTACATCACTGTGGATTCTTACCACACTCCAATTGCTGGAGATGCAACACTCCAGAAGGTCTCCTAATGCACATTCTCTGGTCATGCCCTCATCTTCAGTCCTTCTGGAATGGGGTTCTAGATGACTGTTCCAGAATCCAGATTTCCTTTCACTCAGGGTTGATAATTCTGGGGGACATGTCCCTTTTAATCAATGGCTCAAGTCACAAGGCCAACTGTTTTCTGGTAGCCATAATGGAGGCAAAGAGGGCTGTACTGATGAAATGGAGGCAACCTACTGCCCCCTCCACTCTGATCTGGCATTCTGCCCTGGTGCACCTGGCAGTTTTTGAAAGAATAACATATGCTATGCATAACTCGTTGGTCACTTTTTTCATGAAGTAGGGTACGTACCTCAACTCTCATCTTGGTTCGGTTCCCCTCCCCTCCCAGGGAACTCACCCTCCTAAATAAAACCTACCTCCTGGATGTTATGCCCACCTGTTACGTGGCAGTGTTCAATTGAGTGATTTTGTTAATCATTACTGTATGTTTAAATATGTTATAAAATATGTTGAGGGATACTGGTACACTTTGTTAGTTACCTGTTAGTATGCTGTTCAAAGATATCATATTGTTAAAAGTTCATGTCTTGTTTTATTGTAAGAAAATTTTCAGTACAATATTCTACAGGTATGTTAAAAAAACAGAACAGACTGTAGAATTGCCATCTTGCATTCTTCTGCTGCCCCGAGATAAGCCACCTGCTTACAACGGCAAAACAGGAAGCAATCTTTACCCCGTCTGCAGAGATATTGGGAATGGCAAACTAGAAGAAAGTCTTTGCTACAGGTTCAATTGCCACCTTTGTGAGGGGCCCCACAATTTACAACTGGGGCTATACTCCACATACTTCAATAGCAGCCAGCTTTGTGCATGGCAATCCTTACTGAAATGAATGGACATTGCAATAAATAGCTGAATTTGTACCAAAATCTTTATTTCAATAACAGACTACACAGACTTGGGCTGGAATTTTTTATTACAGATATCATTCGATGGACCTTGCTTACAAATAATTGTCTTTTTAGCTACCATAATACTTTCTCTGCGGCCCTCATTCTACTCCATTATGTTTCTCTTTGGCATGATGACAAGGCCTTCCCATTCCAACAACTGTTGCTCAACCACTCAAAGCTCTTCCCCAACCATAATGTCTGCAGAAGATGTACACATAGTTACATAACAGTCAGGAGGTCCACCCTTGGCCACTGTACCGGCCACAGAGGCTGTCCAAGAACTGCCAGTAGGCCCACCTTTATCCATCAGGTCAGCATGGAAGACCATGATAGACACCGCAATGAAAGGCATCCAGTCTTCTAACACAACCATGCAAGCCATCCAGAATGACCTAGTATATATAAAAACTGCTTTATCACAGTTCACAGTCCATACCAGCCTACAACCAATACCCTTCTCAGCCTTGCCTCATGAAGACACTGTAGACTGGCTTGAACAATTCCAAGCTTGGATTATCTTCAATAGTTAGATTGATCCCTTGTGAATTTCCAGTGCCTTGTGCTTGCTTCTGAAGGGGACTGACATTTCTTGGTTTAACACACTTCCAGCACAAGTTACAGGAAATACAACAACACTGTATGCAACTTTTAAAGACCATTTTATCCAAGCACAACTGTCCTGGTTATTGAAGCAACAGCTGTGGGAGTGCATCATGCAGCTTTCTGAATCCTTGGAATCCTTAATAGTGGACATTAAGTCATGCTGCAAATGTCTACAGAAAACACAGATGGATCAAATCACAGTTTTTGTTTATAGACTGCTCCTGCAGCTCCATCCTTACGTGATTCAACAGAAGTGAACAATCTGGATGGAGACTATTCAAGTGGTACAACTTGCACAAGAATCCATAGCTGTGTTCCAGGCCACCAATGTACAAGGACCTCAGTCCTCACAACTAGTTGCACTTGCGACATGTGTTCATCAGCAATAAGCCATGATAGACACACTCATCACCACTGTCAGTAGCTTACACTTGAGCTCACCTTCTTCCTCCACTAGCCTTTTCAGTGCTCTGCAGTGACCTCAGCAGCCACTTCATCCACCTCCACCTTCTCAAGAACCCATTAGCTGTCAGTGGTGAGGATTCAGGGGACACACAGCTGCAGTGTGCAAAAAAACAAAAGTATGACAATAGAAATAACACTAACCAACGACACCCACAGCAGCATCATCAGCAAGATGACCACTAATACTCCCAGCATCATTCAAACTAGCACTGCCCAACAAACTAGGGGCATTGGTTGAGCATGGGAGCACTTCAAATTACCACCCCTCCGACTCTCACAATACATGCAAGCTACATCCTTTAACTACCAATTTTAAAACCATTACACTTCTAGGGGCAAATGTACCCATCATCAAATCACCACTCTTAGCAAACTATGTCCCTGTGACCATTGGACATTGGTCCACACATGCCTTGGTTGTTACTGGAGTAGAAATCCTAGTTATCAACACTAGTATCATGAACAACAAAGCTCTTCGTCAGTTTCCTAATGTCTGTCCAGCTGACCCAAAGTACATTATCACTGCAAATGTCTCTACCGTACCTATCACAGGCATGGTCCATCTCATGCTATACTTTGGCTCACAACAAGTTACTGCCAAGTTCTACCTAGTGCCAGATCTACAGCCATCAGTGATTCATGGCATGGACTTCTTCAAATCTCACAAAGCCATCCAAGACTCTGCATCAACTGTGCTCCTATTTTTCTGCATTTTGCATGTCAATCAATCTGCATCTTGTCCTGAAGTCTTGTATCTTTTCCATGTCCTCTTCCTTTTCCTGAGCAGGGCAGTTATATCTGGTGTATACCATTCTATGGTTCTGCCATTAATTGATTTTTGCTTAAAAGATGAATTATTGTTGCACACTTCCAGAAAGTGAGTTTGACAGTAAGTGAGGGCATCATTTAACTCAGTGATAAGTTGTGTCAACCTTATGAAGGCAAGCCATTGTATGAAGTTATTTAGGTTAAACCTTGCATAGATTCCCTTATGGACCAGTTTTGGCAGTATTTTTGTCTTCACAATTTTTTTTATTTCAGAGTGTTGGGAGAGGATTGCCTACCCCATCTGCTAACATGCTATGATTGTGGATGTAGTTAGGTCTAGTTGCTACTATCCAGTCTATTGTGGTATGATTTTTTGTTTTTAGCCTAGTTGGCTAGTAAAAAGTTGCTCCAGCCATAGTTTCTCAAGTAGCATGTGTGTCTACCCTTGCAGATTTGCCAATTTATGTTAGGAATTAGTAGGCACAGAACATGATGTTCATCTGCATTGCTGATTTGATCTATATCCATGAAACTTACCAAATGTTAAATAAACAAGTTTTACTCGATTTCTGATCACATACTTCAGCTATCTAGCTGTAAAATATTAACTAACTAAATTATTAAGCTGAACTGACTAAAATTAAAGGGGACAGGAAATGTGTGCTAATTGGCAGCAGTTAGTAATACTTCTGTTTACAGAAATAAATTTATATCCTCTAAATGATCCATATTTAACTGCAACTGAATAAGTACTGTTGTGAGAAATTGTGTTTTCAATTGTTTCCTTTTGATGGACAGTATTCTGTTACAGTTCTCTTCATGGAACTAGTAATTTGGAGTTTTTACTATGTCACTGTATGCAGAATGGTAAGTATGAGCTATTATCCTATCAGAACCATGTTCAGAGTTCTGAGCTCAAACCATAACACAGTTAAAATTCCAGATCACTGGTTCTATGAAGGAAACAGTAACAGAATGCTGCCCATAAAAATAAAACAATGGAAAATACAGTTTATCACATCACATTTTATTTAGGCACAGTTACATATGGATCATTTAGGGGTACAAAAATAATTTCTGAAACTAAGAATGTTATAAATAGCTGCTAATTAGAAATAATTTCCTGTCCTCTTTAAGTAAAATGTAAAACACAATTGGTGTTCATTATTCTGCTGCTTCTAATATTGCCTCCATCCTGGTATGGACAAGGATCCCAACTTGCTTGGTAGTAACAATAGTGGTCCCTATGGGCTGGATGAAGACTCATATTGTACTTATGTTATTAGTGCCATGAGGCCTGGTGCAAACTGTGATGAACTGGTCTTGTTCATGCAAGCCTAAATTCTATGAACAAAATGGTTATTTTTTTCCATGGAAATGAAATTCAAATGTTTTTTATGTTTGGTCCCCAAAGTAAAGAAATTTAAGTGCCTACCCCATTACAGTTCATTAAAACTGGGTACCCATATGTTCAAGAGGGTACAATCCACTAGTTAAAATAAGAATTGTTATGTTTATTTTGTACTGTCTTCTTATTCACCACCTCCTGACTACACCACCCTATAGGCCTGCCCAGTTTGTAACCAGTTCAAGACTGGGGTTCACCCATGATAAAGTCTGTCTGTACTGTGTGTTCTCTCCTTAGGGCTCATACTACTACCCAGCTTAACTGCAACCTACAACAGACTGATGTACCATCATGGCACCATGTTGGGAGCCCCGAGAATCCCATTGGTCAGTGCCTATGGACAGGTGCATCACTGCCTTTGTCAGCAGTATGGACAAGGATCCCAACTTGCTTGGTAATAACTATAGTGGTCCCTATGGACTGGATGGTGATTCATATTGTACTTCTCCATAACAGCCATACGATACAGGACAGAGGAGAACTGGGCAACTACAGACCTGTTGGCTTGACCTCAATAGTTTGGAAGCTTCTTTAATCTATTATCAAGGATCAGCTGGCATACTTCTTAGAGAAATACATTTTCCTGGACTGTAGGCAACATGCGTTCATGAAGGGAAGATCCTTCCAGATGAACCTCATAGAATTATTGAACAAGGTGTCTCAGGCAGTGGATGGGGCAAGCAGTGGATATTATATATTTGGACTTCAGCAAGTCCTTTGTTTCAGTTCCAAATAGATGAATAGTGATAAAGATGGGTGACTTAAGGGTGGTGGAAGATAACCAAGTGGGTAAAAAAAATGGTTTGGTAGAAGAACACAAAGTGTAAAGGTAAATAGCAAGCACTCAGAAGTCAGGAGTGTGACCAATGGGGTACAGTACCTCAGGAGCCTGTCCAGGGTCCAGTGATCTTTAATTTGTTTATTGTGACACTGAAGTGGAATACAAGACAAAATGTGTCTGTCTGTGGATGGCATTCATGTATGTGGTAGGGTTAACAGGATGGATTAGGGAGCTCAAAGATGTCCTTCAGAAACTGGAAAAGTGGTCAATGATCTGGCAGGTCAAACTTAATGCCAAAAAGTGCAAGGTCATGCACATTGGGAGAAAGACTCTGAAAACAAATTACTGGATTCGGGAGTGGGGAGTAAGAATAGAGCAGACCTTAGAGGAAAGTGAGCCTGGGGTTGTAATAAGTGACAGCTTTAAAGTCACTGCCAATGTAATAAGAAATAAAAAAAACAGCAGGATTCTGGGGTACTGGGGGCCTTCTTAATGAAAAAAAAGAAAGAAAGAAAGAAAGAAAGAAAGAAAGAAAGAAAGAAAGAAAGAAAGAAAGAAAGAAAGAAAGAAAGAAATGTTGGTACTGTACAGGTCATTCATGGGCCACACATTTAGTGTTGTGCACAGTTTTAAAACCTTCACCTTAAAAGGACAAGGATTGCTTAGAATCAGTCCTGATGAAAGTGACCAAAGACCAGTGAGGAGAGAATGGCTGATCTGCACATGTATTCTCCAGAGGCCAGACAGGAAAGGTAGACATGACAGAGACATTTAAATATAGGGGAATATATATGGTGGCTTGCTAGCAACTGTTCGGGCAATGCAAGGGATCTGTGATCAGCAGAATAACTTTAAATTAGTGTTTTGAAAATTGAGACAGGGCATAAGGAAGTACTCATTTACTGAGAGGGTAGAGGGCAGGTGAAACTACTGTATCTACCAGAACATGTTAACCTGGGATGATTACAGACTTCAAGAAAGGGTGAGATAGGCCAATGAGACTGGTGAGAATGATGGTGGGGGAAGAGTTGGGAGGGTGTTCAGTCATTTTATAGGGCAGAACTACCAGCAAATAGTGGTGCCAACACCATATCAGTGCTATACAGAAGTGGTTAAGGTAGGGACAAGCAAACATGATAGACCTCAGATCTTTTTTCACTTGTAAAATTCTCTCTTTTGGTTTTTCAATAACACCCCTAACTGATATGTCCTTGGCCAATGCCAACCCAACAGCTTACACTTGTGCCTTCAAGTTTCATTCTCTGTGGCCTTTATCCTGCCCTTACCAGTGTTTGATAAGTGTGCATCATGCCTTTATTACTAAACTCCATGCTGAGTCACCATTAAAGTTAGGAGAAAAAATGAGTTTAATGTGTTCATTCCAGTTATGTAAGTGCTTGTACAGTGTTACTTTGAGCATTATTTTGCCTTGTCTCTTTTCTCTGGATTTCCACCCTTAGTAGAGGTGCCAGGAGAAATTTCTCAAGGCTTAAGGAAATTGGTAGCTACAAGAGCCACACCAGAGGCAAAACTCTGGAGAACGAGGAAGGGCAGACGGAGGTCATGAAAAACACTAGACAGATGAGGTGTGTGAGTAAGTGGCTTATACAGGGCAGGGGGTGGAGTTCGTCAGCCACCCACTGAATCACATATGAAACCTTTCAATTCAACGTGTGGCTGCCAGTTATGTAAGTGCTTGTGCACCATTACTTTGAGTGTTACGTTGGCCTGACTTTTTGTCTGGATAGCCACCTTCGGTAGAGGTGCCAGAGAAGCTTTTTGAGGCTAAAGGAAATTGGTAGCTAAAATAGCCAAAGACCCAAAGTGCAATGTAACAGAACACACTTCCTCCAACTCACAGATAGACCCAATAACATGGAGGAGAGGAAAAAATACCCCTGTAGGGGAACCTCTGGGGAACCAAGTTTACTGGGTTAGCCTTCCCTCCAGGCTTCTAAAATGATGAGGCTAGCTGTTGGTAAGCTTGGCAGAATTTAATTTTAGATGTCTAGGTTTCAAGCAGGATGATGTGAGTGAACCAAGATCTTGATGATGTGAGCTGGTATATTCTCCTGAAGCAGTGATAGCTGTGCAGTCATGAATAACTGGCTGGAAAATAGATAAGGACTGGAAACCCATATGAGATAGCAACACTCTGGCATGAATGATGAACCAGGAAGTAGTCATGATGTTGTAGATTTTGGTATATAGAAGAGGATGAGATAGCTTTTAGTTGGTAGAGGACTTGAATGGGACACCAAGCTGAGTTTGTTGTGAAATAGAATAGGTGGAACCTTTTTTTTTACTTCTGTCAGTTTTGATCTTGGTAAAGTAAAGTTAAAGTGATTTCCTGATGCCTCCTTGAGGCTGGTCTTTGTTAGGTGAATTGCAGGGGCCTGATTTTCAGAGCTTCAGGAATGATACAAGGTGTTTGCAACAATGAGAAATGATGCAAGTGGCCCACTGCACCACACCTTCCATCATTCCTAATTTTACAAGGCAGCTTGTGCCCATTGGAAGACTGCTTGTAACAGCTGGGTTTGCACCATCCTTGCAATGGATGCACCGATTCACCATTGTGGAAGGGGGCTTGTGCCAGGACAGGGCTGCAGCATCCCCTACAATGGGATTCTGAAAACCCCCCAATGGGTGCAGGGGCCACCAGAGTTAGACCAGGCTAGGGCTGTTCTAATGCCCCTCAGGATTCACACATGGAAGAGCAAACATGGTGAGCCATCCCCACATTGTTGCCACAGGTGTGCCACACAATTGAAACCTGTCATGTGGACAGATCAGACAGCAATGATGGACACCAGTGGTGGTGCTGCACAACATTAGAAAACAATGGGATATCAGGCAGCTACTAAATGCCATAGCATGACCACCAGGTAAATAGCCATAGCACTGGACTGTGCCTCCCAGAGTGCCATGTAACAGGGACAGACAGCACATGGGACTTTACACATTGGGAGGGAGACCTCCATCTGTTGGTACACTGATGCTGCATGCCACCATGATATGGCACAGAACAGGTAGCAGTCTGTTTACCGGCTCCACAGAGGGTCATTTTGGTCTGTCAGTGATGTTCAGTCCTGGCAGCTTACAAACACCATCCATAGTGCCATGTTTCCACAGAGGTGCATCAGCCATTCTGTGCCCTGTGGGTGCTGGTCACTGCCATCAAATCCCTCCCATACATCACTTGGCTGGCAGAGGGGGATGGTTGAAGAAAGTCCCTGGAGTTTGCTACCAGGACCCCACCTGTAATAAAATCAGCTGCAGGGTCCCTGGCACACTGGCGGTCAATGCCAGCTGCTGTTTGCCACAGCTTGTGTTGATCTAATGCAGGGTTTGAAAATTGCCCCCAGGATTGAAGACAGAAGAAGAGGTAAATTCTCCAGGTCTTAAGAATTTAAGTAATGTTAATGTCATGGCCGTTTGAATATTAATATCTTGGGGAAGATCCAAAACTCCATATTTAAGAGGCCCATCAGTGAAGAATATAGGTTGTAATCAATAGGCTTCCTTGAGGGATGTTGAGGAGTAGATTTTCTTGAACCTTAAATTAAGCCTTGATTGCTAGGATAAGTAAGAGCATGTGATATCAGGATGGATGAACAACAAGGTAAACAGTATGCCTGAGATATATTGTTTGATTGTTGGGATTGTCAAGCTAAATGTCTGAGAGCAGAAGGATACAAATGCAAAAACATGAGAAAAGGAATATAGCAGAAGGTCTGTGTTTTGAAGGGTGCAGAAGGTAATGTATTTCTTTCATGCTACTCTGATGGCAGACTTGTTGATGCAGCTAGATAATTCCAGATGGTAGCAGAAGCATGCTTGAAATATATTTTTTATATAATTTGCAGTTTTTGGAATGGTGGAGAAGGAGTCATTTATTGTTGGTGTGAGGCCAAGCAGCTCTGAATTGATTAGAGAAATAGACAGTGTGATTGAATACAACCAAAGAGAAGACAGTACATTGTCTAGGTCTTAGGAATTCAAAGAAGGCTATGGTCATAGCCTACTGAAGAGATGAGTGGTTAGTGAACTGAACACTTCATCCTGCAAGAGATTTGTTAGTTTGAAATATAGAGCATGGACTGAAAGCTTCCTTGAGGGTGGTTCTTGAGGAATAAATTTCTCAGGTCTTGAACAACTCCTCCTCAATCTCTTTCAAGTGCAGCATATGTCACTGCAAGACAAATCCCCAGAAAGGAATGTATGTGTGATTCACATGGGAAAACTCAGGGTCCCTAATTGGCTGAACTATCATAGCTCAGTTGGTTAACAGTTAAAGCATGGATTGCTGAGGTCCTGTTTTCAAATTATGGTGAGAGTCACACTTTTCCTTTCATTTCTACAATTGGATTTCTAAATTTGCTTTGCACAGGCATATACTGCACTTGGGAGAGATTGAGGAGGAGTTATTTGAGTTTGTAAAAAGACTTCCTGGTTGTTCATTGCAACACTAGAAAGGAATGTATGTGTGATTCACATGTGGAAACTCAGGGGCCTAATTAGCTGAACTTTCATAGCTCAGTTGGTTAAGAGTTAAAGCATGGAGTGCTGAGGTCCTGGGTTCAAATCCCTGTGAAACTCACACTTTTCCTTTCATTTCTACAATTGGATTTCAAGTCTTGAAGGAATGCCTTAACTGCTGGCTGGATAGGTATGAGCTAAGATAGATGGATTTTAAGGTAAACTGAATGTCCGGTGATGCAGATAGTTGTGCCATAATAGTCTCAGGAAAATCTAGTACACTTTTTTTGTGGTAATACCATTTATTACACTAACTGAAGAATTTTTAAAAAGGCTTTCAAGATATTTCATGCCTCTGGGCACCTGATAAAGGGACCTGAATGTCCAACATATAGTATATCATCAGATAATATTGTCCAACAGGTCTAATGCTTGACAGCAGTAGCGCTAGATGACAGCACAGTGCTTGGAGTATGATGTCGCCAAAAGCAGTATGATGTGGCCACCAGGCCAAACAGGAGCAGTATGATAAGGATGACAGATTGGTTGTTTATGAGCAGTATGATGAAGCTGAAAGGCTGAACAGCTATAAGCAGTATGATAAGGATTACAGGCTAATTGCTATTGAGCAATAGGATGTGGCTGAAGAGCTGTTTGTTTGCTTGCAGCACGATGTGGCCAACAGGCTGATTGCTCATGTGCACTATGCACATTCTGTGATGATGCAGTAGAAGTTGTAAGTTTGGCAGACACAGAATGGAAGTACTGAATTTCATGTGACATTCATGTTGATCTTCTCAGCGCATTCATCCAGGTGGAGGAAACTGACCTGTATTTATTACGGCTAAGGCTGCTTGGTTATCAGACTAGATTTTGACAGGTTGATTGTTCCAAAAAGTGACCACAGGTGAGAGCAGCTGTTGCAAAAAGATACAGTTCTGACAAGGAAGACATGGGTTGAAAATGAGGATTCTCGGATTTCTGATGGCTTTAGATGAGCAAATCAAAAATGCCACAAAATGCCTCAGAATCATAGGATGGTGCTGCATCAAGGAAAGTTCAAGTGTTAAATTTTGTAGCTGGATCTTTACAAAATGGATATGTCATTCCAGTCTAAGATCAAATGTGACCACATGATAAGGTCTGAATAAGAGAAATCAGTGATGGTAAGGTAATAATCCAGAGCAGTGCCAGTTGTGAAATATGTCATATAAAAAGGGATATAAAACCTTCCTCAGTGAATACTCCTCACTGCACACTTGAGGTGTCCTAGTAATGAAAACTGCTTCTCATTTGTACAGGATCATTTAAATGAGATGGCAGAGGCCAAATCAGAATGTTGAACAGTCTGACTTCAGACATCTGGATATGTAGAAGCAAACAAATAACTAAGGTGGATGGCATAGAAAAAAATATGGTATGGAAGCCTCTGTCGAGGCCTGAGAGAAAAATTTGATTCAGAGTTACTTGATCTGAAGGAAAAACAATCCCTTGTCCTCTTTGTCCAAAAAAGATTAATTGGTGCATGAAAATATTTGTTCAGACATTGAAGTATATAATGAATGGGAATTTGGATATGGACAGGGGCTTGAACAACAAAGACAACCAAGAACTACTGAAAAACTAGAAGTCTTTAAGGTGAGGTATTTAGATGTATCAGTGTGGCTCAGTTAGGAGCACATCTGATTCTGGGCCACAAGGTTGTGGGTTCTTACCCCACACCAGGATTGGGCTCATACCTTAAAACGCTGGCTCCTGAGTGCAGTACTGGGGAGAGGTATGCTGTCCTTTGGAAAATACACTAGAGCTGGGCGAAAGTTGTGAATTCTGCTTTTGTGGAACTTTCGCAAAATTTTCTTAACTTCCACCATTGTTGAAATCAGAATCTTCTGAATGTGCTTGGTGGATTTTCATCCTGTTCTGTGGAATTTTTTGGCTGAACTGTGGAATAATACACATGAACTGCTATCATAAACTATGATGCTGCTATCATGAACTATGATCCTATGAACTGTGGAATGACAGTTCTGAGGAATTTTGTTCTGCAGTTTAATTGATTATGCTGCAATTCATGTAATTATTCTGCAGTTCTGTGATCAGTTCTGCCAAAAAAAAAAATCATTAATCCTCAATTCATACTTTCATTCCACAGTTCAGTGACTCACTGAACTGTAGGATGAATGTATGAATGAATTGTGGATTGATGCATTAAAGGTGAAGTGATAAAAAACTCATATTTGTGGACATATTCTTAAATAAAGAAGACGTGGGTGTATGTATCTTCATTTGTTATGTCTTTTATTATGTTTATAATTCCTATTTTTGTGTGTTTTTTGTTAAACCATAGTTTACGATTGCCGTCTCAATCCTCAGCTGTGTCAGACTGAACACGTGGCAGGAATGACATTATTATTACCTCTGTGCCAGCCAGCCAAATGCTAGACATCCTATGCACGTGGTTGCACACTGAATATGTAAGTAATTAGGATTTGATTTAATAGTATTCCACTAGTTAAATCATAATCATTTATCCTTATGAACTGTCCATTTCTGGTCTCAAAATAAAATTTATGACAGTAACATTTATCCTTATAAACAGAGTGATGTTTCAGCACTGCTTTTTCCCACCAAGTAAATCTAGCTGAAACAGGAACTCAAGGGGCTGCCAAATCAGATAATCAGTTTGCACTGTTTGGTGTGCAAATATAATACGAACTGATGTTGTTTTAATTTGTCCATTATAACTCATTTGTAATCAGTATGCATATGGCTGTTGAATAATGTTAATTGTGCAATTTCAGCTTGTTATGTCTCTGTTTGGCAGCGTGCAATGGCAAACCATGTGACACAAGCACTCTCAAGTTCTACTTGCAATAATACATACATTTCATATCTATTTAAATAATTTGTGTTCCTAATTGTATGCATCTATAGTTATTAACAGCCTTTACATGCATTACTTTGCATGCATGATTTTTTTTTATTTGATATTCGTGGTATTCATTATTCTGCATATGTATTGTATGCAGCATATATCCAGTGCTGAAACTGGAGCTGCAGGACTAGCTTGAATAGAGACACTGAGATATAGGCTGTCATCTTTAACTCAAGCCACAATTACTGAATATGCATCCTTACCATGTTGTGATAATAGAGTTTGCCCTTTAAGGGGCAGACCAAGTTGTCCTGGTGCACCCCTTCCCTTTACCTGAAGATGGTGTGCTCAGAGAGGGAGGGGGAAGGTAAGGGGAGGGACAGGTGAAGACAGAACAATAGGCAAGCAACACAAAGGGGAGGGGCTAAAGGAGGTACATAAGGGGCAGTACAGTGGTGGTTCAGCCACTTTTGCTGAAGTTTTTGACTATACTGAAACTACAGCATGTCAGATTGGCAGATTTATTGTGGGAGCAGAGGTTTGCACAACAGGATAAAAAGGTAAGAAAAAAGGGGCTATGTGTTTAAAAAAGAAAAAAATGCTTTAAGTGTTTTTTTTCTTGATTTAATATGGAAACAGTATGTGATAGCAGTGTGAAGAGTGAGGCTGTTTTAAAGAAGGACAGGATGCATTCCTGGTTGAGAATTGTGATGCATTTGCCAAGTGGCAGTGATCATGAATTAGAAAAGAATCTGAAGCGCTACAGATTGTAGCTGGTTGTGGCGGGCCTGGCCCGGGGGAAGCTGAGGAGTTTTTATGTACATGACTGGAAGAGCTGGAGCTGTTGTGGGTTTTTGGCCGGCAGTGGCCTAGCGAGTAAAATGACCGTAAGAACATGGTCTGGGAGAGAGCGAGCGATTGCAGCTGAGCGAGCTTTGTGGCACAGGTCTAGACAGGTTTTGAGCAGCATGCAGTGGTGTTTGGCTGGCAATGGCCTAGCGAGTAAAGCAACTGAAAGAACATGGTCTGGGAGAGAGTGAGCAGTTGCAGCTGAGCGAGCTTTGTGGCACAGGCCTAGAAAGGTTTTGAGCAGCATGCGGTGGTGTTTGGCCGGCAGGGGCCTAGAGAAGAAGGGCCAAGAAGCGTGTCTGGGGGGGACATCAAGCGACCTGTCAGCCTAACATTTCAGCTTGTACCATGCTGGTTGCCTGACAAAAGGGGGTGAGATGTTGGGGAGAGGCCCGATGAAAAGGCCTAGCTTGGGGCCGACAGACGGCAACATGGCATGACATCACAAGCCGGGAGGGTAGGCCACGAAAAGAGCAGATTCCCAGTTGGAGATAGGGACAGTAGTGACCAGCGGAAGCTGAAAGGGGGTGCTGCTCTAAAGTATGTGGGGGGGGAACCTGTGGGCTGCCAGTATACGATGAGGAGGAAAAGACTGGAGGCCTGGTACCACAGGCTAAGCGCTATCAACCACGTGGCTTGACGTCACATGCCTGGAGGAGCACGCGGCAAGGAAGGGGCACAGACAAAGAGATTTGCTGGGAACAGGGATGGGCTTATAGAAAGAGGGAAAAAGGAAAAACAGGGCCCAGTACGAGGGGGCAGCTGCAGGCTGGGATGGATAATGCTGAGGAGGCAGTGGGTGGATAAGCCTAGAAGCCATGTGAAACAAGCCAGGGAACAAGGGGGCACAAGAGAGGGGACTGGATAGGCCCATAGTGGCCATGGAAGGGGGCAGGGGCTCCAAGGAGGGAGAGGGAGGCCTAGGCAACCATGGGTCAATGACAGGGGAGAGGGGTTGGAAAAAAAAAATTTTTCCATAACGCCTCAAAGAGGGGGAGATTTACAGGAAATTGGAACCAAATCAGGCCCGAAAGGAAGGGAACTGATCATAAGAGACCCTGTGACATGGCGAGTCATATGGTAGGCAAATAAAAAAAAACTGGGGAGGTTTCAGTAGGTCGGGGAAGAGGCCAGATGGCCCAGATAGGGTGGTGGGACACCAGCTACTGCCATCGTGGCATAGCGGGCCATGAGATAAGCCTAGAAAACAGAGGCAGCTGGAGCATACATTGGGCTGGTTCTGTACACAGTAAGAGGAGCAAGGGAAGAAAAGCGGGCCTAGCTATACGAAGGACTAGTTACAACAGAAGATTAATTAAAACTTTTTGTCAGTTGTCTCCACAGCTTTTCGCAGGCAAACAAGGGAACATGGCACCAAAAAAGAACAGGCCATCAAAAGAGGATGCCTACAGGGCTATTGTGGACCTGGTAGAGAAAGCCAACAGAATGTGGCAGATTGTGGAATGGGAGGAACTGGGGAGATCCGGGGAGAAGCGGAAAGTGGGGAAGGGTAAAGGGGGTGGAGGGAAATCGCCGGCAGGGAGGCCACACAGCCCAACCAGGATGCAGCCACCCCTGGTGGTACCTCCCAGAGTGGCAAGCCCAGTACCTCCACAGCCCGATGACACTGTACTGTCAGTACCTCCTCAAGACCAGGTGGGTGTTTCCCCCGGTGGAACCCAGACCAGATCCCCGAGCACAATGTTTCCTCCTCAGCCATTATTACAACTAGCCATTCAGCCGCAAGGGGACATACCAGGGCATCATGAGGACAGCAGGCTGCAAGGAGCTGACAAGGCCACAGGTAATGTACCCAGTTCAGTAGGGGAAAGCATCAAAGAATATATAAGCCAAATTATTTTGGCACTCGGGATGGGGGGGGATTGGGCCAGATGGAGTCAGCACTGGCACAGATTAGGTCGGATAAAGAGACGATGAAGGAAGGCGAGAAAGGGATAGAGAGCATAGGAAAAGGAACAAGGGAGATAGGAACTCCAGGAATGAGAATAGGGAAACACGTACCGCTGGCCACAAAAAAGAAAATATGGAAGGGAGAATATATGCACATTTTTGCATTAGTAAGCTGAGAAGTGGCAGCAAAATACGATGACGCGGAGAATATAGGGAAGAGCGAAATGGCAGCAGCTGTAGTCTTGTTGGGTAAGAAAGAGGAGAACAAATTTACTAAAGGGAAGACTTGGGATGGATGGTTTGTAGGTTTTGCCACGTACTCAGAGATAGTACTGGAGGAAAAACAGAACTGGTCATTCCACTCATCACGTAGTCCCTGATAATAAGGTGGGTGAAGGCAAAAGGTGGAGTGTGGTGGATATACTATGATGAATTCTTCTGGCAAAGGATGGCGACGTATGAGGATGTAAGATGGTACACGAAACAATTAGATTGGTGGACAGACTATGTAACTGATCAGTCCATGCCAGAAGGAGAGAAGGGAAAGAGGGGCGTGGCACCCCAGAGGTGTTGTTGGGGTTACAATAGGGCTTTTTGTTCCTGACCGCAATGCCGTTTTCAGCACGCATGCTCAAAATGTGGGGGAACACACCCAGCGAGCAGATGCCCAAATAACATGGGCACAAGGGGCCCAAGGGTCAGGAGGCAAGGAACAGGTCAACAGTTTTTTCGAGAGGGGCAAGGGTATAGGGGGCAGGCGTGGAATAGAGGGGGGAGGGGCAGAAGGCATGCAGGTAGAGGAGTCAGACATACTGACCGTCCAGACCAAGTAATGGGCGGGGGGGTGGTAGAAGGGAAGGGAAGGGAAGAGGGCAGGGGAGCATTTTCAAGAAGCAAGAACTCCCATCAAGATAGAGGCATGGGAAGACTGGTTAGAAAGATACCCAGATAGAAAGGTGCCAGAGACGAGGAGATCACATGATGCAGAGCTCCTGGTAGCTGCTTCTCTAGAGTGCTCCTCCATCCGACCCCTCTAACTACTTCAAAATCCTAGTCTTTTTAACCCAGGTGATTATTTCTACCATACATTCTGGGATACAAAGGACGACTGCTTACTTCGCAACTGCAAATGGAAGCCGAAATGAAAAAAGTGCTCCCAAAACATACTCCTCCAGCTACACCGGAGAAGACCCCAAAGAAAACCAGGGCCTCGGTTACTCAGCAAACCCAGCCTTCGGGTACAGATGTCTCTGCTATGGAACCGCTGTCACGGGCAAGATTTTTGGAGGAATTTCAACCTTTCAAAACAGAAATGAAGGAGCTGACAGGGGAAATTAAAACGTTGACCCAGGCTCTCGAAGATCTTTCACGTCGCACGTCGGACAATGAGACCTGCATTCGGTCCATAGAACGGAAAAATGATAAAATTGAACCTGAGATAGTGGTCTTACGTCAAAGAATCGCCAAACTAGAGGATAAGACCGAAGATTTGGAGGGTCGCAGCCGCCGGAACAACGTGGTTATTATCGGTCTCCCCGAGTCAGCAGAGGGTGATGATCCAGTGAAATTTGAGCAGAAGCTGGTGGAGAAGATTGCTGGTCCCTCTCCTTATGGGCAAACCTATATTATTGAAAGAGCCCACAGTGCTTTGAGGGCCCCACCTCCGGCTGGTGATCCCTCCCGCTCCTTCATCCTCCGTTTTCTGAACTATTTAGAACGCCAGTTTTTCCTTCGCAAAGTTAAAAATGTAAAAGAGCTCTGTTGGGAAGGCAACCATTTATGAATAGTGCAAGATCTGCCTTTATCAGTGAGACAGAAGAGAGCTGCTTACCACCCCGTCATTGTGAAATTGATCGCAACTGGCATTAACTTCAGGATGGGGTACCATGCTCGCTTTCGAGTTATGTTATCTGGCTCCTGGCACTATTTTGATAGCCCCGACTCTGCGTTGGAAATTCTAAAAGAGGCTTTACCTAGCCTCTTCAAGAAAACCTGAAGGAGCAGTTTGCTGGTCTGACAAGTGACAGCGCTTCCTGTCTTGGGCTTGCAGAAATGGGTGCGCATCGCCGCTTTCACCAAGGCTTATGATCTAAATTAATCTGGCCCCCTTACAAGTGTGTCGCCTACAGTATATTGGTTTACATTCATTACTACCTTTTTCGGACTTATGCTGGGATAATCTTGGAACAATTTTGCCTCTTTACATAAGACTGGACTTATCCCCTATGTTACTGTGTTTTTTCTGTCTTTTTTCGCAAGTGTGAATCGTGAGGACTCTCCCTATTGCCAAGATGTCTGCCCCCTGCTCATAATGCGGAGTGTTATGCTTCCTGTTTTAATTTTAGTGTCTTTTATCCTCAGGTTTCAGATTTTTTATGAACTGGGAGGTTCACATTACTTTTCTTGGTTATGGTTCAATCGTAACACTAGAGGGAGACAGAGACTGTGTTATTAGCATTTAATTTTGGTACCTGGCACAGGTTTTGTTCACAGCCGAGTTCAGATGTATTTTTACAGTAGCTTTTGTTTTCTGGGCTATGGTTGCCTGGTTCTTTTTTTTTTGTTTGTGGAAGGCTGTTTCGGTGGAGGGGGGGGGGCGGAAGGGGCCGCAGTATGTGGACCAGGTGGGCTGCAGGCATGACTACTGATAGATCGGGTGGGTCGAGGGAGGAAGGGTGTGGGTTGTGGGGGATTTTCAGTCGCGTGGGGTTGGATTTTTCAGGGATTTTGGTTAACCGTTATGTAAGGGGGGGTTAAGGATGGGGATTGCACAGTGCACGCCATTGGCACCTACAAAACAAGGGAACCCTGGAGCATAATAGCTTTACAATTGGGTCTAATCACAATTGCAGATGGCTGGAAGCTTTAAGGTTGTGACTTGGAACGTTAAGGGGGCTCGCCACAGAATGAGGCAATATAAAATTCTTAAACATTTGGACCATGTCCAAGCTGATGTTATGCTTTTACAAGAGACACACCTGCTCAATGATGAGGTTAACAATCTGAGGAGACTGCAAATTGGGCAGGCCTATACCTCACAAGGTCACACCCATAGCAGGGGGGGTGGCGATTTTGATTCGCAGATCTTTCCCCCTTAGGATGACCCAAATTCTAAAAGATACTGCTGGGAGGTTTATTTTCAGTAGAGGTATCTTAAATACAGTTGAGATAGTACTCAGGTCGATTTACGGCCCAAACACTGACACCCCTGAGTTTTTCGTGCAAATAATGGAAACACTTACTTCTTTTCTCAATGTACCCATTATTATAGAGGGCGATCTAAACCTAGTTTTAGATTCAATCATGGATAGGTCTGGGTGCCTTAGGAGGGGTCTCACCCCTGCACAAAGGGCTGTGACTGAACTAATGTACCAAATAGGCCTTTGCGATGTTTGGAGGATCCTACATCCTACCGAAAGAGAATATACATTCACTTCCCAAGCCCACGCCTCTAGATATAGGATAGATTATATCTTAATGTCTCACACTCTCATGCCAGGTGTTATCAATGCGTCTATAGCCCCTGGCCCGCCATACGATCACTCCCTGGTTACTTGTGTATGTGTTTTTTCTTCCCTTCCCAAAATTGGGGGCAGATGGAAAATAAATAATCAATTATTAAAAGATCCCACAGTAGTTAATCTTATCTCCTCCCAAATAACCAATTTCTTAACCATTAATCAGAACTCCGGTACCCAACCCGACATGCTATGGGAGCTTTGAAAGCCTACCTGAGGGGAACTCTGATTTCTCTGGCTTCCCATCAGAAAAAAGAGAGGCTAAGTCAGATTTCTGAGTTATTAACTCAGATCCGGGCGAAAGAATCCAGTCTTTCTCCTTCCTCTTCGGAGGAAGATGTACAAGAACTAACTAAGTTACGCGATACATACCTCCGGATATTAGGAGAAAAGGCAGAATGGGCATTTATCAAAACAAGGGCAAGATACACCGACCAGGGTGAAAAGGTGGGTAAAATGCTAGCTAGACGTCTTAAACAACTGGAAACCTCCAGGTTAATTGCCGCTATTCGATCGTCCAACGACAACTCCCTTAAAACTACTCCCCAAGACATATTGGTCAAATTTAAAAAATATTTCGAAGAGTTATATGGACCCATGCAAAATCCACCTTCTGATCAAACGATTAGCTATTACTTAAGTTGCCCGAATCTGCCATCCTTGGAGGAGTTGAGCCAAGATAAATTGATAACCCCTATCACAGAAAGTGAAATAGATAAGGTCATCAGGTCATTGCCTTTGGATAGAACACCAGGTCCAGATGGGTTCTCTGCCAACTTTTACAGTCTTTTCCAAACAGTTAACCCCCCTACTTTTGCAACTATTTCAATGTTTACTGGAAGGGTCCGCCACCGATGCATCCTTGTTTGAGGCCTTAATTATTCTTCTACTTAAACTGGGGAAACCCCCTGAGTCTGTTGCCAGTTACAGACCTATATCACTCCTTAATCAAGACATCAAGATTCTTTCTAAACTATTGGCTAATCGTGTTAATGATGCCCTTCCCGGGTTAATTGGGGCTGAACAGGTGGGTTTATGATTGGGAGATCCTCAACTGACCACATGCGGTCTTTGGCCCATGTCTTCTCGGCCGCCGGGGAGGCCGACCATCCTATGGTCTTGGTCTCACTGGACACCGAGAAGGCCTTCGACAGGGTCCACTGGAATTATCTGCTTAAAGTTCTGGAGGCTTTTGGTTTCCCTCAGGTATTCTGCTCTTGGATTCTCTCTATTTATAAGTCCCCTGTTGCCAGAATATCTTGCAACGGTATAATATCCGAGCCCTTTAAATTGTTTACCGGCACCAGACAAGGATGTCCACTGTCCCAACTTCTGTTTAACCTTTACATTGAACCTTTCATTAGGAGGATTATACAGACACAAACAATTCAGGGAATCTCAATCCTGGGGCAAACCTTCAAAGTCCTTGCCTATGCTGATGATTTATTACTGCAGCTTTCCCATCCAGTGTCTTCTATTTCGGCACTTCTCGAGGTTATTCAGGGTTTTAGCACTGTCGCAAATTACAAGCTCAATACCGAGAAAACTGTAGTTTTCCCACTGAATTATAGAACTTTCAACCAAAACATCCGTACCCATGGCCTGGCTTGGAATGTGGAAACAATTAAATACTTGGGCCTTACTTTATCGAGATCTCCTTCTCGCATAACCCAGATCAATCTTTTCTCATTGCTAAGTGTTATTGAATCAGACCTTAAAAGATGGGCCCGCCTCCCATTATCTATATGGGGAAGGATCAACTTAATTAAAATGAACGTATTTCCACGTTTGTTTTACCCTATTTCCATGCTAAACAATTTCATCTCTCTAAAATGGTTTAAGAAAATTCAGGCAATATTTGGGGTTTTCATTTGGAATGATAAGAGGCCCAGGTTAGCCTACCTAAAACTTATGGCCCCTAAATTGTTAGGTGGGCTGAGGCTTCCCCATATGGGGCTTTATTACTGGGCAAGCACGCTAATAAATATTGCAGATGGTCTATGCCTACTGAACCTCTTGACAATAATTACACCCCCGTTTGGTTAACCTTAGAGAAGTCTTACATTTCTAACTTAGGTCTTTCCCCGTCTCTCTCTTGTATTGTTCCCTAAGATCGCTTCCCAGAACGCTTCGTAATTCCCCTATTGGGACCTCAATTAAAATCCACTCACAGCTTTGTTCATTTTTAAAATACTCCCACTGTAAGGACCCATCACAGCCCTTAGTGGGCAACCCAAATCTTCTGATTGATGACAGACCCATCAGGCATAACTGGATGCCACAAATAAAGAATCTCAGGGCAAAGGATCTCCTTTCAAGTGGAGGGTATGCTATTATCCTCTACAGATATCATGAACAAGTTTCAAATTCCACAACCTAAGATATTTAAGGTTTTCCAACTTCGCCACTTATTGTTCCAGAAACTGACCCCTGCTCCGGGAGCTTCTTCTATTCTTGATTTTTATGAGGTAGTATACCCCCTTGCTGGTAAACCTCATGCAGTCTCTGGCATCTATAGCAGTTTTCTGGGATGGCTTCTCCCCTCTAATCTGGCTCCGACTAGCTTCTGGAATCTATACTTCCCTAACATAGTGCTAGATTGGCCTTGCATTTGGAAAGCTTGCCATAAATTTGTTGTGCAAGATAGGCTAAGACTCATGCAATTCATGCTACTTCATAATATTTGTTACTCTGCCCTTAAACTCACCAGATTGGGTATGATAACTTCTCCCATCTGTTATAGATGCCAGCACGACACCGGGGACCTGCTACATATCTTTTGGAGTTGTCCCAAAGTGGCGCCGCTTTGGGCCAAGATTAGAAGCAGTGTGGACCCCCTGCTAGGACTTGAGGATTGTTTTACTGCTGAGATCTGTGTTTTGGGTGATGTCTCCTCCATTTTAGTACGTAACAGGAAATATCATATTTGTATGATCTCGGCATCAGTTAAAAAAATTGTGCTTAGACATTGGAAAGATTCTCTAGATATCTCCTATGGCGAGTGGCTCCAAGAACTTCTAGCCAATCTCAGGACTGAGCGTTCTATTGCTAGTCTCCGGAACAATTTACATAAGTTTAATCAGATCTGGGACCCTTTATATACGTTTTATTCTTTATCGGGGTAGTATAATATTCTATACCCTATACTCCGGACACATAGTTCCTGTGCGCTGTGCGGGGGGTAGGCGTAGGGGGGAGGGGGGGCCTTCTGGGGTTAAGTTTGGGGTGGGGTGTAATCCAGCTGGTTTTCATGTTACTCCTAGTTTCCCATGTACTTTGCTTTCAAACCTAATGATCTGTTGTATTCACATGGTGTAAAACTTTAATAAAGTTTGAATGGAAAAAAAAAAAGAAAGGTGGCAGAGACAATTAAGAAAGGGTTTCGGACAGGCTTTCCATTACAGTGTGAAGGCCCGAGGCAAGCGAGAGAGGTGAACAATCTGGGCTCTGTTAAAGGGAAGGAGGACATTTTAAGATGGAAAATAGATAAGGAAAAGGCAGCTGGTAGAGTAGAAGGACTATACGCTACCCCTCCCCCCCGCTGCAGAATATGAGAATTTCTCTATTGGGTTTGGTCCCCAAAAAACAGCAGGGGGGAATACAGGGTGATTCACCACCTGTCATTTCCAGAAGGGGACTTGGTGAATGATTTTATAAGGGAGGAACATAGTAAAGTGACCTATGCCACATTAGAAGAGGCGGTGCAGATCATCCGAGTGACTACTGATGCTTGGATGGCCAAAACAGATATAGAATCTGCTTTCAGATTGCTTCCAGTTAGAAGGAAGATTGGGACCTCTTGGGCTTTAAGACTGGGGATCAGTACTATTTTGACAAAGCAATGCCCATGGGATACTCCATAGCATGTGCTACAATTGAAGCATTCAGCACCTGCTTACAGTGGCTATGTCAGGAAAAAAATGGATACAAGACTGTCATACACTAAAAGCTGATGCACACACATACCTTCATAATATTTCGGAGCCAAAAACCTCTTTTATATATTTATTCACCAACTACACCACACACCACACCTGACGCGTTTCGGACAAATGTCCTTTATCAAATATATATATGAAGGTATGTGTGTGCATCAGCTTTTGGTCATAAAAAGTCATTTTGAGCTGAGAGCACCGTGGTAACCTTGTGCATGGTTCGTTAGTGGAGAATACACTGTCATACACTACCTGGATGATTTCCTTTTAATAGGCAGTGGGAGGAGAGAGACAGAAAGAATGTTGGCCAGTTTCCAAGATTTGTGCTGAGAGTTGGGGTTCCATTGGCACCGGAAAAAACAGAAGGGCCCAGTAAGGTTTTAGAATTCCTGGGCATTGAAATAGATGCCCTTGGGGAGGTCTTTAGGTTGTCAGACAACAACGTGATAAAGCTGAAGGAGCTGATTTGACTACATGCAAGTAGGAGAAGAGTGCAATCAAAACAGGTGAAACAGGTTTTGGGACATCTGAACTTTGCATGCAGAGCAATTGGACCGGGGATGGCTTTCACAAAAAGGCAAGCAAGGGCCACAGCGGGAGTAACTAGACCACACCACTGGGTTGACATAACAAAGGGAGTTGAGGAAGACTTCAGGGTGTGGGAGGAGTTCCTCAGCATTTATAATGAATGTTCCTTTTGGCAGGAGGACTGGGTGTATAACATGGATCTCGAACTCTACACAGATGCGCAGGGGGTTTAAGTATGGGGGGCTATTTGAGGGGAAGATGGTTCGCAGAACCATGGCCTACAAATTGGGTGAGGGATGGAAAAGTAAAAGACACACTGTTGGAGATCATGCCCATTTGGGCCTGTACCCTGGTGTGGGGGAGAGGAGCTGCGGAATCAGAAGGTTACATTTTGGTGTGATAACAAGGCAGTGGTGGAAGTTTTAAACAACAGGGGAGCTAGGTCAGAAACGGTCATGAGGGTTTTGAAACACTTGGTGTTAAGGGCCTTGCAATTGAATATATCATTCAGGGCCAAGCACATAGAAGGGGTGAAAAATATCCTAGCTGACAGCCTTTCCCGTCTGCAGCTGGAACATTTCTGGATGCTGGCGCCATCAGCAGAGGATTGGAAAACACCCATACCAATGAACATCTGGGATGTTGGCAAGAGAAAACAGAACTGCTGTTTCACAGCTCATGGGCACCATGGACTTTGAGGGCCTACAAAGGGGCTTGGCGTTCCAAACATTCAGGGCAACACACCACATGGAGGTAAACAGGCCACTTACGGAGGAACAGTTAGGGAAGTTCACAGTTGACCAATGGCAGAGAGGAATGGCTCACACCACGATGGGGGTATATCTAGCAGGGATTAGTTTAGTTTGCAGCCTAAAGCAATGGAAGGACCTGACGAAGTCAATGTTGATTAGGAGAATGATGCTGGGATGGGGTAGGTTGAAACAGAGACCAACGGATAGTAGACGACCAATAGGGGAGCAGTGGCTGGCAAAGCTAAAGGGGGTACTACCGGCAATTTGCAGATCAAAAGATGAGACGCAGTTATTTCACATGATTTATCTAGTAATGTTTGCAAGGGCCATGAGAGTGAGGCTGTGGGACGTGGCAGAAAGGATGAAGAAGGGGGTTGGAATGGGAAGATATAAGCTGGGGAATAGAGGAGATACAAATCCTAATTAAGAAATCAAAAATGGCTCAAGGGGGAAAAGGTTGCATGGTAACCCTGAAGACTCATGCAGATGGCACAATGTGCCCAGTAAAGGCTTTGAGGGCTGACACCGCAGAGCGTGGTTGTAGAAAAGGGAGATTATTTGTGCATGGAGATGGAAAAAAGGTCACAAGTTATCAAGTCACTGCCATGCTCAAAAAAGGCATGCAATTCTTGGGCAAGGAGCCAGGCAATTACTCATCTCACTCCTCTCGAATAGGGGCTGCTCAGTGGGCAGCAGCAGGGGAGACGGTGACTAATATGTTGGAGAAAGGGCGTTGGTGGTTGGCCAGTTACAAAAGGTACATTTGAGCACTGCAGTATGGAGACTTACATATCACCAGTGTTTATTTTTCAGGTACGGACCACATTGGGGGAGAGGGAGCATAGAGATGGGTGCTATAGAAAAGGAGTTAAGACCATGTTTAAGATATATATTTTGCTTAAATCCTATAGGAAGAAGGAGGATCACAGAAGTATGGATCTGCAGTCACTCCTACATTTATTGGGCAGAAAGGAGAGCTGAGAAAAAGCTGGGGGAAAACAGCTGTACCAGGATGTGAGAAAATGTAGGTTGGTTTGGTGTGGCATCCGAGGGATGAGATGGGCACAGCTGCTTCCTACCCTGAAGAAGATGAAAAAGCAGCGACCCATTCCATATTTAATCATTTTACACCTAGTGGGTAATGGCATTGGGGGAAAGCCATGGGTGGACACATATATGCAGGTTAAAAGGGACTTAGGGAAAATACAGCAGTGGCGGCCACGGGTAAGCATTGCTTGTTTGGACATGATCCCAAGGAGGGTATGGAGGCATGAACACAGCCATATAGCTTTAGATAGGGCCAGGAGGAAGATGAATAGAAGGATGGGAACACTGATAAGAAAGATGGGGGACACGTAATACTGCGAGGTGTGGAGGAGTGGGTAGATGATTTCTACAGGTCAGATGGAGTGCACCTGTTGGACCTAGCTATAGATATGTTTAATACAGAAACAATGGGTTTCATAGAAGCATGGAGGAGACAGGCAGGAAAGTAAAACAAAAAAAGAGATGATGTACCAAGCGGAGGGGGGCGGGATTACCCTAGAAATGGGGAGAAAGCTAGTCATCCAATACAAGCTGGAGACCAGCTAATGGGGAAAAGGGGAAGGAGGGAGGAGGAAGGAAAAAATGAATATGACGAGAAGAAGAAGAAGAAGAAGCAGAAGGAGAAAAAGAGGTCTCGGTTCTCACCGTTACCTACCAGAAAAAGAGAAGAAGAAGCCCCCCAGGTTTTCACCTGGGGGAGTGAGAAGAGGAAGAAAGAGAGATGATCAGAGATTGATATATTTGGATGCACTAAAAGACAATTGTGAAAGAGACAAAAATAAATGATGATGGGATTGTAAATGGATTTATGATATATAATAAATTAATTGCCAATCTGAACACAACAACATGCAAATGGTTTTGTCTTTGTCAGGGAAAAAGGGAGGAATCCGGGACAATGGAGTTTGCCCTTTAAGGGGCAGACCAAGTTGTTCTGGTGCACCCTTTCCCTTTACCTGAAGATGGTGTGCTCAGAGAGGGAGGGGGAAAGACAGAACAATAAGCAGGCAACAGTAAGGGGAGGGGCTAAAGCAGGTACATAAGGGGCAGCACAGTTGTGGTTCAGCCACTTTGCTGAAGTTTTGTTCCTCCCACCCACCCATAAACTATAGAGCATGAAGGAAAATGTCAAGGGGACTGATGGTCTGTCAAAGGTGGATGACAGAGTTTGCCTGGTAGGATGGTTATGGCCTGCCAAAGGTGGATGGCAGAGATGAGTGGGGAAAGGGGGGAAGGGAGGGGGGAAGGAAAAAAGGAATATGATGAGAAGAAGAAGCAGAAGGAGAAAAAGCAGTCTTGGTTTTCAACGTTACCTACCAGGAAAAGAGAAGAAGAAGGCACCCAGGTTTTCACCTGGGGGAGTGAGAAGAGGAAGAAAAAGGGATGATCAGAGATTGATATATTTGGATGCAATAAAAGACAATTGTGAAAGAGACAATAATAAATGATTATGGGATTATAAACGGATTTATGATATATAATAAATTAATTGCCAATCTGAGCACAACATACAAATGGTTTTGTCTTTTGTGGGGGGAAAAGGGGGGAATCTGGGACAATAAGCTGAAAAAGTTTATCAATATTTGCAGAATGACAAAAAGTACTGTGTAAGTTGCATAGATTTTTTTTGAGACAACGATCATAAGAAGTATGATTTGAATGAGTGACTAGCTATTATGGAAAACACTAAATATTATTTTAAATCCTTTTTTATCGTCTCATGTTTATGTATGTATATATATATATATATATATTTCATTAATGTTATATTATAACTCATTATGACATCTGCATGTGGTACCACTCATTTTCCAATTGTTGCGGAGTTTAAATATGATAATAATATTCCTTGTTTGTAAACTGCTCCTGGACTTCAAAATTTGCAGATTATATGCTTTACATGTGTGGTTGACATCCGGGGTTGGATATTCAGAAATGCACCAGAAGCAGGTGCAAGGGAGGTGCAGTGCAGGTACACTGCGCAGGTGTGCAACCAACGTGTTATTCAAAGGCTGAGCACCAAGGCAAGTGACAGCGCAAGATGGCTGAATATCGCAGGGATGCACCGTAGTGCAACAAGGGCTGCGCCAGGGAGCAAGTCAGCAGGTGCCATCGCACAACCATGGTTGTGCAATGGAACAAGGCAGGAAGTGCAGGAGCACAGCATGGGCAGAGCAAGGGACAGAGCTGCATGGGCCATAGCACAGGGCACCTGGCACAGTGTGGGACAGTCCACAAGAGCAGGACACACTGCCACCACAGGGCAGGGGATGACCAGAGGGGGTAAGGCAGGTGCATGGCTGTGTGCCCTGACCACGCAATCCACTGCAGTGCATGGAGGTGGTGTGACACCCATGGCTACTGGCAGGCAGCCACGGGCAACACCCACAGGATGTCATGGGACATGGCACCTGGACCAAAGCAGACATCACACAAGCCGACAGCACACAACACACTGGACACACAGCCCAGCAGGGAACAAATGCATGCCACATAGCACACACGCAAGCCACTGTGTGCAGACCACCTGACAGAAAACCCAGGCAACCGCAAACATACCACACAGCCACCATGCGCACCACTGCAGCATGGCACCAAAGCCAGCTGCAAAGCAGACACAGACACAGATGACTACCAAAATAGAAATGTATTAAAAGCAGCAACCAACTACAACAACAAACTATTTACAGGTGAACAAGGATAGGGGGCAGGGAATGGGGAGGCCACAATCTGGAATGTAGGCTGGGGAAGGGAGGTGGGGAGACAGGGGACATGGTAGGCTGTGTACAATGGAGGAATGGGAGGGGTGTCAGTGGAAGGGAGGGTGATGCAGGCCAACAGGCCCCTCGGGAGGTCCACGTCCACCGGCACCTTTGCCACCTTCTCCTCTGTGGCTGGAACAGGGCCCGCCGTATGATGCGGGTCACTGCAAGTGTGGCCGTGGCAACCCTCAAGATCCACTCCAGCAGCCTGGTATGCGCATCCACCAGATGGGCACATAGGACAAAGGAGGGGACATGGATGAGTGCACACCCACATGACTCTACCCCACCCACCATGCACAGTGGACAGTGGTGGCATACACCCTGTTGGGGGCACACAGTTGACCACAGTGTGTGTGCCCACACGAGCCATCATCCCGACCACCCACAGCCACACACAGCACTGTACACCACCACCAGCCATGCGCAGCATGCCACAGCCATGGCAGCCAAGTGAACGGACATTGCGTGGGGCTGTCAGTGGCCTGGCTGGGACCCGGATGCACCCACAGCCCACCCACAGTGGCCACACACATGTGCCCAGGGCACAGCATGGTGCAATGGACCATGCTGGCGAAGCACGGCATGTACTGGCCATGTGCACGGGGGCTGTGGTCCACCCCTACCCCACACAACAGCATACACCACCAAACTGCCTACCTGCAAGCTGCGGCCTGACTGGCGCCTAGCCACCTGCACCTGCCAGCTGGGCAGAATCCCTCCACTGTGTGACACCACCAGGCTGCTGCCATCCTGCAGTGGCACCCGCCAGCTGGGCTCTGTGCCGATCTTCAGGGCCTAGTAGGGAGACAGTGAGAGACAGACATCAGCACCGGGGCAGCAACACACTGCCCCCTCCCCCAGCATAGTATACCCAATGACCCAACACAGCGGAAATGTCGTAGACCAGCACATCTACAGTGCACTGCCATGGGCGGCAGCATTCTCAGCCACTGCCCCCCACCCACAGCAGCACGGCGTGACACCCACTGACAACCCACACAACACCGACATAGCATGGATGGGGATATGTGCACTCACCTGGCCGTGGCACAGCGCCCCTCTGGACGCGTGTCTGCAGTGTCTGGAGATGGTCTGGGTCCCTCCTCTGCAGGGCACCGTACCTGTGGCGGCACTGCTCCCTGCTACGGCGCGATCCTGTGGCCTTCTCAAGTGCCTCTGCCACAACTCAGTGCATGGCTGGTCCGGGGTACCTGCCCATAGAGGGCACCGATATGTGGCCTCCAACAATGCCACCAGGTTGACCAATTTCACCTGGGTCCAATTTGGTGCTCTATGTGTGCTCCTGTGAGGCATGTGTAATGACCCAAAGTTGGAGCATCCCAGAAAGCCTAAAATTAATAAATAAATTAGGGGTTCACAGGTGCTCAGGGTACCTGCTGTAGGTGTAGGCAGCAGGATACTATGTTAAGGGACCCCTGAAAATAAAGATTCACCTCCTTATAATGAGAAACTGTAAAATAATGCAGAAAAGTGCCCTGTGCACTTTACAGTATGGTCAAAAAGCAGATTTAAAAGCAATATATGTCACAATGGCCTGGATGGAATGCTGTGCTGAGTGGCTCACGCACAGCATTCCACTCCAGTCAATCTAGAACCCTGGGGGGTTTCAACTTTAAAAAATATTTGTTCTGTTAGTCAGTTGAGCCTGGGCAGTGGTAGAGGAGACAGGACACAGAAGTCAAGGGACAGTTTAGGGCTTACCTTGTTGAAGCCGTCCCTCTGGGCTTGCTGTGGTCCTGTGCTGACTCCCCTGCCTGAAGACTCCTTTCTCTGCTTTGTTCCGTGGTCCACAGTGCCATCGGGGCACCACGAATAAGTAAAACGTCCATTTGCCGTGGTTTGGGCTTGTTAGCCCGTTGTTTATTATTTTGGCCCCGAGTATTTCCTAAGTTTATTTTGGTCCCTCGATCGAAGCTCCCGCTAGCCGCATAGCGCCTGGGGACGCTGTCGGGTCAGTCTCTAGGGCTCCCTTGGCCGCCCCTCCTCCCCATCTGCCTGCACGCTTTCCTCCCACTGCCAGCAACCCTCCCGCCTCCCTACAGCACAGCAACCTCCAGAAGACAGTGGAGTGGTGAGTCGGCGGCAGCACAAGAAGAGTGCTGATCGCCTGTTTAAAAGGGAGACTTTGTTTTGTGTGCAGCGCCCTGAAGGCGCTGAGAAGTGCAACTAAGTGCCACAGGGGAATCAGGTCATTAGGACCCCGATTTAATATTCAAAAGGAGGCGGGACTTAGCGATGCCCACAGGGAAGGGTCAGGACAGTAAGGCCAGTATAGCGGCCTATGAATATTGATGTGGAGACGGGATTTGGGGCGGTGATTTGTTACTGAGTGGCAGCAGCTCTTGGAGAGCTGCGCAGTTCAGGCCCAATAGAAAGAGGGGCACCAGGCCCATTATAAAGAGGGGCACCAGGCCCAATATTAAGTGGGGCACCAGGCCCATTATAAAGAGGAGCACCAGGCCCAATACAAGGTGGGGCACCAGGCCCATAGTAAAGAGGGGCACTAGGCCCAATATAAAGTGGGGCACCAGGCCCAAGTTTTGGTAGGGCGTCAGGCCCGAGGTAAAAGTAGGGCATTAGGCCTGAGGTAAAGCTTAGTGGTACTATATGGAGGCCCCGGCCCAGCGGAATAGGGCAAGCCAGCCTAGTGGTACTATAGGGAGGCCCCGGCCTAGCGGAATAGGGCAAGCCAGCCTAGTGGTACTAAAGGGAGGCCCCGGCCTAGCGGAATAGGGCAAGCCAGCCTAGTGGTACTAAAGGGAGGCCCCGGCCTAGCGGAATAGGGCAAGCCACCCTAGTGGTACTAAAGGTAGGCCCCGGCCTAGCGGAATAGGGCAAGCCAGCCTAGTGGTAATAAAGGGAGGCCCCAGCCTAGCGGAATAGGGCAAGCCAGCCTAGTGGTACTAAAGGGAGGCCCCGGCCTAGCGGAATAGGGCAAGCCAGCCTAGTGGTACTAAAGGGAGGCCCCGGCCTAGCAGAATAGGGCAAGCCAGCCTAGTGGTACTAAAGGGAGGCCTTAGCCACGACGCCTAGAAGGAGATCCTATTCCAGAAGACCCTACATTTAGAAACAGGGGTTCATTTAAGAGTGTTCGATTTGCCTATACTGTGAAACTACTGTAATTACTGTACTGCTTATGCTGAACTATTGCTCTAAGTACCTGAACTATTGCCCTAAGTACCTGAACTATTGCTCTAAGTACCTGAACTATTGCTCTAAGTACCTGAACTATTGTCCTAAGTACCTGAACTATTGCTCTAAGCACCTGGACATTGGCCCTTACAAGTAAGAATTACTCCTGAAGTTATAATTTGCCCTCTTTCAGCAAATTATTGTATCATTCCACAGTTCTTTGGGCATTTTTCAGTTATATGGTTACTACTGTACGAAGACAGTCTCAATCTTCTTCCACACTGCAGTCCCATAGTGTGGTCTGTAACACCACGTACTCAGAATCAGTCTCTACTCAGAAGAAGACGTCCTCTCAGCATTCTTCACTTCTGTGAGATCATCCATCAACTCATCACGTCCATCTGTGTCGTCCGCTGAAGTCGAGTCCATCGCCATTCGCATGTCGACTCCGCCGCTTTCGTTGCTCTCACAGCTTGCGAGTCTACCAAATCCATCATGACAGCCGTGGCCAGTGTCGCCCGTATGGTTCCTGTTCCAGATGTCCCTTAAGTTGGTCGCCTTCAGAAGAGTGAGCTCATCCTGGAGAACCTAGTCTGTGCCGCTCCTGGTCGTTCGCCAAAAGTCAAGTCCGTCGAAGCCCAGTGCGGGACGCATCCACCATTTCTTTGTTTTGTGTTAGTTCTTGATCCTAGGATTACAGAGTCAACCATCATCTCTTCAGATTCTTATGGTTTCTGGTCCTGTCAGAGTTCCTTCTGAGTTCAGCTGGCCCGTGGAGTGCCGCAGCATCAGTCAGGTCGTGGTAGTCCTCCTTCGGATTCATCGCCACTCAGATCTTGATCTATCTTCATCCTTGGCAACCCTGGAAGTGGGTTTTGGCTGAGGAACCCTTTCTTTTCAGTGTGTTATCTCAGGTACCAGTTGCTCTGGTTCTAAATTCCGGCAGCCTTGGAGACAGTGAGCTTTTGCCGACTAAACATATGGTCTGTTTACCAAACCTCTCACCACCCCAGTGGCCTTATCTAGGTCTTTGCTGGGAATTGTGATTAGGGTTCTACAGTTCTGTTTTACTTCCCTTGTAGCTACCAACGAAGAACGATGGTGTACATGAAGATGCCGGATCTCTGGACTCTTGTAATAACTAGACTCTGATGGAAATGTGTGGTGATAATTACCCTAGTACAGTTCTGAGTAACTTATGTTACCTGATCCTCATCTAAGAGTATAGAAGTGTAGAATAATTTCAGAATAAGAGTGGCAGTAGGCCTAAAGTCTATTCTTGTGGTAGTAATCTTAGTAGTAGTAGATAAAAGTATTTCTCTGTTTATTGCCCTATTGTTCTCGGGCAACCCCTCCTCCCTCTTGTGACTGTGTCTCTCTTCCCTTGGTACAAAATACAGTAAATGCCCTGCGGGCATTGAAGCACTAAGTTGACTCCTGCCTCTCCTTGTCTGGGTAACGGTTATCCTATCCACCTAATTTGGACCTTGGTGCCTCGCTCATCTCTTTTCACCACCGTTAGAGTACAGCACTTCACAGAGCACCTCCAGCTCATCACATCACGAGCATCACACATGGCTGCATCCAGTACTGCAGAAGCATCATGGTGCTGGTGAGCACATGAGATGCACGTGCGATGGATGGGCAACATGCCTGGTGATGCGCTGCCATCCCTGATTGCGCATTGGCAGGGATGCGCGATAAGGCTGAGGCAATGCTGGCACGTGCTGCAGGCACCCGAGGGTCAAGGGGAACACACACAGGTCAAAGGGCGGCATGTGCACTGTGCGCATCAGTGTGATAGGGCATGGATAGCATGGTGCACGATTGGGTCCAGTGTGCCCCATGGGTCATGTGCCAATAGTGCACGGGCACCAATGGGTGTACAGCGCATGTGTACCACTTGCCCAATAATGGCAGAGCACCATGCTGCCTGTAGCACACTGTGCGTAGGACGTGCCACCACCATACGCGACGTCAGTGTGCTCAAACACTGTACCATGCGGACTGCGCACGTCCCACAGATGCACCATGACATGCGCATGAGCAACTCCACTACGCAATGCGCATTTCCGCAATATTCAGCAGGCATATGCAAATTAGCAGATCAGCGTATCCATGGCGCATCAGAGGCATTTGCATCTCATTACAGTTGTGCATTCCCTCATTTGCGTGTGATGCGCTATAAAGTCACCATGTGGCAGCACAGGCACCAGACCGGTATTGCATCCTTCACAGGTAGGATGACAGGCACTGGGCATGTCAGGACTGTGGGGGGCCCTCGTGTGTGGCAACCATCACTAACCACATGTCCTCACCCACAGGAACAGCATGTCGGAGCAAGAGGAAGTTGAGGAGCGGGGCCTGTACGGAAGCGCAGGCCCAATCTCACAAGGGAGGAGTGCGATGCACTATATGACTTCTACCTGTACCAGGAGCCCCTCCTGAGTGGCTCCACAGGCACCCAGCAGGCCAGGGTGGAAGCATGGATGGGTGTAGCCAGGGCCGTGAACCTGCATGGCGTCCATCAGAGGTTGGTGCAGGAATGCAAGAAGAAGGTGGGTATGGACTTCAGGCGGATCAAGGAGAAGGTGGCAGCCATCCGGGCTGCACATGCCGCCACAGGCAGTGGACAGCCTGGGGTGCCACAGCTGACACCGCAGGAGGAGCTTGTGGTGATGACTATGCAGCGCAGCTCCATTGAGGGCATTCCTGGTGGTGGATTCCAGATGGACGGTAGCTCTTCACTGCATGGTAGATACAGCGGCACATGGGGATGTGGATAAGGGGTGCATTGGGGCAGGGGTGCGTGGTGGCAGCACTGATGTGTATATGTTCCCTTACAGATCCTGAGCACCTGCGTGCAGATGCAGGGGGGGTGGTGGTGCCCACCATGGGTGATGTCAGGGACCAGGAGGAGCGCCCATCCACCTCCACCGGGGTCCGTGGCCTGGAACCCCACCGGACCCACCACACTGTACACACAGATGTCTGTGGCGTGGGCACAGACGAGGCCCAGGCATTGTTTCAGTGGGATGCCAGCCATGGCATCCAGTATGCTGAGACAGTGATCAGGGCGGGGTCTGCGTCCGATGATGACATGACCGCTACCCAGGACAGTGGTGATGCTGCACAGGAGGAGGCACCCCTACCACGCACCAGACATGGCAGTGCCGATGGTGCCCGGGTAGCACTGGCAGACCCGCCAGTCACACTGCGCAGTGTTGCGGTAGCCACCGTACCTGCAGTGCAGTCAAGCCCGTCTGGCGGTGGAGGTGCAGCCTCGCCGGCGACATTGTGCTCACAGTGGCCAGAGGGGCAGCGGCCGCAGCAGGACGGTGCTGAGGGTGGACCGGGTGCAGTGTCCACTGCCAGTGCACTACAGACATTACAGGCCCATAAGGGCCCCTCTGTGCAGCCCACACCTGCATGGGGGGCTGTGCCACGAGGCTGCACAACCCCCTGCGGGTTGGCATGATGCCCATGCCCCCCAGGGCGCCGACCCGCTTGACAAGCACACCCATCTGTTCAGGGCATCCATGGAGCAACAGATGCAGGTCATGGCAAGGGTGCGTGCACTACGCACTGAGCTGCACCAGTCCGCAGGGAGGCATGACCGGGACTTTCAGCAGCTCCTGGCTGAGGCCACATGCTTGTGGGAGGACATGACCGCAGGTCTGGATTGGCTCACTGCTGCAGCCATGGCTGGCCTGGCACCACTGGCCACCCTGGTGCAGGGCCGTCCACGGCAGTCACCGTGGAGTGCATTTTCCACCCCTCAGTCCCGGCGTCATGCAACCCCAGCATTATCATCACTGGGATCAGCTGTGGGCATCCTGGGCACACCTGGAGTGGGCCTGTTCAGGGACCCGCAGATGCCTGTGAGAGACCGGTTGCATTCTCACAGCAACATGTCTGGGGTATGTCTGTGACACCCCCGTGGCCGCCACACAGCCTGCGTCTGCTGGGTGGTCTAAGCGGGGCCATCCACATGTCCATGGTGGCTGTGCACCTGCACGGCAGACATGATCCACCGCCATCCCTGTCCATGGTCTGCCATAGCCCTGTATGCATGGGGGTGTGGTATGTGCGTGAACGTACCTGGACCATGACATCCGAGGCTGCATGTCATGCCTGCCTTGTGCACACCCTCCCAGCCACTGGCCACCGTGGCATGTGCATGATGATGCCATCACAGCAACGGCCACCACAGTGCACTGGTGTTCAGCGTCTGACACACACCCGTTGGCGGCCTCAGGGTGTGTGTGTGTGTGTGTGTGTGCCCGTGTGACTGTGCCTGTGTGGGTGTGGGTGTGTGGGGCTCTGTGGGTGGGGTCCACTGTTCTGTCAGAGGTGCTTCCACAGTGACCTGTCCCATGTCCGTCAATGCTCTCCTCTGGCTGTGTCTGTTGTGAGGCCCTGCCAGCCATGCCTGTTTACCGTGCCCCGGTCCCTGTGACAAGTGTGTGGACCAGTTCACCTACCTGCATGCACCATAGTGCTCCTCTGCAATGGTGTCCCTGTGCCACTGGGCCATCCTGCACAGCCGGGTTTCCATCATCTGGGGGGGATGCCCACCACCATTGGCCCTGGCATCTGTGTCGTCCCCACTGCTGTTCCCCTCTTCAACCTCAACAGCTATCCCATGGTCAGTGGCCATGTTGTGTAGCACACAGCAGGCCAGGAATAAGCCACAGGCCTTTGAAGGGCTGTACTGTAGGGCACCGCCAGACCTGTGCAGGCAATGGAAACATGCCTTCAGCAGTCCAAACGCATGCTCGATGATGTTCCATGTGCTGGCATGTGCCTTGTTGTATCTATCCTGCACTGGGGTCAACAGGCGCCGGTACAGGGTGAGCAGCCAGGGCCTGAGTGGGTATCTGCTGTCACCTGTGGGGGAACATGTTGGGTTAGCATGTTGTTCAGTGTGGCTGCCCCCCCTCCTACACAGCCAAACCCTCTACACCCCATGCATAGCATCTCCCCCCCACACCCTGCCCTGTTGCACAGGGCTGCCCTTTCCTGCTGCATACTCACCTACTAGGTGGCTGGTGGGGCTGTCCCCACTCTCAAACCTGCAGCACAGTGCAGACTGGTGCCAGATGAAGCCATCATGTGCTCCCCCAGGGTGTGTGGCACAGACATTGATTATGCGCCTTTTTGGCATCACACACCACCTGGCAGTTGACACTGCGGTAGCCCTTCCTGTTGATGTAGGCCACCCCCTCTGGCCCCAGTGGTGTGCGGATGCCTAAGTGGGTGCAGTCAATGGCCCCTAGCATGCCAGGCATACGTGCAACCCTGTGGAACTCCTGCATGTTTGCTGTACGCTCCACCTGTGTGCTGGGGAAGTGGATGAATTCCGCAGCATGTGGCAGCAGTGCGTTGAGGAACTGTGTGAGGAGCCGCAATGCGGCTGACTAGGTTATGCCTGTGGTGTCCCCTGTTGGTCTCTGGAAGATGCCTGTGGCGAGCAGGCACATCACGGCCATGACCTTGGTCTCCACTGACAGGGCGTGTCTCCGCCTTGTGGGTGCCTGCATCTCGTCACTGCACAGCTCATAGAACTGCCTCAGAATCGCCCGGTTCAGGCGGTACCAGCCCACAATCTCAGTGTCACTATACTGTTCGAAGGTGGTGCAGGCACGGTACCACCTGTTCCAGGCATGCCACCGGGCCCTTCCACGGCCGTGCTGCTCAGCTGCCTGCCTCCTCACACCCCTCATTACCGCCTCCATCTGGAATATTGCACTGGCCATGGCCCAGCCTGTCCGACCCCCCCCTACAGCTGTCTCCCTGGGCTTCCCCGGCTTTATGCTGCTGCTTGGACCCCTGCAGTGGGTGCACTTCTGTGTTGGGGAGCCACATGCACAGTCTGGCCTGCCCATGGGCTCAGTCTGGGCCATGCACTATGTCCCACTGCCCATTGCACCTCCTGCCTCTGTGACTGTCTTGCACCCCTGCTGCTGTCCTGCTTGGCCAATGGCCCTCACCCTGTCACTGTCTCACACTGTCTCTGTCCCTCACTCTGTCTCTCTCTCTCACTCTCCCTCCCTCTCCCTCTCTCACCCCTTCTCCCCTGGGTGCAAGCCACCATCCCCTGTTTGCTCCATCCTTTTATAGGCTCAACTTTGCTCCACACATGTCCCAGTTGCTCCGCACCTGCACCATCGGCCTGCTGTTGAATATCGCACTGCGCTGTTTATTCATGGCTACGCCCCCTGCACTTGTGCTTGCATTCATTAGGGTTGTGCATTGGCACACTGCGATTTGCACTGCGCATTGTCACCCGCTGAATATTCCTCTTTGGCGCATATCCGCTGTTGTGCTGGTGCATCTCACTTGTGCCTTGCTCAACCGCTTTGAATATCCCACCCCCATTGTTTTATTCCATTACTTGAATGTGCATTGTGATTTCATTTATTTAACTCATAATTTTAATGGTGTTGACTGCTATCATGCATTACTATGGCTTTTGTTCAATTTATGCAAGTTATTTAGAGGCATACAACTAATAAGTTTTGGGGGGTTTGTGTGACCATGGCTGGAACTACAGTATTATACAATTTTAAAAAATATATATATATTTTTTTTCATTTAGTAGACTTTATTGACATTTTCATTTATTACATGGCAGAGAGCAACAAGAAGAGATTAAAGATACAATTAAAGAACAATTAAAGATACCAGTCTCCACTATCCACCCCTTCCCTCCTCCCACCCATCCCGACCCAAAACCCTCAACCCCACCCACCTTCCTCCTTGGTACACACCTTCACTAGATTAATGAGGAGAGTCATTTAGACAATTGAATAGTTAAAGTATTAATAGAGCATGTAGGGGGCCCCACACAGTAATATAATAATGAAGTCTATCAGACATCTGGGCAATGAGCTTTTCGGCCTGGAGGGCAGAGAATTTCCTTCAACCATTCAGCTGTAGTAGGTACAACCTGGTCAAGCCAATGGCACATAATTATTTTCTTGGCACATAAGGCAATAAGAGCCATATGTTTATATTGAGTCCCCAATAAAGATGTACCATAATTACCCAGAATACAAATGCCAGGGGTAAATGCATCAGCAAGGCCCAACAAGGGACCTAAGTTGGCTTTAATGGCAGACCAGAAAGGCAAAACTTTATCACATTCCCATAATACAGGTATATGTAATAAGGTACCATTTTAAAAATATTTTGCATGGGTAAACCAACTGATATGACACACGGTTAATCAAACACAATCAACTTTAAGTGTGATAAATCTAATCTCAAAATTATGTAGAATGAAAACTGAAACAGACAGTTATGATGAAAATGATCAAACTTATAAGATGCAGTTTGTAACAGTATATATATAGAGAGAGACTTAGAGAGATGACAGGTTTGTGCAGAGTGAAATTCTCTGCCAGACATTCAGCTGAAAACTGGATTTATTCACTAAAGTCCCACACAGCATTTGTGTTAGCAGGTCTAAAAAAAATGTGCATTTCAATAAAAGTAGTACAATGTTCTGTATATAAAAAATAGTGAGTCAAGATGGCTCACTGTGTCACTAACAATAGCAGCTGTCAAGGAGGATTCTTTGTGATAATGGTGCTGATAAAACAGCGCTGATAGAAAACAGGGAAGAAAAAACAGCCCCAAGCAAAACAGTACAGAGCACTACACCATGCTCCAACATCGGTGCTGGTACACTTGCTTTTTTTGCAGGGGGTTTTCCCACCCAATTCTATAATTATAATAACCATCACTGGGGATGACATTGAGGGAGAGGGAAAAGCTTGGGAGGGGGGCTACTCCAAGTGGGGACACAGGTCGGGAGGGGAAGAATGTTGGGGGTGGCAACCTGAGAGTACAGGGGAACAAAGTCGGGAGGGTGGCCAGAATGGGAACATAGAAACATAGAGACATAGAATTTGATGGCAGATAAGGACCACTTGGCCCACCCAGTCTGCCCATTTCCCTACCTAATGGATAAGCTGCAGATCCTAGTTAACCAGCAGCCTACTTCTTCCTACCCCCACCCCTTAGAATTGCCTTATGACTGTCCCATGCATGCTTGAATTCCACCACTGTTTTTGACTCCACAACCTCCTCCGGAAGGCTGTTCCATGCATCCACAACCCTCTCTGTGAAGAAATACTTTAAATTACCTCTGAGCTAATCCTCTTATATCTTCAAATTGTGCCCCTTGTTCTTGCACACCTCTTATTTTGAAAGATGCTACCTCTTGGACTTTGTTGATTCTCTTGAGGTACTTGAAAGTTTCTATCATGTCCCCCCTCCTCCTTTCCTTGAGGCTATACATATTAAGCTCCTTAAGTCTCTCTTCATATGTCTTCCAGTGCAGACCCTGCACAATTTTAGTTGCCCTCCTCTGGACAGCTTCCATCCTGTCTATGTCTTTGAGGAGATTGGGTCTCCAGAACTGCACGCAGTACTCCAGATGGGGTCTCACCAGCTGTCTGTATAGAGGGATAATAACTTCCTGTTTTCTACTGGTGATGCCTCTCCCTATGCATTCCGGTATCCCCCCAGCCCTCCTTGCTGCCCTCTCGCATTGTTTGCCCACCTTCAGGTCATCTGATATGACTACCCCCCAGTCCCTTTCCATTTTTGTTGTTGTTAGTATCTCACCCCCCATTGTGTACTCTTCCCCTTGGTTTTTGTTTCCCAGGTGCATTACCTTGCACTTCTTAGCATTGAATCTAAGCTGAAATACATTTGACCATTCCTCTAACCTTGCCAAGTCCCTTCTCATCCTTTCCACCCCACCTTGTGCATCAACTCTGTTGCAGATCTTTGTGTCATCTGCAAAGAGACATACTTTTCCTTCCAGTCCCTCTGCAATGTCGCTTATAAAGACATTGAAGAGGACCGGTCCTAATACTGAACCCTGCGGTACCCCACTAGTAACCCCCTTTCTTCAGAGTGGACTCCATTTACTATTGCTCTGTGTCCTATTCTCCAGCCAATTCTTTACCCAGGCTGTCATCTTGGGACCCACTCCCAGGCTGGCTAACTTGTACATTAATCTTTTGTGTGGGACTGTGTCAAATGCCTTGTTAAAGTCTAGGTAGGCCATGTCCATAGCCCCTCCCTGAGCTACTACTTTGATCACCCAGTCAAATAAATCTATCAGATTTGTCTGGCATAACCTTCCCACTGTGAATCCATTCTACCTTGGGTCCTGTGCCCCTCTGGCCTCTAGATACTCGACAATTCTTTCCTTCAGAAGTGGTTCCATAATTTTTCCTACCACTGAGGTTAAACTAACAGGTCTGTAGTTTCCTGCGTCTGCCTTGCTCCCACTTTTGTGAAGGGGAATCACATCTGCCCTCCTCCAGTCCTCGGGTACCACCCCATCCTCCCATGATTTGTTAAAGAGGGTAGTCAGTGGTGTCACTAGTTCTACCCTTAGTTCTTTTAGAATTCTGGGAAGAATCCCATCAGGCCCCATTGCTTTGTCCACCTTCAGTTTTAAGAGTTCTTTTAGAACCCTTTCTTCTGTAAATGGGCTGGTATCAACTTCTGTATCCAGAGTGTTTCTACTGTTTGTTTTAGGTACCTCCCCCTCTTCCTTTGTAAATACTGAGCAAAAATATTTGTTTAGTATCTCTGCCTTTTCACAGTCACCCTCTGCCCACCCTCCCTCCCTTTATTAAACCTCACTATCCCTCCCTTGGTCTTCCTTCGCTCCCTGATGTACCTATAAAAGGTTTTATCCCCCTTCTTAACTGAGTTGGCTATCTTTTCCTCGGTTTGGGCCTTTGCTGTTCTGACTGCCTTCCCAGCTTCCTTTTGCTTTAACTGATACAGTTCTCTGTCCTGCTACACTTGCTTTTTTTGCAGGGGGGCTCTTCCCCCACCCAAGAAAAAACAAAACAAAAAAACAGCACTACAGCCCATCCAAAACCTGGGTCCACCAGCCACATAGGCAGTGATTCTAACCAGTACACCACATGGCCAGCTCGGAACTGGCCTGATGAACAACTACCTACAGTATATACTTCATCAAATAACCATATGTTTGACTCCCTGCTGAAACGAAAGTGCTGAACTTACAATGTGCTTCTATTAGACCATAGCTCATTTCACGATTGCTATTTTTACCTTGCCCAAATGGACTCACTGTAATAGAGTCACTCTATTCATGGGATACTATCAAGAAGCTGTCAAATCACACATACACACACACACACACACACACACACACACAGTCTATGAGGATAAGCACTGATTGCTGTGCTGCTCTGTGCCCTTTGAGCCAGGCAGGGACTCTTGATGGTGCAGGTCTGTGCCACCCCGTGTCCCCCAGTCTCAATAGGTACTGTTAAAGTTGAAAAATTGCAACTGCCAAGTCCCCTTAGCCCAGTGGGAACTTTCATTTTTGCAATCATGTTTTGCCAGGACCCTTTGCTCTATGTGGACTTTTATTTCCATGGTGTCGCCACTCTTGAGTCCCTAAGCCAATGGGGACCATAACACTCACAGCTCTGCTTCTTTCTCAGCCTATTATTCTGAGATCCACATGAGACATGTGTAGTACAGGGGTTAAATGAGGTCTGTCCCTAGTAATGTGGGACATTTGAGAGGTACAGCTAACCAGGACCTTAACTTTTGTGGCTCTGCAACTCTTCTGACCCTAGCCTTGCTTGGAAAGCTGCCCCTATTGTGGATGAGGATGATCATGACAAATTGGGCAGCATTGTCAGGAGGGACATCTGCTTTGGGGACAGCACATTTGGTTAAAAAGAAAAATAAACAAAGATTGCACATATCTCTTTGTGTAGGATTTGTGTGCTGTGTGTGTCCATGTGTGAAACTATGTATGTCATGTGTGTATGCATTAAAGTATGACTGTGAGCTGGGTGGATGACAGTGCAGAGAGCATGGGGTTGCTCATGTATCAATGAATGTCAATGGCATTGAGGGTCCTGTATATCATATCTTATGACCTCAGTGGTCAAGGGCACTTTTTTATAGCCATTGTAGGGTGGTGAAAGGGACACACTCTGTCTCCAGCCTTAGATTGTCAGGTTAGTGGTTCACTTAGTTTCATAGAAATACAGAAACATAGAATTTGATGGCAGATAAGGACCACTTGGCCCACCTAGTCTTCCCATTTCCCAACCTAGTGAATAAGCTGCAGATCTTAGTTAACCAATAGCCTACTTCTTCCTACCCCCCACTAGAATTTCCTTATGTCTGTCCCATGCATTCTTGAATTCCCCCACTGTTTTTGACTCTATGACCTCCTCAGAAAGGCTGTTCCATGCATCTACAACCCTCTCTGTGAAGAAATACTTCCTCACATTACCTCTGAGCTGTCCCCCCCATCTTCAAATTGTGCCCCTTGTTCTTGTACATCTCTTTATGAAAATGCTACCTCTTGGACTTTGTTGATTCCCCTGAGGTATTTGAAAGTTTTTATCATGTCCCCCCTCTCCCTTCTTTCCTCGAGGCTATACATCTTAAGCTCCTTTAGTCTTTCTTCATATGTTTTCTGCTGTAGACCATGCACCATTTTGGTTGCCCTCCTCTGGAGAGCCTTCATCCTGTCTATGTCTTTGCGGAAATGGGATCTCCAGAACTGTACACAGTACTCCAGATGTGGTCTTACCAACTATCTGTACAGAGGACCAACAACTTCCTGTTTTCTACTGGTGATGCCAATCCCTATGCATCCCAGTATGACTCCTGCCCTCCTTACTGCCTTCTCATGTTGCTGGCCCACCTTTAGGTCATCTGATATGACTACCCCAAAGTCTCTTTCCATTTTTTTTGTTGTCAGTATCTCGCCCCCCATTGTGTACTCTTCCTCTGGGTTTTTGTTTCCCAGGTGCATTACTTTGCACTTTTTTGCATTGAATCTAAGCTGCCATACATTTGACCATTCCTCCAACCTTGCCAAGACCCTTTTGCATCCTTTCCACCCCACTTTGCATATCAACCCTGTTGCAGATCTTTGTGTCGTCTGCAAAGAGACATACTTTGCAGTGTGTGAGGCTAGTAGGGCACAGACTGACAGACTATTGGGAGACAAGGGTAGGGCTGGTGAACATGGTTTTGTTTAGTTAATATATTGCTATAAAATATTTGATTTTTGTAGGTACGTTCCATAGTTTTTCAATTTTTCATTCTGATGGAGGTAGAGAGGCAGGCATTGCTTTAATTCCACCACCCCATAAAAAAACTGTTTGGAGTCATTCATCCTCTTGTGTCTTACAGGAGGTGTTTTAAAAATATATAAAAGTGGGACATCAATTACTTTTTGGGGGAGCTGACACAAGTGTAGATTTATTACTTTTTGGGGGAGCTAATATAAGTATATACAGTATTTGCTGTTACAGTTTTGTTTGGAAAAATCTGTACAGAATAGTGTCAAATGATACAATGACTTCCTCATAATTATAGTTTCACACCTACAGTTAAGAAACTGAATCCAGTATTAAAATGTTTTTCTGATAAATATTAAGTTTTCAGGACACAGTAGATGTGCCAATGGCAGCATCTTGTCAAAATAAAATCCCCCCAAAGTCAATATTTCTCAGTGTGCTAAAGGGTTGCTAAGAAATAATTTATCAGAAGTTGTATTTATTGTTTTTGATAGCTGTAATGTATACCTTTGCTCTGTAGCGATGTTTCAAAATGGTGTTAGAGTTGTTGAGCGTCTAATGGCTATGTTGCCAGCCAAAGTGGATCACAGACCTTCCAATATGTTTTACAGAGATGGGCTGCTTACAATCTCTTCCAGGCTTTCAAAGTGCCATTCTCACACTTCAGTGCACCAAAGGATTATGCCCTCGCTGACTCTAATTCTGCACAAAATTACACCTCAAAAAACCTATAGAACAGGTCATATGCACACACAGTTATTTTCAAAAAACTCAACACTTGATACAAACTTGGCATTTGAAACCATCTGCATAGAAATTATCATGTATCTGGATAGATACAATCACACTGACAGCATTACTAGGTACTACCGTGCTGTCAGCTCCTGACAGAAAATTGTATTTTCTTTGGTAATGGCCCTAATTTAACACACTATTCATTCTGTCAGACCACTAAAAATTCACAGCAAGCAAACTTTATTTTAGATAACTAAGACACTTTCAAGCATGTAGAAAAAATTATTCAATAACTTTCTTGCAGTAGTACTAAGAGAATAGAGCTGCCAAACTACACAGCACAGCTTGGTCAGCGCCTATGAGGATATTGTAGCCAAAAATATCAATCTAACCCACAAAGAATAAAATAATGGAATAAAATATACAAAACCATGTCCTGCAAAAACCAAGGTGTTGGCATACACACACAAAACATCATTTGGTATTTATTAATTTGATGTAATAAAGATCTCAATGGCACTGGATCGGGAAGGTTATGAGCTGTCACATTATGGCTATCATTGCACTGACATCACTTTGCCATATACAGGGGAAGTGACTATACTATCATGTGATCACTACTTTTCACACTACTCTGATGTCTCCAGCTGAAATCATGATCATACCAGGAGAGACACTGTCCATAACATTTGCTTTTCTGTCACTTTGTATTATATTTTTGTATTAAAAGCATAGTAGATGAATATTAAGTCCATCTAACATAAATTGAAGCATTTTAGCCACACACAACATGCTCATTTCACCTTTAAACTGTGGAAAAAAGTTCAGCAGAACTGACCACTGACAGTGATCAGTTCTGTCAAATTGTTTTCCACAGTTTAATACAATAATCCACAATTCATACATTTATTGTACCATTTTAAGTCAGAATTTCTGTGAAAGTTACCAAAATGCACTCTGAAATTTCACAAAAGCAAAATTCTGACTTTCTTCAAAATTACAGTGGCAGAACTTTAATTTTGCATAGCCTGTGAGATATCAAACTGAGGTCACCTTTGCCAAGCTCTGGTGCTGTCCTGGTGGAAGTAAAAGAACCCAAGGCACTTTTTGCAAGAGTAGAGGTATTTTTTATTTGAAAAGAATACTTACAATCAATACAGCAAATATAATTACACTAAATAGCTATATACAGCTCTATTCAGATTTCATATTATTAAGCCAAAACATAGAAAAAAATACTTTGATGAAAAACTTGATTTTGAGATTCTGCCCTGCTCATAAAAACAAAAATATGGCTGAAGACTACATTAACAGTCTTCATTCTAAATCTGAGCAACACAGTGCATCCTTTAAGTATTTCTATTTAAGTAAATAACTCTGCTAAAGACATGTATTTACATTCTTTTTGATAAATAGATGTTAACTTTCCAGAAATGGAACATATTACTATCTCTGGAGGTAAATATTGTTATAAAAGAAGTTTGCATAGAGATCACCATAAATAAAACTTAATACAAGTAAAGATTAATCTGATTGTACTAGGGTCATATCTTTGCAAAGCCTTTGATTCCCCTAAGATCACATTCTCACATGTTGTGGATAACTATGCTTGATCTTTCCATAACTGTGCTAATTTAGTCCAGAAAGAAACTACATAAGGGCACTCTATGGAAAGATGTTCCATGGTTTCAAAGGTAGTTGTGCAATCTCATCTAAGACAAAATCTCTCATTAATACTTTTATGTTTTGAATTATTCTTTACCTCCAAATGATCATGACAACTAAGTCACAGAACATCCCACATTTTAGGTGGTGTTGTTTTGTCTTCTAAATACCTTCTTATTTGCTCAAATTTCATCTGAGGAATACAGTACCTTTTGTAACTCACTTTTTTCTGAAAATGTTGCTCCATTATAATGTTATAAATCTTTTCTTGTGACTTATTTTTATGCTAGAGAGTTCTATATTCCAGGTTCTTAGTTTATCTAGTACCGAATAAATGTACTTAGGGGTGGAAATTTAGTTTCCTAAGTTTCTTCACATTCACTTCCCAGTTATCTGCTAATGGGGTCATCCAGTTATGAGTCCAATGATTCCATGCTTTTTGTACTGCTCTTGAATACCAGGAAAAGTTCCAGTAAATAAACAGACTGTGATAAATGACTATGGGATTTATCAGATTTCAACCTCCCAATTTTATTTTCAGATATAACACATTTCTTTTAATGGAGTTCAGCCTGCTTCCTCATATTATTTGAAATCTATTGTTTAACAGGTTTGTTTCCAAATCCTTAAGGAGGGGGTAAACTATACTAATATACAGTACAATCCTGATTTTTTTTTTTTAACCAATTATTTTACCAGGTGAGACACACTAAGCTGAAAGCTTGTTTGCAGGTGCAACCTGGGAGCACAAGGAAGTTAAGTGACTTGCTCAGGGTCATACAGTATGCACCTAGGGGGCTGTGGGATTCAAGTCCAGGTCTCCAGATTTGCAGCTCAGAGCCTTAACCCACTGTGCCATACTGCCTCCCAATCTGATTATCAAAACTATCTGGAAGATATTAGATCAGTCCAGATAATCGAAAGTCTGGATGATCGGTGTTTCAATAAGAATTACAGTAACTGTACTGTACTGCACTCACTGTAGCCACTACAAGCCCTGAGTGGTCTCCCCCTACTGTAGATACTGACAGTGAGTGAACAAATTAAAAAAAAAGTAGCACTCAGTGTAAACAGCATCAAGGTAAACTCTAGATTAGACTGCAAGCGGAATGCTACACACCTAACTTTATACACTGGCCCCGTTTTCAGCTGGCAATAAAATACACTCCCTCCACCTTACTTCCCTTTCTTTCTCCTTCTTAAGATGGGCTCAAGTTTTGGTACACTTGCTCAGCTCACTGTCACCAGCTTACCCACTATGGAAGGGCTCACTGTGCTCCACATCCTTCTCCAGGTACAATTGCTGGGGTAGAACTGCAAACTGAAACTCAGAGATGCTCCAAGCTGGAGTGTACCACACGTGCTGTGTGGTGGTGGTGGGGGGGGTACTGAGAAAAGATAAATATGTAAAAATGTTCAAGCCAGTGATTAGTGTACAAATACAGTACAGTGCTCTTAGTGCTCCTTTGTGTGCCATGAGAGAAAATACAAATTTATCCAGGGGAGAGTTGTGATAGCAGGTACAGTCCACACTCACATTTTAGGCTGCCCGCATGGCTCTCTCCCTTGGATGTCTTCCACTGCAGTGACTGCTTGTGGCAGAAATAAATTGAGCTGCATAACAATAGTGAAATGCTGATTATCCAGTCCCAGTCATCCTATTCCCCATTCTAAACACCAGGGAACAAGGGTCATATCCATTAGATTGAGATCTCTGGATGGTCAGGGGGGTTCAGATAATCAGGATTCTACTGTAAATGAATATGGGCTATATAAAGATTTTAATTACAGCCACCTTTTTTTTTTTGTCTATCATCAATGTTTCCATATCTGGACTTTATCGTCACAAATCTTTAACATCTCTTCCCAGTTATTTTATGCCTGGTCCCCTTTCCCATATGTTAAACCTAAAATTTTAATAGGAATATCAGAGATTTCTATTTAGGGATGGATGAGTCAGCTATAACCCGGTTCTGATTCCGAATGATTTTTTTCCAAAAGGTTCTGATTTACTCTAATGAATTTTAGACCTATTTTTAGTCTGAGTATGAGAAATGCATCAATATTATTCTTTTAGATCCCTCTGTTAAAAAAATTAAATGTAACTTTTTTAAAACAAATTTTGTGTCTGTATTTTCATATTCTTTGGTCAGCAAGCAGACAACAGCAATAAACAATAAATATATAACACTCATCAGTACTGCAGTAGTGAGTCACTGAACAAGGAGGTCAAGGCATGGTACCAAAAAAATAAAAAAAATTAAAAACAAAAGCCTTTTTTTTTTATCTCTTATCAAATATTCCCTGGGCCCTCATGACCAACAAACTGTATGAAAGACAGCACTCATGATACTGGGACACTGAAAGGAGCCAACCAATTAGGGTCTGTTTTGTTTGATTGTTGTTCCTGCCAATCCTGTGTGTCAGCCAGAGTGCTGTACAGATTTTGGAGGGCGGGGTACCCACATCTCAGACTCTATGTTGCCCATCTCTGTGGCTGAACAACTACTAGGTCATATTGCCATACTACAGTTTGAAGGAGGGTGTCACATCTTAGACTCTGCATTCCTCATCCTCATGACTGAACTACCATTTGGTCATACAGCTTCATGTATTTTGAGAGGGTGGTGTTACGTCTCAGACTCTGTACTGCCCATCTCTGTCTCTGAACTAATACTACTAATTAAGTAACTAAGCTGGACACCAAAAATGGATTCAGAATCAGAATCTGTTACAGAACATGTGGCAAACACCAGCATTATGACTGAAATTGGTTCATGTAACAATAAACATATTTCCTGAAAATTAATTCAGAAAAAAACGGCATTTCACTGCTATAGATAAAATGAATACAATTGATGATAATGAAGTAACACAACCAGAAAAAGAAAATAATGTCCGTGAATCCCCTGATCAAAATAGTACAGCACTGTTGGCATTGTCAGAAAAATCAGATAAAACACAAAAACAGGCAGCCAAAACTGTTAGACATAGCAAGTCAATGATTAAGGAAAAAGCTCTGTCTAGTACCACTAGACATGACAATCCATGATATTCCACTCATGAATATCTGGATCCTTCATCAGAAAGCAGAGCCTCTGATGAAGATGTTGTAAATGTACAAGGACAAGAACAAGATCACAATCATGATGCGTTATGGTTATGCTCTTCCAAAGGTGATGAATCAGAATGTGATACCTGTAAGGAAAGTTTGGTTAGTGTCTGTGGTGGCACCAATTGTAATAAAGACACAGGACAACATGATAGCAATAAGCTTCCTTTTATATTATGCAGCTGCACACAGAAAACAGTACAGGGTTCTTAGAGCAGCCTTTCTAGATGAAAATGCTACCTAGTGAGCGGCTACAGAAGATCAGTAACATTGTCCAGACATAACCTTCTCCTGGGGGACAACTGCAGCAGAGGTTTTCTTTCCAAGTGGGGTCCCTATCTCAACTCCTTGTTGTCTGGAAGGCATTATTATAATTAACTCTGTGTATAGTTGCATGACGCATACAATAACAAAGGCATCTTAGTTCCATGGATTGCTCGTTATTCGGCCTTGCATATGGGGTAATATACTTCACCAGCACTACCCCTTATTAGTAATGTTCAGACACTGCGTCTTTTCCCAAAGACAGTAACAGCTTGGAATATGGTAAACAATCATGTTCTCATAACAATCTGGTATATTTACACTTGGCCATGATTCAGTGTGGCAGCATGGCTAATTTGTGGTTAGCTAGGCTGCTGCTGTGTATCTCCACGCACCTCATCTACTCAGAGAAGGCTTTGGCCTACAGAAAATACAATTACTGAAAGGCAGAATATTTGTTATAAGCAGGAACACTAATAATATGCAGTAAGCTATTTTCCTGTAGTTATAACAAGCTGCATAAGCACAAACAATAATAGTAATAATCCATTTTTCACTACATACTGATGAGGTAGAGGATGCCACCTGGGTTCCAACAAACACATACAGCAAGCACCACCACTAGCCATAGTCAGTAGTGGAAATTAAATCAATAGCAATCATAATAGCTCTTCTGGGGACAGCCACAATGAACATGAATCAGGGTCATACCAGCCACCAGTGAGATATATTTTTTATGCCTGTACCATTCTCTCTGTATGCCACATTTACAATGTTCTGTAAGTCTATACAATTCTTGTATAAGGTGAATAAGATGCTCTGCCTCCTGAATGTATCCAATGTATTCCTGATATATACTGCTAATAAAAAGATTAACTACAAGAAATACCAGCCACCAAAATTGCTGCAGTTCATGGCAGGATGACAAAACATTCCACCTCAGTTGTGTGGTGCTATTTTCATATAAGTCCCAAAAATGAATATTTTGCTATCTGTACCTTTTGTCATCTGGAAGTTAGCAGGGGGAAAGTGAGGGGCCAGTTCAGGAGAACATCACTAAAAAGGCATTTGCAAAGAGCTCATCCAACCATTCAGCTCGGCAGCAGTCCTGAGCAAGGGAAAAATATCTGTAATGTAAATAATCCTGCAGACAAGAGTGATGGTGAAGAGACCAAGAGACAGCGCAGAAAAAAAAATAACAGGTTCAATTTCACCGATAAAAGTATTTGGACAAGCTACAGCTTCGCTATTACAATCCTGTTATTTTTGCCCCCCTGCACGAACTAAACAGCAGACCATTACTGCGATGCTTGAACAAAAAAATGTCTACACTAGATCACATTGTGTAACATTAAAAATTAATCAATTAATAGCTGAATTTATTGCCAAGGACCTGTAACCATTTTCTGTGGTGGAGAATGAAGGTTTTAGAGCCCTTTTAACATATTTTGCTCCACACAACTTACAACATACCAAGCCATAAATATTTTGTAACTGTCGCTGTTCCCAAAATAAAAAACTACAAATGTATGCAAAGTACAATAAAATTGGCTCTTAAAGAGAGTGAATGTGGTGCTGTGCACCTGACTACAGACATGTGAATGAGTTCTCAAACCACAGATTATATGTGCATCACAGCACATTGGGTGTCACAATCATCTTCAAACATCACCACAAGTAGCAGTGTACAGGAAGGAAGACAAAGAATGGCAGCTCTTGGCATTAGCATGTTTGGTAAGCTTCACACTGCTGGTAATATTTTGGAAGAGTTGTGTGACAAAGTGTTGAGTGGTTAGAGCCCCTGGGACTTAATACTGGATCTGTGGTTTCAGACAATGGTGCCAATATTGTTAGTGCATTGAAATGTGATGGCTTTACTTACAGTCCATGCTTTGCACACAGAAAATCTGTTAGTGCGAGCTTTCCTGTCCAGTGACGACAGTATAGTAACACTAGTGGGAGCTGCAAAGGAAATCTGTGGCCATTTTAGTCACTCTGTAAAATCTCATGGTATCTTCATGGTATCTTGGCTGACCTCCAGAAAAGAAAATTGCTTGCCAATACAGCAGCTAAAACAAGATGTTTAAACAACATGGAACTCAATGTATTACATGTGTGAGAGACCTCTCGCACAAAAGGCAGTCCATGAATATACCATGGAGCACAATGTAGCAGATGGTGTTGTGCTGAAATCTGGTATATCCCATATGGACCAACTGATACAGCAATTCCAAAATTGCAGAAGACTAGCAATATCTAAAACAGATTTCAGCTATATCTACATTTCTACAGATATATTCTACATAGTTTCAGAATTCCAACAGATATGTATTTTACTTTGCACAGACAGATTAATATATATATATATGTGTGTGTGTGTGTGTGTGTGTGTGTGTGTGTGTGGCATTATGCTGTCAAAATCATTTGAGTTTATTTCACTTTTTTAAGTTTTTATGGACTCTACAATTAAGCATTTGTCAATGCTGAAAGTTCGCTGTAGGTATTGGTGTTGTATATGCCTCCCATATTTTTCTGTGTATATTCCTCTGCCTTGCATTTTAAGGCATCACTCTCAACACAAATTTCTTATGTTCTTCCAGCACTGGTTTACTTTATTAGATGCCTGTCAGTCTGTACAGGGTAGGTGTTACAGTTGCAAACCCTAATGCCCAGGGCGTTTGTTGGTATTTTTGCTCCAGATTTTTAACATGGGCTCTTTGGGACCCCACCTTATGAACAGTGGCAGTATCATTTCATTACTCAATCCCAAAAGGTGATTTCACACAGAGAGTGTGCCATTCAGTGCCACAGGTGTGAAAACACATTTCAGGCAGAATGTGAAAAATGACAACTCTATTGTTCATGAGGAGGTGTGAAGAAATGGCAATGTTGAAAATCTGGGGCGAAAATATGAAAAAGTGGTGAAGTTATGAGTGTGAGTAGAAACTGTGCAACACACACTTGTAACGCAGTCATTTTTTGGAATGTTTTCACTGAATTTTCAGCATGGCATTTTTGGGACCTTCTCTCATGAACAGTGACACTGTAATTCCATTAATCTGTCCCAAAATTTGATTTTGCACAGTGACTGTGCCCATCTGTGCCACAGGTGCAAAAACACTTTTTGGGAAGGATGAAAAAAATGACAGCTGTTCTGTTCATAAGGGGGTGTGAGAAAATGGCAATGTTGGAAATCTGGAGTGAAAATCTTAAAATGTGATGACGTTACCAGTGTGCATAGAAACTGCTCAATGGATGCTCATAACACAGTCATTTTTGGGATTTTTTTCAACAGATTTACAACAAGGGCTTTTTGGGACCCCACCTCATCAACAGTGACATTGTCATTTTGTTAATTGGTCCTGAAAGGTGATTCTGTGCAGTGACTGCAAAATCACCTTTTGGGATCGAGAAATGAAATGACAGTGACTCTGTTCATGAGGTGGGGTTCCAAGAACCCCATCTTGAAAATTTGGGACCCAAACTCCAAAAAGTGACTGAGATATCAGCCTAAGTTGAAACCCCCTATTGATTGCCATTGCAGAGCTTACCGTGATTTTCTTCAGTTTGCGGTCCGCTTTTGAAGAGTGCAGACGTGTTCCCGGTCCACAGAAGATCACTGCTCCTGACCTCTGGAGGTAAATATGGGTGAGGGAGGTGTGGAAAGGAGGGATGCACAGAGGGAGGGTGCGGGTTGGGAGAGGAAGACCTATGGGAATGACAAGAGACCATTTTCTTTTTTTTTCAGGTTTTAAAAAAAAAGACGCTGTGGGTCTGTGTTTTCTTTTTTTTACAGGGAAATTATTTATGGATTTTGATAGACTGGGGTGGTCTCTCAGTGTGCCAGAGTACTGGGGGGATCAATGCCAACCCGGGGATTGGGCACCCTGAGGTCAGAGAATATAGAGGCGTAAGGGGATGCATCTGACACTGGGAGTGGGCATCCCGGTGTTGGAAACACTACAGTTAGTTTTTGGCACACTGGGTGGGCTCCCAGTGTGCCACATTAAAGGGGGAGGGGGATAACATGAGGATTGAGCACCCTGATGTTGGCAGGTGGGGAGGGTCCACTAGCATGATTGATCGCGCTTAGAGTAAAACTGCCTTCGGTCACTGAATACTCCCAGCCCATACAGAGTTTAGGCTGTGGCCTGCTCTGCACGGGTGGGAAAAAATAAGGAAATGGAAGCATCAGGATGTGGAGGAGGCAGGCGAGGAAAGTGCTTATCCAACCTTTCAGGAAAGGACCAGTGGGGTGGTGAGAGGGGGCAAAGACGTCATGACGCAAACAGCTGTTTGCTCTGTGGTGACCAGCAGATGAAAGGAAAAACCCAGCCACATGATTGGTGTGGCTTTTTCCTTTCAAGTGCAGACCACTTCAGGCAAAAGAGCATCAGGACTAGCCTGGATGATGATTGGTGTGACACTGTCGAGCCCCTTGCAGAGCACTCTGCATTGGACAGACAGTGTCACACACCTCAAAAGTTACTATTCCAAGCAGTCTGCAGTGCATGCATGAACTCAAAAATGATATACTGGTATGCAAGTTTAATTTTACACTGCAATTTATATAATAAGTGCATGTTTTGTATTTATAAAATGGGTTTGCAGAAACTGAAAATGTAATTTGTCTAACATCACCAACTGACCATTGAATAAATCTCCTATTTAATCAACATTCAGGCAGCCAAACTACATCTCAACTACTGTATGTCTGTAGAGACTGAGAACCAGTGTCCCTCCATACAGAGGGAAGTTTAGGATTCTGAAACAGTAAAGAGTTATGCACAGTATGCTGATCTGTGCACTATCCCCTGGTTCTCCTCTCCAACAGCTCCAACTTGTTTTTCTGGGCCGTTCTGTCTTACTAAAGCAAGCTAGAAATGCATTCACATGTGTGGAGCATGGATTCGACTGCTTCCTCCCCCACCCATTCTGTCAGTCACAGAGCAGGAAGCACTGGGGAGATGCAGCCTGGGTGAAATGTTGTTCACACAGCAGCAGCACCTTGAATGCAGAGCCTTGCAAGCAAGCCTGTTAAGGGGCATTGGAGCCAATACCTTTTCTCTGCCTCTGACACACGGGGACTGGCAGTAAGTCTCAGGATGTGAAGGAAGGAATACTTTCTATCACAGCCCAAGTAAGAGGGAGAGCAGTGGCTGTTTAATAGATCAGTCAGTGTCGGTAAGGAGAGAGAGAGAGAGAGAGAGAGAGAGCACAAGAGAGTGGCGGCCAGAAAAAAGTTTTAAAATGCATTTATGTAAAACAAACTTCACAGATCAGTTTGTTATTACATAAATTCTAAAGGAACTGTTATTCTTAAAGTAATGAAATGAATCTATATGTATGTGTACAACTTGTACATATGACAGGATACACAACAATTTCTCATATTTAAACAAAATAAAACCAACCTTTTCATTACTTTTTCTTTTAATGGAATAACCCATTGTATAAGTGCAATAACCCTTGACAGGGCATGGGGTTATGGGGAATTAATGCACTTCCTGGGTGCTGTGAGAACTCCAACACTCCTGGGCTGTGCATTAATTCCCCTTAACTCATGTCCTGTTGTGATTATTGCATATATATATATATATATATATATATAGATATATATATATATATATATATATATATATGTACATATATATATATATATATATATATATATATATATATATATATATATCCACCTCCCAAACCAAGCAGAAAGAGCCAGTGTGGGTGTGCCTGGGCTACTCAAGCCTAATGCTCACCCTATTCCAGCTGCAAATAAGGTCAGATGAGTAGACTTTATGAGAATGTGGTGAGCGTTAGGCTTGAGAAGCCCAAGGCACACCCCACACCTGCTCTCCTGCCTGGTTTGGGAGGGTGGGGTGTTAGGGAAACCCTAACACCTCATTTACCAACTTCTCACTTTGACCCTAACTGGAGCTTTAACAATGTTTTTTGTAACTTATTTCCTTACTTTTTCAGATAGTATAATGTTATCTTTATTTTACGGTGGGACAGCAGGGTCCTTTGGACCCTGCACTCTCATCCCTCCATAGATACGTGTATATATATGTAGCTGTGGAAGCACAGGGCCCTTTGAGCCTTGTGCTTCCATTTACAGGACAACAGTGACCAAACTATAAGCATAGACATCTTATTACCCCACTTCATGTACCCATTAAAGAAAATATTCTAATACACCACAAAACATAAATCTGCTCAACTGCAATGCCGTTCTGCTTCACAGGTGTAAAAACACATTTTGGCCAGGATTTAAAAAATGAAAGCTATGACATATATGAGGTGGGGTAATAAGAAGGTTATGTTTAAAATCTGTGGTAAAACTACTTAACATTTCCAAAGTTATGAGCAGACGTAGTGAAACTGCAATGAATTGTCATAACTTTGGCATTTTTTCATATTTTGACCTCAAATTTTCAACTCATAAGCCCTGTAGGTGAAAATTGTGAAATATGTGCCAAAACACCATTCTGTGCCACAGGTGTGAAAACATGTTTCAGACAGGATGCAAACACTGAGAGATGTACTGTTCATAAAGTGATATGAAAAAATGATTATGTTGAAAATTTGGGTCAAAATATTGAAAATTACCAAAGTTATGCATGTGCATAGAAAAATTTCAATGAACACATGTAACACAGGAATTTTTAGAAGTTGTTTCACCAAATTTTCAACATGGCTGTTTTGGAACTCCAGCTCATGATCACTGGTGGTGAAATTTCATTATTCGGGCCCAAAAGGTGATTTCACACAGCAACTACAAAATAATCTTCCAGGCCCAATTAACAAAAAGACAGCTGCAGTGTTCATGAGGTGGGATCCCAAAAAGGTTATGTTGAAAATTTGGTGAAAAGACCCCAAAAGTAGCAAAGTTATGAAAAGAAGTTCCAAACGCCACTGAAATACATTATACTGCAATTACCTTGATTCTTCAGTTCACGGTTTCACTTAGGAAAGTACAGATGTGACCCAGTCCACAGAAGATGACAGCCTACAACCTCCAGTGATAAGTTTAGGGTAAGGGGTGAGGGGGTTGGTGCTCAGTGGGAGGGTTGGGATGGGGAGGGGACAGCAGGGATGACGAGGGACCATTTTTGTTTTCAGGGTAAAAGAGACATCGGGGACTGTTTCTTTTTACAAGATTAGAAAGACAAATATCTGGACACTGGGGTGGGCTCCCAGTGTCCCACACTACTGGGGGGGCTTGTAATTCTGACACAGGGATTGGGCCCCTGATGTCGGCACTATTAATTAAACAATGGGATGCGATGGGGGGTTGGGGCATCTATTATAAATGATTTATTTCTAAGTACAGTATATAAAGTTTTTAGTGGTATGGAAGGAAGAGAAACATTTTGTGGAAAATGTAAATAATGAATGGACATTTCCTTTATACAGTAAAGGAAAGGGCAGCCTGAACCTTTACTGTGGAGCAGTTATTAGGGGGATGGCCATTGTGCTGACAGACATCATGGTAATAAAAAAAAAGATCTCCTGATTTCAGGGTTACCACCCCTTCCACAGACACCACTTATCCACTCAAAAGGAGATGCCATGTGCCACCACCAGGCTAAAAGAGATGCAAGTTTCTTGCAGAGTGATAATCATTAATATTCATGACCTCATTTGAATAGAGTGATCACCCTTGCTATATTCTAATGACCTCATAAATATTAATGAGCTTTGCCCTGCGGGAAACTCACAGCTCCAGTTACTAGACTATGTAAACTTACAAGAAAAAATTCTGATCATTTATCTAACAATGAAGTACATAATCCACCTAAGGGAGTGCTGTTGAGCAAGGTACATGTGATCGTACCTCTGCACAATATAATTTTTGTAGGTTTTGAACTTATTTTTTTACAGAAAAATGGAAAACAAGATGGCAGCTTGTGAAAAAAGGATTTTTCTCTCATGAAAAAGGAATGGCTCTCTCAAGAGTGAATCCTTTTTCGCAAGAACAAATTCTTGGTCCAACTGACTCCCTCTATCATGAAAAGTAACCTTCCCTTTGAAAACAATGGGAAATGAAAAATGTTATAACTTTGCAACAGATTAATATTTTTTCACAAAACTAAGCATGCCTGTTTTGTTACCAAAGCTGGCTCTACCATAAAAAGTCACACCAAAATTCCACACCGTTTTAATGCAGGGTGATAAGAAAAAAAAATGCAAAAAGTGTTGACTTTATAACTTTTTGCACTGTCCAGATCTCAAAATCCACACATCCAATCAGAACGAAACTTGCCATATCAAGAGAACTACTCCACTGGACAGCGCATACCAAATTGTTTGCAAATCCATTGATCAGTTGTAAAGTTATTATGGTGCAAGATTAGAGGTTTAACATTAAACATGCTACTCAACCCCAACTATAGGAGTGCTATCGCGCCCCTAATATATGTGTATATATATATATATATAGAGAGATATATATATATATATTATAGTGGCGCAGTCGTGCCACAATCTTTAGGGTTATGAAGGCACTTCTATATTAAAGTAAAAATTTGGGGCATTTATAACTTTGGACCCATTCAACTGATTTGTCTGAAATTTGGTATGCTTAGTGGGGCATGGCAGATCTCTTGATTTGCCAAATTTTGTTTTGGTTGGACTTACGGTCTTTGCGCATGAAAACACTGAAAAATGCAAAATGATCCAGTTTTGGAGGCAGTTTTGGGGATTTTGTCAGTGGCCCTGCATGGCCATCATGTGGTCTGCTGCTCTGTGAGATGGCTCATCTGAAAGAGCTTGGCTGGTCGACCATACTGCTTTTTGTTTGGTGAAAAAATATTAAGGCATTCAAAAGTTATGCCACTTTTAAGCTCCCATTATAAGTCAATGGGAAAATGTATATGGTTGTTTTGCAAACAAAGAATGGGGTTTGGGCCATCTTGTCCCACCTGACAATCAAGGAATGTGCAGCCTCGCAGTCAAAGAATCTTTGCCCCCAAAAATTCTTTGATCGCGAGGTCCAATATCTTGTTTTTGCATTTCTAATCGTAAAAAATCAAATATCTCGGCTCAGGGGTCACTCCTGAAGTGAAACTTTGATGGGTTTTACTCAGAGGGCTCTGATGTATCAATCCATGCCTTTGGTTTGATGTAAAATGATCTAAAAATAGAGTTATAATGTTTTAAAATCTTTGATCGCTGCTCGTTAACAATCTTTGATCGCAAGCCTGCAAATTTTTTGATCGCGAGATTCTTTGATTGAGATCTTGCATCATGAGGTAAAAATACATTTTTCTCAGCTCAGGGGTGGCCTAGGAACACAAATGAGGGTGGGTTTTGTTCAGGGGACTTCATTCTATCGAGGCATGGTGGTGGTTTTGTTCAATTATGCCTAAAAGTTGAGTTTCAGCATTTTTTGTATTCTTTGATCGTGAGCATGCAATTTCATTGGTTGCGAGCCTGCAAATTCTTTGATCGCGATCGTGCATCATGAGCGAGAAATGAGATGGCCCTTTCAAACATTCAATTTTCTCAGCTCAGGAGTGGCCTAGGAACACAAATGAGGGTGGGTTTTTGCTCAGGGGGCTTCGTTCTATTGAGGCATGGTGGTGGTTCCATGTAATTCTACCAACAACTCAAGTTACAGCATTTTTTATTCTTTGATCACGAGCATGCAATCTCTTTGATCACGAGCATGCAATCTCTTTGATCGCGAGCCTGCAAATTCTTTGATCGTGAGATTGTTTGATCACAATCGTGCATCACGAGTGAGAGATGAGATGGTCCTTTTAAAAATTCTATTTTCTTAGCCCAGGGGTGGCCTAGGAACACAAATGAGGGTGGATTTTGCTCAGGGGGCTTCGTTCTATCGAGGCATGGTGGTGGTTCCATGTAATTCTGCCTAAAACTCGAGTTACAGCATTTTTTATTCTTTGATCATGAGCCTGCAGATTCTCTGATCGTGAGCCTGCAAATTCTTTGATTGCGAGATTCTTTGATCGCCATTTTTGATCGCGAGATAGGGACAAGATGGCTAGATTTTATAATGCATTAGATAGGGCAAGTTCACCAGTCTTTAAGTTTAAATATCTTGGAAATGGTTTGGTCTTTTTACTTGAAATTTGGAGGGTGTATTCAACATGTCCCATAGATGTGAATTACAGTGTTTATGTGCTGGAGAAAATTTGTTTTTTTGTGGAGACATTGCCTGATGCAATTTACGTGTTGCAGACAGTGTTTTGCATTGTGCTGGTGGTTTGAAATTAATAGGGTACCTAGACTTAGTGTCATGGATGTAGTTTTCAGCCATTGTGCCTGTAAAATGTTAACAGGTGCAAAATTCTGCAACACTGATGAATGAAAATGTCAAATTTTAACATGTTATATCTCGGACACGGTTTGGTGTTTTGCATTGAAATTTGGAGGGTGTTCTCAGCATATCCTGTAGATGTCAATTACTGTGTTTATGTGTCGGAGAATGTTTTTGTTGCAGAGATATTGTGTGATGCAATTTACGTGTTGCGGACAGTGTTTTGCATTGTGCTGGTGGCTTGAAATTGATAGGGTACATAGCCTTAGTGTCATGGATGTAGTTTTCAGTTGTTGTGCCTGTGAAATGTTAACAGGTGCAGAATTCTGCATCTCTGATGAATGAAAATGTAAAACTTTTACATGTTATATCTTGGACATGGTTTAGTGTTTTACATTGAAATTTGGAGGGTGTTGATGGTACACACATGTTTACAAGTTGGTGGGAGCGCAGGGCCCGGAAGGCTGGTGCTCCCACCAACTTGTGCAAGTTCTTAGTTTTGTATTCTTTCTCAAAAAGTAAAGAAATTCTATGTAAATAACTACGTTAATGCATCATTTAGGGTTAAAGCATAAAAAGTCAGGAAATGAGCCCATTAAGGTTGCTCCTCCCCACTGGACCTGCCCATCATCCCAAGACTGACAGTTGACGGGGTGTGTCATTGGGGTTGTGATGCCTAAATACCACCCTATTCTTATTTACTGTGGCTTGTGAATGTCATTTCAGATGGAATGGGGTGACATTTAGGCCTCACATCATTGAAAACACTCACAGTTACATGGGTAAAACTGTACCTTTTCTCAGTTTGGATTACTTTTGTTGATGGTGGGCTCCTGGCATGAAGCTTCCTTAGCCTCTTTGTTCCTTTTTCTCTCTGCATTTAATGACTTTGCAACCATTCATCTGATTTGTCAGAACTTTTGCATGTGCCACCTCATACCATAGATCTCTGGATCTGGCCAGTTTTGTTGCAGTCGAATGTGCAGTTGCAGAGCTGTGGAATGTCAAAAAAATTTGAAAAATCCTCTTCTTTTGGCAAGTTCTTTGCTTGGGGCTATGGCACAAATGCTTTGGGGGTCTGATCTGAAATTTTTAGGGTATATGGGGTCTAGTTCAAAAGTTCAAAATCAGTTCAAAAGTTATTAAAGTTTAAAGTTTCTCTTTATAGCCTATGGGGAAAAAATATATGTCCGCCACAAAAGCACGTTTTACTTTTGTGAAAGTACTTTTGACTGCCGCAATGGGGTGTGCACTTTTGTGCTGCCACCATCTTAGTTTCAGTTGGTGACAGTTAATAAATGCTGTAATTCAAAAAATGCTTCTCCTTGGTAAACACCAGCAGCTGTGTTTACCTAATTGGGGCCCGAGGAACACGATCTTGGCATTATTTTTTTGAACACTGGCTGGAAATATGTTTTCAGTGTTTCGGCACTTCTTTTGCGAAAGTGCCGCAAATTGCAGTAATTTCCATGCAACTAATGGCACAGGTCCACGAAAACTGCTGCAAATTGTGGCACTGTTTCATAAAAATTGCCACAAATTGCAGCAATACTTCAATGGGAAAACCCATTGGCACTAGTAAAGTAGCCCAAAACTTTTTCTGGCCACTTTTTGGGCCAAGAAAAGATCAGAATCATGTTCCTCTGCCCCCGTTTAGGTAAACACCTATTGTTGTTTACCTAATAAGTTTTTCTCCTTTTACTGCCTCTAAGGGGTCTGAGGCATGTTTTATTTAATAAAACTGTTTGTGGTGACATTGGGGTGCCCAATCCCTGTGTTGGCGGTAGAAACATCCCTGACACTGGATAGCCCACTCCGAGTGTCCCAAAATATTTTTTTTTTTTACAAATGCTTCTGCCAACATCAGGGTGCTCAATTTCTATGTTGGCATTAGAAATCCCCCCCTGGCCAGCCTGCCAGCACAGTGGCAAGATGTCATCTGTGGCACCGACATCCTGGGTTCGACTCAGGAGTAAGAGGGCCGGCTGGGGGGAGAGGGATTGAGCATCCTGGGGATGGGCTGTCCCTCTCCCTCTCCAGGAGGAGGGGGGAAGAGTGCCTGGCATAATACAGACTTGTAGCAGAGGATGGGGTACCGCTGCTGCTAGCACCACACACCATGGGGGCAGAGCGGATGCTGGTGTCATTACACATTCCTGCCCCAGGGAAAAATGTAGGGGAAAAAAACAATGCCAGCCACTAGTGATGGCCCCTGCCACCACTCCAGCTGCAGATAAAAAGTACACTGGGGGGCCCGCTCCCATGACCCCACCCTGGGGGGCAAGCCAGAGCTCTGAGAACAGTGTTTCCTGAGAGGCAGCTCCACCCATGGGGGCAAGCCTGGGGATGGGGGAAGGCAAGTGGAGTGGGGGACCAGAACCCCCAGCAGGGGGAATAGTTGAGACAAAAAAAAAAGAAAACCACTCCCCCACCACCCAGCCAGTGTGGTACACTGGGAAGCCCACTCCCAGTGTACTGAAATATTTATTTTACATTCCCCTTTTTTCCCAACATCAGGGTGCCGAATACACATGTTGGCACAACCCCCCAATAGTGTGGGGCACTGGGTAGCCCACTCCCAGTGTCCCCAGTTATGTTTTAAAGACCCAGTACAGTGGGGCTCTGGGGAGCCCACCCCCAGTGTCCTGATATATTGTTTTTTGTTCCTTTTAAAAAATAAAACAGTCCCCTGACACCTTTTTTTGTTACAATAACCTGTAAATAAGAAAATGATCTATCATCATCTCCCCCAGTCCCCCTCCCCCATCCCTACCATCCCACTAATCAACCCACCTCCCCACATCCCCCTTGCCCTATACTTACCACTGGACAACATCAGCTGCCATCTTCTGTTGACCGGGACATGTCTGCGCTCTTCAAAGCCGAACTGCAAACTGAAGAATCAAGGGAAGTGCCGTATAATGGCTGTCTATGGCATTTTGAACTTATGTTGATATCTCAGCCATTTTTGCGTAGTTTAATATTCAAATTAACATATTAGACCCCACTATGAATACTGTCACTGTCATTTCAGTTACCAGGGCCTGAAAGGTTATTTCACGATCATTGCAAGGAATAACCTTTCAGGACTGATTAACAAAATGACAGTGCCAGTGTGCATGAGGTGGGGTCCCAAAAACCCATGTTGAAAATATGGTGCAAAAATACCAAAAAATGCCTGAGTTATGCATGGTCATTGAAATGTTTCTACATATGTTTGTAACTTTGGTAATTATTTGTATTTTCACTCCAAACTGTCAACATTGCCATTTTTTCACATCACCTTATGAATAGTACAGCTGTAATGTTTCACATCCTGCCCAAAATGTGTTTTTGCTACTGTGGCACATAATGGTGTGTGCATTGCAAGAAATCACCTTTTGGGACCAATTAATGAAATAGCAGTGGCAGTGTTCATGAGGTGGGGTCCCCAAAAGGCCATGTTGAAAATTTGGTGACAAAATTCCTAAAAATGCCTGTTATGTGTGTCTGTTGAATTTATTCTATGCACATGAATAACTTTGCTACTTTTCAGTCTTTTGACGCCAAATTTTCAATATAGCCATTTTTCACACCACTTCATGAACAGTACAGCTGACATTTTTCACATCCTGCCTGAAATGTGTTTTTGCACCTGTGGTGCAGAATGGCATAGCAGTTGCGCATAATTACATTTTGCCTTCCATTTCACAATTTCTTGGCACCTAGGTACATGAGGTGGGGTAATAAGATGACTATGCCGACAATTTGGTTAGCCCTGTGCTTCCACACCTACATACATATGCACATATACGGAGGGATTGGAGCGCGTGGTCTGAAGGACCCTTTGCTCCCACAGTAAGATTCAGATACTATTATACTATCTCAAAAAGAAGGGAAATTCATTAAAAAAAACCTGTTAATGCATCAGTTAGGGTTTCTTTTACAGTGACAAAAGTCTGGAAATTCAGTGTTAGGGTTATCAATTCTACCAGCCCCCATTCTCCACATACCAACAGGTGTCGAGATGTGCCTTGGGGTCATCATGCCTAGCTCTCATGCTGTTCTTCTATACTATACCATCTCTGCTTGTTTTTACACATGGAATGGGGTGGGAGTTAGGACAGATGACCTAAGACCCCCCAATGCATGTTGATGTGTGGAGGGTGGGGGTGGTGATAGGGTTGGTAACCCCAACACCGAATTTCCTGACTTTTGTCACTGTAGTATAAACCCTAACTGATGCATTAACTGAGTTTTTGTAATGTATATATATATATATATATATATATAGATTATATATGTATATATAGATCTATATATATATATATATATATATATAATTATTTTTATTCTTTGGTAACTGGGTAAGGAAAACTAGCCAGAAAGGCCTGCTTTCAGGGGCAACCTGGTAGCACTGGGGAGGTTAAGTGACTTGCTCAGAGACAAACAGTATGTAAGTGGAGGTTGTGAGATCAAACCCAGGTCTGTTAGAAACATCAAACTCAGTCACAGCTCATTACTCTAACCTCCAGACTAGACTACAAGCCATAGAAACAATAATAATACCAGTGGGTATAAAACAATTGCAAATAAATTACTTTATTTTCATTGGTAGAGGAGCTGGAGTGAAAATAAATCATTTATTTCGACTCCAGCTCAGAGAACAATGAATATGACCTAATAGTAGTTCAGGCACAGAGATGAGAAACACAGAGATGTGAAGCCCCGAAAATTACTGCGGTACCAGGTCTTCCTGTCTTGTCTGCTCCCCTTAGTAGTTCTTGCTTTCTTAACATTTTCAGAAAGAACAAGAATGACTAAGTTGTTGGATGCTGTACACTAGTGATATTTACACTTTGTTTTTCAGTTTTGTTGATTATGCAAGAAAAACAGACTGATTTAACTAATAACTAATATATACATAACCTATTTTGGCACAGAGATGGGCAAAACAGAGTCTGAGATTTGACACCCCCTTTGCAAAATCTATACTGCACTCTAACCTAGTAGTAGTTCAGGCACAGAGATGAGCAACACAGAGTCTGAGACGTGGGTGACACCCCCCTTCAAAATCTGTACTGCACTATAAGCTCCCCTCAAAACTAGTGAGGTACTATGACATTCAGACAGAGTCCTCCTGTCTTGTCTGCTCCCCTTACTCTTGCTTCGTTAATATATTTTTTTTATATTTTTCCAAAAGATAAGTTGTTGCATGCTGTGCACTAATGATATATACATTTTTTTTCAATTTATGTTGATTTTGCAAGAAAAACAGACTGAAACTCATACCTATCCTAACCTAATCTAACCTATCACTACTAAATTTTTTTTGTTGCTGGATGATTTCATGAGAACCGTGCCTACCTCATGGCATTGCAGACTGCAGGCCATGCTTTTTGAAGTATCCCTAATCCCTTTCCTGTTTCCTTTGCTTTTTCTAAAAGTTTAGAAAATGTCTGCACTCTGCTGTTGTAACTTGTCTGCATTCTGCTGCTGTTGTCTGCTGTAGAATTCATTGGTCTCACTCTACTCTCTGTCTCTCTCTTTCTAACAGAAAAATTTTATTTCTAACATTTTAGTTGTTTTTTTTTTTACTATGGAGAACTCAACAACATCTGTGCTCTGCTGTTTAATTCACTGGTCTCTCTCTGTCACTTTGTCTCTCTACTCTCCCTCTCTCTCTCTACTTCTTTCTCCTCTCTTTCTGACTAAAAACATTGGGCCCAATTCACAAAGCCCTGAGAAGATGGAAGGTGCCTGCATCAAATATAAATGATGCAAGTGGCACCTTGCACCAAAAGGTGCACTGGAAGCTATTCAGAAAAGCGGCCTGCTTCAAACACAAGCTGCATGTGCCAAAGCGGGCTTGTGCCAGCCTTGTGCTGCAAAATGGGATGTGTCATCACACTAGGGGGCTTGTGGCAGATTCAAGCTGCCATATCCCCTTAGTCAGTATTCAAAAATCCTCCAAGAGCACAAAGGTAAGTACCTTTAGACCAGCCAATGACTGGTCTAAGGGTACTTAGAAATCCTCTGGGATGGTTGTGAACCATGCACCAATGTGCCGCACCCCCCAAAGCCCTGATCCCCATGTATTAAAATAAAAAAATCTCTCTCGGGTAGTCTAGTGACCCACATCCTCCATCCCCAATCCTTGTGTATTAAAATTTAATTCTGTCTCTTTAGTCTAGTGGCCCCCCAGCCCTGATCCCCAAGTATTAAAATAAAACTCTCCCTGGTAGTCTAGCACCCCCCATCCTGATCCCTGTGTATTAAAAGAAAATGCAGTCCCTGGTAGTCTAGCAGCCCCCTCATTCAGCCCTGATACCCGTGTATCAAAATAAAAATCTCTCCCTGGTAGTCTAGCACCCCAATCCCCATGCATTAAAATTAAATTCTGTCCCTGGTAGTGTAGTGGTCACCCCCTAGCACTGATCCCTGATATTTAAGTGGCAGTCCATGGTGGTGTAGTGGTCCCAATAAATCTGGATCCAGCACAGCCAACCTCAGAAAAAAATAACAATACTCATCAGGAAGGGGCCAAAACCAATTTCATGCCGAACATCTAGTATTAGTTAAATTGGTAATAAAGGCCCACTCACCTAAATGTATCAATTTTTTATTTCCTTTACACTTCTACACTATATTTAGATAGTGGTCCCCCCAACCCCACTCCAGCAGGCAGTGCCCCATCACCCCACTTCCCCCATCTCATCCCAGAGTCAGCACCCAGCACAGCTCTCCACTCATCACCTCAGCCGTGCTCTGACTGGGCTATCAATAAGCTACTGTATACATTGGGGATCAGAGCTGGGGGTGACTGCTAGACTACCAGGAACAGAACTGAATTTTAATACATGGAGATCTGGGCTGGAGGGGGCACTAGACTACCTGGGACAGAAATGTATTTTAACAATCACCTTTCTTGGTGATTTGCCAAATGAAGAGAAGGTTCCCTTACCTGACTGGGAGTTCCTCTGTAGCAGCTTGAAAATTTTCTGTTAAGCTCCTTAAGGAAGGGAAGGCATTGCTGTGGTGGGCTACTCCACTGATAGTCCTTATTTGTAGATATTATTATGTTGTATATATGTTTTTTTAATGTAATTATATGTACATAACAGTGTCATCACAAAGACACATAGGGAAAAGACAAGACTGTTTGAAAAAAGGCTTCACCTTCTTTTGACCTGAAGGCAGCTGTTTGCCAGGAACTGAAATTGCATTCCCAGTTTTTTTAACACAGATATGCCAAAATCCAATTGTACAGTATGTCATAAAACCATGCACTCAAGAGTGGAATGCTTTGATCTAAGGAAGCTGTTATAATATGCTACATTTTATGAGGTAACAAGAAAGGAACATGCTTCCCTGAGAACCTGTGTGAATTTTATCTTACTGATGTCAATGGTCTACAGGGGACTTCAAAGGGCTTAACTCTGAAATGTCATATCCATGCTAATTATAGGTCTCAGAATCTGATTCTTAATATGCTTGGAAAGTTTGGAAACAGCACAACAGTGCCATATTCTGGCCTAAAAAAGACATCTCTTCGCTGAACAGAGTAGCTGCTCTGAACTGGGAATTAATGACACTGCAAGATTATAGAAGGTTATTTAAACCCCCAGCTCTGGGCATTTGGACACACTTTCTCATCTGGACTCCACCTGACACACATAAGCCATTCTGTTTGGAGTCTTTCTCCTGACCACAAGACTGCTACAGAAAGACTGCAATATTCTGCAAACCAGCAATTCTCTGGACTTTGAAATCTTCATACCCAAGGTAGAATTAGCTAACATGTTCCAATGCGTTTTTCTGTATATTTTTCCCATTCTGTTTCTTATACTGTAACCTAAATTAGTATATGTTCTCTTTTACCTGTAACTGCATTTATTGAAGTATTTTAGTAAAAACCTTTGTTTGTCTAAAGAAATTCTGCCTGAGTGAGACTTTCTCTATTTGTGTGTGAATTGTGAAAACAGTATTAATAATCTATGGAAACTGCTATTGCCAAAAGGGGTCACACCATAAGCATCCAAACTAAAAAAGGGTCTGTAAGACACATCTGGAAGGATAGGGAGAATACCAGAGTCTACAAAGATTTTGAACCAGGCTGCTGCATGTCTTGTAGGGAGAAGGCCAAATCATGTTTTTTACACTGCTACCCCAAAGAGAGTGTGATACTTTGGTCATCCTCTTGTGTGTAATAGCCAAGGGAGGGTTCATGTTTGGCCACAAGATTCAAGACTGGCATCTTGCCCTTTTTGAGAGCTAGAGGGATGCCCTGGATCCTTGTGGCAGAGGTGCAGTCATGACCTCAGCAAGCATTCAAAAAGGATGAGGAGGGTATCCCTCTCTCCCCAATCATGGATTGCACTTAAGGGTGGGCACTGTGAGTTCAGCGGGCTCAATGCCCAGGAATGGGTTTATGACAATTGTATTTTGCCCTGAGGGAGCTTGCTGCTTGATCTCTACCACTTTCTGATCACCGACACCATCCCCGCACTTGCTTGTTTTATGATGTCATTATATGCCTAGCTCAGGGACGTGCTCCATGCAAGCCTATGGAGCTTGGTTTTTAAAGGTATTTGTACAATTTTAACCCAACTTGTAATACAAATCAGACGCAGTATTCAAGTAACAAGGCTCTATTTTCTATCTATTTGCTTCCCTCCTTCCTTTGTGCTTGGGCTCTGCTTGGATCGTGTTGGACTTTTGTTCATTGTGTTTCTTCTGCTTTTGGTTAGTATTACTTTGCCTCTGACTGCTGCGTGCTTCTTTGTTTTCTTGTTTCCTTCCTGCTCCTGTACTTGCGTTTGCTTTTGTTTGTTTCTTTTGGGCTTTTCTAGTTCCCTGTGTATACATTGCTTATTTGTTCTTCAGGTTACATATTGTTGTTTCGAACATACGAACATACAAAATTTGCCAGCAGATAAAGGCCTAGAGGTCTATCAAGTCTGCTCGAATGTGCAGCTAGCACCCCTTATTCTACAGCTGCCCCTCCCTTCCACCCTTCCCTTTCATTAACCCTCCCCCTTGTCCTGTCCCATCCCCTTTTGAAGCAGTCCACTGTTCTACTGGATACCACTTCTGCAGGTAACACATTCCACCCAGCCACCACCCTCTCTGTAAAAAAGTGTCTCCTCATCTCCCTCCTGAACCTTCCTCCCTCCAGTCTCATATCATGGCCCCTGGGTGGCCCTCCTCCTCTTACTTTGAACAGCCCTCTGTACCCATCTTGTTTATTCCTTTCATGTATTTAAAGGTTTCAATCATGTCACCCCTGTCCCTCCTCTCCTCCAGTGAGTACATGTTCAACTCCTTCAACCTCCTCTTGTATGATAAGTCCCCCAGCCCCTTGATCATCTTTGTCACCCTGTGCTGCACCCCCTCCAGTAACTTAATGTCCCTCTTCAGATATGAGCACCAGTACTGCATGCAGTACTCCAGGTGTGGTCTAACTAATGACCTATACAGTGGCAGAATCACCTCCTCCCTCCTCGAGGATATACCCCTTGCAATACAACCCAGCATTTTGTTGGCCTTTGCAGCTGCCTTCCTACAATGTGCCGAGTTGTTCATTGACCCTGTAATGAGCACACCCAGATCCTTCTCCTCCTCTGTCTGGGCTAGCTGCACTTCCCCCAGCTGGTAACTCCTCCTTGGGTTCTTCATCCCAAAATGCAGCACCTTGTACTTTTTGGCATTAAACCCCAGTTGCCAGGTGTCTGACCAGGTTTCAAGCTTTGCCAGATCATCCTGCAACCACTGCCATCCCCCTAGGTCATCCACCACTGCGCCTACCTTGCTATCATCAGCAAACAGACTGATCTTGCTCTTGATGTCCAATGATATGTCTGCAATGAATATCCCAAACAACACTGGTCCCAACACCGAGCCCTATGGAACTCCGCTCGTCACTGCCCTTGGGTGTGAGAGCTCCCCACCCACCACCACCCTCTGTTGCCTTCCCTGAAGCCAGTTTCCTACCAATCTCACCAGCTTTTCACCCGCCCTGTGCCTACTAACTTCCTTCCCAGCCTTCCATGTGGCACAGAGTAGAATGCCTTACTGAAGTCCAGATACAGGACATCCACTGCATGGCCCCTGTCCAGTTGCCTAGTTACCCAGTCATAGAACTCCACCAGGTTGGTTTGGCAGGATCTGCCATGAATGAAGCCATGCTGTCTGCTGTCCTGTAGTCCTTTGGCCTCTAGGAGGACCACCAGCCTCTCCTTCAGGATAGTCTCCATTAGCTTACCCATGATGGATGTGAGGCTCACTGGTCTGTAGTTTCCCGGTTCATCCTTGGGCCACTCTTGTGGAGGGGCACCACATGAGCCATCCTCCAGTCCTGAGGTACACACCCTGAATGTAGTGAGGCATTAAATAGGTCTGCCAAAGGTCCTGCAAGGACCTCTGCCAGCTCCTTCAGTACCCTGGGGTGGATGCCATCTGGGCCTGGCGCCTTGTCCACCCTCAATTCCTTCAAACCCTCTTGAACTCTGCCCTCCATGATTTCCCCATCTGTCACCCCTTCCCCCCCTGTTTCTGCCATTTCTCCCACCTTGGGTGTCACCCCCCTCTTCTCTTTAGTAAATACTGAGCAGAAGTACTCATTTAGTGCTTCTGCCTTATCACACCCTGCTTTCACCCAACCCCCCTCCTTCCTAATCCTTACTATGTGGTCCTTACAGCTCCCTTTCTCCCTGATGTACTTAAAGAAGTCCTTCTCCCCCTTCTTAATGCATTGTGCCAGTCTGAGTTCCGTAGATGCTTTGGCTCCCCTTTACTGCCCTTTGTCACCTCCTTCGATCCTGTCAAGTACTCCTCCCTGTCCTCCCTCCCTGTTTTCTTGTACCTAAAGGCAGCTCTTTCTTCCTTACCTTTCCATGACCTCCTTGCTCAACCAGCATGGTTTCTTAGCCTCTAGCCTTCTTGCTCTGGGCTTTGCAGCAGGTTTTGGTTGCCTCCACTATCCCCAGCTTTATGAGCTCCCACCTCTGGTTAGTGTCCATACTAGATTGAATTCTGGTCAGGTACCCTTTTATCACTTCCCCCATCCTCCCAAAGTCAGCCATCCTGAAGTCCAGCACTCTTGTGCCAGATTCCACTCCTTCCCTGCCCATATCCAATGTGAGCCATACTGAGTGGTGATCACTCCCTGACAGCGGTTCCTCCACTGTAAGTTCTCTCACAAAGTCCCCATTTGCCAGCACAAGGTCAAGGGTATTCCCTAACCTGGTTGGTTCACTGACCATTTGCAGCAGGAAGCTGTCCTGGAAGGCATCCAGCAGTACCTGCTCCCTTCTGTTCCTGGTTGTTGGGGTACTCCAGTCCACTCCTAACATGTTGAAGTCCCCCACAATCACCACACTACCTTTCTTGCAGGTCCTGCTGATCTGTCCCGCTAGTTCCCTGTCTAACTCCTTCATCTGAGATGGTGGCCTGTACACCACTCCCATTCTATGAATCCTATTCTTGGAATCCTGGATTTGCATCCAAAGTGACTCCGTACTACCCTCCTCCCCTTCCTCCCTTACACACTTCAGTCCTTCCTTCACATATAGTGCCACCCCCCTCCTTTCCCAATCACCCTGTCCCTACAAATAACCTGTACCCTGGTACAGACACGTCCCAGTCATTGTATTGGGTGGCCCATGTTTCTGTGATGGCTGCAATGTCCACCTCTCCCTCTGCCATGAGAACCTGTAACTCTGCAGTTTTCCTCCTTAGACTCCTAGCATTAAGGGTAGCCACCTTCCACCCTTTTCTCCCCTCCCATCCTGCCCCCCTTTCCTAGCATCACCAATAGTACTTGCCATTTGTCCTTTGTCACTGTTATGGGGGGTAAGCTCATATGGTTTCCCACCTGTGGTCTCTGCATATCTCTTCCCAATTGCCACCCCCACTCCTAGTTTAAATTCCCAACTCTCCTATGTACTCCTCCATCCTCTGTTTCAACACTTTTCCTCCTCACTCAAATGTAGTCTGTCCTTGTCATAGAGACTACTGTCCTCCCAGGTCCCTCCCCACCCCCAACAGCCCATACCCTTTAGCACAACACCAGGTTCTTAGCCATCCATTAAATTCTCTATTCTCAGCTTTCTTGTTGTGTTTGCCTTTGGCACGAGTATCTCTGAAAAGTTACTGATCTTCCTCTCCTCTCACATAATTGGGCTAGTTCTCAAACCTCCTCTGGACTATATCTACTGTCTTGTCAGCCAGGTCATTTGTCCCAAGATGTATAATTAAATGAGGCTTGTCCCTACCCCTTCTAGCATATTTCAGAACAGATTGTCCCACCCTTTCCGCTGTCATTCCTGGTATGGCCTCCACCCAAATGTGACTATGCCTCTTCTCCTTGCTACCCCACCTGCCTCCTCTTAGTATTGAGTCCCCCAGCACTAAGATTCCACCCCTCTTACTCCTGCTTGCTTCCATTCATCTCCTCTCCCATTTCCAGCTCCTCTTCTTCCTCCTGCATAATTCCCCTTTTACCCTGTTGCAATTCTCTGAGCAGAATTTCCCCACTCCAGTTTGGTCCAGGAATTTATCAATTACTCCTCTAATTTCATCATTTCCTCCTCCATCTTCTTCCTCTCTAGCAGTGCAAAACTATTTTCTGAAGACCCTTCACAAATGCCCACTCCCTCTCTCTTCATAGTAACCTGTTCTCTCCTTTCCACACCATGACTTTTGCCACTTCTTTGCCTCCCCTCACAAGTCCCTATCTCCTTCTTCCATTTATCTTTTGTCTCCTGACCTGGTTTCCCCGGCAATCGTTCTTCCTGGCCTGGGTCCCCTTGTCTCTGCTTCCCTTCTTCTGACCCTCTCCTCACCACTATTGGCTTAAATTGCCCTCCCTCATCTCCCCTTCTTCCTCCCTCCAGTATTGGGCTAAACCCACCCCCAATCTGCCTTGCCTGTCTTAGTTCCTCCTGCAGACCCTCAATCTCCTTTCTAAGTTTTTCTATGTGGTTGCACACTAAACATCCTCCCACTTAGCTGGCCCGTCGGTGCAGCGGTTGGATTTCCACATGCAATTCCGGCGACCCAGGTTCAGGAATGGACCAGGGTCGCTGGAGGGCCGGGCCGGGGGAAAGGGATGAGCGCCCTAAGGACTGCTCTGCTTCTCCGGGAGGGAGGGAAAGTGTCCGGAGTTTTGCTGTCTCGACGGAGGCCAGGATTCAAGTAGCTACCGGCACTAGGCAATGCATAGGAGGCGGGGCAGATGCTGGCGTCATTGCACGACCACGTCTCCCTGAAAATGGAAAAAGGGAACAGCTGCCAGCCGCCACTAATGAAGCCCACCACAGCTTCAATATGCTCCCCAGGCCAGCCCTCTGACCTACTCCGAAGTCTGCGGCATGCAAGGAGGGAATGCCTCAGCCCCACCGTGGGGGGTAAGCCACGGGGTATCGGAGGGCCCGAGGCCAATTTGGGGGTTGCAGAAGCCGGTGGCCCATGACCGGGCGGATCTCTGGAACATCAGGCGGCAGGCAGCTTGGTGGATAAAGAATAAATGGAAATAAATAAATAAATAAATAAACATCCTCCCACACTCCAGGCAATTTTTAGAAAGATTGGTGCACTGCCGTTGTTGCAGCCTACCACCCTACCCATTGCTGTCATTGCCCACCAACGACCCCCCACCCTTCCAGATGCAGGATACCAAACACTCCCCCAAGTCTCCCCTCTCCCCCCTCTATCAGTGCAAAACATTCTTTTCTTTATTTCCCTTACCTCCTTTGTTGCACATGTTTAGATATATTGAGCAACTGCTTTTTATATTCCTATCCTTCCTATCCACACTCAAAAAGAGACTTTAAGTAGCCATTGCACAACCTTCTTCAAACTCCTACTCCTCCTTTCCCCAATGCAATATCAATGCGAAGAAGTAATAATGAAAGCTCCTAGATTTGCATTTACTTCCCTTCCACTGAGACAGCAGTCACCTCTTCACTTGCTTCTGTTCCTTTCCTGGATGTCTGCTTCTGCTATGACAGGTGCATATCCTTTGCCCATTTGAGGAAGTGATGTCAGAACCCCTGGTATAAAGGAAATCATGGACCAGGGGTGGGTGGGTGAGGGTTTGGGGTGGGACCAGCTTAAGTCTTCCAGAAACAATCAGGTAGCTGAGGCCTCTGGTCAGACCATTAGCACCCTTCCCCCACTCTGCACTAAAACTTTGCAGCTAGTGAAGCCAGCAACATTGAATCACAATTCTACTCAAAGCTCCCCAAATAGGTTTGCTACCCAAAAGAAACAGGACTCCAATTCAAACAGCTTCACCAACAACACATCAAAATAGGCTTGGAATTAGAAGATATAGGTCTCCAATTCAAAGAAACAGATCCAGTTAAATCACACCAATTATATTTTAAAATAGAAGAAATAGGCCTCCACAAATGCAGCCTGCCACACAGTGAATCATCAAACAAATGAGCCCACTTATAGCTACCAAAACAGGTTTCAAAATTTCAACAGCCCCAAACAATACCCTGCTAGCCCCTTAGTAGTAAGAAATGAAAGAAATAACCTTCTACCAAGTAGAATCCACAAGAAACAATGTAAAAACAATGAGAAGAATCTACTGTACTGTAGATCTGATCCTGTCCCCCTTCTAGTTCCTTCTGAGAAGCCAAAGCACTGACACCACACCTGATTCAGCTCTGCCTCCCTAACTGAGTGAGACCTTGCCAGACCATTAGCACCCTTCCCCCAACTCTGCACTAAAACTTTGCAGCTAGTGAAGCCAGCAACAATGAATCACAATTCTACTCAAAGCCCCCCAAATAGGTTTGCTACCCAAAATAAACAGGACTCCAATTCAAACAGCTTCACCAACAACACATCAAAATAGGCTTGGAATTAGAAGATATATAGTAGGTCTCCAATTCAAAGAAACAGATCCAGTTAAATCACACCAATTATATTTTAAAATAGAAGAAATAGGCCTCCACAAATGCAGCCTGCCACACAGTGAATCATCAAACAAATGAGCCCACTTATAGCTACCAAAACAGGTTTCAAAATTCCAACAGCCCCAAACAATACCCTGCTAGCCCCTTAATAGTAATAAAGGAAAGAAATAACCTTCTACCAAGTAGAATCCACAAGAAACAATGTAAAAACAACAAGAAGAAGCTACTATACTGTAGATCTGATCCTGTCCCCCTTCTAGGTCCTTCTGAGAAGCCAAAGCACTGACACCACACCTGATTCAGCTCTGCCTCCCTAACTGAGTGAGACCTGGCCAGACCATTAGCACCCTTCCCCCACTCTGCACTAAAACTTTGCAGCTAGTGAAGCCAGCAACAATGAATCACAATTCTACTCAAAGCCCCCCAAATAGGTTTGCTACCCAAAAGAAACAGGACTCCAATTCAAACAGCTTCACCAACAACACATCAAAATAGGCTTGGAATTAGAAGATATACAGTAGGTCTCCAATTCAAAGAAACAGATCCAGTTAAATCACACCAATTATATTTTAAAATAGAAGAAATAGGCCTCCACAAATGCAGCCTGCCACACAGTGAATCATCAAACAAATGAGCCCACTTATAGCTATACTTATAGTTTCCTTACCTTAAGCTGCCCTGTGTTCTCAGGCTTCCATTTACTCACCAGATTTTGCAAGCCCTCAGTCAACTATATTGTCATTGTATGTTTCAGCTCAAACTGCTGTTTCCCTGCCTGCTGTCTGCTGTACTTTCCACCTTAATTATTTGCACATGCTCCAGGCTTCACCCTGCTCAGCTAGATGCCACTCCTTGTTGTGCTATGTATGTTCAACAGCTCTGCTCTTAATTCGCTCAGTGCTAGCTCCACTCAGGCAACTGCTGCATCACTATACTGAAACTTTCAGCTATTACAATAGCTGCCTGGTCTTATGGTGCTCTGCTTATGGCTCCCTGTTATACCTATGGTGGGGGGCTGTGGTGTCATGGTAGGGCATCATGGCTCCAGGTAGCAGGAGCATGCTTTACGTAAATTAAATGAATCACCCTGCTTTTTGCTACTCCTTACCTACATGACTTTTCAATTATCCATGCAAAAATACATTATCCTCACAGCATTAATGGCTTTTCAAGAGTTTCACTGTATTTCATTACTGCACTGCAAATGCTCTTTACTAGAACAACCTAACTCCACCTTAATGGCATCCAAGGTATTCATGCCACTCATATCAGTTCACTATTCATGCTAGAACCATAGTGATCAACTGCTAAACCTCATTGATTCATTATGCAAAACCTCACTGATTCAATTACTGGCATCTTAGCCTTTCACTACCTAAACACCTACCTTTTATGTCACCATTAATTTGGCTTCCTTAATGGAATTGGTTGGCTTGCTTTCTGCTGACTGCTACTACTATCAACCTCTGAATGCTGGCTTGCACTACAGCCTCCACCTCACCCAGGACACTGGCTTCACCCAGCCTCCGTATCACTAAAGCCGCATGCTTCACCCAGCCTTCTCATCAATTACCTGCTACCTAATTTACAGCTGCTGGCTTCACCTGGCCTCCTTCCATCTAGCACATTGAAGGTGATTCATGCATTCACTCATAAATCGGAGGCACGCCAACCATGTCCATTACCTTTTCTGACTCAGGGCTTGCCCTGTAGCTGACAGTCTCATTCTGCACCCACAAAGTCCGCATCTTGAGCATGTGAAGCTTGGAACAGGGTCCTTCTCATCTAGCCCAGAGTGGGAATGTCCTCACTCCAGGTGGAGCTTCAATCATCCAACTCATTGGTGGCACATCTTGATGTAGAATTTAATACTTCAGCTGCTGAGGGATCGGGCCCTTAAGCCCAAGAGTGCCCCTATGGCTATGGTGACACTGTTGCACCTTTGAAAGCTATTCTCCCTGTGACCACTTCTGATTCACCTGGTCTATTTTAGTCGATAAGCCAGCTGATTGCCTCAGTGGTCGTCACTCTCCTCCCACCTTGGAAGTCCACTGTCACTTAAAGAGTCCCCATTGTTGCAGAGGCCTCTCGCAACCCTTCATGGGGCTGCCATTAGAGGGATGGTGAGAGCTTTCCACCAAATTGGATTATTTCCTCCCCTTGGATTGGGTTTCTAAATTGCAGCAGCAGAGTTGTCACTAAATAAACTATCCCTAGCCTGGAGGGAAGGCAACCTAGGCCTTGGATCCCTGGGATTTCTTCCTTTAAAAAGTTTTTTTTTTCCTCTCCTTCATGCCAAAGGTCATAATATGTAGCTAGTTGTTACTAGTATATTTTATTTATTTCAATAAATCAGATTTACAAACCTTTGAGTCAAAGACTCATTTACAAAGGTACCTCATCACAGGGAGGGGAGACAACATATTTGTGCAGCAAGACAGTGGAGAACAATACAGGTGAGATACAGAAGAGTATACCAAGCAAGGCATTTCAGAGAGCAAAATATGCACGATACAGACAAGCCTACAAAATTAAGCTATTTAGTGTCCCAGTGTAGCACTCAGGTTACAGTGTGTGTTGTACAGACTACAACAAGCTATTTTAAGTGGACTAGTACATACGTCTTGCTGTAAGAGGCAGATTGGTTCAGAAACAGTGCACACGGAGAGCCTTACAGGGGGCATTTACAGCTCCGAGTGTCAGTGAGGTGTTTGCGTAGGGTGATTTTGAAGGGGCCAAGTTTGGGGATGTTTGAAATGTGTGATGGGAGGGAATTATACCAGGAAGGTGCTCTGTAGTGAAAGCACCTTTGGGCGAGCGAAGTCCTGACTCTGGGCACCTGGAAGGTGTTCCCTAGTTTCCTTCGGTAGGTTTCCGCTGTTGGATGGAGATGGCTGGTGGCCCTACTAGACATTCCTTCTCTCCTTAGAAAGCCCCTTTATGTCATTAATGTGACCTATTTTACCAGTGCAATCCTGACAACCTGCACATCTCATTCATATTCTTCAAGCTGTCTCATTGCTGTCAATCTGCTCTCAACCTGGTAGTCAATGTTTACTGCTCAATACTCTTTTTGGGGCTCCTTCCTAAGGTACCTTCAGCCAAGTGAATTTTTCCCACAGCACCTCTATGGGTGGAACCCTCTTCAAGGATTCCTTGCCTTTGATACCCCTACGGGGTGGTAATTCCCCATGGAATAGAGACTGTGAATGGTTAAACAGTTATCACAGGTTGCACAAGCATAACACTACTCTGGTTGCATAGATCCATTGAATAAATAACTGCTGCAACTCAGTTTTTGTTTCATGCCACCAAAGGCTTAAGTCCTTGTACAAAAATAGGTTCCAGGTGTTAATATCACAGAAAAAATATCACAGGATAAAATATCCCAGTCAAAACATTGCAGGAAAAAATTAAGTGTGGTAAAAACATTGCAGGACAGAACAGAGCAGGGAGCAGGGAGTACAAGCCATAAGGTGACAAAAGAGCACAGGACACTGGAGGGTTCATTGGGGAGGGTGCCTAACTTCATACAGCTGTCCCTTGGCCACTTCGCCATGCATCACAGTCCTGCACTGGGGGGGGCTAACTTTGCACCGGCTTTATGAAGTCAGGCCCCCTCAATGGAGGACTGTGATGTACGGCACAGAGAAGTGGCTGAGGGGTAGCTGTGCAAAGTTAGCCCCCCCATGAACCCTTCAGTATCCTGTGCTCTTTTGCTGCCTTGAGGCTTGTACTGCCTGCTTCCTGCACTGTTCTGTCCTGTGATGTTTTTACCACACTTTATTTTTTCCACAATGTTTTGACCGCGATATTTTGCACCATGATATTAACACACAGAACCCAAAAATGCAGTAGATTGCCAATCTAGCAAAAGATTTTGTACTTTCAGATGTATAGAAGGGATTTCTAGCAGTGAAATGTTCAGTCACTGCTGTCCTTTCCCAATGTTCATAGTGCCAACCCTCTAAAATATCCACCTAGTAATAAATGATACAAGTTCTCTATTGGGTTAGAGAAATCTGCTGAATTGTGAGTTGATGGAATACAAATAAAATGTCTATATGTTTGTTGAAAATTTATGTTTATGATAGGCAAAACTTCCTACTGCATTTTTTTCCCCAACATGCATCCTTAAAGCCCATCGGTTATTGAGAAAATTGGTATCACAAAAATGTTTAAGGGTAGACGCTCTTCTATTGTTAGCTGTCAATGCACAATTAAAATCTCCCCCCAAAATTATTTTCCTAGAGTGAAAATGGTCATTTCAATGTTAACAAATCAATTCTCCTTTTTTTTGTTTGAGGAGCATAAATGTTTATAATGTGAAATTATTCATTCTGAAAGGTAAAATCAAGTAATATAGCTTTGCCTGGGTCAATGTCCAGAAGTCTGCTAACTGTAAAACCTTTGCCTTTTAATAGGGTCCCTACTCTGTCACATCTGTCTTCACCAAAGGACCAAAATGATGGCCCCCAGCACCACTGCTTTTGGGCTTAAATTATATCAGTGTCCATGTTCATTCTAGTCACCTGAATGAGAATTATGTCACACAGTAAATCTTTAAGTACAGAAAAAGTTAAACAATGTATTTTTCCATTGTTAATACTGTTTACATTTAGAGTAACCAATTGTAATATGGCAGCCATCTGGTGAGGATAGAGTGAGGTGCCTACTATCAAGAAAAGGACTGGTTAACCAGAGGAGGGGGGTGACCATTTACATCTCATCCTCTATCCAGTATGCCATCTGCCTCTCCACTTCCTCCCCCTCTGCCTATGAACTTTTGCTACTAAAACTATCTCTTCCCTACTCCCTCCCAATCTTTGTGGGTAGTGTCTACTGCTGCCCTAGCCTCCTTTCCTCCTCTATCACAGACCTCATCTCCACTCTCACCACCCACTTCCCAAATGGTGAACTCATCATCCTTGGTGAGTTCAACATAAACTAGCTGTCCAAACCAACCTGCTTAAACCACAAGTGAGGTAAGCATACCCTGCTAGACTGGGTTCTAGCGACCCCCCAACCCCACTGTATAGTTACATCAGGAATCCTGCTGGATGCACTCAGTGACCATCACATGATCTAATACGTGTGTAAAATCCATTGCCCCAAAGCCGCACCAAATATCCTCCACCTCCGCTCCTTTAGGTCCTTAGACTTATCCTCCCTTCATGAGGAACTTGTTGGAACTGGCTGGTATCCCATTGAAAATGCCTCCTCTGTTGACTCAGCCATGAGTTACTTCCAAACACAGTTCCTAAATGCTTGGGACCAGCACGCTCATTTTAGGAAGACCAGGATCTGAGGTTCTCACCTCCCCCAGTTGTCAGCAGAATTGCTGGCCTGTCAGCATACTCGTAACCTGGCGTGGATAACATACAAGTCTTCAGGTGTTCTTGGAGATCTGATTAGATAGCAAACTCTCTGTAATGCCTTTTCCAGGGCTATCCATCTTGCCAAAGCAGAATATTTCACATCCACCTTCCAAGAGAACCTTAATAGCTCCTCCGAATTCTGGAAGGTAGCCCATGCCCTATTCCCCCCAGCCCAGTCCCTTCCCCCAGTCCTAAAGGTAGGTGACATTTCCATCTCAGACCACCCATAGATATTGAATTCAACATCTTTATCACCTGTGCTTCCACCCTTCTAGTATCCCTACCCCCCAGCTCCTCCCAGCCAGCTCCTTCCACACCTACTTCCTCTTCCCCTGGGTTCTCCTTCTTACCAGTGTCCCCTGTTGACACCCTGTAAGCTCTTCTTGCCCTTAACCCACAAGGCAAAAGCTCAGATGGGCTTGACCCTAAGCTCCTGCACCTCTCAGCCCAAGCTATTGCCCTCCCACTCTCCTCCCTTCTGAATCTCTCCTTCACACTTGCCACTGTCCCTGATGGCTAGAAGCTTTCCAGTGTCATCCTCTTCCCAAGATGGTGACTCCTCAAACCCAGGTAGTTACCACCAGATATCTCTACTCCCAATCCTTGCAAAACTCCAAGAGCACCTGATACTGGTTCGGCTTTCTCTGTTCCTTGACTCCTCTTCCTTCTTCACCCCCTTCCAGTCTGATTTCTGCAAGGCCCACTCCACCACAACCTCCCTTCTCCAGCTCACTGACTCCATTCTCTCTCTGGCATGGATCAGGGATGCATCACCTCTGCCATACTTTTCTACCTGGCCAAAGCCTTTGATACTATTGCCCACTTTGTTCTCCTCAACAACCTTGCAGCACTGGTCTCTCCAAGACTACCACCTGCTGGTTCCATTACTATCTTATGAGTAGGACCCAATCAGTCAGGATTGGCAACTCCCTCTGCCCCTACCCCCCATTAACACAGTTGTCCCTCAAGGTTCGGTACTTGGAACAATACTCTTCTCAATCTTTTTAAATGACTTACCTGCTGCCTGATCATCAGCTAACATCCACATGTACGCAGATGACACTGTTTTGTATGCCTCCAGTACCTCCCCCTCTGATGTGGTGACCAGCCTACAGCTGTATTTCAATAGTGTCCAACGCTGGTTTCACTCAAATCAGCTGTCACTAAATGCCAAAAAAAGTCTCTGTGACCTTTGGCACAAGGGAAAAGCTCACCAGGCTTACTGCCACCCCTACCTTCCTAACCCTCGAGGGGTCCATATTAGAAGATGACTTCTTCTTCAAATACCTCAGGCTCTGGCTCGACAGGAACCTTAACCTTGCTGGTCATGTGGATGCTATCCACAAAAAGCTACTTCACAAACTAAGAGCTTCTTACAGACACCATGGCTGCCTTCCTCAGCCAGCCTGTTGAGAGATCGTCCAGAGGATGATCCTCCCAATCTTTGACTTTGGTGACATAGTCTATAGTATTGCCCCTAAGACCACCCTTGCCAGATTGCACACCCTATTCATCTCCTTCTGTTGCTTTGCACTTGCCTGTCCACCTCATACACACCTCTGTGACCTTTACACCACCTCCCCTCCCCCCACTGGGGCCAGACGCCATGTCCATAGTGACTCATTAGTTGGAAAGTTCTGGTTTGGCTCCCTTTCACCCTACCTCAATGCCCTCCTCCCCATTCCTCCTACCCCCACCTACTCCCTCCACAACTCCCCTTACAGGACTCTCACTCTTCCTGCCTGTACTTCCACTTTAGGGAGAGCTGCTTTCTCCTATCACTTTCCAAACATTTGGAACTCCCTCCCCTTAGATATCTGCTCTGCCCCATCTACTCATTTATTGTCCTATTTTCTTTGGCAATATATTTCTCTATCCTGCAACTGCACTTGACCCACATCTCCTTCACTACCCTGCTCTACCCTTATGTCTTTTCTATTTTCACTGCTCTAACCCCTTCTATCCCTCTCTAGGTGTGCCGAAAGCCTATAGCACTAGCTGGGTTTACATTGAGTAGTGTTCATAGCCTTTGGTTTCTGCACCTGAGGGAAAGGCTTGCCCCCCCACCTCTTCACTCATCTTCTGATCCCAACAAATCCCCTTGTGGAGTATGCATCCCAGAGGGGTGAAGGTTCACCTAACTCTCACCTATCTGTGTTGAGGTATTTTGGGTGTATGTATATGAGCTTATAAGTATGAGTGTGTGTGTGTGTGTGTGTGTGTGTGTATATATATATATATATATATAGAGAGAGAGAGAGAGATATAGATATAGATATGTATGTGTATTAATGCTATATGCACATATACTATATCTGGGTGACTAGTGCTGCCTGCCTATTTCCACAAAATATTTGGCTTCACTTTAAATGTATTTGACTGTATGAACTGGTTTAGCTCTATGTATAGTTTATTTGGATCTCATATTCAAATATGCAAAAAATTATCTCCTTTTCCCCTCTCCCAGGATGCACCTGGAAATAAGCTATTGTAGCTCAGTATGCCTTTCCTGGTGAAACTTTTCATAATGAAAAAAAAATGAGTAGCTACCCACCTGGTTTTCATACCAACTTTATGTTTTTGCTTCCCAGGGTGGATATAGTAGCACTGAGACTTCTTCTGTGTCTGACAATGCTGGGTGTAGTGATGATTTGGTAGAGGAGGTTTTGGAGTCCATGCCTCCTCCACAGTCAACTTTTTCCAATTCTAAGGTTTCATATTTATTTGCTAGAGGAATTTGTACAAATTTTGGATCCGGGTGCAATCATTTTGATTTCTGTTGTTGCCTCCTTAAGGTTTGATTTCTAGTAACAATAGGCATGTCAGAGGGTAGCATGGCATCCTCTTCCATTTGTCTAGGAGTTTCTTAAATAATTTATGTATCCTGTTCCAGGGATTCTGAATGTGAGTTCAGAGCATCAACTGACTGAAGATCTTCTGAAGCCTGTGTTTCTATAGCCATAGAGAAAGTGCATGAATTTCTACTTGTCTCAATAGAAGTCTGTTTCATTCTCTGTAGATCACGTCATGTGTTTGGCTACCTCTTGTTGCCTTCGCTGTATAGATGCTTTCTGAACAGTAATCAATATGACATACTGTTGTGACCTGTCTTTATGGTTATGTGTGGCCCATTTGCATGTACAGAAGGAATGTCCCACTTCATCACATAAATTACAGTGGAATTAATTTCAACAGTGTGCACTGATATGCCCCAGTTCTAAACATAGATTACAACAGACATCGTCACAGGCATTCCTGAGATGGGTATCCAAACCACATGTGAAACAGGTTTTTGGTTGACCAGGGTAAAAACACTATCCTCTGTTTCTCATCAAGACAACATTGGGTAGATGTTGTAATCCTGCTGGTCCACATCTTTAATTTGATTTTAAATGTCCCATTTCCTGTGCTTATCTGTTCTTCATCTAATATAGGGTTCAGCTCCCATATTATGTTGCTTCTCTGTGCCAACCAATTTTTTGTGTCATATATGTTAACCCCTTTATTTAAAAAAATAATTGTTACGTTTCTGATGGCCAGTTCGGTCAGGGATATTGCTTGGAATGGGATCCACAGTGGCTTGTCTTTCATGGAATTGTACTAAGTCCAAAAACAGTCTAAATTAGCTGCAGTCTTGAAACTAATATCAAAAATAACATCACCAGGTGTGTGAATTAGTGCATAACTTTCTGTGGAATAGCAGTGCATGGAGTTCTACCTATATAAAGTTGGTCTAGTGTAGATTCTCATCCCCTTTGTATACCATCCAGACAGCATTTCTCCTTTGTGCTAGTGCAGGTGAATTTGGAAACAATTCCTGCCTCCTGACGTTTTTCCATTTTTGCACTGATTGTTTTTGTTGTGCTGAGTACTGAGTAGCCTTATTGGTAGTATAGCTGATGGGGCATTCCTGCTCCACCATGTCTCCTTAGCTAGGGCAGCACTTGGTCCTTTGTCTCCTGAAGAAATCTCTAATTCTGTGTCCTGTGGTGTAGTATCTGATGCCATGTCATTGTAAGGAGGCTTATAAAGATTAGCTTTCTCCATTGAGTTTACTGCTATTTGAGAAGACATAAACTGGGAGTCCTGGGAAATAGATATTGAAGAAACTGCTCTCAAGTTTAGCTGGGTTTGATTGTTCAAATTGACTTGTTCAGTTTGCATTACTTGATCAGGTGCTAGATCTAGAGCACTAGAAATAATAGGGGTATTCAAAACCTGAGATTTTGTCTCCATGGTAGCATACTCAGGCAATCTTGGGAGAGGGGAGAGATTGCTTATCATTTGCATCAGCTGCAGTGACAGTGTTCCCCATTGTTATTGATCTTAGTTACGTTATCAGACATCTCAATAGTGCTGTGGGTTCCTGAGCTTGGAACCTGTGAGTTACATTCTACAATGTCAGACAACTGTGTAATTGTATCACGTTCCTCGTGTACAATCAGACCATTATTCAGTACAATCCCAGACAAATTTGTAAACTGCTTTACCTGAGCTGTGTTCTCTGTATGCTTAGTATTTCAGCCACTGTTGTTTGTGTCTGGTTCAGGGCAGTCTGCAGGCTCTCCATCCTGTCTGGGTAATGACTGACCAGAAGGGTCCTGCTTCCAACCTGCTTCTCTAAGCATTTTTTTAGGCATCCAGTTTTCTGGGGAATATTCTACTTGTAATTGTGCCGCTGATTTTTTTTTTTTTTTTTTTTGCTGTGCCATAATCCAAAAGATTTCCCTCAGTCAAGTAATTTAGTACAGGAGGCAATTTTCCCTTTTCCTTTTGCTGAGCTCGATGACTTCAGGTTTGGCCCAGGAGCCTGAAGACCATGAAACAGTTTCAATTTAGTAGGAAATCTGGGGCCCTATCACTGCGGTTTTCCTTGTGGGTCAGCTTCACTGTTTCATCTGCATTTAACTGCCTTGCTTGGTCCTGGTATGTCATCAGAGTCTATATTCTGAATTAAGTATTTGTTTTCCATATCTGGGATGCTGCACTGTGGGGTGCACTGACACAAGGTCGACACCACCACAGCAAACACCAGCACAGTGACAGAAATTGCCTGTCTGTGGTGAGTCGCTGTGCTGATGCGCAGAAGACACCAGTGGTACATTTCCCAGTGCAGTGCCCTCCCCCGGTCCAACTACAACTCGGAGTTACAATCCTAGAGACTGGGGAGTGTGGGGGCAGAACCCTCCACATGTGGGGTTTGGGGGAGCACAGGCACCTGATAGAATGCACTGACATCCCCGAAGCTACAATGCCGACAGTCGGCATGGTAGCTGTCGCTGTGGTTGATGTCGGTGCTAGTGCTGTCGAAGTGCTATAATAAAACTGCACTGTGGCATTACACCAACAGCCTTTACATCTGTCACACCTGTATATGGCCCTTTTGATGTTGGTTCGTCATCCTGAAAGATAGACATCAGATGATTGTCAATGGTGGTAGTCATTTCTTTAGTTGCTTCAACCGGTGAGCTCTTTTGTGGCAGTTTTTCTTTTTCTAGCAAGTATTTGGCTTCTTCTTCTGCTACTAATGCTAGTAGTTGGGCTCTCCTGAGTTCCATTGCTGTCCTGAGGCATTTCTCTTCCTCCAGGATACTACTATCAGGTAATATCTTACTGTGCATACTACTTTACAATTCTTCTGTTTCAGTTTTGGTACTGTCGCTAGGCTTTGGAGTGTCAGCCATCTTTTTGTCTTGATCTGGAACCATGGAGTATTCCTTGTCAGCCTCTGGAGATTAGGTAATGGGGAGGAGGTCAGCTTCCTCATACCTGTACCAACACCACCAACATCCTTCTGAGTGGCCATCTTGACTAGATGGCCAGTCTCCCCCTACGGCAAGAATAGGGGTATTTTTATTAAACTGAAGATCATATAATAATTCATTGAAAAATAAACAGACAAAGGCATAAACCAAACAAGAAATAATATGCAACAGATCCACATGATTCAAAAAAGTGCTCAAAAGAAAGGTACAGAAGAAGAGCTATAATATACAAAACAGAAAAATGTGTCAATTATATACAGAGCATTGATATATGGCTACTTCACTCTCTACGAACCTAGTAATATTTCATAATTCACAATTTCCCAAGCACACTACCAATAACATAGCATGAATAATCTAGGATAATACTGCAATAATTAAGGCTTAATTACCCAGGGCATGCCTCTCCATAATTCTCTTAGCACTAAAGGTTACAAATGTTGGTTCTCATGCAGATATAGTTTCTGTAATTCTTTTAAGGACCATACTAAGAACAACTGCAGGAGAACAATATTTTTGTTGTAATTCCAACACACATATGGCTTGCCATAAGTAATATCTACAGCAGGCAAAAAGAACATGTAATGTGGAATTATGAAGCTTATCCCAGTGGCCACTATACTGTATATACCAAGTACTGCAGAGTTGTAATCAATGTTCCTCAGTAGTGGCTCAGCACCCTGCTTGCTAAAGAGGGACTAAAAAGCTTTTACATAGTGATATTCCAACAAAAGATGAGACTGAGTCTCCAAAAAGTCTGAACACCTTTCTCTAGGGCAATTCCTTTCTTCAGTTCTTTTATGCTTAAAGAAGTCACAAACTGCTATCCTATCATGAATACCCAACCAGGTGATATCCCACATTTGCTGTGGCAATTTTGTGTTTAACAATTGTGGAGTTACCATTTTCTATGGAGTTACCATTTTCTCTTGACCAGATGGACAGTATTTGAAGACTTAATGGTGTAGAGAAATGTTGAACCCCTATGTGTTGATACAACTGTTTGCTAGTAAGAAGCATCAAGTTGTCAGGGGTGACTGCCCGACATTTACGTTTCAATATTATTGAAAATATATACTGGGGGATAATATTGATATAGCCTCATGGCTAACTGGCCCACTTTCTTGACTTCTACTCTAAATATCAAGGGGTCAATCAATCTGCCAGTAATGGGACCCACATCCTGTTCAAGTCACTTAGAACTGGTGATACATTATAATGTACAAACATGGTTATAAAGACTACTAAGGGGTTAACCATTCAAATAGCTCCTTCGCTATAATCTCTATAGGTACTATCCCTCTTAACTGGGTTAAGGTGACTCCCCCATGGCCCCTGAAAGAATACACTGTATAGTTTAGTTTCTAGAGATACCAGGGGAGGGAAAACAATGCTAACATATAGAAAATATGGGAGCAATTTAGTTTTAATCAAGAAAACTCTCTTCCTTTTAGATATATGTTTATTCCTCCAGTCAGCCAGCTTATATTCAGCGTTCAAAATAGTAGCATTCCCAATTTTCAACAAGCGTTTGTCAATGCCGAATGTTTGCTTGCTGGCATTGGCATTGGTAGTGTAGAAGTTACAGAGCTGCATAATAGGAATGGCAGTGAAGTATTGAACTGAAGCTAACCCCACCACCACCCTGCAGAGAGTGACAGGCATTGGGGTGTGCCTTTGGGTCGTCAGGCATAACGGCCACGCCATTTCACCACACCCTACCCTGCAGACACTGACAAGTGTCACGGTGTGCCTTGGGGTCTTTGGCCCTTATACGCACCCCATTCCAACAGAAAAATGGGGTAAACTTTGGGGCAGAAGAGTCCAAGGCATACCTCAATGCCTCTCAGTGGCTGCAGGGTGTGGAATGATATGAGCATTACAGGCAAGAATCCCAAGTCACACCCCTAATGCCTGTCATTCTCTATAGGGTGGGGCATTATGGTTGGAAACCCTAACACCTCAGGCATTCATTGGTATTTTCACTCCAAATTTTCAACATGGTTTTTTTGTGACCTCCACCTCATGAACAGTGGCAATTTCAGTTTGTTAGCCAAAAGCTGCTTATGCACAGCGACTACGGCATTTAGCACCACAGGTGCAAAAACACATTCCGAACAAGATGTGAAAAATGACAGCTGTACTGTTCATGGGGAAGGTGTAAAAAATGGTAATGTTGCAAATCTGCAGTAAAAATATTAAAAAAACTGGTGAAGTCACGCGCGTGCATAGAAACTGTGCAATGCACACCCGTAATGTAATTAGTTTGGGGATTTTTTACAGCAGATTGTCAACATAGGCATTTTGGGACTCTGATCATGAACAGTGCCACTGTGATTTTCTTTATATGTCCCGAACAATGATTTCCCACAGCGACCACGCATCTCTGCACTGAAAGTGTGAAAACACATTTCAGCCATGTTGTGAAAATGACAGCTGTACTGTTCATAAGGAAGTGTGGAAAATGCCACTGGTGAAAATCTGGACTGAAAATATTACAAAGTCATGAACTTACGAGGATGCGTGGAACTGCAAATGCTCACTCATAACACACTCATTTTATGGACTTTTGTCACCAAATTTTCAACATAGCCATTTTAAGACCTCTGCTCATGAACAGTGTAACTGTGATTTTCTTAATCTGTCCCAAACATTGCTTTCACCCGACTGCACCATTATGCGCTACATGTCTTGGAAACACATTTTGGGTGACATGTGAAAATGGCAGCTGTATTGTTCATAAGGAAGTGTAATAAAGTGGCAATGTTGAAAATCTGGAGTGAAAATATTGAAAATTCGCAAACTTCGAAAACAAGGAACTGCACAACGCACACTCGTAAAACAGTCATTTTTAGGAAATTTTTCACCAAATTTTCAACATAGCCATTTTAAGACCTCTGCTCATGAACAGTGTCACGGTGATTTTCTTAATGCATCCCATACATTGATTTTGCACACCGACTGTGCCATTGTGCGCTACATAGGCGGAAACATGTTTTGGGCAAGATGTGAAAAATGACAGCTGTACTGCTCATAAGGAAGTGTAATAAAATGGCAATGTTGAAAATCTGGAGTGAAAATATTGAAAATTCGCAAACTTACGAGCATGCATAGGAACTGCGCGACAGACGCTCATAAAACAGTCATTTTTAGGAATTTTTTCACCAAATTTTCAACATAGCCATTTTAAGACCTCTACTCATTAACAGTATCACTGTGATTTTCTTAATGTGTCCCATACATTGATTTCACACACCAACTATGCCATTGTGCACTACATAGGCGGAAACACGTTTTGGGCAAGATGCGAAAAATGACAGCTGTACAGCTCATAAGAAGGTGTTGTAAAATGGCAATGTTAAAAATCTGGAGTGAAAATATTGAAAATTTGTGAACTTACAAGCGTGAGTAGGAACTGCGCAACACACACTCGTAAAACAGTCATTTTTAGGAATTTTTCCACCAAATTTTCAACATAGGCTTTTTGAGAGCCCACCTTACGAGCAGTGGCTGTGTCATTTTGTTACTCAGTCCCAAAAGGTGATTTCACACAGTGACTGCAAAATCACCCTTTGGGCCCGATTAATGCCATGACAGTGAGAGCATTCATGAGAAGGGGTCCCAAAAACCCCATGTTGAAAATTTGGTGCAAAAATTCCAAAAAATGCCTGAGATATGCAGCAAAGTTGAAAAAAACTACTGTATCTATCCCATTATAAAGCTTAGCAGCATTTCCTCAGTTCGCCGTCGGCTTTGAAGAGTGCAGACGTGTTCCTGGTCCACCGAAGATCGTCACACCAGAGTCCGGAGGTAAGTATGGGGTGAGGTGGGTGTGGGGAGGCAAGGTGCGCAGTGGGTGGGTGCGGATGGGGGCAGAGACAGTGAGGGACCGTTTTTGTGTTTCAGGGTTTTTTTTTTTTTAAAAAAGGATGACGACATGGGATGTTTGCCACGCTGGGGTGGGCTCCCAGCATGGCACAAGGATGGCTGTTTGGGGGGGTCATGGAGCCAATGGGGGATTGGGCACCCCTATTGGCAATAGCATCTGTTGCCACACTGGGGTGGGCTCCCAGCATGGCATCCTGTACTCTCTGGGGGCAGTGGAGCCGACAGGATTGGGCACCTATCCGGCTATGAATGTGTGTGTGGGGGAAGTACAGTTGGCATGCGTGTGTGTGCATGTGTAGGGGGAGCACGCATGAGCAGGCGATATCTTATCACTACTCACTGAAGCATAGCTCCCCCTTTCAACTGTACTCCACTGCATTTTCGACTGCTGTCATAGACAGCTCCAGCACCATTGGAGAACTGCGGCCGCGCCTGCAAACACACTGACTGAATTGGAAGAGGGCTGCCACACCTCCGAAAACTCAGATGATGGCACTATGTTTCTTGCACATGAGTGCAAGCAAACATAAAAATCATATCCCCTGCTCCAAACTTAATACCCAAGATTTTTTAAGGGTGTATCCGAGATACTAATCTCTGCAGCAGGTTCCCCAGGCAGGTAATCTACAGATTGCCTGAGCATTAGGCTGGAACTTTTAGAATAATTTACTGTTCCTCCAGCTACCAAGGAAAATTGTTCCAAAAGTTCATGAACTTTGTGGCCAGATGCTGCATCCCTGATACTGATATATAAGACACCAGCATAGGTTAAGACCTTCAGTTCTGGAAGGCCTAAAGATGACTGTATGCCATTAATTTCTAAATGTTTCTGTAACCATCTAATCAAAGGATCAATAGTAAAAATATAAAATAGGTTGCTTAATGGGCAGCCTCGTCTTACTCACCTTTTAACCATTACTCGCTAACCTAGTCTGTAATTTACGTATGGTGCCACAAATACTCTGGAGTGTGTAATCATTACCCAATTAATAAACTGCTGTGGTATACCATATTATAATAACCATCTTAGGCTTTTTCCCATAGGGAAACCGTGGCGTAATTTGCCGTTATAAAGGAGCATTTATAATGGCAAATACGTCCACGGTTTCCCTCACTATATGCATGCCCAAACCCTCTGAGTTGGATGCCTCAGGGTTTATATGGCATCCAACCCCTCAGGTGTGTGTAAAATCTCGTTACACACACCACCCCATACTTTATTCTCTATGTAATAGAACAGTAGCTAGGAAATAATGTGGGACCCGACCCTACTGAATGCTTTTTCTTGATCTATTGAAAGTGGAAATCCCTCTACCATGCCTTTTTGCCCTCGCTCCCAGAGCTCTCTCACCATAATTAAATTATCAGCAACACTCCTATGTTTAATAGCACAAGTTTGAACATCAGCTATGACCACAGCTGCAGCCTTGGACAGGCAGTATGCCAGGATTTTAGATAAAACTTTAAGATCCATGTTTAAGAGACTTAGCTGCCTCCAGTTTTTAATATCAGCTTGATCACCCTCCTTAAAAAGAAAAATCATGAAAGCTTCTTTCATGGCAGCTGGAAGAGTCTCTGAAGCTAAGATCTCATAATAAACTACTTACAAGACAGGAGCTAAAAATGAACTGAAGGTTTTGCAAAGTTCTGAAGGTAAGCCATCCATCTCCAGGGGAAGTATTGTTCCCCAAAGACTGAATTGCTTGTTCCACCTCTATTACTAGTATAGGTTTTGTGAGATGCTATCTAATATGTTCCAGTAGTTCTGGAATATATAGTGTTCTCAAAATATCTGAATCCCATACCACATTAATTTCTGTGCAAAAAGTGTCAGTGATATACTCATGAAACATGTCCATAATACTATCAAGAGAGTTTACTGTAAGCCCATCCTCTTCCCGATACAAGCCAGACATATACCTCTACTGTAACTGATCCTGACATCCAGTGAACATATCCATGTGTTGGGACTTGCCTGTTGTACTACATTTTATTTTTTTTCCCAAAGAGGTCACTTTATCATATTGAAATTTATGCATTTCCTCTTTACTAATGGCAATTTGATCTGAGATGTCTACACCATCCATATGCATATTGGAAATCAATCTAGGTAATATAGATCTACGCTTTAAGTAATGCATACATTTCTTATTGGTAAGTGCAACACTAAGTCTCTTAAACAGTGAAATGAAGTCTTTTTTTTTAATCCTCCCACCACTGTACAACACTGTCAGATGCTGCCAGAACTATGGATTGTGCTTTAAAGAGTTATATTCATACATTTCATATTTTCTCTTGTTTTAATAAAGTAATATTTAATCTCCATGGAGAATTTATTGAAGCAGTAGAAGTCCCAGTGCTACAATGACACGGAACTGCTAAGTGATCTGAAGTTTCTACAGCAATAGTACATGCTCTGTGTACTGTTAAAGCAGGTGATAAAAAAAAATCAGTCCTTGCGTGCAACTGACCTTTCATAAATGTAATAGCTTGTCCACCAGTGCAAGTAGCAAAGCCATCCTTCAGACCAGCTGTGTGAATCATTTCATTAAGGAAGACTGAGTCTCTATACAGTTTTGCAGTATTCCCTCCTAAATCTTTCAGTGACAATCCACAATTAAAATCACCACCTAGTATCACCAATCTATTGGTGTGCAAATAAGGGTGTATTGCTTGAAATAATGCCACCCTAGCAGCTTTAGTTTGTGGGCATATAGATTAATGAGTCGAAGCTGTTTCCCCTGATGTTCTACATATAATAAGAGGGCCCTACCTGGTTCAATTTCCAGCAGTCTTTTAATCTGAAATGTAAAGCTCCTAAATAGGATGGCAACTCCATCGGAGGTATCAATGCCATGTGACCAGTAGCATGGGCCATTTTTCCATAGCTACTTAGCAGCCGAAATTTCATATAGAGTTTTAAGGGTATGTGTTCAGAATAAACAAAATATCACCTGGAAGTGCAGCTAACAAAGACAGAGTAGCCATCCTCTTTCTATGTGTTTTTATACTATTTACATTTAAAGTAACTGGGGAAATCATAGGTCCAAAACACATAATAAATTATGTAGTAGTATTTTCACCTCTGTTGTAGCCTGAGATCTTGTCCATCTGCAGCTTTTTTGCACAGTCAAAGATAGTGATCTTTGACTATCTCCCTCAGGAGACCTGTCTGCAATCATGGAGCAATCGAGGAAGTTGCAATATCATGGCAAATGGTGTGTGCCTCACAAGTCCAGTGGACTCTGCTATGGCTATCAATAAGTTCTTTACAGACATGAACAAATTCAAAAGCTTCTTCTCCACCTCCCCAACACCCCAACAAGATCACCCTAGTGACCACCCCACCGCAACTTCCATCTCAAACTAGTGACCAGACAGGATGTTCTCAATCAATTAAGAAAAATCGAAATGACAGGACCTGCAGATCATGACGAACTAGACCCAAGGCTGCTAAACATTACAGCCCAAGTCATAGCTTCCCCAATAACTTGGCTACTTAATAGGTCCACACTCAAAGAGGAAAGTCCCAACAGTAAGTAAAGTTGCCCTTGTAACCCCAATCCACAAGAGCAGGTCACAGGAGTTCGCTGAGAACTACTGCCCCATATCCATTCTCTGCATGCTTAGCAAAATTCTGGAGAGGATAGTTTACAACCAACTCTAGGACTAAATTGAATAGCATAACCTTCTCACTGCCCATCAGCACAGGTTCAGGAAACATCATGGAACAGACACTGTTCTTGTTTCCTGAACTACAGATGTCTTCTATGCCCTTGATACTGGTCAGCTGACAGAAGCAGCTTTCATAGACCTTACCAAGGCTTTCAATTAAGTGAATCATCAGCTCCTTATAACAAAACTGAGGTCCCTTGGCCTAGATCCCTTGGCTCTGCAGTGGTTCTCTGGCTATTTCTCTGATAGGTCACAAAAAGTAAAATGGAAAAGGACACTTTCAGACACATGCCCTATCATGGACGGTGTCCCTCAGGGATCAATTCTGGGACCCCCTGCTCTTCTCCCTGTATGTAAAGGACTTGCCCAAGAACTGTGGGGCTGAAAATCTGATTCTGTATGCAGATGATACAGTCATGAATAGGAGTTCTCTTGATACCCCCAAAATGATCAACCTGCTCACAAGAGACATACAGTACTTGGAGTCCTGGTTCTACTCCAATAAACTGGTACTAAATACTAAGAAAACTAAGGCCATTCTCTTCAGCCCCCAAAATACTAGTCCTAACAGAGCACATGTCTCCACCCCTACACTCTTAAATGGGACTGGAAACAAATTAGTTGAATACATTAAATACCTAGAGATACATCTTGACCAGGATTGCACATTTAAAGCTCATACCAACCACTTAACTAAATTGCTGTATTAAAAGTTAGGTCTCTTGTATCACCTGGTTCCCTTCCTTACTATGGATTTACAGCTTTGCATTGCAAACAGCATCCTTCTCCCTACCCTGCTCTATGGGTCTTCAGTTCTGTGCTCCCTCAGGAGTACAGAGTTACATAAGCTAAAATCTCTTTACCATAGAAACTGTCACTTTGCTGATGCAGCCCCTCGCAAGGAGCACCACTGCAATGTCCTGCACTCACTAAAGTGGCCAACACTTGAAGGGAAGTTAGCTTACCATCCTCTATGTCTTGCTTACAAGTTTCAGCTAAACAACGCTCCCCAGCCTAAAAGTTCTGTTAATAGCCAAACCAATTAGGTGGCCCCTCAGATCTGCCAGCCGACCCCAGCTATTAGTCCCACAAATGAAGACTATTGCAGGTGATAGGTCATTTGTCACCACCATTCCAACCCTATGGAATGCCCTCCCAGACAGTCTAAAGAAATGTTCATCTCTAGGTGACTTTAAGAAAGGCCTAAAGGCTCATCTATTAGAACAAAGCATCTGCAACTGTTATCCCTGTTATATTTCCATCTAAGCCTCATTACGAATCCACCTGGCATTTACAGTTTCCATTATTAAAATACCTTATGTACTTATTTGTTTGTAACTCACAATTTGTCACTACGTGTATAAACATTATTCTGTAATGATATATGTACAGCGTGTACACACATTTTTTGTTACTATCAGCAATTTCCACGTAATTAACCCCAGGTCACCCCTGAAAAAGGGACTCTTCAGTCTCAGGGGGTCCACCCGGTTAACAAAATTTAAATAAAAAATAAATAAAATAGAAAAGTTTCTGAGTTTCCCTCTTCTCCCTCAGTGTCACCCCTCTTGCTAGAAGTAGCCAGTATCTGGTATTTATTGGAAACAGGGATTGAACTAGATTTGACCGCCTCACACTTTGTTTTCTGACCTCTCTTTCTAGAAGGAACTACTTCCACGTCATCATGTTCTATGGCCAGGGGTGGCATTTCTGCCCTGGTGTCAACCTTTATCATATTCTAGTTATTAATTGTGATTCAGAGTGGGGGTGTTCAGGCGCACAATGAGTAGTGGTAGTCTCAGTAGGTAAATCTACTTCAGGGTTCATAACTATTGGAACACTGATTTCCAGAAGGGAAGGGGGATGATTTGAGGCACTGCTACAATAATGGGCATCAACAGCATTATTTGGGACAGCCTCTGAAGTCAGCTCAGCAAAACTATGAGCAGAGGCCTGGGCAGAACCTTGTGCTTGTCCCTGGGTAATCTAATCATCCTGATTAAGACCACCTGGCTTATTATGGGAGGCCCAGAGGCACAGCTGAAAGGAGTGCCCCTTCTCCTCACACAAATTACACTTAAAGGGATTGGGGTATTGAAGATTCAGATGCCCATACTCCAAACACAGTTTACAATGGTTTGCATCACATACAGCACTAAGGTGTCTTCTTGAACCACACTTGTGGCAAGTGCATGGCTGCCCTGGGTAGAAGCACACACCTCTATCCCTACCTATATAAAAACTTCCTGGCAGATGACAGACACTAGTGTCAGTCTGGAACAACTTAACTTTAAATTTCAACCCCCCAGTCCCTGCTTGTTCAGTATCAATTATAGGAATAAGATTCTCCAAAACCTCGCACCTTTGAGCCAGTACAGGATATCACAAACATTAACCACCTCATTTCTAAACAAGATTGTTACAGTCTTTGTAGTGGGTTTTTACAGTGGAATGGCTGTGAATGGGGCCCATAGGTCAGAGTTTTTTAATGCCTCATATTTAAACCAAAAACATTCGAAGGATCTCAATGTCCTAAAATGAATACTAAAAGTGGTCTTCCCAAATGTGTGAATAATCGTATAAAGTACAGAGGCGAAAAAGCCCACTGACTGTTTAAATAATGTTCATATGACAGAAAATATGTCTGGGGGAAGCTCCATTTTGCCTCTATACTTCAGTTGAACTGTGTTCATGAGCTGAGCAGGTTCCACATGAGCAGTAAACTAATCTGCCATCCTGAATGTTCTAGATTTTTCCTTTTGTTATTGAGTATCTATGGAGTCAATATCGGAGAAGTCTGTTTCCTTAAAATATTCTTGGAAACCTACATGTTCTATGGGGCCTAAACATACAGGTCTAACAGCTGGTGTACTGGCAGGAAGTTCCCTATCAATAGAGGGAGCAGGAACTTGACTTTCATGGGATGTGTATCCTGAGTCCATATTTATTTATTTAAAAATTTTTGGTAACTGGGAAAGGCACAAAGCCAGTGCTCATTTCGTAATATTCAGTACAGAAGCTGGGCAGGTAGCCAAATGCTTATTAGAAAGCCCAGGGTCAGTGTCCATTTGCAGAGAATCATTAATATTCTGCATAGTTTGGCTTCTGCCATGCTAGCAAGTGCAGCAGCCCCAAAGGCTACAGCAGTAGCAAAGTGATTGGAAACCTTTTTCTCAGAAACTGGCTCTTTCTGTTCCACTTGGTTCTCAATAGAGGTGCCAGGAAGCCAAGAATTGCCATCTGCTGCCTTTACCCACCCTGCTGCCATTAATGCCGATTCGACAGACCAACCAGAGCCACCAGGCTCAGCATAATCTTTTGCATTACTCCTAACCCTAGTACTGTGCTGAACGCCAAGGTGTTTGGGGTGTTTGGCTTTCCCTCCTACTGTAGCTTACTAGCAGTAATAACAGTTTGAATATCATTGGTGGAGCCAGTGCTGTTACCATTTTCTAAAACAAAAGTTGTACATGAAGTAGTAGACACACTGACTGAGTGACTTGAATGAGGACTAGTGTTGCTTACTATACTGAGAAGGGGCCAAGAATCCCATGCTGAGGATTTAGTGTCTTCTGGGGTTCATTTCTTGTCAGAAAAGTCAGTTTGCTGGTAACTGGTCGAAGGTGTGGGCTCAGCTTCTGCAGTCAGCAAATTGACAGGGCTTTTCTGGTTAACTGCTCTGCTGTCAGTCAATGCCTTTGGTGTGAAGATGTCATTGAGCAAATACGGTGTGTGGCTGTCAGACGAAGCTGCCAGTGGTTCAGCTGGGTGTAAAGCCTGCAAAGGGGGTAGCAAACCTGCAGTTGGCTTCTTCTTTTTCCTCTAAAATTGAGTTTCTTCTTCTGCAAGGAATTTGTACAAAAGCTGCTTCTTTTCATTAAATGAGAATGTGAATTCTGATACCTGGGTAGCCAATAAACAACTTTGATACGGAAGGTCTGTAGCCCTTACAATAATGTCCAGTACAGGCTCTCCTTGATCAGTTTCCACATGTTCCATAACATTGCCAAACAAGTCAATAGTTGAAGCTGTGACCTCAAGTGAATAGGTAAAGGGGGAGGAGGTCAGCTCCCCCCAAATCTAAGGCATCCTCTCCTCTCCTCCCCTCCTCCAGGCTAGTCATCCATCTTGGTCACAAGAAAAGATGGCCAGAGGTTCCCCCTGCAGGAAGAGTAGGGGTCTTTATTGAAGGAAAGAAACAACAAGGAAATACAATGCAAAGAATATAGTGACACAAAGAGAAATCACATTGTTTCAAAAAAATATATATAAAAACTAACAAACAATCCTGATAAGTAAATACTAGAATTTCAAATACAAGGAGGAAAAAACACTAACTAAAAATGAAGGAAAAAAAAAGAGGCAACATTTTATAATGAGTTGGAGAGAGTCAGTGAGCCAAGACATGTTTCTCCATTGTTTGTGTAACAAGGCCTATGTGGCACATTTAGCCTTTTCTTGAGACATGTGTCATTCATAGTTCACGAGTTAATATCTGTAACAATTCAAGTTGTGTCATCTGCTTTAGTTGCAAGATAAAAAAATCTGTTTCTCCAAATCAGCCATTTATTACTTAAGCAATAAGGCATGACAGGGTGTGCATTGTTGCTGAATAACGTCACACCTAGGGTGGGTTGAAGAATGGGGCCACAGGATGAGTGCTTCTGCCACCCTAGGTGTGATGTTATTCAGGGATGACACACACCCTGGAGTGCCTTATTGTGATTATAATATGGCTATAAAGAATCCAACAAGACTTTAATGATTAAGCAATAGACATAAGAAACAAATCAGAAGTTATTAATTTTAATATAATTAATTTAGACATAAAATAGAGATAAAATAGTCCCTTCAAGAGCTTTACTGCATCCCTCCAAATTGCTTACACTGACATTTTTATAGCTGATTTTATTACTTTGAGCATAACAATATTTTTTATATGCCTTCTTTTATCTCATTTTTCACTTCAAAGAATTTAGCACATTAATACTGATAGTCCCATTTAGTGTCCCTATAGAGATCAATCATGCTGCAGCAGAGGCATCCATACGGTTATTTTCTGTGTTTCCTTGTTTGTTTGTTTTTTTAACAGGAGTGAAGACTGTCCTAACAACAGGAAAAAAACAATTAAGCAATAAGGTATGACAGGGTATGCACTGCGGTCGGATAGTGACACACCTCGGGTGTGGCATAAGGCATCTCTGAGTGCCTTCACTTCAACCACCTGAGAAGTGCTGTTACCCCACAACAATGTACACCCTGGGGTGCCTTACTGTGATTATAAAATGGGTCCAAGAAGTTTTTGTAGGGGGAAGGGGGCCAAAAAATGCACCAAATCAAAAAAGAAACATTTTTACGACTTTTTTAGAATAGCCCCTGCACATCCCTGCAGTGACATGCCATCTCAGGTTTTAATATTATGTACAGCAAAATGCATGTATTTTTAATTAGTTCTTAAATCCTTTAGTTTCCTCCAACCCACCCCCTTTCACCCATTCCCTCACTTTTCTCTCTTCTTCTTTATAATATTCCTTCCCTTTTCTCTGTCTTGTTTATTTTCATTCTTGCCAACATTCAAGAGTTGGAATGGTTACTGCAGCTAGAAAGCAAGAATGCAAACCTCTGCTCAGTTTTTCTGGCAGAATGTTTACTCCCACTAGCACACAACAGGAGGCCTCAGATGGAACCAGGGATTTTGTTTTACCTATAACAGGTCAAACAACACAAATTTCCCTAGTAAGCAGGTGAGGATAGGAGGGGGATTTTTCATGGTCAGCAAAGAAACACCATAAATTACAATTCTAAGTACTGTAGTACTTCATTTTTAAGTTATGTATGTGTGTGTAACAAGAGTATTATGAGGGCAAATATATTTATAAACATAACAATAAAATGTTAAGACAGTTTTATTTTTATGGCCTAGTTGAAGGTTTTTAGTGAGTAAAGGTGACAGCCACATTTGTGATGGCAGTCAGGAATGGCTGGTGCTATTGATTTTTTTTTTGTGAAGAGGCTACTGGACCTTCTTCCAGTACTGTCGCCATGGGACATAAAAACCACGTAATAAACTATCATGTAAAAAATAAATGATCCATAGTCTCAAGGTGACCTTGGCAAGCTTCTCTTGAGCAGCTTCTTTCTGTCATTTGCTTATGTTTCTGATTTGCTTTAATGTTCAGCTGTTCATGGCAACAAAGCCATTGGCTATCCCAGATTTTAGGTGGAATCCTTGTCTCGGTGAAGTGCTTCACCACGGGTGTACGAAATTGAGGGGGCAACATTCAAGAATGACTGGAACAGAAAACTTTGCTTCTAAGATCATACTAGATTTCATACTAGGTGCAGTAAGGCGCAAAAAGGCACAAGTGCCCACAATTGCTCTCATATCTATTACATGTAATAACCAAGGTTAAATTGTCATAGAATTAATTTGTCCGATCTCTTTTTAATTTCATCCTTTGTTTTGCTTATTACTATATCAGTTGGTAAACTGTTCCAAGGGTGAAGATCCAGACATACAACATTTTCCTGGACATAGTGATTATCATTTGACTAGCGACTTGCCAAAGTTTTAATTTAGGAAAATATTCTGTAACTTTAAAGAGGTGCTACTGGGTGGGACTTTAAAACTTTCAGCAGCCCTCTGTCTCATGGTTGAAACCAGGATTTACGAGTCAAGTAGAACCATCATTCCTAACTTCTATTTGAACTAATTAAAAGGGATCTAATATTAGCATAGAAAAAATGCTATAAAAAAACAGAGCTGGGTTAACCATCTACTCCGCCCTGTCGAAAAGATAGGTAGACGACATTCCTTTTGATTGGGTTCAGTCTGCTCCCTTCCTTACCCCCCCCTTTCCTATTGACCTGTTCTACATACTATCAGAAGGGATATAAATCAAACACCACTGATAGGAATGTCCGGTCAGAGCTCCACATGCCTAGAGAACTATTAAGGTACAAGACAAAGAAGTCTGGCCTGGTGGTACTGAGGGTTGAGGCACTGGATGCCGCACTTTGCATCACACTGGAGACCTGGGTTCGGACACACGCCCTGGTTGGCAATGGTGATAGGATCTAGCATCCATAGGACTGCTCTCCTATCCCTGGGTGGGTTGAGGGTTCTCGCTGCTCTGCAGCGACCCCTGGTGATGACCAGGGGCACTGTCAGAGTTGGTGCAGTCGGGGGTGGAGTGCAGCAGATGTCGGCATGTTGTGCCTCAGACGTCATTGCATGTCTGCACTCCAAGGGGAAAATTAGGAGGAGTCAAATGGTAGCACCTGACCTGGCAGCATGATGGCCACAACTTCCTCACCCGGTAGGAGCTTGTAGTGTAGGTTGCACTACGGTATTAGTTCCCGGCCTGTCTCAGGGGTTAGGGGAGGTCCCCTTCAAGGGTATGGTAGCATATGCCAGCCGGTGTGAGGGGCAAGCCTACGGGCTGCCCTGGGAAGAGAAGCTGTGGCTGGAATTAGCAGGTCAGGCTGCAGGAGAGAAAATAGAAATACGATAAAAAAAGTACACGACAAAACGAAGATCTGAATGCACACCTCTGGTAGTAATATACAATCTGGAAAAGGAAAAATTATGGAAAATAATAAAAGATTTACAGCCAATATTGTCTGAAGATGAGAGTGTAAAAATATATTTCTCACACCACCAGTGCTTGCTTCTGCCAACCACCAAACCTGAAGCAGAAACTGATGCAAAGCAAACTTCCCCCAAAGCTCCAGCTAGGCGATAAAGGTACAAAACCATGCAAAACACCTCACTGCAAACTATTTATAACATCTCTCCTCAGACATCTGTCATTCGTAATGAAAAACCATTTAAAATCCAATATTGATATTCCTGTTCTTCTAGCAATGTAATACAGTGAAGTCCATCAGGATGAAACCCGTTTCTGCAGCATTCTGCAGTAGAATTACTGCAGGAAACAAGGCAATTTTCAATGGGAATTAATCCCTTTTGTCATGAAGGAAACTGTGACACTACGCTTCATTCTGGTGGGATTCTCTGTTTACATGATACGATGTACAAAACTGAGGATGGTTGCTATATTGGTGAAACTGGAGCGAAGCTCAAAACAAGAATGAATCACCACAGATTCACAATTACCCACGGTGATGTAAAGAACATTTCTCAAGATCAGGTCACTCCATCCATAACTTTACTGTCGGAATATTAAAAAGTAATTTCAAGAACAGTCAGGAATGGTGAACATTTGAACTGAAATATGATCCAGCTTTTAAACACTAAAGAAAAAGGACTTAATAAAGATGTTGGCTTTTTAGCACATTGCCAGAGATAAATAAATAAAAATGCTTCAGATGTTTCTCTTTTCATCCTTGAACCACCACATCAACCCCCCCCCCCAACTAAAAATGTAACTATCACTTTGATCTTAGTATTGGTTCTTCAGCAAGCCTCTGTAATGACAATGTGATTCTTCCTGTCTGCTGTTTACGAATGTTTAATTGACTGCAGTATGTTGATACTTTACCATGCTACACCATGGCCCTTTTGAATCCTCATCTAGCCTTTATATCTAACATGTTATTCAGCTCTGTTTTCACTGACCTGAAGTAGAGCATATTATCTCTCAAAAGCTAGTCTCAGAAAACATTTTGTTAGTCCATTAAAAGGTATCACCTGCAAGATTTTGTTTTCTATTTTCATCAACTGGACTAACACGGTTACCACATTTCTTTGTTCATTACTTTTAAATTTACAGTGGAAATACTGGAAATTGTTTATTACCAAAATTAGCTTAAAATGTGTGGTACTGTAATAACTAGAGGTGTTGTGAATTTTAACTTCACTGGTGAAGTAGCCATGGAGAGGGTGAAATTCTTCTTCACAAAGCTTCAAAAGGTTTCTGCTGACCTTAGGATCTTCGGCTTCATCAAAATTGCAAATTATTCACTGAGAAGTGGCCATTTAATGGTGATGTGGCCACTTTAAAAGAAAATATTGGTTAATTTGCCCGAAAAACTGCTTATTTTGCCAGTCAAAACTTTCTGAATTTGCACTTTAAACATTGTTATATTGATTTTCCATCTTGCAGGAGTTGTCCTCTGTGTTCCAACAAGTAACTGCAAGGTTACTGCTGAATGATTGGATATCATGTTATCTGATATATCTGCCACTATCAGCCTATAACAGAGTGATTTTGAAATTATGATATAATCACTTCTAGGGTACAAAGAATGTGTTGAGGAGAAAAAGGTTTAATCTTCTACGTGAAGGGTCAGGGATCTCCAAATATCAAATAGTCCAAAATCTTTGCACGTACTAGGAATTTCACTTCTAGTACTTATCTTATTTGAATATATCTCAGGCAAACTTCTACCTAATAATGGATCCAGATATGTATTTAGGTCCCATTCTATTATAATTTCTGTGTTACGCTTTCCACCCAATTCGGTATTTGCTTTACTAAAGAAGTCAGGGCAATTCTGTGTTTGAGTATAGATATTGCATAGACATATGCTTCTGCCTTCTAATAAGGCTTTCACAATAATCCACCTCCCATTGTTATCTTTAGTGGTGTTACTGAGTACAAATTTACATTATTTTCTCCAACAATATTGACACCTTCTCTTTGTGGTATTAAAACAATTGTAAAAGATTTTCCTCACTCAATCCTTCTTTGGCTTTTCTGCTTCATTTATATTTAAAAGGGTTTTTTGACTAAGGCTACATCCTTTCTGTGTTTATTTAGAAATTGCAACATTCTTGCTTTCTTAATTGGGGAACCAAGGCCATTTACAATCAAAGATACTATTCTAAAGTTCATATCCATTAGTGAGCCTAAACAAATAGCAGAGGATCATAATACTTATGATGGGTGCAGAACATTTTGCTGCAAGTTGGATTTTATCTTTTCTAACATTACAATATATACTTTTCCACTGTAACATTCCAAATAAATTTCCTAATCTAGGAAATATCCAAAGAAGACGCATGTTGCATCTGCCTAGAGTGCTAGAGTATTTATGAATATTAAACAAAAACATTAAGGCTGTAAGTAACATTTGTGAGCCAGCTAACATAATAGTTATGAATATTGGATTTCTAACTGAAATAAATTTATTTATTTAGGGATTCAGGTCATACCTTTGAGCTCAGCGCTCTTTTACAAAGGTTCCACATCAAACAGTGACAATGACAACAAAAACAAACAGTTTATATACAATACTTGAATAGTAAGTAGCTAGTATACAATGCCATTCATAGTACCAATGGTGATAGTATAGCATCAAGAGCATACAACTAGGGTAAAGGACAGTGTTTATATGTAGTGAAGGAGATAAATAGATGTGACACCTAGTGTGAGAGTCCAAGGAGGAGTCAAGGTGAGGTGGAGGGGAGACGGGGGGAGTGGGTGGCCAAAAGAAGTGGCTTTGTCTAGGAGGTTGGGAGGTAATGGTAGTAGGTTGGTTATAAGGTAAATGAGTTCAGAAAGACAACCATTTGCTTTCATTGGTACACACTTTCAACTTCAGGCATTCTTCTTAACTATTCCTAACCATCTTTCCATTAGCTGGATATTGCTGGCAAATAAAATGAATACTACAAGAATTACAGTGTCCGGTGTTTCTTTTGACTACTAGTAGTAAATGAACCAAAGGAATCAGTCAATTCTCTTCAACATCCATGCATTATGAGTTTATAGTGAGTTAGGAATATATACAGTATATATATATATATATATATATATATATAAATAAATATGGGATATACAATGGTGAGCTGTCAGATAAATGATTTATCTACACAAGTGTGCTGTTTGACCTCAGGTAACTTCACGAGTGGTGCAAGCCAGAAGTGAGGTGTCCAAGGTCAAACAGCACAAGTGTAAATAAATCATTTATCTTAAAGCTCACCACTATATTTTTCATTTATGCAATAGGGATGCTTTTTATCACTGCAGGAACATTTGGTTTTGACTGTTTAGCATTTTTTAAAATGATAATTTCCAGGAGTTTTGGTTAACTTTCCTAGAATATGTCTGCCTAGCATAGTGATTGCTATTAAATGAAACATCACTCATTTTGTAGAAAACTTCTTGCTGAACAAATGTCATGCTCACAGTACCATGCTACCTTTTTCATTTTAAAGTCATTCACATTTGTTTGTCAAAAAAGGGGAAAGAAAATAGAATTTTATGCTGTTTTTTTTTTTTGCTAATTATAAAAAAACTAAAAGGAATTCATAAATGAAACACCACTCATTTTGTAGATATTTTTGCGCTGAACATTTTTCGTGCTTGCAGTACCATGCTGTCATTTTTTGTTTTAAAGTTACAGTATTCACATTTGTTTGTCAAAAAAGTGAACAAAAAAATTACATTTTCTTCTGCTTTTTTGCTAATTGTAAAAAGTCTATACAGTATCTACACATGAAACACGGCTCATTTTGTAGATAATTTTGTGCTGTACAATTTTCGTGCTCACAGTATCATACTATCTTTTTCATTTTAAAATTATTACCATTTGAATATGGTTAGTACTGCTTTGGAGGCCGAACATTCTAAATGAATTCCAAAGAGATTTGTGATGTAGTAACTGTGTATATAAATGAGTAACTGTGTGTATAAATAAATTTATATTAGATATAAATAGATTTATCACACTCTGTTTATCTCCACCCCATTGCATAAATATATTTATGTAATAAGGGTGGAGATAAACAGAGTGTGATAAATCCGTTTATCTGAGTAACTGTGTACATAAATTTCATTTATGTATATAGTGCTTATGTCATCAGCTGTTTATCCACACAGTGCTTATGTCTTCAGCTATTTATCTATACAGTGCTTATGTCATTTAGAATGTTCGGCCTCCGTAGCAGTATTAACCATATTCAAATGTAAATAACTTTAAAATGAAAAATTATGGCATGGTACTGAGAGCATGAAAGTTGTTCAGCACGGAGATATCTACAAAATGAGTGGTGTTTTATTTATTGTTACCTTTTATATTTTTTGATAATTAGCAAAAACACTGCAGAAAATTCATATTTTTTTTTCATTTTGTCTGCAAACAAATGTAAATAACTTTAAAATGAAAAATGATAGCATGGTACTGTGAGCACAAAGTTTATTCAGCACAGAAATATCTACAAAATGAGTGGTGTTTCATTTATAAATACTTTTTAGTTCTTTCAGAATTAGCAAAAAACAGCAGAAAATTAAATTTTTGTGCACTTTGTCATGAAACAAATGCAAATAACTTAAAAAACCAAAACGATAGTATGGTACTTTGAGCACAAAAGTTGTTCAGCATACAAATATCTACAAAATGAGAGGTGTTTGATGTCTAGATTCCTTTTAGATTTTTTATAATCTGCAAAAAAGGCAGAAAATTAAATTTTTATTCACTTCTTTGACTAATAAATGCCCCCTGCAAAAGCAAAACCAAAAGAATTGCATAAATGGAATATGCAATGGCTTACACCACTCATGAGGTTACCCGAGGTCAAACTGCTTTTGGGCAGATAAATCATTTATTGCACTTGTTTCCATTACATATCCCACACACATATATATATATATATATATATATATATATATATATATACTGTATATATATTATACTGGCATGGTAGTGCCAATATAGTTATGGTGAAAGGTAAATTCTATGTTAAATCTGAATTGTTGAATGTTAATAACTTTGGCATCTTTTAACAGAGTTGCTTGAAATGTGGCACACATGATGTCTAGTGGTAGGTCTCTTGATCTGTCATATTTCATAGGAATCCATTATGTGGTTTCTGAGATATAGAGTGTTGAAAAAAACAGAAAAATTAGTATTTTTTTGACATTTTGTTGTCCACATGCATCTCAGAAAAGGCTTTAAGTTGTAATCTGAAATTTTCAGGGTAGAAAGCCTTTGCCTCACAGATGTGCCTTTTGAAGGTTTGCTGAAAACATATTAATCCATTCAAATGTTATTAAACTTTAAAGTTTCCCATTGTAGCCTATGGGAAAAAATATATGATCTGAAAGTGAAAGCAGTTAAACAGCCCCCAAAAAACAGTTTCTTTGCCACTTCATAGCAAAAAAATGGTTAGGACTCTGGTGCTGAAATTTGCAGGGTGGCAAGCCTTTACCCAACAAATGTGCCCTTTGCTAATTTGGCAAAGAAATGGACACTGGTTCCATAGTTACAGTACTCCAAAGTTGCTAATTTTCCCATAGAATAACATGTGGCAGTCATGGCATCTTTTGGCGGCTCTATCTCAAAACAGTTTGAGATACAGATTTTTTGTTAAGTGTAGCTAAGCATGCGTGGAGGTGGCCAGGCCATGAATGCAACTGTGAATGAATTTTTTCCAATGCTCCTATGATTCCTGAGATATTACAACTTTTGCAGCACGAGGGTTACTTGGAATGGCTTCAGGCTTGTGTTGTGTCTCTATACTTATGAGTACATGGGAGCGCAGGGCCCCCACATTTGGATTCCATTATGTAATAATGGGAGCACAGGGTCCTACATTATGTAGTAGTGGGAAAGATGTGATATCATTAAAATATCAGTACACTTGTGTATAGATGGGAGCACAGGGCCCACATGAAAATCAGAGACAATTACAAAACGTATGCATGATGGGGAGCACAGACCCTGTGCTCCCATAACCACATACGAATAACATTGCACTTTCTCAAAAAGAAGGGAAATTCATTGCAAAAAAACTTCATTAATGCATCAGTTAGGGCTGCCATTACAGCAACAAAAGTTTGGAAATTCAATGTTAGGGTTACCAACCCCACCCCCAACCCCACCTCCACTCTCCACACAACAACAGGCATCGGGATGTGCCCTGGGGTCATCGGGCTTAACTCTCACCTCATTGTCCTATACTGTACCACCCAGCTTCTTTACAAATGGAATGGGGTGAGAGTTTGGGCCAGCAACCCAAGGCACACCCGACTGTGTATGAGAGGAGAATGGAAGTGAGAAGGATAGTTAACCCTAACATCGAATTTCCAAACTTTTGTTGCTGTAACAACTACCCTAACTGATGCATTAACAACGTTCTTTGCAATGACTATATATATATATATATATATATATATATATATATATAACCAGTTAGGGTAACTTAACACCAGAAATGTAAGAAAATGTGGCATCAGGATTTCCAACCCTAACTCCCCTCCCCATGACACCCCCCAAGCAGCAAAAAAAAAAAATTAGGGTTTTGGGTTTCTGGAGACTTAGCGAATCAGTGGTGGGGTCTTTCTTTTGGTTGTCAAACCTAATGGTTCCCCACCCTCCCCCAGCCTGTAAGCCTGTAGTCTAAAACACATGGAATAGCTCCAAGCCAGTGCCTCATAGTGACACACTCTTCAAAAGTAGAGAATTATGCCTCACCACATGTTGCCAACACAATTTATTGTAGCTTTCTTCACACGGTTCCCTGCAGACTGTGTGAAGAAAGGAGATCATGTGTGATGTTGTTTGCTCTGGGAACAGGGTGGGTATTAGGGTTGACAACTCAAGTGTAACCCTGGTGCCGGGTATCTGAGGGCTACACTACCCCTGCCTTGTGGATCCATAACAAGGTTAAGGGGCCTGGGTTCCTATTTTACTTTAAAACTGGTTCTTTCCCAAGATAGCATAAATGTGTAGTGCCTCCACCCAGAGTATACTTTAAATGGGTTAGAATATACCTGGTACAACCCTTTGGGATGCTGCACCCACCCACGTTACCATAGTACCACTCCAAGCATGAGCCAACAAACAATTCCCCACATTTCAACATTGTGCAATTATTAATTTTCACTAATAATATGCGCACACACCAAGGTTATGCAAAAACAGTAACAACAATTTGTTTACATAGCGAAAGGGTTAGGATAGGGTAATTGGAAGCGGAGGTTAGCTATTTACAATCGGTTTAGATTTGGATTGACATTTGGTTTAAATTGCCATTGCAATTAAGATCAAGATAATCATTTTGCATTTAAAGGCAAATAAATCACAGTGACCGCCCACCAGCCTTCTGTGGAATTCAGATGCTTTTTATGTTTGCTTGCACGTATGTGCAAGAAACATAGTGCGATCATCCAAAATGCAGTGCCATACAGTTGAAAGGGAGAGCTCCGCTTCAGTGAGCAGTGCTGCCCCCCACACATGCACGCAGGCAACTACGCATATTGTGTGCTCATGTGCTCCCCCCACGCACACACTGTATGGCTGACGGGGGGGCCCAATCCCCTGTCGGCTTCAAGCCCCCCAAGAAAAAGCTTTCCAGATGCCACGCTGGGAGCCCAACCCAGTGTTGCAAAAATTGTTATGGCCGACGGGGGTGCCCAATCCCCCATTGGCTCCAGGCCCCCCCCAAACAGTCTTCCAGCTGCCATGCTGGGAGCCCACCCAACATGTGGAAATGTCGCGTCGTCTTCCTAAAAAAAAAAAAAAGCTGTAAAAAAGTTCCCTCGACAGTCTACCTGCCCATTCGCCCACCCTCTGTGCACTCTGCCTCCCCACCCCCACCTCACCCCATACATACCTCCGAGTCTGGCGCGATGATCTTTGGTGGACTGGGAACATTTCTGCACTCTTCAAAGCCGACCGCGAACTGAGGAAATGCAGGTAAGCTGTATAATGTAATAAATAGGATTTTTTCAACTTTGATGCATATCTCAGGCATTTTGGGGAATTTTGGCACCAAATTTTCAACATGGGGTTTTTGGGACCCCTCCTCATGAAATCTTGAACTGTCATGGCGATAATCGGGCCCGAAGGGTGATTTCACAGTCACTGAGCGAAATCACCTTTTGGGACCAGTTAAGGAAATGACAGTGCCAGTGTTCATAAGGTAGGTTCTCAAAAAGCCTATGTTGCAAATTTAGTGAAAAAATTCCTAAAAATGACTGTTTTACGAGCGTGCATTGCGCAGTTCCTACGCACGCTCATAAGTTCATGAATTTTTAATATTTGCACTCCAGATTTTCAACATTGTCATTTTACCACACCACCTTATGAGCAGAACAGCTGTCATTTTTCACATCTTGCCCAAAATGTGTTTCTGCGCATGTAGCGCACAATGGCGCAGTCAGTGTGTGAAATCAATGTATGGGACACATTAAGAAAATCACAGTGACACTGTTCATGAGCAAAGGTCTTAAAATGGCTATGTTGAAAATTTAGTAAAAAAATTCTAAAAATGACTGTTACACGAGCGTGCGTTGCACAGTTCCTACGCACGCTCGTAAGTTCGCAAATTTTTAATATTTGTACTCCACATTTTCACCAGTGGCATTTTCCACACTTCCTTATGAACAGTACAGCTGTCATTTTTCACAACATGACTGAAATGTGTTTTCATACTTTCAGCACAGAAATGCGTGGTCGCTGTGGGAAATCATTGTTCGTGACAGATAAAGAAAATCACAGTGACACTGTTCATGATTGGAGGTCCCAAAATGCCTGTGTTGACAATCTGCTGTAAAAAATCCCCAAACTAATTACATTACGGGTGTGCGTTGCACAGTTTCTACACACTTGTGACTTCACCAGTTTTTTTAATATTTTCACTGCAGATTTTCAACATTGCCATTTTTTACACCTCCCCATGAACAGTACAGCTATCATTTTCACATCCTGTTTGAATGTGTTTTGCACCTGTGGTGCCAAATGCCGTAGTCGTGTGCAAAGCAGCTTTCGGCTAACAAACTGATATTGTCACTGTTCATGAGGTGGGGGGTCACAAAAAAACATGCTGAAAATTTGGAGTGAAAATACCAACGAATGCCTGAGACGTTAGCGTTTCCGACGATAACGCCCCATCCTGTAGAGAATGACAGGCATCAGGGCTGTGACTTGGGATTGTCACCTGCAATGATCATACCATTCCACCCCCACCCACACCCTGCAGCCACTGAGTGGCATTGAGGTGTGCCTTGGACTCTTTGGCCCCAAAGTTCACCCCATTCTCCTATACTGCGCCCATCTCACCATATTTCCTGATGGAATGGGGTGCGCATAAGGGCCAAAGACCCCAAGGCACACCGTAACACTTGTCGGTGTCTGCAGGGTAGGGTGTGGTGAAATGGCATGGCCATTATGCCTGACACCCAAAGGCACACCCCAATGTCTGTCACTATCTGCAGGGTGGTGATAGGGTTGGCTTCAATTCAATACTTCACAGCCATTCCTATTATGCAGTTCTGTAACTCCTACACTACCAATGCCAATGCCAGCAAGCAAACATTCAGCATTAACAAATGCTTGTTTCTATCTATCTTACTAGCTACATAGATGGCAGAACATGTATTAGAATGCCCACACAAAATACCAGCTCCAGAATGCATTAGAACCCCACAATTCTAAAACCTTTTTCTGGGTACACAGTACTAGAGTTCTTAAATAATGCAGGCCTGTTACCATTGCAGCTGTTTTGACTCATTTATTTATTTATTGGTTTCATGGTTTCTTTCTTTTTTTTTATTTTTTTTAAAGAAAATTATCTGAGGATCAGTGGCAGGATTTTTAGTACAGTAAATTAATAAAAAGGGAACTAGGAGAGCTTCAGTAGCAGACAAGTAGTGGAATTGCAGTATAATGTGGGGAGTGGTGCAATGCAGTGACTGTGGGGCAGTCATATTCAGGCAGACCTTCTGGACACTGAGGTGCTGCCCTATCTGCATGCATCTCTCTGGACTGCGGGATGAGGTAGCCAGACTCAGAGCGGAAGTAAACTGGGTCAGAGTACCATCACCCTATCCAGGGACCACCCAGTCAATGCAACTGCCTCAAAGATGCCAAGAACGAGGAGCACTTGGATGACAGTGGGCTCAGGGAGGTTAGAGCAGTCAGGCAGAGGCACATCCCAGATCCTTTCCACTCAAGAACTCCATATGCCACACTGGCAAACGAGGACAACCAAATAGAGGTACCCAGAGAGTGGAAGGAAAGGATGTGGAGGTTAGCCAAGGAGGTGACCTCAGCAGGGAAAGCAGTGGACCCCAGAGGAGGAAGAAGCGAATCGTGGTGGGGGACTTCATCATAAGAGGGATCCAGCTAGGAACACAGGAGGGGGAGGACAGGGAGGTGAGGTGCCTACCAGGTGCCACGGTATGGAGGGATGGAAGGAAGATCCTGGGGATCACTGGGAAGGCAAGACGGGAGGGTGAGCTGGATGTCATTATCCACCTAGGTACTAATGACCTGGCAAATGGGGAGCCAAAGGAAGTTCAGCAAGAGTTTAGGAAACTGGGGAGGGGTCTCAAGCAAGTAGCTACTTCTGTCACTTTCTCAGAAGTACTACCTGTGAGAGGCAAGGAGAGCATAGAGTGCATGCACCAGGAACTTTAACTCATGGTTGAAGAACTGGTGCTGTGAGGAAGGGTTTGGATTCATTGGTGACTGGGGACCCACCTGGAGGATGGAGGTTTGTTCAAGCCTGACGGCCTGCATCCATCCTGGAGAGAATCCAACACTCAATGATAAGTTTAAATGCTACATTGACAAGCATTTAAACTAGCAAAGAGGTGGCAGCCCAGCAGAGGGTACCTACTTGCTCACCCCCACAGCTAGCAGTGGAACCAGTGAACCAGAGGTGTCTCTCTCTGCAAAACAGTGTGCAAAAGATGGAGATTAGTGCCCAAGAGGTGGATAAGCAGAAAGGGCAAAATTCAGCAGAAGGGCAGACAGCAAGGAGAACCAGGGATAAATGACAACCAAGGAAGGGGCTGGAGTAGAACAGTGAAACAGTCTAGGAGGTCAAATCATGGAAAGCCATGTGTGCAAATGCCAGGAGCCTTAGCAACAAGATGGAAGATCTGGAGCTGTCATGGTGCAGTCAGACCTGGACATTGTGCCATCACTGAAACCTGGTGTGATGATAACCACGACTGGGAGATGGCCATACCTGGCTACAACATATTCAGAAGAGACAGAGCAGGCAGGAAGGGAGGAGGAGGAGTGGCACTCTATGTGAAAAATGACATAAGGGCCACAGAGATCCAGGAGGAACAAAATGGGGAGAGATACTGTGGGTTAAGCTGGAAAGGAAAATGGGACAGCCATCTGCACAGGTGTGGTCTATAGACCACGAGCCCAGAGGAAGAAACAGATAGGGAGCTGATGCTAGCCATCCAAAGGATGGCAGACAAAGGATGAGTAGTACTGGTTGGAGACTTCAATATTCCAGGACGTGGACTGGAGCATCCCAGCAGCAGCAGCAGCATCAACTAGGAGCAGATTTATCCGGGACTCCCATCAGGTGCCTTCCTCAAGCAACTGGTCATGGAACCAACTCGGCAGAAGGCAATACTGGACCTTGTGCTCACAAACAGGGACAGTGTGATGGGGTAACAGTGGGGGAGCACCTGGGAAACAGTGACCACCAGTCATTGTGGTTTGAAATCACAGAAGCAGAACCAAACCACACAAAACACGTATCCTGGATTTTAGGGGGGCAGACTTTGGGAAAATGGGGAGATACTTGAAAGAGGCATTAAGGGGAATGGGACAGGAATCAGGGGTTGAGGAACAGTGGGCAGTATTTAAAATGGGGATTACAAGAACAACAGAATTATGTATTAAGTAGGTTAGAAGAGGAAAAGGAAGAGAGACCATTATGGTTTTCCAAAGAGGTAGCAAAGAAAGTGAAAGCCAAAAAGATTGCATTCAGGCAATACAAAATACACAGGCAGAAGGGGATAGGGAGAAGTACCAGGAGAAGCAAAGGGAGGCAGGGAGGTCAGTAAGGAGCCAAAGCTCAGACAGAAGAACACATTGCAAAATCAGTGGGTAGAGAGGACAAAACCTTGTACAGGTACATAAGTGAAAAAAGGAAGACAAAGGGAGGGATAGTGAGACTGAAGGGGGATGATGGGGGCCGCATGGAGGACGACAACAGTAAAGCTGACATATTGAACAGGTATTTCTTCTGAGTCTTTACTGAGGAAGAGGAGGGTAATGGGTCTGAAGGGAGTACAAGGGGTGAGAATGGTGCAGAAATGGACACAAGTCCCTTTACACGAGAAAGGGTCCTGAAGGAACTGGAAGTAATAAGAGTTGATAAAGCAATAGGGCCAGATGGGTGCACCCAGGGTCCTTAAAGAACTAAGAGAGGTGGTGGCTGAACCTCTGGCTATCCTTTTAGCCGATCACTGGAAACAGGGAGGTACCCAAAGACTGGAGGACAGCAGATGTAGTCCCTTATACAAAAGTGGGAACAAAAGAGGAAGGGAACTACAGACCAGTCAGCCTCACCTCGGTAGTGGGGAAGATCATGGAAGCACTACTGAAGGAGAGATTGGTGGAACATCTGGTTGTCAATGGACCACAGGACCCAAGGCAGCATGGTTTCCCGGGGAGGTCATGTCAGACCAACCTCGTTGAATTTTTGACTGGGTGACTAGGGAGGTGGATCAGGGAGGGCAGTGGACATGACCTGTCTGGACTTCAGAGGCCTTGACACTGTGCCACATAGAAGACTATTACACAAACTGGGGAATATGGGTGTGGGCAGGACAGTAGTGTGGTGGGTAGGTAACTGGCTGGGTGGCAGGACACAGAGGGTGGTGGTAAATGGTTGTCACTCCACAGAGGGAAGAGTGACCAGTGGGGTACCACAGGGATCAGTGCTGGGACCGGTCCTATTCAACATCTTCATCAGTGACATGGCGCAGGACCTAGAAGGCAGAATTTCACTGTTCGCTGATGACACAAAGCTCTGTAACAGAGTAGACGCACCAGAGGGTGTAGACAGAATGAGAAGCGACCTGCAGAAACTTGAAGAATGGTCAGGGGTTTGGCAGTTGAAATTCAATGCAAAGAAATGCAAGATAATGCATATAGGGCACAAAACCCTGGCACAATGTATCAGTTGGGGGTGAGGATATAGCATACACCAAGCAGGAAAGGGATCTTGGGGTTATCATCTCTGATGACCTCAAGGTAGGAAACAGTGTGACAAGGCAGCAGGTAAAGCAAATAGGATGCTGGGATGTATAGGCAGGGGCACCACCAGCAGGAAGGAGGTCATAATTCCGCTATACAAGACATTAGTTGAGGCCCCACCTGGGTACAGTGTACAGTTCTGGAGACCATACCTCAGTAGGACATAGACAGGGTAGAGAAGGTTCAGAAGGGCAACAAAGATGGTGCATGGATTGCATCACAAGTCCTATGAAGACAGGTTGAAGGAACCAAACATGTACTCCCTGGAGGAGAGGAGGGAGAGAGGGGATATGATAGAGACATACAAGTATCTTACAGGGAGGAACAGGGTGCAGGAAAACACTATTTTTAAGCGAAAAAGATGTTCCAGGACTAGAGGGCATGGGATGAAGTTGGAGGGAGGACGATTCAGAGGAAACATGAGAAAGAATTTCTTCACAGAACAGGTGGTGGACAAGTGGAACACCCTGCCAGAGGAAGTGGTGGGGGCTGAAACAATCACAGGATTTAAGAATGCATGGGATAGACATAAAGGAATTCTGGAGGTCAGGGTAAGGGGCAACAGACTTCTAGGAAAACAAACTGAACTTACAAGCTCAAATGGGCAGACTGGGTGGGCTATAGGCCCTTATCTGCCAACACTGTCTATGCATCTATGTATCTATGTATCTATGTGTTGGGGCCCTTAAGAAAGAAAATAGATTAAATTTTATGTTCTAATCCTGAGACACATCCTCATTGTAACTTTGCAGTACCATTATTACTCTTTTAGTTGAGCTGGCTCAGACTTGAAATCACTGAACTTGGCAAACTCAGCATAACTATTTACAGTCCCTTTTATAGGCAGACAAGGGTCTGCTTACTCACAGTTTTGAAGTCATCATTGGTAAGGTTGAAATTAGGCTGTAGATTCAGGAGATCACAGCATGTGGGCTCTGACTTTAGATGCTGAGATGCTGGACAAAAGCTTACAGCCAGGAACCTCCTTACTGACTGCAGGATCTTGCAGCTTTTACAGCTGGAAAGTGTTTCTAGCGTCTTTGGAAGTGCCCCTCTTTATAGGTTGAAATCACCTTCTGGTACAGGTTAGGCTGGAACCAGAGTCAGCGTGTTTCAACCTCTACTACGTCTGGCTATACCTCACAGGAGGAAGCGCATGTGGCAATACCTTAGGTGGTGGCACACTACCAGGCTGTCTCCCAGGCTAATCTGAAATAGTCACGTTGCATTCTGCACATGTATACCTAACACATTTAGACATCTTGATAGCTGCAGTAGCCACAGACAATTCAATCATGTGCCAGCGTGGCCACCTTGGTTCTTTCAAGCTTGCAGATGCAAATTTCAACTGACGGTTACTTCTTCTCTAAGGCTAGGGTGACCCAGATTCTCACAGTGCATGCAAGATAACTTGAATCTTTAACACCATCAGACAGAGCTTGAGGCTTGGCTCTCTACCACTTGGCACTTTATACTAGATGGAGCTTGAGTCATTGTTCCCCTGCCACTTAATAGCTTTACTCGACAATACAACTGGTCACTGCAGCTTCTTTCAAGCTCAGGACACTTTAACACAGTCCCTTGTGGCTTTGCTGGCATTAGCAACTCCAACTTGGACACTCAGAAAATTCACTGGCCTCCCAGGCACTGTCAGGTAAGTTCTGCGTGGCAAGAGAACCTCCCTTCCAGTCCTGTAGGTGCATTAACAATCACATCAGACATTTCTCAAGACTGGACCCTTTTCTGGTCAGTTGCATACGTGTCCACCCATTTCTTAGCGTTGATTATATGCAGGGTGGAGACAGACAGTCAAAATCAGTAGTCTAGGCTTCTCTGCCCCATACAGATTTCTCAATAAACTTGAACTTTGTACTTGTAAGTAGACGTTTACTCACTCAAACAGATTTAGAATACTTTCCTTTTCTGAAAGTTACAGGCATTCTTCAGCACTCTCATTGCAGAGGCAGAAGCATTTCTTGCAGCCCTCTCTCAACTGCAGGTGGATGCTGGCTTCTTTTCCACATTTTCTTAATGTGGCAAGGAACTGCTAGCCCTGGAGAACAATTTCTGTCAACCCCCAGGCTAATGATTTCTGTTACTGGCAGCCTCTCTCTGTCTGTCTCTCTCTCTCTCTCTCTCCCTCTCTCTCTCTCTCTCAGACAGAAGCCACCTCCACTGTGGAGAGGCTCACACTGAACTGAACTAGGCCTATTTTCTGCTGCAGAGGGCCTGAGCCCCCTTCCCTATGGAGGGGCTCCTGCTGGAACTGAGCCAAGCCTGAAAATTCTTGGATTTTATGGAGTACTTCTGGGGCTCTAAATTGGCTGAAATCAGTTGTTAGTCCACAAGTTATTGGCAGAAATCACTTGTCGATCCCTAAAATAAATATTCATTAGTCTCACTTGACGCTTGATAGGCTCCCTGTTTTGGCACCTGAATTATGTCCCTGTACTTCCCCATAAAGCCTTTAGGCAAAGTTCCTAGAGTCTCTGGCACTGTCCCAACAGTCTTTGCACTGAAATTCTGGCTTTCCAATTGGCTCCTGTGCTGCAGAAATGGCTGCTAGTGTACATAGTCCACTTGCATTTTCACATAGTCCCAATAATAACGTTCTGGTGCAGCCAGGTGAAACCTTTAATTTTAATTATAGCCCCACTGATTAGTTGCCAGCTCTGTGCCCTCTTAATGGCAGCCCATGTTGAACCTTTCCATGCAGTCCATAACCAGTCACTGCAGCCAAAATATGCAGTCCTCATGCAGAAGACAGGCAGCTCATATGGGTCCCCCTTTAACAATTTGGGGCAACCACTAATCATTAGCTCCTTTAGTGTCCTTTTCAGTGCTGCCCTTATAATACATTTATTTACAATGTTATGCTTGCAGCAACTGCCAAAACTCACAGTCCCTCATTGCCAAGCAGACCTGCTCATGAATATTAATGCACCAGCATTAATATTCATGAAGCCAGGCCAGAATCATAGCATGAACAATGCTCTTGGTTTAAAATATTCAGCAGCTTCCCCCGCTCCTACCCATGTCACCGGCCCCCGCTCTGCACCTTATGGGGGCGGAAGCCATTCTTTGACTGCACTCACTGTCAAAAATTGAAGCACTCCTCTGCACATGAGTAAGCTTGCTGGCTGGCCGTGAAGAGCATGGGAAAACAGCCAGCAGCTCCACAGCGCTCCATTCACCCAAAAGGGCACAAACAAAAAGGGGCCCATTGGGACTCTCCAGGCACTCATTCAGGACCTGGGCCAGGCAGTGAGGCTGAGGGACATCTGGGTATACCTGCAGGTAATCGGGAGGCAGAATGGGAGAAACAGGCAATACGGTAACCCCCATTTTGGGAGGCATTACACAAGAAAGACCCCCACCATTGATTCACCAAGGCTCGGGAGACCCAGAACCTTAATGTTTGTTTTTCCTTTTGCTGCTTGGGTGTGGGGGTGGAGAGTTAGGGCTGAAAACATCAATGCCACATTTCCTACTTTTGTGGCATTAAGTTATCCTAACTGGTACATTAATGAAGTTTTTTGTTAAGAATTTCCTTTCTTTTTGGGATAGTTGAATAGTATTTTCATTCACACAGGTCTCGAAGGGACCTGCATGAACAGATGCAGATGCCCTGTGTGAAGAGAAGACTCTGTCCACCTACAGAAGTGCAGGGCCAGACAGCCTAGTGGCACAGAGTGCTAAGGTGCTGGACACCTTACCTTGCACCATGCTGGCAACCCAGGTTTGGGAACAACCTTGGGTCATCAGGGAGCTGGTACGAGGGGAGGGAGTGGGATGGAACAGCTCAAAGGCAGCTCTCTCCTCCTGGGATGGTTGTCCACCCTACCCGCAGTTCCGCTCCCATTGGGTGGAAGTCCAATGGGATGCATAGGTGGGAGGGGGCAGCAGCGATTGCCGGGGGGGGTGAAAGGGGCCGAGCCAGTTCCCAGCGTGTGTGTGTGTGTGCCTTCACACACATGCACATGTGTGTCATCTGGGATCCTGGGTTGGGGTGAAAACCAGGGAAAAAAACACATACAAATCTAAAATATAAATTGAAAAAAAGAGCAGGGCCTGCAAGTTGCAGGCCCTGCAGTTTGGTGCAATGACAGATGTGAAGAATTCATGGGGCTTTTTCATGTGCTATGGAAGTGCAGGGCCCTGTGTCCCCTCACTTGTATTTGGTCACAGCTACAAATGCACAGGACAAAGAGTGCATCTGTCAACCAATGCACAAGGCCCTCTGGCACCCAAAGGGGGAGAGGTGCAGGGCCCTATGCTAAGAGGACAGCTGTCTTCACCATATGGTTAGCCTGTGCAGACAACCCTGCACCTTTCATTCTCTGACTGGAGGGGTGTCACATAATAGGACCATCCTTCCACCCTCACCCCATCCTGCTGAGTCACTGATCTCATCACCGAACTCAGTTCACCAGCACGGGATCACAAAGCATACCTGCTGGGGTCAAGACTGGCACTACACCCAAAGTTTGTTAACAAGTATTATTATTATTTTTTTAAATTTTGACCACACATTTTCAAGATACTTGTTTTATGATTCACATTACAAAATATAACATGCATCATTTATAGTATATTGGATGAAATGGGATTTTGCACCAGAAGTCTGAGAATACACATATCACATTGGAGTAGATGTGGAAAAATGGTTATGTTGAAAGTTTGGAGTCAAAATATTTACGCTTAGTGAAGTTATGAGTGGATATTGAAATTCTACAATAACCTGTTCATTTTACTGTATTCATACAACAAATTTTCAGCATAGCTTTCTTATTACCCCGCCTCATGAACCTGGTAAGTGAACATTTTCAAACCCCACTGACAGGTGTTTCCGCACACCGAAATGTCATTCTGTGCCACTAGTGAAAAAACACATTTTGGCAAGGATTTGCAAAATGACAGTTGTCACGTTCATGAGGTGGTGTAAAAAATGGCTATGTTGAAAATTTTGGATCAAAATATTTATTGAAAATTACCAAAGTTATGAGCGAGCATAGTAAAATTTCAGTTTATGCACATAACTTTGCTATTTTTACATATTTTGACCGCACATTTTCAACACAGCCTTATTATGACCTTACCTCATGAACAAGTGTGGTGAAAATTTACAAATCCTGCCTGAAAGGTGATTATGTCACGTGATCATGAAATCACCTTTTGGGCTTAATTTGGATAATTCCACCTTCTTTGGTCATAAGGTGGGGTTCCAGAAAGGTTATTTTGAAAATGTGGGGTCAAAATATACAAAAATGACAACGTTATGCATCAACTTTAAAAAAACCTATTAAAATACAGGTACATTGACTGACACTTACTTTAGTTTCTCATCTTGCAGTCGACAGTTTCAGCAGCAAAACATGTCTTCAGTCAGAGCTTGGTTCTTCCCCCGGGAACTGTTCAGCTGAGTAAGGATGTGTGGGAGGTGTGCAGGGTGGTGGGTTCTCTGTGGAAGGTCGGAGTGAGGGAGGTCTGATTGGCGAAGGACCATTTTCTTTTTTATAGGCATTAAAAAAACATCAAGGGATGGTTTTCTTTATTACAGGTTACTTCAATATGGAGAAGGTGATTGGAGGGTGGGGGCTGCCACTAGATACAAGAGGAAACATTAAGTAAATACAAGGACAGCGATCGGAGAGTGGGGGTGCCACTAGACACCAGGGAAACATTTAGTAAATATAGGGATGGAAATCGGAGGGTGGGGGAGTGCCACTAGACACCAGGAAAACATTAAGTAAATATGGAGACGGTGATTAAAAGGTAGGGGGTGCCACTAGACACCAGGGAAACATAACGTAAATAAGGGGACAGCTATATGAGGGTGGGGGTGCCACTAGACACCAATGAAACATTAAGTAAATACAGAGATGGCAACCGGAGGGTGGTTGCATGCCACTAGACACCAGGGAAACCTAACATACATAATGGGACAGCAATTGAAGGGTGGGGGGCACCACTAAATACAAGGGAAAGTGCAGCTCACTGCTCACAGAGCAGCCCACAACACAAGTCCCAGTTGCAGAACTCAAGAGAGTCCCACTGTTCTCATACAGAGAATGCAGGTGAATGGATTCTCTCACTAAGCTGGGCACCCTGGATTTTGGGAGTCCAGAAAATGTAGTTCTGGCAACTTTAAAAAATGAACACCAGAATCTAGCTAAATGGGGTCCATTTAGCTGGATTCAGGTGTTTTGTTTTTAAAAAGACATTTATTGTCTGTACTTTAAATGTTTGTAAGTATAAAGAGTTTAAAGAGTATTAAAAAAATGGTGGTCATACAAAAGGGATTTTTTTCCTCATGAAAAAAGATTGACCCCATATGAAAAAGGATCCTTTTTCGTATGGATCAAATTCTTTTTTTGTTTCAAGCAGCTATCTGAAAGACTGTACTGAGCAAGCTCAGAACTGACATTTTAAAATTTAATAACGTTGGAACAGATATATATTTTTCACCAAACCAGTGAAAGGCAGATCTGAGGGCCAAGCCCTTTCTACGCTGAAAATTTCAGATCAAAATTCCAAACCATCTGAGAGCAAGGTGATGATAAAAAAAAAACAGATAAAAATGTGATTTTTGTAATTTTTTTTGCTATTGGCATCTCAGAATCTGCACATCTGACCAGAACAAACTTGACACGACAAGAGACCTGTCCCCTGAAACCAGTCTTGCAAAATGTTGTACAACTCCGTTGAATTTGTGCAAATATATTAAAGTGCAAAATTTGAGATTTAACACAGAAACCCTTGCTCAACCATAACTATAGTGGTGCTACTGCACCACTATATTATGAATATAGATATAGATATAGATATAGATATAGATATATAGATGTATAGATATAAAACATGCAATTAAAAAACATAATTGAGTCCATGTTGAGTTCATTTCAAGTCTTTAGAGATGCACATTACTAGTTTCTCTCTTATAAAATGGCAAGAAAAATCTAGAAATTTCATTGGCTAAGAGATGTCACCTGACTATACATTAAATCTCTATAAACTAGCCAGCTCTGTGGCACTGGGTGATGGGGGAAACGCCTGGCACTCTGAGCATGGGACATCAGGAGCAGAGGCCAGCAGGGAGGGCTCAAGAGCATCCCTTGGATGCTCACCTCCTGGGAGGGGGGGTTATGGAGGCATCACCCTTCAGCAGCTCTGCTTGGTCAGTTTCGGACATGGGCTCTGCGGTGTGGGTGACCACAAATGCTGCATGCTAATTATTAAATATAATAAGCCCCTTTAGGGTGTCAGGTGTAAAAGCATTTGATACAGTTAATCATGTCCTTCTGCTTGAACAGTTGGGGTCCATTGGGCTTGCATGTGACACTGTTGCTTGGTTTGAGAGCTACCTTTCAAACCGCTCACAGCAAGTGAAGATCACTGACGTCCTGTCAGCTAGCAGACCTGTCCGATCTGGTGTCCCTCAAGGATCTATATTGGGTCCGTTATTATTCAGTCTATTCCTAAACCAGCTCCTGTACTCCTGTCAGTGCCAAATTCTGCTTTATGTGGATGATGCAGTCCTGTTTGTGAGTTATCCTGACCCAAAGCAACTGAAAATAAATCTCCAGATGAGTTTTCAAAGGTAGAAAGTTGTTTCAGAGAGCAAAAACTCATCTGGAACTCTAAGGAAACAAAAACAATGTTGTTCTCTAGCTCCCACAATAGACATCGTGGTAGTACGTGAGGTGGGCGCCAGAATCACGGCGCCGTCCAAAATAGTGACACGATATGGGCGAAAGTCTGAAAGGCGAGGGGGCAGGGAGGGCGACCAGATGTGGTGGGGTGGGCGACCCTAGCGACAGGATGTTGCTACATGTACACTGCACGGGGGGGAGCGAGCATGGCAAGCATGGCCTGGGAGGGGCGGAGGGATGTAGGGGGTGGTGCTGCGGTCGGCTGCCAAGCTGTGCCATGGCATCAGGGGTTGGCCTCCGCTTGCAGTGCTGGGGTTCTGGGTTCAGGTCTGGGTCCAGGTGCTACTGTGCTTTTCTTGCAGCCCAAAACCTTATTTTTTACTTTCACACCCCACCGACATGCATCCCCTGGAGTTGAGAATCATAAGTGGGGGGTGTGGGGTAGAAGTCCCCAATGTGGCTGGGTGGGGTCAGCCCCCAACAGAAAGTAAGATTTCAGTCCCGTGCCATTTTTTCCGTGCGCCAAGGTTGTCAGGGTGGCAACATTTTTTTTGCTGCCCTGATGTCATTCTTCTACGGGTTGTCCTTCCGAGGTCTCCCATATCACATAGAACTGACATTGTAGTTACCCTCTTAACATCACAAATAAGGCCTGGACACTTTTGGAACTTGTCTTATACTTTAAATTCTTAGGTGTAACAGTTGACAGTGCTTTGACTTATGGCTACCACATAGACAATGCAGCTAAGGCAGTTAATAGGCCCATAGGTCTTCTATACAGGCATAAAAATTGTTTGACCACGGAGGCTCTTACTCTAGCTATCCTTAGTTCGGTGGTCTTGCTAATAGACTATGGTCAATCTATGGCTCCGCAACTGACATGGTACGCCACAGGATTATAGTAGCACTAAACAAAGCCTGCCGCCTTGCAACTGGTTCGGCAAGATTTACACATACGTGTGACTTGTATTTTAAGACAGACTGGCTCCAATTTGAAGGAAGGCTCAAATTCCCAACCTGCCTGATGGCTAAAAAAATAAGTCTTGACCTGGTACCCCCTGGGATACAGAAGCTCCTCACCCCACTTGATAATAAGCGCTGCACCAGAAGTACAGGTAGTATGGTTTTCCAAAACCCACAGTGTCATACCTAACAAGAACAGAGGGCTTTCTCCCATCAAACTCCATACTGGTTTAACTCCTTACCCCCGGACATTTCTTCCATAGCCACGTTAGGCCCCTTCAAACAAAAGCTAAAGAACCATCTTGTTGCAAATTCCAGCTGTGACTGCTTTCACTAATCTCCTCTGTCTTACAGGGGCTTGGTACTGTATACTCTCCTCCCAGGGCAACCCTAAGGTGGCCCAAAGGTTTTCTGTTCTTGGTTCCTAATTTCCTTGGCCTTCCAAAGCAATTTTCCCCTAGCTATCCACTCCTCTAATATATCTCCTTCCAATCCTCCCTTTATCTTCCCCCCAATTTTCATCCCTAAAGTTGTCTGCCACTTGGACCTGTTTCCACAACTTGTGAATATATTTTCTTCCCCCTACCCCATATGATGAAGCCTCTCTGGCTGATGTATTCACCCTCCTTTATGTAAGTCTTCCAATCTATTCTGTATGTCTTAGCCTATCTTACCTAACTGTTACCTTTACTACCCCTCACTCTCATGCTTCTAATTGTATTTTTACATTTATTTAGTTTTTGTTAACCGGTTAGGTGCTCTAGCCATAACGATGACTATTTTCAGGCATGACCCGGGAGGTTACAAGTAGCAATGGAGAGAAACAGCAAACAATCAATACAATAAGATAACAGCAAGTGTGAGACCAAGGAATAACATCAGGGAACCAAACAATTTGTTACATAGAAACATAGAAGCTGACAGCAGATAAGGACCACAAGGTCCATCCAGTCTGCCCATTATTTCTACGTTATGAATGTGCCATAGGCCTGTACTCTTTCAATAGCTTATCTATTCATACTCATCTGGATTGCTCCCTTATGTCTATCCCATGCCTATCTGATGCCATGCACTGTATTCATATCCACCACTTCCTGAGGTAGGCTGTTCCATGCATCCACCACCCTTTCTATGAAAAAGAACTTCCTCACATTACCCCTTAATCGGCCTCCCTCTAATCTCATGCTGTGTCCTCTTGTCCTGCTATTTTTCTTATATTGAAACTTGTTAGACTCTTTCATCTTGGTAATGCTCTCAAGATGTTTGAATGTTCCGATTATATCACCTCTCTCCCCCTCCTTTGCTCTAGGGTATACATATTGAGCTTGTTAATCTGTCCTCATATGTTTTCTGATGCAGTCCCTGTTTGGTTTCCCTTCTCTGGACTGCCTCCATTTTGCTAATGTCCTTGTGCAGGCGCAGCCTCCAGTACTGCATGCAGTACTCCAGATGGGGCCTAACCAGTGTCTTGTAAAGGGGGATTATTACCTCCCTCTTACAAATTGCAATACCCCTACTAATACACCCCAACATCTCTCTAGCCTTACCTACTGCTTTAGTGGTCTGCTTGGATGAGTTCAGGTCATCTGTGATGATGATGATGCCCATGTCTCTTTCTTCCCTTGCGATAGCCAGCAACTCCCCTCCCAACCTATAGGTGGCTTCAGGGTTTCTCTTCCGTATGTGCACAATCTTGCACTTTGTAAGCAATAAGACATGACATGGTGTACATGGAACATATTTTACCACACGGCAAGGGGCGTAATAAGGCACAAGGCCTTGGCCGAGTGCCTTTAGCCCCAGTGTGTGACCGCAAATATGTTCCTATTTTACCCTAGAATGTCTTATTGCACTATAAAATGGTCAAGCATTTTTGGGTTAAAAAGCAAGGAAAACTTTTAACTTAAGTGCATAAAAACTTTTATTTTGCTGAAAAATTACTACGCAGCATAAAGTAGTTCTATATAGAATGAAGTGTAAAGGGAGGGATAGAATAATAACTGGGAAGTGGAGTGGGTATTTGAACAAGAAAAATGTTTTTACATTTCTTTTACTGTTGGCCCAGAATGTGTCTTTTTTTTGTGTTCATTTCATTTTTCCCATCCTCGATTGCATCAATAGTATCACTGCTTAGTGCTAAGTGCCGTGATGTGCTTGCGATCGGCTTGTCAGTTTCACTGAAATTGACATTTCCTGCGGTCTTTGACATTTGCGATTTGATGTCAGTTACAGCTCCAACTGTCAGGTACTGTGATGAATTGGCCATCGGGTTTACAGTTTTAACTTCATTTATTGCCGTGTTTGCAACTTTTGCCTTATTAACATGTGTTGGCATAGCAGTCACTGTCATTCGTGGTGGCATCGTGGTGACAGGTTCTATGCAATTAATAACACTTACTGTGGGACTTGTCGGCTTTTTCTCCACCACAGTAAAATTTTCCTCTGGTATGCTAAAAATCGTCTCCATCTCCTCATCCGACATGCTAATATTGAAATCTACTTCGTTTGCTCTAAGCATCGTTACGATTTTAAGACGGGTACGCTGAATAATTCAAATGTGTTTTTCTCACGCTTGTCAAATGCAAAGATGGCAGACAGTAAAAATGCCAACATTCCATGGCTTATGGATATTGGCCTTTTTAGTGCCAGCACCTTTTTTTACCCATGCATGGAACATATTTCATGCATGGGTAACTAGACAAATCACATTCCTTGATTTAGCCTACCCATTTTATAATTTGTGTTAAACCCCAGTTGCCACTCTTCTGACCATTTTGCCAGTTTATCCAGATCTCTTCTCATTCTGCCCACCCTATCTGGATCATATACTCTGTTGCAGATCTTGGTGTCATCTGCAAGCGGACAAACCTTACCCTCCAGTCCATCTGCAATGTCACTGATGAAGATATTGAAGAGAACTGGCCCCAGGACAGATACCTGAGGTACCCCACTTGTGACTTGCATCTTTTCTGACTGTATACCGTTTACCACCACTCTCTGCTTTCTGCCCGCTAACCAGTTTGCCACCCAGTTGACCAACTTCTGACCTACCCCAAGCCTACCCAGCTTATTAATCCATCTTTTATGTGGAACAGTATCGAAAGCTTTGCTGAAGTCAAGGTAGGCGACATCAACTGCTCCCTCTTGGCCAACCACTCTGGTTACCCAGTCAAAGAGATCTATGAGATTAGTTTGACAGGACCTTCCTGTTGTAGACCCATACTGTCTTGGGTCCTGTCCTCCTATGGACTCCAGCTGTTGCACTATCCTTTCCTTGAGGAGTGCCTCCATAATCTTGCCCACTACTGATGTAAGACTAACTGGTTTGTAGTTCCCTGCCTCCTTCCTGTTACCAGTCTTGTGCAGTGGGATCACATGAGCCCTTCTCCAGTTTTCTGGGACCTCTCCTGTGCTTAGGGACTCACTAAACAGTTCTGATAATGGCTTTGCTAGTTCCACCCTTAGCTCCTTTAGCACCCTGGGATGTATGCCATCAGGTCCCATTGCCTTGTCCATTCTGAGCTTTGAGAGCTCTTGTAGGACCCTTTTCTTTTGTGAGGGGACTAGAGCGCACCTCCCCCCCCTTCCTGTGTCCATGGTACTGATCTGTGGGCCCTACCCTACCTTCTCTTCAGTAAATACTGAGCAGAAGTATTTATTTAGGATAGATGCTTTTCCTTGGTCCTCCTCCACACACTCCCCCTTATTCCCTTTGATCTTAGCAATATCCCCTCTGATCTTTCTCCTTTCACTAACATATCTATAAAAAGTCTTGTCCCCTTCTTTTACTGCTCGTGGCTAGTGCTTCTTCAGTTTGGGCCTTTGCCTGCCTTACTGCCTTCCCTGCTTCCCTTAGGGAAGTTTGGTATGCCTCCCTGTCTTCATCCCACTGCGTTCCCTTATATTTCCTGAAGGCCAGCCTTTTGCCTCTGACCTGTTCTGCTACTGTTTTTGAGAAACAAAGTGGTTTCCTTCTTCTTTTGCCCTTGCTTTTCTCTGTAACGCAATGGGATGTTGCTTCAAGTATTGTATCCTTAATACTTGCCCACTTTGCCTGTACCCCCTCACCTGTATGTTTTCTTGCCAGGGCTAGCTTAACTCTGTTGGCCATCTTATCAAAGTCAGCACCTCTGAAGTCCCTTATTTTTGCCTTGGAATGGGATTATTTAGTTCTAGTGGCCAAATTGAATCATACCATGGGATGGTCATTGGCCCCCAGGTGACCTTCCACCTTTTGAGCTGTGATCCTTTCCCTGTTAGTCAGCACTAGATCTAGGATAGCCCTGTCTCTTGTGGGTTGTTCTATCAGTTGCTTGAGGCCCTCCCTCTGCAGGGAATCCACTATGTGTCTAGTTCTGGCGGATGTTCCGGCTGGTATTGACCAATCTGTATCTGGCATGTTGAAGTCTCTCATTATCAGAACCTCCCCTTTAGCTGTCATGTTTTGTTTATCTTCTGACAGTCACTTGTCTATGTCCTCCCCTTAGTCTGGAGGCCTGTAGACAACCCCAGTTTGTATGGCTGTCCCGTTTTCTGTTTCCAGGGTGACCCACAGTTCTTCTGGCTCCTTATGTATATTCTAAATTTCTGTAGCTTTGATATTTTGATTGACATCAAGTGCCACTCCCCCCCCCCCCTTTTTGCACCTCAGTCTCTTCTGAACAGTACATAGACAGGTACTGAAGTCACCCTAATGTGATTACTGGAGAACCATGTCTCACTAATGGCAACTATGTCCAGTTTAGCCTCTGTCATTGTTGCCTGCAGGTCTGGGATCTTGTTTCCCACACTGCGGGCATTTGTGTACATGATTTTACATTGGCCAGATTTTGGTGTGTTAGTTGTTGGGCAAGGTCCGGTGTTTCCAATGTGTGTCGTATGGGGAGCTGGACCTTTTTCCTTACCTGGTGATGCAAATAAACTACAAACATACTGAACTCCTGTTTGATCACTAGCTGAAGGGGGAAGGGTGTTCTTCCCATTCGATGTATCAGGTGCTGCACCCCTTTCCCGATTTGCTAGTTTAAATATTCTGCAAAGATGTCAAACTTCTGCCCCAATGCACTGACTCCCTCCTTAGTCAAATGCAGTTCATCACATTTAAAGAACTTTCACTCCCAAAACTGTTGCCAGTTACCTACAAATTTGTGTCCTTTTTCCTTGCACCAGCCCTTGAGTAATATGTTTAGCTCCCCTATCTCCCCTTCTCTGACCTTCCATCCATCCATCTGCCCTCCTCTCCCAGACCGGCGGGATCTCAGAGAAGGAGCAAAGGCCAATGGCACATTTATAAGGTAGAAAAATAAATGGGCAGACTGGATGGGCCTTGCGGTCCTTATCTTCTGTCAACCTCTACGTTTCTATGTTTCTAAGGAGATGCCAGATGAAATGGATGACAGTTTGGCTCCCAGCCTGGTCAGGTGTTCCTTGGTCTCTACAACTGACCGGCTGGTGAGATCGTTAGTCCCTATATGTACCAGGATGTCAATGTTTTCTCCTGCTTCCTGCACGATTTTAGCAATGCAGTCAGTGTCTCTCCCTGCTGATGTACCTAAGAAACATCTGACCATTACCCCTGGCTGGAGGTAGGTATCAACTCCCTGATCATGGATCTCCTATGATCAGAAGTGTTTTGGATATCCTTTTTGCTTTTTTTATTTTGGTCCCTGTTTTGGGTGAGTTTTGCTGTGCTAGTTCCTGTACTGCAGTGTCCTCTGCCCCTTTGTTTGATTTCAGAGATAGAGGCAGGTACCTGTTTGTAGTTTTTATATGGTTTGTGGAGGTGATATGTTGGAGAGCATTGAGTGATGGGGCACCCAATTTGCCCCTCCCAACCACCTGCCAGCCTCCCTGACCAACTACCCTCTGCGGTCAAGATGCTTCAGTTGGATGTTGGGGAAATGTCAGGCGGTTCTTATACTCTATTTCCTCCTGAATATGTGATTTGAGGTCCGCAATCTCTGCCCATGCTGCCTGGAGCTGAGCCCTTGGATCTCCAATGGTCCAGCATGTAGGACAGCATCCTAAATCCTGTATAACTGCCCTTTTGAAAAGTGTCCCACAGTACCTGCAGTTAATAATATCCATTCCAGATGAGTTGCTGGGTTTATAGCCTGGTCTGAGTAATTAGAAGGAGGAAAACGAAAGCAAAAGTTTGATTTTTTTGTTTTGTTTGTTTGTTTTTATATAACTTGTTATAATAATTTAAATTACTCGTGCCCCTGTAAGTGAGGTCACTGTGTGGATACCCCTCTGATCCTCCCCTTCCTGCTTTGCTACAGGAAATGGCATGACTGTGCTACCCTATAAAAGGAGTGTAGCATGGAGTAGTTGGAGATGAAGGTGGGTGGCTGGGCCCTTCCCCTGCAGAAAAAGAAGAACCATAAATGAAAGAAAACAAGGAGGTAAGAGCAGAAACAATCAACCAACAACAAATGCAGTAGCCCTGAAAGCTTAGCCTAATGATAGATAAAACTGTGAAACCTGTAAAGTGCCACCTGTAATAATTTCACAGAAGATATACCCTGTAAAAAACAATTTGCTAAAGAGAAAAATAAAGCAGCAACAGAAGATATACCTTGCAAAAAACAATTTGAATCAGAGAAGATTACAGCAGTAATCTGTAAGCACAAAACAGTAACCCACCTGTAGGCACACCCTGTAATAATGATGCAGAAAGTATACCCTGCAACAGCAATTTAAATCAAAGAACAATAAAGCAGTTGCAAAGGTTGTGACGAGGTATGACAAAAGTGTGTAACAGAGAACCAAGCAGATGTGGGTACAAGAGTATCGTTGAAAACATGTGACCAACAGGTAAGGCAGGGTAGATTAAAACAAAACCAAGCAGAGGAGAACTAACTTCAGAATTTAATATATAAGTGCTATCATTTGAAAGAAGTGATTTAAGGTGGTGAAAAGGAAGGGGGATGATAGGATATGTAAGGAGGTAGGGCTAAGGGAGTTTAAAGCAGGAGCATTGGTTGGAGGAGATGAGGTAGCTGCGAAGCTTTTTCTTAAAGATGTGTGAAAGAGTCTGGAGGACAGTTAAGGGGAAAGAGTTCCAGAATGGTGGGGTGGGGAGTCTTAACAAGCAAAAGAACTGGCACTTTTGGAGGTTCTCTGTTTTGGGACACACACAAGGGACGTATCCACTGAGCATAAGCCTTAGCAGGATGTTTGAGGAATAAAAACATCAACTAGGGACTTGAGAGTTTGTGACCTTATGACACCGTCAATGACAGAGCCAAGTGAGTAGAGCCCAGATGCATTAGGAGGCAGCCATCCCAGGTCTGAGTAGAGGAGGCAGTGATGTTTCAGACAGTGGGAGGAGGAGGAGTAGCAACAAATATTGTTTTAAGTGACATCCCATTTGTGAAGACTTGACTTAAAAGTGGCAGCGTATGTCACAACACCATAGGTAAGTGACCAACGTCCTGTAAAGTGGCAGAATAACCTCACTCCTCTTGCTGCTAAATCCCCTAGCAATACACCCTAACATTCTATTGGCCCTTGCTACAGCCTTTTTGCATTGAGTTGATTGCTTTAGGTCACTAGAAATGATCACCCCCTGATCTTTTTCTTCCTCCAATGGCGTAACCTGAACCTTTCCAGTGTAGTATTCTGTTTTTGGGTTCTTCGCCTCATGTACATCACCTTGCACTTTTTGGAATTGAACCCTAGCTGCCATATCCCTGCCCATCTCTCAGGTTTGGCTAGGTCCTCTCTCATCTCCTTTATTCCCTCCTGAGTGTCTACCCTCCCGCACAGCTTGGTGTCATCCACAAGAACGCACATTTTTCCCTGTATGCTGTCCCCTATGTCGCTGATAAAGATGTTAAACAACACTGGTCCCCACAACGGCCACTGTGGAACCCCACTGGTGACCTCCCTTGTATTGGAGAACTCCCCTCCTACTACTACCCTCTGTATCCTGCCTCTCAGCCAGTTTTCCACCCATCTAACCAATCTTTCTCCTGCCCCCAAGTCCCTCAGCCTCGTAATCAGCCTTTTGTGTGGCACAGAGTCAAAGGCCTTGTTAAAGTCCACGTATATAATATCCACTGCTTGGCCTTTGTCCACTGTCCGGGTGACCCAGTCAAATAACTCAATCAAGTTCGTTTGACACGATTTGCCTGCCATGAACCCATGCTGCTTGCTATCCTGCAGGCCATTTTCCTCTAAGAACTTGACCTCCTTTAATATTGTCTCCAGCAGTTTACACACAATCAAGGTCAGGCTGACTGGCTTATAGTTACCAGGGTCCTCCTTGGGGCCACTATTATGGAGAGTCATGACATGTGCTGTTCTCCAGTCCCCTAGCACGACCCCTATATCAAGAGAACTATTGAATATTATTGTCAGCGGGCCTGCTAGTTCCTCCACCTTCTCTTTTAGTATCCTGGGGTGCAGTACATCAGGCCCTGGAGATTTTTCAGCCTTCAATTTCGTGAGCCCCTCTCTCACCCGCTCAATCCTTATGGGCCCTCTCTGCTCCTTGCACTGTGTGGTATTGAGCCCTTTCTTTGGTGAAGACCGAGCAGAAGTAATTGTTTAATATCTCCACTTTGGCCCAGTCTTCCACCACTATGCATTCCCCCTTCTTCAGCCTGACTATGCCATCTGTTTTGTCTCTCTTTTCTTTAATGTATTGAAAGAAGGCCTTATCTCCCTTTTTTATCCCCTCTGCAATCTGGAGCTCCTTCTTTGTTTTTGCCTGTGTTACCTCTTTTTTTGCTAGTTTAACCAGCCTTTGGTACTCCTCCTCATCCTCTTCCCTCACTGTCCTTCTACTTTTCTTGTATGCTGCCCTTTTATCTTTCACTGCCTTAGCCACTTCTCTGCTAAACCAGCTGGTGGTTTAGTTCTCACCCACTTTCCCCTCATCTGTGTGCATCTGTTTGTGGCATCCTGTAAGGCCCTTTTGATCACTTACCACAATTCCTCCACACCCAAGCCTTCCTCTAGGTTCCCTAGGTCTTCTTTAATCATTTCCCTAATTTTCTCAAAATTTGTTGTCCTGAGGTCCAGCGCTCTTGCCTTGGTGGGGATGTCTTCCCTATCCATGTCCAGGTTAAAACACACTGTGTTGTGGTCACTTCCACCCAATGGATCCCCAATGTCAATGTCCTGCATGTGCTCACCATTGGAAAGCACCAGGTCCAGAACTGACTCCCCCAGTGGGACTGGTCACATACCGCATCTTAAAGCCATCTTGGATTGCATCTAGTATTGCTTGACTTCTGGCACAGGATGTGGCCGGACTAACCCATTCGATTTTGGGCAGGTTAAAGTCGCCTACCACTACTATTTCCCCCCTTTCAGCTGTGTTTGTTAACTGAGTGCATAACACCCTGTCCTTATCCTCGTACTGACTGGGCAGTCTGTATATGACTCTCATCCTTATCTTCCTCCCTTTATTCATCTGGAGCTAGAGCCATAGCACCTCTGTGCTCCCTCTTTCAAAATCCTCCTCTCTTGCGCATACAATACCTTCTCTTATGTGTACTGCAACCCCTCCCCTTTTCCTGTCTCTCTGTCCTTTCTATACAGCCCGTAACTTGGGATAGATAGGTCCCAGTCCTTGAGTGCTGATGGCCAGGTCTCAGTAATGGTGGCAATGTCTACCCTACTTTCCGCTAAGAGCGTCTGTAGTTCTGCCACCTTGTTCCCAAGACTTCACTCATTCAGCACCACCACTCTTCACTTTGTTTCTGTCATGTCCTTGCTCTTCCTTGGACTTAATCCTACTTTACTTGCTTCTCTCCCCTTTTTTAAATTGTCATCCATCTTTGTTCCCTGCTTCTTGACTCTGCTGTAGTGGGGTGGAGGCACTCTGTACTTCCCTTTTCTGCCTCCGCCCCTTAGTAGTTTAAACCCAGCTCCTTTATCGTGTATTCCCCCATTTTATTTTTAATTTTCATTCTCCCCTCCCAGGTCAGGTGCAGTCTGTCACTGCTATAGAGTCTCTTGTCCACCCACATGTCACCCCACTGACCTATGAGACTAATCCCTCCTCCCTACACCATCAGCCTAGCCATCTATTAAATCCCCCTATCCTTTCTTTCCTAGCTGTGCTTGCCTTTGGTACAAGAATTATCTCTGAAAAGGTTAGTGATTTCACTGCCTGCCTACATGTCGCTACTAGGTCCATAAATCTTTGTTGCACCACCTCGGTCTCCTCACTGGCTAAATCACTTGTCCACATGTGCAGTATCAAGTCTGGTTTTCCCCCATCTCTCTTATCAGCTCCTTCATCTTTTGAGTTGCTTTACCTGCCTCCATCTGAGGTACGCACACCACTGTTGTCCTCATACATGTGTCCTCACTCTTTCTCCATTGCATACCTTTTATTATCGAGTCCCCATAAACTATTATTTTATTCTGTCCAGAGTGTCTGTTCTCCCTAACATCCCATCCGTGGTTCTTGCCTCCTATATTGTCCACCCTCTTTTGACTTTTTTCCCACTTCCCCTTACTTGCATCACCCTTGTTTCTGTCCTCCTTGCTTCCTTCCTTCGGGTCATATGTCATCTGGCCCTCATGAGCTACCTTCTGGCCTTGTTCACCCACAACTTTCTTGATATCCAGCTGCAATTCCATGTCCACCTTTCCTTTTTTTCCTTGGGTCCCCTTTGTCAGTATTGCATATCTATTGTATGTCGTCACCCCCGAGGTGGGGGTCTTCTGTGCCCTCCAGCACTTGCCCTGAGTTCCTTAATTTTATCCCCCTAATTTTGTCATCTTCCCCCTCTCCTGTCTTTCTCTATCATATCGGTATTCTTTGTCTTGCTGACTTCTCCCCTGCCTTTGTCTGTCATCTTCCTGCATCATCCTGTTTCTGATATTCTTTAGTTTCTGTTCATCAGCTTTGTGTCCAGTTTGCCCCTGTATATCTTCACCCTTTCTTGATATCTTCCTCATCTTCCACTTACCCTCTCTGTCCTTTTCATATGGGTGTTGCTCTTTCTGCTGACCTGTCCTTTGCCCTTGCTTGTCATCCTTCTGATGCTCCCCGTTGTTAGTTTTCTTTAGTTCATCTACTTCTGCTCCATTTCTAGTTCTAGTATGCCCCTGTGTCCCCCTTTTTGCTGCCCTCTATCATTTCTTGGAGTGCCTTAATGAGGCATTCTATCTCCATTTTCAGTTTTCCTATGTTCCTACACACTGGGCACCATCCTGTCTTCCATAGTATCTCCATAAATACAGCTGCCCCACAGTATTTACAGCCTACAATCCTTCTCTGATTGCCCTGTCCCATGTTGTGTCCCCTAACGACCCCCATTTTTACCCTCATCCTTTCTGGCTGTAGTTACTCCTCTAGCCCTGTGATACTTGATCCCTTAACCACACTGTTCCCTACACTTTAATGAATTATCTGCAATTATCTGCAATGCAATTGCATGCTTGACAATAATGTCTTCTGAACATTCCCCACCATAACGACTAGCTTAATGCAGTTGTACTTTAAATGCCCTAATAAAAAGTACCAGAGTAATAAGCAAAATATACTAAATAACTGACTGACTCACTTAAATAAATAATAAATTACCCTAAAGATAAACTATATTATGCTAGATGACTGTTTGATTGCTAGGTTACTACTGAGTAGAATTATACTAAATTACTATCTTAATTACTGGGTTATTATAGTTACAGTGTAAATCAGCAGTGTATTTCAATTAAAATATCATCCAATGAGCAGACAATGCAACTCTTAGCAGAAATAGATAAATTGTCTGTTCTACTCAGGGATACCCAGATTACCCACAATGTGACTGTGCCCCTGGGTATGTTGCAATGTTTCAACAGTCGCTGTTTCAGTGTCTGTGGTTAAGATGCAGCCGTTATCCCCTGTTTAAACTTAAGGATGCATTCAAAGTACCTTGTGATTTTACGTCTCTCCAGCAGCACTCCTGCCTCAATGCCCCGAGGACCTCCCTCTTCATTGTACTCCTCCTCCTGCCAGTTTCTGATCAGCACCTTATTGTATCCAATCCTTCAGTTGGGGAGGGGCCCTGAAAAGTATTTAAAACTGGAGGAGTTGGGTATGGGTGGAGTGGGCAAAATCACCTCCGTGCCAATGGAGCTTCTGTGCTCTGGTTGATTCGGTGACTCTGTAGTGTGGGGGAAAAGGGACAGAGAAAGAGAGAGAGAGAGAGTGAAAATTCTGGCCAGAGGAGCAGCAATGAAAGGGGCAGCTACTTTTAGTAGCCTAGGCTCAAGATTATCAGAGCTCATGGCTGTGCTCTCTGAAATTGCACTAAGCAGCTTTAGGACTTCAGATCAAGTAATGGCCTTAAAGTGGAATGAGGGGACTGAGACATCTGGAGGAGTTTTCAAATATTGTGAGGCAGGGAAGGAGGTAGTGTACTTGGTTAGGTCAGAAACTTATGCGTTACGAAAGTTGGCTATGGTCTGAGGATTGCTACAATGGACGCCATATAGGGTCATATCATTAGGTGTAGAGTACTAGGTGGATCCCAGGAAGGTCTTGACATGTAACCATTATTTTTTGAAATCATCAGAGGAGTTAATTAGCAAGTTTTTGTAGTAAGAGCTTTTTGCCAGTCTAATTTCCTTTTTGCAGGCATTACGCTGTGCCCTATAGGTATTGTAGTCAGCTGGCAGACCAAAGAATCTAAAATGGCACTAGCTTTTATCTCTCTCCCTTATTTTGGTGAGTAGGTCTGATTTAAGCAAGCAGGTTTATCTATTTTTAATATGGTGAGTTATAAGTGTGAAGTGACTATCCTACAGTGCCAGAAATTTGCTTAGGAAGATGTTCAGAGCTGTCTGTGCATCACTAGCATTGTACAGGCAGGACCAGTCAATATTAGAGCCATCTTGGAGGAAGCTAGGAGAATCAAAGTTAGCATAGTTACAGAAAATGATGAAGCAGGGCTTTGCTGGGGCATGGCTACTTTGCCCTATATGCAGAAGGTAGGGGAGTGGTCAGTAATTGCATCGGCTAATGTATCTGCAGCAACTTTGTGTTCAGTATGGTCAGTCAGTACCCAGTCCAACAAGGTGCTACAGTTTGAGTGAGGAGCAACCCCAGTGGACTCAGTGATCAGCTGATACAGGTTGTGACTTGGTATCTTGGATAGGGATGTGGGTTGGGTTTTCCCCAGCTAATTGATGTTAAAGTCACCTAGTATGAGAGATTTGTTTCTACCAGTGAGAAGTGATGTTTGATCGCGCAACTCATCCAGTCCATCTAGGCCACTGTTTGGGGGGTTGTAGGCACACACAATGTGTAATTTTTGGTGCCAAGTGTGAGAAGCACACGTAGTGACTCACAGTGGGTTAGGGGATGAATTTAATGGCAGTGAGGTGGAGGGAATTTTTAAAGTAGACAGCAGTACCACCCCCTCTTTTCGATGATTGTCTGTCACTCAAAAGTAGACTATAAGATGGCAGCGAGCAAAGTGAGTCAGGGAAGGAGGATTTTAACCATGTTTTTATTAGGCAGATAATGTCTGTCTGGTAGAGGGCAGACCAGGTCTCAAGTTCAGCAAAATTATGCTCAAGGCTTCTGATATTGTGGTGAGCAATTAAGAGACCTTTTGTGTTATTTATAGGATAGGATATGTGGTTCACAGGGCCCTGTTTCAGCTGAATATCATCAGAGAGGAGTATAGCCAGAAGCAGGACATACCATAATTTGCAGTACAAAAAGGGAGACAGGGTCAGGTGACATAGGAGACATTTCTGAGGGTCACAAGCAATCATATAGATATATGCCCTGGCGAGTAGTAGAGGGGTGGAGTCACATTAGCCTTCAGGCAATAGGAGGAGGTTCGAGAAGCAGAAATCATGCAGGGATGGCAGGATCTTAGGGGGAGCTGCTATTATTAGGGGAACGGTGATGACCGATAAGAGGAAAGGCAACAGAGCAGCTGTAAGGAGAAACAGCAGCATTTGTTGATTCATGATAAAAACTAGTCATTTCCAGAGGGAGCAGACTGGTATGAGTATGGCTTACAAGTAGAAATACAGCACAGTTTGTTTACTGCCGGCAGTGAGGTTAACTGTAGCACTGGGAATCCCTGGTTGTTGGTCGCTATAACTTGACCAATGGGAATTCAGACACTTAGTCTCTGGCAACCTATAAAATGCAGTGTCCACCCAGAGTGGGCAAGGTGGGGGTGGGTGGGGAGGTGGCGCAAAGTGTCAGTGGGGAAATCAGCAGTGGACTCAGCCAAACCCTGTCACTGCTCAAGGCTGTTTTGGTTCTTGTTTCTTCAGATCTGGAACACCATCTGTGTTTCCTGAGCAGGGGTAAGCAGGCATCCGAGACTTGCGGTTTGCAGTGGCTATCTCTGAGAAGCCCCAGGTCTGACCCAAGGAAGCAGGCAGGGATCACAGCTCTAATCAGGGACAAATCCAGCAGACAGGCACAGGGTCCAGGTCCACAGGAGAAGTGGACAAGCTGGTGGCAGCGCAGCAGCCTGGGTGGGCTCAGCTTCTGGGGTTGTGGAGAGAGGGAGGGAAGATTAAATACAGGCAAGGTAGGAGAGGGCATAGAGAGGAGACAATAGCTAGGGGAAGGGGCTGAGAATTAACGTGAGTATGAGAGGGTGTGGGTTAGGGCAGCACAGGGAGAAGCTGATCCTAGTAGCTTAGCAATTAAATCTCTAAACTCTAAGGAAACACTGTTAACATTAAAAACCCAGAGCTCTGTTCAATGACTGGTGTTTAGCTGTCAGACTGCACGGCCAGCTCAGGGCTGCAGCAGCATGTTAAAATAATGAATTACCGGGCAATCAGAGTAAAATAATATTGAAAAAACCCTGGAGCAGCAGTAATCAATGGTGGTACAAGCAGAAATCGGGGAAAGTTCAGCAGTATAGTCCTTCAAAAAAGCATCAGCCAATACCCTACAGGTCCTGGCAGTCTAGTCCAATCAGCGGCAAGGCACCAAAATTCATACATTGTACAATGCCAACTTGATATCTTGTTACCTTGCTTGCCGAAATTTAACATTGTACTATATGTATAGTTTACTTGGTATTTAATTCTTGCTGCTTAACAACAATCACTTACGTTTACACTTTTTGTCTAACTCTGACCTGGAACCTATGCAATGAGTTATTTCTCAAAAGGTGTTAATCCGAGATCACAATAAATAAATAAATAAATTATAGGATTGTAATAACTGGCTTGTGTTTTTTCCCACAGAAGGAGCAGGTTATAATTCATCGTTATAACCTGTGGGTTATAACAGCAAACACGCACCACCTGCTCCTTCTGCTGCCTCACACTGCAACTCAACGCACTCCCGAGTTGTCAAAAATACCACAGAACAGCTGAGACAACACCGACATGAGTTTTAAATGCACAGAATTCAAGCGGCATTATTTTTCAGTCACAGTAGTATCCCCAAAGTAAAAAAAAAAGTTACTAGCATGTTAACCAGGCTTCGGCTAGAATGTTCTCTCTTTTTCATCTCCATAGGAACATAAATGATCCCTGACGTCTACATAATTGCTATATTTCCATGGAAATCATGATCAAAAAACAAGAAGAAAACTTTGAAAATACAAAAACAGAAATAGTTAAGAGACTTGATGTGCACAAAAGGGCACAATTCTGAAGCAGACTTACTAAACAGTTTAAAAGTTGAACCATTTGAATCTTATAATTTTTCACGTTGCCTACCATCTTCCTGTTTCCTTCAAAAGCAGTAACATGTATTTAAATCATTTATTTTAAAGCACTTTACAAGTTCACTTGCCTGAAAGTACCTGATTTTTAAAAGTTGTAAAAACTTTACCAAATGGGATACAAAAAAAGATTAATACATTTCAATGCTGAGTTAAATAAAAACATTCTTTCCAACATACTGTAACACATTAATTTTTCTCTCATTGTGGTGAAAAAAACCCAAGCTAGCAATTACACATTAAAATGCATGGGGATGAGGGCATAAATGAGAAATTTTGTGCACCCTCAGTGTGGGATGCTCATATAAACCCCTCGGGCCTCGCCCTCAGGGTTTATGTAGCATCCCACACATCGGGTGCACATAATTTCTAATTATTCACTCACCCCCATGCATAATTGTATATATAATAACTGGTCAGCAGTTTTTTTACATACACTGACTGAGTTATAATTTGCCATTATAAACCACGGGTTATAACGGCGAGCATGCACTGAGTCACTCAAAAGACAGCCGCTTCCTGATTGGCTGTCGATCTCCTACTGGGCGAGGTAAACGGTTTCAGAAACATGGTGGCTCCTTATCTGACATACCGAGGAGCCGCCGGACAAAAAGTCCTCATCATTTTTTTCCCCTAAACTAAAAGTTAGATGTAGGTCAATATCCACAAACAAAAAAATCCATCTGGTTGATCCTGCCATTTGGAACCCCCCCAGCAAACAACAAGTACCATTGGGAACTGGGAATGGATCCAACGTACCTGAGGTAAGTCTGATTGCAACCGTGATCTAAAATGTACAGCAGTACAAGTCTACAACTAAAAAAGTAAATGCTACATTAAATAAAAAGCAGCTGTGTAAAAAAAAAAAAAGGAGACAACTAGTGTGTGTATGTGTGTGTGAGTGTGTGTGACTGAGACACAGCAATACCAAATGGACTGTGACAAAAAAATAAATTACTGACCAGCAGTTATAAAAAATAAAAGATGGGGAAGTGTCCTACTCGAATTTAATGGTTGCCCTTGGTGTGTTATGCTTTAATGAACCCCTCTGGCTTCAACCTCAGGGTTTATGTAGCATCCCACACCTTGGGCTGCCATTAAATTCTCATAACACACACTTCTCCATCCATATTCTTTATTTAATGCACTTTCCAGGGGCATAAAGACACTTGGCCTTCAGACTCATGCCTTACAGCACCCCTTGGGCATGCATTAAGTATTGAATAATACATGGGGAGGCATGTATAACATGAATTTTACACAAACCTGAGGTGTTGGATTCTACAGAAACCCAGAGGGTGAAGCTTGAGGGGTTTATACAAGTATCAAACAACGAGTGTGTGTGTAAAGTTTGAGTTTTACACACTACTACATGTCTTGTTTTATATAATTGCTGTGAAGAGTTTGTTCATCACCGCAATTATATAAATATAAGGCAGCTGCTGATAGAAGTGTGTGCATGAAGGAGGCCCTGTGCCCATGCGTGGAGCAAAGGAAATCTGGCACATGTCTACTGTTCCCACCTGGGATTTAAATCCTGAATCGCTCACACCGTAGTCGGTGACTCAAACCATTAGGCCATCCCAATGGTTACATTTTATCTAAGTGTTTTCTGCCCCATCTACTTCATTAGGCCACACTGTCCTACTCCCTCTCAGTGACCCCCCCACACACACACATATGATTCAATTGCTGTTCCTGAGTCCCCCTGCGGGTAAATCAGCACACCTCTGTCCACTGTCCACTACTTCTCTAAGCCTCAATTTCAACACTGCATAGGAGTGCTGAACCACCTGTCACCCTCTCCATGGCCTCCTACAATATGGCTACCATGCGAGTCCTTAAAGGCATAGCATCCCTAGCCCTGATTATAGCAGCAATAATCCCTGCAAGCCCATATAACCAAACAAGTACTGCCCCGTCCCTTAAACATATGCCTTCCCCTCATCCCTACTGCTATGAGCAACATAACCAGTAACAACCTCAACCGCATCAGCCAGCCCAGTTACCCTACCAGTTCACTGAATTCTCCTACTCTCTCTCTCTCTCCCTCTGATAACTCACCTCGCCTCGCCACTATATTTCAAAATGCATGGGCGGAACACAAGGTGCAAAGCACCAAACAATCTTAAAATATTCAAATACTTTCTGCTGAGAATTACCATTCTACTCCTCCTCTTATCAGGTAACATCCACCCAAACCCTGGCCCTGTGCAGCAAGTGCACAACCACGGTGCAAACCCTGGAATGCTAAAGTTAGCATTAATCAATATCTGTGGCCTATTGTCCAAATATGACGATCTCCAAGTCTGGGTCACCCAGCACAGACCAGATGTGCTATCTTTGGTGGAGACTTGGCTTACCCCAAAGAACCCTGATACTGCTATTTCCCTGCCCAGATATATCCTCTATAGACAAGACAGGATGGGCAAAAGTTGTGGGGGGGTGCTGTCTACCTCAGGGATACCCTAGGGGGGCATGCCTTCCCCCAACTGTACACCGGGAAAACTGTCCAGTCCCTGGTCATCAGACTACTCTTAGCATCCAATAGTAAGTCACTCACTGTAGTCTTTGTCTATGCCCCCCTCCTCTAAATCAGGCCAGTGGTATGAATGTGGTCACCGAATATCTATCCAAACTGCAACATAATACCAAAGTGGTGCTTCTAGGGGATTTTAATGTAAATCGTCTGGCCCCCAAAGCCAACCCTTACAAGGACGCTATCTCTACCATCAATATGGCACAAATGGTTGACTCCCCCACCAGGATAAACTACCGGACTGGCTCTAGTATGCTGTAGAATTGGATAATCACCGGTCGCCCTGATAGAATCTCTGGTACCACAGTCCTCCCTGACTCGATTAGCAACCACTACCCTGTTCTCTGCCTCTGGTTGAACAAAGCCCCTAAACTACCCACCAAAATGGCAATACATTAGGTCCTAAAGAGAGGGCAGCTCCAGCATCTCAAGACTTCCCTTTTACAAACGGACTGAACCCCATTGACATGACACAAAATGTAGACCAAGCCCTGGAATACTCCATTTCTAAATTCAGTGAGGTCTGTGATATCTATGCCCCTATTAAAAAAACACAAGATAAAGGGTGCAATTAACTCATTGATTACCCCGACTCTTCTTAAATCACATGGCTACTAGAGATAACCTTTGGCATCATACTCGGGCCACTGGCAAGCATGTTGACTTTCAGTGATACAAAGCTGCTAGGAATACCTGCACTCATAAGATCCGCCTTACTAAAATACGCCATTTCAAGGAGGAGCTCACAAACTCCTGGGGAGATGGCAGGAAATTCTGGAATAACATCAAAGACCTTACCGTCAAAACCAATAAGTCATCCCCCCTCCATGTTGGAGGTTAATGGGTAATCACCCAGGACCCCAAGCATATTGCCAACACCTTCAACATGGCCTTCTCTGATCTGAACGGTATACTTCCCCCAGACTTCTTCAACATGCCAGCCAGCACTGTCGAGCCCAGTAGTTGTGATACCTCTCAGGGTCATTCCCCTTTCTACTTTAAGGCTGTCTCCCCGACGGAGTCAAAAAAGTACCTGTAGAAGGTGCTCAGAAAATCTAGGTTCAGTGGTGACTCACTTGACCTTAAACTTGTTAGTCTCTTAATGAGGTCATATTGCCCTTCACAAAACTGCTAAATTTGTCCCTATGCCTCGGTCAGTTCCCCCAGTGGTGGAAAGCAGCCATGGTTATGTCTGTCCACAAAAGTGACGACAAAGCCCAGCACGCAAATTACTGTCTGATTTCAATCCTCTCCCCCTCTTGAAGGCACTTGAATGCATCACGGCCGATCAGCTAGCTGAGTACCTCGAGAAGCACCATATCCAATGCATACAACATTATGGTTTCCTCAAGGCACATAGCACCACCACTGCCCTGCTTGAATACACTTCTCATGTACATAATGTACTTGACCAGAGTCAGCTTGTGGGGGTGATACATATTGACCTTACTAAAGCATTTGACATGGTCAACCACACCACCCTTTTAAACTCCCTCCATGAGACTGGCCTCTCACATGATGCGGTAGGGTGGTTTAGAAACTACCTTGGTTGTAGGTCTCAGCAAGCCAAAATAAGTGGCATCCTATCTGACAGCTGACAAGTGCTATCTATTGTCCCACAAGGCTCAATTCTGGGCCCCTTGCTCTTTAGTCTATTCCTCATTACCCTCCCCCTGGCATGCGCCAATAATATACTGCTAAATGCGGATGATGCCACCATTTTTACTAGTCAACCTGCCCACCCTCCCCCTTGAATCGCATCTCCAGGATAGTTTCTCTGATATCAAGGCCTGGATCACCAACCATAAGCTTCAAATGAATTACAAGAAGACTAAAGTCATGCTCTTTTCTAGCCCACACAACAAATACAAGTCTCACCAGCTAACCATACTGAACAATGAAGTTCCTCCCTTGAGCAAGTCCAAAACTTCAAGTATCTTGGTATCACATTGGACAGCTCTCTATCCTGTGGTACCCATGCAGATCTGGTCACAAGGGTGGTTAACACCGAATAGGGCTGTTATACAGACACAGGCACTGTGTGACCCCTGATGAACTCTGGTTTGCTGTAACCTGCTCAATTCTATCTATTATTGACTATGGTTTAGTAGTCTACAGAGCAGCCATGGACACCACTCTCAAAAGGATCTGCACAGCACTTAACAAGGCATTTGGGTTGATTACTAGGGCGCACAGACTAACACATACTTGTGATCTATATGCACAATCTAGCTGGTTAAACCTGAAGGGCAGAATTCATTATAAGACCTGCCTCTTATCAAACAAAATTAGTCTTGGTCAGTCTCCCCCTGTGATCCAGAAATACCTAATCCCTGCGTCTAACCCTCACCAAACTCAGGGCATGTCAAAACAGGCATACCAAGTCCCTTTATGCCACACCTCTCAAACACAGCAATCTTTTTCATATAGGGTGCCCTGTTGGCTAAATAATCTCCCCTCAGTTATCCAGGATGAGACTAAGATAGGCCCTTTTAAGTGTAAACTTAGACAGCATCTCTCTGCACTTAATAGCTGCGACTGCGGCCTATGCAGTAGGTTGCCTCCTCTCCCTACATGACACCATCCTCTCCCTTTCCACCCTCCCCTCCCCTTCCCTTCTTGACACCAGATGCAGCCTCACTGATCTCTTGCTTGCAACCCCTCCCAACCCTCTTCTCCATCCATCCTCCACCTCCATCCTCTCACCCCTCATCTCACCCCTAACCTCAGCCCCTGCCTCTCAACCCCCATCCCTCCCACTCTCATACTCCTGCTACTGCTTCTCCCACCCTAACTTTGCCCTACCAGTCTCTTCTACCCCTGACTCTTTGTTGTTTGTTATTGTTCCCTCTACTTACCCCACCCCTCCCTAACCTACTCACACTCACCCCCCCACCCACCTACAATGCCTACCTCAGGCTGCTTTTGTTTTCCTACTGTCCTGTTAATGCCCCCGGGGATGTCTCTATATGTATACACTGCTGTTTTTTTCAGAATGTATTTACATGACTACTTCTAATCTGCCTGAAGTGTACATATTGTTGATAATGAATGCTTGTCCAGTTTGTTTTATATGCCCTTGTTTTCAATCCTGCTGACATGGAACCTTTGTAAAAGAGCCTCTAGTTCAAAGGTATTGTCATCCAAGATATCAATAAATAAATAAATAAATAACCTTCTGGTTATAAAAGCAAATTATAACTGGGTTTCCCTATGGAAGAAAACACTTCTCACTTATTAAAAGCCTATAAGACACACCCTGTTGTGGCTTATTATTTACATATACTGTAGTAAAGTTAAATCCAATAAGACACCTGGTGTGGTTGTAAACGTGCAGATTAGTTAGATCAGCAAGATTACAAGCTTAATAATATTCCATATGCATTAAGTTTGTTCAGGGATAAAAATGAGAGCATGATAACTTTCCACTAGATGGCAGCAGAAGCTAAACATTGTGGTCATCATACATAGTATAGAGGAGAAAATCTAACAGAGAAGTCTTAAATCCTTCATGCGGTGTATATAACATTTGTAATGGCACGTGCTCAGTTAGCGTTAAAGCTAATGTCAGGGTGTCATCACTTGGTACAAAGATGCAACTCAATAATTCCTATGCCTGCTATTCAGTAGCTCAAAATCAATACACGGATGGCATTAGGTTGGAATGGGTGATGTCAAGGTAAGCAACCCATAGGTCAGCAGCTGCTTCTGTTAATAATTCAATTAATAATTAAAAATGTACTATTAGCATGTCACAAGCTAACAGTCTGGCTGTTATCAAGGAAATATAATTCTGATCTGTTACTGTAATTTTAATACACACATTTTGCATTTGTTTGTGCACTTCTAGTGCGATGGTTGTGCTAGTCTATCCAGACTACTCTGGACCCAATCATGTTTGTAAGTTGGCATATAGCCAAGTTTTACTTATTTAATCTCAGACAGCCAGAGCTAGTACATAAACCATAAGATGACGCAAGCAGTATCTTCAGTAGCTGCTTCTTGTTGGTAGGTTGCCTTGCAAGGGGGAGGTGATTTATATTTCTTGTGAGATGCTGAACTACAGTAATTAAGACCATCAGAGCACAACTGCAACTGGACTAGCAACCACCATGACACACCACTCCCTTCTTCCCCTTGTACCAAGCGAAACAACATAAACTGTTGCCAAACCTTAAGCACTGCAAGACAACATGCACAATTTACAGAATAACTAGGAAGATGAGGGCTAAGGAAAGAAAATATTAATAAACTTATTCCTAGACGGACACATTTTTATATTTGCTTGTGCACATGTGCAAGAAACATATTGCGGCAGCTTGCTTCAGTAGCAAGTTGTGGAGGTGCAGCAGTGTTGTTGCCAATGTCAGCAGCCCATTTTTGGGGCTGGTCTGTGTGGCACCAATAGAAAATCATGCTGTCCATGACAGCAGTACTGTAGCTTGTCACAACCTTGAAAGAAACTGTCCATTGCAATCAGGGAGTGCCCCATCATTAAACAATCAGCTGTGTTTGCGGGGCGGTCCCTCACTGCAGCAGCCAATTACAGTTGCATTGTCTGGTGTTCCATTTCAGAGAAACATGGCGGCGGCTTTCCCATCAGCCTCTCACAGTCCCCACAAAGCCGACGGACAGCTGCCGCCTCTCTCAGTCCATGTTAAAGCTGATGGGGGTGCCCAATCCCCCTGTCAGCATGCCCCCTCTCCAGTTCATTTGCGATGGGGTAGCCCAATCCTTGTCGACATGATGTGCCCCCCACCATTTGTTGTGTGCCGAGGGGGTGCCTAATCCCCCTCGGCTCATGCACACTGCCCCCAGCACACTGTATGGCTGGTGGGGGTGCCCAATCCCCATCGGCTCCACTCCCCCCAACGAACATCCAGGTGGCACGACGGGAACCCACCCAAGTGAGTCAAAAGCATCCCGTGGTGTCTTTTTTAAAAAACATTCCTGTTAAAAAAGGAAATGGTCCCTCGTTGAGTACCTTGGCCCCTTCCCCAACCCACATGCAGCCTCTGAGCACCCCATCTCCCCACACCTCCCTTCACCCCGTACGTACCTCTGAAGCCTGGCGTGATAATCTTCAGTGGACCAGGAACATGTCTGCACTCTTCAAAGCTGACCGCAAACTGAAGAAATGCCAGTAAGCTGTATAATGGCATAATGTTTTTTTTTTCAACTTATGTGGCTATCTCAGCCATTTTTTTGACTTTTGGCACCAAATTTTCAACATGGGGTTCTTGGGACCCCCTCCTCATGAATTCAGTCACTGGCATGGCATTATTCATTCCTGAAAGGTGATTTCATGGTCACTGTGCAGAATCACCTTTCGGGACCAATTAATGAAATGACAGTGTCACTGTTCATGAGGTGGGCTCTCAAAAAGCCTATGTTGCAAATTTGGTAAAACAATTACAAAAGATGACTGAGTTATGAGCATGCATTGCCCAGTTTCCATGCACACTCGTAACTTTGTAAATTTGTAATATTTTCACTCCAGATTTTCAACATTGCCATTTTTTCACACCTCTTTATGAACAGTACGGCTGTAATTTTTCACATCCTGGCCGAAATGTGTTTTCGCACTTCTGGCGTAGAATAACGCGGTTACTGTGAGAAATCGGTGTTCGGGACAGATTAAGAAAATCATAGTGATACTGTTCATGAGCAGAGGTCCTAAAATGCCTATGTTGAAAATTTGGTGACAAGCATCCATAAAATGATTATATTACAAGCAAACATTGCGCAGTTTCCAGGCACACTCGTAACTTTACAAATTTGGTAATATTCCCACTCAAAATTTTCAACATTGCCCATTTTGCACACCTCCTTATGAACAGTATAGCTGTCATTTTTTGTATCCTGCCCAAAAAGTGTTTTTGCATCTGTGGCGCAGAATGGAGCAGTCGCTGTGCGAATTCAAGCTTTGGAACAGATTAAAGAAATCCCAGTGCCCCTGTTCATCAGGGGAGGTCCCAAAAAGCCTATGCTGAAAATTCTGAACAAAAATACCAAGAAACACCCTGGGTGTTAGGGTTTCCAACTGTTAATGCCCCAACCTGTACGGACTGATAGGCATCGACGGTGTAGCTTGGAGTTCTCGACCATAATGCTCACACCATTCCACCCCCACCCTGCAGCCACTGACCAGCATTGAGGTGTGCCTTGGGGTCTTTGGCCCTAATATTCACCCCATTCTCCTATACTGCACCCATCTCACCTTATTTCCTTATAGAAGGGGGTGAGTGTAAGAGCTGAAGACCCCAAGGCACACCGTGACACCTGTCACTGACTGCAGGGTGGGATGAAGTGGAATGGCATGATCATTATGGCTGACCCAAAAGCACACCCCAATGCCTGTCAGTCTCTGTAGGGTAGGGGCAGGGGTTGGCGTTAGTTCACTACTTCACTGCCATTCCTACTATGCATCTCTCTAACCCTTGCACTACCAATGCCAATACCAGAAGCAAACATTCAGCATTGACAAATGCTTGTCTAAATCAGTAACAAAAGCTTCCACTTCACTCTCTCTCTCTCTCTCTCTTTCTTTCTCTCTTTCTCTCTCTCCTCTTGACGCCCCTTCTATCATTTACACTGGGACTCCTTTTCTGAAGTCTGTAATGGTAGTTTTTTTTTTTCCTAATGCCTTTGATCTTCCTCTCCAAGTGAGTTTTCCTTTCTTCACAGTTGTGAGTCTTTGGGGAGGGTTCTTGCTGTGAGGGATGTCTGAACATCCAGTCTTACTTGCATTCTCCTATACTGCACCCATCTCACCTTATTTCCTTATAGAAGGGGGTGAGTGTAAGAGCTGAAGACCCCAAGGCACACCATGACACCTGTCACTGACTGCAGGGTGGGATGAAATGGAATGGCATGATCATTATGGCTGACCCAAAAGCACACCCCAATGCCTGTCAGTCTCTGTAGGGTAGGGGCAGGGGTTGGCGTTAGTTCACTACTTCACTGCCATTCCTACTATGCATCTCTCTAACCCTTGCACTACCAATGCCAATACCAGAAGCAAACATTCAGCATTGACAAATGCTTGTCTAAATCAGTAACAAAAGCTTCCACTTCACTCTCTCTCTCTCTCTCTCTCTCTCTTTCTCTCTTTCTCTCTCTCCTCTTGACTCCCCTTCTATCATTTACACTGGGACTCCTTTTCTGAAGTCTGTAATGGTAGTTTTTTTTTTTTCCTAATGCCTTTGATCTTCCTCTCCAAGTGAGTTTTCCTTTCTTCACAGTTGTGAGTCTTTGGGGAGGGCTCTTGCTGTGAGGGATGTCTGAACATCCAGTCTTACTTGTAGACTCTGACAAAGGCAGAGGCGTTACCTGGATCTACAGGGCTGTCCTTACTCTGGAGAAGGTGTGCTGATAAGTTTTGATGATTAGGAGAGCCATATGTATTTGTAATTAGGGGTGTGCAGCAGGTTGGATCAGAGATTTGAGTCAGCCAGGTATTGCCTCACCTGATCTAGTGGGTCAGAATTAGGCCCCAGTCATTCTGACCCATTTCTAACTGTCCTCACTGTCTTATTGGCCAACTGGCCAAAATACTTCAGTTGGCTCCTCCAGGGCAGGCAGAAAAAGGGTAGCCACTAGGGCACTGCAGCATCCCACAGACCAACTGATGTGATATCACATCATGATGCGTATTCTGCATCACACACTCAGCTGCACAGATGGAGTGGAGAGAGAGAGAGAGAGAGGACTGCCAGTGTCCTGCAGTATGGGGGCTACCTCAGAGGACTAGGGGATGACTCACTGCAGGAGGGAGGGATGACAATGTGTGACTGTAGGCAGTTATTGCTGGAGGAGACAGAACCCAGTGGCAGTGAGTGACACTACTGGAGCAGAGACTTAGGCTGATTGAATTAACATAGTAGACTTGAGCCATGGGGGCACCTAAAAAGTCATCAAATCCCTCAATACCTTTTGTTGTGGGGCTGTGTCATGGGCTACATCTGCAGACAGTCAGGAGATAGGTGAATTAGATTGGCTTGGTGCATTGAGGGTAGACCTGGTGGATTTGAAGGAATCACGCTGCTGCAGGAGCAGTACTTGAACAGGGAGAGAGACATCTGTGGTCTGTTGATGTGGATGCCGGTCTGCTCAGTTTGATGCTTAGTGGATTACAGAGGGAGGATGTTTCAGATGCCAGCATTCTGGCTACTCTATACTAGGCTACTATACTAAACTGAAACTAATTGAAACATAGCATAAAAAAGAAAATAATATGTTAAAAAATCAGAGAGAGGCAGAGAGACACTGAAACAGTAGCAGGTAGCACAGCCTGGCACACAGTGTACTGAGCTTGGCCTTGGGGGTAGGAGGACTACTCTGCACTGAAAAAAAAACCAAAATTTTAAAAAATAATTATATATATGAAAAAATCAGAGAGAGACAGAGACAGGAGCAGCGGCAGGGCCTGGTAGGCTGTCCAGGCACTGACAGTAGGCACCAGGCATTAAGACACAGGGACAAGAGATAAACTGCAGTGAAAAAATACCTGAAAGAAAGTATAATATTTAAAAAAAAGATCAGAGCGAGACAAGGACTAGAGCAGTTGCAGCAGCAGGGCCTGGCCTGAGGCAGGGGGGTCTACAGCTAAACTGCACTGATATAAATAACTGAAACAAAATAACATCTTTAAAAAAAAAAACCTCAGTGACAGAGAGAGACAGAGAGAGAGAAAGAGAGAGAGAGAGAGAGCCTGAGACAATAGCAGGGTTTTGCACGAGTCAGTCCAGGGTGGCTGTGTGCATTGAACAGGAGGGGGCAAGAGCTAAACAGCATTGAAAAAATACCTAAAAGAAAATAACATCTTTATAAAACATCAGAGAGAGAGAAAGAGAGAAAGCGAGACAGAGAGACAGAGACTGGAGCAGTAACAGGGCCTGGTTGGAGGCAGGGGGACTACAACTAAACTGCGTTGAATAAATATATGAAAACAATATGTGTACTGCTCTCTCACAGTTGCCCAAAGACCTAGTTGCCATTTTAGCACTTGCTATTTTTCCTTAAAAAAAAAATAAAATAAACTGTAGGAAGACTAGTCAGTTGCCGTAGTGCGCTGTACACCTCTGTTTGTTCCCACCTAGCATGCCTATCTACCTGCTGTCACGTCCATCTGTGTACTGCTCTCTGACAGCTTCCCTAGGGGCTAGTTGTAGTTTAAGCACTTGACTATTTTTCCTAACAAAAATAAATGTGGAACCGGTCAGTCAGTATAGTACTCCTGTGCTTGTTGCCACATAGCGTGCCTGGCTGCCTGATGACACGTCCACTTGTGTACTGCTCTCTGACAGTTGCCCAATGGGCTAGTTGCAATTTAAGCACTTGGTTATTTTTCCTTAAAAAAAACAACATTGTAAGACCAGTCATCAGTGCAGTATGCCTCTGCTTCTTGTGCTACCTAGCAAGTCTGGCTGTCTGTTGTCAAGTTCACTTTTTTACTACTCTCTCACAGTTGCCCAAAGGGCTAGTTGCAGTTTAAGCACTTGTCAGTTTTATTGTTAAATTTAATTTTTAAAACCTAGTGTGCAATCAGAGAAATGTCCCTGACTGTGACACATACAGTTGTGTGCAACCAATAGTAAGACAACATGGGCAGTACAGCATGTAGAGACAAAGGTAGTGATAAGGCACCCGTGTGTGGCTGTTTCATCCCTGGACATAACATTGTGGTCAGAAAGATGCTGATACAATGTTGCAGGGATGAAAAGGAACCACTGAAAATGCAGCTGGGCTTGTTTAGTTGCGGACAAAATGTTGCTGCATTCAGCTGTAGCGGAACAAGTACCTGTTAATGCAAGACATGATTCTACACTGTGTAGTATATATTGGTAGCATAGAAGAATCCAACCTGCAAGAAAAAAAACAACAGGGTGATATAATCAATAGACCCCATTAACAGTAATCAGCAGCTAACAGTTTCTATATGTTTGAAACCAAATTTGACTCAAAGTTTGAAGTTAACCAGAAGATCTTGCCGATCATGTAAAAGCAATAGTGAAGTCCTGAAAATACAAGATCCAAAGGAACTGATAACAGCACTGGCAGGTTCCATCAAGGGGTTCCACGAAGCAGACCCTAATATTTTGTGCTTCCTTTCCGCTCTTGAGAAAAGCCTCTGTAATTACAAGCCGCCGCCAAATCCAAACAGCTGCTGAGTTCAGAATCCTATCGCGATAACAATTGAGTGCAGTAACAATTAAATGATGAACCCCATTCATTGAAAAAAGAATTCCACTGGCTACACAGAGCACGTTTTTAGCCCAACTTAAGGGGAAGATGAAGACCGGAGGGCAGTGTCATAAACTGGCCTCCCATCCCCAGTTCACGAAAATAAACATAATGCGTCTTGCAACTGAAAAGTCTCTAACTTGAGGCTGGTCAGGTTCAACAGGTAGACATGATATAGCACATAACATCTTTGCCCCCCTCCATTTCCCCTCACTGACACATTAGAGGCCATCTAAGAAGCAAATGTTACCTCCTCAGTGCAGTCCTGTCAAGCAGCAGTATCATCTTGTCCTGATGGTTATCCTTCTCTGCTGCCAAGCTTGCAGAAGTTGTAAATTTTCACAGGGGGAAATGTCGTACTGAAGTGCATCAGAATAAAAATTGTTGCATCTAACAGATGCAACATACAGTCAGCAACAATTTACCTGGTGACAACTTAACCACGATACCTTTTAGCCACGGCAATTAAGCTGCTCCGTTTTGGACGGCGATGTTCTGTCCATATGTCTAAGGCACCCACTTGCCTTGAATCTTCGACTGAGCCAATACCCAGAGCCAACAACAAAAATAAATGGCCTTTCAAGCTAATTCAACAAAACAAGCAAAAGCAACAAAGAAGACAATGTCAATTCCATTCCCAATTGCTGAAACATAGCAGGCCAGGTCGGGTTATAAAGTACAAAAGCTTCAGCCCTGTGAAACATTCAGGACTGCCAATGACATCAGCTGCCACCACCACATCATCATCATAATCATCATCTTCATTATATCAAGAAGTAAGAAGGCACATACCACGTATGCTGATCCAAACTGCAGTTTGTTCTGCAACATCCCTGCATCCTGCTTTGGTTCAAGTGCCCTCTTCTCTAGTTCTACCACATACAGATTTGGCACTGCAGTGGTTGAGGCTGAGCAAAACCCTCCATCTGATTCTGAGTCTGACTCCCATCCTGAGAATTGTGACAATTTCTCTGGCAAGGATGCTGACTCATCACATGTATGCGGCAGGGACTATATAACTGTTGATTTTGACTCTGATCGTGATGATGATGATGTTGATGATGTGTCTGATAATGATGATGTAGTGGCACATGAAAATAGTGATGCCACAATCACTCCCAGTTGTGACATGCAGAAAACACCTCCCTCAGCCTCCTTGCTCAATGCCACAATGATTACAGTGACCAGACACACTACTATTACTTCTGTGGGTTCCCTCTTACTGTCTCCATCTGCCACCAGCACTACAAGCCCTCTGTCTGCTGCTACTGCCAGCCTCAGTTCAGTTCCAGTACTTCCTTCTGCACCTCCACTAAGACTCAGAGCACAGTCACATTCCTTGCTTGGCTTGAAAACCTAAAAAAGTACCAACATGGTGTAGAACACTTTTTGATAAGTTCCACTGATGAACTTAAATCATTATGTGTAAAACAACCAATAGCAGGGGGAGGAGGCATGGAAACCATTGCCATGAAGTGACACCTAATGTGGCAGCACTCTTATGTACTTACTTGTCGCACAGATTTCACTGAGACAGATAGGGGCAATTCAGATGATGGTGATAATTTTGATGAGTCAAGAGCTGGATCAGGGAGTAGTAGCAATCAGTCCCCAAAGGCAATCATGGTGACCGAGGGAGATCAATTAAGCGGACTCCACCTCCATCACATACAAAAAGTAAGTCAACTTCAGTGGACTTGGCAGCATCAGCTTGCGCAGCACTCCTATTGCCAACACCCCTGCCACAGCAGAGCAGCAGCACCAGTTCCTTGGCCAATACTTTTGCAAAAGCTAAGCAATTAACTATAGCTCAGTGAATTGATCGCAAGACCAAATTTGATTCCACGCATCCAACTGCTTTCCAGTTACACAGCTTATTGTTGAAATAATAGGGACAGATCTGCAGCCCTTTTCCATTGTGTAAAATGTTGGATTCCAAAGGCTGCTTGCATTTTCACAGACGAGATATTAAATACCATCCAGATTTACAGTCACCTGCAGAATAGTTCCAGGGACTTACCAAGCAGTCAAAACCTGCATTGTGCATGCACTCAGGGATTCAGAGGGTTGGGCTGTACACTTCAAAACTGATATTTGGAGTGCATCAACTCACAAATATATTTATCTGACCACGCACTGGGTTTCTTTCTCACAGCCACAAAAGCAGACTAATCTGACACAAAAAGGGCAGTACAGGGGAATGGCATTGCTCTGTGCCATTGTTAGGTGAACACTCAGCAGTTCACATACTTACCCTAGAAAAATGGGGAGGAATGGATACTAACAAATGGATTATGAGTAGGTATGGCAGTGACAGATAATGCAGCTAACATGATAAAGGCTATCAGTGTCAGTGACGGGGAGGCGACAGTAATTGTAAACTGCTTTGCACATATATTAAATTTAGTTGTCGACCATGCCTTAGGTAGGAGCACAGGTATCAGCAATCTTATTGAAAATGCATGTAGAATAATCAGCCACTTCCACAGGTCTGTGAAAGCAACTGCCATGCTACGGACATTCCAGCAGCTAGAAAAACTGTCTCAACAATACTGGACATCACTACTAGATGAAATTCTATATATTACATAACAGAATGACTGGTGGAACAGAAGAACACCATACATGCAATGGCTATCACATGACACTGACGGAACTAGTCATTGCTGGACAACCATAGTCCAACTTCTTCAAATCCTTGCCCTATTTAAATGTGCTGCCCCAAAACTCAGCATCAGTACCTCTGTTTATTTATTTATGTATTTGGTAACTGGGTAATCAAGCTGATCCAAAGGACCATTTTCAGTCACGATCCGGGATTATTAGTCAGGTTATCCCCGTGGTGCATATTCTTCTCAACTTCACCAATGAAACACTTGACAATGATGACTATTCTGATTTAATACAACTGGCACGACAAGCTTCATAGGCAGTTTGACAACATATTGAAAAATAAAAAATATGTCATGGCTACAATATTAGATCTTTGTTTTAAGGATGACTTCCTTGTTCAGAATTCCACTGTTTTACAGGAGTATAAATAGCACATAATTCAAGAGGTGCAAGAGGCCAAAGCACTCTTGAAAGCTCTGCTTCTTCTAGTACAACAAGAAAACTGTCCTCAGGCATGGGTTTCACGTGCCAGTTGAAACGTCGAGGAGTATACCTGTAGTTAGCCCAGCTACAGAGAATCAGCATCACACACAATGTCAAAAACATTTGGACTTGCTTAAGTCAGACTGAAAAAAACACGCCCACTTTAGAAATCTTGTCACAAGACGACTTCACTGCTGAAAGAATGCTTACTGCATACCTTAATGAACCCAGAAACCTGAACCCTGAAGTAGATTCTTTGTTGTACTGGCAGTCGAAGAGATCCATCTGGCAACCTCTTGTTCAAGTTGATGCCTATTAATTTGCTTGTCCTTCCACCAGTGTACCTTCATAAAGGATATTCAGCACCACTGGTGACATATTATTGCCAACCAGAGCTACATTTCTCCCTGAACATGTTGAACAACTGGCATTTTTAAAAGTCAATATGCCCACACTGAATTACAATTATGACATGTACTGTGTACAGCAAGATGAAAATAAGTCCAATATCAAAAGTATAGATGACTAAGCAACTACATGCTACCCGACTTTCTCCTGATTGGAGAAGTACATGATGAGAAAATGCATCACGGATGTTAACATTCGACTTTACTTAAAAGCCTTACTGCTGCTGAGTTCCTCACATAGGTTAGACACTACATCATCAATCACTCTCTCTAAATAAAAGAAACTTTAATTTTTGACACAAAAAAATGCTAACATGTTCGCCTATTGTCACTGTCACTGAAAGTCATTATAAAATATTAATCACACATACTGGCAGCAGTTATATGCCATCTCCTTCACTGATTTGGAAAGAAGGTTATATACAGTACTGCTTGTCCTTATCTTTACATGTCTTCCATTCCTCCCTTACAGGTCAAAAATTTGTTGCACTGACTAGCCAAAATATTACACCTGTGCGAGACTGTACCAGTGGAACAGGGTGGGTGGGATGGAACCGATGGAGATAGAAATGATGTTACGGGTTCATTCACACCAGCCTTTTCAGTGTGCAGCAGATCCACACTATCTAAGAGTGTAATGTAACTATTGCTCTAAGTCTTGTTTCTTTTTCTGTTCATGCCACCATTATGCCAATTACCTTTAAATTCCTTATGACTTTATAATTTCCAACATAAATTGTGTTGCTGCCACTGCACGCCCCAGACCACTGTTACTCTTCCTGTTGTAAATTGTCCCTATCTGGCTCCTCCTCATTACCTTCATAATTTTGTTGCTGCCACTACATGACCCAGACCACTGCCACTCTTCCTGTCATAAACTGCCCCATGTGACTCATTTTCACATTTCTCCCATAATTCTTTTGCTGGCTGGCATTTGATGCCCCAGACCACTGCCACTCTTCCTGTCATAAATTGTCCATATGTGACCCCTCTTCACATTTCTCTCATAATTTTGTTGCTGGCTAATGCCATTTGATGCCCCAGACCACTGCCACTCTTCCTATTGTAAACTGTCCCTATGTGACTCTTCTTCTCATTTTTTCATCATAATTCTGTTGCTGGCACTGCATATGCCAGACCAATGCACTGCCACTTGTCCTGTTGTATCTACCACTGAAAAGATATAACACATAGTTGTAGTTACTATAGGTGCCCCTCTCTGATTTTGAAAGAAAGTTACAGACAGAAAGTACTGCTTGTAGTACTTCTATGCAAGTATTTCATGCCTACCTTATAGGACAAACATCTATTGCATTGACAAGGCCAATATTACACCTGTGTAAGACCAGTGGAGCAGGGTGGGTGGGATGGAACAGATGGAGAAAGAAATGATGCCACTGGTTCCCGCCAGCCTTTTTAGTGCAGCAGATTCAGACCTGCTGTGCAACATTACTCTTGTGCTGTTCTATTGATTGCACCACTAATTATTACTATATAATAACTGGGTTAGGCTTTTTCCCAAAGGGAAACTATGGCGTAATTTGCTGTTATAAAGGAGTGTTTATAACGGCAAACATGCGCACGGTTTCCCTCGCTGTGCGCATGCCCAACCTACAGCTTTTCCGGGTTTTCACAGCTTGCCACCAGATTTCTTCATCAGTCAAAACTGCACTGCCGCCACTATCTCAAGGGGGTAAGTAACTATTTAAAAAAACTTCCTAACAAAAATCACACCATAAAGGGGGCAACAAAACAAGAAAAAGTAAACTGCTACTAAGCGACCGAGGACTCGGCTAAACATCATCCAGACCGCAGCCGCACCAGACTATTTATTTTATATAATTGGCTGTGGTGAAAAAGCCTAACCCAGCAATTATATAAAATCAAATATGGGGTGGTGTTTGTAAACTCAAATTTTACACACATCCTCGGGGTTGGATGCCTGGATAAACCCTTTGAGCTTCGCTCTCGGGGTTTATATGCCATCCAACCCCTCGGGTGTGTGTAAAATCTCATTACACACACCACCCCATACTTTATTCGCTATGTATTACACTTCTGGTTCTGGTTCAGTTTCTGGTTCTCATTTGATTGACCCGACCTGGCAGAACCAGAAAGTCCAACCCACACACCCCTGTTAGTAATAAAGTTTACATTTTACATTTAAGCAATAATGCACAACAGGGTGTGGTATATCATGGGATATCATCATACCTGGGGTACTGTAGTTGGGTGCATCCAACACCCAAGAAGTGACAATATCCCATGATATACCACACCCTGGAGTGCATTGTTGTTATTATGAATTAGATTTGTTTGTAGATAAATGAAGAATAAAAGAAAATTAAAGATACATTTTTCATTTCTATGAGGTTTGCAATGCAGAAGGGTCCATAAAAAAGTACAGACTTTATCAATGGAGGTAAATAGGTGGTGGTGTTGCAGTAGTAGTAGTAAAAAGTTTTATTCATAAAATATGAACAGGGATGGAACTCCATTGAGTGAAACTAATTTTCAAGGCGGTCCTTTAACTGCATATTCCATGTAACATATAAGTACGCAAAAAGACAAATAAAAACAATTCATATCCAGCGTACAAGCAACAAGACCAGGATATTTACAATCACTGCAAAAATGACCAGAACAGCATACTGCCTATCCATAAGGAGATTCCTTGGTAGTGCTTATCCAACATTACAAATAAATAACATAACAGAGACACTTCATTTAAACATGGAGACAGTAATTCAGGATTTACAATCTTCCTAATTATAGAGATGAAAAGGTGCATGCTTATGTTCTCTTTTTTAAGCAACATAATTTAGGAGCTTTGGTTAAGTTAGTAAACCATTTTTTATGGATCCTAAGTGAGTCGGTACATATAACCCTCGCAATTGTAAAGGTAATATATTCCATATTATGGGGTCCCTATAGGAAATTGAAAACCTACCTATCCCCAGATTGTATTTAGGGACAATGAATTCAACACCCAGTGAGTATCTCAATCCCTCCCTTAAATCCCTGATTCCAAAATTATCCACTACATATCTAGGTTGTTTCTCCTTCCTAATTTTTACCATAAAGGTTATGAAATGCCAATTCCTTCTTTCTTCCAGGCTCCATCGATCTAGTGATTTATACATATCACAGTGATGTGTCCTCCTGAGGTCATCGAGGATAAAGCAGACAAGCCTGTTGTATGTAATACCCAGCCTTGCCAGCTCCATCCCTGAGGACCCCGCATATACTAAGTCACCACAATCTAGGACTGGCAAAAATCATAACATCTACAATCCTATGTTGTGCCTCACAGGTCATAGAAACATAGACATTTGCTGGCAGAAAAGGACCCATTGGCCCATCAGTCTGCCCAATTTCTCCCCCCCCCTTGTCCTTTTATCTTACCCCTTCCCTGCCATGCCTTTTTTGCTTCTATTTAGCCCCTTGTGGTTGTCCCAAGCCTTCCTCAATTTGCTCACCGAATCTACCCCCACCACCCATTCTGGCAGCCTATTCCAGGGACTCACCACTCTCTCAATGAAGACCTTCCCCTTGAATTTCCTCCAAGTCTTTTCCCCTCCAGCTTGAATGCATGTCCCCTTGTAGATTTGTTTTCACTCATCCCGAATATGCTCCCCTCCCTCACCTTGTTTATTTCCTTTAGATATTTGAAGGTTTCTACCATATCCCCCTTTTCCTGCCTCATTTCCAGTGTGTATACATTTAGTTCCTCTAAGCTCTCCTCTTATGATCTTCTGTACAGCCCTTGAACCATCTTGGTTGCCCTTCTCTGGACCCATTCCAACCTGTCTTTGTCCCCCCTGCTAGTGTGGCCTCCAGATCCGAACCCCGTATTCCATATGTGGTCTAACCATAGTTTTGTATAATGGCAGGATCATCTCCTTGCTCCTGCTTGTGAAGCCCCTCCCTATAGATGCCAGCATTCTGCTAGCCTTCCCCATTGCCTTATTGCATTGGCTCTCCACCTTTAGGTTATCCAAAATGATGATCCCCAGGTCTCATTCCTGTTGTTACCTCTAATTCCTCTCCCTTCCAGCCAGTATTTTACCCTTGGGTTCTTACTCCCTATGTGCTTAATTTTGCACTTTTTTGCTTTGAATTGTAATTGCCACTTCCTTGACCACTACTCCAACCTGACCCAGTCCTCTCTCATTTTTTCCACCCCTCCCAGTGAGTCGACCCTGTTACAGATCTTTGTGTCATCTGAGAACAGACACACCCTTCCCATTTAGGCCTTCTGGAATGTCCCCAATGTACATGTTGAATAGTATGGGACCCAACACTGACCCCTGAGGTACCCCACTCATCACATCTCCCTCTATGGAATGCACCCCATTTACCACCACCCTTTGCGTTCTCCCCTCTAGCCAATTTTCCTCCTAGTTCACTAGTTTGCTTCCTACCCCTAAGCTCCCAAACCAGTATATTAGTCTGTGAGGGATGATGTCGAAGGCCTTTCCGAAGTCCAGATAGGCCATGTCCATCGCCCCTCCCTGATCACATATCTCCGTTATGTCATCAAAGAAGTCAGTCAGGTTGGTGTGACATGATCTCCCCCTTGTGAACCTTGTGAACCATGGGTTTTTGTCTATGAGACCCTCTTCCTCCAGGTATTGTGCCAGCCTTTCCTTTATAAGAGCCTCCATCATCTTACCCACCACAGAGGTCAGGCTAACAAGATTATAGTTGCCTGGCTCTTCCTTCTCTCCTTCTTTGTGCAAGGGCACCACATCAGCCCTTTTCCAATCCCCTGGAACTCTCCCTCTTTCGAGAGAATTATTAAATAACTTTACGAGAGGTGTCACTAGATCCTCCCTTAACTCCTTGAGCACCCTGGGGTGAATTTCATCGAGATCAATTGCCTTGTCTGTCCACAGTTTTCCTAACTCTTCCAACACCATACCCTCTGAAAAGGGGCGTATGTCCATCTCCCTGCCCACTCTTCCCCTGTTACTTAGTTTTGGCCCCATCTCTTCTTCAATCTTCCTCAATCGTGAAGACTGAGGTAAAGTATTTATTTAGCAGATTAGCTTTCTCCTCATCTCCCTCTGTAGTGCTTCATTCTGTACAGAATGCCCAGTTTCCTGCTTAAGCTTCCAACTAATTTATCAAAATGGACATCTTACCTCAGTCTGTGATCTAGCCAAACCCCTAAATACTTGTAGTGTGTAACCTGCTGAACTCGTTCCCCACTCAGAGTGTTTATCCCCAAAGACTAGACAGCCCATTGCCATCTTGGAACAGCACTGCTTGGTTTTTTTTTTACATTTAATATTAGCTTGTTTGTTTCCAAGAAAGTTTTGAACTGGGAGAAGGAGGTTTGCAATTTTATAGAAATGTTTTCAGCCGAGTCCCCCTCAGCGTAAATCAGAATATCATTGGCATAGATATGATACCGAATCTCTGGGTCCCTAAACTGTATGTTGTTCACATAAATATTAAAGAGAAGGGGCCCAGTATTAAATACTGAGGCACCCCAGACCTAATCAGAAGTGTTAATGATTTATAGGAACCTAACTTGACCAGCAGTTTCCAACTTGTTAAATATGTATTAAACCACTTCTGTTCCGTCCCCCGCACCCCAATCTCCCAGAGCCTGGACAGGAGAACATCATGGTTTAAGGTGTCAAATGCCTTTGATAAATCAATAAATAAGGCTCCCATTGGTCTTCCCCTGTCCAGGCTCCACTGGACATTTCCCACAACCTTCACTAATGCAGTCTGGGTACTAGGCATGGGCCAAAACCTCGACTGGTACACATTCAACAAATCACCCTTCTCCAGGTACCTCTTCAGTTGACCAGAAACCATTTTTTTCCCATGATTTTGGATACTTGGGAGAGCAGAGAAATAGGCAGGTAATTATCAATTTCCAATTTTGAACCCCCTTATGAATAGGCACTACTCTTGCAGGTTTCCATTTTTCAGGGAATTCCCCTGTTAGGAGGGAGAAATTGAATATATGTGTCAAACGGTAGGCTATATAGGGGGCTGCATAATCTAGCAGCCTTGTGTGGATGTTATTCAAACCCTTTGCTTTCATAATATCCAATTTCAACAGTTCTTCCCTGGCTTTGTGAACCTGTATGCTCTGAAACTTTAAAAAGTTTGACTTGTCTATACCCTGTGCACCCTTATTTGTATTTTCTAAGGACCCTACGGTACATTCATGGCAAGGACTTGGTCCTTGTATCCGAGTCCCTGCTTCGTTAAAATATTTGTTAAAAGCATTTACAACCTCATTATATATGGGTACTGATTGTCAGTCTATTTATATTGTATTTATTTGTGCATTATTGTTTTTCCCCATTAAGTTTATTACTCCAAAACAATCTTGGGGTTTGTATACAACTTGTATGTATTTTGTTTTAAAACAGCTTTGTTTTACCTTCCTGATTTCACTTGTGTATTTATTGCATGCTTTTCTATAGGAAATCCAGTCTCCACCTAAACCAGTTTTCCTTGCTTTTTGCCATTTCTTATCTCTGTCTGTTTTAAATCTATGTAAAACTGTGTTATACAGTACCATGCAACATTAATGCTGTTTATCTCTTTGTCTTGTAATGTGGAGCTACAGTGCCTGCATATATTTTACTGTAGTTGTCTACGACCCACCCCCACAATGCAGATGTGGTGTTACCTCTGTTGTGGTGCTGATAACTCTAGAGGAGAAAGAGGCAGGTGAGGTTAATAATATTTTGTTGGCCCAATCAGGGTGGTAGTGAGCCATGTTCAGTGGAATTTGTGTACTTGCTGTGGCAGTGATGTTACTAGGAAGATGAGTGGGATTAACTGGTAAGAAGCAGCAGGACTCGAGTGTCAGCCAAGGAGGGTGTAGTACTTTGTGCGAAGTCGTGTCCCTACTGTCTGTAGCAGTAATTTTTTTTTAAATTGTTTGAATCAGAGACTCAGGCTATTAGCGGCAGTTTTGGTTTGTAACAGGTGGAGTTAATTACATTCGAAAGAAAGCAGTACTCTGAGTGGGCGACTAATAATGGTGAAGTTTTGTATGTGGAGGGAAGGTTGGTGAAATAAAGATTTCTTATGTTTTTTTTTCTCTCAGGAATAGCAGCTGGTGCTGTTTTGCATGGTTGCTGCCACTCGCAGCTGTTGTTGAAACTGTGCATTAAGTGGCAGCAAGTGAGGAGCTGCTTGTAGTGACCATAGAAACATAGAAGCTGATGGCAGATAAGGACCGCAAGGCCCATCCAGTCTGCCCCTTTCCTTTTCTACCTTATAAATGTGCCATCGGCCTTTGCTCTGTCAATGGCCTATCTATTCATACTTATCTGTATTGTTCCCTTATGCCTATCCCATGTCTGTTTGAAGCCCTGCACTGTATTTATAGCCACTCACTTCCTGAGGTAGGCTGTTCCATGCATCCACCACCCTTTCTGTGAAAAAGAACTTCCTCACATTACCCCTTAATTGGCCTCCCTCTTATCTCATGCTGTGTCCTCTTGTCCTGCTATTTTTCTTATATTGAAACATGTTTGACTCTTTCACCTTGTTAATGCCCTTAAGGTGTTTGAATGTTTTGATCATATCACCTCTCTCCCTCCTTTGCTCTAGGGTATACATATTGAGTTCCGTTAATCTGTCCTGGTATATTTTCTGATGCAGTCCCTGCACCATTTTGGCTGCCCTTCTCTGGACTGCCTCAATTTGGTTAATGTCCTTGGGAAGGTGTGGCCTCCAGTACTGCACGCAGTACTCCAGATGGGGCCTAACCAGTGTCTTGTAAAAAGGGATCATTACCTCCCTCTTCTGACTTGTGATACCCCTAGTAATGCACCCCAACATCCCCCTAGCCTTACCTACTGCTTTAGTGGTCTGCTTGGATGATTTCAAGTCATCGGTGATGATGATGCCCAAGTCTCTTTCTTCCCTTGTGACTACCAGCAACTCCCTCCCATCCTATAGGTGGCTTCAGGTTTTTCTCTATGTGCATGATCTTGCACTTTTGCATTAAACCCCAGTTGCCACTCTTCTGACCATTTTGCTAGTTTATCCAGATCTCTTCATTCTACCCACCCCATCTGGATCATCTACTCTGTTGCAGATCTTGGTGTCATCTGCAAACAGACAAACCTTACTCTCCAGTCCATCTGCAATGTCACTGATGAAGATATTGAAGAGGACTGGCCCCAGGACTGATCCCTGAGGTACCCCACTTGTGACTTGCATCTCTTCTGACTGTATACCATTTAGCACCACTCGCTGTTTTCTGCCTATCAACCAGTTTTCCACCCAGTTGACCAACGTCTGACCCACCCCAAGCCTACCCAGCTTATTAATCAGTCTTCTGTGTAGAACAGTATTGAAAGCTTTGCTGAAGGCAAGGTAGGTGACATCAACTGCTCCCCTTGGTCCACCACTCTGGTTATCCAGCCAAGGAAGTCTATGAGATTAGTTTGACAGGACCTTTCTTTTGTAAACCCATGCTGTCTGGGATCCTGTGCTCCAATGGATTCCAGGTGTTGCACTATCCTTTCCTTCAGGAGTGCCTCCATAATCTTGCCCACTACTGAGGTAAGACTGACTGGTCTGTAGTTCCCTGCCTCCTCCCTGCTACCAGTCTTGTGGAGCAGGATCACATGAGCCCTTTTCCAGTCTTCTGGGACCTCTCCTGTGCTCAGAGACTCACTAAACAGTTCTGATAATTGCTCTGCTAGTTCTACCCTTAGCTCCTTTAGTACCCTGGGATGTATGCCATCAGGTGCAATTGCCTTGTCCACCCTGAACTTATCAAGCTCTTGTAGGACCCTTTCTTTTGTGAAAGGACTAGTGCACACCTCCCTCCCCCCTGTGTCCATGGTGCTGAGCTGTTGGCCCCACCCTACCTTCTCTTCAGTAAATACAGAGCAGAAGTATCTATTTAGGATAGATGCTTTTACATGGTCCTCCTCCTCACATGCCCCCTTATCTCCTTTGATCTTAGCAATACCCCCTCTGGACTTTCTCCTTTCACTAATGTATCTATAGAAAGTCTTGTCACCTTCTTTTACTGTTTGTGCTAGTGGTTCCTCGGTTTGGGCCTTTGCCTGCCTTACTGCTGTCCCTGCTTCCCTTTAGGGAAGTTTGGTATGCCTCCCTATCTTCATCCCGCTGTGCTCCCTTATATTTCCTGAAGGCCAGCCTTTTGGATCTGACCTTTTCTGCTACTGTTTTTGAGAACCAAAGTGGTTTCCTTCTTCTTTTGCACTTCCTTTTCTCTCTAACACAATGGGATGTTGCTTCAAGTATTGCATCCTTAATACTTGCTTACTTTGTCTGTTTCCCCTCACCTGTATTTCTTTTTGCTAGGGCTAGCTTAACTCTGTTGACCATCTTTTCAAAGTCAGCTCCTCTGAAGGTCCATATTTTTGCCTTGGAATGGGATGATTTAGTTCTAGTGGGCAAATGGAACCATACCATATGATGGTCACTGGCTCCCAGGTAACCTACTTGGAGATCTGTGATCCTTTCCCTGTTAGTCGGTACTAGATCTAGGATAGCCCTGTCTCTTGTGGGTTGTTGTACCAGTTGTTTGAGGCCCTTCCCCTGCAGGCAACCCCCACCATGTGTCTAGTTCTGGCAGATGTTCCTGCTGGTATTGATTTTAGCATGGCTGTCTAGCTGCCTGTTGCCCTCAGATTAATTTGTTGTGAGTGACGAGGCTGGTGGCCAGAGGCTTTATGAAGCCATGAGTATGTTGTCGGATATAATCACAGCTTCAAAGATCTCTCAGCCAATCAGCTTCCTCCATTTTCGGAAGCCAGTTAATAATTGTTTTAGTAAATCCAGCGCTATTCTAGTATTTTTAAAGGACTTCATTTTACCATTGTATGTGAATACCAGTGTAGCCAGATATTTTACATAGTACCTAATGCCTATGTTTTGGAGAAATGTACGAACTGGAGCGTAGGCTTTCCTTTTTTTGCCACTTCATTTGAGAAGTCCTGAAACAGCAGCACTTTCTTCCCCTGCCAGGTAATTACTTTCTTCTGCCTAGCTATCTACAGGATGTATTCTTCTTCAGAGTATTTAAAAAAATATGCCAATATAGCTCTGGGTCTAGCTTGTGTATCTGGATTTGAGTTTGCTGTGGCTATCCAATGGGCTTTCTCTATCTGTAATGGGTATTTGGGGAAAATTGCAGGATTTCAGGCAATAGGTATTCCAGAAAGGCACATATGTCCCTCTTTTGAACACCTTCAGGTGTCTCTAGTATCTTGATAATATTTCTAGGACCTCTATTTTCAAACTTTTCAGTTTTTTCCATCAATAATGTAATATGTTTTGATTGTTCAAGCACTCTACCCTCTAATCTAAATACTGGCCCCGATATTGAAAACTGTGCCAGGCAATGGCGCAAATGGTTGCTCCGGGCAACTAAGTTGTGCTGGAGCAACAAAGGGATATATTCAGAAGAGATGTGCAATGGTGCATCTCTTCTGAATATATCAAAATATGCAGGCGCTGCAAATATGATGCACCGGTTCATTCCCAGACAGGTCTGAATACCTGGAAAGGGAATACGTCGGCACATCTGTAGATGCACCAGGCACAATTTCCAGATATTCAGACCCGAACATGCAAATGGGGTCATTATGCATGCAAGGAGCAAATAGGGAATTTGCATGTCATTATGGCCCCATTTGCATGAGTTGTGCAGGGCTGGCTGGTGGAATGTGTTGGGCACCCTGCTTGGCATGTCTGATGTCCCTGGTAGTCTAGCAGTACCCCCCTTCCAGCACGAAACCCCAATCCCCGTAAAATTAATATTTTATTATCCCTGGTAGTGCAGTGGTTCCCCCTCCCTGCTCCATACTCCGATCCCCATAAAATTAATATTTTATTATCCTTGGTAGTCTAGTGGTTCCCCCCTCCCTGCTTCATACCCCGATCGTGCGGTAATCAGTAAGATATATGCCCTGGTAGTCTAGTGGTTCCCCCCCACCCCTCCACCCACACAAAACCCTATCCCCCTCCCCCCCAGGTCTTCAGTGGGCAGCAAACACCCACACACCTCTGTGGCTGCCCATTGAATGACTGTAACAATGGCTGTGCAACACCATTGGCTGACAGTGTCAAGCCAATGGGCCTGCAGTAATGTGTTGTAACAGTCATTCTGGCTTTAGTAATGCATTCATATACAAAGTTGTGAATGGCTGTTTACAGCTTACACTGCTGTCGTAGTCGGCACTGTCGGCCAATGAAACTCGCACGCGCAGTCGTCAGCGGGCAGCCACGAAAGGTGACAGTGTTTGCTGCCACTGAGCTGAGCGAGGATGAGGTTCTGTGGGTGGAGAAAGTGGCTTCCGAAAGTATATTTCACCGGTATCATGATCGGTATGGTGAGGGAGAACCCTGCCTACCAGGGGATGTCGTCAATAACTTCAGGGATCGAGTATGGAGCAGAAGGCGTGGACCTGAGATATCATCAGTAATTACGGTCAGTACAGAGTGCGGAGGAGGAACACTGGACTACCGGGGATAATAAAATATAAATTTTACAGGAATCAGGGTTTTGCTAGGGAGGGGGGATCCACTAGACTACCAGAACATAGGTGTACTGGTATCAGGCACATGCAGGTAGGGGGTAGCCACCCAGGGGCTGGTGGTTGCTGTGCTGCGCCTTACATTATGGTAGCTCACCTGTGGGTGGCTACCAGTTGAACATGTTGTTTACATGCTCAACTTTGTGCCCATGTATGCAGCACATCTCCGGAATGTGCCGATAGATGTGCCGCACATATTAGCCGAATATCGAGATGTGCCACATATGCATGGGCACGCCCCCTGGAGATGCGTCGCATACATTATCTTTGCACCGTGGCATGTAGAAAATTGCGCAGCACACTTCCCCCTTTTGAATATAGCCCCATGGTGCATTTTGGGAGTTGCACCAGGTGCAACTCCTTTGAATATCTAGCCCACTGTGTCCTCTGACCATGAAATATGAGTCTCAGGTGACTCAGCTGTCTCATTTACCTCCTCTACCTTAAATATGAGATTACCAAATTAGTTTCTGAGGGCTGAATGATCTTCTTTTAAGGAAGTAAGCATTCCCATTAGATTTGGTGATTTTTCTGCTTTCTGGGTTATTTGCAATATGCAACGTGGCAGCCATGATAGCTATTTTCAAATCAGTATACAGATTCTAATGGTCCAAAAACAAATACATTTAGACCAAGTTAAAAAATACATTAGCAAATTGTAACTGACACCTTCAGCTGCACAACTATATATAAATTAAGCCAACTGTACTTTATGAAATGAATGGATTGTAACAAATGTATCTGCTGCAGTCAGAAGCTGGGATACAAAGCATCCATTACTATTAAGCATCACTTGGACAGTTCATCATTGTCACTGAAGAAAATTCTGTTGAGAATAGGGTCAATGACTGGTAAAATAGACACTGTGATGGGATGGTTTTGGTCCTTTTTAAAATGCCACTGTATATCAATTTAAAAAGGCTGATGGCTATTATCCTGGGGTAACTTTCAACCTAATTTCAGCTAAACAGATTGTGAAAAAAATGAAGTTTTTAAATGTTACCTGTCATACTCCTTAATCTTCCACACAGAATCAGAAGTTCACTAGGGTAGCCCTTGTGGCTGTGCAGAATGTCTGTGCAACTGAATCGGTTGCAGGTTTCTCATAGGAGTTTTCATCCAGTAAAAGATGCCCAGGTTATTAGGAATCTGGGCTAAAGGAAGTTGGACTACCCCATCCCCACTTAAAACAGATGAAAGGAAGAGAAGGGACAGAGGTGGGATCAATGTAGCCTGCCCTGGTGGTGGTGGAGGGGCAGAAGCCACATGCTTTTACAGTGGATCTGTTGGGAGGAGCCACAAGGGCAGCTCCACTGAGCCACAAGCCTCAACCTTACCACTCATTCAGACAGCCCAAGTGGGTATGTGGAATGTTTGTGAAACTGGACTGGCTGATGGATTTGGCATAGACATTTGCACATTTGAAACCTGAACTAAGGAAACTGGACCATCCAAAAATGACTATGACCCAGGTCTTGAATGAAGTAACCTTTATATGGAGGACAGGAAAAACTCCTGTTGGAGGAAACGCCTGGGGATCCAAGGCCTTGGTTAACCCTCCCTCCAGGCTTCAATTATAAAAGAGATGTATATGAGTGATACTGAGTTCTATGGAGGACATTATAGTCTTATTTTCCAGTGAATACATTTCAAAGCAGGCATGATGATTCTTGGGAATCCAGTCACACACTGAAAAGTTGAATAGGACAGACAAGTTTGATGATGAAAAACACTAGTTGTTGGCAGTGATGACTAAGGGCCGATGTACCATAGGCTGGAATTATCTTTTTGTCCCCTCCACAGTGCCAATCAGCTCCCTTCCACGAGTTCCCCCATCCCTGTCACCCTGGTGTCCTCAGGACTTACCTTCATCTGACTCTTGCCCAAGGACTTGCTCCCTGGTAGGGTCGGAGGGGTTCCCCAATCCCCACTGGAACCAGGATATGGTTTACATGGACAGCGCCTGATAGCCAGGTGCAGGGCCTCTGGGAGACTACTGTCATCCTACTGGTTGGCATGATATCCAATTTCTCCCCCAAACAGCGAGGCATGCAAAGGCACCATGATGTGTGCCATACACTGCCATGCACCACACATCTGCCACACCTCTTCAGCCTCCCTAGGTAGTCCAGGATGCCTGTCCCCTAGCTTCCACTGGAGGGGCCAGACAGACATTGGATTCCTGCAAACCCTCTCCCCCTAGAAGAGGAAAGCAGAACTCTGGATGATAGAGCCTCCTCTCCCCACCTTGCCCTCCTATGCCCTGAGCTTGAGGCCAAACCCGGGTCACTGGCATCACGTGCAGTAGCTCTATTACTGCACTGATTGGCCAGCGGCTGTATTGATCTTGAGAATCACATGAAATCTTCTGATGGGACACATATCTTTTCCTGTAGACAATATTTAATTTGGGTTCCTTTTCTGGGTCTGTCTGTTTTTTTTTTATAAATTCAATAGGACTACAGTATGTATGTATAGTATATGTGACAGTTTTATGTAAATAGGATAATCTGTGAGGATTTTTAGGATCAAACTTGTGGAATGATGATGTAAATTCCCCTGATCCCAAAAAACAAATTCTACCTTAGTGAGCAAGCAGGATGCATATAGCAGACTTTTAAACTGCTGGTACTCTTATGTGGTAGTAGAGGATAGAGTTACTAATCAGCTTGTGTAGAAGTGGGCATTAGAACTACTATATGACTTGAGTGGCAGCAGTGTTAGATCTGCTGATGGCCTTATCTGGCAGCAGGCTTTAGAACTGCTTAATGACTTGAGTAGCAATGGGCAATGGAACCACAGATGCTGTTCAGTGATAATCAGTGTCAGAATCACTTAGGACTGGAGAGGTAGTAGGTGTTAGAATGACTAAGGGCCTTATGTGGAAGTAGGCATTAGAACTGCTGAAAGGCATGCATCACAATGGGTGTTAGAGCAGCTAATGGTGTTGAGAGGTAGCACTATTAGGATCACTTAGGACTTGAGACTAGTGAGCATTTATTTATTTAGCTTTTGTTGACCAGGTAAGTACACTGGACAAGACATTTGCCTATTTTCAGGTACGACCTGGGAGAGTACAATGAAATACAAGTTCATACAGAGGACAACGTGTTACAAGTTAGGCATTACACAGAATCAAGTAGAACCAGATGAACATAATACAAGCAGTCATTAAACACAGTTAGAATAGGAACAAAATATATACATAGAGTCACCAAGGCTATGAAGAGTGCATTATACAATTCTATATAGCTCTGGGCCCCAAAAGCAGAGCCACAGTCAAAGCATTGCTTGAAACAGAGTAAATACATTATTTATTTTATTTATTTATTTAGTTTTTTGTTAACCGAGTAGGTGCACTAGCCATAAAATGACTATTTTCAGGCACGACCCGGGAGAGTACAACAAAAGGAGAACAGTTGAACAACAGCAACATGGGTACAATAGTACAAATAGAGGAACAGTACAGCAGTGCTACAAAAATACAATGGGTAGAAACAACAAAAAATAATGGCAAGCATTATACAAATAATGGCAGTAAGATATATAATAAGTGCAGAAACCATGGACCCGACCTGTGGAGTTGAAAGAGTTAATAATCTAGTAAGGTTATATAGAGAGAAATGTGAGGAATGTTCAAATATAACAAGAAAGACTGACAGAAGGAAGGTCAGGGGTGGTAACTGGCAAAACAACAGTGGATGGTCAGCAACAAGGTTCAAGAAGGAAGAGAGCTAGTAGTCAAGAAGTTATTTACAAAGAGAAGGAAAAATATGGGGAGCAGAAGAGGAGACAGTCTTGGAGCTGGATTAGAGCAGGGGTGACATTACTGGTAAGTCTCAGGAGCTTCAGGTTGGGTCAAAGCATGTACAAGCATCAGCTAAGGATAGATAACGATGATATTCACTTTTAAATCCAAAGTGAGACTGAGACAGCCGGAGGTTGAGTGGAAGAGCATTCCATAGCCTGGGAGCAGAGAATTGGAAGGCCCCTGTGCCTTTAGTCATCCAACATCTCGGAACATAGAGCAAGGATTTGTCAGCTGATCGCAGGCCATGGGAGGATGGTTGAGGGACCAGCAACGCCGCCAGCTGGGACGAGTTTTTTTTTCCCAGATGATCGAGTCCATTAGTGATCCAAGGTAGTATTGTCTACTGGCAGAGGGTGAGAGCCAATTCAGATCCTTATAAAGAAGGCAGTGATGTTTGAGTCGAGGTGACAAAGAGGCAATCGGCATATATTGTTATAAGTTACGCCCCATTTTAGTAGGGAGGTTTTCTGGGCAGAGGTAAGAATAGAGGCACCATAGGTAAGGGTTGGGAGCAGAATACCTCTGGCAATTGCTAATTTGGCCGAGGGTGTAAGCATGTAGCTCATTTTGTAAGCTACTCCTAGTTTCGAGTTTACAGCTTTGCACGAGGACTGAATGTGAAGATTAAAATCCAGGGACTGGTCCAGGAGGATCCCAAGGTACTTGAAGGAAGTAACATTTTCAAGTGGAAATCCTCCTGGGTGAAGAACCTCCAGCAAACTAGAACAGGTCTTAATCTTGGTGCAGAACCTAGGAGCATGGCTTTCGTTTTCTTTTCATTTAGTACAAGCTTACGGTCTAGTAGCCAGTCTAAGACCTTATTGAAGTCTGAAGTAAGTGATGTGTTTATGCAGGCAATACTAGAAGAACTAGTGTAGATGATAAGGTCATCAGCGTAGAGAATAGCTGAGCAGGATTCCAGAACCTCAGCTGCATTGTTGATAAAAATTGAGAACAGAAGGGGCCCAAGGATAGAGCCCTGGGGGACCCCAAGGTTGATAGTAGACGTGTTGGACAGGGAGGAGTTAAATTTGACAGCTTGCGACCTGTTTGACAGGTAGCTACAGAACCAGTCCACAACAGGGGTAGAGAAATGGAATTTATGGAGAGTGGAGAGAAGCAGGGGATGGTCAACAAGGTCGAAAGCCTTAGTGAGGTCAATGAAGATGGCATCTGTGAGTTTTCCAGAGTCCATGTTGGACAGAATATCAGTAGTTAGCTGAAGAAGAGCCGTGGTGGTGCTATGGCCTTTTCTGAAACCATGCTGAGTGTCTGAGAGGAAATTGTAACGTGTAAGGTAGTCAATGGTCTGTGATGCAATTATTTTCTCTAGGATCTTGTTAAGGACAGAGAGAATTGCTATAGGTCTGTAATTTGCCATGTCCTTTGGGTCACCTTTTTTAAAGACAGGCGTTACTCTTGCAGATTTCCATAGGTCTGGCACAGTGCTATGGATAAGGGATAAAGTGTAGATTCTGGCAATCGGAGAGGCAATGAGTAGAGCAGCCAGCTTAAGAAGACGAGGTTATATTATATACAGAGCAGAACCCAAGCAGGCAGAATGCATCAGCAGGACCTGCACAAGGGTACCAAAAGAAGTACATGTAAGTCCAATGCAAGGGACCAAGGTTAGTTATGGTGGTTTAGGACAACCACACGCACAGGAGAGCATCAAGTAATTCCACAGGGAGCTTCCAAGGCATGAGTGGGAGGGGGCGGAGCGGACCTGGGTTGGAAATGAGTTCCATACTCTGGGGGCACATGAAGCAAAATTCCTGTCCCCATTTGTGTTTGAGTGGCAGGAACTTTGAGAACAGCAGGACCCAATGACCTAAGGGAGTAAGAAGTTGAGGCAGCCCAGTTTGAGGAACTCAGCCAGTCTTGGGGGGGTGCCAGTTCTGAGAACCTTGCCCATGAAGCTGCCCAAGACAAAATTCATGTACCTGGGTGGGGAGAGCCAGTCAACTTTGTTATACAGGTCGCAGTGGTAGGTGAGGTGAGGGGCAGCAAGTGCAAAGCGACAAATGTTATTATAGGCTATATTCCACCTAGAAAGGTGAACTTTGGAGGTGCGTGCAAACAGGATGAGTCCATAGCAGAGAGAAGGGAGAAACACACCTCTGGCCAATGCAAGGCATGCAGCAGAAGTAAGATTGTTCTTCGCTCTGTAGGCCAGACCCAGTTAGAACCATTTAGGAATTGAGAGGCAGTGGGCATTACAATCACCTGTTCAAACAACATGAAGTCTTGCTATATTATAGACATTAGCAGTTTGTTCCAGCTCTAGAACTTCCCCGGAGTGCAATGGTTAAAACCATTCCAAAATAGAATTTTGGCACGAGAGCAGCTCTATCTGTGTCATTTCAAACTTGAACTGTCAGATTCTTTACTCCGCCTCAGTGAACAGTCGCTCCGGAGATTTCTCCTTCTGCTCAGTTCATTTCTCGGTTTAAAAAGTGTTTTCTCAGTTGGATTTAACCAAGAATAGTTTTATTTTAACAGCAAAACCGTTCGGTTCAAGCTCTATCTGTGGTAACCGTAAGTAAATGAAGGTTTTGTCTGTGTGGAACTTGTAAGTTATCAGTTCGGTTTTGAACCGATAAGTGGGTTTAAAACTCATTTAAAACTAAAAGTTACTATTTTAGAGTGCAGTTCCCGGTTCTTATCGGTTCTAAAAAAAACGGATTTATTACGTTTTTTTCCAATACCCGTGACACGGTTAGGAACTGATAAGGGTGTCTTGCCTGGCACTGCCGTTAAAAGGGCAAGTTTTTGGTTAGGCTGGCATTATGTCTGAGAAACCCAAAAGAAAAACCGGGCCCACTGGGTTTCAACACTGTGATGTTTGTGGGGAAGTCTTTGCCAAGGCTGACCCACACACCACATGTGTTTATTGTCTGGGGTTTGACCACCTCCAGTCAGACTTCCAGGTATGTAAGAATTTCCCTGCAGCCACCCTGGAAAAAAGATTGGGCAGGCTCAGGGAACGAGAGGCCAAAAAGTCCGCTGACCGGATGGCCAGCCCGGTTCGGTGCCAACCGAACCAGAGGGAGTGTCCTCTGACCAGGGCCAGACTTCCTCGGCAAAGAAAAGCTGGTTCTGAGGAACCAATTCCAGTAAAGAAAACAAGAAAATCAGCAGGTCTGGAGTCCAAAATTCCTTCTCCAACTGCTGCAGAGATAGCAAAAGCCATACAAATTGTCCAGTCACTGTCTCAGGGTCCGTCCGAATCACCACTATCTGGTAAAAGGTCGGTTCGTCCAGTCCCAGTGGTTCAGGATTATGATATTGAGGAATTTTATGAACCAGAGGAGGGGGAGGAGGATTATGAACAGTATGAATGTGGCTGGGAAGGTCTGGGTGTGCCCATTGAGCTGGACATCTCCCCAGACAGACCTTTAGAATCTCCCCCTATGCTGTCTGAGTCCCCATCTCATTTTATGTTTTATAAAAAAGCTGCTGAAACCCTCCAGCTTCCTTTAGAAGAGGCTGTGGATGAGCAAGAGGAGCCTGATTTTGTAGAAATGATGGATATTCCAGAGTCTAGGAGATTGTCTATTCCTTTACATAAGTCTTTTAGGAAACAAACAATTAAAATTTTAAAAGCTCCTAATTCTGTGCCTCCTGTAGATAAAAAGATGGACAGAAGGTATACATTGTCAGGCCCTGATACAGAATTCCTTTCTCAGCAATGCAGTCATGTTGGGGTAGTTCAGGCTGCTGCCTGTGATAAAGCTAATATTCCTTGGCTTCACATCCTCCTGACAAGGATTCCAGGAAGATTGATGCCATGGCAAAAAAAAAAAAAACAGTATATGGCAGCCTCTCTGGGACTCAGGCAAGCAAATTATATGGCTTATGTAGCTAGGTATCAGAAATCTAGATGGGATACTGTTATGCAATTGGCCAAGCAGGCCCATGGCCAGCTGGCTAGTGAACTAGAACAGGTGGCTGCTGATGGCATTGAAGCCTCTAAGGTTCAGTTTCATGCTGCTGTGGATGTTAATGATGTTTCCTCTAGGGTCATGGCCACATCTGTAGCTTTTCAGTAGGTTGGCCTGGCTCAGGTGTACTAGTTTGTCACAGGATACCCAGACTAAGGCTATGGATTTTCCTGTGGTGGGAAATTCTCTGTTTGGAGAGCAGACAGAGAATTACATGAAGAAGATGGATGAATATAGGACTACTTACAAGAGTGCCCAGGCTAAGGAGCGGCAAGCCACTCCTCAAAGTGCCCCAGGGGTAGGGGTAGGCCTTTTCACAGGCCTTTCTACCAGACTCAGGCCTCCTCTGCCTATGCTCAGAGGGCTTCTTCAGAGGCAGGGGCAGACGAGGTGGCAGACCTGCTCCCACCCCCAGCCTAAAGCTCCTGTAAACAGGCACCCTGATGGGGTGCCCAGGCCGATTCTCCTGTACCAGTGGGGCAGGCTGGCTTACTTCAGTCAGAATTGGGCTTCTTTAACCTCAGACAAGTGGGTTCTGGAAGTAGTAAGCCAGGGTCTGGTTCTCAGCTTCAAAAAGTTTCCCAAGTTGAGAAGCAGACTTTTTCTACCTGCAAGTGCTTCAGAGACCCTCGCTCTGGAAACAGAGGTCTCATCCCTGTTAGCTCTCAGAGCAGTAGAAAGGGTTCCTCCCCTGCATCAGGACAGGGGTCTGTATTCCAGATAAAGTTCAAAATGGTAACTCTGGCAATCAGGGGTGTAGCCAGGGATTTCAGATCTGCACACCAAGTGGACTCACTGCTACCCCCCCCTTATTAGGGTGAGCTACCCCCCCCCCGGGTTTAGCCAGACAATATACAAATGTACACCAGGGACTGTGTTTGACCTCATTTTGGCACAATAAATACAACTTTTGTATCCATGACAATGGTTGTTGCCATGCATGGGTAAATACAAATGCCATGCATTGTTCCCTAAGACACCCACATACCAGCCCAGAGCCTGTAAAATTGTATTGTCTTTGGCATACAAAGAGTGTATTAGTGACCAGTCCTTCTAGTTTTGACTCCTATGAATAAAATTACAGAAAGGTTCAGTATTTTCTTTTAGTTTTCATGGTAAAAGGGAGCAGTTCAGAGCGTATTTGCTACCCCCCTTAAATAAAATTACACACCATGGAGTGCTTGGAGTATGCCTGCCTACACCCATGCTGGCAATGATTTTACCTTCCCTAAGGCCAGGGGACTGGCTAGCCTCCCTGAACCTCAAGGATGCCTATTTCCGTGTCCTAATCAGAAGATCCCATCAAAAGTACCTCAGATTCGAACTGCCTTCAGGTCATTACCAGTTCAGAGCAATGCCCTTCGGCCTTACCTCTGCTCCAAGGGTATTCACAAAGTGTCTAGCAGTGGCAGTGGCCCACTTAAGGAGGCAGAGGATTGCTGTTTTTCCCTATCTAGATGACTGGCTCATTGTAGGCCAGTCCCCAGAACAGGTAAAATCTCACCTGCAGGTCACCCAGCAGCTTCTCACCTCCCTGGGTTTCTGCTAAACCTACCAAAGTCGGTTCTGGAACCAGTCCAGGTACTCACCTTTATGGGGCAGAATTGGACACAAAGCTAGCCAGAGCCTTTCTTCCCCAGAAAGGGTAAGGAATTTAGTGGCTCTGGCCTCTTCCTTCACTCTGCAGGTCTCTCGACCAGCAAGACACTCTGCAGCTCCTGGGGCACATGGCTGCATCCACAGCTGTTGTGCAGGGAGCCAGATTTCAGATGAGAGACATTCAGTTTCACTTGAAAACCTTTTGGTCTCAGAGAAGAGACCCCCTTCCAAGTTGATCCCAGTGACTCGAACCTTGATCCTAGCTCTCCAGTGGTGGAAGGATCAGAGCACATTAAGAGCGGGGTCCCTTCATTTCCCCTTCTCACGACTTGACTCTCACTACAGATGCTTCCCTTCTGGGTTGGGGAGCCCACATGGGTGACCTTTCCACTCAGGGAGTTTGGTCCCCCCAGGAATCTCTGCTCCACATCAATTTTCTGGAACTCAGAGCTGTCTTTTTAGCTCTTCAAGATTTTTCTGCATCTGTCCATGACAAGGTGATACAAGTCAGAACAGACAACACCACAACAATGTGGTACATCAACAAACAGGGGGGCACTCGGTCTTCGGCCTTGTGCACTGAGGCAATGAAGTTGTGGTCTCTGGTCTATTCCTGAACACTTCCCTCATAGCAGTTCATCTTCCAGGGAAGGACAATGTCTCTAGCGGATGCCCTCAGCAGGATTTCCCAGGACCATCACGAATGGTCCCTGGATCCTCAAGTGCTGGGGATAGTTTTGCCAGGTGGGGCATCCTCAGATAGATCTTTGCAGCCCCAGACAATCACAAACTTCCTCTGTTCTGTTGCAGACCTCCAGTGCTGGGCTCAGTTACCTAGATGCCCTTCTTCTGGATTGGGAGGGAAGTTCCTCTATGCTTCCCCTTTCCTCTCCTATTCAAAGTACTAGTCAAAATCAGATCTCAGCCTTGCAGGGTGATTCTGATTGCCCCGGATTGGGCCAGGAAACCCTGGTACCCACTCCTTCTGTCTCTGACAGTCCATCTTCCCCTGTGCCTCCCCAGGAATCACAATCTGTTGACTTGTGCCCAGGGAAGAGTTTGGTATCCGGACCTCAAATCCCTCAACCTCAAGGCCTGGCTCTTGAGGAGTTAGAGTTGCTGATTTACACCTCTCTCAGGGTGTTCTTGAGATCCTAAAGGCTTCCAGAAAGCCTTCCACTAGAGCTACTTATAGTTCTAAATGGAAAAGGTTTTCCATTTGGTGTGCTGGGAAAATATTTCCCAGAATCTGCTAATTGCCCATTTTGTTAGATTACATGGTACATCTTAATTCCGTGGGTCTCAGACCAGCTACCCTTAGAGTTCATTTGGCAGCTGTGTCCCGCTTTTGTGTCAGTAAAGTCATCCCCTCTTTCCTCTCATCCTGTGTTTTCCAAGTTTTTAAGGATTACTCCATACTAATCCTCCTTTTAGGGAACCGGCCCTGCTTGGGACCTTAATGTTTGCATTGCCCAGTTAATGCAATCCTTTTGAACCTCTGTCTTCTGCAGAGCCTAAGTACCTAACTTGGAAACTGTTTTCTAGTAGCTATCACTTCTGCCAGACGTAAAAGTGAATTGCAAGCCTTGTCAGTGGAGACTGACTTTATTTCTTTCCACAGGGATAAGGTAGTCCTTAGGACTAATAGGAGGTTTTTGCCTAAGGTGGTTTCAGATTTCCATCTTAATCAATCTATCTCCCTTCCAGTATTTTTCACTGATCACTCCTCTTCGGGTGAGAGGAGGTTGCACAGCCTGGATGTTAAGAGAGCTCTTAGTTATTATACAGAGCGTACCAAAGGTCACAGGTTCGAATCCCTCCAACTTTTCCTTACCTATGGTGAAGTTGGGAAAGGCAAACCTGCCACTAAGAGATCAATAGCCAGGTGGATTGTCTCTTGTATCCAATTTTGTTATCAGAAAGTGGGCAGAGCCCCCGGTTTGAGGGCTCATTCTACCAGGGGTACAGCTGCGTCTCTAGCTGCTGCCAGAGATATCCCTTTATTAGAGATTTGCCAGGCTGCTACTTGGAAAACGGTACACACTTTTACCAAGCATTACTCCCTGGATGTCCAGGCCAGGAGAGATGCTCGGTTTTGCACAGCTGTTCTTCAGAGCCTATTCCCTAAGTAGGTTCTGCCCCTCCTCCATGGAGGTACTGCTGTGTATTCTGCTAATGTCTATAATATAGCAAGACTTCATGTTGTTTGAAGAAAAAATTACTCACCTTAGTAATGTTGTTTCTTCTAATGGAGTCTTGCTATATTATAGACCTCCCCAACCTGCCCTCTCAGAACCTCTACTTGGTGGGGTGCGGCAACTAATGTGTGGCACTACTTATATCCTGTTAGCATTTTGTCCCTTTGGGACTTTGGGGTGTGTGTATGTGTACGCGTGTGTGTGTTTTATTATACTTATGTTCCATTTTCATATTATTAGAATGGTGTTAGTATTTCTGGTCCCTGACTTGAGTCTTGGGTGTTGGGACCATCAATGGTTGTTATTATTTAGGTAGCCATTTGGCTAGTGTAGGTTACAGCTTCCACACAGACCTTAGTGAGTTTGGCTCGTAAAGATCTGACAGTTCAAGTTTGAAATGACACAGATAGAGCTGGTCTCGTGCCAAAATTCTATTTTGGAATGGTTTTAACCATTGCACTCCGGGGCAGTTCTAGAGCTGGAACAAACTGCTAATGTCTATAATATAGCAAGACTCCATTAGAAGAAACAACATTACTAAGGTGAGTAATTTTTTCTTTTGATGGTAAATGTAAATTCTGATAAAGCAGCCCTGTAATGCTTTAAGAAATGCAGATAAGTTTTACTGTTGCTGCTTGGCAGAAATCAAAATGCTGTTTCTTGCAACTGAAGCTGAAAAGGGTAGTGGAGTGACTCAAAGCTTTCAGATACCAGGGTAGAAGTTGGCAGGGCACTACTTGTAGCTCTGTAGTTGGTGGTCTGATGGAGAAGGGATACAAGGGGCTTGGAAGATGAGTGCTGTTTATTGGACCAGTAGAAGGAGCCACAGGGGTTGCTCCACCAATCCATAGGGCTCAGCCTTACCAATCTCAGAATTGCACATAACATCACAGATGGCTGTCTTAAAACAGAAAGACATTTCTACTCCTTGTTAATAATGTGTCAGAGAGCGCAAACAGAAAAAAAAACATATGCATGCATTCATACCAGAGTGTCTGGAAATAATAAGATAATTCACTCTTCTTAGAAAATTGTAAATACTACAAACAAATCACCATTCTAAGGTATACTTCTACTTGGAGAAACCAAGATATCAAAAGGAATGCTATGCTCAGTTTGGAATTCCCCCAGCAAAATACTGACAATCAGCAGCTGTTTTTCTCTAGTCTGGAGGCAGATCCCTGAAGCAGCCACCTGTCTTATAAACAAAGTGTTGCAGGTGAACAAACTTGAAAAATAGCCCAACTTGTACACATCATCTTGTCATATACTGTATGTTCAGCATGTATTTAAAATCAAGCTGTAAATCATTATAGACATTAAAAAAGACTCAAGATCACAACACATTATATATTTTTCATATCTGAGGTAAAATTCCAAGGGGGTAGGATGGTTTTTGCTCCCTGGGAAAAGACAGCACAGACCCTGCAGGTAAACAGGAAGAGCATGAAGACCACAAGGGAAGGTGAAAGCAAATTACATGGGAATACAGAAGATGCTTTTTTCGAACTCCACTTCAGTCTGATTTCAGTCTTCCTTAGGGTTTTCCTATACACCACAAAAAGAATGAAAAGAAAGCCCTAATTCTTTTAGAAACACAGAAACATAGCCATTGATGGCAGAAAAAAAACAAATGTCCATCTAGTATGCCTGGAATTCCCTATCTGTCCCACAACTTATTGTCCATATGGGGTGTATCCCTCCCAGTCCACCCCTTCTCCCCTCCATAATGTTACCAACCTGAGCAACCACCAAACCCTTTACTCTGTTCCAGCCAATGCTTGAACCCATTTGCAGTTTTGGCACACACCACCTCCTCTGGCAGACTGTTCCACAGTTCCACCACTCTTTCCATAAAATAGAACTTCCTCACATCCCCCTTAAATCTTCCCCATACCAGTTTGCACTCTTGACATTGGGTTCTTGACTCTACACCTGCAAAATTGTTGCCCACAGTTCACCTTATTTATTCCCTTCAGGAACTTCAAGGTCTCTTTCACCTGGTCTCCAGTGAGTACATGTTCAGTGTCTTGAGACGATCTTTGCAAGTCCTGCTCTGTTGGCCCTGAATCACCTTGGTCACCCTGTCTTGCACCGTCTCTAGCCTGTCCCTGTCTTTCCTTAGGTGAGGACTACAGAACTGAGCACATTATTCCAGGTATGGCCTCACCACTGAGCTATGTAGAGGTAGTGGTACATCTTTTTACCTGCCGTTAGTGCCCATCCAATACACCCCAGTATCCTATTAGCCTTACTATAGGCCTTGTTACACTGGCTTGATTGTTTGTGGGAGTCACTAATAATGACTCCCAGGTCCCTTTCAACTGTTGTAGTGCTCAGTTTGACTCCTCCCATCCATGGGTGTCGGCAGGCATACTCAGTGTACTCTGCTGAGTACAGTGAAATCTGGAAAATCCAAGGTCAACCATGAGCCTCAGGTTAGGCCAACAAATAGAGATGCAACAAATTTAATTTCTGCAGCGAAGTGGCCAATTTCGCTGCACTGAGTAATTCATCAGATTTTCCACATTAGATGGAATTTCACCTAGGTGAAATTTTACCTAAGGTGGGTGAAATTTCGCCTTCGAGGGGAGCAAATTGTACCTTCAGTGGGTGAAATTTCTCCCTCACTGAGTGAAATTTCTCCCTTCCATGAATGAAATTTTGCTGCAGAGAGCAAAATTTACTTCACAGAAGAAGAATTTTGCCCTTCCATAGGATGAAATTTAGCTCCATAAAATGGGCAGAATTTCACAGATTACTCCATGAAGTGAATTTTGCTTAATTCTCCCACCACTAACAACTAACAAAAACAGAGCCTGATGTACCTGAAGAACTGCTTCCCCCCTTCTTCAATGCTTTAGTGTGAGTCTGTGAATGCTCTTTGGAAGATGTGTGGGTGCCTACCTTAGAGGCCATAATTGTATGAATGACCCAATGAAGTATGTAAGCATGAGTGCTAGTGTGAATGGACTTATATATGGCTGGTTACCTTGATGTGGTACAGATGCTTATCACAATGTATCCTAAACATTTTAACTAAAAGCCAGCCACCTTCTACCTAATTGGTAGTGTGTGTGTGTGTGTGTGTGTGTGTGTGTGTGTGTGTGTGTGTTAGATAAAATAAAATGTTGTGAATCTATCAGGAACATTGGCTAACTACATGTTGTTGACTAAAATATGGGCGTGGCACTATTTGTGTGGTGGGCCAGTGCATCTTTTGGTCTGTATTTACATGGTGGGGGAAACAATTCAATCAACTATCGAGTACAAGTTTAAAATTCCAGACTACACCCCTGCTACCATCCAGTAGTCTGTCCTATTTTTTTTTCCCTAGGTGCATACCTTGCATTTGTTGGCATTGAATTTCAACTGCCAAACCTTGAATCACCTTTCTAGCCTTTGTAGATCCCTCTGCATCTGCTTGATCCCTTTGTCACTAACTACCCCACTGCAGAGCTTTGAATCATCAGTATGGTCTAGAAGTTTAAGCAATGAGCTGTGAAAACTGGAGACCAAGCAGATCCCAGTTTGAATCCAGCAACTACCACTTGCATACTGTTTGACCCTGAGCAAGTCTTACTCCCAGGTCACACCTGGGAAGGAGCTTCAGTTCATACACCAATTCTTAAGAGAGGCAAACTTAAAGCACAACAGATCTACCACTGGTCATTGACAATATTTTTGTCGAATGACCAGACAGAGAAACCAGCAGGTCGACCGCATTTTGCAGTCAGCTGCCGGTTTTGTATTAAAACAAGCAATTTCTTTGGGGGGCTTTGCCCCCCGAACTCCCCATGCAGGGGGCTGTGGCCCCCGCACCCACTCCCACTTCCACTTAGGATTGTCAACTCCGAGTCAGAGCTGATTTGAGGGGGGGTGCTGGACCCCCGACAGACAGTGCCAGGTTCCAGCAGGTTCCCTACAGCAACGTAGCACTGTTGTCGCTGTAGGGGACTGCACTGTTGAAATGTGGCTGACAGTGCAGTATACCAAGAAGTACCATGCAGTTAAATGTATACTAATGAAAGGGGAACATTTTGAGCCATGTCCCAATATATTTATTTATTTTATTTTAATTTATTGAAAAGTTTCACCAAGAAAGGCACACTGAACGATATAAAATTGCTTGTCTCATGGAGCATCCTGGGGAAGGGAATATGGGAGTACAGTAATCAAAAGCACATTTCCATGCAGTATTGTAGAAAAGTGTATATACAATACTCAACAGCACATTTCAAAGGTAAAATATATATATACTGTATATATATATATATATATATATATATATATATATATAAGTGCTCCTTCTATTATTCACCCCTCCATTATCCACCACACTATCTATCCATCAGGTGAATCTCTTACACCATTCTTCTCCAATGCAAATTCCCTCTATTATCACCCACTATCCATAGCCACCATCCACCAATGAATGCTTTTATTCAAGACCCATTGAGCCCTGTTCTGTCCTACAGTGCATCTGTTGTCTGCCAGAGATTATGAAATGGGTAGAAAGAATGCTGGCTCCTGAATGGCCAAGAGCAGCTCTCAGCTGGGCAGTTATCCCAGCACAATGGCCCAGCTAAAAGTAAAATGTTTAAAAAAAGGCATAACATTTACTAAAACTGACCCATTTCATAATCGCAATAAGGCACTCCAGAGGGTGTGTTATGGTGGGCTAACGGCCCTTCTCAGGTGGTGGAAGCACTCGGCTATGCCTTGTGCTTCAACCCACCTGAGGCGGGCCATTATCCCACTATAACACACCCCCTGTCATGCCTTATTGCTTAATTATGGCACATGTACAGTAGCAGACTGCATGCTTTCACTTTTGTTTGTTTTTTCTTTAGTTTCATTCATATCATCTGTATGTATTCACTTTTTTCCTAGTTGTCATGTTTTATGTGGGTTTTATGCTATATATGTAAATCCAATTTCCATACTTTCAGCTGTCCCTAGGGTTCTGTTTTAACATGTTCTTAATGTTTTTGTATGGTAAACACACAACATTTGTAGACAGCATGCACATTTGCTTAATCCTTTCATCTTTTTTCTCTCTTTGGACAGGCTAAGGAATATTCTAGTTATTTACTTTTTTACTTTACAGTTTGCTTTGCTTGTGTGTAAATAAGGACACTGCATAGCAAGGCATGGTTGCTGGTATTGTTGGTGTCTCCTGGTGACTGTATGGCAGAAACACTGTCTGGAAAACACATTTGGCTTTCTTGGATGCTGAAGAGGATGCTCAAGAACTTCCAGCACTTTCTGTAACTGATGCTGAGGCAATACACACACTAATAAGATTCTTAGAAGAAGATGAACACACAGAATGAACATATAGAGGAGGCAGACATCAAGTTGTGCCTGCAGCGGGACTGTAAAATTAAAAAAAGAGAACTTGCTGCATGCTAATAACTGTTTTAAAATGAAAGACAAATCAAACTGGTAATGTACTGCCATTTTTTTCACTTGTTCTAATCTGTTCTGTTCCAATCTGTATACTGCAACATTTTTAAAGTAATGTGACTTAATAAACTTTCCCCAGGTCAAACCTGGAAATAAGCCTTGGCTCAGCATGCCTCTCTCAGTTGCCAATTTTAAATGAATAAATTAGTGTACAAATGCGCAAGTAAAGGAATATTACACAGTACTTTGAAAATGAACTAAGAATGAGTAGCTTGAAAGCAGATGAAAAGCTTATCCAGCATTTATTGTATATGTTTGCACAGCATACTTATTTCAACCTTGCATGTGAGGCGGGTGGTGGGGGGGAGTGCAAGGAGACACAATGGGCCTAGAGTCCTTCTGATCTTAAATTAGTATGTTACTATGTAAATTAGATATTGGGCTAACCTGTTGCTGGCAGCAGTCTGGAGATACCTCTAACTAAGTCTGTCCTATATGATATTGTGCGGTATTGCTGCCTGTTTTGGAACCTTGTGATGTCACACATGGTGATGCTGTGCCTAAATACAAAGTACTATGAATCATAGCTTCTCAGCTTCTTTCTTCATGACATCACAAGGTTCAGTGGTCCCAAAAAGGTCTGCTTCTCTCACATGAGGAAGATCATGAGTGAGTACTCTCTACACCAGGTGGGTTTTTAACTTCTTAACTATTTCAATGCAAAAGCACACTCTTCAGGCGTAGCTAGACAGTTTAAAATCAACCTCCTTATTAATATCTATGGGGACTATGATATTAAAAGAAATTATCTGAGTTTCTTTCTGTAACAGTTTATTTACTGTCACCCCATCTCCTTAAATAGGGAATTTGCTCCAGGGCTGTATATTTGAGGGTACTAGGATCAGCATTGTGAAAAGTTGCATAGTGTGTGCCAACAGCACCACGATCACTTTTATTTATGATGGCCCTAACATGTTCTTAGATACGAGTCTTCAAAGGAGGTACAGTTCGTCCAATATAATGTTTAAGGCAGGGGCACCTAGCAATATATGTTACAAACGTGGAAATGCAAGAAATTCATTGATAACTTTTTACTGTACATTGGTTGTTGGAATGTAATGGGAATGTAAATACTCCCCTCCCCCTTTTGCATATATGCAAATATCAGTTTCCACATTTGTAAAAACCTTGTGGTTTAGGGGGGCAACAAATTATGAGGGTTGGTATTAGATGTTGGGAGAAAATGATTGTTAATCAATAAGTCTCTTGAGTTTGGCTGCTTTCCTAAAATCAACCTGAGGTTTAGGATCAATTTACTTTTTAAAAATTTCATCAACTTAGTAATATGGGCCAGAATCTGTGTATGATATTACCTATTTTTTCTGCTAAACTGTTATATTCAGTTGAAAATGTGACTGTTTTGTTAGATTCAGGTTTTCTGCTTTTGGGATTAAATAAAGTTTTCCTATCTATACTCCTTATCCTTTGGAGTGCTTCCTCCAGTACACCTGTGTCATAGCCCCTTTCAATGAAACATTTTTCTTTTCTGCAGCTTGTTTTTCAAATTCAACCTCATGTGTGCAGTTTCTCCTGAGCCTTAAATATTGCCTATAATGTATAGAATGTGTGTTTATGATATCTAGAGGAATTTACAGTATGCCCTGGGGTAGCACTCAATATTAATCCAGAAATGCAATCGATTTTTATGTCATATTCATAACTGAATTTTACGTTTGGGCTAGTCATATTTAAATATGTTATGAAATCATGTAATTCACTTTCATTACCTGCCCAGATAATATATCATCTATAAAGCAACTCCAATGTATCACATTATTGTGATACAGATTTTTATCAGTGTCATAACTGTACATTTCCTTCCACCTCCCCATGAAAAGATTTACATAAGAGAGGGCCATGGAAACTGCCATGGCTGTTCCACATTTTTGATGGTAATATTTACCATTAAAGGTAAAATAACTGTGTTCCAAAACAAACTCGAGGGCTAGTAAGAGGAAATCTAAAGGTACATTCTCACCTCTAGTGGGTTTCTGGAGGTAGTACCGAACTGCTGCTAAGCCCTCACTATTTTGTATGCTGGTATATAAACTGTTAACATCTATCATGACCCAGTAGTAGTTATTTTGCCACATGAAGGAATCCATTTTGTTTAACAAATGCATAGTGTCTTTAAGATATGAATCCAGACCTAGAACATCTCCCCTGCACCTTTTATTTGGGTAGAGACCGGGGGACGCTGTTCTACCAGGGTCAACCAAAATCTTGTATTAAGTGTGGCTCCCGATCCCATCTTAGTAATGCTTGTGATAGTGCTTGGTGTAGCCACTGTCTTTTTTTTAGTCATTTGGCAAAAGATTGTCCTAACGAATTTTGTTGCAACCTTTGTAGGTGCAGGGACCACTCCTATGCTAAGTGCTCATGGGCAGTCCACAATAAGGGTAGTACTTTTTCTCAGGATGACTTGGTTTCTCAAGCTCATGGGCTGCCCCTGCACCTGCCTCTGAGACTACTCAGACTGCCCTGTCCTCTGTGCCCAGGGAGGTCTTGGTCCCTACCACCCCTCCACCCCTAGTGGGTGAGCTTAGTTTGGTTCCTTTAGCTCATCCTGTTAGCCTTCAACCCGGTACTTCTGCTGTTTCACAGCCTGTCTCTACTGCAGAGGAGGAGCAGTTCATGTCTGTTTCTGAGGAGCTTGCCTTGCTACTGGAACAGTCCACACCATTGCTGTCTCCAGTTGCTATGCCACCCCCCCCCCAAATCCAGCTGACTTTCAAACTGTCCTTCCTAAAGGTATGAAACATAGGTCTAAAATCACCAGTGCTCCCCAACCTATGGGTAGGAGGAGTGCTAAGGATTTGATCCATAAGAACTGTCTGGGGGAAGGGTTGGCTCCAGGAGCTAAATGGAGTGATTTTAATGTTGAAGATGGGGACTCAGAGGCCTCCTCTATCCCCTCTCACAGCAGGACTGTTCTTCTGACATGGAGTCCTTCCAGCCTGAGCCACATAGTGTGACAAACACTAGGAGGAGGACGAGGTCACAGGAATCTATAAAATGATTTCATTTGTTGTCTTTCTCTCTATCTTTCTTTCTCATGAGCTCCCTACAGGTTGTCACCCTTAATGTCAACAGTATTAAGAGCTATGGGAAGTCTTTCTGCATTTTCAGCTTTGCACACTATTGCAGCTCACATATGTTTTTGGCAGGAAACACATTTGAAGACGCAATTTGAACTGGCCCAGGCCTCTAGGTTATGGATGAAGGGCCCAGCATTTTGATCTGTGGGTACTGACCGATGTGATGGGGTGGGTATATTGTTTAATGCTCCTGATCTTTAGGTGACTGAGTTAGTAGAAATACAGCCTGGCTGGGCCTTGTGTTTAAATGTTTCTTATAGACTGGATAGACTCTGTTTTATTGAGGTCAATGTCCCCCAAACCAAAGCATCATATTTGAAGTTATTCTAGGACATCCAACCCTAATTATCTAATTGCGTGGTGTGGTGATTTTAACTGTGGGCTAAAAAGGACTGATAGGGATCTACAGAGAGACAAACATTTTTTGCGACTCCAATTGTTTGAACTCACTGGTTGGTATTACTCTTTTGAAGGATGCCTATCGAGAACAGCATCCATCTGGGGGACATACCTATTTTTGTTCTGCCCTGTCCACAAGAATTGATTACATCTTTATTTCAGGGGCTATGTCAGTTCAAGTGGCACATGCCCGGGGGACAGAAATTTCTGATCACAAGATTCTGTGTTGTACTTTGTTTTGGTGGGAGGCTTCTACTCATGGGACAGGTTCTCAGAGTTTAAATGCCTCAACCCTGTCAGATCCACTTCCACTTGTCAAATGTGATTCTCTTTGCACAGCTCATTTGTCAGTCACATGCATGTATGATGACATTGCCACCTGGTGGGTAGACAGTAAGCATGATTTTCATGCCCTGTTCAGATAACACACAGGTCAAAAGGCCATGGGGGAGTATCTTTGATACCTGTCACTTTGTGGACAACTTCAGAAGGTTATATCCCACGCTGAAATGGATAATGCTGACTATAGTTTCCAAATTAGATCCTTACAGTGTAACATGCGTAAATTCCAGTATGATAGGGCCCAGTCCTTACAGCAAGAAATGTGGTTTGGCACTCATTGTACTACACAGACCTTTGATCCTTTTAAGGATTGCAACTACCGGGTTGAAAACAGGTCAATATGCTCCCTGTATGATGCTGATGGTTCCGTTGTTCATACCTGCCCTGGCATTATGAGGGTTGCCTTTGCTTTTATGTCAGCTACTTTTGCCACAGTCCCAACCACTGTCTTTGATGCATTCTTTTTTTTCTACCCTTACTGCTCTTCCCTGAGTTCCGCTGATAAGCAATCCTTGATTACCCCTATTTCTGAGGAGGAGGTTTGAAGCAGTATTGACTCCCTCCATGTTAATACAGCCCCTAGTATGGATGGACTTGGCTCTGAAGTTTACAAATGATTTAAGGGACTGCTGGCACTCTCCTTTGCTGAGGTCTATTATTCTTGTCTCCAGTCTGGAACCCTTCCCCATCCCTAACACAGGTGATCCTAGTTTATATTTATAAGAAGGATGATAGGGCAGACCTCTGTAACTGGAGACCGCTGAGCCTCCTTAACACAGATTGTAAGATTCTGGCCAAAATACTAGTGGTTAGGTTGGGATGTCAAATCAAATCAAATCAAATCTTTATTTATCCAGGCGATCATCATTGAGCAAGTTCATTTACAAGATGGACCTGCTGTTGTCCAAGACAGTTATACATACATAGATTGAGAATACAAAGTACAACATGTGTTAAGAGTTACAAACAAATTTACAGAAAAGTGGTAGGTGCACGATATACATTCCAAGTGTTCTTGTAGGAACATACATGCATCACTCAACTTTGCTGTGGTATATACAGACTCCATGTATGCAGAAGTTAAGGTGATATGGGGATGGTTGCTAACCTTCTGATTTCCCCCTTTCGAACTTGTACAATTCTGACCAGAAGCATTCAGGATAACTTGATCACCCTTAGAGAACTTTTTTGTAGCAGTGTGAACTACCTGGTAGATGGCTATGTGCCAAGCCTCAATCAGGAAAAGGCATTTGACAGGCTCTACCATAACTATTTATTTAATATGGCAAAATAGAGAACAGTTAACAGAGCTTGGTTTTGAGATCAATAATTAACAAATAAAAACATCTGTTAAACTTAATAATGTAAATTCTCAAAACACAGAATCATCTAATCAGTTAATTTTTAGAATAAAACAGACTCAGAGAAAATAATCATATGATCAAATCTTCTGTCTTCCAGGACTGTTTCAAAATATTAACATTGTTTAGACGGTGTTTGGTCCCAAATGAACCTACAGGGAAAGTTACAACATTTGTTTGTGAATTTATTTCAAAATCTCTGCATCTCCCACTAGATGGAAAAGTAATTCCCTGGATTAATATACATGCATAGCATAACTACAATCCTTAGATCAATTTATTCTTCCAGGATGTAAAAAGAGATTCCAGCTGTATTGGTCCTTGGAAAAACAAGAAATGATGGAAGGATTGATACCTTTTATTGGACCAACAAGTGTCTTGCACAAAGATGGAATAATACACAAGCTTTCAGGGCCTCACAGATCCCTTCTTCAGGTGAAACCTGAAGAAGGGACCCGTGAGGCCCCCACAATCACTACCTCGCTGTGATGCACCTAATCACCTTCCTGTTGCTTCTATCAGGTGACATTCATCTAAACCCTGGCCACGTGCCCAGCCTTATGAACAAGCCTGCCCAGGCTCAAGGACTCCGCATAGCTTCTATGAATATTTTCAGCCTCCTTAAGAAGGCTGCTGCATTGCAATGCTGGGTTACTCAGCACCAGCCAGACATTGTCGCACTTGTCAAAACCTGGTTATCCAAATCCACCCCTGACTCCTTCGTCTCCTTCCCTGGTTACACCCTTTTCAGGGAAGATTGGGTGGGTAAGCGTGGAGGTGGTTGTGCTGTCTACATGCGTGACTCCCTCCTTGGACATGCACTTCCAGCACCCAAACTTGATAATGGGGCACAAGCCCTCATGCTAAAAATCTCCCCCAACCCTGGTAAGGGCCCACTCTTTCTCACCGTTGCCTATATTCCCCCCAGAAAGCAAGACCTCACCATTCAGGCGCTTGCTGACTACCTCTCTGGCCTACTGCCCAAAATGGCCCAGATAATTGTTGGTGACCTGAATATCAACTGGCTCTCTGCCACGGCCTCCCAAACCAGAGATATCTGTGCTGCCCTTGACATGTCTCAGCTTGTCACCACCCCAACTAGATTCAACCCCTTTACTGGCTCTAGTACCCTCCTGGATATCACCATTACCAACCACCTCCAGAGGGTGCTTGGTATCAGTGTACTTCCCAACTCACTTAGTGACCACTCCCTGGTCATATTCTCTTGGTCTGCTGCCAACAGCAAACCTGCACCACAAACCACCCAGTGATGTCGCCTATTCCCAGGCGGCCTGTGTCACCTTAAACTGTACCTCTCACAACTGGATTGGTCCCCAATCAGGCTTGCACTGTCCATAGACGAGGCACTGGATTTTTTCACTCACACTTTTAACACTGCCTGTGACCTCTATGCCCCCTTCACTAGAAATCACACCAAAAAGCAAAACATGCCCTGGGTTACCCACTCCCTTCTTCACAAACTTAAAATGAGAGAGAACTTATGGCACATTGCCTTGGAAGCTGGCAAGCCAGCTGATAGGCAAGCATACAACGCTGAGCACAATAAGTGTACTTGGGCCATTCGACAGGCCAAAGCCAGTACTACCAATCCGCTCTTGTCTCCTCCTGGGAGTCGGCTAGAAACTTTTGGGATAATGTAAAGGAGCTGAATGGGAAATCCCGCTCCCCACCCCCCTCTCAACTCTCCTTTAATGGCATTGTCTGCTCTGACCCCTTGGCATTGCAGACTGCCTAAACCACACTTTCTCAGACCTGAGTTCAGTCCTGCCCAGTAACTTCTTTGACCCCATCCCAGTAGCACCCCTGCCCACTCTCCAGAGACCTCCTTTCTACCTACATACCATCTCCCCGTTGGAGGCTAGACCTCTTCTGCAAAAAGCTGCTAGTAGTAACAACCCTGGCACCATCCTACTGGACACTAGGCTACTTCGTCTGATGTTGGATGCTATCCTGGTCCCACTTACTGAGCTGCTCAACTCCACTCTCTGCCTGGGGCAGTTCCCCAGCACATGGTAAACCTCCATCATCACTCCCATCCTAAAGAGCGGTGATCGAGCGTCCCCAGGTAACTATCAACCTATCTCCATCCTCCCCCCACTCTCTAAGGCCCTTGAAAAAGTAGTTGCCAACCAGGTTGCTGAATACCTGGCCATGCACAATATCCTGTGCCCCGAACAGCATGGCTTTCATGCAGGTCACAGCACCACAATTGCACTACTTGAATTCTCCAACTTTCTGCACTCTTCTCTTGATGCCAGAAGTCCTTCCGGTGCCGTGTTCATTGATCTTTCCAAGGCATTTGACACGGTTTGCCATCCTCTCCTGCTTGACTCCCTCAGATATCTTGGTTTCTCCCTTGGCCCCCTTGTGTGGTTCACCAGCTGCCTCTCTGCCAGAACTCAGTGTGTAAAAATCAATAGCACCCTATCTGACACACAACCTGTCCACTCTGGGGTTCCCCAGGGCTCCATTTTAGCCCCTCTCCTCTTCAGTCTCTACCTCAACTCCCTCCCCTTGGCCTGCCCAAGTAAGATCCTCCTCTACGTGGATGACACTGTGTTCTTCGCTGCTGACCCTAACCCCAACACACTCCAGGCCACCCTCCAACAAGCTTTTGATGGAGCTGAGCATTGGTTCACATCATGAAGGCTAGTCCTGAACCTAAAAAAGACCAAAGTTATGCACTTCTCACATCGCCAAAGCAAAGCCAGTGGTGCCCTTCTCATGATACTGCCTAGCACACTAAACCCCATTGAGCAGGTTTCCACCTGCAAGTACCTGGACATTACCTTTGATTCGGCACTCTCTTTCCATTCCCATATCAATGCCCTTTCTGCTGCCACCAATGTCAGGATTGGACTATTATACCGCCATAGGGACTGCCTACCACAAGAAACCCTTAGATTGGCAATCACCTCCTCTGTCCTTTCGCTAATCGACTATGGGCTGCCCATCTATGCTGCTGCTGACAACATTGTGCTTGCAAGAATCCAGATGTCTATAAACAAGGCCTTCAGGCTAATGCTGGGAGCCCCTAGGTGCACCCATACATGCCTGCTGTACTCCACCACCAACTTGCTCAACCTTGAAGAAAGACTCAACTTCCAAACCTGCATTCTTCTAAAAAAGACCCTGCTAGAGCTCTCCCCCCAGGGGTCACCACCTCCCTGCAGTGTGCCTCCCCCTCAGTCTCCACCCGCAGCACTGTCAAAACCTCCCTTATTGTCCCCAGGGTAAGGACCTCTATGGCCCAGAGATACTTTTGCTATCAGGCTCCCTCCTGGTTCAATTCCCTCCCAGCCAACATAGCTGACTCCACTAAGCTTGGTCCTTTCAAGGTCTCCCTCAGAAGCCATCTGACAAGCACTTGCTGCTGCAACTGCACATAATCCCCCACCTGCCCCTTACCTTCACCCCAAGGCTGGGTCTGCCCTGTCTACTTTTGCTGTATATACCTGGGGTCTCAGGCAACATCCGCTGACTATTGTAATAAAATATCTCTGGTTGCTACCTGACATGGTACTTGTGCACCTATATTATGACTACTGTGATCTATCTATTACCAAGCGTGTACCACCAGTGAATGCCTGTAACACTGGTTGCTTTTTTAATCTAGGTGTTATGTACTGTACTGTTTTGTTTGCTGTGATGTATTGCACTCTTGACGAGGTGCCTTTGTAAATGAGTCTATGACTCAAAGGTTTGTAACCGATGATCTAATAAATAAATAAATAAATAAATAAACATAGGTATTGAGGTCAGTGCAGTCAAAGTTGACATTGTCAGGAAGTAGGGAGTGAGGGTAGAGTGGGAGGAGCTAGTCAAGAGGTGGAAGGGGGAGTAAGGGGTGTGGGTAGAGGGGAAGGGTAGAAAGAGAAAAAGAGGGGGGACTGAGGTAGACTGGGGTCGGGAGCTTGTTAATGGTGTGGGACAAGGAGAAATGGTGTGGTTGTTATATGGGAGGGTGACTGGAGTGAGAGGGAGGGGGTGGCATGCAGGATAAGTGCTAGTTGTTGTCGGTATTCAGATTGGGCAAGCAACTGCGTGCTGGATGGAAGATTAGGGTTGGGAGTCACATGTACTCAGCACAGCCAGGTGTCACTTTAGTTTGCACTTAAATGGGCCAAGTTTAGGTTCAGAGATTAGGTCAGCAGGAAGAGCATTTATCTAGCTTGGTGTCCTGTAAACAAAAGAGCACTGTGCTTCGACTGTATGGCAGAAGGGGGTGTTAAGGGCATTTCTTGACATCCCTCTTGTCAGGTGTTGACTATTAGCAGTGGAGAGAAGGTTTTGGATGGTAGGTGAGGTTAGTCCGACGGTTGTGTTTTTCCCCAAGAAGGAAAACCTGGTATTTGATTCTAGCCTGGAGACTGAGCCAATTGGTTTGTGCAAACAGATCACAGGTAGGGGTAACCTTGTTGGCTCCGAGGACCAGTCTGCACTCTTTATTTAGAGATGTCCTTACTCTTTTTAGTGCTGTGTCAGTGGCTGAGCTGTATATCATGATCCTGTAGTCTATGACAGTAAGGATGGAGCTGTTGGTTGCTAGGGACAGAACTTCAGGGGTCAAACAGTGGCGGTGTCTACAGAGTAGGCCAATTCATGTGTTTACAGTCTTTATGATGTTTGTCAATGTGCTGCGTGTATGAGAGGTAACTATCCAGTTTGATAACTGTACTGTATACAATACACACTCTGACAATTCATTCGGTGGCTGGCCATGGTAGTGTGAGAAGGGCTATGCTGGTCACTGGATCGGGGGTCAGGAAGGGGAGGGTGGTGGGCACTACCTGCTGTGGTGGGCTACTAGATCACCAGGGAATTAATGCCTTGCACTAATACCTCTTATGGGCACATCGGGGCTTGGGGGGGCACTAGATCACCAGGGGATTCCTTATTATAATAACACTTACTGGCAGATCTGGGTGGGGGGGGCACCTCTAGATACCAGGGAATTAGATACTGCCAATACCAAATCTTACAGGCACATCAGGGCTTGTCAGGGACCGAATCCCTACCATGCTTTCTTCTGAGGGCACAGCTGCTGCCCAATCACACTGCAGCTTGCAGCACGACTGGTGAATGCGCCAACTGTTTGGTGCACCACCACTGATGCCGCAAGCTGTATGACATAGGTGCTGGGACCCTGGCCATTACTGAATCAGACACAGGGTTCCTGATGCAGCAGAACTTGGTGCAAGCTGCCATTGTCACAGCTTGTGTCCAAGCTTTGAAAATCTGGCCCTCCGGCCCACCGGCGCAGCAGTTGGATTTCCGCTTGTGATGTCGGCGACCCAGGTTCAGAAACGGACCGAGTCACTGGAGGGCCAGCCAGGGGGCAGAAGGATTGAGCGTCCTAAGGACAGCTCTCCTTCTCCGGGAGGGAGGGTGAGGAAGTGTCCAGTGCGTGATGGGACTAAGCGGGCCAGGGTCCCACAGCGCAACAGCTCACACCTCCAAGGGAGGCGGGCGGACACTGGATGTCATTTCATGTCCCAAGCCTTGGAGGAAAAACTAGAAAATGGAGGAAAGCCTCCATCTACATGACCTCCCTGGGCTTCGATTAGCCACTGCCGCCACACACCTACTGAGTGCCAGTCCCCGGCGCTGGAATTGAAGGACCAGCACTGGGCCCCCCCTCCGGGGTAAGCTGGGGGTAACCAGGAGTAGTGGTACTTGGCAGCTGGTGGGAGCTTTGGGGGGCTGTGAGCAGGGCAGAAACAGGACGGAGGCTCCCGGAAAAAATGGTAAATAAAAAAAAAGGAAAATCTGGCCCTTGGTTGGATAAAGACATACCTAAATTTCTAGATTATGAGACTTTTTTAGAAGGGCAAAAGAAAGTAAGAAACAGAGGCCACATGGGTCTATTGACAGCTACTAGACTTAAAGAGGGCCTTCAAGTAACTCAAGTAGAAACAAATCATCAATATACTTTGGTACTTGAAATAATTGCAGGTGCTAGTAAAATGATTCTAATAAAATCTAATTTACAGATTTTTCCTTAATTTGGAATACTTTCACCAGTGAATTAATGATGATTACGCAAGACTATGTGGACATAGAAATCATTTTAGTGGGAGATTTTAATGCAAGATACACAGAATCAGTTGAAAGTAGTATGAGTACTCCTTCTACATCTTTGATGAAGGGATCTCAACTTTAAATAATAGGTTAAATAGTAAAAGAAATACAAAGGACAACAGGTAAAATGAGGTTGGAAAGCATTTTAATCTACTGATACAGGAACTGGATCTGGTATATATATATATATACCTATAAAGCATACAGCTGGTATATATAAATGAGAGAACAATAAATGATCATAATGGTGCCTGTACATACCTTTCAGCTACTGGAATGTCAGTAATTGATTTAGTTTTGATGAACTTAAATGTATTGGATACAATTTTAGACCTTGAAATTATAGCAAGAACAGAATCACTGTGGACAGGGTCCAAGTTATCTGCAAAATCTTCTTCATCACTGTTGCCCTTCCTGGCCACTTCACTTCACTGAAGAGGGATTGCTAGAGATTTCCAAGGTTCATTTAAAGTCATCCAGGGCCTAGGATTTTGAATTTGCAGCCCCTTACATAGAAACATAGACGTTGACGGCAGATAAGGACAGCAAGGCCCCTTCAGTCTGTTCATTTCTTTTTCTGCCTTATGAATGTGTCATTGGCCTTTGCTCTGTCAATGGCCTAGCTATTCATACTGATCTGTATTGCTCCCTTCCCTGTGGAATTCTCTACCGTGTTGAATAAGACAGTGCCTGATGGTGGAGAGTTTTAAATCTGCTTTAAAAATTCATTTGTTTAACTTGGAGTTTTCTGATTTTATATAAGCCTGTTATAGATGTTTTTATATAATTTTAGCTGGGTTTTATTATTCTCTGTACTAGCGCTATGATCCTTCGGGGAATAGCGCTATTTTACAAATAAAGTTGATTTGATTTAATTTGATTTGATTTTCCTGTTTCAATAACATTGGGTTATTCATTTTCAGTACGGGCTGTGTAATTTATAATAATCTAGTTGTTCAAGTGAGAAGTCACAGAAGAATAAAATGAATGAATGCAAATATTGTTAAAATTAGGAATATACTTTCTGAACCTAGGGTCAATGAATTAAAAGACATAATAATACGTGGCCATAATACTTCATGTGTTAATGAGGATTCCCCTTTTGACCTGTTCGATGCATTATTACAGTTTCTGACACCTCTACTCTATGTAGATCTCAAGAAACCTAATATGAAAGGAATTTGGTTTATTCAAACCTGTAAGACAGAAAAGAAGAGGTTCTGTACCCTGATTAGAACAGTAATGAAAGATAAAATAAGAGCTAATATTAATAGACTTAATAAGCAAGGGAAACATTATAACCAGATTATTAAAAATGAAAAAAATGGCCTTTCAAGAAAAACAATGGGATAAGGTGAAAAAGTCTGTACTTCAGAAAGACTCCAAACAATTCTGGACATGAGTAGCAAGGGGTAAAAACTCCTGTACCACTTCCTTGGATTACTACATTCAACCTGACACATGGGTGACCTATCATTTTCTGCAGGTGTATTGTTGTACGAAAGAGAAGCTAAGGCTACATATTAAGATGACATTAATTAATAGATTGGGAAAGCAAATAAAAACAATACCACTGTATATCTCGAAAACAGAGATACCTAAAGCATTAGCTAACACCAAATGCAATAAGGCTCCAGAACTGGATAAATTGGTTATAGAGGTAATCAAGTATTTTGAGGACAGATGGCTTCCAATACTGCATCATATTTACAATTACTGTACATTATACAGAATACAGTGATTCTGGATTCTTGGCAAGGCAATATAATTTATCCTATACATAAAAAGGAGATCCTAAAGATCCATCTACAGTATGTTGGTAAGTGTAATAGGCACTACACAAAAATTGTTTGCCAGGGTAATTTTGGATAGATTACAGACTTGGGTAGATAATAATAACCTATTAGTTGAATACCAGAATGGGTTTAGGGAAAACAGATCTACATAACATTGTATGCTATTAAATCATCTGATATACAAGTATGTGATAATCAAGACAAGTAAATTATTTGCCTGTTTCATTGATTTAAGAATGGCATTTGAGAGTGCTAGTTGAAGAACCCTTTGGATTATTTGCAGAAATTAGGAGTAGATGAGCACTTATTAAATCTCATAACTAAACTGCATGAAAACACATGGTTAAGGGTGCAACATAACATAACTTGTGCCTTAATTAATAAGATCAATACAAACCTTGGAGTATACCAAGGATGCATAATGCCTCCATTATTATTTAACCCATATACAAAAGATATTATCAGCAGCTTAGATGATAATTTTCATTCTCTGAAGACTGGACAAATTACATTTATGAACATACAAACATACAAAATTTGCCAGCAGATAAAGGCCTAGAGGTCTATCAAGTCTGCTTGAATGTGCAGCTAGCACCCCTTTTTCTGCAGCTGCCCCTTCCTTCCACTCTTCCGCTCCGTTGACCCTCCCCCTTGTCCTGTCCCATCCCCTTTTGAAGCAGTCCACTGTTCTACTGCATACTACATCTGCAGGTAACACATTCCACCCAGCTACCACTCTCTCTATAGAAAAGTGTCTCCTCATCTCCCTCCTGAACCATCCTTTCTCCAGTCTCATATCATGGCCCCTGGTGTCCCTCCCCTCCCTTACTTTGAACAGCCCCTCTGTACCTGTCTTGTTTATTCCATACATGTTCAACTCCCTCAGCCTCCTCTCATATGATATGTCCCCCAGCCCCTTGATCATCTTTGTCACCCTGCTCTGCACCCTCTCCAGTAACTTAATGTCCCTCTTCAGATATGGGCACCAGTACTGCACACAATACTCCAGGTGTGGTCTAACTAATGACCTATACAGTGGCAGAATCACCTCCTCCCTCCTCAAGGATATACCCCTTGCAATGCAACCCTGCATTTTGTTGGCCTTTGCAGCTACCTTCCTACATTGTGCCGAGTTGTTCATTGACCCTGTAATGAGCATCTCCAGATCCTTCTCCTCCTCTGCCTGGGCTAGATGCACTCCCCCCAGCTGGTAACTCCCCCTTGGGTTCCTCACCCCAAAATGCAGCACCTTGCAGTTTTTGGCATTAAACCCCAGTTGCCAGGTGTCTGACCAGGTTTTGAGCTTTGCCAGATCATTCTGCAACCCCTGCCATCCCCCTAGGTCATCCACCACTGCTCCCATCTTGGTATCATCAGCAAACAGACTGATCTTGCTCTTGATGTCCGATGATATGTCTGCAATGAATATCCCAAACAACACTGGTCCAACACCCGACCCTGTGGAACGCTCTTCACTACCTTTGAGGCGGGCTCCCCACCCCCACCCTCTGTTGCCTTCCCTGAAGCCAGCTCCCTACCCATTTCAGCAGCTTTGCACCCCCCCAGTGCTTTCTAACTTACTTCCCAGCCTCCCATGTGGCACCGGGTCGAATGCCTTACTGAAGTCCAGATATAGGACATCCACTACATGACCTCTGTCCAGTTGCCTAGTTACCCAGTCATAGAACTCCACCAGGTTGGTTTGGCAGGATCTGCCACGTATGAAGCCATGCTGTCTGCTGTCCTGTAGTCCTTTGGCCTCTAGAAGAGCCATCAGCCGCTCCTTCAGGATAGTCTCCATCAGCTTACCCATGATGGATGTGAGACTCACCAGTCTGTAGTTCCCCGGTTCATCCTTGGGGCAACTCTTGTGGAGGGGCACCACATGGGCCATCCTCCAGTCCTGAGGTACACAACCTGAGTGTAGTGAGGCATTAAATAGGTCTGCCAGAGGTCCTGCAAGGACCTCTGCCAGCTTCTTCAGTACCCTGGGCTGGATGCCATCTGGGCCTGACGCCTTGTCCACCCTCAGTGCCTTCAAATGCTCCCGAACTCTGCCCTCCATGATTGCCCCATCTGTCACCCCCTCCCCCCTGTTTCTGCCATTCCTCCCCCTTTGGGTATCACCCCCATCTTCTCCTTAGTAAATACCGAGTAGAAGTAACCATTTAGCACTTCTGCCTTATCGCACCTTGCTTCCACCCAACCCCCCTCCTTCCTAATCCTTACTATATGGTCCTTACAGCTCCTTTTCTCTCTGATGTACCTAAAGAAGTCCTTCTCCCTCTTTTTAATACCTTGTGCCAGCCTGAGCTCCGTAGATGCCTTGGCTCCCCTTATTGCCCATGTCACCTCCTTCGATTCCATCAGGTACTCCTCCCTGTCCTCCCCCTCCCTGTTTTCTTGTACCTCCTAAAGGCAGCTCTTTTCCTCCTTACCTTTTCCATGACCTCCTTGTTCAAGCAGCTCAGTTTCTTAGCCCTAGCCTTCTTGCTCTGGGTCTTGCAGCAAGTTTTGGTTGCCTCCACTATCCCCAGCTTTATGAGCTCTCTCCTCTGACTAGTGTCCATACAAGGTTGAATTCTGGCCAGGTCCACTTTTACCACTTCCCCCATCCTCCCAAAGTCAGCCATCCTGAAGTCCATCACTCTTGTGCAAGATTCCACTCCTTCCTTGCCCATATCCAATGTGAGCCATACTGAGTGGTGGTCACTCCCTGACAGCGATTCTTCCACCATAAGTTCTCTCACAAAGTCCCCATTTGCCAACACAAGGTCAAGGGTATTCTCTAACCTGGTTGGTTCACTAACCATTTGTAGCAGGAAGCTGTCCTGGAAGGCATCCAGCAGTACCTGCTCCCTTTTATTGCTGGTTGTTGGGGTACTCCAGTCCACTCCTGGCATGTTGAAGTTACCCACAATCACCACACTACCCTTCTTGCAGGTCCTCCTGATTTGTCCCGCCAGTTCCCTGTCTAACTCCTCCATCTGAGATGGCAGCCTGTAAACCACTCCCATTCTGAGAATCCTATTCTTGGAATCCTGGATTTGCATCCAAAGTGACTCCATACTACCCTCCTCCCGTTCCTCCCTTACACACTTCAGTCCTTCTTTCACATATAGTGCCACCCCCCCTCCTTTCCCAATCACCCTGTCCCTACGAAATAACCTGTACCCTGGTACAGACAGGTCCCTGTCATTGTATTGGGTGACCTATGTTTCTGTGATGACTGCAATGTCCACCTCTCCCTCTGCCATGAGCACCTGTAACTCTGCAGTTTTCCTTCCAAGGCTACTAGCATTAAGGGTAACCACCTTCCACCCTCCCCTCCCATCCTGCCCTCCTTTACTAGCATCACCAATAGTACTTGCCATTTGTCCTTTGTCACTGTTATGGGGGGAACGTTCATATGGTTTCCCAACCTGTGGTCTCTGTATGTCTCTTGCCCACTTGCCCCCCCATTCCTAGTTTAAATTCCTAGCTTCCTCTATGTACTCCTCCATTTCAACACTTTCTTTGCCTCCTCACTCAAGTGCAGTCTGTCCCTGGCATAGAGACTACTGCCATCCCAGGTCCCTCCACACCCCCCAACAGCCCATACCCTTTAGCATAACACCATGTTCTTAGCCATCTGCTAAATTCCTCTATTCTCAGTTTTCTTGTTGTGCTTGCCTTGGGCACTGGAAGTATCTCTGAAAAAGTTACTGATCTTCCTGCACCCTCACATAATTGTCCTAGTTCCTCAAACCTCCTCTGTACTATATCTACTGTCTTGTCAGCCAGGTCATTCATCCCAAGATGTATAATTAAATGAGACTTGTCCCTACCCCTTCTAGCATATTTCAGAACAGATTGTCCCACCCTTTCACTGTCATTCCTTTCATGGCCTCCACCCAAATGCGACTATGCATCTCCCGCTTGCTACCCCATCTGACTCCTCTTAGTATTGAGTCCCCCAGCACTATGATTCCACCCCTCTTATGCCCTGCTTGCTTCCATTCATCTCCATCTCTCATTTCTGGCTCCTCTTCTTCCTCCTGCACATTATTTGGCACGGGGTCAATATCGAGCATGGCAGAGTGCCGTGCAGGACAATCGCGTTGCACGATTACATGGTTTCCTTTATTCTGTGGGGGGCTCCACCCCCACACCCCCATTACAGGGGGCTGCACCCCCTGGACCTCCCCACTAAAGATTTTAACTCTGGGGATCCAACTCGGAGTGCATACAGGTAAGGGTTTCGCCACAATGCTGTACACTATTAAGCATACGACATTATGACCTGGTGCAACATTATTTCCCCCTTTTGCCCCTGTTGCAATTCTCCCAGCAGAACTTCCTTCTGCTCCAGTTTGGTCCAGGGCATTTATCAATTACTCCTCCAATTGCATTACCTCCCTCCTCCTTCTTCCCCTCTAGCAGTGCAAAACTATTTTCTGAAGACCCTTCACAAATGCCCACTCCCTCTCTCTTCATAGCAACCTGTTCCCTCCTTTCCACTCGATGACTGTTGCCACTTCTTCTCCTCCCCTCACAAGTCCCTGTCTCCTCCTTCCATTTGTCTTTTGTCTCCTGACCTGGTTTACCCGGCAATCGTTCTTCCTGACCTGGGCCCCTTTGTGTCTGCTTCCCTTCTTCTGACTCTATCCTCACCACTGTTGGCTCAAATTTCCCTCCCTCATCTCCACTCCTCCCTCCCTCCAGTATTGGGCTAAACCCACCTCCAGTCTGCCTTGCCTGTCTTAATTCCTCCTGCAGACCCTCAATCTCCTTTCTAAGTTTCTCTATGTGGTTGCACACTAAACATCCTCCCACCCTCCAGGCAATTTTTAGAAAGATTGGTGCACTGCAGTTGTTGCAGCCTACCACCCTACCCATTGCTCTCGTTGCCCACCAGTGACTCCCCACCCTTCCAGATGAAGGATACCAAACATTCCCCCAAGTCTCCCCTCCCCCCATCAGTGCAAAACATTCTTCTTTTCTTAATTTCCCTTACCCCCTTTGTTGTACAAGTTTAGATAGATTGAGCAACTGCTTTTTACATTCCTATCCTTCCTGTCCACACCCAAAGAGGCTTTATGTAACTATTGCACAACCTTCTTCAAACTCACACTCCTCCTTTCCACAATGCAAATAGCAATGCAAAGAAGTAACAATGAAAACTCCTTGATTTGCAGTTACTTCCCTTCCACTGAGATAGCAGTCACCTCTTCACTCGTTGCTGTTCCTTTCCTGGATGTCTGCTTCTGCTATGACAGGTGCATGTCCTTTGCCCATTTGGGGAAGTGATGTCAGAACCCCTGGTATAAAGGAAATCACGGACCTGGGGCAGGTGGGGTGAGGGGCTGGGAGGGCGGAACCAGCCCGTGCCTTCCAGAAACAATCAGTTAGCTGAGGCCCCTGGTCAGACCATTAGCACCCTTCCCCCACTATGCACTAAACTTTGCAGTTAGTGAAACCAGCAAAAAGGAATCACAGTTCCACTCAAAGCCCAAAAATAGGTTTGCTATCAAAAGAAACAGTTCTCCAATTCAAACAGCCTCACCAACAACACATCAAAATATGCTTGAAATTAGAAGATATAGGTTCTCCAATTCAAAGAAACAGCCCCAATTAAATCACAACAAATAGGTTTTAAATCAGAAGAAATAGGCATCTACAAACGCAGCATGCTACACAGTGAAACATCAAACAAATGAGCCCACTTATAGCCACCAAAACAGTTTTCAAAATTCCAACAGCCCCAAAACAATACCCTGCTAGCCCCTTAGAAGTAGTAAAAAGGAAAAGAAATAACCTTCTACAAAGTAAAATCCATAAGAAACAGTTTAAAAACAGCAAGAAGAAGCTACTGTACTGGAACTGATCTGATTCCTTCCCCTTCTACTTGTATATGCAGATGATGTAATATTATTATTAATGTCTTTATTGGGCTTGCAGAGGAAATTAAATAAATTCATCATTTATTGAGACGAAAAACATACATACATACATACACACGAACATATGAAGAAGCCAGCAGAAGAAGGCCATCTGGTCTATCTACTGTAGTCTGCTCATATTGCAGGGTCCACAGCTTGAGCTACTGACCCTGCCCCCCAATCCTCCCATCTTTTCCATCCTCCCTACCCATTATCCTTACTTTGCCCCATACCTGTTCCAGCCTCTCTTGAAACTGCCCACTGTCTTTAATGAGACCACCTCTTCTGGCAGCACATTCCAAATGTCCACCTCTCTCTCTCTCTCTCTCTATTACAAAGTGCTTCCTGACCTCCCTCCTAAACCTCCCTCCCTCCAGCATAAGACTGTGCGACCTCGTGTTATGGTTGCCACTTATCATAAAGAGACCCTCCTTATACACTTTATTTATCCCTTTCAAGTACTTAAAGGTGTCAAACATGTCCCCTTTCTCTTTCCTGTCCTCCTGGGAGTACATGTTCAGTGCCGTCAACCTCTCCTTGTGTGCCTTACCCTGCTGACCGGCTATAATCTTTGTAGCCCTGTTCTGGACGTTCTCTAGCTGGATAATGTCCTTTTTGAGGTGTGGGCACCAGTACTGAACTCCATACCCTAGATGTGGCCTCACCAGTGACCTGTACAAGGGCAATATAATAATAATAATAATAATAATAATAATTCGTTTTATTTATATAGCGCCTTTCCGTTAACAAGGCACTGGGCAGTAAAATCAGATAAAACAGTTAAATAAATAGATCAATAAAATGCACAATATTCAGAGTAAATAAAACTATTAATCAGGATAAACATTATACCAGATGTGTGTTTTAAGTGCTTTCTTAAAGCCTACTACTACTACTACTACTTCTACTACTACTACTGGCCCCTCTTGCTATACATCCCAGCATCTTGCTTGCCCTTGCTGCTGCTTTCTTGCACTGCATGCACATTTGACTATAAGCACAACAAAAACCCAATTATTGATATTTGGTCAATGTAAAACAAATAAATATAGGTTGTATGTTAAAAACACTCAACTACAGCTTGTAGATACATATGATTATCTTGGTCTTAGGTATGCAAAGTAATTTAAAGTGGAATAGGCATATAACTTATCTAAAAAACTAAATTGATAAAAGTTGTAAGTGGGATAAAATGTTTTATATGGAATTATGGTGGTTATTCCATAAAGATATCTCTTATGGTGATAAGTGCCAAGATTAAGACAGCAATATTATATGCTAGTGAAGTTTTGAGTTTAACAGATACACAAACAATTGAAGTAGTCTTGAGTAAGTTATACATACTTTTATTAGGACTTCCTAGCTATGTACTAGCATCCATTCTTTGATTAGAGCCTGGTCAATTTACCATAGAAAGTATGATAAAAGAAAGATGAATTACATTTATAATGGCTCTTCAACTTATGCCTGAAAATAGATTGCCAAGGAAGTGTTTCAAAAAACATCTTATTTATTCTGAAAGGGGTTTTCAATTTCCTTATATAAAATTTATTAAGAATTTACTATATCACCTTCATTTGGGAAGTGTAATGGCTGATGTCTTCAGAATTCAAAGGTCAGAATGAATCGGGTATGTTAATCCAAATGTAGACAATTTGCATTGAAGCAAGATACATTATGGTTACAAGTTTCTAAAATATATCAACTGCACAAGAATAATAAGAAAACTTGTAGTAAGAAACCTATCGTACTTTTATAAAAGACAAAAAAGTAGAATTTCATATACAAGATTTAGAGATAATTAAAAGCAAGTATTTGTATCACATACAGCACCGACCAGATGCTGATTCTCCATATTGTGATTGTGAATTGGGATCATATGAAGATATTGAACATATTATCCTCTTTTGTCTATTCTATAGACAGTTGAAAGAAGCCTTCTTAGCAGAGGTTATTAAAGATTTATCTGGTCCTCCATAATTTATTCTCATTCCCATATTTTTTTTTTATAAACAATCTGGATATGATTAAGAAAGTAATATGTTTTATTTCAGCAATTAAAATTTAGTAGAAAGAATAATAATGCCTGCTTGAGTGATATATATATTAGATGCTCTGGTTTTAAATCAGCAGGACTTATGGGAAGGAAAAGAATATTCAGCTGTACACAAGCAACCTGTCTTTTTAAAATCTTATAACCCTTAATTCTTTCTGGTGTCTTATTGGTATAATTGGGGACTTGTAAGGGAGAGAGAACTCAAGCTGTTGATTTTAAGATAAATTGTATGGCCATCTTTGCATTAATAGGGACTATGGGCAACAATATGTTAGGAGGATTTGTAGGTATCCAACCCCAAATCCTCTGATGTCTCATTTAAATTCCATTTTAATTTGGAATTAGCTAAAGCTTCATCTTGAGTTCTCTGCTCTAGTTCCCTTTTTTCTCCCTCTTGACCTTAACCAAATAATGTTACTGCTATAATGTATTGTTTTATCTAATAGGTTTTATGAACCTTAATGGTTACATTAAGAACCTGAATGGCTATATTAAGGATAGATACATTATAGTTCATATGAAGTGCACTATTTAACCTTATTTACTATGTGACTTTCAGTTAAACACTGGCCGTAAATTATAAGAGATAGCATATGTTAACCTAGTAACAATTTTATACTGTACATAATGTATTTTCCTGTGCCCCCTGGAGCAGCCAGTTGGTGGCAACATTACTCTCGAGAGTAGCAACCAGCTCACAATGACTACACATGTACCCTTCCCTGCTCCCTGCAGGTAGGATGGCATACATTACACAGCAGCACTGGCAGTACTCCAAGCATGCATTCATCCTCCATGGTAAATGATGCTGTTGCAAACAGAAGATAGCCCCCTGGCTTACTTCCACTCAGTTCAACTCCCTCTCAGCCAACTCTGTTGAAATCTTGCAGGCCCATAGATGCCGCTGCAAACTGGGTGGTGTTAGTGCACTTAAGATTAATCACTGAACAACATGCTCTTTAATAATTATCTCCAAAGGCCATACAATTGCTAAAATGGTTTGGAATGGAACCTCTATAAATGAAGAATTTGTATTCCAGCCTGATGACCAACCTGTGAATAAACACAGTACTCCCAAACAGTCCCCAAAATTGGACAAGCCCATTTATACTCACAGTTACCAATTCAGTTGCTCCTTCAGTGCTGCTGATGTCTGTCTGTCTGTCTGTCTGTCTGACCTCTCACTGTACCTCTTAACTGGCCAGGCATCAAGGCCAGGAACACAATCTCCTGTTTCAGACACCGTCCTCTCCAACTCTGTTCTGAGGATTTACTCAAACTGCTGGACTGAGACCTCTTTAGTCTGAGGCAGACCCTCACATCTCAGCTTCACAACTCTCAATGGGTATCACGTGAAACTCGCAACTCCAAAAAAGTGACTACAATAGACGCGATATATTAACAGCGACTGAAATCGAAGCGACCATTAACAATAGCGCACAGACCGTAATTCTTTGGATGGTCCTTTTAATTAGGGGAACAGCTGGCAGGTGCCCAGTGACAGCTTCAGGGGCTGACATAGTGCACTGGACCACAACCTGTGTGGTGGTCTTGACACTTGATCATGCTCTCTCCTTCACATCTGCCATGATCTTCCTCATCCTTACATCACCAACATCTGGGACATGTGTGTGCTCCTTTTTCTGAGCCAATACCTGGTTACCAGAAGTATGAAGTCTGGAAAGGCAGCTGTATTTATCAGCATCCACACAACGCCAATACATTTTATCTCCTTTCTCTTTGTCCTTCCTATAGGTGTAGCCCCCATAAACAGCTAAGGGCTTACCTTTCTGGCTTGTTATCACTTCAAACTCCATGCTGTTTCAGGCAAGAATTGCAGTTGCTACTGAGGAATTATTACACTCTTGACCCCTTTAAGTAACATCATGCACAGGTAGGAAGGTTAGGTGTGCATTGAATCATGGGTACCAGGAAGTATCAGCTGATTTGCTTTAATGAATCTACAGAACTGTCAGAACACTGGCAAAGTGAGTATTTCTTTTAAAAGACTGATGTGCGATTATTACTCTGGCGCTATTATGCATTTGCCTTTCTTCATCATCACACTTACTCATAATGCGATTTTTCACTTGCTTTTTTTTTATCACAATTTTGAAGTCGCGATTTTAACATGGAACTCTATCAATGCAGTGGTAGCCTAACACTAAGCTTTAGTGTCTACTAGGGGACCTTCACCAGCAGTGCAAGCCAACTGTAGGTTGTTGTGCTGCACTAAACTCTTCAGTGTCATCGCTCATATAGGCTGGTACACAGATGCCACTCCTCCTCTTTGATCTCAGTTTCAGATGTCTCACTTTGTTATAGAGACGCAAGGCCTGGAATGATGCACTTTGTGCACTGTTTATTATGAACAGGTCTGCTCTTCTAAGCATCTCTCAAAGATCTCTTGCTCTCCCATCTCTCCAGCACATCAAGTTTTTTTCTAGGAGCTCAGGCTAGCTCTCATTGATCCACAAGCTTGTCACTCACCATTTATTATGCTTCACTGATCCCAAAATGGCTCCAAGTCACTGTTCCACCTCCTCCTAGAGGTCTTCAGGGCAACTTAGACTGGGAACTCCTCTAACTGTTTGTTCTAGAGATCAACAGGTCACATGATGGCAGCCCCCTGTAAGAATCTCATCCGCTGCTGGTACCCTGCTTCACAATGGGAGTCTTGAGGGCTTGACATAGTCTCCAAATTATTCTCACTTTTGGGGGGGGGGGTTACAGGTACATATTTGTTCCCACAGACATCATATGGTGTCACAACCAACCATTGTTAAAACTGACCCAAATGGCCACCGGGAGCAAATGAGTTAAAAACAATTCTTTGCACACAAACTGCAAACTGGAAACCAGCCCCACACTTTAATGTGGGTCTCTAAGTGATGACTGTTCATGTTTAAGCAAGTGGCAGAAATCTAACAAAAGCAGCTTTTTACTTTTGGCAATTCTTTTGAAAACTAAAGGGAGAAATTCATTGTTTCTACCTGAATTTAAAACCAGAAAACATTAAAAAGCCATAATTTTTGCTGATAATAGGCTAATGTTTTTCAGTTGCTATTGAAAATGGTTTCTTTATTAACTAAATAGCTATACATACTGTTCCTTCCCTATTTATTGTAAAGAAATGGTTTTAGACCCAGCCATCAGTGTACTGTACATTACACACATCAACTCTAAAAAAAACCTTTCACTACAACTGGGTTTCAAGAATGCTTTAACAATATTTCCTTCCAGTGGGCAAAGAACTGTAACATAAAGAGAGGATTTAATTAATAGTTTAAAATGATTTTTTGTCTATTATTCTAAATGAGGGTTCTTGTATTCCGTCTATAGTGTTGCCCGCAGAGTGAAACTGTGCTATGGAACTTATAGTCTTTCTATGCAATCTTACAATATTTCATCTATTCTAAAGCAGTATGTGCACTGCAGTTTGTTGGCAAAGAACTCTGCATTTTAGAAACAGAAACAGAATTAAATCTGTTGGCAGAAAACAACTGCTTGGCCCACCCACTCTGCCCAGATGGTCCCTGATTAGTCTGTCTTCATAGATCATTAATGGTTTTTGGTGACCCTCCCTCCTACCTGCCTATTTACTAATATTCCCCTATGTCTATCCCATGCATGTTTGAAGCCCCCTACAGTTTCCACCTCCACAGCTTCCGCTGGAAATCTATTCTAGGCATCTGCAACTCTTTCAGTGAAGTAGTAGTTCTCACATGCCTTTTAAACTCCCCCACCCCCCAGCTTCTTTGCATGTCTTCTGGTCCTGGTGCTCTTTCACATTTTAAAAAGACTCCCCTTATGCACCCTGTTTTCCCCTGTGAGGTACATGTAGGTCTCTATCATGTCCCGCTCTACTCTCTTCCAGGTGTTACATGTTGAGATCCCTCAGTGTCTCCTTGTAAAGCCTTTTGGGGCAACCTCTGCACCATTTTTGTTGCCCTCCTGTGGAATGTCTTCATCCTGTCTATATCCTTTATGAGGTGTGACCTTCAAAACTGGACACAGTACTCCAGGCAGAGTCTCACCAGCAAGTGATTTAGTGTCAACACCACCTCACTTCTCCTGCTAGAGATACCTCTCCATTTGCATCCCAACATCTCACTGGCCCACTGCTTTGTCACACTGCCCTGCCACAATGAAGTCATCAGGTATGATAACCCATAGGTCCCTTTCCTGCTTAGTGACTATAAGTAACCCCCCACCCTAATTCCTATACTCATCTCCTGGGTTTCTCTGCCCTAGAAGCATGGTTTTGCACTTTTTGGCATTAAATCCTAGCTGCCATGCTCTTGACCACTCCTTGAGTTTCCAATGATCAGTAAACATTTTCTCCAATTCCCCCTCCCTGTGTCCACCCTATTACAGGTTTTGGTGTCTTCTGCAAAAAGGCATACCTTCCCATCCAGTTCTTCTGCATTGTTGCTTATGAAGACATTGAAGAGGACCTGTCCCAGCACTGAGCCCTGCAGCACCCCATTGGTCACTCTGCCATCATTAGAGTGAGTGACGTTAACCACTACCCTCTATCTCCCATCTATTAACCAGTTTCTAAGCCAGTTCAGCACTTTGGATCCCAACCCTTGGCTGCTAAATTTCTTTACCAGTCTCCTGTGCAGCACAGTGTCAAAGGTCTTGCTAAAGTCCAGATAGGCTACTTCCATTGCCCTCCCCTGATCTATTTATCTTGTCACTCAGTCAAAGAAATCAATAAGATGCATCTGGCATGACATCCTCCCATGAATCCATGCTGCTGTGTTCTTGCAGTCTGTTGGATCACTGAGGTGAGACTGATGGGCCTATAGATATGAGACTTCTCCCTGCTGCTGCTCTCATGTAGAGGGACTACATCTCCTCTCCTCTAGTCCTCTGGAACCACACATGTATCCAGAGAGTTGTTGAATAATCAATCAATCAATCAGATCTTTATTTATCCAGGTGAACACCGTTGAGAAGAACTCATTTTCGAGATGGTCCTGGGCAATAATAATGCCATCAGTGGGACAGCTACTGTAGCACCTTCCCTAAGTTCCTCTTTACCCTTGGTTGAATCCTGTCTGGTCCTGTAGCCTTGTCCACTTTCAGAACTGTAAGTTCCATCAGGACTATTTCCTCTGAAAATAGATTTGTGTCCACTGCCCTCCCCCCCCCTTTGTTCCTGCTGCTCTCTTGTGACCAATTCCCCTCCCTCCACTGTAAAGACTGAGCAGAAGTACCTGTTCAGGATATTTACTTTTACTTGGTCCTCTTCTGTGCAGTTCCCCGCCATCCTTCCTTATCCTCAGTATCTCTCCCATTGCCTTCCTCTTCTCACTTACAGAATGTACTTGAAGAAAGTCTTATCCCCTTTAGCTACCACTTTGGCTATTCTTTCCTCTGTCTGCACCTTTGCTTCCCTCATTGCCTTTCCTGCTTCCCTCTGTTTTACTTGGTACACCCTGTTATCCTCCATCTGCATTTCTTTATAATGTACCTACTGAACAGTACCCTTTTTTTCCTTCACCACCTTGGCCACTTCCCTAAAGAACCATAGCAGTCTATTTCCTTCTGATATTACTCACTTCCTTCACACAGAGGCAGGTTGCCTTCTGCCCTCCCTTATTTTTCCCCACCGTACCTCTACCCTTTCATAGCAATGCCCCCATGAGGCAGCTTCTGAGGCAGTCTCCCATTTCTTTAATATTTACCTTCCTAAAGTCCAGGACCCTTGTCCTTGTATGGGTTGCCTCTGTTCCCGGTTTAATGTTAAACCACACTGTACAGTAATCACTGGTACCTAGGGGACTGCCCACTGTGATGTCTTCAGTGCCTTCCATGTGAATTTGTGAGCTTGGATGTTGTTTTCATTTGTTGTCAGTATGTATGTATGCATTAACTTCAAAAAAATTGCTTTCAACTGTAATATAACACATCTTAGTTGTACTGAACTTCTGCATCACATTTTAACTGCAAATATCTCAGCAGGCCACTGTGATTGAGCTTTTGCTCAGTTGGCTGAGTATCATCTATTTCTGTTTTAAATACAAAAAAACTCGAACTTGAAGTGGAAGCGCTGGGTCCAGCAGTGCCCCATCCCTAGGAGGTTCACTGACTAGCTGCTGTTAATTTTTCCCTTTTCTGGCAATGAATCTAACTACTGTACTCACCTTATAGCTTGTTGGTTTGTGGACCAGAGGGTAGAGTGCACTACAGCAATGTTGCAAAAAAGTACAGTATAAATAGGGAGACCTCACCTAACTACACTTGAATCCATTAAAATGCAATATAGTAGTTTTCTTATTAAGCCTAGAACAAATACTTCTGCAATGATAAAGAAAAGAAATGTGCTTCATATACCATTTTCTTTTGTCTCCCCTTAATATGTCGTCCTTCCCCACTGCCTACTTCAATGTCTGCTGCAGTAAGTAGGGACCCGTGTAGCTACTGTAACAGCTACCTGCCAGTGTCTGTTAGAGGGTCAGCAGCAAGCATCTGTCTCAAGCCAGGTAATGTCAGATGGATCTGCTTTCCCCTTCTACCTAGGGAGAGGAACAACTGTTCATCTTCCATCCCTGACTGAAATCTCTAAACCTGTTTTATTGTACTGTACTGCACTGAACAGTTGGACAATAATGCAGATCCTGATCCATCTTGATTTCTACACATTGCCGATTTATTCAGGGAGCAAAACCTGAGCACATTCAAATACCACAGTATTCACCTACAGCTCAATAGCTTTAGGCTTAGAAAAAAGGTTTAAATTTACTAGGAAGTATGTAAATCATGCTGCACTTTCTTTAACAAAAAGGCCATACATAGAGGTATACATAAGACAAAACCATAGGATACAAAAGGTGGTCACTAATTCAAAACAAGCATTTGTCAATGCCAAATGTTTTCTTGTGTGTTGCATTAGGCAGGTTTGTGTTGTGTTGTAGAGAATGAGGAAGGAAGATTAGTGTTGTAGTAAGAAATAGTCAACAATGGAATTTGTGAGTACTAAAGTTTACCTTATGTATTTTCATTTCTGAACCAAGATATAGGATTTATAAGGTTTTAAACATTCCCAGTCTCACACCATGGGCACTATGTAAATATGAAATATATTGGTAACGTGCTGTGGTATTTACCATTACAAATATTTGATAACATCATCCTACTGCAACCAGAATATGAATCTAGCATGTACTTTGAACAAGTGATCTCAAGAGAAGAACTTTTTGAAACTGTGCATGTTGGTCAAGTGTAATGACATGAGTAATCAATTATGAAAGTAGGCCATGACAAGCCCAACAACCCCTTGGGAGGGAAGGTACCCCAGCCCACCACAAGGTGTTGTCTGTGCAACAGAACACTGCAGTATACCATCCCAGGCTTGCAGAGGTGGCATGCGACAGTGCTGGCCCCACCCTCATACTGTCCTTCTGGCTCCCTAAGCTCATCCCCAAACTCGAGTCACCAGCATGGGAACATAACACACTACCCACTGGCTGGCTCTGCACATGTTTCTTCTGAAATAAGAAAAAGTACCATAGACCTGGCATCAGTCTACAGCACAAACAATGCAGCAACAAAAGGGCAGACCAGATGGGCCATGCAGCCCTTACCAGCCATCAGATTCTGTTTCTTTGTAACTTTTTTCACAATTTTATTTTATTCATTCAGAAATACAGTACACCTTTGAGCTCATGAGCTCATTTACAAAGCTTCCTCATCACAGTTGATAGTACAAAGTATAAGCAGGCACAGTACAGGAGACATCTCCAATGGAGCCTTGTCGCAGAGAATTACAGAGGTATAAATAGACTTTTTATGACCCCCCCCCCCGCTCCCTCCTTCTGAACAAGACAGGTGTCATTTATAAAATACTGACTGAAATGTAATTTCATGCCACAAGTATGAAACCTTGTTTTAGGCAAGATTTGAAAATGACACCTGTCACATTCAAAAGGCAGTGTGAAAAAATGGCTATGTTGAAAATGTGGGATCAGAATATTAAAAAATACTAAAGTTGTGAGTGAACACTGAAACATTTCAATGCACCTTCAAAACTTTGTTTATTTTTTATTTTAAGATACTGACCCTATATTTTCAACCTGGTCTTTTCATGACCCTATTTTATGAATCTGGTAGGTGAAATTTTTCAAATCCTGCCCAAAAGGTGATTTCACAATGCAACTTTGAAATTACCTTTTTTGCCAGATTTGAAACATTTCACCTACCTTTTTCATGAGGATGGATCCCCAAAAATGTCACGCTGAAGGTCTGGAGGACAAATATTGAAAAATAGTGAAGTTATGAGTGAATGTTGAAATATTTGAATGACCACTCATAACTTTGCCATTTTACCATATTTTTCAAAAATTTAAACATAGTCCTTTTGTAACCTCCATCTCATGAATGTGGTAGGTGAAAATCTTTAAAAAACATGCCCAAAAGATGATTATATGGAATAAATGTAAAATCACCTTTCAGGCCAGATTTGAAAAATTTCATCAACATTGTTCATGTGGTGGGGTCCAAAAAGGTTATGCTGAAAAAGTGGTGAAGAAATATTAATACATGACAAAGTTATGAGCAAAAGTTCAAAACACATTAAAAAGACTTTGACTGAACTTACCTTGTTTTCAGTCATTCATGGTCAGCACTAGAAGAAGCAGGATGTGTCAAGCAGCAGTACATGCAAGTGGACTGGATAGGTAAGTGATTGGTGCAGGGTGGAGTGGTAGATGCTGAGAGGGGAGTTGGGGTGGGGGGCATGGGGGCAGAAGTCAGCTCTGGATGTTTTTTTTGGTTCACAGGTATGAGGCACCGGGGCAAATGATTGGGAAGTGAGCAAGATAACCAACAGTGGGTGGAGTTTATTTTTACAAACAGGGCATGGGGGAAGTGGTCAAGGAGGCGGGCAGGATAATTGACTGTGGGTGGTAGTTTATCTTTTACAAACAAGGCACGTGGGAAGTTATTGGGAGGTGGGTGAGAGTTTAATTTTACAAACAGGGCACAGGGAAGCAACCAAGGAGGCGGGCAGAATACCTGGCTGTGGGTGGCAGTTTATTTTTTACAAACAAGGCACAGGGGAAGCTATTGGGAGGTGGGCAGGAAACTTGGCAGTGGGTGAGAGTTTATTTTTAAAAGCAGGGAACAGTGAAGTAATCAAGAAGGTGGGCCGGATAATTAACAATGGCTGGGGGTTTATTTTTATAAACAGATATGGTGAAAGCAATCAGATGGTAGGTGGAATACTTGACAGTGGGTGGAAGTTTATTTTTTTACAAATGGGGCACAAAGGAAGCAATCAGCAGGTGGGCTGGAAATTGGCAGTGGGTGGGGGTTTATTGTTTACAAATGGGGCATGGGTGGAATCATTGGGAGGTGGGCAGGCTAAGCTGCAAAGGATAGCATTGTTTTACAGAGGGAGCACTGAAGAATCCATTGGGTTTGGGGGGAGGATATGCAGCAGGGGGAGGACAAGCAACAGGCTTATCATGACGGAGCTTAGCTGGCTGCTGGGTGTGTGTTGTAGATGACAGCATGCAGCTGCTTTATGATAGGTGTGGCTGCCTGCTTTCAACTACATGAAGTTTCTGCCCATCACCAGCAGCACTGTATCATGATAAACCTTGCTGATCATTGGCCTCTCACTGCCGAGCCTCCTGCAGCTTGAGTTGCACTGGAAATGACAGTGACATACCTCTGAAGTCTGCTGATGTAACAATATGTTTGCTGAATATGTGCAAGCAAACATAAAAATGTGGTAACAACATGTTACTGTTTAAACTGAATTTAGAATTTTGTTTGTACTAAATTAACTCTAAGTTTTCTTCTGTTAAGAATTTAAGGCACTTATTAGAAATCAGTGTAATTTAGGTATACAGAAAAGATCTGATTTTTAGTTCATCTGCATAGTGGAGAATTGGCTCCAAGTGTTAGTAGGAAATATCAGTATATTGAAAAGTCTATGTCCCATGGCATATGCAATGAACAACTGCATGCACATAATTGTACTTGGCATACTTTCAGTTTATTATCTAATCCAGATGTACAATTAATTAGCTATCCAGACAACACAGCATAATTTGAAATTCCCTAGAAACAAATTCACACATGTGATCAAGTGTGCTTTGTTTATTAACAATATATCCACAGGCAAATTTGTTTAAAATTCTATGCTGAACTTATATTAAATTGTCCTATAATTCCACAAAATGCTCACATATGTTTTCAAATATAAGTGATGCTTTATTCATAAAATATCAGAAGATCACTGGCATTTTAAATTTATACAGTTTTCTAATATGGAAACTGTAGATGTCACACACGTAAACTGACTAAGTTAAGTACTGTACCTTAACCACCTTATAATTCTATTTCTGACAGAGTACTGTGTTATTATCTGTAAACATTTTCTGCAGAAAGGAAGTATGTTTTCTGTATTAATAAAAAAGTTACAAGTTTCATACAAAATATAAATTTTTAGAAGTAGACTATTTTTCCACCTCATTTCTAAATGTATTTTTCATATTCTTTGCAAACATTTAATTCCACTTGATGAGGTCCATTTATCTCCAGTTGATGAGGTAGTATAGGAAGAGCAGACTCAATGGACCATCCTTCTCCTTCTGCCATCAAATTCTGTTTTTGATACCTTTATACAGTAGGTATCTTGAACAGCTCAAACTACCTTAAAGGTATTATTTTTTTTTAATTTATTCCTTCCCCAAGCCTCCCCATCACCCATCTTCTTTAGGTCTCCTAAACCCCTGTTGCCTGCCACTCTCACCATTCACAGTTGTTGCCAATCACATATCTCCTAGTATCTCTGGCCATCTCCTTAGCTCTAGAGTATCCCCAGCTCTGGTGGACATCCATATTGGCCGGTAGGGATCTAGGAGTAGAGAAAGTGTGCACTGACCTTGGGAATACACCTGCTGGTGAGATCAGGATGATGCACTCTTGGGCTTGGTGGTGTGGTGGGGGGGGGATCATACTCCAGTGCCCCTAGTGTGACCATTTTTCACTGTTCTTCAACAGTCTGACCACATGACCATGCACTTCACTGTGTACTGGGCAGAGATGTGGACTTTAAATCCCTTGGCAAAGTTAAGGCAGATTGCAGAAATCTGGCTTTCCAGATAATTTCAATAATTTTTGGCCCTAAATTCAAAATTCACTTTTTTACACCATTGCATTGTTATTTTGCCCTTAACTTCACTGTTGGGGTTACCAAAGGCAATTTTTAGTAAACATTTTGAGCAGGATTCTCAAGACTTTCAGAAGGTGCAAAACCTTCCCTAAGTCCCCAAAATTTCCTCAGCTACAGAAAAAAGTGGAGTTTGCTCCAAGTGCTATTCACAAACCCTCTGCATCTGTGGGAAAACCCACTATGAACTGTGGAAAAAAGTGCAGCTGCGGAAGTCCCTCGGGACAAAAAGGTGTGAGATAAGTAAGGCATAGCCCCTGAAAGGCTATTCACAGCCAGTTTTTTTCTGCAGCTGAGGAAAGAATGTTACACACAGTGGAATGAGGTGTAACTCTCCCTCAGCACACTGCAGCAGTGCCCCAGCAATTGGAATCAATTAAGGTGGAGGTGATGCACAGGTAATAGCATCCCAGATAGTATAGCAGCTGCTGTTGGTACAGCAACAAATGCACACATTGTCATGATATGGCAACAGGCAACAACCACCAGACCCAGTGCAGCCCATGACGGAGCCCCACAGGCAGTAGAGCCTGGCCAGCCTGAAGCAAGTGCTACACCCGCACACCACAGGAACACCCCAGGGAGGGACAACTAGCAGTGACAATCAGCCACTGTGGTACCATGGTATTGCTGGTACCTGTGGTGCTGCAGTGGTCCCAGTTGAGGGACTGGTTGCAGGTCTCTTTGTGCATGTTGTCAGCTTCATATTATGGCAGTAATGTTAAAGTCTGCTGCTTCAGCTACATAGATTTACTATTGCTGTGCCTCCTCAGCCATTTCCACAGCTGCGGATTTGCAGCACTTGCAGGATTCCCACAGCTGTGGGACTTTTTGCAGAATTCCCTCAGCTGCAGGATCTTCTTTAAGAATATCATGCAACTGCGTTTCTGTAGTGCTGCAAGCTTTTTTCCCACAGCTACGGAATTTTTGCTGTTCTTTGAGAATCCTGCCCCTTGTATCAAGGTCACATGGAAGAGCTTCTGCAGGCCACATGATACATCTCTATTCACTAACTGTGCCTCAGTTGCTTCCTGTTTTTCATTGCTAGTCAGACTGAGATAGAAGAAGCAGCAGCCTATACTGGAGTGAGAGAACAGATTGCTTCCAAAAGCTGTTTTGCAGCAATTTCTTTATAGGTTTTTTTTCATTCTTGTATTACTTTACTTAGAGAACACTGTTGTAATAGTTCATCTTTATTTTGAATCTCTCTTTAACTTGTTAGTTATATTTTCCTCTTTTTCTTGAATCTTTTCTCTCTACGTCTCTCTTTTTTTTTTTTTTTTTTGATGATGATGGAGAGTTGTGGAAGGGTATGCACCTGTGGTGGTGTGATAAAGCTTCATTGGCTGGGCTTTTTCAAGGAGCCAGTATCCACACTGCACCTCAGTGCTTCTCAACCAAGCAGCAGCAGTAGCAGCTGCCCCCCCCCGATCCTCCAAGGGGAAGCATCTGCAGCAAGAAGAGAGTGATAATAACATGCAGCAGTCCCCAGACCAGCAGCAGCATGAGTAGGAAACCACTTCTAAAAATAATGAGGAACAGCAGCCCTTGTTCCCCTTAAGATATAGTGGCCACAACCTCCTGTGTCCCCCTCCATCATGGTACCACCACCAGTACCAGCTTCCCCCCTCCAAGCACAGGAGCTCTGCTCATTATCCTCAGTCTCCTCTGTTCCTCCACCACTAGCAGCTCACCATCACAAGATGACACAATGGTACCCAAGGTCTTCCCTTATTTGAGAAATGTTTGAAGTGGATGTAAGTGATGATAGTATTGTCACTTGCAAGCTGTGTAAGGTGTGTGCTTCCTAGAACAAGCAAGGCACCCCAATTGGGTGCTGGTGGGCAGCCAACCCACATGAAAATCTGGCACTAGGAGCAGTGGGAGTCATGGCAGAGGGAAACTGCAAATGGTGGCGATGCTCCTTCCTCCATCACAGCAGAGTACACTGTGCATCACCAGCATTCACGGTATATGGAGGGGTGGTGTGAAAACCCTATTGACCCATCTGCCCTACTGTGGTTCTGGCAGTTGAACCAACAGCACCCACACCATCACCAGCCAGGAAAACATTGGAGGAGATCACCAGTCTTTGGGGGGGGAAATGGGGACTTCTGCCACAGGGTCACCTCAATGAAGGAGGTAAGGCAACAGATACTGGCAAATTAGGAAAGGTTGTTTAAAGGCATGGCCAAGTTCCTCCATAGCAGTGTGTGTGCTTGTGGCAATCATGAGAAGTAAGGAGTATGGGTCCAAGCAACAGCAGCCACGCTCTAGTGAACTCCAGGGTGCTGTGGCTAAGTGGGATGGCTAACTCCAAGGCTACAACAAGTAAAACAAACAGTTTAGTCACACTCTGGAAGTAGGAACAGACTCAGTCACACAAAACACAAATGACAGTGAAGTTATATTTATTACCATTTTGGCACACACCAGCACATAACTACAGTGTAGAACTGATGACAGTCATGATGTGGAGGTCCAGTACTGAGTCACTGGACCTCCACACAGGAACTAGCATTAGTTCTAGGGATGGGCAAAGCTGGGGTGGATTTGGATTTAGTTTTGGATTTGTCAATTCCAGGCTGAGTTTGGATTTGGATTTGCTAACGATTTGGATATGGATTTGCTGGATTCAGCCTATATGTATAATTGAAGGGAAAAAAGGGCTATCAAGAGAAAAGCACCAGAAAATGTCAATGAAATGACAGTAGTATTGAAAAGAGGGTCTACTGTCTGAGATGCATGCATCCTGCTGTTTAAAAAGTGTTAGTTTCTGACCAAGCTGCACAGGAAACAACCAAATTGTAGCATGCGGAATGAAACTGCATATTTGGAATCCGCCCACCTAGCCTTATGAAGTCGGTGTAAATTTAAAGCCAATTAAAAAATGTAGCAAGGCAAGCAAGTGCCTCAGATAGTTTTACATTTCTAACATTGCAGATAGAATCTAATGTTTGTTTCTGTTCACCAATACAAGAGAAAAAAGAAGAGTTAATGGAATTGGGTATGATTTTTTAATCAGGCTCAGACAACTACAACTATGTAGTTACAAAAATGTCTAAAACATTTGCAAGAGTTAGTACCCACACTGGGTCATTGTAGATTATGGGCTTAATTCACATAGAGGCCTTAGACTGATGCAAGCTGCCACCAAAGGCAGCTTGCATCAAAGCTGGGTGTGCCAGGGATCCTGTGCCAGATTCTCTATCGGACAGGGTACTGGCAGCAAAGTCCCATAGCTTGCAGCAACTGAGGCCATACACCAAACAGAGGGTGCACTGTAAGTGTTTTCCACAAGCTGCAGGGCATCCTTGCACCACTGTAGACCCTGGTGGTCTAGCGGTCCCCCCCCCACATACCCGTAAATGTAAAACATTAATAAAATCATTACCTGGTGGTCTAGTGGTCCCCCTTCCCCAATCCCTGATTCTGCTCCCTAATGTCACTATTAGCATCCCCCTTCCCTGGTGGTCTAGTGGACCACTCTCCCTGATCTTTAATTCTGCTCCCTAATGTAACCATTAGCATACTCCTTTCCTGGTGGACTAGTGGACTCCCCTTCCCCGAGTCCACTCCCTAATGTAACCATTAGCATACCCCTTTCCTGGTGGTCTACTGGACCCCCACCCTAGCAGGTACTGCCCACCACCTTGTTCCCCCATCCTGAGAAAGAGCAGGCGATGGGCATAGCCCACCTCTCAACTCTGTGGCTGGCTGCTGACTGAACTGTCACTGAGCATGTACTCCATAGTGTACATGCTCATTGATTGCCAGTCAATGAGTGCATACACTATACAGTATGCGCTCAATGACAGTTCAATCAGTATCCAGCCATGGAGTTGAGAGGTGGGCTATTCCAGTCCCCTGCTCTGTTTTGGGATGGGGGAAGCTGGGTGGTGGGCAATAACTAATGGGTTGGGGTGGGGTCCACTAGACCACCAGGAAAGGGGTATGCTAATGGTTACATTAGGGAGTAGAATCGTGCTTTGGGGAATGGGGTCCACTAGACCACCAGGAAAGGGGTATGCTAATGATTACATTAGGGAGTGGAATCAGGAATCATGGAGGGGGGGTCCACTAGAACACTAGGAAAAGGATACGCTAATGTTTATGTTATCAGGTAATAATTGTAATAATGTTATACATTTACGGACATGTCGGGGGGGTGCGGCATATTGCCGCAAACTGGTCAACTCTCCCAGAATAAAAAATTTCTAAGTACTCTTAGACCAGCCCAGGCTGGTAGAAGGGTACTCAGAATTTCTCCCTCTGAGGGAGTTCTGAGCATCCCATTTTCAGGGATGTGGCAGCTTGCGTCTGCCACATGCTCCCCTAGCACCATGTCACAGCCTATTTTTGGGCCGGCAGTCTGTGGTTAACGCAGGCTGCCATTGAAAATTGCTCCTGGTTTATCATTTATTGCAAGTGGCACTTTGTGCCTTCTTTGTGGCGCAAGCCCTTTGCACTGTGCCAGGGGCTTTGAGAATCAATCCCTATGTGTTTGGCAAGCCACTTTGAAATACTTCTTATTCAAGAGTCTAGCATTGGTTCTGTAAGGAATCTGAACTGTTGGTATTATCATCCATGTTCTTGCTTTTATAATGGATTTTGTATAGCTTACTCTGGCTGTATACTATATGGTGTTATTTTGCTGAAAGTAAATAAAATTTTTCATGATAAAAATAATAAAACTTTTTCAAGTGTATTGTTTGTGTTTGGCATTGGTAACAGTTTTTAGTCAGACAACTATGAGCAAATTGCTATGTGCATTTTGCACAACAACATATATAGGGCTAGGTTTGTCAGCTAGCTAGGGTTTATGTTTTGCCTTTGTCTTGCACATTGTGGGAGGGAAATCATAAGCACATGCACATAATGTAAGACTGAAGAAGAAGACTGACATTTGGCATTTATAATTGTATGTAATTTAAGATTGAAAAAGAAGACAAATATTAATTGCACTGCCACTTAAAATATTCATTTAGTGCAATTATAAATGGCAAATGCCAATTTGTCTTCATCAATCTTAATTTACATGTCTGTGCTTATGATTTGCCTCCCAGTGTGCAAGACAAAGGCAAAACATATAAACCCCAACCAGCTGACCAACCTAGCCCTATATGTGTTGTTGTGTAAAATGTGCACTAATGCCTATAGTATACCATTATTGTACAGTATTAATTTAATACTGTATAATAAGGGCATACTGTATACATCTGCTTGCCTTCTACATGATTTTATATTGGCCTTAATTTTAGTTGTTATAGCTGGCTTGGGTGCCTCTACCAGCATCCGAGTCTCCCTACTTGATGTCATTACAGGTTAATTCCACATGCATTCTGATACAGGCTGCTTCCTCCCCCCCACACATACACACATGTAAAAGAAGAGAAAAGGATCAATTTTAAAATCCCAAAATTTGGTGTAACATGCCTGCACCAAAAAGATTTGATGCAAGTGGCACCTTGTGCCCAAACTTGCGGCAATCCCAATTTTTGAATGCAGGCTGCATCAAAATTGGGATGCCTTGTGCCAAAGTCTCCCTGTGCCACCCTTGCACTAGAAGTGCTGGTGCAGCAGGTTGCATGGGGGCTTGTGCCATGGTGGGGCTGCAGCATCCCATTATTTCGGATTTTGTAATCCCCGCCATGGACGCAATGCAGTGCTGAAGTTTGACCAGCCATGAGCTGGTTTAACAGCCCTTGTGCTGGGTGGCTGGCATTAGCCATGGTGGGGGAGACAGGCTGTGTGCAGCAGGACCAGTGAGGGTGCCAATGCTGGGTGGAATGGGCATAGTGGGGTGTCTGAGGGAACACTGGTGGCACCAGGGTAGGCATGCCCTGGACAGTGACACACAGCCACAGAATGACAATGGGAAGTATTCTGCCACTGATCATGTCCTGGATCCCCAAAGCTGCCACCCCTGCCATCTGACCCACAGTGAACACACACCCTGACATGTTGACTGCCAGACCTTTGGATGGCATCTGCCACTTGTGGTGCCCATTCCACCTGTCATCACTCTTCCAGCATCTGTGGCAGTGCATTGGGACAGGTGGCTCTACCTGGGGTGTGTTCCCCACCATGTGCACCCCTTCATCCTGTGCCACGATGGTCAGTCACACCCTGTCAGTGTTGTGGCATGATGTGGGTGGCTGGAAAGGGCTGGTGGTATCAGGGTTCCGTGACATGGTTTATGGCAGCATACTGACCACTGCACTCCATGGCTGTGTTTCCTGTCCTGGGCTCCCCTGATCTGGTGCCACCAGAGTACCCTCCTACAGCCAGTCATACCTTTGCCACCCACAACTGGCACACCACTGGTCTGTCTGCTGTGTACCATACAGCCTGAGCCTCCCAACTTTATGGCTGTGGGGCAGGGTTGTGCCAGGCCAGGAGGTGCTTCACAACAGAACCCTCAATCAAACCCCTCTAGTTTGTCAAACATTTGATGCAAGAATGAGACTTTGGCAACTCCCAGGACTTTGGCACACATACACTCTTTTTTCTAGAATAGGGTGCAGGGTCCCTGATGCACCCGGATGTTGCCACAGCCATGGATCAGCAAACTATGCAACAGTGTAGCATTCCTTTAAATATCAGGCCCAAGATGTTTTACTTAAAACTGGTGCTCTAAAAAAGATTAGTATTGATGTGGTTGTGTGTGTTTCATTGTTCTTTCAGTCACACTTCAGGATATTGGTGTGATTTTCTGCAGTATTTTTATCCTGTGACCTTACAAACATTAGCAGCAGCTAAACACCCACATGACGCAATTGCCTATTAATCTTCATCATTATTGCATACTAGCTCTTCATCACTGTTAGGATCAGCGTGATGTTTTACAGCAGAAATGTATCCACTGAAAAGATGAAGACTGACCTTCAGAAATGTGAGACATTCAACATTTTCAGATAACAGTTGCTTAGGTCAGAAGTAACACTACCAGCTGTGCTAAAGATTCTCTCTGAATAGCCGCTGGTGGGAGGACAACTCAAGTAAAAAAGGGTTTTGTACAATGCTGCCCAGATTGTTCTCTTACTCTGCCAATATTTCAGACAGTCATTCAGTATACTGTAGATAGTTTACTAGGGTATTTTAGATAGTCTTCCATCATATTGGCAGCAGTATATCTCTGGAAAATACTGGAACAAGTATTGTTTTTAACAACATCTTGCAGCTCTGACCAAATGCTCTCTTCATCTTGGTCTTCACAGTGGATGAACCTCTTACTGGTAGTGAGGTTTGGGAATCTGTACACTCAAAAGGTTGTGATGAAATAGCATCCACCATTTAATCTGACTATTTTTCAATGAGTAGCTCTTTTGTACCTGCTGATGTCTGTGATGTCAGAGGGGAGGAATGAAGCCAGTGTAGCCTTAAATTGAGGGTCTAACATGGTGGCGAGAATATAATGTTTACATTGTGGGGTCACGTGATGCGCTGGGAAACGTAGCTGACGTTCGCGGGGCTTGCTCTCACCTAAATACCATAATTTTGTAATGTTTATACCTCTCTGCAACCTCCAACTTGCATCAACAGCCTTAGGAGAGATAGGAGAAGCTAATAGAAGAGGAATTTTTGACTTTGGAGAGAATGGATGAAACGGAAGCGAAACAGGAGCTCGAGGCAAAATGGCCCCAACGTAGCTCTTCCCCGGCAGCTCCCGCAGATGATTTAATGCCAGCCCGTATCTAGGGGGATTTAACCACAATTAAAGACACCCTCTTCAAACTAATTGAAGATGTTGCAGACTTCAAGCCTGCTTTAACTCAACTAGCTCGACGAGTTACTGATGTAGAAGCTCGGGTATCTTCACTGAAGCGCAATGTTGACAAGCAGGGCCCTGCTGTGATTGAACTGAGGAGGTCTGTGGCAAAACTAGAGGATCGCCTTGAAGACCTCGAAGGCAGGAATCGCAGAAACAATCTGGTTTTACTTGGACTGCCAGAAGGGGAGGAAGGTCCAAACATGATTGTTTTTTTACAGAAAATGCTGAAAAAAACAGTAGGTCCTTCAGCTAATGGGCCAGAATACATCATTGAAAGGGGGCACAGGGCCTTGAGAGCAAAACCTCCTCCAGCAGACCCTCCGAGGCCTATAATTTTTAAACTCCTGAATTACCTCGATCGAGAGCAAATATTGAGGGAAGCAAGGAAGCTCTCGGCAATCTTCTGGGAGGGCAAGAGACTTCGTCTAGTTCCGGATCTTACTGTTAAAAGCAGGATGGCGAGGGCCAGTTTTTGGCCTATTACGTCCAAGCTTTGGGCTGCCGGAATTAAGCACTGCATGTTATACCCTGCTAAACTGGAAGTTACCCATAAGGAAGGGAAGAAGCTGTTCGAGACACCAGAAGAAGCCCTGAAGGTGTTAAAGGACTTATTTCCGGACCTTTTCCACAAAACCTGAAAGCGCGGCTGCTGGATTAGCTTCCAGAATATTTTGAATGTTGGATTGATTATATTATGGTTTAACTTGGACATTTTTTTTTGTCGAGCATTTTAATGCCAGATTTTTAAGGACACCAAGTTGACATTCTCATTCTTCCTCCTGTTCCCTGTGTTCCCCCTTCCTTTTATCCTTCCCCCCCCTCTCCTCCCCTTCCCTAATTTTTCTACATTTTCGGATTCTTGTACCCTTATATATTTGCTAGGTTTTCATCCTGTTGGGCAACAGTAATGGGTTTAATATGTCTAATGAATACCTTTTAAGACATTATTCACCAGGCCCAGAGGAAGGCGTAAATGGTGTTCCTTATTAATGGATACTACGGGGGATGTGCCCAAAGCAGTGCTTTTGGTAGATGGTGGTTGAGCCGTGGTGGACAATGGGCACCTCCATGTGTATTGGCCTCCTCAGTTAATACGTGGTGATTTAAGGCACTGCAGTTAAGACTAATTGGGCTTGCTCCCCTAGTTAGGCCTACTTGTTCCTCCCCACCTTTTCCTTTGGGGTGCTGAATGAGTACATTACTCGCCCATTAATTGTTTGAATTGTTAAAAATTAATAGATAACAGGCTAGGCCTTATTTTGGAGTTCCAAAATAATTTGTTAAAGGCCTGTATAAAAGAGCTTGATGGCAGAGCTCAACCTAGCTGCAATTTTTCAGTATTTTAGGGCTATCACTCTCAATAGTTACCTACTCAACTAATAGAGAGCTACGGAGATAGTCCTGTATCTAGGTTTGGTTGTTTATTCTTTTGTAGCTAGTTAGGGGATTGATGTGAGTATAGTTCATCGGAGTAGAATACTAAAATGTTATTCAAGACTGTTATTTTATTTCTAGATTTTGTGGAGAGAGGTTAAATAACCAATTTTCTTAAGGTAGTGAGAGGCCCCACCTTCAGAGCATGCCATGGTCCAGCAGATTAGAGGCGGCTTAGGGCTGGGGTTAAGTTTTGTTTTAACGTTTGGGAGAAATGGGTGGGTTTGGACGGTGGGAAAGTTTTTTCCTTTTTACTTCTCGGATGAGTTGGGGTTATTGGGGGTCTGGCAGCCCAACAGTTGAAGTGTTATCTTCCATTATCCGTTATATGGTTTCGGAGCTGAATATAATTTCCTGGAACATAAAAGAGGGAAGGGATAACAAAAAGAGGCACATTGTCCTTAACCATCTGGCGCGTTTTAATCCTTCAATTGTTTTCTTGCAGGAAACACACATGATACCTGAACAATTTTCCCTTTTTAAAAAGAGATGGGTGGGTCAAGTCTTTGGGCGGGTTTTCCACATGTAAAAGGGGGTTGTTCTAGTAGCAAAGCGTTCCCTTTCTGTCAACAGAGGTGATCTCGGACCCAGAGGGAGGTATACCCTTATCGTGGGTAAACTAGCGGTGCAAATGTAGTGTTAGGCTCCATTTACAGGCCCAATCAGGAATCTCCCTCCTTTTATACACAGTTGGCAGTTCTCCTTGTGCTTCTAGCTGATAAACCATTAATTTTAGGTGGGGACTGGAATTTGGTCCAATCAAATTGCCTGGACCGTTCATGGTCTAAAAGCGTTTGCCCGTCCCCCGCACAGACAGCAATGTCTGAGTTTATGACCTCGATAGGTTTGTCTGACCCGTGGCATTTAAATAACTCTAAGGCTAGGGAATATACCTTTTTCTCTTCAGTCCATAAAAGCTATTCTCGAATAGACTATTTTTTAGTAAGCCATCAGCTACTCCCTCTGGTTCACGAGGTCACTATCTTTGGTCGGGTAATTTCTGATCATTCTTCTGTTGGCCTCCGGTGCCGTCCACTTTCCCTGCCACCTAGATCATACTCGTGGTCCCTGAACAATCATTTGCTTAAAGATTCTTCCTAAGAAAAAAGGTTTGTCTCCCCATACGATGCACAGGGGTAATGCCAAACTTCACCCAACAACTAACACACCAAAATCTGGCCAATGGAAAATCATGTACACAAATGCTCACAGCCTGGGAAATAAGATCCCAGACCTGCAGGCAATAATGTCAGAGGCTAAACTGGACATAGTAGCAATTAGTGAGACGTGGTTTCCAGTAACCACACTTGGGAGACTTCAGTACCTGGCTATGTATTGTTCCAGAAGAACCGAGGTGCAAAAAGGGGAGGAGTGGCCCTGTATGTTAATGAAAATATCAAGCTACAGAAATTCAGAATACACATAAGGAGCCAGAAGAACTGTGGGTCACCCTGGAAACAGAAATGAGACAGCCATAAGAATTGGGGTTGTCTACAGGCCCCCAGACCAGGAGGAGGACATAGACACATTACTGTTAGAAGATATACAAAACATGACAGCTAAAGGGAGGTTCTGATAATGGGAGACTTCAACATGCCAGATACAGATTGGTCAATACCAGCAGGAACATCTGCCAGAACTAGACTCATAGTGGATTCCCTGCAGGGGAGGGCCTCAAACAACTGGTACAGCAACCCACAGAGACAGGGCTATCCTAGATCTAGTACTGACTAACAAGAAGGGATCACAGATCTCCAGGTAAAGGTCACCTGGGGCCAGTGACCATCACATGGTATGGTTCAATTTGGCTACTACATCTAAATCATCCCATTCCAAGGCAAAAATATGGGACTTCAGAGGAGCTGACTTTGATAAGATGGCCAACAGAGTTAAGCTAGCCCTGGCAAAAAGAAACACAGGTGAGGAGGTACAGGCAAAGTGGGCAAGCATTAAGGATACAATACTTGAAGCAACATCCCATTGTGTTAGACAGAAAAGGAAGTGCAAAAGAAGAAGGAAACCACTTTGGTTCTCAAATACAGTAGCAGAAAAGGTCAGAGCCAAAAGGCTGGCCTTCAGAAAATATAAAGAACACAAGCGGGATGAAGATAGGGAGGCATACCAAACTGCCCTAAGGGAAGCAGGTAAGGCAGTAAGGCAGGCAAAGTCCCAAACTGAGGAAACACTAGCACGAACAGTAAAAGAAGGTGACAAGACTTTCTATAGATACATTAGTGAAGGAGAAAGTCCAGAAAGTATTGCTAAGCAATGGAGAAAAGGGCATGTGAGGAGGAGGACCCTGTAAAGGCATCTATCCTAAATAGATACTTTTGCTCAGTATTTACTGAAGAGAAGGTAGGGCAGGGCCCACAGCTCAGCATCATGGACACAGGGGAGGGAGGTGAGCACTACTCCCTTCACAAAAGAAAGGGTCCTACAAGGCTTGCTAAGCTCAGGGTGAATAAGGCAATGGGACCTGATGGCATACATCCCAGGGTACTTAGGAGCTAAAGGAGGAACTAGCAGAGCCATTAGCAGAATTGTTTAGTGAGTCTCTGAGCACAGGAGAGGTCCCAGAAGACTGGAGAAGGGCTCATGTGATCCCTGCTACACAAGAGTGGTAGCAGGAGGAGGCGGGGAACTACAGACCGGTCAGTCTTACCTCAGTAGTGGGCAAGATTATGGAGGCACTCCTTAAGGAAAGGATAGTGCAACACCTGGAATCCATGAGGGCACAGGATCCAAGACAGCATGGGTTTACAAAAGGAAGGTCCTGTCAAACTAATCTCATAGATTTCTTTGACTGGGTAACCAGAGTGGTGGACCAAGGGGGAGCAGTTGATGTCACCTACCTTGACTTCAGCAAAGCTTTTGACACTGTTCCACATAGAAGATTGATAAATAAGCTAGGTAGGCTCGGGGTGGGTCAGAAGTTGGTCAACTGGGTGGCAAACTGGTGGACTGGCAGAAAACAGAGAGTGGTGGTAAATGGTATACAGTCAGAAGAGATGCAAGTCACAAGTGGGTACCTCAGGGATCAGTCCTGGGGCCAGTCCTATTCAACATCTTCATTAGTGACCTCTGAGATGGACTAGAGGGTAAGGCTTGTCTGTTTGCAGATGACACCAAGATCTGCAACAGAGTAGATGATCCAGATGGGGTGGGCAGAATGAGAAGAGATCTGGATAAACTAGCAGAATGGTCAGAAGAGTGGCAACTGGGATTTAATGCAAAGAAGTGCAAAATCATGCACATAGGGAAGAGAAACCCTGAAGCCACTTATAGGCTGGGAGGGAGTTGCTAGCAGTCACAAAGGAAGAAAGAGACTTGGGCATCATCATCACTGATGACCTAAAATCATCAAGCAGACCTCTAAAGCAGTAGGTAAGGCTAGGGGGGTGTTAGGGTGTATTAGTAGGGTATCACAAGTCGTGGAGGAGAGTAATAATCCTCTGTACAAGACATTGGTTAAGCCCCATCTGGAGTACTGCGTGCAGTATTGGAGCCACACCTTCCAGAGGACATTAACCAAATTGAGGCGGTCAGAGAAGGGCAGCCAAAATGGTGCAGGGACTGCATCAGAAGACATAGAGGACAGATTAGCGAAGCTCAATATGTATACCCTTGAGCAAAGGAGGGAGAGAGGTGATATGATCGAGACATTTAAACACCTTAAGGGCATAAACAAGGTGAAAGAGTCTAACATGTTTAAATATAAGAAAAATAGCAGGACAAGAGGACACAGCATGAGATTAGAGGAGGCCGATTAAGGGGAATGTGAGGAAATTCTTTTTCACAGAAAGGGTGGTAGATGCATGGAATGGCTTACCACAAGAAGTGGTGGCTATGAATACAGTGCAGGGCTTCAAACAGGCATGGGATAGGCATAAGTGAACAATACAAATGACTATGAATAGATAGGTCACTGACAGAGCAAAGGCCGATGGCACATTTATAAGGTAGAAAAAGAAATGGGCAGACTGGATTGGCCTTGCGGTCCTTATCTGCCATCAACTTCTATGTTTCTATGTTTCTATGTTTCATATGAGAAATTCAGAATTTTTATGCTTCAAACTATTGAAGTGAACTGGGGATCTCTTCAGGCAGTTGACCGAGTGTGGGCGGCGCTGAAGGCCACATGGAGAGGTGAATTCATCAGATTGGCGACAATCCGCAAAAAGAAAATTACACGTACAGTAGTGGACTGTCTGAATAGAATTAGGACTTTAGATGCCATAGACGGAGATCTAGATCTCCTCCCAGAAACAGAACTTGCTTTCGCTAAGAGTTTGGTATGAGACAACCATGAAGAGAAGGTAGAAAGATCTGCTTCTAATTTGAGGGTTCTTACATAGGACAAGGTAGTAAAGCTGGGAAGATGCTGGCCTGGCAGTTGAAAAGAAGGGCAGCAGAAAGGTGGGTTGCTTCCTTAAAACATCCCCAGACAGGCGATACAATCTAGGCCCCGAGGATATTTTAAAGCTTTTGCTGGCTTCTATAAGAATTTATATCTGAGTGAGCCATTATCCTCAGAGGCGCTTTTAGAATGAGAGAGTTCCTTACAGATATCCCTTTCCTCAACTCCCCGGACCTCAGTTTGAGTTAGAGGCCCCCATAAGACTGAAGAAATCTCACAAGCCATTGATGCTTTGAAACTTGATAAAGCACCGGCCCGGATGGATTCTGACTTTGTTCTATAAGACCTTTAAAGAGATCCTTGTCCCGTTATTACGGCAATTGTTTACTTTTTGGTGCGAGGAAGGGATCAAGGATCATTCTCTTTTTGAGGCAAGGATTATTCTTTTGCCAAAACCAGATAAATCCCTGGACCTTGTGGCGAACTATAGGCCAATATCTTTATTAAATGTTGATGTAAAAATTTTTGCTAAGATTTTAGCCAATAGGTTAAAATCAGTATGGATAGGGCTATTAAGCCCGAGCAGAAGTTAGGTTTGTGGCCGGGCGCTCCTCAGCAGACCACTTTAGAAAGTTGTTTTATTTAATACATGAATCCACGAGCCCAGATAAAGAAGCCTCTCTAGTCACTTTAGACGTGGAGAAGGCATTCGATAGGGTGGAATGGGAGTTTATGTTCGAGGTGCTCTCTAAATTTGGCATCCCAGACAATTTTTTGGGCTATATTAAGGTTTTGTATACATGTCCCTCAGCGAGGATTTCCTGTAACAACCTGATATCATCTCCCTTTAGATTAATGCGAGGAACCCGACAAGGGTTCCCCCTTTCACCATATTTATTTAATTTATATTTGGAGCCCCTAATCAGAGCAATTAAGATGGATACTGGTATCCAGGGGGTATGTATCCAAAATGATGAGTTTAAGGTGTCAGCTTTTGCAGACGACCTACTAATCCATATATGGCATAGCCAGATCTCTCTCCCACAGTTTTTTTCCACTATCTCACGATTTTCAGAGTTTTCTGGCTATAAGCTTAATAACAGTAAAACATTAGTTTACCCATTATCCCCTCACCTACAACGAACTTGGTGTTCCTCTCTGGGCCTGTCCTGGCAGACTAGCTTTCTTCCATACTTAGGTATTAAAGTCTTGAAAGACCTAACACAATTATATGAGTTAAATCTCAAACCCTCCTCAAATTGATTAGAACGATCTCAGCAGGTGGACCCAACTCCCACTTTCCTTTTGGGGAGAGTTAACACAATTAAAATGATGATCTTGCGAAAGTCTCTTATTATCTTTTTAATCTTAACATATATCTGCCAAAGTCCTTTTTTGACCTTTGTCATAAATATTGCACTGATTTTATTTGGAATGGTAAACCCCCTCGTCGGGCCTACTGAAAGCTTGCCCGACGTAGGAAAGAAGGAGGCCTGCAGGTGCCCGATTTTATATATTTATTATTTAGCAAGCCATATGGCGAGGTCGGCCCAATGGGTGTCTGACACTCTGGCATCTTCAGCAAGCGGTGCCTTAGATGAGTTGATGGCTCAAACTGTTAAGTTGGATCTAGAGCCCTCCTCTTCTCTCCTGGTGCAGAATCCCATCTAAACATAAAGATACCCCCTTGGCTGGGATATTAAAGCCCTTCTTCAACTTTACTCGTTGCTAAATATCCTTTTAAAAGGATTTGTCCATAGCCCTTCATAACCCGAACTTACTAATTGGCAATCGGCCAATAAAAAGGAGAGTAGGTAATTCCTCTAATAAACTAAGAATTGCTGATTTTGTGTCGGGCGGATACCCGGTTTCTCTTCCAGAATTGATGGAGAAGTTTACAGTAAATCCCAAGGATGGATTTCGGTTATACCAAATTCAAAACTGTGTTCACTCATTTCTGAAAGGTGGTCAAGGGCAGGAGCAGGCAGGGATCTTGATAGCGAAGATAAAAGTCCTCGCTTCATCCAACAAAGCAATTTCTAAAATTTACAAACTTATTCTCTCCTTAAGAGAGTCCAAGGCCTCTCCTGCCCCACATTACTGGAAAGTGAACTTGTTTCCAAATTGGCCAGATGAGACCTGGATAAGAGTTTGGCGGGATTTATACAATTGTATTAAGCAAGACAGATTAAGAGGCCTACAATTTAACATTTTGCATAACTTGTACCTTTCTCCGGCTAAGCTTTCACGCATATACAAAAACAGATCTCCTAAATGCCAGGATTGTGGCAATCCCTGGGCTACCACTTCACACAAACTTAAGTAACTAAGTTCTGGGATTCTATCCATATATGGATGGTCCCTTTCTGTGATGTAGTGGTATATTTCAATCTCGAGACCTGCGTTCTGGGCAATTTGACCAACATTTCGTCTGTAGCCCATAAACGCCAGTTAGCATTAATATCCTTAGTGGCTAAATTGTTACTTCTTCACTACTGGTGTAGAGAGGGTACACCCTCATGCAAGGAATGGTGGGACGCTTTTCTGGAGGCCTTAAATGCAGAAAGAATGGTGGCCTCTATTTTAACTCAGGAGAAAAATTTGACAAATGTTGGGGCAACATATTTTGATTATTAAAGGCCAATAGGTTAGTAGCACAATTGCCATAGCTCTGCACTGATAACTTAAAGGGAAAGGGTGACTTAACCCTTTGCCTTACATTATTGGAAGTTATGGAATGAAGTGGCCTAGGGAACTATTATTCCCTTCTCCTATGCAGTTTAGTCCATTTTTTCTCCCTTTTTGTCTGTTCTACTTTTTCCCTACTACCATATATTTCCAATCCGCCCTACTAATTTTTATTCAAATTCTTATTTCGTTTCCGTTCTTTTACTTAGGGCAGTTCTAAAGGGATCACCACTTTGGGCCATATTTCCCTTCCCTTTTTTTTATTTCATAGTGATCCCTATGGAATCATGATTAAATCTTAACATCCCTCCATTTGTTGGGCTGCCAGACCTAGAGGTGGGGGGTTCGGGGTTGGTAGGGTTTTATTTTCTTTTCTTTTCTTTTTATCGTATTGTATCCCACCTTATTTACCAATGTAAGAGATGTAGTGTGTTCGATGATGATGTATAAAGTCTGTTATTAGTGAAATAAAGTACAGTTATTTGCAAAAAAAAAATAATGTTTACATTGTAGTATCATTTCTATTCTGGGGTCCATTTCAAGGGACTTACTCAGGTTTTCTACAAGTAATGTCGCAGTACCTTGCACCAGAAATTTTGCTTTCTGCTTTTCCAGCTATTTTTTAAGTAGGCATGTCAGGGGCATAACCTGACTCAGATTGGCATTGTCTGCATTCATTTTCCTATTGACTTCCTCAAAGGTCTGAAGAACCTGGCACAACTGTGCTAACAGGTTCCACTGGGTGGAAATGAGATGCACGTCCCCTTTTCCTATGGAGTGATTCATCGTGTACTGATGCACTGCTCTATGCTGCTCAAGGACCCATTGGACCATATAAAAGATGGAATTCCACCTGGTAACTACCTCCTGCTTTTGTTGATGTCGTAGAAGGCTATTGTCCTTTTGCAGCTGCCACAATATGTTGCTTGCTTTGGCAGAATGACTGAAATTTCCACAGATCTCGCGTGCAACACTAAGGGCATTCTGAATGCTTCTGTCATCCTGGAAAAAATCATGTACTAAGAGACCGAAGGTGTGAGCAATGCATTTTTGCTTAAAGTTGAACCAGCATGATATTCTTTGGTGATTTGCATATACAGTCCATGATGCTTTGCATTATAGAAGTATGTGTGATTCTGTATTTCTTTGAATCTTGGCTTCCCAACCAATGCCCTTTGGGCTAACCATTGTCTCAGTGCTTGTACACAGAGGTTCTTTGTCTTTTAGCTTGTTTTTTGTTTTTATTGTTTTTATTGGGCTCACCACAACATTACCCAGATAGACCACCTTAGGGTAGCTGGTTCATTCCACTGGGGTGTCACACAGATTAGGCACATTGATGAGTCCTGCTAGGATGAAACACGTGTATATGTCTTCTGTTGGCACCCTTTGCAGGCTGTGTAAGAGGCCTTTCGGCACCATGCATTTTTGCTTAAGGTTGAACCAGCATAATATTCTGTGGTGATTTGCATATACAGTCCATGATGCTTTGCATTATAGGAGTATGTGTGATTCTGTATTTCTTTGAAACTTGGCTTCCCATCCAATGCCCTTTGGGCTAATCATTGCCTCAGTGCTTGCACACAAAGGTTCTTTGTCTTTTAGCTTGTTTATTGTTTTTATTGGGCTCACCACAACATTACCCAGATAGACCATCTTAGGGTATCTGGTTCATTCCACTGGGGTGTCACACAGATTAGGCACATTGATGAGTCCTGCTAGGATGAAACACGTGTATGTGTCTTCTGTTGACACCCTTTGCAGACTGTGTGAGAGGCCGTTCAGCACCATGCATTTTTGCTTAAAGTTGAACCAGCATAATATTCTGTGGTGACTTGCATATACAGTCCATGATGCATTGCATTATAGGGGTATGTGTGATTTTGTATTTCTTTGATACTTGGCTTCCCAGTCAATGCCCTTTGGGGTAACCATTTCTTCAGTGCTTGCACACTGAGGTTTTTTGTCTTAAAGCAAAGTATGTGCATATACCCACCATTCTTCACAGGACGTACAGTCATAGCCCTGTTACTAGATACAACAAATCCTGGAGAAAGGCCATGAAGAGTGAGCCATTCAGCAAAGTGTCGTCTTAGTTCCTGCAAGAGGTTCACTGCAGCATGATCTTTTGACTCAAAACTATTAATACACAAGGGTGCCTTCTTCTTAAATGCTGTGGTTGAGTCTGAGACAGAAAATGAGGCAGAGGAATGATAGAAGGAGGCCCAGTGAGCAGCTATGGTTATGTAGTTAATGGTTTGGTCACTAGTGCACATGTTGGTTGTAATACGGATTTGTGGCCCTGCTGCTAGCTTCAAGTCCTGCGCCACTTTCTCACACAATTCATGATACTACTTTTGTGGCAAAGTATTCCTGGATGGTATTTACTATCATGGCACTGTAATCTGCATTAGTTGCTTAAAACCAATGGACTCAACAAAAGAGAAGGGATGCAGGTCTAGTGCTGTCATTTCTGCTATGACCTTGTTTAATTTTTGGGCACTGGATGACTGGGTTCTTATTTACATGCCCTTTGAAATTACTCTTGCATGGTTAACTATTTCGATTTTGGGCCTTCTCTGCTCTGAAAAGAGCAGACCAAATTAAATGGAGGAGAACTGTCAGATGCTAGGGTGCCTGATAGTGATGGTGAATTGCATGTTTGGCTTCTTTGGCTGTGGGGCAATGAAAACTAATTGGCAATGCTACTTGCTTTGGTTACGGAAGAAGAATCGTCAAGTCCCTGTCATCCAATGCCTCATCTTCTATCACACCACTCAACAGTGGCATCACATCTTTTCTGCATAACATAGGGTGCATTCTCTTGTGTCTTATCAATATTGATGTGCCAAGGTGATTCTCTGGTCTCCTCTTGCTTAGACCAGCTTTACAAATAGTGTATATTGCACAGCAGATATTTTGGGAGTCAATACAAGAGTAATTCCAGACCCAAGAGGTGGCCTTTTTGGTTTTACCTCCAGGAATAAATAGCTCTTCTGTAGCACTGGTAACAGCACTTACATCATGAGTCCTGTCACCATTATTGTTTTCTTTCTCTAAAATAACAATGTCAGTGGGGGAGACATGATGATCTTCTTTGTCACCATCTCCTTTGGGGTTAAACCCACCCAATGACCCATCTCCAAAAATGTCTTTGAATTCTCTCCCACACTACATCACTAGGCCAGGCAAGGCAAATTTTATTTATACGGCGCCCAATCCCAGAGGCTCTGGGTGCCTTACAGAGAAATACAATGAGACAGGCAATAAAACAATTAAAATAAGATTACATTAATACAATTACAAATCAGTAAAATACAAATTAGATTAAAAAGCTTTCACGATGCCATAATCAAGGACTGACCAAAGATGAGATGTAATTCAGTAGTCATTAAAAGACAGGCAAAAGAGGTGGGCCTTCAGCCTCCACTTAAACACCTCTACCAAGGGGGCCTCCTGGACTGCAGATGGGAGCAAGTTCCACAGGGTCGGCCCAGAAATGCTAAAAGAACAATCTCCCAAGGTCCCGAGTTGAATCCTTTTGAATATCCAGGAGACTCCTAGAGGAGAAGGAGTGGAGGGAGTAAGCAGAGGTCACCGGTGTCAGGAACTCCGATAGATAGCAAGGACCCAGTTCGTATAGGGCCTTAAAGGTGAGAAGGCCCACTTTGAAAAGGACCCACCACCTGACTGGCAGCCAGTGCAGGGCACGCAGAACCAGGGTTACATGACTGGACCTTGAAAGACCCTTCAGCAACTGAGCTGTTGCATTCTGTACCAGCTGTAGTCAGTGGAGGGTCCTTCCCATGATCTTGAAGTACAGAGTATTGCAGTAGTTGAGCCTGATGGAAACAAAGACATGTACTAGCATCGGCTGATCTTCAGGCAGAATGAGGGGCTTAATCCACGCAATGTTCCACAGATGGTAAAAACCACTGCTAACTACAGACAACACCTGCTCTTCAAAAGTCAATCTGCTATTAAGGATCATGCCTAGATTTTGCACCCTCAATGAAGCCACCAACGGGATGCAACTAATAGGCCTTCCAGTCCCAAAAGTGGTCCAGAGTCAGATGACTCAGACCCATTGTCAGTGGGCACAAAGTTGTTACCACTGCTGTTATGGTCCATGCTGAAGTCTGACTAGTGAGATGATGATTGAGACAATGGTGCATTAAATGCACAAATACTCATCCTTTCAGTGCCTCTCTGGGTGATGACATGCACTACTTTGGTTCTCTTAATAATGGTGCCTTTACTGCCATGCTCCTTACTCCTCTTGCATGGTGCAGTAGCATCCATGGTTCTCTTTTTTGATACTGCCTTGACTTGATGTTCCAGCACCAGCACCTGGGAATGTATCACTTACAGGGCTACAGAAAGGGATGTGCACTTGCCATCTCGCTCACAGACTCTGACTCTTTTGAGTTGTTTTCCAGCAAGGATTGTTCTGGGCCACTTTTGGGGCTGGAAGGCCTGTTAGTTGCATCTTGCCCCCTCCTGTTACTTTTTGTGTTAAACAATTCAGACAGTTTCCTTGCACTTGTTTGTTTAGTTTTCTCCATGGTTTGTAAACAGGAAATGACCAAGAAAACTAATACAATGAAATACAAACAATGTTAGGTGATTCAAAAGTAAAGCACACACACACAGATAAGGATGTTGATCAATAGGGAGTGGCTAGCTCAAGCAGGTTAAAAAGCATACCACTAGCCACCAAGCTGTGACAAGTAGTCTAGCAGCAATGATAACAGGATCACAAATGTCCATAGCAGCCCCAGCACCACAAGCAGCAGTGCAGCAGTCACCAAGGTGCCAAATTTAGTAATTGATGTGCAAATCACCACAGAATGTTATGCTGGTCCAACTTTAAGCAGAATTGCATGGTGCCGAAAGGCCTCTCACACAGTTTGCAAAGGGTGCTAACAGAAGACATAGACACGTGTTTCATCCTACCAGGACTCATCAGTATGCCTCATCTGTTTAACACCCCAGTGGACTGGACCAGCTACCCCTAAGGCAGTGTGCCTGGGATATATTGTGGTGAACCCATTAAAATAAAAACATTTAAAAGACAAAGAACCTCTGTGCGTAAACACTGAGGCAAGGGTTACCCCAAAGGGCATTTGGCTGGGAAGCCAAGTTTCAAGAAAATACAAAGTCACACATGCCCCCACAATGCAAAGCATCATGGGCTGCATATGCAAATCACCACAGAATGTTATGCTGGTCCAACTTTAAGCAGAATTGCATGGTGCCGAAAGGCCTCTCACATAGTTTGCAAAGGGTGCTAACAGAAGACATAGACACGTGTTTCATCCTACCAGGACTCATCAGTATGCCTCATCTGTTTAACACCCCAGTGGACTGGACCAGCTACCCCTAAGGCAGTGTGCCTGGGATATATTGTGGTGAACCCATTAAAATAAAAAAACATTTAAAAGACAAAGAACCTCTGTGCGTAAACACTGAGGCAAGGGTTACCCCAAAGGGCATTTGGCTGGGAAGCCAAGTTTCAAGAAAATACAAAGTCACACATGCCCCCACAATGCAAAGCATCATGGGCTACATATGCAAATCACCACAGAATGTTATGCGGGTCCAACTTTAAGCAGAATTGCATGGTGCCGAAAGGCCTCTCACACAGTTTGCAAAGGGTGCTAACAGAAGACATAGACACGTGTTTCATCCTACCAGGACTCATCAGTATGCCTCATCTGTTTAACACCCCCAGTGGACTGGACCAGCTACCCCTAAGGCAGTGTGCCTGGGATATATTGTGGTGAACCCATTAAAATAAAAAAACATTTAAAAGACAAAGAACCTCTGTGCGTAAACACTGAGGCAAGGGTTACCCCAAAGGGCATTTGGCTGGGAAGCCAAGTTTCAAGAAAATACAAAGTCACACATGCCCCCACAATGCAAAGCATCATGGGCTGCATATGCAAATCACCACAGAATGTTATGCTGGTCCAACTTTAAGCAGAATTGCATGGTGCCGAAAGGCCTCTCACACAGTTTGCAAAGGGTGCTAACAAAAGACATAGACACGTGTTTCATCCTACCAGATGAATTTGTATTTTCTTGAAACTTGGCTTCCCAGCCAAATGCCCTTTGGGGTAACCCTTGCCTCAGTGTTTACGCACAGAGGTTCTTTGTCTTTTAAATGTTTTTTTATTTTAATGGGTTCACCACAATATATCCCAGGCACACTGCCTTAGGGGTAGCTGGTCCAGTCCACTGGGATGTTAAACAGATGAGGCATACTGATGAGTCCTGGTAGGATGAAACACGTGTCTATGTATTCTGTTAGCACCCTTTGCAAACTGTGTGAGAGGCCTTTCAGCACCATGCAATTCTGCTTAAAGTTGGACCAGCATAACATTCTGTGGTGATTTGCATATGCAGCCCATGATGCTTTGCATTGTGGGGGCATGTGTGACTTTGTATTTTCTTGAAACTTGGCTTCCCAGCCAAATGCCCTTTGGGGTAACCCTTGCCTCAGTGTTTACGCACAGAGGTTCTTTGTCTTAGTAATTGATGACTGATTATTTTCTTATTTTCTTCTACTATGGTCACAGTGCTTCTGTATGCTGCATTCACTTGTGTAGTGCTGCTTTCTGCTGTATTACCATCAGATTACTCCTGCTGTGAGTTTGTGGTTGTAGGTAGTGTGTTGGGACACCAGGTAACACTCCTTCTCCCTGTTACTTCATCAGATGACATCACTGTATCCCTGACTAGCCTGGATGGCGTATGGCAAGCCACTACCTAGAGGGTATGGACACTCAGTGCTTGAAAATGGACACAATTCATAGCAAGATGGCAATCAACCCTTGGAGTAATGTACTGCACTATATGGCATTGAAATATTTTTTTGTTTCTATTGAAAAATGGACTGGCTAGCCCGGAAGGCTTATGGCAAGCCACTACCCAGGGAAGGCACTAGTCTGGCAACAGTGGCAGGTGCTCGATGATGGAGATAATCACAATAAGATGACAAAATGCCCTTGGAGTAATGATCTACACTATTTGGCATTTAAATATGTGATTTTTTCTATTGAAAAATGGAATGGCTGGTCCGGATGGCTTATGGTAAGCCACTACCCAGGGAAAGGCACTACTCTGGCAGTAGTGGCAGGTGCTCAGAATGGAGATACAATAATTCATAGCTGCATAATGACACTGACTGATGGAACTATGGGGCACTGTATGCGAGTACCAGGTTGGAGTCCTCTGGCCCTAACACACACACATTCACTAGTTGACTATGTTTTATTGTTGTTTTTCTTTCCTGTTTTATTTTCCTTCTCTAACTCTGTTAAAGTCCTCTATTCTTCTTTTTCTTTTTTTTTCTTCTACCACGCAAGAAAACATTGCAGCAAGAAAACTAAAGAGACAAGCCTGTACCGGCCCACTCCAAACCACCTACTCAGCTTCCACTTTCTTTTTCTGTTTTGTCCTTTTTTTCAAATTTTTTTTTAAAGTTTTGGTTTGACTCCTGAGTCCCCCTGGAGAAGCCTACCACCCACCCAGGAGTAATAATGAAGTCAAAATGATGCCCCTTCTAACACACACACAGTCACAGAGTGGACTTTGCTTTCTTGTTGTTCTTTTCCTTCACTCTTCTTTTTAAGGCTGCAGTGGGCGGAGCCCTGAAAACCTCTTGCTATCAAAAAACGTCTCAGCATTCTTTATGACCAAACAACATGTTGGAGTTGCACCACAGTTGCCTCCGCATCTGTGAAGCACTCCACTTGCACTGCACTATTTTTTACTTTTAAAAAATTAGAGGCACCCTGATCGTGACACTGGGGATGGGAACCCCAGTGTCATTCTTATGTTCTGAGGGGTGGGGTGTTGGGTGCTGAGAGGGAGGGGTAAATGGGGGGATAACTCTTATTTTAAGAAAAAAAACAAACAGCAGTCATGGCAGAACATGGCACACTCCACCATGTGCAAGATGGCTACTGTACTCTACTGTGCATGTGCTAGTAGTAATACATGCACAGTAGAATGCAGTGGCCATCTTGCATATGGCGGAGTGTGCCATTTTCTGCTGTGACTGCATTTGTTTTTTTCTTTAAAATTAGAGCTATCCCCCCCACCTGACCCTCCCTCTCAGCATCCACCACCCACCACTAAACACAAGAGTGACACTAGGTGTCCAATCCCCAGTGTCCCAATGCGGAATCCTCAATGTTTGTTTCTTTGTTTAAACCAACCCCCACTACTGCGTATATGTGGTAATTTCTTCTTTAAAAAATAAATATGTGTATATGTATATATATATATATATATACATAAAAACACCTGACTCCCTCTCAGCACCCCCAAAACATAAGCATAACACTGGGTGTGCCCAATCCCCAGTGCCCTGATGAGGAATCCTTTGTGTGTTGTTGTTTTTAAAAACCTATGAAAGAAAACCATCCATCAATGCCTTTTGCCCAACCTTCCCACTTAGCACACACCACTCACTCCCCAAGCCCTTACTTACTATCATGGGTCCAATGCTGTAATCCTCTCTGGATCACAGTCACATCTACATTCTTCAAAGCTGGACTGCAAACTGAAGAAGCGGTATGTGGTTCAATGTATTTCAATGAGATTTGAACTTAGTGCATAACTTGGGCATTTTGCATATTGTGGCTCAAATTTTCAACATGACTTCTTGGGACCCTACCTCATGAATGATTGCACTGTCATTAGGTAGATCTGTCCCAAAAGGTGATTTCACAGCTCATGCATGAAATCACGTTTTGGGCAGGAGTTGAACATTTTTTCTTCCCTATTCATAAGGTGTGGTCATAAGAAGGTTATGATGGAAATTTGGTGTCAAAATATTAAAAAAAAAAAAGTTATGAGCCTACATTGAATTTTGCAAATGCAGGCTCATAACTTTGATAATTTCCATTATTTTTCCCCAAATTCACAACATAGCCTTATCTTTACAGACCCTCATAAGTGTGACAGCTGTCATTTTTCAAATCCTGGCCAAAATGTTTTTTTTTGCTTCACAAAAGTTGATTTTACGGTCCATGCATGAAATCACCTTTCAGGTAGGAATTGAAAATTTTCTCTATCATTGTTCATGAGGTGGGGTTATAAGAAGGCTATGTTGAACATTTGGTGTAAAAATATTTAAAAACAATAAAGTTATGACCGTACATTGAATTTTGTGAACATAGGTTTATAACTTTAGTAATTTTCTATATTTTTAACCCAAGTTTACAACATAGCCATATCATTACAGCACCTCATGAATGTGATAGCTGTCATTTTTCAAATCCTGGCCAAACTTTTTTTTTTACATCCCGATAGGTGATTTCATGGTCCCTGCACGAAATCATCTTTCAAACAGGAGTTGAAAATTTTCTCTGACCTTATTCATGAGTCAGGGTCATAATAAGGCTATGTTTTAAATTTGGTGTAAAATATTTTTTAAAATAACAAAGTTATGAGGCTACATTGAATTTTGCAAATGCAGGCTCATAACTAGAGCTACAGTGAAATCTTAATTTGCAGGCGAAATTGCTGAGCATACATCAATTTTGCCCTGCATAGCCCTTTGCATAATTTTTTAAAATTACCCAGAATTCAACATTTGTGACTTCACCTTGCTTTGGGGACTTTTAAGTGCAAATTGCACATAAAACCCCAAAGCGGGTAGAGGTTACAAATTGTGAATCCCCCCAACATCACCCCTGATCCATCCCTGGTGTCTAGTGGCCCCCCCACCGATCACCAGTCACCTCCCAGTTTTAAAAGTATGTAGATATATATATATATATATATATATATATATATACTGTATATGTATGTATTACTGTTGCAGTTGCACCAGTATAATTAGTGTTGCCCGGCCACTTCTATGTTAAACCCCAAAATTTGCACTTTAATAACTTTGTCACCATATGACTGATTTGCCTGAAATTTTGCATGTGTGGTGGGGGCACCACAGATCTCTGGATCTGGCAAGATGTGATACTGTTGGATGAGCAGTTGCAGAGCTGCAGAATGGCAAAAATGGGGTTTTGCATGTTTTCTTGCTCATGGCTACAGCCCACATGCTTTGTCTGTTTGGTCTGGAATCTTCAAGGAAGATGTCGTCTGGGTCACTGATGTGCCTTTTCAAGATTTGGTGGAAAAAATATTAATCCGTTCAAAAGTTATTCAAAATTTTAATTTTCCCATTATAGTCAATGGGAAAAATATATATGTGCCTCTCGAAAGCACCTGGTACTGTCATGACAGCACATTTTACTGTTGTAAATGCCCTCAGTAGTGTAGTGCTGCATCATCTTGTTTTCAGTTAGCGGCAGGCAAAAGTGACTCAAATTAAAAATGTATAGCCCCCAGGTAAATGCTGTCAGTTGTGTTTACCTAATCAAGGGCTGAGGAACACACTGGGGCATCAGATTTGCAATCTGACCCCCAGAAATGCCTTTTCCAGGATCAGGACCCCGTAGTTTTGCAAATTGAAAAAGAAACAGTTGCAGCACTTTCGCAATTGTGAAAATGTCGCACTTGTTTCTTTCACAATTTGTGACAACTGTTGCAATTTACGGCACTACTTCATGCCTATTCTCTTGTTAAAAATAAAACAACATAAAAAAAAAAAATTTTTCTGGTCACTTTTTTTCCAAAATAATGGAAGCACCTTCTTCCTTGGTCCTCATTTAGGTAAACACCTTCTGGTGTTCACCTAATAAAAGGAGATTTTTTTTTCCTTTTTATGGCTTTGAGGGGGCTAAGACATGTTTTAAAATTGTAAATTGTTTTCTGCCAATATCAGGGTGCCCAATCCCCATGTCAGTGCCAGGAATTTCCCCCTCCAACCAGCACCACTGATGTGGCACACTAGGAGCCCAACCCATTGTGCCCAAATGTTTTTTTTTTTTGATTATCTATTAAAGAAAACCATCCCCCAACATCTTTTATCTTCTATGCAGACTCCTGCATCAACATTTTCAATGCAGAATCCTGCATTAAAGTAGTCTGCCCCCCCAATTTCTCACTGACAATGGGGTGCCCAATCCCTGTGTCGTTATGCCTCCCCCCTCACACACACACTTATGTGGCACACTTGGAGTCCACCCCAGTGTACCCAGATAAATTCTTACAACTTTTATCTTTCCAACACTGGGATGCCCACTCCCAGTGTCGGATGCCCCCTAAGCCTGCTTTCTTTGCTGATGGGGTTGCTCAATCCCTCTGTCGGCAGCATGTATCCACCCCAAAACTCAAGTGGCACACTGGGAGCCCACCCCAATGTGCCCAAAAGTCTATATATATTTATTTAACCTGTTAAACAAAGAAAACCATTCCCTGACATGTTTATTTTATTTTAACCTGTAAAAAAGAAAACTATCCCTCATTTTCTTCCCAACCCACTCCCCATCCCCACCTCCCACTGATCACACAATCCCTGCACCCCACCCTTACCCATACTTACCTCCAGAGGTCAAAAGCAGCTATCTTCTCTGGACGGGACACGCCTGCACTCTTCAAAGTTGAACTCTGAACTGAGGAATCAAGGTAAGCACCATATAAATATAATGGCATTCAGGGGTTCTACTTAGGTTGATATCTCAGCCATTTTAGGAATTTTTACCAAATTTTCAGCATGGGGTTCTTGGGACTCCGTCTCATGAGCACTGCCACTGTCATCTCATTAACTGGACCCAAAAGATGATTTTGCAGTCACTGCATGGAATCACCTTTCAGGACCAATTAATGAAATGAGAGTGCCAGTGTTTATGAGGTGGGGTTCGAAAAAGCCCATGTTGAAATATATTAAACAAATTCCCAAAAATGATCTGCATTATAGAGCATGCATTGCACAGTTTCTACGCAGTGCATAACTTCACCAATTTTTTATATTTCACTCCAGATTTTCAACATTGCCATTTTACACCTCCTTATGAACAGTACAGCTGTCATTTTTACATCCTGCCTGAAATGTTTTTTTGCACCTGTGGCGCAGAATGGCACGGTCTGTCTGCAAAATCAAATTTTGGGATGGAGTAAGAAAATCACAGCAACACTGTTCATGAGGGGAGGTCCCAAAAACCTCATGTTGAAAATATGATAAAAAATTTCCCCAAAAATGGCTGCGTTATGAGCATGTGTTGTGCAGTTTCTATGCACGCTTGTAAGTTCGGCAATTTTTCATATTTTCACTCCAGATTTTCAACATTGCCATTTGTTCACACCTCCTCATGAACAGTATAGCTATTTTTCAGATCCTGTCCAAATTGTGTTTTTTTTTGCACCTGTGCCACAGAATGGCACAGTCGCTGTGCGGAATCAACTTTAGGGACAGATTAACAAAATCACTGTGCCAGTGATCATGAAGGGAGGTTCCAAAAAAGGCTATGCTGAAAATTTGGTTCAAAATTCAAAATATCACCTAGTTATGAGCGTTCACTGTGCAATTTCTTGCAACATTTTTATATGATAACACTGCCCATGGCACTTTTGACACCATGGCTCAAAAACGGTTTGAGATACAGATTTTTCTGTTCACAGCTTAGTCCACCTTTAGGTGGTCTAAGCATGCAGGGATGTTTCAAAGTAATGAATACAACCGCAATGGAAATTTTTCATAGTTGCTATGATTACTGAGATATTGGCAAATTAGTATTCCAAGTGTTCATTTTCATGATTCTAGGCCTATCTTATGTCCCTGTACTTATGTGTAAGTGGGAGCACAGGGCACAGAGGACCCATGCTACCACATATGCATACTGTACCATTAAGTAAAAATTTGCCTCGTTAAGGGAGCGTGGAGCCCCTGTGCTCCCAAAACCACATACCACTTACCATTTATATTATATTTTCTCAAAAAGAAGGGCAATTCATTGCAAAAACTCCATTAATGCATCAGTTAGGGTTGATAGTGCAGCAATGAAAGTTTGGCTATTTGGTGTTGGGTTACCAACCCTACCACCCCACCACCACCACCTTCACACACCAACAGGCATTGGGGTGTGCTTTGGGGTCATCAGGCTTAAGTCTCACCCCATTCTCTGATACTACAACACCTCAGCTGGTTTATAAATGGAATGGGGTGAGAGTTAGGCCCGATGACCCCAACACACACCCCAACACCTCTTGTTCGTTTCTTTCACTGTTAAGCTGTAAAATAGAAGGACAGCAGAATTAGGAGAGGTAAGGCTTGCTGTTTACCATCATCCCACCCCACAACCACCAACCTAGTTTCCCCTGTGTTGTGTGTGTGTGTGTGTGTGTGTGTGTGTGTGTGTGTAAGTGTTTTATGTGTATATTTATTTATTTGACATTTTAACTTTTGCTCTGGAGGATTCTGACCTGGCTGAAGACAAGTCCTTGAGCCCCACATGCATTGCAACAACCCACCACCCACATAGCTCTACCTTGAGACAAATTCTTGGAGGACAGCACTGTACACATTACAATACGTGCTCAGTGACAGTTCAGTTGGTGGCTGGACACGGAGGTGAGAGGTGGGCTGTGCCAGTCACTGGTTGTGTTTAGGGACTGGGGGAGCGGAGTGGTGGGCACTCCTTGCTGGGGTGGGGGCCACTAGGCCAACAGGACATGGAGACTGTTAATTATTAATACAACAGGTGACATCAGGGATCAGGGAGGGGGCCACTAGACCACCAGGACAAGGCAATAATGTATATAGTGTATTACTACAAAGTGTGACATTGGGGATCGGGGCCACTAGACCACCAGGACAGGGCAATAATGAATATATTAATGCAATGGGCAACATCAGGGATCAGGGAGGGGGGCCACTAGACCACCAGGACAGGGTGAATTATTTAATACTATAAAAATTGGTGATATCAGGAGGGAGGGAGGGAGGCCACTAGATTACCATGAAAAGGGGGCCATATTTTATATTGTACCACTGTTCGGGAATCAGGGAAGGGGGGGCTAGATAACCAGGGAAGAGGGGCTATTTATATTGTGTTATAACAATGTACAGAGATCGGAGCGGGCCACTAGACCACCAGGGTTAATTTGTATATTATTATGGGTGATTGGGGTGGAGGGATCGCAAAATTCTGCACATTGCCGCGGGCTTGTAGCACCCTGTCCAGGTGCGCCCTCTGTTTGGCACACTGCTAGGGTTGATGCAAACTGTGGGACTTCACCACTAGGACTCTGCCCAATAGAGAATTGGGCACAGGGTCCATGATGCACTGGCGATCTGTGCAAGCCATCTCTGGCGCAACTTGCACAAAGTTTTCAGAATTGGGCCCCTTGTGTTAATTGTGTGCTAATCACTCTTAACATTAATTCTGTTCCCCCAAAATGTTTCTCAAGTACTCCCAAAAATTTGACAGGTTGCAACATGCTACCACAAGGTACTGCACTTTGTAACTGCCCCCAGTGCTGTTGTTGCAATTCAATTTGTGTTAATTGCACATTAATCTCACTTAACATTATTTTTTTTCTCACAGAATTTTAAGTAATCTAAAAAATGTGACGGGTAGCTATATGCTGCCATATGGTACTGACTTGTGTGTTTACTGCCCCAACACAGTTGTTGTAACACAATTTGTTGGAAACTGTGTAAAAAGCACAATATACATAAATTCAGCATTCCAGTACGTTTTGGTGACCGAAAGAATAAATAAGTCATGCTGCTAAATGTGTTGCTGGTGTGAATTTTTCTTATGATGCCCTGAAATGAGATGTGCTTCCAGAATTAGTATCTGCTGCTGCTGTTGTTACTTGCTGATGCTGAGCTGTGGGAGTCTCCAACCACAGAGACTGCTGCGATGCACTTTAGTGCCAGGAAAATAACAGTGAATTCTCGGGGCTGGAATTGTTCTTATAATGCCCTGAAATGAGATGTGCTACCAAATTAAATATCTGCTGCTAGTTGCTGCGCTGTGCGAGTCTCCAACCACAGCAACTGTCATGCTGCACTTTATTGCCAGGAAAATCAGAGTAAATTCTTGTGGCTGGAAGTATATTCTACTGATGCCCTGAAATGAGATGTGCTCCCCAAATTTACAGATGCTGCTGCTAGCTGCAAGGCTGTGTGAGTCTCCAACCACAGCAACTGCTGTGATGCAGTTTAATGCCAGGAAAATAACAGTTAATTCTCATGGCTGGAATTTTTTTTCTTTTTTATGATGCCCTGAATTGAAATGTGTCACCAAAATTAATATATACTGCTGCTGCTAACTGCTGGGCTGTGCGAGTCTCCAACCACAGCAAGTGTTATGATACACTTTAGTGCCCAGAAAATCACTGTAAATTATTACGGCTGGAAATATTCTCATGACTCCCCAAAATATGATTGGAACCAGGAACTCATATGCTGCCTCTGGTGCACTTCGTGAATCGAGTCCACAACAGATAAATAAACAAAATGATATGGTTGTTTTCTGCTCTGGGTATTGATGATGATCTTCCACTCAAATATCACTTTGTTGTGACCTACCAGCAAAAGTAAGTATTTTTTTTCTTTTTGGGCTGGTGGGTGGTAGGTGGATTTAAACATTGTACTTCTAATCACCTTATGTTACTGTTTCTCTCTTTGCAGGTATTTATCACTAGGGTGATTAAATCCTGTTGAGCATGTGTCCAGCCCAGGTCTCGTTATTTAATTTAGCAGTGTTTCCTACCATGAAAGGTAACTATTTTTTTATTTTTTTTTAATCCTTAAATGTTATCTGTATGTCATTCACTGGCTGTTTTCTGTGCCTGTTTCTTGAATTTCAGGTATTTTTATACTGAATGAAAATATTAAATGAGGCAGTAGTACCAAGTAGATGACTGTTATTTATGCTGGATACAGAAGACATGTTGACTTTAGTAAGACCATACACAGTGGTGGAGAAACTGGATGAGGCGGTCTGACCAGGAGTCAGCAACACTGACTACATCAGTGATGTAGTGGAAAACATGTTGTTCACTTGCTTGCTCTAGGAGAAGGCATTAGTCATGATGACAGAATGTAAAGAGACCTGCTGTGAATACAATGTAGAAATTATTTAAACTCTAAGTACACCCCTATTGTTTTACACCTGTGAAAGGAACCAAAATAAAAAAAAATATTTAGAAGGAAAGAAGAAAATTTTTAAAGGATATCCATCATTGGTATCCTGACAATAGAAGTGGAGGTTCAGGGTGAGGAGATGTGAGCACAGGAAGGAGGTAAAAGTGTTTATGTGCGGTATGGGCTTTGGAGTATGCGCTCTGACTACCATACATGCACATCACTGGATTTCTGCCCTCCTCCACTAATTCTGGAGACTGGAGTAGGTATATATTATTTGGGAGGGGTGTGGGGGCACAGCCCCCCATGAGGGGGGTGCCCCCTGCATGATAGCCGTGTTCACATATCAGTAGGATTTTACTTGTGACTGGTTTCCTATGTAATTATTGTTCACTCTGTGTGCTGCCAACCTGTTTCTCTTGCTTGTGATGTTCGATCACACAATGTTTTCACCTAATGTGTGTGACCCCCCATCATCACACTAATGACGTGCCATGCCTTCAAATGGCATTAAGTTGCCCCAGAGAGAGGAGGGTGGAGGAGGAGAAGTCCTGCTTCCTGGATGAGAGGACAGCAGGAGAGGAGGAGATCTGACAAGGAAAAATTATTTAGACTCTACTAAACTCGTAACTATTGGTGACTGACCACATGGACAGTATATCCATTGTCTACTCCAAGTCTCATTATACAGCACCTCTCACCTGTGAAGAAAAAAAGACAAGCCATTTAACATGATTTAGCAACAATGGTGGCTGCAGGTATATCTTAGCCCACTTCCAGTCATGCCATTACCTGTCACCAGCGAGAAAAAAGAGAAATAATTTAGCCTGACTTGACATGGCCACTGTGTCACTGTTTACCTGTGATAGGAAAACAAAATTAAAACTTAACAAAAGAAAAAAATAATGTTATGATACCATCAAACTAGTGATGATCATGCTGTGTACTAGCACAATGGTGTCACAGATTGGGGTGGTGGAGGAAGATACAGCTTAAGCCTGTGCCTTCTGGAGGGCTGTCTGAAGTGAGAGGGAGACAAAATGAAAGAAAGAAAGAAACTAATTTTAATGTCATGTAAGCAAGGTGGAAACCCCTCCTGTGTGAGGGCAGACTCACCGCCAACAGTGAGGAGGATAAGTAGTGTGAAAAACAATGAAAGTAACTTACCATCACAGCAGACAAATTTGGTTCTTGCTGAAGCTCAAGTTTTCTGCCTTGATGGCTGAGGCTTGGCTTGAGGGCAGCTGATGGGCTGGCTGGATGTCTGCTTGGCTACGATAGTTATGCAGGTCTATGAGTACATACTTCTCAGTCTGGATGCATGAGGTGGATGCAGTGGTGGCCCATATTTTTGGTTAATGTGGAGGACACAACCAACCCACAGGAAAACGACTAGATGGTGCCTTGATTGATGGTGAACGAATGGTCTGCATGGCTGGCAACAACAGTATTTACACTGGTTTAAGAGCCATTCTTTCTCACTCTGAAATGAGTGCATGCTACGGAGGCAGTGGTAGACCATATTGTTGGTGGATGTAGAGGACACAAGCAGGCCAGATGAGAAGGAGGAGATGGTGTATTGATTGCTGGTGGATGCATGGTCTGCATGCTGGCAATGGCATTTATGCTGCTTTAAGAATCCATGTTTTCCAGCCTGGATGCATACAGTTGAGGTGGCAGTAGCAAATGTTATTGGAGGCAAACTTGGCATTTCATGGTGTAGTGTTCACCGATTTTCTACCTTGTCTGTAGGCATAACATAGGAGAGGGCAGATGGAGGTAATCAGATGGATGTATTGAATAGCAGCACAATTTGGGGAAAATATAATTAGAGGAAAATAAAACTGAATCATAAAGAAAGTCACTAAACAGATATGGAAGAAAGAATGGATTGAACAATTTTGTGTTTATGCTTTAATCATCTTCATCAATGAATCAGCCCTCACAGTCTTCCAGACTGGAGCTGTCCCCACATGGGATTTCTTTCTCCATCATTGCTTCATCTGCCTCACTTGAAAAGCAAAGCCAATAACATCAGGCTATTCAGGTTCTTCTTCATCACCACGCCACCTTCATGTGGTATGAATGCAGATGTGACTGTGTTCTATAGAATGCCCCACATTCATTTTAATACATGTTAGCATGCCAACATTTCTAGGGAACAGATTTGTATGGGTGTCCCACACAATGGCCCTGGCTGATCTAATTACAATCTCCATGGTCACACTCGAGAGTGGACAGCTCAGGCATTTGACTGCTATGGAGGTCTGTGCCGGCCAATCAGTGACCTTCTTATTCCAGTACAGCAGTGGTTCGTCCAAGATGGTACGGTGCCTGTTGTCCACCAATATGCATCCACCATGCATTGTGTTGCATGTAATCCTGCTGCCCCATCAGCCTCCTCCTCATTTTCTTCTACATCTTCAATTCCCACCTGAACAAAGAATCCCAGAGTGCATTTATAGTCAATTTTTCATTTATACACCATGCATATTTTTTCAGCTCCTTTACCATGTGAGGCAGTTGCAACACCTGGTCTCTGATGACTTTGACATTCTACCTTACATAACTATGAGTTTAACATCTGTGCCTCATATCTTATTAACTGATTAGTTAGATTTTGGATCTGATCATGCCCACCTTCAAGTATCAATGACAGACCCTGCTTATATCATGGGTCTAGCATGGTGGCAATATGAAAGAAATCTACAGAATGTAAGAAATATGACTATTACAGTCAAACTCATGGAGCATGTGTTCCATTAAGGCACAGCTTCCCTTACTTGCACCCGCTTCTTGCACCAGCTGTACATTCAACAGTGTCTGCCTCACCATCCATAGGAGTGGGATAACCTGACAGATACAGGCAATATCCCCACTTACTGCCTATGGTACATGTTCTAATGCCTTAGAATCATGATCAGGCCATCCATTAATTGCCACTGGTATGCTGTAAGAGACATGGATACTCCAGCACTGTTACAGCCTGTATGCAGCAACAAATACTCTAAGATGGCTTTGTATTACTATACAAGTGCTTGATCATGTACAGTGTCTAAGGTTTGAGTCTGCCATGATTCAATAAAGTGCCCTATATGGTAAGCCACTCTACTTTGCTAAATAGAGATGGTGAGTAGTTTTCCCCTTTGTGCTACCTAATTCAAAACATTTGCTTTTCCTTTCTGTAGAATTACTCTTCCTAGTCTTTGTGTAGTATCCTGTATTATATAGTTCATGCTTCTGTGACTGAGCCATTTGAGATTTATAACTGACAAAACTGTATTTCCACCTTTGAAGAGAAGGCTACAGTTACCATCTTTTGTTTCTACATTAAGGTGTCCTCAGCTGTAACAGAGGAGGGCAGGTAATTTCTCCTTGAGCAAGGAGCACTGTTATGTGTGAGCAGTGGCTCTAGAGAGATTCAGACCTAGTGATGACCCAAGAGAGTGTCCATACTGAGTAGTGGCATCAACTGAGAACCATTGCAGATGTCGGAAGGGTTTGAGAATGCTGGTAACAGTCACAGGCTGAGTTTGGAGAGACCAGTTTGCCAAAGTGACATAGTCCTACAAAGTTCAGGAATGCAATGTGTGGAGAATTAGGTTTGTAACAGAATCTGCTATTTGGGACAATCATGCATCATCATACTTTGTAATCAGACATTCTCCACAAAAGAGAATGGTAGTAAGTCATTTGTCAGCATTTCAGTGGGAGCTGCCTTCAGTTCCAATGCAATAGCATGATTGGGTGGGTATCTTGCATGACACTCAAACATGCTCTGCAGTATAGGCTGTGCCATGCATGGTGTTGGGATACCAAACAGCTGGACTGTATGTGGTAACATGGCTGATGGGGTAGCATTTGACTTGGGATGGTCACAGAGACTCCTCCTCCTCATCTCTGTAGTAGTCTTCTCTGGTCAGCTCTGCTTCCACCAGGACTCTTTCCCCTGCTAGTCTGGGATGTTTTGCCAAATAATGATGATGAGAGTGAGGGACCCCTGCTTGGGCTTCCCTTTGGTTGATGATTCCATCATAACAGTTGCCTGGACTTGAAGTGTGTGCTGGCCAGCAGTGCATAGGTGGCTCCCTTTTTGCATAGCCAACTCATGCTTGACACAGCTGGCAGATAGCCACTGTGTTGCCAGCTGGGTTCAGTATGTAAAACATCCCAAATTAGGGATTTTTGTAGTCCTTAAATTTACATTATGGTGGTACTGGAACAGTGGAGGGGTTGCAATGGGTGTTTTGGGGGATGATTTCTGCACTGTGACAGTGGGTGACACATGCTGTTTTATTGGCTCAACAGTCCTAACAGGAACAGAAACAGCTGTTGGATAATTAGAGAAGGCTTTGGAAATCCCTGAAATATCTGTGGTGTTCACAACACCACAGGTTCATCAGAATACCTTTAATGTTTTTTGGGTTCCATAGGGTCCAAATCCTCATCTTCATCACCTCCTATGCTGATAATGTCTTCCTTTGATCTGTCCTCCTCCTCCTCCTACTCATTTCTCCATCCTCTCTTCTTTTCATCATCCTTGTATGCGACAGTCAGTTCACCTTCCTCAGTCTGTGAGTCATGGTCAAGTTAGCAGTCTCGTTAGGAAATGGGAACCTCTCATCCAGATCAGGCTCAGCACCACCAACAGCAGCAGTCCCTGGGACAACAGCAACAACCTACTTGAAATCATTTCCAGACTAGGGCATTTTTCTACTTCTTGGACTGATCCTTTTGTTGCTGCCTTCCCTAGCAGATCCAGCACCTACTAGCATGGATGCTACAGATGTGGCAGAAAACAATTTGGTCACACTAATGCCACCACCACTTACACCAGCTACTCCTTTGCTAGTAGTACTACTGGCCCCTGATGAAGCTCATATTGTGAATCATGCTATATGTACTCCAAAGGGAGTAGCACTGATAAATTCATATGTGCTAAATGCTTGTTAATTCAATCACTAAGAGAAGAAATTGAGAGGTTGAATAAAAGAGTTAAAATCCAATATGAGATCCAAACCCTTCAGTATTTCAATGATACTGATTAGACAAGAATTCTTGATAAAGCAGAACCCACAGTAACCTCTTCTGAAGACAGAATACAATTTAGTAATGGAGGAACAGACAGAAGTAAATGCAGTATGCCATATGATAAGGGGGGATAATAACATCACTGATGATGGCTGTTGCTGAGTTCAAAATAAAATAAAAAGGAGGAGACAGGCAGTAGGTGACCTCACGTGTGAACTGCAGAACAGATATGCAATTCTGGGAGAACTGGGAGACAAACAGTGTGTGAAGTTAATACAGAACCAGTAGAACTGATGGAACAAGGAGGAGTTAATTAAATGGTGATAAAGAACAAGTCCCAGAAAAAACTGCAAGTCAGGAAACATAAATAGAAAGTAGTAATGTGGAAGGGGATAAAGCTGAGGCAGCTATGGCTATAAATGAAACTGGAGGGCAACATGGTGCAGTTGAACAAGCAGAGAGGGATGTCTTGGCCCTAGGTGATACTATGATAAAATTTAATGACTCAATAATTTGTAGAGGGCATAAAGAAGCTACAATGGTAGCCTTCTTATCGGGGCCAAAATGCAACATGTACATACTGATCTTGATGGATATATGAAGTGCTCCACAAATCCTGTTACAGTACTGCATCCCAGCACCAATGATATAGGCAGGAGAAAGAACCTAGAGATACAACATGATTTTGAATGGGTGGGAGAAGCATTACAAAATTGGGGGTTCAAAGTTACAATATCGGAGATACTCCCAGTCCCAAGAGCTAATTATGCAAAAACTTGGGACATACAACATATGAATGGATGGCTTCAAAGATGGTGTCATTGGGAAGGTTTTGAGTTCCTAAGGTGCTGGGAGAGGTTTAGTGACATAACCCTGTATGGCAGAGATGGCCTTCATCTAAACTGGGCAGGCTCCATGCTGCTTGAGCACAGAATAAGAGACAGTATTAATAACTGTTTAAACTAAATGGCAAGGCAGAAAGGGGAAGGGATACTGTCTCCTGTGCTGGAGACAAGACAACCAAAGTAAATAAATGGGTTAGAAAAACAACAGGTGTGGAATGGAAGGTCTTACTTCTGAATGCCAAAGTATGGTTAAAAATGGAAATTAGAATATACTCTCATTACTGAAGGGATACAAATATGTGCTATTACAGAGCGTCGTGGCATCCCGATGATGTGTGGGAAGATATACTGCAGGGTATAACCTGTGCAGTAAAGAGAGGATTAACAAAGTAGGAGTAGGAGGAGCTGCCCTATATATCTTCGAGTCCATAAAGGCAGAGGTTATAGATATGAACTAAAAACCAGTTAATAAACAGAAAACAAAAGTAAAAATAAAAATGTATGTTTCATTACCTCGCTATGTCACAAGTAGAATGCCACAAGAATCAATATCAGGACCAATACTGTTCAAAACATTTATTTCTGATATGAATAACAATTTACTCAGGTGGAACACAAAACATGCCAATAACTCCAAGCTTTGAGGCTGTATGGATCATTAAATCAAGCTAAAGATATTCAGGCCTAGTTGGATAATCTAATCATATGGACATACATGTACAGCATGAAATTTTAATTGGAAAATGCAGTGTGATGCGTCTTGGAAAAAAACAACAAAAACTAATTTTAGTAAAACTTTCTGTTTAGGACAATTAAACATAATTTGTATGTGGTCACTAAGTAAAAAATCTGAAATTGTGGTGAGCTACAGCTGGAGGTGTCATTTTATAATATAGTGCTCCTTACCGTTGTTATTGTGATTTAACCCATTTTTGCTATCTTTTAAAATTGTAAGCAAAGATCAAGGAATGGACAAAAGGTCTGTCTCCACTGAGTGGAGGGCACCAGCAGGAGTATATGGAACCAGAAGGTCTTTCAGATGGCCTGGACCCAGACCATGAAGGGCCTTGAATGTCAGCAAGCAAGCCTTGAAACTGATGCGTCATTGACCCAGCTGCCAGTGGAGTGAGCAAACAACAGGTGTGATATGCTTGAACTGCGAAGTCCCAATTACTAGCCGCACCACCACATTCTGAACCAACTGAAGGTGGCATATCAGCCTTGCAGATAACCCAAGATACAGATCGTTACAATAATCCAGCCTAGATGAGACTAAGGCATATACCTGTCTTGCCAGATCATTCAGTTCAAGATAGGGCTTGATCTGGGTGATGTTAGGAAGATGGTAAAAACCACTGCAGATAGCAGATGATGGCTGACACCTCATGCTCCAGGGTCAACTTGGAGTTCACAATAAACCCCAGATTCTTCACCCTATCAGCAGCATGAAAAGCAACACCATCCAGCAAGTGAAGGGCAGCACTACTACTAGGTTTCATTGAACCTGACTGACCTGGTTCCACCAGTAACACCTCTGTCTTCGATGGATTAAGCCTAAGTCAGCTGGCCACCATCCAATCTTGGATCTCTATAAGGCAGTCATTCAGTTTGGAAACAGCTGCACTACCATCAGGAGCACAAGACACATACAGCTGGGTGTTATCAGCATAGCAATGAAATACCACAGCATGGCATCTAACGATCTCACCCAGCAGCAACACATATACAGTGAATAACATGGCCATAAGCAATTTAGGATGCTCAGCTGGTGGTAAGTGAGTTTCTTGTAGAGCTGCTACTGTGCATTCCATATATTTAAGTTGGGACAAAATTTGTATTCTTTTTATTAGACGATTTAGTCCTTTGACATTATAAGATTCCACTTTCATATGTACCATAGTGACACTATTAGATTCAACCAATCTATATAATTTAGGTAGTCATGTACTAGACAGGGTGTGCTTAGCTTCTCCTGTCTAGCTGCACGCATATGTAGTTCTATATTTCTGATACAGGTGTATTAAAAAAAACTGCACTGACAAACAACAGAATGAAAAACAAAGGCTCCAACAGGTAGCCAACAACAGCAGCGCAGTAAACATTTAACCACTGAAATCAGTGCTCAGCTTCTATGTTGTGGTTGAAGCATTTGGGATGGTACATTTGGCTGCCCTCAGGGCACAGTGCCTGGGACCCTAGTATGTTAAGGTAGGCCCACATTTCCTCATTACATATGGGCTGGACAGCATAAACAAATACCACACTCTAGCAGCACCTATTTCTAACTGCCATTTCTGTGCTCAAAGTTAGCTTGCATTTTATAGGAGGTGTCTGGCACAGTGGAGAGGATGAGGGTAGTCACCATTCTTTCCCACATTGGGTGAAGAGCTGTGAGATGTTTTAGGCTGTGATCTCATATACAGGGTTCAGAGGTTTGTAGACATGACCCATCGTACCTTGTGCATGCTTTAAATGGTCCTTTAGCATGAATTCTGGTACCTGTTTACCAGAGCTAATAAGGAGGGTGTCCTGTGTACATGGCAGAACACACCATCATGTTGAGGCATGCCCCCGTCCCGCTTAGCAGGGTACAGGAGTACGTAAGAAAGGAAAAAGAAAGCAAACAAAGTCAATGTTTCTGAAATGCTGTAGCTGAGCTGTCTGATAATTCTGCATTCAGGGTTTTTCATTTTAAATCCAGCACAAGGTACCATCCAAATAATGAGATTGCATTTTTAAAGGAAAAAAAAATGCATATATAAGCCACTTCTTTAGTTCTTAAGTAGGACATCTGCCAGGGTCCATTAGTAACTCAAGTTATCATTTCTAAGTCAATTGTTCTTTTTGTGAACCACTGCAGTATTGGTGCCTACCCAACACTTAACAGACCCTGGCTGGGGGAAAGGCATCTATATAATGGAACCCAGTATAAAAACCATCAGGTCTGCACTGTTTCCCAGTTAGGCTTTATCAAATTGTGCAGTATTTGCAGCAGCTCAGTTTAATTCCTGTAGCGTCAATACAATAATAGTGAAGGATTATAACAACTCAGCACTCCAAATAATTAGAGAATTAAACAGTCAGTAGGCTTGGAATGGGCTGTAGGAGAATAGGGTAAAGTCTAGCAGGTTTCAAGATATGTCACCCCAGCAGCTAGGCCTTTTTTGGAGTGCAAACTCTCAAGTTGAATCAATTCTGTCAGTTATTTTCTCTTTAGATGCTTGCAAATACAGAGTTATGTAATCTCAGGTAGATGGTTGGCATTTTCCCAATTGATGTGATGGCATCACAGTCACTAAGCAGTCGCTTTCAGGTCAGAAGTCAAATGGGAAGAGCACCTGGAGAACAGCGAGAAGAAAAAGGGACAGAGAAGGACAGAGAGAGTGAAAATTTGGGATGATGACCAACCTCTAGGGATACACAAAGTAACTTGGAGAACATGGGCTGGACAATGGGATATCTTTTGGCCAGCCAGTTTTTGATCAGATCATGCATCAACCTGTTGTATTGACTGGATGGGAAATATTCACTAATAAGGAACTCCAGAGTAGTATAAAGAGTGTGAGATATATTGCAATCAAAAGAAAAGGAAAAAAAATGTTTCTCAAAGAAAATTACCTGGGAGAGAGATCAGAATGAAATAGCACCAGAGATATGAAACTCTGGTCAGAGCCAACACGGCTACATATCTGGAGCTGGAGCACATGGCACAGAAGCGCGTCATGTCCAACACGGCCACCATGTTCTGAACATGTCCACAGCTTCGTGCATGCACACTAAGGCACATCGGCCATCTTGGGCAAGGCAGTGTGTTCCCTGCAAACAACGTTACTCAATAAATTATTTTTTTATATTTTGACCCCAAACTTTCAACATAGTCTTCTTATGACCCCACCTCATAAACCCCATAGATGAAAAATTTCAACTCTGTGCAAAATGCCATTCTGCACTACAGGTGCGAAAACACATTTTGAACAGGATGTAAAAAAAATGACAGTTGTACTGTTCATGCGGTGGTGTGAAAAAAAATGGCTATGTTGAAAATTTAGAGTTAAAATATTGAAAATTACTAAAGTCGTGCATGTGCATAGAAAATTTTCAACAAACTCGCATAATTTGGACATTTTTAAGAATTTCTTCACCAAATTTTCAACTTCGTATTTTTGGGACCCCACCTCATGAACACTCATGGAGAAATTTTGTTATTTAGTCCTGAAAGGTGATTTCACACAATGACCGTGAAAACACCTTCAAGGCCTGATTAATGAAATGACAGTTTCGACGTTCATGAGGTGGTGTCCCAAAAAGGCCATGTTGAAAACTTGGTGAAAAAAATTCCCCAAAATGGCAAAGTCATGAACATAAGTTCAAAACACCTTTGAAATGCATTATACGGCACTTGCCTTTATTCTTCAGTTCATGGTTTGGCTTTGAAGAGTGCAGACGTGTCTCAGTCCACAGAAGATGGCAGCATATAACCTCCAGAGGTAAGTATAGGATAAGGGGGTGTGGGGTGGTGGGTGCTCAGTTCGAGGGTGGGGATTGGGGGAGGGGGACAGTGGGGATGATGAGGGACGGTTTTCTTTTTTTCAGGTTAAAAAAAAGACATAGAGGTACTTTTTTTCAGGAAATTTATAAAAGCTATTTGATGACACTGGGGTGGGCTCCCCAGTGTCCCACACTGCTGGAGGGGGAGGACTTCTGAATGCCAACATGGGGATTAGGCCCCCTGATATCGGCACCTAATACAAAAACAATGTGCTTAGGGGGGACATCCGACACTGGGGGTGGGCATCGCTTCTGACAGCTGCTGGCTTCAGCTACAGTTTTGTGAATGGTCTCCAGGTTGTCTATGAAATCACCTTACAACATATCAGTAAAAGAAAAGATTGTAGTTAGCTGTTCAAATAGCCTATTTCACAGAACATGCAGTAAATGTCAGCAGCCATATTGTAAAGTTGGACTTCCAAGGTGGCATCACTGACTGCCTGGCACCCATTTAAGAAAGCTGCAGCTGAAGCCAATCACTGTCACAAAAAGGATTGGTCTGAAACTATAAGTTTCCTACTTGACTAGGGATCCCTGCTCAGTTTTTTTTTTATTTCACCATTTACAGTCCACCTGAGTGAGCCGCCAGCTTTTGCACATGCTCAAGATCTTGGTCTTATTTTTTTTCCCCAAAACATCTTTTATTAGCACTTTCAATGCTCATTTCCATTCAATGAAATGTCCACATTCACAAGCTCAGCTGATAGTAATAACAGCACTGTGGGAAAAGAAACAAGATCTGTTTAGAGCCAGAGCCATTAAAGTAGTGTGGGAGGGGGGCAGGCGTGCCATGGAGGGGAGCTCCAGCTGCAAAGGGGAGGGGCAGAGGAGACTCCACACACCACCAATGAACACAGTGCTGTGGACAACTATCCACATCACTGTAGGAAAGGACTGGGACCATATCCAGTCATGGTCCCTTCTGTCTCCTACAGTGATAGCAAAACACCTGCAGTGCTCCACCCATGCAGCCATAAAAAGGCCACAAGAACAAGTAAAATTCAAAAGAAGTGGTAACGAAATGTAACAAAATTCAAACTTATTTATAGGGAAAGTTAAAAATGATGTAATTCCTCCATAATGAGGGCATACATTAGCTCTCTTATGAGCAGCAGACCTCTTTGCAGTCACTCTGCATGCTCTCACCACCACAGCAATAGTGGCACTGATGCCACAGACATTTCCTCACTTCTCGTGTACAGTACTACAGAGAAAAGAGGGAGCAGAGCTGCAGAAAGGACTAACATATTTATTTAGCTCTGCCACACACAATTAACTCAGGCTATTGCTGCATGGACAGTATGGCACCCACTATGGCAAAGAGATGTGCCTCTGGTCCCCAGGGACAGTAGCAAAGGAACTGGAGGGCATGGGGAGCCTCCACATTCTTTGTGCCATGAGGGTGCTTTAAAATTGTGGCTAAATTGAGAAAAGTCAGGCCCCCTGTAGTCAGTTCTACTTCAATAATTAGGCTGAGACACTTTGTCTCCCAATTCAGTAATTGGTATGGGGTAAAGAAGACGTCAAAGGGGTGGTGAGCTTTGTAGTCAGCAGTTAATATTTATTTGTCTCACTTTCTTGTGGCAGGTGATGTTAGCGTACCAGTGCTGAGGATTGCTGCAGTATGTTTGTGGTGTTGTGACAAGTCTGCAACTTGCTATGTTAACATGCAATGGGAATCAATTACTTTGTAATCAGTTCACTTCATTCAGCGTGTAATCCTTTTTGGTTTACATGCTGTTGGATTGATGAGAATGAACTGAATTGATTACAAGGTGACTGATTCCCACTGCATGCAAACACACAGCAACTGATGATTTTGAATCTGGTTGCATTACATTTCCTGCAGTTTCAACAGTAAACATAGCAGAATCAATTCACAGTCGGGTTTACATACTCAAGGTAACCAGATTCAAAATGATCAATGCACTTGAACCACTGCAGTTGAATCTGGTTCAGACTGAAACAGGAAACTGACTTGAAATGAGTTTAAATGAGCTTCCAATTGAGGAATGCAGTATTAATTCCACCGAAATTGGAGTTTGAACCTCATTTCAGTGTGCACGTAAACAAGGCAACTAGAACTATCATGGCCTAGGGTTGAACTACAGTAATAGTTATTATTAATCACTGGTCTTAGGCTTACACACACACACACACACACACACAATACACTCATAGTCCTTTTACACCATGCCAATTATCATAGTCTACCTGGTACATTTTTTCCATAACACCATAATTTCCACCACAAGAAAGAATGTATCAAGAAGAATAAAAACAATTGAAAGCAAATGGACTGACTCAGAATATGTCATTTTTCTTTGCGTAAAAGGAGGCAGGACAGTACCTCACAAGTGTCAGAGCCATGAGTGAGCTATTGTATGTAAGTCCTATCCCCTCATTAGTGATGATGTCTGGCATTTTCTGAGTCTGGCAACTGCATGTCAAATTTATACTCTGTACTATAATTTGTAAATCTTTTAAACTGGAGAGTTTTATGAAGATTTAACTGTTTCTGTTTGATTCAATTACTCTATTTTGAGTTTAACGGAGATCATTGTGATGTCACCAGACATCGTTCAAGCTGTTCTTCCTTTGGTTTAGGCTTCCTTTGTGACCTGTCTAAAGGGAGGATAACTGGAATATGTATTGCTTGTATAGATGCTATTTTGTAAACTATGGTGAATGGCAATAAACAGGAGAGAGGTACTGGGTGCACCTCTGAGAGTCATATTTAACAGCTCATTGGAAACAGGAGTGGTTCTAGAGGACTGAAGGTGGGCAGATTTAGTCTCACTTCACAAAACTGGCAGCAGGGAAGAGACTGGCAATTACTGGTGGGACAATTAATGGAGTCATTGCTAAAGGAAGGAATTGTGGAATATCTCAAATCCAATGGGTTTTAAGACCCGAGGCAGCATGGATTCATGAGGTGGGGGAGTCATGTCAAATGACTTCATTGACTGGCTGACCAAGGAATTAGATCAGTGTGGAACAGTGGATGTGGCCTACCTAGATTTCAGTAAAACTTCTGACACCATTCCACATAGGAGGCTAGTAAGCAAGTTTGGTAGTTTAGGAGTGGGCCCAAAGGTGGTAAACTGGGTAAGAAATTGATTAGGAGATAGGTAGCAGAGGATGGTGGTAAACACAGTTCACTCCAAGGAAGGGAGAGTGACTAGCAGGGTGCCTTGGGGATCAGTGATAGGACTGGTCCTCTTTAATGACTTTTATAAATAACATTGCAGTGGTGATGGAAGGGAAGGTCTGCCTCTTTGCGGATAACACCAAAATTTGCAATAACATGGACACCTGGGGGGAGGGGTGGAATGGATGAGCAGAAACCTGAGAGTTTTTTGAGTAAAGTTGTGGCACAGCAATGGTCAACAATGGCCCTGGTTTATCCAAATGTATACATGTAACTCTCAGGCCACTTTTAACAAGTGTGCACACTCTATTAAATATCTGGAAACACTAGTGCCTATATACTGGCATACCAAGTTACTTTACAAAAAGGAAAGTACCACTCTTAGCTTTAGGATGTATACCTGGCTCATTTTCTAGAGGAAGAGAAGTGGGTGTGCAGAAACAAAACAACATGAACATGTAATAACACAGCCCAGGTCCTGGGTGGAGGCAGCTAGGCAGATGCCAGATCTAACCTGCTGAGGGGGTCCCAGTAAATCCACACAACCAGAAGCAATAATTGGATTGTCTATAACAGTGACAAGGATTGTGCTGCATGGCTTTATTAAACAGATGCAAAGTAAAAGCAGATGTAGACCCCCAAGGGTCGGTTCAGACTGGAGAGGTACAATTCACAAACTCTCCTTGCATGCAATACAGCTCCTGAACAACAACAGAACATCTTCTTCCCAAATTCCCAAAAGGTGCATTAGTGGACACCTGGTCACACACATGAATGTTTTCCTTCCAATCTCCCAAAAGGTGCGTTTGAGGACACCTGGCCACACACATGAACATTTTCCTTCCAATTTCCCAAAAGTGCATTTTAGTGACACTCAGTCACACACCTCAACCTGCATCCTGGCCACTTGCTCAAGTAAAATACTGGTGCCTCTTTATGAACCAGGAAGCCCTGCCTTGTAAGCACTCAGAAGGCATTTCTCCCACCCTTGGCCCCAACCGACAGTCTCTGCCATTCTTCAGGGTTACACCACTGAAACCCCCATTCCCCATTAAAATGCTAGAGGTCCCATTCTTTAACTTTGTCACTCACTGGGGTGACCAGAACATAAACTGCACTCACTTGGGTCCACAGTTTAACCATACTTCACTCACTTGGGTGAAACTAGATGCACTGACAGGTGTGATCCAGCCTTATCTATGGGCACATGCACCCAGACTATTGAATCCTCTAAGAAAATGTGAGATCTAGTCTCCTATATCAGTACTCACAGAAGTTGTCCCATCCACAGGCATGGAACAATAGAAAGGACAAAAGGCACTCTTCCTGGGTAGCTGATCAAAACAGTCTCTTTCAGGTCCTATGCAAGGCAGCTAATACACTATAGAACATTCAGGGGATTGCCCTTTGAGTCCACTGAGAACAAGCAGTTCCTTCAACTTCACAGGGAGTAGAAATCAGGAAATCCTGCTGTAGCCATCTCCACCACTTTACTGGAAGCTGGAAATGACCTTCTACTAGGGTGAGAAATCCTGGGCTCTCTCCTCAGAGCACACTGGCTGTCCTGCCTACTCACCTCTGCACCCAGGCTCACACTCCAACCAAACTCAGCATTCTAAGCTCCCCAGAGCAGCTATCCACAGTGTGGTTTATGCTGCTGAGAGTTCTACATGACCTAATCATTCTTCCCTCAGGCTAGCTGAGTAAACAATGATGTCATTATGTAGTGAGCCCTGATGAACACCCTACCAGCTGCCTGTTACCTTCCTAACAATAATACTGATAGGATTCTGGTAAACCAGGGGACTGGGTGGTTACACATGTTTGATTTTGAAATTAAACACTTTCTGAATTCAAACAATAACCCACACCACAATTATATCATCCTTTACAAAAGGTATATTGTTGATTTATTTTTATTTGGAAAGGAAATCTGGGTCAGTTGAATCAATATCATGAATACTTAAATTTATGTGCAACTCATTTAAAGTTCATGCTCTCTAGCAGCTCTGACAGCATATCTTAGTTAGATGTTTGGTTAGAGTCACTGATTAAGGTCTAACAACTACAATTTACTATAAGCCCACTGCCAGAAACATAACTCTATTGTACATTGTATATTCAGGAGAAATGTGAGGAAGTACTTATTCACAGAAAGAGTGGTGAATTTATGGAACAGTCTTCCAGCAGACAGAGGTGGTGTGGTTGAAAACACTGGTGGGTTCCAGACTGCATGGGAGAGATATGGGAATCTTAGGAAAGGGAAGGGTGGGTGAATGGGACGGAGGTCAAAGAGGATCGTGGTAGTACTATAGGCAGGGAAATATGGGCAGACTAGGAGGCCAAGTGGTCCTTATCTGCTGGCAGATTCTGTTTCTGTGTTTTCTGTTAGGTTCTATTTATTTTTTCTCCTTTTGCACTATCCCACCACCAGGACGCATCTGGAAATGGGCTGTCATCAGCTCAGTATGTCTTTCCTGGTAAAATGTTTAAAACAAATAGATAAATACAAATGATTTATCCTCAGAAAGCTTCAGTGGCTAAAATAAACCATTTAACTTTAAGGCTTAATTCTTAGATACATTGTAAAAATATGAAAGAAGAAGAACCTCTCAATTAGAGTCCATTCATCAAAATATCCTCCCTCGGATTCTCTGTTTCATAAAAACTCTGCTGTTCATGCCAGATCGGGGGCAGGATTCACAAAGCTTTGCCCAGGCGCAAAAACAATTTGCCAGGGGAAAAGTGGGCTGTGTGAACAGCCGCCATTCACAAAGCCCAGTTTGCCCCCACAAACTGGGTTTGTGCCCAGACAGAGCAGTGAGGGGGGCTGCAATGCAAATGAGTGGGAGGGACCTGAATATCCCGCAATCCCAATCACAAAGGAGTTGTCTACGCAGGATTCACGGTTGTCCTTGTATAGAGCAAATTACAGCCAAAAAACCTGCAGTAATCCGACAACCCTAGTGGTTGGTGGTGTGCTATGGCTACCCAAACCCCCTCCCTTGTCCCAATCATTCTGTTTCCCACCCAATAATGAAATATATCCTTTTCCATAGTGTAGTGTCCCACCCTGGTCCCCGATCAGTCCTTTTTCCACCTGACAATTACATATTTCCCTTTCTATAGTGTAGTGTCCCAACCCGGTCCCCAATTGCTCCATTACCTACCCATAAGGTAAAGCACTATTTCCAAAGTGTAGTTGTCCCATCCCATAGCCTGCTCTCCCACCCAGTACTGTAACAAAAAAGTTCCCTATTGTAGTAGCCCCCCCGAACCCTGTTCAGTCACCCAGTAATTAAAAAAAATACTTCTTCCGTACTGTAGTGGTCCCTTCCTGTCCCCTGATGTCCCGATCACTCACCCATTTGCAACAGCACCTGGTTCCTATAGTGAAGTGGTCCCCTCAACCCATCACCCACTATGTGATGCACATCCCACCCCACTCTCCCCACCCCAGTACTGTCCCTGGTCGGTGAGCAGAAAAGCCCTCCTCACACCTCCACAGCTGCCCACCAATTGAACTGTCACTGACAGCTTACAGTACTCACAGCAATCCCATTGGTTGACACTGTCGACCAATGGACTTGTAGTGTGTACTGTAAGCTGTCATTCACAAAGTGTATTGTGAATGACAGCTTACAGTACACACTGGATGAGGGAGGAGGGACACTACGCTATGGAAATGGGTATTTAATTTGCATTCTAATGGGATCAGGGACTGGGGAGAGGGGAAGAAACACAGCACTATGGGAAACTCCTTCATGATGTACTGTCAGGTTTGCGTTCGCGGAAGAGATGGGTACCACTGTAGTCTGGGAAACTGTGGCTGCATGAGGCTTTGGCTGGTAGGGGGCACCACCTTATTAATTGCATGCAAATGAGCATATAATGGGCATGCTAATGGCCTCTAGTGCCTTGCATGCCCAATGGGCTCATTTGCATTCCTCCCTTGTGGAATTGCAGTGCAGCACCTGGGCACTATTGGCTGTGGAGCCATTGTCCTGGCCTGCTGTGGGGGCAGTGCTACCATGTATTGCACTGCTGTTTTCTGTGTTAGCACTGCCACCACCAGCCCCTATTCTGAATCGGATAGCCCACCCAGCTATCCGACTGTGAATAGCTCTGTTGCCCACCAGTGCAACTGGACAGTGCAGTGCAGTGCAAACATTTGTGTTCACATTGCTCTATCTTTGTGAATCCTGCCCCAGATCTATTTCAATTCCTGGAATAAGATCCTCTCATGCTCCATATGGCAGGGGGCCCAACCCCACCTTCACATCTCTCTCTCCTGCACATATCTAGGGGTAAGGGAGGTGTAAACCTCCCAAATCTCAGGTGGTGTGCACAGGCAGCCCACCTGAGAATTTTACGCATCTGGATCTTGGAGGCCCAGCAGCCATACTGGAAACAAATTGAGTTTACTTTCAATACCATATTTAATCTGGACTGCTATTTGACTTCTTGGCTGTAAGCCACTAACTATATTTGCTCAATACACAGCAGAGTCCTTTCACCAATAGATAAAAACTGTAACACCCTATTTTGCCCCCCTCACAACAATTCCAGCTGTCAGCTATCGTATACGATACAGCCTACCGCCCTACCCACCAAATAACCATGACCTGGCAACTAAGAGATGGAACAGACTGGGTCTACAGTTTGCTACCAATTGTTAGTCATGAGGTGGGTCCTCCTTTGCAACCCTCCAATCTGCCTATAAACTCCCCATTTTGACCAGTATAGATATCGTCATCTGATATTACCTACAGAGCCAGAGTGAAAGATTTACTTAAGCTGCATAAAGTACCTTGACTTATACGAATTTTGGGTGTCTCCCCAGGCAGGGCGGCGTCCTCACCGGCCATGACACAGATTTATACATTTATTTATTTAAAGTTTCATAACTGGGAAGACACACCCAACAGGGCTTGTTTCAAGGTCGCGACCAGAAAAAGAACAATACATGAGAAAACATTTGTACAATAAATGCGATCATACACAGTATGAAAAAATAAAATACCACATTTGAACATTTGTTGGGAAGACAAAAAGGAAAAGAAAGTAATATAGGTATACAGATCCAGAAATTAGGAAGAGTAAAAGATAACAATGCATTATTTATTTCTAAAACAAAAACAAGGAAGGAAATGGTCCACTATCATGAACTGCCCTTTTTCCCCAGGCAGCACTGGAATACTTCTGCTCAGTGTTTACCAGAGAGACTCAGGGATGGCCCAGCCCTAAAAACACAACACCCCAGGACCAGGGGTCGACACAAGTCCCTTTACAGAAGTCGAAGTACGGGAGGCACTAAATAAACTAAAAGCAGACAAAGCCATGGGACCAGATGAGATGCACCCCAGAATCCTTAAGGAACTGGGGGTGGAATTAGCAACACGTCTGGCACTTCCATTCATGAAATCCTTTGAAGAGCGGTGTGGCACCCAAAACTGGAAAAGGCAATAGTAGTTTCACTTCACAAATCAGGCAGTTGCGAAGAGGCTAGTAATTACAGACTGGTGAGCCTTACGTCAATAGTAGGTAAACAATGCAGACACTACTCAAACAGAGGATTATAGCACTCCTCAAAACTAGTGTCTGACAAGACCCTAAACAGTATGGTTTCACATCAGGTAGGTCATGCCAGACAAATCTGCTTAAGTTTTTTGACTACGCTACAAAAATAGTGGACAACGGTGGGGCAGTGGATGTGGTCTACCTAAACTTTAGTAAGGTCTTCGACTCAATTCCACACAGAAGGCTGGTAAAGAAGCTTGACCACACAGGGGTTGGTCCAGAAGTAGTCAGATGGGTACAAAACTGGTTACAAGGCAGAACCCAGAGGGTACAGGTTGATGGAGCGCAATCAACGGAAGGCAGAGTGACCAGCGGGGTACCCCAGGGCTCAGTGCTAGGGCCTATGCTCTTCCATGTTTTTATAGCAGACATCACTGATGGACTGCAAAGGAAGGTGTGTCTGTTCACAGATGACACCAAGATATGTAGCACGGTGCACACCCCAGAAGGAGTGAGCAAAAAGGAAGCTGACCTCATGAAACTAGAAGAATGGCCTGGAGTGTGGCAGCTGAGATTTAATGTCAAAAAGTACAAGGTCGTGCACATAGGAAAGAAAAAAATCCAAAAAAGAGTATCACCTAGGAAGCGAAAGACTGGCTGCCTCAAACCAGGAATGAGATCTGGGAAACATAATCTCAGATGACTTGAAGATTAGTAGGCAGTGTGAAAAGCAACAATGAAAGCCAACAGAATGCTGGGCTGCATTGGGAGGAGAATCACGAGCAGGAAGAGAGAGTGGTACTAAAACTGTATAGATTGCTGGTCAGGCCTCACCTGGAATACGGAGTCCAATTCTGGAGGCCTCACCTCAGGAAGGACATTGACTGGATGGAAATGGTAGAGAAAGGCGACAAAAATGATTCAGGGTCTGCAGTACATGTCCTACGAGGAAAGACTTAGGGAACAGAATATGTACTCCCTGGAGCAGAGAAGAGAGAGAGGGGACATGATTGAAACATTCAAGTACGTTAAAGGCATTAACAAGGTACAAGCACAGGAACTTTTTTACTTCAAGAAGAGCTCCAGGACCAGGGGACATGACCTCAGCCTTCAAGGAGGGAGGGAGGTTCTTTACCAACACCAGGAAGTTTTTCTTCACAGAAAGAGTGGTGGACACTTGGAACAGCCTACACCAAGAGGTTGTGGGGCTCAACACTGTGGAGGGATTCAAGAATGCATGGGATAGACACAAGGGGGCCCTGACTACAAAGGGCAAGTAAAGTGTCAACATAGGTCTAAAACATATGGACAGACTAGATGGACCTAGCGATCTCCTTCTGCCGTCAACTTCTATGTTTCTGTTTTATGTATAGGATGGCTCTAACATAATTTTGAGAGAGCAATCCAACAAGCATAGGGGCAGAGGTGGCAAAACAACAGAAAGAATTAAGGAGACTATCCAATCTAGAGAGGGATTTAGTGGGGCTATGCCATAGACCGCGTCTGCATAATCAAGGACAGGCAGAATCATTTTAGTTTCTAGTTCCCAACAGATGGGGAGATCTCCAAGACACACACACAGACACTGCAGAATCAATTTTACAGTGCTGGTATGTGGAATTTAATGAGCAGCATTCCCTTGACATCTGGCATAAATTTGTACTCCCGACTTACTGACTAACTTCAACCACAAGTTAGTGAAAATTTTCCAGGAAATATTGATATTGATTATTCTGAACCTCAGATACTGTTGCCAAATATATTGGAGCACACAAAGCAAGTTGTTGGAAAGACTGTAGTCAGACCCCTGCACATCACACTCACATCTTCTGGGGATGTCTCCTTTTCCAACCTTTCTGGCAAGATGTGGCCTAGGACCTCAAAGCCATCTTTGATACTCTGGGAACCATCATACCCTAATTGATCTTACTGCCCCCCGAGGGTAGCCCCCTAAGGGGCCAGACTGTTAAGCTGTTATTAAACCTGATGAGAACTGTGTGGAATGTAAAATTCCACCAGAGGAATGCCCTTGGATTTACCATTCTGATTCCCCAGATTTTCATGGAATTTGCACAAAAGCCCACAGAATTTTACAGATTTTAAATTTCTGTTATCTTGGTATAGTTTTCAAAGTACACATACAAATGATACCACATTTAGTAGGTAAACAGGTATTGATAGCTTGCATAGGTGTACCACATTGCAGAGAACTAGTTAGAAAGGGAGCTGAGTTATGGGTAGTCAAAGATTTAATCAATATTTGTCAGTTTTTTCCTAACCAATTTTAAAATTTCTTATCTAAAATTCTCTACAGCTTCTGGATTTAGAGAAACATGGAACATGGTTATGCGCTCTAAGTTTTAAGCCCCAGTCTTTAATGGGGACTGTGCTATAGAGTAACCAAACATTTAGTCAAAATGTAGATTTCAGTTTAGTATATTAGTATAATTTTGACAGCATTCATCAACATGTTTTAACATACTGTGGGTATATGGGTTACTACAACATTTATATATGTACCCAGTTTCAGATTTCTATCTCCAAAGGTGCAAGTTATATGCAGATAAAAGCTTTCATGACATTTCCCACAAAAAATAAAATGACATAGAAATATAGAAGTTGTCAGCAGATAAGGGACTCCAGGCCCACCTTGTCTGCCCTGTTTACCCTACCTATAGCAACACTGCAGGTTCTGCTTGATCTCATGCCCCCCCCCCCATCTTGCAAGATCCCTTTGTGCTAATCCCATGCATTCTTGAATCCAGTAACTGTTTCTACCCCCACCACTTCCGCCGGCAGACTGTTCCGTGTATCCACCACCCTGTCTGTGAAGAAGTATTTCCACACATTTCCCCTGAACCTCCCCCTTCCAGCTTTATAGCATGCCCCCTCATCCTTGGGCATCTTTTTCTTTTGAAAATGATACCTTCCTATACCTTGTTCTTCCCTCTGAGGTACTTGAATGTTTCTATCATATCCCTCCCCTTTCCCTCCTTTCCTCCAGGGAGTACATATTTAGTTCCTTAAGCCTTTCCTTCATAGGGTGTTTGATGCAGTCCTGCACCATTTTGGTTCCCTCCTCTGAACCGCCTCCCCTGTTTATGTCCTTTCAAGATAGGGCCTCTAAAACTGGACACAGTATTCAAGGTGTGGTCTCACCAATGATCTATAAAGTGGAAGTGTTACCTCACTCCTTCTGCTGGTGATGTCCCTGCTCGTGTTGGTCTTCTCTTAATGATGACTGATTATTTTCTTATTTTCTTCTACTATGGTCACAGTGCTTCTGTATGCTGCATTCACTTGTGTAGTGCTGCTTTCTGCTGTATTACCATCAGATTACTCCTGCTGTGAGTTTGTGGTTGTAGGTAGTGTGTTGGGACACCAGGTAACACTCCTTCTCCCTGTTACTTCATCAGATGACATCACTGTATCCCTGACTAGCCTGGATGGCGTATGGCAAGCCACTACCTAGAGGGTATGGACACTCAGTGCTTGAAAATGGACACAATTCATAGCAAGATGGCAATCAACCCTTGAGTAATGTACTGCACTATATGGCATTGAAATATTTTTTGTTTCTATTGAAAAATGGACTGGCTAGCCCGGAAGGCTTATGGCAAGCCACTACCCAAGGAAGGCACTAGTCTGGCAACAGTGGCAGGTGCTCGATGATGGAGATAATCACAATAAGATGACAAAATGCCCTTGGAGTAATGATCTACACTATTTGGCATTTAAATATGTGTTTTTTTCTATTGAAAAATGGAATGGCTGGTCCGGATGGCTTATGGTAAGCCACTACCCAGGGAAGGCACTACTCTGGCAGTAGTGGCAGGTGCTCAAGAATGGAGATACAATAATTCATAGCTGCATAATGACACTGACTGATGGAACTATGGGGCACTGTATGCGAGTACCAGGTTGGAGTCCTCTGGCCCCAACACACACACATTCACTAGTTGACTATGTTTTATTGTTGTTTTTCTTTCCTGTTTTATTTTCCTTCTCTAACTCTGTTAGAGTCACTCTGTTCTTTCTTTTTTTTTTTTTTCTTCTACCACGCAAGAAAACATTGCAGCAAGAAAACTAAAGAGACAAGCCTGTACCGGCCCACTCCAAACCACCTACTCAGCTTCCACTTTCTTTTTCTGTTTTGTCCTTTTTTCAAATTTTTTTAAAGTTTTGGTTTGACTCCTGAGTCCCCTGGAGAAGCCTACCACCCACCCAGGAGTAATAATGAAGTCAAAATGATGCCTTCTAACACACACACAGTCACAGAGTGGACTTTGCTTTCTTGTTCTTTCTTTCACTCTTCTTTTAAGGCTGCAGTGGGCGGAGCCCTGAAAACCTCTTGCTATCAAACGTCTCAGCATTCTTTATGACCAAACAACATGTTGGAGTTGCACCACAGTTGCCTCCGCATCTGTGAAGCACTCCACTTGCACTGCACTATTTTTACTTTTAAAAAATTAGAGGCACCCTGATCGTGACACTGGGGGATAGGGAACCCCCAGTGTCATTCTTATGTTTCTGAGGGGGGTGGGGTGTTGGGTGCTGAGAGGGAGGGGTAAATGGGGGGATAACTCTTATTTTAAAGAAAAAAACAAACAGCAGTCATGGCAGAACATGGCACACTCCACCATGTGCAAGATGGCTACTGTACTCTACTGTGCATGTGCTAGTAGTAATACATGCACAGTAGAATGCAGTGGCCATCTTGCATATGGCGGAGTGTGCCATTTTCTGCTGTGACTGCATTTGTTTTTTTCTTTAAAATTAGAGCTATCCCCCCCACCTGACCCTCCCTCTCAGCATCCACCACCCCACCACCCCACAAACACAAGAGTGACACTAGGGGTGTCCAATCCCCCAGTGTCCCAATGCGGAATCCTCAATGTTTGTTTCTTTGTTTAAACCAACCCCCCCACTACTGCGTATATGTGGTAATTTCTTCTTTAAAAAAATAAATATGTGTATATGTATATATATATATATATATACAAAAAACACCTGACTCTCCCTCTCAGCACCCCCCCAAGAAACATAAGCATAACACTGGGTGTGCCCAATCCCCCAGTGCCCTGATGAGGAATCCTTTGTGTGTTGTTGTTTTTTTAAAAAACCTATGAAAAGAAAACCATCCATCAATGCCTTTTGCCCAACCTTCCCACTTAGCACACACCACTTCGCACCCCCCCAAGCCCTTACTTACTATCATGGGTCCAATGCTGTAATCCTCTCTGGATCACAGTCACATCTACATTCTTCAAAGCTGGACTGCAAACTGAAGAAACGGGTATGTGGTTCAATGTATTTCAATGAGATTTGAACTTAGTGGCATAACTTGGGCATTTTTGCATATTTGTGGCTCAAATTTTCAACATGACTTCTTCGGGACCCTACCTCATGAATGATTGCACTGTCATTAGGTAGATCTGTCCCAAAAGGTGATTTCACAGCTCATGCATGAAATCACGTTTTGGGCAGGAGTTGAACATTTTTTCTTCCCTATTCATAAGGTGTGGTCATAAGAAGGTTATGATGGAAATTTGGTGTCAAAATATTAAAAAAAAAAAAGTTATGAGCCTACATTGAATTTTGCAAATGCAGGCTCATAACTTTGATAATTTCCATTATTTTTCCCCAAATTCACAACATAGCCTTATCTTTACAGACCCTCATAAGTGTGACAGCTGTCATTTTCAAATCCTGGCCAAAATGTTTTTGCTTCACACAAAGTTGATTTTACGGTCCATGCATGAAATCACCTTTCAGGTAGGAATTGAAAATTTTCTATCATTGTTCATGAGGTGGGGTTATAAGAAGGCTATGTTGAACATTTGTGTAAAAATATTAAAAACAATAAAGTTATGACCGTTACATTGAATTTTGTGAACATAGGTTTATAACTTTAGTAATTTTCTATATTTTTAACCAAGTTTACAACATAGCCATATCATTACAGCACCTCATGAATGCGATAGCTGTCATTTTCAAATCCTGGCCAAACTTTTTTTTACATCCCGATAGGTGATTTCATGGTCCCTGCAAATCATCTTTCAAACAGGAGTTGAAAATTTTCTCTGACCTTATTCATGAGTCAGGGTCATAATAAGGCTATGTTTTAAATTTGGTGTAAAATATTTTTTAAAATAACAAAGTTATGAGGCTACATTGAATTTTGCAAATGCAGGCTCATAACTAGAGCTACAGTGAAATCTTAATTTGCAGGCGAAATTGCTGAGCATACATCAATTTTGGCCTGCATAGCACTTTGCATAATTTTTTAAAATTACCCAGAATTCAACATTTGTGACTTCACCTTGCTTTGGGGACTTTTAAGTGCAAATTGCACATAAAACCCCAAAGCGGGTAGAGGTTACAAATTGTGAATCCCCCCAACATCACCCCTGATCCATCCTGGTGTCTAGTGGCCCCCACATCACCAGTCACCTCCCAGTTTTAAAAGTAGATATATATATATATATATATATATATATATATACTGTATATGTATGTATTACTGTTGCAGTTGCACCAGTATAATTAGTGTTGCCCGCCACTTCTATGTTAAACCCCAAAATTTGCACTTTAATAACTTTGTCACCATATGACTGATTTGCCTGAAATTTTGCATGTGTGTGGGGCACCACAGATCTCTGGATCTGGCAAGATGTGATACTGTTGGATGAGCAGTTGCAGAGCTGCAGAATGGCAAAATGGGGTTTGCATGTTTTCTTGCTCATGGCTACAGCCCACATGCTTTGTCTGTTTGGTCTGGAATCTTCAAGGAAGATGTCGTCTGGGTCACTGATGTGCCTTTTCAAGATTTGGTGGAAAAATATTAATCCGCTCAAAGTTATTCGTAATTTTAATTTTCCCATTATAGTCAATGGGAAAATATATATGTGCCTCTCGAAGCACCTGGTACTTCGTCATGACAGCATTTTACTGTTGTAAATGCCTCAGTAGTGTAGTGCTGCATCATCTTGTTTTCAGTTAGCGGCAGGCAAAAAGTGACTCAAATTAAAATGTATAGCCCCAGGTAAATGCTGTCAGTTGTGTTTACCTAATCAAGGGCTGAGGAACACACTGGGGCATCAGATTTGCAATCTGACCCCCAAATGCCTTTTCCAGGATCAGGACCCCGTAGTTTTGCAAATTGAAAAAGAAACAGTTGCAGCACTTTCGCAATTGTGAAAATGTCGCACTTGTTTCTTTCACAATTTGTGACAACTGTTGCAATTTACGGCACTACTTCATGCCTATTCTCTTGTTAAAAATAAAACAACATAAAAAAAAAAAATTTTTCTGGTCACTTTTTTTCCAAAATAATGGAAGCACCTTCTTCCTTGGTCCTCATTTAGGTAAACACCTTCTGGTGTTCACCTAATAAAAGGAGATTTTTTTTTCCTTTTTATGGCTTTGCGGGGGCTAAGACATGTTTTAAAATTGTAAATTGTTTTCTGCCAATATCAGGGTGCCCAATCCCCATGTCAGTGCCAGGAATTTCCCCTCCAACCAACACCACTGATGTGGCACACAGGAGCCACCCATTGTGCCCAAATGTTTTTTGATTATCTATTAAAGAAAACCATCCCCAACATCTTTTATCTTCTATGCAGACTCCTGCATCAACATTTTCAATGCAGAATCCTGCATTAAAGTAGTCTGCCCCCCCAATTTCTCACTGACAATGGGGTGCCCAATCCCTGTGTCGTTATGCCTCCCCCCTCACACACACACTTATGTGGCACACTTGGAGTCCACCCCAGTGTACCCAGATAAATTCTTACAACTTTTTATCTTTCCAACACTGGGATGCCCACTCCCAGTGTCGGATGCCCCCTAAGCCTGCTTTCTTTGCTGATGGGGTTGCTCAATCCCTCTGTCGGCAGCATGTATCCACCCCAAAACTCAAGTGGCACACTGGGGCCCACCCAATGTGCCCAAAGTCTATATATATTTATTTAACCTGTTAAACAAAGAAACCATTCCCTGACATGTTTATTTTATTTTAACCTGTAAAAAGAAAACTATCCTCATTTTCTTCCAACCCACTCCCCATCCCACCTCCCACTGATCACACACATCCCTGCACCCCACCCCTTACCCATACTTACCTCCAGAGGTCAAAAGCAGCTATCTTCTCTGGACCGGGACACGCCTGCACTCTTCAAAGTTGAACTCTGAACTGAGGAATCAAGGTAAGCACCATATAAATATAATGGCATTCAAGGGGGGGTTCTACTTAGGTTGATATCTCAGCCATTTTTAGGAATTTTTTTACCAAATTTTCAGCATGGGGTTCTTGGGACTCCGTCTCATGAGCACTGCCACTGTCATCTCATTAACTGGACCCAAAAGATGATTTTGCAGTCACTGCATGGAATCACCTTTCAGGACCAATTAATGAAATGAGAGTGCCAGTGTTTATGAGGTGGGGTTCGAAAAAGCCCATGTTGAAAATGTAGTAAACAAATTCCCAAAAATGACTGCATTATGAGCATGCATTGCACAGTTTCTACGCACATGCATAACTTCACCAATTTTTTTATATTTCACTCCAGATTTTCAACATTGCCATTTTTTACACCTCCTTATGAACAGTACAGCTGTCATTTTTTACATCCTGCCTGAAATGTGTTTTTGCACCTGTGGCGCAGAATGGCACGGTCTGTCTGCAAAATCAAATTTTGGGATGGAGTAAGAAAATCACAGCAACACTGTTCATGAGGGGAGGTCCCAAAAACCTCATGTTGAAAATATGATAAAAAATTTCCCCAAAAATGGCTGCGTTATGAGCATGTGTTGTGCAGTTTCTATACTGCGCTTGTAAGTTCAGCAATTTTCATATTTTCACTCCAGATTTTCAACATTGCCATTTGTTCACACCCTCATGAACAGTATAGCTATTTTTCAGATCCTGTCCAAATTGTGTTTTTTTTTGCACCTGTGCCACAGAATGGCACAGTCGCTGTGCGGAATCAACTTTAGGGACAGATTAACAAAATCACTGTGCCAGTGATCATGAAGGGAGGTTCCAAAAAAGGCTATGCTGAAAATTTGGTTCAAAAATTCCAAAATATCACCTAGTTATGAGCGTTCACTGTGCAATTTCTTGCAACATTTTTTATATGATAACACTGCAGCGCCCATGGCACTTTTTGACACCCATGGCTCAAAAACGGTTTGAGATACAGATTTTTTTCTGTTCACAGCTTAGTCCACCTTTAGGTGGTCTAAGCATGCAGGGATGTTTCAAAGTAATGAATACAACCGCAATGGAAATTTTTCATAGTTGCTATGATTACTGAGATATTGGCAAATTAGTATTCCAAGTGTTCATTTTCATGATTCTAGGCCTATCTTATGTCCCTGTACTTATGTGTAAGTGGGAGCACAGGGCACAGAGGACCCATGCTACCACATATGCATACTGTACCATTAAGTAAAAATTTGCCTCGTTAAGGGAGCGTGGAGCCCCTGTGCTCCCAAAACGACATACCACTTACCATTTATATTATATTTTCTCAAAAAGAAGGGCAATTCATTGCAAAAAAACTCCATTAATGCATCAGTTAGGGTTGATAGTGCAGCAATGAAAGTTTGGCTATTTGGTGTTAGGGTTACCAACCCCTACCACCCCCCACCACCACCCCACCCTTCACACACCAACAGGCATTGGGGTGTGCTTTGGGGTCATCAGGCTTAAGTCTCACCCATTCTCTGATACTACAACACCTCAGCTGGTTTATAAATGGAATGGGGTGAGAGTTAGGCCCGATATCTAACACCCCAACACCTCTTGTTCGTTTCTTTCACTGTTAAGCTGTAAAATAGAAGGACAGCAGAATTAGGAGAGGTAAGGCTTGCTGTTTACCATCATCCCACCCCACAACCACCAACCTAGTTTCCCCTGTGTTGTGTGTGTGTGTGTGTGTGTGTGTGTGTGTGTGTGTAAGTGTTTTATGTGTATATTTATTTATTTGACATTTTAACTTTTGCTCTGGAGGATTCTGACCTGGCTGAAGACAAGTCCTTGAGCCCCACATGCATTGCAACAACCCACCACCCACATAGCTCTACCTTGAGACAAATTCTTGGAGGACAGCACTGTACACATTACAATACGTGCTCAGTGACAGTTCAGTTGGTGGCTGGACACGGAGGTGAGGTGGGCTGTGCCAGTCACTGGTTGTGTTTAGGGACTGGGGAGCGGGTGGTGGGCACTCCTTCTGGGGTGGGGCCACTAGGCCAACAGGACATGGAGACTGTTAATTATTAATACAACAGGTGACATCAGGGATCAGGGAGGGGGCCACTAGACCACCAGGACAAGGCAATAATGTATATAGTGTATTACTACAAAGTGTGACATTGGGGATCGGGGCCACTAGACCACCAGGACAGGGCAATAATGAATATATTAATGCAATGGGCAACATCAGGGATCAGGAGGGGCCACTAGACCACCAGGACAGGGTGAATTATTTAATACTATAAAAATTGGTGATATCAGGAGGGAGGGAGGGAGGCCACTAGATTACCATGAAAGGGGCCATATTTTATATTGTACCACTGTTCGGGAATCAGGAGGGGGGGCTAGATAACCAGGAAGAGGGGCTATTTATATTGTGTTATAACAATGTACAGAGATCGGGCGGGCCACTAGACCACCAGGGTTAATTTGTATATTATTATGGGTGATTGGGGTGGAAGGATCGCAAAATTCTGCACATTGCCTGGCGAGCTTAGCACCCTGTCCGTCTGCGCCCTCTGTTTACAGCACACTGCTAGGGTTGATGCAAACTGTGGGACTTCACCACTGGGACTCTGCCCAATAGAGGATGGGCACAGGGTCCACTATGATGCCAGGCGATCTGTGCAAGCCATCTCTGGCGCAACTTGCACAAGTTTTCAGAATTGGGCCTTTGTGTTAATTGTGTGCTAATCACTCTTAACATTAATTCTGTTCCCAAAATGTTTCTCAAGTACTCCAAAATTTGACAGTTTGCAACATGCTACCACAAGGTACTGCACTTTGTAACTGCCCCAGTGCTGTTGTTGCAATTCAATTTGTGTTAATTGCACATTAATCTCACTTAACATTATTTTTTCTCACAGAATTTTAAGTAATCTAAAAATGTAATGGTAGCTATATGCTGCCATATGGTACTGACTTGTGTGTTACTGCTCTAACACAGTTGTTGTAACACAATTTGTTGGAAACTGTGTAAAAGCACAATATACATAAATTCAGCATTCCAGTACGTTTTGGTGACGAAAGAATAAATAAGTCATGCTGCTAAATGTGTTGCTGGTGTGAATTTTTCTTATGATGCCCTGAAATGAGATGTGCTTCCAGAATTAGTATCTGCTGCTGCTGTTGTTACTTGCTGATGCTGAGCTGTGGGAGTCTCCAACCACAGAGACTGCTGCGATGCACTTTAGTGCCAGGAAAATAACAGTGAATTCTCGGGGCTGGAATTGTTCTTATAATGCCCTGAAATGAGATGTGCTACCAAATTAAATATCTGCTGCTGCTAGTTGCTGCGCTGTGCGAGTCTCCAACCACAGCAACTGTCATGCTGCACTTTATTGCCAGGAAAATCAGAGTAAATTCTTGTGGCTGGAAGTATATTCTACTGATGCCCTGAAATGAGATGTGCTCCCCAAATTTACAGATGCTGCTGCTAGCTGCAAGGCTGTGTGAGTCTCCAACCACAGCAACTGCTGTGATGCAGTTTAATGCCAGGAAAATAACAGTTAATTCTCATGGCTGGAATTTTTTTTCTTTTTTATGATGCCCTGAATTGAAATGTGTCACCAAAATTAATATATACTGCTGCTGCTAACTGCTGGTCTGCGAAGTCTCCAACCACAGCAAGTGTTATGATACACTTTAGTGCCCAGAAAATCACTGTAAATTATTACGGCTGGAAATATTCTCATGACTCCCCAAAATATGATTGGAACCAGGAACTCATATGCTGCCTCTGGTGCACTTCGTGAATCGAGTCCACAACAGATAAATAAACAAAATGATATGGTTGTTTTCTGCTCTGGGTATTGATGATGATCTTCCACTCAAATATCACTTTGTTGTGACCTACCAGCAAAAGTAAGTATTTTTTTTCTTTTTGGGCTGGTGGGTGGTAGGTGGATTTAAACATTGTACTTCTAATCACCTTATGTTACTGTTTCTCTCTTTGCAGGTATTTATCACTAGGGTGATTAAATCCTGTTGCGCATGTGTCCAGCCCAGGTCTCGTTATTTAATTTAGCAGTGTTTCCTACCATGAAAGGTAATTATTTTTATTTTTTAATCCTTAAATGTTATCTGTATGTCATTCACTGGCTGTTTTCTGTGCCTGTTTCTTGAATTTCAGGTATTTTTATACTGAATGAAAATATTAAATGAGGCAGTAGTACCAAGTAGATGACTGTTATTTATGCTGGATACAGAAGACATGTTGACTTTAGTAAGACCATACACAGTGGTGGAGAAACTGGATGAGGCGGTCTGACCAGGAGTCAGCAACACTGACTACATCAGTGATGTGGTGGAAAACATGTTGTTCACTTGCTTGCTCTAGGAGAAGGCATTCGTCATGATGACAGAATGTAAAGAGACCTGCTGTGAATACAATGTAGAAATTATTTAAACTCTAGTACACCCCCTATTGTTTTACACCTGTGAAAGGAAACCAAAAATTAAAAAAAAATATTTAGAAGGAAAGAAGAAAATTTTTAAAGGATATCCATCATTGGTATCCTGACAATAGAGTGGAGGGTTCAGGGTGAGGAGATGTGAGCACAGGAAGGAGGGTAAAGTGTTTATGTGCGGTATGGGCTTTGGAGTATGCGCTCTGACTACCATACATGCACATCACTGGATTTCTGCCCTCCTCCACTAATTCTGGAGACTGGAGTAGGTATATATTATTTGGGAGGGGTGTGGGGGCACAGCCCCCCATGAGGGGGGTGCCCCCTGCATGATAGCCGTGTTCACATATCAGTAGGATTTTACTTGTGACTGGTTTCCTATGTAATTATTGTTCACTCTGTGTGCTGCCAACCTGTTTCTCTTGCTTGCTTGATGTTCGATCACAATGTTTTCACTCTAATGTGTGTGACCCCCCCCATCATCACACTAATGACGGCCATGCCTTCAAATGGCATTAAGTTGCCCCAGAGAGAGGAGGTGGAGGAGGAGAAGTCCTGCTTCCTGGATGAGAGGACAGCAGGAGAGGAGGAGATCTGACAAGGAAAAATTATTTAGACTCTACTAAACTCGTAACTATTGGTGACTGACCACATGGACAGTATATCCATTGTCTACTCCAAGTCTCATTATACAGCACCTCTCACCTGTGAAGAAAAAAGACAAGCCATTTAACATGATTTAGCAACAATGGTGGCTGCACGGTATATCCTTTGCCCACTTCCAGTCATCGTACACCTGTCACCAGCGAAGAAAAAAGAGAAATAATTTAGCCTGACTTGACATGGCCACTGTGTCACTGTTTACCTGTGATAGGAAAACAAAATTAAAACTTAACAAAAGAAAAAAATAATGTTATGATACCATCAAACTAGTGATGATCATGCTGTGTACTAGCACAATGGTGTCACAGATTGGGGTGGTGGAGGAAGATACAGCTTAAGCCTGTGCCTTCTGGAGGCTGTCTGAAGTGAGAGGGAGACAAAATGAAAGAAAGAAAGAAACTAATTTTAATGTCATGTAAGCAAGGTGAAACCCCTCCTGTGTGAGGCAGACTCACCGCCAACAGTGAGGAGGATAAGTAGTGTGAAAACAATGAAAGTAACTTACCATCACAGCAGACAAATTTGGTTCTTGCTGAAGCTCAAGTTTTCTGCCTTGATGGCTGAGAGCTTGGCTTGAGGGCAGCTGATGGGCTGGCTGGATGTCTGCTTGGCTACGATAGTTATGCAGGTCTATGAGTACATACTTCTCAGTCTGGATGCATGAGGTGGATGCAGTGGTGGCCCATATTTTTGGTTAATGTGGAGGACACAACCAACCCACAGGAAAACGACTAGATGGTGCCTTGATTGATGGTGAACGAATGGTCTGCATGGCTGGCAACAACAGTATTTACACTGGTTTAAGAGCCATTCTTTCTCACTCTGAAATGAGTGCATGCTACGGAGGCAGTGGTAGACCATATTGTTGGTGGATGTAGAGGACACAAGCAGGCCAGATGAGAAGGAGGAGATGGTGTATTGATTGCTGGTGGATGCATGGTCTGCATGCTGGCAATGGCATTTATGCTGCTTTAAGAATCCATGTTTTCCAGCCTGGATGCATACAGTTGAGGTGGCAGTAGCAAATGTTATTGGAGGCAAACTTGGCATTTCATGGTGTAGTGTTCACCGATTTTCTACCTTGTCTGTAGGCATAACATAGGAGAGGCAGATGGAGGTAATCAGATGGATGTATTGAATAGCAGCACAATTTGGGGAAAATATAATTAGAGGAAAATAAAACTGAATCATAAAGAAAGTCACTAAACAGATATGGAAGAAAGAATGGATTGAACAATTTTGTGTTTATGCTTTAATCATCTTCATCAATGAATCAGCCCTCACAGTCTTCCAGACTGGAGCTGTCCCCACATGGGATTTCTTTCTCCATCATTGCTTCATCTGCCTCACTTGAAAGCAAAGCCAATAACATCAGGCTATTCAGGTTCTTCTTCATCACCACCGCCACCTTCATGTGGTATGAATGCAGATGTGACTGTGTTCTATAGAATGTCCCCCACATTCATTTTAATACATGTTAGCATGCCAACATTTCTAGGGAACAGATTTGTATGGGTGTCCCACACAATGGCCCTGGCTGATCTAATTACAATCTCCATGGTCACACTCCAGAGTGGACAGCTCAGAGTTTGACTGCTATGGAGGTCTGTGCCGCCAATCAGTGACCTTCTTATTCCAGTACAGCAGTGGTTCGTCCAAGATGGTACGGTGCCTGTTGTCCACCCAATATGCATCCACCATGCATTGTGTTGCATGTAATCCTGCTGCCCCATCAGCCTCCTCCTCATTTTCTTCTACATCTTCAATTCCCACCTGAACAAAGAATCCCAGAGTGCATTTATAGTCAATTTTTCATTTATACACCATGCATATTTTTTCAGCTCCTTTACCATGTGAGGCAGTTGCAACACCTGGTCTCTGATGACTTTGACATTCTACCTTACATAACTATGAGTTTAACATCTGTGCCTCATATCTTATTAACTGATTAGTTAGATTTTGGATCTGATCATGCCCACCTTCAAGTATCAATGACAGACCCTGCTTATATCATGGGTCTAGCATGGTGGCAATATGAAAGAAATCTACAGAATGTAAGAAATATGACTATTACAGTCAAACTCATGGAGCATGTGTTCCATTAAGGCACAGCTTCCTTACTTGCACCGCTTCTTGCACTAGCTGTACATTCAACAGTGTCTGCCTCACCATCCATAGGAGTGGGATAACCTGACAGATACAGGCAATATCCCCACTTACTGCCTATGGTACATGTTCTAATGCCTTAGAATCATGATCAGGCCATCCATTAGTTGCCACTGGTATGCTGTAAGAGACATGGATACTCCAGCACTGTTACAGCCTGTATGCAGCAGCAAATACTCTAAGATGGCTTTGTATTGCTTATACAAGTGCTTGATCATGTACAGTGTCTAAGGTTTGAGTCTGCCATGATTCAATAAAGTGCCCTATATGGTAAGCCACTCTACTTTGCTAAATAGAGATGGTGAGTAGTTTTCCCCCCTTTGTGCTACCTAATTCAAAACATTTGCTTTTCCTTTCTGTAGAATTACTCTTCCCTAGTCTTTGTGTAGTATCCTGTATTATATAGTTCATGCTTCTGTGACTGAGCCATTTGAGATTTATAACTGACAAAAACTGTATTTCCACCTTTGAAGAGAAGGCTACAGTTACCATCTTTTGTTTCTACATTAAGGTGTCCTCAGCTGTAACAGAGGAGGGCAGGTAATTTCTCCTTGAGCAAGGAGCACTGTTATGTGTGAGCAGTGGCTCTAGAGAGATTCAGACCTAGTGATGACCCAAGAGAGTGTCCATACTGAGTAGTGGCATCAACTGAGAACCATTGCAGATGTCGGAAGGGTTTGAGAATGCTGGTAACAGTCACAGGCTGAGTTTGGAGACCAGTTTGCCAAAGTGACATAGTCCTACAAAGTTCAGGAATGCAATGTGTGGAGAATTAGGTTTGTAACAGAATCTGCTATTTGGGACAATCATGCATCATCATACTTTGTAATCAGACATTCTCCACAAAGAGAATGGTAGTAAGTCATTGTCAAGCATTTCAGTGGGAGCTGCCTTCAGTTCCAATGCAATAGCATGATTGGTGGGTATCTTGCATGACACTCAAACATGCTCTGCAGTATAGGCTGTGCCATGCATGGTGTTGGGATACCAAACAGCTGGACTGTATGTGGTAACATGGCTGATGGGGTAGCATTTGACTTGGGATGGTCACAGAGACTCCTCCTCCTCATCTCTGTAGTAGTCTCTCTGGTCAGCTCTGCTTCCACCAGGACTCTTTCCCTGCTAGTCTGGGATGTTTTGCCAAATAATGATGATGAGTGGAGGGACCCCTGCTTGGGCTTCCCTTTGGTTGATGATTCCATCATAACAGTTGCCTGGACTTGAAGTGTGTGCTGGCCAGCAGTGCATAGGTGGCTCCCTTTTTGCATAGCCAACTCATGCTTGACACAGCTGGCAGATAGCCACTGTGTTGCCAGCTGGGTTCAGTATGTAAAACATCCCAAATTAGGGATTTTTGTAGTCCTTAAATTTACATTATGGTGGTACTGGAACAGTGGAGGGGTTGCAATGGGTGTTTTGGGGGATGATTTCTGCACTGTGACAGTGGGTGACACATGCTGTTTTATTGGCTCAACAGTCCTAACAGGAACAGAAACAGCTGTTGGATAATTAGAGAAGGCTTTGGAAATCCCCTGAAATATCTGTGGTGTTCACAACACCACAGGTTCATCAGAATACCTTTAATGTTTTTTTTGGGTTCCCATAGGGGTCCAAATCCTCATCTTCATCACCTCCTATGCTGATAATGTCTTCCTTTGATCTGTCCTCCTCCTCCTCCTACTCATTTTCTCCATCCTCTCTTTCTTTTTCATCATCCTTGTATGCGACAGTCAGTTCACCTTCCTCAGTCTGTGAGTCATGGTCAAGTTAGCAGTCTCGTTAGGAAATGGGAACCTCTCATCCAGATCAGGCTCAGCACCACCAACAGCAGCAGTCCCTGGGACAACAGCAACAACCTACTTGAAATCATTTCCAGACTAGGGCATTTTTCTACTTCTTGGACTGATCCTTTGTTGCTGCCTTCCTAGCAGATCCAGCACCTACTAGCATGGATGCTACAGATGTGGCAGAAAACAATTTGGTCACACTAATGCCACCACCACTTACACAGCTACTCCTTTGCTAGTAGTACTACTGGCCCCTGATGAAGCTCATATTGTGAATCATGCTATATGTACTCCAAAGGGAGTAGCACTGATAAATTCATATGTGCTAAATGCTTGTTAATTCAATCACTAAGAGAAGAAATTGAGAGGTTGAATAAAAGAGTTAAAATCCAATATGAGATCCAAACCCTTCAGTATTTCAATGATACTGATTAGACAAGAATTCTTGATAAAGCAGAACCCACAGTAACCTCTTCTGAAGACAGAATACAATTTAGTAATGGAGGAACAGACAGAAGTAAATGCAGTATGCCATATGATAAGGGGGGATAATAACATCACTGATGATGGCTGTTGCTGAGTTCAAAATAAAATAAAAAGGAGGAGACAGGCAGTAGGTGACCTCACGTGTGAACTGCAGAACAGATATGCAATTCTGGGAGAACTGGGAGACAAACAGTGTGTGAAGTTAATACAGAACCAGTAGAACTGATGGAACAAGGAGGAGTTAATTAAATGGTGATAAAAGAACAAGTCCCAGAAAAAACTGCAAGTCAGGAAACATAAATAGAAAGTAGTAATGTGGAAGGGGATAAAGCTGAGGCAGCTATGGCTATAAATGAAACTGGAGGGCAACATGGTGCAGTTGAACAAGCAGAGAGGGATGTCTTGGCCTAGGTGATACTATGATAAAATTTAATGACTCAATAATTTGTAGAGGCATAAAGAAGTACAATGGTAGCCTTCTTATAGAGAGCAAAAATGCAACATGTACATACTGATCTTGATGGATATATGAAGTGCTCCACAAATCCTGTTACAGTACTGCATCCCAGCACCAATGATATAGGCAGGAGAAAGAACCTAGAGATACAACATGATTTTGAATGGGTGGGAGAAGCATTAAAAAATTGGGGTTCAAAGTTACAATATCGGAGATACTCCCAGTCCCAAGAGCTAATTATGCAAAAACTTGGGACATACAACATATGAATGGATGGCTTCAAAGATGGTGTCATTGGGAAGGTTTTGAGTTCCTAAGGTGCTGGGAGAGGTTTAGTGACATAACCCTGTATGGCAGAGATGGCCTTCATCTAAACTGGGCAGGCTCCATGCTGCTTGAGCACAGAATAAGAGACAGTATTAATAACTGTTTAAACTAAATGGCAAGGCAGAAAGGGGAAGGGATACTGTCTCCTGTGCTGGAGACAAGACAACCAAAGTAAATAAATGGGTTAGAAAAACAACAGGTGTGGAATGGAAGGTCTTACTTCTGAATGCCAGAAGTATGGTTAAAAAAATGGAAATTAGAATATACTCTCATTACTGAAGGGATACAAATATGTGCTATTACAGAGACGTCGTGGCATCCCGATGATGTGTGGGGAAGATATACTGCAGGGTATAACCTGTGCAGTAAAGAGAGGATTAACAAAGTAGGAGTAGGAGGAGCTGCCCTATATATCTTCGAGTCCATAAAGGCAGAGGTTATAGATATGAACTAAAAACCAGTTAATAAACAGAAAACAAAAGTAAAAATAAAAATGTATGTTTCATTACCTCGCTATGTCACAAGTAGAATGCCACAAGAATCAATATCAGGACCAATACTGTTCAAAACATTTATTTCGATATGAATAACAATTTACTCAGGTGGAACACAAAACATGCCAATAACTCCAAGCTTTGAGGCTGTATGGATCATTAAATCAAGCTAAAGATATTCAGGCCTAGTTGGATAATCTAATCATATGGACATACATGTACAGCATGAAATTTTAATTGGAAAATGCAGTGTGATGCGTCTTGAAAAAACAACAAAAACTAATTTTAGTAAAACTTTCTGTTTAGGACAATTAAACATAATTTGTATGTGGTCACTAAGTAAAAATCTGAAATTGTGGTGAGCTACAGCTGGAGGTGTCATTTATAATATAGTGCTCCCTTACCGTTGTTATTGTGATTTAACCCATTTTTGCTATCTTTTAAAATTGTAAGCAAAGATCAAGGAATGGACAAAGGTCTGTCTCCACTGGTGGAGGCACCAGCAGGAGTATATGGAACCAGAAGGTCTTTCAGATGGCCTGGACCCAGACCATGAAGGGCCTTGAATGTCAACAAGCAAGCCTTGAAACTGATGCGTCATTGACCCAGCTGCCAGTGGAGTGAGCAACAACAGGTGTGATATGCTTGAACTGCAAGTCCCAATTACTAGCCGCACCACCACATTCTGAACCAACTGAAGGTGGCATATCAGCCTGCAGATAACCCAAGATACAGATCGTTACAATAATCCAGCCTAGATGAGACTAAGGCATATACCTGTCTTGCCAGATCATTCAGTTCAAGATAGGGCTTGATCTGGGTGATGTTAGGAAGATGGTAAAACCACTGCAGATAGCAGATGATGGCTGACACCTCATGCTCCAGGGTCAACTTGGAGTTCACAATAAACCCAGATTCTTACACTATCAGCAGCATGAAAAGCAACACCATCCAGCAAGTGAAGGGCAGCACTACTACTAGGTTTCATTGAACCTGACTGACCTGGTTCCACCAGTAACACCTCTGTCTTCGATGGATTAAGCCTAAGTCAGCTGGCCACCATCCAATCTTGGATCTCTATAAGGCAGTCATTCAGTTTGGAAACAGCTGCACTACCATCAGGGCACAAGACACATACAGCTGGGTGTTATCAGCATAGCAATGAAATACCACAGCATGGCATCTAACGATCTCACCCAGCAGCAACACATATGATGAATATGGCCATAAGCAATTTAGGATGCTCAGCTGGTGGTAAGTGAGTTTTTGTAGAGCTGCTACTGTGCATTCCATATATTTAAGTTGGGACAAAATTTGTATTCTTTTATTAGACGATTTAGTCCTTTGACATTATAAGATTCCACTTTCTATGTACCATAGTGACACTATTAGATTCAACCAATCTATATAATTTGGTAGTCATGTACTAGACAGGGTGTGCTTAGCTTCTCCTGTCTAGCTGCACGATATGTAGTTCTATATTTCTGATACAGGTGTATTAAAAAAACTGCACTGACAAACAACAGAATGAAAAACAAAGGCTCCAACAGGTAGCCAACAACAGCAGCGCAGTAAACATTTAACCACTGAAATCAGTGCTCAGCTTCTATGTTGTGGTTGAAGCATTTGGGATGGTACATTTGGCTGCCCTCAGGGGGCACAGTGCCTGGGACCCTAGTATGTTGGTGGGCCCACATTTCCTCATTACATATGGGCTGGACAGCATAAACAAATACCACACTCATGGCAGCACCTATTTCTAACTGCCATTTCTGTGCTCAAAGTTAGCTTGCATTTTATAGGAGGTGTCTGGCACAGTGGAGAGGATGAGGGTAGTCACCATTCTTTCTCCCACATTGGGTGAAGAGCTGTGAGATGTTTTAGGCTGTGATCTCATATACAGGGTTCCAGAGGTTGTAGACATGACCCATCGTACCTTGTGCATGCTTTAAATGGTCCTTTAGCATGAATTCTGGTACCTGTTTACCAGAGCTAATAAGGAGGGTGTCATGTGTACATGGCAGAACACACCCATCATGTTGAGGCATGCCCCCCGTCCCGCTTAGCAGGGTACAGGAGTACGTAAGAAAGGAAAAAGAAAGCAAAACAAAGTCAATGTTTCCAGAAATGCTGTAGCTGAGCTGTCTGATAATTCTGCATTCAGGGTTTTTCATTTTAAATCCAGCACAAGGTACCATCCAAATAATGAGATTGCATTTTTAAAGGAAAAAAAAATGCATATATAAGCCACTTCTTTAGTTCTTAAGTAGGACATCTGCCAGGGTCCATTAGTAACTCAAGTTATCATTTCTAAGTCAATTGTTCTTTTTGTGAACCACTGCAGTATTGGTGCCTACCCACCACTTAACAGACCCTGGCTGGGGGAAAGGCATCTATATAATGGAACCCAGTATAAAAACCATCAGGTCTGCACTGTTTCCCAGTTAGGCTTTATCAAATTGTGCAGTATTTGCAGCAGCTCAGTTTAATTCCTGTAAGCGTCAATACAATAATAGTGAAGGATTATAACAACTCAGCACTCCAAATAATTAGAGAATTAAACAGTCAGTAGGCTTGGAATGGGCTGTAGGAGAATAGGGTAAAGTCCTAGCAGGTTTCAAGATATGTCACCCCCCCCCCCCAGCAGCTAGGCCTTTTTTGGGGGTTCCAAACTCTCAAGTTGAATCAATTCTGTCAGTTATTTTCTCTTTAGATGCTTGCAAATACAGAGTTATGTAATCTCAGGTAGATGGTTGGCATTTTCCCAATTGATGTGATGGCATCACAGTCACTAAGCAGTGCGCTTTCCAGGTCAGAAGTCAAATGGGAAGAGCACCTGGAGAACAGCGAGAAAGAAAAAGGGACAGAGAAGGACAGAGAGAGTGAAAAATTTGGGATGATGACCAACCTCTAGGGATACACAAAGTAACTTGGAGAACATGGGCTGGACAATGGGATATCTTTTGGCCAGCCAGTTTTTGATCAGATCATGCATCAACCTGTTGTATTGACTGGATGGGAAATATTCACTAATAAGGAACTCCAGAGTAGTATAAAGAGTGTGAGATATATTGCAATCAAAAGAAAAGGAAAAAAAATGTTTCTCAAAGAAAATTACCTGGGAGAGAGATCAGAATGAAATAGCACCAGAGATATGAAACTCTGGTCAGAGCCAACCACTGGCTACATATCTGGAGCTGGAGCACATGGCACAGAAGCGCGTCATGTCCAACACGGCCACCATGTTCTGAACATGTCCACAGCTTCGTGCATGCACACTAAGGCACATCGGCCATCTTGGGCAAGGCAGTGTGTTCCCTGCAAACAACGTTACTCAATAAATTATTTTTTTATATTTTGACCCCAAACTTTCAACATAGTCTTCTTATGACCCCACCTCATAAACCCCATAGATGAAAAATTTCAACTCTGTGCAAAATGCCATTCTGCACTACAGGTGCGAAAACACATTTTGAACAGGATGTAAAAAAAATGACAGTTGTACTGTTCATGCGGTGGTGTGAAAAAAAATGGCTATGTTGAAAATTTAGAGTTAAAATATTGAAAATTACTAAAGTCGTGCATGTGCATAGAAAATTTTCAACAAACTCGCATAATTTGGACATTTTTAAGAATTTCTTCACCAAATTTTCAACTTCGTATTTTTGGGACCCCACCTCATGAACACTCATGGAGAAATTTTGTTATTTAGTCCTGAAAGGTGATTTCACACAATGACCGTGAAAACACCTTCAAGGCCTGATTAATGAAATGACAGTTTCGGTGTTCATGAGGTGGTGTCCCAAAAAGGCCATGTTGAAAACTTGGTGAAAAAATTCCCAAAATGGCAAAGTCATGAACATAAGTTCAAAACACCTTTGAAATGCATTAACGGCACTTGCCTTTATTCTTCAGTTCATGGTTTGGCTTTGAAGAGTGCAGGCGTGTCTCAGTCCACAGAAGATGGCAGCATATAACCTCCAGAGGTAAGTATAGGATAAGGGGTGTGGGGTGGTGGGTGCTCAGTTGAGGGTGGGGATTGGGGAGGGGGACAGTGGGATGATGAGGGACTGTTTTCTTTTTTCAGGTTAAAAAAGACATAGAGGTACTTTTTTCAGGAAATTTATAAAAGCTATTTGATGACACTGGGGTGGGCTCCCCAGTGTCCCACACTGCTGGAGGGGAGGACTTCTGAATGCCAACATGGGATTAGGCCCTGATATCGGCACCTAATACAAAACAATGTGCTTAGGGGGACATCCGACACTGGGGTGGGCATCGCTCTGACAGCTGCTGGCTTCAGCTACAGTTTTGTGAATGGTCTCCAGGTTGTCTATGAAATCACCTTACAACATATCAGTAAAAGAAAAGATTGTAGTTAGCTGTTCAAATAGCCTATTTCACAGAACATGCAGTAAATGTCAGCAGCCATATTGTAAAGTTGGACTTCCAAGGTGGCATCACTGACTGCCTGGCACCCATTTAAGAAAGCTGCAGCTGAAGCCAATCACTGTCACAAAAAGGATTGGTCTGAAACTATAAGTTTCCTACTTGACTAGGGATCCCTGCTCAGTTTTTTTTTTATTTCACCATTTACAGTCCACCTGAGTGAGCCGCCAGCTTTTGCACATGCTCAAGATCTTGGTCTTATTTTTTCCCTAAAACATCTTTTATTAGCACTTTCAATGCTCATTTCCATTCAATGAAATGTCCACATTCACAAGCTCAGCTGATAGTAATAACAGCACTGTGGGAAAAGAAACAAGATCTGTTTAGAGCCAGAGCCATTAAGTAGTGTGGGAGGGCAGGCGTGCCTGGAGGGCTCCAGCTGCAAGGGAGGGCAGAGGAGACTCCACACACCACCAATGAACACAGTGCTGTGGACAACTATCCACATCACTGTAGGAAAGGACTGGGACCATATCCAGTCATGGTCCTTCTGTCTCCTACAGTGATAGCAAAACACCTGCAGTGCTCCACCCATGCAGCCATAAAAAGGCCACAAGAACAAGTAAAATTCAAAAGAAGTGGTAACGAAATGTAACAAAATTCAAACTTATTTATAGGGAAAGTTAAAAATGATGTAATTCCTCCATAATGAGGGCTTACATTAGCTCTCTTGTAGGCAGCAGACCTCTTTGCAGTCACTCTGCATGCTCTCACCACCACAGCAATAGTGGCACTGATGCCACAGACATTTCCTCACTTCTCGTGTACAGTACTACAGAGAAAAGAGGGAGCAGAGCTGCAGAAAGGACTAACATATTTATTTAGCTCTGCCACACACAATTAACTCAGGCTATTGCTGCATGGACAGTATGGCACCCACTATGGCAAAGAGATGTGCCTCTGGTCCCCAGGGACAGTAGCAAAGGAACTGGAGGGCATGGGGAGCCTCCACATTCTTTGTGCCATGAGGGTGCTTTAAAATTGTGGCTAAATTGAGAAAAGTCAGGCCCCCTGTAGTCAGTTCTACTTCAATAATTAGGCTGAGACACTTTGTCTCCCAATTCAGTAATTGGTATGGGGTAAAGAAGACGTCAAAGGGGTGGTGAGCTTTGTAGTCAGCAGTTAATATTTATTTGTCTCACTTTCTTGTGGCAGGTGATGTTAAGCGTACAGTGCTGAGGATTGCTGCAGTATGTTTGTGGTGTTGTGACAAGTCTGCAACTTTGTTATACACATGCAATGGGAATCAATTACTTTGTAATCAGTTCACTTCATTCAGCGTGTAATCCTTTTGGTTTACATGCTGTTGGATTGATGAGAATGAACTGAATTGATTACAAGGTGACTGATTCCCACTGCATGCAAACACACAGCAACTGATGATTTTGAATCTGGTTGCATTACATTTCCTGCAGTTTCAACAGTAAACATAGCAGAATCAATTCACAGTCGGGTTTACATACTCAAGGTAACCAGATTCAAAATGATCAATGCACTTGAACCACTGCAGTTGAATCTGGTTCAGACTGAAACAGGAAACTGACTTGAAATGAGTTTAAATGAGCTTCCAATTGAGGAATGCAGTATTAATTCCACCGAAATTGGAGTTTGAACCTCATTTCAGTGTGCACGTAAACAAGGCAACTAGAACTATCATGGCCTAGGGTTGAACTACAGTAATAGTTATTATTAATCACTGGTCTTAGGGCTTACACACACACACACACACACACACACACTCCCATAGTCTCCTTTACCACCATGCCAATTATCATAGTCTACCTGGCACATTTTTTTCCATAACACCATAATTTCCACCACAAGAAAGAATGTATCAAGAAGAATAAAAAACAATTGAAAGCAAATGGACTGACTCAGAATATGTCATTTTTCTTTGCGTAAAAGGAGGCAGGACAGTACCTCACAAGTGTCAGAGCCATGAGTGAGCTATTGTATGTAAGTCCTATCCCCTCATTAGTGATGATGTCTGGCATTTTCTGAGTCTGGCAACTGCATGTCAAATTTATACTCTGTACTATAATTTGTAAATCTTTTAAACTGGAGAGTTTTATGAAGATTTAACTGTTTCTGTTTGATTCAATTACTCTATTTTGAGTTTAACGGAGATCATTGTGATGTCACCAGACATCGTTCAAGCTGTTCTTCCTTTGGTTTAGGCTTCCTTTGTGACCTGTCTAAAGGGAGGATAACTGGAATATGTATTGCTTGTATAGATGCTATTTTTGTAAATCTGTTGCAATGGCACAAACAGGAGAGAGGTACTGGGTGCACCTCTGAGAGTCATATTTAACAGCTCATTGGAAACAGGAGTGGTTCTAGAGGACTGAAGGTGGGCAGATTTAGTCTCACTTCACAAAACTGGCAGCAGGGAAGAGACTGGCAATTACTGGTGGGACAATTAATGGAGTCATTGCTAAAGGAAGGAATTGTGGAATATCTCAAATCCAATGGGTTTTAAGACCCGAGGCAGCATGGATTCATGAGGTGGGGGAGTCATGTCAAATGACTTCATTGACTGGCTGACCAAGGAATTAGATCAGTGTGGAACAGTGGATGTGGCCTACCTAGATTTCAGTAAAACTTCTGACACCATTCCACATAGGAGGCTAGTAAGCAAGTTTGGTAGTTTAGGAGTGGGCCCAAAGGTGGTAAACTGGGTAAGAAATTGATTAGGAGATAGGTAGCAGAGGATGGTGGTAAACACAGTTCACTCCAAGGAAGGGAGAGTGACTAGCAGGGTGCCTTGGGGATCAGTGATAGGACTGGTCCTCTTTAATGACTTTTATAAATAACATTGCAGTGGTGATGGAAGGGAAGGTCTGCCTCTTTGCGGATAACACCAAAATTTGCAATAACATGGACACCTGGGGGGAGGGGTGGAATGGATGAGCAGAAACCTGAGAGTTTTTTGAGTAAAGTTGTGGCACAGCAATGGGGTCAACAATGGCCCTGGTTTATCCAAATGTATACATATGTAACTCCCAGGCCACTTTTTAACAAGTGTGCACACCCCCCATTAAATATCTGGAAACACTAGTGCCCATATACTGGCATACCAAGTTACTTTACAAAAAGGAAAGTACCACTCTTAGCTTTAGGATGTATACCTGGCTCATTTTCTAGAGGAAGAGAGGGGTGGGTGTACAGAAACAAAACAACATGAACCTTGTGTAAATAACACAACCCAGGTCCTGGGTGGAGGCAGCTAGGCAGATGCCAGATCTAACCTGCTGAGGGGGTCCCAGTAAATCCACACAACCAGAAGCAATAATTGGATTGTCTATAACAGTGACAAGGATTGTGCTGCATGGCTTTATTAAACAGATGCAAAGTAAAAGCAGATGTAGACCCCCAAGGGTCGGTTCAGACTGGAGAGGTACAATTCACAAACTCTCCTTGCATGCAATACAGCTCCTGAACAACAACAGAACATCTTCTTCCCAAATTCCCAAAAGGTGCATTAGTGGACACCTGGTCACACACATGAATGTTTTCCTTCCAATCTCCCAAAAGGTGCGTTTGTGGACACCTGGCCACACACATGAACATTTTCCTTCCAATTTCCCAAAAAGTGCATTTTAGTGACACTCAGTCACACACCTCAACCTGCATCCTGGCCACTTGCTCAAGTAAAAATACTGGTGCCCTTTATGAACCAGGAAGCCCTGCCTTGTAAGCACTCAGAAGGCATTTCTCCCACCCTTGGCCCCAACCGACAGTCTCTGCCATTCTTCAGGGTTACACCACTGAAACCCCCATTCCCCATTAAAATGCTAGAGGTCCCATTCTTTAACTTTGTCACTCACTGGGGTGACCAGAACATAAACTGCACTCACTTGGGTCCACAGTTTAACCATACTTCACTCACTTGGGTGAAACTAGATGCACTGACAGGTGTGATCCAGCCTTATCTATGGGCACATGCACCCAGACTATTGAATCCTCTAAGAAAATGTGGAGATCTAGTCTCCTATATCAGTACTCACAGAAGTTGTCCCATCCACAGGCATGGAACAATGAAAGGACAGAAAGGCACTCTTCCTGGGTAGCTGATCAAAACAGTCTCTTTCAGGTCCTATGCAAGGCAGCTAATACACTATAGAACATTCAGGGGATTGCCCTTTGAGTCCACTGAGAACAAGCAGTTCCTTCAACTTCACAGGGAGTAGAAATCAGGAAATCCTGCTGTAGCCATCTCCACCACTTTACTGGAAGCTGGAAATGACCTTCTACTAGGGTGAGAAATCCTGGGCTCTCTCCTCAGAGCACACTGGCTGTCCTGCCACTCTCACCTCTGCACTCAGGCTCACACTCCAACCAAACTCAGCATTCTAAGCTCCCCAGAGCAGCTATCCACAGAGTGTGGTTTATGCTGCTGTGAGAGTTCTACATGACCTAATCATTCTTCCCTCAGGCTAGCTGAGTAAACAATGATGTCATTATGTAGTGAGCCCCTGATGAACACCCTACCAGCTGCCTGTTACCTTCCTAACAATAATACTGATAGGATTCTGGTAAACCCAGGGGACTGGGTGGTTACACATGTTTGATTTTGAAATTAAACACTTTCTGAATTCAAACAATAACCCACACCACAATTATATCATCCTTTACAAAAGGTATATTGTTGATTTATTTTTTATTTGGAAAGGAAATCTGGGTCAGTTGAATCAATATCATGAATACTTAAATTTATGTGCAACTCATTTAAAGTTCATGCTCTCTAGCAGCTCTGACAGCATATCTTAGTTAGATGTTTGGTTAGAGTCACTGATTAAGGTCTAACAACTACAATTTACTATAAGCCCACTGCCAGAAACATAACTCTATTGTACATTGTATATTCAGGAGAAATGTGAGGAAGTACTTATTCACAGAAAGAGTGGTGAATTTATGGAACAGTCTTCCAGCAGACAGAGGTGGTGTGGTTGAAAACACTGGTGGGTTCCAGACTGCATGGGAGAGATATATGGGAATCTTAGGGAAAGGGAAGGGGGTGGGTGAATGGGACGGAGGTCAAAGAGGATCTGCGGTAGTACTATAGGCAGGGAAATATGGGCAGACTAGGAGGGCCAAGTGGTCCTTATCTGCTGGCAGATTCTGTTTCTGTGTTTTCTGTTAGGTTCTATTTATTTTTTCTCCTTTTGCACTATCCCACCACCAGGACGCATCTGGAAATGGGCTGTCATCAGCTCAGTATGTCTTTCCTGGTAAAATGTTTAAAACAAATAGATAAATACAAATGATTTATCCTCAGAAAGCTTCAGTGGCTAAAATAAACCATTTAACTTTAAGGCTTAATTCTTAGATACATTGTAAAAATATGAAAGAAGAAGAACCTCTCAATTAGAGTCCATTCATCAAAATATCCTCCCTCGGATTCTCTGTTTCATAAAAACTCTGCTGTTCATGCCAGATCGGGGCAGGATTCACAAAGCTTGCCCAGGCATAAAACAATTTGCCAGGGAAAAGTGGGCTGTGTGAACAGCCGCCATTCACAAAGCCAGTTTGCCCCTACAAACTGGGTTTGTTCCTGAACAGACAGTGAGGGGGCTGCAATGCAAATGAGTGGGAGAGGACCTGAATATCCCGCAATCCCAATCACAAAGGTTGCTCACGCAAGGACTTCACGGTTGTCCTTGTATAGAGCAAATTACAGCCAAAAAAAACCTGGCAGTAATCCGCACAACCCTAGTGGTTGGTGGTGGTACTGCGGCTACCCAAACCCCCTCCCTTGTCCCAATCATTCTGTTTCCCACCCAATAATGAAATATATCCTTTTCCATAGTGTAGTGTCCCACCCTGGTCCCCGATCAGTCCTTTTTCCACCTGACAATTACATATTTCCCTTTCTATAGTGTAGTGTCCCAACCCGGTCCCCAATTGCTCCATTACCTACCCATAAGGTAAAGCACTATTTCAAAGTGTAGTTGTCCCATCCCATAGCCTGCTCTCCACCCAGTACTGTAACAAAAAGTTCCCTATTGTAGTAGCCCCCGAACCCTGTTCAGTCACCCAGTAATTAAAAAATACTTCTTCCATTACTGTAGTGATGTCCCTTCCTGTCCCTGATGTCCGATCACTCACCCATTGCAACAGCACCTGGTTCCTATAGTGAAGTGGTCCCTCAACCCATCACCCACTATGTGATGCACATCCCACTCCACTCTCCCCACCCAGTACTGTCCCTGGTCGGTGAGCAGAAAAGCCCTCCTCACACCTCCACAGCTGCCCACCAATTGAACTGTCACTGACAGCTTACAGTATCACAGCAATCCCATTGGTTGACACTGTCGACCAATGGACTTACAATGTACTGTAAGCTGTCATTCATAAAGTGTATTGTGAATGACAGCCACAGTACACACTGGATGAGGGAGGAGGACACTACGCTGGAAATGGGTATTTAATTTGCATTCTAATGGGATCAGGGACTGGGAGAGGGAAGAAACACAGCACTATGGGAAACTCCTTCATGATGTACTGTCAGGTTTGCGTTCGCGGAAGAGATGGGTACCACTGTAGTCTGGGAAACTGTGGCTGCATGAGGCTTTGGCTGGTAGGGGGCACCACCTTATTAATTGCATGCAAATGAGCATATAATGGGCATGCTAATGGCCTCTAGTGCCTTGCATGCCCAATGGGCTCATTTGCATTCCTCCCCTTGTGAATTGCAGTGCAGCACCTGGGCACTATTGGCTGTGGAGCCATTGTCCTGGCCTGCTGTGGGGGCAGTGCTACCATGTATTGCACTGCTGTTTTCTGTGTTAGCACTGCCACCACCAGCCCCCTATTCACAATCGGATAGCCCACCCAGCTATCCGACTGTGAATAGCTCTGTTGCCCACCAGTGCAACTGGACAGTGCAGTGCAGTGCAAACATTTGTGTTCACATTGCTCTATCTTTGTGAATCCTGCCCCAGATCTATTTCAATTCCTGGAATAAGATCCTCTCATGCTCCATATGGCAGGGGGCCCAACCCCACCTTCACATCTCTCTCTCCTGCACATATCTAGGGTAAGGAGGTGTAAACTCTCCCAAATCTCAGGTGGTGTGCACAGGCAGCCCACCTGAGAATTTTACGCATCTGGATCTTGGAGGCCCAGCAGCCATACTGGAAACAAATTGAGTTTACTTTCAATACCATATTTAATCTGGACTGCTATTTGACTTCTTGGCTGTAAGCCACTAACTATATTGCTCAATACACAGCAGAGTCCTTTCACCAATAGATAAAAACTGTAACACCCTATTTTGCCCCCCTCACAACAATTCCAGCTGTCAGCTATCGTATACGATACAGCCTACCGCCCTACCCACCAAATAACCATGACCTGGCAACTAAGAGATGGAACAGACTGGGTCTACAGTTTGCTACCAATTGTTAGTCATGAGGTGGGGTCCTCCCCTTTGCAACCCTCCAATCTGCCTATAAACTCCCCCATTTTGACCAGTATAGATAATCGTCATCTGATATTACCTCCTGAGCCAGAGTGAGGCAGTTTCATGCTTGCCAGATAAAGTACCTTGGCTTATGCGAATTTTGGTGTCTCCCCAGGCAGGAGACGCTTGGTCCCATCTCCTTGGCCATATTACTACAGATTTATGTATTTATTTATTTAAAGTTTCATAACCGGGAAAGACACACCGAACCGAGGCTTGTTTCCAGGTGCGACCCGGGGAAAAAGAACAATACATGAGAAAACATTTGTACAATAAATGCGATCATACACAGTATGTGAAAAAATAAAATACCACATTTGAACATTTGTTGGGAAGACAAAAAAGGAAAAAGAAAGTAATATAGAGTATACAGATCCAGAAATTAGGAAGAGTAAAAAGATAACAATGCATTATTTATTTCTAAAACAAAAACAAGGAAGGAAATGGTCCACTATCATGAACTGCCCTTTTTCCCCAGGCAGCACTGGAATACTTCTGCTCAGTGTTTACCAGAGAGGACTCAGGGGATGGCCCAGCCCTAAAAAACACAACACCCCAGGACCAGGGGTCGACACAAGTCCCTTTACAGAAGTCGAAGTACGGGAGGCACTAAATAAACTAAAAGCAGACAAAGCCATGGGACCAGATGAGATGCACCCCAGAATCCTTAAGGAACTGGGGGTGGAATTAGCAACACGTCTGGCACTTCCATTCATGAAATCCTTGAAGAGCGGTGTGGTACCCAAAAACTGGAAAAAGGCAATAGTAGTTTCACTTCACAAATCAGGCAGTTGCGAAGAGGCTAGTAATTACAGACTGGTGAGCCTTACGTCAATAGTAGGTAAACTAATGCAGACACTACTCAAACAGAGGATTATAGCACTCCTCAAAACTAGTGTCTGACAAGACCCTAAACAGTATGGTTTCACATCAGGTAGGTCATGCCAGACAAATCTGCTTAAGTTTTTTGACTACGCTACAAAAATAGTGGACAACGGTGGGGCAGTGGATGTGGTCTACCTAAACTTTAGTAAGGTCTTCGACTCAATTCCACACAGAAGGCTGGTAAAGAAGCTTGACCACACAGGGGTTGGTCCAGAAGTAGTCAGATGGGTACAAAACTGGTTACAAGGCAGAACCCAGAGGGTACAGGTTGATGGAGCGCAATCAACGGAAGGCAGAGTGACCAGCGGGGTACCCCAGGGCTCAGTGCTAGGGCCTATGCTCTTCCATGTTTTTATAGCAGACATCACTGATGGACTGCAAAGGAAGGTGTGTCTGTTCACAGATGACACAAGATATGTAGCACGGTGCACACCCCAGAAGGAGTGAGCAAAAGGAAGCTGACCTCATGAAACTAGAAGAATGGCCTGAGTGTGGCAGCTGAGATTTAATGTCAAAAAGTACAAGGTCGTGCACATAGGAAAGAAAAAAATCCAAAAAAGAGTATCACCTAGGAAGCGAAAGACTGGCTGCCTCAAACCAGGAATGAGATCTGGGAAACATAATCTCAGATGACTTGAAGATTAGTAGGCAGTGTGAGAAAGCAACAATGAAAGCCAACAGAATGCTGGGCTGCATTGGGAGGAGAATCACGAGCAGGAAGAGAGAGGTGGTACTAAAACTGTATAGATTGCTGGTCAGGCCTCACCTGGAATACGGAGTCCAATTCTGGAGGCCTCACCTCAGGAAGGACATTGACTGGATGGAAATGGTAGAGAGAAAGGCGACAAAAATGATTCAGGGTCTGCAGTACATGTCCTACGAGGAAAGACTTAGGGAACAGAATATGTACTCCCTGGAGCAGAGAAGAGAGAGAGGGGACATGATTGAAACATTCAAGTACGTTAAAGGCATTAACAAGGTACAAGCACAGGAACTTTTTTACTTCAAGAAGAGCTCCAGGACCAGGGGACATGACCTCAGCCTTCAAGGAGGAGGGAGGTTCTTTACCAACACCAGGAAGTTTTCTTCACAGAAAGAGTGGTGGACACTTGGAACAGCCTACACCAAGAGGTTGTGGGGCTCAACACTGTGGAGGGATTCAAGAATGCATGGGATAGACACAAGGGGGCCCTGACTACAAAGGGCAAGTAAAGTGTCAACATAGGTCTAAAACATATGGACAGACTAGATGGACCTAGCGATCTCCTTCTGCCGTCAACTTCTATGTTTCTGTTTTTATGTATAGGATGGCTCTAACATAATTTTTGAGAGAGGCAATCCAACAAGCATTGGGGCAGAGGTGGCAAAACAACAGAAAGAATTAAGGAGACTATCCAATCTAGAGAGGGATTTAGTGGGGGCTATGCCATAGACCGCGTCTGCATAATCAAGGACAGGCAGAATCATTTTAGTTTCTAGTTCCCAACAGATGGGGAGATCTCCAAGACACACACACAGACACTGCAGAATCAATTTTACAGTGCTGGTATGTGGAATTTAATGAGCAGCATTCCCTTGACATCTGGCATAAATTTGTACTCCCGACTTACTGACTAACTTCAACCACAAGTTAGTGAAAATTTTCCAGGAAATATTGATATTGATTATTCTGAACCTCAGATACTGTTGCCAAATATATTGGAGCACACAAAGCAAGTTGTTGGAAAGACTGTAGTCAGACCCCTGCACATCACACTCACATCTTCTGGGGATGTCTCCTTTTCCAACCTTTCTGGCAAGATGTGGCCTAGGACCTCAAAGCCATCTTTGATACTCTGGGAACCATCATACCCTAATTGATCTTACTGCCCCCCGAGGGTAGCCCCCTAAGGGGCCAGACTGTTAAGCTGTTATTAAACCTGATGAGAACTGTGTGGAATGTAAAATTCCACCAGAGGAATGCCCTTGGATTTACCATTCTGATTCCCCAGATTTTCATGGAATTTGCACAAAAAGCCCACAGAATTTTGCCAGATTTTAAATTTCTGTTATCTTGGTATAGTTTTCAAAGTACACATACAAATGATACCACATTTAGTAGGTAAACAGGTATTGATAGCTTGCATAGGTGTACCACATTGCAGAGAACTAGTTAGAAAGGGAGCTGAGTTATGGGTAGTCAAAGATTTAATCAATATTTGTCAGTTTTTTCCTAACCAATTTTAAAATTTCTTATCTAAAATTCTCTACAGCTTCTGGATTTAGAGAAACATGGAACATGGTTATGCGCTCTAAGTTTTAAGCCCCAGTCTTTAATGGGGACTGTGCTATAGAGGTAACCAAACATTTAGTCAAAATGTAGATTTCAGTTTAGTATAATTAGTATAATTTTGACAGCATTCATCAACATGTTTTAACATACTGTGGGTATATGGGTTACTACAACATTTATATATGTACCCAGTTTCAGATTTCTATCTCCAAAGGTGCAAGTTATATGCAGATAAAAGCTTTCATGACATTTCCCACAAAAAATAAAATGACATAGAAATATAGAAGTTGTCAGCAGATAAGGGACTCCAGGCCCACCTTGTCTGCCCTGTTTACCCTACCTATAGCAACACTGCAGGTTCTGCTTGATCTCATGCCCCCCATCTTGCAAGATCCCTTTGTGCTAATCCATGCATTCTTGAATCCAGTAACTGTTTCTACCCCACCACTTCGCATGACAGACTGTTCCGTGTATCCACCACCCTGTCTGTGAAGTAGTATTCCACACATTTCCCTGAACCTCCCTTCCAGCTTTATAGCATGCCCTCATCCTTGGGCATCTTTTCTTTTGAAAATGATACCTTCCTATACCTTGTTCTTCCCTCTGAGGTACTTGAATGTTTCTATCATATCCCTCCCCTTTCCCTCCTTTCCTCCAGGGAGTACATATTTAGTTCCTTAAGCCTTTCCTTCATAGGGTGTTTGATGCAGTCCTGCACCATTTTGGTTTCCCTCCTCTGAACCGCCTCCCCCTGTTTATGTCCTTTCGAAGATAGGGCCTCTAAAACTGGACACAGTATTCAAGGTGTGGTCTCACCAATGATCTATAAAGTGGAAGTGTTACCTCACTCCTTCTGCTGGTGATGTCCCTGCCTATGCATCCCAGCATCCTGGTAGCCTTCTCTGCTGTCTTGTCACACTGCTTAGTAACCTTAAAGTCATTGGAAATGACTACCCCAGTCCCTTTCCTGCTTCGAGCCTGCTAATACCTCCTCTCCCAGTTGATATATTGCACCTGGGTTTCTGTGCCCCATGTGTATTATTTTGCACTTTTTAACATTGAACCCCAGCTGCCAACGTTTGACCAATCCTCCAGCTTTTCTAGATCGCCCCTCATTCTGTCCTCTGCTCTGATGTGCCCGCTCTGTTGCAGAGCTCTGTGTCATCTGTGAACAAGCACACTTTCCCTTCTAGACCCTCTGCTATGTCATGTATCTAGACATTGAAAAGAACAGGGCCCAACACTGATCCTTGTGGCACTCCACTAGTCACTCTTCCTACTCCAGAGTGTATGCCATTCACCTCCACCCTCTAACTCCTGTTTTCCAGCCAACTCTCTACCCATTTCTTTACCCATTTCACTATTTTAGTCCCTACCCCTAGGCTCCTCAGCTTGTTTATCAGTCTTCTATGTGGCACGGTGTCAAAGGCGTTACTAAAATCCAGGTAGGCCATACTCACTGCTCCACCCTGATCCACTTCCCTTGTTACCCAGTCAAAGAACTCTGTGAGGTTTGACTGGCACGACCTTCCCTCTGTGAAAACATGCTACCTCAGATCCTGCAGACTATTGGCAACCAGGTATTCTACAATCTTTTCCTTCAAAAGTGTTTCCATTACCTTGCCCACCACCAATGTCAGGCTGACCAGCCTGTAGTTTCCTGCTTCCTCTTTAGTTCCACTTTTGTAGAGAGGGACTGCATCTTCCCTCCTCTAGTCCCCCGGTAACTCCGCTGTTTCCAGGGACAGATTGAACAGGGCTGTCAAGCATGCTGCCAGCTCCTCCTTTAGTTCCCTCAGTATCCTTACGTGCACCCCATCTGGGTCCATTGTCTTATCAACTTTTAGTGCCATTAGTTCCCTAAGGATCTTTTCCACTGAAAAAACACTTGTGTCCACCTCCTTACCCTTACTACCCGTGCCTCTTATCACTGGTCCTTTACCTCCTCCTCCTCCTCCTCCGTGAATACTGAACAAAAGTATTTGTTAAATATGTTCACTTTTTGGTTGGCCTCCTGCACACAATACCCTCCTTCTATTTCTCCTTTCAGCCTTACTATCCCCCCGCCTTCCTTTTTTCACTTATGTACCTATAAAAAGTCTTAACCCCTTTTTTCATTGAATTGGCAATCTTCTCCTCTGTTTCAACCTTTGTGCTCCTAACTGCCTTCCCTACCTCACTTTATTTTTCCTAGTAACTCTCCCTATCTTCTCCTTGTAGGGGTGTGGGATGACGTATGGACACAACACAGTTCTTATAAGGTTAACACACTTTGTCTAGTGTGATGTTTATTGCTTCATAAACATTTCTTCAAGGCAGATGCAAAAGAGAGACTTCATAAAAAATAATAAACAGAAAATGAACACAAAGTTCTTAGGATGTGGCAAACTTCTCTTGGCTTCCGCTCAGCAGTAGTATAGGACTCCTCTCAGTCCTCTACCTATACCAGCCAGCAGGAAATGACCCTATCTCTCTCAGTCTGTCTAAAACTCATTTTAGAACTGAGTTAGAGCTCTTATAGGGTCTCTAGAAGTTAGGAAATTCTCACTCCCCTGTGATTGACATCAGACATAGCATAAAATTAGCCACTAGGGAGCCACTGTTGCTCCATAGAGAACAGTTCAGTTGGCATCTGCAGGTTTTTTACAACATTGGGAAAGGTCAGACCCGAGTTCAGGACATTTTATACTCCCAAACTCTCCTGCAGACCTTGCAGTCTGCTGCAAAAGATATCTTAGAAGGGGGCAGCTAACATCTTAAAGATACAGACACAAGCTTTTGTTATTCTTATATCAAAACAGTCTTCTTAGTTTTGTTTTAGGTTAATATGCACAGAAAGCCACTGTACTTAACCAGGATCCAACAGCTGCATCTCTTCTCAGCCACGACTCGCTTTAATATCTCAAGCAGTTTTATACTTAATACTACAGGGCAGCAGGGAAACTAAAGGAATACAGAAACACAAAAAGGGGGTGCTCTATTAAGCAAACATCTGAGCCATTTGCTCTGGCAAATAACAGTTCATACATTCCTGTCCTGAGTGTACTGTTGCTCAGGGCATTTCATTACTGGTACCAGTACTTTTCCTTATAATCCCGACATGGGCTCCTTTTATCAAAATGTTGCAGAAGTCATTTTCTTAACTTCCCAATAGCTGGACCTTTAAAGAGGAAAAAGGGAAATAAAAGTGGGTGGTATCTAAGAGAAAAGGGGGGGCACCTAAAGGTAGCCTGTCTTTTAGACTAGAAAATACAGAGATAGAATAAAAGGAGAAATGAGAGAACTGTTACAACAGAAGTTTCAGTAAATGAAAAAAGATGGCCCATTACTGAAACAGGGAGTTCCCCCGCCACACGCCTCCTGTGTTTTCTTATATCTTTTAAATGTCATCTTTTTTTGCTCTCACTTTCTCTGCTACCTCCTTAGAGAACCATAGTGGTCTATTTTTCCTCTGCCCTTGCTGACCTGCTTATTACAGAGGTTAGTAGCTATTTCAATTCCCTCTTTTATTTTAGTCCACTGTTCCTCTATTCCTCCCATACTCCCTACTCCTGCTAGTGTGTCTCTCAGGCATTGTACCATTTTCCTGAAATCAGCCTTGTCCTCATGTGATTCAACTCCGACCCATCTATTATATCAGACAGATTCTGGACACCTATCATTTTGAGTTGATGCAGCCTAATGTCATGATATTTGGCACACCATTAGAACTGTCACCAGGTCATCATCCCAAATTTTAAATCTCTAGCTCCACAGAAGGCTGAGTTATGACCAGATTAATACATTTCAAAAATTCCACTGAATTTCATCAGATTTTAAATTTCAGTTCTTTTGGTCTAGTTTTCAAGGTGCATATCCAAATTATACCATATTTGCAGGCATACAGGTACTAAAGGCTCACATACTGTAAGTGTATCAATTTTTAGAGTCCCAGATTGAAAGAGGGTGAGTTGTGGATGACCAAACATTTAATCAAAATAACATGTTCAGTTATTTATATCTACTTTTAAATTTTTTTTATCTGCATTTCTCCACAGTGTCAGGATTTAGAGAAACATGCAGTATGGGTATGTGCACCAAGTTTTAAGTATCAAGTTTTAAAGAGGGCTGTGCTATAGGTAGCCAAACATTTTGCCAAAATTTTGATTTTAGTTATTTTAGTATAAACTTTGAAAGCATTCATTCAAACATTATAACATTTTGCATGTTTAAGGGTTATTACTACATTTACATATGTACCAAGATTCACATTTCTAACTCCAAAGCTGCTTGAGTTACATGAAGACAAACATTTTGTGAAATGTTCCACAAAAAATAAAGTGACAAACTTTGAGCACCTATAATTTTAAGAGGATGCATCCTAATGTCAGACATGAATGCATGCAAAATTTTAGATTTCTAGCTGAACTGACAGCTGAGCTTTGAATAAATTAATACATTTTAAAAATTCACAAAATCCCAACAACATTCTGTGAAATGTCATGGAATTTAATAGAATTCAATCAAAATTCCACAATTTCAGAATTTCTTCATTCCGCACAGCTCTAATTCTGATCCTGCCAGTGAAAAAAAGCAATAACTAGGGTATGGCTTACCACTCCTCTCCCTTCTATGGATGGCTGGTGAAAAATGGTATCAGAGATTTACTTATTAGAAAGACTGACCTATATCCTCAATAATAAATTTCCTCTTTTTGAAACCAGATGGTGGAAACAACCTTAACCCCAAGGAAGACCCCTCCACTGATTTACCAAAACTCTGGAGACTCAAAATCCTAATATTTTTTCCTTTTGCTGCTTGGGAGATGGGGGTAGGGAGTCTCGTTTGAAACCCCTAATGCCATATTTCCCTACTTTTGTGGTGTTTACCCTAACTGGTGTATTAAAGGAGAACTGCCTTGAATCTGCAAGCCTTTGTTTTCTGTAGAAGCTGTGTTTCTAATACTGGTTCACATCCTGTTTAAGTTCCATCTATACTGGCCTTTTAGTAGATTCACAAGTTGTTTCTTCTTTACACTGTATTGGGCAGTACCATTTTAGAACTGTATGATGTACTTTATGTCCTTGTTACAGAACTTACATTGCTTTCACAAAGCATCCATATTCTATTCTGGAACTCTGTGGCCCAAAGGGGACATAAACTATATCATACAGATCCAAAATGTCACTCACCAGTAGTGCATTAATCAGAAACCCTCACTATGATTACTAAAAGGCCAGTAAAGACGGATCAGTAACAGAAAGAGATCAAATATATAAGAAAATCACCTGCTGGGAAAAAATGACTTACAAATTTAGCACAGCTCATCATTAATGAAGCATTTTGCAAAGAATCTCCTTTCTTTTTGAGATAATGGGATCATATCCTCATTCACGCAAGTCCCTTCGGGATGTGCATGAAGAGTTGCAGATGTGCAAGTACTGTTTGGAGTGCGCTGTTATAATGTTACCATTATACCTAGAACATCAGGTACAATAGATGTAGCACCTCTAAAGAGAGTTTTCAGGGTTGCACCACCAGTAAGTTATTTGCCTCTCTTCCCACCCCCAACCACTGAGTTGGGTACACACAGAAATCTCTAGAATTACCTGCCCAAATAGGTGCAGGATCTGTGCGGGAGAGAGAGGGGCTGCCCCAGACTGCCCCAGGAGACCACAGAAATGTAGGACATGGACAACGTTGAAGCATGACTCTGACACATTTTCATAGTGAAAATTAAGGTAAGCTTTACTGAACTGCTTTGCCAAACTACAGGCACAGTATGCATGAAAGAAAACGATAGCTTTTAGTAATAGCAACACATTCTTTTAGCATAAACATTACATTAAACAAATAACTTCAGCAATAATATTTTTATATTCCCACAGGTCTGTCCCTGAAAATCCCTGGAGACTGAAGGCTATATCACCACCCACCAGCCCTCTAGTTACGTAAAAACTTTACCCAGCACTAGGCCACACCTTGGACCTCAGTTGCTACACATACAAATGGCTTTGCCTTAAGGGCATGCAGTGTCTATTAGGCCTTTACCCACCACAGTTAGCCCATTCACACTCACTACCAAATACTTAAAACTTAACCCAGCACTATGCCATGCCTCAGACCTTAGTCACTGCACATACAAATTACCAAACTTAACCCAGCACTATGCCATGCCTCAGACCTTAGTCACTGCACATACAAATTACCAAACTTAACCCAGCACTAGGCCATGCCTCAAACCTTAGTCACTGCACATACAAATTACTTTGCCTTAAGGGTGTGCAGTGGCTACTAGGCCTTTACCCACCTCAGTCAGCCCATCTCACCCCTTACTACCAGATACCCTTCCCTGGTATTTAGCACTGTAACTGTAATGACCGGGCTAGTCGGGGGGTGGGGGAGTGTGTTCTGCCTGCGATTGGGCTAGTCGGGGGTGGGGAGTGTGTTCTGCCCGACTGGGCTTAGTCGGGGTGGGGGAGTGTGTTCTGCCCACGATCGGGCTAGTCATGGGTGGGGGGTGAGTTCTGCCCATAATCAGGCTAGTCGGAGGGTGTTTTATTATATTATGCCCTTGATCGGGCCTAGTCGGAGGGTTTATTACATTATGCCCATAATTGGGCTAGTCGGGAGGGGTTTGTCGTTGTACTCGCGATTGGGCTGAGTGGGAAGCAATTTACTTTATGCCCGCGATCAGGCTGCAGAGGCGTCGGTCCCAGATGGCTGCTGCCTGGCGAGGCCACCAGGCACAAGTCGTCGAGGATCGGCGCACCTGGATGCTAATGGCATGCAAATGGGGCTGTAATTAGATGCAAATGGCCCCCTGTGCACCTTGCATAAATTATGGCCCCATTTACATGTCACCTTTTGAATATCGCAGATTTGCACATAGCGCAATGGAACTTGCGCCACCGCATCTGAATGCTCCACTCTGACCACTTGCGGTGGCGCAAGTTCCACTATGCCATACACAGTGGCTGTGGCCGGGGGGCGATATTCAAAGGAGTTGCTCAAAGCCAACTCCATTGAATATCGCCGTGGCCACACCCCTTCGCAACTTTTTTGAGCAGCGCAAGGGCTTGCGCCACAGAATGGTGCAGTTTGAGTATCCAGCTCGTAGAACTTAAGAAAGTCCCACTGTTCTTATATACAGAACGTGGGTGAAAGTCGCCTCTTCCTAAACTTGATTTTTGGGTACTCAGATAAGGTATTTCTGGCAACTTTAAAAAAAAAACACCAGAATCTAGCTAAACAGCTCCCATTTAGCTAGGATCAGGTGTTTATTTTTTTTAAAAGGACATAATTTTTATATATTTTCAATGTTTGTAAGTTTAAAAAGTGAAAAGAAAATGGTGGCCATCTTGACTGGTTAATTTCCACACAGTTGGTATTTTTCCCCCACAACAGGTAAATCATGCAAACACACACTCGCGATAATGTATGTTCTTTTTTAGTTTTCATGATTTTTTTTACCTTTCACAATAGTTTTTTTTTATCAGTTGAACTTGAACGTTAACCCGAAAATAATTATAACTCTGAAACGGTATAATATTTTTTCACCAAACCTTCAAAAGGCATACCTTAGCACAGGCCCCTTCAACTCCAAACATTTCATGAAAAAATTCCACACCATCTAGGCTGTAGGTGACAGCAAAAAACATGCAATGTTAAGCATACTTTTGTTTTTCTTTGGGTTTTTTTTTTGGTGCTCCATGTCTTGAAGATCTTACAAGAGGCCGTCACAAAACTTTTCAGATCTTGAGACTCTGACAGCCTGACCACACATGCCAAATTGTGGGTTATTTCATCAAACAATAACACAGTTATTAAGGTGCAAAAATCGGGGTTTAACATTGAACAGCCAACTCAATCTTAACTATAGGGGTGCTATCATTTCCCTATAATATGCACAACACTAGTGGAGATAAAAATGGTAAAATTATATTTTTGTAGCTAGCCTTAATAAATCATGATATTTTGCTTTTAGTGTTGTCATATTTGACATGTTGAAGGTTAGTTTCATCACAGTAGAATACTGAATCAATCAGAGGGGGAAGGCTTATCATCAAAGGGCATCTGTCTTACGGGGGAGCAGGGGCACCATTGGACACCATGGTAGACTACTGTATACACATAATCTGTCAGGTGTTTCAGGGCAGGTGGGAACCACTGGATCCCAGGGAACAGGCCATCAGGGGTAATGAGTGCCACTGGGGGGCCAAACTGTGATTGCTCTGGACCTATATTAAAAACCCAATGGAATACAAATGACCCAATAGCACTTTGCTAGGGTTATGGGGTATTTTGCATATAACAGTACAAATATGGCTCATTGCTCCAGAGGAGCAATTGCCATTTGCTGGTCTTAAGAGCCCCATTGCTGCCACAATCCCCATAGAAACCTACTGGCCACTTTCCTCCTGTGACCAGTAGGAGGCTGGGGTTTGCAGCGCAGTCAGGATAGTACCTGGCCGTTACATTGAACAATGATATTAGCACTCACAAAGTGCCTTTATCTTACTCTACTATACCATGATTTGCTCCAGGCTATAATCTGCTCCTGGAGCAAACATTAAGCGGGCCCAAACGTGAAGCTTCAAATATCCTGGTCAGCATCTTTCAATCAGATTAAGAGACCTGTTTCCACTAATATCATTTAAATGCTGTTTGTAGATCCAAGGTAAGGATCTTTTACTGTGCTGCCTGTACATTTACTGCACACACAAAAATAATGTAATTTTCAGGTATGTAAGAAACAAAATCAGTACCTGCACTGGGGAGGTTGTATTTCATGCTACAGTTACAATTTGTACATGTTGTGCAGGTTCATCCTGTTCCATGGATGGTCTACCCATCATTGTCTGTTGTATGTCCTATTCAACAGGCCAAGTCCCTCAGGCAGGTGTGACTACCACTTTCTTTCTTTGTTGTACAACTGGGCATAAGGAACATCAACTGATTATCTGCTAACCCACCACACACAGTCAAGCAGTACCTACTCCCTCTATTTAACAGCAGCACTTGCTGCTTACCTACTCAATTCCCAGGATGAAGCAGCAATTTGGTAAAACATCCTTTGCATTTGCAGCATCAGACAGCTCCAACAAACTCTCTCTCCAGCTAAGGGATGTTTCTAGCCTGCAAATGCTCAAGTCTAGTCTTTTTGGCCACCTTAGAACACCCTGCATTTGTTTTGGTCCAGAATCTCCCTTCTCAACCATAATCATATCCAGAGAAGCACAGCAAACAGTCACCCCAGTTGGTGCTGCACTCCTGGAGGTGACTAATCTCCACAAAACACAAAGTCCAAAAGGGTAGTGTGCACTCAAAGGTATTGCCTCGTGAGCATGAAATTAAGGAAACCCATACAAAGAGTTTTAGCAAACAAGGTAGTTTTATTTGTAGTTTAACTTGTCTCTTTTCATGCTGCATAAATTACAAACAGAATCAGCAAATGCCCCTAGTGCCCCTAGCGCCTCGACTCCCACGAGTGTTTGTAATTTATGCAGCATGAAAAGAGACGAGTTAAACTACGAGTAAAACTACCTCATTTGCTAAAACTCTTTGTACGGGTTTCCTTAATTTCATGCTCATGAGGCAATACCTTTGAGTTCAACCATAATCATGTTGTATAACAATGTTCATGCTCTTTGCTGTGATCCTACTTTGTTAGCTTCCTTTGTTTACTGTTTACATGTACTTATCTATAAAGGTTTTTTTTCTGTGTATAGTTTAACAAGTATGTAACTATTTCTGCTGGACTATTTTTACCTGTTGAATGCTGCTATCCTTCCTGGGACCTCCATGAAAATGAGATGCTGCATCTCACTGAGTTTTCTGGTTGGAGTAATACCAATTAACTAAAATGAACTTATAAATGAATTAAATGTACAATATGTGTCTGGATATGTGAAGTGCTTTGTTATGGTATTCCTCTTAGTTGAACTCAAGATAAATATGTAGTGTTACCTCTAACAGTGAACAAGAATAATTATTTCTGTTAGCCAGTGCTTTTCAATTACAATAAAATTGCTACAAATAATTTCATCAGTGTAGAATAACCCACTTTAGGTGCAAACAGTGTTGTCATAAATTTCAGAGTTCATCTTTAACAGATTAACTTTTGTAATTCCTTGAAAACTTGTTGAAATCTTTGCATAAAACATATGGTCTCTGGCATTTCTTCAGAGTTTGCCTGGTGAACCTTATGGGAAGCCTATTTTGGGAAACTTGCACCAGTACCAAACATTAAAATCTTGGAGCACTTAATATAATTGTATTTCTCACACTGTGATAAGTGCAGCTCGGTCTATTACACAGTGACTCCTCAGAGGTGGGGTATGCTATTCATTCATTCTTAGTTATATGCTGGAACAGATACTTTAGTTTACTGGAATTTTAGAGTACCACAGATTTACAGTCAACAGAAGGTTTTGACAATCTAGTTGGCACATTCCCCTCTTGAAGTCATTGCTGCCATGACCTGGTCAGATGTCTTCTTAGACTTGTCTTCCTATACAGTTCATGATGCGTGGTTGTTGCCTTATTAAAATCTGCAGACAGCTCATTAGCAGATCTGTAATGAGTCGACTAATGGATGTACAAGACACTGTGCCCCCGTAGAAATTAATTTAGTGCCATCATGTGGATTTGAAAGAAAATAGCAGCCTCTAGGATATGGGCATATAAATAATTGTTTAGCACTGGTATAGATCCCAAGAAACTCATACACTGAAATTGCTTGGATAGTTTGTGGAATTATATAGGTATACTGGCCTGGATTTCAATTTCAAGGGAGTTCACAAATGGCACTCTAGATCAAAACATACCCTATTTGAACATCTCTAATAGATTGTCATGCACAATGATTTGTTTGTTTGCATTAGGAGAACATTGCAAACATATGATAAAATATAGTTCATGATTAGTGATTAGTTTTATTGTAAGAAGTATTTTATTAATAATAATTTAGATACAGCATAACTACACCCTGTTTTCCTTGCATATATGTATCACTAAAATATGTAGATGTCAAAAAGACAAGCAATTCAAATAATAAGTCAACTGCTTGCTTCTCTAAACAGAGTAAGATCATACATGAATGCATTCCTTTTTAAAGGTCAGTGAAATAAGCAAATTATTTTGCCAGCCACTAACTCAGCCTAAGGAAGTATAACTCAGTAATGTTTGTTTTGTTTACTTTTACTGTTGAACATAATACATTTTTTATGTAGAAAGCAAAGGTTACTTTCATCCTAAGTTCTGTAATAGAGGGAAAGTCCGAGACAACAACCCAGTCCCTTTCATTGCAGTCAGCTGTACACACTAGGTACTGAATACATGGGCAATTAAAATAATCAGAAATCCTTATTTTCTTTGGGGCAGCCCCACATTTATTCTACCAACTACATATGACAATATGTTTCTAGTCATCTGCCACTGCCAGAACCCCCAAACCTGCTCAACTCAATTTACTAACCCCCACACCTTCTATATCTCATTGTGTTTATCATCAACATTTTATTGCATAATTGTGTCACTGTACACATGTATATATCTTGTTCACTTAATTAGTCTTGAAATGTTAGACAAGTCCCTGCTGCTGTAACAGCACTCCCCCCACTCCCCGTAACCCACTTGAAAAATAGCTACTGTGCTTGAATGTGGATTTTCTGGTGTCAAATTATTAACATGCAATGACAAGAACACTTGCAAGAAGAAACTGAGACCACCAAGTCTCCTGTCTTTCATCTGTGATTGTGTTGTCAGTTACTGTGAAAGTCATGGTACTGCCAAGGCATGGAAGAGACTTGGAATGAAAAGTTTTCATTCAGGTGCCAGTTTCATCACTGGTTCACTGTGAAAACCTTAGAAAAGTTACATGACTCCTTCATTTATTAGCTATTCATCTATAAAGCTGAGTACAAGGAGATACTATACCACTGTAAATGAGGTGACCTGAATCTTCTCTATCTAGCCCTCAAGGAGTTCCTACAACCCCTCACCAAACTACTGAACCTGTCCCTCAGCCTAGGACAATTCCCTGTCCTCTGGAAATGAGCTATCATCACCCCCATTTATAAACGTGGCAACTGCCTGTCCCCCAAAAACTATCGGCCCATCTCCCTCCTCCCTCCCTCCCCTCTCCAATGCCCTCAAAACAATAGTGGCTGATCAGCTGATGGACCATCTGTCCAAACATAACCTACTGTGCCCTAAACAGCATGATTTCTGCCAGGGCCACAGCACCACCTCTGCCCTCCTAGAATACTCCTCCTACATCAATGGTGCCCTCATATGTGGTCACTTCATGGGGTTGGTATACATCGACCTCACAAAGTCGTTCAATACTGTTAATCATGCAATGCTTCTAGCCTTCTTGCCCTCCCTGGGGCTCTTAGTTGAAACAATAACCTGGTTCAAAGGTTACTTCTCAGACAGATCCAAACAGGTGAAAATCAACTCCAGTCTGTCAAACAGCCTTCAGATCCATTCAGGAGTACCCCAAGGTTCCATCTTTCTAAACTCCTTCCCCAGCTCATGCCCTGGAAAAATTCTGTTCTACGTGGATGACGCGGAAATCTTCTGGAGCCACCCCAGCCCTGATTCTCTCCATTGTGCCCTGCAAGGTTTTCTTCACTGAAGTTGACACATGTTTCAGGTCCCACTGCTTAGTTCTGAACTATAAGAAAACAAAATCAATGATCTTTGCTCATCGTCAGCATCCTCATCGTGACTTTCCACTGACCATCATCAACTCACTAGGATCCCCACTTGAGCAGACTGAGTCATTCAAATATCTAGGTGTCACCCTTGACATGACCCTCACCTACCATGCACATATCCAACAACTGTCCTCCACTATCAACTCCAGACTCAGGCTTCTGTACTGTCACAAACGCTGCCTTCCCCGATGGCTATCCATCTGGCCATTACCTCTTCTGTCATCGCTCTGGTAGATTATGGCATACAGTAGTCATCTATGGCACTGCTGACCCCACTGCATTGTGATGTATCAAAGTCACCCTCAACAAAGCATGCAGACTGGCCACGGGTTGCAACAGATGGACACATTCCTGTGATCTCTACAAGTTTGCTGAATTATTGCCATTTGATGCCTGTCTAAGGTACCATACTTGCCTCATGGCCAAGAAAATCTACCTTGGTCAAGCCCCGCCTGGTCTGCATAGCCTCATCCAACCTGCCCCATTAGTCAGAACCTCCCATAGTTCTACTGAGACCTCCCTACTAGTCCCCCACTGTCAAACTTCCCTTGGCCAAAGAGCCTTTTTATACAGAGCCCCCCTCATTGGCTCAACAGTCTCCCCCCTCTGTCTCCCTGGAGCCCAGGATCGGTTCCTTCAAGACTAGTCTCAAAGCTCTTCTGCTAGAATCTTCAGCCTGTGACTGTCCCTAATCCTCTCTTCCACCTGCTCCCCCCACTTGTCGAAGCTCTGTAGTATAACTCTACCTCAGAATTGCCATGCTACATATGGAAACAAAAATGTGTTATTATGTATTACCTAAATACTGTGGATATTATGGATAATGCTGGGTCCTCCTCTCCCAAAGACTATTGTTCTGTATCCCCCATATGTGTGGTTTTGTGAATTGTCTTTCTTCCCTGATCACAGTATTTATAATATTGTATAATATCATATGAATAATTCTATTCCTTGTTTTCTCTCTTGTTTCTCTTACCTGGATACTGTACTGCTTAATACTATACGTAAATCCTTATTGTTGTTTGATGTGGAACCTTTGTAAAGGAGTCTATGACTCAAAGGATTGTAATCCCAAATGTTATTACATAAATAATGCCTCTGTTTTGTTAACCTTTGTAAAAAAAAAAAAAGGTATGGTTCTGAAGCTATAGTCTTCCACAGTATGACATATATAATAAAAGTGAAATGAACCCAATTTATTGTCTTCCAGGGTAACACAAAGGGGAAATGAAGATCCTATGTATCATGATTAAACCACTTTGGAAATACTTTGTAATGCCCCAAAGTAAGCCATTACTATCTATTTTTTAGTTATATAAACCAAAAAATCACAAAATGTTAAAAAGCATTTAATTTGATTGTTTAAAAAAAGACTGTTAGAAGTTTACATTGATGTACTAGGTAAATCAATGTAATGTATACATCAATGTATTGTTTTTACATGTGCATTTACAGGTCAAAATCACTGCAAAAGCACACACTAGAAGTCTATGCTATAAACTGTGAGAAAGGCGAGAACCTTACCTTTCCAATGGTGCACAGTATAAGGTTCTAGCATGTATGATTCAAGCAATACTGTCTTGTAGAGCTGCACTGTCCTTATAACTGTGAAGACACTACACTGGTGTAAATTTTAGTGTATTGTTAGATAAAAGCCATATTGACATGCCACTGCCACTTGGACTTGGCTTCAAACTTTCATTTAAAAAAACAATAAAGATCCTAGTTCTAATTATTCTAAAATTAGCATATTCTTAAGATTATTTCTTTGAGACGGGCTAACTTTGGAACAGTTTGGGCTAGGAACACTAAACATTTTGTTTTTTAAATGGAAACTCAGAGTCATGGCCAGGTTGTGGTCTATTATTAAAGTTTACATGGATTGGTGCAAGTTTTGATTATCTGAAAAATGCATGGCAGAATAGTATCTGCAGATTCTGAGCAAATCTATTGTTTTGTCTATCACTGGGGGTGTGAGGTCTGGTAGTGTTGGTCTTCCCTGTCAACTTACAATTTGCACAACACTGCAGCTTGTGAATGCACTGACATATATATCACTGACAACTACTGAGAGTGTTCATTATTAGCATCCAGTGGTGTCTGTGCTCTGTCATCATCTGATTGCCATGTGCAGTTATCAATATGTGTAGAAAAGATCATGAGAAGAAAAGGAAGATAAGGGATACAGAGGGTAGGAAAATAAGTAGATAAATGCTCCTCCATGCCAGTTAAACCAGGTAGAAGTTCTACAAGTGGTAGTGGAGAAGGAGCTGGTCGGGGCCGACAGGGACTGGGAGTGAAGTCATGGTCATGGGACTGAGGAGACAAGGGATTGGCACATGATGATACAGCCAGAGAAGCCATGGTTCATTAGTCACCCAGAAATCCACAGATTCCACTCCTTCTGCACTGCAAGCAGCCATATCTCCAGGGGTTCCACCAAGCTGCATCAATAACGAAGTTGTCAAAATGCAGCACGGCGACATCCACAATGTTGACACAGGTTTCACCTGTCAGACATTGACAGTCTTTTGTGGGGGTTTATAGATAACAAACTCCAAGTCACAGTTTAACTGAAGGGGGTTAAATTCTCATGAAAGCAGCGAAATTCTGCCATCAGGACTATTACAGAGACAATTTCTAATTCCATCGAAATTGTCACTGTAATGGTTTTTGCTGTTGAAATGTCACTGTTTCAAAGGTATACAATCTCCAGGTCATCTAGTGCAACTGGTGATGGAATCAACTTGAATAGCTTTGCTGGGTTACCCATCTTTAAAAAGGGTATTTAGGATATCAGACCATTTTAGGATATCAGTCCTCAATGACTGATATCCCAAAAATCTTGGATGTTAAATTGGATGTTAGGACACCCTTAAATCCTAAATCAAAAAATCCTAAATGACCATCAAATTCTTAGCCAAATGTGATGATATCCAACAATATCTAATGTCAAGATCAGAGATGGATTCAGATACAGATTATCCTAATATCTGACAATCCTGAATCAGTAGCATGTCAGGATAATGACATCCTGACAGCGAAAACTACCACAGCGACAAATCTCACCAGGTCAAGATCGGTCATTGTGGTGGTCCGCTATGTGGCAACACCATGCCTCCCAGTGTTTCACCCCCACCCCAAACCAACTGTAACCTGGAGTTGGATATTTAGAAATGGGGGGGGGGGGTGCAGAGGGCACAGCCCCCAAATGGGAAGTGCAGGGGCAAAGCCCCCAGCAAAAAAACACTTTGTTCTGATGGGAACAATGCTGTCAGTTGGCATTGTTCCTGTCACTGTCGGGGATGTTGACAACTATGTTGTCGATATCCTGACATGGAACCTCCTGAATCATATCAGATTTTGAGCTCTCCATGCATCCCTAATCCAGAGTAATTTGAAGAACAAAGATTTTCCCTCTTCCTTCCTCAGATGCTTCCAGTTCCCCGACTTGGGATAGAAGTGATCCTTCCAGAAATGTAAAGTCTAGTTGCATGTAGAAAGTGTTCCTCTACCAGCCCTGTTGGCAAGCTGCTATAACTGTATCCTCCACTAGTTTTCATCAGCTTTTACTTACTATGCTTCACTCTCCCCTCTTCCATTTCATTTTGTCATCTCTGTCACTTCTACTTTTTCTCTCCCTCCCCCTCAGTCTTCCTTCTGTCTTACTTTTCATCTCCTCCTTTATCCCCTGTCCTACATCTCCCTCTTTCATCCTCTTCCCCGTTCCTCTTTAACCATGGTCTCCTCTCCACCCTCTGTCTTAATATTGATGCTGTCCTGCATCCTTTCCCTCTAACCCCACCTTTCTGCCTCTCTCTTCAAGAATACTGAATCTACACATAAGTTTCATACATTTATGCTCAGCACAGCCCTTTTGCTACTGCTGTTGGGTGATGTGGAGATCACTCTTGCCCCCCCGCTTCAAATGCCCCATCCTTCCCAAAGGGCTAAGTGTTTTTCTGCAAACATCAGGAGTTTATTACCCAAGCATGACCAGCTAAGGCTATGGGCCACACTCTGCCGTCCTGATGTCCTGATTGTTATTGAATCCTGGCTCTCTGCCTGAATCAGTGATGTTTCAAGTTTCAAGTTTATTGATTGACATATTATTTTCATTGCAACAATAAAAAGAGACTATTAAAAGACAATGCTGTTAAAAAGATACATGGAATTCAAGGTGCAAAATAGCCTGCCTATACATCATAGTAAACAATACATCATTTTGTAGCTTTGATAAATTTTATTTCTCTGATTTTCATAACAGCCTTCAAAAAATTAATTATTGTGAGTGCATCTTCAACATCTAAGGGGACAATTGGAAGGTAACATATCTGCAAGTGACATACTGGTGTAGGGTTTACACGAGAAGCCCTATGAGCAGACACTGAGCAATCTAAACATGCACACCCTGGAAGAGAGAAGAGCAGGAGGGGACATGATTGACACCTACAAGTACCTTTTGGGGCGAACAGCGTGCAGGCAGGGAGTCTCTTTTAAATGGTCATGAGCACAAGGATTGGGGGGCATGTGTTGACATTGGAGGGGAGGGAGATAGCTTAAGAGAGATGTGAGAAAATATTTCTTCACTGAAAAAGTGGTAGGTACCTGGAACAGACTGCCAGTCATAGTGGTGGAGGCTAGAACAGCAGGTTGCTTCAAGCATGCATGGGATAAACATAGGGGTATACTGTATAAGAAAAGAGGCAGAGAGGTGGAAGGGTTGCCAGAGACAAAATAAGGGCTGTGGAGGCAGAATAGGAAGCAAACATCGGGGCAGACTGGGTGGGCCCGGAAGTCCTTTTCTGCTGACAAATATGTTTCTGTGTTTCTATACTATATTTTGTAAATATTTTTCCCAGACTTTCTGTTTATAGAAAGGGCAAATTAATAATATGTGCCATAAATTTTCAGTCAAGATTACATGGACAGTTTCAATTTAGGTTCATATTCAGTCCTTTCTTATATATACTTTCTAGTACCCTACATGGGAACAGTTCCAGCCTGATCAGGGTCCATAAGCATCTATTATTTGGTTTCAAAAGATGGGTTAAATGTGTTTCTGTCTTATGAAAGATTTTGTTTTTCACAAATGAGGGAGAGATACAAATATTTTTTAAACTCTGATAAATCTTTTAATCTACCTCCATCAAAATGTTTTGCCTAATGACTTAGTTATATGTTAAATAAATGATAATTACTTAATTTTGACAATTCCATACATGAGTTAAGCCTAATTTATTCAACAATGTTATTATTGCAGTAAGCCAGCAAAAGTGTTTTATTTCTTTTTCTTCACTTTTTCTACTATAGGAAATGTAGGGAGGTTGTCAGTGCAAATTGTAATCTTAGCCAAAATGTGAGGGATCTATCTGTATTTAGCTATGTCATTTATTTTTACCCTCCCTAATGCATTTGTCATCATTGAGCTAGCAGTAACTTTTGGAAGGAGGGTTATAGAGTGGAGAATGGGACCTCCAAAGTTTTTAAATACATACAGCCCTGAATCTCTGCTCCATACAGCCCAGTTGGGTTTGTTTTCATTTCTGCAGTTCTTAAAGCTATGGCAAAAGATAAACCACCATGTTTTTCATTAATCTTAGTAAAGCACTCTTCTTCTGATTAATTTTTATTAGAAGATTGTTCTGATAACAGGACCATTTGCCATCCCATGACACTGTGACTCCTAAGGGCTGTAGATATAATTGCTACATCAATTTTGTCTTGATCAATGCACCAGGCTATATTTCTTTTTTAGTATCAGATGTCATGATTTTTGGTTTTAGACATATTGGGTCCTATGCACTATTGGGGCAGAGTGGCTATGCATGTATCTGGGGTGCACAACCACTCTGCACCCTATGTGTTCCCTGCACAGGATGCACCATGGGGGATGTACAGCACCTATGCACCCCGATCCCCAGGCAGCGCAAAGAGCAACACGCTGAGGGTGGGTGAGGGGCATGGCAGCACTATGTGCCATGCAGCAAGGCATGTAGTGCTGGCCATGGGGGTACAAAGGGGGCCCAGGTTATGCCAGAGAGAACTCTACCATAAGCCCCCTATGCACCCCATGAACACAGCAAGATTTGCCTTATAATAGAGCAAGTAGCCCCCAGACACATGCTGGGGCCACTGCATACAGCCACCTGGTACCTCCCACCCACCCCAGCACACATCAGACCCCCCTGAGGGCACCCCACACACAGGGGCATGGGACTTGGATGTGGCCCCCACCACCCTGAATGGCACCGCCTACTCACCCCCTGCTAACAGTGGGGTACAGTGCCTTCACCCCACAACCGCTGACTGCCACCCCCCCACCCCATCTCTGTGCACCTCCCCAGTGCTATTGGAGGGCTGGCGGCATTGCCCTCTGCACACCACCATGGCCACTGGCCCTTGGACAACCACGGGGCATGCTGCCAATGCATGCCCCGATGCATATGGGACTCACAGTGGCTCAGGTCCAGGCATCCGATTGGATGCCAGGCTGGGTCTGCGACTCTGCCTCGGCCACCCTGCAGAGTCCTGTATTCCAGGGGGGCATGGGGCTATGTACAGGTGGTGGCTGGTGGTGAATGCCACCAGTGCGCACCTGTCTGCAGGTGCGCAGATACACCGGTGGGATACGTGCGATTTCCACATACCCCCACCCGCATAGTGCATAGGGCCCCTTAAGCTTCAGTTTTAATCATAAACATAGCTTTTAAAACAAGCATTTGTCAATGCCAAATGTTGATTGCGTTGGTATGTTGAGCTCGCTCACTGGCCCTGTGTCACTAGCTCGTTCTGTTTCTCCAGGTGCTGCAGGCTGCTCTTTTGTACTGGGTTCATGCCTATGTTGGCACATTTTTCTGCCTACAAAGAAATTTGCAGCTGTCCCAACAGAGCTGTGTTGAGGTGGGTCACTCCCCTCTCTCACTCGCTCATTCTGTTTCTGCTGGTGCTGCAGGCTGCCCTTTTGTACTGGTCTCCTTCCTCTGTTGGCAGCTTTTTCTACCCACAAAGAAATCTGCAGCAGTCCTGACACAGGTCCGTTGAGCTAGTTCGCTCCCCCCCTCTCTTGCTCGTTCCGTTCCTGCCGGCACTGCAGGCTGGCCTTTAGTACTGGGCTCCTTCCTGCGTTGCAGATTTTTTCTGTCCACAAAGCAATCCACAGCAGTCATGATAGAGGTCTGTTGAGCTCGCTCACTCCTCCTCTCTCAATTGCTTGTTGTGTTTCTCCTGGCGCTGCTGGCTGCCCTTTTGTACTGGGCTTCAGCCTGCATTGGCACCTTTTTCTGCCCACAAAGAAATCTGCAGCTGTCCCGACAGAGCTTCATTGAGGTTGCTCTCTCCGCCTGTCTCACTCGCTCATTCTGTTTCTCCTGGTGCTGCAGGCTGCTCTTTTGTACTGGGCTTCTTCCTACATTAGCATGTTTTGCTGCCCACAAAGAAATCTGCAGCTGTCCCGACAGAGCTCCATTGAGGTGGGTCACTCCCCCCTCTCTCACTTGCTCATTCTGTTTCTGCTGGTGCTGCAGACTGCCCTTTTGTACTGGGCTCCTGTCTCTTCTGGTGGCTTTTTCTGCCCACAAAGAAATCTGCAGCAGTCCTGACACAGGTCCGTTAAGGTAGCTCACTCCCCCTCTCTCACTGGCTTGTTCTGTTTCTGCCGGTGCTGCAGGCTGGCCTTTTGTACTGGGCTCCTGCCTGCGTTGCCACCTTTTTCTGCCCACAAAGGAATCCAGAGCAGTCACGATAGAGCTCCGTTGAACTCGCTCACTCCCCCTCACTCAGTCGCTCGTTGTGTTTCTCCTGGCACTGCAGGCTGCCCTTTTGTACTGGGCTTCTGCCTGCGTTGGCACCTTTTTCTGCCCACAAAGAAATCTGCAGCTGTCCCAACAGAGCTCTGTCGAGGTCGCTCACTCCGCCTGCCTCAGTCACTCATTCTGTTTCTCCTGGTGCTGCAGACTGCCATTTTGTAATGGTCTCCTGCCTCTGTTGGCACCTTTTTCTGCCCATAAAGAAATCTGCAGCAGTCCCAACAGAGCTCCGTTGAGTTCGCTCACATCCCTTCTTTCACTCGCTCATTCCATTCCTGACGGCGCTGCAGGCTGCCCTTTTGTACTGGGCTCCTGCCTGCATTGCCGCCTTCTTCTGGCCATAAAGAAATCTGCAGCAGTCACAATAGAGCTCCATTGAGCTTGCTCATTCACTCCCCCTCTCTCACTCGTTCATTCTGTTTCTCCCACTGCTGACGGCTGCCCTTTTGTACTGGGCCTCTGTGTGCATTGCTGCTTTTTTCTGCCCACAAAAAAATCCGCAGCAGTCATGATAGAGCTCTGTTGAGCTTGCTCACTCACTCCCCCTCCCTCATTTGCTCATTCTGTGTCTCCCGCTGCTGCAGGCTGCCCTTTTGTACTGGGTTCCTGCCTGCATTGCCAGCTTTGTCTGCCCACAAAGACATGTGCAACAGTCCTGACACAGCTCCATTGAGGCCGCTCACTTCCCCTCTCTCACTTGCTCGTTCCATTTCTGCCAGGGCTGCAGGCTGGCCTTTTGTACTGGGCTCCTGCCTGCATTGCCACCTTTTCCTGCCCACAAAGAAATCTGCAGCAGTCATGATAGACCTCCACTGAGCTCGGTCACTCCCCCTCTCTCACTCAATCATTCTGTTTCTCCCAGCGCTGCAGGCTGCCCTTTTGTACTGGGCTCCCACCTGCGTGGCACCTTTTCCTGCCCACAAAGATATCCGCAGCTGTCCTGATAGAGCTCTGTTGAGGTCACTCACTCCCCCTGTCTCACTCACTCATTCTGTTTCTCCTGGCGCTGCCGGCTGCCCTTTTGTACTGGGCTTCTGCCTCTGTTGGTATTTTTTTCTGCCCACAAAGAAATCTGCAGCAGTCCCGACAGAGCTCTGTTGGCCTCACTCACTCCCCCATCTCACTCGCTCATTCCATTTCTGTCAGTGCTGCAGGCTGCCCTTTTGTACTGGGCTCCTGCCTGCACTGCCGCTTTTTTCTGCCCACAAAGAAATCAGGAGCAGTCACAATAGAGCTCCATTGAGCTCGCTCACTCACTCCCCCCTCACTTTTTCATTCTGTTTCTCCCACTGCTACAGGCTGCCCTTTCATACTGGGCCCCTGTGTGCATTGCTGCCTTTTTCTGCCCACACAGACATCCGCAGCAGTCCCAACAGAGCTCCGTTGAGCTCGCTCACTCCCTCCTCCCTGCAGACTGCCCTTTTGTACTGGGTTCCTGCCTGAGTTGGTGGCTTTTTCTGCCCACAAAGACATCTGCAGCAGTCCCAGCACAACTCCATTGAGCTCACTCACTCCACCATCTCACTCACTCATTCTGTTTCTGCCGGCGCTGCAGGCTGGCCATTTGTAGCAGGCTCCTGATGGCATTGCCGGCTTTTCCTGCCCACAAAGAAATCCATAGCAGTCACGCTACACCTACACTGAGCTCGCTCACTCCCCCTCTCTCACTCACTCGTTCTGTTTCTCCTGGCACTGCAGGTTGCTCTTTTGTACTGGGCTCCTGCATGCGTTGGCACCCTTTCCTACCCATAAAGAAATCCGCAGCTGTCCTGACAGAGCTCCGTTGAGGTCGCTCACTCCCCCTATCTCACTCGCTCAATCTGTTTCTCCTGGCACTGCAGGCTGCCCTTTTGTACTGGACTCTTGCCTCTGTCAGCATCCTTTTCTGCCTACAAAGAAATCTGCAGCAGTCCCGACACAGCTCCATTGGCCTCATTCACTCCCCCTGTCTCACTCGCTCATTCCGTTTCTGCTGGCACTGCATCTGCCCTTCTGTACTGGGCTCCTGCCTGCATTGCCACCCTTTTCTGCCCACAAAGAAATCTGCAGCAGTCACAATAGAACTCCATTGAGCTCACTCACTCCCCCTCTCTCACTTGCTCATTCTGTTTCTCCCACTGCTGCAGGCTGCCCTTTTGTACTGAGCCCCTGCATGCATTGCTGCCTTTTCCTGCTCACAAAGAAACCCACAGCAGTCCCAACAGAGCTCCGTTGAGCTCACTCACTCCCCCTCCCTCACTCGCTTGTTCTGTATCTCCCGGTGCTGCAGGCTGGCCTTCTGTACTGGGCTCTTGCCTGCATTGTCACCTTTTCCTGCCCACAAAGAAATCTGCAGCAGACCCGACAGAGCTCAGTAGAGCTTGGTCAGTCCCACCCCCTGTCACTCGCTCCTAATCTGTCCCAAACACTGATTTCCGACAGTGACTGCGGTATTCTGCGCCGGAAGTGTGGAAACACATTTCGGCCAGAATGTTAAAAATGACATCTGTACTGTTCATAAGGAGGTGTGAACAAATGCCAACGTTGAAAATCTGGCATGAAAATATTACTAATTTGCAAATTTAGAAGGGTGCGTGGAACCTGCACAACACACGTTCGTAACACAGTCATTTTATGTAGTTTCATCACAAAATTTTCAACATAGGCATTTTAGGATCTCTGCTAATGAACAGTGTCAGTGCAATTTTCTTAATATGTCCCGAACACTGATTTTCCACAGTGACCGCGCCATTGTGCACCGGAGGAGCGAAAACACATTTCGGCCAGGATGTGAAAAATGACAGCTGCATTGTTCATAAGGAGGTGTGGAAAAATGGCAATGCTGAAAATCTGGAGTGAAAATATTGCAAATTTGTGAAGTTACGAGCGTGCATAGCAACTGCACAACGCACGCTCGTAAAACAGTAATTTTTGGATTTTTTCCTCCAAAGTTGTGAAGGTACGAGCGTGCATGGAAACTGTGCAAAGCACATTTGTAACACACTCATTTTATGGAGTATCATCAACAAATTTTCAACATAGGCATTTTAGGACCTCTGCTCATGAACAGTGTCACTGTCATTTTCGTAATCTGTCCCGAACACTGATTTCCCACAGTGACCGCGCTATTCTGCGCTGAAAGTGTGAAAACACATTTCCATCAAGGTGTAAAAAATGACAGCTGTACTGTTCACAAGGAGGTATTAAAAATGCCAATGCTGAAAATCTTGGGTGAAAATATTGCAAATTCGCGAAGTTACGAGCATGCATAGCAACTGCGCAACACCCACTCGTAAAACAGTAATTTTTTTGATTTTTCCACCAAATTTGCAACATAGGCTTTTGAGAGCCCACTTATGAACACTGGCACTGCCGTTTCGTTAAGCAGTCCCGAAAGGTGATTCTATGCAGTGACTGTGAAATCACCTTTTGCGGCTGATTAACACCATGACAGTGATAGAATTCATGAGGAGGGGTCCCAAAAACCCCATGTTGAAAATTTGGTGCCAAAATTCCAAAAAATGCCTGAGATATGCATCAAAGTTGAAAAAAACCCTTTTTATTCCATTATACAGCTTATCGGCATTTCCTCAGTTTGCTGTTAGCTTTGAAGAGTGCAGACATGTTCCCAGTCCACTGAAGATTGTTGCATCAGACTCCAGAGGTAAGTATGGGGTGAGGGGGGTGTGGAGAGGCAGGGTGCACAGTGGGTTGGTGCGGTTTGTGGGGGGGGGCAGGGAGACCGCCGAGGGACCGTTTCCATCTTTACAGGCTCGAAAGAAAAATAAAGACATCACGGGACTGTTTTTCATTTTACAGGGGTACCCCAGCATGCCAAGGGAGTCTTTTTGAGACCAGCTGTAGCCAACGAGGATTGGGCACCCCGTTGGCACACAACAAAGGGGGATCATAATGCGCACTGAGGTGGGCTCCCCATCAGCAACATAAATCTTGGGGCACAGCTGACGGGATTGGGGCCCCATTGGCAAACAAATGTGTGGGGGAGCACATGCTGCCAGGATTAGGGCACCGGTAGGTTATTGTTAGAAGACGGCGTAAGCTGCCGCCATGTTCACAAACAATGCCAGTATTAAGAAGATCCCGCCTCTGCAATGACGGGTCGCCTCTTGCAGCGAATGGCTGACACTGCAATGATGAGGCGGACCCTGATTGCAGCGGCTACTTTTTTAGAAGGTTGTGGCACGCTGGCTGAACTAGTGTCAGCAGAAGCATGCCACAGTATTGGGTGAAGTGGGCCAAGCCTTTAAAGGCTGTGGGGGCATTGGCCACAACAGTACCGTGCCTCCATAACCTGCTTCTCGAGAAAGCCATTGCAATGTTTCTTGTGCATGTGCGCAATCAGCATAATGAAAAGAACTTCTCTAAAGCTCTGCATGTGATAGAGCCAATAAAATAATGTTGTCTGCATAGACCGGACCTGGATATGTTGCAGCTAGAATACGTGGAGAATTATAGTAGGATGTTTTATGTTGAGTAAAGTTTAATTCACATATATGCTGAACAATGTTGGAGGAAGGAGACAGCCATGATCAACACCCCTATTTCAGAATAACCAGAGCATATCTTGCACGGGTTTCATTATTTGAGTAATGCTGCATCATTGAGACTAACACATCTGTATGTTTTTTTTTTTGTTTTTTTTTTAGTTCAACTAATTGTGACCAAAGGATGCCTCTATCTAAGGAGTTAAAAGCTGCTTTGAAATCTATGAATACAACATATAGACAATATATTTTGCTATGAGATGGCTAAGAGCAAAATATTGTCCTTGGAGGAGTGGCTTTCTTTATGTCCTGCTTGAAAGTTTGATTACATTCTGTACTTAACAGTCCATGTAAAGAGTCTTCTAAGAATTATGCTGGCACATCATTTAACAACATTATTCAAAAGACTGATGGGTTGATAGTTGTTAGGCTCAGAGACATCACCTTTCTTATGTATTAGTAAAATATTTATTTGCCAAGATTTTGGAAAATACCTGCTACAGTATGTAAACATTTACTAAACATAGTGTGATAAGAGCTGCTCAGAGATATGGGTGCCAATGACAAACAAATCATATGCAGCATAAGTTACGGCATTCATAGCACTTTTTCTCAGTTTGCTAAGATTTAGCCAAATAAATAGGAGTATAAACCAAAGGCATCTTTTACCTGGTTTATTTACAGCCCAGCATAGAACAGAGACAGATGTCCAATGCAGTGGGGAGCAAAAATGTGTAACATTTCCCCAACGGACTTTGTCAAACTAATCATTCAGAATTTTTGCTCCCTACTGCATTGGGCGTTGGTCTCTGCTCTATGTTTGTTTGTTTTTTAACCAGGAGAGACACACTAAGCTGAAGCTTGTTTACAGGTGCGATCTGGAAGTGCAAGGAAGTTAAGTGACTTGCTCAGGGTCACACAGTATGCAAATGGAGGTTGTGGGAGTCAAACCCAGGTCTCCAGCTTTGCAGCTCTGAGCCTTAAACTTCTGCACTATACTGCCTCCTCAAACCAGGTAAAAGGTGCCTTTGGTTGGACTTCTGTTTTTTGGTTAAATCTTTGCAAACTGAGATAAAGTGTGAGTGCCATGACTTATGCTGCATGTGATTTCTGTTTGTCATGGGCACCCATACCTCTGAGCGGCTCTTATCACAGTGCGTTTTTTAGTAAATGTTTACTAAACACATTTGTTAAAAGAGGGACCTAGATTTCTGTTTTAATCTCATACATTTCCATGACTATACCATCTGATCCCAGGGCTCTATTGCTTTTTGAGTTCCTTATGGCTATTTCAACATCTTCCGATGAGACCACTAATGCCAGTAGTCCATTAATATTCCATATTCTGCAAGAGAAAATAAGGGGCCTTTAAATAGGTTATAGTAGCTTTTAGAAAAGTAATCTACTCATTTTGATTCAGTGATTCAGTGATGTAAAAATCAGACTATATGGTTACACAATTCTCAGACAGGACCATATGAAGGGCAGTGGTGGAGTTCTTTTATACATGCGTAACAGCCTTAACTGTGACATGTATCATTCTGCCTTCCTGTCTTCACGTGAATCCCTCCAGAGCAGGCTGTCTTTCCCCTGCTCACTTCTTATTTTTTTTAATAATGGCTTCTTCTCTTCCCATAAAGTTAAGCCTGACCCTGGTCCTGACACCCACTCAACCATTTCCTCCTTTCAGCTTCAGGTGAGCTCTGAGTCTTTGGAGATCTAAATCTAAACTGCCTCTCCCCCTTAGCAAAATATAGCATTCACTAAACTGAGTCCCTCACTCTCACACAGCTCATTACTGGCCAATGCATTTCAACCTCAACTCCACAAATAATTCCCTCATTGACTGAGTCCTGTCCTCACACCCCACTGCATTATTTCTGATGACACACTACTGGATGCTTTCAGTGACCCCTGCATGGTCTACTGAATCCATAAGGTCTGCCACATTAAAGCTCCACCATATTTATCTGGTTTAGCTCACTCAAGTCGTTTGACATCCCATCCATGGCAGATAATCTTCAAGCCACTGACTGTTCCACACTCACCTTATGCACTAATATTGATATTACTCTTACCTCTTCCATGTCCAGATTCATTGCAACATGGAACCAACATGCTCCTCTCAGAAGGTCTTGTGTCCATGGGTCCCACCATCCCTGAATCTCTGCAGAGGTCATTGACCTGCTCAAAGTTTGTGATTTTTCCTGGCATCTCCAATAAACCTCATTCTTTTCTGATAACTTGTTTATAAACAAACAACTATGTACCAGTACTAAGGCCATCAGGGAAGCCAAATTAGTTCACATCCCCTACAATCTGCAGAACAACCTTAAACTTCCTGATAGATTCTAGTTATTTCTGACACAGCATGCAGGCAGGTGTGACAGCATTAAATGAGACACATAATTATACATGGAGACATTACTGGATTGCAGATGTAAACATATTTTCATTCCACATGGATGCATAGATTGTATAAAATAAATACTGGTGGATACCCCTTATGGTAGAACAACATAGACAGCTTGACAAAACCAGCAAGAATGTGTACACACAACCTTCTGGTCGTACTCCTCATCCTCATCCTCGTCTGCTAACTTCACATCAAGGCTAGATCCTGAGAATCTAGCATTTTAGCCTTTCTAAAACTAAACTTACCAAGGATCAGCTTTAACTATTCTTTCAATTATTCACATGTTGAACAAGTGACAGCTACACTGTTCCACTCCTTCACCTCCTGGTGTCAAGTCTCTTTGGGCTCCTTCCACTGCCCTAGCACCACAGTCAGGCTCCCAATTTCCACCCAAAGGGATGCAACTCCTCCTCCCCCTGATGATACCTACAACTTTCACACATTGGGATCACCATTAAGCTCAATGGGGCATATTCATGTACGAACATGCAAGAGGAGCATATAGGGGTGTGCAGCTCTGCACCCAAGGGAGTTCCATGCGGGGGCTGCATTCACATACAGCAGCCCCCACCCGGCTCCCTTATGTGGCCCTGCCCCCCTAGCATACAGGTCCATGGGGGGGCAGGTGGGTGTGGAACACAGATCGGGGTGGGCAGACAATCAGCTGACCTGGTGGGGACCCTCAGTGGATCCCTTATGCATCTCTGGTGCCATGTTGCTGGCCTGCACACAGAGCACTAACCAAGCCATTGTAGGTGGTCACCCTGTCCACCTGACCCAGGACTCCAGATGTGCCCCGATGGCAGGGGCTGATTTGTTGGGGGTGTCGATGCCCCCCACCATGTCCAGAGGCAGTCTCCCTGTGGGGGTGCGTAGCCAGCCCCATTGGTTTATGGCTGCCTCCCAGACACAGATCCAGGACCCCTGTGCACAGCACTCCGCGGTGTTGTACATGCTGCAGAGGGCTGGCTTGCCCCCCCGTACTGTCCCCTGGCCCACCCCTACATGGAGCTCATGATTGGCTAAGGGATCGGGTGCATAGGGGGATGCATCTGGGTGGTGAATGCGGCAGAGTGGGCGCAGTGGGTATGGGTGGCTGCACGGTGGCTACGCACCCAACTTATGCGGCATGTAGCCACCCCAGCTATTTATGAATAGGGCCCAATATGATCAGGTGTGCCACTGAGAACACAGTGCAACCAGAGTTGTTATCAGGTAAAGGAAACTCATCACAGGCAATATGATGTCATACATAACGTATTCATTTATTTTTAGGGTTTTTTTTATGTTTCTAGATGCATATTTGTTTTTGTGGGTGGGTATTATTCTAAAATTTGCAAATAATTTGGACCATACTTCATGCAAAACATAGTAACTGGCATAAAGGTAAAATTGAGACAACAGAGAGCCATATACACTGAGATCAGCAATGAATAGTAACTATTACTATAACTTAAACTGACCAATGGTGGTCCACAACAGATTTATGCCAACAGCACTGCCACAAATCAGCTATAGTAATTAATATTCTCTGCTGACCTCAAGGCTTGTTTTACCCCCCATTTGTATTATATGTTACCCTCATTTTATTTATTATTTTGTTTGAAAATCGGCAATGGGAAAGGTACGCTGAGTCGAGGCTCATATTGAGGTGTGACATAGGGAGAGGAGAAGGGGAGCGCAATATTACAAAATTACAGTGATAATGTACAAAAAGTGCATAATCATGTACTGGAGGAACTATAAGATAGCTTACAGAGCCGCATTCAATTTATCAAGAGCAAATAAAGTGCATAGTTCCTGTAGAAAAAGTGATGGTGCTTGAGCTGTGGAGAAGAGTCAAAAATAGGCAGTGATGGTAGACTGGTGAGAGCCAAATTATAGGGTAGGGGGGTCAATAGCAGAGGAGGGTCAGGCAGAAGGTTGGCAGGTGCAGGAGGGGAAGGGAGAAGCTTTAGCTGGTGTCTAATGGAGCAGTGCAAGGGGGAGAGGTGGAAAGAGGAAGGGATCATGTTCCAGAGGAAGGGGAAGTGATAGGAGAAAGCAGACTGCCTGGCAGAGGAGTGTGGGTGGAGAAAGGAGAAGGTGCGAGATTCCCTGGAGTGAAAGGAGTAGGAGGCAGATGGGTTGGGGAGAGGAGTGATGACAGGTATGATAAGAGGGACTCAAATCAGTATTTAGAGAAGAAGGATGTACAGTGGGACTGGCAACATGACAGGAGAGGGAGGATGGATAGAGAGGAGTAGAGGGAGCAGTGGTAAGTATGAGGGAGCGTATTGATAGCAAAGAGGCAGAAATAATTGCAGCGAGTGTCCAGTCTGTTGAGGGAAGAGGAGGGGCCGTGCCATAGACCACATCCACATCGTAGAAAACTGGGAGAACCATTTTGGTGACCAGCTCCCAGCAGACCTGAGGAAAAAGGCAGTCCTTACTGTGGCAAAGGGTACCACGTTTGGAGAAGACCTTGGCATGGATGGCATCAATGTGGGTAGAGAAGTCATGCCTACTATCTAGCCAAACACTCAAGTACTTGAAGTAAGGAACTACTTTAAGAGGGGTATTAGTCAGCATGGACAATACAGGAAGGGGGGAGAGCCTGGTCGGTTTCTGGTTGGTGCCAAAGGTCAGGGACACTGTTTTTTAGTGTTGACCCAGAGTTTGTTGGCATGGAACCAGTGCAGTACATTGTGTAAGTCTTGCTGGACCAGGCCTTCCACAGCCACAGTTGAGGGGTTGGAGGTGTAAATGACTGTGTCAGCTGCATACATATGGATATTCAAGTTGGTACAGGCAGATAGCAGGTCACTGAGGAAAACTGAGAAGAAGATGGGATAAAGGATGGAGTCCTGTGGGACCCCAGCTTGAATAGGTAGGGAAGTGAACAAGGCTGCGATGATGTAACCCTGATGCATCCCAGTTCAATGACTGGGGGACAGGACAGAGTGAGAAGAAAAAGTTCAGAAGGTGAGTAAGGGGAGAGGTGATGGCAGGTACTTAGAGACAGAGGAGTTTAGGGTCCAGCCAGTTAGGGCTGGACTTAGCATGGTTAAGCAAGAAAAGGGCAAGCAAGGTTTCCTGAGGAGTTACATGAGGAAAGGGAAAACCCTGGGCCAAGTGGAGTAGAGATGAGGAAGGAATAAAAGGGAAGGGAGAGGGACCAGGAGGGGGAGGACACTGGAGGGCACAGGTGGTAAAAAAACTCATTAAAGTGAGCAGCAACAGAAGGAGGGTCAGAGAATGGTGAAGTATCTACCATGAGGACTGGGGGAGCGGACTGGGAAGTGGGGTCAAAGATGGAATGGATAGCCTTCCAGAATTTTGCTGGGGAGCTAAAGTTATTCTGGAGGTTGGATCTGAAATTGTGAGCCTTAGTAATGTGGACAGCGTTTGTATATTAGTTTCTGAGTGACCTGTAGGACAAGAAGTCAGGCAGGGAGTGAGAGAATTTGAAATGGGCCCAGGCTTGGTATCGGGACTTGCATTTGTCAATAAGATCAGGTATAATCCAGGGGTGGTGGGAACTTTTTACCATGGATTTTCTGATGGGTGTGTGCTTGCCCTAGATGAGAATAAATTTGTTTGTTTTCAGATTTTCAAGTTTATTGAGAAGGGATAGATCCGTTGAGCAAGCTCATTTGCAAGGAGGTCCCTTGTGCAAACAGTGATATAGACATGTGCAATAATGATACAAACAATGCATGGGAGAAGATAGAAAATAGAAATACAAAATATTATATAAACAAGGAGTAGCAGTTTTTAAACAAGGTACATATAATATATACAATAATTCATTCAGAAAAGACTTCAAACCAATACAATTACACAAGGACCTTACAATAACTGGTTACAGTTTTTTTCCCATAGGGAAACCAGGTTATATTTCTGTCATCATAACCAGCTGGTTATAATGACAATCACATGCCTGGTTTCCCTTGTATAAAGATACCAGCTCTGGCTGTTCCTTCCTCCGCGGGCTGCCACTTCACGCTGGAATATTCACTGGCCCACAACTTGGCGTAAGCATGTGCCTCAAAAGTAATTTCTGCAGTTTAAAAACAACGCTTACTTCCAAAAAAAAAAGTAAACATTACTTTTACTAAGTACAGCATGCTACCCATAAACTTCCTGTTCTCTGCTGTTCACTGCCGTCCCGCTTCTCAACACTCTGCAGGATTCGGTGGTAAGTTCTTTTTTTTTTTTTAAATATATCACTGGGCATGAAGCTGTATTTTTTTTTTTTTTTTTACCAATTATTTTACCAGGTGAGACACACTAAGCTAAAAGCTTGTTTGCAGGTGCAACCTGGGAGCATGAGGAAGTTAAGTGACTTGCTCAGGGTCACACCGTTTTTGTTTTTTGGTGGGAAATGTTAAAAAAAAGTGTAAACAATGCTTTACATCGGGAGCCCAGCCACCACAGATGATGTTCAAATCCCAACAGTCCGCAGCTCAGCTCCAATCACAGGTACATTTATTTTGTATAATTGCTGTGGCTAAAAAATGATCCCCAGCAATTATACAAAATAAAGGATGGGCAGGTGTGCAAAATCCTTGTTATAACCACCTACCTATCCATTATTCTCTATATATTCCATAAGAAGAGAGATTAGTCCTAGTAATAGAGGGGTATGGTGTCGATTAAGAGCAGAGGCAGGTATCAGAAGTGAATTTATTAATCAGAGTTTTGAATGCATTTAAAGGAATTAAGGTTTGAAGCTTAAGCGTTGTTTGGAGTTTATTCCAAATAGTAGGGAGTATATAACTAATGGCTGCTTCACCATAATGTGTGTGAATGTTTGGCATTTCTAGATAAATATATGTGTTTTTCCTTAGGGCATATAAGCTGTAAGAGTGCTGTAGGAGAGTGGCAACATAAGGAGGCAATTTTTTTAAGAGTGCTTTGTAAACCCAGATGTAAGTTTGCACAAGTCTCCTGGTAGCCAGGGAGGTCCAGTTTAGCTCTTTTTACAGGGAGCAGTGATGGGTTCTGGCTGGAGCATTGGTGATAAAGCAAATAGCACAATGGTATAATGTATCTAATTTTTGAAGGTAGGTGGTTGCACAGTTACTATATAAGATATCAGCACAGTCAAGTAAAGGCAGAAAAGTGGCCTGAACTAGTTTCAGCCTGAAGTTCCAGGAGAAGAGAGTTTTATTTCTAAAGAAGAAGCCAAGCCTCAGCTTTAATTGTTTCAGTAACTCCTTGAGATGAGAGGTAAAGGGTAGGTGAGAGTCAAGCAGAAAGTCCAGATATTTGAATCTGTCCACTACTTTGAGCGTATCGCCAAGAAGGGTAGTAATCGGTGGTCGGGGGAAGGAGTTGAGATGAGAACTTGAAGAATTGGGGGGATGAAAGAACATTACTTTTTTTGGCATTTAGGAGACATTTTGATTGGATTAGAGTGTTCTGCAACTGGTTAAAATCAGATTGCATCACAGAGCAGTCTTGTGCGACTGAAGGTTTGGAAATATATAGCACGGTATCATCAGCGACGAGGTGAATTTTTGAGTGTACAATATTACTGCTCAGGTTGTTGACATACAGCAAAAAAAGCAATGGGCCCACAATTGAGCCCTGGGAACCCCCTCTTGCAAAGGGAAGTAGGGCAGAGAATGTTCCATTAGCTTTCAGTTGTTGCTGCCTATCTACCAAATAACTAGCAGACCATTTTACTACTGAGCTTCTGAATCCCTGTTCCTTAAGATTGTCTAGAAATAAGCTGTGATCAGCTATGTAAAAGCCCTTGCTGAGGTCCAAAAATACAGCCCCTGTAATCTGTTTATTATCTAAGGCCACCAACCAGTTATGTGTAACCTTAGCCCAGGTCGTTACAGTGCTATGATGATGTCTGAACCCAGATTGTAGAGGACTGACCAGTTGGTGTCTATCAAGAAAATCCCTGACCTGTGCACTAACCAGTTTTACTATTAGCTTAGAAAGGATCAGCAGGATTGAAATAGGCCTGTAATTATTCATATCACTAGGATCACCCGACATAAATAGACGTAGTAGGTGGGCTACCTTCCACATGTGAGGGACAATGCCCTCTATCAGTGAAAAATTAAATAAGTGGGTAATAGAGGCAGTCAAATACTGGTAGCCTAGCTTCAAGAAAATAGAATCAATGCTATCTGCTCCAGCGCTCTTATGGGTCTCCAATTTGAGTAGGAGACCTTAGACTTGTTTATAAGTGATTGAAAAGAAGGTGAAGGTGGCATGGGTGGAGGGACCAGGAGCTGTTGATGCTTGTATGATGGAGGGGCATAAGGAGGCTGCCTGGGAGGAATCAAATGCAAGTCTTGCTGCCGTAAAGTGCTCATTAAGTTTGTCAAGTATTGCGGATTTATCAGTAATGGAGGAGCCTTGCAGGGTGATTTTTTTCTGGCAAGGTTGGAGGTTCTTTATGACCTTCCATTGATTTAAAAGTGCACCACATTTTAGCAGGGTTCCCCTTTCCAGATTCGAGGATGTTCAGATAATAAGTCTCTTTGGTAGGGTGTACTGACTGCACAGTGAAAACCACTAGAGCAAAGACCATCACAGCAACAGAATTTGACAGAAAGTGTTGGGTTGCTGTGATGGTCCCTGCTGGCACAGGCACTGCATTGCCCAGCATTTCACCCCCTCCCCAAGACAACTGAGACTCAGAGTTGTATATTTAGAAACTATGGGGTGTGGGGGGTTTGGAGGGCATAGCCTCCCAAAGGAGACACACACACATCCCTGACAGTACAATGCCGACACTTGGCATTGTGTCTGTCGCTGTCAGAGATGTCGGTGATGCAGATGTCACCTCACTGTAGGTAAACCCTTTGGTAGATCTTACCAGTTTAGTACAGGCATTGTGGCAAGCCCTAAAAGCTATCCAGTCCACATGAGATTTAGTTCATCTTGCCGTTGCCCATAACTGGTCCCTTTTTAGCAGGGTTTTTTTAATATCCCCATTAAGCCATGGGCAAGAGGCTTTTTTCCACAGCGAATCACTGGGTCATATTATTTATGATGTGACTAAGGGTGGAATTAAAAACTTGCATGACCTCATCAATATAGGGTGATAAGTAAAATGATTGCCAATTGATGTCCCTCAGGTCTATTAGGAAGTTGCCTGAGTTGAATTTCCTAAAGCTCCTCTTGGTGACAAATTTGTTAATAGGTGCAGGTTTGAATAAATTCCTAACACACACCACTATATTATGGTCACCGATATTGTGGAAAACAGCTTTTTGTAGTATTTTATGCGGTCTGTTCATAATGGTTAGATCTATGAGTGACCCGGTGAGAAGTTTCCTATTATTAGGCCTAATGATCCCTTTAATTATCTGACTCAGACCCAGATTGTCACAGAGATTTTTTGGAGGGTTTGATTTCGGGCAACAGATCCAAGCCCCCAGAAGGAGGTCTGTAACAGCATATTATATTAATTGATTCAGTAGTTGAAATGTCTTGTTTTAATGCTAGGGATTTGAATTCCTTAGGCTTGGAGATAGCATGAAGGATAGTGGCCTAAAACCTGTTAACATAGATAACCTCTCCCCCCCATATAAGGGGGGGTATTTGGGGTGGAATAAGGAGAGGGCCACATCAATGTCAGGGGCAGAGAAGAAGGGGACCAGTTGGTTGCAGCAGTTTAGGAGGGCACTAATGTTAAGTGACTGAAGGGACCTGGACCAATATACTTAGGGACAGATGAAGGGGCCGGACGTTCCTAACACAGAAGGTCATGCAATGGTTGCTGAAGGCATCAGGCAGAATACCTGCTTCAATGATGATGTGGGTGTGAGGAAAGTACCCAGTCCAGAAGGGAGTGGCTAAGGAATGAGGACTGAGCTGTGTGGGTTCAATATTAACTTGGGTACATTTTAGGAACTCAATTCTGTGGGAGGTGGGCATGGAGGCAGGGAACAGAGACTATTCAGCATTGAAGTCCCGACATAGGAGGAGTTCATTGGAGGAGGTGTGGGAGGCAAAAACAGAGAGAAACATAGAAACATAGAATTTGTTGGCAGATAAGGACTGCTTGGTCAAACCAATATGCCCAGTTAAAGTGACAGTCTGGCCAAAATTTCTAGCATCAATAAATTCAGAATTTGGATCAGCATATCCCCAATCAGCTTCATGCCAAAAATGAGATCTCTAAGTTACTTTGTTTAAAAAGTACAAGTCATTTTGTAACCCTAAATTTACTGCCTGTTCAAAAAAGCCAGTTTCAGTAAAGAGCTACTGATGATGTCACAACCAGAACTCACAGTCTAGTCCTTCTTGCAAACTACCTTACAAGACTTATTTCTCCCACATTACATAAACCCGCAGTGGTACAGTATCAAATATCTGGAAAAGGAAAGCTGACAATGGGGGAGTCAGGGCATGCATTTCCATAATGTGCAGATACAAGGTGCAGTACTTAAGAATGTGATTGGGGGTTGGGGTTGGAATACAGTGGCAAACATGGCTTTAGAATGGAATGACAAAAATATGTGCAATTTTTATAATAGTGCAGGGGATGAGATTTCGAAATGTCACCAGACTGCAACTGTGGAATGCAGCAATGACACAATCTCAGAAAGTAGCTGAGACACACAGTTTTGTGGCAAGGATGCTAATATTCTTAATGTGGCAGTGTCATATGGTTTTATAATGTGGCAGAGATACACAATTTTGAAATGCAGGAAAAACATAGTTGTGGAAGGTGGTAGGGGTATGTAATTTCATAATGTATCTTGGATGGATTCATTTGGCATGTGGTGTAGTGAGGCAGAATTTCAAAAGTGTGGTTGGTATGCTTGATTTCAGATTGTGGTGGCAACATTCAATTTCAGAATGCGGCCTGTACACAAAATCTCAGAAAGTGGCAGTGATGCAGTTTCAGAATCTGGTAGCCACATGGAATTTCAGAATGAGGCAGGGATACATAATTTTAGAATGTAACTTGAGCATGCAATTTTTGAATGTGGTAGTGACACTCATTTTCAGAATGTGGTGGGGATGTGAAGTTTCTGAATATGGTGGGAATGCACGTTTTCAGAATGTGACAATAACAGAAAATACTAGAGCATGAAAGTTTACACACACTTTTGGGATGTGGCAGGCAGGTACAATTTTAGAATATAGAAGAGACATGCAGTTTTGGAATGTGGCAGTGATGCACAATTTCAGAATGTGGCAGTGACACTCAGTTTTGAAATGTGGCATTGATGCACAGTTTTGGAATGTGGTGGTGGTGCAAATTTTGGAATGTGATGATGCACAGTTTCGGATTGTGGCGATGACGCACAACTTCAGAATGTGGTGATGATGCACAATTTCAGAATGTGGCAGTGACACACAATTTCAGAATGTAGCTGACATGCAGTTTCAGAATGTGGCGATGATATGCAATTTCAGAATGGGGTGGTGATGCTGACGTACACTTGGAATGTGGTGATGACCCGTAGTTTCAGAATGCGGCAGTGGCACGCAGTTTCGTAATGTGGTGGTGATGTGTAGTTTCGGAATGAGGTGGTGATGAACACTCATGCAGTTTCAGAATGTGGTGGTACAATGCAGTTTCAGAACATGGTGGTACAATGCAATTTTGGAGTGTAGAGATGACACACAATTTCAGAATGTGTCAGTGCTGCGCGACTTCAGAATGTGGCAGTGTTGAGGGACTTCGGAATGTTCTTTGAAATTCAAAATGCTTTATTATTTTATACATATACACAGAACAGGACAAAATACAAGACATTACAGTACACATCCCCTCTTACTCCCCCCTCCCTCTCCATGGCATCAGCTTGTCTAGCTGTAAGAAGTGCATTCCATTACCCTATATTGGGATGTTCATAGAGTGTACAGGGTTTGCAATTTGCTCCAGAACCTGTCAAACCTGAGCAAACAGTTATTTACACTAGCAATGATCTTTTCCACTGATAGGTTGAACAGTAATTCCTGTAGCCACTCGGAACAAGATATCTCATCCCCAACCAACCAGTGCATTAGTACCAATTTCTTTACTGACATGTCTATCATGGCTAGGTGAAACTTCCTTTCTGTGACAGGTATGACAGAGTAGTCCCCCACTAGACAGGCTAGTGGCTTTATATGGTCCGCTAGGCCCAGTAAGGGGTTCACCCTCTGTTTAATGAGGGACCAGAGTGGTGCTATCTTAGGGCAGTCCCAAAAAATGTGGTACAAGGAACCAATGCCTTGCATGCAAAGGTTGCAGGTTGAGTTGGGAGCCCTACCCATTTTAGCCAGTTTTGCCAGAGTATAGTACATGTTGTGAATAATTTGGAATTGCATTAGCCGCAATCTGTCCTGAGTTATAAACCTGTGAGTACTGAGCCAGATTTTGGCCCAGTTGAGCATGATCCCTGGAAACTGAGCGGTCCAATATTTAGATGATCCATCCAGTTGTGGGAATGTCCTCTCCAATAGACTGAAGTAGATTCCAGAAACTGCATGTGATTCTGTGGCAAGTGAGCTTATGTGCCACAGAAACCTACCCTCTTCTACTGCTTCCTGCGTTAACTGTGAGTTAGCTATCATGTGCCTAATTTGGAACACTTTAAAGTTCGAGTAGGGACCTAAGTTATAACCTGTAATAATACCCCTTGTTGCGTGAACCTGCCCGTTCTCCCACAAGTCTGTTATTAATTTCCCAGCCAGCTGTGGAAGCCAAGAGACTTTAACCATGTGCCCTCCTATCTTGAAATTCAGGTTTCCCATTAAAGGTTGGTTCAGGTCCTGGGTATGTCTATACGCTACAGATGTACACATCTGAGCATGAACTTTCACAAAGACTCCTATTGGATTGTCCTTCAGTGCTAAATGAAGCAGTTTAGGGGGTATATGCAAGAGAGCAGGGGGGATAAGTCCCAATCTGTTATGAGATCCTTCTCCTATAGTAACCATAAGAGACTGTACTGGACCGGTCCTAAATCTTCAGCTTGACCTAACCATCTCAGGTATTTTGCAGCATGGCTCGTCCAATAATAAAATTGGAAATGGAGAAGTCTCAGCCCCCCCTTTAATTTTAGAGGCGGTTAGTCTGCTGTAAGCCATACAGACCTGCCTGCTTTTCCATATAAATGTGGTGATCAGGGAGTGTAACTTAGAGAACCATGACTGTGGCAACCACAAATTCAACATGTTGAGTGGATAGAATATTTGAGGGCGTATATTCATTTTGACTAGATTTATTCTGCCCCAGAGCGACAGCTGCAACTTTATCCATCTGTCTAAATCCTGTTTGATGATCTGTGTCAGTGCTTCTAAGTTTCAATCCCTGGAGGACTTTGCATCTTTTGTTAGGGTAATACCCAGATATTTCAATTTTTGTACTCTCACTGTACTCCTAGGCCTTCCACTACATTTTTGTAGGTGACCATATTTAAGAGGAAGACTAGTTTTCTCCAGGTTCAGTTTGTAATTTGATAATACTCCAAATTCCTGGATCAGTTGTAGGGCTCTACTCAATGATGCTCTTGGGTTCAACAGATAGAGAAGTATATCATCAACATATGCTGACAGTTTAAACTCTCATGAGCCAATAGTTATCCCTTGGATCTCTGGGTCTATTTTGAGCCAAGCTAGGAGGGGTTCCAAGTACAGGTTAAATAAAAGAGGAGACAGCGGGCATCCCTGTCTGGTGCCTGAGTACAGAGGGAATTTTAATGAGAAGGTTCTATTGCAATATATATGGGCACTAGGTGTAGTGTATAAAGAGTGGATCCATTGCACAAAGAGAGGAGGGAATCCGAACCTACTGTATGTAGCGTTCTAAAAAGTAAATTCCAGTCCACTCTATTGAAAGCTTTCTCTGCATCCAGAGACATCAATACAGCAGCAGATGCATTGTCCTGGGATGCAGAGACTATATGATCCAGTTTCCTCAGGTGGTCTGAGGAAGACCTGCCTGCCATGAAGCCCACATGTTCTGCGCAGACCAAAAAAGGCATACTCTGTCCCAATCTAGTAGCCAAGATTTTTGCTAGTATCTTAAGATCATAATTCAGGAGTGATATTGGTCTGTAGTTCGAGACTAGTTCCGGGTCCCTCCCCTCCTTGTGCAATACGACTATCAGGGCTTTGAAGAGGTGAGGATCCCAGCCCTCTCCTGTTAATATGGATTGAAAGAAAATGAGCACCCATGGAGACAGTTCTTCTCCCAGTTCCTTATAGAAATTAGGAGAGAATCCATCTGGGCCAGGGGATTTATCCAGTGGTAAGGTGCAGATCACTAAGCGAATCTCTGCCTCTGTGAGAGGAGAGCTCACTAGGGCCCATTGTTCTTTGGAAAGACTGGGTAGAGGCAATCTTTCCAGTTATGGGTCAATTCGGTCTACTGATGGGGGGTCGGGCCTGACACTGTATAAGTCTGAATAGAATTCTTGGAATTCCACCACGATATCTCCTGGTCTTGTTTTGAGGGTGCCATCATCCTGCAATTTGATTGTGTTTACCAATCTTGAGGCTTCCTGTAGTTTGACCCTTAGTGCTAACAACTTGGGAGGCAGTATGGTGCAGTGGTTTAAGGCTCTGAGCTGCAAATCTGGAGACCTGGGTTTGAATCCCACAGCCCCCACTTGCATAGTGTGTGACCCTGAGCAAGCCACTTAACTTCCTTGTGCTCCCAGGTTGCACCTGCAAACAAGCTTTCAGCTTAGTGTGTCTCACCTGGTAAAATAATTGATAAAAAAAAAAAAGAAACTTTCCCGCCTTCTCTCCCTGATCTATGTATGTAGAGTTTGTTTTGAAAATTGCGAACTCTGCCTTTTCTCCCATCAAATCATTATAATTAGCTCTTAAACGAATAAGCTCCTGCCATTGTATCTCACTAGTGGAAGGAGAGAGATTGTTTTCTATTTCCCTAATACTCCTCAATAGTTCTTGCAACTGTTGTTCCCTATTCTTCTTTTGCCGAGAGGCAATCTTTATGAGTTCACCCCTCAGGAAGCACTTTAAACCCCTCTACTCCATATCTGCATGGCCTGTAGTACTCAGGTTATCATCTGTGTAGTGTTTAATACAGGACTTTAACCTTTCCACTACCCTTTTGTCTTTTAGTAAACGATTGTTAATTTTCCAGACTGTCTCAATCCGCTGGTTAGGGTTTAAAGTCAGGGTGCAGGTCACTAGTGAAAGGCCTGAGATGACTTCTGGAGAGATCTGGCATTCCATGAGGCCTGAGAGAAGCTGTTTACTTATTAAGGAATAGTCTATGTGGGAGGAGGTCCCATGCACTAGGGATCGAAATGTGTATTCCTTCAACTCCGGATTTAACACCCTCCAGGGATCAGTTAACCCCATTTTGTCTGTCAGGTCCCTAATGGCTCGCTGCACTGGGGACAGTCCAGCCTTTGCTTTGCCTGTTCTGTCTGCATCTAGGGAGAAAGATAAGCTCCAGTCACCACCTAATAGAACAGATGCAGACAGAAAAGGCAGCAGAATGTTGAGCAACTCCATAGAAAAAGAGAGGGTATCTGTATTAGGTCCGTAAATGGAGCCAAGAACTATACTAGTCCTTTCCAGTGTACCAATAATAAATACTTATCTTCCCATGGGATCTTGAATACATTGATTGCATTGAAACCCTACATTTCTTGTTAATAAAATAGCAACACTTCTGCTCTGGGTGGATGACCCAGTTGCATAAACCTGAACAATATGTAGCTTCCACAGCAAGTTTGCTTCTGTTTCAAGTAAGTGTGTCTCCTAGAGTAAGAAAGTTTGTCCTTTGACCACTTGTAGATGTTTTAGAACTCTGTGCCGCCTGTTTTTGCTGTGCATCCCTTATACATTCCAAGAAATTGCCCTATAACTGTTAGCCATGTAATTCTAACTCATCTGACCTTGGTTGACCAAGTATAAGTAGAATAACAATAACATCCCTTGCCGATGCCATGGTGCCCCCCAACCCCCCTTTCCCCAATACAAAACAATGTATACCCTCCAGACCTTCCCCACCCCTCCCTTCCAAGCATGTTGTAACTACATCTTGTAGAATACTCACCCATATCGAGCCACCCTCAATCCCCGTTAACACTGATCCACTAAATAGATGCATGGCAGTCGGCCCTCCTCGATATGGTGCATGATACTGCTAGCTTCAGCTTTCACCATCCCCCGCCTCTTCCCGCCCTCTAGTAATCCGGAGGAGAGTATTAACTCATCCCCCAGTGGATAGCTGATCCCTAGATCCCTAGGAAAAAATCAGTACTTATACTAAACCAAACTGAATACAGCAAGTAACAATCTCCTACAGGGAACAACGTGGGGAGGGTCTGTCCCACCCTTAAAATGCCACAGCTTGGGATTTTCTGTTATCCTGGCTGCTTGGTCAGGCCTGACTGAAGTGCTGTCCAGATGGATCGCTGTGATTGCACAAGGAGAAAACTACTGAATTATCCCCTTCCCCACCTATTGGTACCCATAATAATGTTTTCTTCCTCATCCCTGTTATTGATATCCAGTCTAATAACCCTGTTCGATGCCCAGGAAATGCTAGAAGGAGAAGAGATCCTTAAATTAATAACCTTAGTAACAATAAACTTCGTGGAAACATTTATAAAACACTGCCCAGTCCAAACAGGCAAAACTCAGTGATTTACATAGAAAAAACAAACTGTATGAGCGCTATATATGCAACTGAATGCACAACTTATGTGCTCTAAACTTCAGTGTACAACATAATCAAAGTACTTATGAACAGGCTGGAGGGCTGTTCATTTCATAACCCTTTCTGCAGCCTTGTGAGATTGTGCACTTGCAAGCAGACAGCATGCCTGCAGTAATGCCATGGCTGCACCAGGACAATTGTGTGTAGCAACATGGTACAAGGAGGCCAACAATGACACTGAGCATTGGTGTACAAACTGTAAATGCACAGTCCCCTTTATGCTGACAGTTCTCTCTTCCTTGCCAACGTAGAACCAGTACTTTATGGTATGGAATTAGAAAACAGCCGAGGTCTTACCCAATCTATTCCACAGTGAATCGACCCCACTGGACTATAATCAATTAGAACCAGACCTCCCTGGGCTAAAAAATACAGTTCTGTCAGCCCAAACTCAATCCCATGTTCAGCTATGAAATATGTTGCAGTCCTTAAGGGAAGAGCGTTGTTAAACCTCCTTTTTCACTACCTTGCAAACCCCTTCTCAGCAGCTTTTACACAAACAGACTCACCCTCTATGAGAAGAAATCACTTCTTAAATAGGTCTGGCAGTAAACACTGTAGATCTTGAACTGCCTGTTCATTCTACTCAATGTGTGCCACTTGTCTTGTACTCTGACTTGAAGCTGAGCCAGGTATGTTATTCGGAAGTGCACCCCAGCTGGGATGAGGCAGGAGACAGTGAAGTGGGAAGTTCCTCATTTCTGGCACACTGATACTGGCAGATCTTGTGATATGCGAATTTTGTGGCCTTCCCACATCACCGCTTGTATTTCTCATAACTTAGACATGATGTGCTGTTTATCCAAAAGTTTAACAGATGTAAAATAAATGGGCGAGGGGGTGAGCCTGAAGCTGGCTTGGGGCACAGAGCATGGTGGGCGCGCTCCACTGTGTAAGAAGGCCCATTAGGAGAGGGGCTTGAAACTTTTTCCAGTAGCTTTTGAGCAAATACAGTGGAAGAGGGACCTTCTTCATCCTCCGGGAGGCCGATGACTACCAAATTGTTTCGGTGACTGCATCCCTCTAAATCCTCCAGCTTTGATTCCATCTTGGACATTTGCCATTTAATGGCTATGATATCAGGGTCCATGACTGCTTTCCACTGTTCAAGTGAAATTGCCCTCGTTTCCGTGTCCCTCGCTTGCCAGGACACGTCGACTAGATCTCTTTTCAGTGAGGTTACTTCAGATGTCAGTATGGCGAGAGCATCTTGGAGTGGCTTCATTTCCAGCAGAAAGCACACCTCCAAAACAGGAGTGATTGCCATTTTGCTTGGTGGAGCCGGAGCTGTTTTAGAAATCTGCTTCCTAGCTTTCTTTGCGGCCCTGTCTGGGGATGATGGAGGAGTATGGTGAGGGAGCTCCTGCTTCATATTTACCTCCATTTCATGGGTCAGTGCATTTTCCAACAATCGGCACCCAGGTAAGACTTTTAGGAGTTGTCTTCTCTTGTTATCGCTGATACAATTGTTGATTTAAAGCCAAAATTAGGAGCGGGATTGCGGGAGAGAGATAGAGACACTGCTTACTCTAGTCAGACATCACGTGATTCCTGACTTCGGAATGTTCAATGTGGCAGTGCTACACAACTTCGGAATGTGGCAGTGCCATGCGACTTTGGAACGTGGTGATGCTGCATGACTTCAGGATGTGGCGGTGCCATACGACTTCAGAATGTGGTGCTGCCACACAGCTTCCGAATGTGGTGCTGCCGCATGACTTCAGAGTGTGGCGCTGATGCATGACTTTGGAATGTGGCACTGTCACATGACTTTGGAATGTGGTGCTGCTGCATGACTTCAGAATGTGGCAGTGACGCATGACTCTGGAATGTGGAGGTGACACACAACTCTGGAATGTGGTGGTGATGCACGACTTTGGAATGTGGCAGTGATGCATGACTTTGGAATGTGGCGGAGACGCATGACTTTGGAATGTGGCAGTGACTCACAACTTTTGGTGGTGACGCACAACTTTGGAATGTGGTTTTGCTGCAAGACTTTGGAATGTGGTGTTGCCGCATGACTTTGGAATGTGGCGCTGCCACACAACTTCAGAACGTCTTTGGAATGCAGCGGTGATGCACAGTTTCAGAATGCAGTGGTGATTCACAGTTTCAGAATGCGGTGGTGATGCACATTTTTGGAATGCAGTGGTGATGCTCAGTTTCAGAATTTGGCAATGACACTCAGTTTCAGAATGTGGCAGTGATGTACAATTTTGGAATGTGGTGGTGATGCACAGTTTTGGAATGTGGTGGTGATGCACAGTTTCAGAATGTGGCAGTGACACAATTTTGGAATGTGATGGTGACAGTTTCAGAATGTGGCAGTGAAACACAACTTTGGAACATGGTGTGGATGTGCAATTTTGGAATGTGGTGAGGATGCACTATTTTGGAATATGGCTGGGACACAGAATGTTGGATTGTTGTGGGGATGTGATGCACAATTTTAAAATGTGGTGGAAGCATACAATTCCAGAATGTGTCAAGGACAAGCAGTTTCAAAATAAAATGGTGTGTCCTGCCATATTGCAAGAGTGTACATCCTTACTTATATGCCAGAATTGCCAGTCTCCACTAAATTCTTCAATGTGTGTTCCTGTCGCATTCTGAGATTGAGTACCCCACCACACTGTGAGATGGCACATCCCTACCACATGCCAAGATTACATGCCTCCCCAACATTCTAAAATTGTGCACCACTTTGACAGTCTATACCTTTGTTCAGTGCTGCATTCCAAAACCACCACTTGATGCATTTTAAAGTACAGTACCATGCATCTGAACATTCTGGAAATGCAAGCACTGCAGGCAACCCTGTGTCAGTTTTTGTTTTTTAAATAAATATTATAGTTGCAGTTTCGATAACTTTGAAGAAATGGGTCCTATAAGGTTGCTGATAAGGAGGACTAGTCTGTGAGTTCTGGTTGTGACATCATCAGTGACTTTTCACTGAACCTGGCTTTTTTGAAAAGGGAATGAAATCAGTGTTACAAAATAGCTCATAACTTTAAAATGAAGTAACATACTGTAGAAACCTAATTTTTGGTACGAGATTTATTGAGGGTAGGCTGATTCTAATTCTGCAATGTAGTACTTTTGACCAGACTCCCTCTTTAAGAAAGAGTCAACCAGAGAGGAACCAGAGATTTTAGGGGCGAAGAAGACACCATCGAAGATGGGAAGGGGGACTTGGCAAGAATGAACTTGTGAAAGCAGGGCACTGACTCCATAAGTGCGTTGCAACAGGATAGATTATGGAAGACACAGAGGGTGACACTACCACCCCATTGGCCATGGTCCTACCTGAAGATGTGGTTGTCAGGGAGGGTCAAGCTAAAATCAGGTGTTATGTAGTATGTTATGCCAATTAATGCATTGGGAGCAGTAGTGGTGATGCTGAATACTAAAACCTGAACCAAATGTATGGCTCCAACTCAAAACCAAACTGAAGTTGTCAATGGCCAACTTCTCTCACCCTTAGCTCCAAGTGGAATCAGGTTTGCTGTGAACTGCATCTCCTAGATGTTCCTGTATCAATGTTTTTAGGTATTGGATAGTACAGCTGAGGTAAAGTAGTGAAAAATTACACCACATGTCATATACTATGAATGTAAGGGAACAGTTAATAAACTGTCTTACTTCCATTTTCAGAGCGCCTTTTGGATGTATAAAACGTCTGTCCTATATTGCATTACAGCATACGGAACGTCTACCACAATAGTAGAATCCCTTTGGTTGTGGGGGAAGCAGGTTAACATACAGTAAGGTTTCTATGTAGGTCTATGCAGGTTACTGACTAAAAGATCTCTTACTATACCTTTTTCCCTGTTTTGAAAGTGATTCTAGATAATTTCCCAAGTGTTTCAACTGAGTATTATCACCTTTAAAAAGAGACCAATTCCAGTGTGCAATCAAACCTAATCTGGGAAGAAGGGGATTTTATTCTGTCACTAATGTCACTGGGTGGATTACATTTGTTTTCTATTCCTTGCTGAAAGTAGAGTATTCTGTTCAATGGTTAATCATTAAAGGTGTTGCAAAATAAAATTTCGCCAGCAAAATTGCAGCGAAATTGGCAATTTTGCCGCACACAATTTTTCACGAAAGTGAGGCGAAATGGTGAAATTTCACCGCAATTTTGCACCCTGCCATTCCCTACGTAAAACTCTCCCTGGTATCTAGTAGTGCCCCCACCACCACCCCCAGCCGCTCACCAGCCCAAATTATTCTCCTTGGTGTCTAGTGGTCCTCCCCAGCCAATCACCATCTGAAATTGAATAAAGCCCCCACTGCCCAGTTACCCTGGTCACCTCATGTCCTTTTTTAATAATAAAAAAATTAAACCCACACTCCCTGGTGTCTAGTGCCCCCACCCCATGGCTGCTCACAACTCAAATTATTCTCCCTGGTGTCTAGTGGTTCCCCCAACCGATCACCGGCCATAACTGAATAAACCCCCCACCCCAGTTACCCATGCCCCCTCATTTCCTTTTATTAAAAAAAATCAAACCCACACTTCCTGGTGTCTAGTGGACCCCCCAGCCCCCCATGCTGTCATCAAGAGCTAGCACTGACCCCGCTCCCTCCCAGTACCCCGATTGAGCCACCGGCACAGCCCTCCACTCACCTCTATGGCCGGTAGCCTGACTGAGCACTTGAATGAATGAGCGCGTGTGGCCAGGATAACTGGGGGGGTGCTTTATTCAATTACAGCCAGTGATTGGCTGGGGGGACCACTAGACACCATGGAGAATAATTTGGGCCATGAGCAGCAGTGGGGGGGCACTAGACACCAAGGAGTGTGGGTTTAATTATTTTTTTTATTAAAAAAGGACATGAGGGGGCCAGGGTAACTGGGGTGGGGCTTTATTCAATTATGGCTAGTGATCAGTTGGGGGGACCACTAGACACCAGGGAGAACATTGCAAATTGTAAATTGTGCCCCCGGGTGGCTAAATTTCACCCACAGGTATGAAATTTCACCCATGGGTGCAAAGTTTTGCCAGTTTGCAGTGAAATGTTGCTCACTCTGGGGGTGAAATTTTACATTTCACCCTGAGAAATATTTCACTGGGTGAAATTTTCAATTTTGCACAACTGTATTAATCATGGAAGACATGCTCCCTGATGAAGTGTCAGGAATGTGTTGTTGCAGTGTCAATGTGTTTTTGCTAGCACTACAGAAATTTGTGAGTAAAGCTCATATATTGTATGTTTTGTACCTGCATTGTGCATGTTATTTTTAACATCATTTGTTGCCTACTGCACTGGGTCACTCTTGAATGTGCAATTGGCAGTGTGTGCTTACTCTTTTAACAAAAGAATACATACATACATAAATAAATACCTTTTCTTTGTGAAGTAGCCACATCATAGGGAATATACCATTAAGGTGCCACTTCATAAAGTACACTTTGCAGAGTTTTGTCCCACAAACTGCCAACTTCACTTGACAGAGAATTATACAAAATTCTATGCAAAGTGCAGAAACTTTTACCAATTTCTCCCAGAAGAAAAGTGCAGCCATTTCATCTGCCTCTACATATGTGACTGCTGAGAAGATTGTCAGCCTAGCCATTTTGTTCTGTCTTTACATGGTCACAATAGAAACAAGGAAATGGCAGGGAGAGGATCTGAGTCTTCCCCACATTCAAGGGTGTCATCAAGTTTGAACACAGAGCTGTTTCATCTGGTGTCCTCCAACAGGATGTACCGGGCATGCCCTGTAGCTCAGAGGTGGTAAATACAGGACTGATGCTAGGAGGTGTTTCTTCTCACTGTGACAGGTAAACCTATGGAACAGTCTGCCATGGAGACAGTGGATACCAAGACAGTATAGGTCTTCGTGAACCTATTGAAGTATAACAGTGGAGACAACAGATACAAAAACAGTACAGGCCTTCATAGTAACCATGGACAACTTTTTGATTATCCTGGAAATTACAGGGTACCCTGGGTAATAGGCTGGGCAGAGTATTCCTATAAATTATATATGTTGCCTCAGCATACTTGTTTGGTTAGGTTTTGCTGACTGGGAAAGGAGGGCCTACTTACAGCCTTATCTGGAAGGAGGTATAAAGATGCAGTTCAACTGAAATTGAACCCGGTTAAGCTGTTAGTGGTATTTTAGAGAATACTAATCACATTAAACCTTGCTTATGAAGTGTGAGGAGTGACCAGATGTACTTAGATTACTTTCCAACTTGAAACTATTATGTTACTCTATAGAGACTACCTAGAAATGATGTGTAAGCACATTGCGTAGAAACAAGGCTGTCTGCTTAACTGAAGACTGTGTTTAGGGGGCTGCTCATTCCTGTGTGATAAAAGGTCCAGTATACCTTCCGGAGCTCCTTGCCCCTTATACTATTGATAAGCACATCAGTGAGTTACCTTATTCTAAGACGAATCCTTGAATTTTATTAAGGAAATGTATACTGCTGGGTATGTATGCTCTCATTACAGTACTGTTGTTAATAAGAGGATTGTAATCAGGCAGTCTTGGTTAAATAGATTAATTAAAACATTTAAAAAAATGAGGTCCTTCTATTTCTATGGTCAGGTCCTGCTTACTTTTATACCAGACATGAAAATAGAATTTGTGCTTCAATAATATTTTAGACAAAATGAAAACCGTTTAAGGAACAAGGCACACAGCATTATAAACATTTATTTTCCAAATGCAGACACGCTTGTAATTATATATTAACATGCCAGAAAGTTTTGAGAAAGCTTCATCACTCTGCTATGTCAGTATATAAGTGTCTGCATCTGTATTGCAAATGATTTAAATCTAATTAGATGTAGCATACACCATACATGAAATGCAAATTCTGAAGTTCCACTTTTTTGTCATAACATCCTATTTATTAGCAGAGTGAGATTAATCATCAGGTATAAAGAAATGCTACATTACAACCCAGCACCGAGACTTTTTTAACTTATTTATATGATTTTTTCCAATGTTGAAACAAAAAAAGGAAACTATACAATACACTACCAAAAAGTAAGTCATATACATTAGACAAAGAGGAGGCATGTGGTACAGTATTTACAATTCTATACCTAGACATTACATCCAATATCTTTAACAGGTGAGATTAAAACCTAACATATAATACTAATAGACAAAAAAAACTGAAGAAACACATCACCATTTGTCTTATCTGACAATGCAGAATCTGAGATGGAAGATTGTTTTTCACTAAAAAAAGCATGGGATTTAAACCTGGTAATACACATTATATCTGTAATCTAAAGGCACTGCAAACCATTTTTAATCAAATTAGTGCCACAGATAAACTTATTATACTGTACTAGACATGAGAACATCCTTTTCCTGAGCAGATCATGCAGTAGTAAGCATGCGATTATTTGTTAAAAAGATATAGGGTGAAATATATTAAAAACACGAAAAATAAGCAACTTTTCTTGCTAGATAACTTCACCAATCAAAATCATCAGCACAGATACTGCTCCGAATGATTTACAAACCATGCAAATTAGAAAAAGCCTCAGGGTACACAGGAAAACAAGGACCTTATAAAAAACAGAAACATTAGGTCCCCAACAAACAACACACTAGAAAAGTCATAATTAAATTAAAAAAGATAACACAGATAGAATACATAATACATCTGTTAAGTTTGTAAAACAAACATATTCAATACTCAGCTAGGAAGCAGCAGCTGAATGACACATACTGTTTATCGTTCTCTTCACTTTATAGTCATCTGTTGGGGACAGTATCCATAAGTTTTTCTGATTGAACAAAATGTACAGAGGTAAAGCCCTATCCCTGAAGAAGGGGCAGGGAGCCACAATACATATAGGAGCTGCTTTTTGTCTGGGCTGGGCAAAGGTTGCAATTGTTTTTGTACATTTCTTCACAGTTGTGGATATCAATTTTAATTGAACATCTGCTTGTGTGTGCCATCTCCTTTTCATGTTTATTTTGTTGTCAAACATATTGCAATAACTCTGAGCTTTGAAAAAGTTTTGGGGGTTTGGCCCTCCTCCACCTGTCACAGCTTCTGAATAACCAAGCTTTGAAGTACTTGACCAATCAGAAGGCTAAAAGAATGCAAGGTGGAAGTGAGATTTTCTTGTGCAACTGCTAGTTCCTACTAAGAATATTTCTTGTGCTTTTAGTGCCACTTATGTAGTGTTCATGAGCAGTTTGTTTCTCTGACTCATGGGAACTGCAGTGATGTTATACCACAGCTATGACTGTTCTGTTTTCAGTGCTCAATCCAAAGCACTTCACCCTGCCTACCTGGCCACCCAACCACCCACCCTTTATGCTTACTGACATTGTCAGTGATGATCCAGCTGATCGACTGTTTGTCCTTTCTTTTTTTGAGGGTTCCTGAGGAGCAGGAACTTCGGACTGCTGATCTGCTGCCAGAATACAGCCACTCAGTGTGAATTGAAGGCAGTCTGCCTGCCCCATATGCTTTAACACCCATCCTACCTCCACAGTTGAACATGGGGCTGCCCAATCCCCAATGTCACTAAAAACAAACCACCCCATGCACCAAAATTTCCTTACTTTAACCTCTCACCCTAACCCTAGCTCCTGACTTACTAATCCTCTTTGAATCATTGCTCAACTCAAGAATTTTGGACAGCAGTATCGCCATTCTTGGCTACTCCCTTGCCCACCAATGCCTGGTGTGGCCATGTCTATTGCCTCTTCAATTCAGTTTACCCCTATTCTATCCACCTCCCTTCTGACACCTTATGAGGCTCTCCTGGTAAGGCTCTCTCTCTCTCCCATTACCCATCCTCATCTTTGTTGCAGGGGTCTACTGTCGCCCCCCACCTCCTTCCCTTGACCATCACTGACCTCATGGCCACCATTGTGTCCTGTTTCTCCTCAGGTGTACTTTACCTTAAGGGTGATGTTAATTTGAATTTGTTGTCTGCTGCACACTCTAAAACCCATAGTGACATCTCCTACCTTAACTTGTCCCAGTTGATAAATGAACCTACACTTGTAAATAGAAAATCTCAAAACCATACCCTCATTGACTGGGTTCTCACTTCCCATCCACACTGAATAGTTACAGCTGGCATCCTCCCTGATGCCCTATGTAACCACCACATGATATACATGGTACATAAAACACAGTGGTCAAAATCCCTACCCAGGACTTTATTGACCAGATCCTATAAATCCCTGGACCTTGCCCCTCTCCTTGAAGGCTTGTCTAATACTGATTGGTCTCCCATCCCCTCTTCCACCTCTACTGACCAAGCCTTGGATTACTTCAAAGCAAAATTCCTCACCATCTGGAACAACTATGGTCCACTTAGGTACACCAGGGTGCATGGAAACCACCTCCACTGGATCACTCCTAAACTGCTGGCATGCTTACAAGCTCAAGACCTGGCCTGGAGGGCACATAAATGCCCAAATTTCCTAGTGGACTATCAACGGCACCACACACTCTGTAATGCATATACTAGAGCAAAACAAATCTGTGTGCGCACTGGATGTGGTGGTGCTCGAGCGGAGCTGCCAGCTCAAAACAAACACATAACCAAAGTAAAGCACAGCACTCAGGCAGCAAAGTTTTAAATGCAAATGCTGTTTATTGCTGGCAAAAGGATCCTGTGCAGATAACCAGTACCCCAAGCACCTCAACCCTTCAGTGGGTCTTCAAACAGGGGCGTATCTGAAATTCAAACAAACCATAGGAGCAATTTATACACAAGTGCCACTTAAAGTGATACATACAACAAAGTAATGCATCCTCATGTGTACCCTATGGGAAAAACGAATATACAGATTACAAATGCAAACAGTTTCATGGCTGCAATGAATCATAAATAGGACAATAGTCATTATGTATAGGTCTAACTTCTGTCTTATCAGGTCCTTATTTAAAATATAATTTTTATTGCATTTTTAGATGCGAGATTATTGAGCTGAAATAATACAAATCCAAAAGAATCACATTGCAAAGCTTCATTTTTATCATGCTTAATATAAAAAAGGAAAGAGGTAGGCACAAAAACAACAAATTCATATTTGACAAAGTTGTTTTGTCATAATGTTATCTATGAGGTCAAAGGTCAAATAAAGAATACAATAATGTTATTCCATTCTTTTTTAGATCTATTTCAAAGTACATCCTGATTAGTTCACTTAATCAGTTCCTTAGTTGCTACAAGTAGAATTTGTTGGGGTAGAGAGAAGCAAGCAAGGAAACTGGAGCATGGAGGGGGATATCATTTAAAGGTTATTAATGGCATGAGCTTATATTTGAAGCATGGAAAGACTTTAGTTCACATCCTGTTATCAGGGCTAACTTAAAACATATCACTGTATAGTGTGCATTACTGTATTCCTTTATAAATACCAAAATGAATGATAGAAGAGTTGGAATAACCTTTCCCAAGTCCAAAAAAAGTGTTTGAACTAAAATCTGTACTCTGTGGGCATACTACTCAGTTGCTCACACCTAGCAATTTCAGATATGTGGATTAGGTGATATTCCTGTTAGAAGAAAAAGAGAGAAAAAAACATGGTTAAGGGACAATTTAGTAGTTGAGCAATCATTTACAAATACGGTGTCAAATCAACATCTTCATTTAATCCCAATGGTATAGCTGTGTTCAGATTTAGAATCCGCTTTGTTTCTTTTTGTGCGAAAATGTTGGCTCTATTTCCTCCTCTAGGGTGTCTTTCAACACACTAACATACTAAAATGCCAGCAGAATAGGCCTAATGGTCTTTCATGTCTGCTCGTTTGGTCAGCCCCTACCCTGGGAGCTGATCTTGCTGCCCCCCTCGTCCTCTCTGGCTTCTCCCTTCCCAGTCCCGGATATTCCCACTGCACAGGACTTTGCATCCAGAATCCTTCCCCTGTACCTGTCCCACCCCTTCTTGAACCCCTCCACCTTCTCTGCCTCCACTAGCCCCCTGGGCAGCACATTCCATGGCTCCACCACCCTCTCAGTGAAATAGCACCTCCTTCTTTCTCTCCTGAATCTCCCCCTCTCCAGCTTCCACCCATGCCCTCTAGTTGCCCCCCCTTCCTTCAGAACACCTTGACTGCTTCTCCCCTATTTAACCCCTTCATGTACTTGAAGACCTCTATCATTATCCCCGGTCCCTTCTCTCTTCCAATGTGTACATATTTAGCTCTTCGAGCCTCTCCCCATAGGTCCTGTCCCCCAAGCCCCAAATCATTTTAGTTGCCCTCCTCTGGACCCTCTCCAGGAGTTCAATGTCCCTCTTTAAGTGTGGCCTCCAAAACTGCATGCAGTACTCAAGGTGCGTTCTCACCAAGCAGTTATACAGGGGAGTATCACTTCCCTTCTTCTGGAGGTGATGCACCTAGCGATGCATCCCAGCATTCTGTTGACCTTGGCCGCTGCCCTCCTACAAGTCTCAGAGTTGTTCATCTTGACATCCACCACCACACCCAGGTCCCTCTCAGCCATTGAGACTTGCAGCATCCCCCCCCCCCCGGTGTACTCTTGGCCTGGGTTTCTGGCTCCCAGATGCAGTACCTTGCATTTCCCTGCATTAAACCTCAGCTTCCACTTCCTAGACCGCCTTTCCAGAGCCTCCAGGTCCCCCTGTAGGGCCACCCTCCCCTCCTCCCCATCCACCACCGCCACCAGTTTTGAGTCATCCGCAAAGAGACTCATCTCACTCCTGATACCCTTCCTTATGTCAGAGACATAGGCATTGAACAGGAGGGGCCCAAGGACTGATCCCTGAGGGACCCCACTAACGACCCTCCTTGGGGATGAGACTATCCCGCCAGTCCGGTCCTGGAGTCAATTGCCTATCCATCTGATCATCTGGTTCCCCACCCCCATTTCTCCCAGCTTATTCAACAGGCCCCCATGAGGAACAGAGTCAAACGCCTTGCTGAAGTCAAGATTGAGGATGTCCACCGGTCTACCCAGGTCCAAGGCTCTCATCACCCAGTCATAGAACTCCACAAGGCTTGTCTGACACAATTTCCCTTGGATGAATCCATGCTGTCTATCGTCCAGGCACCCCGACTTTTCCAGGTCCCCCCCAGCCTCTCCTTGACAATGCCCTCCATCACCTTGCCCACCACTGATGTCAGGCTGACGGGTCTGTAGTTGCCTGCCACCTCCCTTGATCCCCCCTTGTGGATGAGGCACTATGCACCACCTTCCAGTCCTGGGGCACCCACCCTGTCCTCAGAGATGCTGAAAAGCTCCACCAGGGGTTTCCAGGACATCCGCCAGTTCCTTCAGCACTCTGGGATGTAATTTATCTGGCCCTGGTGCTTTCTCCATCTTAAGGGACCTGAGGGCTTCCCTCACTCTCTCTGCCATGATTTCCACCTCTGCTACCTCGTTCCCTTGCCTTGCCTTCCCCCCTCCTGCCAGTGATGGCCCATCCTCTCCCCAGACCCGATGATCAGCAAGGGCCCCCCCCCCAGTTTCCTCACCATCTCCCTTGTATGATGGAGTCCCCCATTTTCCTTTTGGTGAAACTGGAGGAGAAGTACTCATTTAGTACCTCAGCCTGCTCCCCCAGATCTTGTGCCCATCCCTCCTGTTTTAATCCTGCTAATCTGCCCTTCACCCTTCATTTTCCCCAATGTATCTAAAGAACCCTTATTCCCTCTCCTAATTTCCCTGGCCGGTTCTGCTCCTTCCTTGCCTTAGCCACCCTCACCACCCTAGTGGCCCTTCTGGCCATCAGCTCGTACTCCCCTCTATCCCTTTTACTCCTTGAGCACTTGAAATGCCTATAAGCCACCTTCTTTCCCCTCACCACCTCCTGAACCTCCCTGGTTCACCAGCAGGGTTCACGGGCCCTACCACATTTTCGTCTTACTCTTGCACAGGTGCTAGTAGCATTCTGTACCCCCCTCCTGATGATTTCCTACCTACTGTCAGCATCCATGTCTGGCCCAATCCCATCCAAATGCTTCTTAAGGATCCTTCCCATTTCCTTGAAATCTGTCCCCGTGAAGTCGGTTACCTCCATCTTTGTGCAGCCTTCTACCCCTCCTAGGTCTAGGCAGAACCAGACCGTGGCATGGTCACTCCCCACCAACGGGTCCCTTAGCTCCAGGCCCCCAATATGGTCACTGTCTGCCAGGACCGCATCCAGTATCTGCGCCTCCCTGGTCGGTTCCCCCACCTGCTGAGTTAGGAACACATCCTGAAAGACATCCAACAACCTCTGTTACCTGGCCACCGAGGATGTCATAGTCTCCCAGTCTGTTCCTGGCATGTTTAAGTCCCGCAACACCACCACCCTTCCCCTGCCCAATTTGCAGTGTCTCCCAACATCTGCCACCAGACTCTCCTCCAGCTCCTCCGCCAGTGCAGGGGGTCTATACACCACTCCGATTTTTACTTTCTTGCCCCATTTGTTATCAAGGTAACCCAAATTGAATCCACAGTTCCCTCCACCTCCTCCACTCTTCCTATGCCAATGCAGTTTTTGACTATTATTGCTACCCCTCCTCCCCTTCCCTCCCTCCTGTCCTTCCTGAACATGGTGTAACCCTCCAGGTTCAGGTCCCAGTCATGCCCTGCGGTGGCCCAGGTCTCAGTGACCATTGCCACATCCACCTCTCCCTCAGTTAGCATTGCCTGGAGCTCAGGCATTTTATTGCCTAAGCTCCTGGCATTCTGGGCTACCTTCCACCCTTTCCGTATACTTCCATTTCCCTGCTCGCATTCCATGGGGATTCCGTCTTCCCGGTCAGCACCTTACCAGTTGGCCTTTTCCCGCATTCCTCCAGCTTCCCAGGGGTGAGACCGAGTCCTCCTTTATCGGACCCCTCCACAGCCTCTCTCCCATCCTCCCTTCACAAGTTTAAAGCCCACCTTTCACCAACAAACCCCTCTATTTTCAACTCCCCTCCAAATTGAGATGGATCCTATCTGTTGCATATAGCCCCTTTTCGTCCCAGGTCTCCCCCCAATCCCCCATCAACCCATACCCTCTGGCCCCACACCACTCCCTTAGCCACTGGTTTATCTCCCTGATCTTCCTCTTGTGTTCCCCACTAGCCCTTGGCACCGGCAGGATTTCTGAGAAGGAAATCGCGCATCCTATGTCATGACAGACCCTGGCAAGCTCCCTGAACCTTACCTGTATCTCTAGCTCACCAATGCCCTCAATGTCATTGATACCCAGGTGGACCAGTATATCTGGGGAACTTCCACAATCCTTTGCCAGCTGATATACCTCATGCTTGGCCCTGTGCACCGTTAGTCCAGGGGAGCATTTTGTTCTAATCAGGCAGGCTTCCCCTTGCCTATCCCATTTGATACTCCTGATCATGGAATCACCCAACAGGATCACTCTGACTACCCCTTTTCCTCCATTTCCCCCTCTTCCATGTCCCTCATCCTTTCTACCGCCCCCCCCCAGCCAGCTCCTTGCTCCTCCCCCTATCTGGGTGCCCCCTGCCTCCCCCTCCTTATTTACCCTGGCCAACCTCCCTCTGATCCTATGCCTCTCCTCCTCCCTGGTATCCTTTTGTACCCCGGTATCCGCCCCATCGCTGCTCGTGACTGGTCCTTCCCTCCCATCTGCTAAACTTGCCTGGCTCGTCCTCCCTTCCTTCCTTCCTTCCCACCTCCGTTCAGCCCCTCCTTGCCTGATGTGCTCTCCTGGCATAAACCCTCAGCTTTCTTTACTGTATCCTCCTTGTACTTCTGGTCCCTCTCCTTGCCCTTTCCTCCCAACTGGTCCTTCTCCTTGCGCTTTTCTCTCTCTACCCCCTCCTCCTCCTCCTGCTCTGATCCACTGCTTCCCCATTTTCCCATGTTCCAAGTTCACCCCTGTTCTTCCTGCTATCCTGCCCCTGCCCTCCACTCCCTTTCCATCTCCAACCACCCTGTTATGGCTACATCACCCCCCTCATCCTCAAGCAGAAGAAGAGAATTGAAGTGGTTACTGAGCTTAAGGTCTGATCCACCTCTCTCCCTTGCTTCCTTCTGTCCTGCCCCAGCCATCTGCCTACTTCCCTGAGAATGTCCTCCCTTTGGCCCCCCTCTGTGAGGGTCCCAAGATACCTGCCTGCTTCCTTGGTAGTGTCCTTCTTTTGGGCCCCCTCTGTCAGGGTCCATATGTGACCCCAGAGTACTCTCCTGCACTCCTTTCCCTATGCTCCCACCCCTAGTGCTTGGTGCAACCCTGTGGAAGAACCCCTGCCCTATTCCCCAACCATACCTCCCCCCCTCCCTCCAGCTGTATTCTAATCCCCTCAACCTCCTCCCTAAGCTGTGCCAGCTGGTGGCACACTGGGCAACCACCGAACTTCCAAGCCCAGTCCAGTATCATGGCCGCCCCACACCCTGTGCACCCCACCACCCTCCCAAAGATGCCGGCCCTAATGATGTGTGGTCCCATCCCTCTCCAAGTATGTTTCCTTGGGTGGGGTGAAGTACCAGGTTCCCCACTAGTCCAAGATACACCCCTACCCACTAATCAGGTCACCTACTAAACCAAGATACAGTCCCACAGTAAACAGGTATCCCCAATACTAGGTGCAGTACTACACAGTGAACTTATAGAGGAAGTGTACAACTCCCTAAGCTCCTCTATCTCAGCTTTTAAACCCAGCCCCCAGTGGCTAGAACTACATGAGCTGCACCTGAAGCCTTTTCCTCTAATTGCAGGACAGGTGTTCCCCTATAAATCAGCTTATCTCTGGGGAGGGAGGTGGGGGGGGGGGACTAGGGCCTACACCCGACTCTTACAAGAGTGTATCAGCCGTGTGTCTGCCCCTCACTGCACCTCCAAGCACTACCAGCTAAGACAAATCTTTCAAGTCTACTTCCTCACAGCATCCAGCTAGAAGCTTCTTTCCCAATTCACCTCTAACTGAAGACTGCCTGAGTTGAGAGTCCCACCTTACTTTCAAACAGCACTAATTCCCTGTAATATGGTGCCTGCACTTATAGGCCAGACAGCAGCTTTTAAACACACACACCAAATAGTATGCTCGAAACAAACAGAAAACCAGCTAAGAAAATCTTTCAAGTCCACTTACTCTCACAGCCTCCTGCATTTAAACACCCATAAACACCAAATTGTCTGCTAGAAACACACAGAAAACCAGCTAAGACAAATCTTTCAAGTCTACTTCCTCACAGCATCCAGCTAGAAGCTTCTTTCCCAATTCACCTCTAACATGATCTATATTGAAAATTTAAAACAGTCAGATTTTCCATTATGGACTTCAAGGGAATGTAGTCCCAGTGCATTGTAAATGTTGCCATTTACAATAGCTCTGATATGTTCTTGGATTCTCTGTTTGGCAGGACTGGTGGTTATACCTATGTAAAATATCGGACAGACACACCAGCAAATGTAAATTACAAAGGGGGTAGCACATGTTATAAATTGTTTGATGTTGTATGTTTTATCATCCTTAATAAATGTGCAGCCAGTTTGGACATATTTGCAAATGTTACAGCGTCCACACTTGTGTAAGCCTTTTGGTTTCTTTCCTAGCCAAGTGTGTTTCTTTCAGGGTGGAAGGGTTGAGATGAAGTGACTTTTAGTCACTCTATCACCTGCATTTGTTCCTTTTGAAAAGGTTACCCTGGGTCTTTCTGAGATGTATTCCTTCAAGGTGGAATCATTTAAGGGTCAAAATTTTTGGACCAGTCTACCCACCCGTCCTGACAAGGGGCTATTCTCAGTGACAAAGGTGACTGTGTCCTTTGTCTTTCCTTCCCTGACATTTTCAATGTTTTTGTCATTTTGTCTCTCTCTTGGGGATTAGTAGTTCCCCTCTGTTCATATCTTTCACTTTTGTCCATGCATTCTCTAGTATCTCAGGGTTGTAACCCCTCTTTTTAAGTCTATTGTTAAGGGATGGTGCTTGTAGTGCAAATTCAGTTTCAACTGAGTAATTTCTTTTTAGGAGGATCAACTCTCCACAAGGAATCGAGGAGATAAGTTCTTTGGGGTGGGCACTATCTGCATGCAGAATAGTATTACCTGCTGTGGCCTTTCTGTAATTTTCTGAACCAATTACCTTACCATGTATACCTCTTAACTACTTCTTCAAATGAGTGAGCACTGGGTCATGGTGCATGGAAACACAAATTGAAGTCTGCAAAAAGTTTCCAGCACACACAACCCAGTAAGACTAAACATAAAAAATAGGCAAAAACAGAACTCTGTTGCTACATAATTTATTTAAGGCAGCTCAGTATGGTCTGACATGTTTTGGATCTCCCTAGATCCTTTTTCAAGGAGATCTGAAATGTCAGGCCATACTGAGCTGCCTTAAATAAATTATGTAGCAATGGAGCTCCGTTTTTGCCTATTTTTTATGTTTTGTCTTACTGAGTTGTGTGTGCTGGAAACTTTTTGCAGACCATATGGGGCAGGATTCACAAAGAAGATGCACTGAGTGCATCCCAGATGCACCAACGCAAATCAGATGCTACGAGCACAGACAGAGCGATTCTCAGAGGCATGTGCAATGGGATGCACCGAGTGCATCCCCTCTGTGAATGTCCCAGAAACAGTACAGCACAACTGAAGATGCGTCGGTGCAACAGGAGATGCGCTAGGGCACTCTGGATGCCCTGAGCCACACAGGGGAGCAATTCAGAGCAAACTGAACAAGCCAGCAGGGCAATAGGGAGCAACGATGATGCTGGAACAATGAAACCCACAGACACAGGTGCTGATAGCAACATGTTTATAAAACAGTAAAATTAGATATACAACTGTACAACACAAAACCCAGAACAACAAAGAAGTGGAATGGCAAACAGAGAAACATGAGGTGTGAGAATGGCAGTGATGGGAAGGAGGGCAGGAAGGGGACAGAAACAGGGGGCTATATACATTATCTATATACAAAGCAAGGCCTCAAGAAGAGGCAGGGGCCACTAGTGCCGCCGTGCCCTGCCATGCCACACCCTGGCATGGCCACATAAGGGCAAGCACTGAAGAACACCCTGCAGAGTAGCTGACAGGTGCTGAACCATCCTAGATATAGGCCGCAGGGCTGCCTGGATGGCCACATGGATCCACTTCTCCACATCAAGATGGGCACCACCCCCAGCCATGGCATGTCATCCCTGGAGACCTACAGCAATGACAGAGAGAACACATACTGAGGGCCTGAATGTAGACAACACTCCCACCCAGCAGTAACCCACAGCAACAGCAGAATGTACTGCCTACCTGCCCCTGCAGGGGCACTAGGCCTGGCACCAAGAAGCCTCATCCTCCTCCATGCCTCAATGACAGCCACAGCCCTCTGCTTGTCTCCTGGTCATGCAAAACACAACAGACAGAAAGCACCGTGAGTCAACACAGCAGTGCCAGAAACACACAACACCACCAACATGCACAGGCGGTGTAGGGACAGCCATACATCCCCACTGTGCAGGATGCACTGCCACAGTGCCACCCCCTCAGACATGTGTGCATGCAGTACACAGTGGTAACCAGCTGTGCAGTCCTTAGTGGCCTGCATGCAACCACAGCCCTTCCCATAGCCCCCCCCATGGCACACATGATAGGGCTGCACTGGGCAGGTACAGCCACTGCCATGTGTGCAGGATGACAGTGACCCAAGTGGGTGACCCATGAGGGCCTCAACACACATACCCAGTATGTACCACAAAAGGAGCCAGATGAGCAACACCTACCTGGCCTTGGCAGTACACTCCGGCATGCACGGTGATGCAGCTGCCCCAGTCTCTCCGGGTCCCACCTCTGGAGGTCACCGAAATTATGCCTACACTGCTTCCCAGTGTGTGGTAGCCTAGTGTGCTGTACCAGCCTCCTGGCAATGGAGGCCCACACCTTAGCCCTGGGCACATGGAGGTCCTTCTGCCCAAAAAGCTGCCCCATCACCAACTTAACAAGAGCCACCAGATGCAGCAGCTCCACCTGGGACCAGTTCATGGCCCTATGGGGATTGTCTGCCAGCTCTAGGCATTTCCCCATTGTCAGGTACTGTTTCCCAGTGCAACGCAGTTAAGCGTGATTGAGTACCCAATATGGGCCATGTGAAACACTGAGGCACGTGCAGTACATGCACACAGTGCATGAGGTGCGATAGGTCAGAGGCAACATAGTATGTACAATGCCAACCGCTAAGGCATGACAAGGTCACGGCTGCATCGTGCATGTGTGATGTGCATGCAGCTGCCATGTTGTGCATGGCATGTGCTACATATGCCTACAGTGCACAACGCGCAATCCATGGCCACTACGACCACTCAGTGCAGCATGTCCCATGCATGTGGGTATACAGTGTATGATACAGGACACAGCGTGATGGCCAGCATCCCTACAGCAGCACATCGAGTAAGCAGCATAGTGGCAAATATTGAAAGATGCACCATTGAACATGGTGATAGCGCATGCATAACAGATGCGCCGTAACATCATAGACGCATATCTGAGATGCTCCTTGTAAAGTGAGATGAGCCGGGGGCAATTTAGCAATTCACAGACAATGAGCCTTTAACTGCCTCATTCCACATGCATGGGTATCTTAGCTGATTAGCATCTCATTATCAGAGGCCCAGGCCTCATTTGCATGCCCTGAGCCATAAATGCTCCCAATTCTGCAGGCTGAGATCAGGTGACTGAGAGGGAACTGAGCCTTGAAGGTAAGTACACAGCCATATTTACATGAGCCACTGAACTTACAGGGGGGATTGTACATGTGCATGTATGCCTCTCAATGATTACGTCCCCCAGAGAGGGAACAGTGCCTCTCAATATGTAAGACACATGCACATGATGTGGAACAAATGCCCATAATGTGGAACACTGAACTTGTGCAGTACATAGGATGCACAGGACACTGGTAGACTGGTTGCTGTCATGTCCAGAATGCCTGTCACAGAACCATGGTGTACACATGGTGGCATATGGGATAGAGTACCAATGTACATTGATAAGGTTGGCAGTGGGACATGGCCTTGCACCATGGAACATGGTGGTTCTGCAACCTACACAGAGGTACTGTTCCCTGTATAGTGGTAGAGTGGAGAGGTATTTGTGACTGGGTGGTATTGGCCATGTGTGGTGGATGCAGCGATGTGCTACAGGACTGTCTGGGGCACATGGTGGCACCTGTGTAGGAGAGATGTGAGTGTCACCATGCCACACACTGCAGCCAGCTGCACCATGGCTGTAGCCGACTGGCCTGTGCCCCCCCGGCATAGCAAGGGCAGTACCTGGTTTGGGCGGGGTACCACTGCATCCACACACACGCCGCTGAGGTACTAGGCCATGTCCATGGCAGACTGCATCACGTACCCCTCTGGGGCAGCAGGACTGGCACCACAGCTGTGGACTGGTGGACATGCATGGCAGGTGCACTGTCCCCAATGGGCTTTGTACCATGGGGCACCGTTCACCATGCCAGGACACCCACTCGCTGACTACCACCCAGACCACCTGCTGCAGGGAACATGGTGGGGCCAACAGACAGAGGCAGGTGGGGCAGGAACATGTGTACCCACAGGCATGCCTAACACCTGGATGCTTCCCCCAACAGTAGCCACTATGTCAGAGGATGCAGGCGCTGCCTACAGGTGGTGACCAAATTTCTCAAAGGATGAGGAGATGGCGCTCATTGAAGCATGTCACCTATGCCTGGATGTCCTCACCAGCATGGGAGGCAGCAGGACTGTGTGGGCAGTGGGCTGGGAGAAGGTGGCCTGGCAGGTGAATGCCGTGGCACCATACAATCGCATGGTCCTGGAGTGTCGAAAGCACTGGAATGACGGGTGCAGGACGGCCAAGGAGAAGTTTGCCAACATCCAGGCCTCCCTGCAGTGGATGGGGGTGACCTGAGCATAGTGGAACAACTTAACCCTAATGAGGCCCTCCTGGCCACCAGTGTGTCCCGGACAGCCATGCAAGGTGTCCCTGGTGGTGGGATCCAGACCGGTGGCAGCCCATCACAGCATTGTGAGTAGCTGTGTGTCCTAGACTGGCCCACCCACCCGTGTGCCAAGGCTACCACACCTGTCCCTACATGCCGTGCACTGTCACTGTATTCCAGGCACAGCAACCTGGGGACGGTTGCCCCTGGCCAGATGCAACATGCCCCATGGTGCCGCAGCTGCCATGCCACTGCACTGGGGGGCATGTGTCCACTGTGCATCCATGTGGCATGTACCACCACTGCCACACAGTGTGCATAATGGGACAGTGATGGGCATGACCATAACATGGCCTGTATAGTGTTGTCACGCCATGGCCCTGCCATGGTCAGGCCTGCAGCCTTGGTGCCGTGTGGACAGCCATGTACTGTAGTGCATCACCAATGTGATGTATGTGTGCTGTGCATTAACCATGTTCTCCCTTCTTCCCTCCACAGCACCATCACACCTGCCGGGTGCAGCTGTAGCCATGGCTGCACGTGATGCCCTCTTGGGCAAAGATGCGGGCCCGTCTCACGGGGCCAATGACACCACCATGGATGACTCTGCACCAGTACCATCCATGTCCCGAGCAACACTGATCATGGCCCCTGTGCAGGCGGGCCCCGCAAGGCCCTCAGCCAGCACTGGCAGGACAGCCGGCAGGTACATCTCTTGGCTGGAGAGCCTGTCCGGCTTGTCTGATGATGACCCAGATGACGCGGTGGACGTCACTGATGCCCTCCTTGTGCTCACCAGTGGTGTGCTGTGGGAGGGCCTTGACACCACCACGGTCATCACCGCCACCACCACCAGCGCAGTCATGGCAGACGGTGGTGCACACATCAAAGGGTTGCCGGTGCACATGGCCCTGGTTGCGACTGATGTTCCCACTGTGCGGGGTGTGGCTGCAGACGCGGCACAGCAGTCCGCTGCTGTGGTTGCTGTGCCCCCTGCACCACTGACAAGTGCAGTGCTGGTGACATCTGTGTGTAACCCCCCTGCAAATGGGGGTTCCCAAAAGACTTCCAGGAGCTTGCTTGAATGCTCCAAGCCTGAATGGTGTTTGGCGTTTAAGCCATTTATCAGTGAGTGTTTTTAGAGCCTCTGGTACTGTCTCTTTAAGAGCTGTCTGCTTGCAGACATAATTAGTTTGTATGGGGGGACTGTGTGCTTCTCTGCGTGAGTACCACCCTGCTGCCACACTCCATTTTGCAGTCACTAGGAGTGCAAAGGGAACCTATCTGAAAGATGTAACTGTTTGCCAGAAATCATTTAGAGTAATAATGAAAATACAGTTTGTCTAACCTGCTTTCTTTGCAGTCAGAACTGTGTTTGCCTAGTTCCCCATTCTAGTTTTGAACTGCTGAACTGGACCAATCAGTGTGGGTTAAGGTAGCTCTAAAATGGTGCCTTGGACGAATCAGAACTTGGACTCGTAATCTGAGCCAGCCACAAGGGGATTGTATGGGCAGTGACTCTGGGAGATGTAGTTTGGACTTCAGCGCCTTTTTGGACCAACAGGGGCAGTCTATTGTGAGTGACAGCCAATCCAGCCAAGAACTGGGAGGAACTCAAAGGAAGTGCCCGGTTTTGTCTGCTGGAGTTTCAGTTGAGCTCTGGCAGTGAAGAGGGAAGGAGCCCTGTGCTTTTTCGGTGTGCAGTTTTAGTCGGGAAACGCGTGTAAGGCCCAGAGTTCCGGTCTGCAGCTTGTGTAACTGCTTGTTAGGACTGAATCTGTCCTATGAAGAGAATCAAAGGATATTTGAAGAGTAGAAACCAGGCTCACGCTGTAGAAGACTGGAGAAATTGCTGAATTGCACTCGGTCTGTCAGGAACTGAATCTGCTGTGTGTTCTCCCGGGTATTGTGCAGTAATTGCGATCGGGATAGAGAAGCAGCCTGCCTGGTATAGTACTTTTTTACCATATAAATGTGTGAGGAGGCTTGTAGCTCAAGTGAATCCTGCTGCCATTAAAGGACTTTTGCCTGTGACTGTTTACCATATAAATGTGTGAGGAGGCTTGTGTAGCTCAAGTGAATCCTGCTGCCATTAAAGGACTTTTGCCTGTTACTGTTTACCATATAAATGTGTGAGGAGGCTTGTGTAGCTCAAGTGAATCCTGCTGCCATTAAAGGACTTTTGCCTGTTGCAGTTTGCCATATAAATGTGTGAGGAGTCTCGTGGAGCTCAAGAGTAGCCCTGCTGATGCTGAAGGACCCTATCTTGTTTGGAGGTTGTGAGTACTAATTCAGAGTCACTCCTGTTGAATTGCCACATTGAATCCAAATGGAATTACTGTACTGCTGACTGTTTAACTAATTTTTCTTTTCTCTGTGTGAAAGGGCCCTACCAGCTGCCACGGTTTGACTAGCCACTAGGGCTTGGGTACCCAGAGACAGTAACTGGTAGGGATAGGCCTGTGCACAGAGCCATAGGTAGATGAGTAAAGTGATAAGCTAATTAACCTGATTTCCCCCTGTCCTTGTTATATCCCCCTAAATAAATCAGAGCTGCTTGTTTCAGCAAAGTAATACTGCCTGAGGTATTTGTCTATGTTAAAGTATTGTACTGTGATTGTTGCACTGTATCTGCTTATTTTACAGGGAGTCCCAAAGCCTGAACCAGTCCTGGGGGTAAGTGTATACTGTGAAGGTAATTCTGATATACTGTGTGGGCCACTAGTGGGAAGAAAGGGGGGTTGCAGTGTCCCAGAGGGCTGTGACCAAGTTAGTTTAACTATTGCAAACCCTGACCTCTGGGTGGAGGCACCCGCCATCAGATCCAGGCCCCTCAACCTGTTAGTGGAAAATCAGGCAGGGGTAGTAGCCCCTGGGATAGCGCCATCTAGGGGTTACATGTGGCATCTGGGCAGGGTGCCGTGGTGCATGCACCCGCTCCATTGGCCCGGGAGGGCACCACCCATGGGCAGTCAGTGATAGTGCCCAACCAAGTCCCACCCATGTTGCAGCCTACCAGGGTGCAACCACTGCCTGCGGATGCACCGGGACAGGCTGATACATCCCTTGCTTGTCGGCACCACCACCGTGAAGCATCACCCACCGACAACATGGAGGCCTACCTCGCCCTCCTGTGGGTGACTGTGGAGGGGCAGGAGGCCCTCCATGTGGAGTTCCATAGCCACGGGACTGTGACGGTCCAGGCGCATGAGTCTGCTAATTCTTGACGTGCACAGATGCTGACAGAGGCATGCATCATGCAGGTGTGCATCACCACTTCTCTAGAGTGGATTGCAACTTCTGTGGAGGCCATGGCTGCCTCCACAACACACCATGGACATCGTGCGTCCAGTCAGACTCTCAGGAGCACATCCTGCACACCCCGGCAGCGGAGCCAGGTGAACCCCTACTGCTCACTCCATCGCCGCTAGCCTTCATGCCCACCGTCCATGGCTCATGTGGTGGCCGTGGGTTGGCCACTCCACTGGGTACCCATACATGGTCTCAGTGCAGCATCCCTGCAGGGTTGCAGGTGACACCCCCTTTGGCCGGTGGTGGCACACCCGCCACCACCAGCCATGGCAGAGGCCACCCCCGTGTCCATGGTGGCCAGGGAGCTGCCCTGTGATGCCCAAGTTCCCCAGGCCTGTGGTGGCAGGATGGCACACCTGTGTGTGCCAGACACCCTGCAGGTGGTGTCAGTGGCGGTGTGTGTGGCAGTCGCCCACCCCACTGCAGTCCTAGCACCACTCTGTGCTACTTGTGCAGGACCACCTGTGTGTCTGTGTGTGCCACTGTTGTGCCATGTGCCATGGGAACGATGAGTGCATTCTAGTGTCTGCTGTGCCCATGCACAGGCTGCAGTGCACACTGACCTATGATGTCTGTGACATGGCCCGGGTATTGCATCGTTGTTGTATGCCTGGTGTGCATGTGTGTGTGTGTCTGTGTCTGTGTGTCTCTCACTGTGTGTGTGCCTGTGTGCACCACTGTGTGGTGTCCAGTGTATACTGTGCCCACAACATGCAATCTCTCTACCCTTGGTGCACACTCTGCACATATACATACTTGCATACTCACCTGCGTGGCCTAAAGTGTTCCTCCACCATATGCCTGCGGTGGTCCCTCACTCTAACCGTCAACCTGGGGTCTCTCTGGCTCTGCCCTGCTTCACCTCCCTGGCCCTCTGGGGGTGCTCTGTCCTCCCCGCCCCTCCTCCTTCCCGCAACTGTCTCCCTCACCATCCTCAACATGTATTCCATGGTCTAGGGCCATGTTGTGTAGCATGCAACAGGCCAGGAATATGCCACAGGCCTTCCCAGGGCTATACTGTCGGGCACCACTTGACCAACACAGGCACTGGAAGTGCATCTTCAGCATGCTGAAGACATTCTCTATGATGGCGCAAGTGGTGATGTTGTGCCTTATTGTAGCACTCCTCTGCCTCTGTTCCAGGTCATCAGAAGGGGGTGAGGAGCCAGGGCCTCAGCAGATGTGCGGTGTCTCCTGTGGGGGTAGACGTGTGTCTGTTTGTACATTGGATACCACTTTGACATGCGCCCTGTCCTCAACCCTGGCCTCAGTGGTGTGTGCACCTGTCCTGCTGTACCGCCCATACATCCCCATTACAGGCAGTCCTGCATCCCTACCCCAGCTGCACCTGCATGCCCCATCTGTCATGTGGTGCACAGTGCTTGCCTGCCACCCTGTGTCTGCCTATGTACCCTTGCACACCCCTGCTGTCCCAGGGCCCATGCACCTGCATCACACTGCACGGGTTGCCCATGGCCCACCCCATGTGTCCCAGCCTTGGTGCTCTCCTACGCTGTTGGGGCCCTGTCACACACACCTAACAGATGGCCACTTGGTATGTCCCCGTCCTCAAACCTAACGCACAGTGCCAACTGGTGCCATATGAATGCATCATGTGTGCTCCCAGGGTGTGTGGCACAGACATTGGTGATGTGCCTTGTGTCATCACACACCACCTGGTAATTCATGGAGTGGTAACCCTTCCAGTTGATGTATGCGATGGCATCCTTGCCAGGTGGTGTGCGGATTGCCACATGGGTGCAGTCAATGGCCCCTATGGTGCCTGGCATGCGTGCCACCCTATAGAACCGCTGCATGGCTTCTGTCTGCTCCACCTGTGCACTGGGGAAATGGATGTATTCTGAAGCATGCGGTAGCAGTGCGGTGAGGAACTGTGTGAGGTGGCGGGACATAGAGGCCTGTGAAATGCCAGTGGTGCCTCCAGTAGACCTCTGGAAGGTTCCTGTGGTAAGCAAGCACATGACCATTGTTGCCTTGGTCTCCACCGAGATGGCATGACCTCGTGCAGTGGGTGTCTGCATCACATCATGGCACAGCTCACAGAACTGCCTCAGCATGGCCCTGTTCAGGCAGTATCAGCCTACTGTCTCCACCTCAGTGAGCTGCTCAAAGGACAGCCTGGCACAATACCACCATGGGGCCTGCCGCCTTCGGTGCCTTCCACTGCCCTGCCTCCTCCTCCTCCTCATTAGTGCACCTGCAATGGCAACTGCTGCTGGGTTCATTTTGCTGTGGGGTTCTCTGTATGGCCCTCTGGCTCAGTCCCTCTGGCTTGGTGTGCTGGCTGGCTGGCTGTCTCTGTCTTTCTCTCTCCCTCTGGCTCAGGCAGTGTGCTGCTGCAGCAATTCAGTCAATGTCCTGCAGGTGGGCTAGACTTAAGTCTACTTCTTTTATACTTATCTTTCTATGGCACACCTTGCCTTTGCGCTGGAAATGCCCCATAGATGAGCCATGGATTTGCACTGTGATTCGGTTTGCACTGTGTATGCATGGGTACACCCCCTGTATTTGTGCCGCATATCATTACATTGCACCTATGGCACATCTCATTTGGTGCAGGGCATCTCGGTTGTGCTGGTACATTCACCCTATTTGTGAATTGTTCTATGGCACATTTGTGACTTGTGCCAGTGCATCTGAGACGCGTTGAGCACATCTCTTTTGTGAATCCTGCCCATATACCTGTTAACTCCAGATCCAAAAATGAAATATCATTTTTATTAACTTGGTATGTAAATGTTAAGCCCATATAATTATTGTTGAGGTACGAGATAAAGTCAGGTATCAGATTTTCATCTTTTTCCCGGATGACAATTATGTCATCAATAAAGCACAGCCATAAAGTTATATAGTCTTGATACTGATTCTGTCTGACATCTTTAATGTATCTCTTCTCAAAATACTCCATAAATAGGTTAGCATGTGATGGGGCAAATGCTGCCCCCATCGCTGTCCCACATGTTTGTAGGTAATACTGATTATTAAATGTGAAGTAATTATGTGTCAGGGCAAAGTTTAGTGCCCACCCCCCCAAAAAATGTGATGAAATGACATTGTCTCCTTCACAAAAATAATCAGTGGATCTAATACCTAGATCATGTCTGTCGAGGTATACAAACTATTTACATAAATAGTAAGCCAACAGTACTCAGTGTTCCAGATTTTCCCTTCAAGTTTTTTTAAAAGATCCATGCTATCTCTGAGATGTGAGTTCAGCTTTAATACCTCTGGTTGCAAGTAGCTATCAATAAAACTAATCAGATTATGAGTAAGTGAACCAATTCCAGACACAACTGATCTGCCCAGTGGGTTTATCAAATTTTTATGAGTTTTGGGCAAAATATAAAAAGTAGGTACAATTGGATAATCAACCTTTATAAATTCTGCTGCAGTTTTACTTAACCAGCCGCATCTGAGTCCACAATCAACAAATTCACACAAATCTGCCTGGAATCTAATGGTAGGGTCACTAATGAGTCTTTTGTACTTTACACCATCATTCAATAATTCCATACATTTTTTTATATACCAGTTTTCCTCCATGAGGACAATATTGCCCCCCTTGTCTGATTTTTGTTTACCCTGTTTATGATTCATTGCAGCCATGAAACTTTTTGTATTTGTAATTTGTATATTAGCTTTCACATATGGTACACATGAGGTTGCACTCATTTGTTGTATGTACCACTTTAAGCGGCACTTGTGTATGAATTGCTCCTATGGTTTGTTTGAACTTCAGATACACCCCCGTTTGGAGACCCGCTGAAAGGTTGAGGTGCTAGGGGTACTGGTTCTCTTCACAGGCTCCTTGTGCCGACAGTAAACAGCATTTGCATTTAAAACTTTGCTGCCTGAGTGCCGTGCTTTACTTTGGTTATATACTAGAGCAGTCAGGCATGCTAAGGCTGAATATTTTGAATCTACCTTCCAGTCAAATATAAACCACCCTTCCAGATTCTGGAAGGTAGTTCACACCCTATTCTCCCCACCAGCTCCACCTCCTGTCCCTGTCCTCAGAGTTGCTGACTCCTCTCTATCGGACCCCATAGCAGTGGCCACGGAGTTCAATTCCTACTTTACCTCCTATGCCTCTGCCCTTCTGTCATCCATCCCCACCTCCTCCTCCCCCTTCCCCCTCTCCCCCTTCTCAACTGATGCATCACCCCAACCGCCCTCCTTTTCCTTCTCCCTGGTATCCCACTCTGCCACTTTGGAAGCTTTCCTTGTCCTGAATTCCTCTAAAGGCAGCTCCCCCAATGAATTAGACTCCAAGCTCCTCTATCTATCTGCCCCTGCCATCTGCTATCCACTGGCTTCTCTCCTGAACCTCTCCTTCTCACTTGTATCTGTCCTGGATGCCTGGAAGCATGCCACTGTCCTACCCCTCCCTAAAGGTGGTGATCTCTCTACACCGGGCAACTACCGGTCTATATCTCTTCTCCCCATCCTTGACAAGCTCCAGGAACACATGGTGTTATCTCGACTCTCCTCCAACCTCAATGACTCCTGCTGCTTCACCCCTTTCCAGTCTAGTTTCCGGAAGCATCACTCTACTACCACCTCCCTCCTCAGGCTCACTGACTCCATTCTTACTAGGATGAACCATGGCGTCATCACTTCTGCCGTCTTTGTCATCCTTGCAAAGGTGTTCAACGCTGTCTCCCTTCCCATCCTTCTAGACAAATTCTCTACAGTAGGGCTCTCAGACACTGCCATAAATAGGTTCAGGGCTGACCTCATGGGAAGGACACAGTCTGTTCAGATTGCTGACTCTCAATCCCCACCTTTCTCCATCAATGCAGGAGTCCCTCAGGGCTCTGTACTTGGCCCTCTTCTATTCTCCATCTTCCTCAATGACCTTCCCACTATCTGCTCAACCACCTTCATCTACATATATGCAGTCGACACTGTCCTCTATACCTCTGGCCCTTCCCCTTCTGATGTAGTGTCCAGACTTCAGCAGGACTTTGACAAGGTTCAGCTCTAGTTATGCTCACATGAACTGTCCCTGAACACGAAGAAGACCATCACCCTGACCTTTGGCACATGGCAGAGACTCTCTCAGGACCTTTCCCCTTCCCTCTATCCACACCCTAGACAGGACTGCTCTGGAGCATACCACCTCCTTTAGATACCTCAGGATGTGGCTTGACCAGTCTCTCAACTTTTCTGTACATGTGAATGACATCCTCAAAAAACTGCACCCCAAAGTAGATGCCCTGCACAGGAACTGGGGATGTATTCCACTGCCTGCCAGATGTGCACTGGCCCAGCAAATGATCCTTCCAGTTTTGACTATGGTGATGTAGTCTACAGTGCCACTCTCCAGATTTCCCTAGCCAGACTGGACACTCTCTTCCATTCTTTCTGCTGCTTCACGCTCAGCTGCCCTCCTTGCACTCATCACTGTGTTCTCTACCAAACCCTCTCTTTCCCCTCTCTAGATGAGAGGCGCCATTCCCACTGCGACAATTTTGTATCTAAATTACAGTTTGGCTCTCTCCCCTCCTTCCTCTCCTCCTCCCTATCGTTCCCACTCTCCCCTTCCCACTCCCTTAGATACTATGGCACTCAGATCTTGGCTGTCCCCCCAGGTCCTCCTCTGTTGGCCAGATTGCTTTCTCTTACCACTTTCCCAAACTATGGAATTCTCTTTCCCCCTTCATCTACCACACCACCTCCCCAGTTACCCTCTCCTCCATCCTATGTAACTTATTTTCCTCTACTTGCAATTGCTCCTAATCACCCACCCCCATTCTGTTTTATTCCCCTCCCACTTTTTGTCTCCCCTCCTTCACTTCCCTCACTCTCTAACCCCCACCTATTTGGCTCCCCTGCCCACCTTGCTGCCCCAACTCTCTCTGTCTGGTCCCCCTATATACTCCACCCAGTCTCTTCCTTGCTCATTTGTCATTATCTGATGCAGTTGTCTTCTGCCACTGTGTATAGATCCCACTCTTTCTGATCCAGTTGAGCTGTCCATGTGCTAGTTCTTTCCTTTAATAATTGTCTGCCAATTCCCAACAATTGTACTTATTACTGTGAAACACTGTAACTGGAATGTGAACATGTGAACTATTATAAACTCTTTCTCGCTTTTCTATGTTATACTGACTGTTGGTTCGACTGTATATTCATTGCTGTACCCCTTCCTGTCTCCCCCAGGATGCACCTGGAAGTGAACAATTGCTGCTCAGTGTGCTTTCCTGGTGAAACCAGGATGCCTAATTTCAGGTGCCACAAAGTAACACCTCCCACCATGGTGCAACACCGAAGTGCCCAATCTCCAGTGTTGCTACACAGCATATCCACACAGTCTAACACTGCAGTGTTCAATCCCCATTTCAGTCTCCTTGATGAACTTTTTCCCTAGGAAATAGGGTCCAGTATATAGTGTTGGTAAGGACAATAAAGCAGTCTAGATGGGCCTACTGATCCTTTTCTGCCAACACTTTTTATGTTTCTATGTAAAATAAAGAAAACATACATCACAGTTCTTTTCTGTCTATTTGTGTACCTTAAAACAACACAACTGTTCAATGATGTCTCCAAGCCCCCAACCCTTTTCAGCACCTACCACATCACACCCCCATGCCTCAGTAACCTCGATAGGGTCCCATGAGGTATTGTACTTCCTTTACTGACTGCTGGTGCCTCCGCTACTGTGCCCAACCATGAAATGAAAATGTGATTAGTCTGGTTAATGTTTTTTGTAATGTGTTTTTAACTTTTCCTCATAGCTTTGTCATTTTACAAGATTTAGGCCCCACTTTCACAATGTGGGTTTTATATCCCACCTTATGAAAAAGACCGATGCAATTTTTAAAGTCCCCCAGAAACATGCTTTAGCAGTCATTCAGTAAAATCACCTTTCAGGTGAGATTTAAAAATTATAAATTCTTGATCATGAGATGTTGTAATAAAAAGACCGTTGACATTTTTGGGTCAAAATCTCAAATTAACAACAGAGTTATGAAGAAATGTTGTAATGGTCAACATTTACTCATAACTTTGGTATTTTATGAACATAACAGCTGTCATGTTCATACAGTGGGGAATAACAAGACTATGTTGAAAAGCTGAGGTCAATTTCTCAAAAGTCGATTATTTTACAAAGAAATGTCGACATTTTTTCAACATTTACATAGCACATTTTTTTCTTGTATATTTTGAACCCCAATGTTCAACATTAACCGGTATTCATAACTTTGGTAATTTTTGAGATTGTTCATCCCAAATCTTTGACATAGTCTTTTTTTACCCCACCTCATGAACACAGAAGCTGACATTTTTTAATTCTTCCCCGGAATGTGTTTTCACAGTCATTCCTCAAAACCACATGTTGGGTGGGATTTGATAAAGGACACCTGTCAAGTTCATATGATGGGGTAATAAGAATACTATGTTGAAACTTCATTGTTGCATCTTTGAAAAAAAAAAAAAAGTTTTGTGTGAAGCTCTTCATTTCCCAATGATGAGTGCTGGAGGAGTATTGCAGGCCCATAATGCTAGTGCAGGTAAGTTGATTTTCTCTGACTGCAGTACAGGTAAAAAGTCACTTAACCACCCAGTGCTCCCAGGTCACCCCTGAAAACAGGCACTTGTGCCTAGTGGGTCTTACCCAGTTACCAAAGACTAAAATAAAATAAATAAATAAAATAATGTGTTCCATAGCCAAGCTAAGATGGACTGCAGTTCTGCAAAGGGGGGGGGGGGGATATGGCTGAGTCAGTGCAAAGGGCCTCCTTACTGAAAAAAAAATGCAAGGCTTATAGAAACATAGAAACATAGAAGTTGATGGCAGATAAGGACCGCAAGGCCCATCCAGTGTGCCCATTTCTTTTTCTACCTTATGAATGTGCCATTGGCCTTTGCTTTGTCAATGGCCTATCTGTTCATACTCATCCTCATCTGTATTGCTCCTTTATGCCTATCCCATGCCTGTTTGAAGCCCTGCACTGTATTCATATCCACCACTTCCTGAGGTAGGCCATTCCATGCATCCACCACACTTTCTGTGAAAAAAGAACTTCTTCACATTACCTCTTAATCAGCCTCCCTCTAATCTCATGCTGTGTCATCTGGTCCTGCTATTTTTCTTATATTGAAACATGTTAGACTCTTTCACCTTGTTAATGCCCTTAAGATGTTTGAATGTTTCAATCATATCACCTCTCTCCCTCCTTTGCTCTAGGGTATACATATTAAGCTCAGTTAATCTGTCCTCATATGTTTTCTGATGCAGTCCCTGCACCATTTTGGTTGCCTTTCTCTGGACTGCCTCAATCTGGTTAATGTCTTTGTGAAGGTGTGGCCTCCAGTACTGCATACAGTACTTCAGATGGGACCTAACCAGTGTCTTGTAAAGAGGGATTATTACCTCCCTCTTTCGACTTGTGATACCCCTACTAATACACCCCAACATCCCTCTAGCCTTACCTACTGCTTTAGTGGTCTGCTTGGATGATTTCAGGTCATTGGTGATGATGATGCCCAAGTCTCTTTCTTCCCTTGTGACTGCCAGCAACTCCCCCCTCCCAGTCTATAGGTGGCTTCAGGGTTTCTCTTCCCTATGTGTATGATCTTGCACTTCTTTGCATTAAACCCCAGTTGCCACTCTTCCGACCATTTTGCTAGTTTATCCAGATCTCTTCTCATTCTGCCCACCCCATCTGGATCATCTACTCTGTTGCAGATCTTGGTGTCATCTGCAAACAGACAAACCTTACCCTCCAGTCCACCTGCAATGTCACTGATGAAGATATTGAAGAGGACTGGCCCCAGGACTGATCCCTGAGGTACGCCACTTGTCACTTGCATCTCTTCTGACTGTATACCATTTACCACCACTCTTTGTTTTCTGCTCGACAACCAGTTTGCCACCCAGTTGACCAACATCTGAACCACCCCAAGCCTACCCAGTTTGTTAATCAATCTTCTATGTGGAACAGTATCGAAAGCTTTGCTGAAGTCAAGGTAGGCAACATCAACTGCTCCCCCTTGGCCCACCACTCTAATTACCCAGTCAAAGAAATCTATGAGATTAGTTTGACAGGACCTTCCTTTTGTAAACCCATGCTGTCTTGGATCCTGTGCTTCTATGGATTCCAGGTGTTGCACTATCCTTTCCTTAAGGAGTGTCTCCATAATCTTGCCCACTACTGAGGTAAGACTGACTGGTCTGTAGTTCCCTGCCTCCTCCCTGCTACCGCTGTTGTGGAGCGGAATCACATGAGCCCTTCTCCAGTCTTCTGGGACCTCTCCTGTGCTCAGAGACTCACTAAACAGTTCTGCTAATGGCTCTGCTAGTTCCACCCTTGGCTCCTTTAGTACCCTGGGATGTATGCCATCAGGTTCCATTGCCTTGTCCACCCTGAGCTTATCGAGCTCTTGTAGGACCCTTTCTTTTGCGAAGGGACTAGTGACACTGCCTCCCCTGTATCCATGGTGCTGAGCTGTGGGCCCTGCCCTACCTCTCTTCAGTAAATACTGAGCAGAAGTATCTATTTGGGATAGATGCTTTACATGGCCCTTCTCCTCACATGCTCCTTATCCCCTTTGATCTTAGCCAATACCCCTCTGGACTTTCTCCTTTCACTAATGTATCTATAGAAAGTCTTGTCACCTTCTTTACTGTTCGTGCTAGTGTTTCCTCAGTTTGGGCCTTTGCCTGCCTTACTGCCTTCCCTGCTTCCTTAGGAAGTTTGGTATGCCTCCTATCTTCATCCTGCTATGCTCTTTATATTTCCTGAAGGCCAGCCTTTTGGCTCTGACCTTTTCTGCTACTGTGTTTGAGAACCAAAGTGGTTTCCTTCTTCTTTTGCACTTCCTTGTCTCAGTAACACAATGGGATGTTGCTTCAAGTATTGCATCTTTAATGCTTGCCCACTTTGCCTGTACCCCCTCACCTGTATTTCTTTTTGCCAGGGCTAGCTTAACTCTGTTGGCCATCTTATCAAAGTCAGCTTCTCTGAAGTCACATATTTTTGCCGTTGAATGGGATGATTTTGTTCTAGTGGCCAAATTGAACCATACCATGTGATGGTCACTGGCACCCATGATGTGACTGATCCTATATGATTTGTTATAATAACATAATTTACTTAGTCTCAACATTACTGTAAGGACTCTGCATGACTGTATAAAACTTTTACCAGTTATACAAACTATTTTTCTAGTATGGTATAAATGCAGGGTTATTGCCAGCACAGTACAACAAGGTTTTTTAAGATCGCAATTTAAGTTTTAGCATTAGTCAAAAAATCTGCGTGTTTAACATGTAGTGAGATACAAAATATTGCTATATTACATGTTTGTAAGCAGAGTACAAGAAGGAAATCCTGTTCTTAAACTTGTCAAGGAATAGGCGACTTTAAAATTTCATGATAAGGTTTATGGCACATAGTGACATCTTGTTAGAACTGTGCAAGGAATTTGATTTCTGCAAGTCAGCCTGCATTCTCGCAGTACAGTTCCTAATTCTGTTGCTCCAATGTTTCCCACTCTTTCCTAACTTTTGAACAAACTTTGAATTCTGCCTTCATAAACTCTAAATCCTTCTCACTCACATTCTTCACTTAGACAGAACCCAGCTCTACTTGCTGCTTACAATCTTGCCATAATCCAACTTTTTCTCTACTTCCCCAGAGACCATTTCCTGCCTGACAGTTTTGTCCAGTCTAACACAAGATCTTTGCCTACCCGAGTGTCTGAAAATTCCTTTACATGTAAGACTAATGTCTCCTCCTTAAACATGGCTTTTAGTTGTTGAACCTGTACTTGTGTATGGGGGAAGGGGCAATAAATAGATGATTACAAAGTACTGTATCTGTGAAAGAAACTATTTTCCCCTACCAGCTGCAAAAGCCTAATAGTGGATAAGATTTCATCCCACCCACCTGTTGCTTCTGGGCTCCAGACAGTAGGCTGCCAGTTAAATTTAGATGTGTATGGGGGCAGAGCTCTTCTGGAGTTAGCTTGGCTCAAGGGACAAATTGATCCCAGGTTCAAACCAGAATATGGCCAGAAGGGTCTAATTTCTGATTACAGGGTCTGGTATTGAAAGTCAGGGCTAGATCAAATTGTCGACACCATCACAAACATGTCGTTAGTATAAAACACATACAAGGAATGGATTTAAACTTTTCCATAACTGGTTTCTGATGAAAGTCAGTAACCCTTTAACAATTAATGTCTGAACATTTGTTGATTAAAACATTTCTCTCTCTCTCACTTGCTGAGTGAGATAACTTTTTCAAAACATTCACAGTACTTGAAGGCCATATCTGGCAGCCTTGCATCTTCCAGAAAGGGAGAGAAAGAAAAAGAAATCTCAGTTCAAACTCACCTCACATTCATTCTGTGGTATGGTATAGCATGATTCAGCTCATATGTGAAGAGCAAGAGCCTGATATTCAAAAGGTTGTACAGGTGCTAACCGGTGTTTGCCCACGTAAACTGGGTTTTGTGCTGAAGCCCAATATTCAAAAGGCTCAGTTGTGCCAGCAAACAGGGTTAGCAACTGTGCAAACCAAAAAGGGGGGATATGTAAATGGTGGGGTGGGGAAAGGAATATTGGCACAAGCCAATATTCAGTAGATTTGTGCCATGCAAAAGGGTTTAACATGGTCCTTTCGCGAAGCGCAAAAACCGCCAAACAATACCCTCTCTTAGCAGCTGTCAGAGGTAATGTAGCCAACTAGCCTGTTGGCTGCTTGGGGAGCACACCTGCCCTTGTGGTCCATGGCACCCCCCTGATAACCAGCCCCTAGTACAAAATATAAAAAAAACACTCCTTGGTGCTAGTGGTCCCTCCTCCCTCCAATCACTAGCTCATAGAAACATAGAATTTGATGGCAGATAAGGACCGCTCGGCCCACCTAGTCTGCCCCTTTTCCTACCTAACAGATAAGCTGCAGATCCTAGTTAACCAACAGCATACTTCCTCCTACCCCCCACTAGGACTGCCTTATGTCTGTCCCATGCATTCTTGAATTCCCCCACTGTTCTTGACTCCACGACCTCCTCAGGGAGGCTGTTCCATGCATCCACAACCCTCTCTGTGAAAAAATACTTCCTCACATTACCTCTGAGCCATCCCTCTATCTTCAAATTGTGCCCCTGTTCTTGCACATCTCTTTTCTGAAATATGCTGCCCTCTTGGACTTTGTTGATTCCTTGAGGTACTTGAAAGTTTTCTATCATGTCCCCTCTCTCCTTCTTTCCTCAAGGGTGTACATATTAAGCTCCTTTAGTCTTTCTTCATATGTCTTCTGGTGCAGACCCTGCACCATTTGGTTCCTCCTCTGGACAGCCTCCACTCTGTCTATGTCTCTTGAGGGAGATGGAGTTCCAGAACTGCACACAGTACTCCAGATGGGGTCTCACCAACTGTCTGTACAGAGGGATAACAACTTCTTGTTTTCTACTATTGATGCCTCTTCCTATGCATCCCAGTATCCTCCCAGCCTTCCTTACTGCCTTCTCACGTTGCTTGCCCACCTTTAGGTCATCTGATATAATTACCCCCAGGTCCCTTTCCATTTTTACTGTTGTATGTATCTCACCCCCCATTGTGTACTCTTCCCCTGGGTTTTTGTTTCCCATGTGCATTACCTTGCACTTCTTTGCATTGAATCTGAGCTGCCATGCATTTGACCATTCCTCCAAACTTGCCAAGTCCCTTCTCATCCTTTCCACTCCATCTTGTGTATCAACCCTGTTGCAGATCTTTGTGTAGTCTGCAAAGAGACATACTTTTTCTTCCACTTTCTCTGCAATGTCACTTATAAAGACATTAAAAAAGACCAGTCCCAGTACTGAACCCTGTGGTACCCCGCTAGTAACCCTCTTTTCTTCACTGTGTACTCCATTTACTACTACCCTTTGCGTCCTGTTGTCTAGCCAATTTTTTGTCCAGGCTACCACCTTGGGACCCACTCTAAGGCTGGCTAACTTGTGTATTAATCTTTTGTGTGGGACTGTATCAAATGCCTTGCTAAAATCTAGGTAGACCATGTCCACAGCCCCTCCCTGGTCTACTACTTTGGTCACCCAGTCAAAGAAATCTATTAGATCTGTCTGGCACAACCTTCCCATCATGAATCCATGCTGCCTTGGGTCCTGTGCCCCACTGGCCTCTAGGTACTCAACAATTCTTTCCTTCAGAAGTGATTCCATCATTTTCCCTACCACTGAAGCCAAACTAACTGGTCTGTAGTTTCCTGCCTCTGTCCTGCTCCCACTTTTGTGAAGAGGAATCACATCTGCCCTCCTCCAGTCCTCAGGTACAACCCCATCCTCCCATGATTTGTTAAAGAGAGTAGCCAGCGGTGTCACTAGTTCTACCCTTAGTTCTTTTAGAATTCTTGGGTGAATCCCATCAGGCCCCATTGCTTTGTCCACTTTCAATTTTATTAGTTCTTTCAGAACCCTTTCTTCTGTAAATGGACTGGTATTGACCCCCGTCTTCAGAGTGTTTCTCTTGTTTGGTTTAGGTACCTCCCCCTCCTCTTCCTTTGTGAATACTGAGCAGAAATATTCATTCAGTATCCCTGCTTTTTCACTGTCACCCTCTACCCACATTCCCTCCCCTTTATTAAGCCTCAGTATCCCTCCTTTGGTCTTTCTTCGCTCCCTAATGTACCTATAAAAGGTCTTATCCCCTTTCTTAACAGAATTGGCTATCCTTTCCTCGGTTTGGGCCTTTGCTATTCTCATAGTGCATAGGCATAGCTCATAGTGAAGAAACATATCCCTAGTGCTAGTGGTCACCCCGATTGCCAGCCTGTGTTGGAAAAAAAATATCGGTGTCCAGTGATTCCCCAGCACCAATCCATGGTACTGCCACTTGAAAGTCCATAATCCCTGGCATCTAGCACCCCTCAGTGACACCAATCACCCCCAGTCACCTTACCTGTACATAGTGCCACAAGTCTGCATACAGTGACTGGCACAGCCCTCCTCACACCTCCTTGGCAGGTATTATGTCAGGCAGGACAGTACCTCTTATTTATATGACAGGGTGTGTCACCCTGTCTTATAAATAAGAGGCACACTCCCTGCCTGGAAATATGGTGGCCAGCCAAGGAGGTGTGAGGAGGGCTGTGTCAGCCATCATATGTGCACCCATGCTACTGAGCATATGGGTAAGATGATGGGGGGGCATGCTTGGTACCATGGGGGAGCTACTAGATGCCAGGGATTATGGATTTTCAAGTGGTGGTACCATGGATTGGTGTGGAGAGGAACCACTAAATGCCAGGGAGGGTCTTTCTCCATTACAGGCTGATGATCGGAGGGGACCACTAGCAGCAGGTACATGTTTTGCCATTACAGACTGGCGATCAGAGGGAGGGGGGAGCACTAGCACCACCAGGGATATGTTTTGCCATTACAGGCTGGTGATCAGAGGGAGAGGGGACCACTAGCACCAGGGATATGTTTCTTCATTCTGGGCTGGTGATTGTGGGGGCCATTGCCACCAGGGATATGTTTTTTCCATTACATGATGGTGACTGGAGGAAGGGAGGGGACCATTAGCACTAGGGATGAATATGTTTCATCATTATGGGCTGGTGATAAGAGGAGGAGGACCACTAGCACCAGGGATATGTTTCTTCATTATGGGATGGTGGCCGGGGGCATTAGTACCAGGGATATGTTTCTTCATTATGGGTTGGTGATTGGGGGATCACTAGCACCAGGGATTTCTTCAGAACATTACTGGCTGGTGAATGGGGGGGGGCACTAGCACCAGAGATACTATAATCTTGGACTAGGGTGGAGGGTGGCGCCGCACTTCCTGCCTCCACTACCAATGCAAATGGGCCCGTAATGGGCATACAAATGACCCCTTAGCACTTTACATGCCCAATAGGCTTATTTGCATGGGTCCCTTTAAATATTGCATATAGCGCTCTGGTGCTATTCACTGTTGTGGCCCACTTCAATCCCACAGCTTCCACTTGCATACTGTGTGACCCTGAGCAAGTCACTTAACCTCCTTGTGCTCCCAGGTCGCTCCTGTAAAAAAGCTTTCAGCTTAGTGTGCTATACCTGGTTAAACAACTAAATAAAATAAAAATAAAAATACTTCAGGAGCCATGTCCGGGCAGACTACTTCACTTAGCACTGTGTGGACATGGCCCTATGTTCAGTTGGATAGTGCCAGTGCCCTATCAAACTGAATATAGCATCCTCAGACCCCTGGGAAAATACAAAGTAGAGCACAAACCTTTGTGCTCCACTTTGCACTGTACTAAATATCAGGCTTCAGATCTTGCATGTAACTTGACCTGCTTTAGGGTGACATTTATGTGAAAGATCCCCCTGTTTAGGCAGCCATATGTGTAAGTGTTATGACAATCCATCACACTGCAGTAACCAAAAGAAAATACCGTCAGTTCACTTTTGGAAAGCACAGGATGATGTAACGTACAATTCATGGCATTTGTTTATGTAACCACTATTACAGTACAAGTACCACATTTTATAATCAAAAGAAGAATACAGCACCAAAGCCAGCAAGCTTTTCCTGCACTCTAACTGTTCCTATAGCAGCCCATGTGACTTAATGCTTAACCCTGTGTGTGTGTGTGTGTGTGTGTGGGGGAATAAAGAAGAGTCAGAATAAGCATTAAGAGATTTCTGCCCTGGGTGACCAAGCCAGGAAAGACAAAATAGAATATCAGAAAGGTTAGCATAGAAGAAAAGAGGCTGCAGTGGGACATTTTCTGGCAAGACTTGTCTTCCCACTATGCTGCTAACCCCTTTACACACCTAATTAGGTGTGAAAAGGGATTAACGACTCCTGTTCCTCCCTGCCAATTTTTCACCTCCAAGTGTGCTCACTATTTTTTAAATGCCCAAGAGTTCCAGAGGAGAGAGAACTAGAGAGAGAGAGAGAGAAAGGACTCGCTATGTGTTCGGTTCTCCGGTTCGATGTTTTTACATATCCACTTCCATGGCTGATGTGTGATGTGTGTTCTGTTCCTCCTTATGCTCTCTCTCACTCTCTAACTCTCTCGCACTGTCTGACACACAGCTGCAATCACACTGCAACAGAGTGATTTCAGGGTTCTGGCAGAGAGAGAAATTGTGCTCAATATTTTTATTTAAATGGCTGATAGTACTCTCTTGCTTCATGCTCACAAGCCTCTCACCTTGAAAGACAATGAAAACAGGAAAGCCAAAAATGGAAAATAGGAATTCTGAAAGCCGCGGTTTCACTAATACTGTACTACCCTCTGCAGTCTCTGAGTGCTCGCTCTCTCTTTCTGCATCCATAAGTGAAGTTAGAGACAGCAAGCAAACAGAAAGATCACTCTCACTTGCTACTCTTTCAGCAGCCGGGCTATTATCACTATGTAAGTATCACTCACATTACAAAAAACTAGGCACTTCCTTTAAACGGGATGTCCGCTTAATTGAGACAAAAGGCCTGCCACCAGGGTGTCTGTCATTGTGTACAGCGATAACCCCTTTATGGTCCTTTTTCTTCTCCCAAGTCTGCTGCAGCAGCGTTAATGTAACAACCTGTCTTTTTCTTTATCTCTTATGTTGCCCATTTTTCAGGAAAGCCACCTGAAATAGGTTCTTTCTGTCACTTTATTTTCTTGGGCCATTTATGAAGGTATTGCTTGCACACCTTACCCCCAGCCACCACCCCCTTGTTATGCACACCTCCACAGTAATAGAAATATGTTTGTTTTGTGTTTCTTCCCAAAGAATCACAAACTAACAAAGGAGGAAATAGTTGAGAAATGTAGTAAACATTAGTTTGTGTATTATATAGGAGAGAGGGAGAGGTGGATGCTGTTGTGTCCTTTAGTAATGCAGTGACACTATGAATCAGCCGAAATATTGCTGACCCACATACTAGTGGTTGTTCTGTACGTGAAAGAAAAGAACCTCTTTCCAAACGCTATGTAGTGAGTGCTGCTCGGCAATGCACACATCCGAGCAGTAAGGAGTGCTTTCTTTAGGTTACTGCTCGACGATGCGCATGTTTGAGTGGTACCAGCTTCTAGCGTAATAGCTTGTATCAGTTTTTTTTGTGTGTGTTTACCAGCCAATCTTATGGCCGGATGTTACCATGTACTGGTAACTAGGAAATAAAGAATAAAAATGGTTAAGGAACTGAAATACCTTTGAATAGGACTGAATGAAACAAAAAGGTTTCTGTTTCCTTTTAGTTTTCCGATGTAGGTTTGAAGGGGGGGGGGGGGGCAGTGTCTAGAAGCACCTTTTGAAATTATATTTTAAACTTCCAGCATGCTGTACTCTGCACCAGGAGTCTGTCCAGGTAAAACAAACGGTTATTCAGGGAAGAGCTGAGCATTTGTAAATTACACTGCAAAAGTTTTTAGTTCTGAAAACAGAAGTATTAAGTCCGGAAAACAGACACAGTATAGCTAGGTTTTATTAATTTTTTCTTGACATATTGACACTGTACTTGGGGCTTCCAAAGGAAAAGAAATTAGGTTTCAGGCTCCAGTTTTAGAATAAATAGGCAGGAAATGCTGGCTGTATAAGTAAACAAAGTGAAGTAATGCTACAGTGATGCTCTGGTTAGTCCTGTAATTATTATTTCAAGCTTAATTATGCGCTATTTTCTCAATGAGACACAAAGAAGTTTGTTTTGATAAAACAAGAGATACAAATGAAATAAAATGAATGGGTTATGTAAACTTGTAACATGGCTGTGGACAGCAGAGTGAAATGGAGTGCAGAGATTGGTGGAAATGGGTCAGGTGATCGAGTCTCAGCAGTGAATAAGCCAGGAGTAGAGCCCGTTAGGGTAGTACCCCTAGTGTCCACTGAGGCAGCACAGTATTAGAGCCGGCTGGGTCACTACCGAGAGCCACCACACTGTGCACCGCTGAGACGAACAGAGCGAGTCTGCCCAGGACAACACACAGAGTTGTCACAGACAAGTGACAGCATAACCACACAGGCTCACTATATGTCTGTGAGAGTGCACGGAGTTACACATGACAATGAAAGCAGGACACAATGGAGAGGTTCGTTGCTACCTTCAGTTTGTGCACGCTATGGGATCGCTAGGTGGGTGGATGAGCATATGGACTAGGCGCAACTGAGGCCACAGGCGCAGATGGCAACCCTTCCAGTGCCATGGTACGAGGAGATCACCCACTCGGCTGCTAGCCAGGAAGACTGTCCACAGGTTGACACACAGAACAGTAGCAGGAGAGCACAGCACGACGCTGAGCCAGCTGTTTGTAGAGACAGCGACGGCGGTTATGCAAATCAGTCAGCAAGTCGCTCCAGCTGTGCACAGCACAACACTGAGGTGGGCGCAACGCAGAGGTCCAACTCACGACACTGCCATAAGGAGATGTCCATGGCCAGAGGTGGGGAGGGAGGTAGCCTCGACCAGGATGGGCTGAATAGTCAGAGGAGCGTCCAAGTGGATGGCGAGAGAGAGCTCTCCATGTACACAGAGACAGAGCATGTCCAGACCACACAAAGTAACAGCACCTGCAGTGAGCAGGAGAAGGACATTGCTAGCTGGCAGCTCGCCCACATCACAGAGCCCACATGGCATGCAGTCCTCACAGATCAGCAGCTGGATACCCTAGAGACAAAAAGGGTGGAGGCTAACACACACAAAAACACCGCCTGGGCATGGAATGTCCTCAGTGACTGGCTGCATGCCACGGATAAAGAGATAGATTTCAAGACAGTTGCCCCACCTGAGCTGGTACGAGTGCTTAGGGAGTTCTACACCACAGTCAGAACACAGCACAAGCAGCAGTACAGCTTGAGCTCCTTTGTGGGACTCCGCACTGGACTGCAGCGCTATCTCACCGGACCCCACGTAAAAAGAGTGATCAACATTATAACAGATGGAGACTTTGTCTCAGCCAACAACATCTTTGTCACTATCCTGAAAGAGTACAGGAGGGCTGGGCAAGACACGGCAACCCACCACCCCAAGATCATTGACAGCAATCTCGCAAAGATCAGAACAAGCCAGAAATTGAGTCCGGAGACTCCATATGGGCTTATTCGAAGGCTGTGGTTTGAGATCCAGCTGGGGTTTGCCCACAGAGGATGATGGGGCAAAGGGAGCTGCAACAGAACTCGTATGTGGTGCAGGTGGACGATGAGGGCCTCAAGTACCTGGCCCTCGCATTCAACGAAAAAACTAAAAATCATGTGCAGTTCGGTGATACCACCCGCCAGAGTCTTACAGGAGTGCTGTATAGCACCCCAGGGAGCAAGGACTGTGTCATCTCCATGTACAAGGAGTACATGCAGCGCTGCCCAAGCAATGCTCCTGCCCTCTATCTGCACCCTCGCAGGGTGAACCACACAGGGGCGCAGCACCGTGCCTGCTGGTCCAGCAGGCAGCCCATGGGCAAAAACTACCTGGGAGGTCTCATGCCCCAGATCTCAGAGGACGCGGCACTGTCTGCACGATACATGAACCACAGTATCCGCAGCACCGCTATCAGCATGCTGTCCCAGGCTGGTCTCGCATCCAGAGAGATTATGTCTGTGACGGGACATCGCTGCGAGACCAGCCTGAGAAGCTACTGGTCTCCCTCACCGTATGACAGAAGAAAGTGGTCGACAGTCCTATCCTGCCCCTGGACAGTGCCATCACCTGCCCGCCCACCTCTCCAACCCATGAGCCCAGCGACACCACTTGGAGCCACCACAGCCAGCCCCACAGTCTCTCAGAGCACCGCGACCACGGAGACCCGCCAGGCAATGTGGGCAGGAGCCTCAGACAACCAACCCAGTAGCACTGAGCAGCAGCCTCCCCTGACCACACCGGAGCACACAGTACCCTCACCCAAGCAGTCACAGCCTCCTGAGCACCCACCCGGCAACGGCGAGGCAGACAACAGCGACAAGCACCATGGCAGTGGGCGTCCTCTCAGTCGCCAGGCTACCGCACTGCAGTCCTTCCACTTTGAGAATGTCACGGTGCACGGGCCAGTGACATTCTCCTACCAGGGGGAAGATAATCGTCCTTAATAAAAACCTGCTCTGCATGACTCCATTAACAGAGTGCCAGACATCCACAGAGAGATGCTGCGCCATCCATGAGCCCCGATCTGCATGTCATGCACGCTGGCTGATGGAAACACCAGAAATCGTTGCACTCCACCAGTCATTGCCGGCTACCACAGAACTACCCACACCGATCTACCCAGCACCGTGAGTAGCAGAGCAATCATTGACCGAGCTACCACTGTTACTGAAGATGTTTTTCCTGTACTGTGAACACTGTAAGGTAAATAACACCTTTTTGACGAGCGCAACGTCTCCGTGTGTATTTATGCCTAGGCTCACCACTCACTGCGACTTCACCTGTAACATAGGCCTCGCTCCCGCAATGCTTCCATGTTACAAGCGTGATTAATCACCTCCAATGGGCTCTACTGGTGATTAATGCCCACTGGGTGGTTGGAAGCCCTCAGCCTTCGCCTCTTGCACCAACCTCCAACCCCTTCAGCGAGCATTAATCCACTAGTAGAGCCTCCTCTGTCGGTGATTAATGCTTACTTAGTGAGACACTGTTTTAGTTTTCTCTGCTTAGAATACATTGAATTGAATACATTGAATTTAACTGGGGAAACAAGGTGACAAGTAAGCATTAAGCCACGATGAAGGTAGCATCTAATGGGGAATTAATGCATGATTGGGAGCATTGTGGCATGAGGCCGAAGGCCGAGTGCCTACAATGGCCCAACCATGCAATAATTCCCCATTAGATGCCACATTCGGAGTGGCTTAATGCACTTGTAACATGGTTTTCCCACAGTAGTTGTTGCTATAACTGTAACTTAAATAGTGTGAATGACATACTGCTGACACAGTACGTTGTGTTTTGAGATGTTTACTGCACTTTCGGCAACTTGCAAACACGTTCATTTAGATGTTGATGTTGTCAAAACAATACATAACACATTAACAAAGGAACTACATTTAAAGATTATTTTGCACAACTTGTGGAAATCTGCATGGCTATTATTTTCCCTGCCCGCACAGGAGGTCCATGATCTGCTGATCTATGTGTTCGGGTACTTGTCATTGTGACTACTTTGCATATTGTCTGACCTTTGCTTTCTGTCTACCACGTTGGTCCGATGCCGCTCAGTGCAATGCTTTATATGTTGCTTTCTGTGCTCCCTGCTGTCACCTGTACACAATGTTGTGGTGGTCTGTCACTCCGCAGTAGGTTTACTGCTACAGTAATTGAAATTTAATGTTCCGTTCACCGTGACAGACTGCAACTGAAACGGACAATACATTTCCTACTCCGGTGTGTGTGTAATCATCTGTTCTGATCTGGAAGTGCTTCTGTGCTCGCTGTACTGTTGTGTAGCACGTCACTGGTCATTTGGGCTGTGTATGCCTTTATATTTTTCGTTACTATTTTTGATTTTATGAGGTTTGAATTGTCAGCTATTATTTGTTTGGCGTCATCTAGTGGGATGTTGTTTAGTATGCTTTGTGGAGTCGATGTGGTCTGTTATTCTTGTGGCAAATTTTGTTTTGCTCTTGGTGTCATACTTTGTGACTTATTTCTTTTAGACAATATCTGAGACCTCTGTCACACTACCTATTTGTACAGAGTGCAAGTGTTATGGTAATTTGGGTGGATGGGTGGGACAGACAAGATTGCGTTACCATTATAACGTTGTGTTTTACAAACAGTGCTTTTTTGCTTCTGTGGCTTCCTCAGGTACTTCAGCTTCAACACAGCATTATTGCTTAAATAATGCCATGTTGAGCTATTACCATGTGTCTAATTTTAGCCAATCACTTTTCTACTTTATGAAGATCTTAATTTAGCCAGGTTACAATAATAGATTGTTGCTGCTTACCTCAGCTGTGGCCTCTCCCCTTTGAGCTCTACAGTGCTTCTAAGTGCTGGCCGGCCCTTTCACTCCTATAGTTATACTGGCCAGATCAGGGGGAGGAGCCTACAGTTACAGTTAGACAGTAAACACCTTGATAACATTAATTTATTTAATATCTCTGCTAGAGATGCAGCAAATTTAAATTCCACCGGCGAAGTGGCCACTTCACTTTGTCATTCTGCTATGTGAAGTGGCCAATATGAAAGGTTTACTTTGCCTTGTGATTATTACTTCACATGTCATTCCACCTTAAGGCGAAGTAAGGTGAAGTGACAATAATATTGGCAGCCCACAACACATCACATGGCTTACAGTACTGTAAGTCACATGCATTAGCCAGGCATGAAGGAAGTGAATCATGCAAGGAAATACTTTCACTTTCTCCTGTGCAGAGGGAGAGAGAGAGAGAGGAGGCAGTGAGATTGTGAGAGCAGTTAGGAGATTTAGAGAGAGAGAGAGAGAGAGAAAGAGACCCAACAGCTTTTTTAAAAGCTACAGTTGTTTGTGTATTGTGTAGACTCTTTTTTTACTTAATTTGTTCCTGTGAATTTCTTTTTTTCTTACTTTTATAAGTTGTTGTTTGTCTGTGTCTGACTGTGTGTGTGCCTGTGTTGTGTGTGTCTTGTGCGTGACTGTTTTGTGTCATTGTTTGGACTGAGGGAGGGTAGTCGACTGAGTCGAGTGGGTCAAGCAGAGATGGAACAGGGTCAGGGAATGTCTGGGGCAGGGTCAGTTCTGGGACTGCGTTGTGCCAAAGGAGGAGTGTGCACACGTAGGGAGCATGCATGGTTCATGTTGGACAGGACACAAATCTTGCTTGTCCCCCCCCCGGAAGCAGAACCACCACCTCCTCAGGCAGTGGCACCACCACCAGCACCAGCTCTACCTCATCCTGAGCAGGATGTGCCTGCGCCCCCGGCCCCAAATGTGGAGCCATCCTCAGCACCATGACCAGGCTGCCAGTGCATCTGGCAACCCACCACCTGTGCCTGGTCCTCCCCACACCTCCCTGGTTTGGGAGTTTTTTGATTGTGTTGGGTGGGGACAGCAGCCTGGTCAGGTGCCACATTTGTAGGGTAGAGGTGAGCCATGGCCCCCAGGGAACTCACCTGGGGACTGAGTGCCAGTGCACCCGCTTGATCAATCACCACAAGGTGGAGTGGCAGGTTGCCACAGAAGGGGCCAGACCTGTACCTGCTGGCCCTTCTGTGGCAGAGGGTGTGGCTGTGTGTGGCCCTAAGAGAAGGAGGGTCACAGCAGCACCTGTTGATCCACCAGCACCACCCACACCACCACCAGCTGCAGCACCTGTGGACCCCAGAGAACTGCCTGTAAGTCAGGCAGACATCACAGTTCTCTGGAGTGCTGTGGGCACAACAAATGAGAGGGTGAGTGCTGTTGAGCAGCAGTTGGAATGGATAGAGGGCCATCAATTGCAGTTTGTGTCCATGCTCCAACTGCTGCTGGATCACCATGGGATCCCGCACTAGATTTTTTTTTTCTTCCACCATGTGCCCACTACCCTTCCTGCTGTGTCATAAAAATGCATTCCCCCACCATCCCTATATCTAGTTATGCACTTTTTTCTTGTCTACCATATGCATGACACTTTGTATCCTGTCCCCCTTCCTTCCATTAAGTGTGTGTGTTTGTGTGCTCTTTTGGTTTTCTTTGTTGCAAGTTAAAATGGTTTGTCCTGCCATCGTTATTTCAACTTAAAGGAGAAGTCTAACCCAAATTTGAATAAACATATGTTATGTAGCATGTTTCGATGTGCATGTAAAGTCATTCCCCTAGTGTGTCCTTCCCTCTGTCTGCTATTAGGAGTTTTTACTAAATAGTAAATTGTGTTGTCATGTTACATCATTTTATTGCCTTTATCACTCTGACAATGCACCCAGTGTCATCTGACAGTGATGTAGCACAGTCCACTGATTTACCAAATGCACAGTTCACAACAGCAGAACTGTGTAACTGACTAGCAGTTTTCATACAGAAACCCCACTCACGTAGGTCTGAGGTGCATTAACAGTTACCATTTGGTGTCACTGCATAAGAACAGTTACACAGCTCTGCTGTTATGAATATGATAAATCTGTGGGCTATGCTACATCACTGTCACATGACACAGGGTGCAATGTCAGAGCAATGAAGGCAATAAATCGATTTCACATGAAGAAAATCCAAAGGGCTCATAAAACTACCATAAAGGTAGCAAGCTAATTTAGTAAAAATTCCCAATAGCAGACAGAGGGAAGGACGCAATAGGACTTAACATACAAATCAGAAGTGCTCTGCATAACGTTTTTTTTTTTAAATTCTGTGTCGACTGCTGCTTTAACAAAACTAGAAAGCCATAACTCCACATGAATAGATACCACTAAAAATGTTTCATTGCTATTGCAACTGTATTTATGACAAAACAAGGCACACAGTAATGAGCCTAGCATTTTGCCGGTTAGGCCTTCAATGGTGTGCCTAATGAAGCTTAAGCGGCAAAGCACAGTGGCCATTTGTGTGTGCCTTGTTTTGCCATCAATAAAGTTGCAGTATCTTTGAATTTTTTTTTGTGGCATGTATTCATAAATATTTTTGGTGCCTCAGCAATATTTCATGTCTGTTTGGTACAGTTTGTTTAAAAGCAGTTTTTTGTGCTATTATCTCCTAAAAGTCATGTGCACACTGTGACAGGTGTACAGTGGCCCAAGACCTCTGAAAGCATATTATATCAATTTCTCTGCAGCTGCTGATGGAACAAATAAAATATATGTTATATATTCTTATCTTTATTCTTTATACCATAAATATTGCAACAAGTCAGTATACATATGTTTGCAAGAAGCTGGACAGTGTCTGCACACACAGGAACGTACACTGACTGCAGACATGCAGTTTAACACAGTATATTTGCACACCAGTACGCTAAAGGGAAGCCAAACAAACAACTGTGACTTAAGTTACAGATGGAGATTGGGTCCTAAGGAGATGCAAATGCACAGACAGAGTAAGATTGTGCTGCGCACTCGAGATAAAGACGCAAAGGCACAACACCACCGAACCAGTGCTCACAAGTCACAAATCCAAATCTGGAAAAGAATACATTTTGCCAGTTGGGGGGGGATAGTGCATGGCAGTAACAGTCCACTACCAGTAAACATACCACAACACAGTACAAAAACATCATGTAGGTGCAGTGGATAGCAGGTTCACACTGCTGCAATTATTCTGTGGCACAATAAAAGGTGTCTAATTTGATGGCATGCATCACGCACACAGCCACACACATGCACTGCAAATAATGCATTGCAAATTGAAAACTTCAGGAATATAGTCAAATCTTTTAAACAAACTGAAATTATACACTGCTGCACCACAACAATCAGCAAAAAAATGTCAAGAATTACTGAAAATATTACTGTGTTTACATTAACAAATTTATACAACAAAAATATAACCAAAGCAGAAAGATTGCCTTTTTCTCCCAGTTAATCTACCTACACCACAGATACACCCCTCCCCAAAGCACACTTCAAGTGTCTGTCAGTACACAGACTGAATGTTCTAAATTAACATTCAAAATCCACACACAAACAATAAACAGTCGATGATATGAGCGCAGGAGGGTTTCCTACAATCTATATACTAAATTGTGAGCGAAAAAAATTACCCAAAAAGGCTTTTTTAACAGCTTTTAGAGGTTTTGAATCACAGAGCTCTGAGAACAAACTGTCTCCAGCTACCACTACACACACACTATGTAGAACTGAAGCTGTGCAGAACAATCTAGAGCCCATGTGACCTGCAATCCCATGAATCACTGCAAAATTCACCTTGGCGCTCAATTACAAGGCGAAGTTATGCGAAGTACATTGATTTCAATGTACTTCACCTTAAAATTGGTGGAGACGTGGTTTGGGGAAGGCGGAATAATGCGAAGAAATGCGAAGTCATTGGTTTCAATGGACTTCACATTCCTCATTATGATGCATTGCAGATTACTTCACAGATTTCGCATTACTCCACGAATCACTTCGCGGAGCGAATTTTGGCCACTTCACCCACCACTAATCTCTACCTGGCTTTTTATGTTGCTAGTGAAAATAAAGTGCTCTTATTAATGAATGTATCAAAAGATATGCATTGTGACATAATAAATGTTTTTGTACAATAGTAGGTGGGGCTTCAGGCAATCACCTGACCCCTGCTGGTATAAAAGAAGTGCTTTTCAGTTAGTGCATCAGATGAGGGGGTGGGGTCAGAGAGCTACTGACCTACTGTGGTCCTCTATCTACTAATAGAGGGTTGTCTTTTGCTTATGCTTATTTGTTGTTTATTGTTTTGCCATATTCAGTTTGTTTTCTTTTTATTTGACATTCTTGCTGTAATAAACCAACTGCTGGGCTTTTTGCCTTGCTTTTCTATATGCATCTTGTATGAGTACATCATTTCCCACTCATCCATGAATAGTGTCCCAATTAAGTGGCTTCTTCTGTACTGGGAATAGTTAGGTTCTGACCATTACATACCCTGATACTGTTTTTGTGCTCTTTTAAATGGTGTCCCATCTGGGTAGTGCCGATTATAAACATAATGAAACCCTAGTGGATTTGTACCCCTCTAGAGTTGGTGACTAATGATGCCACAAAAGACATAAACCAGCATATAAAACATTCATTAGCAACTATGCCAAAATTACATGAAAACATATTACCTTGTCTCCTGGGAGTAAAGGGTAGTCTTCCACCTGCAGTCTGAGCTCTGACTCAACTGAGATCCCTTATAGACCCTTAATTTATACAGTTTTCATAACCAGGGCTATTGTTTCAATTTCTCTTATCTGCACACAGAATAAGCACATTCTTAGAACAGAACCAGCATTTTCTGGTTATATGCAGTTGTTTACATCACTGGACCTTAACTTGAACATTTACACAGGGCCAGTCCAAATACGGTCACGCACAACTTTCCTCGGTATTCAGCAGTTTCAGTCAAAAAGCAGAGCTAGTAATACTCTATCAGTAAGCTTCACTAAAAACCTAAACTGCAGCAGACAGTACATTTTCATTACAAATATATGTACACATATATGTGAAGCTGACCAATCTCAAAGCTATATGCTTACAGACACCTTGTTAGAACTGTGCAAGGAAGACTGTGTTACTCTGTTTACATATAGGAAAGAATGCATGTCTTCATAGTGCTGTTACAAATCAGTGGTTACAGCCTATTCTACAAAAAGCTGCAAGAACCTCAGCAAAAACTTTAAAAATGCACTATGGATGTACAACTCAGCTTGTATTACATATATCTTTCTTAGACTTCTCCTGCTTGGCATGGTTGGTTGGGGTTAACTGACGTTCTGCTTGGTTCGGTTTATGGCCCTAATGTAGATTCCCCACGTTTTTTTGCGGACCTGGCTGAACAATTGGCCCCTTTTACCCGCTTACCAGTAATTCTCAGGGGAGGCTGGAATCTCATATATCAAATGGATTTGGACCAGTCTGGTTCTTCCTGTAAGGGATTATCCCCTGGGCAGTGGAGTCTATGGGAGCTGCTAGATTCTCTTGGCCTGAATAATATCTGGCATGTTCTCCACCCTGCAGTCATGCAATATACTTTTTATTCTTCCTCTCATGGAACCTCTTCCCAGATTGATTATTTTCTTATTAGCCAGGAATTACTTCCTGAACTATCCTCCTGTGAAATTCATCCCATGGTTATTTCTGACCATGTTTTGATCACTATGGTACATTCTGTCTGTGAGCTTGAAGAACGGAACAAAGTGTGGCACCTGAATTCCCAGCTTCTCCATGATCCCACCACATTGCAGATTATGCAGGATTATAGTAAGGTTTTTTTCCAAGACTGATGAATCTTCAGTGTCAACTTTAGATGTTCTCTGGGAGGCTGCTAAATGTGCAGTATACGTGGAGTGGATCAGGTTGACTCTAAGGGAAACAAAGCCCACAATTCAAAGCTGGATCAACTGCTGCAGGAAATTCAACAACTGGAGCACCATCTCTCTCCTGCTACTCCGGCCTCGGTCTGGGGCCACCTTAATTCCCTTAAGGCACAGTATGTTGACCTCCTCACGGAGAAAGCAGAGCTGGCCTTATTACGTACAAAGATTCATTATTTGGAGTCTGGGGAAAGAGCTGGGAAATTGATAGCTTTCCATCTTAGACACATTGAGTCTTTGAAGGCTATTCCCTATATTTAATCATATTCTGAGGGTACTGTAGTCACCCATCCACATGCCATCGCCGAAGTTTTTCAGACTTATTATACTGTAGCTCCCTTTATCAAAGTGGTTCTCCTAATATGGCTTCTGCAGATCAAATTAAATTGTATCTTGACTGTCTTCCTCTTCCTAGGTTGACTCCACACCAGCAGGAGCTCTTAAAGGACCCCATTATGGTGCAAGAAGTCTGTCGAGTGATCCGGCAGTTTCCCGTGGACAGAGCTCCTGGTCCTGACAGGTTCACCAATGATTTTTATAAGGTCAGTGCAGCTGATCTTTCTACCTTTTTAACCACCTATTTAACTATTTATTTTCTTCAGGCCTTACTGATTTTACATTTACTCAGGCATGGGTGACACTCATAAAAACATGGAAAGATGATTTAATACCGAGCAACTACCATCTGATTTCTTTGCTTAATTCAGACATAATAATTTTAGCTAAAGTGCCCACCAATCACTTGCACTTGGTCTGGGATGGTTTCATGGTGGGTCACTTGTCTGTTAACCATCTTCATAAGCTTTATTATTTGATGTCTGCGTCCTGGGAGAGCAGAAGTCCTGAGGTTCTCATCTCCCTGGATGTGGAAAAGGCCTTTGATCCGGTCTCCTGGACTTATCTGTTTTTTGTTTTGGAGAAATTTGGTTTCCCCTCTGAGTTTTTTACTTGGATCAAAGTGTTGTACTGTAACCCCACTGCCCAAATATGGTGTAATGGTGTTTTGTCAGCCCCTTTTTCATTACAGCGTGGGACTCAGCAGAGGTGTCCTCTTTCCCCCTTTTTTTTTATTTATATTTAAAGTCTTTCATACATCATCTCCAAAATAATCCAGCAATAAAAGAGATATCAGTTGGAGGGACCACTATATGTTATCCGCTTATGCTGATTACCTCCTTTTGCATATTGAGGAACCCTCCACTTCGATCCCCGCAACACTGGTTGAAATTCAATGATTTTCTGCCATCTCTGGGTATAAACTAAAGTTAGAGAAGGCTAAAATTCTGCCTCTCAACCCTTATGATAATAAACAGGAGATTTTGGATTTGGGGTTAGTATGGAAACCTCGTATATTGACCTATCTAGGCATGTGTTTAACCCGGTTTCCTTCAGCCTTAATTAAAGAGAATGTTACACCTCTGCTGCAAACAATTATGTTGGATCTGCACCATTGGCGTTTCCTCTCCCCGGGAAGTTAGTGTGGTAAATGAATCTTTGGCTTATATTTTATGCTCACTCGGTATGTTATACATTCAACTTCCCAGATCTTGGTTCTCCCACCTCCAGTATTTGATTAATGATTTTTTATGGTGGAAGGGAACTGCCTGATGTGCATATTTTAAACAGATGATTCTGAAAGACCAGGGAGGTTTACACCTTCCAAATTATTTTTTGTACTACTGTGCCATTCACAGTAAAAAAAATTTCAACGGGATCATCTTGAGTTACCTCAGAGGGAGGCCACCTATGTCCCACTCTGGTTGGACATTGAACAAGGCTTTGTTGGCAGGCAGGATTATAGCTGAGTAGTCTGCTGTACTTGAAGTCATCCCCCCACCTCTATCAGTTAAGACAACACTGCTTTTCTGGTCCATGAAAGCCCTCTGACAATTATGTAGTTATTTGGGCTGGGACTGGATGAAGGCTTACAATCAGCCTGTACTGGGCAATAAAAATATTCAGGCCACCCATCGTCTGATTCCACTTTCCTTTTGCCCACATCTCAGGGATGCTTCATTTGATTCTCTTTCGGAAGAGGGCAAGCTTGTCCTGTTCACTGCCCTTCAAGAATATTTTTCCTTATCCCCATCATGTGGTTTCAAATATTTTCAGCTGAAGCAGGCTATCTCCTCTTTTTTGGGTCCAGGCCTGTGGTCATCACAGGAGCATTCAAATATTCAACCCCTTTTGTCCCTTGCAGTGCAACCCCATTCAGTGTCTAAACCTTTTTTGTTTTTGTTCAAACCATGGATCCCATGGGAGCCACTGAGATCTGTTATTACTGGCAACTGGCCTTAGACCTTTCTGTAGAACCAAAGATGTGGCTGACCATATGGCAACATCTGTATAAGTACATAAAGCAGGACCGTTATCGATTGATCCAATTCTGGATTTTGCATAATTTATATTATACCCCCTTACAATTGTACAAAATGGGTAAACTTACCTCTAAAGTTTGTACTAGATGTTGCATTGCTCAAGGTAATCTCAAACATTTGCTCTGGGATTGTGCTACAGTGATTCCCTGCTGGAATACCATTAAATGTTCTTTAGACTCCTTTTTAGATTTAGAAAATTACTTTACGCTAGATGTTTCTTTGGTTGGACTCCACTCCGCTAGTCTTTTTGGTCCTCAAAAGGCTCATATGTCCTTGATTTCTATAATGGCCAAGCTTAAAATATTACAACACTGGTTAGATGATGCCATCCCCTTGTATAGGGAATGGCACCAGGAGATTCGTCAGGCGTTATTGGCAGAAAAGCAGATAGCTTCGTTACAGCATTGGGTAGAGAATTTTCATAACAGATGGAAATCACTTTATGTACTGCTATTGGTTGCAGCACAATTGTAAAGAGGAGAAGCTCTGTTTTGTACCAACATCCTCTTTTTTTGTTTTGTTCATTCTCCTCTCTATTTTATTGTCTCTGTGTTTTATTCTGTATTGTCTTGGGACTCACTTTCATATCTTTCCATCTTTTTCTTATTGGCTTCACTGTGCTCTGGGAGGAAGGGAGGAAGGGATGGAGGGAGGGAGGTTGGTTTTAGGGAAGGGTTGAGTGGGTTTATTTTGGTTGTTTCTGGCTGTTTGTGTTTTGTACTTTGTTTTCAAATTTTGTTTAGTGTTTGTTTTAGTGTTCTATTATCTGAAAAGTTAAAGTGTATTCATTAAAAAAAGACTTCTCCTTCTTGTCATAATGGAGGAAATGTATATGAAAACATAGTCTTAATCCTCTACAGTTTATCTACCCTTGTTTCTTATTCCCCAGTGAATTCATATCCCTATAGCTCCATGATAATTAGCCATGGAAATAACTGTAATTCCACAAGAAGAGTACAGTATTATGACTGGTGTATGTAAATACTCCCGTGAAGACTCCTTTAATAGCTGTCTTATGCATTCAAATCAAAACTACTGAGAGCAAAATGCAGAGATTTCCTATTAAAAATGTGAGAAATATATACAAAAGTCCACTTACTTGACTTCCAACGACTGCGGTGACCTCGTGGGTGATGTAACTTCATTTGTGCCACAGCATGCTTCATATTAACTAGTTAGCAGACAAATGTTTTGTAACTAGTAACTGAATGTCCAAATCATTTGTAAAGTCCAAACAGAATGCATTTTAATCAAAATAAAAGATCATGAGCATTTTATTACAAGGATAAAATCACAAGGCCCAGCCAGGAGGGTTTCAAGCAGTGACTACCCCACAGGGGGGAATATCCTTTCGTAAACTCTGTTGTTCCATATGGGAGGCATCTTTTGAGGTAACTGGCCTGTTTTAGGACTCCATGCAGCTGTGTCCAACCCTGGGGAGCAAGTAAATTAACTGTAGCTGTGGGTGCCATACCCAAATTACTAGACAGAACCCAGCATGACATATATTTAAACAGAATCTATTTCTGTAATGTTTAAATAACACCAGCTATGAAATGTGGATATAGTTATGGGATTTTTCACTTGGAAGCTTACCCAGGGATTCATTTTTTCTAGGCTTCCTTACACCTGGTACCCTCCTCACTGCTCCCCACAAGGTAAAATCTGTGGTAGCCACTGAGTCCCCATATGTCAACTACCCTGTGAAATTGTTTCAGCAGACTCAGAGGCCCTTGAATCTACATAATCTTCATTAATTCCATGCATTGGCCCCAGCTACTCTAGTACCTGTGTGGAACAACATGTAGTTTAGGGTACAGAGGGTCATTTCTCTTTGGGATACTGTAGCCTCTGGGAGTCTTATCACCTCACTCTGTACCCTTTCAACCTCCACAGAGCAGAGGACCATGCATCAAATGTTAGCACCATCCCATTACAGGGTCCCCCCCCACTCACTACCCAGCAGGGGGAGGCACCACAGTACCTACCACGTTTCTCTCTAATTCCAGAACAACTATATTTTTACCACAGAGGCTGCACACTTAACTTTTTTTGTAAGTAAATTAATAAGTTCCATTGAGGATCTGTATGCTGTGGGGAAGATGGCTGCTGGGCTAGACTGGCTCTCAGATCTCCTTGAAATTAGCAAACTTACTGTTCTTGGGTTTGCTGTGTGTAGGAGAATCTGATGCTATCAGTACAAATGTGTAGTACTGTCAGCTATAGCTTTGCTTTAATTTTTGCTGCTTTTATTCAACTTTTATGGTAAGTTATGTTTAGTGTAGTCCAAGTTTAATAGCAGGGCTAAACATGAGTCAGGAACTCAAAGTGAGGAAGAAGGTACTGTTAGAACTTTACTGCTCTACTGGGACTATATAGTCATCTCTCCCTCCCCTCCACCCTCCCACCCTTAGCCAGTTCCACTTTTAGAGGCACAGGATTTGACTGACAACAGGAACTTCCTGTTTGGGAGAGCAGGAAGGGAGTGATCACAGAGGCACAACAGACTCACCATCCTAGAAGGAAAAAGGGTAGCTCTCCACCCCCCAGCTGCTGGAGATCTAACTCTGAGCAAGTAAGAAGGAGGCAACTGAGGACTACAGGAACTCCCTGTCCCAGAACAGGAAGAGCAGGAGCTTTAAGGGCATGAAGGCAGTAGGAAAGTAGGGAGAAAAAATAAATAAATAAAAATAAATACAGAGAGAGGAAATAGTAAGTATACAAAACAACAGTTGAGGGGCCACAAATAAGACATGATGGGAGTGGTGCAGTGCAATGGCTGTGGAGTGGTAGTCTTCTTGGAGATGTTCTGGAGGATGCAGTGTTGTCCCATCTGCAGGCACCTCTCTGGGTTGAGGGAGGAGGTTGCTTGTCTCCAGGCTGAGCTGGCCAGGATTTGGGGGACCTCCTCTCCCACCCAGGGACCACTAGGGCTGCTGCTGCTGCCTCAGAGGCTGCCAAGAAAGAGGAGCAGTTGGAGCACTGTGGGCTCAGGGAGGGTGAGGGTGGTGGAACAGAGACGCATCCCTCCAGTTGTATCTCTCCACAATTCATATGCCATTCTGGCAGAGTGTGGTTCCTCTATGGAGGCACCTGCAGTGGTGACCAAGGAGGATGCTGGGAACCTCGACAAAGGAGACCCACAGGAGGGTGGCATGGGACCCCACAAGGGAAGGAAACAACTCCTGGTGGGGGACTCCATTGTTAGGAGGGTAGAACTGGGGGAAGGGGAGAGGGAGGTAAGTTGCCTGCCTGCCTGGTGTCATGGCTTGGAGGGACAGGGAGTGAATCCTCAGGATTATGGGAGCAGCTGCACGGGGGAGGGAGCCAGATGTCATTGTCCACCTAGGAACAAAAGACCTGGCTGGGAAAGGGATCAGAGCAGTGCAGGAGGAGTTTGTGGAGTTGGGAAGGGGCATTAGACAAGTAGCATGCATGGCAACCTTCTCAGAGGTGCTGCCTGTCTATGGCATGGGTGAGGCTAGGGTGCTCCACAACATGGGATTCACTCAATGGTTGAAAAATTGGTGCAGAGCTCAGGGTTATGACTTCATTGGGGACTGGGGGTCCACCTGGAAGGGTGCAGGCCTATACTGATGCAATGGTCTGCATCAGTCCAGGAGAGGAACCAGGATCCTAGGTGATAGCTTTAAATGCTTCATTGGCAAGCATTTAAACTAGCCAAGGGGGAGGCACTGAAAAGGAGCAGGGAAATCCTAGCCCCCCCCAAAAAAATCAAGGTAGTTAGTTAGGTAAACACAAAGATAGAGAAGTCGATAGGGAGAAGGACAGGGGTAAATGGAGAAAAAGGCAAAGGCAGTAAGGACAGGGGTGGGGGAAAAAAGGTATAAGGCCATTAAAAAATGGAGGGTAATGAGTACCAATACCCATATTCTAGGTAACAAGCTCCCTGAACTGGTGGCCTTGATGGAAGAGGGACACCTGGATATTGTGGCAGTCACAGAAACATGGTTCACAGAGAACCATGACTGGGATGTCAACATACCAAGGTAAACAATCTACAGGAGGGACAGGGAGGGTAGAAGAGGAGGAGGAGTAGCTCTATATGTAAGTGAAGGGATCAAAGCAATGGAGCTAAAGGGTAAACAGGAGGAGAGGAGGCACTGTGGATCACCCTGGAGACCAGAAATTTCACCACAATCCACATGGGGGGGGTTGTATACAGATCTCTGTCTCAGGGAGAGGAAATGGACAAGGAAATGATAGAAGGCCTCCTTAGGATGGCATAAAAAGGGGAGACATTGTTGATGGGGGACCTGAATATGCCAGATGTTAACTGGAGCACCTTTGTTGCAGCCACATCCAAGAGCTGGGTCATTCTCGATGCCCTACAGGGGGCATGCCTCAGACAGCTAGTGTTGGAACCCACTCAGGAGGGAACAATCTTAGGCCTGGTACTCTCAAAAGGAGACAGAGAGAGGATCTCAGATCTAGAAGTGGGCAGCCATCTGGGAACAAGTGACCAACAAACAGTGTGGTTCATGACAAACACAGCTGCAGAGTCAAGCCATACAAAAGTGAGGGTACTGGACTTTAGGAGGGCTGACTTTATCAAAATGGGAGAGTGCCTCAGAAAAGCACTAGCAAACAGGCAGGAAGGAGGGGTGGAGGAACAATGGGGAAACATCAAAACTGCCATCACAGAGGCAACAAGCCTTAGTGTGAAGCAAATAAACAAATAAAAACAAAAGAAAAAAACATTATGGTTCTCAAAACAGGTGGCAGGGAAGTCAGGGAGAAAAAGAAAGCATTCAGGAAGTATAAGGAAACACAGAAGGAGCAGGACAGAGTACTGTACCAGTTAAAGCAGAAGGAAGTGAGGAAGGCAGTTAGAATATGAAGCCCAAACCAAGGAAAAGATAGCTAACTTGGTTAAGAAGGGAGATAAAACCTTTTATAGGTGCATTAGGGAGTGAAGAAAGACCAAGGGAGGATTGTGAGCTAATAAAGGGGAGGGAGGGTGGGTGGGCAGAGAGGGACAGTGAAATGCAGGGATACTGAATATATACTTCTGCTCAGTATTCACAAAAGAAGAGGAGATGGAGGTACCTAATCCAATCAATAGAACCACTGTGGATAGGGGGGTTGATACTAGTCCTTTCACAGAAAAAAGGGTTCTGAAAGAACTCTTAAAACTGAAGGTGGACAAAGCAATGGGGCCTGATGGGATTCACCCCAAAATTCTAAAAGACCTAAGAAGAGAAATAGTGACAACATTGACTACCATTTTTAGCAAATCATGGAAGGATGGTGTGGTACCTAAGGACTGGAGGAGGGCGGATGTGATTCTCCTTCACAAAAGTGGGAGCAAAGCAGAGGCAGGGAACAACAGACCTGTTAGCTTGACCTCAGTGGTAGGGAAAATGAGGGAATCACTTCTGAAAGAAAGAACTGTTGAGTACCTAGAGGTCAACGAGGCACAGAACCCAAGGCAGCATGGATTCACAGCGGGAAGGTCATGTCAGACAAATCTAATAGATTTCTTTGACTGGGTGATCAAAGTAGCAAACCAGGGAGGGGCTATGGACATGGCCTACCTAGACTTTAGCAAGGCATTTGACACAGTCCCACACAAAAGATTAATAAACAAATTAGCCAGCCTGGGAGTGGGTCCCAGGGTGGTAGCCTGGTTAAAAAATTGGCTGTATAACAGAACACAGAGGGTAACAGTAAATGGAGTCCACTCCGAAGAAAGGGTGGTTACTAGTGCAGTACTGCAGGGTTCAGTACTGGGTCTGGTCCTTTTTAATGTCTTTATAAGTGACATTGCAGAGGGACTGGAAGGAAAAGTATGCCTCTTTGCAGATGACACAAAGATCTGCAACAGGGTTGATACACAAGGGGAGGTGGAAAGGATGAGATGGGACTTGGCAAGGTTGGAGGAATAGTCACAAATATGTAGCTTAGATTCAATGCAAAGAAGTGCTACCTGATTCACCTGGGAAACAAAAACCTAGGGGAAGAGTACACAATGGGGAGGGGTTATTAACAACAACAAATATGGAAAGGGACCTGGGGGTAGTTATATCAGATGACCTAAAGGTAAGCAAGCAATGCAAGGTAAGCAAGCAATGCAAGAAGGCAGTAAGGATGGCTGAGGGGATACTGGGATATATAGGGAGAGGCATCACCAGTAGGAAACCTGAAGTTGTTATCCCTCTGTACAGACAGCTGGTCAGACCCCTTCTGGAGTACTGCATGCAGTTCTGGAGACCCCATCTCCGCAAGAACATAGACAGGATGGAGGCTGTCCACTGGAGGACAACTAAAATGTGCTGGGTCTGCAACAGAAGCCATGTGAAGGGAGACTAAAGGAGCTTAATATGTATACCCTTGAGGAAAGGAGGGAGGGAGGGGAGGGACATGATAGAAACTTTCAAGTACCTCAAGGGAATCAACAAAGTCCAAGAGGGTAGCATCTTTCAGAAAAAGAGATGTGCAAGAACAAGGAGGCACAATTTGAAGGTAGAGGAGGGATGGCTCAGGAGCAATGTGAGGAAGTATTTTTTCACAGAGAGCATGGTGGACGCATGGAATGCCTTCCTGGGGAGGTTGTGGGGTCACAAACAGTGAAAGAATTCAAGAATGCTTGGAACAGACATAAGGCAATTCTGGTGGATGGGGTAGGAAGAAGTAGGCTGTTGGTTAACTAGGATCTGTAGCTCATCCAATATGTAGGGAAATGAGCAGATTAGGTGGGCCAAGCGGTCCTTATCTGTAGTCAAAGTCTATGTTTCTATATTTCTAGATAGAGCAGGATAATTCATTTTTAGTTTGTAGATAGAGTCCCCCCCCCCCCATTGCTTGGTGCAATTTTCTCTAATTTCTATTATTCATCTAATCGGTACAGATGCGGCTGATACTATATGTTTGGTGGGTTGGGGGCCATTAGAATTTTGCTGAAGAGAGTAACCCATTTTTGTTCCCCCTCCTGGTACGGGGTGCAGACCCAAAGGAAGCTGTGTCAGAAGAAATGGAGCCTGGTCTTCACCCTGTCAGCACTATGATATTGAACTGAATCTGGTCCAATTGGGAAGAGAACTTTTACCCGCACCTTTCCATTGCATCTGATCATTTCATGATTCTGCAGGCAGCCGAATAGAGGATCTCTTGTGAAACACTGCACCCATTCAGGGTGCCCTTCAGAGTGCACCCATCATTAGGGCGCCAAACTCTGAAATATGCTACCCCTTCTCTGAGGTCTTCCCCTGGAGCTGGAACTTGAAAGCAGTGGGGTGTGGGGGGCATATCCTCTCTCACACGGGCATGCAGCCTCAGCATATAGGGCGATCAGTGAATTTAATCCTGGTGCTCTATGATGGACGATTCCGACAGGCATGTTCCAAGGGTGGGAACCATCTGGGAGCAAGGACTGTGAGCAGAGAGTGGAGTAGAGAATGAAACTGTGTTTGTGGAGTTAGACCAGCATCAAAAGCAGAGTGGGCCCAAGTGTGGTGAGAGAGCCTCCGGCTCAAACTTTTTTACTGAATTCACAACGGAACTTTTTGTTCCAGAAGGCAGCAGTGATAGGACAGCCTCCAGGACTGTCCTCTGCTGTAAATCTGGATATATTTCTTGGTGACAGCAGACTGTCTCTACTCATTGTCAGAAACAATCTTCAAGGACATTAAGTGGTTCCATGTGATAACGGCAGTCACGGAAAGGCAATTGCCATTTGGGCCAGTGTACATCACTGAAAATCAATTTAGGAATGTACACTCATGGCACAGAGCAAAAGGGCACACGACAGTTAGGTTTTTTCAGCTTTGCCCCCCGCACCCCCCTACTAAATTCTCCAGGGGGGGTGCATGTCGGGGGGGAGCAAAACTAAAAACAAGAACCCTCCCGACCAGTATAAAAAACGAGCGTGCCCAGAACCAAACCCGGCACCCACCCAACCCCAGCCTACCACCAACCCACCATGCCACATGGCCAGCTCAGTAGCCCACCACTGCACTACACCCCACAAACCCTCCCTCCCCTTCCACCCGTCACACAGCATGGTCCCTTCCCACCTCCCTGTGCCATGTATACATAGCAACAGCCTGTCACTATAGTTGCCGAACTCCCTATCCAGTCACCCTCCCTGCCTGGTAGCGCTGTGCACAAGCACCATGATTGAGTCACCCTTTTTGAAAGCACTCAATCATGATCACCATCATCACAGGCTACCCATTAAGCTATACTTCTACAGTTACATTTGGACTTTGCATCTTTGGACTGTGTGTTTTGGATTATCCTCATTGTTAATCATTCTATTATTTTATTTTTATGACTGGTGGAGATACACATTGGGTTTGGTTAGAGGCTTGAATGATTGTGTGCTTGGATAGGATTCTTTTGTAACTTAGTGTATAGTAATGTGTTGGTGTGGCAGATGAATAGAGTGTAGAGGGTGTATGTGTTGTATGAGTGTTGGTAAAAGAGGGGACAGTGATTGATTTGAGTGGGTGGGTTTATTAAGGTTTTGGGGTGGTTATTTTGAGTGTAAAGGACAGGGTTTGGATTTGGGTTTATTATGGTATCATGTGTCTGGATTTTGGGACTCCCAGGCTTAGTTACTCCCTGTCCCAGCTGTGGGAGCTATTTCTCTTCAATGACCCCCTCATCAGCTTTGATGTAGCGACACAGCAGAGAGGTAGGCATTGAGAGGAGGTGTGATAGTAGGTGGGGTGTGGGGAGTGCTAATTGGGGGGGCAATATTAGCTGGTGTGGACCAGGAGACACCCAGGGACAAAATGGGACCTAGAGCAAGGCAAGATGTGGTTGATTCCTATACCCAGGGCTCCCACTGGACCAAGTGGACAGGTAACCATTAGGCCAGCTGCCTCCATCCATCCCCTGTGGGCTGTGTTTTGCAATGCCAGATCAATGAAGAACAAGACTAACATTATTGCAGATTCAATGTCTGGTTCATTGCTTGATATGGCTTGCATCACAGGGACCTGGCTGAGTGATGATACCAGTCCAGTACTGGAGGCGGCAGATCCAGTAGGATTCTCTGTGGTACACTGCCTGCAGAGGTATTATGGAGAGAGGTGGCCATCTGTTTTAGTTCTGAGTTGAACTTCACTGTGCACCCAGTGGCAGAAACATCATTGTTTGAATGCATCACCATGCATGGAGCTCCATGTGCAGGTTGCAGGAACCTTCTTGTGTACTGGCATCTGGGGTGTGAGAGGGATTTCCTGTATGAAATCACAGATTTCATCACAGAAAGGGTATTGGAGTTGCTCAGATGGTTGGCGCTGGAAGACTTCAATGCCTGAATGTTTGATGAACTCTCACAGTTTGGACACAATTTCTTCCAGCAGATGGAATCACTGGACACAGGACAAGTGATTACTTCTGCAACCCACCAACACAGACATGCCTTAGACTTGTTTTTTCCCCTGGGGCTTAAAATTAACAACCTCTAGAGTGATCTGGTCAGTTGGTTAGTTCACTACACATTGATGTTGTTGTTCGGGGCCCCCTTGTAGTCCACCTCCTGTGGAGCTGACCCACTACTGCCCTTTAAGGGGGTTATCCCCAGAAAGACTTCAGATGGCACTGGATCACTCAGTTGTATGACAGCATATGAGACAAGATCAGAGGAGGAGGTGGCGGTAGTCTACAACAAGACCATTGCCTTGGTCTTCAATTCAACAGTATCGTACATGGTCCTGAGCTTCATGCCAGAGATCCCCATGGTTTGACAGGGATCTCAGGGAGCTGAAGTCCAAGAGTCAGAGGTTAGAGCATCATTAGAGGAGATATAGGACTGATTAGAACAAACTGGCTAAGAGTACTCACTATCATGAGTACCAAAGGCAATCACCTTTAAGAAAGCAGCCTTTCTGTCCAGAGGGATTGCTGCTGGGAGAAACTGGCAAGCTCAGTTCTTTTGGACTGTGGAAAGGCTGCTTTATCCTGCCTGTCTACAGCTGGTGAGAACAAGTTCATTCAATAAGTGTGAAGAGTTTGTTCAGTCCTTCTCAGATGTGGTGTCCTCTATGCAAGCCGGGATCACCCCAACTGGTCTGTCACAACCAAGCATGGCCAAACTTAAATCTCACTATCACACTCCTCTGCCCTGGAGAGAGTTTAGGCCAGTAATTTTGAAGGAGGTGCATGAGGTAAAATCAGGGCTGTAGCCACTTTCTTTGAACAGGACTCAGGCCTGATGCATCTTCTAGTGAGCTGTGTCAGGCTACTGGATCCAGTATTCACCAGGACTGTTCAGTGTTCCCACTTCAAGGGGACCTTTCCAAGCTCATTGAAAGATGTACTGGTGAGGCCCTTCTGAAGAAACCTTCTCTAAACCCAGACTGCCTGGTGAAATATAGACCTGTCTCAAACCTCCTATTTCTCTGAAAGGTTATTGAGAAGATTGTGGTGCTGCAGCTTTAGACAGATCTCACTGCCTATGACATCTATGAGCTTTCCAATCTGAATTTAGGTCCAGACAATGTATTGAGACTGTATTGGTTCATGTGTACAATGATATTCCTAGGCAAAAGATTGAGGAGAATGGTCAGTTCTCATCCTCCTTGAGCTCTCCTCCACTTTTGATACTGTGGACCATGGGTTGTACTTGGACCACCTTATGGAGTACTGTAGACTCACTGGTATAGTCACCTGCTGATTTGAGTCCTACCTCAGAGATAGGATGTGGAGGATAGTGAGGGGGAATTTCTTCTTGTTCCTGAAGCCCCTGCTCTGTTGCATAGCCCAGGAATTGGTCCTTCCTCCTGTGTTGTTCACAGTGTACATGCTACCTCTGGAAGGGATCATTAGTCAGCATAAGTTGGATTTTCACTGCTATGCAGATGATGCTCAGCTGCATCTGTGTTTGCATCCAGGATGCCTGATGCAGTTAGGGTACTTAATTTGTGTTTAACTGAGATCCAGGTCTAGAGGACCTCTAGCTGGCTGAGACTTAACCTAGACAAGATGGAGAGATGGTTGCTGAGCTGGGTCAGAGGAGGGGTGTGGAGGTGGCCCAAGAAGTTACAGAGCTGATGCCTGGTTCCACTAGATTTGTAGCCTCCACTAAGGTGAAAACTCTGGGGGTCATTCTGGATGAGAGGCTGACATTTGAGGCTCAGATGTAATCAGTAGTTTGGAGTGGCCTTTACCATCTCAGGAACATCATCCAGATTAAATCCTTTGTCCCTCTTGAAGGCCCACATGTGTTTGTGACATCCATGTTTGACTACTGCAATTCCCCTACTTCGGAGTCAATGGAGGTATCCTACTGTGCTCTCAGCTGGTGCAGAATACAGTGGACAGGTTGCTGATGGTCCTTCCAAGTCCACTCATGTGCTGGTGAAGTGGCATATTACCTTAAAGGTCAGTTTGCTGACAAATAAGTTCCTATATGGAGTGGGCCTTGGTTACCATAGGGAAATCCTGACTCCTTATCATCCCTCCAGCCCCCTCCACTCCTGTGAGGTGGGCCTCCTGGTGGTTCCCAGGGCTAGGCTTAAATCATCAGGGGACTGAGCATTGAGATTTCTGGTCCAGCCATGTGGAACTCATTACCTGGATCTCTGATGGAAGCCCCCTCTCCATTTAGATCTTTAAGAGGGGCCTTAAGACCTTTTTATTTAATGAGGCCTTTGGTCATATTTTATAGCCTCTGTTTCTGCTGATTCCATCTGTTTTTATCAGTATTCATTTAGTTATTTATTTAATGTTATTTTAAATTTTGGGGTTGTTTTATTAATTGTGTTTTGCATATTGCCATGTACCTCTATGTAAGATTCTCTGAGCCCCTGGGAAAGGGTGCTATATGAAACTAAACTACTACTACTACAACCCACAGAGGCTCCTACTTAAAGGCTACTACCATGATCCCAAGGTTTGGGTGGGTCCCACTTCTAGAAAGGCCTCTCAGCTGCTGCAGCTGCTTGCTCCAGTTCCTCTCCTCAAACTAAGATAACTACATCCGATGACTCACCAATCATCAGGAGCCACACCTCTGAAATATCCAAGCCAATCCAGCCAGCAGGGAGTCTCCAGACTTCCTGAAGTTAACCCTTAGAAATCCATGAACCTACAGAGGAGCATTAGCTTCCTGGGGTTACACACAGATCAGCAAAGTATCAAACTGAGCAGAGCTAGGAACTGTTGGAAAGATAAAAAGTCAGTTCAGTTTAGGAACCAACATGATTGCCTTGACACAGTACCATAACTCTCTATGTTCCTCTTCATCCTTCATGTAAACTTGGCTATTCCTCCTTCTCTAATACTTTATCCAACCACCAAAAACCATACTGACAACTAATGTTCTAATGTCAATAAACATGCTGTACAGCCCCATCAACCTGCTGTCCAGCCTGCTTGCCTTCCTGCCAACCTTGGCCTGTGTCATCACTATTGTGTGTACTCACATGATAAGAGCTTAATATCATCAGATTTAGGTATGTGGAATAGAGGCCATGAAGTCCATGGAGACCATCCCCAATTTCTCAGTGGTTGTAGCTTTTTTCCTGTCACCCTCATCTATTAAGGTTTCCTTTAAAATTGTTCCATGTCTCAGCATCCCACATATTCCTAGGCAAGCTATTTCATGCTCCCACTACCCTCTCAATAAAGAAATGTTGTCTAAGTTCTCCAGTAAATAGTTCAATCTTCAGCTGCTTATCATGCCTTCTATAGTGATGTTGCTGTCTCTTTTAGGTGCTAAATTGATGGTGTAAGGGAAACTGCCCTGTTTTAGTAACCAGTATATATGATGGTCTGGTCCCCTTAGAATCTTATCTTTTCATGAATGAACACCCCTAAGTTATAAAGCCTTTGTTCATAATCTAGAACATTGAATCCCCATACTATTTTGGTCCATCATGATACTCCATTAAAAATAAGAAAAAAGACATGAGCTGCAGTGTACATCGTTGGTACTTTAATACCAAATACTATTCCTCACTAATCAATTTAGGATATTTGTGGTTCAAATTGCTGACAGAGAAAATACCAGTATAACAGAAAATCAATGTAAAGCTATACACCATTGCACCAAACACATTTTGTGCTTCCACTCCTATCACCCCATTAACACAGTTTACATTATGAGATAGTAACTGAAGGATGTAATGGACTCTAGGTCCATTATGTGTAATGCCCTCTGCTTGATAAGCAGGAATGAAATAAGTATGACGTGGAAACACATAAAACTTTACAGGAAATCCCTGCTGTCTCTGTTATCCTTAGCAAGGTAAAATTTGTCCAGGTTTACCTTAAAGGATGTGTCTTCATGTACACTGTCTTTGCTAGCAGGCTGTTCCACAGGTCCACTACCTCTAGGAGAAAATGAGCATTTCTAATGATACCCTTGAAAGTACCACAGTAAATATGAAATGGTTGTGCTTGTGAATGGATCCATTTACACCTCTTCCATACTGCAACAACAGAGACAATCATTTAGATTAACAAGCATTCAGATTCCTCAGAGGATATCTGCTTTACAATTGGTCTGTTGTTGTCCTAAGCAATGCAATGTACCTGTTTGTACCTCATTATTGTTTGTCAGCATTTACTATGGTGATTAGCTGTCCCTTCTTCTTTGGGCAGACTGAATAGATTATGGAACACAGCCACTGATCTCCAGCATGCTGACTTCAATCAAAGAAGGGAAAAAAGTCGAAGTACACGTGGACACTTATTCAACTGAATTTGTCAGGCATAAATTCAGGCCAGCACACTGCTCCTTCATATTTTATGTTTTTACTGAACAATGGAGTTCTGTAACTCTACACTGTATTTAAGTAGAGTATCTATGCTGACATAACTCAATCAATACAATCAGATTACTTCTGGCTATAAATCCATTGATGTCATTTGAATGTCAATTCCATTAAAGTCATATAAGAATATGCAATGCAGTTCTCACTGGCAAGTCATCATTGACAAAATATATTTTTGAGCCAGTCATTTCCAGGAATCAAGCCAAATATTTCCTCAGTGAAGTTTGGCAGTATTTCCAGATAGACTCAACACTATTCTGAAAATGAGTCCAGAAGTAGATCTACTAAGTTAACTGGTGGATAGCTATGAAGTATGAATGGTGCAGTTAACACAGTAACAAAGACAAAGAAACTTGGAAAATGTTGGCAGAAGAAGACCATTGGTCCATCCAGTCTGCCTTATTTCACTCTATCCTACCATGGAACCAAATGTCTAGATGGGGTTACTGCCTTCAGTTCCTCACCCTTGACCCCTGACTTATTGCTTTCCCCCTGTGTCTGATCATCTTTAGACTGGATAGTACCTAGTCCATCTAATTTATGGTAAATGGATATTATAGTGATGGACATAAAATTATTCATACTTATTATTTTGTCTGGATAGTGACACTGTTTGAGCTATCTGACCGTGGTATATGTCTATCCATCCAATCTTAATAAGTGCACTTTATTTCTATGGGGTTTGTCTCAAATATTGTATTATTTATTTACCCTTCTGATGCATGCTTCTTACTGATTGTAGTAGTGTAATGGCTCTTTGGGATCTTTGGCAAACAGTGTCTTATACAGTATAAACAAAGCAGAGATACAATATGTGGTAGTACAGTACTATGGTACAGTAAAGATGTCATTTTCAGATGCAATTCAGAATGTGAAAGTGGTAGTTTGTGTCAGTTCAATTCATATATTTTATTATTCAGATTTTGTATTAAACAATATAATATTAAATTACATAAATATTCAACATGATAAATATACCAGCTATATCACTTGATATTGGTGCTAAAACTACACAGATCTGTTTCCCCATAAATTCTGTGTTTAAACATTTTACTTCCTAAACATTAATGTAATTTCACCACCAATCTATTGTTACATTAAACCCTAAATGCTGAATTACTCAACGATTCAGTTTCATTGTTCATTTGAAGTACAGTACACAAGACAGCCTCAGAAGTTCAATTCAAAGCATACATGTCTTCTTCTCTGACTGGATATAGTCCCCAACCCATTATCTTTCTATTGTTGAACTCCCAAATTGTCAAATAGTGCACATTGAAATCCTGCTATGACATGAATTCACTTGACATCCTCGGTCAAGTCTTATCTCAAATCCCCAAAGGCAAACAAGTGCATTAACAGTTAGTGAAAAGCCTGTCTAGGAGGAAGGAAGGCAGGAAGGATGGAAGGAAGCAAGAAAGAAAGGAATTAGTTGTCTATAGCACATTTCATACAAACTGGATTCCAAAGCACATTATAATGCAAGTGAGGGGTGGTGGATAGAATGCTGTTTTTTTTTTTCTTTCGGTGCATAAAGAGATTGAAAGATTTAGATATTAAATGAGAAATTACAGAGTGTTTAACTGCCTTACCCAGTATCACACAGCGAGTAAGCGGTGGATGTTCTGTTCAAACCCAGATACTGTGTTAACAGTTTTGTGTTCTACTTAGCAAAACTGCCTTCTGTTCAAAGGGAACCCATACTAAGCATGGGCATTGTCATCTGCAAGTGTTCAGACTTGGACTACAGAGAACAAGAGAGAGAAAGAGAGAGAGAGAGAGAGAGAGAGAGAGAGAGGAGTACCAATATCAGAAACTTTATAATTGTCCCACTTAAAGAGCACCTTTCCCAGCTTTTTTGACTTTCATGCATAAATTATCCCTTCTTGCATTGATTCTGGAATTATATTTCATCACTGTCCTCCACAGTTAGTTTTTGCATTCTGAGCTGCTAAAATCTGCAGGGTGTACCAGAGCTTCGGTAGCAAGCCTGATTTTTCTGAGGACCCAGGGCTGTACTGCTGACATCACTGTAGGGCAGAGGAGTAATTTACACTGTGCAGTGTAGTATAGTGCAGTCATAGCAGCTTTCCAAGGGAAAACTATCAATGCTCAATGTACATAATGAGTTTTCCCCCTTTCCTCAAGACACTCTATAAGCAATGCATTATGCCAAAATCTGAATGCCTTGTCAGTATGTTTTTTGTAAAGTTGATTTGTGTGTGAGTCACCCCTCTGCCATATATTAATGTGAACAGTACAGCCCTGGGTCCACAGAAACACCAGGCTTGCTACAGAAGCTGTGGTACACCCCCCAGTTTTTAGCAGCTCAGAATGCAAAAACTAACTGCAGAGGACAGTAATTAAATGCAATTCCCGAATCAATGCAAGAAGGGGTAATTTATGCATTAAAGTCAAAGGGACTAGGAAATGTGCTCTTTAAATCTCAATCTCTCTATCTCTTAACAAAATATTGCTCTCTTTTATAAGATGCATTTTCCTAGCAGTTGAAACTCTGCCTCCTGTTCTTGTAAGTTTTGTGTCCTGTCTTTCATAAAATGGGGTAATTTATGCATGAACGTCAAAAGGACTGGGTAAGGTGCTGACAGCAACTCTATCTTCTCTCAATCTCCATGCTTTGTTATAGAGGCAGAAGTAAGTTAATTTTACAAAAAAAAAATGCTGACAAGGCATTTGGAGTTTGGCATAATGCAGTGCTGGCAGAGTGTCTTGGGGAAGGGGAAACACAGTATGTACAATGAGTACTGGTATTTTACCCTTGCATAATTGCTGTGACAGAACTATACTGCACAGTGTGAGTCACTCCTCTTCCCTATAGTGATGTCATCAGGAGCCAGCAGCCCAGCAGCTAAACAGCAAATGCAAGTGCAGCATGGCTCAAAAACAAATCCAAATTATGAAAGGCAGAGTAAACCTTGGCAAAAAATAACAAATGCACACACCCTTTCAGGTCTAGTACTGAGGTGGGAAGGCTCAGGGGCAATATTAGGAAGTATTTTTTCACAGAGAGGGTGGTGGATGCATGCAACCGCCTTCCTGAGGAGGTTGTGGGGTGTAAAACTGTGGGAGAATTCAAGAATGAATGGGACAGACATAAGGCTATTCTTGTGGGGGGATACAAAGAAATAGGCTGTTGGTTAACTAAGATCTGCACCTTATCTAGTAGGTAGGGAAATGGGCAGACTAGGTGGGCCAAGCGGTCCTTATCTGCCATCAAAGTCTATGTTTCTATGTTTCTGTAATGACTACAAGCTGTAACTTTTTTGGTCATCATGAAAGGCGCTCTTTAAAAAAACAATAGTATACTTAATAAACAACTAAGTCAAACTGTTATCTTCCGCTTCCCATTTAAGAGTAAAGTAAAACCATAGGTAAAGTTCTCCTCATAATCTCATAGTTTAATCTTATTGAGACTATTCTATTTGCCAACATTAGGAGGAATGTCACTCTTGGATCACATTAGTGCACTGATTAAGTGAGTTTCTTACCATAAGCTATTATTCCATTTTTGTACAATTATGGGATGCAGTTTGCAGACATATGCTGGCAAACCACCTAACATGTGACTTGATACTTAGTTTCAGTTTTAAAAGGCTTAGAAGCTTGAAAGTTTGAACATATTCTATATAAATGAAACAGTGGACTTTGTTTTCAGAAAAGAATTCAAATATTGTAACAGCATTTGCCATTTAGGTTGTTGAATTCTTAAAGCACTGCATATTTAAAGATAATTTATGATGTTTGCAAAATGGGGTGGTGCCATTGCAGACACCGGGACACATTTATCTGCAAATAAACAGAGCTTTAAAATAATTTATGGCCAAACTGAAAACATAAAGCAAGTAGCTGGCTCAGTTGGTACAAGTCTTACATTTGGGAGCAAAAGGTCCTGGGTTTATGTTCCACACTGGGGGCTTTTGGGCTTATACCCCAACACTGACCAGAAGAGACGTCATCCAATAGCTAAGAAGTTAAATTGAGGTCTCTTCTGCCAATCTTCGATGGTTGTCCAGGTGGTAAACAATCCATAACACATTCAAAATGATAAGAGATCACCATGGTGTCCTGGTAAACAATCTTGTCCAATAAAACAGGCCATAATACAACTGCCCATGACTACGTGAGATGTTGTTGAGCACACAATAGCTAATCTATCTTCCTGCATATCTTGATGCTTTAAAACTGGCATGCAAAACCAAAGAACATTCAGAAATATTTTGCATATCTGGTCCACCATGTGTATAATACTGCATTTGTTCCTACTGAATGCTACTTCATTTGGTTTGAAAATTTGACCAGTTGAGCTATAGGGAATGCAGAATTGGCTAACAGAATTCATGCAGAATGACAATTCTACTTCCAAAATGCTTTCTGGAATTTCATTTTAAAGTCTGCAGAATTTTGAAAAGTGATTCCATGTAAATTGAATAATTTTTCACAGAGTATGGAACAAGAATTTGAGGTTTTTGTATACCATCGATTACTAATCCATGAAAACCACTCTGCTTTTGAAACTGGAATTCCAGCTGATCCAGTGGCATCTAGGGCTAAGGCACTGAGTGTCTTTACTTCTGCCATGCTGCTGAACCATGTTCAGGAAGGCAAATGGGTTGCCGCCAGGGGACAGCTGAGGGGAAGGGCTGGGAGAGGATCGAGTGGCTGCTTGGCTGCTCTCCTCTCCTGCAGTGGGGTGGTAGGCCATCTTGGCTCCTGGCTGCCACCAGATGGAGGACTGGTGGTACTGCATAGGAAAGCCTAGCGAAAGATGAATATCACTGCTGGGAGGGAGTCATGGTCTCAGGATGCATGCAGGTCTCCATGCACATGTGCTTGCCTGTGTATGCCACAGCTGGGCTGGGATGGGGACAAAAAAGGAGGAAATGGAAGGCACAGCAGGCAGTAATGATGCTTGCCTAACTGTGTCTCCATCTTCCACATCACTGCGGCAATGGGTTGGTGGCACAAGATTCAGACATTGGTGGGAAGGACCACCCTCCCTCTCCTGACCCCATCCCGGGGGGGGATCTGTGGGGGTACTTAGCTGTCCAGGTAAACCTGGGAAGATGATGGACAGTGAGGGGTGGTAGAGCAGGAGCTGAAGGTTGCCAAGCCTGCTGTGGTCAGGGGCATAAATAGATTTTGGAAAAACAAAAAGAGTAATTATGAAATTATGCTGACAGAATCCCACAGAATTAGGCAACATTTTCAAGAATTTCATAGCATTCTGTTCTGCTAGAATCTGAAAATTCTGAAAAGCACTGTTGACCAGGTATGGTTGTTGCTGTCCACATGGCAGAAAAGTTCAAAACTTCAAACCATTCTAGTAGGGATTGTGCCTAGTACAAAGGCTTTATTCATCTCAACTTGTGAGACACCACGGTCTGCATTAAACACTGTGGCTCAAAGTAAAAATTATGTTTAACTGAACATAGCCCAAACAGCAGTGTGAGTGAGAGAGAGTGTGCGTGTGTGTGTGTGTGTGTGTGTGTGTGTGTGTGTGTGTTCCAACTACAGTAGAAATGTTAATGCTTCTTGTTCTTACACTACAAAACAATTTGAAGCAAACAACCTAAGAAAGCCTCCCTGGAAGTAATAATAACGATTACATTGCTAGTGAAGTTCTGGCTTTTTTCATCATTGACACATCAACCATGAGGATTCCTGACTGATAGCACTTTCTCCATTGAGAGCCAGAAGTGAGGTGTTACACGTTGTAACATGGGGAAAAGAAAGGGTTGCGTAGGATTGTTCCTACAGCATCAAGTGACTGTTGATTAATTCTCAAGTAATCCATGGTTGCCTGCGAATTAATCAGTAGTAAAGTGCACCGACATATCTGTTCCCCATGTTAGTTTCCTGTCCCAAAACAGTCTTAGCCTGCAATTCACAGTCGACCAACAGATGGCTGTCAAAAAAGAAGATATATGCTTAAGTGAAATTTCTTGTAGTTCCATCATAAGTAGTTTAAAAACATCCATATGAGTATGTAATGTTTCTTTTGTTATTGTTTTACTTGGTCTGCTGGCTCAGAAACACATACCCTTTCAGTAACTACACAGTAATGTGTGACACATGCTTTTCCACATTGCCCGATTTTCCAGAGTGCCTCCATGCCTTTTATTAAATATCTAAAAAAAAATACTTTAACAGTGGAACCTAAAAACAACACAGGCACACACTTTGGACCAATGTCTATCAAACCTGAAAGTTTCAGGTTTTTAAAGTCTCCTATTTTTTTAGTTATTGGGTGGAAAAAAATGTTTAACATTTAAAAAAATGGAGACTTTTGCATTTCTTTGCACCTCTGTAACTTTGCCTCCCCTAAACTGATCTACATGGAATTTAGAGGATCAAGAGTTACTGACACAGAGGCTGGGCTTTCTAAATTTCATGTAAATCAGTTGAAAGGGGGCAAAGTTATTAATGTGCAATGCTGGGTGCAAAAATCATAGATAAAAAAGATGTAAGCCTCAGTGTGCTACCATTTCTCTCTGTCTCTGACATGTTGTTTTTGCCTTTGTAATTCTCCCGGGTCGCTCCTGAAAATAGGCACTTAACTGTCTAGTGTGCTTACCTGGTAAACAAAAGCTAAATAAATAAATAAATTTGTAGGTCGGCAAGGGAATTGCAGCAAGAACTTGATGGATGTGTGCACTGTCCACTAATAATGCCTGAGTTCTGTGCACTGTCCACTAATAATGCCTGAGTTCTTTGCCCTCTGAGGTAAGGATGAATCACTGATGGATGTGTGCACTGTCCACTAATAATGCCTGAGTTCGGTGCCCTTTGAGGTGAGGATGAACCATTGATGCTTGTGTGCACTGTCCAGTAATAATTCCCAAGTTCTGTGTCCTCTGAGGTGAGAATGAATCACCGATGGATGTGTGCACTGCTCTGTGTCCTAGGGGACTGTACAGGGGACATGCAGTTGAGGTCCTCAACCTGGGTTTCAGCAAGGCCTTTGACTCGGTGCCACACGGTAGGTTGACCTGCAAGTTGAAGAGTCTGGGAGCAGGGAGGAAACTGGTCATATGGGTCGAGAACTGGCTGCAGGGTAGACAGCAGAAGGTATTAGTGGGGGGTGGAGGCATCTGAACCCAGGGCAGTAACAAGTGGTGTACCACAGGGCCCGGTGCTGGTACCTGTTCTGTTTAACATTTTCCTAGCCCACATTGCAGTGGGGATTAAGAGCTAGATCAGTCTCTTCATGGATGACACAAAGATTTGTGCCAAGGTAGATGGAGAGGAGGGAGCAAAAGTACTTCAGGAGGATTTGGCAAAACTGGAGGAATGGTCTCACACTTGGCAGCTTGGTTTAAATGCCAAGAAATGCAACCTGATATATTTAGGAGACAAGAACCCAGGACACAGTTACTGGCTGGAGGGTGTCCTGTTAACAAAATCCAAAAGGAGAAGGATCTGGGAGTGCTAGTAACCAGGGAGATGAACCACTCTGCTCAGTGCAGGAAGGCAGCAGCAGCAAAGGCAAACAGGATGCTAGGGTGCATAGCAAGGGGGATTACTTCTAGGAGTGGGGAAGTCATCGTGCCCCTGTATAGGTCCCTGGTGAGACCGCACCTAGAGTACTGTGTGCAATTCTGGCACCCCTACTTGAAAGGGGACATCAAACTACTGGAGGATGTACAGTGCAGGGCAACAAAAATGATCCTGGGGTTGAGTTACAGACCATATGAGCAGAGACTGAGAGAGCTCAATGTGTATACCCTTGAGGAAAGAAGGACGAGAGAAGATATGATTGAGACCTTCAAGTACCCGAAGGGTTTAAACAGAGTAGACACCAGGTGTATGTTCAGTCTGAAGGGTGGAAGGGAAACCAGGGGACACTCAATGAAGTTGGAAGGGGGCAGGTTCAAGAGGGAACTGAGGAGGCACTATTTCACAGCCAATTCTGGCACCCCTACTTAAAAAGGGACATCAAACTACTGGAAGGGGTACAGCGCAGGGTGACAAAAATTATCCTGGAGTTGGGGGGGACAGACCATATGAGAAGAGACTGAGAGTGCTCAATATGTATACCCTGGAGGAAAGAAGGGAGAAAGCGGATATGAATGAGTCTTTCAAGTACCTGAATGGTTTAAACAGAGTAGACACTAGGTGTATGTTCAATCTGAAGGGTGGAAGGGAAACCAGGGAGCACTCTATGAAGTTGGAAGGAGGCAGGTTCAAGAGGGAACTGAGGAGGCACTATTTCACAGGAAGGGCGGTGGCAGGATGGAATGCTCTGACAGAGGAAGTCGTATCGCTGCAGAGTGTTGGAGGCTTCAAGAGAGTATGGGACAGATTCAAGGGGAGGGTACAAACCAGGAGGCGGCACGAGATCAGGGAGGGCATATGGGGGGGCAGCTACAGTGTAAAGAAGTGCTGCACACTTGGGCAGATTAGATAGACCAAATGGCTTGTATCTGCTGGCCAGTTTTGTATGTTCATATGTCCTATGAGGTGAGGATGAAAAGTGAGGTGTTACAATGTGATACACACAGATAACAGTGCTCCAAGGCATAGGTCACAGGAGAAAGTAGAATAAAATCAGTCAAAGAGATCTGAAGTAGTATAGACTTGCATGCAAGTCCTAGATTCTATTTTAATGGAAGTGTTAAAGGAATATTTAATTACCTGTATTTGCACTGTGGATTGTGCATCAATACATTGTTTGTGTAGATAATTCAACAGATGTGTCCTCTTACTTCAAAGGAGAGCATACATGCTGATTTCAAGCAGCAGTGCACAGCTGCATTGTTAACATTACACACTGTAAGTTAATACAATTATTTATCTTCATTACATACATGGATAGTCTTAATATATCAAAATAATGTTTTCTTTATCCAGTTATTCATGTGAAAAATATGGCACTAACATCTGTCTTCCAAGCTGCCCAGCTACAGCTTTTGAGTTACTGTGATGTTGCCTGTACATGAAAACCATCAGCTCAAGAACCGGTCAGCTGTTTTTATGGATGTGTACCTCTGTGGTAACAGAGAAGTTCATTTAGGGCAGCTGGAAGGATAAATTCTGGAGGGCTGCTTGTTGCTAAATAAATATTTAATTAGCCTGAAATATTATTTTATTAGAACCCCTCTATATATAAAATGAGGATATTATTTTAGTCATTTTGGTTTTAATTGCCTGTTTCCATTGCTGGTTTTAATTACAAACATGCAAACATACAAAAATAGCCAGCAGAAGAACGCCTTCTTGTCTGGCTAGTCTGCTTGATTTGTAGAACCCCTTCTCTGCAACTACTGTGGGCTCTGCAATAATTCCTATAGGTTTTATATATTTTTTCAATTGATTTGAATATATAAAGTGCAAAATGACAGTGAAATACTTAGGTATATTTATTTTCTCTTTTGACCACTTGACTCTGGTCTGGACAAGTTGCAGGGCAGCTTGGCTCCCACAACTCAGTCAGGGGCTAGTGAAGCACCTCTGTTTTAAAGAGATGTCTTGGCCTTTATAAATGTAACATTTGTTACCAGAACAGCCATTAATATCTCATTTTCTTGTTTTTATCCTATTTTGCCTTAAAATTGCAATGTTATAATGAACAAACTTTTCTAGAGGATGCCGGGACAAAGATAAATACCTGGGGTTGGATTTTCAAAACGGGCTATTTTCGGCACCCATGTGGGAAAAGCTTGTGGGTCCACAAGTTTTTTTTTACATGCACCATATTTTCAATCGTGGAGCTGTTTGTGACTGGCTTCATGATTTACAGCAGCTTGCAGCCATTTTTTGGTGCTGGTACACCAAAATGTTACACCTGGGCGGCGGACCAGATGTAAAGAGCCTCCACTGCTGCACCAGCCACCCAAGCAGTGATTAAGACTTGACACCAGTGCAAATAATTTTTTCCACACCAGCAGCAGCAGAGAGGGACTTAGTCCCACAACAGCCAAAAATTCATCCCCAGGAATGGATTTTCTGAAAGTTAAAAATAATTCCTTTGAAGTTGAAAATAGGGAGGTGTCCCTCCCTGAACAAAATAAGGAAAATGTATTTAAACTATGAATGTTTCTATTTCATATCAGCCTCCAGCTTGGAGCTGGTGGAACTCACTAGAAGAAGGACAGCTGATTGCATAGGACTCTGGTAGCCAAAAGGGCTATTATTCAGTCAGGGTTAGCTACATATTTTAAAATTTAGTCTTCTCATTCTGTGTTTTTCATTGATAGCATTTTCTGTTTACGTATCGTTTTATGTTGTCATTTTGGTGTACTGAGTGTTATTCTTGTACTGTATATACTGCCCTATTCCTGTTCTGAGAACAGGCTTGCACAATTTTGTAATTATCATTAAAATATTTAAAACCTCTACATGACTCTGTTTTATTTAAGTGAATGGAAACACAGAAACATGGCATTTGTTGGCAGAAAAGAACTGGTAAGCCCATCTAGTCTGCCCTTTTTTTTATACTGTTACTACACCCTGGTGTGCCTCCCACCTCCCGTTCCTCTACTTATTATGTCTATGTGCCTATCCCATGCCTGCTCGAAGCTCCCCACTATCTTCACCCCGTCGCTTCTTCTGGCAGTCTGTCTCAGGCATCCACCACCCTTTCTGTGAAGAAGTATTTCCTCACATCCCTCTGAAACTCCCCTCCAAGCTTCATTGCATGCCCCCATGTTCTGGTGCTCCTCTTCCTCTGAAAGAGACTCCCCTCCTGCACATTGTTCACCCGTGTGAGGTACTTATAGGTTTTAATCATATCCCCTCTCACTCACCTCTCCTCTCCTCTCCTCCAGGGAGTACATGTTGAGCTAATGCAGCCTCTCCTCATGTAGTTTCTTATGCAATCACCAGACCATTGTGGTATCCCTTCTGTGGACAACCTTCACCCTGTCAATGTCAGAGGTGCAGCCTTCAGAACTGGACACAGTACTCCAGGCAGGGTCTCACTAGCAAGAGACACAGTGGTAACCTCACCTCCCTTCTTCTGCTAGAAATACCCCTCCCTATGCTCCCCAGCATCCCACTGGCCTTGCCTACTGCCTTGTCACACTGCCCTGCCACCTTGAGATTTTCAGATATGATTTCCCCAAGGTCCCTCTCTTGCTTGGTGACTGTACGTACCCCCCCCCATCTTATATACAGCTCCCAGGATTCCTCACCCCAGGTACATGACTTTGCACTTCTTGGCACTGAAACCCAGCTGCCATACCCTAGACCACTCCTCTGATTTCTCCAGTTCCCTTTCATTCTCTCCACTCATTCCTGGGTGTCTACCCTGTTGCAGATTTTTGTGTCATGCACAAAGAAACACACTTCCCCCTTCAGTTCCTCAGGAATGTCACTTATGAAGACAATGAAGAGGGCAGGCTCCAGCACCAATCCCTGTGGCACTCCACTGGTCACTCTCCAAGTGACTGCCATTTACCACCACCCTCTGCCTCCTAACCTCCAACCAGTTTGATACCCAGTCTACCACCTTCTCCCCAACCCCAAGGTTGCTAAGTTTCTTTACCAGTCTCCTGGGTGGCATAGTGTCAAAGACCTTACTGAAGTCCAGATAGGCCACATCCACTGCCTTCTCCTGCTCCACCTCCCTCGTCACCTAATCAAAGAAATGTATAAGATTTGTTTGACATGACCTCCTCCCTGTGAAACCATGCTACTGATGGTCCTACAGCATGTTTGCCTCTAGGTGCTCCATCAGCATCTCCTTCAGTGTGGTGTCCATTAATTTCCCCACCACTGATGTGAGACTGACTGGCCTGTACTTGCTAACCTCCTCCCTGCTGCTGCTTTTGTGCAGAGGGACCACATTAGCCATCCTCCAGTCCTCTGAAACTACCCCATCTACAATAATGTACTTAATATTGTTGCCAGAGAGATAACTAGCACTGTGCTTAGTTCTTTTAGTACCCTTGGGTGAATCCCATCTGCCTCCATAACCTTGTTTTCCTTTAGGGCTTCCAATCCCCTTCAGATTCTCCCCTCCAAAAATAGACATGTGTCCACTCACCTCCCCTCACCCCCACCCAAGCCTGCTAACACATGTTGGTCCATGCCCTACTCTTCCACTGTGAAGACCAAGCAGATGTACTCATTCAAAATTTTAACTTTTTCCTGCTCTTCTGCACCCCCTCATTCTCCTGTTCCTAACTATCCAACCCCTTGCTTTCCTCTTTTCACTCACTTGCCTGAAGAAAGTCTTAGCCCTTTTTTTGACTTCCTTTGTGATCTGCTCCTCTGTTTGTGCCTTCACTGCCTTCACCCTCCTTCCTGCCTACCTTTGTTTATCTAGACATATCTCCCTGTTCCTCTCTGCCTTGGTCTTGTTGCACTTCCTAAAAGCTGTTTTTTCCTCCCTTACTACCATAGCCATCTCCTATGAGAACCATAGTGGCCTCTTCTTCCTACTAGCCTTGCTTACATCCTTCAAACAGCTTGCCATTATTTTATTTTTATTTATTTAGTTTTTGTTGACCGGGTAAGTGCACTAGCCAACAAGTGACTATTTTCCGGCACGACCCGGGAGGTACAGTTACAGAGCACAGTGATACATAAGAGATTACACAAAGCAGGATACATTTGCAGGATACATAAGAAATTACACAGAGCAGGATACATTTGCAAAGGACAAAGTCACACAGTGTAGTCAAGCATAGCAATATGGATAAAATTACATGTATTCAGTTGTTGTGAACTAGGGGGAGAGGTGGTTGGGGACAGGTGTAAGGGTAGGGCAGGAGAGACGGAGACCGGGGGTGGTAGGGCGAATAGCAAAAAAAAAAAAAAGGGGGAGGACAGGAGGGAGGTTAAGGCGCCAGGTGCGCATTAGCGGGAGAAGGTTACCACCTGTGGCCGGGACGGTGGAACTGGGAGTCGGCAAGAGAGACGGAGGAAGGTCGGGAACAGGACAGTGAAGCTATGGGTGCAAAAACAGGGAGGGTGAGAGGGTGATGTGCAGGGAGGGCAGTGGGGGGACTCGGTGCAAGGGTGAGGAGGATTTGAACTAAAGGAATGGGGAGGGAAGGGTAGGAGTAGGAAGGGCAGGGTATAGGGGAAAGGGATGAAGGGCACGAACAGATAGGGAAATGAGTGGGGGTGGGAGATAAGTGCACCTAGTAAGGCGCAGCAGAACAGAAGAGGAGGAGGACAAGAGGCAAGGTGGTGAAAAGCGGCATAGGCGGGTAAAGTAGTAACCTGCGCCGAGCCGGTGGAACTACGAGACGGCAGGAGAGAGAGGGGAGTCACGGCCGGGCGCAAACTGGTGGGAGGCGGGATAAAATAGGAGAGGGGAAGGGGTGAGGACTGAGCATAGGGAGAAGAGGGAAGAATAAAGAAGGAGGGGAAAGCTGGCAGGGAGAGGGGCAGAAAGGTGAAAGAAAGGTAGGAAGGGTGGCGGCAAGTTATGGCATTAGCGGTACAAGGTAGCAACCTGTTACCGGGCCGGTGGAACCGAAAGACGGCAGAGAGGGGAGTGGAGGTCGATTGAGGGGGAGGTGGCAAAGAGCAGGAGAGGGAGGGGCAGGAAAGGGAGGGGTAATGACAGGGGTACTGGAGAAATGGCTAAGTGGGAAGGGAAGAGTGCGGGGCTGGGAAAGTAGGTGTTACAGGAACAGAGGGTGCAGGTTAAGGAATGAAGGTGGGGGAAGACAGCTCAGGAGCGAGGGCAAGCTAAGTGACTAGGCAGTAATTAGAGAGCTTTACAATTGGCATCAGAACAACAATGTTATACAGTATCAACAACCATGAAACATAAAAGCAAAAAACAACCAAGAATAAAAAAAGCGCAAGTGCCTATAATACATAATAGGGGAGGGGAGGAGAACAGGTTAGGAGCATGGGATTCAAGAGGGATCAAAACAAACACATTTGTCCATCGAGGTGAGGAAAGCTCTGAGATTGTGCTTAAATGCATCGTGAGAAGGAGCATTTCTTAGTCCCTGGAGCAGCAAGTTCCAAAAGTGAGGGGCAGCATAACTGAAGGCTCCTGAGCCCTTTTTTGTGCAGCAGAGAGGAATATTCAGTAAGGACTTGTCAGAGGATCTAAGGTCTTGTGAAGGTATAACCGGTTGGAGTAGTTTTGAGAGCTCAGCTGGCTTTGATGCTCTGATGATGGTGTCCGGAAGGTTGCAGAGGTAATATTGCCTGGTGGAGGAGGGAGATAGCCAGCCTAGGTCTTTGTATAGCTGACAATGGTGCTTCAGGCGTGGTGCTTTAGCCACATACCTGCAAACATTGTTGAAGGTGGTATCCCATTGGTGCAGAGCAGTTTTGCTGGCCATGGTTAGGATGGGAGCACCGTGGGTGAGGGTTGGTAACAGGATTCCTCTAGCAATTGCCAGTTTAGCGGCAGGGTAAGCAGGTAGTTAGTCCTGTAAGCAGCCCCTAGCTTACAATTGACAGATTTACAAGTTTCCTGGATGTGCAGCTTTAGGTCAAGATTTTGGTCAAGGTGAATGCCCAAGTAGTGAAAAGAGCTAACAGACTCCAGAGGGTTACCATTAATGTCAGGCACAGAGAGAGAAGAAGAGCAGGTTCTTAATTTGTGTGGGGATCCAAATAGCATGGCTTTAGTTTTATTGGAGTTAAGGACAAGGCGTTGGGTGTGTATCCAGCGCAGCACCAAGCGGAAGTCTGTGGTAAGGGCAGCATCCAGGTTGGTGATATTGTCAGAGTGGGCATAGATGACCAGGTCATCAGCATAAAGTAGTGAGTGGCCAGAGGTTACTACATCAGGAGATTGTTTACAAATAGTGAAGAGGAGAGGACCGAGGATGGAGCCCTGAGGCGCCAATATTGATAACAGCACTGTCAGAGATCGCGGAGTTGAATTTCACTGCTTGAGTCCTGTTGGCAAGGTAGCTGCTGAACCAGGTAGTGACAGGGTGGGAGAAGCCCAGATTTCTGAGGGAGGCAAGTAGTAAAGGATGGTCAACAAGGTCGAATGCTTTAGTGAGGTCGATGAAAACAGCCCCTGTTAGCTTCCCTTTGTCCATGTTGGTAAGAATGTCAGAGGAGAATTTTGCTAGTGCAGTCATGGTGCTGTGGTGTTTTCTAAAGCCGTGCTGTGCTGTATTGAGTAAGTTGGAGTTTTCAACGAATTTGGTTACTTGAATAGAGACTAATTTCTCAAGGATCTTGCTAAGGACTGATAGTATAGCAATTGGTCCGTAGTTGGTCGTGTCATTTTTGCTGCCTTTTTTAAACACGGGAGTAATTCTGGCGGCCTTCCAGATTTCAGGGACAAAGCCTTTGGAGAGGGATAGGGTGAAGATTCTAGCTATAGGTCCAGATATGAGGTGAGCAGCCATCTTTAATAGACATTACTTTAATTATTCCCTCCTTGATCTTTTTCCATTGTGCCTCCACTCCCCCCTCCTGCCATCCCCCCTTCAATGTATTTACTGAGGCAGTCTACAGGTAACAATTTATTGACAGATCCATGCCTACTTCCTGAAGGCACAATATCAAGAAAACCTCATCACACTAGTGAAAAGGGTCAGAGTGTTTTAAGCACCTAGTTGTTCCTAGACTCCAGCCTGTTACTGACAAAGGGAATCTGTAATCTGGGTCTGTTGATTCAACAGTCCCAAGGGTGCTTGTCCCTGTGCAAGCATGTATGAAAGATGTTACAGGTCAGAAATAGGCTAAGTTGTGATAAATTCTGAAAATTATTTTGAAATAGATTTTGCTATATACAGTAGTTCTAAACTGAAAAAACATTATACAGTAATCTGAGCATACAATAACTGTCCTATTATATCACTGTCACATGGGAAAGAAGACATTGTAGAAACAAGAAGAGCCATAAAAAATGTGAACATGGAGGTCTCCAGGGGCCATAAAACTAGCAGATTAATTAAAAAAAAATCCATAGACAAAGGTAAGAACACACTAGACTACACCTGCCAATCAAAACACTCTGCACTACATATTTTTTTTTTGTAAATTCTGACTTTAGTTCCCCTTTAAAATAATCTAAAACAGATAAGCTGTAAGGTTATAATGTTGTGTGTTTATGTGAGAAAGCACCATGTTATTCTTCCTGGTTACCACTAGCCAGTGAAAGACTGCTGCTTCTTCAAAAAATAAACCAGAGGTAGGAAAGTATGGTCAGGTGCATTCTGTTAGCCCCCATGACTACCGAGATGTAGAAACAACATCGGTTTACTTTCAGTTTGAAGTGTATTACATAGCAATTTTAAGGTCAGAATGTATTCTTGAGCCAGCATGTCTGCCTCCTGCTTCATAAACAAGTATGAATAAGTATGTTGTGCAACCATGTACTAATTTAAATTGTCTCCCTATACACTATGTACTTTTAATTTCTGTTATGGATCACTCAACTACTGTTAACCAGTCATCTTCTCAGAACAATACTCATGAAAAATACTCATAACCACAACAGTGCTTTCCATGCTGTCATGGAGAGCTATTTGCTACATGCTGCACATTAATTTACAGGAATGTCCACAGCAGCTGTAGCTTGCAAAGGCACTACGGTTTCCATGGCAATGAGACTGTACTGTACTCCCATCTAGGTGTGGCCAAAGTCTTTAAAATTTGTTACATGTAGTGCTACATGAGGTACAGCTGTTTACATGGCCTTTTGTATAACTAAATGCAAACTCTGCCAGGCTAAAATTACACAAAGTGACAGTTTGCCTGTGAAGTTTCATTAACTACAATAAGCGGTACTTCGCTCATGCAGTATTATTTTATTTTATTTATTGAAATGTTTCACCAGGAAGGCACGCTGAGCAACAAGTTGCTTTCGTCTCGAGTGTGACCTGGGGGGTAGGGGAACATGAGGATAGTATACAGAGATTTGGTACACAGTATAGATACAAATTTGATTAAATTCAATAAAGTGAGCAGACTATACAGAAGTACTGAAAAGGAGGCATGCTAACAGGTATGAACTTGATGGATACAATGCTAATAGTCTTGAACTAGATAGATACAACAGCACAGATATCTTTGGCAAACACTTGGTGGGACATAGCTTTGTAGTTAGAAAATGGCTGGATAGAATACAAGGGGGTTGAACTAGGTCAAGATTGTAAGGAGAGACACAGAGAAAACAAAATTTGCAAGGTGTAACAAAAGTGCAAGGTTGACTATAAGTGCATTAGAGATTAGGGGGTAGCCAATAACTATGGCTAGGAAGGAGGTGGAGAAAGGTGGATGGGAGGGGGCATATAGGCAGAGAGCAGGGGTGTGGAAATGGGGGATTTGGAGGAGGAGAAGGCAAGGGGTGGAGGAGAAGGGTCTGCCAGGGCCTGACCCCTCCAGAATGCTGGGAACCCTGCCTGCACCAGGTGGAGGTCAAGCACAAACAGGAGGGAAGCAAGTTGTAGGCAGTGGGAGTTTGAGTACGTCAGGAAAGAAGAGAGGGGGAAGAGAAGGGTCTGCCAGGACCTGGCCCCTCCAGTATACTATGGACCCTGCCTGCACAAGGCAGAGTTAGAGTACAACAGGAGGGAAGGAAGTAGTAAGCAGCAGAGGTACAGCACGACTCCATTAAGTGTAACTTCGCAGAGTCTGTGTGCCCTTTAGAAAACAATGCCCCCTATCCCACACTCTGTAGAACCCCAGAACCCACTCTCCACCACCCCAGACCCAGGACGTTTATGTAGTAGCTAATTGCTACATCTTTGCCCGCCCCCCACCTGCTCAACACTTTGTACCCCCTCCCTCCTGCCCCACAGGAAGATTCATTTAAAATTAATATAATAATAACCCCCTTCCCAGCCCAACCACTCAGCAGCTACTTTCAGTGTGCCTAACAGTTACCATGTATTGAACCAAAAAGTAAAATGTTTGAACATTTTTTTTCATTTCCTTTTGGTAATGGTCTGAGGAGGTTAAGAAAGGCTTAAACAGACAAGAATAGGGAGCAAAAGGGTACCAGAGGACAAAAAAAACAAACCTTTACTTGTTCTGGCAGTAACTATGGTACTTCCGTAGGTCACAGCTTTAAGTAAATAATGAGGTAAAAAAATCCTAATTGCAAAGAAAATGGTGTTATCACCAGTACCTGATCTGTCGAGGCAAAGGGTTGATGTGTGTTCTGTGAGGTAAGTGTATGCTAATAAAGTAATCTTGTACTCCTATATCATTACCTATGCAATATGTGTACAGTTGACCTGTTGATGGTGATTGCAAACAACCTGGAAGTGCTTGGCTCTGTGATATCAGTAGTCAGAGTGTGTTGGAGACGATAACGTTGAAACTAAACTGGAATGGTGCTTGTCAGGAACCACTAAAGGTAAGACCTTGCTGTGTCTGTACATGCATGACCAAACAGTATGTACTATATATGTGTCTAATAAAGTCAGCAAAATAGTAAGCATGTAAATATAAAAGTTTTAAGCATGCTGTCTGAGTGGGATGTATGAAGGAGTGTAATCAGCTTTGTAGGATATAATTGTCTGTTGACTGTGCCAATGTGCATAATATAGGTATTATTTCTGTTTGTCAGGTACTAAAAAATTTTACATTTTGGTTTAAAAGTAAACAATGCCTATATTCTGTCCCCCATCTCCCACATATACTGCCAGTAGTGAGAGCAGAACATATATAGAATACAAGGCTGTATTTCCATTGAGTGTTTGAGATGACATCATAGGGACCTTGAGAGCAAAGCTTGAGGGTCCATGTTGTCATCTCAAACCCGAGATGGTAAAACTGTCTTGCTGTGTAAGGTTAGCCTTATATGAGTGCCTTATATAGTATAAGGCTGCTCCTACAAAAAAGAAAGCCAGAACACTCGATTTGCTCTTCAAAAAAAAAAAAAAAACTTGGTTCGAGTCATTCATAAAAACTGTATTGAACACATTTCATTAAACGTTGTAACTAATGTCACTAAACAAGGGTAGATTTTTTAAAGGATATTCCTGGGTTTTTGTTGTCTTCATCTGTTTGCAGGTTTACACGTCCACTTTCTAGGATTACAGAGAGAGAGAACGTGTTCAGAAACTGCTCTTCAACTGCTCGTCTATTTGATACTTAAGCAATAAGGCTTGACAGAGGGTGTGTTATGGTGGGATAATGGCCCACCTCTAGTGGGTTGTAGCATGAGGCATAGCCAAGGGCTTCCACCACCCGAGAAGGGCCGTTAGCCCACCATAACACACACCCTGGAGTGCCTTATTGCGATTATGAAATGGGTAATTTTTTGAAAATTTATTGAATTTTTAAACATAATACTTTCAGCTGAACTGTTGTGCTGGGATAACAGCCCAGCTGAAAGCAGCTCTCATCCAATCAGAATTCAGCATTCTTTCTACCCATTTCATAATCGCTACCATCACCCCCCCCCCCACCACCACCAACCTGGTTGTCTTTTACATGGGATGATTTTTACATTTGGTAAAAAACAGATGTAGAAAAAAGGCATTATACAGCTCTGATTCATTCATTTATGGAAAATGTCTGTAATCGGTGTCACAGTTTATGGGATGCTTGAGCTGTCAGTGGATGTGCACATGTTTTAAAGGCAGGGACAGTTGTTGTAGTATCACTCTGCTGTCAAAACAATACTACAACTTTGCATGACCTTTGAACTGTATTACAACAACTTTCTGAAAAGCATAGCATTGAAATCCATCCATAATCAAGGGCAACCATGTACTATATATAGAATAGTATATGGGCAACCACGTACTATAACTGTATCTTGATTCTTTCACATTGCACTTATGCCATATTGAATTGCCTTGCACCTTTTATTTTTAGCTTACTCTTGGGTTGCTTTTGTCTACCTGTCTGAACATCATGACTGCCCAACTGTACTGTACTGTATTTTATTTTTATTTTTATTACTCTTGCACCTTACTGTATTTTATTTTCTCTTGCATCCTTTTTATTGTGTACCCCCCCCACACACACAGATGCATCTTGAAATGAGCTGTTATCAGCTCAGTACTGTATGTCTTTCCTAGTAAAACTTTTGAGATATATAAGTAAACAATCATAAGGAGTCAGAAATTATACTTCTAGATACTGCATCTCAGCTAGGCTACCCTGGGTTCAAATTGGGGCCCCACTGAAAATGAGATGCTGTTTCTCAAACCTAGGTGAAAGCAGGACTCCACTAAAAATGAGATTTCACATTTCAGCTGGGCTATCTTAAAAAACTGCTGTTGCTTCAAGGAAAACTTTGAAGAATGTGATATGTAGGTACTGTACAATGCAGCTTGTATTCCATACATATTTGCTATAGCTTTCTCCTTCCCTTTATTTATTGCAGTGTAAATGTGCCTGAATTCATTATTTTTTTCCATTAAAGGTCATCTGTCACTATACTGTAGCTCATACCCTACTTAGAGAAGCGGCACTAGTTAACAAAAAATTAAATAGTTTAGTTGGCAGTTAGGGCAAACCAAAACGTCAATATACAGTATCTGATCTGCTTTTTGCTTTATGTAATTCCTGAGGCAAGACAGAGGATTTTCAAGTTCCTAAAAGTTACTGGTCCTGTGCCAGGTCCATCATCATAAAGGTAATCAGATCAGGGTGGTGCTGTGCTGCTGGCCATCAGAAAAGATGTGTTGACAACACCCTGACATATTTGCATTGTAAATACAATGGGTGCAGTTAGTGTGCAATCTCTGAGAAGAAGATTTTTTTAAGCTGCTGGTGTCTGCCACCTTTATTGTAGATCCAGACTAATTACAAATGTTGTAATTAAACATGATCTTAAACATTTTATTTTAGTATTTGGTAACCGGGTAAGGCCCACTAGGTGCAAGTGCCTGTTTTCAGGGGTAACCTGGGAGCACTAGGGAGGTTAAGTGACTTGCTCAGAGTCGCACAGTATGCAAGTGGAGGTTGCGGGAATCAAACCTAGGTCTGCTGGATGTACTAAGCTCATTCACAGTGCATTACTCTAACCTTTAGACTATACTGCCAGACCATAATAAAAATTGCCCAGTAAAAATAGCTGATTGAATTTGAAATACTTGAATGAAGAATCTAAGATAATCAGAAATACATTACTGCTAAAACAGGCAGTATGATATTTTTTGCCAGCTACGTAGTACTGCTGCTTTAAAGTCATAATCTTCTGTTATGACAGCACACTTGGTTGTTATGGGAGTATCAGTGAACTCACAAGCAGTGCATTATGACCTTAGGTAGGGAATAGGCAACAGGAACGGATAAACTGTTCTAAAGCAAAGATCCCAATTTCATGCAAAAGACAACAGGAATAAGGTTCCTTGTCATAACAGCAATTGCAGAATAGCGGTCGCTGTTACAATGAGTTTACATTGCTGAAAATGAATTTTGGCAATGCACACTCATAGTGAGGGCCAAAACAGTGCCCTGAGACCTATGGGTCTTATTTTTAATGCAGGGGACTGTGCCCCCCCACACCCCCACACACCCCCATGGGGGGTTTTGCCCTCCAGCACCCCCCTACTTATGGATTCTCAACTCCAGGGGAGTACATGTCGGGGAGGGTGAAAAACTTGAAAAAATTAAAGCCACCCACCGGGGAGAAAAAAACATGCTGCACTGGACCCAAACCAGCATCCTTTATTTATTTATTTTATTTATTTTATTTAGCTTTTGTTGACCGGGTAAGTGCACTAGACAAATCCTGCCTATTTTCAGGCACGACCCGGGGGAGGGGGATACAGATGAATGCCAACTGATCTTGAACCAGATTAAGCTGTTGGTGGTATTTTTTTTAGTGAATGAGGGAAATTTGGCCAGGACACCGGGGAAATTCCCCTACTCTTTTCGATAAGTGCCATGGGATCTTTAACATCCACCTGAACTACCACCAATCCAGGCAGATGGGACCTCGGTTTAACGTCTCATCCGAAAGACGGAAATCCTGTGCCTACCAGCCTACCACCCTCCCCACCATGCTAGCAGACCAGCTCAGCAGCTGCCCGCCACACCCCCCTCCCACAAACCATCCCTCCCCTGCCTCTCCCCCCCATGTGTCTGTGTGCACACGTATACCCGTGTACTTCTTGTCGCAGTATTTCACTCACCCCAGTATCCGATCACCCCCCTGCTTGGTAGCCATGAACACAGGTGCCATAATTGAGTCACTGTTTTTGTAGGCACCCAATTTTGGTCGCTTTGTTCACTGGATACCCATAAATAAATAATGTAGAGGGTAAATACAAAGCTAATGTGTAATACAAGCAGAATTTAATTTAAATTTTATCTTTTGTTCAAGTTCTCCTGAAGGCATTGGCTCCTCGTTGAGTAAATACAACATAGAAATAGGCAAAAGCAGGACCATCAAAAATGGGCACAAGCAAGACACCACTAACACTAAGATACTGTATAGCATGTCAGCTGAGATGCCCTTGGTGAATACTGTACCATGTAGCAATAGGTAAAAGTGGGACCCCACAAAAATCAAGATACTGCATCTCACCTACGTAAATAATTCTAATAATGGTCAAAAACAGGACCCCACCAAAAACAATATGCTGCATCTCATCTCATCTGGGCTGGGATATCCTCAGTAAATACAGTATACAAATGGGAAAAAGTAGGGTCCTACTAAAAATGAAATGTTCCATCTCAGTTGAGCTGTCCAGAGCAAATAAAGCTTTAAAATGGGTAAAAGTGGGTTACCGCTGCAAACAAACATTTTTGCATCTCAGCTGGGCTAACTTGGGCAAGTAGTACAAAATGTGCAAAAAGGAAGACTCCACTGAAAATAAGATGTTTCATTTCAGCTGGGCTATCTTAAGTAAACCCAATATAGTGTAATAAGATGTGGGTGGTGCCACTAAGGCTGGTCTTGCTATTTTTTTATGCTGTTATCATTGTTTATTTTTGTACCAAGCCTTACTGTCTCACCAGTCTCACTGTTATAACTGTAGTTATATGAGGACTACATCCAATGTCAGTTTTACAGATTCTTTGTATCCAGTGCCCATGGGGAGGATTTTGCTGCAGCAGCACTGCTCTTCAGTAATGATCCAAGCACTGTACACAGTGATGCAGTTTCACCCAACACCAGGCAATTAGTTTCATACCCCAAGCACCAAACTCATTTTCAGCCCCCCTGTATATTACTGTGTTTGTTTTTTCTTTGTAATTCTTTGATGGTCTGGGTTGGACACCACACCCATCGGGTTGTTTTTTGGGGGGGAGGGACACATTTGTTTTTATTCCTTGACATGCTGGGTTGGACACTGGACCTGTCAGATGGTTTGGGGAAAGGGCCAGATGTTTTTTATTCCCTGATGGGTTAGGACGGACATCAGACCTATTATGTAGTTTGGGTGAGGGAGGCAGATTTGTTTTATTCCCTGAGAGGTTGGGCTGAGCTTGAGATTCATCAGGTTGTTGAGGGGATGGGGACAGGTTTTTTTTTTGGCCTCCTGGTAGGCCTGTGCCCCCCATCTGGAATAACCCCCCAGCCCCATCACCTGGCATCTCAGGAAGTTATCTTCCTCCCCCATCTTCCTTCATGGCTTACCCCTATGCTGGGGTGTGGCAGGGGCCCCAACTACCATTTTCCAAGGGGTTGGTTATGGGGAAAGCTGCCATGTTGCCAGTGTGAGGCCTATGAGGGCCAGTCAATCATTGTGGTCCTGGCCTACCACTTGTTTCCTCCATTTTTGTCCCTGCTACTAAGACAAAGGCCTGGGGAGTGACACACACACACACACACACACACACAAGCATGGTACGCATCATGTGCCGGTGTCTCCCCACCCGCCAAGCCACTCCAATGAAAACTGCCACCTGTGGCCACCTGGGTGGAAGTCTAGCACCGGAGCAGGCTGCCCTCCCTTCCCAGAGGATGCGATGCTTACAAGTAATGCATTTGCTACATGTGAAACAACCTAAGGGGGGGTGTTGGGTGGCTTTTGTGAGCCAAGGAAGACTTAAACATACTGCTCGTGACCAGATCACCAATATTAGGTCCCTGTATGGAAGAGATAAGGGGTCTGATTGGGTTTGATGAATGCAATATGTCTCAAGGCTGGGGCATCAATAGTAGTTCCAATATGTATGAATGACTGAAACTACTGGCTGAGAAAATTGACTAAATTAGTGATAAAAGTAAACCTGTCACATGTTGGAATAGTTTTATTTTTCATTTTTAATAGACTCCTTCTGTCAGAATTTCTTGCCCTAGTAATAACCTCTTCTATGGCTTAGGTATGATAAGCACTGGCCCAAAACTGTTTGGCACAATTCTGTCCTAAATGAATAAACTGATCCACTGGTATGACTTGTTTTAAGTGCTGCAGATAGGCACTTTGAGCATGTAGTAGAAGTGTGTTGCCTGAAGAAAGCTTTTGTAACATCCCAAAAATATTTTCTCTCTCCTGGTTTCAAGTTGAATAGAATATAAAAAAAAATCATCTGTTTAACACTTATTAAATGGTTGAAAGTAAGTTTAATGTTGTTGTCCAAAAATTCTACTTAGCTGCTGAGATAGCTTCCTCTTACCAGATGACAAGTATATCATCAATGTACTTACCACAGAAAAATATCTTTAAAATTATCAACTAATATATTTTTAATATCTTCAATTTAAGCCAGTATAAAACAACAATTGTCTTTGTTTTGATTGAAAAGTATTTGTACAAATGTACTTTCAGAGATAGCTAGGTTTTACACTGGACATATGACAACATAGGCTACAAGCTGTGTAGAACAATTAATGAATTGCCCAATTTTAATCTGTTTACTATTGTATGGAGCAGTGAAAGTACATGCTTGAGCCAAGGCAGATTTGAACATACTGCTCATGACCAGGTCACCAATATTAGATCCCCATCTGTAAATGATAAGGGGTTTTATGAATGCAGTATCTCCCAAGGCTGGGTCACCCACCAATATGTCCCAATACTTATGAATGATTGGAAACATTAGGCTGAAACAAATGATTAAATTCAGTGACAAAAGTAAACCTGTTACATGTTGGTATAGTTTTTTTTTGTTTGTTTGTTTCAATTGATTCCTTCTGCCTGAATTTCTTGCCCTATTATTAGCCTCCTCTATGGCTTTTGTATGATAACCCCTGGTCAAAAACAGTTTCTTTAAATGTTGGGCATGTAATTCAAAAATTTCAGTGGAACAAGTCTGTCTTAAATGAATAAACTGCCCCACTGGGGAGACTTATTTCAAGTGCTGCAGATGGACACTTGAGCATGTTGTAGTGCATTGCCTGAAGCAAGCTTTCTGTAACATTCTGAAATTATTTTCTCTCTTGGTTTGTGCTGAATAGAATATCCAAAAAATTCATCAGTTTAGCACTTATTGAATGGGTAAAATTAAGATTTATGTTGTTGTTGTTCAAAAATTCTACAAAGTTGGCTGTTGAGATGGCAGTCCCTTCCCAGATGACAAGTATATCATCAATGTACCTGCTCCAGAAAAATATATTTAAAATTATTAACCAATACCTTTTTAATATCTGTAATTTCAGCTGATATGGAATGATCATCATCTTCAATTTGAGCAAAAGTTTTTTAAAAAAATGTACTTTCATTGATAGATAGGGCATCCTCCCACCTAGTCTTATACAGGACACATGACAGCATAGACTATGAACTGTGTAGACCAAGTAATGAATTATTCAATTTTAATTTGTTTACTGTTCTGTGGAGCAGGGAAAGTAGACACTTGCATGCAGTGCTTCTGCTGCATACGAAACAGCCTAAGGGGGTGGTAGCTGGTTTCTTTGAAAAAAAGGCACATTTGAGCATACTGTGTGTTACCAGATCACCAATATTAGGTTCCCATCTGTAAGAGATAAAGGGTTTGATGGATGCAGTATCTCTCAAGGCTGGGCCACCCACCAATATGTTCCAATACTAATGAATGAAACTACAGGCCAAGACAAATTATTCAATTCAGTGACAAATGTAAGCCTGTCACATGTTGGTATAGTTTTGTTTTTTGGTTTTAATAGACTCCTTCTAATAGAATTTCTTGCCCTACTAATAGTCTCCTCCATGGGTTCTGTATGATAACTCCTGGCCAACACCATTTCTTTAAATCTTAGGCAAGTAATTAAAAAATGCCAATGGTGGAACAGTTCTGTCTTAAACAGATAAATTGCCCAACTGGAATGATTTGTTTTAAGTGATGTGGATGGGCACTTTGAGCTTGTAGTAGTGTGGTGCATGAAGCAAGCTTTCTGTAACATTCCAAAATTATTTTGTAGCCTGGTTTCAAATTGACTAGAATATCCAAAAAATTCATCAGTTTAGCACTTATTGATTGGATGAAATTAAGAATAATGTATTTATTGTTACAATCTACAAAGTTCACTGCTGAAATGGCCACCCCTTCCCAGATGACAAGTATATCTTCAATGTACCTGCCCCAGAAAAATATCTTTAAAATGATTAACTAATATCTTTTTAATATTTTCAGTCTCAGCTGATATGAAATGATAATTGTCTTCATTTTGAGTGATGAGTATTTGTACAAATGTACTTTCACAGATAGGGCTTTCTCCAAACTATTTTTATACTGGTCTGCAATAAACTCACTGATGGGCTCAAGCTGAGGAAATTGACAAGCAGCTGCTAGAAAACATGCATGACATGGCAGCAAAGGGGAAGGTACTGCTAATCGGTGACTATAATATGCCTGAAGTGGACTGGTCCATCCCCGCAGGGGCCTCAGTGAGGATGCAAGATTTTCTGAACTCCTTTGAGGAGACTGACCTTACACAGCTCATTCAGTAACCTGCAAGGGACCGAGCAATCCTGGATCTGGTGCTGCCCAATGGTGATAGGGTATCAGATCTCAGGGTAGAAGGACAGTTAGATTCCAGCAACCACAATATGGTGTGGTTCAAGGTGGACACTGGAATCCAGTCAACCCATATGAAAACAAGAGTCTTAGACTTTAGAAGGGTGGACTTTACCAGAATGGGACTACAGCTGAAGGAAACCCTGCAAATGAGAGGGGTAGGAGGAAACGTGGAGGAGAAATTGGTACACATCAAAGAGGCTATAGTGGGGGTAACAGAACAATGTGTCAGGTCTAAAGACAAGAGTAAAAGGAGAAGAAAGCCTCTTTGGTTCTCCAGGGGTGGCAGAAAAAGTAAGGGCCAAGAGGCTAGCCTTCAGGAAGAATAAGGAGACACAAAGTGAGGAGGACAAGGAGAGATACCACAAGTGCCTGAGAGAGGCAGGAAAGGCAGTAAGGAGCATTAAAGTGCAAATGGAGAAGAGAATGGCTCAATCCATTAAAGGGGAGGGGAAAGGCATTTTTTCAGTATATCAGTGAGAAAAGGAAGGCAAAGGGGGGAATAGCAAAGCCTAGAGGGGCCTGGGGGAGATAGTGGAGGAAGACAGGGAAAAAGCAGCCATCCTGAATGAATATTTCTGTTCAGTCTTCACTGTGGAACAGATGTGCAAGGCCCACAGTTGGACTTCAGGGGAGTTAAAGATAGGGAGGTAAACACCAGTCCATTCACAGAGGAGAGGGTCCTAGAGGAACTAGCAAAGTTAAAGGCTGACAAAGCCATGGGTCCAGATGGCATACATCCCAGGGTCCTAAAGGAGCTAAGGTATGAATTGGCAGCCCATTTGGCAGCCCAGTCCAGTGAGTCCTTAGGCACTGGAGTGGTCCCAGAGGACTGGAGAAAGGCAAACCTCATCCCTCTTCACAAGAGCAGTAGTAGGGAAGAAGCAGGGAACTATAGGCCTGTTAGTCTAATCTCTGTAGTTGGGAAGACAATGGAGGCACTCCTCAAGGAAAGAATTGTGGAACACCTGGTAGCCAAAGGGCAGGTGGATCCCAGGCAACATGGGTTCTCTGCAGGATGATCCTGTCAAACAAATCTGATAGATTTATTTGACTGGGTGACAAAAGCATAGACCACTTGACTTCAGCAAAGCCTTTGACACGATCCCACACAAGAGATTGGTCAACAAGCTAGGCAGCCTGGGTGTGGGACACAAAGTGGTGAACTGGATTGGCATCTGGTTAAGGGACAGAAAACAAAGAGTAGTGATAAATGGAACCCAATCAGAAGAAAGGGAGGTGACCAGTGGGGTACCTCAGGGGTCAGTACTGGGGCCAGTCCTCTTCAGTGTATTCATCGGTGACATAGCAGATGGATTGGGAGGAAAGGTTCACCTGTTTGTGGATGACACCAAGATCTGCAACAGGGTGGATACCCCAGAGGGGGTGGAAAGGATGAGAAGAGATCTGGAATGGTTCGAGAGATGGTCAGGGGCATGGCAGCTAAGGTTTAATGCAAAGAAATGCAAAATCATGCACGTGGAGAGCAGGAACCCTAGAGCATGCTACAGGATGGGGGGGGTGGGAGTTGCTGACAGTAAGTAAGGAGGAGAGAGAGATGTAGGGGTCATAATTACAGATACCTTGAAAGCTGCTATGTCAGTGGTGCACAACTTTTTCTTGTGGAGGGCCAGACTGAAAACTTAAGTCAAGGCCAAGGACCACAGGCTGAGGGCCATTGTAAAATGGCCCAAGGTGACAAATGTCCAGCAAAACGTTATTAAATATACACATAAAATAAATCAAAACATACATTTATCTATCTGTCTGTCTGTCTATCTGTCTGTCTGTCTGTCTATCTATCTATCTATCTATCCACGTTACTAAAACTAAAAACAAAATCAAATAAACAAAGGCTGCAAGGAGAAGCTGCTAGGTACTCAGGGCCACAGACAGCTGTTGTGGGGCCGGTTGTGGCCCCCAGGCCGAGAAACGAGGGGGATGGATTAGCTATAGAAACCTACAAAGAACGGTGAAAAAGGAAATAAAAAAGACAAATGCAGATTATGAACTAAAACTAGCCAGCATAGTCAAAGATAATTATAAAGTGTTTTATGCATGCATTAATAATAAAAAAGAAACATGAAATGTAATAGGTCCACTAGTGGTCCAGGACGGCTCATTAGCTACTACAAATAGACAAATGGCTGTTAACAAAAACAAATACTTCACTACAGTTTATAATGGCAAGCAGAAACAAGATGGGATAAAAAAAACAATCTATTTAACATTACTAGGAGCCCCATCCACATAGATCCAGGCAACATCCGAGACAGACTAAGGCTGCTAACTTGCCAATCACATATGAAGTATTTCAAGTCTCTCAGTCCCCGCAACTGAATCGGTTCATCATCTCCATTTCCTAATCATGGTTCCACGCCCCTCAAATGCATATTTAACTTGCAATCAATCACCCGGTCCCAGTGCAGGCAACAGGACTGACTGAATTAACCCGGGGACAAAAGCAGAGGCCAACAGACAAAAAAATAAAAAGACAGACACAGACAAACAGAGACATGAGGGGTGGCTGGCTGGAAAGAAATAAAACACTGACAAATAGGAATACTGCACCACCTACTGCCCAAAAGAGGAAGTGCTGAACTTATTTTTTAAACTGTATACTAAGCCATACATAAAAGAACACAAATATGTCTTCAAACTGTATTTTTAAATATTTGTTTCTATATACATGACAGCAATTTTATAATTGTAGTAGTGCACTGCAGGGTGTGTGCCATTCTGGCATAACATCACTTCACAGGTGTTGGATGCACTTGGTCTGTGGCTTCATGCCCAACCACCCGAGGCATGACATTATCTCAGCATAACACACACCCTACACTGAAACATTGATTTGATTTTTATTTGTAAATGGGTAAGCACTCTGGGATACAATCCCTTTTACAGGTACGACCCATGGTCAGTAAAAATATATACACATAACACCATTATCAAATGATACATAGCATACAATTACATAAATAGGAATACAAATTCCTCATCAGGAAATAGATCCTAATAACAAACACAATAAATAAATCCCTAAAATATTATTTAAGTACCTTTTAAAACAACTTTTAGTTTTTCCTACTTAATTTTTACAAGAATATTCATTCCATACAGTTTCTACTGCTTTTGTTAAAGATCTCTAACTAAAAACAGTTACATTTGGACAAATCCCCGAGATATGCTTTCAATACTTTAGAAAACAACCTCTGATTACCTATGCTTCTAGTTTGCACAGGAATATTATTCCACATTGTTGGTGCAAAGGATGAAAAGGAATGCTGACCACTTAACGTATGCTTAAATGGGATTCTCAACAAAGTTAGATCCCCTGAGGATCTTGTATGAGATTTTGTACAATAAGCCACAAGTTGACTTCTTAAGCCAAAAGGCACACCTGTTTGTTGTATTCTATACACAGATTTGGCCATAACAAACTTATGGTATTGTTTGACTGGTAACCGTCCAAGACTTTCCAATATATTACAATGATGCACATTATTAGGTAATAAAAGTGCAAATCTGCCTATTTTATGTAATAGCACTGATTTTCATCTCTCAATACCAATCAGTGCATTATCCATCACAACGGAGGCATAATGCAATATGGGCAACAGACATTGATTTGCAATTGCCAAACGTGCATCATCAATAAGAAAACTGCGAAGCCTGTATAATAATGCAATTTTATAGTGTATTTTAGCTGTAATTGCCTGTATATGCAAATCATAGGTTAATGTAGGGTTTAACACAACCCCCAAATATTTAATATTGTTGACATTTTCATATATACTGCCATCTAATGATTCAATTCATAATCTTTTAGCGTTTTCACTCAGCTTAACTGAGGTACCCAGCAACATAGTTTTAGTTTTTTGTTTTATTAACACCAAATTGTTATTTATCAGCCATTCTTGCATAGCATTAAGTTCCTTGGTCAGTGTTAGATTAAGCTCAGACAGTTCTGCTCCCTGACAAAAAAACAGCAGCATTGTCTGCATACATGACAAGATGTGCATTAGTAATAGATGTTGTTACAGAATCAAAAAAGATAGAAAATAAAATTGGTCCCAGTATGGAGCCCTGCAGGACTCCACACTTAACCAGAGCTTTCTCAGATACGCTACTTCCAATTTTTACCATTTGGAACCTGTTTAAGAGATCATTAGATACCCATCTCAATATTGGTGTCCCCACCCCAATAGACTCAAGTTTCTCTATGAGAAGAGAGTGATCTACCAGGTTAAATGCCTTGGTCAAGTCCACGAATGTGGCCCTGTCAGACAACCACTCTCCATGCCATCAAGGACTGTGCTCGTGAACTCAACCAAGACACTCTCAACCCTTCTCTCCTTCCTAAAACCATGTTGACATTGCGATAACAAGCCATGTGTTTCAATGTACTCAACTAATTGTCCAAATACAATTTTCTCTTGCAATTTGGACAAAGCTGACAAAATTTAAATTGGTCTATAATTAGTAAATTCACACATCAGACCTGTTTTGTGAATTGGTATCACAAAAGAGTGCTTCCATAAATCAGGCACTTCTCCCAAGCAAAAAGACAAATTAAAAATCAAACTAACTGGATATGCTATCTCTGTTGAAGTCAGATTTAACAATTTAGTAGATAAACCATCAGATCCACAGGATTTGTTTTAAGTTGTTTCAGAAGTTGATACACCTCTTGATATGTTGCTGCCTTAATGTAAAATCTTGGTTTACTGATACTACCTTCTAAATTGCCCTTAACCAAATTTATACCAGAATCAGCCCTATAATTATCCAAATTAGTAAACAATCTATTGAACTCATTTGCAGTTAACAATGGATCTCTTAGTTTTTCATGACCCTTATTCATAATAGTCTCTGAATTAGACCTAGGATCAACCATGCTGTTGATTGTTTTCCATAGCACTATTTGTCAATCCCTCTGTCTATAGTTGCCTTAAATATTGGACCTTTGCTTTTTTGACCTCAGCCTTACACTTGTTTCTCAAGCACCTGTAGTTTTGAAAGTCCACAGGTGTTTGACTTTTCCTATATAACTTCAGTGCTTTATCCCTTTCTTTCATACATCTAGAGATAGATGTTGTTAACCATGTAGATTTTACACCTCTAATACATCTTTTAATGTAAGGGGCATGAGAATCCAAAACCTTAGTAAACTCTAAAATAAAATAATCCAGTGCACAATTTATATCTGGTATTAATTTGAGAAACGACCAATCAATGCTTTGTAAGCTATTTCTAAAGCTACAAGCATCAAATCCAGAGAAGTTCCTTAATTCCGTAACCCTAGGTTTAAATGTAGTTCTGTATGAATGTTTCCACAAACAGAATACCGGGTGATGATCACTAAGTGAATCTGAAATCAAACCACATTTTAAAATATGGTTCACCTTATTTGTGAGAAGCCAATCAAGCACAGTGTGCCTCTTTGTTTTTAAATTCAGTCTTGTGGACATATTAATTAGTTGCTATAAACCAGTGTGTGACAAAACATCCAACAACCTGGGAATTTCATTACCAGACCAATTCGAATTAAAGTCCCCTAGCACAAAGGCTTCACCCACAGTACTGAGGGACAACTCAAAGTACTCAAGTAGGCCTTCCATGCTCACTTTTGGGGGTATGTACGCATAGCTGACAGTGAGTTTCTTAACCTCACCAATAGCAACCTGAATTGTCAGGATTTCACAGTGTTTGGGGGGGTTAGGCATAATACTTATCTCATAAGCTGTAAAACAGTCCTTTACATAAAACATAACTCCCCCCACCCTACCTGTCAACCTATCTTTCCTCTAAACATTAAACCCTGGTATATCAGTTTCATTATTAGTTATTGAGTGTTGCAACCACGTTTTACTAATTGCCAAAATATCTGGCTGATAATTTGCAACCCAAGCCTCAACTTCGTGAAATTTTGAAACTAAACTGCAAGCATTAAAATGAATTATTTGCATACCCTTGGTGATGCTAGTAAAGTAATCCAAATCTGCCAAATCATTATCTATCGGATTGGAGTTACTTTCAATGTACCCAGCTCTCAATAGCAGATTGGCCATTAATACCTCTATTGCCAAAATTAAGGACCCTAATATCCTACAAGAGGATCTCATTACAAACCAAGTATCATAACCCACACACTTGTAACACATGCCCAATAGATGACTTTGTTGCAAAATTTTTTCAGTTGGCACCTGCGTATAACCCACATTACTTGGGTCAGATGCATACGCAAACTGATTTAAATTACACTTAAGAGCAATGTCTGTCCCCAACATACATAGCACATATATAATCCTCACAATAATCCCTATATTAGCCATTTTACACAATCTCGGGTATCCAAGCCTTACTGTACAAGTACTTTATTGCTCAGAGTCCTATTCCTTACTATGTCCCAGTATGACTCCGGTAGGACTCCAGCGCTCACACTTTCCCTCTGCACTTCACCGCAGCTGCTGAATCGCTGCTGCTCCCACCTCTGAAGCCAATTTAAACTGCAGGCTGTCCAAATCAGTCAGTGCTGCCACCACTGTGATTGGCTCCAGATTGATTTGAAAGGTGGAATCAGATGTAGAAACTGCAGCAAGCAATTAGTGATTACAGCCCCTCTCTGTGCAATTCTCAGCAATAACGTTGTTGTAGCAACCAGCAGAACAGTCACAGTACACAGTATTCAGTCCTAAAGTGCAGTACAATCAACAGTTTCACAGTCTCTACACAGTTAGTCTGTAATGGACCTTCATTGACAGATATTGACAGCAGATAAGGACCGCTTGGCCCACCTAGTCTGCCTATTTTCCCTACCTACTGTGACACCACAGACCCTACTTTATCTCTGGCTTTATACCTCCTTCCCCCTACCTCTTCCCTACCATGCATTCTTGAAGCCATTACCATTTTTGCCCCCACCACCTCCACTAGGAGGCTGTTCCAGGCATCCACCACTCTTTCTATGAAGAAGTACTTCCTCACATCTATACTGAGCCTTCCCCAAGCTTCATAGCATGTCCCCATGTTCTTGAGCATCTTTTCCTCTGACAAATGCTTCCCTCTTGAACCTTATTTATACCCATGAGGTATGTGAAAGTTTCTATCATATTCCCCTCTCCCTCCTTTCCTCCAGGGTGTACATATTGAGGTCCTTCAGTCTCTCCTCATAGGGCTTGTGATTCAGACCCTGCACCATTTTGGTTGCCCTCCTCTGGACTGCCTCTACCCTGTCAATGTCCTTCCAGAGATGCGGTCTCTAGAACTGGACACAGTACTCTAGGTAAGGTCTCACAAGTGATCTATACAGTGGTAACACCACCTCTTTCTTTCTGCTGGTGATACCCTTCCCTATGCAGCCTAGCATCTCACTAGCTCTCCCCACTGCCTTATCACACTCTCTGGCCACCTTTAGGTCATCAGATGTGACTACCCCCAGGTCCTTTTCCTCCTTGGTGATGGCTAATACCTGGGTTTCAGTGCCCCAAGTGCATTATTTTACACTTCTGCGCATTGAAACTTAGCTGCCACACCCATGACTACTCCTCTAGCTTTCTTAGATCTCTATTCATTTTGTTCACCTCACCTGGAGAGTCAGCACTGTTGCAGATTTTAGTGACATCTGCAAAGAGGCATACTTTCCCTTCTAGCCCCTCTGCAATGTTGCCAATAAAGACATTAAAGAAGACTGGTCCAAGTACTGATCCCTGTGACCCTGTGACCACGTCATGCATTATTGTTCAAATATCACCTGGGTCATCAGCATGTTTATGTAAGATTCCCCACTTGCTTATCATGATCACTTGCATTATTGTCCTTGCAGCCAGTAAAAAATTAGCAAAGCATCGAATACAGCTGCAGGGAGCAATAGCAAGATACACTGCTCACTCACCGATAGCCATAAAAGATCAGGGGCAGCATTTTCAAAGCTGAAGCAAAACACGGAGTAAAGTTCATTACCAGGAACAGGTGCTGAAGCAAGTTTGCATACATACAGTTTGTTCCCTTATATCGCCATGAAAGCACAGGGCAAGGATTGTGCAGTTTATCCAAAGACCAATGCTGGCCTAGGAAGGAGGGACACTGGGCAGTTACTGGAAAGGGAAGGCAGGCTTCACAGTTACAGAAACAAAAAAGCATTTGCACAGGACAAAGCTGTTTGCTCCTGAGATGTAAAGACCCATGGATAGGGCAAAGAGGACGTTTGCGTGTCATTATAACTTCATAATAATATGAGGATTGCTCCTCCAAAATGACGCTGGGTGAGTGTTCCACACTGTAGTTTATGGTCAACAGTGGTACTGATCAAAACAAGCATTTGTCAATGTTGAATGTTTGCTTGCTGGTATTGGCATTGGTAGTGCAGGAGTTAAGAGAGATGCATAATAGGAATGGCAGTGAAGTAATAAACTAACACTAACCCCCACCCCACCCCCACACTACAGAGACTGAAAGGCATTTGGGAGTGTGCCTTTGGGTCATCGACCATAACGCTCACACCATTCCACCTCACTCCACCCTGCAGACACCGACAGGTGTTGTGGTGTGCTTTGGGGTCTTCAGCCTCTACACTCACCCCCATTCCATAAGCAAATAAACTGAGATGGGTACATTATAGGAGAATGGGGTGAACTTTAGGGCCGAAGACTCCAAGGCACACCACAGTGCCTGTCATTGGCTGCAGGTGGGGTGGGGTGGGGTGGAATGGCATGAGCATTACAGCCGACAACCCAAAGTAACATCCCCGACACTTGTCAGTCTCTACAGGGTGGGCATTACGGTTGGAAACCATAATGCCCCCGGTGTCTGTTGGTATTTTCACTCCAAATTCTCAACATGGGCTATTTGGGACCCCACCTCATAAACTGTGACACTATCATTTCATTACTCAATCCCAAAAGGTGATTTCGCACATTGACTGTGCCATTCGGTGCCATGGGTGTGACAACACATTTTGGGCAGGATGTGAAAAATGACAGCTGTACTGTTCATGAGGAGGTGTGAAAAATGGCAATGTTGAAAATCTGGAGTGAAAATATGAAAAATTGGTGAAGTTACAAGCGTGTGTAAAAACTGCAACGCACAGTGTAATGCAACCATTTTTTGGAATTTTTCACCAAATTTTCAGCATGGGCATTTTGGGACCTCCCCTCTTGAACAGTGCTACTGTCATTTAGTTCATTTGTCCCAAAAGTTTATTTCCCACAGCGACTGCTCCATTCTGTGCCACAGGTGCGAAAACACATTTCGGGCAGAATGTGAAAAATGGCAGCTCTACTGTTCATAAGGAGGTATGAGAAAATGGCAATGGCGAAAATCTGGAGTGAAAATATTAAACATTGATGAAGTTATGAGCATGCATAGAAACTGCAATGCACGCTTGTAATGCAGTTATTTTTTGGAATTTTTTCACCAGATTTGCAACATGGATTTTTGGGACCCCACCTCATGAACAGTGGCACTGTCATTTCATTAATTGGTCCTGAAAGTGATTCCATGCAGCAACCACAAAATCACCTTCTGGGACTGAGTAACCAAATAACAGTGACAGTGTTCATGAGGTGGGGTCCCAAGAACACCATGTTGAAAATGTGGGGCAACAATTCCTAAAAATGGCTAAGATATCAACCTAAGTTGAAACCCCCACCCCCCATTGACTCCCATTATACAGCTTACCATCATTTCTTCAGTTTGTCAGTCGGCTTTGAAGAGTGCAGACATGTCCTGATCCATAGAAGATCGCTGCTCCCAACCTCTGGAGGTAAGTACGGGGTAAAGGGGGGTTGCGGGGAGGTGGGTCCACAGAGGGAGTGTGGGTGGGGGGGGGGAATGGGAGATGATGAGGGACAGTTTTTTTTTACAGGGGAATAAAAATACTTAGGGATGGTTTTCTTTATTTTACTGGTTACCAAAAATATTTAGGCACACTGGGGTGGGCTCCCAGTGTGCCACAATAGTGTGTTTGTGTGTGTGTGGGGGAGGCATGGCAATATGGGGATTGGGCACCCTGATGTTGGCACTTGAAATATTTGGGCAGGTGGGGGGTCATTTGACACTGGGAGTGGGCATCCAGGTGTCGGAAACATAAATAAAAAATAATTTTGGCACACTGGGGTGGGCTCCCAGTGTGTCACATTAATGGGGGGGAAGGGGGATACATGCTGACTTTGGGGTTGTGCACCCTGATGTTGGCTTTCCAGGGAGTGTGTGGTGGGCAGCAGGAGCTACCAATATGGAAAGCCATGCCACAGCTCATTTATTTATTTACTGAAATGGTTCACCAGGAAAAGGGACACCAAACAAACAAGGTGCTCAGCGGCAGGAGCTGACAAGAACCATAGCTCCAGCCATGTGCACTACTGTGCATTGTAATCTGCATGGCCGGAGTCTTGTCAGCTCCTGCCAACAGAGGAAATGAGCTCACTGATTCATTGGTGCCTGAGGGACGAGCCCCATAAAGCATCTATTGCATTGGGCAGAAAATCACACACCTCTAAAATGTCGCACTGTCCCAAGATGTTTCTTGCGCATGTGCGTAAGCAAACATAGAAAGGACACAGCCTAATACCACTCAACATTCCCTTATTATGAGGGATGCCCCCCCCACTGCCTCTGAAAAAGTGCTGCACATCCCACCCCCCATTGGGAAAGGGGCTGCTCATACAAAGTATGTACTGTCAATGCAGACAGGAATAGTAGAACTTAATAAACTGTCAGTATGCTAAAGCAGTTTAACTGTGCAGAGCATACAGTAGTTGTGAAAGGGGAGAGAATCAGATGGCTTCTTGGGAACTGCACACAGAGGGAACACTCTGGCCACAAGTTTAAATTAAATGAAAAATGCTTTATTTTCAGCAACAAACAAAAATTCGGAGAGCTTGCATTCAGCTTTACAAAATGGCCTTGCAGTTCAGTCTCTGACTTTTCAAAGCAGAAAAGACACCTCTTTGTTTTTTACTTATTCACCTTCCTCCTTTATTGTGCTCAGGTGTTGCTTGTTAGCACTCCCCCCCAACACTCCCTATTCCCTGAGGGACAGCCAGCATTTAGACCATGCAGCATACTAAGGTCTTAATGGGACCAACTCTAAAGCAATAGGGGTTTTGTTCAAATCCCCTCCAAGACCCTGCCAAAACTTGTGCTGCTATGGGTTTATGATACAGTTTGTGGTTGTAGGGAGCATGATAGACATCTCCTAGGAGTGTGTGAACACCTTTTTTTTGATTATGCACCGAGCTTTCATATGTGGGAGTTCCAATTATTCAATATTCCTGCTTTGTTATTCAGTCACTGGAACTGACTGTGAGACTGCAAGATCTTCTGAGAGTTCTTGTCCAATCAGAGGCCACCTTTGAAGCTCACTGAAGGCAGGTCATGTAACCCAGCACCAGCAGAAGCTTCTGGTAGGGGAGACAAATGACTCGAGCTGCTGCAGAGAAAGAATCTACATCCATCCACTTGTTAAAATAAGAGAAAAAATCTGAAATCTTGACATTTTTGTTCTGTTCTCTAAATTCCAAGCAAAAGAGGGTACATTTTGTCTTACTTTTGTGTGATAAATAACATAAATAAGTTTCAGTGTTTCTCAGGAGAACTGCTAGTAGTGCTTTTTCCCCTATATACTAGGCCTGTTTCTGCTCTGCAAGCAAAAGCAGTCAGTCATAGCCTGGCCAGTAGGGCTTAACCCTTACAGAAATATAAGTGGGCTGTGGACATGCAGAATGCATGACACATGTTTAATTGTGCAATGTTTGCATGCGGTTCGCATACACAAAGTAAATCTAAAGCCGTGTTTACATGGCTGACTTTGCTCCTTTAGTGGAGCAATGCAGAGCTGCCCCAACTCAAAAGACGCTTGTCTCACGCATCTACACAGCCCACCTCAGTGCCAATATAAGATGCGCTGGAGAGGGGCTGGGAGTTGGGGCAGTCGATTGATGGAAGCACCCACAAGGAGTTTCATGTGGGACTGAGTGGTGCAGCCTGTCCACATAGCCACTTAATCTGCTCACTCCTGAATGCATCCCAAGACTTTCTGGGAATGCGGAGTGGAGCAAGGGAGCAACTTACTGTGATTCAGTAAGCGGCCACACGGTGGCATTTGCACCACAGCAAACTGAACTCTCGGGTAGCTGCAGTGCAAATGCCACCATGTAAACACGCCATTAGCAAACTAGGTCTAAAAAGCAAATCAGGTTCACATGCTGCAAGCTTGACATGTGCAGCAGGTAAGCTGGTGTGAACTTCTCCTAAAAACCACATCAGGTTCGCGTGTCACACGCTTGACATGAGTGCAGCAGTTAAGCTGTTGTGAACATCATTTAAAGATCAGATGCACACATGTTTCATAAAAAGCTTGAATTCATGTCCCTGTGTCATGATTAGTGTTTCCTGAAAATAACATGCTGTTTGGTTTTATGGTTTTCTTTAAATCAGCATCTGTTAATGTGCTGTGCAGTAATTTGAAAACAGTGAAGATATTTATGTCCCTGTCAGTCAGCAATGACCATACTTGTCCAGCCTGCTGCTTCAGCAATTAAATCCTTGATTGACTGAATAAGCTGTTGCACTTCCTAGTTAGAACAGTCTCTAAAGTTAATTGTTTTCACTCAGAGTTTGTTACTAACCTATCTGGCTTGTGTTTAAAGAGATAGATTTTAAGCATATCTTTCTGTTCTCATAAAAAGTTGATCATTTGGGGTTCAGTGCTGAATTGAAGTGGTATGAACAAATGTTTGTGAGAAATTTCCTTGCCTGTATCACAGATGTTAGTTCTCTGTCATCAAAACTCTGCATTTTATTCTGGCTATATAACACAGGGTTATTTAATGGATATAAAATAAATCTGCATTTTGTTAATTCATAGAAGCAGTGTGTCTTTGATGTAGCCTCAATAAATAAGTTCATGTGAGAACAATTTTGTTTTCATGTCAGATTGACAAATGTGTCTGCCACACTCTGCTATTTCAGGAACATTTACTGTATGAACTCATGAAATTCAGTTCTTTGAGGGGTTCTGTGTGAAAATACATCATGTATGTGTATAACAAGAAATACCATTTGGCATACTGATGTCCCTGCCCCCTGCCTCTGGGTTGAGGCTGCTGCACCCCACTTCCCTCTGTTCCCCACCCCCACAGTCAGGGCCAATGCACGTTGTTGCCCCCTTTTCCTGTCTCCCCAGGCAGGGCTGCTATGCTCTTCTAAGCCCTAGAGTTCCAGGGCCTCTACCTTCACAGTTTGGGCTGCTGTACCATGCTACCCCAAGCCACCAAAGTTGGGCACCCTTCTAACCACTTCCATTGCCCCAAATGGGCAGGGCTGCTGCACCTCATGTACCCCATCACACAGTCAGGGCTGCTGTACCCTGATTCCACAGTGTGTCCTGCATCACAGTCAGGGCTTCTTCACCATACTGTCCCCTGACATCCTTGTACCCTGCTGCACCACAGAGCCTCTTGCCCCCACTGTTAGAGTTGTTGCACCATGCTGCTCCCTGCCACTAGAGACAGATCATTTGATACACTGCCGAAAACTACCAGACAGAAAATACAAAAAATACTTTCATCTTGTGTTATAAGGTGGAGGACAGAAGGTAGCAGGGTGCAGCAGCCTAAACTGTTTGCACAGGTGGCAGCAGGGTGCAGGAGCCCTAAGTGTGTGAAGAAGACAGTGGGCAGTGGGTTGTAACAGCCTCATATGAGGGCAGGGGACAGGGGTCTTTTGGGGCAGGGGAAATGGGGATGCAGAGAGCTGCTGACTCAGTTATTGGGCAGGAGACAGGGGCATCAAGATGCCATATAGTATTTCTAGTTATACACATACATGATGTATTTTCACACAGAAGCCCTCAAAGATCTAATTGTATGAGTCCTTACAGTACATGTTGCTGAAATAGCAGAGTGTGGCAGACCTGGGTTTGTCAATCTGACATGAATGCAACATTGTTATCACATGAACATATTTACCGAGGCTACATCAAAGACACACTGCTTCTATGAATTAATGAAATGTTGATTAATTTTATATCCATTAAACAACCCTGTGTTATATAGCCAGAATAGAATGCATAGTTTTGATGACAAAGAACTAACATCTGTGATACAGGCAAGGTAATTTCTCACAGACATTCATTCATATCACTTCAGTTCAGCACTGAACCCCAAATGATCAAATGTTTATGAGAACAGAATGATTTAAGGCTAATTTCTCTAAACACAAACCAGATGGGTTAGTAACAAACTTTGAGTGAAAACAATCAGCATTTGATCTTTAAAAATCACATTTTGTTCACATGTTGCATGCTTGCCATGAATGCAGCAACTAAGCTGGTGCTACTCTCATCTAAAACATATCAGTTTCTTTTTCTCATACTACTACTAGCAATTAGAGCCATTAAAGTACATGTTTCATTGATTTCTCATTAAAATTAGGTAAACTCATGAATTCTGATCCTTTTGCAACTTGTTTATCGGCTTTTGATTGTTGTAATTAAATTGCCATTAATTTGTAAAGAATTGTTTGCTTACTGTATTAAATGACTAGGATATAGTCAGCCAATATCCCCCGTACGAGATGTGTGAAGAGAGGCCTCTGTGTTGTGAAGCCGGAACTTTTTGTTTTAGGCCATGCAAATCTCCTTATGCATATTTAGTGCTACAAATGTGTTTCTCCATGACTGTTTTTGGCTCTTTTACTTTCCCTTTGTCATTCTGTATGGAGCATATACACAATGGCCATGCTCAGCACTCTTTGTGCTGAGTAGGGTCTTGGAAGCATGCACCATACCTCACATTTTGTCACTGAAGTGAGGGACATGGACACTCAAAATGAGGGACAATAAAGGACACTGACCCTCACTATAATCAGGACACATCCTGAAATATGGAGATATAGTACCTCAGAACACAGTGGAAACCATTGTATTTACTTGTACTGATATTACCACCTGAGAATGAATTTCTACCATAAAGCAGGGGTGCAGTTGCCCCCCACATTTGTGCCTAGGTTGTTCTTATGCTGTGGCAATAATGGCATTAAATTTGGATTTAATCTTTTACACAGTAAGTGCCCCCAGGCCTGTGTGAACTCATGCTGCAGGTGCACTCCTGACTTACCTGTGTCTGTATTGTGTTGTCCACTCTCTTCACCTATTAGCCGGGGCACCATCACATGTGACATGGAGGAGAACCAGCCAAGCAAGAGCACATGAGTCATGTGAGTGTGGCATTGTCTTTCCCACCACAGAGTAGACAGGTTGCACACTACAGTTTGGAGTTGTCATTGAGCACTGAACTCTCAATAGCAGTGTTGTGGCGGCATATTTTTTGTTGGTCTGCTCTTAGTGAGTCTCCATCTTCACTGGTGGCTGAAGGGGAAGAGGGTGAGCTAGAAGCTAATTCGAGACTAGGGTACCTACTTACTCTATTATGCTCACCTCATAAAAATAAACAGCATAGACCCCCCATGGCAGCAAGCTAGACCTAGAAGCAGTGGTGACAGAGGTGTGGGCAGCCTTCATAAGCATTGATCAGTGCAGTGCAGCAGCAACCATGGCATCAGCCAAGCAAGAAGAAGTAACACAGGTTGGGTGGGTTCAGTTGGTGAGGTGACTTGATCGTGGACTGCATTGGGGACTTTGGATGGTTGGTTCTAGCATCCAGCTTCTGGCAGAAGGACAGAGGAGGAGCAGACTGAAAACTGGGCTGGTGGCACACTGGGCCAGGCTGCAGGTTCTGGCCAGGTGGCCGGGTAAGTAAAAGTAAATATTTTTTTACAGAGGAATTGGGGATGGAGTAAGGACTGAAAAATTGATGTGTTTTTCATGTTTCTGTTCATGTGGGTGGCTTTGCAACCCATATGGGATGGGTAGTGAATGGAATGGAGTCAGGGAGAGAAATTGGGACTTTTTTTGGTGGGGGGGGTTCAGATATTCAGCCAAGAAAAAAACTGGTTAGTAACTGGGTGTTTTGGGAAGATAGCGGCCATGCTAGAGTAGCCGTCAAGTGCAGCAGCTTAGGAGTTTTGTTAAAAGTTATTTTTAGCATTTTTATTTATTTATTTTATTTATATTTGTGTTATTTGTTTATTATGCTCGTTAGTGGAGTGATCGTGTCCCCTGTGGCCCAATTGATTGATCACCGCAAGTACACCCAGTTTTGATTGTTTGCTTGGCTGCCTGTCTAACATTTGTTGCCAACACTCATATTTTCACTGGATGGTCTTCTGTAAAAGTCATATCACAGACATTGGGATTTGGACACAAATTTGACCAGTAATTCCAATTATGGGACAGTAATTGTGGCCCCTGCTCTGTGAACTGTTGGGATCTGGAGAAACAGGAGAAGATCTGGATGAACTACTGAGTGTAGCTGGTTTCTGATGGCACTGTTTTTGTGTTGGTGGAGTGCATCGATGTATGGAGGTGCGTTGCTGAACTGGAGTTCACATTGTGGTCTGGGTGCCTTAACTGTGATCTGACTGATGTCCCTCTCGCTGTTGTGTGGAGTAACTACCGACTGTCTGAGAAGGATCTGCTTGTCTTGTGGCAAGTTGAGTGAGCCGGCAGACTCGGCTGTGGTGGGCCTCAGGTCAGTCTATTGTCCTCTGGGGTGACCAAGAGGGGCTGACTGGAGGATCCATTATCTCTCTGTGTCATCCTGTGGTCTCTGAGGGTTGCCTGGCAAAGTCGGGTTGCCCTGGGGGCCTAGGTGGGGAGAGTGGCTGGGTTTGAGTACCTTTCTTGGGCTGGGTCGGGCCTGGTATTATCACTGTGGAAAACAGGACGTGCTTTCAGTCTGGATCCATTTTCTCAGAGTTTTTGGTCATTGTATAGTAGTCCATGGAGGAATTTATAAGCTGCCAAGTGAAGACTGCCTGGATTACTCAGCAGAAGGGACAGAGGAGGAATGTGGAGTCATTTGCAAGTACTTTTGCAACTAATCTGGCACCATAAATCTTTGACTATTTAAGGGCAGCAGTGAGAGGGCCTCTACTTGATATTATTCTGCATTTTAATATATGGAAGGTATAGTAGTGAGAGTGCTGAATCATTTGGGCAATTGCTTCTGGGGAATGGGGTGGTGAGAGCTCCCTCTTTTCGCTGCACATTTTTTAGGAAACTGTGGCAGGCTTCTTTGGAACATTGGAAATTGAACACTGTGGAGCCATTGGACAGTGTTTGGACATAGGGCAATAACTGACTGAAAATATTGTGTATAATTTACTAGTTTTGGTAGTGCTGATGCTGTTTTCTGATATTGTTCTACGTGGAGATAGATTTTAATTTATGTTATAATATTATTGGGTTGAGTTTTGAGGTTGATTATTGGGGTGATTTTAAGTTGTGTGAGAGTTGAGTATCTGGGTTAGTGAGTGTATGAGTGACTGGTTTAAAGGTGATAATATATTGGGGTGTGATTGGGTTGTGAGGAAGAGTGGAGGAGTGATAATGGGTGTGGCTGAGTGAGTGAGTGAGTGAATGAGTGTCTGGTATTTTAATTTATAGCTGCTGGTTAGGAAGAACGGTAGGATGTGCTGGCAGAGTGCCTCTATGGGTGGGTACTACTCCTTCACTGAGCTTCGGGCCCTTTGCCCCTTTGATTGCCCCCCACTACTGGTGGAGGTTTATGGGTCATTGCACCTGTAGAGTAGGGTGAGAGGGTGGGAGCCCTGGGAGGGAGTGGAGTGGGGTGGACAAATTGGAGTTGTGATGTCGAGGAGATGCCCTGGGGTGAAATGGGCCCAGTAAAGGAGTCTACCCTGCCTGGTGCCCATACCCAAGGGCTTCATGTCTTGTGGGCAGTTGGCATGGTCAACCTCAACTGCTCATCCAACCCGGGCGGTGTTGTGCAATGCCAGGTCAATTAGGAATAAGACAGCAGTAGTTGCTGATCTTGTTGGGTTATCTGACCTGGCATGCATCACCAAGACCTGGCTGGATGAGAATGCTGGTCCCATTTTGAAGTCAGCAGTTCCAGCCGGGTACTCAGTGATACACCACCCAAGATTGGGTCATAGGGGTGGTGGGGTAGCTATCTGTTTTAAGATGGAACTGGACATTGTAGATGTGCCAGTTGGGGTAGCTAGATCCTTTGAATGTATCATGGGTGTGGGTATGGGCTGCAGAATACTTCTCATTTACCATCCACTCAGAAATTAGAGGGATTTTCTGCAGGAAGTCACGGACTTCATTGTTGAGGTGATATAGGAGTCCCCCAGGTGGTTGGTGTTGGGGGACTTCAATGCCTGGGTTGAAGATGAACTCTTGCACGTTGGCCAAGACTTCCTCCAACTGATGGTTTCATTGGGCTTTGCACAGGTGATTACCTCTGCAACTCACACACAAGGTCATTTGTTGGACCAAGTGTTCCTACTGGGGATGGAGATCTCCAATGTGGTAGTGGAACCCATCTGGTGGTCTGATCATCACACTTTAGGGTTCAGTTTCGTGGCCCCCCCAATAGACCTGCCCCCTGCAGAGATGACCTAGTACTGCCCTTTGTGGGGTTTGACCCCTGATGGTCTCATGGCAGTTCTGGATCTATCGAGGAGATTGAGCATTAGCATGGCTCCAGAGAGTCTTCTAATGGCCTATAATAAGGTGGTGGGAGATGCTCTGGATTCCATAGCTCCAGTCCGGGTTCACCCCGTCACACTTCGCCCTTGGTCCCTTTGGTTTGATGGGACCTTGAGGGAGTTGAGGAGAGTGGGGAGAAGATTAGAACATCACTGGCAGAAATCAGGCCTGAGTGATGACAAACTTAGATTGATGTCCCTTTATAGGGACTATCAATCTGCGGTCTCCCATAAGAAGGCAAAGTTCCTGTCCACGGAGATTGCAGCTGTGCAAAATCGATCAGCCCAGCTCTTCCAGACTGTGGACAGGCTGTGCAATCCAACCTGTCTCCAGAATCAGGGAGCTTTTTCACAGAAGAAGTGTGAGGAGTTTACTTCATTTTTTCACAGATAAGGTGAGCATCATCAGGTCCGAGATCTGCACAGTGTGCTTGAATGGGCAGAGCATAGATCAGTGAGAGATTACAGGCACCTGGTTTGTCTGGTCAGACTTTGGCCAGCTGGTGATTGATGATATCTTGAAGATAATCCAGAGCTTGTGACTGACTTACTGTAGTTTGGACCCTGGTCCAACACACCTCCTGGTGAGGTGTGTGAATGTAATTGGACCGGTCCTAGCTGAGATATTCAGGTGTTCATTTGAGACCGGGGTGGTTCCGGCCACCTTGAAGGAGGCTGTGGTCCACTCCCTTCTGAAAAAAACATCTCTCAACCCCGACTGTCTCACAAACTACAGGCCTGTCTCTAACCCACCCCTTCTGGGCAAGGTTATTGAGAAGGCAGTCACATTGCATCTAGAGGAGCATCTGACCACCCACAATATCTTCAGGTTTATGGCTTGGGGGTGTTCAGCTAACTACCTCAGACCAGGTGTGGAACCTGGGCATTGTGTTTGATGACTGTTTGATACTTAAATCTCAGGTGTCAGCAGTTGTCAAAGCCTCTTTTTACCACCTGAGGAATATCGCCCGGGTGAAGCACCTGGTTCCTTCCGATGATCTTCCAACTTTGGTCCAAGCCTTCATTACCTCCCGCCTTGACTACTGCAATGCTCTTTACCTGGGGTTACCATGGGTTGACATCCGCTGCTTGCAGCTAGTGCAGAATGCAATAGCCAGGCTATTGACTGGTTCATCTAGGACTGGTCATATAATGCTTGTGCTCTGCGGACTGCACTGGCTGCCAATATGCTGGTGGATCACCTTCAAGGTCGGTTTGCTGATCTATAAGACCCTACACGATCAGGGACCTGGTTACCCGAAAGATCTCCTTCATCCCTACTGTCCCTCCCGCTCTCTCTGATCCACTAACGAGGGATTGCTAGAGATTCCCAGGGTTCGTTTAAAGACATCTGGGGCCAGGTCCTTTAGTTTTATGGCCCCAACCCTGTGGAATTCTCTACCTCGTCAGGTGCGAGATTGCCCGACCATCCAAAGCTTTAAAGTAGCATTAAAAACATTTCTTTTTAGCCTAGCATGTAATGATTTTTAAATGTCGCTGTTGTGAATTTTAATTGATACATGTTTTTTAATTATTTATTGATTTATTTTATTATGTTATGTACAGGTGCCTTGGCTTTAGAAAGGGGCTTTTTATAAATAAAGTTTGATTTGATTTGATTTGATTCTCTCCAGTCTGGTTTCAAAAAGAGGCACAGTACTAAAACTGCATTGGTTTGGGTACTTAATGATCTCCTGACAACGAGAGATTGGAGGAGTCATTCCATCTTGGTCCTTCTTAATCTCTCAGCAGCGTTTGACACCATGGACCATGGGGTGTTGCTGGAGCAGCTGTGGCTACTCTGTGGGCTGTCTGGTACAGTCTTCAGATGGTTCCATTCTTTCCTCACAGGTAGGATGCAGAGAGTGGAATCAGGGTTTTTACCTCGGCCCCTCTCCCCTTGCCATGTGGGGGTGCTGCAGGGCTCTGTGTTCTCCCCTATGTTGTTTGCAATGTACATGCTGCCATTGGGAGACATTATTAGGTGGTACAGGTTGAGTTTTCACTGCTATGCAGATGATATTCAACTGTACATGTCTTTTGTGTCTGAACAAAATGACACTGTTTCCGTCTTTAGCAACTGCCTTCCTGAGATTGAGGACTGGATGAGTACCAACTGGCTTAAGCTGAATTCAGATAAGACTGAGGTGTTGGTCGTGGACCCAGATCATCGGGCAGAGAGGTTATTGGCTGGACAGCCATCTGGGCTTTGGCTGGGAGGCAACCAGCTAGTGACCTGTGATCGGGTGCAAAATATGGGCATTATGCTTGATAGCGAGATGACACTTAGGTTTCAGGTGTCGGCCATTGTCAAGTCCTCATTTTACCATCTGAGGAAAATCACCCAGATAAAATACCTGGTCCCTCCTGATGACCTTCCAATATTGGTCCATGCCTTTGTGACCTTGTGCCTTGATTACTGCAATGCCCTATACCTCGGGCTACCGGGGTGGACCTTTGCCACCTACAGCTAATATAGAATGTGGCTGCCAGGCTGTTGACTGGCTTATTGAGATCTTGCCATGTCACACCTGTGCTCCACAGCTTGCGCTGGCTGCCAATGTAGTGGAGGATCACCCTCAAAGTTGGATTACTGACCTATAAGGCCCTACATGGACTGGGTCTGCATTATCTGCAATATCTCCTCTGTCCCTACTGCTCCCTTCTTCCTCTCCTCTCCGCCAATGAGGGATTGCAAGAGATTCCCAGGGTCCATTTGACAACTGCAGGAGCTAGATCATTTGCTCTCGTAGCCCCAACCCAGTGGAGTTCTCTACCTCATTGGGTTAGAGAGTGCCCACCCATTGAGGCCTTTAAATAGGCCTTAAAATCCTATTTATTTGAGTCAGTGTTTTTTACAATTAAAAAGATTGATATTTAAAGTCCTGCCTTTTAGTATTGTGTTTTAACGAGTTTTATGACATATATTTTTTGTTGAATGTTGTTTGTTGATTTTTGTACAATGCTATGATCTTTTGGAATAGCATTTCATAAATAAAGAATTGATTGATTGATTTATTGGGTGGGTTCAAGCCCAAATCTGATGCACTGATCCAGGGTATAGACAGATGAATCTTACACATTTTAATTTTTCTTGATTTGCATATCACCTTTTAGTCAAAAGAAATAAGTTTTACCTTTTAGAGATGTTCCAGACATTCTAGAGCTTGACACCTAGGGGCTAACTAGCACCTGGTCTCCACTGATTGTTGGCTCCCCCCTGCTGAAATCTGAAATGGCACCCCTGCCATAAAGTCTAAATATGCAGGATATCCTCTGTGTGAGCTGCGTGTTTTCCATGAGGGATGGATGAGGAGCAGAGCAGTTTTCAGGGGTAAAATGGGAGCTGTCCCTTGCACTCAGGGATAGATGAGTGATATGGTATGTATAGACTTTTGGAGCCCCACTATAATCAGCTTATGCTTCCCTCTCCCCCCACCCCAGTGAAGCTGACCTACACATCCCCACACTTAGGAACATTATGACATCAAGCAAGGGAGACTGCAGTGGCATGCACCATTGAAATGAATGGGGGTATTTTGTATTACTATTTTATACATTATTGATGGAGAGTTGGAGATTAAAGAAGGCCACCGCTCGACTAACAAGGGCCTTGTTAGTAATATAGAAACCTAGAATGTATCAGCAGAAAAGGACTGCCAGACCCATCTACTCTGCCCAGTGTGCCTAGTTGGCTGCTAGGACATTTGCTACTTCCTACCATGACCACCCCAGATCCAAAAGACCTTTGTGTCTATCCAACACTCCCTTGAATCCCCCCACAGTTCTTGCCCCCATCACCTCCTCTAGGAGTTTGTTCCGGTTATCTACTACCTTCTCCATGAAGTAGAATTGTGTAATGCTTCCTCTGAACCTCCCCCATACTATCTGCATATCATGCCCCTTTGTTTTTGATTGCCACTTTAGCTGGAAGATGTTCTCTACTGGTACCCTGTTAATACCCTTGATATATTTGAAGGTCTCAATAATGTCCCCCCTTTCTCTTCTTTGTTCTAGGGAGTACATGTTTAGATCCTTCAGCTCTTCCTTGTATGACAAATGACTGAGGTCCTTCACCATTTTTATCACCCTCTACTGGACTCTCTCCACTCTATCCACATCCTTCTTGAAGTATGGCCTCCAGAACCATACTCCATACTCAAGATGTGGCCTGATAAGTTGCCTGTACAAGGGCATTATGTCCTCCCACTTCCTGCTAGTGATTCCCCTACCGATACAAACCAGCAACCTACTGACCCTTGACACACCCTTCTCACATTGCTTTGTCACCTTCAGGTCCCTTGAAATGATTATACCAAGGTCTCTTTCCAGTTCGTTTACCTCTAGCGCATGCCCCCCCATCCAGTATTCCACTCCTTGGTTTTTCTTGCCTAAGTGCATGATCTTGCACTTTTTTGTATCGAAAGACAGTTGCCACTCCTTGGACCATTCCTCCAGTTTCTCCAGATCCCTGTTCATACTTTCAATCACTCAGTTGTATCCACTCTTTTGCAGACCTTCATGTCATCTGCGAATAGACATACTCTTCCCTCTAGCTCTTCTGCTATGTCCCCTATAAATATATTAAAAAGGAGTGGCCTCAGCACTAACCATGCCCTCCCTTGAAGGTACCCCATTAACAATTACCCTCTACATATCTAAATCTTGTAAATTACCATACTGCAGCCTACTCATGTAACTGTCCTGTGCAACAGCCAAAAGCTGTGTGACAGGCAACAGCTATGTGGACAGTGCTGGGTTAATCCTTCTTTTAGTGTGTAGCGAGTAATGGTAGTGTAGGGTGTTACATAGCCTAATTTCACACTGCTAGCTGTGATATACTATCTGGGAAGTTCTGTCCTTGTAAGGGCTGCTTCTATTTAGCACAGATAAGATTATATTTTAACTGAACTGGCTGGTGCTTAGCCGAGTGAGAATTCTCAGTTAAGGAGCACTGTTACTGCTTAATTGAAATTTCAGTACCTGTAGTTTGTAGTTAGGGACGCCCTGTAACTGGTCATGTTACCTGTGACTTCCGGGTCCCTGTCTACAAATCGCTCATGGTAGCTAGTGGAGCTAGCGCACATGGACAAGCACGCAGAGATGCACGTAGAGACACGTGCATCACTGTGCATCTGTCAAGCATGTCTAGCAGGAATAACAGGGTAGCAGGTCAGACAAGTGGTGGATGCCGGACAGTTGCACTGTTCAGAATATATAAAGTCTCACATGAATGATTATTGAGCTAAGTATAACAAAATGGGTGAAACTACTATGCAGACTAGTTTGCTTACTCGTCAGTCAGGACATGTTTTATTAATTTGTACCACCTGCAATTATGTGCTATGTAATGCTATGAAAATCACCTGTTTACCTACAGATATAAGTTGCTCTTATTGCTTGGAAGTGAAATGTATGAAAAATAAAATTACAACCTTAACTAATGAGCTGCAAGCTGCTAGAGAAATTAAGGAGCTTGAGAATTATTTGGATAATATGGTCAGAAATCTTCCTATAGATTCTGTCTCTACACATCTGACTAATCCCCCTCAGGTTGCTAATATTATCAAAAGACCGATCATCAATCCCCAGTTGAAGTTAATGTCTCTTTAAATAAACCTAACCACAAAGAATCAGTAATTTGGGACAGTCATCCATCCTCATTATCTCAGTCCAACTGCTCCTCTGCCCGTTTTGCTCCTAATAAAAGAGGTAGAGATTGGTTCTTCTGATTTAACTTCAGATGAAAGTTGGGAAGAAATTCCCAAACAAAAGTATAAAAAGGGGAGGAGAGCTGATTATGTCTGCTCAGAATGCTAAACCAAATGGATCAGGATTATCTATCTCATAACAGATATAATAATTTACATTATGAGCAAAGTGAACCAAATGGATCAGGATTATCTGTCTCATAACAGATATAATAATTTACATTACGAGCAAAGTGAACAAGATATGCATGCTACATCTCTGTTAGGCAATCTTCCTACCCTTATAATAGGGGACTCAATAGTAAAATACACAAATTCTTATGTTAAAAACTTGGAGAGTAGCCACATTTCCGTGTTTTGTTTTCCTGGTGCCAAAATAGAGGACATCACACTTAGAGTGGAATCACTTATAACTAGTCCTTCAAATGTTATTATCCATGTTGGTACAAACAACGTGGGTTTTACATATGAAAAAGATATTTGTTTTGAACTAATCGAGCTAGGGAAAAAAATGAAGCAAAAAAAATGCAATTTTTTATATCTGGCATTCTTCCAATCCCTCGTGCAAAACCAGAAAAGAATAACACCATTGAGATAATAAATGTCAGACTACTAAACTGGTGCTCTTCAAATAATCTAGTTTTCATTGACTACTGGACAAAATTTTATAATAGTTTTGATAAGTATGCAAGAGATGGTCTGCACTTGAATAAACTGGGAGCAATCAATTTATGCCAGAATTTTCATTCTATGATTTCATCAATTAGTTTAAATTAGCAGGGATGGGGGAAATTCAGGTATCTGATTCTTTATTGACATCTAAAGTTAATATCAAACAAGGAAAGAAACGTGATTTAAAGTTCCTGCTTTTGACTGCTCATAGTTTATGCAATAAAATGGATGAACTAGTATTAAAAGTAAGTAGTGAAAAACAAATATCATAGGCGTCATGGAAACTTGGTGGCCCTCTGAGCAGATTTGGGAGGTGTGTATTCCAGGTTACACTTTATTCCATTTAAGCAGACTAAATTGTAAAGGGGGTGAAGTTGCTTTCTTTACATCTTTCTATCTGTTAGTACATGATATATCTAATAAAATTAAAAACATTTCTAGTGTAACAGAAACGGTATGGTTGAATATGAGATATCAAAACAATAAAAACCTTGTCTTTGGCCTTTGCCATAGGCCACCTGAATCAAAACCAGCATTACTAGATGATATTACTTCAGAAATGGTAGCAACTGCTGACCTAGGGAACATCTTATTTACGGGCGATCTTAATTTAAGTGATATTGATTGGTTAAATAATTCTGCCAGATCCAGAAAGTCAAAAGATTTCTTGCATACTTGTCAAGAGTTAAACCTAATACAACATGTAACATTTTCGACTAGAGGCTCTAATACTCTGGATTTTGTATTATGTAGTGAACCAGTTAATGTAAGAGAGTGTATGGCACTGGCACCATTTGGCAACAGTGATCATTGTACCATCAGTTTTATACTTCATAATTCATTTATATGTTCAGAAAATGCTATGGAATTATTTGCTTTGCATAAAACAGACCTTTTAGCCTTTAGTAAATATTTGGCAGATATTGGTTGGCCCACTCGTCTGAATCAGGATAGTATTGATGATGTATGGAAGTCCTTTATCTCTATTATTATGGACACTGCAAATAAATTTATACCAAGAATTCATAAAAACAAATCTCATTCTCACCCAAAATGGTTCAATATTAGATTACAGAAATTAATTAAAAAGAAAAATAGATACTATAGAAAGTTGAGTGCAAATAAGTGTGTGAGAACACAAATAGCATTTAAAAAAATCCAAAGAAAATGCAAAAAAAGAAATTAAAAAGGCAAAATTAGACATGGAAAAATCTCTGGCTCTACATGCAAAGAAAGGTAACTGTAAAATGTTGTTAAGTTACATAAATTCCATGAAAAAACAGGAATGCAGAGTTGGACCTCTAGTTAATAATGATTTAATTCTCCAGCATCCAAAGGAAATGGCACACTTTCTCAATTCTCACTTTTGTAAAGCTTTTAACTCTAATACTGATGTAGATAATCCAGTTTTTGTAAGCCTTTCTAATCATAATGTAGACATCTCTCTGGACACTATTAAAAACAAATTAAATGAAATAAAGAAAGGCTCTTCTGCAGGCTCTGATGGCATTTCTGGAAATTAAATCTTTGTTATGAGAGACCATTTGTGTGTTCCTTTCAAAATAATCTTTAATAAAAGTTTAAACACAGGAATTGTGCCTAATAAATGGAAACAAGCAAATGTGATTCCCCTGTTTAAAAAGGGTGACAAAAGCACACTGGATAATTATTGCCCTATTAGTTTAACCCCTATCTGTTGTAAAATATTGGAGCATATTTTTAAAGATGAGCTGAGTTCAGTTGTGTTAGGCTTAGATCAATCTCAGCATGGGTTTATTAAAGGTCGTTCTTGTTCAACAAATCTGGTTAGCTTTTATAAGTGATTAGTGATAATATGGATAAGCGTAATCCTTGTGATGTTATCCTGTTAGATTTAAAAAAGCCTTTGACTCACTGGACTTTAGTTCAAAAGTTACAGCTGTGTAACATCAAGCAGGTATACATTAAGTGGATTTCAGACTGGTTATCCAACAGGAAGCAGAGAGTGATAATTGATGGACACACATCTGCCTGGAAAAATGTAAAAAGTGGTGTTCTGCAAGGATCTGTTTTGGCACCACTAATTTTTCAGATTTTTATTTCTGATTTATCTGTTAGTATTCACAGTAATATTACAAAATGTGCAGATGAATGCAAACTTGCTGACATCTGTATGAACTCAGAAGACCATATAACTATCCAGGAGGATCTGAGCAGATTGGAGGCCTGGTCCATAAAATGGAACCTATGCTTCAATACATCTAAATGCAGTATGCTACACTTTGGTAAAAATAATCCAAATAAACAATATTATCTTTATGGTAACTCACTAACTAATAAAGCTAGTGAAAGAGATCTGGGGATCACTGTAGATTCAGGTCTTAATTTTGACAATCATATTACAAATACCATCAGTAAAGCAAATAAAATATGGTGGGCTATTCACCATAATATTTCATCAAAGAATCCAGATATTCTGTTACCACTGTATAGAGCTTATGTAAGACCCCACTTTGATTTTGTCTCTCAGCTTTGGAACCCATTTAGAAAAAAGGACATAATAAGAATTGAAAGAGTTCAAAGAAGAGTTACTAAATCTGTAGTTTCTAATAAATCTCTTTCCTATGAGGAACGACTATCTACATTTAACCTGATGTCACCGGAGGATCATAGACTCAGGGGTGATCTCCTATTTACATGGGATATTATCCATGATCCATTCCTTTCAGTTGAATGTGGCTTTGATCTCAAGCAAGTATGTGTTAACACCAGAGGCCACCCATTGCAACTTGCAAGAAGCAGATGTAACTCAAAAAAAAGGCATACTATTTTTCTCAGAGTAGTTAGGCCCTGGAATTTGTTACCTTTGAATATTATTGTTAGTAGTAATAAAACTACCTTTAAAACTAGACAGGATAGTTTCATGAGATCAGGAAAATGCCTTAAATATTGTATGTAAGCTATGAAGCTCCATGGGCTTCACAGCCTTCTGCTTCTTTCAGTTCTTAGTATGGTTCTTAGTACATTCTGCCCCACAGCCAGTTCTGCACCCACTTAACTACTACTTGCCCCAGCCCAAGACATCTCATTTTTGTACAGTAGTCTCTTGTGTGGCACGGAGTCAAACACCTTTTTAAACTCGAGGTACGCAACATCTACAGAACCCCCCAGATCCACTACTCTGGTGACCCAGTCAAATAACTTACTCAAGTTTGCTTAACACAACTTTCCCTCAGCGAACCTGTGTTGCCGTTGGTCCTGTAAGCCATTGGCTTTGAGGTAGCTAGTGATTCTTTTCGTTAGCGGTTTCTCCATGAACTTGCCCACCACCAATGTTAAGCTCACTGGTCTATAATTGCCTGCCTCTTCCTTGTCCCCACCCTTATGAAAGGGGATCAGATCCACCCATCTCCAGTCATCAGGGACCTCCCCTGATTACAAGGATTTGTTGAAGAGACTGTTCAGAGGTACTGCTAGTACTTTACTAAGCTCCCTCAGTACCCTGGGCTGCACCCCATCTGGCCCCATCACCTTGTCCACCTTCAACCCCCTAGCTCCCTCAGGACCTCCCCCACCTGGAATGGACTGGAGTCAACCCCCCCCCTCACCACCACCACCTACATTTTCCCTGATTTTCCAAACCTCCCCATCCTTCTCTACCATGAACACTAAGCAGAAATAGCCGTTAGGTATTTCTGCCTTCTCATGGTACTCTTTCACCAACCCCCCTTCTTTATTTTTCAGCCTGACTATCCCCTCCTTTGACTTTCTCCTCTCGCTCACATACTGGAAGAAGGTTTCATCCCCTTCCTTAACTGAGTTGGCTGTTCTCTCTTCTGTTCTTGCCTTCACTCTCCTGACTTCCAATCCTGCTCCTTCTGCTTCTCCTGATATATAGCTCTATCCTCCTTCCTCTGTGTCATTTTATACCTCCTAAATGCCTTTCTCTTTGCTCTGACCTTCTCCACCACTTCTCTATTAAACCAAAGTGGCTTTCTTTTCATCCTATTTTTATTTACCCTACTAACACAGAGGCTAGTGGCCTCAACTAAGGCCCCTTTTATTGTATCCCATATTTCCTCTACCCCCTAAGTCTCCCACCCCTGCCAACGCTTGTTGAATGCATTCCCCCATTTTCTTAAAGTCTGCATGCCTGAAATCTAGCACCTTTACTTTGGTCCGATGAATATCAACTGTTTTTTTCTACTGTGAACCAAATGGTGCTGTGGTCACTCGTGCCACGGTTCTTTCCTATGGATACCTCTCCCACCCATTACCCATTTGTAAGAATCAAGTCTAGGATCGCCCCCCTTCCTGATCAGTTTCCTTACCAGCTGCTTCATGAGAGCTCCCTGTAGGGATTTCTATGATTTCTCTGCTACTGGTGGATGCTGCTGATGGGTTGCCCCATTCCATGTTTGGCAAGTTGAAGTATTCTATCAGCAACACCTCCCCTCTGTTTGCAATCCTCTGGATCTCCTCCATCATTGCCTTATCCACCTTTTCCTGCTGCACTGGAGGCCTATATACCACCCTGGTACATATGACTTCTCCCTTCCCTGTGTCCAATGATATCCATATAGCCTCAGTCCCCCCATCTATCCTGTAATTCCATGGCCTTATTGTGCTCCTTCACGTATAGTGCCAACCCCCTCTCCTTCCCACTCTGTCCTTCCTAAATACATACCCCAGTATTGTCATGTCCCAATCCTGGCCATTATGACCCCACATCTCCATAATTCCCACAATGTCCAAATCTGCCTCAGCCATGACCACTGCTAAATCCAGGATCTTGTTGCCTAGGCTCCTGGTGTTGATGCACATGGCTCTCCATTCACCGGACCCATAGTAAAACAGTGGCCTTCATTGTTCTCCAACTTGCCATCATAATGTATAAAACAGTAATAAAAAATAACTCCATTCATATAGAGGGGGTACGCCCCACCACTCTGACCCATGCACATGATTTCTTAAAGATTCCTGTCTCTGGCTCCCTAGTACTCAGGTAAGAGACTCTCAACTTATATCTATGCTTGATAGGTTGTCTGTAACAGCATGGGCACACCAGCTACAGTGTCTGTGCATGGGGGGGAGCTGGCCATGTGGGTGGGTGTTGAGTGATTGCTGCTTTTGTGTTTGCCCCTTAAAGTCTGTTTGCATGGAAGCATTCAAAACCATGCAGAGAAAATAGTAGGAGTACAGGCCAGACAGAAGTAATTAAGTAGTTTTGTTGGGAAGTGTGTGTACTGGGAGTGGGAAGAACCACATGTGTTTCCCTTGGTATGTGTGATACAGTTCAGCTGTGCAGCTGAGATGAGGGGGGACAAGAAAACTAAAAAGTAAAACAGTGGCTATAAGCATGTCGCATACGTGCAGATGTATGCAGATTTGCATTGAAGTAAAAGTGAAGCATATGTGTGCAGGCAGTATAGCTTAGTGGTTAAAGGCACTGAAAAGCAAACCAGGTAACCTGAAGACCTGGGTTTGAATTTCATCAAACCCCACTTGTATATGGTGTGATTCTGAGCAAGTCACTTAACTTTTATGTGTGCAGTTATCAGTGACCACTTGCTTTTTGCACACATGCCACATGTTTGTAGTCTGTTTCAATTTAACATAAAAAGCATGCTTTCCACACTTGCTTGCTGCATCCATGCCACATGGATGCAGTTAGTCTCAATTTAACATTTAAATCATGCCTGCAGCATGCATATCACATGGGTAGTTTTATGTGTGCAGCATGAAGACATTTCATATACTTATTTCTGTAATGGAAAAGAGGCCACTTAATCAGTCACGAGTTGGGATTTGCACAAACTAAAAAATAGAGAACATTTCAAATATCAAGTTGTAAAAGTGTTTTCCATTATAACCACATGTAATAACCCCCAAATCTTGCCGCTAGATCTTGATTAGGGGAATGGTTTTACTGTTGCTGTTATTTTCTATCTCTTTCTTACTTGTAATAATTTATTTATCACATAAATAAAAAAGGCTTCCTGCTTTTACGCCTCTTTTTTTTTTTAACATCCTTTCATTTCATTTTCAAGGACAGCCCAAGGACAAGGCCTCACAGAACATTTTTTTTAAAGTGCCATGTTGGCCTTCTTGCATGGATCCCCAACCCACTAGGAGACCAACATGGCACAAACAAAATGTTTTGGTTGTGTGGCCACACTGATGGGCCAGGTTCAGAATGAGCAGATCTGGGTGGGTGCTGTATGGTGTAATGGGACCCTTATTTAAAAAAAAAATTCCTGCTGTCTCAATGACAGCTCATAGAACCTGACCAGGGCATACCTCATTCCCTGTCTGATTACAGGAAGATATATTCCTGTCTTTTTTGAGGGCCTTGAAGGTACATCCCGTGCTGATTACAGGGTATATCCCTGGTGGACAACAGATGGGGAAAATACAAAAAACAATGTTTTGGTTTCTAAAATGAAAAGAAAGAGACAGCCCCACAATGCTAGAGTACCTTCAGTACTGCCAGCTACTACAATGAACTGAGTTTCCAAATGGACCTTGGTTACTTTGGGGCCAGCTGGGGGGGAGAGAGGACTTAGCACCCCATGGATGGCTCTTGTAGTGCACCAAAGTTGGGGGCACAACACAGCATACATAAATAGGATGCCCTGTGGGGTCCCAGCATCATGGGCAGCATCAGAGGGCAGTAGATAGGGGCCCCTGTCAGTGTCACCCCTTCCTTAGCAGCAGCAGAAATGTTTAAAAAAAAGTTTTTCCTGGCTGCCTGCTCTATTCTGTAGAATACTCCCCCATACAGCAGGCAGCATGAGACAAGGCACCAACACACTGGGACTGCTGTCCCTGGCTATCGCATGGTGCCAGATTTAAAACTAAGCTGATGGCTAGTGGCAGGTGCTCTGGGTTCAAGCACTGGAACCCTGAGTCTTTGTTTTAAAAAAATTATAGTTTTTGGGTAGTCAGTTGCTGACTGGGGAAGGAGCAGGGCTGAGGAAGAGCTATGGGAACTGAAGAGGCTTACCTGCTGAATTGGAGCTGGTTCCGTTGGCTCTCCTGTGGTGCATCTCCTCTGATCGGCTATCTGTTCAGCTCCCAGTGGTATGACAGCTTCCAGAATCAGTGGCGTATGAACATGGTGAGGGCTCTGTTCTGCCCCATGTTTTTTTTTTTTTATTTTAAAATAAACTTTCAGGTCCCTTGGAGGCAGTGTGTAGAAGACTGGCATCGTTGAAGAAAGAGGAGGAGCATCGGGGCATGTCAGTGCCCGAAGGAAAAGGACCTCCCCAGCACCTGCAGCCATCCCTCCCACTGCCAGAAACCTCCCAGCCCTCCTACCCAGATTTCTTCACCCCGGGCCAGGGTGGTGAGTCAGCGGCAGCACCAACAGCCAGATGCTGACCGCCTGAAGTTTATTTAGGCCAAGGTGCACTTTTTTAGAGATTAAAGTATGCTTTGTTTTAGAGTTTATGTTTGATATTGGTGTTACTGTCTAGATAACAATGCTGGCCATACTCCCTGTTATTTTTACCATTGGTGTTTTCCTGTATGACAATGTCCTCCTTCCCTCCTGTCTAATAAACATCTTTTTTACATCAGATCTCTGTGCAGGACTCCTGTCTCTCCTTGTTGTGTGCCTCCATTCACCCACTTAGGAATCTTAAGTGTTGCCCCACGACAACACCTGCTGGGGAGTGACTCTGGTGCTGGTAGAAAGACAGTTACATCCACCTCTCGAAGTGAAGAACCAAGAGGTCTACCAGAGCAGCACCATTACAAAAATTGGCGTAGTTGGCAGGATTCAGAAAATGTTCCAAGGAGTCCAAAGCTGGAGAAGATACAGAGCAAGATGTTGGTGAGGTTGGAAGGTGACAGTGGGCTGCTAGGGGAAGTCAGAGAAGGAGACCCAGGGTGCATCCCTCCCTCGCCCCTAACAGTGCCGTATCACTTTGGAGCACCCTGGCTTCTGCAGTATATGGGGGAGCAGGATAGTGGAGACTTCAGTAGTTTGAAAGAGTTTTGCTCCAAGATGCAGTCCATGTTCCAGCTGTATCAGATTCTTGAGCTCCAAAAGATAAAGACACTGATCAGACAGTTGAGTGGAATTACCCATCGTCGGGTCCAGCCCTGGTTGAAAAGGGAGAGAACCACTGCTGATCAGATATTCCATTGCTTGCAGTACACGTTTCACATGTGAACTATCTCTGATCTAAACTTGCTGTTCTTTTTGCACACTTAACGGCCCCAAGAAACACTCTGGGAGTATGCCTTAAGTCTGCAGAAGGCATTGAGAGTCATTGAGAGAGTTGATCCAAGGGAGGTCTGGGACCCTGATCAAACCTTGATGAAGAAGTTTATAGAAGGAGTAAATAGTGAGTCCCCAGAAAGAGATCTCTGTTTGCTACATTTGCAAGATCCCAATGCTCTTTTTCTGGATTTCAAAGAAAAGGCCATGAGGATATGGGGATCAGGAAGGATCCCTTCCTGTTTATGCTGTGTATCAACACAATCCGAAGCAACACTAACAAAGCCAAACTTCTCCTCTTTGCAGGTGACATGGCAATATATTCATCTAATCCCTCAGCAGCCGAAGTACACAAGGAGCTCCCATCAGAATTCAATCTCCTACAGCTCAGTCTTGCATGGTCTAAACTTATTCTTAATGAAAAAAAAAAAAAAAAGAAAGGTCATGTACTTCCATTCTAACCTCTAAACTGCCACTCAAAATGAAATTATGTCCCTGCACCCCATTAAAACCCTCTTTGATGACAACCTGGAGGTAGTTAGCAAATTTAAATATTTAGGTTGCTATTTAGGCAACCACCTAACATTCTCTGTCAATATTGCCTCTCTCTCTTGATGAAGTTATGACAAAGGCTTGGCTTTTATAGAAATAAATCCCTATTCACCTATGACCGCAAGCTCTGATTGGTACAATCAAGCATCATATACGTGGATATGCTTTACAGCCATTGCTCAGACTCCATGCTATGCCAGTTGGATACTTTATACCATACAGCAATACGTTTAATTTCAAATGCCCATCGTCACACTCTCCACTGTGACCTATATGATTCTCTGGGCTGGATATCCTTAGCTACCAGACAACTCTCTCACTCCCTTATCTGGATATACAAAGCCCTCTTGTTAAAGCTCCCCCCATGCATAAATAACCTATTCCAGTGCACCACCTCCGCATAAACATTGCATAGCATCACCCACATTATGCTGGATGTCCACAGCACCCGTTCCCACTTTGGGAGTTTGGCTATGTGCCATGCTCTTACAACCACCTGGAACAAAGCCCAGTCTATCCTCAAATTGCAACAATTAAATCCCCTGGGCAGTTTCAGACATCTACTTGCTTGTAAACTACGTGACTCTTGTACATGACGCCGCTCTCCAAAAATGCCACTAATGGACTGCCAAATCTCTCTCTCTCTCTTATCCCAGAATGAGCTATATCACACTCCCTAAGATTCCCTCCTGCAATCACTCCATCTGCTACCATCCTCCATTGCCTATCTCTGTCATCCTTCCCTACCTTTCCTACATGAATAATTCCATGCCATATCCTTCATCTTATTCCTACACCACTCTCCTTGCCTCACCCACCCCAATCCTCCTGTCACCACTACACTGCCAACTATCCCTCCCCCTGCTATCTGCCTTCTCCTTTTCCACCCTCTCCTCTCCCCTTGATCTTTCATGCCTTGCAACTCTGATCCTCATCTCTGCCATTTCTTCAGTACTGCCTCCTGTAAATTGCACCACCAGTTCGTTCAAGTTTGTTCCTTGCCTTGCAATGTTATACCCATTAATGATGTACCTCAATGTCTTAAACGCTGATGACGCAATGATCTGCAACAGGTTTGATACACAAGGTGGGGTGGAAAGAATGAAAAGGGACTTGACAAGGTTGGAGGAATGGTCAAATATGTGGCAGCTCAGATTCAAAGCAAAGAAGTGCAAGGTAATTCATCTGGGAAACAAATACCCAGGGGAAGAGTACTCGGGGGGGGGGGGGTGAGTTAATAACAACAAAAATTGAAAGAGACCTAGGAGTAATTATATCAGATGACCTAAAGGTGGGCAAGCAATGTGAGAAGGCAGTAAGGAGGACTTGGCAGGATACTGGGATGCATAGGGAGAGGCATCACCAGTAGAAAAGAGGAAGTTGTTATCCATCTGTACAGACAGTTAGTGAGACCCCATCTGGAGTACTGCGTGCAATTATGGAGACCCCATCTCCACAAAGATGTAGACAGAGTGGAGGCTGTTCAGAGGAGGGCAACCAAAATGGTGCAGGGTCTGCACCAGAAGACATATGAGGAGAGACTAAAGCAGCTTAATATGTATACCCTTGAGGAAAGGAGGGGGGGGACATGATAGAAACTTTCAAATATCTCAAGGGAATTAACAAAGTATAAGAGAGTAGTATCTTTCAGAAGAAGAGATGTGTAAGAACCAGGGGTCACAATTTGAAAATAGAGGGGGACAGCTCAGAGGTAATGTTAGAAAATATTTTTTCACAGGGAGGGTTGTGGATACATGGAACAGCCTTCCTGAGGAGGCTGTGGAGTCAGGAACAGTGGGAGAATTCAAGAATGCATGGGACAGCCATAAGGCAATTCTAGTGGGGGGTATGAGGAAGTAAGCTGTTGATTAACTAGAATCTGCAGCTTATCCATCAGATAGGGAAATGGGCAGACTAAGTGGGCCAAGCGTCCCTTATCTGCTGTCAAATTCTAGTGTTTCTATGTTTCTATAAGGTCCCCAGTGCAGTGGTATGCTGATCCCTGGGTTCACTTGTCCCCCGTGTGCCCTTCAGCTTTGCAGTCTTCAGAACCTTTAGCAAACCCCATACCTACAGCCTCCCTTGAAATAGAGTGTGCCCCATGAGAACCAATGGTTCCTTCTATCCGTAGGTCACAGAGGTCCACTTGTGGTGTTCCCCCTAAATGATTCATGATGGAAACATTGAATCCGCTCTTGTACAATAGACTAATAAATTAAGAGTAGTCATAGTCATTTAAAGTTATAAGTTCATTTAAAATTCTAGAATTTATTTAGAGTTACAGACTTCATTTAGAGTTAAAGAAGTGGCTGTCTTAAAGTTTGGAAGTTGTAAAAGCAATAGAGATATTTTTATAGCTAATGGATGTTGTGCTAGTAGTTTAAAAGAACATAGGTGGTGTAAAAAGAGAATTTTTCGGATACATGGGTACATGTATCATTTGGCAGGCCCAAATCTGTAGTGCCTCAAAGTTGGGGGCACAACAGAACATAAATAAATAGGGTGCCCCATGGGGTCCCCAGCATCATGGGCAGCATCAGAAGGCAGTAGATAGGGGCCCCGTCAGTGTTTCCCCTCTCCTAGCAGAAGCAGAAATGTTGTTTTTTTTTAAAAAGAAAAATTTTTTTCTGGCTGCCTGCTCTGTTCTGCAGAATCCCCCACCCCCACCCTGAACAGGCAGCACGAGCCAGGGCACCCAGGTGCTTGGACAACTGTCCCTGGCTGGCACATGGTGTGAGATTTAAAACTAGCAGCAGGTGCTCCAGGTTCAAAAACCAGAACCCCAAGTCTCTGTTTTCAAAAAAATAAAGGTTTTTTTTTTTGTGGGGTAGTCAGTTGCCGACTGGGGAAGAAGCAGGACTGAGGAAGAGCTATGAGAACCAAAGAGGCTTACCTGCTGAACGGAAGCCCGTTCCATTGGCTCTTTTGCAGTGCCTCTCCTCCGATCGGTGATCCAGTCAGCTCCAGGTTGTGTGGTGGCATCCAGAAGTGTGAGGCAGCGGTCAGCAGAGTACGTCCACGGTGAGGGCTCTGTTTTATCCCATTTCTTTTTTTTATTTGAATGTAAACTTTTGGTTCCATCGTATGTGGCATGTAGAAGAGCAGCACTGTCAAAGAAAGAGGAGGAGCGTTGGGGCATGTCACGGCCCAAAAGAAGAGGACCGCCCCAGCACCTGCAGCCATCCCTCCCACTGCCAGAAACCTTCTAGCATCTCTACCCAGATTTCCTCACCCCAGGCCAGGGCGGTGAGTCAGCAGCAGTACCAACAGCCAGGTGCTGACTGCCTGAAGTTTATTTTAAAAATAAAATAATTGTTTAAGTGTTCAGGGAACTTGAGAAATCATCCAATGGCTGAGAAAGGGCCAGATCGAGGGACCAAGATATAAATAAATTAATATTCAATAGGCATAGCGATGCCTAGCGGCAGGGTTAGGACTAGAAGGCCCTAATATAACCTCAAAAATATATATTAGAGGAGTTCCAAGGGGCGTAGTGAAGGGGGGGTGGCCTTGCATAACTGACAGCAAGGCCCTGGTTCACCCAATGTTATTTAAAGGGGCAAGACCAGGCCCAGTTATTTGAAGGGGCAACCACAGACCCAGCAATCAGGCCCCAGTGAGTTACAAAAAGGGCCAACAAGAGAAGGCCCACAAGTCAAAGGGACCCAGCAGAAAAGCCCTACGGTAAAGAAGGGGCCCAGCAGAGAGAGCCCACAGCTTAAAGAGGCCCAGACAGGCTAGTTCATAGGGGGGATCAAGCAAGCCCAGGTGCCCTGCATATGCTTAATACACCATGGTCCCTGACACCTAGTGGGGGTTTTAGCAGCCAAGAGGTCAGCAGTTGTTTCTGGGGGTTCCCCTGGTCTTTTGTTTGTGTTTTGGGAAAGTGGCTATGGTCACATGGGGGGAAGGGGGTTTTAAAATGTTTCCCACCTTCGGACCACTCCATAGGGATGGCAGAGGCAGGAGTTGGCAGCGGCTCCTTAAAATAAGCTAGTACCACTTGTGGCAGTAAAGTCATTGAATTAAAAGGGCAGTTGGCATCCAGTGGACAATGAACCTGCAACCACATGAATTGTTTATTATCTGACAATTTATTGAATTGCTTTCTGAATGCAAGCATCTGAACTGTTCTACTGATTGCAAAGTACCAAGACTGTTTTATTGTTTGCAGATTTCAGGACTGCCTTACTGTTTATTGCCCCAGAATCAAACAATTGCCCCAAAAGGTGTTTCTCTGCCCTCGACAACTGACAATTGCCTCTGCAACTGGCAATTGTCCGATTCTGTTATTTGCCTGCAATCACCTGAGCTATGGTTGCTCAGCAATGTGTTCTGACCTGGTAGCAGTGGTTCCGGAATCAGTCGACGACAATGCCAGGAAGGTGTTCAGCTGGTGTTTCCACACCTTCAGGTCTCTGCCTGAAGAGTGAGATCCTGCTGTAAGGTTCTCTGCAGAGCCTTATCAACATCCCCTTGTCGTTCACCGGCAGTCGTAGATCGTTGAAGCCCAGTGTGAGCCCCGTTCCCCGCTAGTCGTAGATCGCCAAAACTCAGTGTGAGCCGCGGCCGCTGTTTCCTTGTTTTTCCTTGGTTCTTGGTCCGAATGCTTCAAGGTTGACCTTCTTTCAGTGTATGATCATCCTGGAAGAACCCTGTCTGTTATCCCTGGTCATTCACCATTAGTCATAGTTGTCGAAGCCCAGTGTGATTCGTGGCGGCCAGTTTCTTGTTTTCCTTTTCTCTGTTCTGGACACTTCAAGATCTTCAATCTTCATCCTGCTTCCTACTCCTTCCTGCTTGAAAAAGCCTTTCCTCAGAAGTTCAACTCATTCTTGGTGATCCTCCAGTGGGTCCTGTGCCAAAGAGTCTACTGCAATTCCTTTGTCCTTGGCAGCCCATCCAAGTGAGTTTGTGCCGGGGAAGCTTCAACAGTTCCATCGTCCTTGGCAGCCTGTTCAAGTTGATTCTATGTCAAGACCTTGTTTCCCCTGAGCCCAATTGCTCTGGCAACGTAAGAGAGTGGGTTGACCAATGAACCTATGGTCTGTTTACAAATTTCTCATATCCTCCAATAGCCTCTCCTAGGCTTGCATTATTGTGCCAGTGGTGTGTCAAGCAGGACTTCCTTTCTCCATTGCCCCATTGCTTTCCCTTGTTTCCATCAGCTGTGTGCATGAAGACTTCCTAACCAACTAGACTTTTGAGTTATTCATAGACTTTTATGATGATCACTGACATTGTACAAAGCTTATATTGCCAGAACTTCTATGAGAGTCCATAACTGTTCTAGGGTACTGTAGTAAAAGTAGTAAGAGTAGAACTTAATCCCTAGAAGTCTTAGGATAAGGTGCACCTTTTTTAGAGACTGCAGTATGTTAGGTTTTAGAGTTTACCTTTGATATTGGTGTTACTGTCTAGATAACAATGCTGTCCATACTCCCTGTTATTTTTACCATTGATGTTTTCCTGTATGACCATGTCCTCCTTCCCCTTCTGTCTAATAAACATCTTTGTTACATCGGATCTCTGTGCACAACTCCTGCCTCTCCTTGTCAGGTGCCTCCATCCACCCATTTAGGAACCTTTAGTGCAGTGGATATGTTTTCATCTTACCCCTATTAATGGGCTCCAGATGGTGTTGTTTGGGTATTATTCTTAAGCCTATGCTATCAGCCACACTCTTGGCTAATGCCCAGAAAATGTTGTATACCTTAAATGCTGACATACTGCATTGGAAGTTCCTTGTTCTCTCCCTATGGGGTAGGGTCAATGCACTTAAACTGGTAGCTCTTCCTCAGTTACAATATGTTTTGGCCAATTTACCCATAGCCCTTCCAGGTCCCGGTTTACGTTCCCTTGCATGCATGTGCAAGGAACATCTTGCAACAGTACGACTTTTGGAGGTGTGGGACCCTCCTCGCGAATGCAGTGCTCATTGTAGCAGGCGCGACCCTACCGGACCAATACATGCCGAGCTGTGTATGACAGTAGTTCAGCTGTGTTGGTCTTCACATCTAAGAAAAGGTCTGCTGCAATTAGCTGTGGTAGCATATATGCAATTAGCATATGGACGTCAGCAGAACTGCTGTCATGCACAGCTCGGCATGAAATCCCTCCCACTTCCTCCCTCTGCTAATGTCCTCCCCCTCCCTCATTACTGTTCTCCCTGGCCCCCATGTTGTGTGCCGAGGGAGGTGCCCAAACTCCTTCAGCTCATGCACTCCCCAGCACATTGTGTGGCTGACGGGGGTGCCCAATCCCCCGTCGGCTGCAGTCCCCAACAAGAAAAACAACCAGTTGTCACACTGGGAGTCCACCCCAACGTGCTCATGCTTCCCCCCCCCCACAAACACACACACACTCTCTGTATGGCCAGCGAGGGTGCCCAATCCCCACCTGCTTCAGTCCCTCCCCAACAACAACAATGTAGGTGGCACGCTGGGATCCCACCCCAGCATACCAAAAGCGCCTTTTTTTTTTCAAAATTCCTGTGAAACAAGAAAACGGTCTCTCAGTGAGTCCCTCGCCCCCACCACCCACCCGCACCCACCCTCACGCACCCACCTCCCCACACCCCCACCCCATACTTCCTCCGAGCCCAGCGCGACAATCTTCAGTGGACTGGGGACACGCCTGCACTCTTCAAAGCCAACTGCTAACTGAGGAAATGCTGATAAGCTGTATAATGGCATAAATAGGGTTTTTCCAACTTAGGTGGATATCTCGGCCATTTTTCTGACTTTTGGCACCAAGTTTTCAATATGGGGTTCTTGGCACCCCTTCCCATGAATTCAGTCACAGTCATGGCGTTATTCGGTCCCGAAAGGTGATTTTGCGGTCACTGCGCGGAATCACCTTTTGGGACTAGTTAACGAAACAACAGTGTCAGTGTTCATGAGGTGGGCTGTCAAAAAGGCTATGTTACAAATTTGGTGAAAAATTTCCAAACAAATTACTGTTTTACAAGCGCGCGTTGCGCAGTTTCCATGCACACTCGTAAGTTTGCGAACTTGTAATATTTTCACTCCAGATTTTCAACACAGACATATTTCCACACCTCCTTATGAACAGTGCAACTGTCATTTTTCACATCCTGGCTGAAATGTGTTTTCGTGCTTCTGGCGCAAAATAGCACAATCACCATCAGAAATCAGTGTTTGCTACAGAGTAAGACAATCACAGTGACACGGTTCATGAGCAGACGTCCTAAAATGTATATGTAGAAAATTTGGTGACAAAAGTCCATTAAATGTCTGTGTTACGAGTGTACAATGCGCAATTTCTATGCACACTCTTAAGTTCGTGAATTTGTAATATTTCCAGTCCAGATTTTCAACATTAGCATTTTCCAACATCTCCTTATGACCAGTATAGCTGTCATTTTTCACATCCTGGCCAAAATGTATTTTCGCACTTCCCGTGTAGAATAGAGCGGTCGCAGTGGGAAATCAGTGTTCGGTGCAGAGTAAGAAAATCACAGTGACACTGTACATGAGCAGATATCCTAAAATGCCTATGTTGAAAATTTAGTAAAATAATTACAAAAAATGACTGTTTTACAAGCGTGCGTTGCACAGTTTCCACACGCACTCGTAACTTCACGAATTTGTAATATTTTCACTCCAGATTTTCAACATTTGCATTTTCCCACACCTCCTTATGAACAGTACAGTTATTTTTCACATCCTGGTCAAAATGTGTTTTCATACTTCCGGCACAGAATAGCAGGGTCACTGTGGGAAATCAGTGTTCGGTACACAGTAAGAAAATCATAGTGACAGTGTTCATGACCAGAGGTGACAAAATGCCTATGCTGAAAATTTGGTGATATAATTAGACTGCATGACTGTGTTACAAGTGCACGTTGCACAGTTTCCACACAGGTTTGTACCCTTGAGTATGACCAGGGCATTAGGGTTCCTTAGACAGACACTTAAGAAGTATAAGAGTGAAATGTTGATCAGATGCAAGAGGAGTTGCAGAGAGATACTCTGTTGGGATATGGATGCTGAAGGGACATGGATACAACTTGGGGGGCCTGCATAAATGGCAAACACCAGTGTAAATATCTGCAAGCGAACGTTCGGCATTGACAAATGTTTGTTTCAAAAGCTGTCATCCAAAATGTTGGCATTTATATGGGATGGTAACCCCCCATAATAGAGCTTATGACTTTTCAATATCCTTGAAGGGAAGGGGGTCTCGGACTTCCTGATATGAAGCTGTTTCATGATTTAACCGTCCTTCATCAGGCAGTGCTCTGCTATACTCCATCACTGGCCTTATCTACACCCAGTTGGATCTCTCTGGAATTAGCTCAGGGTCAACTACCAGTGGCACAGGCCTTGATCTTCCCAGACTGGTCCATTTGCACTAACATCTCTCCCTGTGCACAGTACACTAAATACATTTGGAGTCAATACACTAACCAATTGGACTGGAGTGTTCAAGTCTTGCTGGCTAGGCCTCTCTGGCATAATCCTAGTTTTGGTGGTCAACCTGTCTATTGGAAAGCCTGGGAGGAGAGGGATATTGTGATCACCCAAGACCTTTTTGACTCAGCGATGGGTTGTTTTTACTCCTTTGTTAACCTTCAATCACAGTATGGCCTATTCCGGACTCATTTCTGGTGGTACTTGCAAATAGTAATAATAATAATAATCATAATAATAATAATAAGCTTTATTCCTTCAGCACAATTCAGAATATCAAAGAGCTTTACAAAATAGTGAAAATAAAATAGATTCATAAATAGTTAAAATACAGACAGTAATACTAAAATCCATCCTTATTAATTACTCATTGCAAAATGCAAGACTGAAAAGGTATGTTTGCAGTGTGGCTTTAAAGCTCTCTACCTTCAGACACTCCTTAACCCAATGAGGTAGAGAATTCCACATGGTATGGGCTACATAAGCAAAAGCTCGAGCACCAGATGGCTTCAACCGAACCCTGGGAACCTCCAGCAATCCCTCATCGGTGGAGCAGAGTGATCGGGAGGGGCAATAGGGATACAGAAACTCTTGCAGATAGAGTGGTCCCTGTCCATGTAGGGCTTTATATGTCAGCAAACTGACCTTGAAGGTGATCCTCCACTGCACTGGCTGCCCGTGCAGCTCATGTAGCACAGGTGTAATATGGGTAGATCAAGAAAGCCCAATCAGTAACTTGGCTGCCACATTCTGCACTAGCTGCAGCCAGCAGACATCGACTCCTGACAGCCCTAGGTAAAAGGAGTTGCAGTAATCTAAGCAGGAAGTCACAAAGGCATGGACCAATGTTGGCAAGTCATTGGGCAGAAAAAGATGTTTAATCCGGGCAATATTCCTCAAATGGTAGACTGAGGTCTTGACAATGGGTGACACCTGAGCCTTCAGGGTCAGCCCTTGTCAAGAATAATACCCAGACTCTACACCCACTCAGAGGTCCTCATCTGGCAGCCGCCTAGTATAAGACCAGTTGCCTGATCTACCGAAGACCCCTCAACTCGTTGACTCAGATCCATAACCAACACCTCAGTCTTGTCTGAATTTAGCTTCAACCAGTTGGCACTCATCCAACCCTGGATCTCGGGTAAGCAATTGTTAAATATTGAGACTGCTATATCCTGTTCAGGCGCAAAGGACATGTACAGCTGAGTATCAGCTGCATAGCAGTGAAAACTCAGCCCATACCACCTTACAATGTCCCCCAGTGGCAACATGTACACAGCGAACAACATGGGAGACAGCATAGAGCCCTGTGGTACTCCACTTGGCAGGGAGAATGGGTCAGAGGAATAAATTCCCAACACCACTCTCTGAAACCTGCCAGTGAGGAATGATTGAAACCACCTGAGGACTGTACCCGACAGTCCACAGATGAACCGCAGGGGCTCCTCTAGCAATATCCCATGGTCTACGGTGTCAAATGCTGGGGAGAGATCTAGGGGGACTCTTCCAATCTCTCGCTATGAGGAGGTCATTGAACACCCAAACAAGAGCAGTCTTGGTACTGTGCCTCTTCCTAAATCCTGATTGGAAGGGATCATAGATGTCATGAATGGCAAGATGGTCCTCCAGCTGCAGCGAGACCACTTTCTCAATAACCTTCCCTACAAAGGGAAGGTCAGAGATTGGTCTATAGTTAGCAAGACAGTCTGGGTCAAGAGAAGGTTTCTTGAGGAGCCAAGCCACTGCTGCCTCCTTCAGGGAGTCAGAAAACACCCCGGTCTCTAATGTACACCAGACAATCTCAGCTAGGACCAGGCCGATGACCTCAACACATCCCACGAGGAGACGCGTTGGGCCCGGATCCAAACCACAGTAGGTCAGCTGCATATTCTGGATGACCATCATGACATCCATCATCACTGCCTGGTCAAAAGCTGATCAAACAGCCCTGAGGTCCCACGACCTCACGCCAATCGCTGCCATTCCCACTGGAGTGAGCTAAGCAGGTCTCTGACCTGATGTCAGCAATCTTATCTGAAAAGAAGTACGCAAACTCATCACACTTCTCGTTTGACAAAGCTTTCCATAATTCTAGACCTGCTGGATTGCATAATCTGACCACACTTCTGAAGAGCCGAACCGGTCAGTTCCGTGCAGCCGTCATCTCATCGGACAGGAACTCTGCCTTCATACATAAGATCACAGATTGATAGTCTTCATAGTGTGACATCAATTTAAGGTTATCAGCATCTATGCCAGATTTCCACCAGCACCACTCCAGTCTTCTCCCAATCCTCCTCATCTACCTCAAGGTCCCATCAAACCATGGGATGTGGGGGAGAGTGGATCACAGGTGAACACAGACTAGAGCAATGGAATCCACAGCCACCACCATGGCCTTATTATAGGCCTAAAGTTGGTTCTCTGGGTCCAAGCTTGCACACTGAAACCCCGATAGGTCCAGGACCACCATCAGACCTTCTGGGGTCAAACCCATTAATGGGCAGTACTGGACCATCTCCACGAGGCAGGTCTATGGGGGTGCCTGGATATTGAACCTCATAGTGCAATGGTCAGACCATCTGACCGGTTCCACCACGAGGTCGACACTCTCCATACCCAATAGGAAGACCAGGTCCAATGAGTGGCCGAACTATGGGTCACAGAGGAAACAACCTATATGAAGCCCAATGAATGCATCAATTGGAGAAAATCTTGTCCAAAGTGCCAGAGTTCATCATTGATCCAGGCACTGAAGTCACCCAGCACCATCATTCTGGGAGACTCCAACACCATATCAATGATGAAGTCCGCAATTTCCTTCAAAAATGTTTTCCCATCTCCAGGTGGATGGTAGATGAGAAGAATTTTTCACCCCATACTGCCTAAGAGACACTCAAAGGATCAGGTCTTCCCCACTGGCACATCTACCAGGCTCAAATCCATTTTAAACAGATGGCAACACCCCCAACCCTACTATCCAACCTTGGGTGGTGTATCACTGAGAAACCAGCAGGAACCGCTGCCTCCAAAATTGGACCGGCATTCTCATCCAGCCAGGTCTCAGTGATGCAAGCCAGGTCCAATGACCTGACAAGATCAGCAATCACTGCTGTCTTGTTCCTAATGGACCTGGCATTGCACAACACCAGCCAGGTTGGATGGGACTCTGAAGCAGATCTCACCACCTGCCCTCCAAAGGTGGAGCCCTTGGGTATAGGGACCAGACAGGGAGGACCCCTCTCCAGTCTCCATTTCACCCAAGGGCATCTCCTTGCCCCCACCACTCCTATTCAGCCACCAGTGTCCACTCCTCCCTGAGGTCCTGGCCCCATAAATCCATACTCTTTTAGAGCAAAAGATTACCCAGAACTTTGAACTTCCTCAACTGCATCCCCTTGACCAGTGGGTTGCTACTTTGGACAGCCCTCAGCATCTGGCAGCCAAACTAAAGACTCTGGACACATGCTTGTCCTCTCTCTCTCCCCCAGTGGGCCCAAAAAATAAATGAGAGCTTGAGCTGGGTCTCACAATCCCTTCCTCAGAATAGGCCCAAGTGTGGATTAATGCTAAACAGTCTTCCTGAGAGTTACAGGCCAGGTCCTTCCAATTCAAAATCTTACTCCAGGCTTATAGAACTCCTCAGTGGCTCTATCAGGTGGGCCTCCTAGACAATAGTGATTGTCAGAAGTGTTCTTCCCCCATCACTAACCCATGTCCTCCGGTCTTGCCCTAGTATTGACCTCTTTTGGAGCAGAATGTGGGCCACCTGTTCTCTAATCTTCCTTAACTGAGGTGTCAGAGACCCTCAGCTGGTTCTCCTTGGCTTACCCATAGTGAACTCCTCTCTGTCCAGACCTCAGCTCCTTTGGTTAGATAGTGTTCTGGTGGCTGCTAAAAGAGTGTTGCTGTGACACTGGAGAGACTCCAACCCTCCGTCTTATGAGGAATCGTTCCACCTTTTGTCTCCCACTATCCGATATGAAAAAACTTCCCACCAAATGTTGGGCAAGCTATCCATTTACCAGAGTATTTGGCAACCCTTCCTTGACAAATTTCCTCTGATGACACTTCAGCTGTGGCCTAATGGCTGAACTCCCCTTCAACCGTACTTCTTGGTATTAGTTAACTTAGTGCATGCCTGCATTATCCTATGTCTCTGAGCCCTCCTTGGAGCCTACTACCTGTCCCCCCTTCAGCTCCCTTGCTCATCCCCCCTCCCCTGCTTCTCACAATCCACATCCTTTAATATTTGATACTGTACCCATAGAGCCCTTCAGTTATAATGAAGTTATACACTTTGGCCCGGATATTCAAACTGCGCCCAAAATGTGCGCAACAGCAGGAGCCAGCACAAACCAATTGCGCATATGCGCAACAGGTGCGATATTCAAACATGGAGCAGAACAAATTGCGCAAGCAGCCAACGTCTGAATATCGCACATACTGCGCCATAGCGCAACCAGGAAGGAGAAGCTGAGCAGAAATGTTGCACTATAGCGCAATCAGGGCAGCCCAGCTGAGCAGTCCAGAGGTGCCATAGCGCAAGCAGAGTCCCCTCAGAGCAATGGAACTGCACATCCAGGGAGGCAGGCTGGGGCCCACCGCCAGCCATGCCACACATGGGCACAGGAACACACTGCAGAACCAACAAGACACCTGCACACCCCAAGCACAGCATCACTGGGGGTGTGACGGATGATCTACTGGCCCATGGGGACAAGCCAACAAAGCACAGCAGAGCCATGACACCCCAGCACAACCAATGGCAGGCTGAGAGTGCCACACACTGGGGTTGACAACCACAGTGCACATCAGCCCCCCGTACGCACAGCACACCCTGCACTGTGACCCCAAGACACCACCCATGTGCAGTGACTGGCACTGCAGGAAACCATGCATCCCCCCCAGCACACGTCAACCCCGTGCAGCAGAGAAGCATACAAGCCAGACACACCCTGTGCAGCCAGCAGTGGGTGGCAGCAGATGGCAAGACCAACAGAAAGTCACTGCCATGCCAGAGATACCTCCCCATGCACACACACACACACACACATATACCCAGGACCATACCACCCCAGATGGCATGTACACCACTGCAACTGAGCAACCATAGCCAGCTGCAAATCAGAGACCAACACAGTATTCATATCAAAATATAAATGTATTCTCAAATTCTCAAAGAGTAAAGTACAAAACAATAAACGAACTATTTACAAGGGGGGAGGATGGGTACAAGGTAGGGGTGGGCAAGGGGTAGGGATGAACAACTTGGAGAGGGAAGGCAGGGTGGTAGGGATGGATGAAGTGGGAAGGGTAATGTGGCCTAAGGCCCAGCAGGCTGGTCGTCCTGTGCCCGGTGCCGCTGTTCCCTGCGATGCCTCCTCTGCAGGCCATGTCTCCATATTGCATTCAGGATGGCCTGGTTATCTATGGACACTTGTGTCAGGCCACGTATGTCATGATGGATCCTCCAGAGAACTGTGAGGCCTAGGAAAATGGGAACACAGTCAATGGCTGTGACTGACCACAACCCTGAACACCACCCAACCTGCAAGCCATATAGCCCAATGTCCCGCACCTGTGATGGCATGCACCCACCCACAGTGAACATGCACATGGCCATCACAAACAGGCGGGCACCAGCTATGTGCACCACTGCACACACACACTGCCCATGTCCATCATAGCACAAACAAGGCTGTCAAGTGACGTGGCAACGTGGTGCGATGCCAGTTACACAGCTATGTGCCCAGTGCATGCATGGACCACAGTGATGCATACACAGGCGTGCTGTGATATTGGACAGTGATGCATGTCACCTGTGTCGTGTATACATACATAGATACATAGGACAGTGTTGGCAGATAAGGGCCTATGGCCCACCCAGTCTGCCCATTTGAGCTTGTGTTCCCTTTGTTTTCCTATAAGTCTGTTGCACCTTACCCTGACCTCCAGAATTCCTTTATGTCTATCCGTGCATTCTTAAATCCGTGATTGTTTCAGCCCCACCACTTCCTCTGGCAGGGTGTTCCACTTGTCCACCACCCATTCTGTGAAGAAATTCTTTCTCATGTTTCCTCTGAATCGTCCTCCCTCCAACTTCAACCCATGCCCTCTAGTCCTGGAACATCTTTTTCGCTTAGAAATAGTGTTTTCCTGCACCCTGTTCCTCCTGTAAGATACTTATGTCTCTATCATATCCCTCTCTCTCTCCTCTCCTCCAGGAGTACATGTTCAGTTCCTTCAACCTGTCTTCATAGGACTTGTGATGCAATCCATGCACCATCTTTGTTGCCCTCCTCTGAACCTTCTCTCAGTTTATGTCCTTACGTGGTATGGTCTCCAGAACTGTACACTGTACTCCAGGTGGGGCCTCACTAGTGTCTTGTATAGTGGAATTATGACCTCCCCTTTCCTGCATGGTTGTGTTGTGCATGGCTGGTGGTCTTGCCCCCCCCAGCATGCAATAGCATCCATGAAGTAATGATACTCACACTCCTCAAGCAGCTGGGTCTGCCGCTGCTGCTGCTGCTGCTGCTGGGGCGCAACACCCACCGGCACCGGGGCCCTGGCACGGCCCTCCTCACCCCGTGCCTGCATCCTCACATCCCGGCCTGTGGGAGACATATGTTGAGACAAACATCAGTGTGACTCCAAAGCAGACTGCCCCCTGCCCCAGTGAGAGTGCCTGCCCACACAGCCAGACCCATGCATCTCTCACCTGCACACGCTGACACAGCCAACCATGGCAAAGCCATCACCTATGCACAGCCACCAAAACACACTCACACCCCTACAGAGAATACAGGTGCATAGATGATACACCCACCTGGCCTAGGCACCATGCCCCTCCTGGCACGTGACCGCAGCCGATCCAGAAGATCAGATCCTCTGGCGGAGGTCACTGTACCGTCCGCACTGCTCAGCTGACCGGCACCGCCCAGTGACCCCACCAGGTCAGTGGCCACTGCTGCCACACCTGCATCCTGGCAATGGTGAAGGTCGCCACCATAAAATGCCCCATAGTGGGCTCCACTAGGGGCACCAAGTTGGCCACTTCGACAGGGCTCCACTGTACTGCTCTTCTAGCAGCCATGGTACCAACTTTACAGCAGGCAATATGGCGCCCCACTGCGCCGTAACCCCAAGTGGAGATGTTGCGCAATAGACCACCACAGGTTCCAATCACGCTGTTCGAACAGCGCCGTCACTTCACATAGCGCTGTCATCAGACAGCGCAATAGGGCCGTACACATGGCAGCTGAACAGGGTCAGGGGGCAAAGGTCAGACACCAGGTCATGGGCAATGATGCAAGGCCACGCACAGCGCCATCTGACGTATACGCATCCTGCACGACTGACCAGCTGCGTACCAGTGCCACAGTGGACTATTGCGCAGTAGTGCCACAGTGCCATATAGTGCCCAGTGCTGTAGCGCCACTGGCACAATGGTGGCCATGGCCTGAATTGCCGATCGCGCACAGCACGTCAGCAGTGTGGCAGATGTCTGTGTAAGCTATCTGGGCATGCGCAATGCAGTGTACCACACAGTCACAGATCTGCACCATTGGCTCAGCTGACTCAACCGTATTGCGCAAAGCGCAAATTCGCGATATTCAGCCGACACATGCAAATCATCTGATCAGCCATTCAAAGGCGCAGTGGCACGATTTGCATGTCATTATAGTTGCTCCACTCCTAATTTGCATGCATTGCGCTATAAATGTGCGACATTGGGCTGCACTGGCCAGATTCGGTTACTGCAGGTGAGAGGTGAGTTGCATGCTGTGATGTTCTGGACAATGGTCATGGGAAAATGCTGTAGACTGCACAGTGACAGGTGTCCACTTCCTCATACAGATCGCCATGACTGAGCAGAGCCAAGGTGAGGGTGAGGATGGTGGGCGAGGAGGAGGCCCAACTTACCCAGCAGAGACAGAGGCCCTCTTCAGGCCTACCTGGATGAGGAGCCAGTACTGAGTGGACGGAGGGGCACCCCTCAGTCCCGTGCAGCTGCATGGGAGGGGGTAGCTTGGGCCGTGAACCTGCATGGAAGCCATCAGCGCTCCGTGCAGGAATGCAAGAAGAAGATGGGGACAGACCGCAGGAGGTTGAAGGAGAAGGTAGCAGCCTTCAGGGCGGCACATGCTGGCACTGGCGGGGGCCAACCAGTGGTGTTGGAGCTGACTCCGCTGAGGAGACACTGGTTGCATCAATGCAGCGAGCGCTATTGAGGCGATCAGGAGGTGGATTCCAGACAGGTGGAAGCCCATCACTGCACGGTATGACATGGTGGTGGTGTTGGGGTGGGTGGGGGGAAGGTTGTTCACATGCACTCACATGTACTCTCTGTTACAGATCCTGTTCGTCTTCATTAGACGGTGGTGGTGGGTCCAGGCAGTGATGATGACCTGCTGGACATGGAGGAGGGTCCATCCACCTCTGTCACCAGCCAGCAGGCACTGCAGCAGCATGCACGCTGGGCCGCCAACTCTGGTGTCGGTGATTGGTGCGGGGTGCACAGCCTGTGTCTCAGCAGTCTGGCATGCAAGCATGCCAGCACGCTGTGACTATGGCTGCAGTAACGACCTGCACCATTGATGATGCAAGGACTGCAATGGGCAGTGATAGGTGTGTGTCCCATGACGGACACACAGCAGGCCATCACGTGCCCCTGGGCCTTTCTGGTTCCAACTTGTGTACCAGCATGCTGGCACAGTCACAGGCTGTGCCTGTCAGCACCGGTGGGGCAGCACCGGTGGCTGTGCAGGTGTCTGGCACTGTTGCTGCCACAGCGGTGGAACAAGTGGACCCTGGGGTACAGCGGTTGGAGGGGCAGCAGCAGCAGTCACCCACCAGGTCTGGGGGTACTATGTCAAGCGGTGGCACATGTCTGCCACCCTTTGATCCACCCATTCCTGGTCCTGGTGAACAGCGCCCACCCTCAAGGGGTGTTGTGCATCAGGACCTTCCACACCCTGGGGGATAGGATGCCATTGGGGCACAGTACCCATTGGATGAGCACACCCACCTGCTGTGGGAATCAGTACAGCTGCAGAGGTGGGTTGCAATGTCCGTGGAGGCACTGTCTGTGGCTGTGGAGCAGCACAGCAGGGAGTGTGCTCTGGACCGTGCAGAGCTGGTTTGTATGCGGATGGATGTGACCGCTGCCATTGACAGGCTGACCCAGGCAGTGGTCTCTGTCGTGGACGCATTGAGCACACAGTCAGGTGCCCCTGTACCGCACACCCCACACAGTTCACTCTCCACTCCCCGTTCCTGGCATCATGCGACACCAGGCCTGTCGACGCCAGGTTCTGCTGTGGCCATCCCGAGCACCCCTGATGCAGGTTTGTTCAGCATGCTGCAGACCCCTGTGTGGGCAAGGTCACGTTCACGCAGTGGGACCCCTGGTGGTCCAACAGTGCCACCCCATGTGGCCCTTGCTCAGCCTGCCAGTGCTGTTGGGTCATGGCGGAGCCGCCCACGCATCCGCGGTGGCCGTGGGACAGTGCTACATGACTGACCTGTCTCCCAGTGCGGGCCCTGTCTGGTGCTGCCCTGTGTGCAATGTGTGTCATGGTGGGCAGTGCACTGCTGGGTGCTCTGCTCACCACGCCAACACACGGACCACCTGCACACCCTCCCAACTGCTGTCCACAGGAGCATGTGCATGATGATGCCTGCATTGTACTGTACACCAAGGTGCAAGGGTGCCCAGCATCTGACACACGACTTGGACAGTACAGGTGGTGGGGTGGTCGGTGGTGCTGTGTGTTAGCAATGTCGGTTCTGCTGTGCTGTGCATCCTGCCCATGTACGCTCTGTGCCTGGTGTGTGTGTGTCCATATGAGTGCTTACCCTCCCTGATGGTGTGTTTGTATGCCTGGACCCTTCCACTCCCTGGTCATCATGCACCCTGGTGTGTTCCTGTGTGCCTGTGGTTTGCGCATGGACAGTGTTGGTTGCACATGTCCCCTTGACTTACCTGTGTTCTGCATAGTGCTCCTCTGTGATGGTGTCCCGGTGCAGCTGGGCCTGCCGGATCAGTCGGGGGTCCCGCCGTCCTAGGGGGAGCTGCTCATCACCATCAACACCGGTGCCACTGGCGTCCCAATCGCTGTCCCCCTCTTCAACCTGTATGGCTATCCCATAGTCTTTGGCCATGTTGTGCAGGATGCAACAGGCCAGGAATATCCCACAGGCCTTTTGGGACTGTACTGTAGGTCACCGCCGGAGGTGTCTAGGCATCGGAAGCGTGCCTTGAGCATCCCAAACACCCGCTCTATGATGTTGCGTGTGGTAACATATGCCTCATTATAGCGTTGCTGCGATGGGGTCATGGGGCACCAGTACGGTGTGAGCAGCCAGAGACGGAGTGGGTATCCACTGTCACCTGTGTGGAGATAGTGGAGATCAGTCTCATGTTCAGGTCCATATTGCCCATATCCCTGTGTGCCACTACCATGGCACCTGTGGCATTCCCACCCTTGCCCCGAGTTTGCATTCCATCATGTGTACTCACCCACTAGATGTCCTGTGGGGATGTCCCCACTCTCAAATCGATGGCACAGTGCAGACTGATACCATATGAAGGCATCATGTGCTCCACCAGGTGTGTGGCACAGACACTGATTATGCGCCCAGTGGCATCACACACCACCTGGCAGTTGACACTGGAGAGCCCTTTCTGTTCCTATAGTGACCCCATCGGGGCCAGGTGGCGTGCCGAATGGCCACATGGGTGCAGTCTATGGCCCCTAGCACGCAGCATACATGCTACCCTGTGGAACTCCTGCATGTTTGCTGTACGCTCTGCCGCGGTGCTGGGGAAATGGATGTACTCCGCAGCATGTGGCAGTAGTGGCTGAGGAATTGGGTGAGGATGCGTGGACGTGGCCAACTGGGTGATGCCTGTGGTGTCCCCTGTTGGCCTCTGGAAGGTGCCCGTGGCGAAGCAGGCACATGCAGGCTGTCACCTTGGTCTCCACCGACAGGCGTGACCTTCGTGAGGGTGCCTGCATCACATCACTGCACAGCTCACAGAGCCGTCTCAGTATTGCCCTGTTCAGGCAGTACTGGCCCGCGATCTCTACATCTGTGACAGCTCAAAGCTGAGCGGGCACGGTACTGCCTGTTGGGGCATACCGCTGACGGGCCCTTCCACGCCACGCCCCTGCAGCATGCATTCTCACCTCTCATTACAGCTTCCATGTGGAAGCTGCCACTGTCCATCTCCTGGCTTCTGACCCCCGGCTGGTGTTGCTGTGTTACCCTGCTGTGCCTCACTGCTACTTCCACTGCACGGGCACCCCCGCTTTGTACCTACAGCCTATGGCCCACACCTTGCCTTGCGTGCCTAGCCTGTCTCTGTCTCTTCTCTCTCTCTCTCTCCCCACTTGGCAGCCTTGTAGCGTTCTTGTGCCGCTTTCTTGGCCTTTTATTTTGGCTCATTTCCTTTAGTGCGCAATTTCCGGCTGTGGCTATTGCGCGCGTGCATAAAGTCTTTAATATCGCGTGCGCTCTTTATGCATGGATCCACCCCCTTCGGTTGCGCATGCCTTCATTTTCATTGCGATGTTGCTCAGCATGTTTTCGGTGGCGCAACTGCCTCCATCTGAATATACATAAAATGGGCGCATTTTGGACTTGCGCACGCGTAAACCTGTTAGCATGGCACAACCCTTTTGAATATCCGGGCCTTTGAGTTTGTGTACTCTATTTACTTTCTCCTGGGTGGGTTGGTTACAGGGAAGGCTCTAATTGTTTGCATACCTCAAATTGTTCTCTACTTCTTTGATTATTGTCCCCTTGTTTGTCTACTTTATTTGGACCTTGGCTCATTGTTCATTAACTGTTGGATATTGTAGTACTTTGATCATTGTTATTCTTGTTATTAAATGTAAAACTCATTAAAAATGTTTATGGCAAAAAAAGAAATTGGCTAGGAAACAGACCACAGACAGTGGTGGTAAATAGAGTTCACTCAGTAGGAGGTAAGGTAACCTGCGGGGTGCCTCAGAGTTCAGTACTGGGACCGGTCCTCTTCAATGTCTTCATTAGTGATATTACAGAGGGGCTGGAAGGAAAGATATGCCTGTTCGTGGATGACAGACAAATCTGCAACAGAGTGAACACGCCAGAGGGAGTGGAAAAAATGAAGGAAGATCTGAAAAAGCTAGAAGTCTAGTCAAGAGTCTGGCAACTGGGCTTCAATGCCAAAAAGTGCACATAGGGCACAAAAACCCAATGGCAAAGTATCAGTTAGGGGAGGAGGTACTATCAACCACAAAACAAGAAAGGGATCTGGGGGTCATTATATCTGATGATCTGAAGGTAGCAAGGTAGTGTGATAAGACAGTGGGAAAGCAAATAGGATACTATGGTGCATAGGGAGGGGTATCACCAGAAGAAAGAGGGAGGTGGTGTTACCCCTGTGCAGAAAAATGGTGAGACCCCACCTGGAGTACTATGTCCAATTCTGGAGGCCCCATCTCAGGAATTGCATAGATCGGGTGAAGGCGGTACAGAAAAGGGAAACCAAAATGGTGCACAGCCTACATCAGAAGACATACAAGGAAAGACTCAAGGAATGAAATATGTATTCTCTGGAGGAGAGGGGAGAAAGGGGGGACATGATAGAAACCTTTAAATACCTCAAGGGTATCAATAAGGTACAGGAGGGTAGAATTTTACACAGAAAGAGATGCTCAGGACAAGGGGGCATTATATGAGGCTGGAAGGGGGAGACTTAGAGGAAATGTGAGGAAATACTTCTTTACAGAAGTGGTGGTGGACATCTGGAACAGCCTCCCAGCAGAGGTGATGGGTACTGAAATGGTAACGGGGTTCAAACATGCATTGGATAGGTACAAGAGAACCTTAGGAACAGGGTGGGGGAGGTAAGGCTGGAGATCAACTAGGGTTTACAGTAGCACAGTAGGCATGGACAAAGGGCAGACTAGGTGGGCCAGGAAGTCCTTTTCTGCTGACATGATCTATGTATGTATGTATGCATAGTTAGAGGTCTACATGTGCACAGACTGAGAAATATCTTCTTATCCAGGGGGTCTCTTGGAAGACAGTGGTCCCACAGTGCTGACTATAAGGGGCCTTACTGCTTAATATAAACTTAGAATATATAAGAATAAATTGCAAAAAACTGCATTAATGCTCTAATTAGGGATAAAACCACAAATGTAGGGAAATGAGGTGTTAGGGTTTTCAAAGGGTCATCAGCCCTAACGCTCACCCCATTCCATAAGCAAATAAGCTGAGGTGGGTACAGTATAGGAGAATGGGGTGAGCATTAGGGTTGATGACCCCAAGGCACACCCCCAGTGCATTTTGGTGTGTGCAGTGTCAGGGTGGGGTGTTAGCGTTGAAAACCCTACGTAGATGCATATATGTATGTTGCTGTGGAAGCACAGGGCCATCCAGGCCCTGTGGTTCCATTTATAGGACAACAGTGAGCAAATTGTCAGCAAAGCCATCATATTACCCCACACCATGTACCCAGTGCAGAAATGTTTGAATCCCCACCAAAAAGTAATTCTGCACAATTGCAACACCATTCCATACCACAGGTGCAAAAACACATTTTGGGCAGGATTTAAAAAATGACAACTGTGACACATACGAGGTGGGGTAATAGGAAGGCTACGTTGAAAATCTGGGGTGAAAATATTTAACATTTCTAAAGTTATGAGTGGGTGTAGCAAAATTGCAATGAATGGTTATAACTTTGGAATTTTTTTCATATTTCAACTCCAAATTTTCAACAAAGTCTTCTTATGGTCTCACTTCATAAACCCCATAAGATAAAATGTTCAAATCCATGCCAAAACACCATTCTATTCCACAGGTGTGAAAACACATTTTGGACAGAATGTGAAAAATGACAGCTGTATTGTTCATGAGGTGGTGTGAAAAATATGGAGTCAAAATATTGAAAATTATCAAAGTTATGTGCGTGCATAGTAAAATATTTTGGAATATTTTTCTCTAAATTTTCAACATGGCCTTTTTGGGACCCCACCTCATGAACACTGGTAGTGAGATTTATTCAGTCCCAAAAGGTGATTTTGCACAGCGACTGCTTAACAAAATGACATTTGCAGTGTTCATGAGGTGAGGGTCCCAAAAAGGCCATGTTGAAAATTAGGTGAAAAAATTCCAAAAAATGGCAAAGTTACAAATAAAAGTTCAAAATGCCTTGAAATATGTTATACAGTACTTACTTTATTCCTCAGTTCACGGTTCAGCTGTGAAGAGTGCAGTCATGTCTCGGTCCACAGAAGATGACAGCCTACAACCTCCAGTGGTAAGTATAGGGTAAGGGGTGGGGACTGGGGTGCCCGGTGAGAGGGTCGGGATGGGGAGGTGGATGGTGGGGAGAATGAAGGACCATTTTCTTTTTTTCAGGTTTAACAAAAAAAAAAGATATTGGGGGACTGTTTTCTTTTCACAGGAGAAGATAAAATAAATATTTTGGGACACTGGGGTGGGCTCCCCAGTGCCCCACAATGCTGCAGGGGCTTGTAGTGCCAACATGGGGATTGGGCCCAGTGATGTTGGCACTAGCAACATAAAAGTGGCCTGGGGGGCATCCAACACTAGGGATGGGCATCCCAATGATGGATTATATAATTAGAATGCATCAGAGGGTAAAGGGTGCCTCTAGACACCATGGAAACAGCAGTTCACTCCTCTGACTGCAGCTGGCAGCACAACATCAGCTGCAGCTGCAGAACTCAAGAAATTCCTGGTGTTCTCATACAGAGAATGCAGGGAAGCACTCCTCTTGCTAAGCTGGGCATCCGGGATTTTGGGTGACCAGAAAACATATATTGTATCTACTTGCATATAAGCCGAGTTTTTTAACCTACTTTTGCATTTTGAGTTACAGTACCTTGACTTACATGTGGGTCAAGCTTATTAATCATGTAGGACTGAAATCCAGTAGTTCATTTTCATTTAAAAAGTCTTTATTGTCTCTTATTTTCACACCATATATAAAGGCAACAGTTTCGTAACTTGATGCCACTTCTTCAGGCCCCAAATAAAGACAGTGTTGTTATCTAAACATAAAACAAATCTAAACGAACATCAGTATATCTCTTCTCCAATTATCACATTTATATTACAGAACACAACAGTACTAAGTGCTATACCCCTATTAAATCACCACTTAACATATGTTATTAGATATGCTCATTAATATTTTATTAATCACATAATTAATTCAGTTAACTATATTTCTTTATATATTACTGGGCTTCCAGTTCATTCCAGTTGTAACTCCTTATATAAAAAAACTTTTAATTTCCATAGACCTTATATACATTCACCAAATACTTCAAATGCATACCTGCAGTGTTTATTATTAATTTGTTTAAACCTCTTCACTTTCTCATTATCAATTAAATCTCACTAATCCAGTGCTGCAAACATAATAAAAAGAACATCATTTCAAAAATTATCCCAAAAAGATTTTTTGCATATCCATATATCATACTGATTAAGTAATAAATATGAGCACCACACTATTATTTCCCTTACTTGTCGATCTTTGTTATCCTTTTCCAACTTCATTATTCAAGTATTTAAACAGTTTGTCCAATGACACTTTGACAAAAAATCTCCAGTCCTCCTCTCGATCAACTATAAAATATACAAATATTAAATATTATTTCCTTTACTACATTTTGTTGTTATGTCTGAACTATTCTGTTGCATTGAATATTCTGGCTTTCAAAAAATGGCCCTTTTGTTATTCATTTGCCTCAAGTGTTTTTTTTCCCACTGCACTCTTTGCTATTTACTTCCATGATGTTTATCCATCCTTTGCTTTAATGATTGTTGCTATAAAAAGAAAACCAAATATACTGAACCACCCAGATATATAAATAAAGGACTTTTTCTCTTACTATATATCATTTTAAAGCCTGTTGTAGTGGCATTTCTCATTCGCTTACTTGGCTGAATGCCATGGATTGGCCATCTTCCTGGAGGAAAGGAACTGTGAGACCCAATGAATCTGCACTGTTTAAAAAGACCGCAAAAACTGGCCGGAAGAGCAACGTCACTAGTTACGTCTTTACCTTACCCGCTATAAGGTATTGCCTTAGCTCTCAAGGATCATTAAGAGAAAAAGTCATTTATTTATATATCTGCGTGGTTCAGCATATTCAGTTTTCTTTTTATAGCAACAATCATTAAAGCAAAGGATGGATAAACATCGTGGAAGTAAATAGCGAAGAGTGCAGTAAAAAAAAACACTCAAGGTAAATGAATAACAAAAGGGCCATTTTTTGAAAGCCAGACTATTCAATACAACAGAACAGTTCAGACATAATAACAAAATGTAGTAAAGGAAATAATATTTAATATTTGTATATTTTATAGTTGATCGAGAGGAGGACTGGAGATTTTTTGTCAAAGTGACATTGGGCAAACTGTTTAAATATTTGAATAATGAAGTTGGAAAAGGATAACAAAGATCGACAAGTAAGGGAAATAATAGTGTGGTGCTCATATTTATTACTTAATCAGTATGATATATGAATATACACTGTCTTTTTTGGATAATTTTTGAAATGATTTTCTTTTTATTATTTTTGCAGCACTGGATTAGTGAGATTTAATTGATAATGAGAGAGTGAAGAGGTTTACACAAATTAATAATAAACACTGCAGGTATGCATTTGAAGTATTTGGTGAATGTATATAAAGTCTATGGAAATTGAAAGGTTTTTTTAAATAAGGAGTTACAAATGGAATGAACTGGAAGCCCAGTAATATATAAAGAAATGTAGTTAACTGAATTAATTATATGATTAATAAAATATTAATGAGCATATCTAATAACATATGTTAAGTGGTGATTTAATAGGGGTATAGCACTTAGTACTGTTGTGTTCTGTAATATAAATATGCTAATTGGAGAAGAGATATACTGATGTTTGTTTATATTTGTTTTATGTTTAGATAACAACACTGTCTTTATTTTGGGCCTGAAGAAGTGGTGTCAAGCCACAAAACTGTTGCCTTTATATATGGTGTGAAAATAAGAGATAATAAAGACTTTTTAAATGAAAATGAACTATTGGATTTCAGTCCTACATGATTAATAAGTGCAGTATATTGCCAAGTAGGATGATCCAGGAATGCATGAGTTAATAATACTATAGGGCATCCTGTACCAACATTAAAGAAACTAGATTATATGTGGGTCAAGCCAGAAATGAAAATGGATCTCCTTCCCATTGTCCATGCCCTACGGGGATTACAGACAGCGAGGGAGACAGAAGCAGCAAAGGAGCTGCACTTTAGGTAAAGCCACTCACGCGGCATTAGTAGAGTTGGGGGGGGTGTTGAGAGTGAGAGCAAGGGAGGAGTTCACAGGGTGGCAGGAGACACCAGTGAAGAAAGCCACACTTGCAGCAATTTAAAAGCCTGGGGGGGAGGTGTAATAGAGGAGCACGGAGGCAGCAGCTGCGAGAGCAGCACATGCCGCATAATGAAAGCCGCACTGCAACTGCCACTGAAGCAAAACACAGAAACACCACGGCTTTGGCAGAGGTCAGTGGGCTAAATATCATTTAATAAAAGAGCCACACCGTGGCTGTGTGCAAACCACAAGGGACTGTAATGGTGTACTGGGGAGGTAAAAGAAAAACATAAAAGAGACAGCATTTGGGCTAGGAAAGCCCACAAACAGTAGAAGCTCACAGCAAAAGCCCAAGAAAGGGGTATAAATAGAACAAACAAATAAAGCATTTTTCTGGATCGGCTTATATGCTGGTCATTGATGTCTTAAAAAAAAAAGCATCTCTGGTTTTGGGGTCGTCTTATATGCGGATAGGCTAATATGTGAATATATACGGTATGTGGGCACAATATTTAAAAACAAACATCCGAATCTAGCTAAACAGGTGCAGTTTAGCTAGGTTCTGATGTGTAATTAATAAAATTACATTATTTTTGTGTTTTTTTCCATGTTTGTTGGTCCATGAAAAGGTCAACAAATGGCAGTTGGCATGGCACAAAAAATGTTTGGTGTTTGCCAAACAAGTGGTCCAGAAGCAAAACAGGCATTTGTGGCATCACAATTTTACTTTCACCGCAGAACATTATCTCAAAACCCCTACTGCACATGTGCAAGTTGGAAAAGACTAGAATTTAAAGCTTTATCATTCTTGAACCCTTTTACCATACCTGTCAAAGGCACTACCTTGGGACATGACATGTGTTCCCTGCATGTTTGGGACAGCAGTTCCTTTCCATGTAGGTTGTAGGTTAGAGCAAAAAAAAAACTATTCTAAGTATAGGAAAAAAAAAATTAGTTTTTTTCTAGAAATGACACATGTATCTCCGAAACTGCACAAGCTACCATCACAAAAATGTCCACACATCAAGACCTTGCCTCCTAGACAACACATACAAAATTTCAGCTCATTTTGCAAAGGGAGCCACTGATATTAATGTTCAAAATTTGAGGTTTTTCATTAAACAGATGATTAAACCCTACCTATAAGGGCACTATTACACCCCTATAATATAGCAACCCAGTAATATTGGCCAAAGTGCATACTCAAGTCATTTGCTAATTGTGACATACTGTATCACTACCTGCACCTACAATGAAAAGGTAGAGTTATATCAGGAATGTTGCACTCTAGCCAGAATATTTTTAAGTGTTTTAGATGTTCCCTTTTTTTTTTTGAGAACTTTGAATATATTAAGTATGGAGATAATCCTACAAAATGCCAGTAGAAGCATACTTGTACTGCGTTGCTGAAAGCCATTGTAAATACCTATTACTTAAATGCCTGGCTACCTGGTTATGCCAAATAATCCATATCATACTCTTTTAAATAGTTAAGGCTTTTAATTAATTTTCCCAACACAATATGTTTGAGTCAGTATGCTGGACTGAGACCTGGTAACAAGGATTGAACTTTACTGTAAATAACACCGTGTGTACTTTGGCACTGTTCTGCAGGTCACTGCAACTTTTACATCACTAAGAAAGGGATATTTACAGTAACCATGGTGCACACTAAACACAAGTCTGTTTCCGATAGGCTGCCCTTAGTTTTATCATCTTGGCACCAACCGAACTTCATTAAGCTTGTAGCTTTATACCCTTCAAACTTTTGAAGTTTTTTTTATACTTATGGGCATCTAAATGAAAATGGCTTGTAAACAGACTGCCTGAGAGATCTGCCACTTGCTCCTTTCTCATTATAAAGGTGAGAAACTGCTGTAGGAATAAATGTATAAAAGTAAATAAATAGCTGAACAGAAGATAATTTCTGAGCTGACAGGTGGAAATAAGGTAACCAGATTACTTGGAAAATGTTAATGTTTGATTTTGCAACATCAGAAGTGAAACCTACTCTGGGTACTGTAGAAGGCAGATATTAAACTTGTTTTTGTTAGGAATATCACCAAATACCTTTGCTGACTGATAGACAATCAGTCAATCAAAATCTTTATTTATTCAGGTGAAACATTGTTGAGCAAGCTCATTTGCAAGATGGACCTGATACATAGACATTCAAATTACAGTGCAGTAACTCCAGACAATGCAAAGGACTACACAGATTCAAACAATACAAGGAACACATAGGCACAATAAATGATTTGGTACATAGACATTGTTAAACAAATGAATTCAGGAGGTTACTGGCTATGGGACTACCCCGGGTATAGGGCAGATGTGGCCTTACCGTGGACTGAGGAATGGCACAAAAGGTTGTCTAGTCTGCACACTGGTGGTCGGGCAGGCAGGAGATACAGGGGAGTAGAGGTGGTGTGGCCACAAGGTGGGTGGTGGGAAGTGAAGCGGGGAAAGGCAAGAGTGGGTGGGAAGTCTCAGAGCCGGAGATTCCGAGAAGAATAGTATGGATGGTGTTGTAAAAACCACGGCCAGTCAATGTGCAGGATATTTAGTGGAGGTGAAAACATTTACAGATTTCTTTAACTAAAAGGCCATAGAGGGTCTTGAAGGAGGATATGCTGATTTGGGAGCTAAGCTTCAGAGTTTTTTGTACAGTATTCCATAGGGATGGTAGCGCAAAACTTATAGCCATTCTCCCGAGACGTGTTTTTAGCCTGGGTACCTTAAGGTAAATAAAGGATGAGCTTCCCAGTACATAGGCTCCAGGTTCACAGAGCGGGAGACTGTCGGAGATGTAAGGAGGAAATTTCTTGGTGATGGCTTTGAGTGTCCAGATTAAGGTATTTCTATTTCTCCTGAAGCGAAGGGAGGGCCACCCCACGGCTGTATAGAGAGCACAATGGTGGGTGGCATGAGGAAGACCAGTGATGAATCTCAATGCCCTGTGGTACAACGTATCTAGTTTAGCAAGGTTTTATGCTGGGCAGTTGCTATAAAGGAAGTCAGCATAGTCGACCAGGGAGAGAAATACGGTTTGAACCAGCCGTCGTTTGGCATTGCTGGTGAAGTAGTTGTTATTCCTAAAAAAGAGACCAAGCCTTTGTCTTAATTTCTTTAGGAGGTCTTCAATGTGGTCCATAAAGGAGAGTTTGTTATCGAGCCATACCCCTAGGTATTTGAACTTGCTAACAAATTCTAAGTTTTCACCTAGGATTGTGCTAATCTGAGGGATAGTGCTGGTAGTGGCTGGGCTTGCATTCAGTAGGAAGGAAGAAAACAGCATAGCGTTAGTTTTCTTAGCGTTTAATAACAGTTTTTTCTTGAGGAGTTGGGTCTGGAGTATGTTGAACTCTGATTGTAAGTCTTTGCAGGCTGTTTCGGGTAAGGGGCGACTAAGGTAGAGGACCGTATCATCTGCGAATAGGTGGATCCTGGCTTTGGTTAAGTTCATATCAATATTGTTCACATAGATCGCCAACAGTAATGGACCCAGGATTGAACCCTTGGGGACCCCTCTTAGAGGTTTAAGGGGGGACAATTCACCATCTGACTTAACTTTCTGCCACCGGTCAGAGAGGTAGTTGGCGAACCAGTGAAGGGACAGTGGATCCAGACCTAAGGCCTTGAGGGAGGAGAGGAGTAGTACATGGTCGACAGTGTCAAAGGTCTTTCTTAGGTCTAGAAACACAGCACAGACAAAATTCTTATTTTCCAGGTCCCGGAGCCAATCGTTGGTGACTTTAGCTAGGGCCGTGATGGTACTGTGCTGTGCTCTAAAACCTGATTGCATGGGATTTAGAAGGTTCATAGATTCTACATATGTTTTTAGTTGCTTGTTTACAATGTTTTCTAGTAATTTGGACAGCGTAGGTAGTAATGAAATTGGTCTATAATTGTTTAGGTCACAAGGGTCCCCAGATTTGTATAGAGGAATGACATGGGCTGTTTTCCATAATGATGGGAGGATACCGTGGGATAGAGAAAGGTTGAAAAGGTGGGTAATAGGTGCAGACAAGACATGGAAGGTGATTTTTAGAAAATAAGGATCCAGAGAGTCGGTGCCTGTGCTTTTCCTAGCATCCAATTTTAGTAGAAGTTCCTCGACCTACTTCACAGAGGTATGTTGGAGGCAGAAAACAGTTGGAAGGAGGAGGTTCCAAGCTTTGGGGAGCCAGCTGGGAGTGTAGGAAGTTTGCAGGAGAACTGTTGAAAGCAAGGCCAGCAGTGGCAAAGTGGTTGTTGAAAGCATCTAGGATTTCCATTTTGTCACATATAGTGACACTGCCAGCAGTGATCTTAGCAGGCAAGGAGTTGACCAGGGTATGACCAGACATGTCCTTGATAGAGTTCCAAAATTTGGAGGAGCTCCTGGAGGCGGAATCCAGCTCTGCAGAAGTAGGAAGCCTTAGCATCTCTAGTCAATTTGGTGCACTCATTCCTGGCTTTCCTAAAGTTGCACCAGTCAGTGGGTTTTTTTGTAGATCGTGCTTTTTTCCATAGCTTGTCCCTATTCAATAAAACTGATTTGAGTTCTGGAGTGAACCAGTGACAGGTTCTTCCCCTTCCCCTGGTTTTTACGAGTGGTGCATATTTATTTAAAGCCGTCGTCATAATTTTGGAGAATATCTCATAGGCCAACTGTACTGACTTGGCCAGGTAGAAGTCCTGCCAATGCACTGAGCATTTCAGCTCCTCAAGGAAGGCAGGCAAATCAAAGTGGCGCCTGTCCCTCTTAAGAGTGAACCTGGACAGAGTGTGGGTTCTGAACCGACCTTATGCATGCAATGATGCAATGATCACTGAAGTCCATGAAAAATACTCCTGCATGGGAGAATAGGTGCAGTTTGTTTACAAGAATGACATCCAGCAGTGTACTATTGGTGGGGGACTTTTTGTTAGGATGCGTAGGTTCTCCGATGAGTTGCGTTGGCCATGAGCATCGCAGAACTCCTTAGGGGGTGCAGCGGCGTGTGACAACCAGTCAAAGTTTAGGTCCCCAAGGATAATTGCTTCAGGTGGGCCAAGCTCGATGATGTTGGTTAAGTGGGTAAGGATTTGGGGACCAGCAGATGGAGGTCTATAGCAGCCTATGACACATAGTGCAGATGATGGGGATATCTCCAGCTTTAAGGCTAAGCGTTCAAATTGGTTGGCGACAGAGGACGATTCTAGGCATGTAACTGTGTATTTGTTCTTAACATATATGGCCACACCACCGAGTATTCGGGGATGTTAATTTCCCTATCAGGCATGGAGGATCTGAGCCCGGATTCCGAGATCACTAATACATCTGGCTTGGTGTGACATACCCAGGCCTGTATGAATGTGAACTTTTTTAGCAGACTGCATACATTCATATGGAGAAATTGCATGCCTTTCAGCTCTGTAAGGTCCAATGGAGAGGACAGAGTTATTCCCGGGCCAGGATTAAGCTCGACATCTCCAGAGCATAATAGTAGAAGAAGGAGAAGCTTCCTTAAGGTCGCAAAGGATGTAATGGACATTTTTTTTTCCATGTCAGTCTGCTACATATGGCAGGCTGAGTAAAGAGGCAACCAATATTGGACCTGGACCGTCCTTGTGCCTCAGACACCAATACCCAGACTGGCAGATGGAAAGGGAAGTGATTGCTAGGAGAAGTGATAAGTATAGTCTGGGGTGTCAGTATTACATCAGTCCCACTTCTGTGCGTGGATGAAGTAAGAGGCTGCAGGAAGGGGAGCCTGAGGGCACAAAGGGGAGTTGTATAAGGAGAATCTATATGCAAAGCAGCCCACAGGATGAATATAGTCTACCCTACTATCTGAGCGGGTGAGTTTGGGCACTATATAGGGCATAAGTAGGAGAAGAAACAGAACACGGAGCCAGGGGGGCATCCACATGGTACAGCCTTAAAATTGGTGATTGAGACTGGGGTCACCAACCCTTTCCTGAAAGCTAGCTGAGCAACCTACCCTGATACAGAAAGGAATTCAATAGAGCAGGGATGGGAAGGACATCAATGAGTATTTATAAATCGTTTAGTTGAAATACTGGCAGACAAGGCCAGGGGTATAGGATGAGAGTTAGCAGCCTGTGCCGCTGTCAGTATAAGTCAGGATCCCAGGAGTGGTGTGCCACAGTCGCTAAGTATCAGCACCTCACAGGGATCTCTGTTGAAACTGGCAGTGCCAAGAGAGTGTCGATGGTACGGATGATAGAATCAAGCAAGAACCTATCGCAAAAGAGAGCAGTGACCAACCAGAGACAGGGAGAGAGGGATATTGGGAAGCCTATAGGTCCTAGAATAGAGTCTGGGGAGCATGGGAGTTCAGAGGGTGGGGTACTAGCGCATTTAATATGTGGAGGAGGTGGGGATGGGTGGGTGGGCAAAAAATATGGCTTTGCCGTACCTTTCTGGATGGAGTGTCCGGGCTTGTGGTCTCGGGCTGCGGCTGTGGAAGTGCCGTCTGCCCTGGGGGACCGAGTCTCGCTCGGCTTCTGGGCTGGGAGCCCTGGAGGGTTCTCTGCTGGGGAGAGAGGAGACAAGAGAAGGTTAAGTAGTGGCCAGGGACAAAAAGCCATGCAGTCCAGCTACTAGTGCAGATCTGCACAACAATGGGGCTGATTTCCTTAGGCGCCCGGCAATCTACGGTCAGGGAACAGCAGAGCAGAAAAAGGGCTGTGATCACTTTGTGTGGAAACTAGAGGGCACAGTGAAAACAAAGCTTGCAGGCTAACAACAGAAGCAAAACATTTACTAAATTAGCCAAAAAACAGTAATTACAGCTTTTCTAGGAGAAAGAACAGCAGTAAAAACAGTATCAAGAGAAGGGCCAATCAGGGCGAGGCTGGAAAAGGCGCTCGCGATCCGGTTGGCTGGCGGCTTTTACCATACCTTTCTGGATGGAGCGTCTGGGCTTGTGGTTGCAGGCGGCAGCTGTGGAAGTGCCATCCGCCCGGGGGGACCGAGTCTCGTAGGCTTCTGAGCTGGGAGCCCTGGAGGGTTCTCTGCTGGGGAGATAGGAGACAAGAAAAGATTAAGTAGTGGCTGGGGACTAAAGGCCACGCAGTCCAGCTACTAGTGCAGATTTGCACGACAATGGGGCTGATTTCCTTAGGCATCCAGCAGTCTGTGGTCAGGGAACAGCGCTGAAAAAGGGCTGTGATCACTTTGTGTGGAAACTAGAGGGCACAGTGAAAACAAAGCTTGCAGGCTAACAACAGAAGCTAAACATTTTCTAAATTAGCCAAAAAACAGTAGTTACAGCTTTTCTAGGAGAAAGTACAGCTTTTCTAGGAGATAGTACAGTATGTTTAACTGATGCTTGTAACATTTTTATTTGCTCATATACTGTGGCATAGACATGGCATAGGATATTGCTGCTGTACACTGTACATAGCTAATAGCCATCAGTGAGACTGAGAACATTCATCAACAGTAAAGCCGCTGAATGGCTTTCCTGTGAGGCTGGGAATATGTTGAAATGCTGTTGTTTACGACATGGTATGCTCAAGAGCTTTATATGACTACAAAGTGTATACAGTATTGTACATGGAGGGTTACAGTAGCTGCATATTAGAACTAGTCGGTTAAGCTATTGTAGGGCAACTGTTCAATTATCTGCATGTAGAAAAGGTGAACATACTAATTTCCTTGACAGTTACCCAACACTGTTGAGTGAAAAAATGAAGAATTAGTTCTCCAAATAACACAGCCAAAGGAGAAAACTGGGACAATGCTATTGAAGACACTTGGCATCAAGACTAAATACATGGAAAGAAAAAGCATGGCAGAGCTGTGTAAACACAGAATGTCAGGCTTTTTCTACTGCAGTCCCTTGTGCATATTTGTTATGCCCTCTTCTAATAAATTCAGGGATAAAAATGACTCCTGATCTTATAGATCATCTGTCTTTCAGTCTGTGCTTGGGGCACATAAAAAATGAACCCTTCTGATAGAATACATGAACACTAAAACATAGGAAAGAAAGAACTTTAGTGCATAAGTTATGACCCTCAATAACTTTCTGGGCATACATATTTACTCCTTTTTATGATCGTCATGTATGCAGGGGCAGAAGGACATGTTGATATGAGAGTTGCTATAGAGAGTTGTGAGGGGTGGTATGTCCAGTGGAGAGGTCTGTTCAAGGGGCAGGTTTGTTGTAGGCGAATCAGTAGGCAGGCTGCTAATGACACACTTTCAGATTTTGGGGTGGAACGGGCAAAGATTTCAAAGGACAGAGCCAAACCAATAGTGGTGCGGGTGCAGTCCTTTGATCTCTAGATAATCCCTGGTCCCTGTCAGCATCTGAGAGCTCCTCTGCAGTTAGCAATGTACGCAGGAAGCATTACAGTGATCAAGCATTTCAAAGGACAGAACTGACGCAGTATCAGTGCAGCTCGGTCCTTTGAGGTGCGAGTCGACATCAGGGTGCCCAATCCCTATCTCGGCATTCCCCCACACACTATTGTGGCACACTAGGAGCCTACCCCAGTATGCCCTGATAATTGTTTTATCTCTCTCTCTCTCTCTCTCTCTCTCTCCGACACTGAGATGTCCACTCCTGGTGTTGAATGCCCCCCCCTCCCAGTTTACTTTCATTGCTGACGGACGGGGTTCCCAATCCCCATGTCAGCATTATTTATCCCCAACTCATGTGAAACACTGAAGCCCACTCTAGTTGCCCAAATTTATTTATTTATTGCTGTACCTGTAAATCAAAAAAGTCCCCATCTTGTTTTTTTTGAACCTGAAAAAGAAAACGGTCCCTTGTCATCTCCCCAGTCCCCCCTTCCCCACCCTCCACTGAGCACCCACCTCCCCACCCCCCCTTACCCCATGCTTACCTCCGAGGTGGCGCTGTCATCTTGTCTGGACCCAGGACACATCTACACTCTTCAAAGCCGACTGGCAAACTGAAGGATCAATGGTAAGCAAGTATAATGGCTGTCAATGGGTGGGGGTCAAGTTTTGTTGATATCTCAGCCATGTTTAGGACTTTTGGCCCCACTTTTTCAACATGGGGTTCTTGGGACCCCACCTCATGAGCATATCATTCTTATTTCAGTACTCATTCCTGAAAGATGAATTTGCAGTCACTGCGCGGAATCACCTTTTTGGACCAATTCATGAAACAACGGTGCCACTGTTCATGAGGTGGGGTCCCAAAAAGCTCATGTTACAAATTTGGTGAAAAGAATTCCGAAACATGACTGTGTTATGAGTGTGCATTGCTCAGTTTCTATGCACGCTCGTAACTGTGCTAATTTTTAATATTTTCACTCCAGATTTTCAACATTGCCATTTTTTCACACCTCCTTATGAACAGTATAGCTGTCATTTTTCACATCCGCCCAAAATGTGTTTTCGCACCTGTGGTGCAGAGTGGTGAGGTCTCTGTGCGAAATTAACTTTTGGGATGGAGTAACAAAATCACAGCACAACTGTTCATGAGGGGAGGTCCCAAAAAGCCCATGCTGAAACTTTGGTGAAAATATTCATAAAAATGACCGCGTTACGGGCATGTGTTGTGCAGTTTCTATGCATGGTCATAACTTTGCAAATTTTTCATATTTTCACTCCAGATTTTCAACATTGCCATTTTTTTCTCACCTCCTTATGAACAGTACAGCTTTCCTTTTTCACATCTTGCCCAAAATGTGTTTTCACACCTGTGGTACCAAATGGTGCAGTCGCTGCATGAAATCACGGAAAGGGACCTGGGGGTAATCATATCAGATGACATTGAGGTTAGCAAGCAATGTGAGAAGGTAGTAGGGAGGGCTGGGGGGATACTGGGATGTATAGGGAGAGGCATCACCAGCAGAAAACAGGAAGTTGTTATTCCTCTGTACAGACAGTTGGTGAGACCCCATCTGGAGTACTGCATCCAGTTCTGGAGACCCCATCTTTGCAAGGATATAGACAGGATGGAGGCAGTCCAGAAGAGGGCAACTAAAATGGTGCAGGGTCTACAAGAGAAGCCATACGAGCACAGACTAAAGGAGCTTAATATGTATACCCTTGAAGAAAGAAGGGAGAACTTTGAGAAACCCTCATATGGTTTTAAGAGTGTCTTGAATTTTTTAGGAACAAAGAATCCAGACTGGCTCAAAATTATATCATGCTTTCATCTTTCTGAAATGTTGATGCCATCAGAGATTGGGTGACATTACCCCCAACACAAGCCAGTGTTATAAATGAAACATGGAAACAAAGACAATGACAGAAGAAAAAGACCAATGGTCCATCCAGTATGTCCAAGTTCCCTATTTAGCCTTGGAACTTACTGTTCCTTCACGGTCTTAGCCCTTTCCATCCTCCCCCCTCCCATTCTCCACCCTGATACTACCACCCTCAGGCAACAGCTATACCCTTTATTCTGTCCCAGCCATAACTGAAACCACCAACAGTTTTCACACCCACCGCCTCAGCTGGCAGACTGCTCCATGGCTCTGCCACCCTCTCTGTAAAACAGTATTTCCTCACATGTCTCCCCCAGAACCTCCCTCCTGTTAGTTTCCATTCATGGGATCTGCCTGTTGGCCTTGAATCATGTTTGTTATCCTGCACTGCACCATCTCCATCATATCTCTATCCTTCCTGAGGTGAGGACTCCACAACTGGGTGCAGTCCTCCAGGTATGGCCTCATCAAAGATCTTTACAAGGGAAGTTTTACTTCTCCCCTCCTGCTATCAACACCCCCCCCCCCATACATTAAAGCATCCTACTTGCCTTGCTATATGCCTTGTTGCACTGATTTGATTGCTTTATGGTGTCACTGATGATAACTCCAAAGTCTCGTTCCTCAGCCATAGTACTAAGACTCATCCCTCCCCTCCAGTACTTCATCCTGGGGTTCTTATTCCCTAGGAGTATTACCTTGCACTTTTTGGTGCTGAATTTCAACTGCCAAACCCTGGAACACCCCACAGCTTTTGTAAGTCCCTCTGGATTTCCTCTATTCTCTTGTCACTATCTACACTCTCACAGAGCTTAGTATCATCTTCAAAAAGACAAGACCTGCCCTGGATTCTTTCAGCAATGTCATTAATGAACATGTTGAAAAGGACTGAACCCAAAACATATCCCCGTGGTACCCTACTTGTTACCTCCCTCTCTTCTAATTTAAACCTGTTGACCACAACCCTCTGCTGCCTCACCTTAGTCAGTTAACTACCCAGTTTACTGTGATCTTAGCCACTCACAAATTCTTCATTTTCTTCAGTGAGTATCTGTGAGACACTGATTTTAAAGCCTTGTTGAAGCTGAAGTACAGCAAATCCAAAAGAATTGTCCACTCCTACTAATTTATCCCTGACCAGCTGCTTTAGCCTATTAAAGTTCACCCTTCTAAAATCAAGGACTTCTGCTCTCAGTTGTGGTTTACTAAACCTGAGGGCCACTTCGAACGAAAATGGTTAAGGTCATTGTTCCCCACCTCTGAGATGGTGAGCACCACATCAAGAATTGCAGTCTGCCTGGTGGGTTCTTTAACTATCTCTACCAGTAGACAGTCTTGGAACATTTACAGAAAGACCTGACTTTCTGATGCTTCTGGCCACTGGAGCATCCTAATCACTGTCCACGGTTCAGATCACCCACCACCACTACTTCCCCCTTTGCTACCCCTCTTTCAAGTTCTTCCCTGCACTCCCTATTCTTCTCCTTCTCCCCTTGCCTTGCAGTGCAAGAGTATGGGTGGAGCTTCACTGACATGATGAAAAATCATTATTGGCAGCTGAACATGATATGGTTGAGGGTACCCATGTCACAGGGGCCTGGTTAAACCACTATTGCCACCCATACACTTCCAATGAAGTAGAGTTGCTCCCAAAGAAATAAAATTGTAAAGCCTTCCCTGCTGTGGGTCCCGCCAGAGATTCTGTGTGAGTGTTTAAGAGAGATGTTGGGGGTCTTGATGGCAACAAGGGATGCCAACTTGTTTGATAACCCAGGAAATAAATGTCAAAAGAAGGCACCTGGAACTAAGGATGGCCAAACAGACAAAATGATTAAATTAAAACAAAGCAAATACGTATTTTAATTTCCTTTCCCTCACATTCTATTAGACTCCTCCTTTCTGTACTAGACCAGACAAATTAAATATTCTCCATCCCAAAGCCTTGCACCATCTTTATACCCTACCTGCCGCCAACTATGTAATCCCATCCCTCATTCCCATATGCTAAGATTATCACCACCCAAGGGTGTGGTGATACTTATTGCCATAGGCACAGAGCCTTATGTAACAACCTGTTTTGGACTCACCTCAGCTGTTTCTGGGGCCCTTGGGTCTTCCCTGGACACACCTTGAGAGGGCCAGCCTAGGTTCTCTGGCAGACAAGTGGTATGGGAACAACAGGTGCATGTGGTGCCTCCACCTGGGGTAGTGATAGGGAATACCTGTAAATAAATTGCAGATTAACAACCACCAGGAAATATAGTAACTGCTCCCACTGTACCTCCCCCATGGAACAACAACTTCCACTTTTCGCAATGAGTCGCAGTACCAGAATTTAACATCAAGAATTAACAATTTTTATTTTGAGGGAAGGGGAGAACAGGAGAAAAATAGCATAACAACTTTAACAACTGTTTAAACTTTTGTTATCCCACACAGTCCGCACTTCGCACATATGGATGCAACCTGATTCCTAATGGCAGCTATAGGCCCCTGGTAAAAGCTTTACAGGGCAAGTATAAGTAAGCAATAATACCCAACAGGGTGAGCTTTATTGGGAAATATTGGACCGGCCAGGGGTGTAATGATGCCCGACACCGTAGGCGGAGGGAATTATAGCCCCTGGAAGGTCTGGTATTTCCCAATAAAGCCCACCCGAGAGGGTATTATTGCACTTAGAAAATGGGCAACTGCATTTTATATATTTGGGGAAAAAAATTTGTGTAAATGTTAAAACACTTTCTTGTGAGAGATAGTTTTTTGTTATAAAATAGTTCTTCCGCCTGCATTTCAGTGCTGTTTTTTTTCCTTAAAGCCTGAGACTTTCGTGCCTCTAAAGCCTCCATAGATTTAACATTTTCATGTGGTTGTCATGGTTACTTCTCCTCCCCTCTCCACAAACACACACACACACACACACACACACACACACACACAGCAGGGATAAGCAATATCGAGGGACAAATTTCAAGATAAAGGAGACAGAGAGAGAGAGAGACCTACAGAACACATCACCTCTGGTACAGGTTAGCTGAGCGAGAGAGAGAGAGAGTGAAAAAATGCGCAACCTCGGGTATCGCCAGTGTGTATGTCTGTGTGAGAGAGACGCTCTGTGACACGCAGCAGTTTGAATTTTTTTTCTGTTCCGAGTGTCTCATCCCCACTATCCTGTGCTCTTCTCTACCTGCTGTCCCAGCTGCTGCTGAGCTCATGCCATTCCTCCCACACACCTACTCGCTCTCCCACTGGTATGCCTTGCCATTGCCGACCGATCACCTGCTTGCCATCTCTCTCTCTCTCTCTCTCAATCCCCAAATCCTTCCACTACTATCTCTGGACCGGCTGCCTCATCGCTCGCTCACTCGGCTAGGCAGCTCTGTTTCCAGTGGCAAGGACTGGATTTTTTTTATGATTAAAGTTAACGGTAAATGGCTCATTACAGCTTGCGTCTTTCTGAAGTGGAAATCAGCTATTTCACTGCTCACTTAGCAAGTGAGAAATATGGTGGCTCCTCTGTTTGAAAATTCGGGGTGCCCAAGGATTCCCCAAGTAACGAGGCACCCCAAGTTGGCACCTGTTTTTTTGTGGGCTCTATTGGAAAATAAATTCATGCTGATCATGGCTTTCAGACAATCAGCATGCTTTATTTTTCAAGCCCATTTTCTAATTCTCAAATATTGTATGGTATAGAAATATGGACATTACAACCAGTAGATAAACTGGAAAAAAAACATTGCTTCAAGTTTTACGGTCAGCTTTGGGCATCAATAAAACCACACCTGTGTATTATATGCGCACCGAACTAGGATTGGTTAATCTTCGGGCTCTAGCTGATGCAAAGTTTCTTAACTACTGAGCTAAATTCTCTCAACTTGATGCTGATAGACTATCTAGCCTCTGTGTTAAGGAGAAATTAAGATGGAGACAAACTAACTGTAAAGGATCGAATTGGCTAACTCATGTTATAAAACTTTTTGCTAGCTATGACCTAAATAATTTATGGAGTTACACAAGCCAAAACATAAGAATAAGTTCTAGATATTATATCCATGTTTTGAACAGAGTTACTAATTATTTTATCTCCCAGAATCTATGGGCAATAAGCATAGCTAGAGACTCTAAATGGTATAGCAGTAACGACTGTCTATTTTATATGAGGTACTACTTGGACAGTCTTAAACGTAGCAAAAAGGAAAATGCATGTGAGGTTCAGGTTTGAGCTTTTTGAATCGGATGCTTTAATGACGCATTTTGAAAAATCTATAAATTCTAAGGATGCTATTTGTTGTTATAAGGATAATGAAAAGGAAGATCTGTGCCATGTAATGTTTAAGTGTACTTGGTATAGCAAAGCAAGGAAAAAATGGCTTGCCCGAATATTTAACTGAATGCCAGATTCAAATAATGAAGTGTTGTTAAATATCATTTTGACCACAGTATGATTTTATAATTAATAATGTGGCAATTTATTTTATAATTATTCAGAAAGCCAGGCAAAAAATGATGAAAAACTGTAAATAAACTAAATATGCAGTATTTATTTTTCTCTGTATAATAGTGAGAAGATACAGTAATATGATATGATTATTTATATTTGGATTGTAAATTATTCATGTGTGAAATGTATGTTTTATACTCTTTTTTGATTTGTAATGATCATTTTAAAAGAATGAACAATATACTGCCTACCTACAGCAGTTTGGCAATGGCAACTGCCCACAAATACTATAAAGTTCCTTGGGTGGGTACCACACCACCGTGTAGAAGATGTTGTGGGATTTTTCATTGGGCCCAAATAACTTTTAACAGATGCAAAACTTTAACTTTTCTGCCTGTGTGCAACTTTAATCTTGGTGAAGTCCTGTACAGGAATTAACCCCTTTAGTTCTTTGACTAGCTAGCTAGCTAAATAAATATTTCCACAAAACCACAGCCGTGGGTACTTACAGTTCAGAAGTTCAAAAGGGGTGGAAGAAACTTGTTTCACGGTACCGTACTGTTATCAGTTGTTGCAACACAGCAGCAGCTGGCTGAAGAAATTATGAAAAGTGGTCTTCCCCTGCCAGGCCTTTTCAATCTTCACCCCTAAGGCCTTTGTATGCTGTGTTCACCTGACCAGCCTTTCAACCTCTTCCTCTCCAGTGGTCTCCTCTTTGGTCTGGGCCCCGAACAGGCTGCTGGTTCTCCGGACTGATGGTTGTGCACAGGAGCTTGGAGTTGCCTCACTGTCTAGCCCAGCGAACGCAGTTCTCTGCCTTGCAGAAAAACAGTCTGTAATGCACTTGCCCCACCGAGGAGGAACACAGCTTGCAGGTCACTATACTTTCAGATGCAGACACTGTGATGTTTAGGCTGCAGCCTTTATAGTCTCTGCTTTCTAGCTGGCACACTCTGCTGGCTTTCTTTGCACTTCAGGACAGTTGGTTATCTCTCTCTCTCTCAGCAAATCTCAAAATTACCTCACACTAGCTGTGGAGTCTGAATTTTCTTGACACAGCCACAGGTTCAAATGTCAGCAGTAACTTCTACATTCTCAGCAGAAACTTTTCACTTCTCAGCAGCAAAATCACTGAGCCGCAGGTTCAACTCTCACACAGAGAACTTTTCACACACTCCAGTTCTTTTCCCAGGGGCTATTTACATCTCCAGGTGCTCTGTAGCTTGTCCAATACTGGGGCCAGATGAGGCCTTTGGACAAACAGGCAGGCCTTTAGGGCTAGCAAGTCCACAGCAGTCTCTCTCCTCTCTGCACTCTCTGGCAGATCACTCAGGATCACCTTTTGGTGGGCAAACAGACCCTTAAATCAGTTTTCCAGCAGCCCCTTTTGATTGAGTGCAGCTGCTGTCCATCTGAACAAATTAATACTCACTTGTTTCACTTGACACCCTATTGGCTACTCTGTGGGTGCCAAGAACTGTCCCTGCCTTTCCCTCCCAGCAGTCCTTTCTTCAATTTCAAGAGCCCTCTGTAACATTCTGGCTCTGTTATTGGCTGAGACAGGGGGTTATAGGTGGCTAACATGGCATTTTACCACAGTTTGCCCCAGAAGCAGATAGCAGCTCCTGTGCCCTGTCATCTGGCTGCCAAATCACATTTTGAAACACTTTTTCCTGCCTGTCATGCCTCTTGAAATGCAGTCCCCAGGCAGCAGACAGGATTTCATTAATATTCATATGCCATATTAATATTAATTACATAGACCTTAAGTGCTCATTGGTGCTCTTAAAATAAATAATTGTGAGGTTCCTCAACCATCTCCCATGTGTCTCTGGACCTTGTTTAGCCTATTCAGTGGGTTGGGAGCACAAAAGGATACTGTATTGAGCCACAGAAGTGGTGAGAAAATAGACTTGCACCACTGCAGGTGTGCAGACCATGGGCCAGCATGTTTGTGTGACTGCATCATGGTGGTTCTGCGTCTACACTCCTCTGGCCCCCATTCAAAGGGAAAACATGTCAGGGGCTGGATGGAGAGTCAGGGGCTGAGGACACGAGGGAAAACAGGGAGCTGACCCAGGTAAGCCCAACAAAGGTTGTGTAACTTACATTTACATCCCCTGGAAGTGTAGTAATCAACCTAACTCACAATAAGTGTTTTTTGTGCTCATAAACAGGGTAGGTTGGCTTTAAAATTCAAACAATATCAAAAAAGAATAGGAAAGATTGAAATTGCATAAAAAATAGTTCCTCCACTGACACTAGGTGGAGCTATCCAATTTGATTCTTAGTTTGTCATTTGTTGTTTTCTCGCTCACTCCCCCCATGATTTCGCCCATGAGTATGGGTGAGAGAAGTGGGGCATTGGCAACTGCAGTTTGGATTTAAGTTAGGAGCCCACAAATTCAGCTGGGATTTGAGTATTCAGACAAACCACTTTGGCTCCCAGTTTAGTAACTGGCCTGGGGCAAGGATGATCCAATGCCAAATTGACATTTGAGGAACATGCAAAAAGCCAATGTTCTGGTCACTGGCAAAGCATATCTAAAAGAACTTAGTTCCCCTTTGGGATTTTTTTGCAGTTAGTCTTTTTATTGGAAGATTTCAGACTTTGTTCAGAACTTTAACCATTAAATCAAATGGCTGCCAAAGTGGTTTACAACATTACCACTCACTACACACAGCCGAAGCTCCAGAACTACATCACAGGACAGGCATATCTATAGGTAATACATCTAGTTATTCAAACATCTTCTACAGGATGACTATACACCTAGTTAATCATACAACAGAGATAATAAGAGGTAACATAAGAGACAATTACATACTCAGTGTTCAAAAGGATGGAAACAATAGTAGTTGAGCTTCTTCCCATACAGTGAGAAACCAACAGTGGTGAGGGAACCACAGACTGATTATCCGGAAATGGAGCACTTATGATAGCTATATAAAGAGAAGCAATAAAAGTGTTTAATAACCAAGCAACCATTTTACTAGGAAGCCAGGGGGGTTTCAGTTTGTCCTTCAGATATCTGGAGGGCAAGGCTCGCTTATTAGAGTCAATATACAGCATGTAGGGGGCCCATATCTCAGCAAATTTCTTTAGACACTGGTTTCTATAGCATGATATCCTAGTCAAAGTGGCCATCCTTTCCAAAGCACTAAGCCATTTACATGTCGTTTACATTCTATTGAGGCCTGTATGAGCCATAATAAAGAAGCTTTGGGCAGGGTAAAGAGTTTCAGGGGTTAGGCCCAGTACCCATAGACCCAGATCTGCTGGGAGGGTCATCATTAGGATGGTAGAGCAGTGTTGTGTTATTGCCTCCCAGTAGGGGTTCAGAGGTGTACATGACCACAGGATGTGGAGCAGATCTGCCTCTGGGGCCTCACACCTCCAGCAATAGTCACTGGAAACAAGACCCAACCTTTTTAGTTGGGACAGAGTGTAGTACCAAAGGTGCAGTATTTTGTTCTGTAGAAGGAGGCTTTGGGGGATGCAGCAGGTCTGGTGAGTTCTCAGCCAGCACTGTCGCCATTGTAAATCCGTAATGGTAGTGTCCAATGTGATAGTCCACTTGACCTTGGCCGGCAGAGATGGATTAGGAACACTATCTCTTAGGAACCTCTGTATAAGACCAGCCCTATCTTTGGAATTCTTAACCTATTTTGTAAGAGGAAGTGGAGGGGATTTAGCAGTTTTGCATTTTTTACAAGAAACACAGGTGCATCTCCTCCTAACCCAAGATTGGTAGAAGCTTCTCATTTGAAGGTATTTCCAAAAGTCATTATGGGGCAGGTCGTACCTGACTTGTCAACTTAGGAATCAGTCCATATCGGAGTGTTCCAGGGATTCTAGATCCCCAATATTCCTTATCCCTTTAGAAGTCCATCCCATCCAGTTCAAGGGGGAGTTGTTAATACAAAGGTAGGGATTCTGCCACAGTGGAATGTAGTTCCCCAAATCAAGACAGTGGGAGGATCTAAGCCCCAGTTTTTGCCATGCCAAATGAGCCTGTTGGATGGAAAGCCAACTCTTATGTTGTTCAGGTAGGGAATATGGCACAAGAGCGGACACCGAGGGGCCCTTCATAAGGTCTCTTTCTATTTGGATCCAGGTTGGAGGGTGGTCGGTGTGTTGGAAGCCTTCGTCTTTTAATGTCTTTGCTATGATAAACGCAATGGAGTACTGATAAAAATCTGGTAAATTCCAACCCCCTCTTAGATTTTGAGCCCTTAGCTTGGTCCTACTGTATCTGGGCCTGGTAGAACCCCAAAGAAAAGAACTAATCAGCGTGTTTAGCTTTTGGTTCCATATATCAGGCAAGAGGAAGAGAATGTGAGATATTAAGTGATATACTCTAGGGGCAAGCAGCATTTTAATCGTGGTGATCTTGCCTGCCATAGAAAGATGCAGATGTGCCCATCTGTTCATGGCAATTCGAAGTTTGGCCAGAAGGGGTTTTAAATTAATGTCCATTAGGGTTGAGACTTTGGAAGTAAGCCGGATGCCCAAATATTTTATGTCCGATTTAGCCCAGGCTAATCCCTGAGTTCCCACACTAACCGACGAGGAAAGATCATTAAGAGGAAGGATTTTGGACTTTGCTGTATTAATGTGTAAGCCAGAGAGTTCACCGAAAGTTTTTAGTGTAGACAGGATGTGTGAGAGGCTGTGTGGTAGGTCACGGGTCAGGATCAGGCAATCGTCGGCATACAACTTGGTGGTGTAGCATTTGTCTTTAACCGGAATACCATGAATGTGTGGATGATTCCTTAGGGCAGCTGCAAGAGGTTCAATAGCAATCACAAAAAGTAAAGGGGACAGTGGGCAGCCTTGTCTGGTGCCTCTGTGCAGGTGAAATGGATCAGATATGGCATTGTTAGTAAGAACCCTGGCAGTAGGGCACACAGAGTATTTTTATCCAAGTGGAAAAATAAGGGCCAATATTAAGAGTGTTCAGGACAGCATGTAAATATTCCCAGCTGACTGAATCAAACGCCTTCTCAAAATCAATGGTAATTGCTGCCGCCAGGGTAGGAAGTGAAGCTGCCACCTGTATTAATGATACTAGGACCCAAATATGGTCTGAACTGATTCTGCCCTTAACAAAACCCACCTGTGATGGATGAATAATCTCTGGAAGAAATTCCTCCAGTCTGGTAGTGAGGACTTTGGCCAGAATTTTCACATCAGCATTAATTAATGAAATGGGCCTATAGCTAGCTGGAAGGGAGAGATCTTTACCCTCTTTCGGAAGTACAGTAATTAAGGCCTCAGATAGGGTGGGAGGAAGTTGCCCAAAGGAGTACACTTTGTTCAACATGTTCGCCGGGGGGGGTTATAATCAAGGACTAAATCAGTTTGTAACAGTCCACCAAAAAACCATCTCCCCAAGGGGCTTTGTGGGGAGCCATCTTATTAATTGCTCTTCGGATTTCCTCCTCCGTGATGGGTTGGTCCAGTATATCTCTCTGTGAAGCAGAGAGCTTAGGGAGGGGTAAGGGCTCAATAAATTGAGCGTAACAGTTTTTTTTCCAGCACCCATGTGAGGAGTAAAGTGTTTTATAGAAGTTGGTCAAAATATTGTTAATTGAAGAGGGGTTTAAGGAGAGCTTCCCTGACTGGTCCCGTAGGCTGATAATAGTTCTTTCAGCTTGTCTTTGTTTTAACCAAAAAGCCAACAATTTGCTAGCATTTTCACCCTCAGCCTGATATTGGTGTTGGGCTCTTTGAATATACAGCTTAGCCTTCCTACTTACTAGCGTGTTAATTTTTATTCGTATGGAAGACAGGGCGGATATAACTGATGGTGACTGAAGCAATGAGGGCTTCTCTTTGAGTTTAGCCTCCATACTTTTTAAAGTGTTCTCTAACTGCTGAAGTTCCTGGTCATAGAAACATAGACTTTGACAGCAGATAAGAACCTCTTGGCCCACCTAGTCTGCCCATTTCCCTACCTACATGATAGGCAGCAGATCCTAGTTAACCAACAGCCTATTTCTTCCTACCCCCCACAAGAATTGCCTTATGTGTGTCCCATGCATTCTTGAATTCTCCCACAGTTTTAGATCCCACAACCTCCTCAGGAAGGCTGTTCCATGCATCCACTACCCTCTCTGTGAAAAAATACTTCCTCACATTGCCCCAGAACTCCCCCATCTTTAAATTGTGTCCCCTTGTTCTTGCACGTCTCTTTTTCTGAAAGATGCTACCCTCTTGGACTTTGTTGATTCCACTGAGGTACTTAAAAGTTTCTATCATTTCCCCCCCCCTTCTTTCCCCAAGGGTATACATATTAAGCTCCTTTAGTCTCTCCTCGTACGGCTTCTCTTGCAGACCCTGCACCATTTTAGTTGCCCTCCTCTGGACTGCCTCTATCCTGTCTATGTCCTTGCGGAGAGGGGTTTCCAGAACTGGACGCAGTACTCGAGATGGAGTCTCACCAACTGTCTGTACAGATGGATAACAACTTGCTGTTTTCTGCTGGTGTTGCCTCTCCCCTATGCATCCCAGTATACCCCCAGCCCTCCCTACTGCCTTCTCACATTGCTTGCTAACCTTACGGTCACCTGATATGATTACCCCCAGGTCCCTTTCCTTTTTTGTTGTTGTTACTACCTCCCTCCCATTGTGTAATCTTCCCCTGGGTTCTTGCTTCCCAGGTGCATTATTTTGCACTTCTTTGCATTGAATCCTAGCTGCCATACTTCTGACCATTCCTCCAACCTTGCCAAGTCCCTTCTCATCCTTTCCACGCCTCCTTGTGTATCAACCCTGTTGCAGATCTTCATGTTATCTGCAAAGAGGCATGCTTTTCCTTCCAGTCCCTCTTCAATGTCACTTATAAAGACATTAAAAAAGGACTGGACCCAGTACTGAACCCTGCGGTACCCCACTAGTGACCTCTCTTTCTTCAGAGTGGACTCCATTTACAATTACCTTCTGTGTCCTGTTGTCCAGCCAATGTTTTACCCAGGCTACCACCCTAGGACCCACTCCCAGGCTGGTTAATTTTACTATTAATCTTTTGTGTGGGACTGTGTCAAATGCCTTGCTAAAGTCTAGGTAGGCCATGTTCACAGCCCCTCCCTGGTCTACTACTTTGGTCATCCAGTCAAAAAATCTATTAGATTAGTCTGACATGACCTTCCGCTGTGAACCCATGCTGCCTTGGGTCCTGGCCCACTGGACTCTAGGTACTCAACAATTCTTTCCTTCAGAAGTGACTCCATCACTTTTCTACCACAGAGGTCAAACTGACAGGTCTGTAGTTTCCTTCCTCTGTCTTGGTCCCACTTTGTGAAGGGAATCACATCCGCCTTCCTCCAGTCCTCAGGTACCACCCATCCTCCCATGATTTATTAAAAGAGTAGTCAGTGGTTTCACTAGTTCTCCCTTAATTCTTTTAGAATTCTGGGGTGAATTCCATCAGGCCCCATTGCTTTGTCCACCTTCAGTTTTAGGAGTTCTTGCAGAACCCTTTCTTCTGTGAAAGGGCTGGGATCGACACCCCTATCAAGAGTGCTTCTGTTAATTGGATTAGGCACTTCCCCCTCCTCTTTTGTGAATACTGAGCAGAAATATTCATTCAGTATCCCTGCTTTTTCACTGTCCCCCTCTGCCCACCCACCATTCATTCTATTCAGCCTCACTATCCCTCCCTTTGTTATTCTATGCTCTCTGATGTACCTATAAAAGGTTTTATCCCCTTCTTAACTGAGTTGGCTATCTTTTCCTCAGTTTGGGCCTTTTTATTCTGACTTCCCTTCCTGCTTCCTTCTGCCTTCTGCCTTAACTGGTACAGCTCTCTGTCCTGCTCCTTCAGTGTTTCCTTATACTTCCTGAATGCTATCTTTTTCTCCCTTTCTTTCTCAGCCACCTCTTTTGAGAACCATAGTGGCTTTTTCTTTCATTTTGATTTGTTTATTTGCTTCACACAAAGGCTTGTTGCCTCTGTGATGGCAGTTCTGATGATTCCCCATTGTTGCTCCACCCCTCCTTCTAGCCTGTTTGCTAGTGCTTTTCTGAGGCACTGTCCCATCTTGTCAAAGTCAGCCCTCCTGAAGTCCAGTACCCTCACTTTTGTATGGCTTGACTCTGTAGCTCAGTTTAATGTGAACCACACTGTTTGATGGTCACTTGTTCCCAGATGGCAACCCACTTCTAGATCTGAGATCCTCTCACTGCCCCCATTTGAGAGTAGGAGGTCTAAGATTGCTCCCTCATGAGTGGGTTCTGAAACTAGCTGTCTGCCTGCCACCTGTAGGGCATCGAGAATGGTCCTGCTCTTGGATGTGGCTGCAGAAAATGTGCTCCAGTTAACATCTGGCATATTCAGGTCTTCCATCAACAGTATCTCCCCTTTCTCTGCCATCCTAAGAATGCCTTCTAGCATATCCTTGTCCATTCCCTCCCCCTGACATGGGAGTCTGTACACAACCCCTGTGTGGATTGTGGTGCCCTTTCCAGTCTCCAAGGTGACCCACAGTGCCTCCTCTCCTCCCTGTTTACTCTTTTGTTCAGTTGCTTTTATCCCTTCCTTTACATAGAGAGCTACTCCTCCCCCTCTTCTCCCCTGCCTGTCTCTCCTGTGGGTTATGTACCCTGGTATGTTAACACCCCAGTCATGGTTCTCTGTGTACCATGTTTCTGTGACTGCTACGATATCCAGGCATCCCTCTTCCATCAAGGCCACCAGCTCAGGGAGCTTGTTGCCCAGACTACGGGCATTGGTACTCATTACCCTCCATTTCCTGATGGCCTTACTCCTTTTTGCCCCATTCCTGTCCTTCTTGCCTTTGTCACTTTCCCCATTTACCCCTGCCCTTCTCCCTATCGCCACCTCTATGTTGGTGTTTACTGCACTTACTACTGTGATTTTTGGGAGGGGGCTAGGATTTCCCTGCTCCTTTCCAGTGCCTCCCCTCTTGGCTAGTTTAAATGCCTGCTAATGAAGCATTTAAACCTATCACCTAGGATCCTGGTTCCCCTCCTGGACAGATGCAGCCCATCGTGCCAGTATAAGCTTGCATCACTCCAGGTGGACCCCAGTTCCCAATGAAGCCAAATCCCTAAGCTCTGCACCAGTTTTTCAACCACTGATTGAATCCCATGGTGCGGAACACCCTAGCCTCTCCTACGCCATAGATGGGCAGCACCTCCGAGAAGGTTACCGTGCGTGCTACTTGTCTAAGGCCCCTCCTCACTTCCACAAACTCTTCCTGCACTGCTCTAATCCTTTTCTTAGCCAGATCATTTGTCTCTAGGTGGACAATGACATCCAGCTCCCTCCCCTGTGCAGCTGCTCCGGCAATCCTGAGGATTCACTCCCTGTCCCTACAAGCCATGGTGCCAGGCAGGCACCTTACCTCTCTCTCCCCTTCTTCCCCAGTTCTACCTTCCTAACAATGGAATCCCCCACCAGGAGTTGTTTCCTTCCCCTGTGGGGTCCCATGCCACCCTCCTGTGGGTCTCCTTTGTGGAGGTTCCCAGCATCCTCCTTGGTCTCCACTGCAGGTGCCTCCATAGAGGAACCACACTTTTCCAGAATGGCATAGGATTTGTGGAGAGGTACAACTGGAGGGATGTGCCTCTGTCCACCACCCTCACCCTCCCTGAGCCCACTGTGGTCCAACCGTTCCTCTTTCTTGGCAACCTCTGAGGCAACGGCAGTGGCACCGGTGGTCCCTGGATGGAAGAGGAGGTCCCACAAATCCAGGCCAACTCAGCCTGGAGATGAGCAACCTCCTCCCTCCACCCAGAGAGGTGCCTGCAGATGGGACAACACCGCATCCTCCAGAATGTCTCCCGGAAGACTGCTGCTCCACAGCGACTGCACTGCACCACTCCCATCATGTCTCATTTCTGGCCCCTTAACTGTTGTTTGGAATTCTTACTCTTTCCTCTGTTTTTTTTCTTTCTCTACTTACTTTCTGCCTCTGTGCCCTTTAAGCTCCTGATTGTCCTGTTCTGAGACAAGAATATCCTATATTTCTCAGTAGACCCCTTACTTCCTCAGAGGCAGGCCTCCAGCAGCTAGAGGGGGCCAGAGAGCTACTCTTGCCCTTCTAGGATGGTGGATCTTTGGTGGCTCTGTAATCACTCACTTCCTGGTCCCAAACAGGAAGTTCCTCTTGTCAGTCAAATCCTGTGCCTATAAAAGTAGAACTAGCTTTGGGTGGGAGGGTAGAGGGGAGGGAAGGAGGGCAATATAGCCCCAGTAGAGAAGTCCAGTCACACAGCACTCCTTCCTCCTGGTGTCTTCTGCCAAGTTACTAACAAAATCTTTCTAAGGCAGTCTTTAAATTTAGCTTTCTTCTAGCTAAGCCACTTCCCTATTTACTAGATCTTTCTACAAGTAATTTAAACTGCATAGCTATCAAGCGCTTTCAATCACTTGAGATTTACACCTAGATAACTGTTCAGATAACCATTTAGTTCAGTTAACTCAGACGAACACACTCATTTTTTTTTGTTTGTTTGTTAGTTTGTTTTTTTACCCTAAATTAAAGGTCCAAGTACAAGAGTTCTACTTCTTTAGTCCCAGTAGAGAAGTCCGGTCACACAGCACTCCTTCCTCCTGGTGTCTTCTGCCAAGCTACTACTGGTCCCTCATCTTCCGTCTGTGAGAGGCAAAGCTAATAATTCTTCCCCTAATGGTGGCCTTGTAGGCCTCCCATATGCTTGCTGCAGAGGCAGAGGAAGGGGAATTGAGCTGAAAGAATTCTTCTGTGGCTGTTCGAAGCCACTGGGCAAAGTCTTTGTCTGACAATAGGAGGGGGTCGAGCCTCCATAATAATGATTTGGAGGTTCGGATGGCAGAGAAGAGGGTAAGGGAGACAGGGCATGATCAGAAATATAGACTTGGAAGATCTCTACCCCAGAGGTAGCTGTAGATAGATTAGGGAAGTGAGCCAAAAATCTAACCTACTTGCCATTTGGCGTGGAGCAGAGAAAAAGGTGAAGTCCTTTGCTGAGGGATTCAAAACCCACCACACGTCTGACAGTTAGTGTAGAGACATAAGCTCCCGCAGTGCCTGCAGAGCTCTACAATGGGGCTGCAGTCTGGCATTGGATCTGTCCAGAAGGCTATCCAACACCAGATTAAAGTCCCCTTCTAATAGCAAATCCGGATTGTCATAAGAAATGTCCATGAGTTTTTGAGAAATGGCATGGAAAAATTCTGGATAATCCTCATTGGGGCAGTATATATTTGCCAGGATCAGGGGACCGAAGGGAGTAGCAACCTTCATGATGATCCACCTACCATCACCCCCCCCATAAACCTCTTTAGATTGCCATTGCAGCGATTTATGCAACAAAATGGATACACCCCGTTTGGCTGATTTGGCCGTACAGTGTACTTCAGTGCCCACCCAATCCCTCACCAGTTTCGAAGCTTCTTTGGAACTTAATTTAGTCTCCTGCAAAAAGGCGACTTGGGTACCCAGCTTCTTCAGCCGAGCCAGAACCGATTTCCTTTTTATGGGAGAGTTCAAATCCCTAACATTCCAAGTAGTGGTTGTGATATTCGGAAAGTTAGCCATTATCAAGATGGATCCATTTTGCATGCCAACAATTATAAACAAACACTGAAACCATCCTAAGAGATAGTTGAATTTTAGCATATATACTCCAATATATAACTAAGGGTCCCCATCCTAGAATAAGTAGTGTAGCAGCCATGAATACAGCCACAAAATGCCCAACATAAGTCTTAGCAACTCCTGAAATCATTTTTGCAGCTGATGTTATCTCTAGTAAGGAACAAGGAAACTGATATACCACATTGGTATAGGCCAGATGTGTCCAGAATGAAATCTTACCCCAAGGGGTTAAGATATGTAAGTTGGAGAGGGAAACCTCAACTAAAAGGCAAGACGTTGGAGTAACTACTTGGGCTACTCCAAAGAAATGTTGAGAGGTCTCTCTGAGATTCTCATAGGGGTTGTAGTCTATTATCGGCCAGGGAGGGGGAAAGAAGTCCAGCACCTCTCAATGGCCCAAAACTCTCCCTGGGGGTGAGGGGGGTTGCGAATAGAGTGTGGGTACCAAGCCCCACATCTTGGTCAGCATGTTACATGCAACACTGACCATCGGAAATGTTGTATGGAGGTTACCAGCTATCCATATCCTGAAATAAAGGCACCCATAATCACCCTAGGCTGGCCTATGCCCGTACAGATACTCAAAAAAGGGGAGCCATAAAGCAACTGGTATTAAGTGAAATGTGACAAAGTTCCTTCACTATATCGTAAAGGATTATACCTGTACCTAATAGGTGAAACTAAGAGTCGCCTATAGTTGCTCATTTTCCTTGTGTGAGGCACTATAGTGCTAACCCCGTTAAATCAGCGCCCCAGGTGTCTGACGGCATGCATGAACATCGCTAGACATCAAAGGCTAGGGGCACTGTAATTAGAAACTAAACGCCATTAACTGTGATTAATTATAGTGTGTCCATAATCATTATTGTAACCAAAACTGTAGCATATTAAACACTTAATATACCCAGCTAAACAACAGCTTAATATGAAATAACCTTATCTCCAGAGGTAGAAATCTGCCTAATCAGGCCCTATTTCAATACCAACCATAGGAGCTATCCCCTAGTTACCCAGACACCTTGTTTGTACAAGGTAGCAGCCCCAAATTACTGACATGATGTCAGATACCAGCAAACAAGCTGGGTCAAGGTATTGTGTCTGGGGCTGATAAATCTCAAACCTGAAATATAACCCCTCTTTCAGAGATGTAAGATTACGATGTTTAGATACAAAATCCTAATGGGGAGGCAAGCAAGTAAGTTCTAAAGTAATGCAGCCATACCACTTTCTCGCTTGTCCCTGTTAACAATAACATCCCCTCACCAAAGGGAATTAAAGACATAAACACATTAACAATTGCAGAGACTGAACTGCCCAAAAGAAAAAGAAAAACAAACCAGCACAGATTCCCCAGGTCCTGGACTGTATTATTAGTCAATACTGAGCAAGCGGTGCCACTGTGCGTCCTGAAGAATCGGGGTGAACTCAACCCCGAGAGGAGGCAGGAAAGCTCGGTAAGCATTTGCCACAGCAGTCACTGGGCCTCACGTTGGTAAAGGGGCACTTCGCACAGGGAAAGCTAAACTAAAGAGATCACAATCAGTATAAGCGGGGGAGGCTCAGAGATTTCATCCACACCACTTACTTCAGCAAACCATGTGTGTATTTTAGTCCCGGGTCTTTTACCCTTCCAAAGCAGTTAGCAACATGCTCCTGGCACTTTTGTCTTCACAAGGGCTCCACGGTTCAGCTGACCAGTCCTTGTCAAAGGGAGCCCAGTCAGTAACCACATCCACTTGGACCAGGCAAACGGCTTCTTCCTGGCTACCGCTATTCTCGGGCAAGGCCAGGGCTCCCGGTATCAGATCCCCAAGTGGCTCATAGTGATTGGACAATTTAATAGGCGTAGAGTAAGTGGAGGAGCCGTCGCTTCCTAAGAACTGTTGAACCTGTTGCCGGCTCCTCGAGCGGCTTCTCTGCCATCGGTGGAAGGGACCTTCCTGATTTACCGGGCATTTTCTTCCATTGTCTGTTCTTATGGTGCAACTGCCATTCAGACCTTTTGGCTGGTGTTGGAGGCGGTGTACAAATGTGGCCAGGAGAGCAGTCTGGTGGAACTGAAGTATCCATGGGTGGCGCAGTTTCACCACGAGGATGTGGAGCAAGGTTTTGGTGCAGCCTAGAATCACCTCCAATATCCTCCAAGAAAAGTTCCACCTCAGCAGGGGAGTTGAAGGTAAGATATTCTCCTTTGTATAATCCTCGGAGCTGTGAGGGATATCTTAGAGATGTAGGTAGGTTGAGTTTGTAGAGGGACTGCTTTACCGGCCCATAGGCTCTCCGTCTCTAGGACAAATCGTAAGAATAATCCTGGAAAATCTGAATGGATGCCTCATCCCATTTGAGTGTTCTAATGTCCCGTGCAGCCTTCAGGCACCATTCTTTAATTGGATACCTTAAGAATTTATAGAGTATTGGCCAGGGTTATTCTCCAGGCTGGGGTTTTGGGGCTAGTGACCTATGGGCCCTTTCCAGCTCCAAGGGAGAAAGATGATCCAACTAGAGCATAATTGGAAGGGCTTTTTGTAAAAAGGAAATCATATTGGGGCCCTCAGCCCCCTCTGGTAGTCCAAATGTTCTTCCTTCTTCCTCGATTTTCAAGGTCATTGACCTTGGCCATTAAGTACTGTATTTGGCTATGATGGTCCCGAACTTGTAGAAATTGGTCGTGTAAAATCTGATCCTGTTGCTTGATTTGAAGTTCAGTATCCCCGACTCTGAAAGTGGTTTTTTCCACATCCTTTTTGGTAGTAGATGTAGTAGAAATAAGTGCAGCCGTATCAAGTAACACCTTTGTTTAGCATGGAAGTAATGTTGCCCAGTTGTTGTTCCACTGTTTGAGTAAGGGGGATCTGAGAATCATTGGAATGAGTCATCTTCAGTTTGTAAGGATGTTTAACAGCTAGAGCCTGGAGGCTTGCGAGTGTCTTACAGGCCTGAAGTGGCAATGAGGTGGAAACTTCAAAGTCCAATATAATTGCAATCCCTTGTTCGATTTGTTCACTATAGAGGTTTTAGGCTTCAGCTCAATGTGCAGAATGCAAATCCGAAGAGATATCCTGTGGAAATAGGAGCTGGAATTCCAGATGTGATAGGATGGATGAAGCTGGAACTGCAACAGATTAGCTATACACCTTCCATCTTGGCTAGCTAGCTCCACCGCCCCCCCTTGGGAGTTTGACATTTTATTTATTTATTTATTTTATTTGATGATCATCTTAATCCACTGAACATGAGTGCCCTTTTTCAGCAATGACCTAGGTGCAAACGCACATACAGATACAAAATACAAAAAGAAAGTTTGAAATAGACTATACAACAAAACAGTCACAAGTATTCTGAGATAGTAAATTCCAGTTCAAATGAGTTTTAAAAATTACGCAGTATACATACAGAAACAAATAATGTACAAAGCAGTTTCCAAAATATACAGCCTGAAATGGAAAAAATATATATGTTTTGTCCATCTGAAGGGAATCAAAAATCTGGCTTGGGTATTTGCCCAATACATACCATTTACAATCTGGTATTTAAACATAGCACTAACAACAGAAAGGCTGGGTTATGCCATGCAATGCTTTCCAGACCATATTTCTTTGATATTATTGGGTGTGCTGTCATAATGTCAGCCAATTCAGGGATATGTAGAAATCACAATTATGTGTTGGCTTAGCAACATTACATACAAATCTACCAATTTTGTTCATTATGGTCTGCACCTTTGACAGTACACTGACTGAGGCAGCTGCATAAGCCATGATGCTATAATTGACAGATGATAAAAAAATGTTTAAGCAATAGTTTTTCTTTGTTCACTTTTCAGTAAGGGAGCTTGGATTCTATGGGACCTGTTCCATTCAGCTCTGGCAGATTTTCAAAAATTATGATTCAGAATCAGAGACTGAGTCTGATTCCAATTTGATTCCAATTCTGCTATAGAAGCAGAATTCAAAACAGAATTAGAATTTTCTATTCAGTATCTAAGCCTACAAATAAGAACCTCCTCCAGAGCCAGTGCACAATACACAAAATACAACATCATATGCCCCTCTTTGCGAGCTCACAACCATACTTTCAACCTTTAGTCAGCTGGCCTGGGGGACAGTCACTCTTCTGCTTCTTCCGTCAAGGACTGGGTGTTTTATGGCTTTCCTTCTGGTGGTGGCCTGACCCTGGAAGTGTAGTTCACACAGGTGGCATCACAGTGGTGACTGGTGGTCTGGTTCCCTCCATCTCATTAGCCCCCTTCCCAACCTGCCAGTGACACCAGACCCTCAAATTGTTGGCAGTACTTTACTTTTAGCTAAGTGCCTCTCTAGTAACGTTATACAGGGTTTTGGTGCCCCCAACCCCCAACACACACACAAGCCTTTTTTTTGGTAATTGATATTCCACTTCACAAACTTTGCCTCCCATTTTAAATGTCCCAGGCAACCCATAGTTTGATTTGTATTGATTCTGGCTTCCCTTGAAGCCCTGCCTCTCATTTATTAAATCAGTTTACATATATAAAGAAATACAAAATCACACTTGCCCCCACAATGCAAAGCATCATGGGCTACATATACAAATCGCCACAGAATATTATGTTGTTGTGGGATGAAGCGGCTACCCTAAGATGGTCTATCTGGGTTATGTTGAGGTGAACCCAATTAAAACAAAACAAAATTAAAAAAGACAAAGAACCTTTGTGCGCAAGCACTGAGGCAATGGTTACCCCAAAGGGCACTTGGCCGGGAAGCCAAGTTTCAAAGAAATACAAAATCACACATGCCCCCACAATGCAAAGCATCATGGGCTACATATGCAAATCACCACAGAATATTATGCTGGTTCAACTTTAAGCAGAAATGTATGGTGCCAAAAGGCCTCTCACACAGTTTGCAAAGGATGCCAACAGAAGACATAGATACATGTTTCGTCCTACCAGGACTCATCAGTATGCCTCGTCTGTTTGACACCCCCAGTGGGATGAACCAGTTACCCTAAGATAGTCTATCTGGGTTATGTTGTAGTGAACCCATGATGCTTTGCATTGTGGGGGCATGTGTGATTTTGTATTTCTTTGAAACTTGGCTTCCCGGCCAAATGCCCTTTGGGGTAACCATTGCCTCAGTGCTTGTGCACAAAGGTTCTTTGTCTTTTTCACATATATAAAAATGTATATATAAAAAAAATATATTATATATCTTTTTTTTAAGGTATTTCGCATTACTAAAATGTATAGATTTTCTGAGTAAATAAAATAATATCAAATATGTATGGGTGGAATATTTACCAGTTATAAAAAAATACAAAATAAGAAATTGGCACCAAAAATACTTTTATGATAAATATAAACAATAGTTTATTGATTATATTAAATGCATGCTGAAAATATAAAACAGAGTTAAAAATCTACGTTTTGACCTTAGGTCTTCTTCAGGAAATATCTAAAAGAGAAAAAAACAAAGTTAGTGTAGAGGGGAGGTAAAATGAGGGATATATGTATGTGGGGAAAGAAAAAAGGGGAGGCTCAAGGAGAAGAAGTGATAAATGGCAAGATTAAGGTAGAATCTGTGAAACAAAAAGGTGATGATAGGAAAGATAAAGCATAAAAGGAGTGAAAGAGCTAGAGAAGTCCCCAGGTGGGGACTAATTAACAGGGCCTAGAAAGAAGGCTGAAAGGTGACAAATGTGTGGGAAGGAGACAGAGATGGAGACTTCAAAATGAAAAAGAAATTAAATGTGTACAGTTACAAACAGACTTTAGGGAAAATAAGGGGTGCCTGAAAGATGTTAGTGGAAAATAAGTCTATCATTAAAACCAAAGGGCTGCTGGGAGCCAAGGCAGATGATCAGCTTGGCTTCCATGTTTTTTCTATGGTCAGAATCCCGGAAACCCTGCTGAAGGACATAAACAGAAAGATCATTGACACTGTAGTCCCTGGAGGTAAAGTGGGATACAATGGGTTTAGCAGTGTCACCATTCCTGACCACTCTGTAATGTTTCTTGAAACAGTCAACAAGGCACTTACCAGTCTCTCCAATGTAAATAGCGGTACACTTCCTGCAAATAATACAATATACCACATTAGTGGCGGTGCATGAGAACTCCTTGCTAATGTGAAAAACACCTGTAGGCCCCCGAATTTCAGCCACACTGAGAATAAGGTTGCAGCTGTAGCAGCGAGTCCTGTTGCAAGGTTTGGTACCTGGTAGGGAGGAACTGTTAGGAGTAGGTAGGCTGCTTTTAACCAGGAGATTCGGCAGATTAGGTGGCAGGCAGTAGGAGGCAATAGGTGGTTCTGTAAAGGAAGCACCAATGTTAGGGTCAGTTTGCAAAATGGAAAAGTTACTGGTGATGATCCTGTGAAGAGAAGTTGTACTCTGATGAAAAGGAAGCAGTAGTGGAATTCGCCATTGTTCTTGTGAGACAGTATCCTTCCTGCGAGGGTCAAGGTTACAGGGCATGTTACTGACCCAGGAGAGTGCTCTGTCCACTGTGGTTTTAGGGTATCCCCTGTTGATAAAAAAGCTGTGCATTATTTGGGTCTGCTCAGCAAAATCATCCTCTTCACTTCATGTCCTGCGAAGTCTAAGAAACTGTGAATAAGGCAGGCCATTCTTGACATGTTTAGGATGGAAGGAGCTGTGGAGGAGGAAACTGTAAGAGTCAGTGGGTTTGTAATAAACTGATGTCTTCTGACCAGTGTTCTGTACTTACAGTTGGATATCCAGAAAAGGCAGTGTAGAGGAGGATACTTCAACAGTGTATTGAAGTGAAGGATGGGCCATGGTAAACCTGTCAAGGAAGACTTGAAGGGTCTCCCTGGAGCAGGAGGTGGCCCCCACATAGTCATCTATGTAGCATTTGTAGAGTTCAGGCACAGTCACTGTGAATGAGAGAAAAAAACGTTCCTCCACCCAACCTACAAACAAATTAGCAAAGCTGGGACCCATCTTGGTACCCATGGCAACTCCGCTGACCTGCTGAAAAAAAACTGTTATTAAAAGAAAAGCTAGTGCTTACAATTTTTGGAAGTCCATTTTGTAATAAAGAAAAGAAATGTATTTTTTAAGGCATTGTTAGCTCATTTCTTGAGGAGTGCTAAGTATCGGCTGCATGAGTGACAGCTGGGGAACAGCATTTTTTTTATTTACATCCCAAGTGCTTGTTACACCATGGCCTATTTTATTTTTGTTTTTATTTTGAAGTATAAATTTATTGAAGAATTTTTCTTTACACATAGTTACCCAGACTTACATTTAACAAATACAGGGTAAAAATTACAACAATCACAATCAGTACATTAGTAAGAAAAAGAAAAAAGAGAAGAAAAGAAAGGAGAGAGACAAAGAGTCCTCTTAAACCATAGGGGGTGGGGAACAGAGAACCCAGGAAGGTTAAATGAGGGAATAGCACTCCATACCCAGAGCCCTTCCCAGTACTGATACCTTACAATCTCTTCAGGCATATATAGCCAACAAATCTATTATATTCTTTTTTTCCCTAGAGGCCATATAATGAATAATGATGGTAACCATCTCCCCTTAAATTTTTCCACAGACAACCTAAGCTTAGCACTCAGGTATTCCATCTCCAGGATCCTGGTACAGATTCCATACCAAGACCTTATAGCGGGCCTAGTAGGGGTGAGCCAACACAAGGTGATTGCCTTGAGAGCCGCCGCCACAAAAATGTGAAACAAATATCTTGCTGGTTTGGATTTCAAAGAAGGTGGGAGCAGGCCAAAAAGCCAATACTGAACATTCTTTGGAAAAGGAGAGTCAAAAATCCCCAACACCTCAGTGTAAATCATCCCAGAAACCCTCTATGATTCTGCATTCCTAAAAAATGTGGGAGTAAGTGCCGGTGGCTTGGCAGTTTCTCCAGCAAAGATCTGAAGTATGCTTCCCGAAATGTTTAGTGAGTACTGGTGGTCTAAAGAACCTGACTGCTATTTTCCAGCAGAACTCCCTCCAAAACAATGATGCTGTGGTGTGGTGGACACCTTTCCAGGTAATGTCCCACTCTCCCGGGGACAGAGAAACCCCCATCTCCACCTGCCAGGCTTCTTTGATCCTGACCACCTGGTCTTCCTCTGCTGCATTCATACTTTGCACCATTTTGGAGACTAATTGCCGAGGCTCTGGAATTGAGGACAGGGCCAGGATACACTCTTGGAGGGGATTCCCTGGGGTGGTTATGGTGCAGCTTGCACCAATTGTGGCAAAATAATGCCATACTTGAAGGTAGCGAAAACAATCTGTTTGTGGGAGCTTAAATTCCATTTTTAACTGATGAAAGGACTTCATGGAATCTCCAGAGAAAAATTGCCCCACCTTTTGTAATCCACACCTTGACCATCGATGAAATGTTAGGTCCCACCTGAGAGGGGTGAAGTCCATGCAACTGGTAATTATAGTGAAGTGACCTATCAAAAGGGGGAGATTTAGTTTTGAGCATGCCTCCTGACAGACTTGCTTAATTACCTTGGTTAAGTGGTTATCAAATTCCAAAAGTTTTAATCTGGGAGGATCTAAAGTTAATATGTATATTATGTTAGGGAGAGGGATGAGACTGCTTCTATCTCTACCCATTGTGGAGGAGCATCCTGTGTCCAGGACGTCAAGGCCTGCAACTGAGCCACCCAGTAGTATTTTTGCAAATCAGGAAGGCCAAAACCACCTCTTTCCTTGGGAACTGTTAGCACCTTCCATCTGACTCTGGGTTTCTTACCTAGGCAAACATATTTGGAAAGAGTGGATTGTACATCTTTCCAAAAAGTCCTGGGAGGCCTAAGCGGGAGAGTAGAAAACACAAATAAAAATCTAGGTAGGATATTCATCCGAATGCTTTCTATTCTGCCAGACAAAGAGAGCGGCAACTCCCTCCATCTGTTACAATCTGTCTGCACAACTTGAAGCAGTCTCAAATGGTTCAATTTATAAATGTCTTGAAGATCCCTGGGGATCCAAATCCCGAAGTATTTAAAACCTGCCCCACTCCATTTAATTTGACCTAAGTCTGGGAGAGGTGCCCCCTTTCGACCTCCAATCAGAAGTATTTCTGACATTACCCGGTTCACCTTATAACCAGATAATTCCCCAAAGGTGTCAGATGATCAAACATTTTGGGAATGGAATGGACGGGGTCTGTGACATATAGCAGCATATCATCTGCATACATTGATATCTTGACCTCAGTACCCTGAAGAGGGACTCCCTGAAAGACATCTGTTTGCCTAATAAAGGCTACCAGTGGCTCCAAGCTCAGGGCAAACAGAAGAGGGGAGAAAGGGCAGCCCTGTCTAGTTCCCCTCTGTATCTTAAAAATTGGGAAAATACTCCATTCACTTGAACACTAGCACGGGGGTTAATGTACAGATTATGAATCCAGGTCCTAAATTTGTCTCTGAAGCCGAAACTCCCCAGGACAAGGTCCAAATATTGCCAGTCCAGGCGATCAAAAACCTTTTCTGCATCGAGGGACAGGACTGCCCGAAGTTGCCCACCTGGGGGGGGGGGAGGATCGGCCACTGAGAGACCATTCAGCAAAAGGTGAATATTGTCCTGGATGTGCCTACCAGGAATACAACCCGTCTGATCGGTGTGCACCAGGCCAGGGACAACTGCTTGGAGCCGTTCACTGACAGCTTTAGAGAAGATTTTTGCATCCTGATTTAAAAGCGATATTGGTCTGTAAATCGAGCACAAGGTGGGGTCCTTCCCCGGCTTAGGCAACACTGAAATGAGAGCCTCGCCCCATGTATCAGGCGAGGCCCTGGGTTTCTGTGCCACATTGCAAACCCTAGAGAGGAGGGGGGCCAGCTCTTTTGCGAAACATTTATAAAATTCTGCTGTAAAACCATCCGGGCCCGGGGCCTTGCCTGATTTTAGAGACTTAATCACCTGCTGCACTTCTCATGTAGAAAAAGGTGCCTCTAGACCTTCCCTTTGAACAGGGGATAAAATAGGGAGGTTGATTTTGATAAGGAATTCCTTAACTTTATCAGAGTGACCCGGGCTTCTATCTACCGAATGCAGCTGTTGATGGAACTTTAAGAACTCATCAGCTATGTCTATGGGCTGGGTCTTAGGGGGAAAATCTGGAATCACAGGACAGATGCGACATATGCATCTCTCTGCCTCATGTTTTCAGAGCCTCAGCACCAATAACTTACCTGCCTTCTTCCCACCTCTCATAATATCTCTGCCTTGTATACCTCAGTGTGTTCTCAACACACATAGTAACACAGAAACATAGAAACATAGAATTTGACTGCAGATAAGGACCGCATGACCCACCTAATCTGCCCATTACACACCGCTGTAAGAGGGAGTCATAAAATGATCGGGCCTCATGTCGTTTTTTAAGGATGGCCTCTGATCTGGTGTGTTTGCGTTCCATTTCCAGATCATGGATCTTTTCTAAGGCCTCCTGAGTCTTGGCCCGGTGCCATTTGTTTCTGTGGGAGGCAAAAGCTATGATATGCCCATGAATAATTGCTTTCATAGCATCCCACAGGAACTTAGGCTGGGAATCTTGTTCAATATTCTCTTTGAGGTAGTGTTGGATAACCTGTCTGGTGGAGACTATATATTGTTTGTCATTAATTACCCAGGGTCAAATCCATTTCTCCCTGAATTCCCCCAGCGTAACTCTGTCCGGATCATAGCATGATCAGAGACCATAGTGGGGAGAATGCTGACCTCATGAAAAGTATGTACTAGACCTCTCTGGGTGTAAAAATGATCTAGCCTTGAGTAAGAGTTCTAGGCTGATGAGAAAAATGTGTAATTTTTGACAGTGGGATATAAATTCCTCCAGGGGTCAGCCATCCCCACCTCCAAACAGAGAGTTTTTAATAATCTTGAGCAAGCTTTGGAACTCGGGCTTTTGACTGGGCTTCTGTCCATGCTCACATCCTCCACGCAGTTCCAGTCACCCATACATATAATTTGGTCAGGGGGTAACTTGGCCATCTCACTAAATAGGCCTCTGAAAAATTCCCCTGAGGGGGGAGTGGGTGCATATACTGCCACTAAATGCAAAGGTCTACCCCCATAAATTCCTGATACCACCAGGAGATGGCCCGTTCCGGCCCTAGTCAACTTCTGGATCTGGAATGGCAAACCCCTACTGAACAAGAGTGCTACCCCTGCTTTTTTAGACAGAGGGTGCTCATCTGAGCATATTGTGCCCACCCAGACTCTGTAAATTTAAATGTTCCTGAGCCGACAACTTAGTTTCCGGCAGGCAGGCGATGTTACATTTTTCCCTCTGCAGCTCTACCAAAATGTTTGAATGCTTTACCACATTATTAATCCCTTTTACATTCAAAGAACAAAGTGTTAGGGTAGCCATAATAGAAAAAATGATAGGTCTGATCTTGGTAGAACATACTCGCATATACAACTATGCCCTTTGTGCATCAGTACAAGTAAAGCTTCTCTCCAAGTAGGAAGAAAAAAAAGGAAAAATGAGAGAAACCAGAAAGAAGAGTAACCAGAACAATACAATATCATTATGAACACAATGAACTTGAACTGCCCTCTCAAACAGCAGAGGGCAATGGTCAGTAATTGACCAAAGGCAGTGCCCGAGGGCCCTGCCAAGGCATCCCCTTTAGGAGGAATCATCTCCCTCGAAGGGTGGGTAGGGAACTGTATCCCTAAAGGGAACAACACCCTAACTAGTAGGGTGAGAAGGTTGAGGATTCCACACACAGTATGAAACCCCTGAGCCTGTGTCCTTGTCATTCAAGATAGGAATCTTCCAGGAAGGGGCTGGGTAGCTACTCCCACCTCCAGCGTGCAGCCAAACCAAATATGTACAGTGCTTCAAGCATGCTCAAGAACAAACACATTCCCTGTAGGACATGGGGTAAGTGACCTGCAAACATGAGAGTCCTATGGTCCCCAACCAGGGACATTACCTCAAACTGGCATCAAGACCAAACCCTTACTTATCTCTTGTTGTAGCCAAATAGGCTGCAAGGAGCTCATCAAAGCATGGGGTGCTATACCCAGGGCAAACCAGAGCCATGTTTTGGTGAGTGAAAGTAATTCTTTGCCCCCCCCGAACAACATTTGGAGCAGGGCAAAAATGGTTAGGACTGTGCAATTGGATACAAAATGTCCCCTAAACGTTGGTGGAATGATAAACAGTCCATTGGGGGAGCCAGCACATAATCTGAGGGCAGGAGATGAAGTATTAAAGTTACGTCCCACTATCAGGGTGCATCGCAGGGCCTGCCTCAAGAGACTGTTAAAGAAGGAGCCAGAGGGGGCAGTGGATGCCAGCCCTTCACCCTTGAAGTGCAAATTTTTCCTAACCAAATAAATTCAAAGTCAATGAAGCTTGTAACCAGGGCTCAAAAGTCAGAATACTACACCTTCATACCACCAAAACAGAGAATGAGTCTGGTCAAAGAATCTTGGCAATCAGAAAGAGATCCCATAATGATTGTGCAACACTGGCTTGTCTCCTGAAATGTCTTTGCAATTCTCAAGACACTGCTGCACAGTATCATACAGGGATGATGTTATCAGGGGGAAGCCAAAGAGGGAAACACCGTCTCAGACTGATCCTTAAGGAAGTACGACCAGAGAACACAGGGTCCAGGACAGAAATTCCTAGGGTCGGGCTGATGAACGTGTCCGACGAGCAGCAGTTCTGAAGCCACAGGAATTCTCAATAAGTCTGATACAGTTAGGGATGAGCCTTACTTGCAGTCTGGTAAGAATGAAGTCACAAATAAGCAAGGATATCATACTGTTGGCAGGTAAACATTATGCCTATGATGGGGTGGATCAGCCCCACCTTACCTTTCGGGCTCAGGACGGGTTTACTCTGGAAATCCACCGGGACAGATCAGCATGCAATGGTAGGATAGCATCAGTCCTGGAATTAGGATTGAAGGATTTTCTGGTTCTGTGGTTAAGTGACCATAGAAGTCATTCAATGTCGTCCTCTGCTGCTTCCTCCATAAGAGCTGGTAGGGTGATACCTTCCTCAGCTAGAAATTGACTTACTGCCCAGAGGAAAACAAACACCTTGGGGCCATTTTTAGTCTCCACCCATAGCCTTGCTGGGCACTGCAATTGAGCTCTGGTGCCTTTTATTCTCAACTGCTTGACCACGTAAAGGACCTTCTGCCTCTTTGCAACCATGGAAGGGGGGAAGTCTTGGTCGACGAACACACTGGCACCATCAAAATTAAGATCTTTCTTGGCCCACTCAAGCCAGAGAATTTTTTCTTTAATGGGTTATTTCAGTAATTTTATTAAGATAACTCTTGGTGAGGCACCCTGTTTAGGCTTTGGGGCTAAAGATCTATGAGCCCTCTCTATATCAAGAGGGAAATCCTCCTCTAGCTGCAGCTCCATGTGGAGCCAACTCTCCATAAATCCCACCATATCTTCCTGTTCGACTCTCTCCGAGATGCCCACCACTAGGATGTTGTTTCTTCGAGAGTGGGCTTTGGCATCTTCTGCCTTGAGAGTGTGGGCTTTCTCTCGGCAGTGGAGGAAAGCAAGTGAATGGCCATAAGCCATATGCTCATTTTGCAGAACCTCCACATGTTGCTCAACTGCAGTGGTCCTTGATTCAAGCTTCTTGAAGTCCCGCTGAATGTCAGAGACTTTGCTGTCAATTTTTTGTAGCAGTTTCAGGATTTTCCTGGTTTCCAGTCTGGTACAGGTTGATCCTGAGTCAGATCTGGAGTCATCGTCGCCCGACCCAGAGAGAAGCAAAGACCGCAGGGCCGCTGGACTAAGGCCTGATGTAGGTTTTACTTTACCCACAGATGCCGCTGCTCCATGGCTAGGCAGTCCTTTTTTCTTAGTACGGCCCATCTCTTCAACTTATTGCCAGCCGACAGAGTAAGTTTAAACTTTGGATGCTCTGTTTACCTGCGTGATTTCAAATGGATTAAGCACTGGAGACACTGAGGAGGAGAGCTAGGCTGCCATTCCCTCACGTTATGTCACCCTGTTTTAATTTATACGTCATGGTTAAGTGCTGTCAAGCATGCAGTGTTGCCATATCCATTTACTCACATGATGATGAAAAAAACAATGTTGGGGTTTAACAAGGAGTTTATAGATTTTATAGATTTGGTTACAAGTCCAAACAGCTACAAGAGCCATAGACGGACTTGTCTCATATTAGTGGAAAAAATCCCATTTTTTGTCTCCCATATGTTGATCTAGTAGAAACTTTAAAGTTGATACACTGCCAGCCTCAGTTACCTCACTTGGAAGTGCATTCCACACCTAAACTATTCTCTGTTTTGTGGTTCTATACATCTCCCCTGCCAACTGAAAAAAATGAGCCCTATTCTTCCTACCTAACTGTTGTTTCTTACACAAGCCAGTGGACTCCCACACTATCTCATTTCTAAATGCTTTATAAACATAGCAGATGTCACCTCTAGTTCTACGGTATGCCATAGAGTATAACCCCAAATCCTTCAGTCTTTCAGCGTATTGTTTATTTTTTACTTTTTTAACTCTCTTTGTTAGTCTTCTTTGGACCCTCTCTACAAGTCTGGAGCCTCCTATATTTTGTGGAGCACTAAGAGGCATACCATACTCCAGAACCAGCCTTACCAAAGATCTATACAGGGGGATCAACACACTCACACTTCTGCTTTTTATGTTCCTCAAGATGTTACCTATTGTTTTGTTTGCACGTTTGGTCATCTCTATGTTATGTTTATCAAATGTTAGGATATCCAATATCAATACCCCCCAAATCTTTTTTGTCTTCTTTGCTTATTATATCTTTACCATAGATTTGATACTGTGCTTTAACATTTTTATAGCCAAAGTGCATAACCCAGCACTTTTGCTGCTTAAAGTTCATTTTGTGTCTCCTTGCCCAGTCCTCCAACCTGTACAACTGATCCTGAAGTTTTTGTATTGATGTATCATCATTCACAAGGGCTCCAACTTTTGTATCATCTGCATACTTGCAGAGCCACACCCCATCAGATATTGCATATTGTGTATGAACACATTAAACAACAGAGGCCCCAAGATTGATCCCTGGGGAACCCCACTGGTCACCGCCCCCCACTAGGAGAGGAATCCCCTACTATGCACTCTCTGGTGTCTGTCATTAAGCCAGGAGCCAATCCAGTTTCTTATACATTCATTAACATCAAGCTCCTGCAAGGAATTTATCAATACCACATGGGGAACTGAATCAAAGGCCTTGGCATAATCAAGAAACACCACACCAGCTGGTAGGCCTTGATCCAGTGCATGGCTCATGGGCTGAAAAAAATTTAGCAGGTTAGTTGCGCAGGATCTACCAGCAGCAAAACCATGTTGAGTTACATCCACTACCTGTAGCCTACGTAAATCTTTCTCTAGAAACTCTTTGATAAATGTCTCCATCATTTTACCTATAATGGATGTGTTGCTAATAGGTCTGTAGTTTTCTACTAAGGTTCTGTCTCCTGTTTTATGTATTGGCATAATGTAAGCCCTTCCCCATATACTAGGAACCTTACCCTCCCTCAAAGACCTATTAAACAATATTGCCAGATGCTCTGCAATCTCTAGAGCTATACTAATAAGGAACATTGGATGAAAATCATCTGGACCACCAGACTTATATCTGTTTAGTTTTTTTAGTTTCTTGAAAATTTGGGCTTCAGTAATTTCTATGGGCCAGCTTATACCATTACTATTTTCTCCAACTAGATTACATGATTCATCAGACTGGTGGAAAACACTAAAAAATATTTATTAAGTGCATTTGCCATATTATATTCTTTATCAATGATTTTATTTCCATCTTTCAGGTTAACAATCTGTTTGGTCCCATTTCTTAAACTACCCACATAGCTGTAGAATTGTTTACAATTGTCATGTTTAATATTAGCCAGTTCAAACTGTACTGTGGATCTAGCCTTATGTATCTCCTTTTTACATTTTTTAGCTAACATCTTATGTTTCTGCCTCATTTGTTCAGTTGGATTAGCCCTACATTTCCTGTAAGCTTTGTCCTTTTCATTAATCAACTTATGTATTTTTTTGTTCACCAGTTTGGGGATCTTGCCCTTTTTATCTTATTTCACTATTTCTGGCACAAAATCATTTATACAACCATGCAGTTTGCTAAATATTCTATCCCATACTTCTTCTGTACCCAAATATAAAAGGTTCATTTTCCAGTTCCATTGGCATAGTGTCAGTTTTATTTTTGAATAGTCAGCTTTTGCATAATTCCTTATTCTTGTCCTACCAGATATACTGATTGTTTCTTCCATAACTGAACAGGTGACCATATTATGGCCACATGCTCCCAATGGATGAATGATCTTAATATCCCTTAGGAACCTTTCCATGTTACTCAGTATTAGATCTAAGACATGATTTTCCCTCATGTTTTCCTTTACATATTGTTCCATGCAACAGTTTAAGCATATTTCTAGGAATTTATTTTCCATACCGTTACCACCATTTAGGGTTTCACAGTTTATACTGGGAAAATTAAAGTCTCCCATCAGGATGCAACTGTCTATTGGTTCCATGTGCTCAATAAGATCTATAAATAATTCATTTTCCATCACATTTAGACTGGGGGACCTATAACACAGACCCAGAGTGATGTTTTTAATCCCTGTGTGGATTCTAACCCATAGTTGTTCTGTATTCACATACTTTATATCACTATGATCCAGTATTTGAGCCTTGAAGTGATGAGCAATGTATGGTCCAACTCCCCCGTTTATTTACCCTTGCCTTATATAGGAAATCGTACCCCTGAATCTCAGGATTCCAGTCTCCTTCCTTTTGCCATGTTTCTGGAATTCCACATATGTCTATATTATCTTTAATTAAATGATATTCCAACTTGGCCTGTTTGTTCCTGACACTCCTAGTGATAACTAGTAAAAGCCTCATGTTCTGCGATGTTTTCGTCTGGACTTTCATTCTATTCTTATTTACTCTGATAATTCCACTCTCAGTTTTTCTCTCTTGAGTGCTCTCTCTCCCCTTCTGTGTTAGTTTAAATTTTCATCTATGCTAGTTCTAAACAGGCATCCCAGTTCTTTACTTCCGTTTTTATTTAGGTGTAAACCATCCTTGCTAAACAGTATGTGCTTCTCCTTAAATGTTTCCCATGTTTTTATGCACTGTATCCCCTTACATTAAACTCCACCTTCTTAACCAATTGTTTATTCTAATTATCTTTGCATTTATTGATGCATTTGCCCTTGGAACTGGTAAAATGTAGGACAGAATAAGGGTAGCTTGTACTTGTTTTATTATTTTTTCTATGGTCATGTACTCTAGAAACATTTGGTCCTCTCTAGTTTGTTTCAAATCATTAGTTCCTACATGTATTAAAACCATTGGTTTGTCTCCTTTTTCAGTTACTATTTTTGGCAGCAGCTGCACCACATCTGTCAATTTAGCCCTAGGGAGATAATTGCTTCTAACTGTTTCATTTAGATTTTTGGTTGTATATGCTTCAGTATATTTAATGATTGAGTCACTAACCACAAAAATCATATTGTTCACCTCCCTGGATTCCTAGCTACACTTTCTGCCTCATTGTCATTATTTTAATTTAATATTACATCACTTAGACATCCTTCTATTGTTACTGGGCCAGCTTCCTCAGTACCATCCTGTATATTTAGTGGTTCAGTGCTCCCATTAGCAAGTATATTTTCTTATCCTGACTTCTGAGTTTCATTACTCTGCCCATCCTCATTATCCATTATTTGTAATAATGGAGCAAAAATGTTCTTAGTTGGGACATTGAATGTCATCGCCCTTCTACCAAGGTTCGACAAATCCTACTGCCCGATGTCCCGGGCTACGAGTTACAGTGCAGGGACAAGCACTTTCTGTTATGCCACCTGTCCATGGGCTAGCACTGATTTAAAAATCTTTGCTGCTGCAGTTCTACCTTCCACCAGTAGAGTGATCACTGCTTTGGCTGTCACGGTGGTCATCTGACCTACCGAGCAGTGCACCTACTGGTCGGGAACGAGCAGTGAGTGTGTGAGCTTGCCTCAGCCTATGGAAGCCTACGGAAGTGGCATCAGGAGCGAGCATGAGCAGCTTCTCTTCGGAGGAAAACGGAGGAGGAGCAAACTGTCGACTGGCAGTTGTGGGGCCAAATGAGGAGGACAGTCTTGAACTGTAAGTGATACAAAGAATGCCCATTGGCCGAGGTGGTGATTTGGCGCATAGTGGAGACGAGAGTAAAGACGTGCATTGTGTTAGAGCCCCTCATTCACTGTCTGTTGATGGAGACTAGAGGATACACAAATTAAACAGTCCATTGTTGTGGATATTGGGGAGTGGGGACTGCGAATGCTACCAGTGCTGCCTTACTTTGTGTGTGTGGAGTGGAAAACAAATATTATTTTAAACTGAATTAAGAAGGAGGGAGGGTTGGTGAGAGTGAAGAGCGGGGAGGAGGAAGATAGGAGCTAGGAGGACTAAGGAGCGGGGGCAACGTGGCTGAGCACTGATAACTGCACACAAGTGCATTAGTGCAGCAGACAAGCAAATTTACCTGCCATGTGCCGTGTCAGTTTTGCCAAAAGTGCAACATTAATGAAGAAGAGAGTAATCTGAGTAAATAAGGAGTGTGCAGGCAGGGTAAATAAAATATTGAGAAGGGTTAAGTTGGGCTTGTCTCAGAACTGGGCATAACAGGATGAAATCAAACTAAGGAGCATATAAAATAAATTAAGTAGGCAGTATAGTGCAGTGGTCTAAGGCTCTGAGCTGCAAATCTGGTGACATCCAGCAGACCAGACCTGGGTTTGAATCCCACAGCTTCCACTTGCATACTGCCTGAGCAAGTCACTTAACCTCCTTGTGCTCCCAGGTCACTCCTGTAAAAAAGCTTTCAGCTTAGTGTGCTATACCTGGTTAAACAACTAACTAAAAAAAAAATAATTGAAAGAAGGAGAAAAGGAAACAAAACAGAAACTTGGGAGGGGGGGACTGTCTGGTACTGTCTGCTGTCTGTGTAGCAGGGTGGAAGAAGGGAGGGAAGGGAACCCTGGTCCCCTGACAACTGAAAACTAGCAGCAGCGTAAAGTGTCACTGACTACAGAAAATAAAAAGGAAGAAAGCAAGGGCAGGGGACTACTACTGTGGGAGGGGAGCTTTGTGTTGCCCACCAGTAAAAACAGAAGTTTATTTGACTACTAGCTGCATAAAGAAAGAAAAAATAAAATAATAAAAGAAAGCTTAAAAAAAAGAAAGAAGAGAAGAGGCTGTTGGGCTGTTGGGAGAGGAGAGCGCAGATATAGAGATTGTGTGTAAAGGAGTGAAGGAAGATCTTGGAGAGAGGCAGGGTGAAGGAAAGGACTGACTTGAGAAAGTTAGTAAAAAAAAAGATAGTATAGTAAGAACTTAGAAGAAATAAGCTTATAACTCAAACTGTGTGTGGTGTGGGGCTATGCTATGGGCTTGGTTGGGCTGTTGGGAGAGATTTTGTGAAAAGGAGTAAAGGACCCAGTGTCCTGCAGCCGGTTGGTTGGCTTTTGGCTTGAAGTACCTAAGAAACAAAAAGAGAAATATAGTAAAAAAATTTATATAAGACAAGTGTAAGTAACAGTAAAATAAAATAAGGGAGCCTAACTGCGGGGGTGAGCTTGGGCTGTGCTGGGAGAGAGGAGAGTGAGTGATTGTGTGAAGAGTGTTCTGCAGCCAGCTGCCTGATTTGTTACAGGACAAGACAACTTGCAGTGTATAGAAAAAAAAGCATATATCTGTCCCCTGGTGACCCAGCCCATGAGCCCACACTAACCACCAGTGAAAAAAGGACACACAGACACCAGTGTTTAAAATAAGTTTATTATTATTTGTTCCATTAGTCTTTAAAAAAAAAGTGACCACCAAATTTATATGGACAATATGCAGACGAACAAAGCCGAACAACAAAGTCTCTTGTCTCTCTGGTCAGCAGCAGCACCATCTTTTACGAGACAAACACAGTCTGGTACTAGTACAAGTACTACTTCCACAGATTAAAGTCGTGAAACTGAATCTGCATCTGTGGGTCTGGATATAACCGCTGACAGGTACTTGATGTAAATAGAGAAGCCGTAGTAGCCTTATCTCAAAAAGGCCCGTGTCACTTGTTAAGAAACGTAGTTTACTGCTTGATAATGAGATGGCAGTTGGGAGTAGTAAAGACAAGAAATATGACCAAGAAAAAAGGGCCAGACTATTTCAGTGTCATTGGTTGTCCACTTACAAATGGTTGAGATACGATGATAAAAAGGGGCTTATGTACTGCACACTATGTAAAAAGTATCCCACTATTGCAACTCCAGCATTTTCAAAAAAAAACAAATGTCTTTGCCACAGGCTCTAACAACTTTGCGTTGAGTCACTAAGTGCACAAGAAAAATCCAATCCACATATGCTATGCCAGAACCAACATATTCTGGAAAGTGGCCAAAGAGCAGTATCTTGTGAGATTAGTGCGTCACCACTTTACCAAGCCTTGCTATACTGGTGGAAGGGTCACAAAGCAAGATGAGATTTGTTTAACACAGCGTATTCCATAGCCAAAAATCTTCTACCTTTCTCAGACATGGAGTGGCTCTGTGAATTACAGGAAAAAAATGGCATTAAGCTAGGTTCTAATTATACTAACGATAAGCGAGCCAGGGACTTTTGCAGTGCTATTTCAGCAGTTATATCCAGAACCCAGATGCAGAGTCTTGCTAATGTTAAGTATGTGACAGTTCTTGCTGACGGCAGTACTGATTACAGTATAACTGAGTGGCAAAATATTTTCTTAAGGTTTGTTGAACCTAATTCAAAACAGGTGCATACATTGCTTATCCAAGCTGTGCCACTGGAACATGCACATGCAGAAGGTGTATTCCATGCAATATCAACTGCATTGGAGTCAGTAAATCTTCCTCTCACTAACCTACAAAATGTTAACAATCCAGGACTGCTTCTCATTTCAGCAAATTTTGATGGGGCCAGTGTCATGATGGGTGAAAGAGGAGGAACCATAGCAAAGTTATGGAACACTGCCGTCCTGAAATAATTATCATGCACTGCATTGCCCATAAGCTAGAGCTGGCAGTTCTCAATGTGTTAAAAAATCCATTTGTATCAAAGCTGGAAAGTACTCTCAAGGGAATATTTAAATTTTATCACTATAGTCTCAAAAAAATGAGAGAGCTCCAAGAAATTGCTAACGTGATGGATACTGATCTGGTGCACTTTATTGCAATTAAACAAGTGAGATGGCTTGCCAGTAGGTCACATTCGGTACATGCAGTTCAGGTTAACCTACCTACTGTTGTACAACACCTACATGCATCTTTGACTGCTGGTGGTGATGAAAGTTCAAAAACAAAGGGCCTCATAAAAGAAACACTGAGTGTGCAGTTTGTAAAAGCTATCCATATACTGCAAGATTTCCTGCCAATACTAAAAAACCTGTCACTGCAGTTTCAAGAGATGACATAGCAATACTGGAAGTTCCACAGCTTGTTGAGACCTGCCTACTCCAGCTTATGGAACTGAAAACCATGCCCGGGCAATACATGGCAGCTTTCCTCAACCATTACAAACCAGAACAGAAATGTATGGAATATGTTGTGACAAAGAGCGGAGGGGAGGAGAAGACTGTTCATTTCCCATTCAGAGGCAACTGCTCAGAAACCAATTTTGTGACAGATGGACAACTGCAGACTTTAATAGATGCAGCAATAATGTATATTGACAACAGATTTAAAAATTTCTCAGAGGTACCTCTCAAATGGTTCAACTGCTTAGATTTTAAGCAGTTTGATCTGCCAAGAGACCAACTAGTGGTGTTTGGGATCTCTGAACTTACAAACCTGACAGAATATTTTCACTTTTTCACAGAGAAGCAGCAGGAACGTATAAAGTCAGAGTATGCTGCATTTAAAACAATATTGAAATCTGCCATTGAAAACCCTATTTGCAGGTATATACCAGATTACTAAAGAAAAACCACCCCAGATTATATACATTCTTGACCTAGTTGAAATACTCATGGCAATGAGTGTGCTCGACTACAAAATGTGAGAGAGTTTTTCTGTTCAGAACCTAATCAAAACAAAAATCAGGACAAGGCTGGCTGAGGATTCACTACAGTCTCTCCTGCAGATAGCAGTAGAAGGTCCTGAACTGCATGACTTTGATCCGATCCAGCAATTAACCACTGGCTGCTCTCTGGTTCAGGCACTCGACATGTTCGTGGGCATGCTGTTGCTGCTGATACATTATCTTCTGGTTTAGCTGCTTCTGCTGCTGATGATCTTCTTGATGCTAGTACTCCTGCTCCCAGTGCCCCATCATCTTCTTCCTGGCCTAGCCCTTAATCACCATTTTATGTTCTTCTCAACCAATGGCCTAGCTGGTTTTGGCTTGTCCTTTACTAATTCTGTAACATTTCTCCAATCTCTTCTAATACAGACTTCTGCCTGGGGTGCCTTAGTGTCCGGCCTGTACTACCCTGGCCTGTATTAACAAAACAATGTATGAAAATATTGTTTTTCCTGATTTATGAAGTTCCTCTACATCTCTCCATCTATCCTATGAAATAATAGTACAATATATAAGCCTTGCCACACAGCCACACCATTTAACTTATTTCTGTTAAGTCGGTTGAATATTTCAATTGAAATGTACTGGACTACCACTCGGAACTCGAGGACTACCATTTTTGTCAAGGCCACTTGTCCTGGACTAGAATGAGATTTTAAGATTTGTCGATCCCTGCCTGCTACACTTCTTCTGTTTACTTGCAGAAGTTGAAACTTCCCATTCATTGTCCTTTTCATCTTCTGTAACAGTCCTGTCCATTTTGTGATTTGCTTCTCTATTTACATTCTCATTTTCTCTATTTAGATCTTCAGGTGTACTAACTCATCATAACATTGTATTTTGAGTTGTAATCCCAGGACCTTTAGCTCTAAATCCTTAATTTCTAAACATTGTGGACACGCACACTCAGTAATCCCCACACAGTCCTGTATATTAAATTTGTTACATTCCTTACATTTAATCCCCAGTTTTCCTGCTCATTTTGAAACAAATAGGTTTACCTCCTAAAAAGGCAGACTCAGTTATCCCAGTCCCTAAACAATGGAGTGGATGTAGGCATAGGACAAGGGCCAGGGAAGGGGGAAGGATGGAGGTGGGCTGGGGGAGCTGAATTTGAGGGCATGCCACTCAAGGTGACAGATAGACAGGGGGATTCATAAAGGGGTGGAGCCCTGTGACATCAGGCCAGGAGAGTGGAGGTGATTGGATAAGGAAGGAGGGAGCAAAGGGGGTTTAAAAGGGGCAGGCAAGGCAAAGCAAGTTCATAATTTGCTCAAGTAAAATTGCTACCCAACCACCCAAGAAGAAGGATGGAAAAACCTGGGAAGGAAAAAAAGGGGCAGGTGTGCAGGAGAGGGGCAGACTGCTGAAGGTGGACAGCAGGTCTGCCAGGACTGCTGAAGTTAGACAGCAGAGAAGAAGAAGGGGTACATAAAAAGGGGAGGAAAAAGGGGTTGGATAATCTGATTCAGAGGGCTGCAGAACAACACCAGACAGATGTGTGGTATCAGTGTACACCCATGCCCAACAAGAGAAAAGGAAATGAAGACAGTGGCCCCAGAGCGTGCGTCTAGAAATGAAAGAAGAACAAGAATGAAAATGGTGTTTAGTACATATTGTGGCAGCCCCAGATGTTCATCAGGGCAAGAGAGGGAAACAATGAGGAAAATGTGGTTTGTGGAAATTGTGTATAATAAAGATATTGATGAACATAATGTGGTAAAATATGAGGATGTAAATATCATGGAAGTGGACATTTGGAAGAGATTATAATAAATTAATTGCCAACTGGGCATCCGAACAAATGGTAGTCTGTGATTTTATTGAGCAGGGCTCTGGGGAAAATGATTCATTGGGTAAAGATATCACCATTATAAATGTTTCTAATGGATAACATGAAATATTTAGCACTTATCAATTTGTTGATTTTAAATATTATAGGCATTTTATGTTTTTATATATTAATAGTGCAATGAACATGATTTGGTTTCTGCATTTCAATGGATAATTAGGTCAATTTAAGATAGCACGTAGTGGCGCTTGGTATACTATTCTAACACAGTTCTTGTTTACCACGTTAATCGAGTTCGCCTGTACTTTAAGCCTTAAAATGCACACAAGATAGTGTGTCAGCCACACTCCCTGATGAAGAGTCATTGCAACTTGAAGCACTGGGGCTGGTCTGCTGTGTTAGGTTGCTTATTTCACTCTACCTTTATGTGCATTACACGTTTTTGAAGCAAAAGTAAAATATCTATTACTGATATCAGGAGTGTTGTTTTTCTTTTGATGGACTGCCAGCCAGTAGTAGACTCATCCAAGTCCCCCGACCCCTCCCCTCACTCTGACAAGATCACCCTCTCAGTCCTGAAAGCAGGTCTCTTCCTGCAGGTGACAGTGTATTATAATTAATTTTGCTATGTTCTCTGGACAGTGCACTCTCCCTGTTCCCGGAGGCACCATTAAGATAAAAATCCATTGGTTCTTCTAGAGTTACTTGTGAGGTGGCCAGCAAAAACAAAGACCTGGGAGCAGGTGCTACCAGACACCTTGCTATATGTGTTAGACTGAGCCTGATCCCAGGGTTTTGCTTGAGTTGGGCACCTCCCAGATAACTGGGAAAAACTGAGGGATTCTTATTGGCAGCTCAGGACCATGGCTAGCATGCAGTCCAGAAGGCATAGTATTTTATTTAAGTACATGACTACATGCCTTGAAGTTTTTTTCAGAGGATTTTGCACAGTGGCACTGACTGACTGGGAGCAGGGGTTCAGATACGTTGAGGCTGGGGAGTTATTCTAATGGAGCCGGGGAGGGGCATGAACATACTAAACTAATGGGGTGGCTTGCAGCAGAACTCAGGAAGGGGTCAGTTATTTGGAATCAGGACAGAAGAAGAATTACTGCACTGAAGCCACTAGACTTGCTAGTTGTCATTGACAGACTGACCTGGACTGCAGGACCCAGCAGCAACAGGCAATGGGAGGGAGGCCTTTTACTACACTCAGATGCGGAATAGAAATTGGATTCAAATTCCAAATTCAGAAGGGATTTTCAGAATTCAGATTTTTGGCCTTAAGTACTGGAATTCTGAAAAAAGCTCACAATACGACAAATCTGATGCTGTTCGATGGATTCCAAGCAACCTTACTTGTTAAACAATCTGTACAACAGTAGAATAATCCTAACTGTACAGTATATGCACTGTAGTCAATAATAAATCTATATGTGTTCTGTAGGTCAGTGCACTGTCAATGGTGATGCCTAGATATCTAAATTGACAAAATTCAATAGAGGTGCCAGCAGATGTAACTAGAGGCATAACCAGCTCCCAAAGTTTTTAAATAGCTTTTTTGTAAAATTCATAGTTTTGTTTACATCAAGAACCAAGTGAAGTCTAGTTACTCTATTCTGAAGAGCAAGACATTCTTGTCGCAATTTGTCAATTACTGTATTACATTAAGATTGGCCCTCATGTGAATATCACAGCATCATCAGCATACAAAACATAGACATTTTAGCACAGATATCTGAAAGATTGTAAATAAGAGGCCGAACAGCAAAGTGCCCAGGATGGAACCCTGGGGAACAGCCAAACTGATCACCCTATAGTGCTCTGCTCTTGCCCCTGTAAATAATCAGAAAACCAATTTAAAACAGACCCATAAATACCATTTCATGTAATTATAACAAAAAGCAAATCACAATTAATTAATTCAAAAGCTTTGGAAAAATCAATAAAACTAGTACAACAGAAAAACTTTGATTAATAAAATTGTGTAATTAGTCTGTGAAACAAACCCCACAGTGCTCTGTTTGTACTGTGGTTTGAATGGTATCTGTGTTGATGTGATGTGAGAATATTATAACAACTTACTGTAAATAACTAAATAACTTTCTCATGTACTTTTGCAAGGGAAGCATGCAGAGAAACTGGGTAATTATTTCCATTATGACATATTGCTATATTTAATAGCTAAATAACTTTCTCATGTACTTTTGCAAGGGAAGTATGCAGAGAAATTGAGTAATAATTTTCTATTATGACCTGTTGCTATATTTAAACAGTGGTGTGATAGACTTCTTCCAAATTCTTGGTACTTGTCCAGAAGAGAAAGGTTTATGATTTTTGTAAGTGGAACTATGATCTCTTATTTTGAAAGCTTTATGAGCCTCTATTTTTTTTAATTCAACAAGTTTTTACTGATTATTCTGAAAATACAATCAATAGAACATAACATGTGAACAGAGTGAGGAAACAAGGGGAAACAAAAACAACAAACAAAACAGAGTCCAAAAATAAATACACACACAAAGTTCCCCTTCCCCAGAGCACCCCCCGCCCCCCTTAGTTGGAGTGTGATAAACTCAGCAAAGTAATCATACACAATGCAACGCAAGCCTAAACAAAGGCCAATTGGCCATGATAAGCGGGGGAGCCAGGAAGAACAGGACTATACTCAGTGCAGGTAAAGTGCATAGAGTTTACCCCATCTTTTGCCAAAGAGAGGGAGCCTACGATGCACACTAGCAATCATACGTTCTGTTCTGAGACAAAAAGATACTTTGTGCAGCCATTCCCTATATGCAGGAATTGATAGGTCCATCCAGTGCTTAAGAACCAGCTTTTTAATGGCTAGAGAGATTAGAGCAATTTGATATTTACACTCTTTAACCCAGATCTGACTGTAGTCACCAATAATACAGATTTCTGGGGAGAAAAGGTCCTCCAAGCCCAGCAACGTATTGTTCCTTGATTTAATCAAGGCCCAGAGTGGGGCGACCTTGTCACAGTACCAAAAGATATGTAAAAGATTGCCATCTGATATACCACAATGAGTACATGAAGGTGAGCTAAGATGCCCCATCTTAGCCAGTTTCACTGGGGAATAGTACATATTATGCAAAATACAAATTTGGGTGAGCCTTAGGAGGTCCTGGGTAGTATGCCAATATAGGTCTCTCCAAATATGGTCCCAATTAAAGTTGCTGTTTGGTAGTAACACATTCCAGATCTTCGAGGCGCCTACCAGAGAGGGGATGAGACTGTCCAGAAGTAAGGAATAGCAACCAGCTATACCATGGGGTTGAAAAGACAGATCACTTAGCTGAGACAAGAAGTCAGAGAGACCAGAAGAATTAGAGGGGGAACCCGAACTTTTGAAAGATTAGGTGCCTGAGTTGAAAGACTTTAAATATTAGTGCGGTACCAATTTCCAGGTTCTGCAGTATTTCAAGGGAAGATAGGAGGGAACCCTGAATAAAGATCAGAGACCTTGAGATCTGATAGTTGCAGTAACCAAGATGCTGGAAGGGTAGTACCCCCAATTCTAATATTGTTGTTGAGAAGAATAGGTTGTGCTTTATCAGCCTCTTGCCAACTCGTTTTGAACACATCCTAATAAAATAGTTACGTTTCTTCAGGTACTTCTCTACTGGATTGTGTGATCACTCTAGTTGGAGTAACCATGAGGGTCAAAGTTATCAGCAATAGTCGAAAATGTAGCAGATACACATTGAGACATTTTACTAAAACAACTAAACATCAAAAAATCCTGGAATTATCATTAACATAGAAACATAGTATTTGATGGCAGAAGGAGGCCAAATGTCCATCAAGTCTGCCCTTACAAAGCATATTATCTCACCCTACTGACCTGCAGTACTGTTCTGATGATTTGTTATCTTCCACCACCCCTCAACTTATGTTGCCATTAAGGGCAGAGCCCCTTCCACTTCAGGGTCACTGGAGGGACCCTCAGCCAGTTGCAGCTTGTGCAGAATGCAATGGCCAGGTTGCTGACTAGCCTGTCTAGGTCCAGTCATGTGACCCCAGTCCTGCAGGCCCTGCACTGGCTGCCGATGAAGTGGAGGGTCCTCTTCAAGGTGGGCTTGTCACCTATAAGGCCTTATATGGACTAGGCCCTGACTACCTGGCTGAGCTCCTGTAACCTGCACTTCAGTCTGCTCTCTCCACTCTTTGACCAGGGGCCTCCTGGATCTTCCAAGGGTTCAGCTCAAGACTTTGGATGATCATATGTTTAGTGTCACTGGGCTGACCCTGTAGAGCTCCTTACTATCCACTGTCCAGGAGGCCCTATCGGTTGACAGTTTAAACAGAGATTAAAGGCCCACCTAGTCCATCTGTCCTTTCTGGAGGATGCAGTACAATTTGCCCTGACTACTGATTACTGATTACTGATCTCATTTTCTGCTGAGGTATTTTAATATTGACATGTCTGTGATGTTTTTATTGTTATATTTTAATTGACTGTAACCTGTGGGATTGGGCACCATAAATATAAAATTTGCCTTGCCTTGCCTTCTTCTTGCAGACAGTTCCATGGTTCCACCACCCTTTCAGTAAAGTAAAACCTCCTGCTGCATTTGCATCACTGTGAACTGCCTGTAATGTATGCATTGTCAACCTTGCATCCTATGCTTTGTCCCTGCACTGATTCTTTATGTATGCTGCTCCTATGTACTGCCAGTACAGTAACTGTTGCATCAGCCTATTATGTACTCAATTGCCATGAACCTGTTTTGAAACTGTATGCATGTATGTATTCACCATCTGTTATGTACAGTATGTATCTAAGAACTCTCACTATGTACATTTCTCTCCCCATTCCCCCAGGATGTACCATGAGATGAGCATTAAGTTACTCAGTGTATCTTTCCTGGTGAAACAATTCAATAAATAAATATAAATAAATAAAGTTCCTCTAAACCAGTGAGTACATATGTAAGGCCACCTGTCGATCCTCACAGGATCTGCCCTGCTGACCCTGGACCATAAACAAAAAATGGAGATGGGCACACACCAAGTGGTGCTAATAAAGAGCTGTTTATTTAGTTATAATTACTGGTGATCCTATTTATCAACCAGATTACCAGTCTGTTGAAATGCCGTAATAACCGGATTTCGAGTTATTACGCTCCAAAAAGCTGTAATAACCCGAAATCCGGTTATCACGGCATTCTTGGAACAGCTTTCACTTTCCTCCTGCAGCATGACCAAGTGTAAATGTTATGCACCACCTTATTGATCATATGTGTGTGGACGGGCTGAACCAATGTACAAACATAACAGCCGCAGTTTTTGTTTACGGAGGACCAGCGCTGCACCCCCGAGGTAAACGTTTGTGGCTCGTGTTCTTATTTATTTATTTACAATCTGGTTGATCCTGCCTCCTCTGACAAAAAAATCAGTCTGGTTCATCCTGCCATTGCTGTGCTTTGGTTGGGGCTTTACTCCAACCGAGTGCAATATCAAGTGCTGGATAGAAAAAAAATAAATGTTCTTACCAGAGAGACAGAGAGAGAGAGAGAGAGAGAGTGTGTGTGTGTGTGTGTGTGTGTGTTATGGCAGAACTGCATTTTTGTGTGAGAGAGATAGACTGCCTCTGGCAGTATGCTGGCACTCACTCCCTGCACCAGTAATTATAAAAAATAAAGTATAGGTTAAGTGTGTGTTTATGGAATTTATTTACACCCCCGTGGTGTGTGATGACCTCATAAACTTCTTGAGCTTCGCTCTCGAGGTTTATGGGTCATCACACACTTCGAGGCTGTAAAAGAATTCCATAACACACACTTACCTATCCATTATTCTTTATGTAATGAAGCAGCCAGTGCATGTACAATACAGGGCTAACATTACTACGCATCATGTCTGACTGAGGCTTCCTCAGGGGGTCCATGTAGTGGTGTACATCCCTCATCACAGTGCTGCTTGTGCCCCTGGATCATCTTGGTGACCCTTCGCTATACTAACTCTAGTATGTCAATATCTCTCTCTAGGTGTGGATTCCAGAACTGGAAGCATTACTCCGGGTGAGGCCTCACCAGAGATCTGTACAGTGGCAGAATCATCTTGCTTCTTCTCTTGTCAAAGCTCCTCCTTATACAACCCAGCATCCTCAATGCCTTGCTGTATGCTTTGTTACATTGACTCATTTGCCTGAAGGAGTCACTGATTATGACCCCCAGATCCCTCTCCTATGTTGAAGTGGCCAGTTTAACCCTTCCCATCCCGTATTCTATGCATGGATTCCATTGTTCTAAGTGCATTACCTTGCACATCTTAGTAGTGAATCTCAACTGATAGACCTTAGACTATCTGTCTAGTTTTGTTAAGTCCTTCTGGAACGCCTATGCACACTCCACATCATCTGCCCTGCCACATAGCTATGTGTCATTGGTAAAGATACACAACTGTCTCTGGATACATTCCACTATGTCACTCATTAACATATTCACTAGTAGTACAGGTCCAGGACCTATCCCTGTGGAACTCTGCTAATGACCTTCCTGTACCCCAATTTAGCCCCGTTCACTACTACCCTCTATTGCCTCCCCCAAACTAACTCCTACTCATCTAACCAAACACCACTCTAATCCCAAATTCTCCTACTTTTTCAGCAATCTCCTGTGTAGTACCAAATTGAAGGCCTTGTTGAAATTGAAGTACAACAAATCTATAGCCTGTCCTCTGTCAATCGCATAGGTGACCTAATCAAAAAACAGTATCAGGTTTGTCTAGCGTGACCTCCCGGACACAAACCCATGCTGCTTGTTGTTCTGTAGTCCACTGTCCGCTAAGTGGGCTACCAAGCCTTCCTTGACTATGGTCTCCATCAGCTTGCCTACAACAGAGGTAAAGCTGACAGGCCGATAGTTGCCTGTATCCTCCATGCCCACTCTTGTGGAGTGGTACTATGTTGGTGGATCTTCAATCCGCTGGCATCACTCTGAACTTCAGTGAGTCATTAAATAGATAGGTCAAGGGTACTGCCAATTCTGTGGCCAGTTCCCTAAGCACCCCTGAATTCAGGCTCTCCGGGCCTGGTGCCTTGAGTACTCTGAAAGATTCTAGACCTTCTTCTGCTCTGTCAACTAAGATTTGTATTTCACTCATTTCCTGACCTCCTCATGAGGTAGTCTTGATACCACTTTATGGCAGGAGACTGTTGTCCTCTACAGTGAATGTCAAGCAGACATACTGTAATTGTTTAGTACATTAGTTTTCTGCTGATAATCTTCCACTACTGTCCCACTCAGCTACCCTACCTCTCCCCCATGTTTTCCTTTTATCCATATGTACCTAAAAAATATTTTTCCCCCTCCTTTTACTACTTCATGCAATCAACAGCAGGGCCTTTGCCCTCATGACCTCCACCCTTGCATCTTTGAGTTTAGCTTGATAATCCTGCCAGGCTTCCTCCTCCTTGTACTCTTGTACTCAGTAAAGGCCCTTCTTTTCAACTTCACAGCCTCCCTTACCCCTTCGAGAATGAGATTGGCTTTTTGTGCGTGTTTCTTCTGGCAGCTTCCGTTGCACATAAATCAGTTTCCTTTATGAGTGCCACCTTAAGGACAAGTAAACAGCTCATTTTGCCCTTTCGCTATTTAAAAAAAATGGCTATAAAGAGATGTCAAGGAAAGGCTTTTGTTTACAGTAATGATAAAACTGTGTTTATGTAATAAGAATAAATGCAGTTTTGTAGCATTTAAAAAATGTAAACAACAGCCCTCTCTTAAAAAAAAAATGCTATGTCTGCTCTTCAAAATGGCCTAAACATGAGACGTAATGGTGTTGTAGAAGCAAGAGCTAGACAGCTACCTATACAAAATTATCAAAATTATGACTTAATATGTGTATAATTTTTATCAGTACATGTTAAGCTATGATTTTGTTAATTGTATTTGTGCAGAATGCCAATTAAGTAATAACGTTGTACTGGCTCACTGCGCTGAGTCTGAAGGGCAGTACAGGGCAGCATTATATATGAAGATTTGCACCCTACCTTTAGCTGGTGAGCACTGCATTTCCTGGTTTATATGTTATATGTTAATTTACCTGGTGGTCAAGTGGTTGTGGCATTCTCTTTTGTCCTACTGAAGTTGTCAAGATGCTTCTAAGTGTAACAGTTCTTTATTTTTAGAGGTATTTTATTTCCTCAGTATATTTCTCTTATTAAATCTCAGTCAGTCCACCAGCCCCTGCCGCTGCTGCTTCAAGGCCAGCCCAAAATGTCATGGTCCCAAGGAGATCCCTAAATAGACTGTTTTTAAAAATAAAGCTCCGTCCTTAGTCTGAATAGTTCAAGAAGTGGCAAGGCAAGGCAAAGTTTATTTTTCAAGGTGCCCAATCCCAGATGCTCTGGGCACCATACAAATAAATACACACTATTCATGAAATACAGCACATACAATATAAAACACTAATAAATAATCCAGATAATATAAAATAGTTAAAATAACAGTAGTCATTAAAGAGGTTATCCCAGTGATAAATACTAATAGACAGTGTTTGGGAAAGCTTTACTAAACAGGAGGGCCTTGAGGTGAGCCTTGAACACTTCAGCTGAAGGGGCCTCCCTTACAGATGGAGGTAGCTAAATCCACAGGACAGGGCTGGCAACACTAAACAATCTGTCACCAGTCATCTTCAGCCTTGTGCTTGGACTTGCAAGGAGGCCCCTAGAGAAAGAACGGAGGGAGTGGACCAAGGCAGCAGGTGTTAGAAGGTCAGACAGGTATCCAGGGACTAGCCCATGTAGGGCCTTAAAGGTAAGCAAGCACACCCTGAAGAGGATCCTCCACCTGACCGGCAGCCAGTGCAGTTCTTACAGCACCAGGGTGATGTGGCAGTATTTAGACTGCTCCATCAGCAACCTGGCAGCTGCTTTCTGCACTAGCTGCAGCCTGTAGAGTGCATTACAGTGATCAAGCCTAGATGTTACAAAGGCATGTACCAAGGTAGGGAGGTCCATAGGCAGAACTAAGGGCTTGATTCTGGTGATGTTCCTAAGATGGTAGAAGCTGGTCCAGACAACAGATGACACCTGAGCTTCAAATTTCAATCCACTCTTGAAGGTCACACCAAGATCTCACACCCTAGAGGAGGCCTTCAGTGGCACAGACCCCAGGAATAACCCAGTAGATGGGCAAGAGGCCATCCTATCACACCTTCTGTTCAAGTCCACCACCAGTACCACCATCTTATCGGGGTTCAGTCGCATCCAGCTGAAGGCCATCCAGTCATTGATCTCAACAAGGCATCTTTTCAGCACTTCCACCGCACTGGATGTCCCGGGGCAAAGGAAAGATACAGTTGAGTATCATCAGCATAGCAATGAAAACCCAAACTGCATTTCCTAATGAGCTTTCCCAGGGGCAGCATGTACATGGCAAACAACATTGGTGACAGGACCGAACTCTGAGGTACTCCACACAACAGGAGGTTAGCGGAGGAGAAGAAATTCCCCATCACTACCCATTGCCTCCAGTTTGTGAGATAGGACTCAAACCAGCAGAAGACAGTGCCGGCGGGTCCATAAAATTCCCTCAGGCAGTCGAGCAACACACAATGGTCTACAGTGTCAAATACTGAAGAGAGGTCGAGGAGAACAAGAATTGTCCCCTCTCCTCGATCTCGAGCCCTGAGGAGGTCATTCTGCACCTGAACTAATGTGGTTTCTGTGCTATGCTTCACATGAAACCCTGACTGGAGGGGCTCATAAAGGTCACAGGTCATGAGGTGCTCCTCTAGCTGCTGCGCCACAACTTTCTCAACAACCTTCCTTAAAAATGGGAGGTTGGGGATTAGACGGTAATTTGCCTTGACGTCAGGGTCTAAAGATGGTTTCTTCAGAAGCAGCCTAACCAGTGCCTCCTTCAACGCATCTTGAAAGACCCCTTCTGAGATAGAGCTCTGGACAATCAAGGCAAACACCAGGCCAATAGAGTCGACACATCTCATAAGAAAATACGTCTGCACCGGGTCCAGTTCACAATATGTGTGCTTTAGCCCGAGGGCAATCTCAATGACCTCAGCCACCTCCACTGGCTTAAACTCCTCCCAACTAGGAGAAGTGCTCTCTGAATGCCGAAGGCGATCACTGTCGGCCATACTATGACACACTGGTGGAACGCCCCGCCAGATGGTGGGCACCCTATCTGAGAAGAACCAAGCAAACTTCGCATAAAGCAATGGAAACTATTTTTTTCGTCTGCAGACAGGCTGGGTTTAACAACGTGTCCACAGTCCGAAAGAGCACGGTTGGTCGATTCTTCCTGGCAGCAATCTCCCTGGATAGGAACTCTGCCTTCTTACGGTTGCTTGCCCCCGATACTCAGCATAATGAGAGCACAGGGCCAGTCTGCCCACATCAAGCCCGGACCTCCGCCAGCAGCGCTCTAACCTCCGACCCACTATCTTCATCACCTTGAGCTCCCCATCAAACCACGGGGACCACAAGTAAAAAGATTTGGGTCATACATGGACCAGTGTGAGAGAGTCAAGCACAGCTGACATCACCCTACTATAGGCGGCAACAGCCTCGCCTGTACCCCCTATGCATGCACTACCCACACTGGATAGATCTGCTATTGCCAGAAATCCCTCCAAGGTCAGATCCCTCAAAGGGTGGTAGCTTATCATCCCAACAGGAGGAGGGCTCTCAGGAGGGGCCCCGAATGAGAATTCCACTGAGCAATGGTCAGACCAAACAACCCAATCAGTTTTAGGATTACTAATCTCAAGCCCAAGTGAGAAGACCAGGTCCAGCATGTGGCCGCCCTGGTGGATCACGGAAGAAACTTCTTGAGACAGGCTCAGACATGACATCAACTAGAGTAGGTTGTAACCTAGCCTGGAAGATTCATCGTTGGCCCAGACATTGAAGTTCCCAAGAACTAAACATCTGGGGGACTCCAACATCTCGATGATGATGAAGTTGGCTAACTCCTGCAGGAATTCTCCCGCCACCACAGGGGGTCGGTAAATCAGAAGAATCCTGCAACCTGCGTCCAGACCCCCACGTATTTCCATACAGTCAAAAGAACCCAGTCTTCCCACTTAGTGCACAGTGAAGCCAAGTTCAGATCTAAAACAGATGGCTACTCCCCTGCCCTGCGTTCCACTCTGTGGCAGTGCACCACCGAGTAACCAGGGGGGACGACGGCCTCTAAAACCAGGCCAGCATCATCACCCACCCAGGTCTCAGTAATGCAAGCCAGATCAACCAAAGAAACCAAGTCCACTATAATCAGGGACAGTGGTTTACAGCACCCACGGTGACATGGACGGATTAGTGGAATCCTGATTGGGCAGCAAAAAACGGAGCCAAAAACGGAAGCAGTGTTTGTTCTCACTGACTCCAAGAACACAGCACCATAAATTGCAGGGTAGCGTGTTTGTTCTTTCTTCTGCTTTTGCTCTCATTGCTGTATCATTTCTGCTGACCCTTTGCTACCTACTGAGACCACAGACAACAATTTTCTTTGCAAAAACATAAGTTGTACTTGTTTCCTATTTTGTTACATGGACAGATTCTGCTGCTGGTGATTGCCTGGAAACTCCCTCCCTGTGGTCTGATCTACCTTTCACTCTGCAGCCTGAAATTAACAATGCCATCAATGTTTTCCTTCAAGTAATGTAAAAATAAAATATTTGCTTTATTTATTTATGTAATTGATGTGCCCTTATGCAACTATGCTTGGCAGGGGTATGGGAGTGAGAGAAGGAGAAGGAAACAAAGACCATGTGAGGCATACGGGCACCGCAGTCAAAATTATGTGTGGAATAACTGTCCCAGCCTCAATCAAAACCGACTCTCCTGACTAACCAACAGTAAGGGATTTTACTGAGTCTCAAGTTTGTGCAGTCCCAGACCAAAACACCCACTCACCCAACTCCAGCTTACACTGAAAACCAGGACTTGCCTAAAGTGCTAAATTGCTGCAATGTCCCCCGATTCCAGCACATACATTCTCAGCATTTTGTGGTGCTTTTATTTGTCCTTGCAGCATTCTGTCCACTTCATTGTGACCACAACTTTTAGAGCAGGGCAAAACATCTGTACACGCCAAGTGAATCTACTTGACGGAACTGAAAGGTACCCTGTAAATTTAGTATTTTAAATTGTGTGCCCTTAGCTATGCTGAATGGAGAATGGGACGGATGGGGAATGAGACAAGACTATGTCTATGTGGTGTTTGGGGTGTTTGTCTGACTGTCAACTGAGCGCTTTATACAACCATTCTGTGGGATATCTGCCATCGAACAGCATGTGCTGCATACACAGCTTGGCAGTAAGGGTCTAGTATTCTCTTCTCCAGTGTTTGCTTTGCCTGATAACTTTTGTTTATGTTTGTGTTCTTTTGTCAGCAGCCTAGTCCCATCTCACACTGTAAGACGAGCAACTTGTTGCTCAGTGTGCCCTCCTGGTGAAACATTTAAAAAAATAAATAAATAAATCTAGCTCCAGTTCTGAAACTCGTGGGTAGAGGGGCAGGGGCAATACAAAACTGAGATCAGTTTGCTTGCTGTCGAGTGTGTGCTGCTTGGGTAAGTGGGCCAAATGCTTGCTAAGTTATTCTGCCCTCTGATGTTGTGGTTCTCATCAGGGTAGACAAATTTGTGCCTCTCTCTACTTTCCATGTAGGAAATAATAAAGAATATCAGCATTGAATTTGTATTAAATGTGTAATTTTTTTATTATTCTGTGCTGGGGTGGGGTGTGGGCAACACCGACCTGGATAGCATTAGTGGGAACGGGGTCAATGACCTGAATACCATATGTGGGAATGGGACATTGAGAGTGGTCATGCTGTTGGGGGGCATTGAGAGTGGCTTTGCTGGTGGGGCTGGATGGGGAGAGTGGCCGTGCCCGTGGGGTTGGGTGGGAAGAGCGGCCGTGCTGGTCGGTGTGGGAAAAGTGATCATGCACATCTGCTGGGGGGTAGAGAGGCTGTGCACATCTGGGGTGGGGAGAGTGGCTTTGTTGGTGATGTTGGAAGAGTGGCTGTGCTGGCCCATTAGGGTGGGGAGAGTGGCCATGCTGGTCTGTCATAGTGGAGAGAGTGGCCATGCCGGTCTGTCATAGTGGGAAGAGTGGCCATGCCGGTCTGTCGGGGTGTGGAGTGGCCGTGCTGGTCCGTCGGGGTGGGGAGAGTGGCCATGCTGGTCCGTCGGGGTGGGGAGAGTGGCTTTGTTGGGTATGGAGAGTGGCCATGCTGGTCGGGGTGGGAAAAGTGGCTGTGCACATCCAGGTGGGGAAGAGTGGCTTTGTTGGTGGTGTTGGAAGAGTGGTCGTGCTGGTCCATTAAGGTGGGGAGAGTGGCCGTACTGCTCCATTAGGGTGGGGAGAGTGACTGTACTGCTCCATTGGGGTGGGGAGAGTGGCCATGCTGGCCTGTCGTAGTAGGAAGAGTGGCCGTACCGGTCTGTCGGGGTGGGGAGAGTGGCCATGCCAGTCTGTTGAGGTGGGGAGAGTGGCCGTCCTGGTCCATCAGTGTGGGGAGAGTGGCCATACTGGTCCACTGGGATGGGGAAAGTGGCCGTGCTGGTTGGGGGGGGGAGTGGCTGTGCATGTCCGGGGTGGTGAGAGTGGCTTTGTTGGTGGGGTTGGAAGAGTGGTCATGCTGGTCCATTAGGGTGTGGAGAGTGGTCGTGCTGATCCATTAGGGTGGGGAGAGTGGCCATACTGGTTCATTAGGGTGAAGAGAGTGGTCATGCTGGTCTGTCATAGTGGGGAGAGTGGCTGTGCCAGTCTGTTGTAGTGGGCAGAGTGGCCATGCCGGTCTGTTGGGGTGTGGAGAGTGGCCATGCCAGTCTGTCGGGGTGGGGAGAGTGGCCGCACCGGTCTGTCGGAGTGGGGAGAGTGGCCATGCCGGTCTGTTGGGGTGGGGAGAGTGGCCATGCTGGTCTGTTGGGGTGGGGAGAGTGGCTGTACTAGTCCATTGGGGAGGGGAGAGTGGCTTTGTTGGGTGTGGAGAGTGGCCATGCTGATCGGGATGGGAAAAGTGTCTGTGCACGTCTGGGGTGGGGAGAGTGACTTTGTTGGTGGGGTTGAAACAGTGGTCGTGCTGGTCCATTAGGGCAGGGAGAGTGGTCGTGCTGGTCCATTAGGGTGGGGATAGTGGCCATGCCGGTCTGTCGGGGTGGGGACAGTGGCCATACTGGTCCACTGGGGTGGTGAGCATGGCTGTGCTGGTGGGGTTGGGTGTGGAGAACTCACCAGCCCTACTCACAGCCTTGTGCTGCTGATCTGCACTTTCTACTGTCTTGTGCTGTACCTGACCTGCCTTGCCATCTGCTGCATCAGGAGTACTGCCTTTCTATGTGTCTGCCATTCATCTGGTAAGTTTTTATGTTTCTCATACGACAGCCTTGCTACTGTTTTTTGAATGGGAAAGGAAGGGAAGATGTTGGGCAGGGGATGGGCATGAGCTGGTATGCTTGATGTTTAAAAAAAAATATCAAGCATACCAGCATAAAGCATAAAAAAAATGTATTTAACATATATTACATATGTGCAGGAAAAAATGGTTCTGGCCTCTGAGGGAGGGGCGGGTGGGTGAGACTGGCACAGAACCATGTTTCCTAGCATGTACACCAGTCTTCTGGGTCCATGCCATGCTCTGGTGGTTGGTGCGTTGATCGTCAGCTGAGGGCGGGCTGGGCAGACTGGTTCACATGCTGTAAAAATGGTTCTGGCTTCTGAGGAGGGATGGGCGGGAGTGGCACAGAACCATTTTTTCCAGCATGTACGCCAGTCTGCCAGGTCTGTGCCACGCTCTGGTGGTTGGTCATTGATGGTCGGCTGAAGGACGGGCAGGGGGGACTGGTTCAAGTGCTGAAAAAAATGGTTCTGGCCTCTGAGGGAGGGGCAGGTGGGCAGAGTGGCACAGAATCATTTTCCCCAGCATGTATGCCAGTCTGCTGGGTCGTTGCCATGCTCAGTAGTAAAAATTTACAGTGTATGCTTATACATATTTTTTTTTAACATTACTGTGTAATTCAACAAGATGTTATGTGGCCTATCTTCATTTAGTACCCTGGATACCCAAGGGGGGACTGGCATTCTTTCTTTTATCATTTACTGTGTTGTACTGCCCGGAACCTGCTGTGTCTATCCTGGCTATCCTGAATGTAAACGTGGTGTAAAATAGTATTTTTGGGTGCTGTGCCTGTATGTGAGTCTGCATAGAAGAATAGAGTCACACACTCAGACAAAAAACCTTATTAAACATCATCAAACTGAATCAACCATGTTTCATCTGAATCCAGAGGACATCATCCATGCAGTTGAAAATGCGGATTACCATCCTCTGTTCCCTTCATCAATTTTGGAGGATGCAGGCATCAGATTACCTAGGGGATAAACAAAGACAAGTTGATAAACTGTCGAACTGCATGTTAACAATTTTACCACTTTTATTAAATATGTTTTCTGTTGAACCTTTTGCTGGAATGTCTAATGGAATGTGTCGGAGGTCTGTCTTGATTTGTGCTTATAAAATTTAAAATTAAAACTTCTGAATAAAGAAGTTGTTGGTGGGGGGGCCTTCACAGCAACCTGGGCTACCACAACCAGGCCCACAACCCACTGTGTCATAGGTGATGCTAATAAAAACACCAACCAAGTATTTGCCTTTCAAGGGGTACTGTGTGGCAGTGCATGGGTATCTGGAGGGTACTTTGTGGCAATGCATGGGTATATGGAGGGGTCATTCATACAAACTTCTTGTGGTGGCTTTTTTTCCTAGGTGGTGTGGTGTAACTGCCTTGGCACCAGGGCAGTCTGTGTTTGTTTGGATGGCATTGGGGAACTAGAGAGATAGTGAGTTCTTAAAGAACTACTGACTGAGGTGAAGCCCTGACCACTGTACAGATCAGGGCTTCAATTATCTTGTCCCCCCCCCCCGCAAGCACTATATTAAATAAATAATCTTTGCACTTAATCACTCAAACTGGTAAATTCTCTTGTGCACCTGGCTCATTAATTTAGGAGCTTGTGAACATCTCGTACTCTCACTCATGAACAGATGGCACTATCTTGCCCTTTCTTCACGTGCCCTTATGCTTGGATATTGATGTTTTGTGCCCTTTTATTATAAATACCTTGGTGTGCCTAGGCCACTATTGCCCTGCCAATTGAGAAAGGGACAAGGCATTGTCATCAGCTTGCAGTTTTAATATGAATAAGAGTGCGTTATGTACAGTAGCACCATAATTAAAAGTCTGGGTGCTCCAGAGAATGTACCAATTTGTACTAGTGATCAGGTGCAAAAGATTAATTTACCTATGCTTACTGCAGGAGAGATAGGAGAGACAAAGCCCCAATCTGCACAGTTGTCATGGTTTCACCACTGCTGGTAGAACTCCTTTCATGAGTTTGAGCTCTGACATGAAAACTAAGAGGCTCCATTTTCATGAAGACCAAGTCAGAAAGTGCCCAATTTACTGTTTTTGCAATTCCAGATTGGTTTATTCTTTGTCAGTGATTGTGTTTGTGTATCTCTCCATTAGCATCCTTATTAATCACATGTGGATGTTTTAAGTTGGATACACTTTGTTTACAAATAAACCAATTCAGGCATCTAAATATTAGATAGGGACTGAGCCGACGGAGTCTACCTTGGTGTCTGGTGGTTCAGCTTACTTCATGTCTGAACTTGGACAGATTGGTACATGGCATTGGGCTGCAGTGCTGCACATGCTGCTGTCACACTGGACCAGTGGGGGCTGCAGTGCTGCCACTGTTGCCATCACACCAGATGGGTGGGGGCTGCAGTCCTGCACATGCTGCCATCACACTGGATGGGTGGGTGGGGGCTGCAGTGCTGCTACTGTTGCTGTCATGCCGGATGGGTGGGGGCTGCAGTGCTGCACATGCTGCCGTCACACTGGATGGGTGAGGGCTGCAGTGCTGCCACTGTTGCCGTCACACTGGATCGATGGGGGCTGCAGTGCTGCCACTGTTGCTGTCACACTGGATGGGTGGGGGCAGCAGTGCTGCCACTGTTGCCATTACACCTGATGGGTGGGGGCTGCAGTGCTGCACATGCTGCCATCACACCGGACAGGTGGGGGCTGCAGTGTTGCCACTGTTGCCTTCACACTGGATGTGTGGGGGTTGCAGTGCTGCCATGTTGCTGTCACACTGGATGGGTGGGGCCTGCAGTGCTGCACATGCTGCCATCACACCGGACAGGTAGGGGCTGCAGTGCTGCCACTGTTTCCATCACACTGGATGGGTGGGGGCTGCAGTGTTGCCACTGTTGCCATCACACTGGACCAGTGGGGGCTGCAGTGCTGCCACTGTTGCCATCACACTGGATGGGTGGGGGCTTCAGTGCTGCTGTCAAACACTGATTGAGTAAAGACCACGGTTTCCATTTTGCCTGGAGATGGAAGTTGAAGTCACTTCTCGGTGCTTTCAAGGCTGTGCTCTGCTACAGACTACTACTGTTCAGCTCACACCCAACCCTGGCCTGTTGACTGATGTGGATGCCTGAACTCCAGACTGCTAACAGCAACATGTCCTGTGATTGTGCTACTGCTGCTGCTACACTGAAAAAGTAAGTATTTTTTGGATGTCTCATGGTTCACTTTTTTGGTCAGGTTTGTGGGAAAGACTGTCTGGTTCAGTTTGTTGGTCGGGTTTGGGGGCAACAGTAGCTATTCGAGTTAGTGTTTATTTTCAGGTGGTTAGTGACTGAATGGTTTGGAGTGTTGGTGACAAGTTGGGCTGCCATGTAACTGCTCCACCATCAACCATAATTAAAATAACTGAAAATTACTTGCAGAGATACTGACACCAACCATGACTGGACATGTTTTTAGTGATGGCCCTTGTGGCAGTAACTGAGAGTACCACGTCCCAATCAGTGAAGAGTTGCCTATGAGTGACTTGAAAGAATGAAGGGTGTCTGCATCAACATCCTCCATGGAAGTGGGTTTTGTTAGTACAACCCGCCATGTTGACCCAGAGCCCTTGTTGCCAAGTGCAGACATGTGGGGATCTGCTGCTTTATGTTTTATACACCCTGGGTGGTTTGGCACAAAGTTGTGTTTCCTGTGGGTGGTGGTAACTAGGGACTGGAGTGTGGGTGGCAAGCTGGGCCATCGCAATAAGACCCTACCTATATGGCCCCTTGCTTTTGTACTTGACGTTCAGGGTAGGTGGCTACAACCATGGCTATTGGTAACACCTTAGTCCTGGTGGCTCACAGCCAACGTTTTAGGTTCTGTCTCCCAGCAGAGGAGGCAAATGGCATGTCTAACTAGGTGTCATTTACTTGTGCGTGTGGGGGTGAGGGTGTGTGTGAGTGTGTGTTTTATTTAGATAATAATTGTGTTTTTTTTTCTGATTTCAGGCTTCAACATTCCTGCTTGGTGGCTTGGTGTGAATTTCAGCTGGAAATAATCATCATCTCTAACAGGTATGGGGTGGTCTTCATGTTCAAGTGTTTTATCAAGTCTTGGTTTGTTTGAACTTAATAAGTCAGAGCCGGGGAGACCAACAAGGTCTTAGTGCAATGCAGGGGGCAAACCCGGGATCCTGTATGTCATCAGGATTTCTCATCAGCTGTGATCAGGGTTATATTCAGATGTCAGTATTCTACTTTTGCATTAGACAGTCAAGCCTGTGACAGCTTCTGAGGTCAGCTTGATTTATGTAGCTTCTCCTCCCGACTGTCACCCATGGATTGAGCATGGATTAGCAGTGAAATTCTGATTCTGGTATTGTTTTTTGTACGGATTGTGAGCTCCTGAGGTCAGCATGTTTTCTGTAGATGTTCCTCCAGACTCTCATCCATGGGCAGAAATTATTTGTGATATTTTGATCCTTAATGTAGTAGTTCTGAAGCTTTAATAAGTAGTTCTAAAGCTTGTTTTAATATCTCTCCAACTTGTGTTCCACTTTTTAGTTCTTTGGAGTCATCTGCACTACACATCGTGATGACAACACCAAGCAAAATGGCTAAACTTTCCAGTGTCACTGCTAAGGACCGTGCATTGCAATTCAAGTCAGAAGGCATGTATGAGGATGGAGGGAAAATGTTTTGTCACTTTTGTGATCACCCCATTGACTATTCAGGAAGGATACAGTGGTGGATCACTGCAAAAGTAAAAAACATATAAAGAATGCAAGCCAGAACAATAGCAACAGACAGGTGATGCTTCACACCAGCTTTACTGCCACAACTTCTGTAACTGCAGCATGGGAGAATACTGTATTGGGTGTATTGAGGGCTTGGTGTGGTGTAAATATACCCATTGAAAAGTTGGATCAACCATGCATAAGAGACTGGATGGGGGACAACATTAAAATAATTGGTGATCTCCCAAAGGTATCCACCTTAAGGCAGAACTACTTGCCCAAACTGAGAAAGGAAATGGAGGAGGGAATTTCACAGCTTGTGAAAGGGAAGACATTCTCTGTAATGTGCAATGAGGCAACCAACGCAGATGCCCACTGTATACTGAACATCATTTTGTCATGCAGGGTAGAAAATCTATTATTGCAGACACAACAGAGTTGACAGCTGTGAACCACACCACTGTCTCACAAAGTGTTATAAAGACATTGCAGAAATATGATGTTGAGATGGACCAAGTAGTCACCTTCATCAGTGACAATGTGCGGTACATGCTGAAGTGCTTCAAAGATGTTTTACATGGCCTTATTTGTGCCCATGTGATCCATGTTAGTTGCTGGGCACATGTGTTATCCTTGGTGGGAAACATATGGATTGACCATTTTGAACTGGTCAATAAACTTGTGGCACTTGTGAAATATGCATTCCAGCAGTCTCCCAAATGCAAGAGAGAGTTCTTGGCATTCCTGGAGGGGCAAGATGTAGAAAAGAAAATATTGCCTCCTGTTCCTGTCTTAACCCGTTGGAACATTTGGTTGGAAACCATTAAGTACCATTCACTTTACCTTCAGCACTTAAGAAACTTTTTCCAGGAGGAAACAAGTGATTGCAACTCCATGAATTCTTTGAGAAAACTTTTCCAAGAATGGTTTACAGAGCTGCAGATTCACACAACCTTCATCACTGAAAACTGCAATGATCTCATCAGCGCAATAGAGCTGCTACAAAGGAAAGACAAACCCTTGGCTCTTTCTATATACGATGCTCTACATGGAATAAAACAGAGGTTTCAGATGGACGTATCAAAAACAAAAGCATTTGGAGAAAGGACAGATGAATACTTAGCTACTCTTAGGCCACGAGTTAAGCAGGAGCAGATTGCAGTGTTCCAAAAGGCATTTGGAGTAGCCCTAAATAAAATGGCAAAACACATGGAAACAAACCCAGCCATAGAGTTCTAGAAAGCCTGTCGTATTTTGAATCCCTACAACCTTCCCTAACTGAGTAGGGACCTCACACACTACTCCAGTGACATTGGTGTATTTGAACTGCACAACCAAACTGCACTACGAAAGGATTGAGAGATGTATGTTGGGCAGGACACAGGAGAGCTTCCAGACATAATGTACTTTAATATTGGCCAGTACTGGATTTCAGTGCAGCCACAATTACCAGTACTAGCCAAAGCTGCTCTGCAAGCCATTTGGATACCTGTGTCAAGTGTCGATGTGGAGAGAGAGTCTTCTTGGTCTACGGACAGATCCACACAGACCAAAGATGCAATCTGCTAGTAGACAATATGAAATTGCTATCCCAGTTTATGTACAATAAATCAAAGGATTAGATTTGTGAATGTTTTCTACAGAAGTTTTGCACATTTCATTTAGTTATAGGGTTTAAACATTTTCAATAATTTTGTTAGCTTGTTTTCCATATTCCTTGCCATGTCATGTATATTTATACTTTAAGCTTTAGTTCATGTGTTTTTCACTGTATATATTTTGTCATACTGTATTGCACATTTTGCACATTTTCATTTAGGTTTTGTTTATGCTCAGTTTTTCACATTTCATGTACCCTTGAACATTTGACACTTCAAGTATTTGTATTTAGGTTTTAGTTCACTTGTGTTTCAATATATATTCACTTTTCTACATTCTGCACATTTTCAATTCAATTTTATGTTCACATTGTTCAGCTGTTGTGTATGTTTTTGATTTGCAATATTTTGCACTCTTTATAAACTACTTTTCTTGAAATGCTGTACTTGCTTTTATTATTGACTTCATTAACATTTCTTGGGATGAGAACTTATGAGAAAGGTCACGTGGGTGGAAACTTAGTCTGCATTGTGTGGTGACTGTTGGCAATCTCTAATGGCTAGTTCCTTTAAATGTATCCAAGTGTCCTGCAATCTAATATTCTGTATCGACACACCTGAGGGATATGGGCTGCAGAGCTTTACCATCATGTTACTGACAACACACTGGAAGGATGGAGGCCACAGTGCTGCCACCATCGCACAGGAGGGAGGAGGGTCACAGTGCTGCTGCTGCCATCACACTGGAGGGATGGGGGCTGCACACCAGAGGTATGGGGCATGCAGTGCTGCTGCCAATCACACCCAAGAGAAGGATCCACAGTACTGCTGTCCCCATTGCATCAGAAGGATAGGGGGCATTAGTGGTCCTGTCGTTATACGGGAAGGATAGGGTATGTAGTGCATCTGCTGCCTTCGCACATTGTAGCTTCTAAAATAACTTGCTAGCTACAAGTGCACACATGCAACAGCAGATGTAGAAATGTGAAAATGCATGCTAGCAGAGCGAAAAAATGGTTAAATAGAGGTTACAAAGCCAACACCGGTAAAAAAAACGATTTTGGACTTGTAGACACTGGTGACAATATCGGTTTTGTCAATCTGCAAAATGGAATTTGCCTTTTCTCAATCATGGTAAACCACTGTTCCTGGCTATAATTGCGGTCTTGTTCCTGATTGATCTGGCATTGCAAAGCACTGCCCTCAGCATATTGGTGGGCAGTGTAGCCCTTCTGGATACTAGTCCACTTGATCTGGTGGAAATCCTGGGGACGGGAACCAAACAAGTCTGGCCTCTCTCTAGAACCTGTCGACACCCAGGGTGCCTTCTACACCTGATAACCTCAATCCTACCCCACCCAAAGTATCCAAGGCACCCCGCCAAAGTTGATCGGTGCGAGCCCTCTTAATTCCAACTTCCCTACAGTGATGAGCTGTACTGGTGGAAACTGGAAGGTCGGTAAAGGGCTGCGGATCAAAAAGCTGGGATGCCTCATACACAATCCTAGTCCGCCTCAGACCCCCTACTTCCCCGGACACATACTGTCCCAACCAGAAAGCCTTGATAAGTGACTGACAACTATCAGTCATACAAACATCCACACAACTAAAATACACAAGCCTAATCAATCATACTCTGCAAACACTCATTAAACTAAGATCCCAGACCCTAATAACCCCCCCACTACCACAATCACCCTCAAAACTCCCCCACAATAGAGTTAAAATAGACAAGGAGCCAAGCTTTCCAACCTTCCAGGACAGCGACCTGCAGAATTTAAAATAATGCCCTACAAGATAAGGCAAAAAGTCTCAAAACACTGAATAAACAATCCGACTGCAGAAAATCAGTTCCAGCCTGGAAAAGTCATGAGGCCATGGGCCCTCTCACTGCCCTTAGCCTCTACTAGGCAAGATGACTATGGAACCAAACAGTGTGCAAAATACCTGTGCAGTACACCTGGAGAAGATACTTTATTTAGCAACCTGAAGCTCCTCTCACCAGCTCCAGGAAAGATGGAGGATGTTAATTAGATGCAAAGTCTGCAAATAATCATGGAAACCATCTGCTTCCATGCAATATTCCTCAAAAAGTCCCTGATACTCTCTAGCTGGTAAAACTCCAGCCAGGTGGAAGAAGGTGTCAGAGAAGAACTCATCGCGGTAATGTTTTCCCAACCTCACTTCATGGTCAGAAATCTCGGGGAAAGGAACAATGGAGGATGCCCTCTATACATCTGAGTTCCCCCAGGAAAGAAGTCCAGTTGCAGCAGATGCCAGGTGCTCTTTCAGCCCCCTTGTATGGTGACTAAAGAGGCACTTCCAGCCATTCCTGAGGTCTACATCCTCTGGTTCCTCCAACTCTGACTCTGAGGATCGTAACAACAGCCCAGAGAATCAGTTTTCCACCCCAATGGCAGTCAACCTTGTTGTAAAAATGGGCAACATTCAACACGGGCTGGATACCAGGCAAAGTACCACTCCATCGTCGATCCCTTGCAGATGGAACATGATACAGGCAAAGTCCAGACAGTGACAGCATTCCATGACTCCAGGGGACATATAGATAAGATAATGCAGACCTGCAGTCCAACTCTAAACCGCAAAATAAAAAAGCTAGATCCTACGTCTATCTCACTCCCCTACCATGCCTATAACTAAAAACCCTTACTAAAATACTAATTACACTATGGGAGTTAACCTCATAATTTAGGTGCTCTAGTCAACGCTGTCAGACTTAGGCACACACGCACACATATCAAATAATGTTCCCCTAAGGTAAAAAAATTAGATGAATAAACAAATGAGTGGAGAGAATCAGGGGACTTCAAGCATAAAAACTGCTCTCATTCAGAGAGCAGACAGATGGACCATCAGTTTCCTTGGTCCAGTACTGAAATGTCTCATATGCTAGTTCTTTGGAGTGGCTCTACCAGGAATGCTGCCTCCTTTCTTCCCAACTGGCACTATTAAATGATGTAGTCATTTAACAGATTTAACAGCACCAGTCAGGAAGGAGACAACATTCTCAGTAGAGGGTGCACTTCTTGAACTATGCAGACTAAGGAGGGAGTTTTATTTTCAAAAACAGTCTATTTAGGGATCTCCATGGGACTGTGACATTTTGGCACTGGGCTTAAAGCTATGACAGCAGCGGCCAGTCAGTGGGGGGATGTGGATGTCATAATTTTGATTGACTGACTGAGATTTAGTAAGAGAAATACACTGGGGAAATAAGACTAAAAATAAAGAACTACTACACTTAGAAGAGTCTTGACAACTTCAGTAGGACAAAGGAACATGCCATAACCACTTGACCACCAGGTAAATAAATGTATAATGGTGCCCTGTACTGCCATGTGGCTCAGAGAGCCAGTACAACTTTGATCACTTTATTGGCATTCTTCACTAATACAATGATCAAAATCACAGCTTAACATGTGTACTGGTAAAATTGCATCAATCCTACCTGTACCAGCTTGTTTGTATCTATGTCTTAAGTTACTGTTATACTGTGTTGTACTGTTATACTGTGTATTTTCGTTTGTCTTACTGTGACAAGGTACCTTTGTAAATGAGCCTATGGCTCAAAGGTTTTCCAAACTGCTGTTTAAATAAATAAATAAATAAATGATACACATGTTAAATTATGATTTTGATCATTTTGATAAAATACTACTGCAAATCAGGATTTAAAAAAAGTGTATTACACTGTATAGTGAGACATCATCTAGCTCTCGCTTCTATGACAGCATTACTTTTCACATTTGGGGGCCATTTTGTAGAGCAGACAGAGTGGGTTTTTTGAAAGGAGAGAGCTGTTTACATTTTTTAAATGCTACGAAACTGCATTTATGCTTATTACATAAATGCAGTTTTAGCATTAATGTAAACAGCAGTCTTTCCTTTACATTTCTATTAAGCTATTTTTAAGTTCGCACATGCGCGTAGAACTTCTTGCAATAAGTGACTTTTGAGGGGTGTGACACTGTCTGTCCAATGCAGAGTGCTCTGCAAAGGGCTCGACAGTATCACACCAGTCATCAGCCAGGCTGATCATAAGGCTGTTTTGTCTGAAGTGGTCTGCACTTGAAAAGAAAAAGCCACACCAATCATGTGGAAGCTTTTTCCGTTCATCTGCAGGTCACCGCCCAGCAAACAGCTGTTTGCAGGAGACACATGATGCAGCCTGCCTGAGAAGATGCTATTTTCTGAGCTCCGACCCTCTTAGTGAAAAATCCACATTTAAAGCTCCCTTTTCTCGGTAACTGGGTCAGTTTTTAGATCCCTAACTCTTGTTTGCTTACAAAACAGCGAGACAGCGGTTTTCCACGAAGTATGGAGGTGGAAATGAAAAAAGCAGGACTTCGACACACGCCACCAATAATGCCCGAGAAGGCCCCCAAAAAACAGGGGGCCCACGCTGCATCAGCTTCAGCTATACAACCCTCTGCTAAACTTGAGCAAGAGCCGCTTACCCTTGCAGACTTCCTCGCGGAATTTCGTCCATTTCAGGATGAACTATGAAGCATGGCAGCAGAAATGAAGTCTTTATCTTCAGTCATGGAAAACACAGAGAGGAGGTTCTCGGGCAATGAGGCCAGGGTAGTCTCATTGGAAAGGCAGGCGGAGAAAAGGGATTCAGAGGTTGCCAGGCTGCGCCAGAAGCTCACAAAGATGGAGCAGAAGATCGAGGGTTTATAGAGGCGTAGCCGGTGAAATAATGTTGTAATTATAGGGCTCCCAGAGCTGGAAGAGGGACCTGACACGGTCCTGTTTGCCCAGAAGCTGGTGGGAAAGGTGACGGGCCCTTCTCCCTATGGCCCTAACTACATTATTGAAAGGGCGCATAGAGCCCTGTGACCTATGCCTCGGCTGGGATCTCCCCCTAAACCAATGATTTTGCGGTTCCTGAACTATTTGGAAAGGCAACATTTCTTGGCAAAAATCTGCGATATCCAGGACCTCCAGTGGGAAGAGAAAAGGATTCATGTGACCCAGGACCTGCCTCTTATGATCTGACAGCGCAGATAAGTCTTTTCACCCCCCTGTGTCAAATATCATCGCTGCGGGTCTCCGATTTTGAATGATATACCCCGCAAAGCTGCAAGTAATGATTTTGGGATCCTGGCTGTCTTATGATGAAGTAGAAGCAGCTAGAGAGGGACTCAAGTCAGCCCTTCCGGATTTGTTTTGTGGTACCTGAATTAGTTTGACCCTGAGGTAAGCTCCTGCTGTAGAGATGAGTTAGCTAATTGTCTCAGGACTGAGCGATACAGCTGGTTAGCGTTCCCAAAATGCTGCGAGATGAAAAATACGTTATTGCTAGTAGCGACTGTCAGGTCGTGGAACTGGATCTTAATGGAATGCCCCTGTTAAAGAAGACAGTGGACTGAGTTATTGTCTGGAGTCCTGTTTGGTCACCGATCCCCCTCTTTTTCTGGTGTTTTTTGCTGTTTTTCCTTTTTCTCCTCTCTACGAGGGAAGTCGCTACAAAAACTGTCAAGGAACTCTGCTAGTGGAAGGCAAGTGAATTGTCGGTCCCCAGACAGCTGTAGGATCTGTGTTTGAAGAGATTTTCAATGTAGATTGCTTGTTTAACCTTGCGTTTATGTTTTATGTAGTTCCCCATTTTGTCCACAAGAGGGGAGTAGTGTATAATGCTACTGGGGGATTATTTATATTCACTGTTTGCGTTATTTTTCCTGAGTCTCAGGGTGTTTAGTGAGACAGGGAATTGTTTAAGCTATGTTCACAGGTGGTCTCTTCCCTTTCTTACTATGGTTTTTGCTCTCCCTGTAAATTGATAGCTGGAAATCTGTCTATAAAGGGAGATTCGTTACTTAATGATGGCTGGAGGGGAGTAGAGGGGTTAAGGGAAGCTGCAGAACGTTTTGCTGGATAGGAAATAGAGGGGGGAAGGCTGGGATTAAGTGGGTTAGAGAGGGTTTTAGTAAAGTTAGTTGTTTGTTAGGGGTTAAGAGGGGATTGGGCAGGAGGGCTGTACAGCAGTATCCAGGGGGTTGTGATTATTTGTTGACTGTTGCATCATTTTCCACTTATTTTATGGTCATTTTCTTTTTAAAAGATATAATGGCTAGTGACATTACTTTTGCAACTTGGAATGTGAAAGGGATCAGAAGGAAGCCCAAACAATATCAAGTACTTAAACATTTGAATCTTTTGCGATCCCAGGTTACCTTTTTACAAGAATCCCACCTATTAGAATCCAAGGCTTTACAACTGAGGAGGCAGCAGATTGGGCAAGTCTTTGCTGCCCAGGGGTCTACAAACAGTTGTGGGGTCATGATAATTATTAATAGAAATGTTCCCTTTACCCCCACACAGGTTTTAGGGATTCTGGCAGTAGATACATTATGGTCCAAGGTACACTTTTCTCCATGTCACTTTTACTCTGTAGTACTTATGGCCGCAACATAGATAATCCCAGCTTCTTTATGAAGCTTATAACTCTTCTTTTACCCTTGCTTCCCATCTCGATAGTAATGGGCAGAGATCTCAATTTGGTGTTGGACCCTGCTCTTGACAGGTCAGGATCGGTATTAAAGGGACTTTCACCTGGGCAGAGAGCAGTTAGAGATTTATTGGATCAGTGTGGCTTATGCAACGTATGGAGAGTTCTACATCCCAATAGCAGGGAGTATACTTTTGTCTCTCCAGTACACAGGTCGCATTCCCGTATAGATTATCTACTAATATCCCAATCTCTCCTTCCAGGGGTGATATCTTCCTCAATCCAACCTGGCCCTATATCTGATCACTCTCTAGTGATGTGTCGTTTAGTCTTACTCTCTCTTCCTAAAAAAGAGAGTCAGTGGAAACTAAATGACCAGTTACTAATGGATGTTCACATCTCCAAACAGGTAAAAGACCAGATAGTTTTTTTTTTCTCAGTTAACTCCTCAGAAGACACGACACCAGATATCACATGGGGTGACTTTAAGGCTTATTTGAGGGGGGTTTTGATTAGCTTAGCAACCAATCGGAAAAGAACCCGTGAGGCTGAGCTTCTTTCACTATTGTCTCAAATTCGTTCCCTAGAGGCTAATTTATCCCCTCAAACTCCGGAGGAATCTAGGCGGAAACTCCTCACAGTTAAGGACAGGTATCTAGACTTATTAAGGGATAAAGCCGAGCTGGCCATTATTCGCACCAATTCTCTTTATACTGACCAAGGAGAAAAAGCAGGGCATCTGTTAGCTTTAAGGATCAAGCAACAGGAATCTGCTAGGTTTATCCCACCTGTCAGGTCTCAAATGAATGGATCCCTGAGGTCATCCCCCTCAGGGATTGTGCAGGAGTTTGCACACTATTATCAGCAACTATATAGTGACATGGATAATCCCCCTTCACCGGAGGCTCTAGAGGCATATCTCCAGGAGTCTCATCTCTACTCTTTGTCTGAACCTCAGAGGAGGTTTCTTTCTTCCCCTATTTCCTTGGTAGAAATTACTAAAGTAATAAAGGCTCTTCCTTCGGATAGGGTTCCGGAACCAGATGGTTTTTCCTCATTATTTTGTAAAACATTTCAGGACCAAATAGTTCTGGCCCTTCATAGATTGTTCCCCCATATCCTATCTGGGGCAGCTTCCGATCCTCATTTGTTTGAAGCCCTAATTATTCTTCTCCCTAAGTCTAACAAGGACCCCGAGATGGTACAGAGTTATAGGCCCATATCCCTTTTGAACCAGGATATCAAAATCCTTTTGAAGATCCTGGCTGATAGGCTTACCCTGGTTCTTCCTGACCTGGTTGGTACACCACAGGTAGGATTTATGAGGGGGCGTTCCCCGTCAGACCATCTTCGTACCCTTTCCCATGTCTTCTCATAGTCCAGGGATGCTGCTTTTCCAACTGTTTTAGTGTCCCTGGATGCCAAGAAGGCATTCAATCATATGAATTGGAATTTCTTATTTCATACTCTCCAGGCATTTGCTTTTCCTTCTACATTCATAAACTGGATCTGAGCCCTCTATCAAGCTCCTTCTGCCAGGATTTCAGGGATTGGGGCATTCTCTAAGCCCTTTCTTTTATACTCTGGAATGAGGCAAGGCTGTCCCCTCTCCCCCCTATTATTTAATCTCTATTTAGAACCCCTCATTTGGAATCTTTTAATTAACCCGGACATACAAGGCGTACCAGTATGTAATACCATAGTAATACCATAGTTAAAGTTACGCATATGCGGATGATCTTCTTCTTCATCTGTCCTATCCCGACTTGTCAATTTCTGCTATGCTAGCCACGATCATGAAGTTCGGCTCTTTTTCGAATTACAAATTAAATTCCAATAAATCATCTATTTTTCCTCTCAACCACAAGGTGTTTAAACACAATATTATTCTTTTTGGGTTGTCTTGGTCACTGGGCTCCCTCAAATATCTTAGCATTAGACTTACACGAAATTCCTCCTTGTGGTTTAAAGAGAACCTGGAACCCCTGTCCCAGGTCATAATACAAGACCTTGATAGATGGTCAAAACTCCCTATTTCGTTATGGGGCCGTATTAGTTTAATCAAAATGAACGTGTTTCCTCATCTTTTCTATCTTTATCACGTCTTAACTCATTTATTCCATTGTCCTGGTTTCAGAAAATGCATAGGCTATTTGCTAACTTTATATGGTCTAATAAACATCCCCATTTAGCATACCACAGATTGGCAGCTCAGAAACTTAATGGTGGTCTCCATATTCCTCACCTGGCTTTATACTACTGGGCTAGTCATTTATCAAAGTACCTTAAATGGCTAAACCCAGGGCCCGGTAGCCTGAGGCCAATCTGGCTCAAAATAGAACTGGACTTTATCCAGTTTATGAATATCAATCCCCCAACTTTGTTTTATGTCAAGCCTTCCTCCCTACAAGTTATTCGAAAATGTCCAACGCTTGCGACTTCTTTAAGAATACACACTCAACTCTGTTTTTTGTGCTACAAACCCTATCTGGATTTATCTCAATCCATACGGAACTCACCGTCCTTCTTAATAAACAAACAGAGAATTTCCTCTAAGTGGTTGCCCCAGCTGGGAGAGGGGATTGTATCTACTTTCCTTGATGAGGAGGGATCTTGGCTTTCTGTATCTAAGTTAATCTGGAAATTTAACATTCCAGTATCTAGCCACTTCAAGGCTCTCCAACGTAAGCACCTTCTTACTACCATGTTGGGTAATATTCCTCCCCACTCCCCCACATTTTCTTTATTATCTGAGCTCACTTTCTTGTTGGGTCCTCCCAAGGTAATCTCAAAATTATACCAAGCCCTTTTTCATTGGCAGTTTGAAGGCTCCTATGGTCCCACCAAATATTGGTCCTCCCTTTTTCCCCATCATACCTTGGACTGGCCTGTACTATGGCGGAACTGTCATAAGTATGTGTCGCAAGACAGATTACGGCTTATGCAATACCATATTTTACACAATCTTTATTACACTCCCCCAAAATTGGCTAGCTGGGGCCTTCTTGACTCTGATTTGTGTTCCAGATGCTCCCTAGATAAAGGGACACTTCTCCATATATTTTGGCAATGTCCTAAGATAACCCCATTGTGGAATTCAATTAAGACCAAATTGGACCCTTTGTTGGGTCTGCAAGACTGCTTTACCCCAGAAATTTGCCTGCTAGGTGACTTATGCCCTATAGAGGTTACCACTTAGAGATTTCATATGTCCATAATAGCATTATCTGTTAAAAAAGTCATGCTCAAACATTGGAAGGATGACATATGTCCATCTTATCAAGCGTGGCTCCATGAAATCCTTGCTAATCTCAGAATAGAGAAAGCCATTGTGGGCCTCTATAATAGGCAATGGAAATATATGTTAGTTTGGGATCCCTTACACACTCTAATTACTATTATACAATGGCAAGAAAATTTCCTGGATTCGGATTGGTCAGTCTAGGGCTGGACCCGTGATGTTATCCCAGCATAACATCATGGGTGTGATGTTATCCAGCATAACATCACAGCTCTAGTCTTAGCCTCACTGTGAACTTGCAGATGAGCATATGGCTGAGCATTTGATTGATTTTTTTATGGTTGAGCATGTTTCATCTTCTCTTAAAATCAAAAAATATGTTTCCACACAAAAACATCTTTAAAATTATTTTTTTTATTCTGTATAACAACGAGCCATTGTATAATAGGAATAATGCACTCCAGAGTGTGTGTCGTTTGGGATAACGCCACACCTGGGGCAGTGGACGCACTCGGCCTGCGGCCTCGTGCCCAACCCCCCCCAGGCGTGGCGTTATCCCAGCATGACACACACCCTATCGTGCATTATTCCTTTATTAGTGATGATAATAATAACTTGTCTTAGTCAAATGACCGGATTGTTTTTCTTTACTGTTACTGCTGTACTGGGGGAGTGGGGGTGGTGGGGGAGGAGGGGACAGAACATGTTTCACACTGCTATTATGTTGTTTAACTGTTACTATTTCTGTCTCCTGTGTTATTGTAAAACTGCTAATAAAAATTTGAATGGAAAAAACAGCTGTTTGTGTCCTGATCAGGCTGGCTGACATCTCCGCCCCCCCACCACCCCACTAGTCCCTTTCCTCTCCAGACCCTTGCACCCCTGGCTGACACCTTAAGCCCTGTAGGGCATAAATAAATTTACAATAGTGCCACTGGAGTAGCGATTCTGGAAGGTGGGAGGACACACTTTCCTCCCCTGCCTCCTCCACTTCCCACTGACTTCTCTTGGTCCTCTTCTCCCACCCATTTGGAGTAGGCCACAGCCTAAGCTCCATATGGGCTGGGAGTTTACAGTGCCCGAACGCACTTTCACTTAAGCATGATTGTGCTAGTGGATCCCCCCTGCCGACATCAGGGTGCTCAATGCCAGTGTCAGCTTGTATCTCCCTGTCCATTAATGTGGCACACTGGGAGTCCACTCCAGTGTGCCAAAAACTACCTCTCTGATGTTTCTGACACTGGGATTCCCACTCCCAGTGTCAGATGCGCCATGCCCCTATGTTCTCAGCTGACCTCAGAGTGCCCAATTCCCAGGTCGGCATTGATTCCCCCCCAGTACTCTGGCACACTGGGAGCTCAGTCCAGTGTGCCAAAATCTGTTTTATTAATATTTCACCTGTAAAAAAGAAAACAGTCCCATGAGTTTATTTTTTTTTAACCAGAGAAAAAAAAAAGGTCCCTCGTTATTCTTGCTGGCCCCCCTTCCCCAACCCACACCCTTCCTCTGCACACCCCACCTCCCCCGTACTTACCTCCAGAGGTCAGGAGCAGCTATCTTCTGTGGACCAGGAACACATCTGCACTCTTCAAAGACCAACCGGGAACTGAAGAAATGACGGTATGCCCTATAATGGCAGTCAATTGGGGGGTTTCAACTAAGGTTGATATCTCAGCCAATCTTTAGAGTTTTGATCCCAAATTTTCAACATGGGGTTCTTGGGACCCCACCTCATGAACACTGTTACTGTCATTTTGTTTCTCAGTCCTGAAAGGTAATTTTGCGGTCGCTGAGTGGAATCACCTTTCAGGATCAATTAACAAAGCAACAGTGCCACTGTTCATGAGGTGGGGTCCCAAAAAGGCCTTGTTGAAAATTTGGTGAAAAAACTCCAAAAAATGACTGCATTATGAGCGTCCATTGTGCAGCTTCTAAGCATGCTCATAACTTCATCAATTTTTAATATTTTAACTCCAAATTTCCAACATTACTATTTTTTCACACCCCCTTATGAACAGTACAGCTGTCATTTTTTTCATCCTTCCCAAAATGTGTTTTCTCACCTGTAGCACAGAATGGCATGGTCACTGTGCAAAATCAACTTTCGGGACAGATTAATGAAATACCAGTGCCACTGTTCATGAGGGGAGGTCCCATAAAGGTCTTGTTGAAAATTTGGTGAAAACATTCCAAAAAATGATTGCGTTATGAGCGTGCGTTGCACAGCTTCTACGCACACTCGTAACTTCACCACTTTTCTGTATTTTCACTCCAGATTTTCAACATTGCCATTTCTTCGCACCTCCTCATGAACAGCACTGCTGTCATTTTTCACATCCTGCCTGAAATGTGTTTTCACACCTGTGGTACTGAATGGCACACTCACTGTGCGAAATCATCTTTTGGGATTGAGTAACGAAATGATACTGCCACTGTTCATGAGGTAGGGTCCCGAAAGGCCCATGTTGAAAATTTAGAGCAAAAATACCAACAAACGCCTGGTGCATTAGGGTTTTCAACTGTAACACTCACCCTGTACAGACTGACAGCCATCAGGGATGTGACTTGTGGTCATCAGCCATAATGCTCACCCCATTCCACCCCCACCCACAACCTGCAGCCACTGACAGGCATTGAGGTGTGCCTTGAGTTCTTTGGCCCTAACGTGCACCCTATTCTCCTATATTGCACCCATCTCAGCTTATTTCCTTATGAAATGGGGTGAGCGTAAGGGCTGAAGAACCTAAGGCACACTGCGACACCTGTGGGTGTCTGCAGGGTGGGGTGAGGTGGAATGACATGAGTGTTTTGGCCTACAACCCAAAGGCACACCCCCAACGCCTGTCAGTCTCTGCAGGGTGGGGGTGGGGGTTGGCATTACTTCAATACTTCACTGCCATTCCTATTATGCATCTCTCTAACTCCTGTACTACCAATGCCAATACCAGCAAGCAAACATTTGGCATTGACGAATGCTTGTTTTTCTAATGAAGTGAACCAGTGCTGGAAGAACATAAGAAATGTGTGTTGAGAGTGATGCCTTAAAATGCAAGGCAGAGAAATATACACAGAAAAATTTGAGAGGCATGTACAACAGCAAATTTTTGATGTTTACAAATGCTTGTTTTAAATAGTGAAAGGGCAAAATAAGCTGTTTACTTGTCCTTTAATCCTACCCCACTGTTCTTTCAGCCCCTCAATCAGGTCATCACCTGCCAATGGTCTACAGCTGCCAATCTTTTCCTAACTGTTTCCTGCATATTACTCAAGTCCACATGTTTGAGGTCCAGAACAATCTTTCAGCATAAATTTCATCAATTTTTTTAAAGTCAATGCATACTGTGTGTATCCCTTTTTAGATACCAGCAGCATAGTTGTTAGTACCAATTGTGGCCATGTACAGTCTTTTGTGCATTTTGTGTTTTTCAAGGTTGTGACATAACCTTTTCTCTATAGGAACTGCACTTTATATATATGTCTGTCAGTGGCACACTGAATATGTGTTTGCTTAGCAGGCAAAAGATCAGTGGTTCAATGTTTGGGTGAATAGAGTATGGGGTTAGTAGTGCTTATGTAACTGTAGTTTACTTTTGGCTCTTCTCTATTCCTGCCCTTGGTAGGTAAGCTGGGTAGTGAGTAGGGAATAGAAAGCCCAGCACTAAGTGTGAGTAGAGTGCTAGAGAAGGATGAGGCAGTGGTGGATGGTGGGTGTTTCACAATGCACTAAATGGAGAACTGCCAAGGGAGACTGGCCTTTGTAGGGGATGTGGGAGGAGCTATTTCCCCACATTGAACCTCAGGCTATAGCCCTCCCATTCAATGTTTGGGTGAATAGAGTATGGGTTTAGTAGTGCTTATAACGATAGTTTACTTTTGGCTTTTCTCTATTGCCACCCTTGGTAGGCAAGCTGGGTAGTGAGTAGGGAATAGAAAGCCAAAAAGAATTACCAATGAATGTTTGAAAGAGTATGATTACCTCCTCCAACTCACGGAGAGTATGATGAGTAGCACTCAGGAGAGGAAAAACCGCTAGGTGGAGGAAACCTCTGAGGATGCATGGCTACTGACCCGCCCATCCTCCAAGCAAACTAAGAGGAGATGAACCTAGGTTCTAGCCACCATATTCTAATTTTTGAGGAAGGTGAACTGCTTGGAGAGAGGACAGTCCATCTTCAAAGTCCATGGATGATGTATTCCGGAAGGACAATTCTGAAGGCTGAAGAAGTAGGTCTATTCTGAAGGAGCATCCGGATCCTGAAAGTGGAGTAGGCCCAGTTGAAAAGTGGTGAATGCAGTCCAGATTTCCAGGGTGTTGATGGATGATATCCAATGGGATTACAGAGACAAAGTGAGCATGAAGAACAAGATTTGATAAAATTTGCTGCCAGACTTTGAACAGTGGGAAGTATGATGTGTTATGAAGTCATAAGGTAAACAATCTGTCTTTGTAGAAAGTATGACATTCAAGTTAGAATCTGAAGGTTTGGAGTTAAGTGGTGAGCAATAAGTTGCAATGTAGGCCTCCAAGAAGAGGATGAAGGAGTCGGACAGAATCTTTAGGTACCTGGTAGGAGGAATGATGTGGAAGATTTTAGACCAATGAAGAAAGGTTGTTATATGCAAGGCCCCTAGAATTCTGCAGCCACAGAATTTTGTGCAGAACTTGCAATCTACCGCAGAACTTCTGCGGTGCCGAAGAATTCACTCTTCTTGGTGATTTTTTATTAATATTTCTGTTTATACATAGAATCTGGTTCCCCTTCCCTCTTTTTATATCTAAAACCCTCCTATATGTTCAGAATGTGATGTTATCATTGCTATAACATCATAAATTAGCTATGAAATGGATACATTCTGTAACAGAATTGAACAGTCACTTATCTACCACAGCTCCCACTGCCAGAGACGGTGGCACAGCACATCATGCATGGTGATATTTGCTCAACCTGCACTACAGCCTAATAAAATTTTCAGTCTTACATTGATGCACTAGGGCCAGCTTAAACAAAACCTTGTCAATAACATAGACCTGTTAAGTCCTTACCTCACTTTGTACAAACCTATTTGTGCCTTTAAGGTATAGAGACGTTATCTGAAATGAATAACTGGTGAAATGAATTTAACTGTCAAAATTTTTAAGAAAAGTAATTATGCCCAGAAAAGTGAAATATAATAATGTGTAGACCTCTTGAAAGAACAGACCTGTTAAATAAATAATGGCACTGTACGCATTTTTGCCAAGGTTATTGATTACATATTGTCATTGGTTAATAGAATCACCTAAAAGTTATTGAGAAATGTTGTGTGCAGGGACAGCTGTTGGGCCAGAGGGTAGCATGTTGTGTTTCCATGCTGGCAACTCAGGTTCAGAGATTAGCTCTGGGAGCTGGCTGGGCAGCACAAGGATTGCTGGAACACATCACTGCTCGGAGCCTGGAAAGGTATGGTGCAGTGTTCTGTCACATGGTGGACACATTGTGATGGGCCGGAGAGCTGTATCTCACAATTGGTTCACATGCATGCCATGGCCTGATGGTGTTACGCAGTGTGTCAGGAAAAGCAGGTTAACATGAAAAATGAGTTTTGCAATAACTCCTCTATTCCATTTCCAATGGGACTTGTATGAATGAGGATGCTAGTTCATGGAAATAATAAAAAATATATATATATATGTATAAATATATATACACACACAGAGTATCTCTGTCTCTCTGGCCACACACACACACATGCATATTTGTATGTATTTTTTTTCCAATTGTTTAACCAGGTGAGACACACTAAGCTGAAAGCTTGTTTACAGGTGCAACCTGGGAGCACATGGAAGTTAAGTGACTTGCTCAGGGTCACACAGTATGCAAGTGGGGGCTGTGGGATTCAAACCCAGGTCTCCAGATTTGCAGCTTAGAGCCTTAAACCACTGCACTATACTGCCTCCCAATGTTACAGATTGCATATAAATATATAAGTGATACAGAGTGGGAACCTCATGAGTGATGTAGAAAGCACATACAAATATATAAGCGATAGACAGTGGAAACCTCATTAGTGGGACAGATAGCATGCATATAGAAATACCTTATTTATCACATAAGATCCCCTCTGCATATGTCATTTATGCAACAGGCTAGGACCTTAAGGGAGAGACATTTGTTTTGCTTTTTTAGGCATAAAATTATTTTTATAAATCTGTTATTTTTTGAACTAGTGTTACTGTGCTTTCCACCATGCTGATTACTATAACCACTGCCATGAAAGTGAAGTCAGGATGACAAGCTGACACTGTGATGTGGTAATTTGTTAGTGCCGCAGAACGTCTGCAGAAATTACAAACCACCGACACAGAAGTTCTGCAGCAAATGTTAGTCTTGCCGCAGAACTTGGTCCTACTGTGCCGCAGAAAAGTAGGGGCCCTGGTTATATGCAGTAGAGATGGTAACTGAATGTATACGGAAATAATTGGAAGTTCAGTACAATGAATTTAAGAGTTAATTTGAGTAATAATGCCATGATGATACTTGTATAGGTTCTTGATTGTCTGCTAGTGGGAAAAAGTAGATATAGGTATTGATGTGGCGTAATTGCTCGTGACATGAACTGAGATGGCCATTACTGCTTTGCCTTACTGGTTGATATAATGTCTAAATGCTGTAGGAAGCCCAGAAATGGGTCTTTGAAGGAGTCTATAGACTGATGTGGCAATGGGAAGTTGAGAGTGGTGTAGAATGCCAGGGTTGCCTAGCATTTCAGTCAGATACAGGCCTGTTGAGAGGTATGACTGGGATAGTGAGACAGCCAGGTTGATTGCAGACATGCAGATTGAGGAATCAATGGAAGCCTGCTCATGATGAAAGTCTTCACTGAAAGGAGTATGGGAGGAGGATCATTAGGGATGAACTAGAAGGACCATTAGATGGGCAGCTGACCTGATTGGTGGTAATACAATGAAGGAATGTAGATGATTGTATGAAGTATGGTAACATCCAGGGGTTAGAGAACAGTGACTCAGATACAGTAACTTTAGTAAGGCAGCTAAGCACCAGATATCCAATGATGGGAATTCTGGGAAGGTTTCTGGGAAGGTCTTAGGACATCCAATGGCTATTGAGGGAGTAGGAGTCGATTAACGTGATAAGAGTCAGTGCTTGTAGGAAAAGCTAAGAAAAGGTAAAACTGATGATGTCAGTACTGCTATGAGGTATCTTGTGCTTCCCATTATGCAAAACAGCAATGATGACTATGGAGTTTGTGCATCTTGGGAGGAATTAAGTCACTTTTCCAGATAGGAGTGGAGAAGGCTCCACTAAATCTTAGATCCTATGAAACTTAGGAGATAGGGATGCTATACCACTTGAATTAACAGGATGCAGAGGGAGCATACTAAAGAGTCAGTTGAGTAAAGAGATCTTTCTATATTCCAGTTGAATGGGAATCCAGAACTGGTGCTGGGGAAATGATGGGGAAGTATTGAAAACTCTATGGTGACATAAGAGTCTATAAGGCATGTTGTCCAAGGGATGTTGCTAAAGACGTTTTCCTCAGGTGAAATGAACAAGTGCTCCATAGAGTAGTTGATGGGAGCTGTTAGGATGGCCAAGGTAGGAGTATGAAATAGATGAATGGGAGGAATAGTTGACTGGGTAGGAATACTGGCCAGTGATAGGTACAATATAAAATGCCCCAAAAGAGCCATAGCACATGGGAAGGAGCCCTGAGCTGCCAGGGCAATGAGGAGAAGGCAGCTGTCCCAGGATGGAGGGAAGTCAGAAGACTGGAGGAAGGAGTCCAAGAAGAAGATAGTAGAGGCCAAGCTGTACTGACATCACAGGTGTAGGAAGGAATAGGACCAGGGGTCTAAAACAGGTGCACATGTGGGTGTGCCCAGAGTATGTATTGGCAAGAGAAGAAGTTCCATACACAGGCTGATCAGAGGTACAGCAGCTGGCAATGCATGTAATGGGGTTCAGGCAAACTGAATTATGATGCAGCAAAGCTGCTGAAGGCCAGGAGCGGGGGATCCATGGAAGACCAAGAAGCGAATCCAGGTACCAAGTGCTACGTAGTTGAGGTATGAGGGTCCCACGTCCAAAGAAGATGGCAAACAGCAAGTGCAGAAAGCAGAAGGTGCTGCAGCAATGAAGCACGAGGTTCCCATATCTGAAGGAAAAAACAAACTCGCATGGTTGTCAGAAAGGGGCAACCAGCAGCAAGGAAGTCCAGCAGGCAGTCATACTGAATGGAGGTAGAGACTGAACAAACTGGCAGAGTCCAAATCCACAGCATGAGGAGGCCAAGGCAGGGACAAGTACAATGAGTCCTTGGAAGTGTAGGATATAGACTGGTGAGGAAGGATGTAGAAGGCAAAATGGGTATAGGGATCCCGTTCCCAAAGGCAAGCGGCAATTGGGTATCAGGTAGAGAATGCAGAAGGTTGAAACAGTTGATTGCAGAAACAGGCTCCCATCCCAGGTATTTGAGTCAAGACGATTGTCACTTGATGCCGCCAGACAAAGGTAGGATGGTGAAGGCAAATGGGTAACGTGGTCCCATTCCCAAAGGGAAGCAGCAACCAGGTATTCAGGTAGAGAATGCATAATGATGAAATAGTGGATTGCAGACACCGGCTTCCATCCCTGGTAGTCAGTGCAAGACAACCTTCCTTTGATGCTGCCAGGTAGAGGTCAGATGTAGAAAGCAAAAGAGGTATAGTGGTCCCATTTCTGAAAGGAAGTGGCAACCAGGTATCAGATAGAGAATGCATTAGGTAGAAACAGCTGAATATAGACACAGACTCCCAAACCTGGTAGTCCTGGTGAGATAACCTTGACTCAAGGCCACCAGGCATAGGTAGGATGTTGAAGGCACATGGGGAAAAGAGGTCCTGTTCAAGAAGGAAAGCAGCAACCAGTATTGGTCAAGAATGCATAAGTATGACATGGTACATTGCAGAGAAGGCTCCCATCCCTGGTAGTCAGGGCGAGCTAACCTTCACTTGATGCTGTCAGGCAGAGTTAGGGATGGAGGGTGTCAGGTTTGTAAGTAGTAGGTATTAGTGAGTGTAATGGAATCCCATCCCCAGTAGACAGGGCAAGCCTACCTTCACTCAGTACCTCAGAAGGTATGAGTTATGGATGGAGTCTGGACAAACTGCTGGTATGGGCTGAGCAAAGAAAAGGCACTTGGCTGTGTAGTCTTAGGTAGATAAACTGTGAGGCAGTATAAATGGGAAGGAAACAAGGCAGACGAGACATGAGGAGGAGTCATCAGAAATGCCAGTAAGGGAGACTGTAGAGTAATCCAGGAAGTAGCATACTGGTAGAGATGAAATGCAGTGAAGGACTGAAGGCGGAGGAGGCTGTAAGGATAATGATCCAAGCATGGGCAGCGAAGACAGGTAGACAGGAAGGCAGGGTAAATCCCATGGCCCACAGAAAGCAGGCTCCCACTAAGCTGAACTACAATGCCCTGCTGTGATGCCCCAGTTCCCCGCCTTGGAAAAAATGGGGGAGCCTTTAGCAGAGCATCTTTAAGACCAAACAGGAAATATGGTAGGTTAGGAACCTAGAAAAGGCTCCAGGACAGGCAGGCCCAGGGAAGGAGAAGCCATGGCAAGTGGAGAATGGAAAGCAAACAATGCTGCAGTCATACAGAATGAAGAATGCCTGATGAATGAATACATGAGGAGAGCCAATAATGCAGAGCTTAGGGAGTTCTGCAAGAGGCATGGAAGAGGGAGCAGGTGGGAACAATGTAGGTAACAGGCAAGCTGGTAGGTGAGGAGCACCGGGGTAAAACAAGGAATGTGAATCTTGAAGCTGAGCAGGGTATAATTGCCGGGAGCAGAATGGCAAGGGGTGCAGTCGCCAGACTAAGGGTAGAGGTAGCACAGATCTGGATGGGTGAAGGGGCGTAAATGGAGATGGAATGCTGTTGTGGAGATCGAAAGGCCCAAAACGAAACCAGGGGATCAAGGGACAAAGGTGCAGGAATGGGGAAGTGGGGCAGAGCAGCAGAGAATGGGGGTTCAGGAAGAGGCAGCAGGGGCAGACAAGGAGCTATGGGATAAAGGAAAGGAGGGCAGGACAGGGCAGGGAATGTCAGATTATGAGTATGTGATGTCACACAATCAGCAGTTAAGGCAGCATAGATCTGTAATCTCCAGCAGTTGAGAACTCGTGCGGGCTGGATTGATCAGTCTTGAATGGGGTAAGGTAGGAAAAGAAAATGCTCAGAGAATAGAGAACTACAATATGGGTACATATGCAGGCTGAAGTATAGGAAGGCCTATGCGGTCTAAAACAGGTGCACATGTGGGTGTGCCTGGAGCATGTATTGGCAAGAGAAGGAGTTCCATACACAAGCTGATCAGAGGTACAGCACCTGGCAATGCTGAAAAATGTGTAATGGGGTTTGGGCAAACACTGAGGCAGCTGGGGATCCACCAGAAATGCTAATATCAGAAGATGTGAAAATCATGTATGATGGGAGAGGGGGTCAAACTTCAGACCTAGCAGAAGCTGCCAAGGTGGAGCAAAAAGAGACAGTTTTAGGCCAGGCAGGAGGACACTGAGGGCAAGGAGGATGGTGCAGACCAAGGGAGGACTGGTGTCCTTAATGCCTTTACAATGGAAAGCAAGCAGACTAAGTTGAGAGGGGCAGAACCAAAACCAAAGACAGCACGGACATTTATTCATGGAGTTTTTTATGACTTTGTTAACCGGGTAAAGAGCACTGAACCAAAGGACCGGTTATAGGCTATAATAGAATGTTCCCTGGGAGTGGGTGAATTATTTCAGTATGTGAGGTACCTGTCAAAAGATGTAGTTCTACACACAGGAAAACTGCCATCCAGGGAGCAAGATGGCACCTAATGACGCAGTTCACAAGGAGACCACCACCAGCTCAGACTGCAGAGAGTCCCAGTCCTCAAGAATGGGTCAGTGAAACAAGGCCAATAACAATTTGCATGCCTCCAGGTAGGGCAAGACTGTGATGGTCTGGATGGAAAATGAACAATGGTAACATAGTACATTGGGGCAGGAAGGTGGTACACGGTACTGAGTGGCAGCATAGCACTAAAGGAAATGGCATGGACAAAGGCAAAAACAGCCATCAAGGTCAGGGAGTTGGCCACACAGGAAAGAGGCATCATGCAGTGGGTCCACAGAGGGCGCAGCAGGGATGCTGCCATGCTCTGAAAAGAAGAGGCAGGGATGGAGTGGCGGCCCTGAATGGAACATGGCCCAGAATGAAGGGCCAACCGAATAGAGGCAACAACGGCAACAAAGAGGAGGAGTGGCAAACCAGGTACAGGGCAGAGAGGAGGAAAAACAGAGGCAAGAGGGAAAATGGACACCAGATAGGAGGAAGGAGACAAGGGAAATGGGGGGGATGAAAAGGACAGGGAAAACAAGCCAAAGAGGGCCAAGGAAGTAATGAAAGGAGGGGGAGGAAGCACAGGGAACAAAAATGGGGCAGAGAGCAGAAAGGGAAGGGAAGGAGACTCAGTCCATGAGCCACACAGGAGCCTAGGAGCTGCAGATTCACAATGCACTAAGCAGAGAACTGCCAAGAGAGGCTGTCATTTGTAAGGGATGTAGGAGGAGCTATTCCCCCACATTGAACATTCAGGCTATAGCCCTCCCATTCAGATACTTGCAGGGACTTGAACTTTTTTTTGTAGGATGCAAACCCACTTGAGTGGTGATTCATGGTGGTGTGGAGTTGGAATAATACATTATATGAGAATTCAATTTTGGTAAGAACAACAGTTTGTGAAAGTAACTTGCCTGCTGTGATTAGATCCCCAGTCATCTGTTTTGCCAGCTGTGACATTACTTCTACACCATAGGAAATGCAACTTACTTACCTGCAGCTCAGTGGTACACTGATTGTGCGCTTGCTTAATAAGCAAAGAATCTGTGGTTAAAATTCAGGTAGACATAATTTGAATCCTGGGAGATACTTACACATTTTTTTTCAACTTTTTTGTAAGATGAAAACTCACTTGAGTACAATTCATGGTGGTGTGGAGTGGACTGTAAAATTATATGAGAAGAAAATTTAGCTAAGAATAACAATTTGTGAAGGTTAATCACCTGCTGGGTTTGATCCTTTTGCCTGTTTTGCAGGTGTGACACAACCTCTGCACCACAGGAACTGAAGCTAACTTACATGCAGTTCAGTAATTCACTGAACGTGTTTTTGCTTAGTAGGCAAAGGGTCAGTAGTGGTTAAAATCTGAGTAGGAACTTAAGTATTTTTTTCAAAATGTCTTTGTAAGATAAAAACTCTCTTGAATGGTGATTTAAGGTGGTGTGGAGTTGGAATAGTAACATATGTAAGCACATTCAGCTAAGAACAGCAATTTGTGAAGGTAAATCAAAAACCAGGAAGTAGTGTACACAGGTGGTAATGGAGCCCCATGCTGGGCAGGAGCTGCTAACTCCCAACACAAAGGGAAAACACTTTGAGATGGAGATGTAAGTTAAGTTCAAACAAAGAAGAATCCACTGGAAGCTAGATGCAATTTCAAAAGTATTTAATGTTGTAGCTTGTACAAACTACAAGACAAAGGCAGGAGTAGGCAACTGCAGCCACAAGATACCTCTGCATTTCAACCATAGTCTTCATCAGGGGGTGGGGTCTTGCTGGCTGCAGTTCCCCTTAAATACTGGAAGTGTGGAGTCATTTAGATACACTGTGCTCCCACAGCTTCAGTAAGGAGGGCCCCAACCAGCAAGACCCCTTCCCTAACAAAGACTATGGTCAAAGTACTGGGGTGCTTTGTGGCTACAGATGCCCACTCTTACCTTTGCCTTGCAGTCTGTACAAACCATGACATTAAACACCTTCAAATTGCATCTAGCTTTGATTGGATGCTTTATACATGACTTGCATCTCCCTCTGGAATGACCAACTGTCTCTGAACTGTGTGAAGGTAAATTGTCTACTGGGATTAGATCCCCAGTCACATGTTTTTCAGGTTGTGACATAACCCCTACATCACATCCTTGCGTGACAGTTCATGGTGATGTGGGGTTGATATAGTAAATTATATGAGAAATAAATTTAGCTAAGAACAACAATTTGTGAAGGTAAATTGCCTGATGGGATTAGATCCACAGTCGCCTCCTTTACAGATTGTACCAAACCTTTTCACTAGAGGAAATGCAACTCACTCACTGTACCCACAGCTCAGAGGCAAACTAAATGTATGTTTGTTTAGCAGGCAAAGGATCATTGGTTTGAATTTAGATAGATATAGCTTGAATCCTGGCAGGGTTTTAAACATCTTTTTCAATTTTTTTAATAAGATAAAAACTCAGACGGACAGCAATTCATGGTGGAGTGGAGTAGAATAGTAAATTACATGAGATGTAACTTTAACTAAGAATAACAATTTGTGAAGTTAAATCACTTACTGGGATTAGAACCCAGTCAACTGTTTTGCAGGTGTGACATAACCTCTATATCATTGAAATTGCAGTTTAGTAGCCTGCAGTTTGGTGGCACACTGAATGTGTGTTTGCTTAGCAAGCATAGGAAAAGCAGTTCACATCCTAATAGAGACTTAGACCTTTCTTTAATTTTTTTTGTAAGATAGAAACTCACTTAAGTGGTGATTCATGGTGGTGAGGAGTTGGAAAAGTAAACTATGTGAGACATAAATTTAACTAAGAACAACAATTTTTGAAGGTAAATTGCCTGATAGGATTAGAGCCCCAGTGCCAAGTTTTGCAGATGTGACATAATCTCTACATCACAAAAACTGCAGGTCACTCACACTGAATGTGTGTTTGCTTAGCAGGCAAAAAAAAAAAAAACCTGTGGTTCAAATACAGGTAGACACAGTCTGAATACTCTCAGGGACATAAATATTTGCAGTATTGTTTATCTTATATGTCATGTATTTGTATTCCTGTATTAAGTGAATGTAAATGTTATCTTTTTGTATAACATCTTGTGACTATTTTATAGTCTCAGGTCACATATGAAAAAGGGTCTTGGCTCATATGTTTACCCGGTTAACAAAATAAATAAATAAATAAAATTTCTTTTTAAATTTGCTTTATAAGGTAGAAACTCACTTGAGTGGCAATTCATGGTGGTATGGAGTTGGAATAGTAAATTATATGAGAAGTAAATTTAACTGAGAACAACCATTTGTGAAGGTAGACAGTGTAAAAAGACCAGATCATGCTAAGGCTCCAACTGAGGCATTAAAACCAAACTTGGTTTGTAGGATAAAAACGTATTAAATTTAAAACACATAAAGGATAAAAGCACCCTCAGATCCTTGGTTATAATGCTTCAGTGGGAGCCTTAGCACAGTCTTTTTACACAGTCTGTATTCATTTTTATGACTGGGGCTTGGCATTCTGCCTGGTGGCCACCTTTGTGAAGGTAACTCGCCTGCTGGGATTAGATCTCTAGGTGCCTGTTTTGCAGGTTGTGGCATAACCCCTAGACTATAGGAACTGGTTTTCATTTACCTGTGGCTCAATGTATGTGTGTTTTATTAGCAGGTGAAGGATCAGTGGTTCAGATCTTGGCAGGGACTTAAATGTTGTTTCCATTTTTTTGGAAAATGGAAACACTCTTGGGTGGCAATTCATGGTGGTGTGGAGTTGGAATAGTAAATTATATGAAAAGCACATTTAGTTACAGTAAGGGCCATAATTTTGTAATGGACCTTGCAGCATACTGAGGGCCACATGCACCAGCCAGGCCTGCACAGTGCTTGCAGCACACACATGACAGTGCCATGGCAGAAGGGGGCTTATGTAACACCAGCGCTGAAGCATTCCATAATGTGGGGTTCTCAAGGCTTCCACATGGCTGCAGGTCCCAGACAAGGTTAGACCTACCAGAGCTGGGCTAATAGCCCATGCACCACTCTGACAGACTGTGCTAGTGGGTGGGGATCCCATGCCTACCTGCTGCACTCAGCTATCCTTGCCCACATGTACCCATGATCTCCTGTTCTAGAGTGTGTGGGACATCCTGGTACCTATGGGATGTATGGGTGTAGTGATACAGGGCTGCTTATGCTGGGACACGGAGTGCTAGTGTGCCAAAGTTTACAGGATCATTGTGGCCTGCAGGACAGTCCATTATGTCATAGGGTCCTGCATGTGCACAGCCACCGGACAGCGAGTTTCCAGTGCCAGGGTCCTGGGCACATGGGGACAGCTCCAGCTGTCTATACTAGGTTCAGTTCCCTGCAACCTACATTTCCCACTAAAATGGCAAACTGTCATGGGACTGGAGGCTGTTATGTGGCATACTGCCATGCCCACTGTTCTCGCCATGTCTAGGAAGTGGGCACACTATTGTAGGTGGGACCTTGCATGCTCCAGGTAAGCACCCTGCAGTGGCATAACTGGTGTGGATAGCGTGTGTCACAACAAATAAACCAGCAGTACCATGTCTGGGGGTCCGATGTGGCAGAACTAGTTGGACTGGTCATTGTTTATGGGTAGCTTTGTGCCAGAGGTGGAGCTTGGGGCTGGGTGGACACATGCTACGAGGCATGGACTGGTGTGTTGGAGACAAGGACCATGGAAGTAATGTCCCATAAAATTATGGAGACATGGTACAAAATGTTCATTCTATTATTTTGTGGTCTGTGCCATTCACCGAATGCTTTTGTCACTGTTTATTGGGTATCGACCTGTACTCCTTTGCCATCTGCAGTAATGCACACTGCTCCACTGCATTATGGCAGTCTATGTCTGCTGCCAGGGTATCCTACCTGCACTTCTATCATGCAGCAGATGTGCTGTGAGATAGGCATTCACTGCTCCTTGTGGTAGCCTTCCCCAAACCCCTCCCATGCGCCATTCCTTTGACACACAGGAGGTTGCAGCAATTGTGGGGAGTTTAGCTTCAGGACCCCTTCTGTACCAAAATCTGGTGCAGGGTCCTTGGCACATTGGGAACCAATGCAAGCTGTCATTTGCTGCAGCTTGTGTCAGTCTCCCACCCCTTTGAAAACTAAGCCCCAGCTTTCTAGACAGAGATGCGTGCTATGGGAATGAATTTCTTGTATTAAGTGCAGGTCCCCTCTCTATACACAGTTGCAGGGAGTTTGGGAATGAACTCTCTGCCAACTGAAAGCAATGCTTCTCACCAAGTGGTATTCAAACACCCACCCAGGAGTTGGAGGGCCAGCTAGGGGGGAGGGAAGGATCTAGCATCCTGGGGACTGCTCTTCTTCTCTGGAGGGAGGGTGGGGAGGAATGTCCAGCATTTGAAGGACCCCTGACGGAGGCCGGGGGCACTGCTGCGACTGGCAGCAGTATGTCAGGGGGGCGGGGTGGATGCTGGATGTCATTGCACATTCCTGCCCCTGGGGCAGCAAAAATCAGAAAAAATGCCAGCTCTCAAGCATGAGGGCCCATTCCACTCTGCCATCCACTGTCTACTATGCCCACTGGGGGGGGGTCCTGCTCTCATGATCCCAACCTGGGGGGGGGTGATCCAGGACTTGCTCACGATGTCCATTTGGAGTGGGAAGCCCCCTCAGTGGCCCCACCCAGGGGGTAAGCCTGGGCATGGGGGCAGTGGGCGGATGGGGTCTGATGATCAAAGAGAGGGTCAGACCAAAAAATAATAAATAAAAAAAAAAAACCTACACAAGCCTCAAAGCATCAGCCAGAAAAAAAATAAGTTGACTGCAACATAGAACTAATAGTTCCATGTTCTGAAACCCTCTTTCAAGCCCTGCTGAAACCCTATCACTGAGCTCAGCAATCATATCCAACAACTTCTCTCATAGCACAGAAATTGTAATGAGAAAGAAAATAGTATGCCCCACCGGATAGCACACCTGGGCCCTTAATACTGTCCTAGTGCTCAGCCACTGTGCTATCATTCCACATGGTTGGGCACAGGATTTATAGACAAAAAGATACATGCTATCAGAAGGCTTATCCTGTATTGAGTGCGGATCCTCCCATACACAGCTGCAGTGGGGTTTAGTAATGAACTTTCTGCCAACTGGACAGAATCTCAGCAAGTTTTATTCAGACCAACACAAGTCTCAAAGCCTCAGCTAGAACTAATTAAGTTGACTGCAGTATTTAACTAACAGTTCCATGTTCTGAATCTCTATCACTGACATCAGCAGGAGCATCTAACAAGTTCTCTCATATAATATAAATTGTAGCGAGAAAGACAACAGTGTGACCCACTTGGACTCAGACCTAAGCTTTTGTAGGATTGAAACACTATACCAAGCCATAAAAACATTATCACTGGCATCATGAATGTCACCACCCTATCTGCTGGCACTTACTCCTGTTTGCAATTGACTGAACCTGTTTTTATGTAATTTTGCTGTTCTCTGCCGAAATCACCAAGTATGTACCGCACTGTATATATCTTGTGCTAATCGTCTCTAAGGCTGTTAGCTACCTACTCAAACCCTGTATAAGCTTGTCATTTCTCTGGATATCAAATTTTGTTATTGCCTGTTATCTCATTGTATATTAAGTATGCTTCTAGTTTGTAACCCTCCCGGGTAGCACCTGAAAATAGGCACTTGGCTGTCTAGTGTGCCTTACCCGGTTAACAAAAGCAAATAAAATAAAAATAAAATAATCATGCAGTTGAATCACTCAGAGTGAATGCAACCTTAAACTTGACCAAACAAAGAAAAGAACATGCATGACCACTAGAGGCACTTCCAAGCTAAAGCATGTTTGCACCTAAAAAGTGACCGTGCAATATAGAATACCAGATGGCAAAAGGTACACTTGTAACTTGCACAAATTCACAATTACTAAAAGTGACAAGTGTAATGTAATAACACAGAATATTAGACTGTACAAGGTACTGTGGGCCAGATATTCAAAAGGGTTCCGCCATGCGCAATAGGGTTGTGCCTGCACAAGTCCAAACTTGCTCCATTCTGCGATATTCAACAGGAGGCAGTTGCGCCACAGAAAACATGCTGAGCAACAGCGCAATGCAAATGAATGCATGCTGAACTGGAGGGGGAGGAACCATGCATAAACTGCACAGCCCGATATTCAGCGGGGCTGTGCAGAGTTGTGCAGGCGCAACCCCCAACCTGCGCCTGCAGGACTTTGAGCCAAAAAAGGCTTAAGTCGAGGCCACCCACAGGTGAGCTGCTGTATTGCAAGGCGCAACACAGCAGCTGCCACCTGTGGCTGGCCTAACCCAATCCCTGTGCCCTCCCCACTTGGCCAGTCGAGGGGCATGAGTGTCCTCCCCACCAGCCCAGTCGCGGGCATCAAGTAGCTCCCCTCTCCCGTTCATATCCCTGGTGGTCCAGTGGACCCGAAATGCCTGATCGCGGGCGGTATGTATAATAATCCCACCCCTCCTGTGTGCATCCCTGGTGGTCCAGTGGACGAAATGCCGATCCGGGCGGTGTGTGTGATAAGCCCCGAGGCATAGCCTGGTGGCTGGTGTCCCCACCCTACCCACCCACGGCCCACCACCCGCTCCCCGGCGGCGGTAGGCGGCAGCATCCCACCCGCCTGCCGCCCGCGCCTGCCGGCTGACTGCCCGGTAGAGCTGCACACCATTGGTGCAGAGCAGAGCCAGTAGTGCAGCCCTTTCCTTATGACAGTCCAGATTTCCGTCTGGACACAGCCGTATCTGTTATAAGCTGCATAGTAACTCTGCTCTGCAAACATCTGCAGCCCTTGGCAGTCAGTCGGCGGACAGCGGGCGGCAGGTGGGTGGGATGCTGCCCGCCGCCGCCGGCGGAGACGGGTGGTGGGGCTTGTGGGTGGGTAGGGTGGGGACACTATCACCAGGTCTATGTTCAGGGGTGGTTTTATCACACATACCACCCGCGATCGGGCATTTCGGTCCACTGGACCACCAGGGATGTGAATGGGAGGGGGTGGAATTATTATACATACCGCCCGCGATCAGGCATTTCGGTCCACTGGACCACCAGGGCTGTGAACGGGAGGGGGGTGGGAATTATGATACATACCGCCCGCTATCGGGCATTTCAGTCCACTAGACCACCAGGGATATGTACGGGAGGAGGGTGGGGAGCCACATTGATGCCCGTGATCGGGCTGGTGGGGGGGTACACTATGCCCGCGATCGGGCTGCAGGGGGCGTCGGTCCCCGATGGCTGCTGCCTGGCAGGGCGCCAGGCACAAGTTCTCGGGGATTGGCACACCTACATGCTAATGGCATGCAAATGGGGACATAATCACATGCAAATGGCCCCCCCTGCGCCTTGCATGAATTATAGCCCCATTTGCATGTCACCTTTTGAATATCGTGATTTTGCGCATGGCGCAATGGTAATTAATACACCACAAGTCGAATGCTCCTCTGTCAGCCTGCGGTGGAGCAAGTTCCACTGCGCCATGCACAGTGGCTGTGGCTGGGGGGTGATATTCAAAGGAGTTGCTCAATAGCGCAACTCCTTTGAATATCGCCCAGAACACACCCCTGCGCAACTATTTTGTGCAGCTCAAGGGCTTGCGCCTATGAATGGCACAGTTTGAATATCCAGCCCTGTATATATAATTTGCTAATGTACACTAATTTACTGTGTTAATAGCAATAAATCATGAAATCATTTAAGTGGTGGAAACATTAATGTCCAAATTTATTAATTTGCAAAATTTTACAGTTTGAATGGTAAGAAATTAAAAGTAAGGTAATAATTTAGGGGGAGCAGTAGTGGCTAGGGTAGGGTAATGCACCAGTCAAAACCGCTGTGACTTGCTGGCTGCAGGAACTGGGTAGCAAAAGATGAGCAGATAAGACTGACTTAGTGTGAAAGTGAGATCAGGAGCTGAACAATGAGAGGTACTGTGAGGGATATGGAAAGAGTGAGTGTTAAGAGAAACATTAAGGGCTATTTGGGGAGATGAGCACTATCAGGAGACACTCAGAAACAACAATTTGGGGGGAGTATTTGAGGATTTCAAAGAGCCCAGAAGTGGACCAGAGGAGCATAATCAGGACAACAAGAACCAGTAGCACATACAGTACCATGGGCATCAACATGTATAGTAATTGTGAGTTCTTAAAAAGGGGTATGCCAATGCTACCTCGATATTTCGAGAGCGACCGACACTACAGCGACAACAGCTCCAGGTCGCTCTAGTGTCAGCACGGGACCCCGCCACTGCTTTCCAGGGATATTGCACCCCCTCCCTGAAACAACTCTGAGTCAGAGTTGGTTATTTTAGTAGCGGGAGTGTGGAGGGCAGAGCCCCCCACATGGAGGGTTCGGGGGGCAAAGCCCCCCGCACAAAACAATCTTTTCTGTGACTCCCTTCATGCCAACCGCAAATGCGGTCGACATAAGGGAGACGCTGTAACATTGGTCGACAAACAATTTGTCGACCGACTGTCATGGATCCCTTAAAAAGGTTATGCAATAGCTGGCCCAGTGGCAAGAAGGGCTAAGGTGTCTTGGCACCATACCATATCCCACACTGGGAGCCCGGGTTCAGGAACAGATGCAGGTCACTTGGGGGGTCAGCTGGGAAGGAAGGATTGAGGGTCCATAGGACTGCTTTCCTTCCTTGAGGAGGGTGGATAGCATTCACTCACTGCTTGACTGATGCCTGGAGGAATCCGGGTGGTGGAGCATGTGAGTCACCTCATGGAAGACCCATGTTCCGAGCACCAGGAGCTTCTCTGTGGAGGTGGAGCTTGCATATGCACTCATTGCTTGTGTTTGACATCTGTGAACATAGTCTGAAGGAAAAACATGGTGGATATGCTCCATGAAGCCCCACCCCTCAAGCTGCAAGTCCACTCAGCCTCTCTGGGACTTAGAATATCTGAATGAGTGCTTTGGGGGGGGGCAACCCTCTATTCATGGCCCTGCTATGCAGGGGCAATCCGCTGAGGATACAGTCCCTAGTAACGGATTAGGCTGTGACAGCTATGGGTGATAGGGACAGGGCTGAGTAAGCTGCCTGGTCCTGCCAGGAGAGTTAAATACTTCTATGACAAAAAAAAGGTTATGCTGTTACAGTGATCGTTCTCTATACCAACCCCCTCTATGATGAAATGCTGGTTATTATGAATGGCAGTTCTGGCTCATACTCCAAACTGGCAATCTGCTGCACAAATGCTTTCAGGTGCTTCATGTTTGTAACTTGCTGCACCCACTGATTGCTGGCAGCTGACAGTCTAACCCATGCACACATAAAATGGTCTGCTTATTTGATGGAGACAAAAGTCTCTGTTTTAGAGAGACTCCACAATATTTTTATTCTGTACCAATACCACCAAGACTTAATGAATTTGATGCCACTATGCATCGATAAATTCAAACAACCCAGTTGCTTTCATCATATTAACCTGTTTGTCCTGCCTGTCTCCTATGCTTATAGCAAGAAAATTTGAATGACTTCTGAGATTTTTAAAACATGGTTTATTAGACACTGGTTTCCACAGTGCTCTTACTTTTGCAAACAGTGGTTGCCCCTAAATGCATTATTACTACTAGAACAAGGCCTTGCCCACCCACAACAGCATAAACTAAAATGCCAAGACAGTAAAATCAAAGCACTTCTCTGGCCAAAGAATATAATTGTAAGAATGCTGCCTATGGCTGGCAGCAAAATCACAACTTTTAGAAAGCATTACAGGGGATAAAAATATTACTGAGGAGCATTCTAAGGGACATTGTTACAGCTGATTGCTGAGGGTGGCACCAAAGTGATTGACTTTCAAAAAAATATTGAACATGGAGAATGTCATTAACCTTGCTGGTGAGCCACTGGTCAATCCTACAGAAGCTGGAGTAAATCACTGCTGAACTGTTACACTGTAGCTGTTACACTCAGTCCTGCATTGAGTGAAATGCATAGACCAAACTACAATCTAGAATCAGACTACACTGATAATAACATTGCAGTAATTGCCACTGAATTGCAGCTTTTCCAACTGAGTAATGCTGCTGATACAATCAATAGATAGCTAGCAACATATTGCAAATCCATAAGCAGCTAACTTTTTTTTTTATTTTATTTTCTCATTGGTTCATAACTGTGATTGGTTGGCCATTCTGTGCTGAAGCAGTTAGCTGTCACAATGTTAAATGTATCATTCATACCTTCCTAATGAAGTGTGGTGCAGCTGCCACCAAAGTCCGATTTTGTATTTGAGATACCTAAAAAGGGAAGATCTATTATTGCAATTGGGATGGGTCAAATATTGCAACTTGTGATTATTCTAAGAAAGGGAGACCAACCAGAATGTTAAGAAAGCTTGTTACTTCTCTTCCTTTGAATAGTAGCATTGTTAAAGGTTTAAGTTATAAATCATACTGAAGGAGAGATTGGTGGAACATCTGGTTGTCAATGGACTACAGGACCCAAGGCATCATGGTTTCACCAGGGGGAGGTCATGTCAGACCAACCTGGTTGAATTTTTTGACTGGGTGACTAGGGAGGTGGATCAGGGGAGGGCAGTGGACATGGCCTATCTGGACTTCAGCAAGGCCTTTGACACTGTGCCACATAGAAGACTATTACACAAACTGGGGAATATGGGTGTGGGCAGGTCAGTAGTGTGGTGGGTAGGTAACTGGCTGGGCGGCAGGACACAGAGGGTGGTGGTAAATGGCTGTCACTCCACAGAGGGAAGAGTGACCAGTGGGATACCACAGGGATCAGTGCTGGGACCGGTCCTATTCAACATCTTCATCAGTACTTAGAAGGCAGAATTTCACTGTTCGCTGATGACACAAAGCTCTGTAACAGAGTAGACACACCAGAGGGTGTAGACAGAATGAGAAGGGACCTGCAGAAACTTGAAGAATGGTCAGGGGTTTGGCAGTTGAAGTTCAATGCAAAGAAGTGCAAGATAATGCATATGGGGCACAAAAGCCCAGCACAATATATCAGTTGGGGGTGAGGATATAGTATTCACCAAGCAGGAAAAGGATCTTGGGGTTATCATCTCTGATGACCTCAAGGTAGGGAAACAGTGTGATAAGGCAGCAGGTAAAGCAAATAGGATGCTGGGATGCATAGGCAGGGGCATCACCAGCAGGAAAAGGGAGGTCATAATTCCACTGTACAAGACACTAGTAAGGCCCCACCTGGAGTACAGTGTACAGTTCTGGAAACCTTACCTATATAAGGACATAGACAGGGTAGAGAAGGTTCAGAGGAGGGCAACAAAGATGGTGCATGGATTGCATCACAAGTCCTATGAGGACAGGTTTAAGGAACTGAACATGTACTCCCTGGAGGAGAGGAGGGAGAGAGGGGATATGATAGAGACATACAAGTATCTTACAGGGAGGAACAGGGTGCAGGAATACACTATTTTTAAGCGAAAAAGATGTTCCAGGACTAGAGGGCATGGGATGAAGTTGGAGGGAGGACGATTCAGAGGAAAAGTGAGGAAGAATTTCTTCACAGAACGGGTGGTGGACAAGTGGAACACCCTGCCAGAGGAAGTGGTGGGGGCTAAAACGATCACGGGATTTAAGAATGCATGGGATAGACATAAAGGAATTCTGGAGGTCAGGGGTAAGGGGCAACAGACTTCTAGGAAAACATAAACTGAACTTACAAGCTCAAATGGGCAGACTGGGTGGGCCCTTATCTGCTAACACTGTCTATGTATCTATGTATCATTTAATTCAGCTATTATTTGAAATTTGGTGAATTTACATCTTCCCAGAATTATAAAATAATTTTTTTTGCATTAATTAAAATTAAATTGATGTTTGCTGTTTGCTCTGCCTGTGGGTCCAGATAGTCGAGGAAGCACAACACAATAATCCTAAGGTTTAATGGAACATCCTTACCTAGAATAAGGCCTATGCAAGTAAAGATTGTATCCCAAATTCCTTCAGTTGTAAGCAGACTGCAAATAAATGAATTTATTTTTTGATTTATTGATTTATTCAAGAGTTTCGCCGGGAAGGCATACTGAGCAATAGAGCTAATTTCCAGATGCATCCTGAGGGAAGGGGAATAGGAGTAAAACAGTAAACAATACATGAGTACAGTTGTGGACAATTGATACAATGGATAATATGCATTCTAATCAGCTAACAGGAAGCAGAACAGTAAGTACAATGTGTAAGGTACAACCAAAGATATGTGCAGTAAATTGCAACTTGTGTAGATAACAGAAGTAAAATACAACAAAGAGTATTTGATTCAGACAAACAATTAGAATGGCTGGGTATACAACCATGTGCAATCGGAAAGAGGGATTTCATAGTGCTATGTTGGGTAGGCTGATGAATCAAGGCAAGGTGAGGCCAAGCGTCACGTGAGTATAGGGGTTGATAAGTTTGGACAGGAACAGAAGTGAGTAGTATAATCATGTAGGAGGGAGGATAGTGATTTGTGTGAGGTGACATTGCATATAGTGGAGGGGAGGGCATTCCACAGCTCAAGACATTGGAAAGAAAAGACAGATTGGCCAATGGTTGTGGAACGGTGGGGGATTGTGAAGGAGCGAGGGTCAGTGTTATGAAGGGAGTAAATTCTCTGGGCTGAGGCAATAATGGAGAAGGAAAGATAAGAGGGGAGATTACCAGTCCAAAATTTAGCCATGAAGCTAGCAGTGTGGGACAGTTATCTGGACTGCAGTGTTGGGAGAGACAGGGTCTTGTAGAGGTCACACTGGTGAGTGCAAGGGGGACAGGAAAGTATGAAGTGACGAGGAGTTGAAGAGGGTTGTCCAGTCTGGCCAAAGTAGTTTTGGGGGCGGTACCATAGACTATGTCTGCATAGTCAAAGGTAGGGAGGATCATTTTCTGCACAAGTGCACAATGGACAGTTTGAGGAAAGCAATCCTAGTTTCTATATAAGACACCGAGCTTGAGGTGCAAGTTCTTTTGGATTGCTTCCACATGTGCTAAAAAGTCCAAATGGTGATCTAGCCAGACCCCAAGGTAAATGAAAGTTGTGATGTTTCCAATCTGGGTGCCATCCAGGTTGCGGAAGGCGGGAAGGGGGTTAAGTTTAGACAGCCTCTGTCTAGTGCCGAAGGACATGGAGACTGTCTTGTTGGCATTTAGGAACAGGTGGCTCAACTAGAATCAGTGCTGGACCGTGTTAAAATCATGTTGCAGTCTGGCCTCAACATCAGTGTGTGAGGTGCTAGACGTGTAAAGGACGGTGCCATCCGCATACATGTGGATTTGGGAAGTGGAGTATGCAGAAGGGAGGTCATTGAGGAAAATGGAAATAAAAAGGGACCAAGTACTGATCCCTGAGGGATGCAAGTGCTGATGGTGAGACGAGAAGAGAGGGAGGAGGCAATCTTGACTGATTGGGATCTGCCTGGCAGGTAGGACTGAAACGATGCTGTGGCTGAGGAGTTTAGCCCAGCCACAGTAAGTTTTTAGAGGAGGAGGGTGTGGGATACTGTGTCGAAGGCTTTTGATGGAATTAAAGAACTGTGACAATTTATACAACTAGGACAAATACTGCTGATGGTAAAGTAAAATGTATTTTGTCTATTCAGTGTATAGGATAGGTGATGAAATACTTTGAACTGAATTTGTTTTAATGTATTATTCTTTGCAACACTGTGTGGGATTATGATTAGTGTCAACCATTTTTGCTCCGTAAAGGTGGCACCTAGGTCTCCCTACCAAACCTCTTTTGTATTCTGAAGATTATGATAGTTAAAAATCCTCAGTGAGTCATACATTTTGTCTATAAATGTTTGTGTTGATACTAAGTCTCAGAAAAGTGATTTAAGACTTGAAGAAATGGAATTCAAAAGGTCTTCCATATTCTTTTTTTTCCCCATCAATTGTTTCTGTGCCAATAATGCCCCTCTCCTGTCCTTAACCCCCAGCCCCATCACCTACTGTACTTTATCTATGATTTATGTCACCTCTTTCCAGGACTACTGTGTGGTGGGTGGGTTTCTTGATTAGTAGTGTGGGACCTGCAAGGTCTTCCACCATCATCCTACCAGCCGGGGTGGTTATCCTCCTGTATTTCTCCCTTCCAATTTCTGCTGGGGTAGAGTCACATGAAGTGACACAATCTGTGGTGGGTACCCTTCCCACGGTGCTCACCTGTTGCATAACCTAGCCTCCACTAGGTGGTAATAATGCAGCGAGACACACTGATCCCCCTTCCCAAAAGAGGAGATCACGCCATGGAGCCCCTGATCCTCCTTCCACTGGCTGGCCCTGGAGCAACTCTGGTCCATTCCAGAACTTGGGAGCCAGTGTGGCAGGTGAAGAGGCAACCAGTGTCTCAGCCCGCCACATCACTGGGCCAGCATAGGTCTCCCATAGTCTTAAGTAAATAAGCCTTTGTTTGTTTATGAGTGCTGTGCAGAATTTTCAAATTCTAATGAAATAGAATTCTGCAGAATCTTGGAAAATTCAAATTTCACAGAATTTGTTGGATGTGGCCTGGTTGTATTACACTGTGAAATGACATTATGTCATTTTGAGGTTCTGTGTTTTTTCCAAGGAATTTGTTCTGCTATTATATATACATTTTGTTAAAGCAAGTGGGTAAATGTCATCAGAAATACTCTACACCTACAGTATTTGCTTTCTAATGGCCCTTACACACCTGCCTGTTGGTCCATTAAGATGTCTTGATGGCCTGTTGTCTGTTCTGAAGCTGTGCCGAGTTCAGCCATTTACCTTGACACTTCAGTATAAACAGCAGAACTCTGTTCCACCATTTTTCCACAAAGCAGTTTTGTATTCCGTGAATGTGTCAAATATTATGTGCATTAGGACTTTTTGTGAAAACGAATTCCATGGATAGTTAGTGACACCATGTGGTTGCTTTAGAGACAGAATCTGCACATCATTTGACACCCCAACCCTGGGCCTTGCACTCATGCAGAGCTTGGGAAGCATTCATGAGAGAAGGATCCCTGAATTTACAGCAGTTTTGTTGTACAAAGCTGACCTCATAGCTTGCCCTAAAACTTATCATTCCAACATATGGTAACTTACATGCTTGTAGTTAAAGTGCCAGAGAAATCTTGAGTATTTTATTTATTGTTTGATTTTGAGCTTTTTAGCGTGACCTAGCAGGCTGTAGTTACTGTAATGTGTTGTGGAAGGTCTGAATGGAGCATGAGTGTGTATGGCCATTCACAGTCTGGTAAAAACTATCTGCCAGCCAGAGAAAGACACAAAGCAAAGACTGTAAAAGGGCTTTAGTGCAGTTTATTTATTTTTTTGTGCAATGCTGGTAGTGGTTAATATTGTTTAGTACTTGGTAGCTGATGCATTTACTGCGGAGTTGTGAGAGTAGCGGCTTTCATTACACAGCTAGCATCAGCGTGACAAGCACAAGCTAGCAAAGGTTCTGATGATATCATTCTTTCATTCTTTGATGTTTGAAGAGTAAGAATGATATCTGTATTGTTTGGTGCCACTTAATTCTGCAAGAGAAGAATTTTTTGTTCCAGTGTTACTTGTTAGACCATATAAGAAGACAATGCAGAGGAGCAGTTCAGGCCATGGGCAGGGTCACAGGAGTGGTACGATCTGGCAATTGAAATGTATTGCTAAAAAGTGCAAGGTAATGCACCTAGGGTACGAGAACCCCAGGATGGAGTAAGCTAAGCACTATGTCTGAGGAAAGGGGCCTAGGAGTCATCACTAGTGACACTCTCAAACAATCAAGCCAATGTAATAAGGCCTTTAATAAGGCAAATAGGATGTTAGGATGCATTGGAGGGGTATTGACAGTAAAAGAAAAGAGGTAATATTACCTCTTAATAGAGCAATGGTTAGGCCACCCCCCAGAGTGATGCACCCAGTTCTGGAGTCCTTTCCTCAGGAAAGATACGGACAGGCTAGAGGTGCTGCAATGGAGGATGACCCGGATGATATAGGGTCACCAGGGCAGCTCTTACAAGGAATGGCTCAAGGCAGCAAACATGCACTCACTGGAGACCAGATGAGAGAGGGAGGTTATGATAGAGACCTTCAAATTCTTGAAAGGAATTAATAAGGTGAACTGCAAGGAGTTATTTAGCATAAACACAAATTCAAGGTCATGGGGGTATGAGTGGAAACAGACAGGAGGAAGGTTCAAGAGGGATATGAGGAGGTATTATTTTACAGACAAGGTGGTGGAACCTTGGAACAGTCTGTCTGCTGAGGTGGTAGGACCCAAAACTATAAATGGTTTTAAAGAGCAGCTGACGCCTTCAGGGGAACTTTAACAACACATAATATTTAGATACAGTTCAGCTTGTATTTCTTATTTGGTCTGAATTCCTCCTCCTCATTATTTATTACTGAAGTCATTTGCAAAAAAACAGGGTCTTTGCTCCTGAACAGTACATCAATTCCCATTGCTTTCTCCCTACATAAGGTCTTAATGCACTGCTTGTGACAACACAATTTCTCTCATGCCAACAGACTGTGATATCATAACAGGGGATTATGACTTGAAGTAGGAATTAAGCTGCAGAGGCAGATGACCTGTAAGGGAACTCTACAGGATAAAGATCATATATTCATGCAAATTTACTCAGTAATAAATAATGAAAAGAGAAATATATAGAATATATATGGAATGCAAGCTAAATTGTACCTAATTAATATGTTTTTCAAAGTTTTCCTTGAGGCGTCAGTAGCTCCTTAAGGGCACTGGGTCAGAACAGTGCCGACAATAATATCGCGGTCGAGAAACACGTGGGAAAAAAAAGCACCAATTTAGTTTTTGCAGGGAGCACTGCCCCCCGCACCCATGGACTGAAGGATTCTCACTCCAGGGGGAGCGGATCATGGGGAAAGTTAACATTTGTAGGGCCATGGAATACTGTTTCCATGGCCCCACATAAAACATTCTAAATCCCAAGTGCACAAAAAAAGTTGGAGGCCAGGATTAGAACCATGGTCTCCAATGCTGCTGGCTGCTTGATGTCCCAGCCCTCCATGCCATGGGAGCAGCTCAGCCAGCCTCCTGGACCCTGGTGCCCTTGTGTGCCTTAAGCACCATGGACAGCGACCAGTGGAGCACTTACTGAAAGCGCTGTAAATCCCCTCTCACTGTCCATGTTAGCACTGCAGAGACTAGTGTTCTCTTGACTGGCACTATTCCTGTAGTGCTAATCGAACTGGGTACCTCTTTGAGCACAGCTGGGACAGAGTAAGGGCTATAATGGCTACTCATGGCAGTAGCAACAAGGAGGAGAATGGGGGAAGGATAGTGACAACTAGTACCCTAGATGACAATTAGGTCATGGATAGATAAGGAATCATAGGATGACTGGATGAACCATCTGTCTTTTTCTGCCAAGATTGCTTGTTTTTATGGTTCAAATATGCTGTCAAAAAGAGCTGCAAAAGGGAAGGAAGAGGTGCACCAATTTCATGTCATCTATCTATTGCTTCAGATGTTCCCATAACCACCAGTCATACCAGTGGTGCTATGAGAAGCTAGAACAGGGGTGATTGGTGGAACAAATAGCTGTGTTGAGATTTCCCATGTTAAAAGATCAGTTGCTGATGCAACAGTAATGCTAACAGTGGAATCCCAGGGTGAATCAGTTGAGACAGAGTCACAGGATACATTGGAGCAAATCTAAGCAGCAGATGTTAGTGAAGGAGGAAGATGCACAGAAGGAGAACGTACAGGTGGAGGAATCTCAGCAGGAGAAGGAGGAATATTCTCAGGCAGAGGTACTGGAGCTGGAAGACTCACATGAAAAGTTTGTGTTGGGGTGTGTGTGTACACAGTGATAGTTAGCATCATGCAGTGCCATATAATAAAGCAGAAGAGGTAGCGATGAACATGGAGTCAGCAGTGATGTTGTCAGTCCAGCGATCAATGTAGATTGAGAGCCAGAATGCCATGCAAGTAGTCCAAAAGGCAAAAGGTCACATATTCCACCCAGATCAAGAGTAAATGAGCAGGAGGAAGAAAATGATGATGAGGGGGGAGGGTGCTAGCCCAACACATTAAACTGGATCTAAAAGTAAGGTAAAAGGGACAGTACACAAAAGGCAAGGGAAAGATATAGTGACAAGGGAGGAAAAGGAGGAAGAAATGCGTGAGCTCCCCCCCCCCAACATGGACAGGCAAGAGCTCAGCAGTACCCACCACCCAAAATGTGTTCAGTTTGGGATTTCAATGTCACCAACAAAAGTGATGAGAGTGTTTTAATATGCCAAATTTGCAAGGTTTGAATGAATTGAGTCCCACTTGGGACAAGGTCCAGAACCAATGGACAGCATGGCCACAATAAAATATTATTGAAAGGGCTCTACCAAGCCGGTTTGACATCCTTTATGTTGACCGGCATCTCACCGACAGGAATTATGTCGACCGCAAGTTGCGGTCTACATGATTCCTGTGTGTCTCTGATCCTGATCCCCCCACCCCCATCTTTAGGATTCACAACTCCAGTCGGAGTTGATTCAGGGCAGAGGTGCAGGACCTAGAGACAGCATGCCCCTGTCTTGGGCACACCAAAACAGCGACCTGTCGGCAAAGTGTTGGTGTCACCCTAACGGTGGCATACAATTGAAAGACTCTGGGAGAATAGTCTGTGCTGTAATTTGTACAACTTGTACTATTCTATAACCAACACATGGCCATTTCTGGGGTGTAGTGGAACCAGACATCTACAAAATATTGATTTTTAACTTTTAAAGTTAACACATCACCTAACTCATACTCTCTCTTCCTTTGTTCAAATCTCACACTCTGAAATGTAAAACTGAAATGCGGTTATATGTTGATACCATGGGATTGGAACCCACTGAATAACGTGTGTTCCACGGTCTATATATATTACCCTTTTAAAACTATGGTAACAAGTACGGGGAGAGAGAGGCACCAGGGTGCCCCAGTGCACATGCAGAACCAAGTGGAATGCAATGGGGATACACAGAGAAACAAAAATGTAACTGCCCCCAGATCCATGATCCACTGCACACTACAGCAGAGACAATGAACTCAGTGGAGCACTAAGCATCAGAACCACCCCTGTTGAGGTCCTAAGCTGGGTCCACTGCCCCCACTGTGACATGCAGAACATCATGGATTTCGGAGCCACAACACCACCCCTGCTGCTCTGCAATCTGCTCTACTTATTAGTCTTCACCTCAATAAAAATTGCATCACTGCTAGGAGGGAATGGTTCTGTCTTCAATACAACCAAAATTGGGGCTTAGTTCAATCTTTAATTATATCATATGGTTTTAATGTTTTAGGTGAACGTCATAAAAGGAAAACACTGGTCTCTAGCTCTCGTGTACCATGTCATCAACAACAAATGCTCCTTTTGGTACTGATTCAACTCCTGAAATTGCTGTAAAGATTATCGGGAGCAAATATGTCCAGTATATTGTGAGAAAACCTAAAAGGTAAGATTGACTGAGAAAGGAGAATACTGTTTTACTGCTCATATTTTGGAAATTATCTCTTTATGCATTCTACTCCATTATTCCCTTGATTGTCTCTTCAGCCTAAGGTCACCTGGTACAGCCTTGCAGAGGCAGATATTTGAACTGACTTTGCTAAGTTTCTTGTTGGTGGGGTGCAAGCAGGGTCTCCCAAGTAGCAAATTGATGTACTTACAGTAATACTAGGTTGCTAAGCTGGCCTTTGTCTTATCAATGGTAATATTTAGGCAGTAACCCCTGATGCGCCTTCAAAAGTAGTAATGTCCTCTGTTGAAAGTGTGGGGGGTCGCATAGCAAATCTTAAAGGCAATTATGTGGTGGCATACATGACAGCAACGAAGATTAGTGCTATTATTTTTTATATGTTTATTTGGAAATTGGTTACTTGGAAAGGCAACATGAGCTGAAAGTATAATCAGGTGCAACCAGATGGTATGGGTTGTTGTCAACCAATGAGGTGATACTATAGAAAGGTATCATCATTCATTCATATCTGCCGGACTGAAAACAACCACAAGCTGCTGCACCGTAGGACTGTGAACCGAGTCACCTGAATCAGATATATGCAATTATTTGGGTGTTATGGGGGGGGGAGCAGGGAAGTGGGGGCTAGTGAGACTGTTGTGCAGGGGTCCTTTTTTGAACTGAAGGGCTGCGCCTTGTGCCAGGGTGGGGAGGTTCTGGAAGTTCCTGATATTGTGTGAATGGGGATGTGTTCCTGTTTTATTATAAGGATACACAATATTTAATTATTATAAAGTATGTGAACACAGGGGGCATGGGGGGACAGTAGTGAAGCTGGGGGGTTAGAAAATGGTTTGGGCATGGGGGTTCCTAACAACATCAGAGTTGAGGGGGCTTGCACAGGGTGGGAAGAGTTTTTATTTACTGGTACATGCTAGAGATTTCAGATCTGACTGGATGTCCATATCTGTATTCAATTTGGGATCCTACTACTAATGATATAGGATTTTTTGCTGCTTTATCCAAAAATCCTAAATTTGGGCTGAAATCCTAGAAATCAATTTATCAATACAGATATCTGAGCAACCTTATTGAATTTCCTTTCATTTTAAAAAAGAAATAAAAAGCATGGGGCCACAGTATGCTTTGAAAATGGCCAGCAAGCCATTCGAAAAGCAGCAGACCCTACCCATGTGGCCCCGAGCATGTGCATTTTCTCATAAGGTTAAAAACTATGTCCACCTGTGAAAGTGTCAAAGATGCATGTTTTGCATAACTCAGTTTCGAAATCCAACTAGGAAACTTTCACAAATTTATTTTTATCTATAACTTTTCTATTTTTTGAACTTTTTGATTTCTAAGCTTCGAAAAATGCCCGAATTATAACCCTAACTCATGGCCACAAAAATGGCAGTTTTCAGATCCCTCCCATTTCAGTATCACCAAGATTAACTGTCACTTTCACAGGTGCACTTTATTAAATTTTGGTGACTGGGTAGGCCCACTGAGCCCCAAAGGTCCCTTTTTCAGGGGCAACCTGGGATAACAATACAAGTTATAAGAATGAACAAGGACATAAGAAACATTTGAGGCATTGTGAGTTACATCATGAGGTGGTTACAGTAAAGAAAAATAGTGGATACAGGCATGGTTACAGGCATGGTAAAAGAAAAGCAGTGGCTACAGGCATGGCTTACAGGCACGGTAAAAGAAAAGCAGTGGTTGCAGGCATGGGTACAGGCATGGTTATCATCATGACATGTAAGCAATTGGTAGTACTTTGCACTTTCTCAGATGGTTAAAAAAAGTTCACTTCTGAAAGTATTGCACATGCATGTTTCACATAACTTGCTTCCATGTCCATCTGTGAAATATTTGCAAATCTGTTTTCAGTTGTAATTTTTTTTAAGCTTTTTAATTTCAAGTTTTTAACAATAAGCTGATTATAACACGCCCACAGTACCCCCATATTAATAAGATTTTAAATCTCTCATGTTTTACTAGCACTAACTTTACCTGACACCTTTAGAGATGCTCTTTCATAAATTAACTTAGAAAAAAGTGTGCCTGTGAAAGCACCAATTGCACAGTGAAAGTGGCAGAGTTGAGAAGTTATCATGGTAAAAATGAATACCTTTATATTGTTGGGGCTCATCTCTAGCAAACAAAATGTTTTATCAGGTTTTTTTTTTTCCCAAAAAAATTGCCTCATCAGGATATTCTGGGCTGCATATTACACTTTAGAAGGCTTTGTGAAAATGTGTCAAGAAGATGCTGAGATACAGTTTAAGCAGCTGAAAATCACAATGTAACATTAGTTGCTTCACAAACCTAACAATAATGTGAAATAAAAAATGTCACCATTTCAGATCATGCTCCCTTTATCTTCCGCACTGAAATCATCCCGATTTCAAGAAATTCTACTTGGTGCTTAAATGTAAGCCTACTTAATGAAAAGGCTTATTTCGATGTGCTTACGCAACTTGGAATGATGGATGCTTGTGCAACTTATATACATTGTGGCTGTTCACCTCTCTATCCATGGGATATACCACCCTGTAGGGGTACGACAGTGAGGAACCCTAGAGGGGGTTCCACCCCCATAGGTACTGTGGGAATTATTCCCTTGGCTAAAGGTAGCTTAGGAAGAAGCCCATGAGAAAGAGAGACAAGCCACTGGAGGAGGAGTGGAGGATGGTGGGGCAATGAAAGAATGCTCCTGGAGTAGCCAGGAGTAGCGGCCTTTTAAGGCCTGATTAGGGAGTGGTTTGTTGTTGATTTTTTGTTTCCAAAATCATTTTCTTTAACAGTCTTGGGCATCCTTCTGAGACCACCCAGAGACAAATGTTTAAGAGTCTTAGTCTGCATTTTGATCATTGCCGTGGCTAAGGGTAATACTCTTTGCTGGCTGGCTGATGTTTCTCCGTAGGTATGTACTTTTCTAACAGAATATCAAGGGCTTCCAAGACATGGAGAGGCTCACCCTGGCAATACAACTGACACAGGAAGCATTTATTGATTTTTTTGCCTACCATGGTACAACTATATTATGAACATATCCCATCTTGTCCCAAAAATTTTTTTCAGTACTTGCTGACCTACCCCTGACTATTTTTAAGACAGTTTATTCTCAAATTAATTTTTTGTGAACACCTCTTGCACTGTATTGTTTCTATTGACTGCAGTCTGCAATCATCCTTTTAATTTAGTTTAATATAAAAAAAATAAACATCTCCTGTACAATGAAGCTGCTATTTGCTGTTGGTTATCTATTATCCTTTGTTTTATTTATGTTTTTTGAAAGCAGGGCACTGTTGCCCTGGATCACATTTTTTGGAAGAAAGGGAGGTTATGTCAGATCTGGCTGCATTCAGCAGTGCTTTACTGCATGTACTATTACTCTTTGTCTTTGTTATGCTCTTAATAAAGCTGAGTTATTAAAAAACTAATAGTGGTGCTACCATACCACTAAAATGCATTTCTCATTTTTGATAGTCACTGTTTCCTAATAGCTGCCCTTTTTTTTCTCGACTCAGTATGGTATACACTACATCCATAGGGGGTAAATTCAGTAATACTGTGATGGCTTGTTATCATATTGCTAGCCATCTATGGCTGATTTATTTACTATGGGATAAGTTTGCATTTGTCTCATACTGTACTAGTTTATGATAGCATTTATCAAAAATATTGACATCCAATTTTAACCCTTATTTATACTGTAGTTCAGATTCTGGTTCAGGTCACTCCATGCTGATCTGAACTGCCATCTTATACCCTCATTATGGTCTATTTCTTCATTATTTCTTATGTTTGACGAGTAACAACACTGTGGTCTAAAATAAAAAAAACAGGATGGCTGTACCTATACTAAATTAATCTTTTGTGCTCTTAGTTTCATTTCACTGCTTTGAAACAAATGAGTTTAGTGGGCTGATGCCTTCTTACCTTGTCAGACATTCTTCTGTGTTTTGATGGACCGACCAACTCCTATACTAAGGTAGAAGTGGCTTTCTCCCTGTCTTGTTCACCATTTGAAGGAACAAACAGCTTTGAGAAGAGGTGCACAAAGGTCAGGCTTACTGGAACTCATGGGCAGCCACTAAACAGTGTTTAAGCCCTGCATCAGGACATTTTCCAACAACAGAGGAGAGGCAAAGGGTGCCTGCCAGGTAGCTGCCTGGTGAGACTGTGGCTTTAAATCATGAGCTTATTTGTCCCCTGCCTGCCCTGTGAGTGAGCAGCAGAAGATTTGGTTTCATCAGGCAAACATCTAGATAGAAGCTGAGAGGCATTCCAGTTTGATAATGAATGTCCAGTTGTTTGGATGAACCATGCATGCTCTCAGCTCACTGAAGAGAGTTGCTGCTCCTTTACTCATTCAGGGGACTCTGAAAAACCCTAATGCAGCTGCAGTTTGCATTAATCTGGTCCAACTCCCTTACTGGCTTACTGCAAAAGGGGTAGGCTGTGACAAATATCCCAGGATCCTGTGTGGTGGCTGTTTAAGGGGCTGTCCATCTGTCTGTAATTCCCACAATTCCACAATAGGCCTCAATATTAACATTATTGTGCCTTAGGCACTTAGTGACTGCTGGGCACCCCTTGAACCATGTTGCAATTCACTGTGGATCAAACATGGCAGAGCCCTGTCCTTTTCCAGGGACATGCTTGGTCCAAAGAGGCAGCTGTCCATGTCACATACCTTCTGTGCCTAGAGTTGTGAGTTTCATATGTGGTCCCTCAGGTCACAAACCCAGTCTCGGTTCAACAGCACATGGCCTAACCCCATGATCAGCTGTGCTCCAGCAAGAATAAAGACCCACTTGAAGGTCAAAAGGCTGCCACTTTTGGGACTGTGACAGTATTTATTGGGATTGCCTCTGGGTATCAAGTAGCATAGTCACATACTACCAAAAGGAATCAATCACCCTTTTTACTTATGTCTAAAGGCCCAATCACATTCATTGCAATTATCTCAAAAGGCACATCTGTTAAGGGTAGGGGCACCAGGGGCACCTTGTCTTTTTAGGGCTGTGGGTGGAGCCTACAGGCCTTTTGGAATCAGATTGTAGCTCTAAAATGGCTGATCGTGGAACTATCTTTTTGGACATTTGGAAGTATTCCTCCACAGCTGCAAAACAGTGCACTGCCCCTCTGATTTTGCTATTTGCTGCTCTATGTTAAAGACATCTGAAGGGAAGGGGATGCTACTGTATTGTCCCTCTGAACTTCTCAGGATATTAACAAAAAAAACTTATAGAACCTTATAGAACAAGAAAACCTTTTTAAACTGCTGTATTTATCATCTGTCCAGCTCAGTCTAATAGATTTATTCAGCAACCTAGGGGTTAACTCATTATCTGTTGCACTGAAACAGTCAGAGTAACCAAAGTGTCAGATTACACACAGTGCAGCTGCAGCTAGCTGTTAGCTATCTCATTCCTATGGGCATGACGGGTTGCATGCTCACACACTCACACACACACATGCACACACACACACAGCAGCAGCAGCATGTATTCTGACTAAATAAATTCAAGAGGACTGAATTAGTGGCATTCCAGTTTTTGCTGATTGTGATTGAACAGCACTATACTGCACCAACAAGAAAATAACATTGGTCATTTGGTAGCTTTTCACAGCCCTATCGTCTCTGGTTTGAACTTGTTTAGTCACTGGGGCTACTTTCTGACATTCTGCACAAGAATGTCAATGGGTAATAACATCCTCATGAATCCTAGGCCAGTAAAATCTGTACAATAATCTGGCATGGGTGTGATCCCTCCCAGAATGACCAGCCATAGAACCATCATGGGCTATCTGTAATGACTCTGTGCTGTACTTCTTCGGCATGACCAGTTGTTCTATCTGTTCCTGCCTCTGACAATTGACCCAAACTCTGTACAGTACCCCATTACATTTTGTAAACATTGATTCACTTTGTTTTTGTTTCACCCCTAGCTGCTTAAATTAATCATGGAGATAAACATTGTTAATTTGCTTTGAAGAAAACTCACAATCAGTTATCAGTTTAGTTTCAGCATTTTCATATATCGATACCTTATGTCCATCAGTCTTTTGCTACCATTGTTTTTTCGGTGTCTTTTTTCTTTCTAGACTTCTGGATCTTGGAGTTGGGCTCAAACAAGTCAAAGTCAAAGTCACCAAAAGGAAAAGAGTCCACAACATTTAAGATTTTATTTTCCTGTGCTCTTGATATCACAGCTGCAGAAACAGCAGGCTTTACTCCTTCTGTGATTAACTTAGCAAACCCTGCAAAGTCATTTCCAATAATCACATGTACCGGTAGCTTTCGTACTATGCCCACTTTCATTTGGTGAGACACCCTATTAATGCTCAGAGTCACTTGGGTGATGGGATAATATCAAGTGTACCAATGGATGCAAATGACCCCAGCACCTGATCCTTTTGTAGTCTTCTCCCAAAACTTCAGCATGCAACAGGATCTGTCTGCTACATAAATCTATAAGTCCCCTCATAGTCTTATCTCCTACCTTGACATTTGTTAAATACTTGCACCATTTTGCTAAGATCAAATTTGCTCCATTGTTACCCCCCTCATTTTTATGGCAGTTTTGTGCCATAGGGCCTAACTTATTACAGTTATAGCAAATAAAGTCTTTGGGTGTAGATTTGTTACCCCCATCAGAGGTCTTATTTGATCTGAAGTTAAATCAGAAAATAAGAGGGTCTTACAATTCCTTGGCTGTTTCTTTGTTGCTGTGGTGTCTGTCTGGCTATCTTATAGTCCTCAGCCAAAGATACAGTATTTTCCCCATTTTCTGGTTGGTTTTCTTTTACCCAAAGCTGTACATTTGTAGGAAGGATGCTGATGAATTGCTCCGTTGCAAATAAGTTGATAATTACTGGGACTGATATGTCTTCTGGTTGGAGTCATTTAATGAAAAGTTCTCTGAGTTGGGTGAAGGCTTCTTGAGGATTGTCGACTGAGTGGTACTTCAGGGCCTGGAATCTCTGCCTGTAGATCTGGCTTAAGATGTCATATCTTTTAATGGTTTCTCTTTTCACAAGGTCATAGTTTTCTGACTGTATAGTGTCCATATTGCTGTAGACAAGATGGACTTTACCTGTCAGATAAGGTACCAGCCTAATTGCCCATTGCTGTTTTGTTCATGGCAAGCTCTAGTGACCCTTTCAGAAGTTGTCAGGTATGCTTCAATATCATCCGAGGGACTCAACTTCGGAAATGTAATGTCTTTTAAGTTGTTTGTGTTTTGTTGATCTGCTGGACTTGTACCAGATCCACCAACTTTGATAGCATGCAAGGCATCCAGCCATTTCTGCTCCTGTTGCTGCATCTCTTTTTTTCTCTGTTTCTTAGTCTCTCTTTGTTGTTTAGATCACTATTTGAAGAAGGCAGACAGACTTTTAAGTTTTGTCCCTGCCAGTCCTTCTTTCATCACTGGTGCCAGCTGTAAAGTCTCAGTTTGGACCTTTGTTTCTGCTTCTAGTGTGGCTGCCATTCTTCTGGTAATCACTCCTGGGCTTGCTGTTGCAGAATCCATACCTTTCTTCTATGCATCCCTGCTACCAGGTGTAGTACCCATGCGCAAAACTCCTGGCTTAGAGTATGCATGGCATAAATCCAACTTTGTCTGACTCCAGTTGTGGTAGAGGCATAAGTCAGGAAGATATAACATTCACAAGTAGTGTTTTATTATCAACAACAATAAAATAAAAAAAAATAATTGTACAGGATAGCTCTTTATACAGGCAGTTCAAACTAAAATCATTCATGGATCTCTCTCTTTAAAATCTCCATTTCTTTCTCACTAAACAAAAATTTTGCTCCCTTTTTAATAAGATGTCTTTTTCCGGCAGTTTAAATTCTTCATCCTGTTGGTATAAATCAATCTCCATTTCTCACAAATTGTCTGAGTACTTTGTCAATGTCTTTCCTGAGGCCAGCCTATAGGTGCAACAAAATAGAACATTCTGTCCCAGGGCTAGTCACTTGTTGACAATTTTGTAAACAAGCTTATGTTCCATACTAATATCTTTTCTAATAAACCCAAACAGCTTTCTGCTAGTGCTGTGTGGAATAAGGAATTCTGCCAGCAGAATTAGTATGGAATGGTGATTCCACTGGTGGAATTTCACTGGTTCTTCAGTGGAATTCCACATGCTGTGATACGTGGAATAATATTCCATGGAGATAGCTATTTTACTGTGGAAAATCATTCCACAACAATTTCCGTGGAAAATGTTGAGATACGCAGAATAATATTCTGTGGAACAGCAATTTTACAGTGGAAAATCATTCTGCAACTATTTTCTACTGCAGAATTTCAACATTGTATTTGTGACAAAATTTGGCGGAATTTTTAAAATTCAGTGGAATTTCATTCTGCCAGAATTTGAAAATTCTGCACAGCACTACTTGCTGTAATCATTTCAACAATATAATTATATACATTTGCAAATCAAGTGACCCCAGTTTCACGTAAAGATTCATATGTATTTTTTAACCACAGAGATGCAAGGGGATAAATAAAGCATAGAAATAGGTAGAAAGAGCAAGTGAAGAAAGGGAGATAACAGGGGTAATTGTGGAACCAATGGAGTGGCCATTTTCTAGATGCCACATTAAAATGTGATAGCGCAATCATACAGACAAGCGACAGACAAGTGGTAGAAATAGGTGAGGGCAAATATTTCCTTACTTTTAACTTTCTCTGCATAACAAATGGGATGGATTTTATCCAATCCTATTACAGACACAGACTGAGGGATGGTCACAGAGGAAAACCAAAACAGAATGGACCCAGGATGGAGGCTTGTGGAATTCTAGCTGAAGGAGAGAGGCATCACCAACCTGAACCAACTGGTGCCAGTAAGTAATGTGGGAGAAAAAACACCCATCTGGCAGGTATGGCAGTGACACCCTACAAATCTTGTCTAGGAGGGATGGGGTGGACCATAGTATCAAAGGCCTTAGCTGAGTTGATGTATACAGCAGTAGTAATCTGGCCATGGTCCTTCTCTTTAAGAATGGAGTCCCTGACCTGGAGCAGGAAGAGATGGTAGAGTAAAATGTACAGAAGCCAGACTGGAAGGGGGGTGAAGAAAGAGAAAGATTTAAGGAAAGAAGAAAGCTAAGAGAGAACAAGCTTCTCCTGCACTTTAGTCAGTATAGGAAGGAATGAGATGGTATTTCCCTGGAAAAGATGAGTTGTCCCTTTTTGTAGGTGAAGGACTTCAGCCTGCTTCCAGGCCTGGGGGAACAGTACCAAGTTGAAATGAGAGGTTAAGAAGGGTAGCAAGTAGGATGACAATAATGAGGGCATTGAGGTGCAGGAGTTTAGTGTCCAGCCTGTGCCCAATAGAGGAGTCTAGGGAAAACAGTTAAGGTGGCAGTAAGATAAATGCTGGAAAATTAAAAGAAGTGGAAGGTGGAGTAGGGGAGGAGAGAGAGGTCAAGATGTAATAGGGGAAGGGGTAAGGTGTTGAGGTGAGAGGGAGGAAGGGAAGAAGGGTGAGAGAACAGGAAGTGAAGAAATCATTAAAACCAGTACCTACTTGGGTTTCTCAGAATTCTCTGAACAGAATTGGATTCACAAGATTCTGATCAATTTTCAGATTTAGGATTTTTGGATTTGCAGCCTGAAAATCCAAAATCCTAAACTGAACCCTAAAACCTATTTTATGTAGCATTTAGGATTTAGGATTTCAAATCAGTATCCTATATCTGATTTTTAGGTCCTTTTATAACCAGAAACCGAATCCTTGAAACAGAATCAGATTAGGATTCAGAAATTCCTAAAATTCTAAATCCTAAAATCAGATCTTAATTGGTGGATTCTGAACATCCCTAATAGCTACCTAGTGGGTTAGAGATGGAAGCATCTTCCAATATGAGGATGGGATAGATATATGTATGGGAGGGGGGGTTCCAAGAGGGAGTGAAACCTTCCAGAACTTCTCAAGGGAGTTTTGGTTGTTCCTAGATATTGGTGGAAAAGTAATTTCTTGGCCATTTTGCTGCTGTAACACCAGCTTGGCCATATTGGTGGTCCAAGCCCTAGTACAATAATCATTATTAAGGGGCTTATCAGGTGATCAGCTTGTTTTACTGTACCAAAAAGTAGGAGAGCTTTCATTCAGTAGAAGGCGGCTGGCTATGGAGGAGGGTGGGTTGTGTCATATGTCTTCTTTGTTGTGGTCTTTAAAGAGGAAAATTGTGTGCTAGAGCAGGAGAGTTGGATGGAGAATACTGCCAGGATGGGGGTAACATTTTTATTTTACAAAAAAGGAGTGCTAAAGATGGTGGCTAGGCATGGAGGTGGGCAGGTTGTGCTGGTCACCTGTCATGAGAATTTTTTGGAAATTACAAAAATATGAAATTGTGGGTTCTGGGGAGTGGGTGGGATTGGGATTCTAGGAGAGGGTGGGGGATGGAGGTTGTGTATTTTAAAAGACTGGCTGAGGAGGTGGGTGGTGGATGATTCTTTTTCTGTCTTTTTAACAGTATTTCCCAAAATAGGAGTAGGCACAATCTTGATTTGAATCCAAATAATGAATAGTACATTTTTCATGGTATTTGGGAAATACTATGCATTACTTGCACACCCATAACTGTTACCAATCCTATTGTCCTGTGGTGCTTCCCAAGATTCTGGTACTTCAGCTAAAGAAAACAAAACTCAGCCTAGGTTTAAAATGTCAGATCTGTTTGCAACTGCAAAGAACCTTCTCCCAGAAAAAAATGCAGTATAACTCCATTGCAAGGGAGGTATAGACCCCTCTCCCTGGATAGGTCTACACGGCATGGACTGTTCTCAAAAGTTCTCTGAAATGTTTCTCATTGGAGATGTATGCCTTAATATACGCTGCATGGGACTACAGTTTTGACATCATTTGTATGATAATGACCTGCTTGGATCAATCTGAGGCAAAATACCACCAGCTCAAAGACGCTATATTATGAACTCCTTTTGTGACCATCCCTCTCACCAAACCAATGGTGTAGACTGTGATTATTCTCTTTCATAAGAACAGTGTGAGCAACACAGACATTTTGTTTTGTCTCAAACAGTGCTGTGAAGTGCTGGATAACCCTACCCCTATTATAGATACAGGACTAATATGGACAGGTGGATGGAAAGTTAAGATAAATCTGAAAATGCATAATGCAGGGATGATACATTTGCTAGGAAGTTTTTTTTCTAGGACATTATTGCAGCCTTCCTTTCAGTCCAAGCCAACCTAAGTCATGCAACAAAAGTGGCTTTTGGCTCCATCAAAGTAATGCCTATGATAGTTCCCGGTCTGGTACAGCCATATGAACCAAATGTGCCCCAACTCTTTTTGATGCATCCTTTGTGAGGAGCAGGGGCACTCACATACTCAGTGCCTCTGGGCCTTGCATAATACAGTTGATGACCTACCTCAGGAGCAATTGATGACTAATGCCAAGCAACAAGTAGCAGCTCAAGCCTCTAAACAAAGGCTGGCTGTATTATCTGCTATAGACCCTTTGGTTGTACAGCCCCATGAAGCTGCAGAAGTATCAGAAGTTCACACACACACACACACACACACACACACACACACACACACACTCAAGCCAGATCAGGTTTCCGATCATGTACAAAACCTTATTCTGGCAAGGCCCCTGAGGCAGTTTCCCCCATCTCTGGGAATGTCAGACTCTAACTCAGGCCGATTTGGCCCTTCAGCAGGATGCTGATGTGGTGGTGGGAGACCCACAAACAGCTAGCCTGAAATGCCTCCTCAGACAAGAGGAAGTTCATTGAGGCAACAAGGAAGAAAAAACACAGGGAGGCAACCAAAGGCCAAAATTACTAAAACTAAGCTTGCCTTAACCCTGGTCAAGCACTGGGGTGACACCATGGGTGAAGATGAGGACTCCAAAGCCTTGTTCATCTCCTTGTCTTTTAAGGACCTCTCTTCTGACCCGAAGGACTCTCTGTCAGAGGCTTCACTGACTAAAACAGTGAAGTGGAGAACATACTCACAAGATAAACAATATTTTCTTGGCTTTTTTGTACTAACACCCCTCCTTTTGGCTCTTAATAACTGTTAATGTGAACAGCATTAACAGTTATAAGAAACAACCAGCCCAGTAGCATGGATGGCTAAGGTGTTGAACACCTTAGCTTCTGCCATGCCGAACAACCAGTGTTCAGGATCGAGCATGGGTTTTTGTGGGTTAGCAGAGTGGGAGAGAATTGAACATCCCTAGGCCTCCTCTTCTCTCCCAGGGAGGGGTGGTCAGTTGGCTTGTCCTTTGACTGCCAGTGGGAGGAGGATCAGTGGTAGTGCAGGCAACAAGTGTCTCGACAGGTGGGGTCAGGGATCTGCAGGGCATATGCACCACCATGGGCACATCCTGGTATGATGCTATGGTTGAGGTCATGAAGAAAACAGAAAAGGGTCTCAGAGGCCAGGATGAAGCCCTACATACTTTTGCAGACCTGCACCACCACCATCTGGCCACCTGGAGCTATCTGGATTGTGTACTAGCAGAGAGACGATCCTCTGGCCCTGCCACAGTGGGGAATCCATGGGAGACTTGCTCCAAGGTAGGTCTGGGGGAGGTGAGTGTTGACTGAGGGGAGAGGGAGACAGGAACTGAATGAGCTAGCTGGAGTAAAAAACTGTATGAAAAAATGTTATAAGAAACTCCTAACTACATTTGAATGCCTACAATCCTCTGTAAACCAGGTTATCCTTTTGCAAGATACCAGATTAAAAACGTCCTTTTAAATTTCTCAGGCTGCAAAGCAGAGGACTAAGAGATTATCATATTGGTCATCTGGAGCAGATATATGTGATGGTGTTGGTATATCTTTAAATGACTCCCATTTTAAGGTGTCTTGGTTAGTAGATATCCATCCTGGGTGGCTATTGCTGTTAGATGTGTCACACCAAGGCATTCAATTTAGGATGCTGAACATTTATGCTCCACAAACCAGAATTGTTTAAATTAATACACGGTTTTTATATACCTCTCAGATGGTAATTTAGGGAGACTTTTATTTTTTTCATATAGCTTTTTGCCCTCCGCTGCCACCATGCCTCTTTCATTGGGCCCATTCTTGGGACCCCCAATCCTGTCTGCCACTCCCCACTCCAATGTCTTATCTGGCAGGAACCTACATAGTGCAGGAACTGAGAGTGCAAAAAGCTGTTATACATGGTGATGGGAGGACATTGTGTATTTTTCCCTTTTTCCCCCATACTCCCCCGAGCTACAGCAGACAAAATTGCACATGTGCATGGAGGCACACATGCACTGCAGAACCAATAGCCTTGCTTTACCCACCCAGCCTAGTGCCCACCCCTCCATTTGCTTAATGTTATCACTGAGCCTCCACTTGCTTGCAGCCAAGAGCTGGGAACACTTACCTCCCCATTCCGGAGAGGAGTGCTGCCAAGCTGCTGCTTGATCCTCTCCCAACCCTTCCCCCAGGGTGAACCTCAGCAGCCCCAGCTCATTACCAAACCCAGATCACTGGCATGGGAGAGGTAAGGCGCCTTAAATGCCTCAGCCGTCTGTGCTACTGGGACAGCTTTTAGAGAGACTTTAATTGCGGGCTGACTCTGGCAAATAAAGGATTGTATATGGCTATAATATTCTGAGATTGTAGTAAACCAGATGTGAATTTGGCAAATTGAAAAGATGTATACAGGCATGTGCAAAAAAAGGTGGCAATACTTATTTTAAAGGTTCTTGTTTCACCAAAACAGATTACATTTTTGTTTTTAGTGTGTACAGATAGACACCACTGAAGCTTGGGAAACAAAGTGGTTAAATTGGAAATGTTTAGGTGGGGGAACTCTCGCATCTAGATTTCCAGATTGTGGAAATTGTGATACAATTTTTTAAGAGGTGGTGGAACTAAGTTCCGTGGGCTCCTGCCCAATGTAACCTCTGTTGGAAACTTCAGGGGTCCAGTATTTAGACAAGCACACTAGCATAGTTGTTGTGCTGTGCCTGCACTAGTGCTTATGTTGGTCCTTTACCGTGACGTATTCAGAGGCATTGCTCCAGCATTAAGCCCTATGACCATAGGGAGGACTGTGCACTACACAAAAGTCAAGCACTGGTGCAGAGCAATGCAGCAGCACAGCTCTGAATATAGCACTGAGGACAGTGATGAACACCGGAGGCCATTCAGTGATGCAGCCATGACTAGAGCACTGGGTGCAGACCTGAACACTGGGGGTGGCTGTGGGTGTGAGAAGAGGGCACCCATGACAGACACATGACACAGCAGCATATGTATCAAAACAAAACTTTACTTATCAAAACAGGCAACAGGGTGTACAAAACAAAGGCAGCAACAACAGTGGTAAATAGATATAGAACAAGAAGTAAAACAACATAGGGGAGAGGGTCAAGAAGCAAAGAAAAGTGGGTGCCTGCCCAGAGCAAGGGGGAAGTGGGTCAGCAAACACAAAATGGGTAAGTGCCTATAAAAAGGAGGGGTAAAACAGTGGACAACTTCCCATTCAAAGGGGGTAGGAAAAACAAAACAGGGACAACTACCCATAAAAAAGGAGGGGACAACAAAACACTGGGCAACCATCTGTAAAAAAAAAAGGGAGTGACACAAGAAAATTGGGAACCACCTGTACCAAGGGAAGGTCTCATAAAAATACAGGGCAACCACCTGAAGAAGGGGACAACAAAACAGTGGGCAACCATCCATACAAAGGGGGTAGGAAAAACAAAACATGGATAACTGTCTATAGCAAGGGGGGTCTCAGAAACAAAACAGGGCAATTTCCTGTAAAAAGAGGGGGCAACAAACAGTGGAGAACCACCAATAAAAGGGGGAGCAACAAAACAGTGGGCAAATGGCCATACATTGTCGGTGGGAAAAACAAAATAGGAGCAACCAGTGTTGGAATTAAACTTTATGAGCTTTGGGAGCTAGGGGGACCCATAAGGGTCATATACTTACACTGAGGCCCCCTTTTTTGTAAGTCAGTGACAGTAATGCGTAAACTACTGGGGCTCACTTATAAGCTAGGAGGACTGAGCCCTGGTAAGCCCCCCTGTAATTACAACACTGGGGGAAACCATCCCTATAAAGGAGGGGGACCAATACAATGGGGACACCTGCATGTCTGTAAGTGCCAACTCCACATCAAGGGTCCTCTGTTGGTGGTGGTGGCAGCAGATGCTGTGACTGCTGTAGTGCCACTGCAAGGTCTCAGATGGCCACAGTGTTCTCCTCCACACTCCTTACCAACAGCCAGAGGAGGCAGCATTGTCACCACAGCAGATCATCATGGCCCTATCCGTCCACAGTGTCTGGAGAGCAACCTTCCACTCAATGGACACCTACGGAGTGCAAAAAACAGAACTCGACCAGTGGCGCACACAGGACAAGGAATACAGGAGAGGCATTACATGTAGAGGAGAAGTACAGCCAGCTGGCACAAGGGCTGCCATATTAAAAATAGGTGGAGGGAGTCAAACAGCCACAGTTGAATGGGCATGGCATACCAGAGACAATACTGTCAACCCCACAGTAGAGGACTGCACATACAATGGGCATACTGTGCTGCTACACAGAAGGACACAGTCATGCAAGGGACAATCAACACAGGCTAGCATTAGAGATGTGGGACTGCAGATTAAGCAACATCAGCACCAAGCCAGGGTGCCATAGGCTGTGGAATGGCTTGAAGTGCAGGGATCCACACCCACCATGCAGCAGACAGCCCAAGACAGGTAATTGTCACTGAAAATGTTATTGTTCAGTACATGCCATTACAAAATAGAATAAAATATCCTAAAACCACTACATAATTGTATTCAATACATGCAAAATACATAAACATATTGTGTACCCCACAATAAACATACATAAAGCAGTATGGAACAAAGCCATGTTCTACAAAAAAACAGTATGTAGCAAAACCATGTTCTACATAGTACCAATAGCACACATTTTGTTATATCCATATATTTGCCTTTGATGATACCGAGAGTAAATAAATACACAACATTACAATTATATAAGTGTTTGGGAAGCTGCTCCATAAAATTCATATAAACCAAGATAGTATCTGGTAATCACAAATACTAAGGAATGGAGAGTCAACATGTACACATAATGAGTAAGATTTTGGGTGGCAACACATAAACATAATTATCTAGGTTGGTACCATCCAAAATTGATGCATTATCAAATGCAGATAACTTCATATAATCTAGACTGGTTGGAAGTCCCTTAAATCAAAAGAAGTCCAATCCATGGCTCATACCAAACACTTGTACACGTTTTCATATATGAATGCTCAAATTTTCTGGTGAGTTTATTTGAACTTTCAACTCAAGTAATCCTACCAATAAATCCTTTATCTATATATGAAAAGGTTTATTTTTTCCTAATACATTTAAGTATGAAAAAATACTCAGCAAGTTGATTGAGTACTGTATATAACTATCTTGAACCATTAAAATAAAAGTTACAGAATAATCTGCCAATTTAGAAAGCCCAGCCAAAATTAGATTAATCCAGATTTGTTTTCATTTTCTTACACCAGGGACATATCAGGAGAACAAGTAAGTTCTCCACATCCCCATTTAATGAGAAACAGGGAGTCTGATAAGCATCCAGAATGTGTGCAAACCTTGCATGCAACACATTACTAGGGGATATTTCAAATTTATAGCAAATAAAGGCAGAACTTTTATCAGGATCCATGATACAGTCCAAGTAAAACCTAAGACCAACCCAAACATCACTTGAAATGTACCAGGGAGAGAATCGTGATTTGAATATTGTTTCTAGGTCTGAATCTTGATTTAATATAAGCATCCTACATTGAAACATAGACTTTGATGACAGATAAGGACTGCTTGGCCTGCCTAGTCTGCTCATTTCCCTACCTACTGAATAAGCTGCAGATCCTGGTTAACCAACAGCCTATTTCTTCCTACCCCCCCCCACAAGAATTGCCGTATGTCTGTCCCATGCCTTCTTGAATTCTCCCATGGTTTTAGACCCCACAACTGCCTCAGGATGGCAGTTCCAAGCATTCACCACCCTCTATGTGAAAAAATCCTTCCTCACATTGCCCCTAAGCCGTCCCCACCATCTTCAAATTGTATCCCCTTGTTGTTGCACATCTCTTTTTTCTGAAAGATGCTGCCCTCTTGGACTTTGTTGATGCCATTGAGGTACTTTAAAGTTTATATCATGTCATCCCTCCCTCCTGTCTTCAAGGGTATACATATTAAGCTCCTTTAGTCTCTCCTTGTATGGCTTCTTTTGCTGACCCTGCAGCATTTTAGTTGCCGTCCTCTGGACTGCTTCCATCTTGTCTATGTCCTTGCTGAGATAGCGTCTCCAGAACTGGATGCAGTACTCCAGATGGGGTCTCACCAACTGTCTGTACAGAGGGATAACAACTTCCTGTTTTCTACTGGTGATGCCTCTCCCTATGCATCCCAGTATCCCACCAGCCCTCCCTACTGCCTTCTCACATTGCTTGCTAACCTTAAGATATTTTGATATGATATTCTTGATGCAGTTCTTATATTTTAGACTAACAGTAATTCACAATTTAACATAATTATTTAAATATGTTAGGTCATGTTCTCTTAAGATTGTCAGAACATACAACTTAACTGCTCTAACCACCTCTATTTCTCCAAAAGTCCGAACATGAGCAAATTGATCTTAGAAAGTCTTATAATCTTAATCCAGTTCACTAAACCAATGCATCAGCTAGGGTTTTTTAAACAATCTAACCCAAGTTGTGCTCTTATATATGATGAAGGAATAGACTTAGTAAGTTTAGCTGAAGACTTTATTATTTGTAGAAGATTTCTGTAATTCTGAAACTTTAAAAGGTGCCCAAATTTCAGTGCCATAAAGAGCACATTCAATTTAGATGACAGAACCCTCACCAAGAGCCTAATGCTTTTGCCACATTATTTAGAATTAAAATGTTTTAACTGAATGACAATTTCTTAACTTTGTAATTGTATGTATAATGTGTATTCCAAGAACCATTTAATGCAAAATATACCGTATACCCAAATAAGTATAACTAGATACCAAAAAAATCTTGACTGGCTGACCTCCATTTAATAGAAACCTTTTTGCTACCAAAAAAAATCTGAGTTTTCTAGAATTGATAGATAATTTTTAATTTCATTTTGATTTTGTAACTAAACACTTACTTTTTTTTTTTTGCAAACCTGATTTTGAGAAACGCTGAAGAACCAAATCATAGGGTAAGCCAAAACAGTCACTACTGTTGTACCTATCCTTGGTAAATCAGAAGCAACAACAATAAGTGCCCTTACTACTTGGTCAATGTAAATATTAAGCAATGCTAGAGCTAAAATACAACCTTGATGTATACCTTTATTGGTGATAAATTTTGGGAAACATTACCCCCACACCTAGCCTAACTCTCGCCCAAGTGTAATTGTATAAATCAGAAATTATAGAAATAAGGGATGAATCTAGGCCCTTGTCTCACATCATTAGCCATAATGTAGGGCCATGGAATAGAATCAAATGCAAAAGAAGAATCCATGAATGCCGTGTACAATTTCTGTTTGCGAAGGTTCCTAAGAATAAAAAAATTGTCTAGAGTGGAACAATGTTTTCTGAAACCAAACTGAAGAAATGACAGCGCTCCTGTAACTAAAATATGTTGTCTCAACCTAGATAGAATAATTTTACAGAAGATTTTGGAAGAGATATGCAGTAGACTACTTGTCCGATACATTAGTGAATCTGTTTTATTTTCTTTTTAAAAATAGAGACAATCTCCACCCCACACCACAATTCAGGAAAGAATCTTTCAGTAACACATGTATTAAAGAATATCAAAAGAAAATCAGACCACAATAAAGAAGCCTGCAAGTAAACTTCCATAGGAATTAAATCAGGCCCAACAGCTTAATTAAATTTTAGAGAGATTATTACTTCAGACACTTCCATTGTTTTTAAAGGCCTAATACTGTCCGTAGGCACCAAATCAATGGATTGATTTTGCACTATCTGCACTTTCTGATCATAGAAAGAGAAGAAAAAATTGCTTTCCATATCTCAGAGGAGATATAAGTGTCAATATTGACAAAAGAAAATTAGAGGTAGCCTTGACCACAAGTTACTAAACAGCTCTAGTATCGTTTTTTGGAAACCACAGTTAACATAGTTTCCCATTGGCTGTGATAATATTTCAGCTTTGTTTTTTGATGCTAAGTTCTTATACAACTTCCAATCTATATTTAGTTGTTCACATCTGGCTTTTATAAGAGTTGCCCTCATTTTCCTAATTTTCTTCAAGAGCTTAGCCTTTTCTTTTTTTACACTGTAAATCAAACAATTCATTTTTCTTCTTGCCATTTGAAGAAGAGAAGACATATAAAATAGCATGAATTTGAGTACACAAAAGATCTAATTGGCCAAATAATTTGGTCATAGAAATATGGGAAGAATCCTGTATGAGAAAATTCTCTAAGAAGTGGACAGCTGATCCAACTTAAAGTGAGAAATTATCATTCCACTGTACTCTTTTCCTATTTCTGATCACAACCTCTAGGGAGGGATTCATACAGTTGCTCAAGACATGTGAGAAGAACAACAGACAGCTACTATGAGCCACCCTTTTTGATTGCAGGCTCCAAGGCCAACCATACACTTATTACACACAGTGCAGCTGTACATGGATGGCACCAGTGTGCCGCACTGCATACAGCTGCCATAGTACCACGTGAGTTTGGTGGTGTTGCATGCAAGTGGGGCACTGTACAAACTCTTCTTGCTAGCACAGCACTGATGTGGAATACAGACCCACCTGCAGGTGCTCTACCCTGCCTGAACATATCATTACTGCCATAGGTACAGTGCTGCCACTTATACAAAGCCAGCGCAGGACAGTAGCCCAGGAAAGACCTGTTCATGTCTGAATGTATGCATGGCCCTGACCATGTACAGTGAAGTCATCATATCCTGGTCATCATTGTGTTGGTTAGACACCACCAACTCTGCATAACAACATTGATCACATATGCTAAACTACATGCACTGCACCAATGCCACCTACCCCATGCTACATATGCTAGGCCCTGTTGAGCCATAAAGGCATGACACACAGTGCATATGGCACCGGGGATGGTGGCACTGCAGGTGGAGTACCACGGGTGCTGTATGAAGCTCACAGCAAGACACAGTGGTGTATCAGTACCTTAGATGCCCCTGCCTACCACCTGAAGACCGACACACATACATAGTCTCAAGCATATGGCAGTACAGACCTAACCGACACTGTCAAGTTCACAAGTGGGGCTGTGTGCAATACTACCAAAGCACTGCATTCCCGATCAATGACACAGGGAACACACCATTGCATGGTATAGGCATGCCACAACATGATAGACAGACATAGGGGACCATGCCAGCAGCAAGTAGGTGCACAGTAGTAGACGTCATAGACCATGACACACCACAGCGTCACCAGTGGGATGTGTCCCAACTGCAGGGTGAATGTCCCCTACCACAACTGCACAGGAGAAGATCACTCAGGCATACGTCTTGCATGGTGGACCACACGTGGACATCTATCTCTGACCACAGAGGCATGCAGCATAGTGTAGAAATAGGTGGCAGAAGAGTCAGACATTGGCAGGGCCAAGGATATCAGTGGTAAGGGCCACACCTCATCGAGTGAGTCCCTTATTGTGTTTTCAACCAGATATATGAGTTATGGAGCAACTCTCCTCGCTGGCTGACAGCATCTCCCTGTACCTTGCTCCCCATCTGAAGGCCAGGCCCAACATTGTTATTATGGAAACTGGACCACTGTGCAATAACTCAGGAGGCTTTGACTCCAGCCCATCCCCATTAATGATGCTCAGGCCTTCACTGTCAGCAATGCTGCTGACATCCTGCTAGCCTCCAAGAGGGTGACTGGTAAGTAGCACCATTGGGTTGGGCCATACCACTTATGACAGTGGTGGTATCATGACCATAGTGACCCTTCCTGTCCTGGCTTCTATGAGTGTAGACATGCACCCAAGGTGCGGCTCACAACACAGAGTACTTACGTGGACACCTCTCCTGTGACCCACTCTACTGGGCTCCATCATGGCCTAGAATGTCTCCTGTCTGGCCTGCCCTGTGACTCTGCTGTTCTGTTGCCCTGACCAGGGCCTGCTGTCCACTGAGGTCTGTAGAGGAAAGAAAGGGAGATGGGATTAGTATCTTACAGTGGAACACAGTGCACCATTCAATCACCCGACACAGTATACAAAGCCATATGCCTGTGCTGTTCACCAGCTGCCACTTGTGCATGATGCTGATGGACAGGTCTAAGCAGGACTGCAAGATACCTGTGTGACCAGCTATGGTACCACACACATGCATGCCATGGCCTAGCTGCATTAGGTTTGAAACATTCCCCAGTGGTAGGTATGGCCTTGAACAGTGTTTGCTGGCCCATGTAGTGCCCACAGCCTATCAACTCCAGCACCTGTGCAACAAACCCATACATTTCAGCTACAGGACATGTACACAGCATAATGTTCACTGTATACATGGTGCATCAGGTCAAATATGACATGGGCAGAAAAGGCAGACCAGCACAATGGCTTGGGGGACAGACTTCTGTAGGCATTGCCCCACAGCATGGCTGGTACATACCTGGCCCCCCGACTGCAGTGGAATAGTACCTCATTTGGTGGCTGACATATGCACACCGCCCCAGTGGTGCATCAAGGACAGTGCACATGACACAGATGGTGGCCACATCCAAGTCCTGATGGGTACAGCTACCAGCACAGCTACATGTAGAACACATGAGACAGCCTCCCAGGTAATACCTGACAAAGGGCAGTTACATGTCCAGGTCACTGTACCTGGTAACCAAACCCTGAATAAAATTTTACAACACTATCAATGGTCCTGTCATGCACCCTCACACTGCTGCCTTTTCACTGTGCTAGCTCACAACTGTGCAACCCTGAGAGATGCATTGCTCAGGAAACCATGAGGGGTCCAGTCATGTACAGGGCATGTAGATGTCACGGAGGACAGGGTCTAGATAACTGCATACATACAAGCTGGCCATACAGTGGGTCAGGTCTCATAGGACAAGGGGGAACATCAGGGACACACAGGTACAGTGCACAGTCCATCAGGGACAGTCACCATGTCATAAAGTCTCATGATACAGGACTGCACATAGGCCAATACACACACCATATATAGAGTCATCTGTATTCACCAGGCCTTGGCACAATGCCAACATCCATCATTGCCCTCAGTTGCTGTAGGCAGGACATGTCCCTCCTCTGGAGGTTGTTGCATCAGTGCCAACACTGGTTACCGGTGTGGGGTGACCCCGGTGATTCAAGTGAGGCACCACCCCCCAGACACCCACACCTTGCTCCATGACCTGTCTGACCCTGCCCCCTTCCCCAGCAGCAGGTTCTTTTGGCCAACACAAAGCCAACCAAATTGGTCAGCTCAGTGTTGGACTGCCTTTGTTCCTTTGAAGCACGACCCTTCTCTGTCTGCCTGCCATGGTGTCTCCCTATGTGTAGGGCTTGCATTCCCACCACGCTCTTGTCAGGTTCAGGGCTGTTTGGGTGTGTCCTGTCATTTGTGCAGAACGTTGCCATTGTAGCACCATGCTAACATCACATTGTCCAGCACAATGCATACTTCGGGGGGGGGTTACACGGGAGTACGCGCCAAGCATGGTGCAGCATATGCACAAGGCACGCATGCACTTTGTGTGTGTGCACAGCCCTGTACAGGGCTGTGCACCACAGTTGTGCAAGGGTGTGATGCCCAGGGCCGTACTTTACAATTATATCATATGTGGCATGTGAAGTTATATCTGCATCGCATACTGATGTTGCACAAGTGCAGGTGCCATGCAGCAGTGTGCACTTGTGCAACCACATTAACATTGGGAAAAATTACAATATTCAGCCAAGGCATGCAAATGAGTCAGTTTTGCAGTCCACAGGAAAGCCTAACATTTGCATCTCATTACCAGCTGGTATAAGTACATTAGCGTGCCTAATTGCACTTAGAGCATATAAAGCAGCACAGTGCACCACCTAGATTCCACAGCTGAACTGCCTGGCTGAGAGAGGTAGGTGCCCTGTGGGATGGCCTAGAAAAGGACATGGGTGCCACTGAACTGTGTGCATGCTTTGTGCAGTGGTACACTGGACATGTTAAAGTGGCAGACCACACCATTTACATTTAGTGGTGGTGGTGGTGGTGTTATCATGTCTCAGTGGAAGCACCCTCCCATAGTTGTCAGTGATACAATGACAGTGTCATAGTTGTCAGTGACACAATGCACAATGACAGAGGATGCAGCATGGTCACATATATGCATACATGGTTGTAGCCATGGGTTCCTTTGGGCTCTGCCCTTTGCAACTCCTGTCTGTCTGTGACCATGGACATGATTGTGTCAGTGCATATGCAGACCTGTGTCAGGCAGGCCACTAGCTGTGTTAGGACTCACAGTGCTGGGACAGCTTTGTGTCCCAGGGGCTGCCCCACTGTACTGTTCAGCTGTCTTCTGCTATGTGTAATCCCTGGTCACCTCTGTTCCACTTCCCTGTCCAGCAGGTGCCATGGACAACATGGACAGACTATGGGCCCACCGCTTCTCTGAGAGAGAGTTACAGGCACTGACGCAGGTCTGCATAGCCAGAGAGGAGGCCTTGTCACAGAGCAAGAACACAAATGTCCAGGTATGGCAGGTGGTTTACTCTCAATACTGCACGACCGTAATAGTGTGGATTATTATAGAGCAGATAGTTCAGTGCTTGTAAAATACAGTGCTTGTAATAAGCACTTGTGTGCATAAACATTGCTTGCAATCGCCAGTCTATTTGTGATCAGTCTAATTCTGATCCGTTTTGTAACCTGCATTACATAATCTGAGCAGTAACTCATTAAGAGAAGCTGCAAGTGCTTAAAACCTGCCTTGGAACACAGTTACACACATTTTTCACAATCCCAGTACTGTAGTCCCTGTGAGGCATAGTAAAACAAGTTTGGGTTGGTGAGTTACTTTTGTCAGTTTACCTGCTGCAAACGTAAATGTGAACATTCCACTCCAAGAACTCTTTGCTGTCTCACACATCCTGCAAGTACAATATGATAACTTCAAATGAGCCCCTCTTCCAGGTCCTTTTCATTCAGACGGCGTGCCACAAGAACGGTGAAATCCCCAGCGTCTCCAGGTTAGTCCTGTAGGATCTGCACATGTCAAACGGGAACATCCCAGGTCTCAACTGTGAGCTGCCATCCACATCCTTCCAGTTGCTGACTGTCTGGGAAAGTGGAAGAGTTACTGTTTATTTATAAGAAGTTCTTGAAACACCTGAAGGCACTACTAAGCACTTGCAATTAAGTTAATCAAAAGGATCCTCCTCTGTGCATCTCATTTATTGCCATTAACAGAACCATGAGAAATTATTTCGTATCACTTGGGAAAATGGTAAATACCTTTCTTTTTTAAATATGATTTTTATTAGAAAAAAGACTAAGCAACACAGTCAGCATTACACATTACATAATCCAACTGCAGTAACATATGAATAGAAATCCATAAAAGGTGCTCGGCTCTGATGCAGTTTGTCTAAGACGAGTAGAGTTAAATAGTACATTTGATTCATAATTAAAGTTATAACCTGAAAAAAGAAGCATTTCCACAGAAAGTCACCTATGTCCCACCTAAGCCCAACTTAAATATAGGTAAATATATTTTTGTCAGTGTCATATCCAGGCAAGAGAAAAAAAAGAAGGCCTGATGTTGCCCTACATTGTTGCATGTCTGGAAACAAATAAGATCGGCAAAGTGCTGGGCTAAATATGCCTTGCCTTGCTTCAATGCTCTGAGCAAAATATTTCTGTTTCATTTCTGTACTTTGAAGCTGTTTGGGCTGACCCCAGATCAATTTATTCAATGTTTTGGTGATATGGGAGGGACTGTTGACTCGCAGCTAGCACTCATGGCAAACTTGTAAGGCACTGTAATGTTGTGGTCGCTGAAATATACCGCGCTATTAAGAACACGCATTAAATGCTCATGCTATTTTTGTTGTGTTGTTGTCACCGGATACCATGGCAGGCCTGGGTGGAGATCACCAACATAATCAATGCCGTCAGTAGGTGGAACAGGTGCATAGAGACTATGTGAAAGCACTTCACAGATATGAGATGGATAAAGAAGGTCCTGTCAACACAATGCAGGGAAATACATGCCGCAGGTGAGGGTTTACAGGCACTGGCAGCTGTAATGAATGCCACAGGTGGGGGTCTACAGGCATCAGTAGCTGTTCATACCCTGGGTCCTGCAGAGGAGGAAATAGCCTCCAGCTTATGGCCTATGGAGGTGATGGGAGTGCCAGGTGGTGGCTATGATAGCCAAGTGGGTCCAGCCCAGTTATGTGAGTGACCAACTGTGCAATGTCCCATTGACCATGTGTGTATATGTGTGTGTGTTTAAATGTATGGGTGCATGCGTGCACAAGTTCTGTGTGACACAGTGCATGTAGGCTGCACTACTGTTTCCATGCCATCTGTGTGGTACTCCATGACTGTGCCCCCCGTGTTGTTACCTGGGTGCACCCTGGGTCTGGGATGGATACTCCCTGGGGATGGAGTGTGTGCACACTGGTGCTGAGATGTGTGCTCACTGGTGCTGAGATGTGTGCACACTGGTGCTGAGATGTGTGCTCACTGGTGCTGAGATGTGTGCTCCCTGGGGATGGGGTGTGTGCTGCCTGGTACTGGGTGTGTGCTCACAGGTGTAAGGGTGTGTGTTTACTAGTGCTGAGACATGTGCTCACTGGTTCTGGGTTGTGTGCTCACAGGTGCTGCAGTGTATGCTCACTGGCACTGTTGTAAGTGTGCCCTGGTGCTGGGATGCTTACTCAGTGGTGCTGGGTTGTGGGGTTCCTGGTGACAGAGTGCACCCTCCTAGGTTTAGGAATGTTTAATGTTTATGGACAGAGGGGGTATAAGCAGTGCACTTCACACACAGCATGAATGTTGAGTCACCGTATGCTGGACATGAATACTGCCTCAGCCAGCACACAGCTCTGTATGGTATTTTGCTATATAGCTCTCATCTGCTCTCCCAACAGCACACCACATCATACCAGACATGGCTTAGAATAACCCAGATCCATCTTGTCAGTAGTTGGCGCTGCCACCCACTCATTTGCATATGCTGTTGGACAGCAGAGAGGAGGATGTGGATGAAGAGGATGTTGAAACCTTTATTGAGGGCTGGGGACAACTGGGCTACACCAATGACCAGGAAGGGTTGTTCCCCTGCCAACCCCACATACCACAGGGTCCAACTGCTGTCCCCACATGGCTCTATAGTCACTGTAGTACAACCCCAGCACCCACAGTCCCTGGCATAGCTACCACTGTGCCACCCCATGACCCCACCTCTAGCACTGCTATCTACCTGCTGCCCCTGGCCAATACCACAGGGCCAGCCACAGCTGTGCCTCCCCAAGATCCATCGGATCCATGACACCACAGTGACAACTTTTTTCCAATGCGATACTACAGCGACAGATTTATGTCGACCGCAAGTTGCGGTCGGCATAAATCCATTGGGAAACTGTCTGTTTTTTCCAGGGGGCTTTACCCTATGAACACCCATGCTGGGGGCTCTGCCCCCCACACCTCCCATAACTTAAGATTGTCAACTCTGAGACGGAGTTGATTCAAGGAGGGGGAAAAACCTGAAGAAAGCACTGCTGGGGTCTCGCGGGTAATTACAGTGGCAATAGCAACTTGCTGCTGTACTGTACTGTACTTCATTTCCGAAATGTTGCTGCACCATCAACATACGAGATCCATGCTCCAGCAAGGACATAACCCTACTGCCCCATGACCATCCCACCAGGCCAGCCACATCCAGTCTGCAGCACCCACAGTGAACCTTAGCACTGAGAGCAGTGAAGCCCCCGGCATTACAACAGCTGAGGGTGCAGTCTAACCCTGTCCTAACTGGACAGTCCACGGAGACAGTGGGCTATGGATGACAACTGGCAGTTGATGCAGTCTGCTGCAGAGGCACAGAGTATCAGGCAGCAGGAACTGACATGCATCCACCACATGCTGCATAAGGTTATTGAGAAGTGGGTGGAGGTGTGTCATGCAGAGCACATGGTGGTTCAACGTGACCTGCACCAGGATCTGGCCTCCAGCATGGAGCTACTGTGCCAGGATATAACCTCCTACATGGATCACCTATGCACTGCGCTGGAGGCTGCAGCCATGCTAGCAGACACTGCAAGGGCCAGCTGTAGCCATGGCCTGTCCACTGGGAGTCGTGACACCCTACAGTGGAAAAACATGGCATACGAATATGCCCCACAGTGCTGGAACAAGAATGCCCAGCATACCCAGGACTCCCAGGAAACCAAAGAGACTACACACACCAGGTCATGGCCTCCTCATCCCCAGGGTCAGTATCCCATGGGGACATGGACAGGGAAAGATAACACTGCCCCATGCTCATCCCATATACCGTGGATGATGACCCCCCCAGCCATACTGGGTACTGGACACACATACTGTCCATACATGGGGAGGTGGTAGGGTATGCACATAGGCTGTGAATCACAAACCCTCACCAACATGTGCCCCCTCTTCCCCCTCTGCTCATGTGTCACTTCCCTGCAACCTAACCTAGTAATCCACCCCAGCCTGGATGGCCTGGATGGCCAACAACCTCACCTTTGTGGACCCCCCCATTTGGCTGATATGCATTTATATTTCCACCCCTTTGGGACACCCCTGCCAGGCTGAACTGTATCTTTGTGTGTGTGTGCCCTATTTGGTATTCCCCCACCTGGAGGGACAGTATTTCTGTTGTTCTCCTTTAATACCCCTGTCTGAATTACCACTATGTATAACTGATACTGTTAAGTGATAATACATTGATCAAACATATTACTGTCTCCTGTGTGGTCTGTGCTCACCCTCCATGTCCGAAGAGGTCTGCTATGATGCAGACTCTGTACCCCTAGGCCCTTCTGGCCATCCTGGGTCATGCCTGATGAGCTGCTCCTGTATTTCCTGGTCCTCTGGCTCCAGCTACACTGCAGGTTGTTCCTCTGGGGCTGGCATACATATCCCATGGTTGAGTGCCATGTTGTGTAGTATACAACAGGCAAGGAATACAGCACATGCTTTCTGAGGTGTGTACTGTAGGGCACCAACAGAATGATTAAGGCATCTAAACCACATCTTGAGCATTCCAAAGACATGCTCAATGATGTTGCATGTGGCAGTGTATGCCTTATTGTACCTGTCCCCTGCGATGGATGCGGGCCATAGGATAGGTGAGAGGAACCAGGGATGAAGAGGATATTCACTATCCCCTGTGCAGATAAAGGGCATTGGTTAGTGTCATCATCATCATTCTTCGGCAATTCTCTTTTAGTCCAATCCATTCTGACATTTGTTCCCTCTACATCATCATGCAATCAGTTTATTTCTGCATCATGCCATTAGGCCCTACAAATACATTCCTACTGGCCATTATCATATTCCCCTGCCCTGCTCACTCACTCCTACGCTTATTGAGGGTAAGTCCCTCAACAGGTAGGGATTTTTGTCAGGACTGATGTCTCCTGTGGGCCTTTCTGGTAGTCTCACTCGGTGGTGAAAAGGTCCAGCACTCAGATGGAAGCTTCAGCCATGCAGACCCATGGCTGGTAGCACCTTATGGCATAGTATTTAAGACTTCAGCAGCTGGAGGGTGGGGCCCTAAGCCCACATGGGTTCCCTTAGCCATGTAGACCAGATGTGCAGCATCTCTGAAAGCTATTCTTCCTGTGTCTGCATAACATAGATACATAGAATTTGACAGCAGATAAGGACCACTTGGCCCACCTAGTCTGCCCACTTCCCTACCTAATGGATAAGCTGCAGATCCTAGTTAACCAACAGCCAACTTCCTCCTACCCCCCCACTACTGAATTGACTTATGTCTGTCCCATGCATTCTTGAATTCCCTCACTGTTTTTGACTCCATGACCTCCACAGGAAGGCCGTTCCATGCATCCGCAATCCTCTCCATGAAAAACTACTTCCTCACATTACCTCTGAGCCATCTCCCCTCTATCTTCATATTGTGCCCCCTTGTTCTTGTGTAACCCCCAGGGGGCGGTACCCTTAGGGCTACTGCCCCTGCCTGCCTCCACGGAGACAGGGTGAGGGGCCCAGATCCATTGATGGGTGCCTCCACCCAGAGGTCGGTGTTAATACTGGCGAGTTTGCCTCGGTCACAGCCCTCTGGGTTACTGCAACCCCCCTTTCGACCCACTAGTGGCTCACACAGCATTCCAACAATACTTTTCCCCCATACACTTACCCCCCAGATAGTATCTCTCAGCTCACTCCGGGGACCCCCAGTAAAGTAAGGTGCAGTTATATCACAGTCACTATGCAGCAGTTCACCAGGGATGCACAAACTAGCCAGGGTGTAGTTGCAACACAACAATCTGATTTATTAAAGGGAGGCAAATAACAAGGGCAGGGGGAAATCAAGGTGATTGGCTTATCACTATACCTATCTACCTAGGGCTCTGTGCACAGGCCTAAACCTAATATTTGCTGTCCCTGGATACCCAAGCCCTAATGGCTAGTCCATCGTGGCAGCTGGTTGGGGCCCTGACACAAATAGCCTTTGCAGTCCTGAGAAGATCAGCATGAGAAGAAAGTTCAAGTAAAACAGTCAGCAGTATAATGAAGCAACTTGAGGCCACTGATTGCAAACTTAGCAGGGAGCTACCCTGATTCAGTACTCACGACTCCAGCAAGTAACGATTTCTTCACCACTGGCAGGGCTGAGCCTGAATTTCACCAGCATCCTCACACATTTATATGGCAAAATTACAGAGGAGTACCATACCAGGCAGCTGCTTCCAGGCCCCAAATGAACTCACAGCAGACTCGGGCAGTAAACGGCAGCTTCAACATCTCAGGTGGACCGAGCACGATTCAGCAGATTCTCCAGTCCTCTCAGGTGAAGCCTGGTAGGTAGTTGGGGCTGGCACCAGCCTCCTCTGACCCCATGCCGGCAGATTTAGTCCGAAGACTCGAACAGGCAAACGGCCGCCTCAGGCCTTTCACGCTCTTCCCGTGCGAACACTCCACCAGCGCAGAAGCACAGAGCTCCTTTCTTCTCCTCAGCCACAACGCATCTGCCCCTAGCAGCATGGGGCACTTCTTACAGTTCGGGAGCTACCCGATCCCATTGGCTAGCGGCACCTGGCAATCAATTGCTCCTGCTCTCAGTGGTGCGAAAAAGCGCCATAGCTCATAATGCCTTTCCCAAATTACAAGCAGTTTCTCTATTGGTCAGACAGCTCTGTAGAGTCCTGAGGTACTGATTGGTCCAATTCAGCAGTTCTGGACCAAAATGGAGGAGATACTCAAAACAGACTTTACTGCAAAGAAAGCAGGTTAGAACAACTACTTTATCATTAGTACTCCATGTTATTATCAATACCCAGTTACATCTTTCCTGAGGGCTCCCTCTGCACAACTAGCGATGGCAGAATGGAGCTCTTACTCTGCAGCCAGGCGGGACTCGAGCATAGCAACACTCAAACCCCCTCCCAGATTAATTATAACTGCAAGTTAGGCAGCCCTTAAAGAGACAGGCACGGAGGCTTTGATAGCGCTCCTGGCGACAGCATTCAATCGGCCTTACGCCGAACACCAGCCAGGCAGGGAGCACTTAGGCAAGCTCCGAGGAAGCTTCTAGGAACCCCAATTTGTAGGGGGGTTATACCTGCACGTCTCTTTTCCTGAAAGATGCTACCCTCTTGGACTTTTGTTGATTCCTTTCAGGTACTTGAAAGTTTCTATCATGTCCCCCTCTCCCTCCTTTCCTCAAGGGTATACATATTAAACTCCTTTAGTTTCTCTGTGTATGTCTTCTGGTGCAGACCCTGCACCATTTTAGTTGCCCTCTTTTGGACAGCCTCCATCTTGTCTATGTCCTTGCAGAGATGGGGTCTACAGAACTGCACACAGTACTCCAGATGGGGTCTCACCAAAAGTCTGTACAGAGGGATAACAACTTCCTGTTTTCTACTGGTGATGCCTCTTCCTATGCATCCCAGTATCCCCCCAGCCCTCCTTACTGTCTTCTCACATTGCTTGCCCACCTTTAGGTCACTTGATATGACTACCCCCAGGTCCCTTTCCCTTTTTGTTGTTGTTAGTATCTCACCCCCTATTGTGTACTACGTTGCACTTCTTTGCATTGTATCTAAGCTGCCATACATGTGACCAGTCCTCCAACCTTGCCAAGTCCCTTCTCATCCTTTCCACCCCACCTTGTGTATCAACCCTGTTGCAGATCTTTGTGTCGTCTGCAAAAAGACATACTTATCCTTCCAGTCCCTCTACAATGTCACTTATAAAGACATTAAAGAGGACCGGTCCCAGCACTGAACCCTGCGGTACCACGCTAGTAACCCCCCTGTCTTCAGAGTGGGCTCCATTTACTATCGCCCTCTGTGTGTCCTGTTGTCAAGCAATTTTTTTAACCAGGCTACCACCTTGGGACGCACTCCAAGGCTGGCTAACTTGTATATTAATCTTTTGTGTGGGACTATGTAAAATGCCTTGCTAAAGTCTAGGTAGACCATGTCCACAGCCCCTCCCTGGTCTACTACTTTGGTCATCCAGTCAAAGAAATATATTAGATTCATCTGACATGACCTTCCCACTGTGAATCCATGCTGCCTTGTGTCCTGTGCCCCGCTGGCCTCTAGGTGCTCAACAATTCTTTCCTTCAAAAGTGATTCCATCATTTTCCCTACCACTGAGGTCAAACTAGCAGGTCTGTAGTCTCCTGCCTCTGCCCTGCTCCCACTTTTGTGATGTGGAATCACATCTGCCCTCCTCCAGTCCTCAGATACCACCCCATCCTCCCATGATTTGTTAAAGAGGGTAGACAGTGGTGTCACTAGTTCTACCCTTAGTTGTTTGAGAATTCCTGGGTGAATTCTGTCAGGCCCCATTGCTTTGTCCACCTTCAGTTTTAAGACTTCTTTCAGAACCCTTTATTCTGTGAATGGACTGGTATCAACCCCCTATCCAGAGTGTTTCAACTGTTTGGTTTAGGTATTTCCCCCTCCTCTTCTTTTGTGAATACTGAGCAGAGGTATTCATTCAATGTCCCTGCTTTTTCACTGTCACCCTCTGCCCATATTCCCTCCCCTTTATTAAGACTCAGTATCCTTGATCTTTCTTCGCTCTCCAATGTACCTATAAAAGGTTTTATCCACCTTCTTAACAGAGTTGGCTATCTTTTCCTCAGTTTGGGCCTTAGCTATTCTGACTGCCTTCCCTGCCTCCTTCTGCTTTAATTGATATAATTCTCTGTCCTGCTCCTTCTGTGTTTCCTTGTATTTCCTGAATGCTATAATTTTCTCCTTAACCTTCCCTGTCACCTCTTTTGAGAACCATAGTGGCTTTTTCCGTCATTTTGTTTTGTTGATTTGCTTTACACAAAGGCTTGTTGCCTCTGAAATGGCAGTTTTGATTGCTCCTCCACCCCTCTTTCTTGCCTGTTTGCTAGTGCTTTTCTGAGGCAATCTCCTATTTACCAAAGTCAGCCCTCCTAACGTCCAACACCCTTGCTTTTGTATGGCTTAACTCTACAGCTGAGTTTATTGTGAACCACACTCTTTGGAAGTCACTTGTTCCCAGATGGCTGCCTACTTCTAAATCTGAGATCCTCTCTCCATCCTTGATTGAGAGCACCAGGTCTAAGATTGCACCCTCCTGAGTGGGTTCTAACTCTAGGTATCTGAGACATGCCCCCTGTAGGGCATTGAGAATGACCCTGCTCTTGGATGTGGCTGCAGTAGAGGTGCTCCAGTTAACATCTGGCATATTCAGGTCCCCTATCAACAATATCTCTCCTGTTTATGCCATTCTAAGGATTCCTTCTATCATTTCCTTGTCCGTTGCCTCCCCCTGAGATGGGGGTCTGTAAACAACCCCTCTGCAGATTGTGGTACCACTGCCTATCTCCAGGGTGACCCACAGTGCCTCCTCCCCTCCCTGTTTACCCTTTAATTCTGTTGCTTTGATTCCTTCCCTTATGTATAAGGTGCACCAGGTTTCATTCCTTATCTCCTTCCTTAAGTTTCCAGTCAAGGTTAGGCCTCCTCATGATCTCCAGGCTTGGTGCTAGCCTTCCAGCAGTTGCTGTCTCCTCAGTCCACTCTTTGGGGGGACTTCTTCCCTGAGGTTACTACTTTAGTTCTGAGATCTGCTTGTAGCTCTCTCACAATAGTATCCTGTTGGAGTGATAGAGTAAGAGGTACCCCTCCAAAAGTTCTCCCTGAACTGGAATTCCAAATTAGCACAGTGAGCCTAATAATTGTAACCATGCCAGAAGGGATGGCAGCTAAGGCTATGAATCTCCAGTGATTTCCTAGTACTTTTTTACCCAATATTAAAATTTCTGCTGTGAGTTGGGGTCAGGTAGTGGTTTGCCTTCTCCTACAATCCCACCATTCCCTCTCTCCTCTGGAAGTCACATCTCAGTCTGCTATCACTTATCATCAGATCTTAGCTGCCTGCATCATCACATTGCTCATGTGCATATGCAACTCCTGCTGTGCTGTTCTTATGGGTTTCTTCCTAAGGTACTCTTAGCCAAGGGAATCACATTCCTGTAGCACCTTGCAGAGTGGAACCCTCCTTAAGAGGGTTCATTTGAGCCATCCTGGTGGCACTGAGGGTTGAGGCACTGGATGCCATACCTTGTGCCACACCGAAGACATGGGTTCAGGAATGGATTCTGGTTGCTCAGTGGTCGGCCGAGATGAGAAAGGATTGAGTATCCATAAACAGCTCTCCTTTCTCGGGGGGGGGGTTGTTAATGCAATGTGCTGTAGCCTAACACCCAGTGGTGGTTGGGTGTCATCACAGGTGCCCATGTCCAGGGTACTAGGCTGCCTCTGCAGTGGTGTAGACAGTTGCCCCACCCATTGCACATGCACAGGCTTGGGGTGGGGGAATCTGAGGAAAAAGCTGGGAGCCAGCAGGACCCATGATGGCCTGGTGTGTCCCTCCTCAGTGCTGCCACCGACTTCTGGATTTGTGCTCAGGGGAGAAGTAAGCCAGTGCTCCTCAATCCATGGGGGAAATGCGGGGGTTGGTGGAATGGAGGACAACCAGAGCTGGAGGAAGAGCCCTCAAAGGGAAGGCTGGAGTCACCTGTGGGCTCTGCGGTGGAGGCACTATAAATTGTAAATTTTAAAAAAAAGAGGGTTAATTTGACTTACTCGTACCACAACAGGGTGGTACTTCTTCAGGGGACAGAGAGTGTGAATGGGCAAAGTAACTACAAATTGTAGTCAGCATCCATCCATATAACAAGCCTTTGGCTACTAACAAGTTGCACAGACATTAATCCACATTGTGGTTGCACATGCTCATTAAATTAAAAGACAAAGCCTGTGGTTTGAAGGGTGGAAGCAACCAGCCACACCCCCTTCCTGGGCTTTCTATACCAGCTTCCATCAGCCTCATTTGGAAGCTCCTTTTCTTTGCTCGCACTATCCACGCTTCTTCCTGCAGTGGCTCGCTTCACAATTTGGGCTCCTTCCTAGGGTACAATTAGTGGTAGCCTGTGATGTTGGCACCTAAACTAAGGCACTGTCCGAAACACCAACGTGTTGTGGGTGAAAGCCCGAATGGTGATGGGGAGGGTAGGGTGACCGGATGTGATGGCGTGGGCTACTGCAGTGACAGGCTGTCACTCTATATACACACGTGTGGGGGGGAGTGAGCATGGCGAGTGTGGGCTGGGAGGGGGGCAGTGGGGATGTAGGGGTGGTGCTGTGGTCGGCTGCCGAGCTGTGCCATGGCATCAGGGGTTGGCATCCAGTTGCGGTACAGGAGGTACTGGGTTCGGGTCTGGGTCCAGCTGTTACTGCAATTTTGTTGTTCCCGGCCTGAAATTTGCATTTTTTTGCTTCCCCCCCTCAACATGCACCCCCTGGAGTTGAGAATCCTTTAGTAGGGGGGTGCGGTGGGTGAAGCCCCCATTGTGGGGGTGTGGGGAGGCATAGCCCCCCCTCAGAAAGAAATAATGCTAAGTCCCAGACACCGTTCTTCCATGTGCTGAGGATGTCACGGTGGCGAAAATGTTTTCGCCGCTCTGATGTCGTGATAACGCAGCTCGCTGTTTGACAGTCACCGTTATAACATAGAACCCATTTAGCCAAAGAAATCACATTCCTGCAGAACCTCTTAGTGTGGAACCCTCTTCAAAAGGGTTCCTTTGCTTTTCTGGTACCCCAACAGGGTGGTAGTCCCTCAGGGGACAGAAAGTGTGAACAGCCAAAGTAACTACAAATGACAGTCAACATTCAACCATACAACTAGCCTTTGGTTACCAACAAGTTGCACAAGCATTAATCCTCATTGTGGTTGTGAACTTCCATTAAATTAAAAAGCAATGCCTGTGGTTTGATGGGCTGAAGCAACCACCCACACCACCTTCCTGGGATTTATAAACCAGCTTCCATTAGCCTCATTCAGAAGCTACTTTTCTTCTTCTACCATCCACTCCTCCTTCTCCAGTGGTTCACTTCTCAGACTCCTTCCTAAAGTACCTTTAGCCAAAGGAATCACATTTCTGAGCACCTCTAGGGGTGAACCCTCCTCAAGATGATTCCTTTGCCTTCTCAATACCCTGACAGGTTGGTAGCCCCTTAGGGGGCCAGAGAGTGTGAATGGCTAAAGTAACTACAAATGATAGTCAACATCCAAATATACAACCAGCCTTCAGCTACTTACAAGTTGCACAAGCATAACTCCACATTGTAGTTGTATACTCCTATTAAGAAAGCCACTGTTGGACAATCTGCTTTCTTATATAGCATTTCTAAACTTTGGTCCTCCCTTCCCTTGTCTATTCACTCTGTCTCCTCCCCTAAGTCACTTCTTCATGACTTTTCTTCTACCTGCAACTGCCCTTGACCATTCCTATTGTCTTTCTTCCTCCACTTTTTTGCCCTAGACATTCTTTTCCCCACATTCTCCTTCTATACCCATAAGAGTAGTTTCCCTTGCCTGGTATAACTCTTAATTTTATATACTGTATCTGTTTTCTGATTTCCCATATTTATGAATTTGCTTCATTGATATATTATATTACTGCTTATGACTCCTACTTTTGTATTTTAATATTGTTATTACTGTTTAGCCTTTTCCATTTTCCAGTCTCCCCAGGACACATATGGAAAGGAGAAGTTAGCAGCTCAGTATGTCTTTCCTGGTGAAACTTTTAGTTTAGTTTATTAATTTTTTAGAGCACTTTATCTCATTGCAGCTCTAGGTGCTTTACAGATACCTGAAGAATATAACAAAAATAAAATATACATAAAATATAAAGAGCATAATAAGTTAAAAGTTAAGAGTTAAAAGAAGGGAAAGCCTTATTCAATAAAAAGGTCTTCAAGTCCCTCTTGAAGGCCCTAACCCAGGGGGCCTCTCTAAGTAGCTGAGGCAGTGAATTCCACAGGGCAGGCGTTGTGATCAAAGAGGCATGAGCACCAGATAACTTCAGGTGGACCCTGGGAATCACTAGGAGACCCTCCTTGGCTGACCAGAAGGGATGAGATGAGTGGTAGGGCTGTAGAAGATCTTGCAGGTAACTGGGCCCCAGACTGTGTAGGGCTTTATACAGTAGGTCAGTAACCTGATCTCGAAGGTGATACACCACCTAATAGGCAGCCAGTGCAGAGAGTGCAGCACAGGCGTAATATGACATAACCTCAGAAGGCCAGTCAATAGACTGGCTGCCACATTCTGCACTAGCTTTAGGCAGCAAAGATCAGCCCCTGTTAGCCCTAGGTAAAGGGAATTGCAGTAATCAAGCCACAATGTCACAAAGGCATGAACTAGTGATGGCAGATCACTCAAGGGAATTAGGTGTCTAATCCTGGCAATATTTTTAAGATGGTAAAAACCCCTTTGGACAATGGCTGACACATGGAATTCAAGTGTGAGGCTGCCATCCAACACAACACCAAGATATTTCACCTTAGAAGCGGTGAAAAGCCTGGAGGTCATCGGGTGGCAAGGTTCCTCCACCAGCAGTTCCGTCATATCCAGATTTAACCTCAGCCAGTTGAAATAAATAATGAAATAACTAAATACATTAATACAGTCCTAAATAAATTAAACAATAATTCATGAGTAGCAAAGCCATGAGAGAGTTATGAAGAAATAATTGTTGAGTTCCTAGAGGCCAGTGGGGCACAGGACCCTAGGCAGCATGGATTCACAGCAGGAAGGTCATGTCAGATGAATCTAATAGATTTCTTTGACTGGGTGACCAAAGTAGTAGACCAGGAAGGGGCTGTGGATATGGCCTACCTAGACTTTAGCAAAGGCATTTGACACAGTCCCATACAAAAGATTAATATGCAAGTTAGCCAGCCTTGGAGTGGGTTCCAAAGTAGTAGCCTGGGTAAAAAATTGTCTGGACAATAGGACGCAGAGGGTGATAGTAAACAGAGTTCACTCTGAAGAAAGGGGGGTTACTAGTGGGGTACTGCAGGATTCAGTACTGGGACCAGCCCTCTTTAATGTCTTTATAAGTGACATTGCAGAGGGACTGGAAGGAAAAGTATGTCTCTTTGCAGAAGACACAAAGATCTGCAACAGGGTCGATACAAAAGGTGGGGTGGAAAGGATGTAATGGGACTTGGCAAGGTTGGAGGAATGGTCAAATGTATGGCAGCTTAGATTCAACACAAAGAAGTGCAAAGTAATGTACCTGGGAAACAAAAACCCAGGGGAAGAGTACACAAAGGGGGGTGAGATACTAATAACATCAACAAAAATGTATTTATTTATTTCTAGGATTACAAGTACCTTTGAGCCAAGGCTCTTTTACAAAGGTTCCACATCAGATTGAGCACAGCAAAACAATGTTACAACAGTACATGGTACAACAGAAATGTAAGCAGTACAGCACAAAGTTTGGCAGAGATATCAGGTTACTCAGGTTTACAAGCAGTTTCTAGTGGTGGATGTCGACAATTGTGGCAAGAACATGAACAGTAATTACTTGCAGGTTTAACATGGAAAATGGAAGGGGACCTGGGAGTAGTCATATCAGATGACCTTAAGGTGGGCAAGCAATGTGAGAAGACAGTTAGGAGGGCTGGGCGGGATACTGGATGCATAGGGAGAGGCATCACCAGGAGAAAACAGGAAGTTGTTATCCCTCTGTACAGATAGTTGGTGAGACCCCATCTGGAGTACTGCATGCAGTTCTGGATTCCCCATCTCCACAAGGACTTAGAAAGGATGGAGGCTGTCCAGAATAGGGCAACTAAAATGGTGCAGGGTCTGCACCAGAAGACATATGAAGAGAGATTAAAGGAGCTTAATATGTATACCCTCGAGGAGGGGGGGGGGCATGATAAAATGTTCAAGTACCTCAAGGGAATCAACAAGGTCCAAGAGGCTAGCATCTTTCAGAAAAAGAGATGTACAAGAACAAGGGGGTACAATTGGAAGATGGGGGGGGGACAGCTCAGAGGTAATGTGAGGAAGTATTTTTTCATGGAGAGGGTTGTGGATACATGGAGCAGCCTTCCTGAGGAGGTAGTGGAATTAAAAACAGTGGGCGATTTCAAGAATGCATGGGACAGACATAAGACAATTCTAGTGGGGGGTAGGAGGAAGTTGGCTGTTGGTTAACTAGGATCTGCAGCTTATCCATTAGGTAGGGAAATTGGCAGACTAGGTGGGCCAAGGGGTCCTTATCTGCCATCAAATTATGTGTTTCTATGTTTCTATCCACTCACAAATGTTTGTGTCATGTTTTGAGTCAGGTAATTACATGTAAAAAGTTATCTTGGTAAGTTATCACCACTGGTGTTGTATAAACCCAAATAGGAAAACATTATCCTGAAAATGTGATCTGGAGCTGATGTACCACAGTTATGGTTAATCTCCAAATAGCCAAGGTGTCCACTGGAAAGGACTCAGTGTGGTGAAGGCACTGTCTGAGAAACTGTATTATTGTAACATGGGGCCCCATTGGTGGTGAGGGTACTCTGAGGCCAGGACGTCTGGTTAAAAAAACGGAGATTGTTGGATCTTGTGGTGAAGTGTGGAGGCCCTGTTAGTCAGGGCATCCTGTATGGTGCGTACTCTTACACTTATGGTTTCAGCACGTCAGTGACCTCCTCTGTCACTGGGCTGAGCAGGGTACCTGGCTATGACAAAGTGGTGAAGGAAAAGATGCATTTAGATGTAAACAGCAATAGCAGCTTCAGTATTTAGCAAAGCACAGAACCATCAGGCTAGCCTGGCCATCAAAGCTGGTACAGTTATTCAAATTGAGATTGAAACAGTCAAAGAGAGCTCTCACAAAATAAAGAAAGAAATCAATAAAAGCTCAGGACTAGTTGCAGTTCTTCAAAGCAACTCTTCTTGCAGAAAATGTCCTGTTATCAGAGTGTCCAGCAAATAATATTTGCACAAAAGCATCTCCTTTAATGACAGATCCAGGCTAGAAGAGGACTGGTGTTACAATTCATGATTGACTGTAGCTGTCTTTGTGGAAGAACAAAGACTAACACCAGCATCCTGATACATGCTTCCTTACCACAGATGACCTCATACAAATCTAATGTTGTGATGCTTCCCTCCAGGCCCTGTTCCGTTCATAGACAACAAGATGAATCCCTGTTGAACAAGTTAAAAGTAAAATTTCATACTGTGTTCCCATGGGATCACAATCCTGTATTTAAAGTCTGTTGATGTGATGTCCTTCATGCTTTTGGGACAAGGTTTCTTTGCAGGGTCAACCACGTGGCTGTTTGATGAAAATTAGAGAGTCACTGCTGTTGTGGCCTGGAGAGATCCTGACAAAACTGTCCAGTTTGATGGTGCTGCAGATGAGGTAGACTACCTCACAATCTATGCTTCCCCCAAAAGATCAGTTTCTGCCCCAGATAACTGAGACAAAAACCCAGTGGTACTGCCAACCAGATGATGAGGACCACCACCTTCTCCAATAGGATGATGGCTCCATACTCCTACTCTATTCTCACTTCTCATGTACTAGTGTAACCCTCCTGTTACCCGGGGTTACTAGAATCTCACTTAGATCTAGTGCCAGGCAGGGAAGGCAGCTTGTGAGACACCAGTTAAATGGGTTTCACACTGTCTCACTCTGTCCTCAGTCTCAGCTGAGCTGGAGGGATGACATCACTTAGATTTCTCGCAGCAGCATAAGCCACTGTGGAATGTTGCAGCAGGGAGTTAGGTTAGAATGTTGGAGTTTTCAAAATCAGTCTAGTGGGAGACTCAGTGGAGGGAGGAGGTGCACTGAAGTTGGCAGCCCCTCATAGTCTAGCTCTGTAATAGAGCTACCCCAGTAAGAGGGTGTGTGTTCTCACCCTAGAGAAGGACACAGAAGAAAACTAATAGAAGTGGTTGAGACTGTTCCCCAGCTTGTTCCATTGCCCCATCCCTGACAGGGATTGGGAGGGACAAGACCAGCTTTTCAGGGGCAATCCTCGGGCCCTGCTGGAAGAAGAAAAGCTGCCCGATGAGAAAGTTTGTGCTGAGGTACCAGAAGAGTGTTTGTTCTGTGAGAGAAGCCCTGGGGCACCTGCGAACCATGGTGAGTCTGCTCTGCCAGAGAGTCAATATTTTCACTGAGACAGTTGTGTAAAGTATCTGCTACTGTGGGGTCAGAAAAGGACAGCCAAGTACAGTATTTATAGTTATGTGTATGGCTTGAAATGCATCTAACCAGTGGGGGTCTACAGGGATGGACATAGCCACTTAGAGAATGCTGCAAATCAGGATACCAGTTACAAGGACAGTAGGTTGTTAAACGTGATCTACATTTCGAGATAGCATTCTACAAACAGAGAATTCAAAGGAAAGGTGTTGACTCCAAATGAACGGTCGGGTATGGATTTGGGGACAAGAGGTGGGAGACCCCCCCCATCTGGAGTAACCAGATTTACCGCTATGGATTCACTTTGGACACCTATAGCTTTCTCCCAGGCACTTGGCCAGTGTCTGCAGAAAGTACACAGACATGGGATTAAGGATGTGTGTTTTTTTTCTTTAGAGCTAGGAAGCGCTCATGGGTGGTTGAGGGAGCCACCAACAGAAATTTCCATGTCATATGGAAATGTGTACTAGTGCTGGCCAAGTGCCATGCCAGGGAATCCAAGAGAGTGAGAATACCAGTTCGGGCATGAGAGCCCAGTGTGTTCAAAACCAGAGAGTTGTTGTGATGATGAAGAAGTGTGTTCTGACCTCTATAGAACTGCATAACCAGTGAGTGTAGCCCCATGGGGGTCCATCTTGCTTTGTATTCTTGTGTTGAAGTGAATAAAAGCCCCACTTTAGAATCCCACTCCTGGTTTGGACATTTTCAGTTCTTGCTTCCTGGTTCTGGAATTACTTTGGTGCCCCTGTCCAGAAGTACAAATCTAGCCCTGATGCCAAGCGAATGTTGTCTCCCTGAACCCAGGCTAGCCAGGTAGTGGGTTACCAAATGGAGGCACCAGGTGCTAAATAACAACAAACCCTAAACCCACACCCTGGTTACAAAAATGGAGGCACCGCTGAGGATTTGGGTTTGAATCTAGGGAGAGAACAAGAAAGATTTGCTCAGATTAGGGCTAGCATTTTGGCTGTCTGGCAGTAGGTAGCTCAAAAAGTGGAAGCATTGCCACCCAAATGTCCCACTGTGTGCTGCTGTAATTGTGCCACCAGTTTACTGATGAGTAGTAAAGCCTGAGACTGTATGCCCTTGTCCTGCATCAAAGTTATAATGTTTGCCAGCTTTTTAAAGTTATGTGTGACAAGAAAAGTAGTGGAAAACTGTGGGAAAACAAACAGAGATTTGTGACCTAGACGTTGGAAGTGCTTGTTGTATGGACAGAGAGAGTCACTGAGTGAAATGCCATGAAAAATGGTCGAAATGCTGCTCCCGCTGAGGAGCTACAGTTGAAAAAAAAAAGTCTGGTTTGCAGTTTAAATTTTGCCTGCTCGACGATTGCCATGGAGGAGAACAGCATAAGAATAAAGAGGCTCATTTGCATGGTGTCGAGTGATTGGTGAGACTGCAATTGGTTCCTCCCTCAAGCCAGCTCCAGAGTGACTGCAGTGTTCAAAAGGGAGAGAAAGACAGAGTAGTGTGTGAACTGGCTTGCCAGGAGGAGCGTCGCGGTGACTGAAAATGTTATAAAAGTAGTAAAATTTGACTTTTCTATTTAAAATTGAGCTCAACCCGCATTTTGATTCATCTGGGAAAAGAGCGAAGTGTTCGGAGGGACAATCGGCAGGATTGCCAGCCCGCTTCATTCCAGAGGCCTCCAAGGCCGGCTGTAGGCTGAATTTTTCCATCGCAATAACCAGCTACTGATTAAGTTAGTACCAACTTAAAAGCAATTCAAACTGTGTGTGATTTCAACTAAAGCCCGTTGAATCTGTGTGTAGCAGTGCGATCATTTTGCAAACAAGGACTGTGTCATAATTGTGGATTCAGCAACAGTATAATTTTCAAAGCCATGTGAGAGACTGTGGGTTGTATGAAAGATGCAACAAGAAATACAGGCAATCCTGTGCGATGAAATACTGTGGCTTTAGGGACTTTTAAGCAAGAATCGTGAGTTACAGCAAATAAAATGTCCAGTAAAAATCATATAAATGTGCTAAGAGAACAGATAGTGCAGTTAACCAGTCTGAGTGAACTTTATCAATAGAGTGTGGAAATCGGATGCGCAGTGGCTTGAGTCAGAAACAGAATGTTGATGCGCAGGAGTGCTACCGCCGCCATTACAGGGTAGGGTAGTAAAGTAAACACAGCAGCAGGGGAGCCATTTTGTAAAACTTTTTCCAACAGAGTGGGACTTGAGATAACAGTGAGCTTTTGTTTTTCTCTGCAGTCATGGCTTCGGGATCAGCCCGCTACCCGGATCATGCCCAGGCTATGATAGTAGAAGTAGTTAACAGATTGAAAGATATTGAGAGATGTTACTACGGTGGATGCTTGCCTCCTCATGTGGCGATTCCTGGATATCCAGTAAGAGTGTGCATAATGTGCTTAAAGGCTGGAAGGGACATCTTCATGGTTCCTCACTGTTCTGGGTGTCTAGAGAGACATGGCCTAACCAAAGCACCCAAGATTCGTTTGGCTCCCACATGGACAAAAATTCAAGAACCTGCAGTTGGCAGCACACAGCACCAGGTAGAGCCTGTTGGAGGAGGCTCAGTAGAGTGTGGCATGAAGCAAGAGGGTGCAGATCTACAGGCAGAACAAAGTACTGATGTATCCGAGTCCAGGTCACAGAGAGACATTGCGGAGGGAGCATCAGCAGATCTTTGGAGAGAGGGGCCTAGCCCAAGTCTCATAGGAGAAGATGAGATGAGGGAGACCCTTGAATGGGAGGTGTCAACCTCTGTGCCCAGCGAGGAGTGGATAGTCTCAGGAGTGAGGATGACTGCTCACTCCTGGGCTCAGATCCTCAGTGAGGAAAAGGATGAGGGGGAACCTATGTGGCCTTATGAAGAAGGTGCGGATCCACAGCCTCAGGCTCTTGCCTCGGAGGAGCGAATGGAAGGAGAGATTGGTGACTCCACAGCCCTGTCCTCACAAGGAGGAGTCAAAGATCCATTTTACGTAGCATTAAGTATGCGTAGTTGGCAGAACCAGGACTGGCCACCCCCAAGCCAGGCCAGAGGTCTCAAGTTGACCAAGTGTAGTAAAGAGGAAAGACTGGTTCATAGGAAGGCATATGAGATCTATGGGATATCCTTTCCTACCTTTCCTCGAAGAGTCTGGGAGGAGATTGAAAGAAACAGGAAATCCTGGATAATGGAAGAGGCAACAAGATATGTGCATCCTGGTGCAAGTCGGTATGTCCGAGACAGAGTGTTGCAAGAGAAATTCAGACAATGGAAAGTGGGCAGAACACTATTCATAGACACTGTTCAGATCGTGGATGGAGGGGGACATGAAACCTTCTTCAATGTGAATTATGAACGCCCACATGGGGTAATAATTCTTGCACCTGACCCATTGTGTTACTTCCCGCAATGCAGGCAACTTCCTGCAAATGTGCCCATGTCTACCAAGTAGAGAGCAGAGCAGTGGTAGCCAGTGCTGCCATCCAGCCGTTGCTGTACCTATGTTGCTCCACCTGTCTGACATTCCAGGAACCAGGTGCTCCAGATTCATCAGCCTTGCAGTGTACTGGCTTTCCAGATTCCATTGACTGGCCTTCCAGATGGCTTCATATCCAGAGAGGACACCAGCCCAGCTGTATCCTGATTCATTGCCTGTGATTTCAGATGACTTCAGACCAGCTGTTTTTCCTGTCCTGTTCCAAGGTTCCATCTCCTAGATGACATCAACCCAGCATCCCCCAGCCCTGCTAGAAGAAGAAAAGCTGCCTGATGAGAGAATTTGTGCTGAGGTACCAGAAGAGTGTTTGTTCTGTGAGAGAAGCCCTGGGGCACCTGTGAACCATGGTGAGTCTACTCTGCCAGAGAGCCAGTGTTTTCTTGCGTAAAGTATCTGCTACTGTGGGGTCAGAAAAGGACAGCCAAGTACAGTACTTAAAGTTATGTGTATGGCTTGAAATGCATCTAACCAGTGGGGGTCTACAGGGATGGACATAGCCACTTAGAGAATACTGCAAGTCAGGACATCAGTTATGAGGACAGTAGATTGTTAAATGTGATATACATTTTGAGATAGCATTCTACAAACAGAGAGTTCAAAGGAAAGGTGTTGACTCCAAATGAATGGACGGGTATGGATTTGGGGACAAGAGGTAGGAGACTCCCATCTGTAGTAACCAGATTTACCTCTATGGATTCACTTTGGGCACCTATATCTTTCTCCCAGGCACTTGGCCAGTGTCTGCAGAAAGCACCCAGACTTGGGATTAAGGATGTGTGTTTTTTCCTTTAGAGCTAGGAAGTGCTCATGGGTGGTTGAGGGAACCACCAACAGAAATTTCCATGTCATATGGAAATGTGTACTAGTACTGGCCGAGTGCCATGCCAGGGAATCCAAGAGAGTGAGAATACCAGTTCGGGCGTGAGAGCTCAGTGTGTTCAAAACCAGAGGGTTGTTGTGATAATGAAGAAGATGTGTTCTGACCTCTATAGAACTGCATAACCAGTGAGTGTAGCCCCATGGGGGTCCATCTTGTTTTGTATTCTTGTGTTGAAGTGAATAAAAGCCCCACTTTAGGATCCCACTCCTGGTTTGGACATTTTCAGTTCTTGCTTCCTGTGTCCGGAATTACTTGGGTGCCCCTGTCCAGAAGTACAAACCTAGCTCTGATGCCAAGCGAATGTTTTCTCCCCAAATCCAGGCTAGCCAGGTAGTGGGTTACCAAATGGAGGCACCAGGTGCTAAATAATGACAAACGCTAAACCCACACCCTGGTTACACTAGCAAAGTCCTTTCTGTCCCAAAAGGGGTGGACTGGCAGGGGTCCCTGAACCTGAAGCACCAGGACATTTTATGCAAGTTGTTGAATAGCTTCCTGTGACAAAGCTGAGCAACTTAAGGTAGGTTACTTGATAGGAATTTTAACTGATTATTTTTTTGTTTGTTTTACTAAAAAATGCTCTGTTCATTTTTTAACAGCCTGTTAGATGTATATCACTGCTAGCCTTTCATGCTCATCTATCTATTGTAGCTACATCAATGTCATTTGACTCAAGATCATAGTTGTCATTATGCCACAAAGTTGATCACAAACATGGGCATCCAAGCTGGCCTGGTGGCCCTGAGGGTTGAGGTGCTGGATGCCTTACCTCACAGCATGCTGGCGACTCAGGTTCAGGAATGAGCCCGGGTCATCAGAGGTTGGCAGCGGGGGGGGGGGTGGAGCTGGATAGAGCTGCTGGCAGGCAAGCTCTCCTCTCCAGAGAAATGAGGTGGCATCCCTCGGCCAGTGGCAGCCCCTAGTGGAGGCTAGTGGTGGAACAGGCTCAGAAGGGTGCTGGGCACTAGGCCATGGGGTGGGGGAAAGAGGTTGTGACCAAGGCTGTAGGCACATGTGTGTCTCCATGCACATGTGCTCCTACTCCTGGGGCCCCCTGGGTGAAAACCGGTGGACAAAAATGCCAGAGGCAGCAGGATGATGACCGACTCCTCGCAGGCTCTGCTCCTGAGATGGGCACAATGTAAGCGCTGGCTATTCCTGGCGACGGGGCTGGGGGGGTCGGTCAGATGGAGGTGGCTGACCGGAGGAGCATAAAAAAGAAATAAAAAATAAATAAAAAAAAGGCATCCGAAGCAGGTTAAGTGCAGTGAAATAATCAACTGTTTGATTGAGTGGCACCATCGTATAAACAGCTGAAATGTTTCAAGAGAGACCAAAATCTTGATCAACTGGTTAAGCATATGGCAAAGCATAAGGTTGAGAACCTATATAACATAATATCATTGTGCTGTGCTTACATCACTCTGCTCATTAAGCAAACTACAGTGCAAAACAGCCAATGTTTCTCCCATCTGCTGCAATAAATTTAGTACACCATGAGTTCATAGAATGTGTAAATCATCTGGAGATAGTGTTTATGCTCTGCTTTATGATTTGTGCCTCACTTGGGTGCTTTCTTATTTATTTTACAGAGTACCACATCAGGAGAAGGATACTGAAACACAGCCACAGATGATGCAAAATAAAGGTTTTGATGAAACAGATTTTTCTCATCACATCATCAAGTCTGACAACCATCACCAACAGAATGTGAACGATGAAAGCACACAGCTAGTACAAAACAGTAAATTTCACAAGGATAGTGAAGTAAGTTATTAAATCACATTTTTGTGTTGGGGACTGATGTCTTAAAGAACAGATCTGGCCATGAATAGCAGAAGAATTGGGCTGGGGGAAGGTGGCACAGTCCCCCCTCCACATACACACTATTTTACGCATGTGCCCTTTAATCAACTGCCCATTCACAATTAAGCCTGCCATTATAAGTTCTAGGTGGCCTATCGAACTTCAGCCCATTCACCTTTTGCAGTGTTCTGACAAACCTCTGGATCTAGCCATCAGCAAAAAGAAGAATCACAGCTGACATTAGGTGAACTCAAAACTACAAAATTCCCCAAAAATTTAATTTTAATATGTTCCATTCTTTTTTGCGATGGGTATTTATACAAAACTGGCTAAGTTAATCTGCTCTTGATGTTCTCGTTATAATCCTGAACTTATTTTTTTTTATATGTACTTTATTTTAAAGCAAAATATTGATATATACATTCAAACAACCATATGTCCTTTCCATATAGTTTATACATTATACAGTCTATCACATTTCTATCCCTTTCCATATGTTCCTTGCATCAACAGTTTCCTACTGTCTTCCTGTTTCATATGTTTCAATGTTTTTTATCTTTACTCCTCTCTAACTATAACTATCTTAAACTACCAGAAAAAACTATAACATATATACAAATTGTACAAAGTCTATGTCTATCTAATTCCTTTGGTTGAGTATTAAATATTTGTACTTAGTCCCTTCTGGGGGTCCCTGAGCAAGTTGGTATGGATTTCATCATTGATTAATGTGGCATACTTTTTTAGAATTCCCTTACATTTATCTATTATGGTTCTGTCCATCCTCTCTTTTCCTCTTTCACCTTCTCTTCCCTCCTTCTATCCTTCCAGTGTTTATTCCATTTCCCAGGCCCATTGTATCCATCTTTCTGTAAATTTCTCTGTTCTGTCTTGAGTTTTATATGTGAGCCTCTCCATTTCTTGGACTTCATCATCATCATCATCATCATTCTTTATTTATAAAAAGGCGCCTTTCTAAAACCAAGGCGCTTCTACAACAACAATTAAAACACATCAATAAATAAATAATACAAAAAATTAAAAATGATAAATACAGCAGCGGCATTAAAATTCAGAAAACACTAGGCTAAAAAGATATGTTTTCAACGCAACTTTAAAACTTTGGATGGTCAGGCAATCTCGCACCCAATGAGGTAGAGAATTCCACAGGGTTGGGCCATAAAACTAAATGACCTTGCCCAGAAGTCTGTAAACAAACCCTGGGAATCTCTAGCAATCCCTAGTTGGTGGATCGGAGAGGGCGGAGGGGACAGTAGGGGTGAAGGAGATCTTGCAGGTAACTAGATCCCTGATCATGTAGAGCCTTATAGGTCAGCAAACAGACCTTGAAGGTGATCTGCCACTGTACTGGCAGCCAATATCCTAGGGATACCAGTCAAAAGCCTGGCTGCTGCATTCTGCACTAGCTGCAATCGGCGGATATCAACCCCCGGTAGCCCAAGGTAAAGGGCATTGCAGTAGTCAAGGTGGGAGGTAACGGAGGTGTGGACCAAAGCTGGAAGATCATCAGGGGGATCCAGATGCTTTACCCATGCAAAATTCCTCAGATGGTAAAAAGAGGTTTTGACAACTGCTGACACCTGTAATTTAAGGGTCAAACAGCCATCAAACATAACACCCAGGTTCTGCACCCAGTCCGAGGTGGTTAGTTGAACACCTCCAAGCCATAGACCCGAAAGTGATCCCGCCAACAAATCCACCCCCTGACGACCTGGGTCCACAACCAACATCTCATTTTTTTCTGGGTTTAACCACAGACAGCTCACATTCATCCAGTTCTGGATCTCGGCTAGACAGCTGTTAAAGACCGAAACAGCATCATCCTGGCCAGGCACAAAGGACATGTACAGCTAAGTATCATCAGCATAGCAGTGAAAACTCAAGCCATACCACCTAATAATCGCTCCTAATGGCAGCATATACACCGCAAACAATATGGGCTCCAAGATGGAGCCCTGTGGCACCCTGCAGGATAGGAAGAATGGAGCTGAGGAAAAAATCCCAGACACCTCCCTCTGAGTCCTACCCTCAAGAAATGATCGAAGCCATCCAAGGACCATCTCTGAAAGTCCACAGATGAACCGCAGGCACTCCAACAGCACATCATGGTTTACAGTGTCAAATGCTGCAGAGAGATCTAGAAGGACCAAGATGGAATGGGTTTTTTGATCTCTCGCTATTAGGAGGTCATTTAGTACTAGAACAAGGGCTGTCTCAGTACTTTGCCTCTTCCTAAATCTGGACTGGAGAGAATCATAGACATTGTGGCTGGTCAAATGGTCATCCAGCTGCGACGCAACCACCTTCTCGATAACCTTACCCACAAAGGGTAGGTTAGAGACAGACCTGTATTTGACCAGACAGTCCGGGTCCAAGGAGGGCTTTTTAAGGAAGGGCCAAACCACAGCCTCCTTCAGGGGATCCAGAAAGATCCCCACCTCCAAAGACATCCAGACTATCTCAGCAAGGACTGGGCCAATTTTATCCACACAGCCTACTAGGAGGCGTGTGGGGCCCAGGTCCAAAACTGCAGTTGGTTGGATGCAACGACTGGATGACCATCACAATGTCATTGATTGTGAGCCAGCTGAAGTCACACCACACAAACTGGGCATCCGAAATCTCCTGCTGACCACTGCAACTCCCATTAGAGAGAATCAGGTGGACATCGTACCTGATTGTGGCAACCTTATCCGCGAATAATTGAGCAATCTCCTCACACCGTTCTTGTGAAAAAGTATTTCCAGGCTGGAGACAGAGTGGATTGCACAATCTGTCCACAGTCCAGAAAAGCTGGACTGGTCAATTCTGTGCAGCAGCAATTTACCTGGACAGGAATTCTGCCTTCTTATGGGTAATTGCTGGTTGATAGACTACCACATTTTTCCAGTCATCTAGTATAGGTGGCTCTGGGGTCAGCCATCTTTTAGTTTTGCTTTTCCCATTGTTGCAATACAAATCCTCCATAGATAATTTCTTGTTAGGGTCTTTCATCCCTTGTGGTGGGAGTCCCCACAAGTAATGCTGTATATGCAGTTGTCCCTGAATTTGAAAAATTTCTTCCAGTTTGTGCTTTACTTCCCCTAGGAAGTCCTGTAACTTGGGGCACATGTAGAAAATATGTTCATGAGTGGCTCTATTTTCCCCACACTTTCTCCAGCATGTTCCTTGTTCCTCCCCTTCCCAAGCTACCTTCATGTGTGGTGTTATGAAATATCTCTACCTTCATGTGTGGTGTTATGAAATATCTTGTGTTGAGTTTCCACTGGAACTCCCTCCATTTGGATGATGAAGATACCTTGAAGCCCCCTTCCCAAATCTTCACCCATTCTAACTCGGAGAGGTGGGTCTCAGTCCCTTCCTCCCATTTCCTTATTATATATGTGGTCTCTGATCCCTTATGAGCTAACAAGAATTGACAGAGTAGTGTTATTGCACCTTTTGAATTTTGTTTATTTAGCAATTGTTATAGTGTCACCTCTCCATCTAAGGTGTATTGTTTGTTTCGATTCTCTGTTTGTTTTTGTTTGATATATTCTTTCATCTGCTAGTATCTTGTTCTTTCCATTGATATCTATGTCTACCTTCCTCGAAAGTCAGTATTGATTCTCCCCTCATAATGCTTGCTGGGTATCTGCATCCTCTTTGCTTTTGGTGTTATATCACTGATCTGTCTGTCCAGGTGTGTATTCTCTATTTTGTGTCCACCATATGTATTTCCATTTCTCTTTTTTAACCCCCTCATACCCTTACCATTGCTGCAGTGCCCCCATCATCACTTTCACCGCTACTTTCCCCAGCCTCCTTACTCTCTGTGTGGGTTTTAAATTAAATATTTTTTCTTCTTGATGTTCTTTCCCACCTGCCCACACTTCCAGCTTCTGCCAATGTGCCTCTATCTTTGGGTTTCCCCATTGCATAACCCATCTAAGATGTGTTGCTAGCCAGTATTCTTTAATGTGAGAGAGTGCCCATCCTCCCCACCTCTTTCTAATTGTGAATATCCTACTCCTTACTCTCTGTCTTTTCCCAGCCCATATGAATTTGTATATCATTGGCTGGATTTCCTGCAGCTTTGGTTTTTTTATATCTAAGGGTACACATTGAAATATGTATAACAGACTTGGGAGGACATTCATTTTTATCATCTGTATTCTGTCACTAATTGGTATTGCCAGTAGTCCCCATCTCTTTGTGTCTTCTTTAATCTGTTTTATCAGTGGGTCTAGATAGTCTACTTACAGGTCTCTAGTGGTATTCCTTATGGTTATAGCTAGGTATTTCAGTTTTGCCAGGGTCCATTTCATTGGGTATTTAATTTGTATTTGCACTGAGGGGGTGTATTATAGTCTTAATAATTCAGTTTTGTTAATGTTTAGGGTGAAGGCGGATATTTTGGAGAATTTCTATACCTTCTCCATCATTTTGGGAATTGAAGTCTCTGGTTGTGTTAAATACAGTAGTATGTCGTCTGCATATAGGGCTTTCTTATGTTCTCTATTCCCTACCATCACTCCATGTATTTTTGGGTCTTGTCATGGCCATTGGGCAAGGGGCTCCAAATAAACAGCGAACAGGAGTGGAGGCAAGGGTCACCCCTGACGTGTACCCCTTCCCAATGTGAATCTGTCTGACAAATGTCCATTAGTTTTGATATATGCCTGTGGGTTTGTGTATAGTCTTTGTAGTGTCTCTAAAATTTGATTATGAAACCTAAGTGGGTCAGTACCACAAATAAGTGTGTCCAGTCTACTTTACCAAAAGCTTTCTCTGCGTCCATACTCATAACGGCCGCCGGTGTTTTTGTTTTGTTCAAGTGTTCTATGATGTAGCTAGTTCTCCTTATTGTAAAAAACAAAAACAAGGCACTGTGTCAGCATGTGGTCTAAAAGCAAAACAAAATGGTTATATTAAATGCATGCTGAAAATAGAAAATAGCTAACTCTATTTTCTATTTTCAGCGTGCATTTAATATAACCATTTTGTTTTGCTTTTAGTTCTCCTTTTGTTGTCTGTGGCTTGTCTTCCTACCACAAAACCTGTTTGGTCATGATGCACTAACAAGGGTATTAACTCCTTCATTCTCATGGCCATTATGCCCTCTCAAGTACTTATAGTCCACATTTAGAATGGATATTGGGTGATATGAACCACAATTAGTCAGATCTCTACCTGGTTTAGGGATTAACAGAAACGATTGCCAGTGACCATGAAGGTGGGATCCCTCCTTCTTGTTTCATTATACTCTGAAAGGTGTCCGCCAGCAACAGGGATAATTTGTCTGTAAATTTCTTATAAACTTCCACTGGTAGGCCATCTGTGCCTGGGCACTTCCCCGTTTTACTCCTCCCTATTACCTGATGGATTTCTCCTTCCCCTTATTGGTCTGATTAATATTTTGTTCTGTTCAGTAGTCAGTTGAGGCAGCCTTAGGTGTTCTAAAAATATTGCTCTCTCTTGTTTGGGAGTTTTTGTTTTGGGGCTATATAGTTGTTTGCAGTATGATTCAAATGCACTCATTATTCTATCAATTGTTTGTACTTGTTTCTGGGTGTTTAAGTTTGACTATTTGTGCTCTAGCTCTATTGACCCTAAGTCGATATGCTAAGAGCTTTATTGCCCTAGACCCCCCTTCATAGTACTTTTGTCTTAAGTATGTTAGGTTTTGCTTTATCTTATATTGTAATGGCTTATTTAGTTCTTTCTTAAGTATAATTATTTCTTTTCCCCTTTTACTGTGAAATTTTTCCTGTTCTTGTTTAACCAACGTTCTAATTTGTTCCTCAATTTCCCTCTGTTTTTTCCCTCTCTTTTTCCCTTGCTGCTCCAATGGCTACGCATTTTCTCCTTATCATTGCCTTCAACGTGTCCCATATCATTGCCTTATTGGACTCTGAGTCCCTATGATCCTTTAAGGTTTGGTCTATTAGTTGAGGTATCTGTTCTAACACCTCTTTATCCCTTAAAAGAGAGAGAGGTTCAGTCTCCAGAAACTATGTTTATGGGTTTCTTGTAACTGTAGTTCTTTTGTAATGGGGCATGGTCTGATACTCCCATTGTCCCCACCTCTCCCCTAATCAGTCTTGGAAGTGTCTCCTTTGGGATCAGAAAGATGTTCAATCTAGAATCCATGTAGTGCACCTGGGAATAATGTGTGTACCCTTTGCACTATGTAGTCCAAGTTGGGTTATCAATGTCTTGACCTGCCTTGCCACCTTATGTGTGGCCCTGGGTATTTTGATGTGCTATCTGTTCTGGGGTCAAGTGTAAGGTTCCAGTCTCCTCTGCATAACAAAATACCTTCCATCTATTCCATGACTTAAAGTAAGAGTTTCCTGTAGCAGCCATAAGGTGACCTCTGGGGCCATACACTGCAACCAGTGCCACCTGCTGCCCATGTAATTTCCCCTTTAAGATCACATAATGGCCCACTTTGTCTATTTCTCTGTGTAGGTATTCAAATGCAGTGTTTCTAGGAATAAGTATGGCCACTTCCCTCATCCTGCCTGTCTTGTATAAGGAGGCATAAATTTCCTTGTACCCAAACTGTTTCAGCTTTTGATGCTCTCCCTCCATTAAGTGTGTCTCCTGCAGAAAAATAATTTCTGCCTTCATTTGCTTCACCACTATCATAATTTTTTTTCTCTTGATCGGATTGGACAGACTGTTAACATTGTATTTCACTACTCTGGTCATACTAATTTTACTCATTTACAAATATAAGGTACTTTGACCGCCATCTGCTAATCCAACGGACTCTGAGATCCGCTTTCCCTTCTCCTCCCATTCTTTTCCTTCCCCCTTCTTTAGTCTCTGTATCTCTATAATTTCTCAATTTCCTAACATTTATAACATTTGTAACTTTGCCTTGCTGGCGAACTTGCGCACAACCTTTTGCAACCCAACTGTGTGTGCCTCCAAGGCTGCGGAAAGTATTTTTACTTTCCTTGTCTCTGGATACAGTCTCCTCTTGCTCTACCCCTGCATCCAGAGTAGTAGTACCACTTCCCCCCTGCATAGGGGCCACTACTTTGGTCAGTGGTTCTGTTATACACCCACAGTTCCTCTGCCCATTATTGACTATCACCTTTGACAACCTGTATGACATTAATTATGTCCCCCTTGTCCTCACCCACCTATCTTTTATTTTGTAAAGACCTTCTATGATCAAACTCCATCATCATTGTATATATCTCCGACCCTTCTATTTTTCCCTATGTTCCATCATCCCTCCTTTGTTAATTTTTATCACCTTTCTTTCCATTTTCTATGACCATGCATATTCTCACTGTGCCTATTATGTGAAATTTTTCCTATGTGTCTCCCCCTCCCCCCGATATAACTTGTCTCTCAGAATTCCCCCCTCCCCTCATATCCATTTACCTTCTGCATTGGTGGCATCAAAGCTACCTCACCTCTGCATTTGGTTTCCACGTTCCTGTGATAGCTCCTCAGCTTTCCTGGACTAGGCATCCTTTTGCTGGTCAAGTCATCGAGGAACCAGTGCTCTCCCCTCTCAGTGCACATATCTCTGCAACAGAAAGAAAAGAAGAAGAAAAAAAGCATTGAAGGCATTTACATTCCAATGTTCCTTTAACATTGCAGTGGTACGATTCCCCATCTTATCACACAGTCACTTAGAGTAATTTAGTGTTATTTAAAAGTTCCCTTGCCCCTACACTTTTGTTGTTCCATCTGTATCCCTTTCATAGTTTCCTCTTCCCCTTCCGGTTCAGTGAATGGTCTTGATTTCCCTCTTTTCAGATATTTCTTTCCCATTCTGAGGCCGACCTATCCTTCTTTTCCCTTTCTCTAACCCCTTCGACCTTGCTTTTCCTTTGGGGGATCCATTTACCCCACCTCCCCCCCTCCAATTTACTTGGCCCTTATCCCCTCTATCACAACAATTGCTACCCCCTCCTTCTCCCCCCAGCTTCCTCTCTTTCAGTGTTTGTTTGCTCCCTTGTGCCCTCCATTCACTCAGTCCATTCCCTCTGTCTATCTTGTCACTTCAGGAACCCTATAATCTCCCTTTTAGTTCCATTTTTAGGACCTGATTCCCCATTATTAAAGTAGTTGCTGCCTGTCATTTCTTTTATATCCCACCTTCCCCCTACCATCCTTTCTCCACATACACCCCCTCCATTCTCCTTCCTCCCCATCTCTTTTAGGTTTATATTTTTTGTTCCCCCCCCCGTCTTCCATCTAGTACCTGCCCCTCTCAGTCACCCCCAAAAACAAGGTAACCAGTTGCAATAAAGTCAATTGAAGCACTCATCTGATATCTCTCCGGTCTTCAGTTTAATTTGCAGGTCTCTGCCCAAGTGTCCAATGTATTTTGCTCAGTTCCTTCAAGCTTCAGGTCTGCTTTGCCTGTGTTGTCTCTTCGTCTGCTCCTTGTTGCATTGTAAGCTTGCGGAGAGTGTTCCTGATTGTCACGTGTGCTGTGCTGTGCTTCGTCCGTCTTCCCAGAAGTTCCCCCTCACAGCCGCACTTAGATTTTTAGGTCCCCCTCTCTGCTCTAATCCTCCTCATAGTCACAGCCTTTACTGGAGTGGGAGTTGGTGTTCTCTTAAGGCCACAGCTGCATCCTCCAGTGTGTGGTAGAGGTGGATGCCCTCCTTCCAATGGATAAGCAGTTTGACTGGATAAGGCATTTGGCACAGGAGTCCCATTGCTTTAAGTGCTTTCACCAGGTTCAGGTACTGCATTTGCTGTTTTTGAACCTCCTGTGGGTAGTCCTGATCAACTAAAGTCTCGATCCATTATACCTCATGATTCCCTGTTGCCAAGCTCTTTTTAGGATAGCTTCCTTAATTTTGTAGCTGTGGAATTTAACAATTATCATCCTGGGTTGTGCATTTGAATCCATAAGTTTGGGGTATAAGGCTCTGTGTGCCCACTCCAATCACAACTCATACCCCACTGGTAGTCCCAGAACATCCACCAACATGTCCTGAATAAAACCACACATATCCTTTGTTTCACTGTCCTCCGGAACACCCAAGATTCTAAGATTATCTCATCTGGATCTAGCTTCCAGATCCAGACATTTCTCCTGCAATCATTCCGTGTGCAGTGATAAGGCCTCCATTGCTGTGTTGAGTTGCTTGTTCCCCTCGGCCACCGATTCCGCTCTCCGTTCAGCGGTCCCGATCTGTTTTTCAAAGTCCAAAAATGTTTTTTTTAACTCTGTGAACTCGGACTTATTTTCAGCTTTTGATGCTTGTATTTCCAGCACTATTTTTTCAAATCTTTGCCTAGTAAGCCATTCCTCTTTGTCCGGTTGTATTCTTGGCCTAGTTCACTGCTGGGAGACGCACAGCGGCTGCGGTCATTTTGAACGATTTGGACTCTAGAACCATTGTGAGGCAGTTTCATATTTATGGAGCTTGATCTTGTGCTCCTACCTTCTCCTTTTTCTTTAGCTGCCATTTTATATTCAGTTTCTTTGTTTTCTGGTTGTAAGGAGTTGTTTTTAATCCTGGTGGGTGAGGAGCTGTTCCCTTAAGCTGTTAGCTTATCCATGACGTCACTGGAAGTCGTAATCTTGAATTTATAACATCCAAATATGTAGCTGTGGAAATGATTGTGTGCAATAGCCTTTGCAAGAGACTTATCAGTAGGAGCACTACATTCTTTGGAAGACGGATTGTTATATAAATGCACTTGGCAGTAAATAAAGGAATGGTTTGAAACTGTTATTGATTTATTTGTAAATGAATTCTGCTAGAACCAAATTGTACTTTTTGCTGGTAGATGGAACCCAACTTTAAGCAATTCTATTGGGAACGCTTTAAGCCTGAGATTCAATGGGTGGAGCAACAATGTCACTCCCCCATCAGGCCTTAAAAGGCCACTCATCCTGGACTGTTCCAGGATTCATTCTTCATTGCCCCACCATCCACCCCTCCTCCTCCAGTGGCTCATCTCAATTTCCTGTGGGCTTCTTCCTAAGCTACCTTTAGCCAAGGGAATATTGCCGCTGCACCTATAGTGGGGGAACCCTCCTCCAGGGTTCCTTGAGCCATACCACTACTGGGTGGTATAGCCCATGGATAGAGGGGCCAACAGCCACAAAATGTACTGAAGTCACACAAGCATACATCTCATCCAGTTGCGTAAGCACAATTGAAATGTAGTTTTGGTGCTAAAGCTAGAGCTTTGGGATTCTAATATTACTGTGTTGTGTGTGCTGTTTCCTTTTTGGAGAATTTTAGGCTTACCATGCGTGGTGTGTAGAACAGCTACGTAATTGATTGTTTGTGGGGTGGAACTTTAGTGATCACCATAATTCTGCTCCATAAATTAGCACATCACAGAATAGATAGCATACATGATATTTTCATAAAACATGGAACAGCCACTAGCCCTTTTGTTACAAACCTTCCCTCCTTGCCCTATAGATTTTGGACCTCCCCAAGCAAGCTACATCACAATTTGTCCTGGGCATTTCATAGAAACATAGAATCTGACAGCAGATAAGGACCACTTTTCCCACCTAGTCTGCCCATTTTCCTACCTACTGTAACACCACAGACCCTACTTGATAGCTTTACTCCTCCTTTCTTTACCATTAAGGTTTCCTTATGCCTGTTCCATGCAATCTTGAATCCTGTTATAGTTTTTGCCTCTACCACCTCCACTGGGAGGTTGTTCCAGTCATCCACCACTCTTTCTGTGAAAAAGTACTTCCTTACATCTCCCCTAAATATAACCCCCTCCAGTTTCATAGCATGACCCCTTGTTCTTGAGCATCTTATTTTTCTGAAAAATGCTTACCTCTGAACCTCATTTATACCAATGAGGTATCTGAAAGTCTCTATCAAAATGAGTCTCAAATTGAGATGGTTCTAATTACATGAATGAAGGGCTTATCCATGATTTAAACCCAAGACCTCTCATACCCGAAGTGAGTATCAGACCCCTAGACCAACGAGCCACTGGACTATTGGCTTGGCATCAGCCGGCTACTATATCAATTCATCCCCAGGCAACTTGCCCCAGCATAAATATTATATAATAAACTCCAGAAGGGTGCAATTCACCCACCAGATGAGGCAATGTGCTTGAGGGTTGTAGAAGTGGAAGTCGTACTGTAACTATTGTTGGAGCACAGTATGATATGTAGTGGGAGCTAATTGTCCAGGGGCGAACTGATGTGGGAGCCAATTGACACTGGAGATAATAATCCACAGCAAGCTATCATGGAGTGAAATGACCTGGACAAATTGACTTGTTCCACCCCAAACACCACTCCCATTAACCCAACTCTCCTTACCTTGACAGTTGCTTAAAATAAATAAACTGAATAAAAAGAATGAAGTGCACAACAAAATAAACAGGCCTACCATCACAGCAGACCATTTTGGCCTTTACTGGACTTCATGTCTTGCTGCCTTGATTGACTGGCTGGCTGGCAGGATGGCTGACTGGAGGCTCAACCTGAGGTCTTGTTTGCTGTCTGGCAGGCTGGCTGGTGGGCAAGCTGGCTGGGTTGAAGTCTGCATCACAATGGCATTTTCGCTCTCATAACAGTCCCTGTTTTTCAGTCTGGACACATAAGGTGGATGCGGGCATGCAGTGGTGATGTTGTTGGTGTGGAGGATACAAGCTGGCCAGATGAGCAGGAGGAGATTGTGTCTTGATTGTTGGTGGATGCATGGTCTGTATGGCTGGCAACACAGTACCTAACCAGGCTTAAGAGTTCTTGTTTTTCAGTCTTGAATGAATTAATCCAGTGGAGGCAGTGGTGAGCCATGTTCTTTGTGGATGTGGAGGACACAAGCAGGACAGAGGAGGAGGTGGTATCTTGATTGCTAGTGGATTAATGGTCTGTATGACTGGCAACAACAGTATTTACCCAGGCTTAAAAGTACTTGTTTTTCAGTCTTTTTTTTCAGATTTAATCTTTTTCCTGGTAGGGCCACCCGTCAAGCTCTGCCCTGGTCATGGCCTCCCGGTGTTCCACCTACCATCACTAGCTGGCGCTCTCCCGGGCACCCCTGGCTTTACCCCCAGAGGGTGGGGCAATGGCACTGGTTCCCCCATACCCAGTCCACGGAACCAGTAACTAGTTGGGAGAGCAGGTGACAGAGGCTGATTGAAGCCCGGGGAGGGCTTCATAGAGATGGATGCCCAATGCATTTTTTGTTCCCCTGTAAGCAGGGGCAGGGACGTGCAATGAAGACCAGTGTCTGCCCCACCCATGAATTCTGGTAGGTGCAGGTGTGTAGTAGTGCACCCAACCTCAGCTGGGTGTCGCCACTGCGCCTAGCACTCAAGCCACCCTCCCCCAGAAAAGGAGAGCGGTCCAAGGATGCTCGATCCTTCTCCCCCTGGCCGTCCCTCCGATGACCTGGATCCGTTCCTGAACCCAGGTCGCCAGTGTCGCTAGCTGAAATTCCACCACTGTGCTGACGGGTCTTGTTTTTCAGTCTTGAATGAGTGAATGTGGTGGAGGCAGAAGAGAGCCATGTTGTTAGTGGATGTGGAGGACACAAGCCGGACAGAGGAGTAAGAGGTGGTGTGTCAATTGCTGGTGGATGCATGGTCTGCATGGCAGTAAATGGCATTTATGCTACTGAATTAACAGTCTATGGATTTCAGTTTGAATGCACATGGCTGATATGGCAGTAGCCAATGTTACTGGAAGCAAACTTGGCATCTCATGATGTAGTATTGAAAGATTTTTTTGCTTTGTCTGTGGACATAACATAGGACAGGGCAGATGGAGTTTACCAGATGGATGTATAGAACAGCAGCATAACTTAAGGAAAAATATAACCACAAGAAAACAAAACTGAATCATAAAGAAAAGGATTCAATTGATAAGGAGGAAAGAATGGACCAAACACTTTGGGGTTTATGCTTCAATCATCCTCATCAAGGAAGCAGCCCTCACAGTCTTCCAGACTGGAGCAGTCCCCACATGGGAATTTGTTCTCCATTACTGCTTCATCTACTTTAGTGGAAGGCAATTTCCTAATGCTGATACCACTAGGCTGTTCTGGTTCATGTTCATCACCACCACCACTGTCATGTAGTATGAAAGCAGACATGATTGTGTATGTGAAATGTGCTCTGCGTTCATTGTAATAAATGTTAGCCTGCCAACATTTCTAGGGGACAGATTTGTACTCATGTCATGCACAATGGCCCCTGCTGAACTGAATACTTACTCCAAGCTAAGACTGGAGGGTAGACAGTTCAGATAATTGATTGCTATGGAGTAGCTGTTCCAATATGTTTAGGTACCTGGTGTCCACCAAATATGCATCCAACATGTGTTGTGTTGCATGCCATCCTGCCGACTTACCAGCCTTCTCCCCATTTTCCTCCACTTCTGCAGTTCTCACCTGGCACAAATCATCCCAAAGTGGTTTTACTGTCATTTATTTTTGTTACCAGGCCTGTTTTTTCAGCCTGTTTGTCTGATGTGGTAGCAACACCTGGGGCCAGATATTCAAAGCTTTGCACCAGGTGAAAATTCAATACATTAGACTAGTGCCAAATTGTGCCTGACTGCAATATTCAAAGGACATTTGACCACAATGACTCGTGTTGGCGCTGATGCTAAATTATAATGTATGCAGGGGAGGAACTGAGGGGAAGGGCCATGAATGCTAGTGCACCAGCATATTCAAAAGAGTAGTGCCACACTACAGGTGTTTGCGTGACTTGTAGTGCAGCACACATTACCACCAGCAAAAAGCAGGCGGTACTGCGGGGCAAGCAGTGGGAGGTGGATCTCCTGGTCCCTGCCACATGCGCACAGTGCTCCGTACGCCCCCCATCTGGAACCCTGACATCCGGTAACTGTATTACAGTACTATCCCTGGTGGTCCAATGGCCCACCCGCCAATTACGACCACTGACACCCATTAAACATTGCTAGCATATACCATAGTAAACTTGTGGCCCGCCCACCCCCACCAGCATGATCCCTGACTCCCATTCTGTGTTATAGATCTATGGCTCCCTGGTAGTCTAGTGCCATCCCACCCTCCCCACCCAGCAGTGCTGACCCCCCTGCACCCCTCCCTCAGCTATCCCTAGAACTGTGCTGGTGACTGGCTCAACCCTCCTCTCACCTCCCTGCCAGCCACCGACTGAGTTATGACTGATCATGTCCTGTAATGAATGGCGGGGATGCAGGCGTGCTCATTCATTTCAGTACATGATCAGTCCTAACTCAGTCAGTGGCTGGCTGTGGAAAGTGAGAAGAGGGTTAAGCCAGTCATTGGCTCGAGTCCGGGGATAGTTGGGGGAATGTGAGGGGAGTCCTTTTACTAAGTGGGAGGGATGGGAGGGCCACTAAACAACGGGATTCTGAACCTATAACACAAATGAAGTCAGGGCAATATGCTGAGAGAGATGACACTAGACTACCGAGGTTACAGATCTATAACACAGAACGGGAGTCGGGGATCATACTGTGGGTGTGGGGGGACACTAGACTACCAGGGACTGTAACACACGCATAGGAACAGAGACCTTGATGACAGATAAGGACTGCTTGGCCCAACCAAGTCTGCCCAGTTCCCTACATAATAGATATGCTGCTAATCCCAGTTAACCTACAGCCTATGTCCTATCCCCCCCCCCAAAAGGACTGCCTTATGCCTGCCCCATGCATTCTTGAGTCCCTCCACTGTTGTTCCACCCAAAACTGCTGTGGGGTGGCTATGTTGGTGTTGGGGGCCCTAGTGGGGCTGTCTTCCAGGGCCATATGGACACAGGCGTGTGTGTGTATATATATATATATATATATATATATATATATATATATTTACTGATTGATGATGCATGGGTGGGTTGTTTTCTTGTGCTTATAACACTCATATCTTGCAGTATCAGCCTGTACTTCCATTCCCACCAACAGGGTATGCCATTGAGCACACCTTGGCCTGCAGCTTCCAGTCTGTACTTCCATTCCCGGCAAAAGGTGGAGCTCTGTGCTCCATGCATTAGCACTGGGAAATTACATGGGCATGTAAGCTAAGCAGCACATAATAAGATACAAATGTGACTTTCTGCCCACAGATTACCTAACTAGGCTAATTTGCATATGAGCTTTGAATATAGCTAACTTTTTCCCCGGGCTAACCTGTTTGCACTGGGCTAATGTGTTAGCACTGTGCAATCATGTTAGCCCTGGGCAAACCTTATATCAGCATAGTACAGTTCTGCAATGTGTGACCTGCTTTTGTTTTGCAGTTGTTGTGAAACAACTCTTTGCAATCACACACATTGTCCTCCGCCTGCAGCTCCGACTTGCTCCACTTCTGTATCCATTGGGCTGCCATTGCATTTTGTACTTCCTGTTGCTATATTCAGAGCCTGTTCCCAGGCTATTTTAGCACTGCACTCCCAGCCACTCGCACCAAGCTTCCTTAGCATGCTATATTCAGCAGGTTTAGAGGTTTTCCCAAGAATTCTAAAAGAGCTAGGGGTAGAACCAGTGACACCACTGACTCACCCTTTTAACAAATCATGGGAGGATGGGGTGGTACCCGAGGACTGGAGGAGGGCAGATGTGATTCCCTTCACAAAAGTGGGAGCAAGGCAGAAGCAGGAAACTACAGACCTGTTAGTTTAACCTCAGTGATAGGGAAAATGATGGAATCACTTCAAAGGAAAGAATTGTCGAGTATCTAGAGGCCAGAGGGGCACAGGACCCTAGCAGCATGGATTCACAGCGGAAGGTCATGCCAGACAAATCTGATAGATTTCTTGACTGGGTGACCAAAGTAGTAGATCAGGGAGGGGCTGTGGACATGGCCTACCTAGACTTTAGCAAGGCATTTGACACAGTCCCACACAAAAGATTAATATACAAGTTAGCCAGCCTGGGAGTGGGTCCCAAGATGACAGCCTGGGTAAAGAATTGGCTGGAGAATAGGACACAGAGAGTAATAATAAATGGAGCCATTCAGAAGAAAGGAAGATTACTAGTGGGGTACCGCAGGGTTCAGTATTAGGACCGGTCCTCTTCAATGTCTTTATAAGCGACATTGCAGAAAGACTGGAAGGAAAAGTATGTCTCTTTGCAGATGACACTAAGATCTGCAACAGAGTTGATGCACAGGGTGAGGTGGAAAGGTTGAGAAGGACTTGGCAGGTTAGAGGAATGGTCAAATGTATGGCAGCTTAGATTCAATGCTAAGAAGTGCAGGTAATGCACCTGGAAACAAAAACCCAGGGAAGAGTACACAATGGGGGTGAGATACTAACAACAACAAAATGGAAAGGGACCTGGGGTAGTCATATCAGATGATCTAAAGGTGGGCAAGCAATGTGAGAGGGCAGCAAGGAGGGCTGGGGGATACTGGGATGCATGGGAGAGGCATCACCAGTAGAAAACAGGAAGTTATTATCCCTCTGTACAGACAGCTGGTGAGACCCCATCTGAGTATCTTGTGCAGTTCTGGAGACCCAATCTCCGAAAAAGACATAGGACAGGATGGAAGCTGTCCAGAGGAGGGCACTAAATGGTGCAGGGTCTGCACCGAAGACAGAAGAGTAGGGACTTAAGGAGCTTAATATGTATAGCCTTTAGAGAAAGGAGGGAGAGGGGGAACATGATAGAAACTTTCAAGTACCTCAAGGGAATCAACAAAGTTCAAGAGGGTAGCATCTTCAAAAAAGAGGTGTGCAAGAACAAGAGGGCACAATTTGAAGATAGAGTGGAAGCTGGCTCAGAGGTAATTTAAGGAAGTATTTTTTCACAGAGAGGTTGTGGATGCATGGAACGGCCTTCCGGAGGAGGTTGTGGAGTCAAAATCAGTGGGGGAATTCAAGCATGCATGGGACAGTCATAAGGCAATTCTGGGGGGTGGGGGTAAGAAGAAGTAGGCTGCTGGTTAACTAGGATCTGCAGCTTATCCAGTAGGTAGGGAAATGGGCAGACTGGGTGGGCCAAGCGGTCCTTATCTGCCGTCAAATTCTATGTTTCTATGTTAGCACTGGGGCTATTCCTTTTGAATATAGTGGGCTATTGGTTCCGGGCTAATTTAGCACACTGGGCAGTGCTAATTTAGTCCTGGGGCAAAGTTTTGAATATCTGGTCTCAGGTCTCTGCTCACTTTCATGTTGTGCCTTACATAACTGTGACTTTAACATCTGTGCCCCGAACAGACGTCATGTGATGCATTCTCTGCAGTAGAAGTGTGCTCAGTCAGCTCCACCGGGATAGTACTTTTATTTACTTTTTGATATATTGTAGTAGATTATTGGCATTCCTCTTAATTTTTTATTTAACGTCGATCTTAAAAAACCCTCAGCAGATATATAATGTCCAATGGCATGGAGACAACTGATATGGAGGACACCTCACTGGATCTTCAGGAGACCATGCCAGAGCTGTCGACCTGGGCCCTGGAACCTGAGTGGGCTGAGATCGATGACTAGAGATGGGCAAAGTTGGGAAAATTAATCCATGAATTTAGTGCAATTCGTGGAGTTTTGAGTGATCTGTGAAGTGCGAAGTTCCACCCATGAAGTGCGGAATTTCACCTTTGGAGTACAGAATTTCACCCGCAAATGGCAGAATTTCACCACAACCAGTGGAATTTCATCTTTCACAGGTGAAATTCTGCTGTTTGTGGGCAAAATTCTGCCTTTGTCGGTAGTCGAGTACTATGTGAATAACGGCGACTGCTGAGCGGTGAGCAGCGTTATCCGACATCGAAGGCGAAAACATTTTGCCACCCTGACATCCCAACACATGTAAAAGCGGCACTGGGACTTACTTGTTTTGCTTTCTGTGGGGGCTTAAGCGGCCTCACACACCCCGTAGAGCTTCGCCCCCGCACCCCCTATTAAAGGATTCTCAACTCCAGGGGTGCATGTCGGAGGGCAAAAGCAAAAAGCAAGTTTCGAGCCAGGCTCAACAAAATTGCAGTAGCGCCTGGACCCAGGCCACCCCAGTACCTCCCACACCTCAAGCGGAGGCCAACCCCCGACACCACAGTGCAGCTCGGCAGCCGACCGCAGCACCACCCCTACATTCCCTCCGCCTCTCCCAGTCCATGCTTGCCATGCTCACCCCCACGCACATGTGCATATAGCGACATCCTGTCGCTGCAGTGCATACCCACCACATCCAGTTGCCCTACCCCCCCCCATCACCATTCGGGCTTTCGCCCACAATCTGTCACCGTTTCGGATGGCGCCTTACTTCAGGTGCCAACATCACAGGCTACCGTGAAATTCCACAAAAAAATGGTAAAGTCACATAGTCACATTTTAAGACCAACAGTAAAACTTCACATATTGCTCCATGGAAGTGAATTTTCCAACTTCACTGGAACTTCGCCGGTGAATCAAAACTTCACAACATCTCTATCGATGGCTTGCCTACACTTCAGGTGGCATCACCACCACCACTGCTTACCTCAGAGAGATTCTTATTGGAGCTCAATACTATTAAGGAGACTATCTTTGCCTTGACAGCAGATTTTCAAACCCTTTGACCCACCCTACAGAAGCTTATGAAAAAAGTTATCAATACAGAGGCTAGAGTGGGCTCCATTGAGGACTGGTAGGTCTGCATGGATCTATTGCTTGTTGCCCTACCTCATAAATTTAGCAAATTAGAAGAATGGTTGGAGGGCCAGAAAGGCCGCAGACATAGAAATAATTTAGTTTTGGTTGGCCTTCCGGAACACACAGAGGGTTCAGACACACTTGCTTTTGTGCAACAGTTGTACCAAAAGATAGCGTGTCCCTCCTCAAATGGCACTACATATATTATAGAATGGGAACATTGGGCCTAACAGCCACCTCCAGCGGACGGGGAGCGCCCTGTCTGATAATTTTTCGGTTACTTAATTATCTGGATAAAGTTTATATTCTCCAAAAGGTAAGAGAAGCACAGTCTATACACTGGGAGGGCAGGAGGCTCCATTTATTTCAAGATTTCAGTCCACAAGTCCAGGCCAAAAGAGCAGCTTACCATGATGTAAAATCTAAACTATTTGCAGCTCAAATTAAATTCCAAATTATATACCCTGCTAGACTTATTGCTACAACCACCGAGGGCCAGAAACACTTTGGCTCAGCGGAACAGGCAGCACAGGAGTTCCCCTCATTTTCTCTGAACCTCTTTCCGGTACCAAGACCTGGTGTGGGGAAGACTACATGACTTTGGAGATTGCTTGATGTGGGAGCTTCTTGCTACAGTTTATAGATACTGTTGGTGATACTAAATCATTTGGTTTGCTTGAGCTTTGGTATATTAACTGGTTGGGATCTGGGATCTGGTTTACTTGCTTAACTGTTTTACAGTACGGATGATTATATGCTCTGCCTAGATTTTTGAGAGAACGGGTTTGTCTCAGCATTAGCAGTCTTATGCGATAAAACCAGTATGGTGCGCATAGCTGGATTTTGTGCCATTTGTATAGTGCACTGCATCTGCCTTTGGTTTATTCTTAGACTTTGTTGGGATATGGATATGTCGAGCTTTCCTGCTGAATGAAGTTACCTTTTCTTTTCCTACTGGGCAAAGTCGTATGGAAACTTCACTATTCTGAGCTCCTGGTACTCTTCTTTTTTCTTCCCATTAATGCCTTTGAGCTCAGTTCCCACTTTACTGTAGCACCATCACTGAACACAGAAGCACCATGAGGATATTTCCCGAAAGCAGGCGGTTTCAGAACATGGACTTCAAAGGACACCTGATTGCTACAGTTCTTTATTGGGACATTAAGTTATTTTTATGTTATTAATTGTATGGACATGGGGGAGCCAGGTATGGTTCATTTAGTTGGTTACTACATAATTTTTGGGCTAATGAAGCTTGGATATGACAGGCTTTCAATTGGTATGGGTCAAGGGTTGCTTGGGTCCCATTTGTTCCTGATTACATGTTGTGAGGAGGTATTAGTCTTACTCCTTGTTCTTTGTTTATATAATTTGAAGGTGACTAGTCAAATGGGACCTCTAGGAGTGAGAGGTGTCCCAGAGAAAAGAAGGGGGATGGGAAGGAGGGGAAAAGACACCTTCTCCTGGTGAGGGAAGATGGTGATTTATAGCTTTCCCTCTGTATTGCCCCTCCTTTTCCACTTCTTCTGTTGATGTTCATTATAGTGTTTTTTCTTTTCTTTACGGATTGGCTATGAAACACTGAGCAGTTTTCTACTTCTTCCTTCTCTTCTCCACTTGGTTCCTATTATTGAGGGGATATAATGTTATTTTTAGAGCATTTTCTTAAGCCCCTACGGCAGTACATGTTGGCTAGTTAACTCCCAGGGGGAGCTTGATCTTACTCTGTTAGCAGCCAATCAGGGGCTGGAGAGATTGGAGTGGGTACCATGACTCTAGGAGAGAGTGAGTGCTTTCAATTATGGGTTATCAGTTGTTTCTAACTGCTGCCAATCTGTTGTTACTTTGCAGTTTGGGGGGCTTGTTATAGGGGGTGGGTTGCGGGCCCATCTGGGTTTTTGGTTGTGGATGTGGTAGGACCTAGGGGAGGCTGGCTAGTGGTGCTATCTTATTACAGTTCCTATGGGTAGCCTTTGGAGATTTGTTACCTGGAATACTAAGGGAAGACAAGTGAAGCAGAAGAGTCATTGCATTTTACATCACCTTAAGAAACTTAGTGCTCAGATTGCTTTCATCCAGGAAACATATTTGCACAGCGAGCAGGTGCTCACTTTCTGTAGGGAATGGGTAGGTCAAGTGTTTGGAGCTGGTAACAGAGCCAGGCAGGGAGGGGTGACAGTTTTGCTCAACAGGTTGATCCCTTTTCTGTTCATCAGGGAGGTCTGGGATGGTGATTGGTGATACATTTTGGTTCATGGGAGTTGGGGCAAGTGGAAGTTTTACTGTGTTCCATTTATGGTCTGAATACAGATTGCCTCTCTTTTCTTTTACTAAATTGGCCATGGAATTAGCACCTTTTCTTAATATACCAATAATATTGGGAGGGGGTTGGATTCTAGTGTTTCAGCACGACTTGAACAGAATCTATTGGAGACAATGGCCTAGATATTCGAAGGAGTTACACCAGTGCAGCCCCAGAAATGCACCCTGGGGCAATATTCATATGGGGGCATTGCCAGCACAATTTCCAATGCACCGGGGTGCAAAGATAATGTATGCAGCACATCTCCAGGGGGCGTGCCCATGCATATGGGGCACATCCCAATATTCAGCCTGAGATGTGCAGCGCATATGCTGGCACAACCCTGAGATGTGCAACATACCAGAGCACAAGGTTGAGTCAGAAAAATGTGGCTCAAGTGGTAGCCACCCACAGGCAAGCTGCCATAATGCAAGGCGCAGCACATCAGCCACCATCCATAAGTGGCCTCCTCTCCTAGAACACTGTGCACAAGCACCCTACAATGTCCCTGGTCATCCAGTGGTTCCCCCCTCCATACCTGGAACCCCAAGTTCCTGAAAGACAATAACAGTAGAGCCCTGGTTGTCTAGTAGTACCCCCACCCCTCCTGTAGCTCCGATCGCCATCACAATAATAAAGTACGTATCCCTGGCAGTCCAGTGGTTCCCCCCTCCCCATCTCAAACCTCTGATCACTAAAAGTGATACTTTAGTATTCCTGGTAGTCCAGTGGTACCCCCTTCCTTCCAGACTCCCCAATCGCCATCAAATAAGCAAAAGTAATATCCCTGGTGGTGCAGTGCGTCCCCCCTCCAAGCCCAAATCCCTGATCACTGTCAGAATATTGAAATACATTACCCTGGTGGTCTAGGGAAACCCCTCCACCTACACAGGATCCCTAGCCCACCTAGCTCCTCCCCCGTCATCGGCGGGCAACATACCCACCCGCATACCATCGCAGCTGCCCGCTGAATGACAGCTTACAGTAGTAGCTGCAAGCTCATTGATCCATGGTGTGGACCAATGAGCTTGCAGCTACTACTATAAGCTGTCATTCGTAGAGCAGACGCAGTGGTATGCGTGGATGCTGCCTCGCCGATGATGAAAGGGGAGCTGGTTTGCTGGGGGTCTTGTGTGGGTGGGGGTTCCACTGGACCACCAGGGTAATGCATTTCAATATTCTGATGGTGATCAGGGATTTGGACTGGGAGGGGGGTACCACTAGACTACCAGGGATGTTTTACAATTGGTGATACGGCGATCGGTGCTACAGGATGGGGGAAACCTCTGGACCTCTACTGCCAGCACCGCATGGTGTGCAGGGCGCCAAGTGCATTTTGCTGGCCAGCCCAGCACAACTCATGCAAATGGGGCCATAATGATATGCAAATGGCCCTATTTGCCCCTTGCATGTATTATGGCCCCATTTGCATACTGCTGGCTGAATATCAGGAATTTGTGCACAGCATAACACTGTTGTACTGGCGCAGTTCCCATTCCTGGTATTCAGCCCTGTCTGAGGTGGATGCGCCAGCGCATCGTATATGCACAGTGTGCATTACCTGACATAGTCAGAGGGGATGTGCCATGGCTCATCTCTTTTGAATATATCCCTGGGTTGCTCCAGCGCAACTGAGTTGCACTGAACACCCACTTACACCATTGCCAGGTGCACTTTTGAATATCAGGCCCAATGTGGTCTTTCGCCCAGTCAAAGAGCCCTATGGGAACATATGGGTCAATTAGGGTCTTAGATCCATGGCGGTTGTTGTATCCTACTGCCCGAGTATATACACATCATTCCATTCCCCACAATTCTTTTTCTTAACTAGATTATTTCTTAATGAGTCAGGAATTTACGCCATATCTTCACACTTGTGAGACTGCGGCATAGGTCCTTTCAGATTACGCACCAGTCATGCTACAGCTCAAGATAGTGCGAGGAACAGTTGGGGATAAGATCTGGTCTTTTAACCTACAACTACTTTAAGACCATCACATTTTAGACAGATTATGACAATATATTCAAATATCCATACAAGAAAACTTTGGTACGATATATAGCTTAGATCAGGTGTGGGGAGACCTCAAATGTATGTGGAGGGGGGAAATAATTTGCTTAGCCACTATATGCAAGACAGAAAGAAAGTAGCAGGTAACCCAGCTCCTCAGATAGATTCAAAATATTGAAATATATTTAAAGCCTACCACCCCCAACCAGTTATGGACTAAGTTATCCCAGCAGAAAATGTAATATTCTGATCTGCTTCAAGAAAAGGATGAATGGGCTATTTTTAGATCCAGGGTCTTTTACCTAGGTCAGGGAGAAAAAGTAGGCCGATTATTGGCTCTTAGACTTTGGCAGCAAGAAGCCAAAAAAGTGATATTCTGTGTTAAAACTCGGGACAGTGAGGAGACTATTACTGATTCTTAAGCTATGGCTGAGGTTTTCTGTGATTTTTACCAACGGTTTTATAGGGATGAGTTGGAGGGGGTTGATGTTAGTGGCACCATGTGGGATTTTCTGGAAGGCATACAGTTACCTAAATTATTGGAGATGCAGTGCCAGTTGTTTGAGGGCACAGTAAGTGAGGCTAAGGTCCAAGATGCCACTGGATCCCCTGGCTCTTGAAAAGGCCTCGGGGCCTAATGGCTTCTCTTCTAACTTTTATAAATATTTTCAAAATGATTTAGTTCCTACTTTAACTAGCTTTTATAATTACCTATATTCTCATGGCTTAATAGATTTTCTTTATTGGAAGCTCAAGTTGCTCTAGTTCTGAAACCTGATGAGGATGTTACCCTCCTTGGGAACTACCAGCGTATCTCACTTATTAATGTTGATATCAAAACATTAGCTAAAGTATTGGCATCCAGGCTGGGTAAAGTTTGGGGTTTCTTGATAGGCCCAGAACAGGTTTGTTTCATGGAGTAGAAGATATCTAGTGATCATTTGAGGAAAATCTGTCATATTGTTTCTGCATCTAGAGAGACCAACCAAGATGCAGATCTGGTCTCCCTGGATGCAGAAAAAACTTTGATCGTGTAGCATGGCATTATTTATTTTTTATTTTAGATAGATACAACTTCTCACAATCATTTATTTGATGGATTCAAGTATTATGTTAGTCTTCCACAGCTAGAGTTTCTTGTAATGGGGTGCAGTCGCAACCTATCTTTCTACAGAGGGGGACTCTTCAAAGGTGTCCTCTTTCACCTATGTTGTTCAATTTATATCTGGAACCCTTAACTCTTAAAATTAAACGCAATCCTAGCATAAAAGGAATTTCAGTGGGCTCTCAAGACATGAAGATCTCAACCTATGCAGATGACATACTTTTACATATTGTGAATTCTCAGACCTCTACCCTCAAGGCCCTCTGCAAGGTTAAGGCCTTCAGTAAGTTTTCAGCTTATCGGCTTAATCTCTCTAAGACTACTGTCTTTCCTTTCATTAATCAGGTGTCAAAACAGGCTATCATTGATATGGGACTATGCTGAAAGAGTAAATCTCTTAACTGCCTTGGTATTAATGTAGCTACCTCCCCAGACCTTCTTAAAACTCTAGCTTTATGGGGTAGGGTTAATGCAGTTAAAATGAACGTGTTACCAAGACTGTTATATCTGCTGGGGATGTAGATAGTCCTTGCATTCTGCCAACTTCAAGTTATGATTACACATTTTCTCTGACAGGATAAAGTGGCCTGTTGAACTTTTTATAAGCTGGTAGGGCCAAGAGAAGGTCGGGGGTTACCATTACTTAACTTTTTATGTTATTACTTTGCCTTGCATGGAGCTAAATATTTTTTATGGGGTAAACGGAATCTAGACGGGATTGAGAGGGGGGCTAGGGTTCTGAGGGGAGACCTACAAAGTTACATTGATAGGGTCTCAAGGGGGGTTTAAACTGGTAGGGGGAGTACAAAGCTAGGATGAAGGAGACAGTTACGGGAAAAGGGGATAGCCTAGCTAGCACTCCCATGCAGAAGGGGGCAAGGAGGGTGGAGAGCAGTAGTAAGGGGGAGGAGGGTATCTGGTGGAAAGGCTTGTACACGAATGCCAGGAGTTTAGGGAACAAGGTGGTAGAATTAGAGGCCATAATGGTGGGACGAGGGCCTAGACATTGTGGCCATAATAGAGAACTAGTGGTCGGAGCACCATACATTGGAGGTGGGCATCCCGGGATACTGACTCTTTAGGAAAGATAGGCATGGAAGAAAAAGGGAGGGTGGAACTGTATGTCAAGGAAGACATCAGGGTGACGGAAGGGCAGGAGTGACAGGATGTAGCAGCAGTTCTGTGGGTCATGCTGGGAAAACGGTCTGGTGCAGTTTTAAGACTGGGTGTGATCTGAGGGTTACTGAAGGCCATTCACATCTACATCAGTAGAGTTAAGAAAAGCAAAAGACAGAAGAGGCCATTGTGGTTCATGCAGGAGGTGAGGGGAGCAATTGAGGAGAAAAGAAGGGTGTTCAAAACATATAAGAGGACCCAGAATGATAAAGACAGGGAGATCTACAAGGAAAAACTGAGGATGGCAGGGCAGAAGATTAGGAGGGCTAAAGCAGACACAGCAGAGAGAATCATCAGGCAGGCCAAGAGTGGGGACAAAACTTTTTTTAGGTATGTTAAAGAGAGAAAAAAGGCAAATCAGGGGATAGTTAGACTGAAGGGGTATGGGGGAGTACAGGTGGAGTAGAACTTCAAGAAGGCAGAAGTGCTAAATAAGTATTTCTGCTTGGTCTTCACGGTAGGGGGGAGGGGAAGGGACTGGAGTTAAAGGGAAGGGGAAGGTGCAGTGGTAGATCAAAGCCCATTCACCATAGGTAGGGTAAAAGAGGAGCTTGGTAGGTTGAGAGAGGATAAAGCTATGGGTCCAGATGCCCTGCATCCTAGGGCACTCCAGGAATTAAAGAAGGAGCTGGCAGCTCCCTTAGTGAGGCAGTTTAACTTGTCCCTGGACATGGGACAGGTGCCAAGAGACTGGAGGAGGGCAGAGGTGGTACCACTCCACAAGAGTGGCAGCAGGGAGGAAGTTGAAAACTATCATCCGGTCAGCCTCACCTTAGTGGTGGGTAAGGTGATGGAAGCATTCTTGAAGGAAAGGGTGGTCAGATGTCTTGCTGATAATGGACTGCAGGATGACAAGCAACATGGCTTCACTGCAGGGAGGTCATGCTAGATGAACCTCATCGAGTTTTTCGATTGCGTGACAAGGGTGTTGGATTGGTGGGGGGGGTGGATGTGGCCTACCTGAACTTCAGGAAGGCCTTTGACTCTGTCCCTCACAGAAGGCTGGTTAATAAATTAGAAAGCTTGGGGGTGGGACCAAAAATAATGAGTTGAGTGAAAAACTGGCTGTGGGATAGGTGCCAGAGGGTGGTGGTAAATCATGTGCAGTCCAGGGAGGAAAGGGTGATGAGCAGGGTGCCCCAAAGTTGTGCTAGGGCCCATACTTTTTAATATATATATATATTATAGTGGCACGGTAGTGCCACTATAGTTAGGGTTGAGGAGCCATTTCTATGTTAAACCCCAAAACTTTGCACCTTAATAACTTTGCAACCATTTGACAGATTTGCCTGAAATTTGAATACATGATCAAGAACCATAGGTCTTGGGATCTGTCAAGTTTTGTACTGGTGGGATATACGGCTGTGGGTTATTAAAGCTATGATCTGTCTTGTGGCGTTACGCTTTTCTGGAATTATCGATTCGCACTACAGGTCGTGACGGTTTTGCGCTGGGATTGGCCCAAAATCTTCAGGGAGCATGCGCTGGGTCCCTAATGTGCCTTTTTGAAGATTTCGTGGAAAATATTAAGCGGTTCAAAAGTTATTCAAAAACAGTTTCCATTATAAGTCAATGGGAAAAGTTAACAAAAGTTCGACAGTGTCGCAAATGCATTTTACTTTCGCAAATGGGCCTGTTACTTTTGCAAATCGGCCATTTTGTTTTCAGTTGGTGATCAGAGAAATGGTTGGCATTTAAATTTGGGACCCTCTAGCAACCTAATTTTTTTGTATTCACCTAGTCGGACCCTGAGGATGCTTGCTATGTCTTTATTTTGTGGTAAAACACCCCAGAAATATGTTTTTCAAATTTCTGGAAAAAGTACTTTCACAAATTACTTTCGTGCTCACGAAAGTGTCGAACTTTTTTGCGAAGGCTTTCACAAATTGCGACAGTAGTTTTCCATCTGTGGGAAAGTGACAGCGATTCTTTGGCACTGTGCTGCAAAAGAACTGTTGGGAGTTTTGGGCTGAAATTTGGAAGGAACAGAGCCGACATCTCACAGATGCGTGTTTCAATGTTGTATTGAAAAAATATTACATGGCAGCAAAGTTACGGCACTCCAAAGTTGACGATTTTTCCCATAGGATAACATTACGGCGCCCGACGCATTACAGAAATCCTTTGGCACCCTGCTGCAAAATAACAGTTTGGTCTTTTTTCCTGAAATTTAGAGGGAAGACATCCAACAGCCCACAGATGTGTCTTTCAGTGGTTTGGTGAAAAAATATTACATGGCGGAAAAGTTACGGCACTCCAAAGTTGACGGTTTTTCCCATAGGATAACATTACGGCACCCGACGCATTACAGAAATCCTTTGGATCCCTGCTGCAAAATAACGGTTTGGTCTTTTTTCCTGAAATTTAGAGGGAAGACATCCAACAGCCCACAGATGTGTCTTTCAGTGGTTTGGTGAAAAAATATTACAGGGAGGCAAAGTTATGGCGCTCCGAACTTTTCTTTTTTTCCCATAGGCTAACATTACGGCGTTCGCCGCGCCTTTCAGGGCCCGTATCTCAGAAACGGTGCGAGATACGGACTTTTCATGGGAAAAATTCTTAGCCCCCTAATGGCGGCTAAGTACTAAATTAGCCAGGACAGTTGTAAATAATATGACGTTTACATTTTTTTTTCCACGTCGTACGGTTCCTGAGATATAACGTATTTAGTATTCCAAGTTCTCATTTTCTGCGCCGATACTCATTATTATGCATACATTATTTGTACTCACTGTCTTTCTCTATGCAGGTTTTGGGAAAACCAGCCTGTGCGCTTACATTACTGTTACTGTTGCCCTTTCGCTTGCGGTTCCATTCCCGTTTCACCCCGTTGACGTCTACGCCACCATGTGCATTATCGCTGCGTTTTCATTTGCGCTTGTGTTTCTGTTATTTTTGCCATTTCTGTCTACAGTACTGTTTATCTTTCTGTTTCACTACGTCACCATGCCCATTGACATTTCTGTTTGCAGGCACCATGTTACTATGTGACAACACATCACGTGGCAGACCATTCCGTCCTCGCCACCATGTCGTTACCCTTTCTGTTCTCATTACGTGTTACCATATGCGCCACTGTTACATTTCTGTTGCGTTGCTTCGGGCCCCGCCTCCCGCCTCTGCATTACATTCACTTTCTCGTTATCATTCTCAAAGAAAAGAAATTAGAGAAAAAAATCCTTTTAATGCATTAGTTAGGGTTGTTCCACAGTGAAAAAGTGAGAAATTCACTGTTGGGTTGAAACCCCCTTGGACCACCCCCAACGGCATTGGGGTGTGCATTGGGATCGTGGGTCCTAACTCTCACCCCATTCTCCTATACTTCTGCTGCTTTACACATGTCATGGGGTCAGAGTTAGGGCTGCGATCCCAATGCACCCAATGCGTTGGGAGGGCAGAAGGGGTCCAAGGGGTTTTCAACTTCAACAGCAATTCCTCACTTTTGTCGCTAATGGAACAACAACAATGCATTAAATGAGTTTTGCTCTATTTATATATATATATATATATATATGGGATATGCAGAGGTTCAGTGTGTGATAATGCATTTCTCTTGTACAGTTTCCAGTGACCTCAAGGACCTCACGAGTGCCAAAGGCACGAGTGAGAGTTACAAGAGGTCACTGGAAACTGTACAAAATAAATGCATTATCACACACTGAACCACTGCATATTCCATTTATGCAACAGGTTTAGATGTTGTGTGAACATTTTGAGTTTGGTAGGTGTAAATAATTTGTCAAAAAAGGGAAAAGAAAATGGAATTTTATGCTGTTTTTTGCTAATTATAAAAAAACAAAATGGTATCTATAAATGAAACACCACTCATTTTGTAGATATTTTTGAGCAGAACATTTTTCGTGCTCACAGTACCATGCTATCGTTTTTTGTTTTAAAGTTATTTATATTTGTTTGTCAAAAAAGTGAAAAAAAATTAAATTTTCTTCTGTTTTCTTGCTAACCATATACAATATGCAGGGTTTATATAAATGAAACATTATTCATTTTGTAGATAATTTTGTGCTGAACAATTTTCGTGCTCACAGTACCATGTTATCTTTTTTCATTTTTAAGTTATTGACATTTAAATATGGTTAGTACTGCTTCTGAGGCCGAACATTCTACATGAATTCTGAAGAGAACTGTGAAGATAAATGAGCTACTGATGTAGTTACTGTGTGAATAAATGGGTGATGATGTAGTTACTATGTGGATAAATAAATGTATTACCATAGTAGTGAAGATAAATGGTTTTATTCTACAGTTTTTATCCTGACCCCTGTTGCATAAATATATATATGAGTGATGTATGCGGAGAGACTGGAAGGGCAGGTGTACCTGTTTGCAGATGCTACCAAGATCTGCAATAGGGTGGATACCACAGCTGGGGTGGAGGCAATGAGGAGGGACTTATAGAGGCTGGAGGGGTGGTCAGAAGCATGGCAGCGGCGGAAGTTTAATGCAAAAAATGCAGTGTGATGCACATGGAACATAATAACCCACAAGCCAGCTACATTCTGGGAGAGGAGGAAATAAAGGTGACCAGGCAGGACAGGGATCTGGGGGTTATAATTTCAGAAAACCTCAAGGTAGGGAATCGATGCAGCAAAGCAGTGGGAAGGGCAAATGGAATGTTGGCATGCATTGGGAGGGGTATGTCAAGCAGGAAGAAGGAGGTACTGATGTCCCTCTGTAAGTCCATGGTGAGGCCTCATCTGCAGTATAAGGTACAGTTCTGGAGGCCCCACCTGAGGAAGGATATTTATGGGATGGAAAGAGTCCAGAGAAGGGCAACAAAGATAATGCTGGGCATGCATCGGCTGCCCTATGAAGACAGGCTGAAGGAACTGGACCTGTACTCACTGGAGACTAGGAGGGAGAGGGAGAACATGATAGAAACATTCAGATACATGAATGGGATAAATAAGGTGGGAGAAGGAAGACTATTCACAAGGAAAGGAAGTGACAGAACAAGAGGTCATGGTCTGAAGTTGGAAGGGGAAACATTTGGGGCAGTACACGGGTGTATTTACCCCTGGAACAGTCTACCAGAGGAGGTGCTGGGAGCAGAAACCATAGAGGGAGTCAAGAGGACATTGCACAAATATAAAGGATTGGCCAGAGGGTGACAAGAGGTGTATCTGGATGGGGGGTAGGGTGGGGGGAGTATCAGGGCAGACTCGATGGGCAATAGTGTCCTTTTCTGCCAACAGTCTTCTATGATTCTATGATTCTTGACAGGGAAGACTCCAGCTATGTACTCCAGTAGCTGGAAATTGAGAGAGACCTGGCAAGCAGAAGTCATTGTCACCTTAGAGCCTTACTTTTTAACCTCCCTTCAAAACTGCCAAAACAATTTTCATCACACTCCAATTGCTTTGTCTGTTGTGGCTCATAAATAGTTGAGTAAATGCTTAAAGATTGTTTATCCTGGCATATCCCAACCACTTTTTGATAATCCAAATTTACTACTAGCAGGGAGGGAGATTTCTCATTGCTTCTGAGATGGGGCTTCTGTCATCACCCTGGAGGATTTTTTGCAGGACCAAACAGTTCTACCATTTGGTATCTTCCAGCAGTGTTTTAGGGTGTACAATAACACCATCTTTAAGTATTTACAGACTACCCACTGTATTACTCGGTTTCTGGGTCACCACCCCCATGGTCCAAACAAGGAGGGTTACTTCTTGATGACTAAATTCAACTGGTCTAACAGCCATATCCTGTCTCCCATTTGTATACACTGCAATTGAAAATTTTTATCTGAATAAGCCAGTTTCCACTTGTCCCTATTGAACTTATACTTTGGAGCTTTATCAGAATCTCAATGGCAGGGAGTCTGGAGAGACATGTATATAGAACAGTTAGCTACCCCGGTACACTTGACTGGGCACAAACTACTTCAGAAATGGTACCATCCCTACCTTTGGGAATGTATACCAGGCTCATTACTTCTAGAGGTCAGGAAAAGGGGTAGGGGTGTACAAAAGCATTAACTTATGACCAAACCCCAGGTCCTGAGGAGAGAACTTTTTTGCTTGGGCTACGCTATACCTATACTTCTGGAGGGGTACCCAGTAACTCCACATACAGGAAGCAGAAATGTAAATGTCCAAACCAGAGTTGAGGCTCTAGAGTGTGACTTTATTCCAAAAGATGTTCTCCAAAGCAAGGGTGAACCCCCAGGGTTTACACATCGTGGCACAAGGCATTTGTAGAACAACAAAGTGACTGTATCTGACAGAAACTCTATGTATTCCCATTTTTCATAGGACATTGGATTCTCTTCAGTGGCACTGGCCACAACTGAACCTTTCTTCTAGTGGCACTGGCCACAACTGAGCACACATTTCCCATATGGTATATGACTTTAAACTTCGTCAAGTGGTAACTGGCCACAATGGAGCACACAGGGACTCATTACTAGCGCAACCCACTCCAGGGGGTAAATTTCTCTTCAGACATTGGCCATCATGTCCAAAATAACCAGGCACCCTTACGGAACCTGTAGTGCTGAACTGGTTACTCCAGATGGGGGGCTGCCCACCCTTCACTTCCAAATTCATACCCAGCTATTCTTTCAGAGTTACACCTTAAAACTTCTTGAAACACTTAGGTAAATGCATCTTTGAATGGACTATCCCATCCAGCATTTAGGAAACATTACTCTGGGAGTGTAAGAAATTAAAGTCCTGAAAAAAGTGAACAATCTGCCTCTGGACCCCATGATTGTCAGCCAACTTTACAATGAGAAAAGTCTCAAATTCAGAACAGAAACTGGTGTACCCTTCCCTTTTAACCAGAGAAACACCAAGGCACAGGTACTTTCTTCAGGAAGTACAAAGTCAGATCTACTCACAGTTAGAACAGTACAGGCAGCTTCAAATTGACCTGGATCAAATAGGGGATTGCCCCAAGGATCCATTCTCCAGCAGTCCTTTTCATCCCTCCAGGGATGAAAATCAGGAGATCCTGCTATAGATAACAGTTTCCACCACTTCTCTTGGCAGGCTGGTGACTTTCAGGACTTGGGTGGAAAATAGGCTCTCCTCTCAGAGCCCACAGCAGCTCTCACTCCTCACAATTCAACTACTGACCAGAACTACCACCAAATGACCCAGGATTCTAAAACTCCCCACTCACAGCCAGTTGCTATGGCTTATGCTGCTGCAAGAGTTCTAAATGACCTCATCTCTCTCATTTTAGCTGATACCAAGAAAACAGGAGAGTGAGTAGGTGAAAACCCCATTTAACTAGTTATTCACCAGCTGCCTTCCCTACCTAGCACTGACACTGATGTGATTCTAGTAACCCCAGGGGACTGGGGGGGTTACACTCACCTCTGCCAAGCAAATGACTGTTCGCAGTCATATCTCCACCTGGCACCAGGCCATCCTACCCTCTACATTACCTATGGGGAGGGGTGATCAGGCCCTCCCCTACCATGTGCCAGGCACAGGCAGGCAACACTAAAGGCACAGAGGCTGACTGATGAAACTTCAGCCTCTATCCTACAATCTTTCTATGGATGCTCAGTTGCTGCAAGAAAACTGCTTGAAGCATGCCCTAATAGACCAGAATTGAGAGTCCCTACTTCAGATCAGGACCACAGCCTGTCTGTCCCCCTAGCCCTCTAGGGAAAATCTATCTGACTAGGCTGCCTACTGGGGAACCTACCCCCCAACTTCCCAGGACACCTGTGAACAAAAGCAAAGAAAGATACATTACATTGTGTTACATTTCCCAAAATTTCCCCACAATTTCACATCTGTGACAAAAAACATGTTAACACCCTATTAACCACAAACAATCCTAAAAAAAAATTCTCTAAGAAAAGGGGAACTCGGCTGAGCTCCAGCATCCTCTTCTTCTCTTCTTTTCTTCTTCAGGAACACCTGCAGGAGAAGAAAACACAAAAACACATTATGCATTCCACACAGTGCTTAAACCTCTACCTGCATACTAGAGAACCCCAAAAATATTTTTCTATAAAAGTACAAAAGTGAAAAATTGAAAAAATATATTTATACAATACATTAGGGGATGGAAGGCCCTAAACAGTTCAAAATGAGTGATCAGATTGCTGTTGCCCAAAGACATGGTCCATTAAAGAGTCTCTCCAAGGCCAGAGCCTGCTGAAGAACAGTTCTTGGACAGGACTGGGCCTGTATAGCACTTCAGTCCATGGGGAGAGTCTTTGATGACAGACATTACAGTTCCATGGATAGTCTTCAAATTTGTAGGATGCGTTGTGCAAAGTCAGTAAAGTAAACAGAAAATTTGGTCTTACCAGTTCCTTGAAGACTGAAGACAAAGGATCACCTTACTTCTACTAGTTGGGACCTTCTCCCTTCAGACCCAATGGCATCTTCTGATACTGCTGGGAAGATGTTCACTGGAAAAGCAAATGATGAAACAGAAAAACAGCTGGGTTAATGTCATCTGGAAAGCCAGGTGATGAAACAGGAAAACAGCTGAGTTGATGTCATCTGAAAGGTCAGGTGATAGAACAGGAAAACTGCTGGGATGATGAATCTGGATATACACCTGAAGAATCCTGGAACACCAGAAGAGCGGCATCTTCCTCCATGGATACTGCTGCTTTGGATCACAGACACTGGGCTGCCACTGCTCGCTTACCTTTAGGCTTGCTGGTCATATTCACAGGGAGTGACAACATTAAGGGTAGTATAGTACCACTCAGGGTGTGGGACAAGGACTATGACCCCATCTGGGCGTTCAGAGTCAATGTTGTGGAATGTCTCATTCCCAGCCCCATTCACAATTTGCACAGTGTCCATAAACAGAGTCCAGCCCATTCTCCAGAATTTAAGGTGGTAACTTATGATGTTGTCCCTTACACATTCTGCTGAACCAGAGTACAAATTCTTGCTTGTCTCTTCCAACAACCAGGATTGCCTATTCTATTTGTTTTCCTCCCAGACTTAGTGAGGAAAGGTAGGAAAGAACATCCCATAGATGGCATCAGCCCTCCTGCGTACCAGTCTCTCCTCCTTGCTACTCTTCATAAGTCTACAACCCATGGCACAGCTTGGGGGTGGCCAGTAATGGTTAAGCCAGTTTTGCATACTCAAAGAACAAAAGAACTTGTCCCCTACCATGTCTGTGTGCAGTTTACTGAAACCTTCCCCTTCTGTCTCTTGCCCATCTGAGGCAAAAGCTTGAGCTGATTTACAGGGACCCTCAAAATGTAGATACATTTCTTCATCCTCCTCTTCCTCACTCAATAGTGCAGTGTCAGTGGCTCAACAGGTAGCACACTCACCTCTGAGGCTGGGAAATCAGAAGGCTGTGGGTTCTATCCCCACACCAGGCACTTGGGTTAATATCCCAATACTGACAGTGCAGTGCAGCATGAAGGGGGTGCTGCACTCCTGAGGTGCCATTTTTCAGATGAGATGTTAAACCGAAGTCCCAACTGCCTGTTCTGGTGATCATTCAGGTGGATGTTAAAGATCCCATGGCACTTCTCGAAAACAGTAGGGGAATTTGTTTTTATTGAAAGTCATACAGGAAAACAAAACATACAATCCAAAATTATATAACACAGAGGGGGAAAATAATAACAAAGAGAAACCACCACAAACATATAATACATAAAATATGCAAGAAAAAGAAAACACATTCATATAAATCTAGGTTACAGGCACATCATTATCTGTGATCCACGGCAGGTTCCTCCATTTTTGCAATAATAATCTTCTGTCATGCAATCTAGACTCATTTCTATATATATTTTTTTTTGCAAGTAACTTTATTTTTAAAACGAAACAAGTTCACAAAACTTGATAATTGAATAAAATCACAAAACACCATTCAAGTTTGGCTAGACAATTACAGACTTGTGCCTATTACAACAAAATAACAACATAAGGAAAACAGAAAAAAAAGGAAGAGGAAAGGGAAACAAAAAAAAAGAAAACCCACTTTTGACAGAATAGACCCACCCCCCTTAACAGGCAGGGAAGCAGGATAAACCCCCTCCAACCAGCAGCAGACCCTTTAACATAGCCAAAATATGTCATTTCCTGGGATTCTATAAACCGTATAGGCCCTAATAAGGGCCCAATGAAGGATCTGAGTAAAGGTACATGGCACAACTCTAACCAGTCTTACACAACATGTAGCAAAGGGGAGGGAATACAAAAAATGAGGTGAAGGAAACCTGTTTATGTGTTAAAGAGGTAACTTAAAAAGTACGCCTTAGAAATAGTTATGCCCCCTTATAACGTTTAACAAATGTTATTGTCTCCAGAGAAAAGATCAACCTGCACAGAAAACAACTGGGGTACTTGTATACCAGAAGGATCACAAACGTTACTGGAGAGAAGGGAGAAAAAGATTGGTGTGTGAAATTCAGTAGCCAAATGTATCCTTAAGAGCTAAAAAAAGTTCACCCCAACACTCCTGGAACTTTTCACCAGAGTGATAGAACCAGGCTACACATCTTTCTGCATTTAAAGCCGTAAGAAATTCCGACCACCATTCACCAAATGAAGGTTCCCATTCTTCCCTCCAGTGTCTAAGTATTACTAATTTGGTGACTGTAGCCACTAATGCTAGTTGTACTTTTTGATGTTGGGAAGGGAACATACCTAACAGACAAGTGTCTTCATTAAAATAAGGGGCAATTTTAAGATAAGACGCAACCCCTTGTTTGACCATGTTCCAAAAATTAGCTATTTTAGGACATGACCATAATTTGTGGTGTAGTTTAGCTAACTCGTAGCCACATTCATTACATTCTGCTGAAATCAGCTTCCGTATCCGAAATAGCTTAGCGGGCGCAAAGTACAAATTGTGAAGGATATTGAACTGAATGTTTCTTAAATGATCTTGTTTGACTAAAGAGTAGTTATCCATCCAGATCTTTTCCCATATTATATTTGAAAAATCTTTATTGTAATTATTTTTCCAATAGTAGGCTATAGGAGAAACCCTTGACACAGTTTGATTTATAATGCCCTTGTACAATTTAGCTATTGCTCTCCGACCCTTAGAGATTAATCAAAGACTGTTTAACACTGCCCCTTCGTTGTCCTACCATGGGGGTTTACCCAAAAACTGTTTGATACACTGACGCACTTAAAGCAGCTGAAACCGGCTACTTAGAGGCACTTTAAATTTTGTTTGCAGAACAGAAATAGATAGGACCGAGTTAGTAGAAACAAAATCTGCAAGGCATACCTCTTTGTAAGGTTCTCCAAAAAATGCTTCAATTACCTTCTTGCCTATTTTTAAATTTGGGTTGTTAAATAAGGGTTGGTTCAAGTCTCTTATATTAAGGATTTGAAGCAAAGAACATAGCTGGTGTAAAGCTCTCACATCCCACCCTAGTGGAGAGTTCCTGATTCTTAATGGGATATTTGACCAGGGGTTGAACAATAAAGCCCCCAGGGCCATATTACTAGAGCAGGCCTGTTGATTATCTAAGGCCAGCCATGGGGGGCTCTCCGCTGTGCCAGCCGAAGATGTAAACCAATGTAAAAATCTGTTAGCATGACATGCCAGATAATAAATATAATAGTCAGGAAGTGGAAGCCCTCCCAGTGCCCTGGGATGGGTGAGTTCTCTATACACTCTACATGGAACCTTCCCCTTCCAAAGAAAATCCGAACAAATCATCTGAAGCGAAAAAAAAAATGATTTAGGGAGGTAGATGTTAAGGTTATTTAAAGGGTAGAAAAATCTGAGCAAAATAGACATTTTAAGGACGTTGGCCCTCCCCCCAAAAAGTTAACTGTAAACTGTTCCATCTTGCTAGATCATCCTTGGTTGATTTTAAAAGTGGGTCTAAATTAAGGTCCCTGAGGGTAGAAATATCTTTAGAGATTTTGATACCCAGGTAAGTTAAGCAACTATTCTCCCATTGAAGGCCCATATTTACAATTGCTTCTTTCGTAAGAAGAGGGGATAGGGAATATACCAAAGTTTTATTTTTGTTAAGTTTATAACCTGAAAATTCACTAAACTGAGAAATAATTTGGAGGGCTCGGGGGAGGGACTGTCTACTACTAGAGATGTGAAAAAGCAGATCATCAGCGAAAAGAGATAATTTGAATTCCAGGTGATCTAGTCAGATACCTTTTATCCCTGAGTCGGCATTAAGGACTCTGGCCAGGGGTTCTATGTATAGATTAAATAGGTATGGAGAGAGAGAACAACCTTGTCTGGTACCTCGACGTAATGGAAAGACCTCAGAAATATAGTTATTACATTGCAGTCGTGCTGACGGGCAGCGATACAAAACCAGAATTTGATCAAAAGAAGATTGTGGTATGCCGAATTTGGATAGAACCTCAAACAGGTATTTCCACTCCACCCTATCGAATGCTTTTTCAGCATCAAGGGACACCAAGGCTGCTTCCAGCCCAGGGTCCCCAGATGCAGAAATCAGGTGGAACAATTTCCTGAAGTGATCCGCCGAAGTGCACCCAGCCACGAACCCTGCTTGTTCAGGACTTATTAACCCCTCCCATACTCCCCCAGCCTGTTAGCCAGAATTTTTGCATATATTTTAACATCAATATTTAGCAAAGAGATAGGCCTATAGTTACTGATCATTGAATGGTCTTTTCCAGGCTTAGGTAAGAGTATTATTCTCGCTTCAAATAATGACTGTTTCAAAACTGGGAAGGAGCCCCAATACTTATACAGCTGTAACAGCAGAGGGATGAGATCTTTTTTAAAAGTTTTTTAAAATAGGCCTGTGACCCCATCTGGGCCTGGAGCCTTATCTGGTTTTAGAGAATCGTTCACTGATAAAATTTCCTCCCGTGTGATTGGGGCTACTAATCTAGTCTGGCTAACGCTGGATAAGGTGGGTAGGTCAGCCTTCTCCAGAAAAACTAGCATTTTCTCCTCATGATCCCCCATTACTGGGTCCGGAGAATATAATGTTTCGTAGTACTCCCTAAACAGGAATAATATCTCTAGTGGACTGACCACCATAGCTCCTGACTGGGGATGTCTAATAGCTGCGATCCACTTTGATGCTGATTGTTGCTTTAGCCGCCAAGCCAATAATCTACCTGCTTTGCTACCCTGGCCAATATAAGAAACTTTTAGAAAAGAAGCTGACCTCTCCACCCTCTCCATCAATATACTAGCATAGTGTGCTCTCAGCCTAGACAGTTCTACATTTTCTGGAGAAGAAAGTTTATCCACCCCTTTATTTTCCAGGCTCTTAATTCTCTGCAGACAGTTGTTCAATTGGCTGACTTTTTTCTTTTTTTGCACTGTCACAATACATATGAGTTCCCCTCTCCAGATAGCTTTTAAAGCTGCCCAGACCTGATCCACAGCAGGGACTGAGTTAGAGTTGACTTTAATAGAATCCTCCAAAAAATATTGGAATTTTGTAATGATTAGTTTGTCTTTTAATAGTTTGTTATTTAAAGACTACGTGAGCGACCTAATAGGGACATTGGGTACTTCCACTTGGACAAATATTAGAGAATGGTCTGAAATTACTCGAGCTAGTATTTTGGAATGAATTATGCATGGCGTTAGCTGATGACTTACTAAGAAATAATCGATGCGAGAGTAACTTTTGTGTACTGGAGAAAAAAAGGTAAACTCCTTTTCTCATGGGTTAAATAGTCTCCAAGGGTCCACAAGACCCAGGGAGGAGATGAATTCCCTTAAAGCTTTTTGAACGGAGGACAGTCCCAGTCCCTTAAGATAGGTACGGTCCAAATAATTTGCTTGAACTAAATTCCAGTCACCTCCAATTAAAATAGGGAAGTGCAAAAAGGGAGCCAGTGCCATTGCTAACTGGGTAAAAAAAGAAGAGGTTTCGGCATTAGGGCCATAGACTGATCCCAATACTATATCAAAGCTGCCAAATCTGCCAACCACAAAAATAAACCTCCCCTCAGGGTCGCTAATAGACTCCACCGGAGTAAGGGGTAGTTTTTTGGCTAACAACAAGGCCACCCCGCGCTTATTAGAGCTGAATCCCGCTCCAAAAACTTGACCTACCCAGCTCTTGTTGAGGCACTTTAATTGGTCAGGAAGGATATGCATTTCTTGAAGAAACACTACTGCAGGATCGTATTTGGCTAGATGATTTAGAATGATGTATTTCTTCTTATTATCTTTCCCTCCCTTAATGTTCCACAAAAAAATGTTCAAACCATTGGACGTAACTTAATCCTTGATTGTGCCATGTAGTAGAAAGAGATTTAAGGGCTGTACTGCTGCCCCCCCAATGAAAAAACAAGTAAAATAACTGAAAAATAACCCTCAAATACTCTCAAATTAAACTAACCCTAAACTTTTTAGAACTATATACAGACTTTCTTACCCAAGCCCTAAGCCCCCTCCTAGTCTCCTGGTCCATGACACCCACAAAGGAGGGAGCCTGCTCTATTCCCTTCCCAGCCTCCGAACTGGCAAAAGGCTTAGAAAAAGAAATTCATGACATGCCCACCATGTACCATTCCCTGCAAAATCTCAGTGGCTAAAAAAAAGTACAACATAAGGGGTGCTGTAAGTCACACCAACCTTCATTGGACAACTGAAGTCCCGAGAGAGACCTAAGAAAAATAAACCCTGTACTATATAGGAAGAGTAATCGTTGGATTTACCTAGGCTGACCTTGAATAGGGCCCAACATTCATATACGGTAAACGAGAGACCTGCAGGTCATTAGATACTCATTTAGAGCTAAACCTGGGATCTAGTAAGGGTTGAGTTACCCTAAGGGAACCAGCCATTCCCCAGAATATGTGGCATTCATAAAATATTAATTGGCCTGTAAACACATCTTAGACCTCGAACCCCAGATACCACCCGAATTATAAAAAACGCACCTTGAGAGTGACATTTCAAAATGACAATTGAGCCCAAGTGATTAGCTAGGGTAGCAAGAAAAGGACTAGGGAATAAACAGTACAGGGAGCAGCAAAACAGCATAGGGCTAAATGGACCCCACTGTGACTCTTACCAAGCGAAACTTACTTTCCCCATGGGGGTATGACTCGATACCAGAAACAATCTGTGCAGGTAGAAAACTAGAAATCTTTCCCCTTAAACCCAGAAAGGAATGAGGTTCAGAAAAAAGAAAATTACCCAAAGGTAGATCCAGAAACGCCACAGAAACCTGAATTGAGAAGGGAAACAATAAAATAGCTGTGGGACCGAAAACAAAATAGTCCCGTTGAAAAAAACGGGACTAAGCATTTCCCCTCAAAGAAAAGCATTTGGCACCCTCTAGTGGACAAAATAAACTATGACAACCCTTGCCACTTCTTTGTAGCTCAACCTGAGAGCACTTTGCAAAAGATAAATTAATGCCAACCAGAATATTTGCACAGGTGCCATTGTGAATAGACTTTGCCTCTACTGCTAGAGATTACTTATTTCCCATTGATAAACACACAATAGAACAGGACTGCTTATGAGTCATTATACATTGAAATAATATTGTGACTTCTCGAATGTTCTTTAGAACAAACATTTGAACCTTGTGGAAATAAGTCAGAATTTCCTCATTTAGGAAATAAATCAGGGTAGTTTTTCTGCAGAGTCTTTGAAGCCTCTTCCAAAGTGTCGAAACGCTTGGCTCCATCCTTTAAGAGGACTTCCAGACGAGCTGGGGATAACATGCGATGCTTTATGCCTGCCACCCACAGTTTGGAAGTAATGGGTCGAAAGGAAGCCCTCAGCTGGCAGGTTTTTAGTGTTAAGTCTGGAACCAGCCTCAATTTCTTTCCTTCCCACAGGATTGCCGATGGCTTTCTCAGTAACCTCACGAACCTCCACTGGCCTAAACTCTCCTCAGCCAGTAATATCATTGCTGTCAGTAGTCGTCAGTTGTGTTCTAAGAGCACTCTTTCTGGTTGGGAAGAGTTTTGGCAAGCTTTTAAACTAGTCAAAGGGGGAGGCACTGACAAGCAGCAGAAAAATCCCAGCCTCTCCCTACAAAACAGGGTACTAAATGAGAAAAAGACCAAGGTAGAACGGTCAGTGGGGGATGCTGCAACAGAAGGTAAAGCCATCAAAAATGGAGAGCAATGAGTACCAATGCCCGTAGTCTAGGTAACAAGCTTCCTGAATTATTGGCCTTGATGGAGGAGGAACATCTGGATATCGTGGCAGTCACAGAAACATGGTATACACACAACCATGACTGGGATGTAAACATACCAGGATACACTATCTACAGGAGGGACAGGGAGGGTAAAGAGGAGGAGGAGTGGTTCTTTACATAAAGGAAGGAATAAAAGCAACAGAACAGAAGGGTAAACAGGGAGGAGAAGAAGCACTGTGGGTAAATTTGGAGACAGGCAGTGGCACCATAATCCGCACAGGAGTTGTATACAGACCCCCTTCTCAGGGGGAGGAAATGGACAAGGAAATGATAGAAAGTATACTTAGAATGGCAGAAAAAGGGGAGATACTGCTGACAGGTGATCTGAATATGCCAGATGTTAACTAGAGTGCAGTTGCAGCTGCCACTTCGAAGAGTGCAGTTATTCTAGATGCCCTACAGGGGGCATGCCTTAGACAACTAGTACTGGAGCCCACTTGAGAGGGAGCAATATTAGACTTGATACTCTCAAATGGAGATGGAGAGAGGATTACAGATGTAGAAGTAGGTAGCCATCTGGGAACTAGCGACCATTGAACAGTATGGTTCACAATAAACACAGTAATAGAGTCAAGCCATACAAAGACAAAAGTACTGGACTTTAGGAGGGCTGACTTTGCCAAAATGGGTGAGTGCCTAAGGAATGCACTAGCAAATGGGCAGGAAGGAGGGGTGGAAGAACAATGGGGAATAATAAAAACTGCCATCACAGAGGTAACAAGCCTTTGTGTGATGCAAATAAACAAAACAAGACGATGTAAGAAACCACTATGGTTCTCAAAGGAAGTGGCAGTGAAGGTTCAAGAGAAAAAGAAAGCATTCAGGAAGTACAAGGAATCGCAGAAGGAGCAGGACAGAGAACTGTATCAGTTAAAGCAAAAGGAGGCTGGGAAGGCAGTCAGAACAGCAAAGGCCCAAACCGAGGAAAAGATAGCCAACTCAGTTAAGAAGGGGATAAAACCTTTTATAGATACATCAGGGAGCGAAGGAAGACCAAGGGAGGGATAGTGAGAGGCTAATAAAGGGAGGGAGGGTGGGCAGAGGAGACTGTGAAAAGGCAGAGATACTAAACAAATATTTTGCTCAGTATTTACTAAGGAAGAGGGAGATACATAAAACAAACAGTAGTAACACTCTGGATACAGAAGTTGATACGGCCCATTTACAGAAGAAAGGGTTCTGAAAGAACTCTTAAAACTGAAGGTGGACAAAGCAATGGGGCCTGATGGGATTCATCCCAGAATTCTAAAAGAACTAAGGGTAGAACTAGTGACACCACTGACTACCCTTTTAACAAATCATGGGAGGATGGGGTGGTCCGAGGACTGGAGGAGGGCAGATGTGATTCCCTTCACAAAGTGGGAGCAAGGCAGAGCAGGAAACTATAGACCTGTTAGTTTAACCTCAGTGATAGGAAAATGATGGAATCACTTCTAAAGGAAAGAATTGTTGAGTATCTAGAGGCCAGAGGGCACAGGACCCTAGGCAGCATGGATTCACAGCAGGAAGGTCATGCCAGACGAGATCTGATAGATTTCTTTGACTGGGTGACCAAAGTAGTAGATCAGGGAGGGCTGTGGACATGGCCTACCTAGACTTTAGCAAGGCATTTGACACAGTCCCACACAAAGATTAATATACAAGTTAGCCAGCCTGGGAGTGGGTCCCAAGATGACAGCCTGGGTAAAGAATTGGCTGGAGAATAGGACACAGAGAGTTACAGTAAATGGAGTCACTCAGAAGAAAGGAGGTTACTAGTGGGGTACCGCGAGGGTTCAGTATTAGGACCGGTCCTCTTCAATGTCTTTATAAGCGACATTGCAGAAGGACTGGAAGAAAAGTATGTCTCTTGCAGATGACACTAAGATCTGCAACAGAGTTGATGCACAGGGTGGGGTGGAAAGGATGAGAAGGGACTTGGCAAGGTTAGAGGAATGGTCAAATGTATGGCAGCTTAGATTCAATGCTAAGAAGTGCAAGGTAATGCACCTGGGAAACAAAAACCCAGGGGAAGAGTACACAATGGGGGGTGAGATACTAACAACAACAAGACTGGAAAGGGACCTGGGGGTGGTCATATCAGATGACCTAAAGATGGGCAAGCAATGTGAGAGGGCAGCAAGGAGGGCTGGGGGGATACTGGGATGCATAGTGAGAGGCACCACCAGTAGAAAACAGGAAGTTATTATCCCTCTGTACAGACAGCTGGTGAGACCCCATCTGGAGTACTGTGTGCAGTTCTGGAGACCCAATCTCCACAAAGACATAGACAGGATGGAAGCTGTCCAGAGGAGGGCAACTAAAATGGTGCAGGGTCTGCACGGAGTCTGTATGAAGAGACTTGAGGAGCTAATATGTATAGCCTCGAGGAAAGGAGGGAGAGGGGACATGATAGAAACTTTCAAGTACCTCAAGGAATCAACAAAGTCAAGAGGGTAGCATCTTTCAAAAGAGGTGTGCAAGAACAAGGGGCACAATTTGAAGAAGATAGAGGCGGCTCAGAGTAATTTAAGGAAGTATTTTTTCACAGAGAGGGTTGTGGATGCATGGAGCAGCCTTCCGGAAGAGTTGTGGAGTCAAAATCAGTGGGGGAATTCAAGCATGCATGGGATAGTCATAAGGCAATTCTGGGGGGTGGGGGTAAGAAGAAGTAGGCTGCTGGTTAACTAGGATCTGCAGCTTATCCAGTAGGTAGGGAAATGGGCAGACTGGGTGGGCCAAGCGGTCCTTATCTGCCATCAAATTCTATGTTTCTATGTTTCTATGGAGGTTCGTGAGGTTATTGAGATAGCGGCCAACTTGAAGTATACCTTTTGTGAACTGGATCCTGTGCCAACACGCTTCTTAATGAGGTGTGTTGACACTGTTGGCCCGGTGTTTGCCCTGATTGTCCGGTGCTCCTTGAGTCAGGGTGTTTTTCCAGATGCCTTGAAGGAGGCTCTGGTGAGACCCCTTTCAAAGAAAGCTTCTCTGGACCCGGAGATTAGGACAAATTACCATCCTATCTCCAATCTTCCATTTTTAGGAAAGGTTGTTGAGAAGGTGGTATCACTTCAGTTGGGGAACATCTCATGACCCACGAGTTGTACGATCCCTTCCAGTCAGCTTTTTGGGCCAGACATAGCACTGAAACTGCGTTAGTTTGGGTGCAAAATGACCTCCTCAGGGCTAGAGATCGGGGGGGACAAGACAATTCTTGTTCTGCTTGATCTCTCCTCAGCATTTGATACTGTGGACCATTGTGTGTTGCTTTTCTGCCTGAGGGAGTTATGCAGACTCACTGGTATTGTCATCAAATGGTTTGAGTCATTTCTTACTAACAGGAGGCAGCTGGTTGTGATGGGTAATTTCTCATCTGCACCCTGCCTCCTTTCGTGTGGAGTCCCTCAGGGTTCGGTATTGGCCCCAATGTTGTTCTCAATATATATGCTGCCCCTGTGGGGGATCATTAGGAGATATGGTTTGAGTTTTCATTGTTATGCCGATGATACTCAACTATAGCTATCCTTTGCCCCAGGAACACCAAATGCAGTGGATGTGCTGAATATCTGTCTGGCCGAGATAAATGACTGGATGTCCTCCAGCTGGCTGCGACTGAACCCTAACAAGACTGAGGTACTGGTAGTGGAGTCAAACAGAGCTCGTGATGGGATGGCCTCTGATTCTGCGACTGGCCTTGTGCTAGGAGCCGTGTCATTAATGGCCTCCCCATGGGTGCGAAATCTTGGTGTGATCTTTGACAGGAACCTGTCCATGGAGGCTCAAATATCCTCTGTGGTTCGTTCCTGTTTTTTCCATCTTAGAAATATCACCAGGATTAAGCCCCTTGTTCCGGCTCTGGACCTCCCTACTCTGATACATGCCTTAGTCACTTCTAGGCTTGACTATTGTAATGCCCTCTATCTCGGGGTCTCTGGAAGTTCTCTTCACAGACTGCAGCTAGTGCAAAACGCTGCTGCCCGGCTTTTATCTGGACAAAGTAAATTCTGTCACTTTACTCCAGTATTGAGCGAATTGCACTGGCTGCCTGTCAGGTGGAGAGTACTGTTCAAGGTGGGTTTCTCACCTATAAGACCCTACGGACAGGGCCCTGGTTACCTATCTGATCTTCTGATACCGTCCACCTCTGTCCGGAATCTCCACTCCTCCAGTGGTGGCCTCCTTAAGGTTCCGAGAGTAAGATTAAAATCAGCAGGGGATCGAGCATTTGGAGTTGCTGCTCCCGCTTTCTGGAACTCATTGCCATTTGAAGTGAGAGAGACCGCCACTGTAGAGGCCTTTAAGAGTCATCTAAAGACCTTCCTATTTACGCAAGCTTTTGGGGATTAAGTTTTTATGTGTATTATATTTTATGTAACGTATATGGTATGACATACTGTATAGTTTCTGTGCGGCACCCAGAGCCTTTGGGATTGGGCGTCTTTTTAAATAAAATTGACTTTGACTTTGACTTTCTGACTTCTTTATGGATAAATTCCCAGTCTAGGTAGTTTAACAGCTTGAAAATAATAAGCCTCGGTGGGTCAAGCCAGAACAGGTTTTGCCCTTAACGACCTATGTGCCCTTTCAATTACATATTCAGGACCATTCGGGGAAGGACCCACTGTTTTCTTCAAAAAACACTGTAATAACTGTATAGTGTTAGGGCCTTCTTCCCCTTCGGGCAGACCTATCAGCACCAAATTGTTTCTCCTGTTTCTTCCCTCCAGATCTTCCAGGCAATCTTCCAGCTTATTCAAAGCCCTTTTTACTTCCACCACTTCAGGTTCCATCTTGTCATGTTTTCTTTCTACAGAGGCTACTCTAGCCTCTGCATCTGTAACCCTGCGGGCTAGCTGGGTAAGCGCTGGTTTGAAGTCCGCTACGTCTTCTATCAATTTCAGCAAAGCTTCTTTAATAGTGGCTAACTCCGAATACACATGTGAGGGTGAGAGTTCCTCCGATGTACTTGGGGGAGAAGAACTACGGTGAGGGTGCTTAGCTTCTGATTCCTGGACGGCCTCCTCGGCTGCTTGCTGCACCGACATTCTGCAGAGAACTTGAACTGCTGGTGTCAAAACAAACACCACCGCTGTGCACCCAGTTGTTTAAACTTTATAATAAAAAAAAATTAATCCGAATAAGTGGACATTTTTAACGGTTTGGGTCGGCGAAAGAGCGGAGCTCTAACAAGCACGTCCTATCCCCTGCACAGCATCACGTGACTCATTTCTATATATATTTTGGAGTTCAATAGTGATTTTCTGTAGAAGTTCAATATGCGAAAAATGCTTTTCCTGCAGAGTGAAAAGGCTTCTACTATGCAATATAAACCATTTAAAAACTGCAAATAATACATTTAGAGTACCACTATCCCACTTTCTCCATACGGAGGGGTTAAAACCATAGATCAGTGCCTCATAAGAGATAGCCAAAAAGACCTTGTCATTCCAGGCACGGGCCACATAAGGCCAAAAGGGCAGAATATATGAGCATAAGAAATATAAGTGATGCATAGTTTCAAGTTTGTGGAGACACCCACACCATGAACAATTCCTTTCATCTAGCTGTTTATGCTTTTGATTATCTTTGACTTAAAGCTTTTCATGACAGCACAACCACTTAATGTCATGCAGTTTAGGGGGGATCCTTTTATCAGCAATAAGTCCCTGCAAAGGCTGCAGATATAAATCAGGGCACTTTGGGAAAGTAGTAACTTCTGTAAAATGTATATCAATAACTGCTTGATAGACATATTTCTTAGTTTTAGAGAAAAGCCATGTACTGGAAATCTGCCAAAATTTCAATTTAAAAAAATACACCTCTAAGATATGGCGCTACATGTGGGTTTATGTTGATGCATCTATGCATTCCATCTTTCCAGGCTTGAAACCATGCATCTACTGAGTGATTGAAAAGGACTGTCCAGTGCCGGCCCGGTGGCACTGAGGGTTGAGGCGCTGAACGCCACACCTCGCTCCACACCGGTGACCCAGGTTTGGGATCGGACTTGGGTCGCTGGTGGGTCAGCTGGGAGAAGTACAGCTTGAGAGTCCCACAACAGCTCACCATCCACAGGGGAGGGTTGGGTGGGAGGGCCATTGTCCATCACACTTGCGTGACTCCAGGCGGAGGCTCAGGGGACTGCAAGCTCCCGTCAGAAGGGAGACAGGTGGCCCAACATGCAGTAGACATGGCAACTAGTGCCATGATGTCGGGGGTTGGAAACTGCGTGGGGGATGAAGGAAAGCAGAAAACACCTGTCAGCTCCGGAAGATAGACTTCCGAGGCGTGCTTGTCAATGTTCCTCTGCCGACTACCGTCCGGACCAGGCGAGATTGATTTATGGGGTCCGCTCCACCTCGTCCCCGCTTGGAGGGTAAGCCTAAGCTACATGGGGGATCCAGAGGTAAGTATCAGTGGGCAGGGTGGCAGAAGGATGACCCCTTGGATGCCCTGAAGGTTCACGGCCGACAGGTAGTGGGAGAAGAGAAAGTACAATTTCAAAAAAAAGAAAAGGACTGTCCATAATTTTGTGATATTTAATAATGGTGGGAAGTTTGTAAATAAAAATTGACAATAGAAAAACAATAAAGGGTTCACCATATTGAGTCCACCTCTAGAAGTGGGTAGCCATCTGGAAACAAGTGACCACAAAACAGTGTAGTTCACAATAAACACAGCCATAGAGTCGAGCCATGCAAAAGCAAGTGTGTTGGACTTTAGGAGGGCTGACTTTGGGAAAATGGGAGAGTGCCTCAGAAAAGTGCTAGCAAACTGGCAAGAAGGAAGGGTGGAGGAACAATGGGGAAAAATCAAAACAGCCATCATAGAGGCAACAAGCCTTTGTGTGAAGCAAATCAACAAAGCAAAATGAAGGAAAAAAACACTATGATTCTCAAAAGAGGTGGCGGGGAAGGTTAAGAAGAAAAAGGCAGCATTCAGGAAGTATAAGGAAACACAGAAGGAGCAGGACAGAGAACTGTACCAGTTAAAACAGAAGGAAGTGGGGAAGGCAGTCAGAACAGCAAAGGCCCAAACTGAGGAAAAGATAGCCAACTCAGTTAAGAAGGGGGATAAAACCTTTTATAGGTACATTAGGGAGCAAAGAAAGATGAAGGAAGGGATAGTGAGGCTTACTAAAGGGACAGGAGGGTGGGCAGAGGATGACAGTGAAAAAGCTGGGATACTGAATGAATACTTCTGCTCAGTATTCACAAAAGAAGAGGCAGGGGAGGTACCTAAATCAAAGAATAGAAGCACTCTGGATAGGGAGGTTGATACCAGTCCATTCACCGAAGAAAGGGTGCTGAAAGAACTCTTAAAACTCAAGGTGGGCAAAGCAATGGGGCCTGACGGGATTCACCCAAGATTCTAAAAGAACTAAGGGTAGAATTAGTGACACCACTGACCTCCCTTTTTAACAAATCATGGGAGGATGGTGTAGTACCAGAGGACTGGAGGAGGGCAGACGAGATTTCCCTTCACAAAAGTGGGAGCAAGACAGAGGCAGGAAACTACAGACCTGTTAGTTTGACCTCAGTGGTAGGGAAATGATGGAATCACTTCTAAAGGAAATAATTGTTGAGTTCCTACAAGCCAGTGGGGCACAGGACCCAAGGCAGCATGGATTCACAGTGGGAAGATCATGTCAGACGAATCTAATAGATTTCTTTGACTGGGTGACCAATGTGGTAGACCAGGGAGGGGCAATGGACATGGCCTACCTAGACTTTAGCAAGGCATTTATGACACAGTCCCACACAAAAGATTAATATATAGGTTAGCCAGCCTTGGAGTGGGTCCCAAGGTGGTAGCCTGGGTTAAAAATTGGCTGGACAACAGGATACAGAGGGTAATAGTAAATGGAGTTTACTCTGAAGAAAGCGGGGTTACTAGTGGGGTACCACAGGGTTCAATACTGGGACCGGTCCTCTTTAATGTCTTTATAAGTGACATTGCAGAGGGACCAGAAGGAAAAGTATGTCTCTTTGCAGATGACATAAAGATCTGCAACAAGGTTGATACAGAAGGTGGGATGGAGAGGATGCAAAGGGACTTGGCAAAGTTGGAGGAATGTTCAGATATATGGCAGCTTAGATTCAATGCAAAGATGTGCAAAGTAATGCACCTGGGAAACAAAAATCCAGGGGAAGAGTACACAATGGGGGGTGAGATAACAACTAGATAAATGGAAAGGGACCTGGGGGTAGTCATATCAGATGACCTTAAGGTGGACAAGCAATGTGAGAAGGCAGAAAGAAGAGCTGGTGGGATACTGGAATGCATAGGGAGAGGCATCACCAGTAGAAAACAAGAAGTTGTTATCCCTTTGTACAGACAGTTGGTGAGACCCCATCTGGAGTTCTGCATCCAGTTCTGGAAACCCCATCTCCACAAAGACATAGACAGGATGGAGGCTGTCCAGGGGAGGGCAACTAAAATGGTGCAGGGTCTGCACCAGAAGACATACGAAGAGAGATTAAAGAAGCTTAATATGTATACATTTGAGGAGAGGAGGGAGATGGGGGACATGATAGAAACTTTCAAGTACATCAAGGGAATCAACAGAGTCCAAGATGGTAGCATATTTCAGAAAAAGAGATGTGCAAGAACAAGGGGGCACAATTTGAAGATAGAGGGGGGACGGCTCAAAGGTAATGTGAGGAAGTATTTTTTCACTGAGAGGGTTGTGGATACATGGAACAGCCTTCCTGAGGAGGTAGTGGACTCAAACACAGTGCAAGAATTCAAGAATGCATGGGACAGACATAAGGCAATTCTAGTGGGGGGTAGGAGGAAGTAGGCTGTTGGTTAGCTAGGATCTGCAGCCTAGTCATTAGGTAGGGAAATGGGAAGACTAGGTGGGCCAAGCGGTCCTTATCTGCCATCAAATTCTATGTTTCTATGTTTCTCATGGTATAGGAAAAATTAAGATGTTTCTTTTAATAGGATTTAGGCAGCTGCCCCAAACTGCCTGAAAAAAATACTAAAAATGGTTGCTGCTCGTTGTTTGGGGGGGGAGATGTTATTAAGAAACAAATAGAGGTAACAAATATGTCTTAATTAAGTAAATACATTTGGTTTTACAGAGCTGTTATTTGTTCCCAATTTTTAACCATAATTCTCCCTTTCTCGATTTGTGTGTCCCAATTATATAAATCTGGAGTCAGAGTTCCAAAAACTATACCTACAATTTTAATGGGGGCTCTGGTGAGTCCAATACCTGCAGTGGATGTAAGGGGGGGGGTCTAAGACCCAGTTCCCTACCTATACATTTGAGTTTATTTAGGAAAGTTCCAGAAAGCATCCCAAAATTCTCACAGATTTTTATTGCGTGCTGTACTGAGTCTGCAGTTGATGTGCATATGCGGATATCATCCGCATAGGCCAGAGCCGAGAATCGGACCATGTTTCCATTAATATCAATAGGTGGTATTACTGCATTTAGGGATCATAATAATGGGTCTATACTAAAGATATATAACAGAAGGCTGATTGGGCAGCCTTGTTTCACTCCTTTTTTACAGGGAGGAGCGGCCCCAGAAGCCCATTTACTAATGGGGGCACAGTAGCATTTATATAGATTTTTTGTAGCCAATTAATAAAGACATCTAGTGTGCTATAGTGATGAAGAGTAAGCCATAAAAAAGTATGGTTTACAGAATCAAAAACACATTTTTGGTCCAACGAGAGAACAAGCCCTTGCTGACTGGGTCCATGCTCCCTGTCGAATAACTCCCTCAAAAATAAAAGTTGGTCTGTTATAGCCCTTCCAGCTATGGCACAGGATTGTGTGAGTATTGTCAGGAAATGTGCTGCCGCTAGAAGGTGCTTGTTCAATATTTTCATCAGTATTTTAAGATCAGCATTTAAGAGGCTAATACGTCTCCAATTAGAGAGATCCTGTTTGTCTCCTTTTTTGTGCAAAAAAATGAGAGTGCCTCCCTCCATATCTAGTGGAAGGTCATAATCTAATAACAAAGTATTATAGACATCTGCTAATTCTTCAGATATATCAGAACTCAATACGTTATAGAGTTCGGGTGTCAGCCCATCCTACCAAGGGCTTTACCCAACAGTAAGGAAGTAATCACACAGAGTACTTCTGTGGGGCAAATTGATTCTGTCAATTGTTGGAGAATTGAAGAGGGGCAGTTCGGAGTCTCAATCTGTTGTAAATACGCAGTTATGTCATCGGTACAAACAGGTTCTTCCTGAAACAGGGTCCTAGTGTAATTTGTGACTTCAACCATTATGTCATGTGATGATAATTTTAAAAGAGTGTCCTGTCCTCTAATAGTTTCAGAAACTTTTTTCTTCACTCTAGCTTTACAACTTAGGCAGCGGCAAACTGTTGCAAATTTCCCCTGTGTGCTATATTCTTGCTACAGCTTTAGAGCTCTTGATTGTTTTGAGTGGTTTATTTCATGCAGTCCTTAATGGACCTAATTTGTGCAGAAAAATCATATTTGGTAGTCTGAGCCAATGACTTAACTTGCTGTAAATGCTTCCTGTACTGCAAGTAGGTAAAATAATCTTTATCCTGGAAAGATTTCCTTGTGAATTTCAACAATTGTGTGAGATCCCTCTTAGTGTCTATCCACCAGCGCAGGGGATCCTCGTACACATCATAAGTATTTCCAGGTTATAATAAAGTACTGTAAATGCTGCAGAATTTCCTTGTGTTCCAAGAGGGAAGAGTTCAGCTTCCATGTGCCCCTTCCAAGGGTCAAGGTAGCATGTGATCCCACTGAAACATGCAGTGCACAATGGTCTGAAAATTCAACTGGGGTCACCATGGCTGAACTCAAGGGTAGATTTCTACTGGTGAATAGAAAATCTATTTGAGTGGCCAGTGTCTCTTTATGGTATGTGGGGTCAGTCTTCCTATGGAACTGAGCATGTGCATCACTTAAGTCTGCGGTACATAGAATGTTTTGTAAGCAAGACATATCACAAAAAAATGTCTTAGTTGTTGTACCCTTACCCCTATCTTTGGTGGATAATTCACAAGGCACTCCCACCTCTTCCATCCTGCCCCCCACCATTTCCCCATTTTCTCCTTTCTCCCTGACAAGGGACCTTCGTCCTGCCTATACTAACTATAATTTCTCTTTTGAATTCATACCCGGCCCTCTTGGTCTGCTCTAAACTGTATATTGTATATTGTAAACTGCTCTCTGATTGTTAGATCTTAATAGTATAATGCACACTGTAACTATCTGCAACTATTGTAAACTATTTGTAACTTTGTCTATAAACTATTTGTAACTATGTCTGTAAATTATCTGCAACTATGTCTGTATGCTTTGTAAAATTGTCTCTCCTGGACGTGGAGTCTTTGTAAATGAGTCTCTGACTCAAAGGTTTGTAATTCCGATACTGTGCAATAAATAAAAAGATAACAAATAAATAAAAAATCACCGCCCCAAACAACATGATGTGAGGTATGTAAATAAGGCTGTATCACCTGAAACAATTCCACTCTTTCTGCCTTCATCTGAGGAGCATAGACGTTAAGTAACCTAAAACAATCACCGTTATATACAATATCCAACATCAAGGCATGGCCAGGAACCAGGTCAATTAATTTCAAAACCCTTACTGCAGTTTTATGAAAAAGAAGTCACCCCCGAACATGTATCCAGGCCTAAAGACCAATAAGATACACCTGTATGCCACCATTTTGTTGCATAGGACAGCTCTGCCGTTGTATGAAACCTGGTATCTTGCAAAAAGAAGACGTTTGAATCATTGGACTGTAAGTAAGAAACAACAGCGGCCTGCAGCATCCTATTCTTAATACTGTTCAGTAATACTGAGCAGAAAGTTAATGAAACAGACATTTAGTGTAGATTAGGGACAACCTCAAGGAGGCTTATGCTTGCCCTTTTTCCCCTTTTTAGTACCCTGTAGGTTGGGGTTTGCAGGGGGGAGCACTCCCCCTTTGAACTCAGTATCAGAGTGCACCCCTGGCAACTCTGAGCCGATATGTGAACCCACTGATTCAGCATCTGACAGATCCTGGGTGGGTTGCAGGATATGAAAACAATTGGAAGTTGGGATTATGGACATCTTGGGGACTTTTGTGGCAGGCTGACTACCATAATTCCTTCTTTTTGTGACCCTAGAGGTGGAGACTTGCTCCTGGGGAGGAGGGGGAGGGGGCATTGACACTACGTCTATTTGACTAGGAGAGGGGTCAGTTATTTCCATTTCCATGGTAGGTTCCTCATAAACGCTATTCTCACTGTCATCTACCTGGGGGACAGGGTCAATGTCAACTGATGCCACAACACCTTGATCTCTCACAGGCCATGCGTGAGGAGTCTGTAGAGGTTCAGTAGCGGGAGGGGGGCTTGGGTGCACATCATGAGACCTTTGCACAAGTGCTATCAGCAATCTTTGCTCTTCTGAATCATGTGGGGTAGCTTGCCTATGGGCAGCTTCTAGGCAAGCAGAGTAAGAATGGCCTGTTTCCCCACATAAGTTACATACGGCTATGCCCTTGCATTGACCACTGGTGTGCCCAAAGGTATTGCATACTGCCTCCCACATTTGTAACAGGTTTTCAGTTGGCCAGCATAGAACAAAACTCCCTATCTCTACCCAAAAAGACTCAGTTTGGCAGGTCCTGCAATCCCGCATCGGTGGAGTTTAGAATTACTTGTATTCTCCAACTCCCTGTCCAAATATCTTCAGTATCAAAGATTGCCTCTGGATGGCCCAAGACAGTACATCTCCATTTTAACCAAAAAAACAAGTTGGTGATGCTCACCCCTTCATTTCTAAAGAGAACAGTAGCTGTTTTATGGGCAGGTCTAGTCAAAGTAAGACCTCAAATGGAGACCTCAACGGGGAGTGTTTTACCCTATGATACCTGTCCCTGAACTTTTCTAAGCCTCTGTTCAATTTAAAACTAACATTGAAATTCGGTTCCCCCGAAACATGTATCAAAGCATGTAGTTCAGAGGATGAGAATTGCAAATTATCTTGTAAGAGAACCCTGGCAACATATTTTCTGTTGGGGAATGTCTCCAGTCCCCCTTTATATATCAAATGGACTGCATTGTGTCTTTTAGCAGCATTGGAGGGTGTCTGAAAAAAGGAAGCATATGAGCAGGGATTCTGCCTAGACTGTTCAGAGTTAGAAGTAAGTGGAAGACCCTCATGATCAAGGCCACTGTTTTTCGTTTTTTACCAGAAAATCCGGTAAAATTTCAGAATTAGGGCTGCCTGAAGACTGGTAAAAACAAAGATTTCATGGAATCTGGCATTTTATATCAGATCAGTAAATCTACAAAATGTGTGTTTTTCTTTTAATTCCTTCCTGTACTATTTTCAATTTGCTTTATTTAATGCTCTGTATATTAAGCTGTCTTTAATTCTGATTATTTATGCTCATACTGAAAAAATGATATTAGAATCCTGGAAAAATCTGGAAATTAGAGTAACAATCACCATTGCAATTCCGGAATCTGAAGTCTAGAAAACAGAATTTCATTGTTTTAATCATCGTAAATCAGTGGCCTTGCTCATGATCATCCATGGGTGTGTGGTCCTCCAGATATTCCATGAGCAAAGCCAGAGGAATCCTAGGAGTGTACAGTCCATCATCCATTCTAGGAATATTTGTGTTGGAAGTATTGGTTTCCAGGTTTAAAACTAGATTCTGCATCAAATTAAGTTCAGGGGGGAGTGCAAGAGGAGACTCCTGTGGCATAAGGCCTGTTGCTGGTGCCTCGGGGAGCTGAACCCCACTAGATAGAGACTGAGGTTTAAACAATGTGGGCATCGTAACCTCAGAGTGAGAAGTATTTATTACTGAACCGTGTTTATCCATTCTGACCCCCGGAATCGATATAGGCAAAACCCCCGAAATCCACTGACCCATATCGAGTAACTGCAACCACCCAACCAACCTCAGAGAGTGCTCCACTGACCATGAGGCATCTGCCTCATCAACCTGTTCAGCCCAAGAAATGTTTTGCCTTTCGGAGGGTTCACTAACCAGTTTTTTTGCTTGCTGCTCGTGCAGAAAAGTAGAAAACTGTAGCTTGATGGTGATCCAAAAAATCTGTGGCAAAAACAGTACCTGTTTGGGTATTTTTAAGACCTGGCATTTCTATGGATGTTTTCTGGTTGACAGTACACCGAGAGGCCTGGTTACTAGGTGTAGGCAAGGCAGCCTCGGTTCTATTTTTAGACAGTGCAGCCTCAGGCACTGCCAAAGCTCCTGCTTCTTCATACGGAATTTCTCTTCCTCTTCTGCGAGGAGAACTTGAAGATCCTTAGCACTGGGAACATCTGTTTTATCTTAAATAAGCTGTTGAACAGGTGCTGGAGTCGCACCTTCTAATTCTCTAGCATTATGTCCTCGTGGCAGTGGTATCTTGATGTCCATAATTCCAAATTCTGTCAATGCACCCAAAACAGCAGGTGCTTTGAAGAAAATATCTGTTTCAAACTGATCCACAGTCGGGGAGGAGACCACCTCCCCAACCTGCCACACGACCTGCTTCACTGCAGTTTGCTTACTAACTGAGCCAGCCATCCCGTCAACTGTCAGAGGGTCCCCCTACTGGAGAGTAGGGGTATTTTATTGAAAAAAGAAATCGTACAACATACAGCAATGAACAAAAAATCTTAACAATAACAAAATAAAGAAGGAAATCAAAAGCAAAATACTATACAGATTTTTAATTCTCACTGTTATTTTTAACCAATAAACAATATCTTAAATCAGGTAATAGGAACATCTGTGTTTGTAACCCATGGCAAATTTCTCCATGGGCTTCCAGTACTGTCCAAGGCAATTTACTTGCTTCCTCTAAGTAGATGGTTCGAATTTCACTTGTGATTTGATGAATCAGAAGTGAGATAGGCATATCAATTTGCTGTAAAGAAAAAACACATCGTGCATTATGTACTCCATTTTATCACTACAAAAATCAAATTCAAAATACTTTTGTGATAGTTCTGCCAAACAGCAGGATATGAACCATGCTTAAGTATTTCATATGCTACTTTTGTCATAATTGGCATAGACCAGTACTTGGATACTACCCCACAGAAAGTATTTACGTAAGAGCAAAGAAAGAAGAGTTGTTCAGTGGTTTCCTCTTGTTGATTACATAAATTTCTTATACAATATCTTCTGTGACCTGCTTATGTTTCTGATTACTTTTAATATTTATTTTTTCATGGCAACTTAACCACTGTAAATCCCACATTTTAGTAGGTATCCTGGATTCAGTTAAAATTTGCAATAATGAAGACTGAATATTTATTTATTTATGTCTTTGATAACTGGGTACGTGGGCTGGCCCAAAAGGACCGATTTCAACCACGACCTGGAGTGTCATTTCCCTTACTGAACATAAGGCAAGTGTAACATGTTCTGTAAAATGCTGGTCCATAATATATGCATAGGTTTGTTTTCCAGTGTTGGAAATTAACATACGACTATTAATCCCCCACATTTTAAGTTTAACAAATATGTCTCTGTAGTATGATGGAATATAAGGTCTTATTGTAGTAAGAGTTGCTATGTCCCATGATGTAAACAAAGTTTGTAAAGTCTGGTATAGGAGAGGAGCCCATGATTTGTCTTGGTTTACTACTAGAGGTCTAATATTGTTATAAATAAATATATTGAAAAGAAAAACAACTGGATTAATCATATTGAGACCTCCTTTCTGATATGGTAAATATGTAATATTTATTTTTAAAAGGTTAAGTTGTCTCTCCCATACTGCCTGAAAACAAGTACTAAGAAGGGTTACCTATAACTGTTTTGGTAAGGGAAAAATCATACTGATAAAAGTATATTGTGACAATAAAAAGGTTTTAATTAAAACGTTATGCTTTTTTTTACTTAACTGTCCCTTATTCCATCGTGTAACCATAACCCTCCCTGCCTCTACTTTAGGGGCCCAATTTAATGCGTCCAACTCCCCTGGCCCAAACAGAACACCTAAGATTTATATTGGAGTCCTAGATATAGGGATACTTGCAACTGTTGGTAAATAAGGGCCAGTAGGTCCTAATTGAATGCTATTACATTTGTAAAGATTAAGACTAGCTCCAGATGCTTTTGAATAGAGATCACATATGCATATCACCTCTTTTATTGAAGACTCATCTTCTAATAAAAGACAGAAATCATCTGCATAAGCTATGTAATGAGAAGGTATATTTTGTTGTGCTTTTCTAAGGGATCGCATAATTGGATTGCTATTTATTAATCTTAATAAGGGATCAATGCAAAACACATAAAGAAGGGAACTTAGAGGGCATCCCTGCCTTACTCCTCATTTGACTGGAATTAATGGCCCACACCTCCCATTAACAAGCAGTGTAACCATAGCAGTTCTATATAAGGTTTTAAGCCACTTAATAAATTGCAGAGGAACCTATACGCTTGCATAACCTCCATATATAGATATGACTTAGTGAATCGAAGGCTATTCTTTGATCTAATGAACTAATATAACCAAAAAGTTAATTTCTATTACCCCTCTGAATTATTTCTCACAACAATATCAAATGATCTGTAATATTTCTCTGTTTTACTGCACATGCCTGAGAAGGGCAAATCACATATGAAGCTATATTAGATAGTTGTACCATCAAAATTTTAGTCAAGATTTTACAATCAGTGTTGAGAAGGCAAATAGGCCTCCAGTTCTTTAATGTCTGTTTGTCTCCGGATTTGTATAAGTAAATTAATACCCCTTCTGTCATTTTTAAAGGTAGTGATGGCTCAAGCATGGTAGTAAAAATGATAGCCAACTCTTCTGCAACCATTTCCATAATGAATTTATATAATTCAGAAGTTAAACCATCCCTCCCAGGAGATTTATTGTTAAGAAGTGTTTTTGTAGCTGTTATAACCTCGTCAGGTCTAATAGGGTGTATCACATCCTGTAAAACCTGTACCGAACATTGTGGAACCTCGACTGTATTTAAAAAATCTTTACCTATATGTACCTCTGTAGGAATCATATTAAATGAATTTACTGTATATTGTGTAACTAATCTACTTATATTTTGTTGATCACTATAGACCACTCCATCAGTATCTTGGAGACTTGTAATCTGTTTGTGTTGGGCTCGCAATTTACATGTATCATGTGGACACAAAGTGCATGAGTTCCCTTGCAGCCCAAATGATTCCTGGTATTTAAGCACTTCTGCCTTTTGATTATGATACTGCATCTTTTCAGTTTTAAGTTGTTTTATTTGTGTAGAATAATTATGTGTAGAGCTATGTGACAGTGAAATGAATTTCTATAATTGTTTTATTTTCTGTAGATACAGGAAGTATGTATCATTTCAATTTTTATTTACTAATAGATTTTAATAGCATGATCAATTCATGTTTAGCATCTTCCCACCACAGACCTGGTGAATCACATAAACAGAGTACTGACTTTCTAGCTTGAATAAATTGAGTAATGTAAGCCCTAGTACTTTCCTGTGTTAACAATGTGGAATTAAATTTCCATATTTCCCATTGGACTGTGAAGAGACATCCTATGTTTAAAGCCAAAAGAGAATGATCTGTATATTCCACAGCCTGAGTAGATACATTAGCAATTCGTAAAAAATTTGAAATAAAATAAAAATCAATTCTGGTAGAGTGTGGTCCTCTGTGAAATGTAATAACTGCCTTCCACATAAATGCAAACGATGCATCAATTAGACCTGCTGGTTTAATAACATTTGAGAGACACGTCATGTCACTAAACATTCTGTTTGTGGTAGTTTGTTGCCCTCTGTCTTGTTTGGTAATACCACAGTTAAAATCCCCTCCCCCCACCAAAATATCACAGGGTGCGCAGTATGTAAATATGGCTGAATTAATTTAAGTAATTGCACCCTCTCGGCTTTTGTTTGCATGGCATAGATGTTAATTAAACAAAACAATTGCCCTTGGTAAGATATAGCAACTACTAATGTCCTGCCAGCAAATAAATCTAATAGTTTGATCACTAGATGGGGTAGTATTAAGGGGTTGGGTGGTGGGGGTGGCGGGGGCACACTGTGGCTACTATTTTGTCTTCTTTGGGCAACTGCAATCAATAAGTGCTGTTCCTCATTATCTGCATGTTGATTTTTGTTATGAGCTGCCAAAGGGCAGCTCTGATAAGAATGCCCTTTTTCGTCACACAGACTGCAAACCATGTCATTTAAATACTGGCTACTTGCATGTCCAAGTTCTGTACACAATGAACATTTTATTATATCACGGATGCTGCTGATATGACCAACTGAACCACATTTGTAGCAGGCCTTTGGTTGGCCTGCATAAAATAACACACCCCTATCCTATCCCAGACAAAAAGAATTAGGCAAGTGCTGTAAACCCTCGTCTGAAGTTTTTAGTAGCACCTTGTATTTCCATCCCCCTGTCCAATAATTTTCACTGTCGAAAATAGCAGTGGGACCTTCTAATATATTGCAGTGTTGTTTCATCCAGTAGGTGAGGTCAGAGACACTAACCCCCTCATTACAAAATAATACAGTAATGTTTTTTATTGCAAGTTTGGTAAGAGGGATAGCTTCAAATGGGGTCCATAGAGGAGTATTCCTTACATCATTATATTTCTTCCAAAACCTGTCAAGTCCTCCTGAAGTTTTAGAGCTTATATCATACATATGTTCCCCAGAAACATGAATTAAAGCATAGACTTCTGTATTAAAAAATGTTAAGGAGTCTTTTAATAAAGTTTTCCCCATATAAACTTGATCAGGAACTGTCTCTAGGCCTCCTTTATATAATAATCGCACCGCATTGTGACGTTTTGCTGGAGCTATAGGCAAGTGAAATAATGACACATATGACCTGCGATTACTTGTAGGCTTTACATTCAAAGGAGCTTCAGGTTGCGCAAGTATATTTCAGGGTACCCCAGAAATTGCATGCAATACCGGATTATGAGACAAAATAAGATCTTGGGTTAAATTAAGTGGAGACTGAATCATAGCATTACCTGAAGTTGTAGGCATTCTGATGGGTGACTCACCCAAAACCCATTTTGACCTGTCAGAGGATTTCTCCCATCCTGCAGCTTCCAGGGCTGCATCCACAGACCAGTCCAAAGTAGTCTCCTGTGAAGGTTCATCTGTTAGGCACAAATCTGTACATGTCAAGTTTTGCTCCGTAACTCTCGGGACTGTTTCTGCAGGTTCAGTAGTCTCACTCATGGGGTCCTCTGGCTCCTTTTGCATTCTGACAGGTACTGATTTATCACTATTTTGTAGCAAATTACCTTGCTTTTGCTGATTTTGCACTAGTGTTACATATATCTTTATTGGAAGACTTGCTCGGCTTTAGGCACACAGAACTATTTCTGCCAATACTGCCAGCCACATTTTCTGCTTGCGTAGTCTCACTTTCCAAAACACCTGCAGGGTGTGTCTCCACAGCATTTGCTGTAGCATTCAGCTGGCTTTCAGAAACAGCTGAGCTTGCTATCATTGAGCACATTCCACCACACTGCAGTAATGCAGGTTTCTCCGGTAATGCTGCTTTTTTAACTCTAAAAGTTTCTTATTCAGTCATTAATACTTGTTGCAAACACTCTGTTTCTTCCACCAGACTTGGGCTAGTAGCATTGATTTGCAAAATGTCTTTTTCTTTTAGCCATTTCTTGATTTGACTAAGATGAACCTGTAGTATTTTTGACTTAACACTTCACTGTAATTACCATATGAATTACCAGCATTTTCTTCAGCCTCTAGATTGATGAGGCTGGGGAGGAGGCCTGCTCCCCTGCCTCAGTAGCATCCATCCTTACTCCCAACTCCATCTCAGCAGCCATCTTGGTCAGCAGGACAAAGGTTCCCCTACTGGTGAGTAGGGGAATTTCCCCGGTGTCCTGGCCAAATTTCCCCCATTCACTGGAAACACCACAACCAGATTAATCTGGTTCAAGGTCAGTTGACATTCATCTGTATCCCCTTCCCCTGGGTCGTGCCTGAAAATAGGCAAGAATTTGTCTAGTGCACTTACCCGGTCAACAAAAACTAAATAAATAAATTATCTGAGTCCAAGAGTGAGCAAATGTCCTCGCTCCTGAGATATTCCTCTCCTCTCTGGGCACAGAGGCAGACACCTTCCAGTTCAGTGTCTCTTGCAGTTCGTCCTCCCCCACTAGGCTAGGACTCGGACCCTGCTTCCATGGGTCCTCAGATCTTTCCATTGTACTGTCTACCTGGGACACAGGCATGGAAAACTCTTTCTATTCCTGCCCTTGCAGTGGAGCAACATCAATTTTACTGTCTCCTTCTGTAACACACTCTCTGGAACTTTCCCCAATGGGTTCAACTTGGTGCTGCATGCTGCTGCAGGCAGAGTCCCCTACTTGGGTCCACGTTGGAGCTAATCAAATTCTTGATGCCTCTCTGGCACTGCACCCCTGCTCATTCCATACTTCACAAGGCAGTCAAAGCAATGGGGTACGAGAAACACATCCCTTTCAGCCTTCAAGCACACAATGCACAGTCTTTCTGGATATGCTAGGGACTGCTACATCTGGTGGTAACCTTTCACCATAGTAAGTTCTCTCTATTTCTCTTAGTGCTGCCACCTCCTCTGCAATCATAGCTCGGGCATGATCCGAATATCAGGGTGTTCCTGAAGCCATGTCTGAAAGCAAACACACAAAACTTGTTGTTACTGAATTGCAAACTAGTCTCTTTGCTGCCTCACAAAATGGCTCCCTGCTGCTGTGTTTATATTGGTGACTCCGCCCTGTAATGGCGGCGGCAACTTTCCTCATGCATCAAACTTTGTTCCCTTGCTAAAACTGTGTTACCGACCTTTCTGGCTATTGAATTTACTTAAAACTGCAGTCGATTGCTCTGCTGGTATCTTTCAGCACATTCATACAATTTTAAACTTGACTTTGTGATCAATATCAGTTCAGAGAACTATTTACACATGCTCAAAGTCACTTGTAAGCCCCACAGTCTTTCTTTGTACAGGATTGCCTGTTTGCTGCATTCTCTCTATACAACTCACAGTCCCTTTTTGCTTAGAAACATTTACTGTTTCTGAAACCATTATCACTGCTCACAGTCTATGCTCAGAATATTTGTTTGTTGCACTTGGTCTAACAATACACAGTCCTTCTTTGCAAAAAAATCACACTGCTTGCATACAGATTCAGCTGGCTTGATAATCACACACAGTTTGTTTGCACAGTAAACTGGTTTTACTCACTGAATTCAGTATCTGACTTCCTCCAATGGAATTTTTTGGCCTGGTGCCAATCCTGGGAAGGCCTCTGGGGTGAAATGGGCTGGCAGTCCTGCCAATCGTATCCATGAATGCCTTGCTCGCTTTCCAGTTGGTCAGACAATGGGTTGAGCCTGAAATTATGCCGTAATAGTCTGTTTACTACAGTTTGGAATGTACACAAGCCCCTTGATGGTTGATCCTAGTCTGACCAGCTCACATGCCACTCTCTCTCTCCTCCTTGAACACTCTACAGTGCACAGACACTGACCAGGGGTGGGACTGATTGCAGTCACACCAATCACTCGACACCATGCAAATGAGCCTCTCTCTTTGCTTGCTCTTCCTTCACAGTGATCATTGAGCAGGAGCAAATTTAAACTGCAAACTGTAACTTTTTTCTTGGCAGCAATGTCAGTGGTGGGAGTGCCATTTTGACCATATTCTCCACAGTTTCTGGACAATTTCTCTAGTGACTCTCCCAGTTTGCACACAAGGCACATGAAACTTTCAGGGTACATATCTGAGTCTATTCCTTAAAGTCCACACTACTTTTGGCATTTGAAAATTGCAATTTAAAAGTTCTGTAAGCACTTTTTTGATGCAGTGACTAGGACATACACTTCAAGGCTTTACTATCCATTGCAAGTTGACAACACTCAAGCAGCACTCTGTTCTTTTTTGTTCTAGAATACACACAAGCAGCACATTTGGATGGCACTTTTCTGGGCAAAATCCTCTTGTCCAAAGCTTCCTTTCTGTTTGGGCTACACCACTACTAAATTTGCAGCCCCGATTGTTGCTTATCCTTTGACTCATATCTTTGAGTTATCATTATATTTAGCTGAAATACCAGATGAATGGAAATGTGCAAAAGTGGTTCCAATTTTTAAATCTGGTTTAAAGCAAGAGATTAGTAATTATCGTCCAATATCTCTGATACCGGTAGTAGCAAAGATTTGTGAAAAAAATGGTAGCTAAGCAGGTTAAGCAATATATAAAAGAACAGAATATTTTACATAGAAATCAGTCAGGTTTTAGAGAAGGATATAATACTCAAACTGCATTGATAAAAGTAACAGGAGATATTCAGATTGCCATGGATAATGGATTGTTGACAGGGGCAATTATGATTGATTTATCGAAAGTGTTTGACTCTTTAAGTCATGATATATTGATTAATAAATTATTAAATATAGGGTTTTCGGATAATGTGGTGGCCTGGTTTCCAAACTATCTAAAAGGTAGAAAACAAAAAGTGTTTTTAAATTCGTATACTTCAGACTTTAGGTTAATAAAACAAGGGGTACCTCAGGGAACAGTCCTGGGGCCCATATTATTTAATTTATATACAAGTGATTTAGATCTTAAACAAGATAAGTTGGAATATCATCAGTACGCTGATGATGTTATTATATATGTTTCAGATGTGGACATTTGTAGTATACAACATACATTACAACTAGCTTTTGATGGTTTACAAGAATACTATGTTAAGAATAAATTAGTATTGAATACTACTAAAACTAAGGTAATGTTATTCCAACAAAAGAATAAAATTTTACAGACAAAATTATTGGAAATAACAGTGAAGAATGGTTCCATTTTACAGATAGTAGACGAGTATAAATGTTTGGGATTATGGCTAGATGTGTATTGTAAATGGACTGTCCATATAAAAAATTTAGTTAGGAGATTAAATCAACAATTAGGGATGTTATATAGAATAAGAGGTAACTTGTCTAGGAACATAAGGCTTCAGGTGATTAATACAATGTTAGTGCCAGTAATTGATTATGCTGATATAATTTTTGGGGGTGCAAATAGAGTTGATTTGAAAAAATTAGATATTTTGTATAATAAGATGGCTAGGTATATTACGGAGATGCATAGGCATACACATCACTGTGAGTTATATAAAAATATAGGATGGGATCATCTGTATATTAGAAGAAATCAACATGTAGCTAGAATTATGTATAAGTTTCTTGAAAATAAATTACCTGAATATATTGCTAAAGATTTGAAAATTAAACCGCCAAATAAGAGTTTGAGATCAGCTCAATATATAGAGTTTGAAGTACCAAAGTTTAGGACAAAGAATGGGTGCACAACACTGTTTTATTTGGGTCCTAAAATTTGGAATAGTTTACCTCCTGACTTGAGAAGTTATGGTATTAAAATAAGTTGGTTGAATATTAAATCCTGGTATCATAGGCAAAGTGTGAAATGTCATGAATGCTGTGGGGTTTGGGGAAATGAGTGAATGTTTATTTGTTAGTGTTGATTTGTTATGTTTTGGATTTAAGTGTGCACAATTTATTTATTGTGTATTTGTATATTTGTGTTTTATATGTTTGTATATTTTCTCCTATACTGTAACCAGATTATGTATTTTAGAAGGTGTCCCTTGAAAATGAGTGTATTTGTGTACTCAATGGGATTATTTACCTTGTTCATTATAATGAATAAAATCATTACTACTACTACTACTACTACTACTACCAGACAGAAAGATACTAGACATACCCTCAGCAAAAATCTCTGATTCTCTCCCCAAATTAAACAACATCAGATGAGCCCACATTTTTTGTAGCACTCTCCCAATTTAAACATCTTTGGCTGAGACCCCATTTTTTGTCACTTCCCGCTACTTTACACAGTTAGCTACCCCTGGTAGCTTGACTGGGCACAACCTACTTCAGAAATGATACCATCCCTAGTTTTGTGAATGTATACCAGGCTCATTACTTCTAGAGGTCAGAAAAGGGGTGGGGTGTACAAAAGCAATAACTTATGATCAAAACTCAGGTCCTGAGGAGAGAACCTTTTCTGCTAGGGCTATGCTAGACCTATACTTCTGGATGGGTGCCCAGTAACTCCACACATAGCAAGCAGAAACATAAATGTCCAAAGCAGAGTTGCGATTCTAGAGTATGACTTTATTCCAAAAGATGTTCTCCAAAGCAAGGGTGGACTCCCAAGGTTTACACATCGTGGCACAAGGCATTTGTAGAACAACAAAACAACTGTTTCTGACAGAAACTCTACATATTCCCATTTTTCATAGGACATTGAATTCTCTTCAGTGGCCTTGGCCACAAGTGAACTTTTCTTCCAGTGGCACTGGCCACAACTGAGCACACATTTCCCATATGACATAGGACTTTAAACTTCTTCAAGTGGCAACTGGCCACAATGGAGCACACAGGGGCTCATTAGTAGCAGAACCCACTCCAGGGGGTAAATTTCTTTTCAGACATTGACCACCATGTCCAAAATAACCAGTTGCCCTTACAGAACCTGCAGTGCTGAACTGGTTACTCCAGATGGGGTGCTGGCCACCCTTTGCTTTCAAATTCATACCCAGCCATTCTTTCAGAGTTACACCTTAAAACGTCTTGAAACACTTAGACAAATGCATTGTTGAATGAACTTTTGCATCCAGCATGTAGGAAACACTACTCTGGGAGTGTAAGAAATTAAAGTCCTGAACCATGTGAACAGTCTGCCTCTGGACCCCACAATTATCAGCCAACTTTACACTGAGAAAAGTCACAAATTCAGAACAGAAACTGGTGTACCCTTCCCTTTTAACCAGAGAAACACCAAAGTGCAAGTACTTTCTTCAGGAAATACAAAGTCAGATCTACTCACAGTTAAAACAGTACAGGCAGCTTCAAATTGTCCAGGGATGAAAATCATGAGATCTTGCAGTAGACAACAGTTTCTACCACTTTTCTTGGCAGGCTGGTGACTTTCAGGACTAAGGTGAGAAAATAGGCTCTCCTCTCAGAGTCCACAGCAGCTCTCACTCCTCACACTCCAATTACTGACCAGAAACACCACCAACTGACCCAAGATTCTAAAACTCCCCACTCACAGCCAGTTGCTGTGGCTTATGTTGCTGCAAGAGTTCTGACTGACCTTATCTCTCTCATCTCAGCTGAGACCAAGTAAACAAGAGAGTGAGTAGGTGAAAAACCCATTTAACTAGTTCTTCACCAGCTGCCTTCCCTAACTAGCACTGACACTGATGGGATTGTAGTAACCCTAGGGGACTGGCTGGTTATATATAAATATATTAAACAGGATACGCTACATCTCCAACAGAATAAAATCCTAGATAATATGTACAGTATTATTCTCCTAGCAGGTTATATAGAATGGGTAAGAGGGCTGATACTCTCTATATGAAATGTGGGTGCTTGGGGGGCACTTTGTAAACTATGTTGTGGCATTGTCCTAAAATACAGTCATTCTGGGCATCTATTGAACACAGTTTGGATCCCCTTTTAGGTCTTCATGATGTTCTCACTCCTGAAATTTGTTTAGTATGGTTCTATGTGATAACGGCAACTGCCGAACGGCGAGCTTCATTATCGCGATGTCAGGGCAGCAAAAACATTTTCGCCACCCTGACATCCTCAGCACACAGAAGAACGGCACCTGGGTCTTACTCATTTTGCTTTCGCCCCCTGCACCCTCCTACTAAAGGATTCTCAACTCCAGGGGAGTGCATGTCGGAGGGTGAGGCAAAAGCAAAAAAAACAAGATTCTGGCCAGGCACAACAAAATTATAGTAGTGCCCGGACCCAGACCCGAACCAGTACCTCCCGCACTGCAAGCAGAGACCAACCCCTGACACCATGGCACAGCTTGGCAGCCGACCACAGCGCCACCTCCTACATCCCCTTTGGCCCCTCCCAGCCCATGCTTACCGTGCTCGCTCCCCCCGTGCGTGTGCATATAGTGACATCCTGTTGCTGCAGTTGCCCACCCTACCACATCCAGTCGCCCTACCCCCCCATCGTCATTCAGGTTTTCACCCACAACCCGTCGCCATTTCAGATGGCACCTTACTCCTGGCGTCAACATCACAGGTTACCGTTTAGTACAAACTGTTTCAGGTTCAGGTTGCCCTATATATATGCAAGTGTAATTACTAATCCTTGGGTCATCCTTAAAAAAATCAGGCAATCCAATCTAGAAAATGAATGAAGTAAGGATGAACTCCACTTCACACTGATGATTTCTTCAGCAAAAAGAATTGTTCTATTCAATGTTTCATCCACACTTAATAAAGGATGACAGTTTTGTGGCTGTTACCACTTCCTCACGTCCAGCAGTGTTGATTCTAAATAAAAAACATGATATAAAATTTTACTACACAAATAGTCACAAGTTTTCATCAATCCCTGATATCTTAAAAAACCAAAGCCATGCCACATATAACCTATTTCAATAATATTTACAATATCTAAGATATAAATACAATTTTAATAATGCAATTACCAAGCTCTATAATCACACATTGGAAGGGTAACATTCCAGAATATAAACATCTGCTATAATAATGCCAAAATAGTTGTATTACTGTGTTCTAAAAAATGCTACAAGAGTAAATTCTTGACCAATATAATAATGTAAGCCATTATGTAGAGCAGTATTCTGTACTCACCTTTATCAGTTAGGGATCATTTTAGCCCAAACTGTCCTCATTATTAAAATATTGCTAATCTGTAAAGTGATGGACAAAACTGTTCTTCGGCTTTTATGTCCAAACTCTGGTAAAAGTTCTAATCTCTCAGACTCACATATTATTACTTAAATGGATTGCCCAGAAATCTGCTCTACTCATCCTCCTTAAATCCTATACTATTCAATTTTACTCCAGTTGATTATAAGGTTCCTCACCTCTCATGCTTTAAATCTTTTCCTGACTCTCTGTACACAGTCCTTGTTTCCTCCTGGCATCAGCTATGCTATTTTTAAACCTAATCGGTAAAGAAAAACATTAAGTCCAACACTCTAGCTTTTTAAACATTAATTTCCCCTTTTAAAAAGGTTAAAAACTTATGAAATTACAGACTCACCAGGTAGTCAGACTAGCTGGAGTTCCAGGTGTCTCCATAAAGTAGGAACACCTGAACTCTCACTCATGCTCTGTTTAAATACTGCAAAAGGTGGGAGGAGCATACAATATTACTATGATGTTGAAAGACCCACCCCCTCCAGGTCTCCGACTTACCAACCTCCAGATGGAAATAGGTTAAAGCCTGAGTATGCTGTGGCATGGTGGTTTAAGGGGGAATGCTGTGATTCAGAGGCTAGGCTAAAAGGTGGTTTGCCTCCCACCCGTGGCTACTCGCCATGATATTTTTTTATCAATAATCTCATTCTAGAAATGTTTATGTTCTTTAAAATAATTTTCTAAAAATATTAATCTATTTTTACCACTGAGAAAATACAAAATATATAGAGGAGAGTGAGAATTTCCATTGCCAAGTAATCCAATAATATGGAGTTTCACTTGAACTATTAGGGAATTGGTTGAAGCCTGAGCATGAATCCTGCAGTGGTGTGGTGGTTTAAGGGGGAATGCTGTGGTTTCAGAGGCTCAGCTAAAAGGCGTTCTTGTTTAGTGGGGCTCTATGAGGAATGTTTGATGGGGCCTAGAAAAGTTTTTATGCCACTGATAACAGCAACTGCTAAATTAGTCATACTTCAACACTGGCTAGACACAGATATGCCATCTTGGTCTGAATGGCTAAAATAAATCTTAAGTGCCTTCAACATTAAGAAGTCCATCGCTAGTCTTACTATCGTGTACAGTCCTTCCAGACTCTTAGGGATCCTTCACATACTTTGTTGATGCTGCTCTGATATTTTGGATTCTTTTTGGCTGTTTCATTTTCCCTGAGAGACTTCACTAATATTTTACAGTACAAGTTGTCTAGGGCAAGTGGATATTTTCTTGTGTTCCATTTTCTTCTTTTCCTTTCCCTGACTGGTGGCCTATACTGAGGGGTACCTCCCACAGAAATAACAGCAATGGGCCTGCTTAAGGGTGGAGGGTGGGAGGGATGGGGGCTTTGTTATATGTTCTGTGTTTTTGTTTTTTCTTGTTCTGATATTGTATTTGTTCTTGCTTTGTTTGTAAGTAATTTCCTGACATTTTAATAAAGTATACTTAATTAAAAAAAAAAATCTGTGCCCTATGAAGCCATCTTCTTAGCTGATTGGTTAGATTTTGGACCTGATGACACCCACCTTCAAGTATCAATGACAGGCCCCATTTATAGTGTACATCCAGCATGGTTTCAATACCAAAATCTGAAGACTGCAGAATGCAGGTAATATGGCAATTGCAGTCCAATACATGGAGCATGTGTTCCATTAAGGCATAGCTTCCCCTATCTCCACCTACCTCTAGCACCCTTTGTACATTCAACAGCATCCGCCTCAGCACCCTTAGAAGTTGGATGGCCTGAATGATACAGGATGTGTCCCCACTCACTGCCTATGATGCAGGTCCAAGTGGCCTTAGAATCATGATCAGGCCATCCATTAGTTGTCATTGATCTGTTGTCAGAGACGTGGATACTCTGGCACTGTCGCAGCTTGTTTGCAGCAAAAGATATTCTGAGAGGGCTTTGTACTGCTTGTACAAATGCTCAATCATGTACAGTGCCAAGTTCCTTCTAGTGATGACTTCCAGCTTCAGACGGTGCTCAGACAATTTGTTCTGGATCTGCATGTGGCTTAGATGGCCATGGGTCTTTCTGGAACAGTGTATGGAATGGTGTACAGTGGTCATGGTGGAAGGTGGTGTCCTTGAATGCAAGGAGCCTGGCAAACAAGATGGCAAATCTTCAGGCACTTTTGACTGAGGGAGAGGTGGACATAGCGGCCATCACAGATATGTGTGACTACCTAATACCATGACTATTTTCTCATGATCCCTGGGTGTAGAATTTACCAGAAAGGCAGAGAGACAGGAAGAGGGGGAGGCATAGCTTTATTCATGAGGGAAGGGATAACATGCACCAAGGAGGAGGAGGCTGAGGGTAAGACTGAAGCCTTGTGAGTACAACTTCAGACCACCAAAGGGAGAAAGTTTAGAATGGGGTGGTTTACAGACCACCTTCACAGGATGAGGAGTTGGACAAAATGCTTGGGGGAACAGAGTAGAACAGTACATAGTAGAGGTAATGTAGTCATAACAGGTGATTTCAACCTACGTGGAGTGGACTGGAGGACCCCAGATACCTCCTACTCCAGGGAACAGGACCTCCTGGAGGCTTTCCAGGATAGTTTCTAGTGCAGGGAGTCACAGAGCCTAACATGGATGGAGTCATACTGGACCTAGTACTGTCCAACAGTGAAGATGTCCAGGAATAAGCAGTGGAAGACCCTCTTGCAGGCAGTGACTACCACACAGTGTGGTTCTACCTAAATCTGGCAAGGAAATAGTCAGGACTAAGTTGAGGGTAGTGGACTTTAGGAGGGCTGACTTTGGAAAGATGGGTGAAATCCTACAGGGGCATCTTGCCAAAATCAGTTTGGAGATGGAAGTGGAGCAGAAATGGTCCATTACAAAGATGGGTCTGATTGAGGCCACTAATATGTGTACAAAGGCCCAAAGCAAGAAAGCTAGGATCAAAAAACCAAGCTGGTTTGGCAAACAGGTGGCAGCAAAAGTGGGGGAAAAGAGAGCAGCCTTTTATAAGTACATATGTACTCTGAAGGATGCAGACAGGGAGGTTTACTCAGAGAAGTCAAGAGAGTCAAGCAGAGCAGTCAGGGCAGCAAAGGTCACAAGGGAACTAAAGCTAGCTCAGGGGATAAAGGTAGGGGGAAAGGACTTTTTTTATGTACATAAGGGAGAAAAGGAGTACCAAGGATGCTATTGTTAGATTAAAGCAGGAAGTGGGAGTGCAGAAAGTAGTGAGGAAAAGGTGGAGGCACTAAATGAGTACTTCAACTTGGTTTTCGCTAGGGAGAAGGATGGACCTATGCCACAGGGAAAAATAGGGGTTCATGGGGGGGGGTGTAACAGAAGCAAGAAATTCAAGAGGACAAGGTTTTAAAGGACCTTAGGCCCCTTAGGGTGGACAAAGCTTCTCGACCAGATGATGTGCACCCAAGAGTTCTGAGGGAATTTGCAGAAGTTCTGGCTAGCCCCCTAGCAGACCTGTTTAACACCTCGCTAGAGACAGAGCATGTTCCTCAGGACTAGAGAATGGCATATGTGGTGCATCTCCATAAGAGTGGACTCAGTGATGAACCAGGTAACTACAGACCTGTCAGCTTTACCTCCATTATAGGCAAATTAATGGAGACCACACTAAAGGAGAGACTAGTGGACTTCCTGGAGGTTAATGGTCTACAGGATGAAATGCAACATGGGTTTGTCATAGGGAGATCCTGCCAGACCAACCTCATAGACTTATTTGACTGGGTCACATAGACTGTGGATAAGGGAGAGGCAGTTGATGTCCTGTGCCTGGACTTCAGCAAGGTCTTTGACTCTGTGCCACATGGGAGGCTGCTCAGTAAGCTGCAGGACCTAGGAGTTGGGAAGAAGCTGGTGGGGTGGGTCAAGAGCTGGCTACAAGACAGAACCAGAGGGTGGTATTGGGGGGGTCTTGAAGCCTAGGCCTGCAACCAGTGGGGTCCCACAGGGTTCAGTGCTTGGCCCAGTGTAGTTTACAGCAATATATTTGTTGGTGACATAGCAGACGGGATCAAAGGTAAAATATGCCTATTCACAGATGACACTAAGCTCTGTGGGAGAGTGGACACAGAGCAGGTAAGACAGTGGTCGGGTATCTGGCAGCTAAGGTTCAATGCCAAGAATTGCAAGGTCATGCACCTGAGAGCTAAGAACCCAGGGGCCAGATAATGGTTGGGAGGGGTACAAATGTCCAATTCTGAGGAGGAAAATGACCTAGGTGTAATTATCACAAAGGACCTGAGGCACTCTGTGCATTGCTATAAAGCAGCAGCCAAAGCCAACAGGATGTTGGGATGCATTGCCAGAGGAATCGCCTCCAAGAAAGGGGAAGTTATCCTGCCATTGTACAAGTCATTGGTGAGACCACACTTGGAGTGCTGTGTGCAGTTCTGGTGCCCATATCTGTAAAAGGACATCAAATTACTGGAGGCGGTGCAGCACAGGGCAACTACAATATAATGATCCAGGGCCTGAGGGCCAAACCCCATGAGGAGAGGCTGCAGGAGCTCAATATGTATTGCCTGAAGGACAGAAGGGGGGCGGGATATGATTGAAACCTTCAAATACCTTAAAGGTATAAACAAGGTTAGTATGGCTGGCATATTCAGTCTCAGGGGGGAATGGGTACTCTAGGGGACACATTTCTAAATTAGTGAGGGGAAGATTCAAAAGGGAAATGAGAAGGCACTTTTTGACAGAAAGAGTGATGTCCAAGTGGAACGAATTGCTGGAGGAAGTGGCATCATCGAAAACAGTGGACAGCTTTAAAAGTGGTTGGGACAGAGAGAAATGTAGAGCTTTAAAGGATGTGAAGAAGGGAACAGGGATTGAGACACTGGAGGGAGGGAGGAAGACTCTATGAGGAAAAAGGAGGGGCAGCTTTGTCTGAGAGCTGCACACCAGAGCAGACTAGATAGACCAAAACGGCCTGTTTCTGCTGTCATTTTTGTATGTTCGTAAAATGTGCACAGATGCGGCAGACCAAAGTCAGTATGGACTTGATTTCAGGATATGATGAAAACTCCTGTACTATTGATTAAGACAGTGTGCCATGCATTGTACCCTGAGAAACCTCCCATCACTAATGCATTTAATCACATTTGAGTCACTATTGTCAGCAATGAAACCCAGCGTCACGGAATGTCGGTACAGCCACTCATCAGCCTCAGTCAAGAGCAGTTCTAATATTTTCTGACCTGTGTGTGACCAGCTTAACACTCTTCATTGCCAGCGTGGCATGCTGCTGTATACCAGAAATGTTGCTACCACTGCAATTGGGCTTTGCGCAATTTTTCCCCATTTCAGCATCAAGTACTACCCCAGGTACCTGTGCCAAATGGGCTGTAACGCACAGATAAGAGCTACCAGCTGTTTGGCCACTGGTCCACATAGCCATACTAAGATGTATGGATGGTGATGCTGAATGCTGTAGTGCATGTATTAATGTGCATGACACAGTCTTATAAAGTTCAGGAATGGCACAGGTGGAGAAACAGGTTCACACACCATCAACGTTTGGACTCCTATATTCTCCACCAAAGAGAATATCACTAGATCAATATCCAGCATTTCAACTGTTGCTGCATTCAGCACCCATGAAATAGCATGATTGAGTAGGTATTAGGTATGATGCTCAAACATGCTATGCAGTGTAGGCTACACCTTTCTGGGTGTTGGGATACTGAGCAGCTGGACTCTGTTCACTGGCCACATGGCTGGTGGGGTAGCATTTGAGTTGGGGGGGTCACAGATGCTACACAAATGAATTAAGGATTTTTCAGTGTTTTATGGACTGGGGTTGATGTGCTTCTGTGACTCTAGCTGCTAGTACTCAAACCACCAATGCTACTGTAGCCTCTACTAGCCAATTCCACCAACTCCTCCTCCCCATCTCTGTAGTAGTGCTCCACTGTCAACTCTGACTCCACTGGGACTGTATTCATGCCACTGCAGGATGCCTTGCACAATGAAGATGATAAGGGAGAAGGCACCCTTGCATTAGCTTGCCTTTGGTGCTGAGTCCAGTGTAACAGGTGCCTGGACTTAGGGTGTGTGTGTTGCCCACCAGTGTCAAGGTGTCTCTGCTTTTTCCCACAGCTAACACATACTTGACACAGCTGGCAAATAGCCACTGTTTCATCAGCTGGGTCCACTATGTAAAAATACCAAACTTGGGATGTTGTGGCCCTTGTTTTTACATGACAGTGGACCTGGTACTGGGACATTGGAGGGGTGGCAATTGGTGTTTTGGGGCATGATTTCTGCACTGTGACAGTAAGTGACTCATTCTGTGTTATTTGCTCAACAGTGTTAACAGAAACAACATCCAGAGGTTGGGGGGTTGGGGGCTTTAGTAATTCCCTGAAATAACTGTGGAGTACACAGCACCACAGGTTCAGCAGCACTTCCTTTTTTTTAATTTTTATGTTCTCATAGAGGGTCCAGATCATCATCCCCATCCCCACTGAGGCTAATAACCTACTCCTGTGATCTGTCTTTGTCCTCATCCTCACTTTCTCCACAGTCTCTTTCCTTCTTATCATCCTTGCATGCAGCAGTCAGATCTCCCTCATCAGACTGTGAGTCACGGTCAACATCATCAACGCCCTTGTTAAGAAATGGGAACCTATCGTCCTAATCAGGCTCACCACCACCAACAACAGCGGTCATGGGGACAACAGCAACCACCTCATTGTCCTCAACCCCATGTCCAGAGCAAAATATTTTTCTGTTTCTTGGACTGATCTTCTTGTCACTTCCTCTACCACCAGCAGTGCCAGCACCCACCAGCATTGATGCCATTCATGTAGCACAGAAAAAAACTAGCCACACTAATACCCCCATCACTTGTGCCAACTATTCCTTTTCTAGTAGTATTACCAGCTCCTGATGAACCTGCAGCAGGAGTAGCATTTTTTGATACAACACTCTTCTGAACCACAGAATATATGCTCTTCTTGGCATCATCACTGCTGCTCGAGCTTACTCGAGCATGTCTTTCCAGGAATTTTGATATGTATATTTTTGAACAATGCAGTCAAAGTAAATACAGGCAGCAGCAAGAACGCTACAACACCTCACCAGAGCAGTGTAATTTAAATAACATGGCAGGGCATTTTACTGAGCTAAAAGTAGCTACAGTAAAAACACCACATATATAAGATATTTTTTAAAGTTTTTTTTAACATGAATAATACAGAATGAGGATTAAGAAGACAGAAAAATGGGGTAATTATAAAGCAGTTACTGTCAGTACTACAGTAAGACTGTAACGTCAATAAATAAACAGAATAATGCCAATCAATATAGTAACACTAAACTGACAAATATAATTTAATAAAACAGACAAAACTGCACTACAGAGATAAAATAAGAAATCACAGAAAACAAAAAAAAAATTATTAAGAAGAAACACTGAGGAAAACAACACTAGTGTTCACAAATAGGACTGCTTTGCTTGCTGCTAGCTAAAACAGCTCCCCTCCCCTACACATCACTGCTTTACTACACAAAACAAAACCACTACTTCAAAGTAAATAAATCTGAAAAAATACACCAAAACAATTGCTAATCCAGAGGTATGAAGCACTCTAGGCATTTTTTGGAGTGGTTTTGTTCAAAATGCTCCATGTTTAAATAATTGTAGAAGGTTTTTTGGGCACAGAAATTCCATGGCAGACTTAATTCACACTTTCTCTTCATAAGACTACACTGAATTCAGCCTTTGCATTGCACACAACTCATTGCAGCACAATGTGACCTGCAATCCCTTGGGACATTTCAAACTTTGCCTGTGGGACCAACTTCGCAGATGAAGTTGTCAGATTTGCCATTTGTGAAATTTGCACTCTACTGCAAATTAAAACTTTGCACAGCAGATTAAATTTGTGATTTGAGGTAAACTCATGAATTTCTCTGCAGAGCAAAGTTTCATAACTTTGCACACACTGTTTACAAGCTTGTGTACACAGGCCTCAGTGTCAGTGTTTGAGTTTATCACAGTACTGTTGACATTTTCACAGTCACCTTTTCATTATAGCAGCAATCACTTCCTCTGGGCCGTGTCATCCAATTCAGTATTAATGATCATATTTGGTTATCGGAAAACAATCCACCTGCAGCCCCAGTGTGGAACATGAACACCTCAGAGGGCATCAGGCATCAAGGCCTTGTTCAGGTGCCTGCAGAACTGTATACTCATACAGTATACATAATAACAATGCCTTTGTAACTTAACTAAGCAAATCTGTCTAGTTAGAGCTGCAATGCCTGGGTTAATCCCTGTAGGGTCTGTATTAGATTATCAGAGTACCAACTTGAGTACGTAAATAAGGTAGAGCAATTCTCTGCCTACAGTACCTTACTCTTTCCCAGTTTCAGGGCGGTTTGAGATATTGAATACTGCCTGGTATTCATGACAAGAGCACACTCCACTCCCTTAGTTTCTGCTTTTCTGGCCACTCTTCTGGCACAAATGAAATATTGAGTTGGACACTATCAAGCACAATTCCATGAGAAGAAAGCACCAAAGGGCTCGCACCAACCTTTTGACATCCTTGTCATGGATTGAGTCTCCAGAGACAGCCTGGAGGAACAAGTGACACTTCCAAGACTTGGGACCCAGTTGTCACCTCACACACCTGGCTAGTCCCCTCAATCCAGTTACAGCCAGATCCACCACAGGGGGAACCCCACTTCTAGCAATGTGGGTCTGTTCTTTCCTTTCAAATGCCTCCCTCCAAATGAGCGAGGGCACCATTTCTCTCCCCTGTGACAGGGCAACCCTGACTTTGTGGACCCTCTTATTTGCAGGACTCTAGGTACAGGATGTTCTGCAAGTTACAAAGTTCCTGGAACAAGTACTTTACTGATGCTTTAAGCAGCTTAATTGTATTAAAACAAAACTGTGGATTAACCCATTACTGACTAGAAAAGGGTAGTATGACACTACCAGTACTAATAGTGTTGTCCCCCAAACTGCTTGCAAAGAGGGTTACAATCATAATTTTAAAAATACAACTTATTTCATGAGTAGAGCATACATATCTGGATTGTGATGTCATTAAATATTGTCTTTACAGATAAACTAAAGATGGTAAATGAAATTAACGTCACAGAATATTTAATGCTGTTCAGAATAGTAATGCTGTTATACCTATTATGTTTACAACTACTCAAATAAAAAAGGTATGTTTGAGGCTTGATGTTTGTTTTTAATTTTTAAAGGTTTCAAAATCCCATGCTATTAAATGCATCACAGCCCCTACAGGAGATCAAACACTGTCCTATATACATGGCCTGAAGATGCCTCTTCAGAGACCTTTGCCAGTAAATTCAAGTGCACTTCCACAAGGCAACAACAAGGTAGTCTTCCATGTTCACAGTAATTCTAATTTTTCCGATGCACTGCTATACTGTACATAAGAATAAAAATGTAGACTATATTTAGGATTATTACTTTATTTTCTATTTTCAGCATGCATTTAATATTACCATTTTACTTTGTTTTCAGACCACACTCTGACACAGCACCTTGTGTTTTCTTTGTTCCTATATTCAGGAACTGCAAACTTTTAATAATAAGAGTTGGCCAGAGCAGTAAAGAATGGGGGAGCATATGGGTAACAGAGACCATAACAGGAATTAGTTTGAGGTAAAAGGGGGGAAGCTACTCTAATTTACCAAAATTAGCACAATGGTACTAAACCTCAGGAGAGCTGATTTTGGTAATCTGAGAGGGATGGTTTTATCTAATTTGGTGACTACTCCACTGAGTAGGAATGCTAATGCCAAATGGGAGGTCCTGAAGCAGAACATAATGGAGGTAACGATGTGTTCTGCACTGTAACAAGGACAAAAGGACTAGGCTGAAGCCTCCATGGTTGTCCCGAGAACTTCAAGGGAAATTAAGAACTACAAAAGAGTGCAGCAATGGATGCAGAGTTTGAAGAAATTACAGAAGAATGCAGTACCAATATTGCCTAGGCTTAGGTTGGTCAGAAAGACAGGATTGTGCATGGGTTGCTGTTTGTAACTTTTAAAACGTAAACTGTTTAACAAAACAAAAGTGTTGCACATGAGATCAAGGAGCCTAGTGAATTATTTTTTCCACACATAGGGGACCCAAATAGAGTCAGGGGTATGACTGGGCCATCAGTCATTGGGTAGGGAAGGCACTATTAAGAGAGGCAATGGGTATAGTAGTGGCACTGAATAACCATTTCGTGTCCGTATTCATTCAGGTAGTCTGGGGCATGGCCAGCTGAGAGTGAACGTTATGGTACAGGTACAGACAGGCAAGAGGCAGTGCTGATTACACCAGAATTAATTAGTATGGAGCCGGATGGTGTGAACCTGGGAAAATCCAGGGACCTGATGTTATCCACCCAAGGTTGATACTGGAGTTAACAGAGGTTCTGGCTGAGCCCCTAGCTGATGTCTTTCAGGACTCCTTACAGTTAGGAATAATGCCAGTGGACTGGAAATCAGCAAATGACATCCCCTTATTCCAGAAGGGGGCAAGGTCAGATCCAGGTAACTACAGCGCTGTGAGCCTCACCTCAGTGCTTTGCACTCACAATGATAAAAGCCATGGTAGTTCATAACATGGAGGAAAAAGGGCTGTTCTCTAACTAACAGCATGTTTTCATGAAAGATAGATCCCCAAATCAACATGATTATCTTCTTTCAGGAATTTACTAGGGACCTGCATATGGCCAAGGACGTGGATGTACTCTGGACATCAGCAAAGCCTTTGACATTGTACTACATGGAAAATTCACAGAGAAAGCCAAGTAGCACAATCTGGAGCACACAAAATGTACTGGAGGTGGACAACAAATTGTCTGATGGGTAGAAAGCAGAGCAGAGTGGTGGTAGATGGCCACATCTTAGAGTGGTTGGGGATATGCTGAGTGAAGTGCTTCAGAGCCTGTGTTGGGTCTGCTGCTCTTTAACATATTTATCAATGATCTTGATGAGGAGGTAAGCTGTAGACTGCTGAAATTTGCTGATGACACTAAATTAGCAAGAGGCAGGGACACAGCAAAGGAAGGTGATGTACTACAAGGTGAACCACACTCATAAAGGGCATGGGTAGAGAAACAAAGAATTTGGTTTCATCTGGAAAAGTGCCAGATCCTACACATAGGGGTGAGGAAGCTGTTGTACATGCACTCTATGTGGTACAACAATGGACAGAACACAATGAAAAATAGTTCTAGGGGTAATTGTGGACCTTATGCTGAAGCCAGGCAGAGTACTGCAGCAGTCAATAGATCAAATGCAGTGCTGAGGCATGCTGTATTAGCACAGGAGTCTGAAGTAGGTTAAGAGATGTGGTCTTTCTACTGTACAAGGCCCTGGTTCTGCAATACCTAGAGTACTGTGTCCATTTCCTTTGCCACAGTACAGAAAGAGCATTGAGGGGATTGAGAGAGCTCAGCACAGGGCCACTAAAAGGACTGGTTGCTTTGGAGACAAGAACTATGGGGCGAGATTGAATATAATCAAATTGTTTAGTCTAGAAAAGAGAAGACTAAGATGGGCATGAGCATGGTTTTCAGAATACTAAAGAGTATAGACAGGGTAGACTATGCACAGACAATTGAATTAATGAGTGCAAACAGAACTACAGGGCATGGCCTTAAACTGAGAGTGGATGGGGAAACATTCTGAAGTATTACTTCACAAAGGTGGTTAACATGTGGAATAGCCTCTCTGGTGAGTTTGTGGAAATTAGCACTGTTCATGCTTTTATAGCAGTACTAGACAGATTTCTGCAACAGAAAGGGGAAGTCCCTTATATAATCACAGTACTTTTACTATTAGTCTGCTTTCAGCAGATTTACTTGCACTGCCAGTAAGCAACTCATTTACATTTAAATACAGACAGAGAAGCATACACAGACACACATAAAAATGTGAACACGTAGACATACAAAATCACAATTTTTAAAGCTATGCCTTGCATGGCTCAGGTGAAACAGCAATAATTCTCAAGGAACTGGGACTTCTTTCTTCAAGGCCTGTGTTCCCTGACCTCCCTATCAGCAATAATAGATGAAACTGAGATGCCAGCATGGAGACTAAAGTGTCCTAGGGGCCTCTATTCTTCCACATTCCTCTGAACCAGCAGATGAAGCCAGGATATCAGCAGACAGATACCGTTATATATATATCTTTTTCATTACAATTTATGTAGTATTAGAGAAATTGTTAGATGTCATTAATAATAATAGTGCTATACTTTCAGCAAGATTTGAAGTTTTATGCTGTTGATAACTTGAAAAGTTCTAGCTCAGACATTGACACTACTTCAAACAGATAAACTGTTAACTATAAAAATCCACTGCATCTGTGTGGGGGGTTGGGGGAGTGTCTGCACTAACTGCTGGATGTCCTTTGCCAAAATATGCACTTCCTGTATGGGATGCTTAGTACAGCTACAGGCTACCAAGCAGTAGAGTGCAAGGGGTCAGGGTTTGATCCGAAGAGTGGAACTTTTTTTTTAATAAAGTTTTTTCTCTCTCCAGGGATGATCAAGCAGCTGATTAGTTTCATCTACAGTTACCAGACTGTCTCTTGCCTCTCTCCTTTTCAGGGGTGGCTCACTGTGGATTGCCTCTTGCAGTGGAGCCAGGAGGGAGGACTCTCCTCCCATCAGTGCCTCTTATCCAGAAGACCCCCAATTCAAACAGCAGGGTGGATTGTGGTCCCTTGGGCAAGGCTTCATGGAGCACCGGACCCCCTCTTTTTTTCACCTAGTTTTTTTCCCTCCCAGCCCAGAGCTGCAGGTCAGCATGGAAGCAGAAGCACATGCATGTGGAGGCATTCATGCTGACTGGAATTGCAGCCTCCATCCACCCTCCCAGATATCCACCTGGCCTCACAGCCTCTCCACTGCCACCAGGCCTCTTCTGTCACTCTAATCTTCATTTTGACGTTACGCCACCCCCCCTTTTGAAACCCTAACAAATTTGTGGTTGACTACTCCCTTTGGTAGTGCATTCTCTCATCGCCATTCTCAATCTGTAAAGAAGTTTCTCCAGAATTCCTTCCGGTACCTACCCCTGCCAATTTGTAGCTGTGCCTGTACTTGTTTTTTATTTCAATTACTCTCAAAAAGATCCCCAAGTCAATAGTGTTTCTCCTTTAAGGCCTTTAATGTTTAAGTATTGTTTTAAATCTAATACCTACATTGTGCATAACATTTTGTGATTGCTTTTTTGTTATTAGATCTTCCATCAAGCAGCACTGAGGTTAAGAAATCCAGCTGACGCCGATGGTCATTTTCTCACTATTGTTAGAAATCAACTTGGATCCTATAGCTTAAGCAGACTGGAAAGTATTATGGCAGAGTTAATTTCAATGGATGTGGCCCAATCAGGATTTATTCACCAGTCACAACTAAGTCTAGTGCTTGTGAGACATGATCTTCCTTTACAGTTGTCAACAGTCAGATTACTTTTTGAGAGATTCGGCAGCACAACTGATGAAGAACTGGTATGAGAGACAGCGAAAGCTGCCAAACATTCATGTGAAAGTTGCATTTTATTTTCATGAGTATCAATAATTTATTTATGACATATTTCAGTTGCTGCATAAAAGGCATTTGACATGGTTAAAAGTTGCATATCTAAAAGCCATTTCAAGAGCCTGTGGTGCCTGTGGTGCAGTGGATTCAGGCTGACTTAAATGATCAAACTAAGTGTCACATCAAAGACAATGCTGACAGCACAGCCTTAACACTGCCTGTTTAAGATCCCTTCATTCAAATAAAAATTAATATTTTTTTTTAATATTAAGCAAATTGCTCATATATAATCACATATGCACTGCTCAGGTATTCACATTTCTTCAAGGTTTTTTAAATGGTTTATATGAAGAAGGAGTATGCTTAGCCAATTAAAATAGTAAGTTTCTGGAATAATTCTTCCAAAGCTCTTAAAAAGAGTCATGATAAAAATAAAAAAAAAATAACAGAAGTATATATAATTTAAGTAGTATGACTAAAATTACCAAATTGAGAAAACTGGACCATTATTAAAGGGGAGTTTCAGAAAAAGGTTTAATATAAAATGCAGTCAGTACAAATAGTTTAAAATTCCGATATGGCCACAGCTGCTAAATACATATTCACAGTGATTACAATTTTCAAAGACTTTATGCAAAACTATGAATAAATCACATATTTTGTGAGCAACCATCAGTTTGTATCACAATATTTAAAACTGGTATTAAAAGAAATATGGACAGTCATCCAGAAAGGATCACAATTATATTCTGAATTGTGCTCTTATCAGGGTTGATAAGCAATGATTACTTTGTTAATGAGCAACAGTGAATAAAGTTCAGAACAGCACAAACAACAGATGAGCTTTATCAGTGATTTAAAGTACAGTCTAACAGGGACACACAGAATCATCCACTCACTTTTGTAAATAAAGTTATTGCACCCAAAGGGCAAAAAAAAAATGAACACGTTACACAGAAAATGCAATGTTGTCTATTCTGTCCTGCAAGAGAGACTAACTTTTTACTGGTTGATTAAGATTTGTACACTTTATCAGCATTTGGTGTTTGATACTTTCTTTTTGTGCATACTGGACCCTATGCATCACTGAGTGCAGGGTATGTGCTATAGGCATGTACACTGGCTGCAGTCCTTCACATACTGGCTTAGGAATGCACCACGCACAATGCACTGTGCCCATCTGCATCTCCACTGCCCCACCCCTCAGACACATATGAGTGCAGCAAGGATGGGCAGAGGATCACTAATCAGATGCTGCCCTGGTGGTATACTGGATCCCCTGCTCCACACGATGCAGGAGACTGTGGGACACCCTGTGTCCTGAAAAACTACAGAATCTTGCAAGTGCCCAAATGCCTGCCTCAAGCCTTGTCTGCCTGACTGGCAGGCTAGGGCAGTATGGAGGGAGGGATTAGCATTCCTGCCATGGCTGGCAGGCATGGCATGCAGGGGTGCACGGCAGCTGTGGGATGGTCCCTGTTTGTGCAGCTTGTGTTCCCTTTCTCCCAGCACTCCATGCCTCTTCTCAGACATCTACTGCATGTTTTTTGTATGAAACTATGCCAACACACCATGTACCTGCAGCATGTAGGCATAGTGCATAGAGCCCACTAACTGTACTGAGTGTTTGTGAAAGTGAATACAATTTACAGCTTCTGGATTAGTTTGACATTTTGCCTGTCATAACAAGAATAGTTTCCTATATTTTTCCTTAAATTACAGTTTTCTTGATGAAACCTGGATTGGCCTGATAGCCTATATAAGTAGCACAAGTGTACTGTATGAAGGAAATTCCCCCCATGACTGCTCTGCTTTTGTTTTAAAATACAGCAATCCCTATAGATCTGTAATATCTGTAAATCTTTTATTAGTTAGAGTAATGAGAAGTAATTAAAGTTGTGTGCAATGTGAAAATTATATTTCTTCAACTTTATTTTTCTCAGTACTATCTCTCCTAGCTCTTGTTCTCCCTCATACCTTTAACCCGCACAAGCTAGCCATCCTGCTTTCTTTATTCTCATTGTTTGCAATCTGCCTAGTAATCCATTCCACTCTCAGGACAGTGATCACCATTCCCTTACCCAAAGGGCACAGCTGACCTTTAGACATTTCATAATTGGCACGTTTTCCTCTCATCCAGTTGTCAGTATCCTTGTCAACCATTTATTTTCAAGCAATTGAGCGTTTCTGTCTGGGGTACATAGAGCACTGTGCCAGAGTATGATGAAATAAGTCTTTCATATGTGAATTCATCACATACAGGACATTGCATTTATTGCTGTAGTGTTTCAAGCATTCATAATGTCTCATTTATAAGTACTGTAGAAAGGTAAGAGACATTTCTTCAAATTATAGCTTTATTTATAATAAATGTATGCTAGCAAAGTAAATCAAATCATAAGACAGTGAATGCAGTTTTTTTAGTTTACTCAGTGAAATCATTAGAAGATATATTATTTACATATTTTTGGTAACAGGCTAAGTGCACTAGACATAGAAAATGTCTATTTTCAGGTACGACCCGGAAGAGTATAAGGCATACTACAGTCATAATAAAGAGAGAACCATTGACAAGGAACATGATTTGTAACAATTAACAAGATCAGTAACCATTAACAATAGGTAGAGATTGAAACAAAATGGTTAGCATGATACAACAGTAATTGTGCAATTAGACAATACAGGATCATATTTCTACGTTTGATGTCTAGTACTCTTTTAGAAGACTAAAATAGTTACTGAAACAAAATCTAGTAACAATTGTGTGTGTTGCATCAATTTTGGCCTACAAATTGAACAATAGGGTCACACTGAACACATGCTAACAATAGAACAATACATTAAGTTCTTAACATGCAATCTTCTTCAAGCAGTGAATTACAAAGAAAAACTGAAGCATGCAGTAATTTGAGTCTAAATGCAGTAGGCTTGATTTGTTGTCTATAGATCCATCCTGAAGAAGCCCACATATTTGAAATGTCAAATGTACTTTATTTTCTTATCAGCATGAAGTCAATTAAATTTTTTTATACAGCGAAGACCAACGTTATAAACACAAATTCTTTGTTTAGTTTTTATTGACCAGGTAAGTGCACTAGACAATTAAATGATTAGTTTCAGGTATGACCCAGGAGGTTACAATATGAATAGCACAATCAAATGAAAACTTTACATAAAATAACAACAACAAAACGACTGGATACAAAGAGGTAACATCAAGGTACCTAATACAAAACTGCATACTCAGAAGAAAACAAAAAAATTTGATGCAGTAACAGTACGATAACTGAAGTAAAAGCAGATGCATATAGCACAAGGAGTTGAGCTAGGCCCACAGGGCAGATGGGGGAATACTTTGGCCCACAATCACTACTTAAAGGAAAACTGTCCAAAACACTCTTGCTAATTACCAGGGCTGCAGAAACGCCCAATTAGCACAACCATTATGTGTTTACAAGTTTCCAGCTAACCTGTCATATTAAATTTGCCCTATTTCTATGCCTTGAGTGTGATACCAACTTCTGTGCTGAAGCTGCCATTTGGAAACTGCCACTGCACCAGAAGACTGAGCATGACTCTGTTCAGAAGTTTTCTTCCTGTGCTCTGCTGGAATGCTTGTCCATGACAAGCTGGGCAAATTTTTACAAAGGAAAAAGAACTTGGCCCAGATATTCAAATTGCACCAGGCTGTGGCACAAGCCTGGGAGCAGCGCAACTTAGCTGCACAGGGGCGTTGACTGGGTGATAGTCAATGGAGCTGCACCATGGCACATCATCATCATTGAATATCACACCCTGGCCACCTGCAGTGTGCATGGCGCAGTGGCACTGTGCCAGCACAACTGGCCAGAGTGGAGCAGGGGGATGCGCTAGCACAAATTCCATTGTGCTATGCGCAGCAATTGCGATATTCAAAAGTGCACATGCAAATGGGGCCATAATGTATGCAAGGTGCAAATGGGGCCATTTGCTTGTCATTATGGCCCCATTTGCATGCAGGTGCGAAGATCCCCAGCGACTTGCGCCTGGCGCCTGCCAGGCAGCAGCCGTTGGGGACCTCACAGCCCAATCATGGGCTTCTGTATACATAAAATGACTTTCTGTATCCCTGGTGGTCCAGTGGACTGCTGTCAGCCTGATCGCAGGCTTAAGTATAAATAAAATGATTATCTATACCCCTGGTAGTCCAGTGGACTGCTGTCAGCCCGATCGCGGGCTTAAGTATATATAAAATGATTATCTATACCCCTGGTGCAAGTGGACTGCTGTCAGCCCGATCGTGGGCTTAAGTATAAATAAACTGATATTCTATATCCTTGGTGGTCCAATGGACCACTGTCAGCCCGATTGCAGACTTTAGTATAAATAAAATAATTATCTATACCCCTGGTGGTCCAGTGGACCATTGTCAGCCTGATTTCATGCTTTTGTAATAAAAAAAAAATTACGTCCAATATCCCTGGTGGTCTAGCGGTACCCCCCTCCCCACCCTACCACTAACCCCACTGCCCCACTCCCTCTCCAGTCAGTGGCGGGCAGCAGTACCCCACCTGCCGGCCGCCCACCAACTGACACCATAGGTAGGGCTGTACGTCCATTGGTCCACAGCGTGAGCCAATGGGTGAGCAGCCCATAGCTTACTACACATTCCAGATATGTGAATGGATCCAAAACAGTCACCCTGTGCAAGTGTAGTCAGAGGAGGGTGGGGAACTGAGGAGAAAAACTCCAAATACTATAAAGTACTTATGGAAAAAAAAGAACATCCCAGTAACTTGGCGTGCAGACAAATTGTATTAACATTTCACACACATATGCTGGTCACCCTCACATAGTCCCGCCGCCACTGGGTAGAGGTCCAGTGGCAACATAGGTGGAGAAGGATGACATGAATGCAGTGCATCTTGATGCACGGCATGTGCATGCCTGTACACTGCTATACTGATGAGGGCTTTGTTGCACGTGCAGCTAGGCTCTGGAACGCCTTCCTGCTTTGCTCATGGATGCCCCTGCCTATACATCCCAGCATCCTATTTGCTTTACCTGCTGCCTTGTCACACTGTTTCCCTACCTTGAGGTCATCAGAGATGATAACCCCAAGATCCCTTTCCTGTTTGGTGCATGCTATATCCTCACCCCCCAACTGATATATTGTGCCAGGGTTTTTGTGCCCCATATGCATTATCTTGCACTTCTTTGCATTGAATTTCAACTGCCAAACCCCTGACCATTCTTCAGGTTTCTGCAGTTCCCTTCTCATTCTGTCTACACCCTCTGGTGTGTCTACTCTGTTACAGAGCTTTGTGTCTATCATGTAGATAGTAAGCAAACTAGGCAACCATGTGTTTGGACAGCCCAGAGGAATATAACCTGGTGCAGAGAAACTTATGGTCCATCAAATCAAAAGTTTTTGTGAGATCAGCAAAGATCAATCCAGTTAACTTGCTCTGATCCATGGCCTCCCTGATCTCAGAGGTGATCTTAGCAAGGGCCATGAAGGTGCTATACCCGCCTCTGGAACCTGTGCTGTGCCAGGGAGAGCAGGTCATATGTGTAAAAGTATTCACTTGGTTACACTTTTGTAAGTGTCACTTAACTATACTGTAACTGCATTACAACTGCCTTGTAGATGCATGCAACAACAACAGTGCAATTACCCTGTTGCATGCAGTTAATAATTATTTACAATGACACTGACACTTAATGTACAATCATTTGGTTATTTGGGAAGTGACAATTTTCTCCAAGTGCTTTCTGAGGGCAGACATGATGGCTATGGGGCTGGGGCAATAATCTGCAGTGCATTTCAGGCCCCTTTGCTTAAAGGCAGGGACAACCCTAGTTATCTTCCAAATGACAGGCACAATACTAGTAAATGGAAGAGATGCATTCAAGATATGATTAGTATTCATATGTTATTAAATATCCTTTTTTCAGGAAGGCATAGGAGCATACCTCTCAACTGTCCCTGATTTTCAGGGATGTCCCTGATTTTGCCTCAAAATTTTCCTTTGTCCCTCATAAGATTTGTGTTTTTGTGACAGAACAGTGGAGATTAAAAGCACAAAATGATGTCAAAATAAAAGTTACAGACATGTTCTTCAGAAAATGCATCTTAACACAAATCCTTTCATTCTATCAGCTTTCTGAGTGAATAGTACCACATTTTAAAATGTGTCCCTCATTTTGGGTCTTTGTCCCTGATTTTTTTAAGCCTTGTCCCTGATTCATGAGGCAAAAGGTTGAGAGGTATGCATAGGAGGCGTTGCAAAAAACAGTATTTAAGCATCAGTTAGGGTCTATACAAAGCTACCAAAGTCCTAGTCTGTTATTAAATACCCTTTTTAAAGAAAGTATAGAAAGGCATTGTACAAAACTATATTTAGGCATCAGTTATGGTTTACATAAAGCTACCAAAGTTGGAGAGTCAATATACAGTAAAGAAAAAATTCCCCGAATCTTCCAGACTACGTGATGCAGTGTTTCTCATTGTTAGAACAACCACTCAAAGCAGCATTTCCATTATTCTAACTTTTTCACCCTTTTTCAGGGCATTGCTATACAAGTACATTTCTGTGCCTTGAAAGACAGTGCTGAAGTTATCATAATACCAACACTGCTTTGAGCAATCACACAAACACAGAGGAGCAAAATAGCAAACAATCCCAAAGATTTATTGTCACCAGGAAAAACATACTAAGCTAACAGCTCATGTCCAGATGAGTCCTGGGGGAAGGGGATGTGGAGAGTGCAGTAATAAACTACATCAGTATTGTTACAAGTATAATACAATAATAATTATTGTAAAAAGTAAAAATTATGCAGTAGAAAATTGAGAGGAAGCACAAAGTAAGTAGTGCAAAACATAACATATTTATAGCTATGAATAGCAACAATTCAGCAAAGTGCAACTGGCAGCAAAATGAGAGATAGCACAGAGATTGTGAGCACAACTAAAGTGCAACTGGCAGTAAAATGAGGGATGGAAGAGAGATTGTGAGTACAATGGGGGACTAGTAAGAGGGAGAAGTGGACCAATAAACCACAGTAGTAGGGGGAGGAAGTAGTATTGAGGGAGGAGCAGTGGGATTAGCCTGAGATCATCAGCAACTGCAGCAGTGAGTGGTGAAGTCATGGAAGAGGGACTTCAGTGATAGGGATGAGGGAGCATTGCAAATGGCAACATGGAAGGTGCTCTAAAGTTTGGGGAAGTGGAAGGAGAAAGCACCTTGAGCAGCAGAGAAGTTTATGCAGGAGACAGTGAGAGAGTGAGTGTCGGAGCTGTGAAGGTAGTTGGAGGCGGAAGGAGGGGAGGAGAGGAAGGAGGAGAGGTAAGAGGGAGGGAACCCAGCTAGACTTTGGAAACAAAAGTGGCACAATGAGCTAGGCATCTGGCAACAAGGAAGGGCAAGGAGAGAGAGAGAGATGAAAACAGGGAACAGTGATGGGTTCTAGATAGGCAATCTAGGGCAAACTGGCAGGAGGCATGAAAGAGGGGATGCAGCCTGGCAGGGTGGACATGGGAACAGCACTATGTATAATGTTGCCATAACTGAGGATAGGTAGAATCATCTCCATGACAGTCTCTCTAAGAGCAGGAAGCAGGATACTTGCTTTGTTCTTGTAAAGTGCCCCAAGTTTACAGTGCAGATTCCTGTGGATGGCGTCCACATGAGTAGGCAAGTCAAGAGGGCAATCTAACCATATCCCAAGATATTCAAAGGGAGACACATGCTCAATCACAACACCATCAAAGTTGTCTGAGGGGGGGAGAGCTTGGCAAATCTCTACCTAGTGCCAGAGGTCATTATATTTTTGGGAAGTATGCTTCAAATCTAACTGATGCCTAACTGTAGTTTCTGTATCGCTTTATGTTGTCAACAGGGAATTTATACATATGAGTAATGAACCCCTACCCCTCTAAGGTAGTGGTACAGCCAAAGGCTGTCAATCATACATAGAACTCTGGAAGCATGAGGTTTCTAGCAAACAGCATTTTTGTATCACTCTACATTGTCAATTGGTAGCTAATATGTATGGGTAGTGAACTCCCCTACTTGGGTAGTGGTACAGCCTAAAGCTATTAATCAGCATAGAACATTGGGCACATGAGAATTCTGAGATCACCAGTTACCTGGTCTTTGCTGTATCACTAGAGGTGCAGGCAGCATTGGTAGTGCTTTCAGAAAAGTGTCTGTGAAGTGTGCAGAAAAGTAGGGGGTGGGATGTTTGGTTGGTAAGAAAGAACTGAGTAGCTGGAAGTCACGTATCCTGTCCGTGATGCCAAGTGAAGTGAGCCAGGAGATCTGAATGTCAGGCTATTCCAATACACCCACCCAGGTGGTAAGGCAGTTCTTTTCCTATTTGGCTATGTGATATAATTCTTCACCAAAATGGAGAGGCAGGAGGCACAAGTGGAGAAAAGGAACTTATTTATTGGCAACTGATCATTGGGTGGGGTCACAAGAGAGGGACAATCATATATATACAAGCTACTACTTTACTATAGGCAAAAGGAATAATAAGCTGTAACAGCTATGCTGTAAGAGCATCTTCTCTCTATTTTTCTACCTCCCTATAAGAGGGAAAACTCTACATCAAAGAATACCAGAATGGAGCAATCGGCTGTAACAGCTACGCTGTAAGAGTATCTTTCTTATTTTCAGATATCTACTTCTAACTCCAAGGTGTACCTCTCCCTAAAACTTAATGACTAATAATGTAGGAAAATGCAAACAGAGTCTCAGTTCCTACTGTAGTGGTCAATAACTATATAGTCTCAGTGTCCAGACCACAGTAAATATACAGGCACTTTATTGTACAGATTCAACCCTAGCTTTGGTGGACCTAACTCTAATGGGGTCCCTTCTAGCTAAATTGGGTTCTCCTGTTACTGTGGAAACACTACAGTAGGGAATAGGCTCTCAGGAAGCCTATACAAAAGATGGGTGACTGGGCTCCTTTAACACTGGAGGGCTTACGTGGCTAGCTAGTTTCCTATTAAATCTGGGATCGCTCCTATCACTGGACCCCTAACACACCTGTGGGCCTAAATAGCTAGCTACAAGCCCTGGGCCTTGTGATGCCCCTACTTTATTACTATTGGGCCTGGTGCCTTCACTTGGCTGGGCCTCGTGCCCTTAATACCACTGTGCTGGCTTGTTCTAACGTACTAGGCTGGGGTTACCCTTTACTATTACTGGATGGCTTGCCCTAACTTGCTAGGCCCGGGGTTGCCCTTAGTACCACTAGGCTGGCTTACCCTAACTTACTAGGCTGAAGCCACCCTTTACTACCACTAGGCTTGCTTGCCGTAGCTGGGTAGGCCGGGATAGCCCTTTACTACTGCTGGGCTGGCTTGACCTAACTCGCTAGGCCTGTTCCCGACTTACTGCTAGGGCCTGGTGCCCTCAGTACCACTGGGCCTGGTGTTCTGTTTAATTATGGGCCTGGTGCCCCTCTTTAACCTGGGCATAGTGCCCCTCTTTAACCAGGGCATGATGCCCCTGAAATGGACCTGTGCCCTTCTTTAACCTGGGCCTGGCACCCTTCATTTACTGGGCCTGGTGCCCTGCTTTAGCTGTGTGCCTGGCACCCTCTTCTTTAAATCACAGGCCTGATAGCCCTCTTTAAACTGGGCATAGCTGCCCTCTTTATTTGTTTGGGCCTGAATTGCCCCTTTAATTTTTCTATTTGCCCAAGAGTGGCAGGGCCCCTTTAATTTTTCTGGCTCTCTAAGCCTCCTTCCACTCTTCTTATTGCATCCTGCCTTGTTCCCGCCCCTTTCATTAATATTGATAGACCTCTTCAATGGCCTCGCTTCCTCGACCCCTCCCTGTGGGCGTCACTACACCCGCCCCTCTCATTAATTATTAAAATACTGGGTCCTTCTGACCCTTCCCTCCCCGCAGCACTCTGCCACTCCTCTTCTGTGCTAAGTGCAATCTGTTTATTTAAAAAAAAAAAAAAACAGTCTCTTTGTTTTGTGGGCGGACAGCACAAGTCGTGTTCTGCCGCCGACTCACCATTCCTTCCTTCCTGGGCTCTGAGGCAGATCGGGAGGTGGGAGGTATCTCTGGCAGTGGGAGGGAGATTTTGCAGGCAGCCGGGAGGACAGCAAGGGGGCCTAAGATGGCCGACCAAACAACCTGCGATGAGACACTTGCAAGCCACTGATGTGGGACCAGAATTACTTTTAAACTAATTGGGGGGGCCAAAATAAATAACAAACGGGGCTCACAGCCCAACAATTGAACCAGACTTTTTTTTTTCTTCTTGTGGTGCCCTGATGGCACCACTGACCGCGCCGTCCACTTCTGGGGCAGTCTTCAGGTGCAGGAGGCAGAGCAGGAGCACAGACAAGTTCTTGGGGATGACTTCAACAACAGGTAAGCCTCTTCCCTTTCCCCTTAACTTGCTGCGTCCTCTCTCCTCAACAGCTTCCCAGGAACACACAGAAAAAACTGTTTAACTTTTGAAGCCAGGACTCTGGTTTCAGAATGGTTAGGGTGGAATGCTGCGCATGAGCAGCTCAGCAAAAGAATTCCATCCAAGCCTTTGATGCTGCAGCTGCATAAAATCTCTCTTTATTTTTATGTACAGGGTGCACAGGGCACCTTACAGTGTATACTGGGGATAACTGAGGACTATTGGGGAATTGCTAGGGACCCTCTGACTTTGGCATATTACATCTGTTCTACAATTGATTTGTTATTTCTCTAGCAAGAATTGTTGAACTAGGAGGCAGGTTGGTTAGGGCTGCAAACACAAAGGAAAAAAGCCAGCTCTACACTGTAATTGCAGGAGGGTGTACACTAGGCTTACCAGCCACAAGAACTAGAAATAAAAGTTTTCAAATGCAAAAAAAAGTTTTAATCCAAAGAGAAAAGTTCACAAATATTTCCAGTGCTTCGCCCCTTCAGTCTTCTTCAGGGAACCCCCCTCAAGAAGACCAAAGGGTTAAAGCACAGGGGTACTATGTTTTTTTCACTGTCCTGGCTACTTTTGCATTGGAAATATTTGTGAACTTTTCTCTATGGATTAAAACTTTTTTGCATTTGAAAACTTTTGACTCCTGTTTTGAGGTGTGCTACACAAATTGTTTTCTTTCAGGTTGGTTAGGGCTACCTGGTGACAGAGAGCATCCTCAAATTTAGAAATCATGCCTGTTAAGCTGAAGCTTTCAAATTGACTAACCTGCCATACAATTCTCATTTCAGTGCTTTCTGTCAATGAACTGAGGGCACAAGCCTTTTTACTTGTGTAGGGTGTGCAATAGAGGTCTCTGATCATCTCAGCCTGATGCCTCAGGTAAGTGTTTTATTTTACTTATTCGGGGGTGGGGGCACAGTTAGTAAGCTAGATTGTGGTACTACTATTAACAGTTGTCCTTTCTTTTTTTCTCTCCCTAGTGTATTACTGGTGATGAACCCTTCTTTCTGTTTCCCCACCTTCCGTCAGAATAAGCCCCTCAGTCAGAATAAATAGTTTAAGCAGTTAGGAGACTGAGTGATTCTCTTAGACCGAGCAGTGCCCTTCAGTGTTTTCAACTGGGGTTGTCCAGCTGGTTGGCTCTGACAGCCTGCGTGCTTGCAGAGAGCACAATTTGTGTTTATTTGGCAACTTGGCAATTTCTCTGTTGTCTGACAATTTGGGGAGCTAGCAGAGTTTTGCAGAGCTCAGGGGCTGAAGCAGTTCCAGCATGAGGTTTGTGCCTTTTCGTAGTTCTCCCATACCATTGCTGATAACTTGCCAGCCTGTCATACTTACACCTCCTTTCTGTTGTCTAGCAGACAAGGAGGTGTAGAGGCATACTCACACCTATAGAAGCATCCACATCCATGTGCATTGTGACATCATACACATCAGTGTGATGTCACCATCCATGTGCATGCCCAATTTTGACAGTGTATGCTCGCCCAGCATAGTTGTTAAGGCAGAGTGTTTCAGTACTATTTTCAGGGCAGCTGGACAGGGCTTTCATGTTTTGGGCTGTTAACATGGAGGAGTGCGTCACTGGCAATTCTTGGACAGTCAGTCCTCCTTTAGTGAATTTACCTTCCTACAGTAAGAGACTGTTTACTGGATAGCATGGTGGTGAGTCTGTCTGCTTGCCTGAAGGCACAGTCCATAGCTGGAGCTCAGTTTGGGGGAATTCAGTCAGGCCTAGCAGGACATTTTTTCCATAGTGTCTAAACTATTTGTTTAACTACTGGATGCGGCATAAGTCTATAGGGGTACCCTATACAGCATAGTCATAGGGATCACCTATACAATTGTTTTTTGGTTTCTGGATGCAACATAGGCTATGAGTTAAGTTTGGCTATTAGGAGGTGGCACCATGGCATATCGTAGATCAGTAGTATTTAAGAGATGTAAGACCTACAGGAAGATGATGAAACCCTCTCCTTTAGGGTCTTTCTGCCCTAATTGTGTAATGTAATCTATCATGTCTATTTCAGTCTCCCCAGCAGTACCCCAAGATGGGGGGTGCACCTGTGGCACCGACTGACAGTAGTAAGGCTAAGTTTTGCCAATTCTTTTTGTTACTCTTAAATAAGTTGCTAAGTTCTGGTGTCCCAAAAGACATTTCCATGAACACACCCAAATCAAAGGGGGTCCTTCAGGTTGGTGGGGCCCATACAGGCACATCCAGGTGTGCCAGAGGTGAGCAATACTGCCAACTCAGATTTGCAGGTGACCCCTGACCTTGACAGCATGGAAGGTTAAGATGAAGATACAGGGAGCCACAGGGAAAATCCTGACCTGACAGCACTGTCAGATTAGGAAGAAGACCCCTTGGAGGAGGAGGAGGGGGAGTGGACAGAGCCTATGAAAATAAATCTGATCCCTCTCTTGTTTAATGCAGTTTTTGCCATATCTTGTAATGGAAGCTTGTCAAGAACTGCAGTTATAAGAGGTGCAGGTCATGGAGTCCTTGGACGTGAATCCTATCTTGTCCATCTCAACCTCTGCACCAAAGTGTTTTCCAAACGTTGTGCACTGCGACCACATTGTTGAACAGGAATGGTCTTCCCATCACTCTGGCTGAGATAGAGACTGTCGTACAAAGTTTGACTCTAGATAAAGTCCCAGGTCCTGATGGCTTTCCATCAAATTTCTACAAACTTTTCATAAAAGATCTTTCTCCTCTCTTGCTTCAACTATACCAGTTTATTCTCTCTGCAGATTCCTTAGACCATTCACTTTTACAGGCCACTATTATATTACTGCTTAAACCTGATAAGCCCCCCACACAACCTGCCAGTTATCGACCTAACTCCTTACTAAACTGTGATATCAAGATCTTAACTAAAATGCTGGCTACCAGAAAAAGGAAAGTCTGGGTGTGTCTTCTCAGCCCTGAGCAGGTTGGCTTGGTCCAAGGTAGGTCTTCTGCTGACCATCTTCGTAAAATTTGCCATTTCTTACAAGCAGCCAAAATCTCCACCAAACCCATAGCCTTGATCTCACTAGATGCCAAGAAGGCATTCAACAGAATTGATTGGTCCTTCTTATGGCTAACCCTACAAAAGACGGGTTTTACTATTTTATTTCTTCAATGGTTACAGAGGATATACTCCTCCCCATCAGCAAAAATTTACTGTAATGGAGTATTTTCTTCCCCATTTACTCTTTGCCATTGTATGCGTCAAGGTTGCCCCTTCCCCCTTTTTATTTAACTTATATCTAGAGCCACTTATTAGATGTCTCAAATCTTCTAATGCCATGTGAGGCATCCCTGTAGGGAATTTAGCTCCGTCCCTTTCGGTATACACAGATGACATCTTACTACATCTCTCTGATCCTGTTTTATCTCCTTCCGAACTTCTGAAGGTGATCGATCAATATAGCCGTTACTGTAACTATAAGCTCAACCTTCATAAAACAGAAGTGTATCCTGTTAACCATTGGGTGTGCAAACAGGACCTTAATTTCTTTGTGATGAAATGGTCCCCCAGATCCATTAAATATCTTGGAATCACTCTCACTATAGATGCTTCTTTATTACAAAAGCTTAATCTAGAACTCCTGATAATTATACAACAAGATTTGAATAGATGGAAAGATCTCCCACTCTCACTTTGGGGAAGAATTGACATTGTCAAGATGAATTTCCTTCCCAGACTTTTCTACCCTTTAAATATGCTCAATCTTTGGCTTCCTCTATCTGTTTTCAAGTGCATCCACTCATTTATCACCTCCTTTATATGGCTTGAGAAATCCCCTAAGTGCTCTTATATTAAACTAGGGCTCCCTAAGGGTTTAGGTGGTCTTAGGCTACATGACTTTCTCTTTTATTGCTGGGTGAGTCATCTTTATAAATGTGGTAAATAGCACTCCACGTCTCAGATCCCAGTTGATGACATATATACTCCTATCTGGTTAAGGACTGAGTCACACTTGATTGCAGCTCACAACATCTTCAGCTGCTATACTTTTTTCCACTTGGAAGGCATTTCCAGCCTTGCTGGGTTCTTCTCCAATAGGGGTCTCTATCAGAGTTTTCGCACAAGTCTGTTCCTTCATAAAAGCCTCCCCAAGTCAAGAGTTCTCAAACCCATTTTTCTAACCTAAGTATAAAAATAGGTGGGGTTCCACTGCCTATTGGGTGGCTTCCTAGAGTAGAAGAGCTTACGGTAGCAGATTTCTAGTCTCAGGACTCTTTGCTTACATCTGCAGAACTACTGACCGAACTCCAACTAGGTCCAGTCTCTGTTTTTAAAATTTACCAACTTCATCATCTGATTCTGAAGCAATTTGGACTGACTGCTAAGACTTCCGTACTTAATGATCTCCTCAACAGAATTCAGGATCTCACAACTATCCCCCATGTTATCTCAGCCCTATATCTCTTCCTCCTCTCCACTTCTCAGTTGTCTTCTCCAACAGGTTCCAAAGTTTGAGAATCATTACTGCCTGGACGTACCTTTAACTGGCCATGTCTTTGGAAGGATCTTTATGCTTACTTAACTCAGGATCAATTATGGCTCACTCAATGCCACATACTAAATAAAATGTGTTATACTCCAATCAGGTTGGCTAAAATGGGTTGCCTTCTCTCCCCCCCACCTGCACCAGATGTGGCAAGGAAGAGGGATCCCAGCTACATGTTTTTTGGTCCTGTGAAAAGGTACCCCCCCATGGATGAGAATTCAAGATCATGTTGATCCCCTATTGGGACTAGATGGTCTGTTTTCTCCTGAAGTTTGTATTATTGGAGACTATTCCCAGATTCTGGTTAAGATGAGGAGATACTATATGGCACTCATCTCTTTAACTGTTAAGAAACTGGTTCTCAGACATTGGTTGGATCAGTCATCTCTCTCCTATGGTGAGTGGCTGCATGAAATAGCTTTTTCCCTAAGGACAGAGTGCCTAATTGCCAGTTCCCAATACCGCTTGCCACTTTTTAATAAGAAATGGAGTAACATTTATGCCTTGTATCTTCCCTAAGATCTTTTGATTTTCCCTGATTCCTCATTCTAGAATGGAACACTTCAAGGTACCCTAATGTCAAACCAAAACTTATATTTGGGGAATATGGTTCACTCCATTGGGGTGGGGGTGACAGGTGTATGAGGAGAGGGGAGGATGGAGGTGTGGGGAGCTTGGGGGAGGATGGGGAAGGGGATGGTGGGGGAATTCCTCATTCATTGTTCTATATAACCTTGTTATGATGTGTTCTTTAAAACAATAAAGTTTATTTAATTTAAAAAGAACAGGATTGGGCTGGGACAGATAAGTGCAAGCAGCTTCCTAGGCCAAGGTTGGGATTTTACTCTTCCAGGAGGAGAGCTCCAAGAAGTGGGAGGTTCCTCCATTGGCAGACAAGGCTGCACAAATTCGGTCAAGCATACAACACTACCTATTGAAGGTTCAGTGGCACTAACTGGCACTAACGATAAGAGAGTGGACATTTTGTGCAGATGGGAATTTGCCCCAAACGAGGTAAATCTTAAAATGTCATCTACATCTTTTGTTAAGAAAGCAACAGAATGGGGGCTCAGCAAAAAAAGCAAGAGGTGCACTTTACCCAGGGGACCAAGAATCAAAGAAGCAAACTGTTACCGGCAGGTACCAGCAATGGGTCAGCATCTTCACTTAAGTTCAATAATTACTTTGTAGCAGTTTGAACTTTCCACATAGAAACATAGAAACAGAATTTCATGGCTGATAAGGACCACTTGGCTCATCCAGTCTGCCCATTTCTCCCTACCTACACTATTACATCAGACCGGGCCTGATCTACAGCTCTTCCTCCCTTCCCCCTTCCTTTCCACTGTGATTCCTTTGTGCTTATCCCATGCATTCTTAAACCCCACCACTGTATTTGCCCCCACCATCTCTGCTGTAGAGCTGTTTCAGGAATCCACCACCCTTTCTGTGAAGAAGTACTTCCTCACATCTCTCTTGAATCTACCCCCCTTCAGCTTCATAGCATGTCCCTTTGTTCTTGAGCACCATCTCTTCAGAAAAATACTCCCCTCCTGTATCTTATTTACCTCTGTGAGGTATTTAAAGGTCTCTATCATATCTCCCCTCTCCCTCCTCTGTACCGGGCTTTACATATTGAGATCCTTTAGTCTCTCCTCATGGGGCTTTTGATGCAGACCCTGCACCATTTTAGTTGCCCTCCTCTGGACTGCCTCCACTCTGTCTAAGTCCTTTCCAGAGATGTGGTCTCCAGAACTGCACACAGTACTCTAGGTGGGATCTTACCAGCAATCTATAGACAGGCAACACCACTTCCCTCTTTCTGCTGGTGATGCCCCTCTCTACACATCCCAGCATCCCACTTGCCCTACCTACTACCTTGTCACACTGCATGGCCACCTTTAGGTCATCCAGTATGATTACCCCCAGGTCTCTTTCCTGCTTGGTGGCCATTGATACCCTTTCATCCATTTTGTACTTCACCCCTGGGTTTCTGTGCCCTAAGGGCATTATTTTGCACTTTTTTGTATTGGAACCCAGCTGCCATACCCTTGACCACTTCTCTAATTTTCTCAGGGCTCTGCTTTACCTTTCCACCCTCCCTGAAGTGTCCACCCTATTGTAGATTTTGGTGTCATTCACAAAGAGGCAGATCTTCCCTTCCAGCTCTTCTGCAATGTCACTTATAAAAACATTAGAGGACTGTTCCCAACACTGATCCCTGAGGCACCACACTGGTCACCCTCCCTTCCCTGGAGCAAAATCTATTTACCACCACCCTCTGTCTCCTATCCCCTAACCAATTTCCTTTCCAGTTTATTGCCTTTGGACTCATTGCTAAGCTATCCAGATTGCTTACTTGTCTCCTATGTGTAACAGTGTTGAATGCCTTACTGAAATTTAGGTAAGGCACAATCATCCACAGCTGTACCCTGATTTAGTTCCTTGGTCACCCAGTCTTAGAAATCTATCAGATTATTTTCACATGACCTCCTCCTTGTGACACTACGCTGCTTTGGGTCTTGTAACCCACTGGATTCAAGATATACCACAATCCTTTCCTTCAGCATTGATTCCACTAACTTTCCCACCACCAATGTCAAGCTCACTGGCCCATAAATGCCAACCTTCTCTCTGCTACCACTTTATTGTAGTGGTACTATATCCACCCTCTTCCAGTCCTCCGGAACCATTCCTATTTCCAGTCAGCTGTTAAATGTAATTGTTAGAGGTGCAGTCAGTATTTCCCTGAACTCCCTCAATACCCTTGCATGCACCCCATCTGGCTCCCTTTCTTTGTCCACCTCCAGAGTAGCAAGTGCCTTCAGGACTCTCGCCTCAAAGAAATGACTAGTGTCCACCTCCCTCCCTCCAAAGCTTTCGTTCCTTTTTTGCGGCCCCTCCACTTGTCCTTTCTCTGTGCACACTAAGCACAAAAGTATTTGTTCAGGATGTCTGCTCCCTCTGCACAATTCCCCCATTCCCTTTTTAACTTTACAATCCCAACCCTGGTCTTCCTCTTTTCACTCACATATCTACAAAATGTCTTGTCCCCTTTTGTTACCTCCTGGGCTGTTCTCTCTTCAGTTTGTGCCTTGGAGCTTCTTACCACTTTTCCTGCTTTCCTCTGTTTCCCTGATACACCTCCTTATCACACTTCCTCTGTGACTCCTTACACTTTCTAAATTTTACCTTTTTTCCTTTTCAGCCACCTCCTTCGAGAGCTATAGCAGTCTAATTTTTCCTCTTACTTTTGCTCATTTGTTTGATGCAGAGGTTTGTTGCCTTTACTATGCTTTTATCTTCACCCACTGTCCCTCCACCCCCACCCAAGTCACCCACCCCTGCTAGGTCATCCCTGAGGCATTCACCCATCTTTTTAATATCTGCCATACTGAAATCCAGGGCCCTCACCCTTGTGTGGTTCAATTCTGCAGCCGTCCTTGCAGTGAACAGCACTGTACAGTGATCACTGGTCCCCAAGTGGACTTCCACCTTGACATCTGCAACACTGTCACTTTTTGTGAGTACCAGGTCTAGTATTGCCCCATCACGAGTGGGTTCACTGACTAGTTGCCTGAGGAATGCCCCCTGCAGAGAGTCTAGGATATCCCTGCTTCTAGATGAAGCTGCTGCTGCAAGACTCCAGTCTACATCTCGCAGGTAGAAGTCCCACATCAGCAGCACCTCCCCCTTTTCTGCCATCCTGCCAATGGCTTCCACCAGTACCATGTCTAATTCTTCCTTCTGTGCTGGAGATCTGTATATCACTCCAGTGCAAATAGTGGCTCCATTCTCCATCTCCAGGGAGACCCACAGTACCTCTCCCCTTCCCCTGTATTCCCTTTATCTCCATGGCTTTTATGCTTTCTCTAACATAAAGCACCACACCTCCTCTTTTCCTTACCACCTATTACTTCCTGAACAGAGTAAAGCCTGGTATAGCCATGTCCCAGTTATGGTTTTCAGTGCTCCACAACTCAGTAATGGCCACAATATCCAGATCAGCCTCTGCCATGATGGCCTCTAGATCCAGAATCTTATTTCCTAGACTTCTAGCATTTGCACACATGTCCTTCCAGGCTTTGATTCCACTCTGATTGTTGCTCCCCTTTTTTTATTTTTGCTCTCCCTCCTTCCCACCTCTCTTTTTAATGCTCCTGTTCCTTCCCTGCTTTATCTCTACCACCGTCCTCCCTTCATTAATTTGCACCCTGAGAGATTCCTCTCCTCTCAGGTTCTCCTTACTCTCTACTTCAGCCTGTGGGAGGAGGCAGTTTCTGACTCCCTGATCCCTTCTGCCACCCCACCTGGCTAGTCTAAATGTTCATCGAAATAACATCTAAGTAGTCCACTGAGAACTGCGGGTTCCCTCCCAGATGGAAGTAGGCCATTACCCTGTATAGTCCCTTATCCTCCCAAGCAGGTCCCCAGTCCCAATGTAGTCAAACCTTTCCTCTCTACACCATTCCTTCAGCCATGAATTGAAGCTCCTGGTGTGGAGTTGCCTCTCCTGTCCCCTGTCATAGATAGGCAGCACCTCAGCAAAAGCCACTGAGTGAGCTACCTGTCTAAGACCCCCCCAGCTCCATAAACTCCCCCTGCATTATCCTAGCCCCATCCCTAGCAAGATCATTAGTCCCAAGGTAGACAATGACATCCAGTTCTCCCTTACATCCTGCTGCCCTCTGGGCTGTGGCACCAGGCAGGAACCTAACCTACATCTCCCCCACCTTTCCTATTCCCAAATCTATCTCCCTCACAATTGAGTCCCTTTCCAGAAGTTGCTTCCTCCCCTTCTGGGGTCTTCTGCCACCTTCCTTGGGATCTCCGCTATGGAGGGCATCCACATTCCCCTTGATCACTACTGTGGATGCTTTCTTATGGCAGTCCTGCCCCACCAGAGCAGCATAGGAATTTTGTAGTGGTACCAGTTGAGGAATGTGCTTCTGGAGCACTATCCCCACCATTCCAGAGCCCACCATAGTCCAGCCATTCCTCCTCACTGTCATCCTCTAAGGTAATGGTGACACACTTGGTAGCCTCTGGGTGGAGGGAGAGGTCCACTAAATTCTAGCTAACTCAGCCTGGAGACTATCAACCTCCTCCTTCAACCCAGAGAGGTGTGTGCAGGTGGGGCAGCACTTAAACCTTGTGCATTTCTTTATTCAAAATAGTTTTGTTTTAAAAGCATACCACTTCCAAGTTCATATGTACACATCAGGCTGGGCAATTCAAACAGGTTGCAAGGCAGGTATAGCTCATTCAGCATTTGCACAGAAAGCCGTCATACATAATCCAGAGCTACACAGCTGCAATTTCAAAAAACGCTTGCTTAAGGACAAACCATGCTGACCTAGCCCACTTGTCTGAAGTACATAGCCATGACCTTAACATTTCAACATCATACCATTCTTCTTATGAAGACATCAGTATGACGTTGAAACATTAAGGGTGTGGTGACGTAACTCGAGCAAGTGGGCTAGGTCGGCATGGTTTGTCCTTACTAAACAAGTGTTCTTTTTAGATTTGCAGCCATGTAGATTTGGATTGAATGCAGCTGCATGGCTCTGGATTCTGTATGATGGCTTTCTGTGCAAATGCTGAGTGAGATATACATGCCTTGCAACCTGTTTGAATCAACCAGCCTGATGTGCACATATGAACTAGGGAGTGGTATGCTTTTAAAACAAAACTATTTTTAATAAAGTGTATAAGATGCACGTGGAAATTTTAAACCTCTAGAAAGTAATTACAATATGTAGCAGTAGTAAAGATTATTTATTTCAGTTGTCCTTCCCTGTAGGCTCAGGTCGGCTCTACAGCAAAACAGACACATACATCAATTAGGGAACAGTCAACATGCAATATACAAAATGTTATACATAAGCCCCATTAACACCATAAACACACTAATTCCCAAGCTGTTTAAAAAACTTAGGAAAAATTCCTTTGGTCCCAAAGGCTTGTTCAGACAGGAAGGTTTTACGGTGTTTTTTGGAAAACTCTATGGATGGTACCCCAGTTGTGAATTCCAGAGGACAGGGGCAGCTACTTCAAATGCCCTGACCCAAAAGATTTTAGCCTAGCCCTGGGGACCTCCAGGAGGGCCTCTCCAGCTGATCTAAGAGAGCAAGACAGGGTGCAGAGATGCAGAAACTCCTTCAGCTAGCCCGGACCCAACCGTGTAAGGCCTTATAGATCAGAAGATCTACTTTAAAGGTGATACGCCAGCACACCAGCAGTCAATGCAGTTCGCACAGCACTGGTATAATGTGGCTGAACTTTGAGTGTCCACTCAACAGCCACGTTGCTGTGTTCTGCAGAAGCTGCAGGTGCTGCATTGTACCTCCTCTGACCCTGATGTAGAGTGCATTACAGTAGTTGAGCCTCAAGGTGATGAATGCATGTACCAGTGTGGCCAGGTCATCAAGGGGAATAAGGGATTTAATTAGGGTGATGTTCCAGAGATGGTAAAAGCTGGTCTGAACAACAGCCGACACCTGAGCATCAGGTGTCAGCTCATTGTCCAGAACAACACCCAAATTCTTCACTTGTGGGGAGGCCTTTAGTTTGATCGGACCAATAAAGATTCCCAACCGATCCCCAGAGGCCTCCGTTCCTCCCCTTTTTATTTTTATTTATTGAAATCTTGGATTACAACTTTTGAGCTATAAGTTAATTTACAAAGGTTCCACGTCAGGCATAAAGGATCAATATACACAGTACAATACCAGGAATGCGAACAGACAGAGAAAGCTGTAGGATAATAATCACATTAAAAAGAACAATTATTGCAGCTACTGTACATGGCCTAGAAGATGTAGAATTTTTAAATGGTGAAAAGTTGATTAAGCAGCACAGTAGACATTGATTGGAGGAGAGGGGGTACAGATAGGGGGTGGGGAGAAGGATAGCAGTAACCTCAGGCTTGGGGTCACTTTGTCATGGGGGTAAGAGAAGGAAGGGTAGTTGTGACAGAAATTGAGGAAAAATGGATAGTGAGGTAGGTTGAAGACCCAAATGAAATGGATTAGGGGGCATGAGTGGGGGGGGCAGGAGGAATGGGAAAAAGGGTGGTTGAGATGTGAGATGGGTAGTTGATAAGTGCAAAGGTTGGGGGAGTTCCATGTTAGATTACAGGGAAAGGAGATCAGGGGAAGCAGGAGCAAATCTGTTGGCTGGTCAGGTGAGATATGAGTGCTGATTTAAAGGGGCCGATTTTGCTGATAGCAGTAAGATCGGGTGGGAGCGTGCTAAGCCAGAGTGGGGCCCTGTATTCAAAGGATCTCTGGCCTTGAGAGGTTTGCTGGAAGGGGACCTTAACGGAGAGATTGTTAGATGCCCTGGTAGTCCTAGTTGGTTCAATCAGGTGCAGGAGGGAACTGCTTCCAGGAGCTAACAGGCCTAGGATTGCTTTTTTGGCTAGGAGACAGACTTGGTAGTGGGTGCTCTCTGCCAAGTTTAGCCATCCCATTTGCAGGTAGAGATTACAGCTATGGGTGAGGTGCGGAGCCCCTAGTGCTAGTCTGCAGGCTTTATTCAGCATAGTAGCAAGCCATTTAAGGGTGCTGTCAGGTGCCGCACTATAAATGGGAAGACCATAGTCAATAGTCAAGAAGACTGAGTTGTTGATGACAAGCTGAATGGCTTTTTCAGTGAGGCAGTTACGGTGCTTGTATAGTAGACCAAGCTTCCAGTTTGCTGATAAGGCAACATTGTCTACATGGGTGGAGAATGAAAGGGAGCTGTCTAGAGTGAGCCCCAGGTGTTTGAAGCTTTGGACCATTTTGTATGGCTACATTTTGTTTGCTTAGAATGTTTATGGTGGATGTCTTGCGTTTGTTATGGGTGGGGAGTGAATAGCATGGTCTTGGTTTTGTTATGGTTGACAAGCAGCTTAGCTTGATTAAACCAGACCTCTACATTGTTAAAGTCCTGTTGAAGTCTTTGTTCTAGGGTGGTTGGGTCAGTGTGGCTGGTGTAAATAACCGCATCATCTGCGTATAGAAAGATTTTGTGCTGACAGGCTAGAGGGAGGTTGTTTAGGAAAAGGCTAAACAGTAGTGGGCCTAGTATGGATCCTTGAGGAACACCGTTGGACACTTGCTGCAAGTCTGAGAGGGTATTAGATATTTTTACTCATTGTGCACACCCTGTGAGGTAGCTCCAGAATCAGCACAGTGAATCTGGGAATAGCTCTGTAGCATCAAGCTGGGCCAGGAGGAGGTTATGGTTGATTGTGTCAAAGGGCTTGGTAAGGTCAATAAAGGTTGCCCCCACCAAGCGCCCTTTATCGAAGGCATCGTGAATGAACTCTGTGAACTCCAATAGCGTAGTAATTGTACTGTGGCATTTACAGAAGCCATGTTGCTGTTGGCATTGTAACTGATATTTATCAAGGTGTTCTACCAGTTGATCATAGACGATCCACTCTAAGGCTTTTGAGATCGGTGGGAGAATTGAAATTGGATGGTAGTTGGTATGACTTGTCTTACTACCTGCTTTGAAGACAGGGGTTACAACTGTGGCTTTCCATCACTTTGGGAACGTACCTGAAGTGAGGGACAGGTTGATGATTCTGGTTAATGGTGTTAGCACCTCATCTAGTACCAGGGAGATTAGTTTTAGGTCCAAGCCCTCAGCACTATGCCTGGACTCCCCCAGTACTTTGGTGAGGTATTTTTTTGCCATACTTTTGGATATTACTCTAAAGTAGAATGGGGGGATGTGATTTGTTTGATGTGTACAGGGTGGTTTTTGTTGAGGCTCACTCGCAGGGCTTTGGCAGTTGGGGGGAGCACGGCACTGAGGTCAGTGAAGGCTTTGTTAAAGATGTCTGCAATAGTTTTAGGGTCTTGAGTAATGGACCCTTCGAAATTCAACATAATGGGTTCTGAGGTGTCATGCTTCCCTGTAATTGTGTGGATATTTTTCCAGAAGCTACGTCCATCACCCCAGGAGGAGTTTAGCTCAGACTTGAAACATTTGGCTTTAGCCTGGCGGATTGCGAGAGTACAGTTATTACAAGCTGCTTTATAGTTCTGAATGTTGTTGGTTGTGCGAGAATTTTTGTACTTATACCATAGCTGGTCCCTGGTGTGCATCAGAGCTAGGAGGTGAGGGATAACCCATTATTTATGAGCTCCTCCCTTTCTTTTTGTAATGGGGGCAAAGATATCGCAAGCATCATTGAAAATTTTGATGAATTTATCCAGCGCTGTGTCGATGTCATTAGTAGTTAGAATGGGGATCCAAGTCTGTGGTTGAAGGTATTGCCTGAAGGAACTTTGCTGGTCCTTTTTTAGCATGCGGGATATAATTACCTTTGCAAGGTTTCGGGGCCTTATTCAACCAGTGAAAGATAATGGGCGAGTGGTCATTGAGGGAGTCCTGGAACACTTTTAGACTTGAGATCTGCTCTGGGTGGTTTGCTAGTACCCAGTCTAGAAGGGTACTGGTTCCTTTTCTATAATTTATTCGAGTGGGTAGATCAACTAGCTGATGGAAGTTGATACAGGAGGTCGTATCCTTGAAGGTGGCCGACTCAAGTGATAACCAATTGATGTTGAAGTCCCCCAGAACAATAACTTCACTATTGGACCTAAGGTGGGCGAGGTGTTCATGAAAAATGGTAAAGCCCTCAGCTTTCTCCCTTTGGGGGGGGGGGGATATATACTGAGACAAGTGTGAGGCCCTTACCATGGGAACCTAGGGTGAGCCTCACTGAGATTATCTGCACGTTTTTTTTCTGATTTGAATTGGGGAAGAGCTATGCCCTGAAGGTTTTTCTTTACGTAAATTATATAGCCACCACCCCTTTTCCCTAGCCTATCGAGACAGAAAGGGGTGTACCCATGGAGCAGGACTTGATTATCTGGGGTCCTAGGTGTAAGCCATGATTCGGTCATAGACAGGACGTCTGGGTTGTGCTGAGCAACCCAGGCTTGAAGTAAGTCAAGTTTTGGCTGAAGGCTGCAGATGTTGATAGAGGCAATTGAAATCAAAAACGGCTGTTTCCAGGTGATCCAGGATCGCTATTTCTAGGACCAGAGTTAGGATGGATATTGCCAGACAGCATAAGTAGTTACCAGGCTACCCTGATAGCTAGGAGCTCGAGTTACTTGATGGAACAAGATGAGTGGCAATGAAAGGGGAATTGTGGAGCAGAACAGCAAGCAAAAGGGATTGAGGTTATGTTTGTTTATTTGCTTAAAAGTTTATTTTTATACAGGTTGGTTTGTTGGAGAATTGAATCCCCATTTACAACAAATTCCTGTGGCACATAATTACAATAACAAAAACAGAATAATAAATACATACAATACAAAATCACATACAATCTAAAAACAATTACAGCAAACATTCAAATAATCATGCAATTTAAGTTTAAATATGTGCAAGTCAGAAATCTCAGCAAAATGAAAAGATAATTCATTCCAAGTCTTTGTTAAACTATTGTGGAGAATTATATCCCCCATCCGATTGTAATTTGGATCGTAGGCAATTTCCTAGTTGTTTTCCTTAACCTATCTAAATATGTCAAGTTGGAGTTATGGCAGGTGGTGGGATTGGATAGTGGTTTCTCATCAGTGGCAGGTACTGAGACCCTGTGGTCTGGAAGACTACAGACATTGGGAGATTGGGAGCTGATATGGAGTTTGGTGGCCCATCCCTATAGGTCAGTTTGGGGTCCGGCACTCCACTGATGTTGTCGTAGGGCACAGCATTGCTGAGAAATTAAGAGGCTAGTACAAATATAGTGAACCAGGTAGCTTGTGATGGCTTGGTTGGTTTAGCCATGCAGAGCAATTTATCAGTAGTATGGAATTCAGTAAAGTGATAGCAGCAAGCAAATTTGGAAATTGGGATCCTGAGGCAGGTGCTAGATTGTCTGAAACCCCCAAGAAACAAGAGAGATAGAGCAGAGTGGAAATGCTGTGGTTGGCTACAGCAAGAACAGCTAAAGGTGTTGAGTTAAGATCACTTCTGGCCAATGAGATGGGAGATCCACGAGAGAAGGAGGCCTTGGAGGGGTTGGGGGAGGGAAGAAAAAGCGGACAGTAATATTCCAGTGAGGCGGTAAAAAACAAGGAAGAAGCAGATATTAGTAGAGCAAGCTTAAGGCGCACAAATCAGCTGAGCCATGGTTACTGGTGGGCCAATCAGGGTCCAGGAGCTGGATTGCCACACCAATCAGGAGCCACTGAGGTAAGCTGACTCCAAGAACAGGAAGGGAGGAAAAACAGCAACTGTACCTACTGAGGGGATCTGGCACTCGCTTCCAGGAGGGCAGTCAGGGGTTGCTGGTTTTGTCAGACACCAGCCAAGGAGAGAACAGCCATTGCAATCTGCTGGTAGCTGCTTGTGTGCCACTCTGGCATGGTCAAATTGCTGGGGAAATAGACAAGAGGACAAACAATATATAGGAGTAGGCAGCGTGATAAAGGGGTGGGAGTCTGGCGGTAGATCGACAGCGGGGGGTGGATGTGTCTGCAAATTAACATAGATTCAGAAAAGAGAGTTGCAGGGGTGGAGTTGCATTGAATGACAATAGTGGAGAGAGGGAATGATTATAGCCAAAGGAGAGGATTAAGTACAGAACAGGGGGTGGGTATAACACCAAGAGAGAAGTTCAGTGACCCAAGGAAGCTTTTTTACGACAAGTTGGAGATTTGGGGGGATACAGAGAAAGTAGGAAGGGAAATATTTGGTAAAGTTCAGATACAGTAGTTGTAAGACAGTGGGAGTGTAGGTAGAAATGGGAGAGAAACATCAAAGCAGTTTCAGCATTGGCTAGATAGTATTCAGGCAGGCTATGCTAGGCAAATGATCGTTTTGAATTACTGGCAATTAGCGGTAGGCAGAATGAACACATTTCATGCAAGCAGGCTATGCTAGGTAGCTCATTCTAGTAAAAATACTGGGTAGCCACATAAGGCAGGATAACAATAAGAAATTCAGACAGGCTACGCTAGGCAGATTTACTCTAAGATATACAAGCAGGTTATGCTAGGCAGGTTAAGACTAGCACAAATACAGTCAGGCTGTGCTAGCCAGAAAACGCATACAGTAATATTCCAGCAAGGTGGTAAAAAACAAGGAAGAAGCAAATATCAGTTGAGCAGGCTTAAGGTGCACCAATCAGCTGAGCCATGGTTACTGGCAGGCCAATCAGGGTCCAGGAGCTGGATCACCACGCCAATCAGGAGCTGCCGAGGTAAGCCAGCTCCAAGAACAGGAAGGGAGGGAGGAAAAACAGCTGCTGTACCTACTGAGGGGATCCAGCGCTCACTTCCAGAAAGGTGGCCGGGGCGGCTGATTTTGCCGGGCGGTGGCCAAGGAGAGAATAGCCATTGAAGTCTACTGGTAGCTGCTTGTGTGCCGCTCTGGCATGGTCAAATCACTGCAGAAATAGACAAGAGGACAAACTTAATATATGGGAGTAGGCAGTATGACAAATGGGTTGGAGTCTGGTGGCAGATCGACAGTGGGGGGTGGATGTGTCTGCAAATTAACATAGGGACAGAGAAGAGAGTTGCAGGGGCTGGGTTAACATAGTAACATACTAAAATGGCAGCAGAATAGGCCTAATGGTCTTTCGTGTCTGCTCGTTTGGTCAGCCCCCACCCTGGGTGTTAACCTTGCTGCCCCCCACACCTTCTCTGGCTTCTCCCTTCCCAGTTCTGGATATTCTTGCTGCATTGGATTTTGCTTCCAGAACCCTTCCCTTGTACCTGTCCCACCTTCTCTTGAACCCCTCCACTGTCTCTGCCTCCACCAGCCCCCTAGGCAGTGCATTCCATGGCTCCACCACCCTCTCAGTGAAGTAGCATCTCCTCCTTTCTCCCCTGAATCTTCCCCCCTCCAGCTTCCACCCATGCCCTCTAGCGGCCCCCTCCTCCTTCCTTCGAAGCACCCTGACTGTTCCTCCTCTATTTACTGTCTTCATGTACCTGAAGACCTCTATCATGTTCCCCCGGTCCCTTCTCTCTTCCAATGTGTACATATTTAGCTCTTCGAGCCTCTCCTCATAGGTCCTGTCCCCAAGCCCCAAATCATTTTGGTTGCCTCCTCTGGACCCTCTCCAGGAGGTTAATGTCCCTCTTTAAGTGTGGCCTCAAACTGCCGCAGTACTCAAGGTGCGGCCTCACCAAGCAGTTATACAGAAGGAGTATCACTTCCCTCCTTCTGGAGGTGATCCCCAGCGATGCAACCCAGCATCCTGTTGGCCTTGGCTGCTGCCCTCCTACAAGTCTCAGAGTTGTTTATCTTGACATCCACCACCACCCCCAGGTCCCTCTCAGCCATCGAGACTTGTAGCATCCACCCCCCAGGGTGTACACTTGGCCCGGGTTTCTGGCCCCCAGGTGGAGTACCTTGCATTTCCCTGCATTGAACCTCAGCTTCCACTTTCTAGACCATCTTTCCAGGGCCTTCAGGTCCCCCTGTAGGGCCACCCTCCCTCCTCCCCATCCACCACCACCCCCTGTTTCGAGTCATCTGCAAAGAGACTCATCTCACTCCTGTTTCCTGTCCTTATGTCAGAGACGTAGGCGTTGAACAGAAGGGGCCCAAGGATTGATCCCTGTGGGACCCCACTAATGACCCTCCTTGGGGATGAGACTATCCCGCCAACTACTACCCTCTGGGTCCAGTCCTGGAGCCAATTGCCTATCTATCTGATCATCTGGTTCCCCACCCCCATTTCTTCCAGCTTATCCAACAGGCCCACGTGAGGAACAGAGTCAAATGCCTTGCTGAAGTCTATAAAGAGGACGTCCACTGGTCTACCCAGGTCCAAGGCACTTGTCATCCAGTCATAGAACTCCACCAGGTTTGTCTGACATGATTTCCCCGGGAAAAATCCATGCTGTCTATCATCCAGGCACCCTGACTTATCCAGGTCCCCCCCCAGCCTCTCCTTTACAATGCCCTCCATCACCTTGCCCACCACCGATGTCAGGCTGACAGGCCTGTAGTTTCCTGCCACCTCCCTTGATCCCCCCTTGTGGATAGGCACTATGTGCGCCACCTTCCAGTCCTGGGGTACCCACCCTGTCCTCAGAGAAATGGTGAAAAGCTCTGCCAGGGGTTTCGTCAGGACATCCGCGAGTTCCTTCAGCACTCTGGGAGGTAATTTATCCAGCCCCAGTGCTTTCTCCATCTTAATGGAGCTGAGGGCTTCCCTCACTCTCTGTGCTGTGATTTCCACTTCCAGTACCTCTTTTCCCTGCTTAGCCCTCCCCCCTCCTGCCAGTGATGCCTCCCCCTCTCCCCAGATCCACCGATTGGTAAGGGTCCCCCCTCCTCAGTATATCTGTCTCCTCCCATGTATGATGCAGCACCCCCATTTTCCTTGGTGAAAATTGAGGTGAAGTACTCATTTAGTACCTCAGCCTGCTCCCCTGGGTCTTGTGCCCATCTCTCCCCTGATTTGATCCTGCTAATCTGCCCCTTCACCCTTTGTTTTTCCCCAATGTATCTAAAGAACCCCTTGTTCCCTCTCCTAATTTCCCTGGCCAGGTTCTGCTCCTTCCTTGCCTTAGCCGCCTCACCACCCTAGTGGCCCTTCTAGCCATCAGCTCGCACTCCCCTCGATCCTTTTTACTCCTTGAGCACTTGAATTGCTTATAGGCTGCCTTCTTTCCCCGCACCACCTCCTGGACCTCCCTGTTCCACCAGCAGGGTTTTTGGGCCCTACTGCATTTTCATCTTACTCTTGCACAGGTGCTGGTAGCATCCTGCACCCCTCTCCTGATGATTTCCCACCTACTATCAGTGTCCATGTCTGACCCAATCCCATCCAAATTCTCCTTAATGATCCTTCCCATTTCCTTAAAATCTGCCCCCCAGAAGTCGGTTACTTCCATCTTTGTGCAGACTTCTACCCCTCCTAGGTCGAGGCAGAACCAGACCTTGGCATGTTCACTCCCCGCCAATGGGTCCCTTACCTCAGGCCCCAATCTGGTCACTGTCTACCAGGACCACATCCAGTACCAAGGCCTCCCTGGTCGGGTTCCTCACCTGCTGAGTTAGGAATGCATCTTGAAAGACATCCAACAACCTCTGTTCCTGGTCACAGAGGATGTCATAGTCTCCTGTCTGTTCCTGGCATGTTTAAGTCCCCCAACACCACCACTGCTCCTCTGCCCAGTCTGCAGTGTCTCCCAACATCTGCCACCAGACTGTCCTCCAGCCCTCCGCCAGGCAGGGGTCTATACACCACTCCTATTTTTACTCTTGCCCCTTGTTATCAAGGTGACCCAAATCGCTTCCACGGTTCCTCCACCTCCTCTACTCCCTATGCCAATGCAGTTTTTGACTATCATTGCTACCCTCCTCCCTTCCCTCCCCCATCCTTCCTGAACATAGTGTAACTCTCCAGGTTCAGGTCCCAGTCGTGTCCTGCAGTGGCCCAAGTCTCAGTGACCACTGCCACATCCACTGCTCCCTCAGTTAGCATCACCTGGAGCTCAGGCATTTTGTTGCCCAAGCTCCTAGCATTTATCAGGACTACCTTCCACCCTTTCCCTATATTTCCATTTCCCCTGATCGTGTTCCCATGGGGATTCTGTTTTCCCCTGGTCTGCACTTTGCCAGTAGACCTTTTCCCGCAATCCTCCAGATCCCCAGGGGGGTGGAGACAGAGTCCCTCCTTTATTGGCACCCCCTTGACAGTCTTTTCTCCCATCCCTCCCCCCTTCGCAAGTTTAAACCCCACTTTTCACCAATGAACCCCTCTATTTTCAACTTAAGGATTCCCCTCCCCTCCAAATTGAGATGGAGTCTATCTCTAGCATGCAGCTCCTTATCCTCCCAGGTTTCCCCCCAGTCCCCCATCAAGCCATACCCTCTGGCCTCACACCGCTCCCTGAGCCACTGGTTTATCTCCCTAATCTTCCTTTTGTGTTCCCCACTAGCCCTTGGCACCGGCAGGATTTCTGAGAAGGAAACTGTGTATCCTATGTCGTGACAGACCCTGGCAAGCTCACTGACTCTTGCCTGAATCTCTAGTTCGCTATTTCCCTCAATGTCATTTGTACCCAGGTGGACCAGTATGTCCGGGGAACCCCCACAATCCTTTGCCAGCTGATATACCTCGTGCTTAGCCCTGTGCACCATTAGTCCAGGGAAGCATCTTGTTCTAACTGGCCAGGCTTCTCCCTTCCTATCCCATTTGATACCCCGATCATAGAATCCCCCAATAGGAGCACTCTGACTGCTCCTTTTCCTCCATTTCCCTTCCATGTCTCTCATCCTTCTACTGCCCTCCACCCAGCCGGCTCCTTGTTCCTTCCCTATCTGGGTGCCATATGCCACCCCTCCTATTTACCTTGGCCACCCCTCCTCCAATCCCATGCCTCCTCCTCCTCCTGAGTATCCTTTGTATCTTGCTAATTCCCTCACTGCTCGCAACTGGTCCTTTTCCCCATCTGCTAAACTAGCCTGGCTCATCCTCCCTTCCTTCCTGTCTCCATTTAGTTCCTCCTTGCTCATCGTGCTCCCCTGGTCTAAACCCTCAGCTCCCTTTACTGAATCCTCCTTGTACTTCTGGTCCTTCTCCTTTACCTTTCCTCCCAACTGGTCCTTCTTGCGCTTTCCTCCCTCTTCCCCCTGCCCCTCCTGCTCTGATTTACTGTTCCCCTCATTTTTCTGCATTCCAGGTCCCCCCTGTTGTTCCTGCTATCTGGCCCCTGCCTTCTGCCCCCCACTCCCTTTCTGTCTCTAACCACCCCTGTCGTGGCTACATCACCCCCTCATCCTCGAGTAGAAGAAGAGATTTGAAGCAGTTACTGAGTGTAAGGTCTGATCCACCTCCTTGCCTTGCTTCCTTCTGTCAGCCCTGGCCATCTGCCTACTTCCCTGAGAATGTTGTCCCTCCATCCCTCCTTTGTGAGGGTCCCCAGTTATCTGCCTGGTTCCTTGGTAGTGTCCTTTTGGACCCCCTCTTCCAGGGTCCCTATGTGACCCCTGAGTATTCTCCTGCACTCCTTTCCCTATGCCCCCACCCCCAGTGCTTGGTGCAACCCTGTGGGAGATCCCCAGCCCCCTTCCCCAACTATACCGCCCCTCCCCCAGCTGTCTCCTAATCCCCGCGAACCTCCTCCCTAAGCTGTGCCAGCTTGTAGCACACTGGGCAACCACACCGAACTTCCAAGCCCAGTCCAGTATCATGGCTGCTCCACACCCTGTGCACCCCACCACCCTCCAAAGATGCCAGCCCTAATGACGTGTGGTTCCATCCCCTTCCAAATAGGTTTCCTTGGGTGAGCCACCAGGTTCCCCCAGTCCAAGATACACCCTACTGCCTAATCAGGTCACTCACTAATCTTAGAGACAGTCCCACTGTACACCAGTAACCCTGTTACTAGGTGCAGTACAACACATTAAACTTATAAGGGAAATGAACAACTCCCTAAGTTCCTCTCTCCCAGCCTTTAAATCCAACCCCCAGTGGCTAGAACTACATGAGCTGCACCTGCAGCCTTTTCCTCCAGTTGCAGGGCAGGTGTTCCCCTATCAATTAGCAGAATTCTGGGGAGGGAGAGGTGGGGGAGGGTGGGTCTTGGGCAGACACCTGACTCGAGAGAGAGTGTATCAGCTCTGTGTCTCCCCTCCACGCCCAGCAGCCAAAGAACCAGGCCCAAGCAATTCCCACCAAATAGGTTTTAAATCAGAAGAAATGGGCCTCCACCAGCGCAGCCTGTTACACAGTGAAACATCCACAAAATGAGCCCACTTATAGCCACCAAACCAGTTTTCAAATTTCCAGCATCCCCCAAAACAATACCCTGCTAGCCCCTTAGAAGTAAGAAAGAAAAGAACTAACCTTCTACCAAGTAAAATCCACAAGAACCCTGTGAAAACAACAAGCAGCAGCTACTGTCCTGGAACACAACTGATCCTGTCCCCTTCCAGTTCTTTCTGAGGGTTGCAGTGAATAATAACAGAGGAGAGAAAGGGAATGATTATAGCCAGAGGAGAGTATTAAGTACAGAGTAGGGGGTTGGTATGACACCAAGAGCCAAGTTCAGTGACCCAAGAAAGCTTTTTTATGGGAAGTTGTGAGACTGGGAGGGAAGGGGATACAGAGAAAGCAGGAAAGGAAATATTTGGTAAAGCTCAGATACAGTAGTTGTAAGACAGTGGGAGTGTAGTTAGAGAAGGGGGAGAGTGATGGCTAAGCAGTTTCAACATTGGGTAGATAGTATTCAGGCAGGCTATGCTAGGCAAATTATAGTGTTGAATTACTGGCAATTTGCGGTAGGCAGAATGAACACATTTCATGCAAGCAGACTACGCTAGGCAGCTCATTCTAGTAAAAATACTGGGTAGCTACACAAGGCAGGATAACAATAAGAAATTCAGGCAGGCTGCGCTAGGCAGATTTACTCTAAGATATACAAGCATGTTATGCTAGGCTGGTTAAGACTAGCACAAATACAGGCAGGCTGTGTTAGTCAGAAAAAGCATACAGTAATATTCTAGCAAGGTGGTAAAAAACAAGGAAGAAGCAGTTATCAGTAGAGCAGGCTTAAGGTGCACCAATTGGCTGAGACTTGGTTACTGGCAGACCAATCAGGATCCAGGAGCTGGATCGCCACACCTATCAGGAGCTGCCAAGGTAAGCTGGCTCCAAGAACAGGAAGGGAGGAAAAACAGCTGCTGTACCTACTGAGGGGATCCAGCACTCGCTTCCAGGAGGGTGGTCAGGGGTTGCTGTTTTTTCCGGGCAGTGGTCAAGGAGAGAATGGCCTTGTGGTTCACCAGTAGCTGCTTGTGCACCTCTCTGGCGTGGTCAAATCCTGAGTGGATTCGGCGTTCGCTTCCAGGAGGGTAGTCAGGGGTTGCTGGTTTTGCCTGGGGTTGACCCATTGCTATTTTCTGCAGGTAACAGTTTGTTTCTTTGGTGCATCTTTTATTGTTTTCAGAGCATTAAAGCCATGGGTCACTGCTTTAGGCAGCAACATCCCTCCACAGTCAGAGGGGACAAACATTTTGCAGCTTGCGTCCATGGCTTCTGCCTTCCTGGGAGAGGTAATGGTGGACAATTTATAGATGTCAGCCCATTCCACTTACCATATTATGACAGGTATTCTGGGTGTCTGGCTATGACACTGGGTTGCCTATCAGGTGTCCAAGTCACAGCTGTGTAAGCTGGCCTTTGCTGGAGGATTATTATTCAGTCCAGACCTGAACAATATTCTAAAAGGCATCCAGGAAAAGAAGGGGCAATTACCAGTGTCCAGACACTGACAGAAGGCTAACCTAACATTAAGAGGGCTTGGGTTGCTCAGCAGCAACAGACCAGAGGCAGTTATTGACCCTTTCATAATTTCTGAAACCAGGGGAATAGGGAACCCTAACAGTAACAGAAGATTCTTCACCCATAGATGTAATTGAGTGTGGAAAGAGGTACCTCCTAATGAAGGTATGTGAACCCATTTCTTACCCCCTTCTCTTGGTGGAAGACAAGAATTTTTACCAGCAATGGACCCAACTAATGTCAGATGTGTGGGTGATGGAGGTTCTGGCTATGGGATATGCCATAGAGCTCTCCACAATGCACTTGAGAGGTCCTTTCCTGAAATCTCTGATACCTCAAAAGCAAGAGAAAAGGTGATTGCAACATTAGATCACTTGATACAGATAGAGGCACTAGTCTCACTCCCCCAAATGAGGAGAGCCTGGAATTTTCCTCAATTTATTCTGTGGTTCCCACAAAGTCGGGGGGAGTACACTGATTCTGGACATGAAACATTAAACAAGCTAGCCTGGCACACAGCTCTCAAGATGGAGTCCTTGTGATGCATCATATGGACAATCCAACCATGGGATATTTTACTGTCCGTAGATCTGAAAGATGCCCATCTCCACATTCCCATTCCCATTCATCAGTCACACCAAAAGTTCCTGATGCTCATTATTAAGGGTCTGCATTTCCAGTACTGAGCACTTCCCTTTGGCCTGATGACAGTTCCCAGAGTATTTTCAAAGATCCTGATCATGCCAGTGGTACAACTGATACAGAAGTATATCACGAATACCCTACCTAGATGACTTGTTCATCTGGGCTCCAGCTGCACAGCTGGTGGGCAGATCAGTGTCAAGGAGGGACCCTGGAATTTCTGGAGGCATATGTTTGGGTTATCCTTCCAGAGAAGTGTTTCCTAATACCATCTCATAGATTGGAGTCCCTGGGAGCAATATTCCAGGTGGACGAGGGGAAAGTGTTCCTTTCCTCATGCAGGAAGATGATCCTGAGGTGAGTGAGTCAGTGGCCGTAAAGCCATTTGGTGGTCTCTACTCACAGGCTTCTCCAGATTGTAGATCTGTCTGATGACTGCAGCAATAGAGCTTGTGCCATGGGCTCAGTTGCATATGTGACCTCTCCAGAACAAGATACCAGAGGCCTATTTGCCAGCCTCAGAAGACTACCAGGCTCTGATCTCGCTATTTTGATTAGCACTGCAGTTACTGGTATGGTAGAAGAACCTCAGCAAGGGGTATCTCTTGGAAGCCTCAACAGGGCTGATTCTGATGACCGATGCCAGCCTATTGAGCTGAAGTGGGGTCCTGGACCAAGTCTGAGTTCAGGAGGTCAGGAACTCCCAGGAGCAACAGCTTCAGATGAGCATTTTGGAAATGAGGGCTGTGTTTCTTGCCCTCCTCCATCTTTGCAGTCGTGTGCAATCCAGAGCCATGAAGGTAAGGTCAGACAAAGCCATTACCATGGCATACATAAACAATCAAGGAGGCATAAGAAGCCAAGGAATTCCAGTTGAAGAAACCACTGTATTACTGTGGGCAAAGAAAAACCTTCTGTCCCACTTGACAGTTCATCTAGCAGGGGAACTGAATGTGCAGGCTGATTGTCTAAGTCAAGAGACAAGCTTCTGTACAGAAGGTTCAGTCAACCTCAGATCAACCTCTTTGCATCAAAAGAAAATGCTCTGGTACCAAGGTTCTTCACCCCAGGAGGAGGCAATAGATGCCCTGTCCCAACAATGGGATTTTCTCAGAGCTTACTTTTTCACTCTGCTCCTGTTGGTTCCCAGGGTAATTCAAAATATATGACAGTCAAGAAAAAGCTTCCTCCTGATAGCCCTAGAGTATCCAAGAAGACTATGGTTCTCAGCACCAGTGAATCTAGTTGACAGGCTCCATTTTGGCTCCCACTTCAGGGGACCTTCTCTCTCTCAAGGTCCCATTCTGCATTCAGATACAGGGACAGTGCAGTTAGCAGCCTGACCAGCCTGACTCCTAAGAGGAAGAGACTATTAAAACAGGGTGTCTGCAAGAAAGTGGTGGATACCCTAATAGCTTCAAATATGTTTTCTCCATCTACAGCTTACAACTGTGTGTGGAATAGCTTCTCTGGTATCAGGACATCTAAGACTATCATTCTGCAGATATTGGATTTCTTGAAGGCAGGGGTAGACAAGGGTCTAGAACTGAACACCATGCAAGGCCAGGTGTAGGCCCTTGAGACAGTGACAGAAACATCCATGAGCTGATCCCTGGGAACCAACTTGGATGTTATCCTTTTCCTCAGGGCAGTCATCAGAAGCAGACCATCTTTTCAATCCCTGGTGCCACCATGGGACCCAAAATTGGCATTAAATGCTCCATGTAAGGCACCTTTTAAATCTCTTTTGTCAATGTCTCTGGACATCCTGTCCTTGTCCTACAAAGTGTGTTTCTTACTTGCAATCTGTTCCGCCAGAAGGATTGGCAAACTTCAGGCACTGCCCCATAGTGAGCCTTATTTTATAATGCATAAGGAGATGGTGATGTTGAGGACAGTCCTGCCCTTTGCACCTAAGGTCCTTGTAGCTTTCCATGTAAATCAGGAAGTTTGCCTTCTGTCCTTCTGTCCAAGCCAGCAAATTCAAAAGAGAATATATTTCACAACCTGAAGTAGTGCAGGGCAGTTAAGACTTATATAAAAAGAACAAAGGAGTTTAGAAAATCTGAGAGTTTGTTTGTTCATTTTGGAGCAGCAAACATGGGTCAGCAGGCTTCTAAGGCCACCTTAGTTAAGTTGGTAAGGACTTGCATCACTAAGGCATATATAACTAAGAAGAAGAAAGCTCCTGCTCTCCTCAAGGTCCACTCTACAAGGGCTCTTGCCACATCCTGGGCTGAGAGAGGAGAGGTATTTGTGTTGGAGCTATACAAGGCAGCTAGCCTTTTCCACTGCTATGTCACACTGCCCAGCTACCTTGAGGTCATCAGATATGATGATTTCTATGTCTCTCTCTTGCTAGGTGATTGTAAGATCCACTTTCCTCATCTTATACACAGTCCCTGGGTTCTACAGCCCTAAGTGCATAAGGACTGCAGAACCCAGAGGCTGTATATACGATGGGTAGAATGAAGCTTACAGTCACCAAGCAAGAAAGCCCTTGGGGCCATCATGTCTGATGACTTTAAGGTAGCTGGGAAGTGTGACAAAGCAGTGGGAAATGCTATCAGGATGCTGGAGTGCATTGGAGAAGGGATTTCTAGCCTTCTTCAGGAGTAACCTACAAAGAACAAATCAAGCCTACTGCAAATAGACCTAACCAGTGCATACTTAAATATTTCTTTATAATTCACTACTGAACAAGATTGCCAGAATTTAACTAAAAGTTCTATACTTAGCTTGCATTTAGTATAACCCTGTTGTTCTATTTGCAGCCCCAAATTGATGCATTACACGCTTATGTTCCTAGACTCTTACAGTACCTGCTTTAGTTTCTTAAAAGAACACTGAACATCAGAGGCAGAGATATGAGCTTATATTTTATTCTGATTAATTATGTTATTGAGTGATAAATATCAACTGCTTTCATTGTCTTATGACATGATTTACCTTGTTAAAACACATTTATTCTAAATAAAGCTATTATTTGGATAAATGTCTCCCAGCTTTCTAAAGTACTTCTAATTTAGACACTATGACTGCTTAAAGCAATGCAGTGTAAATGCAATGTCACAAAACATTTTATATGTTATTACCTCCCATATGAAAGACTTATTTCATCATACCCTTGTGCAGTGCACTGAGCACCCTAGGCAAAAAAGGCTCAGTTGTTCGAAAATAAATGCTTGACTCAGATATTACAGGAAGACACACCAATTGTGAAAGCAAAAAGAATGCTTTTTCAGGTATTTACATGTATAGTATGAAGACTCTTTGACAAAGCACATGCCTGTGCAAGATATTATGGCTGCCTGTTGCTACTGCTGCTACCTGTCTGTATGTCTGCGCTTTAGCTCTTTATATGACATATGCACTAAACATGTCTGAACTATATGTTTGCCTTTCTACTCTTTTTAGACCCTCATTGGTGAGAGTTAGAGCTGGGATTGGTGACATGTTGGGATGGGGTGGCAGAATATAGAATACTGGGTCACTGTGGGAGCTGCCAAGAAGCTCATTAAAATCATTCTAAAAGTGCCCAGAGCTGGAGGCATATTAAATGAGCGTGAAAATTATCTACTGAAAATTTATCAAAATAAGCATACAGTAGAGTGCATTGTTTTTTAAACAAATCAAGGAACCTCACACACAACCACAACAGGGGGTGCATAGGGGTTGCAGTGACAACTTTACACCACTGTTGAAGTTTGAACCTCTTTGTGATATACACAAAGGGATCACACAATTGTTCCTCCACCAGTGCAATAAGCATTGTGCCAGCCAATAGAAGGGATAAAGATCAGCATGCAAGAGAAGTGCTGTGTCTCTTCCCAGCCCCCAAACTGTTGACTGCATGCCACAGTGCCACTGACAGTGTGAAATGGTGAGTTGCTGTTCCATAGAGGTGGCAGAGCCATGTGGCAGCTCCCTGATGACTCAACATAGAATCTTGATGAGGGACCAAGTAAACATGCCTTGTGTGTGGAGGAGCAGGGCCAGGGAAGGGGCTTCCACTGAACACCAAGGATAAAAAAAGGAATGCAGTGGTCACCGGCCATTAGACCACCAGGAATGACCATTGAGGGAAGAAAAAATTCAAAAACAACTGGTACGACAAGTGGGCCAAAAGGTATGTACAGTAGTTGGGGAGTTGGGAGATGATGGAGATGGCAGCACCTCTTGCCACTGCCTCAGGCATGACATTGCACCATGCAACTGGTGCGATGCCATGCCCAAATGTCTGTGAGGGTTACACTTAGGAAGTTTGTGGTCAAAAGCCCTGTGACCATCATTACGTCACACATTACCCACCTGGGGAGATTCCTTCCCAGTAGCAAAGTGAGGCCTTTTTGTGTATTAGTTTTTGGTGATGGTTGAATTGAAAGCTTCTGTGGGCTCCTAGAGTCCACCACCATGACTGCGACTATATGGGGCTCTAGTTACTGGGTTATTATAGTAATGTATAAAACAATCAATTATAGAACATTATAGTGAGTACCATTTAAGCAGCTAGCTTCAACTGTGTTATGTATGTATTTCCTTGTAGGTACATTATGAGACTCTACTTACATTTTTACGTGCAGCTATAGCTAATGAAGAAGAAGAGAGCAGAACTCTTCCGCAAACTCCCCTGACCAGTTCCAAAATGTATGGTATAAAAGCTGACAAGAAAAAGTATGTATCTAATTCACTTTTTGATTATTAATGGACATTCTGAAATTTATTTAGACATGCCACATTATTTTCTGGCATTCTAGAAGATTAATTCTAATGATTATACCATTGTTTGATTGTAAACTGTTCAGTTCTGCTCATACATATATATGTATATATACTGTTAACCTAGTTGCTATGTATGTATCATGTTATATTACTCTTTGTCCTAATGCCCTTCCCCCAGGACGTACTGTGAGATGAGCTTCTTGCTCAGTGTAACCTTCCTGGTGAAACATTTCTATAGATAAATAAAGTATATACAGTAGTTGTTTCATGCCTAAACCATAACATGGAACACACATGTTCAGATCATTACACTCAGATTTTCAAAACTTGAAGTCCGCCAGTTAATTCCCCATTTGCAAACATTTAAATACTGCCAAAACTTAAAACCCATGTCAGACTTCAGTTTTAAATTTCGATCTAATGTCAAATTATCTATTCTGAGCAATGTTCACTGATAAGGTACCTTAACTAGGTGACTGTGGGTGCTAAATCCATGATGGTCACCTGCACTATAGCACTTAAGCCCTCCCAGGGCATGGGGGGAGCGACCGTGGCTAGCACTTCTCTCCTCTAGCTGCTCATGGAGGGTAGCGTTTCTTCTAAAAGATAGGCTTCATGAAAGATCATATTGTGTTGTACACCCTGTCATGGGTGTTTCCTGGCGCCACCTCCTCCCACTGCTGATATATAACTTGTCTGCTGCATACCTTACCTAACTGTTACACTGGTTACCCAATTTTATCTTGTTTGCTGTATACCTTATCTTGCTATGTTTTCCTGGTGCTTTCCCACCTCACTACTGTCGATTTATATCTTGCTTGTTGTTTACCATACCCTACTATGTAATGACAGGGTACCTTACTACTGTTCCACCCACTTGCATGTGGGCCCAGTTGTACCCTGTCCCTGTATTGTGTCTCCTATGTACTCTGTAATCCTCCCGGGTCGCACCTGAAAATAGGCACATGCTGTCTAGTGTGCTAACCTGGTTAACAAAAGCAAATAAATAAATAACTGAAGCTACTGCTCTCAAAACACTGTCTCCTGAATCACAAGCTCTGCTAACAGCTCTCCAGCACTTCGTTTCTTGCCCTCTCCACTCTTACAACTCCTGCTGCTGATGACCAATCACAACCCCCTGGCTACGGCAGCATCATCAGTGTTACACAACTAAATAAAAAAAAAACAAAGCAAATAATGACACAATAAAAACCACAACAGCAATAAAAAAAATCAAATGATGACACAGTAAAAAACATAGTGGTTTGAGGGGTTAACACAAGGACAGAGGGATGACAAAATTGGATGGGATAAGAACAGTGAAAACCAGGAAAACCAAAGACTATTTTACCCAGCATATGCATCAAATAAATTTACACAGTGTATTTCAGATATTTAATTTTCATATACTAACATACTAACATACTATTTGCCAGCAGATTAGGCCTTACGGTCTATCGAGTCTGCTCAAACCTAGATCGTTAATTGGGTGCCGAGACCCTCCCATCCCTTGTTCTCTAGAAACCCCTATCATCCATCCCCACCCCCTCGGGACAGGCCATCATCTGATACATCCACTTTCTGTGTCTGTCCCACCCTCTCTTGAAGCCCTCCACTGTGGATCTCTGAACCAGCTCACCAGGCAGTGCATTCCAAGGGTCCACCACCCTCTCGGTGAAAACCTCCTCCTCTTTCCCTCACCCTTCCACCTTCCAACTTCAAACCATGCCTCTGGTGATACCTCCCTGCTTTAGCCTAAAGATCCCTCCATGTTTACTCCTATTTATTCCTTGAGGTACTTGAAGACCTCAATCATGTCCCCTGTTTCTCCCTCTCCTCCAATGAAAACCGGCAGAGCTCCTCAAGTCTGTCCTCATAAGTCAAATCCCCTAGCCCTCGATCATCTTTGTTGCCCTCCTCTGTACCCTCTCCAGGAGCTGTATGTGCCTCTTCAAGTGCGGTCTCCAGTACTGTACACAGTACTCAAGGTGTGGTCTAACCAGTCCATTGTACAGAGGCAGAATCACTTCCTTGCTCCTAGAGGTGATCCCCTTAGAATGCATCCCAACATCCTGTTTGCCTTGCTAGCTGCTCCTGCACTGCTCAGAGTTATTCATACATGTATCCACCATGACCCCTAGGTCTTTTTCCTATCGAGGCCTCCAGTGCCTCCCTCCCAGGGTGTACCTGTGTTTAGGGTTTCCACCAAGATGCAACACCTTGCACTTGGTGATATTGAAATTTAATTTCCATGTGTGAGCCCAGCTTCCAGGGTGTCCAGGTCCCTTGCAGGGCCACCCTCCCCCTTCTCCCTCAACTACTGCTCCCATCTTGAGTCATCCGCAAGAGACTCATTTCACATCTCTATACCCTCCTGATGTCCAATATGTATGCATTAAACAGGATCGACCCAGGACTGAGCCCTGTGGTACCCCACTACCAACCTCTCTAGGGTTTGAGAGCTCCCCACAGACCACTACTCTCTGAGTGCGTCCAGCTAGCCAGTTTTCAATCCATCTGACCATCAAAGGACCTACTCCTAACCCCTTCAGTTTCTCCACCAGACCATTATGGGGGACAGAGTCAAACGCCTTGCTGAAGTCCAAGAATAATACATCCACAGGCTTACCCCTGTCCAGTTCTGATGTTACCCATTCATAGAACTCCACAAGGTTGGTTTGACATGATCTACCTGGCACAAACCCATGTTGCCGACTATCCAGACCTCCCACCTCCTCCAAGTACACCCCAATCGTTCCTTTAGTATACCTCCATTAATTTTCCCACCACCAAGGTCAAACTGATGGGTCTATAGTTACCTGGTACTTCCCTTGACCCCCTTTATGGATTGGTACCACATTGCCTCTCGCCAATCACTAGGGTACCCTCCCTGTCTCAAGTGACCTGCTGAAAAGCTCCGCCAGAGGTGCAGCCAGTATGTCCGCCAATCCCATAGTACTCTGGGATGAATGCCATCCAGCCCTGAGATTTGTTTTTCTTTAGGGCCTTGAGGGCTAACCACACCCTTTGGTGGAGATAGCATCATCCGCCCCTCCCCTTACTGGTCTTTTTATCCTTATCCAGATGTGACACCCTGGGGTACCTTTCCTCCCTCTTGCTCCATTTCTGTTGCTCCCCTGATCCACTCCCTGCCGCTTCTATCCCTTCATGCCTTGCTTTGTAGATATCCCATCCCTCCCTAGCAGTAACACAGAGAGGCAAAGTACTGGTTAATATCTCTGCCTGGTCCTCGCCTCTTCCACCCACCCTCCTTCTGATCTCAATCTGCTGAGATGGCCTCAGTTTTTCTCCGCCTCCCCAATGTACTGGAAGAACCCTTTTCCCTCCATATCCCCCTGTGCCAGCCGCTGTTTTGTTGACTTTGTTCCCTCACCATACGGGTGACTTTTCTAGATGCAAGCTGGTACATTTCCTTATCCCTATCCCCTCTTGTTGTTTTATATTTTTGTAGGCGCCTTCTTTTCTCTGACTGCTACCTGTACCTCACTGGACCACCAGCATGGTTTACGTGACCTTGTTCCCTTACGCTTCAACTTAGCGCAGATCCTGACTGCCTCCATGAAGTCCCCGCTTTATGACCTTCCATCTCCTTTCCACACTTGTCGCTGAGGTAATCCCTTCAAGTGATCCTTGAGAATATTTCATGCCCATAAAGTCTGCCCCTGAAGTCCACCTGCCAGTGTCCTAGATCTCACCCCCACTCTCCGCTTATTTGAAACCAGACAGTATTGTGGTCACTCCCAGTCAGGGGTCCTGTACAACTATGTCCCTTACCAGATCCCCATCTGCCAGAACCACATCCAGGACATGCCCTCCCTTGTGGGCTCCATCACATGCTGTGTTAAGAACACATCCTGGAAGCCATCTAGCAGCCTCTGCTCCTTGGCCACCCTAGAGGACATGGTTCCCCAGTTTGTACCTGGCATATTAAGGTCCCCCATCAACACCACACCTTCCCCTTTTGGACCACACTGGGCAATGATGTTGTCCAGCAAACCATCCTCTAGAACATCACTCATCCCGGGGGGCCTATATGCTACTCCCAGCTTGACCTTATCTCCTGCTGGGGATCATAAGGTGACCCATAAGGCATCCACGTTTCCCTCTGCCTCTTCTACCATAGTAATTTCTATATCATCTTTAATGAACATAGCCACTCCACCCCCTCTGACCTCCTTTCTATCCTTCCTAAGCATAGTGTACCCCTGTACATTTAGGTCCCAGTCATGGTTTTGGCTGGCCCACTCTCCGTGACACGCCACATCCACCCCCTCGAACAGCATGGCCTGAACTCCGCAACTTGTTTCCCAAGCTTCTGGCATTTACTAACACCAACCCCTTTACCTGATCCTCTTTCTAACCCCACCCAGATTCCTTATACTTCCATCCTCCCCTGCTCCTCCTGAAACCTCCACCTCCAGTCTGTTTCCCCTCCCCTCTTGGGCGGCTACTCCCCTCATCTGGAGGAGGGCTTCTGGTCAGCCCCTCCTCATCCCTTCCCCCTACAAGTTTAAACCCCACCTTTCTTGTATGTAGTCAGCCATCCCCTGTTTAAGGACTTCCTTCCCTAATGGGGCAAGATGAAACCTGTCCTTGGCATATAGTCCCTTATCCTCCCAAACTCCATTCCAGTTCCCTAACACCCCCAACCCATTCTCTTCACACCCCACTTCCTGAGCCAGTCATTAACCTCTGTAAGCTTCTTTTTTTTGTCCACTGAGGCCTTTGGTACTGGCAATATCTCTGAAAAGGAAATGTTGCATCCATTATCCCGACAGACTCTGGCAAGTTCTTGGAACCTTGCTTGGATTTCCAAAATGCTATTTCCATCTAGATCATTAGTTCCCAAATGCACCAGGAAATCCGGTTTCCCTCCACAATCCCTAACCATTTCATACACCATGAACTTTGCTCTGTGCACTGTCAGCCCAGAGATACTCACTACCTTCACCTGGCTATGGCATCCACCCCCCTGTCCCTCCCAATGGATACCCCTAATCATCGAGTCTCCCAGTAACAGAACCTTAACACCTCCATCATCCTTATGGTTACCTCCACTATGCCCTCTCAGCCCCCCTTCCCCCCCTTTATTCATGATCTGAATTTCATGGGAGTCTTCCTGCCTTATTAGAGACCCCCTTGTCACCCTCCCCTTTCTGCCTTCCTTGCTATTTTACCCACTTAACTCAAACCCCCTCTAAATAGGTGTCCCCTTTAACCCTTTCATATCTGACCCATCTATCCTGGCCCTGATGGTTTCCCCTTCCCCCACACCACCATCCTCCCCCCTTGTAATAGTACCCCTGCTTCCAGAGGCTCTCTGTGGGTCCCCTTTAGCTAGGGCCCCATCCTTGGTACTGACCTCCCAGCTGAAGGGGGGCTTCTCTCCCACCCTCCTTGTCTCCCAGTTTCTCTCCAATCATGCTCTCCTCCCTCATGTCTGGAATATGTTGCATCTCCCCCATTTGCTTAACATATATGTTTCCCCTTCTCCCTCTGGGACTATGTCTATCCTTTCCATAGCTGGTCTGTGATGCCCTAGGGGTATCCAACTCCCTCCCCCCGGCCTCTGTATAAGTTTCCTCATTTCCACCAACCCCTTCCTCCCCCTCTAGGTTGCTTAGTAGCTCAAATTTATTGTGACAGTCTATGTCAGCCTCCAATCAATTATAGAACATTATAGTGAGTACCATTTAAGCAGCTAGCTTTTTTTTTCACAAATTCCAAGGGCCCACTTTATAGTCATGCACTCCAGGGCATGTGTAGCTGTAGGATTTTATTCATTTCTGCTGTGGTTAAAGTTACTCGCCAGCACCCTGTGGCCTCATGACACACCACACAAGATGTAGGTACTGTAAATTCCGGAACAAACACACCCTATCATACCTTACTGATTAATTAGAATTTTAAAATATTTTTACAGGCAACACATTTTTTAAAGCAAAACAAAAAACAAAACTATGACTCATTTTTAAACAGTTGAACTAGTCCTAGAAAAAAAATATTCTACAGAACCCAAAAATATTTCATATTGTGTTTTAATATATTTTAGTCTCAAACTGAGGCTTTTCCATTGAAAGACATGGGGTGATTTGTTCCTCTCCTCCTGCTTGTTTTCCTCCTGAGTAAAAATGTCCTTCACCAGAACTAAGAAGTAAGATATCCTGTCACCCATCCTACCATAGTGACAGGCATATAACTCTTAGGGTCCAATCCTCAAAATGTTCTCAGCCCTGTTCCTGTACAAACCAGCAGGGCCAGATTAATGCAACCTGGGGCCCTAGGCCCAGGAGAAATCTGAGGCCACCCTCACCACACCAGTGCCCCTTCACTGTGACCACACTCTTTGGTCATTGCATATCAGTTACTGACATTTTAAAACATATTTTCTTACTGTCCCTTAAAAGTGGCATAACCTAGTTAAAATGTTTCAAAATGAATTAAACTAATAATATCATTATGAAAAAATACATCAGTCCTAGTTTTGATCATTTAGAGAAAATAATTTTCTACTTGACCTGGTACAAATATTGTTTTGGGTATCAAATGTCTTGATTTGCACTTCTGACACCCCCCCCCCAACAGACGCATGTGCACTCGCAGTGTGGGTGTTACCATTTTGTCCTGTCAGGTAGCATGAATCAGGATTTAGGAGTTTTTTTGGGTAGGATAGGGCCCATCTCTGAAAAAGTATATGTCCTGGGTGGTGTAGCAGTTAAACTGGTGGTTTACTAAAGGAGTCATGATGAATTATAGAGATTGTGTTGCAAAGTGAGTGATTGTTGGAAGAAATAATTTCAGGGATCGAACACTTATGTTATTGATAATAAGCCAGGATCAAATAACAGCAAGATTTATTGCTGAGATGCTGGAAATATATTAAGTGGTTCACCCTGAAAACAGAACTACATCAGCGGCAGAACTTCAAAATGAGTGGGATGAGGGAATTAAAAAAAGTACAATTTTTAACAGTACAATTAAAACGCATTGTAGATTTCTTGATTTTAGGAGTGAGAGTAAAGAGTTCCTGACACAGTTGAGATAACTTTGAAAAAATGTAACATTCAGGCACAGATGTAGCTTACATTTTGTATTTTGTTACTAAGGGTATTTGCAAGAATACAGTAGCACTGCTCTTTTTAGCTCTGGCTGCCTGTCTACATCTGACATCATAATTGTGACATTAAAAAATGTTGCTGTGAAGATATTTGTGTTATCATAAATAGGGGATTGTGATGCAATATATAGAGAAGCAGTTAGAGTAGATATAATTCCCTAGTCTGACAGTATTTATATTCTGCAACGTATTCTCAAGATTTTGCTCTTTAAATATTATACTCACCATGTATTAATTGAACATTATTTATCCCATTTTATTTATGTGCTAGTACTGTATGTATTTTACCTGCCTTTTATCTGTATATGTTCCTGATTTACGTTTTCAAGAACTCCTTGTGAATGAGCCTGCTCAATGGAGTTATTCCTGCAATAAACTTGAAACCTGAGCTAGTCTGCTGGATAGGGGTCTTGTTTTCGTGCAATTGTTTTCAGTCATAAAGAAAATTGAGAATTAATTACTTAGAATATATGAAGCAATAAAGAAAATGGGATGTAGCTGAATATAAATCTTACTTTTTTAAAGTTTTCCTAATGCTCTTAGGGGCTTTTTTAATATAAAGCATACATATTGAATTGCACTGTTAATCTTTTATATTTAAGACGAAAACTTAACAAGTGGAGATTCCAAGTGGGCGGGAGAGACAAAGCAAAAGAAATGGGCATGCTCACATCTTACAGGTCAGCCTGGCCATGGACCCTTGAAGCAATCAGCTACACTTAAGACCTAATCAGTTAGGTGCGAATCATGTCACAGTTCAGTCCCTGCCTTGCGTAAGTTACCTAGCAGTTCAGTCCTTTACAAACAAGCATTTGTCAATGCCGAATGTTTGCTTGCTGGCATTGGCATTGGTAGTGTAGAAGTTAGAGAGCTGCATAATAGGAATGGCAGTGAAGTATTGAACTGAAGCCAACCCCACCAGCACCCTGCAGAGACTGACAGGCATTGGGCTGTGCCTTTGGGTCATGTCAGGAGGTCTAAACCTCACTCTCAGGTTCTTGGCAATATTAGGAATGCAAGGAATCACAAAGATGTTGCATAAGAGTAATAAACTTATTTATTACTACCAAAAGGATAATCACAATTGCCCTAAGCAGTTCTTACCAATATGAACCGGGAGCCAATGCTAAGTGTTCCCCATACCTCAAAGTTACTTCGTGTCTCTTGGGGTCTCCGAGGTATAAGACTCAGTGTCTCACATTATACACCTATGATAATTACTATGGTTACTGTAAGATAGAAACATTTCTAGTTACAGAGATGAGCCCTTTTGGCTAAATTAGAGGTGGCTCCATGGTCCAAGATAACATTATACAATTTTGTAGTAGTCATCAGTTTGTGAAACAAAAAGAGTACATTATACAGAGTGTTACATAACTCAGTGTAGTAGTACAAATCAGCAAAAGGTGGCAATGCTGACTCATATATTATTATCATTAGAAGGACACAGGTGTCCTAACATCTTATGAGTAAGAAATACACAGAAAATACATAGAAAAAAATATATATCAGCAAGCAAAGTGTATTACAATAATATGCATACGTATCCTGACATATACTCTTATATGGTAGATGCCCTTAGCCCTAAATGATAGTATAATATATGCCTAAGCACTAGCTGTCTACAGCGTACCTCTGGGGGTACCAATCAGAGTGCAGGGACCTCGTGTAACATTCCCTCCCTTGTTGCCTCCAAGGGCAACACAGGCAAGTCTATGGAAAGGTCAGGGAGCAGGGGCCATTTACAAACCCGGCGCACAAGCTTTGTAAAGGAGCTCCAGCTGCTCATGGTGTTGACGCAGTGTCTGCCATAGGCAGCATAGCATAATGATCAAGAAAAATATCAAAAATGCTTGTATAATAACAAAACTTTTAAAAGTAACCTCTAACCAAGTGTTAGTTAATGCATCATTCATATCACCATCACTGATTAATGAAAGGATAGCTTCATTAGCTTTGGTCATATTATTGCTGATGTGGATGAGGTGGGTGTCTTTTCTTTCTAAAATTGATTTTAATGTAAGTGACAGTGGATCTATGTGTACATTAAAATATGGTAAATATTCAGAAAGTGTGAGCAGAATCTCAGGGTTACCATCAATGATGTCCGCATCTACTGGGGGGATGGGGGTAATAACGGTATGTCCAATGACAGACTGCTGATGGGGGACAAAACAGAAGTTGGGGTTATCAATAACACATGTCTCACTTCTGTAAGTGTAGGTCTTGTAATTTGTAACTACACAATATTCCTTGTTGAAATTATACTGCATTTTAACAGTAGGAAGGCACCACTTTTGCAACTGTAATGGGCAGGTGTAGGTTGTCTTGGAAATCCATGTTGACAGGTGATGAACCTCCTCTCGATAAGATTGGAGAAGTTTATCTGGAGCCAATGTTGAGTCCAGAGAAGTAGAGTCGTTCGTGCTGATTTCATCGTCCATGGAAAAAGTCCAGTCTATACTATCTGGAGAATAACCACATTCAGGTTTAATAACATCAAATACATCACATCAACACAGGTAGATATACTGTTTCTTTGCACAGCAGTCAGTGTGCAGAGCGACCCAGGCTTCCAGGAAAGAATGGTAGACCAGTAGAGGAGGTAAGTCCAAGAGTTCTCTGTAGATATCATCATCAAGGTGCCCAATCAAATGTACAGCAGCAAGCTTATCAAGCAAAACTGTAGTGGGATCAAAGCATGGTAAAGAGACAGTAAAAGAAACAAACATTGTATCTCTGATGGAACATTTCTTAGAAGTAAAACATGAACCAGTATTAGGGTGCCTGGTCACAAAACCCAAATTCCTAGCTGTAGATAGAGGAATAGTTAAAGACTGTTGCATACACATAGCAATACAGCCAGGGGTTTCACATCGTGGACAATGCCATTTGGGAATACATCTGTCATGTATTATATCAGGGATTCTTTCAGATTCTAGATCACGGAAGAGATTATTGGTGGTAGTAATTATGTACGAGCCATAGGCTGAGCAGAGAATTTCTCTAGCAATGTATTGTTTATCTGCTTCTTTGTTGTTTTGTGCGATGAGTGCGTTCATTTTTTCTTTACAATAAGTAAATGCCTTAGCAATGTCGTGCATATTGTAAACAGTGTATCTTTCTTCCTGACTAAGGCCATCCACACCATGCAATAATGAGGGTAGTATATTATTCACCAAACCAGTCTGAAATTTGGCTGAATGACATTTGATAGCAGCAATGTCTGCCATTTTCCAGATGGACATAGCCATACCAAAGAGATCTGTGACAGTGCCTGTTGCACCACTGACATCAGAACTGTCAACTTCACTTGTATTACGTTTATGACATTGATCATCAGGATTGGGTTTTCTCCTGAAGTTGCCTCTATGCTTGGTGGTGTGTACCCCGGCAATAGGGTCTTGAGTATGAATCTGAAATGCTGCTAAACTATCAAGCAATAATGTACTATAAAATGCTGAAGTGTTAGTATTGTGACACATACCAAATTCTTTCATATTCCAATAAGTAAGATTAAACAAGACAGGTATATGCATAAATTGTAAATTGTTGAGTGAATCAGGTAAGGCAGTGACTGTTAGACCACTATGAGGACCAGGGGTGTGCTTTGGACATTCCAAAAGCTGTGGGTGGTAGTACAGAGAGGTACATGGCAGCAGAGGCCATGTTATGTACAGCACAAAATTTTTGAGCAGAGTCCTTAGACAGAGAATTGCAATATGAAGGATCAATTAAAGCAGTAATATTGTATAAACCAGAATGTCTAAGAGCAGTTTGTAGCAAGAACAGAGAACCATTTGGGGATAATTTAGCATTAGGCCGACCCTGGAATGTTCCCTTGGAGAGTTTGGCCATAGGGAGAATTTATCCTTGCGATGTGGTTTGCCACTCAATTTGTAGGGTAGATTTATCAGGAGCAACAACTGAGGCAGTGAGGTAAACGTCAGAACCTTCCTGGACAGTAATCAAACTATCGGGTATTTTGATGGATACCTCCTCTGGAGGAGATGCCAAATGATCAAGGTGTGGTAGGAGGTTTGGTACCATGCATTGGGTACACGGGATAACTCCTGAGATGAAGAGAAAATGGAACAAGATAGCCATCATGTCAGTGTATCTGAAAAGCAAAATCAAACATTAGTAGGTTAGTACTATTCTGCCCAATGTGGTGAGGAAAATAAGTTCCTTTGTACAGTTTTAGTTGGTTTGCATGTAACCATTTGTCAGTCAGTTTATTGTTTTGCAGGATTCTAACTTGATAGACTGCCAGACTGAGCTTGTTGACAATGGGGTATGGGCCTTCCTATTTATTAGAGAAGGAGTGTGTGGGATGTGCAAATCAAAGGACCGTTACTTGATCTCCAACCTGCCAATCCACTTCTTCCATGTGTTTGTCAAACTGTATTTTGGACTGTTGCTGGGCTTTGCCCATGCAATTAGCAGCATACAAGTGTATGTGTATGAGGTCTTTTTTGAGTTCTTGCACATATTGGTCGACAGACACACAGTCTGCAGTGGGGGTGTGCAGGTCAAACAACATGTGTTCAGGTAATCTCATCTGTCTTCCAATCATCACCTCAAAGGGTGTCAACTGGGTAGTGGCTGAGGGTGTGCCCCTTATTGCCATAAGGAGTAATGGCAATAGGGAATCCCAGGTTTTGGGATTGTCTTCAATGAATTTGGAAAGCATTTGCTTGATCCATCTGTTGACCCTCTCTACTTGACCTGAAGATTCAGGGTGGTAGAGTATGTGGAACTTCTGTTGAACTCCAAGGAGTTCAAGGGATTTTTTCATCAACTCACCAATAAAACTGGTTCCTTTGTCTGAATCTACCTTGAGAGGTAGGCCCCACCTGGAGAAAATTGGTTCAACCAGGATTTTGGCAGTGGTTTTAGCAGTACATGTCTTAGTGGGGAAAGCTTCAATCCACTTAGAGAAGAGATCAGTTACCACAAGAGCATACTTGTTGTTTCTGCTAGTGTTGGTCAGAGGACCAAAGAAATTAATCTGTATGGCATGCCAAGGGCCAGAGTGTCTTTGTGGTAAGAGTTTGGCATTTCGTTTGGTGGGGATGGGGTTGTTTTATGCACAAACAAGGTGGTTATCTATGTACTGTTTGACATCTTTGGTGACACCAGGCCATCAGGCAGTGATCTTGAGCCTCTGGAGGGTATTTTCTGCTCCCTGGTATCCACCAGTGGGTGTATCAAGAACTTGGTGCAGGAATGTTGACCTAAGGTGTTTAGGGACCACCCGTAACTTGGTGGTGGCATCATCTGGTTGGTACCAGATGAGCTTGTCATCTGGTGACAAGTGTAACTTGCCTTAGTGCCTCTGGTAGGGGTTATGTATGGGAAGTTTCTCTTCAGTACCTTTGTCAAGGAATCTGAATGCTTCTTTGAGTTCAGTGTCAAAATATTGGGCTGCTGAGAGGTCCAAGGGGGGAAAAGGGTTCAGATTGTTTCCTGACTACTGCAATATGTACAGCTCCACTGGCCTCTGTATGGTCCATCATCCATGTGTCCCCCCTCTTGAGTCCCTTCCTTGGCAAGATTGTCTGCCGTGTCATTGAAGGCATGATGGGGTCATTTAGAGAATGAGCTTTGACTTTGTGTACATAGAGTTTGTGTGCAAATCTCTGTGCCAGTGAGTGTATGTATATTACCAGTTCCTTGTACTTCACTGGACTGCCATCAGAAGAGAGGAAGGAATTCTTCTGCCAGAGGGGAAGAAATTCTATAAGAAAACAGCAAACCCATTTAGAGTTTGTGAAAATGATGGTATCCTCGGTTCCATGTTGGATGAACTCGAGGACACAGGCCACTGCTGCCATCTCTGCATGCTGTGATGATGCTACACTACAGTGCTTAGAAATCATAACAGTGTTACTGTAGGGGTAAATTACTAAGATACCCATCCCTGCAATCTGCTGTCCCTGATAGTAGGAAGCTGAACCATCAGTAAAAATAAGACACCAAGAAGAGTTCTCAAGTATCTGTGGCATTGCAGGGAGGAATGGACCTGGATCTGGAAGATCAGGTGACAGTAGTGTACAGTCATCGGGTTCTCTTTGGAAAAGGAGTCCATGTACCAGCATAGATGGAAATTTGGTTGGGTGTACATGTATGTCTCTATCTTGGAGAAGTGACCAGTGCATCAGTCTGGTGTTAGAGACTGAACCACCCTTCACTCTATTTGATAGTAGAAAGGTAGTTGAGGTGTGGTTAGTATTTATAATCATTGGAGAGTACCCATTGATATACAGGAAGTACTTGACAGCCCAGTAGGTGGCCATAAGGTTCCTTTCACAAAGGCTGTACTTCTGTTCTACTGGGGTCAAGAGCTGTGATGCATAAGCAATGGGTCTCAAGGTGCCATGAATCTTCTGGGCCAGCACTGCTGACATGGCAATGTCAGAGGTGGCACATTTCAGATGGAACGGTAGTGCTGGATTGGGGGTTAACCAGAGCTGGGGCAGAGGCCAAGGCCTGTTTCAGTGACATCACAGCCTGGGTATGTGTAGGACTCCAATTCCAAGGAATGTCCTTTTTCAGTAGCTCATACAAAGGAGCAGTCTTCTGAGCAAAGTCACAGATGAAATCTCTAGAGTAATTTACCATACCCAGAAACCTTCTAAGAGTTGCCACGCTGGTGGGCAGTGGCATGTCTTGCAATCCTTGTATCTTTTTCCAGGTAGGGCTGCGGCCTTGGTCTGTTATTTTTAGACCCAGAAAGAGTACCTCTTTCTAACATAACTGTGCTTTGCTGGGTTACATTTGAGGCCTGCTCTCTGAATGAGAGTCAATAGTTTGTCCAGAAGATCCAAGTGTTGTTCTTGCATGGCAGTTGCCAAAAGCAGGTTGTCCATATATTGCAAGTGACACTGGGGAGCAGAGAAACCCTCAAGGGTGTCCATCATGTGCAGATGGAGCAAAGACAGGCTGTTATGGAATCCCTGTGGTAAGCAGGTCCACATGTACTGTCTACCTTCAAAGGTGAAGACGAACTTATATTGACTTTTGGGAGCCGATGGCAGTGACCAGAAACCATTGGAAATATCCAGAGCACTGAACCATTTTAAGTCAGGGGTCAAAAGTCATAGCACATCAGGTGCAGACGCCACAGTTGGAGCACAACTGGGGGTGACCTGGTTCAGTTTCCTGTAGTTAAGTAAGTCTCCAGGTGCCTGTGGGTTTTTTCATGGGCCACACTGGGGAGTTGGCAGTAGAAACACATGTTCTGATTACCCCTTCATTGAGGAGTGATTTTATTGTCTCTCTGAGAGAAGGCAAGGCCTCAGATGGAACCTCTCACAGATGGTGCAGTTTCACCATCTTGGATTCACGTTCAGCATGACTTACATTTGCAACATCCACATCAACCTCATCTTGAATTTATTTCTGCAACACTCTATATGCGGTGCTCAATTCGTGATTGTCCCTAGTAGCCACTTCTAAGTCATTACATACCTGGTTTATCTCTTCCTGTAGCTCTCCCATATCCTCACTCAACTGTGCATTCGCTGTACTTAACAAGTCATTGATATGTAAAGTCTGCACCTTATCCTGTCTGAAACTTTCACACTCCTGCTTCAACATACAGATTTCTTGCTCACCAGCCTGTGCTGAATAATGCAAAAGTGAATCATTTTCATTGCACAAAGTCTGGAGTTCTGACTCCAAATTTTGCTGCAGTCTAACACATTCCATTTCCTGCAAACCCATCTCTTGCTTAAGAGATGCGATCTGCAGATCGAGGGTTCGAAACCTCGCTTCAGAGACTTCCAGAGCAGCATAGATGGCCACAACCAACAGCTCTTTGGTAAGATGCTTATTGGCTGTTTGTCTCATCTCACAATACTGGTTTGAGATCCCCAGTATAGCATTGTCAGATTGACTTGCATACCGTGCGAAGTCAGCCCATCCTCCATGGGAGGCAATGAAGTTAGAGACATCGAGTCTCAGTTCTGTGCAGATATTTGATACGGTGGCCATTGTGTGGGAGGAAACAAAAAATCAAACCGTGAAAAAGGCGCCGTGCTATGTATCAATCCACAGCAGGCACACTACACACAGTCGGGCTACTGTTTACTTTGTAGGCTTGCAATTCAAAGCCGCTGTGGAGTGGGTCAAATCGGCATCAACCACATCCAGTAAAAGCAGCCAGACTTTGCAAGTGACTACAAAGTGGTCTGAAAATGGGAGAAGTGTTGCGGAAATAGAACATAGAACATAGAACATAGACTTTGATGGCAGATAAGGACCGCTAGGCCCATCTAGTCTGCCCATTTCCCTACCTACAGGATAGGCCACAGATCCTAGTTAACCAACAGCCTATATCTTCCTGCCCCCCACAATAATTGCCTTATGTCTGTCCCATGCATTTTTGAATTCTCCCACAGCTTTAGACCCCACAACTTCCTCAGGAAGGCTGATCCATGCATCCACTATCCTCTCTGTGAAATAATACTTCCTCACATTGCCCCTGAACCACCCTCCTTCTATCTTTAAATTGTGTCCCCTTGTTCTTGCAAGTCTCTTTTTCTGAAAGATGCTACCCTCTTGGACTTTGTTGATTCCCTTGAGGTACTTGAAATTTTCTATCATGTCCCCCCTCTCCTTCTTTCCTCAAGGGTATACATATTAAGCTCCTTTAGTCTCTCCTCATAAGGCTTCTCTTGCAGACCCTGCACCATTTTAGTTGCCCTCCTCTGGACTACCTCTATCCTGTCTATGTCCTTGCAGAGATGGGGTCTCCAGAACTGGACACAGTATTCCAGATGGGGTCTCACCAACTGTCTATACAGAGGGATAACAACTTCCTGTTTTCTGCTGCTGATGCCTCTCCTATACATCCCAGTATACCCCCAGCCCTCCCTACTGCCTTCTCACATTGCTTGTTAACCTTAAGGTCATCTGATATGATTACCCCAGGTCCCTTTCCTGTTTTGTTGTTACTACCTCCCCATCCATTGTGTATTCTTCCCTGGGTTCTTGTTTCCCAGGTGCATTATTTTGCACTTTTTGCTTTGAATCCTAGCTGCCATGTCTGACCATTCCTCCAACCTTGCCAAGTCCCTTTTCATCCTTTCCATGCCTCCTTGTATATCAACCCTGTTGTAGATCTTGTGTCATCTGTAAAAGGCATTTTTCCTTCCAGTCCTCTGCAATGCCACTGATGAAGACATTAAAAAAGACTGGACTCAATACTGAACCCTGCGGTACCCCACTAGTAACTGCCCTTTCTTCAGAGTGGACTCCATTTACAATTACCTTCTGTGTTCTGTTGTCCAGCCAATGTTTTACCCAGGCTACCACCCTGGGACCTACTCCCAGGCTGGTTAATTTGACTAATAATCTTTTGTGTGGGACTGTGTCAAATGCCTTGCTAAAGTTTAGGTAGGCCATGTCCTCAGCCCCTCCCTGGTCTACTACTTTGGTCACCCAGTCAAAGAAATCTATTAGATTTGTCTGACATGACCTTCCCGCCAGAACCCATGCTGCCTTGGATCCCAGTGCCCACTGACCTCTAGGTACTCAACTATTCTTTCCTTCAGAAGTGACTCCATCACTTTCCTACCACAGAGGTCAGACTGACAGGTCTGTAGTTTCCTGCCTCTGTCTTGGTCCCACTTTTGTGAAGGGGAATGACATCCACCTTCCTCCAGTCCTCGGTACCACACCATCCTCCCATGATTTATTAAAAGAGTAGCCAGTGGTTTCACTAGTTCCTTCCTTAATTCTTTTAGAATTCTGGGGTGAATTCCATTAGGACCTATTGCTTTGTCCACCTTCAGTTTTAGGAGTTCTTGCAGAACCCTTTCTTCTGTGAAAGGACTGGGATTGACCCCCTATCAAGAGTGCTTCTGTTAATTGGATTAAGCACTTCCCCCTCCTCTTTTGTGAATACTGAGCAGAAATATTAGTTCAGTATTCCTGCTTTTTCACTGTCCCCCTCTGCCCACCCACCGTTCATTCTATTCAGCCTCACTATCCCTCCCTTTGTCTTTCTACGCTCGCTGATGTACCTATAAAAGGTTTTATCCCCCTTCTTAACTGAGTTGGCTATCTTTTCCTCAGTTTGGGCCTTTGCTATTCTGACTTCCCTCCCTGCTTCTTTCTGCCTTAACTGGTACAGCTCTCTGTCCTGCTCCTTCTGTGTTTCCTTATACTTCTGGAATGCTATCTTTTTCTTCCTGACTTTCACAGCCACCTCTCTTGAGAACCATAGTGACTTTTTCTTTGTTTTGATTTGTTTATTTGTTTCACACAAAGGGTTGTTGCCTCTGTGATGGCAGTTTTGATAATTCCCCATTGTTGCTCCACACCTCCTTCTAGCCTGTTTGCTAGTGCTTTTCTGAGGCACTCTCCCATCTTGCCAAAGTCAGCCCTCCTAAAGTCCAGTTCCTCACTTTTGTATGGCTTGACTCTGTAGCTGAGTTTAACGTGAACCACACTGTTTGATGGTCACTTGTCCCCAGATGGCAACCCACTTCTAGATCTGAGATCCTCTCCTGCCCCATTTAGAGTATGAGGTCTAAGATTGCTCCCTCATGAGTGGGTTCTGAAACTAGCTGTCTAATGCCTGCCACCCTGTAGGGCATCAAGAATGGCCCTGCTCTTGGATGTGGCTGCAGCAAATGTGCCCAGTTAGCATCTGGCATATTCAGGTCTCCCATCAACAGTATTCCCTTTCTCTGCCATTCTAAGAATGCCTTCCATCATATCCTTGTCCATTCCTTCCCCTGACATGGGGGTCTGTACACAACCCTGTGGATTGTGGTGCCCTTTCAGTTTCCAAGGTGACCCACAGTGCCTCCTCTCCTCCTGTTTACTCTTTTGTTCAGTTGCTTTTATCCCTTCCTTACATGAGAGCTACTCCTCCCCTCTTCTCCCTGCCTGTCTCTCCTGTAGGTTATGTCCCTGGTATGTTAACATCCCAGTCATGGTTCTCTGTGTACCATGTTTCTGTGACTGCTACGATATCCAGGCATCCTCTTCCATAAGGCCACCAGCTCAGGGAGCTTGTTGCCCAGACTACGGGCATTGGTACTCATTACACCTCCATTTCCTGATGGCCTTACCCCTTTGCCCCATCCCTGTCCTTCTTGCCTTTGTCACTTTCTCCATTTACCCTGCCCTTCTCCCTATCGACACCTCCATGTTGGTGTTTGCCACACTTACTACCATGATTGTTTGGGGGGGCTAGGATTTTCCTGCTCCTTTCCAGTGCCTCCCCCCTTGGCTAGTTTAAAAGCTTGCCAATGAAGCATTTAAACCTATCACCTAGGATCCTGGTTCCCCTCCCGGACAGATGCAGCCCATCATGCCAGTATAGGCTTGCATCACTCCAGGTGGATCCCCAGTCCCCAATGAAGCCAAATCCCTGAGCTCCACACCAGTTTTTCAACCACTGATTGAATCCCATGGTATGGAACACCCTAGCCTCTCCTATGCCATAGATGGGTAGCACCTCCGAGAAGGTTACCGTGCGTGCTACTTGACTAAGGCCCCTCCCCAATTCCACAAACTCTTCCTGCACTTCTCTAATCCCTTTCTTAGCCAGGTCATTTGTCCCTAAGTGGACAAAGACATCCAGCTCCCTCCCCTGTGCAGCTGCTCTGGCAATCCTGAGGATTCGCTCCCTGTCCCTCCAAGCCATGGCGCCAGGCAGGCACCTTACCTCCCTCTCCCCTTCCTTGCCCAGTTCTACCTTCCTAACAATGGAGTCCCCCACCAGGAGTTGTTTCCTTCCCCTGCAGGGTCCCCTGCCACCCTCCTGTGGGTCTCCTTTGTTGAGGTTCCCAGCATCCTCCTTGGTCTCCACTGTTGGTGCCTCCATAGAGGAACCACACTTTGCCAGAATGGCATAGGAATTGTGGAGAGGTACAACTGGAAGGATGTGCCTCTGTTCCACCCCTCACCCTCCCTGAGCCCATTGTGGTCCAACCGCTCTCCTCTTTCTTGGCAACCTCTGAGGCAACGGCAGTGGCACTGGTGGTCCCTGGATGGAAGAGGAGATCCCACAAATCCTGACCAACTCAGCCTGGAGATGAGCAACCTCCTCCCTCAGTCCAGAGAGGTGCCTGCAGATGGGACAACACCGCATCCTCCAGAACATCTCCCGGAAGACTGCTGCTCCACAGCCACTGCACTGCACCACTCCAATCATGTCTTATTTCTGGCCCCTTAACTGTTTGCAATCCTTACTCTTTCCTCTGTTTTTTTTTCTCTCTCCTTACTTTCTGCCTGTGTGCCCTTTAAGCTCCTGATTGTCCTGTTCTGAGACAAGAATATCCTATATTTCTCAGTAGACCACTTACTTGTTCAGAGGCAGACCTCCAGCAGCTAGAGGGGGCCAGAGAGCTACTCTTGCCCTTCTAGGATGGTGGGTCCTTGGTGGTTCTGTGATCACTCACTTCCTGCCCCTAAACAGGAAGTTCCTGTTGTCAGTCAAATCCTGTGCCTATAAAAATAGAACTAGCTTTGGGTGGGGGGTGGAGGGGAGGGAAGGAGGGCAATATAGTCCCAGTAGAGAAGTTCAGTCACACAGCAGTCCTTTCTCCTGGTGTCTTCTGCCAAGCTATTAGCAGAATCTTTCTAAGGCAGTCTTTAAATGTAGCTTCCTTCTAGCTAAGCCACTCCCCCTACTTACCAAATATTTCTACAAGTAATTTAAACCTCACAACAGTTAAGTCCTTTCAGTCACCTGAGATTTACACCAAGATGACTTTTCAGTTACCCATTCAGTTCAGTTCAGTTAACCCAAACACACACTTTTTTTTTTGTTTTGTATGTTAGTTTTTTTACCCTAAATTAAAGGTCCAAATACAAAAGTTCTTCTACTTTAGTTCCAGCAGAGAAGTTCAGTCACACAGCAGTCCTTTCTCCTGGTGTCTTCTGCCAAGCTATTATTGTACACTTACTGTCCCCGTTAGGAAGGGGAAAATGTTAAGCAACCAGTCAAAGCTTACAAACACCAAATATTGCCTGCATGAGGTCACAATTGTCAGGAGGTCTAAACCTCACTCTCAGGTTTTTGGCAATATTGGGAATGCAAGGAATCACAAAGACTTTGCATAAGAGTAATGAACTTGTTTATTACTACCAAAAGGATAAATCACATTTGCCCTAAGCAGTTCTTACCAATACGAACTGGGAGCCAATGCTAAGAGTTCCCTATACCTCGAGGTTTCTTCATGTCTCTTGGGGTCTCTGAGGTATAAGACTCAGTGTTTCACATTATATACCTATGATAATTACTATGGTTACTCTAAGACAGCAACATTTCTAGTTACAGAGATAAGCCCTATTGGCTAAATTAGAGGTGGCTCCACGGTCCAAGATAACATTATACAATTTTGTAGTAGTCGTCAGTTTGTGAAACAAAAGAATACATTATACAGAGTCTTACATAACTTAGTGTAGTAGTACAAATCACCAAAAGGTGGCAATGTTGACTTATATATTATAGTCATTACAGGACACAGATGTCTTAACATCTTATGAGTAAGAAATACACAGAAAATACATATGAAAAATATATATATTAGCAAGCAAAGTGTATTACAATAATATGCTTACATATCCTGACATCTACTCTTATATGGTAGATGCCCTTAGCCCTATATGTTAGTATAACATATGCCTAAGCACTAGCCGTCTACAGTGTACCTCTGGGGGTACCAATCAGGGTGCAGGGACCTCGTGTAACATAACTCAGGCATAACTCAGGCTCAGGCATAACGGCTGAGCCATTTCACCACACCCTACCCTGCAGACACCAAGTGTCACGGTGTGCCTTGGGGTCTTTTGCCCTTATGCTCACCCCATTCCATCAGGAAATACAGTGAGATGGGTGCTGTATAGGAGAATGGGGTGAACTTTGGTGCACAGAGTCCAAGGCACACGTTGATGCCTGTCACTGGCTGCAGGGTGTGGAATGGTGGAATGATGGAATGAGCATTACAGGCAAGAATCCAAAGTCACGCCCCTGATGCCTGTCAGTCTGTACAGGGTGGGGTGTTATGGTCAGAAACCCTAACACCTCAGGTGTGCTGGTGGAGATATGGCAGTCCTGGAAGACTGCCATATCCTGCCATGCCCTGTACATGCAGAAATTAACTGGTGGAACAGCACAGGCATCAGTGTGCCTGTGGTCCATACCTGCTCCACCCATCCTTAAAATCCCCTGCCCCAACACAATGCTTTGCACCAGAGGACTGCAGGGGCATTGGTTTTGGATGCTGGTAGGTGCACCAGCACCTACAGCTGTAGGGGAATGCACCCAGACACTAGCAAGTCACACATATCTGGGGTGTCTTTGAGGATTGGGCCCTCAGTCAATGACCAGTGGGATTACTGCTAAAATTCTGAGTCAAAGTGTGACCATTTTGATACTGGTGTAAGTGTTGCTTGATCACAAAATCAGCAGTGAGTGCTAGTTTTGGGATTAATTTTTCAACTGTGTTCCCTGGAAGCACCTTGAAATGTGTTTCATCATGGTGTGCCTTTCCAATGTCCAGGGTTTTCATGGCTACAATGGAAGAAACTGTCCTGGATCTCCATGAGGTCTGTATGGATTTGTGAGGCATACCTCAGATACTTAGCCTTATAAAATGGGTAGGTAAAACATGTAGATATGATTGGCTGAAAGATGTACCATGACTACAGTATACATTGATTTTGTAGGATGCACAGTTGCCCTTGCACTTAGCCTAATCACAAATGAGGAAACCAGTAGTCAATTTTTAAAACCATTTGGCAGCTATGTTCTCTAACTAAATTGCCTGTCTCAATTCCTGTTCCTTCTCCAAGATGTACTGAGTTGTACATTTCCACCTTGCAAAATTGCATTTCTTCTGTCAATTTTTATTCACTATGCCAGATGCAATGTATATCTCTGTACTCTGCTCTCAATGCTTCCAAATACGTATCTCTCAAGCTTCATACAGCCTTTATGACCATTTATTTCACTCAGAGTACATAGACCACCAAACTACAAGTATAACTATGCCTGTCACACCTTGCACTGAATTGTTGTAATAGAAACCCTTTTTTGAAATAGGCAAATGCTGTTCAGATAGAATCACAAGCTTTTGGTTCCATGAGATAATGGCGATCGCGGAATAGCGATTGCCATTTGTGTGAGTGTACATCACCGAAAATGAATTACAGTGATGTACACTCACAGCAACTAGAAAACCAGTGACTGGTTTTCTATTTTATGAGAGGGGCTGTGCACCCCACATCCCCCCACTTAAGGACTCTCAACTTCAGAGGAATACATGTCAGGGGGGTGAATTTCTTAAAAAAAAAAGCCGCCTACCAGTGCAAAAAACCCAATGATGCTCCAGACCAAACCCTACACCCTGCACACCCAACCGACCACCCTCTCCACCACGTTAGCAACCAGCTCGGCAGCTGCATGGCACACTCCCTTCCACATACCTCCCCTCCCCTTCCTCTCCCCTCCCGTGCATATATGCGCACATACATATGCGTATACTTGTCTCCGCTCAACTTTGCCCACCTAGGTATCCAGTCGCTACCCTGCCAGGTAGCTCTGTACACAGGTGCCATGATTGAATTGCCCTTTTTGAAAGCTCTCAATCGCGGTCACCTTGTACACTGTATACTAAACTCTTTTAGCAGTGCCTTCATTTTCACAGAACCTGAATGTCTTCAAATGGCTGAATAGTCACCTGACAGGGGCAACAAAACAGGAGATTGTAGTAGTAGAAAATCTCAACCTGACAGAATTTGCTGGGCCATCCATGAAGACAGGACTGGCAGAAGCCAGGGCTTGCATGATACTTTGCAAAACTGCATGCTGATTTAGCAGGTCAGGGAATACACTACACAATTTGCTGTTCTCAATGTGGTATTCACCAGCTCAGAAAGAGTAGATGGATTGTGGAACCCTGAGGTCCAGCGACCACAGTACTATATGGTTCGAGTTGGCCCTGAGCACCAGTATGCCCTTGTCTATGGCAAGGGTGCTAGACTTCAGAAAGGCAGATTTCAACCAAATGAGGGAACTAGTCCTGGGGAGGTTAGCTGAGGTGCACAGTATTGATGGAATAGGAGAAAGATGAGGGAGTCATAAAGGGGCTGTTCTTGAGGCAACAGAAACATGCATGAGAACACTTATCAGGAGAAACAAGCATAAGTGACCAATCTGGTTCTCTGAAAAGGTTAGGGAGGCAGTGAGGACAAAAAGAAGGTCCTTATAAGGTACAAAGAAAAATGGGTGGACAAGGAGTGGGATGAGTATCATGAAAAAACTAGAAAATTCAAGAGAACAGTCAAGATCACAAAAGCAGAGACAGAAGTGGTTATTACGGAGGGTGTTAAGGGAGAGGGGAAGCAGTTTATGTATATATTTTTTTTTGACTGACTAATCAGGATAGATGACAAGGGGAATGTAGTAGACTTTTTTACATTGACATCAACAAGGCATATGACTCAGTGCCACACTGAAAGCTGCTGAAGAAGATTAGCGATCTTGGTATGGATAGGGAAATATTAAAGTGAGTAGGGGTTGGTTGGAGAGGAGGCAGTAGAGAGTTGTGGTGAATAGGGTCAGATAAGTGGAAAGAGAAGTCCCCATCGGAATACCACAGGGATTTGCCCTGGGCCCATTCCTTTTCAACATGTTCATCAGTGACAAGAGAGAGAATCCAGGGCAGGGGTATGTCTACTTAAAGATGACACTAAACTCTGTAGCAGAGTTGACAACATGCAAGGCTCCCAGGTTGCCTCTGAAAACAGGCAGTTGTGCATCGTGTGCCTTACCCAGTTAACAAAGAATAAAAAAAAAATTGCAGAGAAACCTTCAAAGGCTGGACAACTGGTACAAAAGCTAGCATCTGAAATTCAATACCAAGAAGTACAGAGTGACACTTAGGGAGCAAAAACAAAGAACAGAATATTGGATCAGAGGGGCTCAGCTAGACACATCAGAGGAAAGGGACCTAGGAGTCATTATTAGTGATATCCTTAAACAAACCAGCCAGTGTAAAAAGACCTTTGGCAAGGCTAACAGGATGCTAGGATTAATTAGGAGACAGTTTGACAATAGGAAGCAGAAGGTACTGTTACCCCTGTATAGGCCACTGGTAAGGCCTCATCTGGAATACTGTGCACAATTCTGGAGTCCCCACCTAAAAAAGGATAAGGGCAGGCTACAGATGGTACAGCACAGGGTGACCAAGATGATTCAGGGCCAGAACGGTACATCTTATGAGGAACTGCTAAAGGTGCTGAACATGTATTCAGTCAAAACCAGATGAGAGAAGGAGGATATGATAGAGATCTTCAAGTTCTTGAATGGAAGAAACAAGGTGAACTGTGAAGAGCTTTTTATAAGGAACACAGAAGCTAGGACAAGGGCCATGAGTGGAGGATAATATGAGGAAGGTTTGAAAAGGATGTGCAAAAGTGTTATTTTACTGAGAGTGGTTGAGCCATGGAATGGTCTTCCGGCAGAGGTGGTGGGAGCCAGAACCATAAACAGTTTCAAACACAGCTGGGATTGAGAAAAGAGCTGCTCAGCAGAATGATGGAGGTAGAAAGACAGAGAACAAAAGAGACAGACAGATAGATAGATAGATAGATAGATAGATAGATAGATAGATAGATAGATAGATAGATAGATAGATACTTTATTTATATAGTGCCCCATCCCAGAGGTTCAGAGCACTGTACAATTCTTAAAATCACAACCATAAATCAACAAGTTGACACTGCAGAGTAAATAAAAACACAAACTGTATCTATCTAACTTAAAACTACCTTAAAATAAGACAGTCAGCAAAATATATCGTATTCACTTACATGCCATTGTATGCTTAACAAAATAAAAATATCTTCAGTTCTCCCTTGAAGGCTTCCACTGAGGGTGCCTCCCTCAAATAACCCAGCAGTGAGTTACACAGGGCTGGCACAGCAATGGAGAAAGCCCAGTCTCCTGACTGCTGTAGCCTAGCCCTGGGAACCACCAGGAGGCAACCCTCAGAGGAACAGGGAAAGTGAGTTGGGTGATGAGGAACCAGGAGGTCATGCAGGTAGTCTGATGCCCAGCCATGCAGAGATTTATATAGATCAGCAATCCTACCCTGGAAGCAATCCTCCATCTCACTGGCAACCAGCGCAGTCTGCAGAGAACAGATTTGATAAGGTTGGATTGCTGTGCACCCATCAACAGCCTGGCTGCCACATTCTGCACCAGCTGCCAGTGGCAGAGGTTGCCCCCAGTTAGCCTCAGGTACAGAGCATTGCAGTAATCCAACCTAGACATGACAAAGGCATGTATTATAGTTGCAAGGTTGTTGGCTGGTATCAGGGCTCAGATCCAGGCAATGTTTCTAAGATGATAGAAACCACTTGGATGATGGCCAAAACATGAGCATCAAATGTCAGACCATCATCAAGGACCATTCCCAGATCCCTAGCCCAAATAGAGGGGGACAAGGAAACATCTTCCAGTCTAAGCCCAGAATCATTCACCAACCCTCTTCCATCCCGCCGAAGACCCAGATGCACCACCAATACCTCTGTCTTGTCGGGGTTGAGTCATAGCAAGTTTTGAGTCATCCAGTTCTGGATTTCAGCCAGATAGTTGTTGAACACAGAGTCTGCCATCTGGTTTCCATGTGTGCAGGACAAGTATAACTGGGTATCATCAGCATAGCAATGAAAACCAACCCATACTGCCTGATAACATCTCCCAATGGCAGCATATACACCATGAATAACAGAGGTGACAGGACCGATCTCTGTGGAGCACCACAGTGCAGAGGCATCGTGTTAGACAAGGATAACTCCATCATCACCCTCTGCACTCTGCCCATGAGGTAGGACCAGCTGATGACCTTGCCAGTTAGTCCACACCAGTTCCACAGCCAATCCAATAACACCTCATGATCTACAGTGTCAAATGCCACAGAGAGGTCCAGGAGAACCAAGATGGTGCACTCTCCCTTATCTCTTACTATTAAGAGATTGTTCAGCACCTTCCCAGGGGAGTCTCAGTGCTATGCCCAGATCTGTATCCAGACTGGAAACACTCAAAAGTGGCAGAGGAGGTAAGACAAGTCTCAAACTGAATGGCCACCACATTTTCTAAAAGCTTCCCTAAAAATGGGAGGTTTGAGACTGGTCAGTAGTTGGTGAGAGACTCTGTCCAGGTCCAATGAGGGTTTCTTCAAAAGGGGCCTCACCAATGCCTCTTTCAAGGCCACCAGAAAGACCCCACTCCCCAAGGAACAACAGATAATCTCAACAACCACAGGACCAATCAGGCCCACATATCCAACCAGAAGCTGAGTTGGGCCTGGGATTAGATCACAATGGGTAGGTCATAGCCTCGAGACTATCTCAGCCACTTCATGCACTCCAGGAGTGAATAGGGTAAGCATAAAACCCAGAGAGACAATAAGTCCCAAGGCATGATAGAGTAAAATGGGCAGACAAGATGGCCATCAATCTTTTTCTGTCATCATCATCTAGTGTTTCTATGTAACTGGGGTGTTTGAGCTATGCCAATAGGAGTTAACTGGGGAGCCAAGAACATCAACAAAATACGAAAAGATATTCATCTCACTTGGCTGGTTAGTCTGGATTATTTATAAATATGTCTGAGAAGGTAGTATTTATCATTTGCTTTTTTGGGGAGTGTGTGTGTGTGTGTGCTTTTTTGGTTTTCCAAGTATTCTGCATATATTTGTACTATGAAACCCATATACTCAGGAACTCATTATTTAGTATGCCATGTAACATAAAAGAAAAATTCTAGCCCACTCCAGGTGGCCAGAGTTATAGCCAGGCAACCCCTCCTCATTTTGATTATTTTTCCAGCCTCCACCCCATTCACCATCCTCACCCACACATTTTTTTATATAAATGATAGCTCCCGGCTGGCACATCACCAGGAGTTGACGATAATATCTAGAGATATCCTTCTCATTAACCTGACCCTCACCCAGTCCCCCAAATAGTCTGATTCAACTGATCGCCCATCTTTTGAGTGCTGATCCCTGATTCTGTGGGATGTACTCATTAATATATCAGCAAAGTCAGTCACCTCCCTCACACAAAGCACCCGGATTCTTTTACAGGACAATATGCATGAGGAAAAGCCACACACTTCAGTTAAACATACTTATCTGCTTGATTCTGCTGTAACCCCAAACATCATTACTAGGAGCTGCCAGGCAGGTGGAATTCCCAAATCATCAGCTTCCAACATCATGGATGGGGATCAGCTGTGGGAGATTCGGTTAGGGCTTGTAGCTATCAGAGCAGCTCATAACTCCATTTTGACAACTGCCAGTCCCATTGCCCTGCTAAGACTAAGTATCTCCAGCACTATAGGGAGGATTCTGGGATGCTGCCCGGATGGCTCCATGTAATGTCACTTGTGGGGGGGTGGCAGATCAGGAGTGTTACTGGAGGGGCAGATCAGTTAGTTGCATTGCTGTCACTAGGTGGATAGACCAGATCTGGTGCTTTGCTGAAGGAAGTCAACTGAGTTAGCAAGTAAAGTAATGAGTAACCCCAAAAAAAAAAATCAAGGATCGGGGTGGGATGTGTCACCTGTTAAATAAAACTATTTGTGGACTGAAGGGGATCGGTTAAGGAGGGATTTGGAGCTAAATTATGTTGCTGGCACCTAACAAGGTACCAGCCAGGAATCAGCATTTGTTTTTATAAAATGTGTGTGCGGGTGGGGAACTGGGGTGGAGGGTGGGAAATGGCTGATGTGGAAAGAGATTGCCTAGGAACTAGCACAGGTCACCTTGGGAGAAGGGCAAGCTTTTGTTTTATTTTACCAAATATTAACACCATTATTTATGGTATTCTGGAATTAATATTTAAGCTGTGCACACCCCTGCTCTTTATTATCCAAACAAATTGCTTGCAAGTAAGCAATTTGTGTATTCTTTTATTCAGTCACATATATAGCCATTCACACTACATTAACTACTCTGATGTAATTGGATGTAATTAGTGCATTCACACTCACTGTACAGAATACAAATGATGCACTCACCCCCTGGATCTACAGTACCATGTCCTTTCTACACTTCCACCATATGCCTATACCATAATTGCCACACATGTCCAGATCTTCACTTACCCCCCAGCACATTATAATGAAAGTGTAAACACTGTTGTGGTAATTCTTTCAGGAAAGGATATTTCTTCCAATCAGGCTGATCCAAGTTGGTGAGATGCTCCTTGAAAGCAATCCTGAGGGATGCCTGAAAAGGAAATTAATACATTTTGAAAGATGCAAAGGACCCAAGGGGGATTTAAACTACATGTAATTATCAAATTAAAAAATACATATACTAACTTATGGGTAAGGTGTGATATCCATGAAGACCTGTATAATACAAAAGAGAGGCCAATAAAGCTTTAATAAACTTAGTAGATGGTCTGGAGCTATTGGGGATAGTGCAATGCAATACCATGCAGGAGACCGGGGTTCACATCATCACCCTGGAAAGAGCACCTTTTGTAGGCTAAGGGTAGTATTAAATGTCATGGGTGACCATGCAGTCCCCCCCACCCCAGGCTTGCACCACAAGGATTGGTTACAGTAAGGGTGGGGAAGGAAAACCTATAATGGGAGAAAAAGACCACTGGAAGACATGGTCAATGGCCCCATATCACCATCCCTAGACCTGCCCCATTTCATCCTCCCAGTAATAATGGGTTGTTTGTGGCCTGCTGGCAGTCTTATTTTTCATTTTCTCTTCTGTTATCCCTGGTGGGTCAATGTCCTGCACCACTAACCATCTATGTTTTGGTCCCTGGCATTTCAGTGAAAACCACCTTTCTCTGTTCCATTTCACCTTGTGCTGTCTTTACTACAGGATTTCTAAGTTCTACAACAGATCAGGGTAAAACCTCATGGGTGGGCTACAAAAGAACACACCCATCCTATATGCTGATTAAGGGGTCAGCATTAATGTTTCACTTATAGTAGCTATGTGACATCAGTGCTCAATTATCCTTAGATGACATTCTGTGATGGCACCAACAAAGGGCAGGTGTTAGGGCTAAAACTTGTACTATAGTACAATAGGCAAGATGAAACCTGAATATTCCCTCATGCTTATAAGGCCCAGAGTTAAAGATGGATGTCTAAAACCCTATAGCAGTTTGGCTGGGATGTGCAATCCCATTGCCCTATGCTTAAGACCTGATTAAGTCTGCAGTCAAGCTGACCTGTTATGTTTACTGTCCCAGCAAAAGCAAAAGCTAACCCTGTTCCATAAATAAATTATAGTAAAACAATATGAAATGCACTAGATGAGCTACTGACGTTCAGGTCTGGTGGTGAGACAGAGAGGATGAGAATATTCACACTGTGTTGATCTGTTTCTAATATAAGCTTTAGATTACTTGATGTGAGTCTGGAACTGAGAAGTCTGGCAAGGACTGGATGGGAGATGGTGTTACTATCCTTTATGCTTATAGTTGGCAGAAGTGTATTCTAGGGGAAGCCACTGAGGGAGAGAAGTACAATATCATTAGATCCCAGGAGTGCACCAAAGGATACAGGGGGTCACTAGACCCAAGAAAGTGCAGAAATGTGGATGATGCCACTAGACACAAGGACGTTTTTGACACAAGATGGAAAAAATTAGAGAGTATCACTTCACACCACAGAGAGCTAGAGACAAACATTAAGGCATCTGTGTGGAAATAATGTAGCAAACAATTCTTGCTGTCTGACAAGTGTGTACCTCAAGGGGAATGGTGTTCCATAATCTAGGGGCAAAATTAGGGAAAGCAGAGTTCCCAATTGTATTTCTCATTTTCACTGCATAGGGGAGAGCCAGATCAGAAAACAACAGGGGTTATACACTGCAATTTTGAAGAAAGATGGTGGTAAGGGACCTTAGAACCTGATTACAGATGACGTTATATACAACACCACCCAAAGTCAGATCCTTGAGAATGAGAGGGGAGCCAGTTCAGCCTAGCACAGAGGGTGCAGGGTGCAGTGATGCACTGAAGTGGTTTGTGGTAAGGCCAAAACAACATATATTGTTGTAAGTCATGTGCCATTTCCTTAATACAGATTTTGTAGCATATGAATACAGTCATACCACATACATACATCTGGGCTGAAGAAAACTTCCACTGTTGGCTAATCATGCTTTAAGAGTGACATTATGAATGACCTTATATGATAAACCAATTCCAGTAATAAATTATTTGAGTGTGTTTGGTACATGTAGTAGAATTCCCGGAATGGGTTCAAGGTCACCCCAAGGTAACTGAATTAATTTATCATGGCAGTAACATTTCCACTGTCACAGGAGATTGGAAATGGGTATTGACAGTTTCTAAATTTAGATGCCATACCAAAAAGCATAGCTTGAGTTCTTAAAGTATTGAGAAGTAATTTGTTTGATACCAGCCAATTCTAGACAGCTTGGAGGTCAGAGAAGAGATAATTACTAATAGTATAAATATTTTTAGAAGTTAGGAAGAGTACTGGGTCAACCAGACAGATGGCTAGTGAGCTATGGGTCAGACAATGGTGGATATCATTTATATGTAATAAAAACAGGAGAGGCCCAAAAATTCACCCTTATGGGACTCTGACACAGATTATAGCAGAATCGGAAAAGGAGGACCCAAATTTAACTTTTAGATGCCTGTTACTCAAATAGTTATTAATCCGAGGGAGGGTGATCAGAAATATGTCAGTGTTACAGAGTTTTGTGTAGAGTAGGGAGTGATCATGAGATCAAAGGCTTTCATAGGATCAAAGAAAATTGCACCTGTATTGTCACCTTTATCCATATCAGTGGCTATATTATTTGTAAAAGTAAGTAGAGCAATGAAGGTGCTATGGCCACTCCAAAAGCCATGTTGGTATGGGAATAAAAGACTGCATTGTTTGAGGTAACCTGTCAGTTGAGTGGAGACAAGTTTCTCGAGCACCTTATTAAGTGCAGATAATATTGAAATAGGCTTATGATTGCCTAAGATCTTGAGATCAACTTTCTTGAATATAGTGACAATATGGGACAATTTCCAGATGTCAGTAATAATCAACAATACCAGGGACAGATTAATAATTCTAGTGACTTGAGGGACCAGAGCTGCTCACCGGCTGAGGGACTGGTTAACCTGGGATGATGTCCTGATTATTGCCTGGGGAGAGCTGATTACTGACTGGGGCCACAGCACCCTTATAGGGCTTTAGCAAGTTAAACCCTTATAGCATTTAGTATAATTTTTACCTGAACATTTTGGCCACATGGTTAAAAATGTAGCCAAATTAAAAAATAATTGATCTGGGTTACTTTGAATTTTTATTTGTAGCTGATAGTTATAATACAGTGCTTGTTTGGAAGCCTGCAATTCATTCCAAGAACAGGACACAGAGGGTAATAGTAAATGGAGTCCACTCTGAAGAAAGAGGGGGTTACTAGTGGGGTACCGCAGGGTTCAGTCAATGGGACCCGGTCCTCTTCAATGTCTTTATAACCGACATTGCAGAGGGACTGGAAGGAAAAGTATGTCTCTTTGCAGATGACACAAAGATCTGCAACAGAGTTGATGCACAAGGTGGGATGGAAAGGATGAGAAGGGACTTGGCAAGGTTAGAGGAATGGTCAAATGTATGGCAGCTTAGATTCAATGCTAAGAAGTGCAAGGTAATGCACCTGGGAAACAAAAACCCAGGGGAAGAGTACACAATGGGGGTGAGATACTAACAACAACAAAAATGGAAAGGGACCTGGGGGTAGTCATATCAGATGACCTAAAGGTGGGCAAGCAATGTGAGAGGGCAGTAAGGAGGGCTGGGGGGATACTGGGATGCATAGGGAGAGGCATCTCCAGTAGAAAACAAGAAGTTGTTATCCCTCTGTACAGACAGCTGGTGAGACCGCATCTGGAGTACTGTGTGCAGTTCTGGAGACCCAATCTCCACAAAGACATAGACAGGATGGAAGCTGTCCAGGAGGAACAACTAAGTGCAGGGTCTGCACCGGAAGACATATGAGAGAGACTTAAGGAGCTTAATATGTATAGCCTTGAGGAAAGGAGGGAGAGGGGGGACATGATAGAAACTTTCAAGTACCTCAAGGGAATCAACAAAGTCCAAGAGGGTAGCATCTTTCAGAAAAAGAGGTGTGCAAGAACAAGGGGTAACAATTTGAAGATAGAGGGGGGGCAGCTCAGAGGTAATGTAAGGAAGTATTTTTTCACAGAGAGGGTTGTGGATGCATTGAACAACGCTGAGGTGTCAGAGTGCTGAAAAACATTTTCAGCACTTTGCTTCACGATAACGGTGATCGCTTTTAGGCTTTTGCCATTATCACATAAAACCCTAAAATTGAGCATCACTGCCACATTCCTAAAATATGCGGCACTGCCACATTCCAAAACTATGCATCACTGCTACATTCTGAAACTGTGCATCACCGCCACATTCTGAAATTGTACATCACCACCACATTCTGAAATTGTGTGTCACCACCACATTCCAAAATTGTGCATCACCGCCATATTTCAAAATTGTGCATTATCACCACATTCTGATACTGTGTGTCACCGCCACATTCCAAAATTGCATCACCACTGCATTTCTAAACTGTGCGTCACCACTCCATTCCAAACCTGTGCAACTCCACCGGATTCTGAAATTGTGCATCACTGCTGCATTCTGAAATTGTGCACCACCACTGCATTCCATAATTGTGCATCACTGCTGCATTTCAAACCTGTACGTCACCACTGCATTACAAACCTGTACATCACTGCTACATTCCAAATCTGTGCATCACCACCACATTCCAAAATTGTACATCACTGCTGCATTCTGAAGTTACTCATAACCACTGCATTCCAAAATTGTGCATCACTGCCACATTTTGAAATTATATGTTACAGTGACTTTCTGAGACTGTGTCATTGCTGAATTCCATAATTGCAATCTAGTGACATTTCGATATCTCATACCTGCAGTATTTTAAAAATTGCACACAACTTTGTCATTCTAAAGCCATATTTGCCACTGCATTCCACCGCCCACCCACCCATCACATTCTGACGTACTGTACCTTGTATATACTCATTATGGAAGTGCAAGTACTGACCCCCCCTTTTCAGTTTTCATTTTTCAGGTGTTTACTACACCTGCAGTTTTAAGTAACATAGGAGAAATAAGTAATATAAGGTAGCTTGCAGGGAGGACTAGGTTGTGAGTTCAGAAGATGACATCATCAGCAGCTCTTCACTGAAACTGGCTTTTTTGAACAGGCAGTGAATTAAGGGTTACAAAATGACTTGTAACTTTTAAATAAAGTAACTTACAGATCTGATTTTTGGCATGAGGCTGATTGAGGATATGCTGATGCAAATTCTGACTTTACTGATGCCAAAGATGTTGACCTAAGTCCCGCTTTAAATCTCTCAACTATTTTGTGCAGCACTTGGGGGAAGGGACTACATGCAAAGACTTGGGGTAAGTCTTTCTGCTTTCAGGTTTGTTTATAAATTGATTTTTCTGTGCAGTGCTGTGGGAGGTGAGACTTGCTGACTATAGGTATGGCATTTCAGCCTCAAGTCTGCCTATAGATTGATTTTCTGTGTAGTTCTGTGGTGGTAGGCTTACAGACTATAGGTATGAATTGATTTTCAGTGAATCGCTGGGGGAGGGGGCTTACTGACTGTAGGTGTGTCATTTCAGCTATACGTTTGTATTAAAATTAATTATTACTGTGTCTCAGCTTTCTTCACAGATTACAAAAATCTACTAGAATGAATTATTGTCTCAACATTCTGCTGCCATTTAGCAGACAGTGAAACTGTTTCACAGCATGCTAAGTAAGCAATAATACCCAACAGTGTGGGCGGTATTGTGCTATACCCAACACCCCAGGGGCATAATGAGGCCCGACACCACAGGCAGAGGGCCTTATAGCCGCTGGAAGGTCTGGTATAGCACAATACCACCCACCCTGGAGGGTATTATTGTGCATAGAAAACCGGCACTGTAAAAGAAAGTAAGTTTAATAAAAAATGTTAATAAAAGATTAATTTAAAATAAGATTTGTAATAAAATTGTTCCTCTGCCTACTTTGCAATGAGGCCTTTAATCCTAGTAGAGACTCTGTAGTTACCACCTCCCCCCCCAAAAAAAAACAATGCTGGTTGTATGCAGTTGCCACTGCCACAGTAGGCTATTACTTCACTGCCCCGCTCACACACACACACACACACACACCTCATCTCCACTTTTCTTTTGGTTCTTTATTGATGCTTTTTTGCCCTGTTTCTTTTAATACTGGGGCAGGAAATGTTGCAGTTGTAGTCAGGAGGAGAAAGCGTGGTCTATGTTTTTCTTTGTGGTTTCACTTTTGTCTCCCCCCTTCCCACGCCGCACTGATATTAAAATAAATGCCATATTCCTGTGAAATCCATGAGGAGATACATTTTAATTTTTCCCTGATGAAGTTTCATTCACAGGTTTGAGCTGTATAGGTGACAGGCAGGCGGGCAGATGGGTGGCTGCACTAGCATCCTGCCGAGGAGGGACATAACATCCAAAGCTTAAAATCAAGAGCCAGGTAAAAAAGTAAAATAAGCTTGTAATAAGAGGGTGTGGTATTTGTTTACTTGAGGTGGGGTGCTGAGCGTCGCTAGTTTTGATAGTGTTGGCAGTAGCGTTGGTGCACGAGACTGAGCTTCATTTCGGTATTGGAGCAGGTGGATGGCTTTCAAGAAGGCAGAGGTTTTTTTCAGTACAAATGAGGGTGGATCTGGGGAATGGGGTAAGGTTGTTTTTATAACAATAAATGGCAGGAGACTTTGTGAGCAGGGTTTGTGTGTGTGGTGGGGCAGAGTCCTTTTTGTCAGCAGCGTGAACCACTGAAGGCATGGCCCTTGGTCAGAAGCACTGTCCTATGCAGTTGCGAGGGCTGGGGGGTGGAGGGGCCAAATTACTTGCTTCTGTTGTCTCTCCTCCTCCCAGCTGTGTACCATTATTGCTTTTTGTTTTCTTTTTTAGCATTTTCACAGTGGCGCAGTTGTGAGATATTGTCTACTGTTGGCAGATGTACCGCATAATGCAGTTCTTGGCCCTTTTGATGGAATTGGTGATCTGGCAGTTGACTGTGTTTAGGCTCTGAAGTAAGCACTGTCTGTGCTACTGAAACCATAAGGTTATTTAAAAAAATGTTTACTTTGGTTATAGACTATGCAAAAAAGGAGCATATGGCACAGGTTGGGAGGATCTCTCGTTAAGCGAGAGAAAAAAATGGTGGCTATTAAACTTAACATTCCATTGGAACAGTGATAATGGTTAACAGGTTAGTTGGGACTGGCACTTTTAATACCAAGGCTCTACTGTCTGATACTGTAGATGCTCACCTTTCCAGGGCTATCAGCCAATCAGAGCCCGGGAATTTCTTAGCTCATTTTCTAAAAGCCAGCAGAATGCACCATTTTGCATTAGTTTATTTTAAAAGTGTTTTTTGAGAGCAAAAGATGCGTAACACTGTTAATACTTAGCTATACAATACAAGCATTGCTGGATGTGTGCCTCAGCATGCTGCTGCTGCCTCTTAGCAGATGTTGACTATTTCATAGCTTGTTAAAAGTCACCAGAATGCACCGTTTGTCTCTAATGTTTCTAAATGTTCAGTTTTTCTGATCACAGATGAAGCTGATATTTAAAAGTTTGCAGTGGGGCTTCTGGGTGTGGTGTTAAGGAGGTTAGGCAGGGATTATGGAGTACTGAGCAGCAGGAGGAGGACTTTGCTGAAATTGGAGCCATTGTGTATGACTAGAGTCAATGACTGCAGAGCCCATGACTGCAAACAGCCAATAGGGCACTTGCAGGCTGTGATTTAAAGGAAAAGTCTGTTTAAGTCTGTTTAAAGGAAAGAGTTTGTTTGCTTTTTCATTTGAGAGCTGCTGGGACTGAACTCTGCTGCATTATTAAGTACTTGGGGGGGGCTAGCAGTCCTTATCTGCTGTCAAATACCATGTTACTATGTTACAGTAAGCTGTATTTTACAACATTTTTCTGGGCACAGATGCTGTGATTTTTGTGGCTATAGAGTGAGAGCTATGCTGACATATTGCTAACAGAGGAGGAGAGATTATAGGGGGTCTGGAAAGGTGTGACCAGATACCAAACGCATCAGAAATGTTTGCTTCATGCAATGAAGTTGAAGTACTGTACATAATGAGTATTCATGAATCAGTGCACTTCCTCACTCTCTCTCTCTCTCTCTCTGATAAGTATCCTGCCTACTTCCTAAACCTTCCCCCGGTGCTCTGTCCATAAAAATAAAACACCATCACACTTCAAAGTGTCCCATCCACCTCCCAATCCTTCCCCATGCCCACTCTGTAACCTTAAAATACCCACTCACTGCCAAGTATCCCTATTCACCTCCTGATCTTCTTCATGCCCTGTCCATCAAAAAAACACCCACCCACTGACACGTATCCCTACTCACCTCCGTATCTTCTTCATGCCCTGTCCATCAAAAAAACACCCACCCACTGACAAGTATCCGCTCCACTTCCCAATCCTTCCCCCATGCCCCGTATGTAAACTTGTAAAACAAGAAAATGGTCCAGGGACAACTTCTGACCCCCCCATGCCCCCACCCCAACCCTCCTCTCAGAACTCAACCCACACACACACACCATACTTACCTATCCAGTCTAGCACTACTCCTTCTCAAACATCTTGCTTCTTCTGAGCTCCACCAGGAAGTGACTGAAAACAAGATAAGTTTGGTTAATGGCTTTTTAATGTGTTTAAACTTTTATTAATAATTTTATCATTTATTAATATTTACCCCAAATTGTCAACATGGCCTTTTTTAACCCCACCTCATGAACCAAGCAAGTAAAATTGTTCAAATCCCCCCAAAATGTGTTTTCACAGTCACTCTGTGAAATCCTCTTTTGAACCGTATTTTAAATTTTCCACCTCTCTTGATCATTAGATGGGGTAATAAAAAGACTATGCTGAAAATTTGGGGTAAAAATTTCAAAAAACCAAAAAGTTATGAAACAATGGTATAATTCTTCAATGTTTACTGATAACATTACTATTTTTGTAGATTTATTTTCTATAGATGTATTTATTTTCCTTCGGCAGGCTGCAGCTGTTTCATCAGCCACCCTACTGGACTCTGGGGGCATTCGGGAACTTGTAATGACATGCGTGTCCTGGTGATCCCCCCTGAAGCCAGTCCAAAGGCTTCATCCTGCTATGGCCCCCCCCAACCTTTTTCATGATTTTCTCCCTAATTACCCTGGGCCCCAGACAGAGAAGTGCATGTGCATGGAGGTGCACATCTGCTCTCTTGCTCAGGTGACAGCCTCATCCTCCCACCGTATTGACCTAGCGTCCTGGCTCCCTCGACTTGCACTGCCCCATCCTCCACTACGAGGTAGCCAGGAGTCAAGGGAAGCTCAGATCCCACCCAGAGAGGAGAGCTGTCTGTCAGCAGCTCAATCCTGCACTGAACCCTCCCCCCATACCGACCTCTGGTGGCCCACACTCATTCCCAAACACAGGACACCGGAGTGGCGAGAGGTAAGGCATCCAGCATCTCAATCTTCTATACCACTGGGCTGGCTTATTTTTACATATTTTGATTCCAAATTTTCAAAGTAGCTTTTTTTTACCCCACCTCATAAACAAGGCAGGTGTAATTTTTCAAATCTCTGATGAAACATGTTTTTGCAGTCGCACTGCAAAATCAACTTTTGGACAGTATTTTAAAAATTTCACCTGTCTTGATCATAAAGTGGATCATGATAAAACTACATTGAAAATATTAGGTTAAAGTCTCAACAAATGGCAAATTATGAAGAAACATTGAAATTCTTCAATGTTTACTGCTAGCTTTGCTATTTTACCTGATTGTGTCCCCACATTTTCAACATAGCTTTTTTGAGCCCCACATTATGAAATCCAACCCAAAATGTCTTTTCATTCTTGTGCCGCAAAATGACATTTTGGACAGGATTTCATAAATGACACCTGTCATGTTCATGAGGTGTGTAATAAAAAAACTACAGTATGTTGAAAGTTTGAGGTCAAAATTGAAAGAAAGAAAACCCACAAAGTTATTAACAAACATTGACATTTTTCAATGCTCACTAACTTTGCAATATTATTTTACTTTTCAACCTGCATTTTCAACATACTCATGTTTTTTACCCCCATCAAATGAACATGGCAGGTGTAATTATCGGATCCCCCTCCCAAACCTGTTTTTGCGGTCATTCCACAAAACAATGTTTTGAGTCGTATTTCATAAATGACACCTGTCATGTTCATATGCTGGGGCAAAAAAATATATATATTTGGAAGATCAAGGTCACAATCTTAAGGAAATGACAATGTTATCTTATGTGTGAACCTCATAATTTCCCAATCATGACAGTTTCACTTTTATACCACTATTATAACTTATGTTATTAATTTGTTAATGATCGCCTCTGTACTATCAGTGCCAAACCCCTACAAAGTAAATACAAGCAAGCAAATATTTGGTATTAACAAATGCTTGTTTTAATCCTACTGTGCATTGGTATTGATCTGTTCAAGGTTCATATTTCCCATCTCCCCTCTCCTGCTTCTGCAACTATCTGTCCTTTATGTTTGTTTCTGACCCCCTTTCTTCCTGTTCTTCTCCCCATCTCATAACAATCTGCTCATGGTAAAACTTACACCATTTGTCCTCTGACTATTCATTATAATCCAAGCCAAACATTATTTCTGTAGTCCTTGGCAGGTTAATGCACAGTAGCTATTTTGGCTCTGATCAGAGTTTGTTAGGTTTGTCATGGTATGTTGACTGTGGAAGTAAGGGTGTGAGGCAGAGATTGCGGGGTTGTGAGGTTCAAGAGAACTGCACTGAAATAGGAACCATTGTGTGTTTGCTGAGTACATGACTGCAAGACATCAATAGGGAGCTTGCAGTTAGTGTTTATTTCTATATGAAACAAACAACCTCAGGGTATTAACAACAACAAGCAGCTCTGGCAGAGCCACTATGGCTATAAATGCATCAACTAGAGAAGGGTGTTTCATGGGTTTAAACATAAACATGAATTGCCATTGCATACACTAACTCAATCAAAATATGGTATATTGAAAAAGGGCAGATATGAAAATAATGCCACAGTATGTATTACAGTTAGGTATATGTTTCACATTTTATTCTATGCACTGTTATAGCAATCAACTTAACAGAACCGGGCCATCATATATATGAAGGTAATGTACCTTAATTGCAAACACTGCTGAGACAGCTATATGTTGTGAGAAGGTGGAAGATAAACACAATACTGAGGCATGTTTAGGAAGACATTTGATGTGTTTAATTGATTTTTTAAGGATTGCTATACAGTACACACAAACACATAATTAGTATAATATAAAAGTGCATATACCCAAGTGTCAATGTAAATCTTACACATTTCGCTACAATTTGTTCACTTGAAGAAAGAGCTTAAGTTACTGTACAAGGCCTAAAAATGGGTGTTAGGTAAATGTAAACTGGGGTAGGTGTGTTATTGAGGGTATTGCATACTTTATCTTTTATTGCTGCTCCACCCAGGCACACACAATATGAAAATCAACAACCCCTTGAAGCAACAGGAATAAGTACAAGGACAGAAACAAGTAGGAGACTGAGCAAGTGGGTAGACAAGCATGAGTATGGTAAGTCAAATAACATTTCAAAAAGTCTCACTATTATAATTCATTTTTTTACAAATGCATTTACACAGTTGACAGTTTTTGTAAAAAAATGATGAAAATGGAAGTTATTCCACATATGCCCACAGGTGCCATGCATGCAGATGGAGGGAGTTGAGGCCCAGATGCACCAGTCTGCCCTTCTTCTGAGTCAGAAAATCATGGCGGAGAGGCAAAATACTGAGGGTTCCATCGATAGCTGTTGAAGCAGAGGGAACTAAATCTGATGAGACCAAAGAGGGGCTATTAGAATCATGTTAGCCTCTTCTGCCTGTAGCTTCAGTACAACCCTCTGAAACACTGGAAAGGGAGGAAAGGCATACAAAAACCTCCCTGTCCAGCAAAGAGACAGTGCATCTCACCAGAAAACACCACTCCAGGGAACGAGTGAATGAAAATTGGGTTGTTTTGCATTGGGTGGGGAGATGAATGGGTCTATTTTGGCTGACCCCACAAGTTGAATAAACTTTTGACCAACTCTTGATTTAGCTCCCACTTGTAAGCCCTGACAGTGGTATGGCTCAGACTGTCTTCCAGGATGTTGCTTATGCCTGGCACATGGACAGCAGTCAGGTGGAGGTCATGCTGGATTGCCCAGCACCACACTTGCATTGCCTCCCAACATAGAAGATACAAGTGAGTGCCTCCCTGTTTGTTCAGGTACAAGACCACAGACATATTGTCAGTCTGAACCAGGAGTGTCCCTGGACATAAAAGAGGCTGGAAGGCCTGGAGGGTATACAGCACTGCCCTCATTTCTAATACATTGATGTGTAGAGACGCTTCCAGCTGAGACCATGTTCCCTGGGTCTGATGGTCTCCTAGGTGGGCTCCCCAGCCTTGACACAAAGCATCTATAGTAAGGGTCATGGTAGGAGCAAGGGGTTGAAAGGGGAACTCCCGTGGAGAGATTGGACAACTCATGCAACCAAAGAAGATCCTTCTTCATGTACCCAGGCACTAGGCTCCTGTGGCTCAGGTTGTCCAGCCACTGATCCCATTGGACATGAAGATTCCATTGGGTCACCCTCATATGCAGACTGGCTAGAGGAACTGTAGGGATCACAACTGCCATCAGCCCGAAAAGATGGACGATCAACCAGGCTGTGGTCCAGCGTGAGTTGGCCACTAATCTAGCTTGTTCCAGCAGGTTCTCCTCTCTGTCCAATGGGAGGAAGGCCCTGCCCTGGACTGTATCCAGCACCACCCCAAGTAAATTGTAGGCACTGGAAGGGGAGAGGTGGGACCTGGGATAGTTGACTGTTATTCCAAGTCTGGAAAAGAGGTTCAGGGTGACAGAAGCCAGTTATTCAGATACAGGCACTATTATTTCCCTCTACTAGGCACTTGGTAAAAACCTGAGGTGCAAAGAATAGGCCAAAAGGGAGAGCCTTGAACTGGTAATGTTCCCACTGGAAGGCAAACTGAAGAAAGTGGCATTGGGCCTGGAAGACAGTGATGTGCAGGTAAGCATCCTGCATGTCCAGCGCACAAAGCCAATGGCCCTTGTGGAGCAGAGGTAGAAGTCCCTAGATGGTGAGCATGTGGAACCTCTTGTACTCGACATACAGGTTGAGTATGCTGAGATCCAAGATGGGTCTTAGGTTGCCTATCCTTTTGGGCACCAGGAAGAAATGGAAGTAGTACCCTCTTCCTATATGTGCCAGAACCACAGGCTATATTGCTGACTTTTGCACAGAGCCTGGATCTCATCCACTATCAGAGACAGGTGCCTTGGAGGATAATGGGAGAGGCCTGAGGGTTGTTCGGAGGCCTGTCTATGAACTCAATGGTGTGACCTCTTGCTATTAACTGAAGGACCCAAGAGTCAGTGGTTATGTGCTGTGACCCCAGAAGGTGGCGGGCAACCCCCCCACTGGTTCCCCTAGAGGATCTGGAGGAGGTGGAGGGGTCCCCCACAAGTCAGGAGGTCAAGGGGAGAGAGAGCCAGCAGCTTCTCCAGGGGGAGTAGGGGTTCCTGATGCTGGATATCAGCATTTGACCTGGAATTTAACAGGTGCCTCTTTGGTGTGGTATCTTTGTTGATGACAAAAAGGCTGTTTGCCTTTCTAACCCCCTCGGTACATGAATCAGACATCGTGGATGGATTTACCGTGGTCCTGCAATTTAGTGATAATATCCTTGGTGTCATCTCTGAATAACATGGATCCCCTGAAAGAGGCATCTAGGATGGAGGTCTGGATGTCTTGTGCCAGGCCAGCAATCCTGAGCCAAAAATGTCACCTAATGCAGATAGCTGTGGCTATGGTGTGAACAACTGAATCTACCTTGTCATCAGTGGCCCAGAAGGCATGATGACAGGAGATTTTAACCATTTTCACTGTCTCGGCAATCTCAGCCTTAAGCTCCTGGTCCTGGATAGCTTTCAGCTTGGACTTGAGAGAGGTCAGGGAAGATTTCTGGTAGGAAACCATATGATCCACATAATTAAGGGACCTGAGTGCACAAGTGGAGGAGGAATGGATCTTGAGACTGAAATTATTCAGCTGCTTAGACTCCTTTTTTCAGGAGGAGACATGCTCAAATATTTAGGTTTAGATGACCAGTCATGGGCAGCCGTGATGACAACCAAGTCTGCATTAGGAAGGCCAGTAAGGTGTGTGACCCCATCTGGGGGGGTGGTGGTACATGCTGTCTGCCTTTTAAAAAAAACAGAATGGAGGAAGGCTGTTACCAGATAGTGGATGTCAGGTCTTCATGGATCCCAGTCCAAGGCAGTATGGGCATAGGAGCTGTGTCAGTCATGTCTAGATGCTCCACAAGCCTTTTCCACTTTGAATCCTGTTCCTGGATAGCCCAGCCACAGGCATTTTGTATAGTTATGAGAAGTTCTGCAAAGGGTCCTCTGTAGGGTACTTCGTGGACTCCTTAGGCTGAAGCTGTTTGGTGTATGTATGCATGCCAGAGCTGGAGGATGAGTCGGAGTCAGAGTCTGAAGAGTGTCTGCTGGGTGTCTGAACCCTTTTAGAGGATTGTCCTCGGTTTTATCCCTGACTTGGTGTCTAGAGGAACTTTCTCTGGAAAGGTGGGAATCCACAGGAGAGGCTGATCTAGGGGTCAAAAGGGAAGTGGGAGTAGAGGCTGCCACTGGTTTCTGACAGTCAAGCTCCAAGGCTAGTTGAGTCCTGATCTCCTGACTCAGGGTCTCAAACACTGCCTGAATATCAGCCTGAGCCTGCTGTGAAGGCAGAGGCTGAGAAGGAGGAGGAGGTAGTGGAGGAGGAGGCTAGTATAATGTATAGCCTGGTGTCTGATATTGAGGGTGTCCATGAGCCTGATAAGAGTTAGGAAAGCCAGAAGGAGCATACACTTGATTAGACATAGCCCAGCATCTGAGACTCCGGTACATAATGGGGTTGATGACCAGGCATTGGATACCCTGGCGAAGGATACATTGGGTATTGTGGGGGTGGATAGCCTGGAACGTTGCCCATAGGTCCAGCCAGAGGTGGAGCTGAAGGCCCTGCAGGAGATGGGGCCAAAGGCTAGGCAGGAGGTTCAAAAGAACAAGGAATCAGCCCTGTAGGGACATTTAAAGGGGCTGGCACTGGATCAGGCACAGGAATGTCTAGCACCAGAAGATTTGATGCCTGTGGGCATGACGGAAGGCCGTTGAGTGTTTGAGGAATGGCTGGAGTACCAGACATACTCTGACCTGGCAAAGGGTCACTTGGTGTCAGGGTGCAAGTAGAACACGATGGAAGACCTGCCGTTGTCTGGGGAGATGGAGTCCAAGATGGCAGAACCTGCTTGTCCAAGGGGACTTGGGTTGAGGAGGTCTTAACAGAATGTCCGTAGAGGGATTAACAATAGGCCCATTGGGTGAACCAAGAACAGACTGACCTGGTGAAGGAGAGGGAACCTCCAGATTAGTGCCCACCTCCAGCTCTTGATCTTCAGGTAAGCCCAGAGGATCTAGTTGGGTCAGTGGGAACATGGAACCCTCTTAAGACTGTTGCATGTCTGGCAGCTGGCTCAACTCGATGTCAGGTGTATCCTGTAACCCTGATGGGAGAGCCTCAGCTGTGCAGTCCCCAGAGGAACTGGGGAGCAACTTATCAGCTGCCACTGTGCAGACATCAGAAGAGCTAACATCTGACTTATCAGCCTGGGCCATGCAGACAACAGTGGATCTGGAGTCCAGCTTACCAGCAGTGACTGTGTGCTCCTCGGTGGGGCAGGGGAGTGACTTATCAACCTGGCTGCTGGTGATAGACCCTGAAGAAGATACGGGCCTAAGGAGCACAATAGGGGTTCTGTTGTCCAAGAAGAGCCCCAACTGCACCATGAGTAAAACAGACAGAGAGGCCATGGTCTGATCCACTGGTACGGTTGGAGACCTGGAAGTAGTGGTACTTACTGAAGTGGAGGCCTCTCCAGTGTCAGTGGTGCCCAATAATTGCTGTCAAGTGGATGGAGACCTATCCCAATCTTGCTGCCTCTCCTAGTCCTTTTTGTTCGTTTTGGGTTCTGGTGTTAGAGAAGAAGGTTTTTCCCACAGATTCTGCAGCTCCTTTTCCATCAAAGCTATGCACTTCTCCAGCAAGTGGGCTTCAAGCTTTTTCTGGTGCCTAATCCGTGTGGTTGGTTTGAAGGATTGGCCAGGCGCACAGTCCTTGACCCGGTGTTTGTAGCCTAGGCAGATCACACAGTGGGAATACTCATCTGCATGCAGGATCTGGGTGCCGCTGGACTTGCTCTTCTTCTTTTTGACGCATCACCCAGCTTTTCATGTTCCTGAATTGTACCTCCAACTATATCCCATGCTGAAAATTTGTTACTGTTATTTGTTTGCTTCCTCTTTCTTCTGTATATACCTCAAGATCTCTGTATTAGACCTGTTTATGTTAGACCTGTTTATACTGTATTTTACTTATTGTTTGACCTGGTGTTCTGTCCTTTTCTTATGCTTAACTGGACGTTTGTGTAAATGGGCATTTTTGCTCATATACCTTTCAGTATAAAATAAAGATTGACTGATTAAAATTTGGACTGACAAACCTGAACCACAGCAGTTTTGTAAAAATCCAAACTTGCCACACTGGGTGCAACAAATACTGCTGGTCCGGTCACTCTGTCTGCACTGTTCAGTCTGACTTTTATGTATTTGGTCCATTCCCGAAAGTCTGTTTTTCAACCCTTCCTTGGCATGTTTGAAAATGGAACCATCAGGACCAGACCAGATAGGTAAAAGCCAGGCCAGATCATCTGGAGTGAGTGGATCAGCAATATTTGCTCAAGCTCTGCCCAGTCCAGATTTTACATCTCTGGTACGGGTCTGGTGATGCATTTTTTTACCCATAACCCACTGCATGTAGCTTAGTGGCATACTGTACAGATGGATGCAGAATCTAACCCATCGAAGTTTGAAGTTTCAGAAAACCATTATGCTAAAAATATCAAGACTCACACAATTCCTGATGATCTCCCACCCACAAGTCACACTTAGTCCTCTACCAAAGTCATGCTCAAATATTGGTGCCTCTACATCCACACCCTTGAGCTTTTAATGCCATCATGCCTCTTCTGCTGCCATGAACTGCCCCATCCATGAAGTCCTTTTCTGCTTGTGGCAGCCCACCACCACAACTACCACCACCAGCACAGGTAATTTTCCAAGGAGCAGCTCTTTACACCACATCAACTAAAATACTGCTAAACTCCTTATTTTTAAACATTTTGTTGAGTAATTTTTGATTTAGTATATCCACGGTCAGGAAACATTAATTTGTAAAGAAACCAAAGCCCTTATTTATCAGTTCATTTAATCACAATACAGCATGTTATGAACTGATCAGATTAGATGTGTAACCTAAGTCAAACAAAAATTAGACACACACATGCCTACCTGTTTGTAAGTGAAGCAAATGTGGATGCTATCATTCAGTTGTAAATACCTATAGTCACAAATTGTAGGTTAAGAACTTTCAGTAGAATATAAACAGTGGCCCAGAACTGCCTGCCTGAGAAAATGAAGTTGGTGTATTATTTGCAAGCAGGCATCACTGGGACTTTTTGCTATGGAATGTCCTGCAAAGTAGCAGAATGACTGCTCTTAGGATGGTGGTGTCAAATGGCTTAATGAGGGCACGGCAGTGCTTATTTGTTATGCAGAAAGTTCCAGGAAGTTTTTAACCCATTCTACTTCCAATAGCTTTCTATGATGTCTGTACTATCCACTGGTAATCTGACACAGAATGAATGTGTAATCTAAGTCAAACAAAAATTAGACACACACATGACTACCTGTTTGTAAGTGAAGCAAATGTGGTTACTATCATTCAGTTGTAAACACCTATAGTTACAAATTGTAGGTTAAGAACATTCAGTACAATATAAACAATAGCCCAGAACTGCCTAGCTGAGAAAATGAAGTTGGTGTATTATTTGGAAACAGGCATCACTGGGACTCTTTGCTGTGGCATGTCCTGCAAAGTAGCAGAATGACTGCTCTTTGGATGGTGGTGTCAAATGGCTTAATGAGGGTACAGCAGAGCTTATTTGTTATGCAGAGTACTCCAGGAAGTGTTTAACCCATTCTACTTCCAATATCTTTCAATGATTCTGTACTATTCATTGGTAATCTGACACAGAATGACTGTCAGAAGATAATGAGTTAACTTTTTGTGGGCTCAATTAACTCCTCAAGTCAGAGAAAAAATAGTGCTCTACAGCTCCCTAAACACACACAGGCAGTGTAGTAATGAGGCTTCCGTTGAGGAATCTATTTTTAACACTCTATCATGTTGTTTGATAGCAAAACTGACATCAGCCCTTTTCTGAATGCAAAACATCTGCTGGGTTATGCCCACTGCTGTAGAAATGGAAATGAACCTGGGTGTATTCATATCAGATGACATAAAGGTATGCAAGCAATGTGAGAAGGTAGTAAGGAGGGCTGGGGAATACTTGGATGCATAGGGAGAGGCATCACCAGTAGAAAACAGGAAATTTTTATGCCTGTGTACAGACAGTTGGTGAGACCCACATCTGGAGTACTGTGTGCAGTTCTAGAGACCCCATCTTCACAAGGACATAGACAGTATGGAGGCAGTTTAGGTGAGGACAGCTAAAATGGTGCTGGGTTTGCACCAGAATCCATATGAAGAGAGACTAAATGAGTTTAATGTGTATACCCTTGAGGAAAGGAGGGTGAGGGGTGACATGATAGAAACTTTCAGGTACCTCAAGGGAATCAACAAAGTCCAAGAGGGTAGCATCTTTCAGAAAAAGAGATGTGCAAGAACAAGGGGGCACAATTTGAAGATTATGGAGGGATGGCTCACGGGCAACATGAGAAAATATTTTTTTTCTTGGACAGGGTGGTGGATGCATGGAACTGCCTTCCTGAGGAGGTCTTGTGGTCAAAAACAGTAGAGGAATTCAAGAATGCATGGTACAGACATAAGGCAAGTCTGGTGGGGGTAGGAAGAAGTAGGCTGTTGGTCAACTAGAATCTGCAGCTTATCCAATTGGTAGGGAAATGGGCAGACTGGGTGGGTCAAGGAGGATTGTCTCATAAGGACAGGCCCCATTGTTCTAGGCCTGGAACCTTTGAAGGTTGGTCAGAAAGCAGGGGGAGAAAAGGGGGGTGGGGAAAGAGGGGCTTAGTGACATCAGAATGAAAGGACTAAGAGGAAAAGGAGTTCGGCCAAAGAGATTATGACCTTGAAAAAGGGGTGGAGCTTGGGACAGCAAGGAAAACAGAGGATTGAGAGAAGGAAAGTGAGAGAGAAGAAAGAGAGCAAAGGGGTGGGATTAAAAGGAGGAATATAAGGGGCTGCACAGAAGGGCTACCCCTCACTTTTGCTAAGCAGAATTTGAATTTTGTTTAGCACATCAATTGGAGAGTTCCTGATTTATCCTGAGCTGGTTTGTTCCCAGGTAAGCTAGGTTTTTTATATTGGCTTGAGCTCAGCCAAATTCAGAGGCAGTTGTAAGTTGGGAGGCAGTTTAAAAAAAAAGTACTGGTAGTGTGCATTTTAGGCCTCAACAATCTTTGATTATGGTAATACAATGGGTAGTAACTTAGAGCATTCCTAGGCTACAGACTAATGTTGATTGTCATGTGGAAAAGTGTTTTGGATGTTGCCCAGCCTAGCACTCCATGAGATGTTGGTACTGGTAGTCATTGGATGGAGTTTGTGGAAAAATGTGGCTGGGGAATGCAGCAGAGAACTTTGAGGTGAGGAGTTTTGCTTTGTGTGGGCTCACATTACATTGATTCAGTGAGGAGCCTGGGAGAAAGCACCCCAAACCAACAAATGGTGGTGGCGTTTTTCTTTTAAAAACAAAACAAAAGATTGGATTTTGGAGTTGTTTGATTCCACTGGTCCGGGCGGGCCCTGAGAAATAAATTGTGTCGGGTGCCCGTACCAAATTAGGAGCCCATGCAGACCAACCGCCCTGACCTGGCCACAGCCAATGCCGGAGCCTAGTCCTGCACCAAGCCCAGAACTGATACCAGTGCCAGTACCGCAACCAGTACCAGTACCTATTCCAGTGCCCTTACCGATACTGGTCCCACAGCCACATCCATCAGCAGGACCAGTGCCAATTCAGATCCAGTTCCAGAACCTGTTCCAGTACCAATATCTTTCCCACAGCCACTGCTGGCAGGTCCGGCATGGCTGATACCAACACCAGAGCTCTACCAGGACCAGCAGGTGTCCCCAAGGTCAATGCAGGTACAGGTGATCCTACTGTAGAAAGTAGCATGAAAGAATACATATAGCAATTATTGGGGGGTATGGGGGCTGATGGGATGGAAAAATGTAAGAAAGTACTGGGTGAATTGGAGCAAGGGAAGGGTGGTGAGAAGGTTGCAGAGCCTAAAGTGACAGAAAAAGGGGTGGTTGCAGGGGAGGCCTTAAGCACGGTGGGAGTATGGAGAGGAGATCATGTACTACTAGCCACAAAACAGAAGATATGGAAAGTAGAATTTGTGGACAAATTTTCCCTAGTGGACAAAAAAATTGCAGATAAATATAAGGAGAAGCAAGGCATTGGAAAACAGAAATTAGCAGCAGCAGTAGTTTTAGTAAAGAAAGGGGAGAAACCAAAATGGCCAAGTTATAAGGGCAAGATGTGGGAGGTCTGGACTTTTGGTTTCACTTATTATAGCACCATTGTGCAAGAAAAGAAGCCAGAAATGGTGATCCCGCTATTAGCTTATTCATTAGGAATGCTTACATGATGATGGGGGCATGAACTGGCTACAGTATGATGAAAAATTCAGGACAAGGGTGGCAAACTATGGGTTGGGTTGTCTTTGGGATTCTAGACATTCGGACCTCTGGTATGAGACAATGACAGTAGCCAGGGGATCTGAGGTGGAGTGGACAAAAGGGTCAGGGAGGTATCAAAAGTGTTGCTGGGGTTACAATCTGGCATATTGCCCCTTTCCCAGTTGTAGATTTAGCCATACATGCTCACAATGTGGAGGGTTACACCCGGCATCAAAGTGCAGGTCAAACAAGGACACCAATACAGGAGGGACACATTCAGTACACTCCTTTCCGGGTGGTTATGTGGACAGAGGGGGGCATTGGGACAATGGAGGGTAGGGTAGAGGTTATTCGGGAGGTAGAGGTTATAGTCTGGGGGGAGGTAATAGAAAGCAGGGAGGTTCAGTTGGCAAGAACCCCAATCAAAGCAGAAGTGGTGAAAATATGGATGGCAGGCTACTTAGATAAAAAAGCAGGAGATGCTCTGGTGGAGGGTTTCGAAATGGACTTTGGTTTATGCTATCAAGGGGCAAGAGAAAAAAAATGGGACAACAACCTAGGTTACTAAAAGGGAAGGAAGTCTTATTAAGGCAGAATATTGCCAAGGAAAAGGCTGGGAGGGTGGAGGGTCTGTTCCAAGATCTTCCTATGGACCGCTTCAGGATTTCACCTTTGGGACTCGTACCCAAAAAACAACCGGGAGAATATAGGGTGATAAATCATTTATCGTATCTGGAAGGGGGATTCAGTGAATGACTACATCACACAAGAGGATAGTAGGGTATCATATGGGACATTAGAAGATGCAGTAGGACAAATCAGGGCCTCTCAAGAGCCCTGGTTGGCAAAAACGGACATTGAATCAGCATTTAGATTGCTACCAGTTGGGAGGGAGGACTGGAAATTGGTAGACTTCCAAGTGGATGGGAAATATTATTTTGACAAGGCCATGCCCATGGGGTGTTCAGTAGCATTATTTAAAATGTTTAGCACATGGCTGCAGTGGGTTTTTGGGGAAAGATACGGGCATGGGACGGTGGTACATTACTTGGATGATTTCTTGTTATAGGGGAAGGAAAACTAGGGGTAGAGAAAATGTTGGGGGATTTCAAATATATGTGCTAAGTTTGGGGAGTTCCACTGGCAGGGGATAAAACAGAAGGTCCTAGTCACTGCTTAAAATTCCTAGGGATAGAAATTGATGCAGAGATGGGGCTGTTTAAACTGCCGGAGAAGGTGGAAAAATTGAGGAAACTGTTAGAGGAGATAACGAAGAGGAAAAGGGTGATACTGCAGAAGATACAACAGATATTAGGTCATTTGAACTTCACTAGTAGGGCCATCGGGCCTGGGTGCTCATTTACATGTTCCTTGGCCGGGTCTACAAGAGGAGCAAGGAGACCACACCACTGGGTAGATTTGTGTGCAAGGTGATCAGGGAGGACATGATGGTGTGGGAACAATTTTTGGAATCATATAATGGGATAACATTCTGGCAGGAAGAATGGTTGTTTAATACGGATCTGGAATGTTACACTGATGCATCAGGGGAATAGGGGTCGGGATATTTTTTAGTGGGCAATGGTTCTAGGAACCATGGCCACAAGAGTGGAGAAGGAGAGGGCTCATTAAGGATATTACCCTGTTGGAGATATTTCCAATATGGATGGCAACAACAGTATGGGGGGAGTCACTACGGAATCAGAGGGTGACATTTTGGTGTTACAGCTGGGAGGTAGTAGATGTTCTAAATAAAAAAAGGAGCAAATTCAAGCACAGTCTTGAGGGTATTGCTGCAGTTGGTTTTGCAAAGCTTAATGCTTAGCTTGAGTTATAGTGCCAGTCATATCGAGGGAATATAGAATATGGTGGCTGACAGCCTCTCCGATCTACAGATGAAAAAATTCCGGACCACTGATACAAGTGCAGACAAGACAGGGATGAAGATTCCAGAGGGATTATGGGAGACTGGTTGGAAGAAGCAGAGTTTCTCTTTTAGAACTCCTGGGCAGACAGCACCTTTAAGGCCTATGAGGGCTCTTGGAGAGTGTTTCAGGCTTTCCAGGCCTTGCACAGCATGGAAGTAAGTGGGGCAGTCATGGAGGATCCGGTAGCAAAGTTTGTAGTGTCTGGGTGGCAAAAGAGGATGGCCCATGCCACTATGGGGGTCCACGTGGCTGCCATAGGGTGAGTTAGCACCCTGAAAGGGTGGGGGACCCCAGTAAGGGGTTAATCATAAAACACATGATGATGGGGTGGTAAAGAGTGGTAGGGATGAAGCAGGATAAGAGAAGACCCATATCAGAACACCTGCTGGGAAAGTTGATGGGCATCCTGCCACAAGTATGCTACTCGGCCTATGAGGTGGTTTTGTTTAAGGCAATTTTTATGGCCTGGTATGGGGGGCATTTAGGGTGGGGGAATTGTTGGGCCCAGCAAAGATGACCCCAGGGTCAGGTTTGCAGTGGGAGGATGTTCAGTGGAGCAGGGGGAGACGTACGGTCTTTTTAAAGAAATCCAAGACTGATCAAGTGGGAAGAGGGGTCATCATTCCCCTGCACATAGGATAGAGGTAATTTGCCTAGTCCAGGCACTATGGGAATTTGGAGCCATTAGACCACCAGGTCAGGGTTTAATGTTCATTGATGAGAATGGGACTGGGGCAATGTGAACTCATTTAGCTGGGGTGTTGAAGAATGGTATTATAGCCTTGGGTGAAGATCCAAGGAGATATTCATCACATTCATTCTGAATAGGAGCAGCATCTGAGGCTACGGCAAAAGAGGTGAAGTAAGAGAGTCTGAAGAATTTTTAGCAGGTGGAAATTCAACTGCTATAAAAATATATCAGAAGCATCACTCTCTAATGGATATTGTTGTTTTCTGTTCACAGGAGCTGGACAATAGGGTAAACAAATTCAGAGGATAAGGAAAAAGGGGGATGGGGGGGCTGGTCATCAGGTACTGTTGCTCACAATTTTGCTTATGTATAATAGAAAAAGCCCGTCAAGCAGAAGTGTGGATTGTGGGGCAGTCATACATATATTGGGGGAGACACAAGCCAAGAGAAAGCCTGGGGGAAAACAGCTGTCATTTGATCACCAAGAAATATGGATCCTGTGGAAGGGAATACTAGGGATGCATTGTAGGCAATTTCTGTCACTGTTGGAGGAGACCCGTAGGACCAACCCTGAACCAGATTTGATCATTGTGCATCTGGTTGGTAATTACCTAGCTACCAGGTCTTGGTTAGACATTTCTAATCACATACAGGAAGACGTGGGGGTGGTTAAGGGATGGTGGCCTAGGGTCACAGTAATATGGTCAGAGATAGTAGCAAGAAGGGCTTGAAAACACATTAAGAGTCACAAGGCCATAGAAGGTGCATGGAAGAGAATTAATAAAACAGTAGGTACATGTTTTTGAAAATTTGGTGGCAGATATTTAGACATGATGAATTGGTTGAATAAATTGCACATTTGTATAGAGAAGATGGGGTTCATCTCATAGAGATGGGTAACCACATTTTTATTACAGAGCTAGGGTGGGGAAAAGATGCTTGGTTGAGAAAAAAAATGAAGGGGGATGCTCTAGAAACATGGGGGAAGCCCGCCTTCCATCACAGGCTGGAGACGGGCTAGTGGAGGAAAGGAAAAGAAGAAAGTCCTTTAGTAGCATGGGGGGAGGAACCCAATTTTATTTACATCAAAGTGTGGATATCATAGGAATCATAGGAAAACCAAGCTCTTTTAGACTATCATCCATTATGCTTGCCATTTGTGTAACTGTGGGATTTTGCCCCTAGACCTGTAGTAGGTATCTAAGTTCTGTTTAAAGGACTCCATGGATGTGCTACCCACCACTTCTAGTGGAAGTGTATTCCAGATTTGGACTACTTGCTGGCTATACCAATTTTTCCTATTTAGGTGGTTCCATTTGTTCGATATTAGTTGCAAGGGGTGGGCTCTGGTGTTATAGGTTTGTGGTTTCATTTCTAATCCCAGGTCATCCCATAAAGTGGAATCCAAAAACACCTTAAATAACAGACACATATCACCTCTCTGTCTTCTGTATTCCAAGGAAAAAAGACTGCGATCCCCCAGTCTTTCCTCATAGTCCATTTGTTCCACACCCTGCATTGATCTTGCAGCTGTTTTCTGAACCTTTTTCTATTTTGGTTATTTCTCCCTTTTTGTAAGGAGCCCAGCTCTACGAGCAATACTGTAGGTGTGGTCTCACCAGAGCCCCATAAAGCAGCATCAGCACCTCCCTCTTCCTGCTCCCTATATGCCTGAGTATGCAGTTTAATGTATTATTGGTCTTTTCAACAACATTATCTCAGTGTGATTTGAATTGTAAGTCATTAGTGACTATAATTCCTAGGTCTCTTTCCTCTGTTGAACTAGTTAGACAGTTATTGTTAAGCTGGTAACCAAACCCCAGGTTTTCTTTACCCATATGCATAATAATGCATCTATCTTTATTTAGCTGGAGCTTTTTGGTGTTAGTCCAATCCTGTATATGCTCTAATGCCTGTTGGAGAACTACACCATCCTCATATGTGTTGACAACAACTCCTATCCTGCAGACGTCTGCAGACTTGGTAATCCATACATTTCTTTGTGTAAATTGTAATGATGATACATAAATGTTAAACAGGCATGGTCCTAGCATGGAGTCCTGAGGCACCCCACTGGTCACTTCAGCCCAGTCCAAGAGAACTCCATTTACTGCCACCCTCTGTCTTCTCCCCCTCAGCCAAGCCGGTACCCAGTTTTCTGTGTTTCCTGCTAGTCCAACATTGTTGAATGAACAGGCCAGTTCCTTGTGTGGTAGTTTATCAAATGTTTTTGAAAAGTCTAATAATCTTACATCCACTTGACTGACCCAGTCCAACGTCCTACTAACTTTCTCATAAAATTGGAGCAAGTTAGTGTGGCACGACCTGTTTCTAGTAAAGCCATGCTGTGTTGGATCTTGCATATTATTAGCCTCTAGGTGTGCTGTTATGTGGTCTTTAAGAACTCCCTTGAATATTTTACCCAGAATAGATGTTAAGCTCACGGCTCTGTAGTTTTCGGGAGCAGTTTTTAATTCTTTTTCATAAATGGGGATGACTTTTGCCTCCAACTGGACACTATTATCCCCATATTGATTGAAGTTTGAAATATATATGTTAAGGGAGGCACTATTTGCTCTATTATCTTTAGAATAACCCTGGGGTGTAGACCGTCAGATCCTGGTGATTTGTTCTTGTTGATTTTCTTTAATCTTTCTGTAATGTCACTAAGTTCTATTATAAACTGGCCCTTTATTGTTTTATCATCTATGTCTGTTTAGACAATTTTAGGGTTGAAAACAGAGCTAATATATTGATTGAGTATATTTGCAGTTTGTTTGGAATCTGCCACCTTCTCTTCCGTGTCCTTAAATGGTTCTATGGTCTTCTGGGATCCTTTATTTTTGTTAATGTATGAATAGAAAGTTTTGTAGTTGTCTTTAATGTCATTTGTTAATTTAAACTTATATTGTGACTTGGCAACTTTGAGTTCACTTTTTAATTTTTCACTATATCCTTGTATTTGTGGGACTGTTCAGTATTTTTTCTGCCTCTAGTTTGCTTGCAAGCTTTGTTCTATTGTTTTATTAATTTTTTGAGCTTTGGAATTAACCACCTTGATGTCCTTCCTTTTTTGTAATATGTAGCCTTAAAAGGGATGTTTCTTTGTGTTTCATATTGCATATTATTTATCAATTTGTCCCACATATTTTTGAGTAATATCGTTTAAAAATGTTTATTCCATTCCCATTTTGCTAAATCGGCTCTCATCGACGGAAAATCAGCCTTACTAAAATTCAATATTTTTGTATTTCCTACTTGGTTTGTGGGTGTTTCCAACATTTCAAAGTAGATGGTTTGATGATCACTGTTGCCAAGAGGTACATTAGTTTTAATGCTGTTTACTGAATACCCCATATTTGTCAGGATAATATTTAGAATATTTTCTCCTCTAGTAGCATCTTTGATTTTTTTGGTCTAGTCTGATTTGATCAAATACATCTAGGTAGTCTTTCTCTATTTTTGTGGAACCCTTTGTTGTTTACCAGTTGATTCCTGATAAGTTGAACTCTTCTGTAAGCAATATTCTATCAGTTGGGTCAACATGCTCTGTATATTGTTGAATGGCTGCCTCGTCCTTATGACTGACTGAAGGAGAGCAATATACTACACCTAAGATGATTTTTGGTGCATTCTGTGGTAACAGTTTTATCCACACTTGTTCTGTATTATCAAACTCCAAAAACCTTAACTGATCTACTTATTCCTCAGATGTCCAGCTATGGCCTACATACAGCTGGAAAATCCCTTCTACTGTATGAGTCCCAAAAAGTAATACCACCAAAGGCACCAGTGCTTTTACACACCATGCTCCTCAGCTATGGAACTCCCTCCCTTTAGCGATCTGCCAAGCACCCTCACATAATGCCTTTAAAAAGGAGCTCCATAGCTGCCTCATTATCTTCCCTAGTCGATGCCCTTGCTTCAACCCCCCTTAGCACCTCTCCTACTCTCACCACTGCACACTTGATCTACTCTCTAGCTAATGCCTTGCACTTAATTCTCCCCCTGCCTGTCTACTTGCTTCCCCTCCCAACTTAATGTGCTTCTCCTCTTTTGCTTGTTATCTTAAACCCCTTGCCCTGTCCAACTATAACTAATTCTCTGCTCCTTAGATCTTTGTAATCATTGCCAAAAAGTTCCTACTTGCAATACTCTGTTCCCTATCTCCTAAACTGTGTGTGTATGTTTCTCCCCTAAGGATCTGCCTACTATATGTTATTTTGTAATTTTCCCAGCTCAGTAAACCTCATAGTTCCTTGCAAGTATGTGGTTGTTTGTTTTCAATTAACCTCTTGCCGAACTTTCCATCATGATAATTCCTTGCAAATATGTGATCTATGTCCGGCACCTGCAAACAAATTGCCTTATTGCATCTTTTGTCATGAATCACACTGTTTTGTACCTTGCTCTCATCACCTTGCTTGTATTTTTACTGTGAAACCTTGTTTTGTTTCTGTGTTTTATGTAATGCCACTCTGTAACCTCTTGAGTCGTGCCTGAAAATAGTCATTTCTATGGCTAGTGCACCTACCCTGTAAACAAAAATGAAAGAAATACTTTATTTTGCTTTTAACCTCCTCGCATTTAATTGTTTCATCAATGTAAATTGTGACACCCCCCCTTATGAACTTTCTTGATTTGCTAAATAAGTTGTAACCCTTTATATTCTTGTCCCAGTTATCGCCATCCTCCCACTATGTTTCTGTTAGTACTGCTATTTGAATGTCCCTGGTTTGTGTAAGGTACTTGAATTCTTCAAATTACCATCCAGACTCCTAACATTTGCTAACAATCCCTTCCAGCCCTTCCTCTGATTTTCTGATGTATTTTCTATACTTGTGCTAGTATTATTCAGCTCTGATATATCACCCCCCTCTTTTGTTAAGTTTAAATGTTTTGTGATTACTTTATTAAACCTTTTTGCTAGGATTACTGCTCCTATGTCATTAAGATGGAGTCCATCGTTTTTGTATAATGATGTATCTTTAAATGTTACCATGTGGTCAATGAATTCCATGTTTAGTGATTTACAGAAATTACTCATCCATTTTTTTAGTGTAATGATATTCCCTAGTATTTTAGAATACCGATCGTAAGTGGGTGTTATTCCCGATATTATATTTGCTGTTTTTGTTTGTAGTTTTAGTATCACGCTTTTGTATGTTTCAAATATTTGTTTTAGATTTCTTGTCCCAGTGTCATTAGCTCCTACATGTTCTATGACAATTGGATTTTGTGTGTTCTCCATAAGGCCATCCATTAGATTCCCCAGATCTCTAATCTTGACTCCTGGTAGCATACTAACTGTGGTGTTCATTTTGCAGCCTTTACTGTACATCCAATGGTATCTATTCCCCTTATAACTGAGTCTCCAATTACAGTGAATTCTGTTTAAATGCACTCCTGTTTGCAGAAGCAAAATGTGCATTTAAGCGGAACATGCATTTAGCCGAAATGGCGTTTTTCAGACCTGAAATGAAAAAAGAATTAACGAAAATAAACACAGCTGTGGCATTACACAATCAGTCACTTTATTCAGTCTCTATACACACATTTCTAGCACACCTGATTTAATTGCTGTACTGTATATAAAAAAAAATTACATGTCAGTAGCCATGGAGTTTGTGATGTTAAAAAAAGAAGTTATCTTGCTCTGCTTCTGATTTGCGACAGCGAGCTGAGTCACATGATACTGTAATTCGAAAAGCATTGTTAAGTCTTTTTTTCCCCTGAGCACGGATGAATGCACCAATCCTATCTAGGCACTGGAGTACCTCAAACATGGACACCTCAGATTCGTTGTTCTCAATCACATCAGTGTCATCATCATCATCCTCATCCTGCCGACCTGACACTTCACTGCAGATGTCAGTGTCCTGTAGCATTCCGGTTGTGGGTAGCTGCTCATCCATGTCCCGGTATAAATTAAAGTCCTCTAAGTTCATGTTCAACCAGCCGCTTGTCGTGAAAAAAAGAAATGCCCATATTTGCAGCTAAATCTTCTTATTTTTTTTGTAGAATCGGGCCATTGATTGGAGCATCAACACTGTGAGCCACAGAGAACCAGAGTAGGAGTGCAGCTTCTACCTCCCCACTCTTCCCGCAACACTGCCTTTTTTGGTCTTGATTGCCCAAACGCTCCCACTCTGAGAACAATCTATTTTTACTTGCCACAATTCGGGCGATAGAGGATAGATTGACACCAAATTGTTTGGCTGCATCTGTTCTTTCAGTGTCTAGCTGCTCCAACTGCTGCAACAAAGCTGTTTTTTATCCCAGTGTAAGGGTTATCTTCCTGCGCTTCCATTGTGCTAAATGTCTGCATCACTAATTAGCTGTTAAATACTGCTCTCAAACTTAATCCTGTTCATCCTGTTCACCTGTGCACTAAAGAGGTGTTAATTACACAGTGGAAGAGGTGCTGGTGAACTGATAAAATGTGTATTAAACCTAAATGTGCTCTTAAGCATTGTGCACTTAACCAGAATTTTTAACACTGAATGTATAGGAAAAAAAAGAGGAGAGAAAAAAAGTGTGCATTAAACAGGAATGTGCACTTAAGCGACGTGCATTTAAGTGGAATCTACTGTATTACAATGTCCCCGTTTTGATCTGTAGTGGAATCTAAGCTACTTGTGGAAGCCTTTTGTTGTCTCAGGTTTCCTATGTTGCCTTTAATTTTTTTTCCTGTTATCCAGTGGTGTTTCCTCTCTTGCTATGTCATCTTTGTTAACTGATTTATCAAGATGATTTGTTTCTGTTTTTCTGTTTCATGGGGACTCTCCATCGGATATTTTGTCGACTAGTGGGTTCTCCCCCTCAGGTTTTTTATCTGGCCTCTGGGACTCATATTCCATGTCCAACACTGTGAACCTGTTTTGTATGTATACTGGAGCAGTATTATATATCTGACCCCCTCTGCATTTTCTTGGATTTTTTTTTGTACTGTAGCCCACTGCTCTTTCTATGGTTTCTGTTCTGTGGCTTCTTGTTATCTATAGCCACATTATCTAGCATTGTTTCTTTTGCCATAGCGTCAATAAAGTTTTCTAGGCATCCTCTCTCTGCTGTTATCTCTAATCTCATTTATTGCATGAGGTTTTGATCAAGTGGCATTTATCACATATAGACCCCTGTTCCTTTGTACCGAAAGTGAACATGGCACATCTTTTACATATAGTAGTATTCATATCCATGGTAAATGCAGTTCAGTATTATTTACCTGTTCCCTAGCAGAATCTCTTGTCCCATAGGGTAGGACAAGAGGGGGTGTGAAGACCCAGGAGAAGGAAAATGTGGGGCAGGAATGGACACCTGGCCTTGAATTAAAGAAATTACCCCCTCAGATTTACATCTGGGGGTGAAAAAGGACAAAATTGAGCAATAAAAACAGATCCTTTCAGGTCTACATCTGGGGGTGAAGGAAAATGATGTGCTACTTTGAAATAATGATGAGTATAGAAAAATGTAATAAAAATACAGAATTTATGTGATGTTATTAAAGAAATGGAAAAAAGTATTTTGAAATGTGGTAAAATAAAGGAACTAAATATTATATGATATGGCGTGAAGAAATGAATTGTTAAAATTTTGAATAAATGGTGTGCCAACTGAGCAACCAACACAATACTGGATGTGGTGTCCTTCATTGGGGGAAAGGCTCTAGAACAAGGAGGATTGTCTCTTAAGTACAGTACAAGTCACATTAAACTGTTTCACCAATGAGTTGATTTAGCATTGTCTTTTACAGCTGGCAATGCATTGGCAACTCCTATTGCATTTTTTTAATGCTTAACCAGCTCAAGAGCAATGTTTGTAAAATGTTGTTTCAGCTTAGTTGGAATGTGTATGTAGTCTAGGCATAATACAATGCAAAACTGAGTTTCAACTCTTAGGAAACAGTTTGCGCGAGGCTTTGTGCTGGATCCAACAACACTTATGCAACTCAGCAAGAAATGCTAAAGCAACTCATTGGAGGAACAGTTTAATGTAACTTGTACTGTACAGGCCCCATTGTTCTAGGCCTGGAGCCTTTGAAAGTGGGTCAGAAAGCAGGGGGAGAAAAGGGGGAGGGGCAAGGAGGGGCTTAGTGACATCAGAATGGGAGGACTAAGAGGAAAAGGGGTTTGGCTGAAGGGATTACAACCTCAAAAAGGGGTGGGGCTAGGAACAGCAAGGAAAACAGGGGATTGGGGGAAGGAAAGAGAGTGAGGAGAAAAAGAGCTAAGGGGTGGGGTTAAAATGAGGGATATAAGGGGCTGCACTGAAGGTCTCTCCCTCAATTTTGCTAAGCAGAATTTTAATATTCCCACCCACCACCCAAAAAGAGGAAAGGAGGAAAGGAAAGGAAAAGAAGAAAGCCCTTTAGTAGGGGAGAGGGTAGGAACCCAACTCTGATTTACATCAAGGTGGGGGTAGGAGAAGAGGATGTGGACACCCAGGAGAAGGAAAATGTGGGGCAGAAATGGACACCTGGCCTTGAATTAAAGAAATTACCCCTTCAGATTTACATCTAGGGGTAAAAAAGGACAAAATTGAGCAATAAAGACAGACCCTCTCAGGTCTACATCTGAAGGTGAAGGAAAAGGATGTGATGTTTTGAAATAATGATGAGTATGTAAAAATGTAACAAAGATATAGAATTTATTTGACATTATAAATGAAATGGAATAAAGTATTTTGAAATTTGGTAAAAAAAAAAAGGAACTCCGTATTGTATGATATGAAGTGAAGAAATAAATTGTTAACATTTTGAATAAATGTTGTGCCGACTGAGCAGCCAACACAACACTGGGTGTGGTGTCCTTCATTGAGGGAAAGGCTCTAGAATAAGCGTTCCTTATCTGCTGTCAAAGTCTATGTTTCTATGTTTCTAAGGATAAGCCAATGCTGAATTTACATTCAGTGACCATGTCAGAATCCAGCAGGCATTATGGGCACTAGTGAATCAAGTCCTAAGAAACTCAGTTTACCTTCAGCATTATTGTCTCTTTAATGTTATGATGCAGTATGTTTTAAATGGAACAAATTCTAAACATGTCCAAATTGTTGTGGGGCAGTAGTATTCAGAGAGACCTTCTGGAGACAGCAGTGTTTCCCCATCTGCATGCACCTCTCTAGGGTGAGAGAGGAGGTTGCTAGACTCCAAGCCCCATTGGCTGAGATGCTGGTAACCTCTTTCACAACCCATGGGCCACCAACTTTGAAACTGCTACCTTGGAGGGTGGGTCACAAGCACATACTACAACTGGTACCACCGCATACATCTTATGACACTTTGGTGGGAGTGGACTGCCAGTACAAGGCACCCATGGTTAGAACCAGGGAGGATGTGGGGATCCTTCATAACAGAGACCCTGAGAAGGGGGGTAGAGGACCCCAAAGAAGAAAGAAGCAACTTCTGGTGGAAGACTCAATTTTGAGGGAGATAGATCTGGGAATAGGTAAGGGGGAAGAGGGAGGTTAAGTGTCTACCAGGCACCATGGCTAGAATTGATTGGAAGAGAATAATCAGGCAAGTGAAATCATGCTGTGGAGGAGTAAAAGAAATAGTGTACACTTGCATTGGCAACTGTAGGTCCTGCAGCAGAAGCAGGCAGAGTGAATTTAGCTGACTGGGAAAAGGTGCAAAGGAGATTTTTGAAAAATGTATTTAAAAATTTGTATTTATTTATTTATTTTTGCTCAGTGTTTGTGGTGTAGTACAGGGCACATAAATCAACATATTTTTTATTGTATTTCTTCCCCTGCAATGGGAGAAGGACAGATTAAATGTAACAGACTGGGAAAGAAGCAGAAGGATTTTGAAGGATTTATTTGACAAATAATTATCATCTTCACACACTTTTGTAGGCAAAACCACAAAACCCTAGAAAGAACATGGATTACTAGGGAGGAGAAAGAAAAGTTCACAATGTGATTAAGGGTACAAGATAAACAAAATTAAGTTGTAAAACAGGGTTCATAGTTTATAATAAAATAATGTGTAGTATTACCAAAACTCAGAAAAAGTAAATCACATTTTTCTTATTATGCATCACTGCAGCATTTAGGTGACAGTAACACCACATTCTTCCCTGCCTGAAAACAGAACTGCAATTGGTACAGTACAACTGGTCAGTGTCATAGCCACCGCTACACTATGGGAGTAAAAATGTTCCTGTCCACCCTAAGGCACAATAGACAGTGCTATTTATTATCATCCTCACAGCTCATCACGTGTTTAGTCAGAAATCATGTTTTCTTGTCATAGAAATGAAAAATAAATTGAAAGTATTAAAAATAACTTTCTGTTACATTATATAGCTATCAACCTCTCCAATAAATTTATTCTCAGTTCATGGGGTCTTGCTCCACTGTGCTTCTCTGCCAGTACCAGCTCAATAAGCAACCATCCCCTGGTCCTTGCCTGGTTAATCCACTTGAATGACACACATGCCATTATTTATAATCTTCTACAGTAACCCAGTGAAGCATACTATCATACCACTATTTTAATAAAAAATAAATGAATAATAAAATTGTATTTTAAACACAAAACATTCATTATCACAAATCATGTTGTCTAGAAACATATATAAAAAAAATGCATAAAAATTAGTAAAGAGATGAAATATTAATGGTGTAATCATATTACTATTTATTGTCTAATTATTATACATACCATATAACAGAAGAGATGGCATAAAATAATAATCATAATATAAACAGAAGAGATAACATAAAATAATGATCATAACATAAAATATAGTATTTTAAATAAAAAAATGATTTTAAAATCTATGGTTCTGCAAACGAGAATATAGTAATTGGCATGAGGGAAAGTGGAGAGTTAGAGATTGCCTGGGGGGTGGGGAGGTATACTCTTTGAGGTAATCGATGAACAGTAACTATTATTGTAACTCATTCTGGGCCACTGCAGCGTTAGTGGATTTTGCAGACTCTATCGCAGTGCCACAAAAAGCAATCCATGGCAGATGCATGCCAACAGCACCTGCTAAAGGAAGCTACAGTAATTCATAGTTATTGCTTACCTTGAGGCTTTTCTAGTTAAAAGTAAGCTACAGTAATTCAAGTTCAAAGTTTTTTATTTCAAAGTATTCCTAAAATGTGTTATACACAAGATAGACAGACATAAAATATATTGACATTAAAACACTAATATGGAATACTTACTAGTTGTGCAAGTCCTTAACATTTGTGCAGTTCTACAGAAATTTTCAATGCAGTAATTCATATTCATTGCTTTCCTTGTGGTCCCCATTTATTGTCTGTTTAAACCTTTGCAAGTTACTGCACAGGAAGCAGATATGGTACCAAACTGGTGGAGCAAATTACTTTTTCAGGTCCTAACTTGTATTCAACCTGAAGTTGGCTCTTACCCACTCCTCTCACCCTTAGTAGGTGAGATGTGGTTGGAGGATTTTATTTACATGCTATTTACTGTATACGGGGTAGGGGTGGAACTTGCACAATTGGTTGGAGGTGGAATGATAAGGGTACTATGATGGTGGGGAAGGGGATGGTTTAATATTGCATTTTGGTGAAGGAGATAAAAATACCAGCAAGTTGGGAGAAAAGATCAATTCAAATATATGTTTGCTTTTCTAAAATGGATGTAAATTTGTTACAAATTACATTAAGATAACAATAGGATGAGGTAAAACACAAAAGTCAGAAAATCTCAAGAGAGGGTTGTCTAGTCAATAACCCTTACTAATTCTGTTCTCCATAAACTAAATGTTAGAGATTCATAGTTACCTGGATTACATATACTGTACTTTGATAAAGAAACCCTATCCCAAAAAGTTGGCAGAACAGGTACTGTAGTTAGGCTTACTGCTTGGGAACCAAACTTTGAATTTCTTGACTTTTGTGTTTTGTCTGGAACCTAACAGTATTACAACATATTTTTTTTTGTTTTGTTTTTTCAATAAATAGAATTATAATGGTAAAAATCCTTACACTAATGGTCTGGTAGAAGCACAGGCTGGGCAAAGACCTTTTTGTTTATGTACTGGCCTGTCCTAGAATACATCTCCTACAGCGTCTGTCCTCCATTGAAAATAGACTTCACAAGCTAATGAGGTGCCCATATTTTGGCTTTGAGCATGCACAAACAACTGACATTGTTCACAAATAAGGACGCAGGGCAAGGATGATCCATGCTGGAAAGTGATTGTGCATACAGTCTGAGTCAGTTGCCATGCAAATGGATGGAAAATATGTTCAGCATCTTGAATCAAAATGCAAAAGCTTAATCACAGGCATGATGCAAGCAGGACAGCTGGTCAAGACACACAGGAAAGTTGTGTGGGTCTGCCTGACACCATCTTAGGGCTGTCTGAGGGTGTTTTATAAAAACACATGTCCAATAAAGTTAACTTATGCTTGCATGTTCTTGTTTATTTAAATTGTACTTACTGGGTTAAATCTGTTGTGATGCACCATCTCATTTAGAAGAGTATCCCAGAAGTGACAGCATGAAAATGCCACACCTAATCAAAGATTCATTTTCAGCACAAGACTAACTGAAAATTGACAGTTGGGGCTAGCACTGCAATTGAGGTGAGCACCATAACTGCGGTGTCCTCCTAAAGCTGCCAGCCCACCCCCACAGTGAGAAGAAACAACTGCAAGCCTCTGCCCTCAGGAGTCCCAGTTTCAGCCCATCGGGGCTAGTACCGCAACTGTGGTGTTCTCCTGATGTCGTCAGCCCAACCCCACAGTGAGAAGAAGCAGTAGCAAGTCTCTGCCCTCAGGAATCCCATTTTCAGCCCACCAGGGCAAGCACCACAACTGCAGTGTCCTCCTGAAGCCTCCAGCCCACCCCCACAGTGAGAAGAAGCAGCTGCATGCCTCCACCCTCAGGTACAAATTGGACCATGCTCCAGTGAACCGCTTCTGCATCGCTCAACTTAAATTTTACTAAATTTTGAAAGAGTGGTGCCTTTCTGAGAAGAGCCTTCATTGGCCATTTTACAGACTCTGGTGCTTCCTGATTGGCCACTACTGCCCGGTATTTTCAGTCGCTACTCCATGAACTTTGATTTGTATTTTAAATACTAGGAACCCTGTATTTTAGCAAGCCTACTTTTTAGCTGCATAATTTTACTGTCTGTTGCTATTTTTACAGCCTAGAATAGCCTTCTATGAATGTGAAAGTTAACACCAGCTAGTGACCGAAAGCTTGTACTGTATCTAGTGTATTACTGCTTGCTTGGGTCTAATAATTTGGGATTATCTGATTTCTTTCCTCTGAAGTATTAAATGTAATTATTTTTAGCATTGTTTTACCTGCACTGTCTGCTGTCTCTTGGCAGCTACCCACCCCCCTATTTTCAGTTCTTTTGTTTTCTCCATGGACTTCAGAGCTTGCTGGCGCCTTGCCCTAGATCTGATCCCACCCCCTTGAGTTAGTCATTTGTTTATCTTTTCATTCCTCCTTTGTTTTAGCTAAATCGCCCCCTCTCACCAAATCCTCCCCCAAATCTCAGGGCTCTATACTAATCCCCTGCTGGTCCCTCTCCTCAGGAATCCCATTTTCATCCCATCAGGGCTAGCACTGCAACTGTGGTGTCCTCCTAAAGCCACCAGCCCGTCCCCACCAGGAGAAACAGAAGCTGCAAGCCTCAGCCCTCAGGTATGGATTGGACCCTGCTCCAGTGAACTGCTTCTGCTTCTCTCAACTTGATTTTTACTGAATTTTGAAACACCAGCACCTTTCTGAGCGGAACCCTCATTGGTCATTTGGCAGACCCTGGGGCGCCCTGATTGGACATCTCCGCCTGGTATTTTCAGCCAATATCCCGTGAGCTTTGCTTTGTATTGTAAATACTAGGAGCTTTGTATTTTACCAAGCCTACATTTTAGCTGTATAATTTTACTGTCTGTTGCTATTTTTACAGCCTAGAATAGCCTTTTGTGAATGTGACAGTTAACACTGGCTAGTGACTGAAAGCTTGTATCTAGTGTAATACTGCTTGCCTGGGTCTAATAATTTTGGATTAGCTGATTTCTTTCCCCTGAAGTGTTACATGTAATTATTTTTAGCATTGTTTTACCTGCACTGTCTGCTATCTCTTGGCAGCTACCCACCCCCCTATTTTCAGTTCTTTTGTTTTTTCCACAGAATTCAGACCCTGCTGGAGCCTTGCCCTAGGTCTGGTCCCACTCCCTCAATTTAGTCTTTTATTTTTCTTTTCATTCCCCCTTTGTTTTAGCTAAATTGTCCCCTTTCACCAAATCCCCCCAATCTCAGGGCTCTATACTAATCCCCTGTTGGTCCCTCTCCTCAGAAATCCCATTTTAGGCCCATTGGGGCTAGCATCTCAACTGTGGTATCCTCCTGAAGGTGTCAGACCACCCCCATGGCAAGAAGAAACAGCCGCAAGCCTCTGCCATCAGGTACGGTTCGGACTCTGCTCCAGTGAACTGTTTCTGCTTCTCTCAACTTGAATTTTCTCCCCCCCATCCACCCCTACCCCTGGCACTCATTAGATCCACTTAAACTTCTCCCTCTATGGCTAAATATTTCACCATTGGCCACAGCCTCATACTACAGGCTTAAAGTTACAGTCCTTCCCCTTCTGTTCTACCTCCTCACTCAAGACTCGGTCCCTTCCCTGTAGCCAGCACACTTCTCCCTGATCTCTATTTTGCATCTTTTGCACCCTTATTTTCTCCCACAGTTCTTTCTTCACCATTGCTTCAAATCCTCAACCCCCCTCTGGTTAGCTGGTGACTTACCTGTGCTAACCCACAGCCACCAGCCACTCCAGCCTTACCACTCTCCTACTCTTTCTGTATCTCATCTTACAGCTACTCCTGACATGATGAATCTGCTATATCTCACACTACTCACTGTCTCCTTGCCATCCATCTGGTTGCTTATGGACTCTTGTGCTAATGTGCTAACCCATGAAAAGAGCACCTTGCTCTCCTCACAGTCACCCATTCCCCCTCTGCAACACCCTTCCCCTAGCTCCACTTGGGAATTATCCCCTCTCAGACCTGTTACCCTCTCTTTTCTCTCCAATTTGGAACGCTGTCTACTTGACCACTACCTGCTCTCCTCCTCTTGGTATCCTATTGTGCTCCCTTGCTCTTAAATTATCCTGCTCTCCCTCCTTCTTCAAGCTGGAGATGTTGAGTGCAATCCTGGTCAGGCCACCTCCCATGTCACCTCCTCCTCCAGCACCTGGGCAAATGCCAATGGCCTGAGAATTGTACATATCAACATCCATAGCCTTCTCTCCAAGCTCCCCAACCTGGAGGCATGGATATCACTACATAGACCCCATGTGCTAGGATTTTCTAAAACTTGGTTAAAGCCTCACCTATCTGATTCCATGTATTAGCTACCTGGGTACTCCGCCCTACACCTCAACAGGCTTGGCAAAAAGAAGGGTGGTGGTGTAGCACTGTACTTCAGAGAACCCCTCTCTGCCACCACTGTCCTCCACTCTGATTCAACCTTCCCCAGTGAATGGCTCATCTCCGAACTAATCCTAGGCTCCATCAAGAAACTTTATATTGGCTGCTGGTACAATCCTCTAACTGCAGGATCTGAGGGCCTAAACAGTTTTCTATCTGGCCTCGCTCACTATCCCCTCATAGAGATGCCATTCTCCTTGGCAACTTCAGTTAAAACTGGATCAGTGCCCACCTGTTAGACTATGCTTCTCTTCTAAAACAGCATAACCTGGTCCAGACTGTCATGCTTCCCATCAGACAAAACCCTGACAAAACCCACACACTGCAAACCAAACCCTTTTTGACTGGATCATCACAAATAGGGATGATCATGTATTGCAAGCCAGTACCATGGCTGATTCCATCAGTGACCACTCCCATATGTTTCTCCTCTGCCCCCCCCAAATACCTGTCCTTTCAGAATATCTGCTGCCCCAATATCCCCATCCTCCTTGGCGAAGCATAGTCTTTGGACTGGTCTGCTCTCTACTCACTCACTGATGCAACCCCAGCAGTAACCCTCTTCATACAGACCCTGCTGGTCATACAGGATCAGCAGTTCCTTCTCACAATCATTAAAGATCTCCTTATCCTCATGAAGGACAGTGATTGCACTTGGTCAGCCTACAAAGCAGCCACCTCTTCTACTCTCTGGGATGCCTACAGACACAGGCATAACCCATGCAAACATTTGGCCAAATCCCTGAAACAGGCTTATTTCTGTAATCTTCCAAAGGTAAACCTCGGGGACCCTAGAAAATTCTAGGAATCCATTGGCTCCCTGCTAAACCCTCACTCCAGCAAGACAGCCCTACAATTGAACTCCTCCGCCTGCCTCATCACTGACCCTCTCGAGGTGGCCAGGGCCTTCAATGATAAATTTACTGACCTATGCTGGTTTCACAACAAACTCCCGGATGGCCAGTCTTGCAGCTTGGCTCACCACCCTAACCCCTGATGACCTCGCCAGGCCATATCCCACCTCCCCCAATCCCCCCCCCTTTCTACTTTAAGGCTATATCAGCTACTGAGACCTCTAAGCTCCTCAAATGTCTCCCAAACCATGACTCTCCTGGGTCTGATGGCCTCTCCCTGGTGTTCCTCAGGCTCATCTCCCTTGCCATCATCAAACCTCTCACTTTTATTTTTAATCCATGCCTGACCACTGGAAGACTGCCAAAGTGATTCACATTTTCAAAGCTGGCAACCCTCTATCCATGGACAACTATCATCCTATCTCCATCCTCCCCCACCTTAGTAAGCTACTCAAGAAAGTTATTCCCTATCAGCTCACTGAACACATAGACAAGTGTGATCTCTTGCGCAACCAGCAACATGGCTTTTGCAAGAACCATAGTACCACTGCTGCTCTCGCACTGCTGACTGACCACATCTTTATGAACATGGACCATGGTAATGCCACTGGTGCTGTTTTTGTTGACCTTGCCAAGGCCTTTGATATGGTCAGCCATGCCCTACTTATCTCCAGAGTACATCTCCTTGGCTGCTCACAGAAGGTATCCAACTGGTTCAGGAGCTACCTCACTGATCACTCCCAATATGTGTGTAGGCCCTGCTTGCTCCTCTACCCTGCCTGTCTCAACCGTTGTCCCTCAGGGCTCCATTCTTGGCCCCCTTCTATACTCTCTATTTATTAACTCCCTTCCTGAGGACAGTCTCAGCTGTAACTCTCTCCTCTATGCAGATGACCTCGCCCTTTTCTTCAGTGATAAATCTCTTCCCCCACATTTCCTCAGTTCTCACCCTTAACTAAGCACCAGCCCACAATTGGTTTGCAGCCAAACTCCTCTTGGTAAATGTCAAGAAAACTAAATCCTTGCTCTTCAGATCCAAGCCCTTCCTAGCCAAATCTAAAACCCACTCCTCTCTCAACATAGTCTCCCCTGATGGCCAGATCCTTGAAAATGTTGATACCTTCAAATACCTAGGAGTCTTGCTTGATCCCTCCCTCTTCTTCTCAGAGCATGTCAACACTTTGGTTCACAGGATTCACAAAAACCTTGGTGCTGCCTACAGATTCAGGTACTACCTCATCCACGAGGCCCGACACACCATTGTCCAGGGGAACCTACTCCCCATGCTCGACTACTGCTCCACCATCTATGCTATGACATCCACAATCCTTATTGCCAAACTCTCTACTGCCTACAATAGTGCCTGTCACTTTGCCTTACTGGCTCTGTTTTCCACCCACCACTGTGTCCTTTACCAGTCACTCAGTCGGCTCCCACTACAAGGTCGCTTTGACCTCGCCCTTTGCTGCATGGTTGATAATGCCATACGAACTGGCCAGGAATCACCCCTTGCAGCCCTCTTCAAAGTCTAAACACTATACCATTGCCTCTGCTTTAACAACATCCTTCCCTAAAAGTTCCAAGAGTATCCACCAATATGGGCAGCAGAGCCCTGTCAGCAGCAGTCCCCTCACTGTGGAATAGGCTGCCAGCTGAGCTCTGCTCCTTGGACACCCACCACCTGTTCAAATTCCGACTCAGAGACTGTCTCCTGGCTGAATCCCGCTGCCGATGCTTTAATGGGTAGTCCCCCTGACCTCCCCAACCCTGAGTCTATCCGTGTCTACTTTTCCTCTTGTATTATTTCCTCCATTTCCCTCCTTCTCCTACATCTACCCTCCCTCCCTCCCCCTACCCCTGCACATGAGGTACCCTCCCTCCCTCCTCCAGGGCTATTCCATTGCACTTTATCTTGTTTAGTCCAGTTGCTATTATTCAAATGTGACTGCTTTTCTGTTTATGGTAACTGACACCTGCCCTGCTGTCCATCAGGTTTATTGTAATTTACTACATTGGATTTTAAAAACTGTTGTACTGTGTTTTTGTTAGTATCATTGTTAAAATGCTCAGCTGTTCAATGTACTTTGCTTATATTGTACTGCTGTGCCATTGTTTTGTGGCCCAAGTCATGCCTGAAAACGGTCCTTGGGATCAGTGCACTTACCTGGTTATCAAAGTCATAAATAAATAAATAAATAAAATGTTCAGAACTTCAGGGTCTAGACACTATTCCTATGTGATGCAATATTTGTTTAAGTACACCAGGAATGGTCACAAATATCTACAATACTAGTCCCAATATTGCCAAATCCTACACAGAACCTGGGTTTGGCATTGAAACTATCTCTACTGTACACATACTATCAGAAAATTATTTTTGAATTTCACACTGTGGCATTCTATCCTGATTTCTAGATTTGCACTGGCAACACCTGAAGAAGCTAAACTGTTGCACAAGCTAGAACAAGCACTGAAAGAGCACAGAGGGCTGCTAAGCTTGAAGAACATGTACATGCATTTTCAAGAAAAAGATGCAACTAATTCAGGCCTTCTACCACAACAAGAGGTACCTTAACTTAAAGTTCTTGCATAGAGAGCTCAAAATCTTCATCAGAGACATCTCCTCCATTGGGCAATACCTTTGGAACTGTAAGTCATCAGCATCAGGACCTTCTAGAAACTTTTGCCTAGCAGAGGCCATCACACAATGATGCAAAGTATTGCTGTCATTAAATGTGGGTGGTCAGCCGGCCCAGTGGCACTGAGGGTTGAGATGCTGGATGCCACACCTCACGTCATATCAGCAACCCAGGTTCGGGAATGGGCATGGGACATCAGGGTCAGCAGGGGCGGGAAAGGATTGAGTGTCTGAAGGACTGTTCTCCTTTCCCAGGGGAGGGGGGATAGGCTAGCCACTGTTCTAGTGGCCTCTGGTGTTGGCTGGGGGTCACAGCAACTAGCAGTTGCAGTACAGGGGAGAGTTGCAGCTGTTGCCCTATGAGTGTGTGGGGAAGCATGCACAGAGTGACAGACATCATTGCATATCTGAGCTCTAGAGGGAAAAGCTAAGGAGAAAATCCCTGGTCCCTGGTAGGTGAAGGTGGGGCCAGAGACCACCCCCAATATCCAACGTCATGTGCATTAGCTGCCTCTGGTGCTCCCTTCACTTTTGGATTGCCTGCCCAGATTCAAGAAAGGTCACTGAGGGAGAGTGGCGGTCCCACACCGAGGGACTTAAATTCAGGGGAACAGGCACTGGGCAAGTGGAAGCAGAGCTGGCAAAACTGGTTGGCAGGACTAAACCTACTGACTGGTAGGGATGGAGGTGAGTCGAGTGCCTTCACTGTAGAGAGTCTGGGGGCTCGGTGTAAAAAGAGTCTGCAAAAAAAAAAGATGTGGGTGGTGCGCCTCACTCTTAAGTTCTTTCTTTTGCCTCTGACATGCTTGTCAGACCTACAGAAAAGCATTGTTGTCATGTTTTCATTGCTGTTGGTTTGTTTGCTAACTGAGTCTTTGTTTAGGTTTCGTGTGGTTATAAGATCTACAAGGACAATGCTCGCACCATGTGTGTTTGCTGTTTGGGCCTGTCCCACAACATGAGGGCCTGCGAGATCTGCCAAGCATTTAACAAGACCACATGGAGATGCCAGAAGATTGCTTTGGAGACTTTCATCACCCTGAATGTGGTGGCAGCTCAGGCAAAGGCCACGGGATCCAAACCAGCTTCTTCCTCTCAATCGCCCACTCAGGGTAAAGAGGCATCCTGCTGGTTGTCAACTGCATCACTGCTGAGGTCAGCAAGGATGACAGTTAAATCCTAAGAAAATGAGAAACTGTCATCCAGATCCTCCTCCTCTTCCAATCACCATAAGCATAAGGAGTAACATACTTCTTAAGTGAGGTTGAGGTCTCAACTGAAGGAGGGTAAATCCTTGTCAGCATCCACTCTGGTGGTACCAGCTACAGCCCTCCAAACCATTACTGAGACATTAAGATTGAGACCTGGTTCTGCTGTATGTACTATGGATGGTATGCAACCTTCATCGATGGGTTCCATCCCAATAATGACAGTAGTCCTGACCCCTCAACTGGGTGTTGTCAACTCACAGGTTATGCTTTCATTATTCTCAGAAGCATTAACACACCAGTTCCCAGTGATGAAGCAGCAGTGTTGGTTCCGAAAACAGGGCCTCCTGTGTCAGCACAGTCATTATTGAGGGGGCAGAAAAGTATACCTGCTTCTAAAATGGTACAGCCACATCCTCCATCACTGACTCCATCTATTACCCCAATCATCATCTGAGATGATGACAAGGGGGAGTACAACTCTGGCCTTCTAGAAATGGTGGACGATTTGGAAGATAAAGATGGAAATGAGGAGCCCTATGATGGAGGTTTCCCTTCCAGCTCAACCTTCTCATCATGCTGTGAGGACTTGGTGGTATATAATCCCAGGTATCCTCCAGAGGATCCCTCCTTCCAGGCTTTGTTTAAACAAATACAGAGATGTGATGAGAGTTGAGGATGAAGAAGAAGACTCCAATAAAATAAACTTAATAGAGTTATTGGAGGGAACTGTCATGCCCATTATTGAGGCGACTCATGTTTACCCTGTGTTGGAGGATGCTACATTTGCTGAGTGGAACAGACCTGGCACTCTAAAAGCTGTCCAGAAAAAAACAGGATTTCCATGGGAAATGGTCCACTTTAAAATTCCTCTGCTGCCCCCAGAGGTAATTCCACACCGAAAAGTAGTTGTAGTGGGGGTTACTGCAGGGCTTCTTCAAATAACCAACAGCCACACTGTATAAACTTTATTTTATTTTACTGTATTCCAATGTTTTGTTCCTTAACATCAGATTTTTATCAAGGGGATTATACTTCAATGGTTCTGTTAAAAAATGGTAAACATACTCATTAGAATGAATCTTCTTTACCAGACCAGTATTCATTTGCTCAAAAGTGATTAAATATATACTAGACATAGTTACCTTTTGTGTTGTGCTTCTACTCATTTCAATGCATATTAAGCTACCATTTTAACTTATTTGCTACAATAAAACACAACAATAAATAATATTAATGTTTTTGAATCCTGATAATACGCTAAGACCTGTAATGAAATGCTGCCACCACCACCAACAAGTGTGTGAATATTGAATTGCTGCATTTAAGCTTGCACTCACATAACCAAGAAACTAGTTTTGTACCTGACTGCATAAGTATTTGTTGCCAGAAAGACTTTTGATATATGTTCTATATCCAAGGACCTTGTCCTGTACAATAAAATATTACTACCTTTAAGAACCCAATGTGGCTTGAATATTCCTTTTTTTGCATAACCTTCTTTGGATTCTATATTTCCTTTAAAAACCTGTTACTGTTATTTAAAGTTTGTTATGATACCAGCCAGTAACTGAAGTATAATATTTAATTACCTTTCATTTATTGTTAAAATGTCACAATGTATCACTAGGCAATGGTGTCCATGCAGAAAGGATGTCAAACTGGTTTCTTTTCCTCTTGAGTCTGCATGCCTCCACATGAGATGATGTTACTAGTGACATCCACGTGCATGCAACTCCGCTGAGGCCCATGTTCAGTTGCTAAGCAACCAAATATAGCTGCCTGAAAAATGCATTCTGAGGTATATACAGTATGTGGGCTACTGTCTCTCTTGTTGGCACAGGAATGGTCAGGACTTCACAAGTTAGTGTTACATTGCAGCAAGTTCTTTTTATCATGGATCGTAAACAGTTTTAACAGTGCTTACATGATAACTTAAATATAGTGACTACCAGACCCATTGGGAACAAATGCAAGGAAAAGTAGTGGAGATGAGGTGGGGTGCAGGGCTCGGCAACTTTGTGATTAATAACAGAATAATAATAACATTTTTTTAATTCAATCAAAGCTAATCGCAAATCTAAACTTAAATGTTGTTAAGTGGGTCCTTGGACTGATCAACCTCTTATACTCTTATATTTGTAAAACTGTATCTAGTCAGTTGCTGAGCCTCGCACCCCCTGCCCCCCCACCACCACTTTTCCTTGTATTTTTGCCCAGTGGGTCTGCATGTACACATCCTAGCTGCCCTTTATAGGCAGGATACATAACAACACAGAAAATGAAAGGAAATTGGATATAATACTTACATTACTGGCTTGTTTTATGGCAACATTTGAGTAACAGAAACAGTTTTTTTAAAAGAAATATAGAATCCAAAGATGTGCATGCAAAAAAGGAATATTCCTTTAAGCCCCATCAGGTAATAAAAGATATTCCCTAGTGTTTCAAAGTCCCATTTTTCTGATGTGCTCGAAAAAGTTTTCAAGGTTATTTTTTGGCACAAGCACGTTCTTAAATATATGGAAGCATTATTAGAATAATAATTTATCCTATTATGCCATGTCCAGCTAAGATTATATACAGGATGGCAGCAAGGAAATAAGCTCCCACAATTGCAGCAGTTGGTATTGTTGAAGGCGCTTTGCCTACATATTTGTCTGGCTTTGGTTACACTGTTTATTTTATAGGAACATAGGAACATAGGAATGTGACAGCTAAAAAGGACCACCAGGCCCACTTAATCTGCCCAAAGTCCTTGACATTCTGCATATTTTGAATTGTTTGAATAGCTTTCTTGCAAGTTTTATTTTTTATTGGGATGTTTCAATTATTTTTGTCCTGAGCTGACCACCTCTGAAACTGCAACTCTGAATGCAGATTTAACCAAAGTAAGCATGGCAACCCCTATATTTCTTTTTCTTTCTGTATTCATAACTGTATTCTACAGCTGCCAAAAAATGTTTAAGAAAATTACACTGCCTCTGCTTTCGCAAGCAATCTGAAAGAATTTTATCTATTACTCAGTGTCTGTGACTGCTTTGTGTAAATACCCCTTCTTCATACCCCTATGCACCTGCACTCAATGTAGTATGTGCATTAATCTGATGCACTATATGCCGCAAGTTTTTAATTATGTAATTTTCAATCAATGTGTGCATGTTTCATTTTCTGCAACAAGCACCCAAGCATTTGTTTGTATGTCCTCAAATATCTGTGCAATTGCACCCAGGTCGTGACTGAAAAAGGCACTTGGTGCCAGTGTACTTACCCGGTTACCAAAGTGAAAATAAATAAATAAGACATGGGTTTGAAATTATTTTATGCATAACAACATACAAATATTCCCCTTCTTGGGGAACATATGTTCAAGAGGGTATCATAGTATTGTTGATTTACTCTTTATTTTTGCATTTGTGGAAAAAAAAATGAAGCAAGTATCATGACAAATGATGTGTCCTTGTTTCACTTTTTCATTCACACTCATGTTGACATCTAAACTACTGATGATATAACCACATAAAACAATCTGACCCCTTCTAGATTTTTTTCCATAAAGAGGGATTACTTCTCAACAATGTAACTTAAAAACAAGCATGGCAACCCATGTTTTTTTGTTGTGGATTTTAAATGTTTAGATGACCATCATGTACTGGGCAAACAATTATGACTTTGACATGGGGTTGCTGAAACACATGGGAACATCCTTAAAGGAGGCAATATTTTATTTTACAGGACAAGATCCTTGTAAATACAATACGTATAAAGTCTTTCTGAAAACAAATACCCATGCAGTCAGGCACAAAAGAGGTTTCTTAGTTATGTAAGTGCAAGCTTAAAGGCAGCAATTCAATATTCCCACACTTGTTGGTGGTGGCACTATTTCATTACATGTCTTATTCTAATAAATATGTTTACTATTTTTTAACACAACCATTGAAGTAAAATCCCATTGATAAAGCTCCGGTGTTAGGGAGTGAAACAGTGGGGTATAGTAAAATAGAATAAGAAGAAGTGGATACAGTTGTGGCTCTTGGCTATTTGAAGAACTTGCAGTAGCCCCCACTACAACTACTTTTCATTCTGCCAGCTGTCCCCAGAAAGGCTGACAAACAGCATTCTGCTGCTTCTGTCTTGCCCTATTAGGCTTCTCATCCTGAAACTGACTCTGTGGTTATCATGGCTGCTGATGATCACTCAAGGGCCCCTAGAACGATGTGTGCCCTGCCTCCTGACAAGGACTTTAGAAAATTGGATGTAATGGGTAAGACGACTTATGCCTCTTCCACTTTGGGCCTTTGTATTGCAAAGTACCAGGCTTACATAATCAATTATTAGAATAGCCTTTTGAAGTCAGCTTTGGCTATGATACAGACACTGCTGGATAATCTCCTCAAATGCAGAACTACTTAAAGCTGCCTCTGCTGGCCTAGATACTGGCAAACCTTTACTAAGGTCAGCTTATGATACTTCCACTGCTGCTGATAGATCAGCTGCCTCAGGTATATGCCTCAGAAAGTAATCCTGGCTCAGAGTGGCAGGATGGGCTACAGATGTGCCACAGGCCATGCTCAGTGCCCCCTTTTGGGGCTCTAAGATGTCTGGCCAGGTTGTAGATAAGAACATACAGTCATCCAAAATGACTCTAAGGTCTGTGAAACCCCTGACCACCAGAATGCATACAGGTGTTATGGTAGGGGTGCTTTTCAGAAGCCTATTGGCCGAGGAAGCTGTGGCTACCATCAACCCTACTGTGGCAGAGAAGGTGGTCCACCAGCTGGACCTGCTGCACAGAGTGGCCACTCCAAGATACTCAATGATTCCAGTTCAGGTGTCACTGTTGTCCCTGGCACTTTCTGCCTCCCCAATTCCTCCCTTTCTGTGGCTGCTTTGAGGGGTTCAAGTGGGGGAAAGGATTTCCCTTCACCTACAAAAATGGAGGGAGCTCACCTCAGATGAATGGGTCATTGTAGTAGTGGAAAGAGGGCATGCACTGGAACTGCTTTCAAAACCTCAAGCGCATCATCCACCTGATTCTTATTACCCTCCAGAACTCCTGTCCCTGATGAGGGAAGAAGTTCAATGCTTCAGAAACAGGCCATGCAGCCTGTTCCTCCCATTGAAAGGAACTGGAGTTTTACTCGAGGCATGTTCTGGTCCAAAAGCTATGGGAGACATGTGCCTCATGTTGGACCTCAGATCCCTGAACAAATTCTTTGAATACAAAAAGTTTTGAATGGTTTCTCTTCAGGCTCTCATTCCCTTCTGCAAAAAGGGGACTGGCTTTGTTTATTTATCTATTTTTTTATTTGGAAAATGTTTCACCAGGAAAGACAACATAAGCTGTAAACAGCTCATTTCCAGAAGCGTCCTGGGTGGGGGGGGGTAAAAGAATTGGGAGAACATGCAAACACATAGCAATAACAGAGCAATGCAAGTACAATTACTAAAACAAAACAGTGTAGTACAATCACAGAGCAGAAATAACCCAAACCAACTGGCCAGGGTAAACAAAACCATATTTGGATATAACATACATTGCAACAACCCAAGAGCAGGTGATCCAGTAGGGTTAAGGTTAGAGGATGCAAGACACATTTGAAGTGCTAGAAGTAGTAGGCTGAGCACATGATTTGAAGGGCTATTGTATACCCAAGGGAGGGCAGTTATAAGACAAGTGGGAAAGTGGACAGGTGAGGGGTAGAATGTGGGGTATGGAAGAGGGAGAGAGAGGGACAGCCAAGATCTAACCCCTTCTGGATGCTGAGAACCCTGCAAGGGAGACAGGACCAGGCAGAAAGGGAGGGTAGAGAAAGGGAGTGGGGAAGTAGAGAAGAGAGGGTAGAGGAACAGGAGGGGAGGAAAGGGATACGGAAGTAGGGAGGTGGGCGGGTGATGGATTTGAAACTGGGGGAAGGGAGAGGGGAAAAGAGAGAGAGAGAGAGAGAGAGAGAGACACCATACCCCTTCAGGATGCATAGAACCCTGCAAGGGGTCAGGATTAGAAAGTGGGAGCCAGGATCTATAACTCTTCTGGATGACAGAGAACCCTGCAAAGGGAACAGAACCAGGCAGAAAAGGAGTGAGAAGGGGGCAGGCAAGAGGAGTGAAATGTGGTGGGTGACCGGAGGTGAGGAGAGGGATAAGGAATAGGGAGGCTGAAGAAAATAGGGGAAAACTAGGAATGGATAAAAGGAGAGCATCAGTGGAGGGAGAGGGGGTAGTGGGGGGAGGACAGCAGTAGAGTGTCGAAATAGCACCGTAGGTTGTGGATGGTAGTAGAGAGTCAAAATGGTACAGTAGGTTGTGGTAGGGGGTGGGAGGAGGGGGTATAATAGGTGGTAGCATGTGAGGAAGTAATCAGAGGAAGGGTTCAGTTAGAAGATGGGGCAAGTCAGTGATACAGGAGCAGGGGATAGTGTGCAAGGGTGGGGAGGGTTGTGAAGGGGGTCTAGTAACAAGTACAGTTAGGAGAATAGAAGTAAACTAGAGCTAAAGGATAATGTGGCAGGGTTGGGAGGGTAGAAGGGGGCTAAGAACAAGTGCAGTTAGGAGAATAGAAATTATGATGGGCTAAGGAGATTGAAAATGGGGAAGACGAAAGTCTGATAGGAAGTGGCAGTGAGTTCCTAAGCTTTGGGTATCAGTAGAAGAAAACTTCCTGGCCTATGGAGGTAGAGCAACAAGGAATAGCTAGAGTGCATGCATCAACGGATCTGAGAGAGTGGGAGGAGGGAGGTGAAGTAGAGAATAAGGAGGAGAGGTAAAAGGGGAGAGTCCCAAACCAGAATTTAGAAGTGAACTTGGTGCAGTGAGAGACACCTGAAGGCAAGGGAAGGGAAGCTAGAGAATGATACAAGGTACAGTGATATGTGTGGGAAGGGGAATCAAAGCAAAGCAACAGAAAGCATTGAAAAGAATATCCAACCTGGTAAGGGAAGACTTAGAAGCAGCTCTGCAGACTATGTTGCAATAGTCAAAAACAGGGAGTATCATTTTCTGAACAAGATCACACCTAACTGGTAGTGGTAAGGAACTATGGTTCCTGTAAAGGGCACTGAGCTTGGGGAGCAGTTTTTTCAGAATGGCGTTGATCTGTACAGAAAAGTTAAGATGCTGGTCAAGCCAGACACCCAGGTATTTGAAAGAAGTGGTGCCCTCTAGTGTTGTCCTATCAAGGGTGTGGAAGGAGGGAAGGGAGTGCAGCCTACAGAGTCTCTGCCTAGTGCCAAAGGTCATGGAGACTGTCTTCTTGGTGTTGAGGAAGAGTTGATGCGAGCTTAGCCAGCGCTGAACATTATTGAAGTCAAGCTGTAGTCTGGAAGTCCCATCAGAGGGAGATTGGCCAGAGGTGAACAAGACCATGAGGTCAGCATACATATAGATAGAGGATGAGGAGCATACTGATGGTAGGTTGTTTAGAAAAATTGAGAATAAGAGTGGGCTAAGTACGGAGCCTTGAGGCACACCAGTAGAGATGGATAGTGGAGGGGACGTAGAGTCAGCTATTTTAACAGACTGAGTTCTACCTACCAGGTAGGCTCTGAACCAGTTGTAGTCAGACAAAGACAAGCCAGCTGACGAGACAGTTTCGAGGAGGAGGGAGTGGGGGACTGTGTCGAAAGCCTTGGCAAGGTCGACAAAGATAGCAGAAGTAATGTGATCTCTAGCCATGGCAGAATGGATTGAGTCAGTGAGTCTATGTAGGGAAGTAGTTGTGGAGTAATTCCTCCAAAAACCTGATTGGAAGGGAGTGAAGAAGGAGGAGTCATCAAGAAAGGAGGAGAGTTGGGAGAGAACAACGTGTTCCTGAAGTTTAGACAGGGTGGCTATCAACGAGATGGGGTGGTAATTTCCAGGAGATGAGAGATCACCTCCCTTTGGTAGGCAGAGAACTGTAGTATGTTTCCAGGCTTCAGGCCTTGTGCTCTGGACATGAAGGATGCTTACCTTCATATCAAAATCAGAATATGCTACAGGCAGTACCTCAGATTCACTCTAGAGGACTGCCATTATCAGTCCTGAGTATTGTCCTTTGGCTTATCCTCAGCACCATGGGTATTTACCAAATGTTTCATAGTCATTGCAGCTGCCCCCAGAGGGAAGGGCTTTCTGTCTTCTCCTGCTTGGACACCTGGCTCCTGCAGGTCCCATCCAGGGAAGTGGTCCAGTACTCAGTATCTCAAACTCAACAGGTATTCGAGGACCTGGGTATTACAGTTAATGTACCAAATTCCATTCTCACTCCGTGCCGGTGCCTCCAATATATTGGAGAGGTACTAGACACAGCAATAGGCAGTGCATTTCTGCCCCAGGACAGAGCACAGACCAGGATTATGCATGCCCATCTCATACACAGGAGTCACTATGTATCTGTCAGGGCTATGCCCTGCCTCCTGGGCCTTATGGCAGTTGCCATTGTAACCATCCCATTTGCATGCTTTCATATCAGAATCCCACAATGAATTATTTGGGTGCAAAATGACCATTTGATGAATGAGTTGAAACACATGATCTTTGCAATATCCCCTCTAAGACAATCTCTACTGTGGTGACTGGAGCCCCTGCACTTGCTGCAGGGTGTTCCCATCTGCTCTCCAACTCCAGAGCCCATCCTCATGATGGATACCTCCAGAATTGGATGATGTGCCCTCCTGGGCCTTTATCAGACCAAGGAGTTGTGCGCAGACCAAGATTTGGATCTTTACTTCAATGTTTTATAGATGATGGCTGTTCTTCTTGTGCTCCAGGCCTTCAAGGAGCATCTCTCTCTCCAGGTCCCCTATTGATATGAACAGACATCAGTGTGATGCACTATATCAACAAGCAAGGAGGCACTCACTCATACCTTCTGGGAATGAAAATGATAATAGTATGGCAATAAGCATGCTCCCACAGCCTACAGTTGACAACCATTTTACTCCCAGGAGTCCAAAACATCTTAGCAGACAGGCTAAGCTGGTCCCAGTTTGAGGTACATGAGTGGGAACCATCGTGAACACCCAGAGTTGGACCTTTTCATGTCCCCACACAAAAAAAACTGCCACATTCCTGCTTGCTCATTTCAAGACCTGGAGTCTTTTGGCAAGACATGTCCCTCTCCTTAAGGAGGAGATTACCTTATGTGTTCCCTCTCATTCAGAAGGTTTTTCTAAAGTTGTGGACAGAGGGGATTGCTCTGATACTGATCACCAGATATGGTTTCCATTTCTGCAGAATCTGGCAGTGGAACTTACTGTTGAGTTGCCCCAGAGTCGGGATCTATTGTCACAGGACAAAGAATCCTTGGTCCACCCAGACCTCAGATCCCTCCGCCCACAGGCTTGGCTCCTGAATATGTAGCAATTGCATGTTTTGGAGTTTCTCTCCAAGTAACTAATGTCTTGCTGGTAGCTCAGAAACCTTCCTCTAGACATTGGTATTCACTGAAGTGGAAGCATTTTGCTATTTGGTGTGCTTCCTGCTCTGAGGGCTCTTTTACGTGTCCTGTTAATAATGTACTTGCCTACCGCCTGTCACTATCTTACTCTGGTCTCCAGTACTATTCTATTAAGGTGCATTTGGCTGCTGTATCAACTTTCCATGCCCCTATTGATGAACGCATGGTGGCACAACTGAAGTGTGCCATACCTGCTTGAAGGGTATTTTACAAATGTGTCCCCCAATTCATAAACCAACTATGCCATAGGACCTTAATTTTATACTTGAGAAGTTGACTTTGACTCCTCTTGAGCCTGCTTCAACTTGAGAACTATGCAATTTCTTTGAAGGTGCTTTTCTCTGGTTGCTGTTACCTCAGCCTGAAGGATTTCTGAACTTCAGGCAGTCATGAGTGTGCACCCCTACCTGATTTTACACAAGGATAGGATGGTATTGCATACACAACCTCATTTTTTACCTAAAGTAGCTTCTGAATTCACACTGAATCAGATCATCAACCTACTAAAGTATTATCCTGAGCATACTAACAAGGGTGGGGAATTACTCCATTCTCTTGATGCACATAGAGCACTATGTTTCTATCTAGAGCATACAAAAGACTGCAGGAAGTCCTCTCAGCTGTTTGTGTCATTCACCCTTGGGAGAGAGGGCATACTTCTGTTACCTATAGTCTGTTACCTATATATGAATATAGAAATATAATTTATCAACATGCCACCTTGACACAGTTACACAGACTGTACAAAACCTATCATACGATAGCTAATTTTGTTTTGAGGTGTCATTTTGGCAGCCATTACTACAGTATGCTAGATCAGTTGGCATGGGACTCTAGAATTACAAAGAAGAAAGCAGACTGGGGCAATGGCATTTAAAGAATTTGGTGGGGATGGAATATATTCATTTAGATTTGCTCAGATAAATAATCATGGACATAATCTGAGAGAGTTTAAAAATAGGTGTTTAATGGCCCCCTTTGCGAAAAATTCCTATAGTAAAATGTATTTATTTATTTATGTCTTTTGTAACCAGGTGAGTGAGCTGATTCAAAGGACCCATTTCAGTCACAACCCAGACCACATAGGTGGCAGCAAGCATTCTACAGAAATAATAAAATAGAGAGAATACATAGAATACAACGATATGATCACATCACAGATGCAGTGTAGTTAAGCTTTCTATTAGCACTGCTTCTGTCCCCTTGATCTGGAAATCAGCTAGAACTATACCGGTCTTTAAGAAGGGTGATGCTAATCTACTGTTCAATTACCGTCCCATCTCTCTACTCCCCACTCTTAGCAAGCTTCTGGAAAAACTCGTCCATCATCAGGTCTCTGAGCACCTTCTTAAGTTTAATCTTCAATCCCCTTCCCAACATGGCTTTACAGTGGGGCACAGTACTACCACCGCACTGACCCTGCTTACGAGTGATATCAAAAGTAATATGGATAAGGGCCTGCTCACAGGTGCTGTGTTCATTGACCTATCCAAAGCTTTTGATATGGTTCACCACCCGCTTCTACTGTCCAAGTTACAAACCATGGGTTCCTCTGACTCCACCCTATCCTGGTTCAGTAGTTACCTGGACAACCACTCTCAGGCTGTTTCCTATTGTAAGGTTCTCTCCTCCCCTATCCCTATTACCCTTGGTGTTCCTTTGGGTTCTATACTTGGTCCTTTTCTCTTCTCCCTCTTCCTAAATGACATTTCTAGTCCTTCCCTTCACAGCAGCCTACTCATGTACGCCGATGATCTAGTGCTTTACTATTCTGCCAAGTCTATTGCTGACTTTAACCTAAACCTCTCACAAGACTTTCAATCCCTTCAATACTGGCTCTCAGCTAACCAGCAAATCCTTAACATAGGTAAGACTCAGGCCATGCTGTTTGGATCATCTAAAAAAGTGCTCTCAGAATCCCCTAAGCTATTTGTCCACTGTCGGGAAGGTAAAGCTGTCACCAACACTGGGACTTTCAAATACCTCAGGGTTACGCTTGACCCTGCCCTTGATTTTTCCTTTCATGTCAATGAGGTGTGTTGGTCTGTTAATGCCAGAATTGGCGCAGCCTATCATGTACGCCACTCTCTCACCCCTTCTGCTAGGATAGCAGTAGCTAAAGGTGTGCTACTCCCTCAACTCCTTTATGCCCTCCCAGTTCTCTTCTGAGCCAATACTAGTGTGCTCAGCAAGTGGGACACTTCCTACAACAATAGCTGTAGGTTTGCCTTATCAGCTCCTCAACTTACTCATCACTGCCTGCTCTACTCTGGCCTACACTGGCTGTCTCCCAAAGACCTCTGTTCTTACTCCCTAGGGTGTTTTTTTGACTCCCTCACCAGACCACCCAGTCCAGCCTCCCTGGGTGACATGCTTACCTCGGTCTCATGTGTCTGCTCGCTGAGGTCCTCATCCATCCCCATGCTATCAGTTCAGCCTTGCACTACAAAAATGGGGGAATAGGTCTTCTCCTATTTTGCTTGTAAATTCTGGAACTCACTCCTCCCCCAGTTAAAGACTCCCCCTCTCACCTCCCTTTAAGCGTTCGCAGTTCTCCCACCTCTGTGCACTAGGTAACTGCAACTGCAATTAACTGAGAGTCCCCTCCCTATTTCTCCTATAATTGTAGAGTTCTAGAAATTATCTGTCTTGCTGTATCTATTTATTGTGATTGTATAATTTGTACTGTTTATTATTTATATCATATATATGCTCCCATATTGTAAGTGACTGTACCTATTTTTATTGTTACTGAACTGTCCTGATGTCATCACTGTATTCTTTTTGTTGTATTCTCCAGGGTCGTGCCTGAAAATAGGCAGGACTGTTGCCTAGTGCTCTTACCTGGTTACCAAAAGCTAATAAATAAATAAATAAGCTAGTAAAGATACAAAGCAACTATCAAGCAGTACAAGGTGAAAACATGCACTAAACAGGAGAATTCAAGGTCATTACATGAATAGCACCAGTAGACACTTGCTAAATGTGGCAAAAAATACAACTCATGCAAGCTAACATGCCTAACAGCGGTCGAGAAACAGAATCAGAGAGAGAGCATATCAGGGACTGATATGAGCACAGGGCAGGACAAGGGAGCAGCAGTACTATTTATTTATAGGGACAAGGATACATAGAAGAGCAGAGATAAGCAAATCAGGGACAGATTTTGACATTATGACTGTGCAAGGAAACAGCTGCAAGTGTATTCAGTCATGAATCAGGATCTTCGGTTCGATTTAAAGGAGAGGTGAGGGGAAAGTGAACAGACAATGATAGCCTGTTCCATAGGGATGGAATGGAGGCAAAAAAGGCCTTTCTTCCCATAGCAGTGGTAGTACATAGGACTTTAAGTGGAGGGACGGAGGAGGAGGCCCTGAGGCTCCTAGAAACCACCCTATATGTTAACAGTGAAGCATATGGTGACAGTTATTTGCTCCTAAGTGCATTGTTCACTAGGCAGCCCAAGGTGTAATCAAAATGACCTTGAAGTGAAAGTCACCCTAGGGATTGGTAGAGTACACAGTGGTAGGTGGAATGTGGGACTAGGAGAACAAAGCAACAGATACAGTTGTAAGTTGTATTTAGTTGAGAGCGTAGGGTAGCAGGCATAGAGGAGTAGAAAGGGGAGCAGTAATCAAGGAGTGGTAGTGGGTTCCCTTGTGCAATAGCAAGTCAAGCTTCAGGGTACAAGTGTTGTTTGATATGGTAGGCAGCACCTAACTTTTGGTGAATTTTCCGTACAGTGTTATTTATATGTTCAGCAAAAGTAGGGGGGGTCAAGAGTGACACCTAGATATTTGAAGGTAAGAACATTTTCCAGAGGTGGGCCCAATGGGATGAGTACCAAGAGGGAGGAGGCAGATTTGGTGACCTTGGCTAGGAATGGTTTGGAGCCAAAAAGCATGGCTTTCATCTTTTTTACATTAACAAGGAGTTTGTCGGCGAGGAACCTTTGGTGTGCAGAGGCATAATTTAGTGTGAGGGTGGCTGAGATTGATTTGAGTGACTTGTTGCTATGGTACAGGATGAGGTTGTCTGCACAAAGGAGGGCATTACAGTTGAGGCTATCTGCTGGGAGAGCATTGACAAACAAGGAAAAGAGCAGCAGGCCAAGCATGGAACCCTGAGGTACCCCTGTATGAATAGGTAGAGTGGAAGAGGATTCTTTGCCTATTAAGACAGATTGAGACCTGCCAGAGAGATAGCTACAGAACCACGTAGCAGTTTCTGGAGAGCATCCAAAGTGAAGTAGGGTGGAGTGGAGAAGGTGGTGGTCAACTAGGTTGAAAGCCCTAGATATGTCCATAAACACCATGTCTGTGACCTTGCCCATATCCATATTCCTAAGGATGTGGTCAGAAAAGAGGGCCGGAGCAGAGAAGGTGCTATGATGTTTACAGAAACCATGCTGTAGGGGAAGAAGGAGGTTATATTTATCAAGGTGGTCTGATAGCTGATGGTGTACAATTTTTTCCAGTAGTTTACTTAGATGAGAGGAAGGGAGATGGGTCTGTAATTTTCAGGGGAGAGGGGGTCACCTGCTTTAAAGATTGGTACCACATGTGCAACTTTTCAGGAGTCAAGCACAGTGGAGGATGAGAGGACAAGATTGAAAATAACGGTAAGTGGTTTAATGATGGCTGGGGAGATAATTCTGAGAAAGGCAGGGTAGAGTCCGTCACTGCCAGGGCTTCTCCTGGCTGATAGGGTCTTTAAGACTTTAGCATTAATGTTTTGCCCAATAACCCTGAAGTAGAAAGGTGGTGGTGGGACATAATTTGTGGTGGGGGGGAGATATGGCTGGGGGGGGGAGTTGCCTGAGGTAGGAAGACAAGTTGGTGAACATAGTGTTGAAGGTGTTCACAGTCCCAATGAAATCTGGGATAGTGCCCGAAGGTGATGATAGTTGGATAATTTGTTTGTTGGACTAGGGGTTGAGGAGGGACCCTATAGAGGCCTAGAAATTGCGAGGGTTGCCGAGAGTATTGTTTTGTTGGGTTAGGTAGTATTTGAATTTGAGTAATTTGGCCACCTACTTACAAGAATTGTGCTCCACCTATAGGCATCCCAGAGTTGGGGGTAGGATGATGCCTTGTAGGCCTTCCATTTTCTGTCCCGGTCCTTATTTGTGCTAAGAGTTTTTTAGAAAGCCAGTGGGTACAGCCTCTTCTAACCCTCCTGGTTGTAAGTGGGAAGTGCTTGCCCTGTACCTTTTTCAGGCCAGTAGTGAGGAAAGCAACAGCAGATGAGATGTTGCTGTGGTGGTATAGGACAGTCCAAATTATAGCCCTCGCCTCTCTGAGAACATCTTCATGATCCAGGCAGTTGAATTTTCTGAAGGAAAGAAGTTTGGATGGGGGACAGTTGGATTTAGTAGTCAGAACTATGTACGTAGGGGTAAGGTAGCTAACTGAGTCAGACATAGTGCCAGCCTGGAGGACCAAATTTGCCCGGCTTGGGGCAATCCAGTCAAGGATGGTGTGGTTATGTGAGTGGGGGTTATGCCTGGTGGAGGAGGCAATGACCTGTTCCAGGTGATGCATTTTTGGTAAGCTTGTGTATTCCATCTGAAAGGCGCTTGACCAATTGAGAATAAAGTCACCAAGTATGATGGTATTTCTTGGAGGTGCGAGGTTGTCTAGCCCATCTAGGAAGTTTGATAGGCCCTGTCTGCCTCCTGTAGGGGGGTTATAACAACACCCAAGACATAGTTTTTTAGCTGCTTCCAGTGTTAGTTCCACAAGGAGTCACTCACAAGAAGAAATGGGGTTCAAACAGCTGAAGGAAGCGGCAGAGATGTGATCTTGGATGTACAGTGCTACACCTCCACCCTTCTTTCTGCCTGGCCTGTCCTAGCATACAAGGGAGTAACCATGTAGATAATGTGAGGCATCAGTGTGGTATGATTTCAACCAGGTCTTGGAGAGACCTAACACTTGTGGTTTGTAAAGGGATACCAATACCTCAAGCTCAGGAAACTTAGAAGGGAGGCTACAGACATTCAGATGGGCAATACGAAGGCTGGAATGACTTGGCCAGATATTATCAGTGTGATCGATAAGAATATTTGTGGGGCCCAGGTTTGACTCAATACCTCCGGTAAGGAGTAGGAGGGAGAAGCTTGGACAGGAGGGAAGGCGCCAGTGGGGGTCTGGATTGAGAAGGAGTGTACTAATGGCAAGGCAAATTTTATTTGAAAAGACGCTCATCCCGGAGGCTCTGGGCGCCGTATATCAATCAAATAAAAACAGTACAGCACAATAACAGTCAATAAAATATACAACTCCAAACAGTTAAAATATGATTTGCTACACAATTTGTTTCATTCTCTAAAACTAAAATAAGCCTTAAAAATTAGACAACATAAATTAAAAAACATAGTCCAGGAATGCCTGATTGTACAAAAATGCCTTGATCCCTAATAGTCCAAGCATGTGACGTTCATGGTTAGACTGGAGTACCAGCATGGTTGAACACATCAGAGTATGTTCATGCCTGACTACTGATAGCAGGGTGGCTGTGGGTGTGTCAGTGATGGTGTAAGAGTGTAGGTTTCGCTGATCAACAGCGAATGTCAAGGCACAAAAATCTGTGGCAAACAGCAGGCAAGTTGTGAATATCAGTGTAAGGAGCAATGAGAGAGTATTCATTTTCATGTTACCGGCTACAGAGGTACAGTATCTGGGGAATGGGAAAGAATTTTTAGAGAGTGACAGGGCAGTAGGGAGACAGGTAGAGTATGGGCAGGGAAGCAGCCCTACTAATGTAAGGAGGACTAAAGAGCAGGCTTCAGGAAGATAGCTGCTTAGAATAGAGGAAGAGTTGCTGCCTAAGAGAGCAGAAGTGAATGGTTTGAAGCCCAGGAGGTCAGGATAGGGTGAATAGGTAGTATGTTTTAATTAAAAATGCTGGCCAAGGAGGAGGGAGTGGAGGAAAAGCTGGAAAGTAAGTTAGCAGGAGGGCTGCTGAATAAAGTAGAGAAAGAACTACTGCCAATGGGAGCTAAGATAAATGGTTTGAATCTTGGGGGGGGTGCAAGCTTGTAATTAATTTAGCTAAAGTATGGGAGGAGGATTTCAAGAGGGCTAAAATGGCAGGCTGCAGGAAGACAGATGGGAAGGAAAAAGGAAGAGTTGCTGTCTTTGAGAGCAAAGGTGAGCAGTTTGATGCCCAGGAGGTCAGAATAGGGTGATTAGGTAATTTCTTTAGCTGAGATGTAGGGAGGAGGGTTTAAAGGAGGCCAGAAGCAGCAGGCTCTAGGATGACAGCTGGAATAGGAGAAAGTAAAGAATTGCAGCCTTAGGGGCCAAAGGCAAGTGGTTCAAAGCCCAGGAGGTTGTGATTAGGTGAAAACATTTATTTTAAGAAGGTTGACTAAGGGGAAAGAGGACAAGAGGGGAAGGTAGATGAAGCCTAAGGATAGAGATGAGAGTGTGATTCTGTTTTAGAGGTTGAAGGTGGTGGGTTCAAGTTCCAGAAGGGAAAGAGAAGGAGGTAGGAGGAGAAGAAGACTCAAGAAGAGACTAGGATAGATGAATTTAATTGTGTAGTTCGAAATAGCACACAGAAGGCAGAGGAATAAGGACAGCTTAGGTACTGAGTAATGTGGGTCTAATTGATGGCCTAGTGGAAGGGCTTCTATTTCCAAAGTTGGCATTGAAGACCTAAGTATGGGAGAAGACACTAGTGATTCCTAGAGGCCAAGGAGTATAAGTTGCAAATTGGGAAAGTGGGCACTTAGGAAAATGCAGCATTGTCACATGACTACACATTTCCAATAAGTTCAGGGACTTAAATGCAACAATGCTACTACTTACCAAAAATTTGGAATCAACTAGTACCAGAGATTTGTAATGCTAAGACCTTAAAGGCTTTAAAAAAACAGTATTTATATTGTATTGATGGATAGATGTACCTGTTTTGTATAAAATTACTTAGGGCTTCTTTATTATGATACTCACTGTGGGACTGTGTTTTGTAGCATTGTTCAGAAACCATTAATTTAAGTATTGTATAGATATTTATTACAAATATGTGTATTACTACAGTATGTATCTGTATGTAATCATCAAAATTTCAGGACAACTTTGTTAAATAGGGCTTACAGTCCTAAAAGTTTAATCCTGTTAAAAAATAAAGGTTTTTATCTATCTATCTATCTATCTATCTATCTATCTATCTATCTATCTATCTATCTATCTATCTATCCATCTATTCCTGTGACTAAGCAGTGCCTGTGCAAATGGCTCACTAACTGTATTGCATTTTGTTCTGAGAAGAACAGTAAGGAACTTCCTGATGATGTTCATGGCCACTCTACTTGAGGAGTGGCCACCTCTGTTGCCTGTTTCCAGGGTGTGTCTGCCGTTGACATTTGTGCTGCTGCCACATGGAGCAGTGCTCTCACTTTTAGTAAACATTACGGTTTGGACATTATCTCATGCAGACATGATGGTTTTTGTCTTGGTGTCCTAGAAGGCCTTCTGTCCTGATTGCATGTCAATCTTTACCAGACTCCCTGGGTACTTTGTACTGCTTGAAAATTGTTCCAAAGGTGTAGCCCAATGGTGGTGATGTCTTTAATGAAGATGGAACTGTTATCTACTGTACCAGTAACAGTAGATCTTTGAGACAGTCTCCTCTACTGAGCCACAGTGCATCCACCCTTCTTCCCCCTTTATTAGGTACCAGTTGGCAGGCTGTCCCTCTGTCTTTGCAGAAGGTATGGTTATCTGTGTTTATTACATCTTCTGTCACCTGTCTCAGCCTCTCTTTGTGTGGCTGGTCCTAGTGTGGTCCCCTAGTTCCTCTGGGTAAGTGGCCCTCTGAGCTTAGCTTCAGCAGGGAACTAAGAACTAAGGAGTAAAGGGGCTACCCACATTTTATAGGCACCTATGATGTACATCATCATGGCTGACCCCAGCTAGGCAAATGTTTCTGAAAGGTCTTAATGCCAACAGATTACAGTTCCAAAGGTGTCGACCAATGGAGGAGATTCTCTTGAAGATCTACTGTTACTTGTAGGAAACTGTTATTTTTCCTTCTTCATATTGTAAAAGTTATGTCTACTATCTTCACCTCTTGCACCCCTTCCCTACTGATCTACTTCTTCTGATCCCCTCCCACCCATTACTGTTAAGATTTGTACACCAGTCTGTTTCTTACACATTCCAGTGGTCATTATTGTTATTCTTATTATTATCAAATGTTGTTGAACATGTAGGCCCACTGAGACTAGAAGTCCCTTTCTCAGGGGTGACCCGGGGGTTGGGGATACAGATGGTAACCAACTGAAACTGAACCAGATCAGGTTGTTGGTGATATTTTTAGTGAATGAAGGAAATTTGGCTAGGACACCAGGGAAATTCCCCTACTGTCCAGCAGAGGGACTCTGTGACTGTCATTTCTGATGGCCTCTCTCGGTGAACCACCAGAGGAGATGGACATGCTTGAGGCTAGGGAGCAGGTGTCCTCCCCTGCCTCTAAAGCTCAAGAGACCACTGCAAAACTGAATGTTCAAAAGAGTGAAAATATGGTTCTAGAGGTAGATATGGACATTTTAGATGACACTGCACCAGAAGCCTTAGCCAAAGATCCAGAATACTGTAAGCTACTTGAAGAGGAAAAAAATTGCAATGCAGCAATTAAAACTGAAGGAGAAATTAGAAAAAATGCGTTCAGCGAATGCAGCTTCTGAGCCTGCCAAACCCTCAGCAATGCACTCACCTTCTGATGCACAACTGAAATTGACAAATGCTGTCATGTAAGCATCAAAGGAAAGGCCTGATGACTGTTCACCACAGAAAGAAAGAACGGGCACAGCATCTTCTTCCACAAAGCTGCCAACAGCCTCCAGCTCTAAAACAGATCCTTCTACTACGAGTAAAGAAAAATCGGGTGCTTTTTCAGGAATGACAAAATCAAATGGCATTCTGTCTGGCCTAAGACAAGCTTCCAACACTACTGACACACCCAAATAGTCGATGGAGTCAGCCCTGTTAGCCGCCAGCTGGGAAAAGCGCCAGAAAACACTGGATGGGTCCCAGGATCATTGCCTATCAGAATGCCTTCTGCAATAGTTTCTACACCCCACAGTACTTTAACTACTGGAAATATGACTGTAAACAATGATAAAAATGCTGAGGTATCTCACATATTGGCAGAGACACAGAACTCCCCTCTGCATCTCACTCCAATTCTTGAAATGACACAAAACCCTGCTCTGAACTTACCAAATACTAATAATGTGCAACAAACTAACGAAAGTACAGATTTGCCACAGACCACTAATGATACCCCAAACGCACCTTTGAACATCATAAACAGAGCAAATCCTAGACCTTATGTAGCGCTATTTAATTTACCGGTTTCACCAGCCAAAAGCCACAATGCAGTTTGCTTGCTTTACAAAGGAGGTCTAGATACTCCACCAGACCGTGTATATGCGAGGAAAAATTTACTTAAAGATTTGCTACGGTTTTTCGCCACTGAAATCTATGCACTTATTCATGTGTTAGGTAGCACATGTTTGACATTAGTTTCAAAGTTGTTAGTGGGCTGGAACACTTTTGAAACACTACAATAACCTAAAACACACCCCTTTATGGTCTCCATTTGAGGGAATCCCTCTTACAAAGCCTTCTATAAAAACATTACAGTGTTATTTTGTAATGAAGGGGTCAGTGTAACAGATTTAATATACTGGCTTAAGCAAAAATGTACTGTTCTAGAAGATCCAGAAGCTATCTTTGACAGTGAATGTTTCTGGACTGGTGGCTAGAATATCATAGTTTTACTTCGTTCTACTGACAATGGACTTTAACTTTTACCAAACTGTTTTTTTTTTCTTGGGAGAGACAGGGGAGGGTTGTCTTATGCAAGCTAGCCAAAGGCCTGCTATAAGTGTGGGTCAACAGGTCACATTAGCAGTATATGTGATAAAGTCAGATGTAACCTATGTAATGAAATATGGCATACAAGTGGACACTGTCTGAATGAACTTCTGTGTAACTTATGTGAAGAGAAAGGCTATTCCTACCAAAGTTACCCTTGGGTAGCCTATAACAAGGAAGCGCATACTGACAGTGAAGAGCAATGTCTCTTAATTGCAAATGCCCAAAGACATCAGATTGCAGCTACATCAGCCCCTAGGGCCCCCTTCCCACATCCTGGAGCTACCCCACCTCCTCCTCCTCCTGCTGTTCAACACACTTCTATTCCCGCATCTCCCCCCACCTGAAGACATGACTGTAGTGACTACTTCTACTGAAGCCCTTGAATCTGCCCCTTCTACCTCTGTAGATCAAGCCAATATGCCCCTCGTACTGGAAGGATGGAAAGGAATGGTAACTAGATGGAGATAAAACTGGGCCACTCCTGTTTCCAAAGCTGCAAAGAAAACAGATATTCCTCTCACTAATAGATTCCAATCTTTGCCTGAGGTTTCTGAGGAATCAGACAGAAACTGATACCTCCTCAATCAGATCCTCCTTAGGTGAGGCAGCTTCAGAGATAGAGGTGGACGTCCCTACCACTCTCACTGTATCAAAAGATACAGTGAAACATAAACTAAAGGTTCAATTGAAAATCAAATCAGGGATAAAGAAATTTAGAAAGCAAAAAGCATGATGGTTTTAGTAAAACATAATACTTAAACTCTTTTCTATGACTTTTTCACTAACAGTAAGATCTTCAAATGTGAACAGCATAAAAAGTCATAGAAAACAAGCTGCTGTATTTTCTTCTCTGTTATCAAATATAGCAGGCACCTACTTTACACAAGGCACCAGGCTACACACCATTTCAAAATTAAATTCTGCCTCTACAGCCTGGTGTGCTGGACCTGCTTATTGGTCCATAGGCCCTGTAAATGTTCAGGGGTTGGTATACTGATTCACTCTGTAGATGTAAGGGTTATTAAATTAATCGATCTGGTAGAGTATTAATTTTGGATACCAGTTATCACAGTTCCTTTATTAGATTTATTAATATATGTGCAATGCAGACTAAAGTATGGTCAATCTCTTTAAATCTATACAGCCTTATCTGCATTCAGCACGAACTGTTATTTTGGGATGAGATTTTAATTGTAGATTAATTGTACATAACAGAGGGCAACAAAATGCAACATCAAAAGGTTTTTCTGATATGTCATGCCTCTCTAACATTGTAAAAACTGTTGGATTAGTAAATGCATTTTTATCCACCACAGGACATTCCATACCTACTTTCTACAAAGATAAATTGGTCACCAGGATTGATTTCTTTTTTATATCTAAAAATATTCACATTAATAAAATCCAAACAGTGGCAGTAGAATATTCAGATCACAAATTATTAGGACTTTGTATAGGGTGCTCCAGGTACAATAGCCATGGACTTTGGAAATGTAACTCTTCATTACTCCAAACTTCACTCATTACCCAGAATATTGCTTATTTCACACAAGCCAGGAAATCTGTCTTTCTCCTCTATGAAAATCCCATCCAGTGGTGGGAAGACACTAAAAAAGAATGTTGTACTTTCAAAGCAATTAAGCAAACAAAACAGATATATTATATATCTCCAATATCTACAGAATATAAAACACTTGCAAAAATTGCTTTCTCTATCACAAGAATCCTCTCATAATTATACTCCACAAAGTCAGAAAATAAAACAGGAAATGGTTAATTTCCATCTCCAAAAAGCTGAACATCTAAAACAACAGCAATTTAACACTCGAGGCTCACTTAGAACTTTGTGCCCCTGTGATACTTGCCACTTTCACTCCCAACAAAAACAGATTACCTGTCTACTAGACTCAGATAATACTTGCCACTCCAATCCAAATAAAACACAACAGCTTATTTCCTCATATACATTAAATTCCTTTTCTGACAATAGGGTCGACCCCCAAAATATGAAACATTTTTTACAGAACATTGAGATCCTCCCTTGTTCTCCCAATTTGGCAAAAAAGTCTGGCAAAAGTTAAGTGGTGGATCACCTTCAATATCTGTTTGCTGACCTATAAAGCTCTGCATAGCCAGGAGCTCAGTTAACTGCAAGACCTCCTGATTCCCTACCGCCCCGTTCGCCCCCTATGCTCCAATAAGGAGGGTTTATTGGAAGTTCCTAAAATTTGTCTAAAATCTTCAAGGGTATGCACTTTCTCATTTGCTGCCCTAGTCTTTTTTAACTCCCTCCTTCATCCATTGCATGATAGTTCAGCTGTTGACATTTTTAAAAGGGAGCTGAAGTCCTTCTTATTTAACCAAGCTTTTGTAGATTCCTAATCGAATTTATTTATGTGAACACTGTACTGCCTGTTTTATTGATTATAAATGCTGTTTTATTGTAAAGCACACTGAATCAAAATGAGAAATGTGCTATAACAAATAAAGTTTGATTGATTGATTGATTGATTGATAGATAAAAGACATCACAGTTGATGAAATACACTCAGTTTTGAAAAATTTACCAAATGGTAAAACTCCTGGGAAGGATGGGCTGACTAGTGAAATTTATAAATTTGTTGGCCCCCAAATTTTGGAAGAACTAGCCCAGGTCTTCATTTATATCCTTGCTACAGCCTCACCCACCCCCAATATGATGGAAGGCCTTCTGATTTATTTGTTCAAAAAGGTAGATAAAAGAATACTCCAAGATTGGAGGTGCATATGTATCCTAAACACTGATTTTAAAATTTTAACAAAAATACTTACAATACGATTAACTCAGTTTGCAACACATCTTATTTCACCTGCACAAGCATGTTCCTTACCAGGTAGATCAATTTCAGACCATCTGATTCTACTTCACGAATTGGTAGACAGAGGAAATACTATTAAACTATTAGTTTTTTTTGTACACTTTATTTCTCACCCCCGACATTTGAACTCTCTCAGGCTATCCCAACTCACCAGATCACTCTGCCATCCACCATGGCCCTACTCTTCAGATGTTAGCTGACCTCCACCAATCCTGACCCAACTATCCCCTCAGCTCTGAGCCCCTTGAGGTAGGGCTGCTGCCACATACTGGAGCTCTATCTAAATCTGGAGTGTTGGACAGGTCAGTGGAGTGGCAGAGGGGGCAGGTATTAGACATGTGGCATCTGGTACTGTGGGGAGCCATTGCCTATCAGGCTCATAGGTTTTTTTTTCCTTCTCTTTTTGTGCCCCCCATTGGACCGGTGGTGCAATTCACTCCAGCATGGCACATGGACACTCCAGCCCACTCCCACAGGAGTGCTGCCATGGCCACTCCCCTGCTTACCTGGGTCCCCAACTGCTGTAAGGCCCCAAGTCTCCACTAGGGATCACCGAACACTGAGGATTGGTCCCCCTTCCTCCCATGAAAGGAGAGCTGTCCTACAGATGCTCAATCCTTTCCTCACCTGACAACCCCCAATGACCCAAGTCCATCCCCAAACCCAGGTCGCCAGTGTGGCGTGAGGTGTGGCATCCAGTGCCTCAGCCCTCAGTGCCACTGGGCTGGCACTCTATCAGATTTTATATTGTTTCTTGATCAAAGAAAAGTGTTTGACTCTATAAATCATGAATGTTTATGGTCTGCATTGAACTGCTATGGTATACCAAATATTTTTATTTCTTGGATACAAAGTTTGTATAAAACTGCTACAGTTGCCCCCTTAATTTATGGTACTTGTGGGCCCTTGATCCCTATTAAAAGAGGGGTAAGGCAAGGTTGCCCCTTAAGCCCTCTTCTGTATGTATTTTGTATAGACCCATTGTTAAGAACCTTAAACTCATCACAGTTACTGCAACCTTTGAAAGACCATGATGGCACTGTTCCTTTTAAATGTATTGTTTATGCAGATGACTTATGTCTGCTAATACGTGATGCTATTTCAGCTGAAAATGCCATTAAGATATGTACACAGTATAGCATAGCCACTGGAGCTTAATTTGTAAAAATGTGTAGGATTAAAACTCAGGATTAGTGCAGTACCTTTATAAAATATAGCTGGAATTTCCATTATAACAGGTCCTATTAAAATATTAGGGCTAGGATTTGGAAATAGTCCTTTAGACCTCGTGAATTGGGAACCTAAAATTGCACAGAGCAAAAATATTGTGGCAAACTGGAACAAATGGAAGCTTGGGAAAAAAAGAGAATATTTCTAATAAAGACTCTTCTAATTCCCAATTTTTATTTTTAAATGGATGCTGTCAACCCATATTGCATGATATTATTTCTAGCTGAAACCCCACATTTTATGATTGCTTACCTTCTTTGAAATTCATTTTTGTTGCTGCTTGTCTTATCTGCTTCCTTTCTGAGTAGAACTGAACACATGGTAATAGTGTAATTATACACTACTTTATTTTGTTTCGAATCCTTGATCAGCTCTTATTGCATGCTTTCTAAACATTGTAACCACCCTCAAACAGTGCAGCCACTCATGATGCAATGGTTTTCTCTTGACCCACTGCACTGTAAGTGGCTAGATGGTGTTGGGGTGTTTCTGAGTCCAAAAAAGACGCAGTGGCAGTTGATTAAGTATTATAAACAAACACCTTTTTGTGTGGTAACACCAGTATGGTGGACAGTCTCTTTTTCTCTTTTAAAAAGAAAAAATAGAATCAAAATCAAACAACCAGCTACATCAACAATCTTTCCAGAATGTGAGCAATCATAAAATGTATTTTTTAAACTAGGGAACATTTGAGGCCAAAGGGGGTTGACAGTGTCCCTTTAAGCCACATTTTCCCTCCACCTAAACAATTAGAGACATCCTTATTAAGTATTTTTTCCAAGCAGTCTGAGGTAGTAGACTAAACCCACTAAAAAAGAATATCACATATCTATCTATATCTCAAGGCGGTCTGAATATGGTGAACCCTGCAGTATTTTTCTTTCTCATATTTCTTTACTCCAACATCAAATTTATATTAATCAATACAGATAAAGCCTGGAAACTCTTTTTTTATGCAAATATTGAAAAATGGTTTCAACCCTGGGACTTGGGCACTTTAAAATATATTAGGCCTCCTGGAACATCTCCACCATACTTCAGAGAATTTTTTAGTAAACTCAAGACATGGAAAATTCAGAGCTAACAACTTATATACAGTGCCTTCAGAAAGTTTTCACCCCCCCCCCTTGGATTTTGTCACATTTTATGATGTTGCAAATTCAAATTAAAATACATTTATATGTGATTTTTTTGTCACGTATCTACACAAATTACTCTATAATGTCAAAGTGGAATGAAACTTCTGGAATTGTTTGTACATGTAATTTAAAATAAAAACCTGAAATGTCTTGATTTGATAGGTATTCACCCCCTTTGCTATGACACTCCAAATTGAGCTGAGGTGCATCCAATTTCCTTGTGAGGTCACTCTAAAACTTGAATGGAGTCCACTTGTGGTCAGTTCAAATGGTTGATGTGATTTCAGAGGAAATACACCTGTCTATATAAGGTCCCACTGTTGACAGTGCTTGTCAGAGCAGAAACTCTACCATGAAGACCAAGAAGCTGTTGGTAGAGCTCCGTGATAGAATTGTGAGGAGGCATAGATCTGGGGAGGGGTATAAAAACTTTTCTAGGGTGTTGAAAGTTCCCGGAAACACAGTCAAGTCCATCATTAGGAAATGGAAAGATTATAGAACCACCCAGACTCTTCCTAGAGCAGGCCGTCCTCCCAAACTGAGCAACCTGGCAAGAAGGACCCTGGTCAGGGAAGTGACCAAGAACCCAATGACCACCTTGACAGAACTACAGAGTTCCATGGCTGAGATGGGAGGACCTGTCCAGAGGACAACAATCTCTGCAGCACTTCACAGATGTAGCCTCTATGGGAGAGTGGCTAGACGGAAGCCACTCCTGAGAAAAGGCCACACAATAGCATGCCTGGAGTTTGCAAGAAGGCATGTGGCAGACTCTGAGACCATGTGGCAAAAGATTCTTTGGTCTGATGAAACAAAAATTGAACTCTTTGGCCTGAATGCAAAGTGCTATGCCTGACACAAACCGAACACAGCTCATCACCTGTGTAACACCATCCCTACCATGAAGCATGGTGGTGGCAGCATCATGTTATGGGGATGCTTTTCAGTGGCAGGGACTGGGGCACTTGTCAGGATAGAGGGAACAATGAATGGAGCCAAATACAGGCACATCCTTGAAGAGAACCTGCATTAGTCTGCAATAGACCTTGGACTGGGGCAAAGATTTACGTTCCAACAGGACAACGACCCCAAGCATGCAGCCAAAGCAACACTGGAGTGGCTTCAGAACAAGAAGGTGAATGTCCTTGAGTGAATCCCATTGAGAATCTGTGGAAAGACTTAAAGATCGTGGTTCACCGATGCTCCCCATCCAACTTGACAGAGCTTGAGCAAATCTGCAAGGAAGAATGGGTGAACATCCCCAAATCCAGATGTGCAAAGCTGATACAGACATACCCAAGAAGACTCAAAGCTGTAATTGCTGCCAAAGGTGCTTCTACAAAGTATTGACTCGGGGGGTTGAATACTTAAGTAAACAAGATATTTAAATTTTTAATGTTTCATAAATTTTTGTTACACAATAAAAATATTTTTGCCTCCTTAAATTGTTGTGTATGCTGTGTGAATCAAGGGGGAAATAAATCATTTCAAAGCATTAAAAGTTCTGGTAGTAACACAACAAAATGTGACAAAATCCAAGGGGGGTGAATACTTTCTGAAGGCACTGTACTTACCTAGGAAACACTTATACTCTCATATCATGAATAAGTATTTTTTAGAACCAGTAACCTTTCCCCTATGTACAGCCTCCTCTAAACCATATCTATAAACCTCTTAAAAGAATCTAGAATCCCGAATAAAATGTGGGACTTACACTGGCTCAGCTGCCACAAAAGAATTAGTGTAAAAAGTAACCATAAGCACAATTATTAGACAGATATTGTAACAGAGAACAATGTATCCAACAGATTGACTCAATAGATCATCTCTTATTTTCCTGTTCATATGTCTCAACATTTTGGAATTGTCTTGCTAATCAATGGTCTGAGCCTCAGTTTTCAACAGTCACCTATGAGACTTTAATGTATGGCCACTATGGTTCTTCCTGGAAAAAAATGGGACAGTAGTACTTTAAATGTGGTGTTTATAGTAATAAAATGGATTATTTGGAATAGCAGATTTTTTTCCCTTCAACAAAAAAGCACACCTAAAATGTGCTAGTGAAGCAAACTGAAGATGAATTAAAATCCATTTATTTTGAAGAAGTGAAACGCTTTCCACCAAGAATATTGGGTGTCCAGTGGAGAAATGTGCCTTGAGTAACTAATATTGATGCTGCAGTTATTTGAATGTATATTGTACCTTATATCATACTTAAACAGATACTCCAGTTAAAACAATATTACTGTTTGTAAAGTCGATGTTTTGTTACTATATGATGTTATCACTTGTATTACTGTATTTGTTTGATTTTCTGCCTAAATAAACTCCCCTACTTTTTTCAAGAAGTGCCATTAGATCTTTAATGTCAACCTGAACAACCACCAGAACAGGCAGACGGGATCTTGGTTTAATGCCTCATCCGACATCATGACTAAGGGTGGGTGAAGTGGCTGAAATTCATTCCGTGGAGTGATTCGCAGAGTAACATAGAATCCTCAAAGCGCTCTGTAATATGAAATGGAGTACTTTGCGTCATAATGGGAAACGCGAAGTCCATTGAAACCAATGACTTCATGTTATTCCACCTTCCCCAAACCACTTCTCCACCAATTTTAAGGCGAAGTACATTGAAATCAATGTACTTCGCATCACTTCACCTTGTTATTGAGCTCCAAGGCAAATTTGCAGTGCTTCATGGGATTGCAGGTCATATGGGTTCTAGATTGTTCTGCACAGCCTCAGTTCTGTGCAGTGTGTGTGTAGCGGAAGATGGAGACCGCTTCCTCAGAGCTCTGCAATTCCAATCCTCTAAAAGCTGTTAAAAAAGACTTTTTAAGCCATTTTTTGCTCAAAATTTAGTGTATTGATTGTAGGAAACCCTCCTGTGCTTATATACTCGAGTGTTTATTGTTTGTGTGTGTATTTTGAATGTAAATTTAGAACAGTCAGTATGTGTACTGTGAAGTGTGCTTTGGGGGAGGGGCGTATCTGTGGTATAGGTAGATTAACTGGGAGAAAAAGGCAGTCTTTCTGTTTTGGCTATATTTTTCTTGTATAACTGTGTTAAAGTACGCTCAGTAATATTCTCAGTAATTCTTGACATTTTTTGCTGATTGTAGTGGTGCAGCAGTGTATAATTTCAGTTTGTTTGAAACATTTGGTTATATTGCAAAAGGTTTTCAATTTGCTATGCAATACTTGTAGTGTGTGCATGAGTGTGTGTGATGTATACCATTACATCAGACAACTTTTATTATGCCAGAGTAATTGCTGCAGTGTGAACCTCCTATCCACCACACCTGCATGAATGTTTTATACTACTTTGTGGTATCTTTGCTGGTAGTGGACTGTTACTGCCTTGCACTATCCCCCCAACTGGCAAAAGGTATTCTTTTCCAGATTTGGATTTGTGACTTGCGAGCATTGATTTGGTGTTGTTGTGCCTTTGCATCTGACTCTGCATCTCTTGACTGCGCAATGCAATCTTAATCTGTCTGTGCATTTGCAGTGCACCATTAATTCTGGGAGACTTTGCATTTTTTGTTACCCTCTCATTTCACTTCGCCAGTGCTGGGGAATTTTCTGGACACAAGACAGAAGCATTTTGGGGATGCAAATTAATTCTGGTGACTGTGTGTGATGTGACCACGTCCACTGCGTGCATGACTGAATATGCCATTAATGCTGGGAGACTTTTGTATTTCTTGTTGTGTTCTAATTTCACTTCATCAGCACTGGGGAGTTTTCTGGACACAAGACAGTAGCATTTTGGTGATGCACATTAATTCTGGTGACTGTGTGTGGGGGACACTTGGGGGTGCCAGTATTATTGCCACTCCACCTTACTTCACATTTAGGTGGAATGACAATATGAAGTAATAATTACAAGGCAAAGTGAGCCTTTCCTATTGGCCACTCCATGTAGTGAAGTGACAACGCAAAGTGGCCACTTCGTGTTCACTTCACCAGCGGAATTTAATTTCACTGCATCTCTAATCATGAGACACTACTGACTATTGAGTTCTGTATTATTTCTCTCTCTCTCTCTTTATATATATATATATATATATATATATATATATACACACGCATATGTATATTCATTGCAAAACATGGCATTAATGCAGACATTAAGGTTGAAGAACACAAATCCAACAAAGTAAAGAAATGTACAACATTAGGATTTAAAGCCTCAGGAGCCTTGACTAATTTGTGGTATGGTGTTCCTTGGGATTGTCAACCTTAATGCCCTCCCCTCCCCCTCCTACTTGCTCTAAGAACCAGCCCTCCACACCATGAGAGCAGCTTGGTCAGCATTCTGGATCCTGGTGCCCTTGTCTCTGTCCATGCCCATGGACAGCGACCAGGGGAACACTTACAGCAAGTGCTGTAAAATCCTACTCGCTGTCCGTGTGAGTGCTTACCACACCAGCACTGTGAATTGTGGTGCTATTCTGGTAGCGCTCACTTGGCCTGGTACCATTCTTGACTCATTCAGGTTTAGAATGTTTGGCCTCAGTAACAGTACTAACCATATTCAAATGCAAATAACTTTTAAATTACATTATGGTACTATGGGCATGAAAGTTGTTCAGCACAAAAAATATCTACAAAACAAGTCATATTTCATTTATAAATACCTTTTGTATTTTTAATAATCAGCAAAAAGGGCAAAAATGTTTTTTTCACTTTTTCAATGACCAAATGTAAATAACTTTAAAACAAAAAAATTATATCATTCTACTGTGAGCATAAAAGTTGTTCAGTACAAACATATCTAGTAATAGAGTGGTGTTTCATTTATAGCCATCTTTCAGACTTTTTTCAATCAGCAAAAACTGGCAGAAAATTAATTTGTTTTTCGTTTTTTTGCTGAACATATGCTAATAACTTTAAAATGATAAATGATAGCATGGTACTTTAAGCACAAAAGTTGTTCAGCACAAAAATATTTACAAATTGAGTGGTGACTCATTTATAGATACCTTATAGATTGCTTTACAATCAGCAGGAAAGTAGCGGAAAATTCCTTCTTTTTTCTCTTTTTTGCTGAGCAAATGCCCCACAAAAAAGCAAAAACGAGAACTATACATAGCACTTTTTCATTATGTACTGGCAATAATGTAAAGCTATGGGGCTTAGTGAGTTAAACAGAAGTAGTAGTGAATCTTGGAGACCACTTCCACACAAGTAACTGTAAAAGATGCTGAAGGTTAGTCACTCACTTCAAAGTCACAAGCCCTTTTTTACACACTCAGAGTCATGTTTATCCCAAAACATATGTCTGTATAAACAGAACATGTTATAGCCTGACTGAAGATATCATATTTATCTTCATTCAAGGTCAATTATATTAAGATATCATTAATGTCTCATGAAGATAAATATGATACCTTATGCTCACCCCTTCCCCAGCCTGTAGCCTCCTCTCCGAAGCAGAAGGTACAGCACCTAAGCCAATACCTCATACTGTAGTGATACACTCTTCAAAGACAGAGAACTATGTCTCTCCACATATTACCAATATAACTGTTGTAACTTTCTTTATGCAGTGAGCCCTGTGTGAAGAAAGGAGATCATGTATGGTTAGAACAGGGTGGGCATTAAAGTTGACAACTCCAAAGAAGATCTTGCTACTGATTCACCAAAACTCTGGTGACCCAAAATGCTAATGTTTTTTCTTGTTGCAGATTGGAGGGTGGGGGTGAAGAATTAGGGCTGAAAACCCTAACACCACCTTTTCATACTTTTGTGGCATGAACTTGAACCTAACCATTACATTAACAAAGTTTTTGCAAATAAGTTCCATTCTTTTTGAGATAGTGGAACTGTATCCTTATTCATGCAAATAGGTCCCTTTGGGACCTGCGTGAATGGATGCAGATGCACAGGGCCCTTTTGGCCCTGTGCTAAAGGAAGATTCCATCTGCCTACACAAGTTCAGGGCCCTTATGGACCCTGAAGTCCTACCCAGTGATAGAGGTCAGGAATTTATGAGGGTATTCAGGGCTGGCCACAGGCCCTCTGGTCCCTGCACTTCCATATGTCAGGAGATACCTCATGTAGCTGGGTCACTGAGCTCACCCCCGAACTCAGGTCACCAGCTCAGGATCACAAACCATACCCTCTGGGGTGACAATTGGCACTACACACAAAGTTTCTTAATAATTATTTTATTTTTTTTTTATTTTGACCACAGATTTTCAAAGTAGTCATTTTGTGACTCCCCTTATAAACATGGCATGTGGCATTTATAGTATATTGTCCAAAACATCATTTCATACCACAAGTGCGAAAACACATCTCACCCAGGAGTTAAAAAAATGATACCTATAAAATTTATGAGGAGGTGTAAAAAAATGGCTATGTTAAAAGTTTGGAGCTAAAATATTGAGAATTAGCAAAGTTAAGAGCGAACACTGAAATGCTACAATGTTCACTCATAACCTGGGCATTTTACCAGATTTGTACACTAAATTTTCAGCATAGCCTTCTTATTACCCCACCTCATTAACCCGGTAGGTGAAAAAATGTCAGATCCCACCAAAACATCTTTCCATGCCACAGGTGCAAAAATATCTTTTAGCCAGGATTTGAAAAGCAACAGCTGTCACATTCATGAGGTGGTATGACAAATGGCTACATTGAAAAGTTGGAGTCAAAATATTGCAAAATGTTAGATGCAAGCAAAGAGAAATGTTAACATACCCTTATAGCTTTGTCATTTGTACATATTTTGACCCAAAATGTTTAACATAGCCTTCTTATGACCCCACCTCATGAACAAGGGTGGTGATATTTTCAAATGCTGCCTGAAAGGTGATTTCATAAAGGGACCACAAAGTCACCCATTGGACCAGATTTACATAATATCACCACCAGTGGTCATGAGGTGGTATCTCAAAAAGGCCATGTAGAAAAATTGGTGTAAAATACTCAAAAATGACAAAAGTATAACTAAAAGTTCAACCCCCTTTGAAATACATTAAACTGCACTAACCTTATTTTCTCATTATCACAGTCACCAGTTCCAGCGGCAAGACATGTCTTCAGTCAGAGAGTGGGTCTATGCCATTGCCATGAGACATGTTTAGGTGAGTAAGGATGTCTGGGGAATATTGGGGTGGGGTGGAGTGCTGAGTGGGAGGGTGGGGTGGGGTAGGGTGTGTGTGGGAGGCAGATTGGCAAAGGACCATTTTCTTTTTTACAGGTAAAAACACATTGAGGGACATTTTCCTTATTTCAGAAGATAGTCACATTCTGACACTGGGGATTGGTCACCCCAGAGTTTGGCTGCTGTTTATTGGGGTGGGAACCCTGCTGTCACCATGTTCATATTGGAAACAGGTGATGGGTGAGCTGGAGGGGAGAGGATCAACAGAAGTGGTACCAGGGATGGGCACCAACATAAACATTGGGGGGGCAAACAACCTGAAAGGGAGGGGGGAGAAAGAAGCATTACCAGTGCTGGGTACCCCAGTCCACTTAAGAAGCAATTTTAATTAGCTAGGTAGGTAGCTAAATAGAGAGGCAGATAGACAGACAGACAGACAGTAATAGACAGAGGATCACCAGCTTACTGCTTCAAATGAATCCAGAAGCACAACTCCAGCTGCAGCTTCAGTATTCAAGAAAATACAACTGTTCTTATGTAAAGAATGCAGGTCAATGGCTTCTCTTGCTAAGCTTGGTTACCTGGGTTAGGGTGTGCCCAGAAAAGGTATTTCTGGCCATTGTTTAAAAAACAAAACACCAGAGCCTAGCTAAACAGGCCCATTTTTAAAATTATATAATTTTTATGTTTTTTTCCATAATTTCTAGTTTGGGGGGACAAGAGGGCAGCCATCGTATCACAAAATTTGTTTTCATGCTGTGAGAAGCAAGTGATGAGAAAAAATAATTATCAGCGACATGGAATTTTTTGTGTCATGTCAGAACATTAGCCAAAAATCCCTACTAAGCATGCTCAGAACACCAAAAAAATTAAATTCTTAAAACTCTGGAGCTGTTTAATATTTGTTCACAAAACCTTCTAAGGACAATACCCTGGCTCATCATGCTTCTATCCTGAATGTTTTTGGAAAAAAAATCCATTCTGTATAGGTGGTACATGACAGCTAAACCAAAAACCCATGTTAAGTATAGGAAAGAAAAGTAGACATCTACAAGAAAATGACATATGCAGATCTCAGAAACCACATAAGCCGCCATCATGAAACTATACATATTTAGACCTTGCATATTAGACAATGCATGCAGAATTGCAGCTATTTTGTCAAATGCTTCCAAAGCTAATAAGTTGCAAATTTAGTGGTTTAATACAAAGCCTGTCAGTCAACCCTGTGTCAGTATTAGATGGACAGATAGATAGATAGATATAGATAGATAGATAGATAGATAGATAGATAGATAGATAGATAGATAGATAATGGGGGTCTGGTCACTTCTGGCTCCTTACTGGTTAGGATCATGTCACATGGTACTGAATTAACATAGCACACATCCAGGGGTAGTGTTGGACCTGGTGTTTACAAACAGGGACAGCATTGCAAATGTTATGGTGAATAATCCCTTAGGTTCCTGTGATCACCATACAATGGGGTTCAACATAACAACCGGAGCAAAGGCAAGCCACACAAGGAAGAAGGTCCTAGACTTCAGGTGGGTGGATTTTAAAGAAAGGAGAGACTGCCTCTAACATTGTCTTGAAGAGGGTATTGCCAGGGAGAACAGACACAGTGGGGAAAGCATAAGCATTGGCATAATTAGGGCAACAAACCTCTGCATGAATGAAGTAAGAAAAAGCAGAAGGAAAAGGAGACTACTATGGTTCTCTGAGGAAGTGGCAAAGGTGATGAAAGAAAAGAGGGTGGCATTCAAGAGGTAAAAACAAACACAAAGGGAAGAGTACAGGGAGGAATACAAAGCAAAGCAGAAGGAAGCTGGCAAAGCAATTAGGAGAGCAAATGTGCAGACAGAACAAAGGATAGCCTGAGGGTTCACTAAAGGGGATAAGACTTATTTCAGGTTCAGAACTGAAAACAAGAGCAGGGACATTCAGGATCAGAAAGGCGGAAGGGGGGAGATAGTGCAGAAGGGGACCGAGAGAAAACTGATATTCTAAACAGGTACTTCTTTTCAGTCTTTTCAATAGAAGGAGAAAGGGAAGACACAAGGGAGAAGTAGGAGGGGTGAGGGGGTCTGCCCAAGTTCATTTTTGGAAGAAAGTGTCCTGAAAGGACTTGCAAACCTGAAGGTGGATAAGAATATGGGACAGGACAGGATACACCCCAGGGTACTAAAAGAACTCGGGGAGGTGCTAGCTTCCCTGTTGACAGCCCTGTTCAACAGCTCACTAGAAACAAGAGTGGCTCTAGAAACTTAGAAACATAGAATTTGATGGCAGATAAGAACCGCTTGGCCCACCTAGTCTGCCCATTTTCCTACCTAACAGATAAGCTGCAGATCCTAGTTAACCAACAGCTTACTTCCTCCTACCCCCCACTAGGACTGCCTTAGAGGAGGGAAAAGGGGCTGACATGGTCCCTCTACACAAGAGTGGCAGCAGGAAGGAGGCTAGCAACTATAGGCTGATTAGTCTTACTTCAGTGGGGGGGGGTATTAATGAAAACACTACTGAAAGAAAAATTGGTTGAGCTTCAAGATTCCAGTGGGCTGCAAGACCACAGGCAGCACAGATTCATGGGGGAATGTCATGCCAAATGAATCTAACAAATTTGACTGGGTGACCAGTGAAATAGATCAGGGGAGGGCAGTGGGCATGCCTATCTGGACTTCAGCAAGGCCTTCAACACTGAGAGACAAGAGGCTTTAGATAGTTGATCAGCTTAGGAGTGGGATCCAAAGTGGTAAATTGGGTTAGAAACTGGTTAATGGATAGGAAACAGAGAGTAGCGGCTAATATTTCAAGTTTTTATTCATTTCATATTCACTTCTATTTCAAGTGTGTAGTAGAAGTTTTCCATTAGAAAGTTATACAGACCTGCCACTAGAGGGATTCTTGGCCTTTCTACACAAATCACTGTACTCAATCATGGGCAATATGGCCTGCATTATCATTCTACTTCTAATCCTGGCAAAAAGTATGACTCATAAAGCACTGATCCATGCTAAGTCAGAAGTCATCCCAGCCTGGGAACCCATTATCATAGTTCCTGCTGCATCTTCATATTGCTTCCCTACTCTTAATCTGTCGGGTTTTCATTTTAATTCTCATCCCTCTCCTCTGGCCCTCCTCCCTTCACCAATGTCTTTCCATGCACTTCCCTGCTAGCCTTGAATGGCCATGTCAGCAGCTCCTATGCCCTGGCTAGACGTACCTCAATGACTGAACACCACACAAGAACCCATAAGAAAACAGCCCACTTCTACCTGATAAATGCCCTCAAGAAAATGTTTCTAATTCTCCTTTTCTGTTCAGGCAATGTCAAACTAAATCCAGATCCCCCAACTCAAATCACTTCTCCGTCAGAGTTTGCAGCTGCTCCTGGGATGAAACTGGTGATGGTCAATATTCTAAGCCTGCTCAAAAAACTTGACCATCTTCAAGTTTGGGCAGCCCACACTGACCCAGATCTGATTATAATTACTGATTCATGGCTAAAAAATACCAACACTGATCCGCAAATTACTATACCGGGCTTCAAGCGCTTTAGTGCTGATAGGGATTCGGGGGAGAGGGAGTGGTTGTATACGCCAAATCAAAATTTGATGTTAGCAGCATTTCCTGTAAAACTAAGCCCAAGGAATGCGAGATTGTCTCACTTAAATTTCACCTTCCATCCTCAGAGTGCATCACAATCATTGGTGGCTAGAGACCCCCGTCAGGAGGCACAGAAATTCTTAACGTGTTGAAATCCATAACTTTGGCTGCTAACACGGAAACAATAATCTGACGTGACTTCAATATGGATTGGTTCACTGCTAAATCCCACTCCCTAAAAGCCATCTGTGATGAGCTGGGTCTTACACAGATAGTAACTGAACCCACAAGAATCAATGCTTCTAACTCTGCCACAGCTCACTCTTAGATGTCATCTTAACTTCGCATCCCCATAAAATCTCACATTCTGCAGTTTTCCATAATGACATGAGCGACCACAGTATCGTTGTATGTACAAGATTCCAATCTAAAACCAGCAGCACCCTAAATTCAGAATCAAATGCTGGTTCCGAAAATTCAACTCAGTAAACTTCCTAACCAATCTAGCTACGATCAGGTGGCAAGACCTATATCTTGCCAAATGTGCTGATGCTGCCATCTCTGTCCTAAATGACAACCTCACCACTCTAATTAACAAGCATGCTCCTCTTATTAAAATGAGGGTGTGGAAAATCTTGCATCCGTGGTTTACGCAAGAGCTCAAATCTGCACTTACCAATAGAGACAAGCTATGGGCTAGGGCCAGGCACACAAAGAACCCGGCAGACAAGCAGGTGTTTAGAACTGCCAGAAATGCCTGTGTTAAAGGTGTATGTGCTACTAAAGCAGACTTCTACATCTCCACTCTGGAGCAGGCCAAAGGGAACTCCCCAAAAATCTGGAAGACACTGAGATCATTGAAGGCCATCCTGCTGCTTCCTACCTTCCCACCAAGATTCTGGCCAAGGACGGGATGGTTGGAAATAAACTGTGAATCCTCGAAGAACTTAACCTTCACTTTGCCACTGCTGGGTTGACATTCGACTCCTCCCCATACGATAGCTGAGTGAATAGCAACACTAGCCCAGATACTACACATGCTACTCCACCTCATCCCTTCCAGTTGTGCCTGTTTAGCTACAAAGAGGTCGAAGACATAATTCTTAGCCCTGACACCAAGAAAAGTGCAGGGGACGATGGCCTTGAATCATTTTTCTTGCGGTTAGGCTATGACCAGCTCACAGCCCCCATCCTTCACATCTTCAACCTCTTATTACCACAGCCACTGTTCCATCCTGCTGGAAACCTGCCCATGTTCTTCCTCTCTTCAAATCAGGAGATCCTTGTGACTTAAACAACTACCGTCCTATCTCTACCTTGCCCGTTCTCTCCAAAGTGCTGGAAAAACTTATATACAACCAACTAAAAAATCACTTTGAAGCACACTCACTCCTAAACCTGGCCCAATCTGGCTTCAGGTCGAAGCACAGTACCATCTCAGCCTTGGCTAAAGTCTCTAATGACTGGATCCATGCTATGGACACCAAGAAGGTTACTGGTGCAGTCTTTCTAGAACTCAGTAAGGCCTTTGACACTGTAGACCATCACCTCCTAATCACCTGTCTTGCCTACATAGGTGCCACTCCACTTACCTTACAATGGTTTAACAGTTATCTCACGGGGAGGATACAAAAAATCAAAGCTGATGGCCTACTATTTGCCCCCCCTTCCAACTGCCAGAGGAGTCCCTCAAGGCTCCATCCTAAGACCAATCTTTTTCCTGTACATCAACAACCTTGACTCCCACATAAAGAACTCTAGCATACATTTCTTTGCGGATGATATGGTTTTGTACGCATAAGGCTCGTCCTTAACTTAAGTCAGGGAAGCACTCTAAGCTAACTTTATCCAGTTAGAAAGCAACCTTATCAATGCCAAGCTTCTCTTAAATGCCAAAAATACCAAGACAATGATTTTCTTGAGACTTGCCTTGTCTGGTGCTCTACCTACCCCACCTAAAAACTTCATAGTTACCTCCCTAGGTGAAACCTTGGAAGTCGTAACTAAATTTAAATATCTAGGTATGTGGCTAGACAACAAGCTTTCCTTCAACAACCACATCAAGGATCTATCAAAGAGGCTTAAAGCACGCTTGGGTTTCTTCTTTAGAAATAGGACCCTCTTTTCTCTCGCGACCTGCAAAAGACTTGTCCAAGCAACATTCCTTTCCTTGTTTGACTACGGAGACATTATCTTTATCTCCTCCACAACCTTGAGCCTGTCTAAACTGGACGTACAGGACCCACTTCTGTGATCTTCATGCAGCAGTTGGGTGGACCTCTCTTGCCACCAGACACCTCCTGCATGCTGGCATTTGGACCCTCAAATTACTACTCCACAAACTGCCTGTCTATTTAACGTCTCTCATACACATCTCCCATAGTGCCTACTCCCTAAGGAAATATGATCTTATCCTACTAGATGTTCTCAGGACATGTACCACAGCTTGACAAAGAGCTGCCTCATATGCCCTCCCAAATACAGTATTTGGAACCAACTACAAGGCAAGCAGAAGATAACCAGCATCGTATCAATTAACTCCTACAAAACACTAGCTATCTCTAAATTAAAAGACATATGTAGGTGCTACTAGGCCCCCAACGCCAAGTCAACTTCCTAGGTACCAACTGGCCCTCTACTTATTAAGCTGAAATGTGTTGCATAATTTAGGGCAAGGTTAAAGCTGGAGTGTACTGCATATATAGCATAAGGGCTTCTATTGTGTATACCTCTTGTATTATATATTTTTTATTTGTTGTTCTACATTTTATATCTCCTGTCTATGTAATTGCAAACTGCATGTGTATGTGCCTCAGGACCTCCTTGTGAATGAGCTTGCTCATTGGAGTCTTTCCTGCAATAAACTTGAACTTAAACTTGAACTAATGTTACTCAGTCTAAGGATGGAAGAGTGGCCAGGAGGTACCACAGGGTACAGCTCTCTTCAAAGTCCTCATAGGGAGCATTGCAGAACTGAAGGGAAAGGTGTGCCTGTTTGTAGATGATATCAAAATCTGTAATAGGGTGGACACTCAGAAGGGGCTGGAGAAAATGGGCAAGGACCTTGGGAAACTCGAGGAGCGGTAAAAAACAATGCAGTTGAGGTTCATTTCAGAAAGTGCAGTTATACACCTGGGCATAAGAACCCCAGTGCTGAGTATAGGATGGTTGGTAGTACTGACTGTCACTAGACAGGAAAATGACCTTGAGGTTATTATATCACAAGACCCCAAGGTGACAAGGCAGTGGGTAGGGCTAATGGGATGCTGGGGTGCATAGGGAGGGATTTGTCCAGCAGGAGGCGGGAGGTGGTTTTGCCACTGTATCATTCCCTTATGCAACCCTACCTGGAGTACTGAGTCCAGTTTGGGGAGATACAACTCAGAAAGGACATAGTCCAGAGGAGGACAACTAAAATGATACAGGGGCTGCATGGGAAGCTCTGTGAGGAGAGACTGAGGGATTTTAACATGTACTCCCTGGAAAGAGAAGAGAAGAGAAGAGAAGAGAAGAGAAGAGAAGAGAAGAGAAGAGAAGAGAAGAGAAGAGAAGAGAAGAGAAGAGAAGAGAAGAGAAGAGAAGAGAAGAGAAGAGAAGAGAAGATAAATGGTCAAGAACTACAAGTACCTCATGGGAGTGAATAAGGTGCAGTTGAGGAGTCTTTCAAATGAGGATGAGCACCAAGACCAGGGGTCATGCAGTGAAGCTGGAGGAGGGGACATTAAAGAGAGATGCAAGGAGATATTTCTTTACTGAAAGCATGGTAGATGCCTGGAACAGACATCCATTGGAAGTGGTGGAGGCTACAATGGTGTGGTGCTTCAAACATGCATGGAATAAACATGGGGTATATATTAGAAAAGAGTTACGGAGCAGTGAGGGTCATCAAAGATCAGACAGGGTCTGCAGGAGAATAATAGGCAGGGAGTCTGTTTCCATAAACGTACAGGCATTCATATATTTGTAGAAATTATCCATACAAATATACAATAACTGCAATAGCTACTACAGTGGAGAATCAAAATCAGTAATTCCACATTTCAACACTATACCAAGCCTAATATGTTTCCATGTTTAAAAGCTATACTTACTAGTTTATGATATGGCGATTGTTCATATACAGTATTCAGCACTCAAAAACTAAATGGTAATAATCACAAACCAACTAAATGCAAGCTAAGCTACTGTCAATGGGAATTGCTTACATATGCATTATGGAACTTGCAAGTAATGTAGTTTCTTTTGATAGGTACAGTATGTAAATGCTTCAAATCTGAGCCTATGTGGCAAGCAATTCTATTATGCAGTTCCTCAAGTGTACTGTAGTATAAGTCTTAAAAGACTACTTGACAACTTAACCTCTTGGTAAAAAAACATAATTGAAAAAGAAAATTCCTACCATATGTATCCCTCCCCCCTAATGGGGGATTTACCTTAAAGGCTTCCTTGCACTCCCACCAGCTGCCACAGACAGAACTGCTACCTCAACACTTCTGACTAGACTGGTACAGTACGTTCCAGACTGCTGTCCTAACCAAACCAGACGTTCAAGCACACCTGCACATGTCTGTGTTAGGGTGTGACACCTTGTGAAACTGCAGAGTTTTGTGTGAAAAGGTATTTTTGTACAAGGACTGTCTTCAGACTACAAATCAGTCGCTACCTTATTCACTACTGATGCGGTGTGGCATGGCGACAAAGTCAGAGGATGATTGAATGACCAATTGAGGTTGGATTTCCTGAGGATAGAGCTACAAGGGCCTGTGGATTTGTAATGGACCTGATTCATTCAGATGCCTTTGGAGAAACCAATCATCTGTTGAGTGACAGACCTCCGAGCTTACTTAACTTTGACTGACAGCTGAATCAACTAAATGAGCTGTCATTTTCCAATTAACAGCAGGGGCTGTTCCAGACCCAGTGCAGTTTTTGTGGGAACCCAAAGCAGACTGATGACTCTGTGCTGTTGATAGAAACAGCTTGCTGCTGTGCTGAATTGACAGTCTGCATGGCTGCCAGAGGTGGAGACAGAAAGAGAGGCACAGAACTCCTGCTTCAGAAAAAGGAGGCAATTGCATGCTAAACACTACATGAGAGCTAAATGTTGCAGAAAAGTTTATAGAGTCTTTTGCTATGTTGCAGCTAGAGACCATGATGAAACTGCAGTTCATCTGAGAAGCTTCCTAGCCACTACAACAGCCCAGTACTGGTTATGGTCACACACTAGGAACTGGATACCAGGATGTGGTATGTGGGGCAGATAGGACTCGGTTTTCATAGGGGAGCAGTCCTCTGTATCAGAGAATCATCAGCAGAATGTTGAAGTCAGGAGATGCCTAACCTGGACCAATAAATGGCTGGTGTAATAGCCAACACCAGAAGCCATCAAAGCAGGAAGAGATTGAGTGAAACCAGCCACAGAGGGACTCTGTGCAAACTGCACTATCACCCATGTGCATCAAGGGAGGTCCTGTGGTCTGAGAACCTTAAGAAAGTATGGAGCTTGCCCGACAACTACATACTGCATCATAGTTTAGAAAATCATTTAGTAGACTAAGCCATCTGGTCAGGATTTACACATACTCCTTGTGGATTTAATAAGCATTTGGGTTTTGGGGATTTTATTTGAAAAACCTTGCTAATCATTTTGTTAAAAAGCACCACCATTGGCCAACCACATGCAATGTCATCTAGTCTAAACTGTTTCAACTTCTAGGTACCCACTAATGCACCAGAGCTCCCATAGTAGTACGAGGTTACCAGTGGGGAGAAGGTAGTGCCCCAGTACTGATGGGCAAGTAAAAATTAGCTGGACTATATATGTGTGGTTTGGGGGTTGGCATTGTTGTGGGCTGAGCCTAGATGAACAAGAGAAGCACAGGACAGGCAGGGTTATTTACCTGTGTCTAAGAGGGTACTAGTGTGAATGGAGCAATCTTACTACACATTTCATTTCCGGTATCTCATCACATGGTGGTGACAGAACTAGAAAAATATTGCAATTGGAAAGAAGACATTTTTAAATTGGAAGCCTGTGTGCTGACAGGCTTAATGAGGATTAGAACATTGTCCCTTACCTCTAATTTAATTAGATCCCATCTGTGGCACAGTTTTCTCCTCTATATATTCTCTTTCTCAGCATTTATTGGTTGTTACTTTTAGTATTGTATTATTTTAGGCATCAATTCTTTCTCCTCCCTAGGTTTTGCCTGGATTAGCCACTTTCAGATTTGATTGTTTGTCCTCATGCATTTGATTGTCACATGACTTAGCAGCATGTGTTTACTGTATATGTCTAGATCATATAGCAAAAATTAATTGAGGATTTAACTGTTCCCCACTAGCTGCAGTTTTTTACTGCATTAATTTACTAGTTTACGTATATCATTTTTTGTGTACACTTTAATCACTGGGGGTTTGTTTAATTGGTACTAAGTCTGGGATTGTTCATTTTTCATTCAAGTTTAGGAATGGGATTTTTTCCTTTGGAGACTGTGTCTAATGGCCATTTAGCAGAGGTTAAATGCCAGATTTTAAATAGAATTTGATGTGTGTTTCTTTAAGATACTTAAATGTATGGCTAGTTACCTGTATTCCCATCCCCCCCCCCCCAGAGAAAGAATCAGTGAGATTTGAAGCACTGGGGTGTTCTGTCTGGGGTTCCTATATCTGGCTTCAATAAACTCAGCACCTTTTTGCACTTTGGTACTGAGGCTCAGTAGCTTTTTTTTTTGTTTGGGCACTACACTTGTTGTTTCTCCCTATAAATATGGTAAAGCTGGATCTTTACATGTGTAAATTGCAGTGGCTGATTTAATCATTTCTCCCCAAATAGGTATACAGTATATAGCATATGTATGCTCTTCGGATGGAATAGTAGGCTGGATAGTGTACCTGTGTTACACTGCTCTTGCAGTAAAACTTTTATAGGGTTTTCCTGTGTGGTTTGCTATTGTGTCATTTTCCAAGCCGCTTGTAGCTTGATAATATGTCTCAAGGTCTATGCAATCCATACCACTCTGTTGTCTAGGGATAATTAGAATTTCCCATGGGATCCTTGGGCTCCCCCTCTCCACAAATATTTTTAAAGATGTTCCTTATTTTGACAAATACAGTTTTCAATTATTCCTGTTACCTCCTGGAAGCAGTATAACAAATGTGGTATTACCATTATCTTGATGGTGTCAACACACCCCTACAATGAAAGGAAAAGTGATTGCCAATTGTCCAGAAGGTTTTGAATTTTATTGCACATAATGTTTAAGTTTAGGTCATTGTTTTCCCTAAATTTGTAGTGAATTGTATTCCTAATTATTTAGAACACAGAGGGTGTTTTTCCTCCTTTCTTACAGATGTCACATGCCCTGATGTCAAGGTGCCTAGCGCCGAGGTTGTGATGTCCTCCCCTCTGTGTCTACTTGGTGCTTGCTATGCCCCAGACTTCCACCTGGGGCCAGTCAAGTGACGAGTCACTACCCCCTCCCTCCCTGGAGAAGACTCGCTGTCCCCTGGATGCTCAAGCCTCCCCCCCAGCTGGCACTCCAGCTCCCGGGTTTGCTCCCGAACCCGGGTCGCTGGCGTCATGAGCAGAAATCCAACCGCTGCGCCGATGAGCCAGTTAAAACACAGAAATTTTTGTTGCTGTATTGGTTTTGAAAATATATTTCAAAACTATGTAACAAAGGTGGGCTTTTGAGGTCAAACTCATTTTACTTTTGAATATGGTGGGGAATGGGATGAATATAGATTTGGGTTTTATGTCACATTACACTGCTTAAACTGCTCCTGTTTTTTCACCTGCTTCAGGGACAACACATGGACACATAATTGTGTTACATGGTGGCATTGCAATATGTTTGGATACAAAATGGATATATGGACTCCTTTTAACTGATTATCAATACATTGGTTTCACCCGGGGGTTGAGGGTAGGGGTGGTGGTGAGCTTTTGTTTCACTCAGTTTTTTATTCAGATTGCTTGACCTGTTATTTAATAGTACAGAATATTAGGTATATATGGACACATGTTGATACATGGACATATTAGGATAATAGTATCTCACTTACAAGGGGTTCTGTGTTAGGTTTGGGTTTTGAATGCGCACAAAAACTAGTCAGTTGTTACAGAGTTGCAGATAGATCATGTTTAAACAGTATAAGTTTGAATATTCATGAATAATATTGACTTTTTGAACACAGAGTTTAAGACAAACATATCTGAATAGTGCTTTCACTGTATAAATGTGGGAAACAGCTTGATAATGCTTAATTTACACTAGAGCAATGTGCCTTGAAACCCACTATTTGCCTAACACAAAGATATGTTCTTAATTAGAAGACTTTTAACATTATATACTATGTATTTTTTAAACTTATTTTAACTTTTGGTTTAAAATCATAGTCATTTACTAATGCATGCACAGACACGCACAGACATAGTTTTAAAATGCAGTTTTAGTATGCTTATAACTTTTCTTAGGGAAGGAGTAATCTGTTCTGTGACATTTGACCCTGAAATGCCTTTTCTTTGATGGAACTCTGCTGTCTTTATATGTTCCTATGTTGATTTTTAAATGCAAGTTTAAGCCAAAGGTATTCTTACCTACTTTTTATCTGTTTTTTATGTATGATCTGGGCTTTAAGTAAGTGTATTCTTCCAACCCAACTGTCATTGATTTTCTGATGAAGGACTCGGTGTAATCTGAAAGCTCAAAGCACTTGTTTTCTTTTTAAACATCTCTGTTGGTCCAATAAAAGATATCAAATTAATTTTTTAGAAGTGCTTTCTACTTTCATTCCCTGAAATATTGCCATTGTACAACTTGCAAGATGTATAAGTGATAATATTATTGACTTACACTTATTTAGTTTGTAGCCAGATACTGTGGAAAATGTCTCCACTTCGAGTATTAGTTCAAGATAAGATGTTATTGGGTTTTTTAAAAAACATTCCATTCAGCTGTCCACAGAAGCATTGACTTTCACTGATTCTTGTTGTACAAGCAGACTTTCAATTTTTGGATTCTGGTGTAAAAACTGTAGGAACATCTCTAAAGCAATAATAAATAATATTGGGGAGCTGGGGCAACCTTGCCTAACACCATTTTTCATTTTTGGTTGAGGTTTGAAATAATTGTTCTTAAAGATGATTTTAGCTGGCCCAGTGGTGCTGAGGGTTGAGGCGCTGGATGCCACTCATGCCATGCTGGTGACCTGGGTTCGGGAACGAGCCTGGGCCATAGGGGGTTGGCAGGGGAAGGAGAAGATCGAGCATCTGGAGGACTGCTCTATTCTCCTGGGGTGGGTTTTGAGGACTTTCCTGCTCAGTGGCAGCTCCTGTGGGAGGCTAGGGGTGCTGCATCTGGGGCAGGTAAAAAAACAGATGAAGATCTGGTGTCAGCTGGCATCTGCAGAAGTGAGCAGGCTCACTTACTCTGCATGACAACACCACTGCACAGCCACACCAAGGGGTGGAAACAAGGAAAAACTCTGCCTCCCGGTAGGTGAGGGAGGGTTCAGGGGCTGGCCAACCACGCCTAGTGCTGGGTCCGTTTGTTCATGCCTCTGGCTCTTCTCCCTGCCTGGTCACTCTACTAGATTATAGATAGAGCACCAGGATGAGTAGGCAGTCCCACCTTGGGGAACTCAGAGGTGGGGAATTGGGTGGCCAGGTAGCAGAAGGAGAGGTTGCTGATGGAGGAGGAACAGAGGACTTCAGGTAGGCAGGAACATGGCTGAGCCAAGCAACTCCCTGGAGAAAGTCTGTTTAAGGCAGTGATAAATAGAATAAAAAAAAAAAAAGATGATTTTGGGGAACCATAAAACAGTTTAATAAACCATGCTGTCATCCTGTAGCCTCCCAACATTTGAACATTAAGAGCCACTGGAGCAAATCAAATGCCTTTGAGGCATCCAGACCTGTTACCACAGTCTCTATTTTCTTGTTCAAGAGAGTTGTCATGTGTGTTTTTCTTAAGCCTTTGAATATTGTGTGGCCTTAAACAAAGTCTGTCTGCATGGGCCAATGACCCTGGGCAATGATGTTTCTACTTCTTTAACTATTGATTTGGCTATGCAGCATATAGTATTTGAAATGCTAGGGATACATAAGACCCACCCATGATGGGGTCTCTCTTTTGGAGAGAAGTCCTTCCTAATGCATTGGGCAAAGGTTCATACCAATTTACCCACTGTTGTGCAAGTTCTTGCTCTTAGATCAGGTGCCTAGCACTGAAGTTGTGATGTCCTCCCCTCTGTGTCTACTTGGAGCTTGCTATGCCCCAGACTTCCACCTGGGGCCAGTCAAGCGATGAGTCACTACCCCCTCCCTCCCTGGAGAAGACGAGCTGCCCCCTGGATGGTCTAGGGAGTTAGCAATACCAATGACATTGAGAATACATTCTTAAAGCTGGTACCTGTTTTGTAAACAAAATGCACTGAGAATGTTTCAGCCTAAGTCTGCCTTGTCCATGTCTTCACTATCACACATCCCTCCACACTAGCATAACACTTTGTAAGAGAATTTTAATTAAAATGGAATTCCTGATTTTCTTCTTGTGTATCTTCTTATTTCATAACTATCAGCTAAGTAAAACAAAAAAAATGGATTCTGTTGGAGATGTTATAGCACTACTAATTTTGCAAATAATTACTTCTAGGTTAAGGTGATCTGTGAAAAACATGGACTGGCTATTCCTTCCTCACTAATGGAAGATTTATGTAAATACAGCTTGTATGAAGGAGACATGGTGCAGTAAGCATTTATTTTATTTTCTTCTTTTACAGCTCAGTGTACAAAGGCATTGCGTACAGTGTATTGCATTAGCTTAAAGAGCAACTAACTCACTCTTGTCCAAAATGTCCCCCCAGAAGCATGAAACCACTTATCGGGCTCCGAGTCCACTGGTGCCAGAATAAAATTTTTCATGTGCTGCTGTCTTGGAAGGGAAGGAATCATAATTTGGCTCCATGCAGCCAAGTCAATCCCTTCCACTTCCTAGTGCCACTTCAATTTAAGGACCACCCCCAATCTGCCCCAGAGCTATCACGTTTTGTGATATCACTATATGGATAGCGCAGGTGGCATGTCCCATAGACATGAATGGGGCTGTTTTTCCAAGTAAAAATTGTGTAGTTTAGATGGCCATTCAGAGCAAATCATGGCCACAGCTTAACTAAGAAGGTCCTTCTTAGTTAAGTGGTGGCCATAGTTTGTTCCAAATGGCCGTCTGAACGACACAAATTTCACTTTGAAAAACAGCCCCATTCATGTCAAAGGGATACGCCACCCATGCTATCCATGTAGTGACATCACAAAACAGGACAGCACAGGGCCTGATTGGGGGCGGACCTCAAACTGAAATTGTACTAGGAAGTAGAAGGGATTAGCGTGGCTCAGCTCCGTGGAGCCAGATTACGATCCCATCCCTTCCCTTCCTAAATGGGGGAACATAAAAAATTAATTTCTGGCACCACTGGACTCGGAGCCTGGTAAGGGGATTTTATGCTTATAGGGATCAGCACCAAAATAGTTGCTCTTTGATATTCTTGTACTATGTTATACCATACATTACAGGTATTGTGTAACCTTTGTAACTATTTTATAAGTATTGCGTAAAGCTTTGTACCTAAATAACCGAATTCTCATGAAGAATATCATTAAAAATGAGCCTTGACTCAATGGTTTGTAACATCATTCCTCAATTTTATAATAAACATTATTGCTAATTATGATGAATTCCAGAATAATGCTTGTAGATTCCTATATAAGGTACTTGAGTAATAATAATAAGGTATATAAACATCTTTTAACATAAATTTGGAATCAGCAAGTATCTTTTGATTAAATGTTTTTCAAGATATCTACATGCTAAAAGACTTTATGGTAATGCTTCACTTCAGGGGATTAAGGGTAAAACAAATTACATCTGTTCTTTATATTGAAATATAAGACAGTTAGTTACTCATAAACCCATGCAACAGCCGATGGGGCTAGCAAGATGGCACATTATAGTTGCTTTGGTCATGGTTATATACGGCAGGTCGAGTGTCCTCCAGTCTTGATGGTACAGTCAAACATTTGAAACAACAGAGGATCATGATGAACAAATGCTGCAATGTTGAAGTCCGAGACTGAATGCAAGAGCACTAAGGAGTTATACTCGAGTCAGTGGGTTGCATATACTGCCTCTATTATTTAATGGCACTTAAAGTTTACATACAATAATGCTTAGCACTGTGGACAAAACTGTAAATGGAATTCCAAAACATAAGGCAGAGTGCCAGTACAAGTGGAATAAAGTCAAATGCAGTAGAACTCATCTCTACACAGCAAATCTAGGGCCAGAAGTCCACATCAGCAGCACCTTTCCTCACATGATCACTTATAGCAAATCATTAGTATTTAAAAGATCTATTGTGTACCAAAAGACCCAACACTACTAAACTAAAGCCAGCATAGTTATTCCATCATTCCTACCAAGAAGTAAACAAGCATTTGTCAATGCTGAATGTTGGCTTGCTGGCATTGGCATTGGTAGTGCAGGAGTTAGAGAGATACATAATAGGAATGGCAGTGAAGTTTTGAACTGATGCCAACCCTACCCCCACCCTGCAGAGACTGACAGGTATTGGGGGTGTGCTTTTGGATCATGAGCCATAACGCTCACACCATTCCACCTCACCCTACCCTGAAGACACTGACAGGTGTCGTGATGTGCCTTGGGGTCTTCAGGCCTTATACTCACCCCATTCCAAAAGAAAATACACTGAGATGGGTGCAGTATAGGAAAATGGGGTGAACTTTGGGGTTGAAGACTCCAAGGCACACCTTGATGCCTGTCACTGGCTGCAGGATGGCAGTGGGGGTGGAATGGCTTGAAGCATTACAGACGACAATCCCAAATCACATCCCCAATACCTGTCAGTCTCTACAGGGTGAGGCTTTATGGTTGGAAACCCTCATGCCCCGGGTGTTGGAATTTTCACTCCAAATTTTCAACATGACTTTTTGTGACCCCCACCAAATGAACAGTGGCACTATCAGTTCATTACCCAAAAGGTGATTTTGCACAGCAATTGCACCATTTGGCACCACAGGTGTAATAACATTTTTCAGGCAGGATGTAAAAAATGACAGTTGTACTGTTCATCAGGAGGTGTGAAAAAATGGTAATGTTGAAAATCTGGAGTAAAAATATAAAAAATTGGTGAAGTTACGAGCGTGCGTAGAAACTGCACAAAGCATGCTTGTAACGCAGTCATTGTTTGGAATTTTTTCACCAACTGTGCAACATGGGCTTTTTAGTATCTCCCCTTGTGAACAGTGGCACTGTTGCTTCATTAATCAGTCCCAAAAGGTGATTCCACACAGTGACCACAAAATCACCTTTCGCGACTGAGCAATGAAATGACACTAGCATGTTCATGAGGTGGTGTCCCAAGGTCCCCATGTTGAAAATTTGGGTCCAAAATTCCAAAAAAATGGGTGAGATATCAACCTAAGTTGAAACCCCCCATTGAGTCCCTTTATAAAGCTTACCATCATTTCTTCAGTTTGCGGTTGGCCTTTGAAGAGTGCAAACGTGTCCCATGCCACAGAAGATTGCCGTTCCTGACCTCCAGAGGTAAGTATGGCGTAGGGGGAGTGTGGAGGTGAGTGCACAGAGGGAGGTTATGGGTTGGGGGAAGGAAATGGGGGAGACCACAAGGGACCGTATTCTGTTTTACAGGTCAAATAAAATAAAAAGGCTACAGGAGATGTTTTTTCTATTTTATGGGGTGAAAACAATTAAAAAAAACATTTAGGCACACTGGGGTGGGCTCCCTGTGTGCCACAATAGTGTGGGGGGCATGTGCAATTGCTGACATGGGGAATGGACACCCCATTGTCAGCAAAGAATATAGAGGGGTTGGGGGTGGCGCATCCGACACCGGGAGTGGGCATCCCAGTGTAAGAAACAATTATTTCAGCACACTGGGGTGGGCTCCCAGTGTGCCACATTACTGGGGAGGATACATGCCAACACAGAGACTGGGCACCCCCAATGTTGGCTTTGTGGGACTGTGTGGCAGGCAACAAGAGCCGCCATGTTTTGGCACTCTGGGGCAGGCTCCCAGTGTGCCACATAATGGGGGGGACATGCCGACATGAGGACTGGGTACCCCCATGTTGGCTTTCCGGGGAATGTGTGTCGAGCAGCAGGAATCATCATTGTGGAAAGCCATGCCATGGCTATTTCACTTATTGAAATGTTTCACCAAGAAAGGCATACTGAAACTCTGCTGGTAACTCTGGCCTTGCTCATTACTGTGCACTGTAATGAGCATGGATGGAGTTTTGTCATCTGCCACTGCAGTGAGGAAACTGCACCTCATTGGAGTGGCAGATTTCTTTCAAGGTTTTTGCTCTTTGAAACTGCTGTCATCCCCAGCATGCTCACTGATTGGTGGCTGAAAGATGCACCCACTAAAGTATCCCATGCATAGGCCATAACATTGACACCCCTCTGAAATGTGCTACTACTGCAAGATGTTGTTTGTGCATGCGCAAGTCAACATAAAAAGATCCTGTCCGTACCCAAACCCACAACATATTGACAGGAAGTGGCTTAGTTATATAATCTTAGTCACAGAACTATGATACTTCCCATTTAAATGTGGCAATGTTAGGTGTCAACAGGCATCTATTACTTTTGATTCCCAACAATGCATGTCAGGTTTATAACTGAATGAGCTGTGATGTGCAGCTAGTCCCATTCTGTTTTAGTCTGGTGTCCAGCAATAGCAATTTCAATTATCCACCGTATGAAATATAGACCTTAGTTTTGTTAAGGCACTTTCACTGTGAAAATTTAAATAAATAAATAAATAACTGATTAATAATTATGTAAACTTTATCCAGCCAATCGGGACACTTCCTGTGTTTCAGCACCACTTTTGAATTCTGGATAAAGCCTGGCACAATCACTCTGCACACTGGACATCCCCACTCATTTTCTCAATGGGAGAGGGGATCAGACATGGCAAGGACACCCTCTCCTCTAAGGCTTGTCACCTGTCCACCTCCAGCTTAACTTATATGTGCTCCTTGGCTGAACTGTAGGCATGGGGAGACTGACCAGTTAGAGGGCTCCATTCTCAATGACCCAGCCAATCAGGACTCTCCTTGTGTTTTGGCACCACTTTTGAATTCTGGGAAAGCCTGGAGGATGATCAGCACTATCTCTTGGCCTGCTGGACACCACCACTCATTTCTTCAGTGGGAGAAGGCCTCAGAAATGGCAAGGACTCCCTCTCCTCCAATGCTCGCCATCTACCCACCTCCAGCTTGATTTAGGGGAGCTTCTCTGCTGAACTCCATGAATGGGGAGCCTTACCAATCAGAGAGCTCCATTCTCAATGGAACAGCCAACTGGGACTCTCCCATGTTTCAACACCACTTTGAATTCTGCATAAAGTCCTGAATGCAGTCAGTGCAATCACTTAGCCCACTGGAAGCCACCACCACTCATTTCCTCAGTGAGAAAGGAACTCAGACACAGCAAGGACCCCCTCTTCTCCAATACTCAGCACCCACCCATCCACCTCCAACTTGACTTGGGAGTGCTTCTTGCCTAAACTTTACAGCTGGAGAGACTGACCAATAAGAGGGCTCCATTCTTGATGGACCAGCCAGTCAGGACACTCCCAGTGTTTCAGTGCCACTTTTGAACTCTGGATAAAGCCTGGAGCATGGTCAGTGCTACCACTCAGCCCACCACCACTAGTTTCCTCAGTGGGAGAAGGACTCAAACATGGCAAGGACCCGCTGTCCTCCAACGCTCACCACCCACCCACCTCCAGTTTGACTTCAGGATACTTCTTGCCTGAATTCCAAAGCCTGAGCAATGAAAGGGCTCCATTTCCATTCGAAAGGATGTTGCCATCCTAGTGGATTCCATGCTGCAGACCTCTGCACTAAGGACCAAGCACAAAGGACATCAAGGAGTCTGCCTGGAGTGAGCCTTTGTTTGGCCAGTCTTGCTGCAGCACTCTCACTAGGTTTCAGCTTTTATGAGCTCCCCTACTAGTCAGGACCCATATAATCATAGGACCCATAGGTATTCCCTGTCTGGGTCAACCTTACATTCTGATCTACTCATAGTTACAAGCTGCTGAACACTTGCATTGCTTAGCCATATACTGCACTGCCTAGACATCTTGCTATTGATATTGCTTTTGTGGTCATTGTTACATCCTGCTCTGCTCATAGCCACCTGTTGTTGTATATTTTTGCTCTGCCTAATTGTATTTTACACTGTTGTAGTCTTCAGATATAGAATTGCCCAGTGGGTTTACTCTCCTTCTGGGTCAACTTTTCATATTTTTCTCCTCCCAACCACCTGCTGCTTCATATTTTTGCACTGCCTAGCTGTAGAATGCACTGCCAAACTTTATTGTCTACAGTAACTGCTAAATGTGGTCACTCCCCAGCTGGGATACACTTGCTTACTGGTTTTCTCATTAACACCTGCTGATGCTGACTGCTCAGCCTAGTCTCTGCTGCTAGAATTGTAATGTTAATATTTAATCTTCTAGATCCCTAGTTGTACTGCTTTCACCTATGGTCTGCTTATAGCTACAGTGCTTTGTTTGCATATATTGGTAAAATAACTCCATTTGCGGTGGCCAGATAACATAATCCCAGATCTACCTCTCAATTAGATAGTGAAGGCTGCTTATTGTTTTAGGCAGGATTACAACCTAATTTTGGTAGGCTAATCTTTTCATTACCATGGGCTCCCTTAATTGGGATTCTGATCCTTACTGATATGCTTGCCTGCCTTCTGCTGATGGCTAACACCATCTCTTCCAAACTTCCACAGTGTGCTGCTCCACAAACCTCTCTGATTTCACTATATCTGATGTACTAATAAACCAACAAGTGGAATTTTATGAAAACAGCCATTACCTTGTGCCCAAGGTCTTGCTTCAGGCTATAGCAATACCTCATTAGGTTGCAATGGTGGGGATGCATTTTACCATTGCCACTCAGGTTCGCTCCCTCACCCTGTTAGCTGTTTCCTTCCTTTTAATAGCCATTGATACTGAACCAAATCCTGGCCCCCAGCTGGCCAATCTCACTGGATTGGCATCATCACCCTCCTCTGTTCTAACATCACCACTCTGGCAATGTATCAAGGGGCTCATAGTTGCCCACATTAACATAAGGAACCTAATCGACAATCTTAGTAAACACGAAGTGTGTGTCAACTACAGTACTACAAAGCAGATATACTTGGCATCACTGAAACCTGGTTTAAGTCATACATTCCTTATCATTTTTGTGCTTTACTGGGCTATCATTTCATTATATCAGATTGTCTTACAGCCAACAGGACTGTGGAACTACAATCTATTTTAGGGATCATCTTCACCTTACTGCCACAAATAACTTACCCCCCCCCCAGTCCCCAGGTAGAATTTTGTCATGCAGTCCTCCTCTTGGGCAATTCTAAAAAGCTTTATGCTTTCTGTGTCTACATCCCTCAGTTTGGTAGTCAACAAACCCTTCCCCTACCTATGAGTTCAGTGGGTCCATGGGTTCACAATAATGAATTTCTACTAATTGGGGATTTTAATGTCGATTGGCTTGTTGGCAAAACAAAATGTGCTGAACTTACCCTTAATAAATTACAGCTCCACCAGCTCATCTATAAGCCCTCTTGAAGGGCAAAGAATGGTCACACCTCCACCCTTATTGATTAGCTTCTCACCCCTAGACTTAATAGAATTACTTGCTCTGGTGTCTTCAGTAATGTTATAAGTGACCACTCCCCCATGTATTGTGTCTGGAGAGCAAAGTCCCTAAATCCCCCCCCCTCCCCAGATTATATACTTCTATGAGGTCTCAATGCTTGATCCCTGACAAATGAAACAGGAGGTTGCAAGTGCGGATTGGTCACCACTGTGAGCCACTAATGACATAAAACATGCCCTCTTTGTCTTCAGTGAGGCCCTACTAGGCATCCAAAATAAATATTAATTTAAGAGTTTCACCAAGAAGGGCACACTGAACAACAAGTTGCTCATCTCACAGTGCATCTTGGGGAGGTGGGGGAGTTGTAAGGCATACAATAAAACGTAATCAGCACAACAGTATACATTGCCAATACATGGGAATTGGAAGACATACAAATAAGTCATAGGGAAACAACAAAACAATATATATAGAGAATAAAGTACGGGGTGGTGTGTTTAATGAGAGTTTACACACACCTGAGGGGTTAGATGCTTCATAAACCCCGAGAGCGAAGCTTGAGGGGTTTGTGCAAAGCATCTAACCCCTAAAATCTCGAGTTTAAACACACTACCCCATATTTTATTTTATATAATTGATGGCTCTCCTCTTTTTGGCCACAGCAATTATATAAAATAAAATCAGCAGTTTTGGTGTAGCTACGCTACAAATGTGAGCCAGTTTATTTTTCGTCAGGTTGCATTTTCATTTTCAGTGGATTCACCTATTTTTTAACAATGTTGAAAATCCCCCATCTGTAAAAGCAGTGCTCATTTTGATTTTTTTTTAAATTTACTCACTGCCGTGTTTCTTCGGCAGCTCCATTGTAGGAAGGAAGTGCGAGCCAGGAAGAGAGACGCTGGTGTAGGCACATGCGCAGAGGGAGGAGAACTGTGTGTGTTTGCCGTTATAAATGCTCCTTTATAACAGCAAATTACACCATGGTCTCTCAATGGCAAAAGGGGAGAGCCATTAATTATAGTGCCAATTATGCATAGAGTACGCTACCAAGCAGAGAACAATTAACAAGCAGTAACAGGCATCAAGAAACTGCAGTTGGTATGTATATTCCATTACATCATAGTGAACAGAAGGTCCACAAGTGCAGTAATAGGATAACTATTACAGCCCATTTAGATGCAACATGGTCTGCTCAGTTGCAGTTGCAGTTCACAGATAGGTAATTGTGTAAGGCTGTGGAGATAGAAGAAGGGGAAGATGAAAGGCGTATCTAGAGGAGGGGATTCCACAGTTTATTTTTATCTACTTATTTCATTTTTGAAGACTGGGTAAGTGCACTAGACACAAAAGTGACTATTTTCAGGCACGACCCAGGAGGTTTCAACATCAACAGGAAAAAACAGTGATGATACAGTACAATATAGGAGTACAACACATTAGGGATACAATTAAAATGAATAACAATCTGAGTAATTTGAGGTGACTGGAGAAACATTCCGATGTACTTCATATCAGAAGTGAAAGTAAGTGCATATTTTACTATAGCATTTAAGGATATAGTTAAAATGGATAATGGTCTGAGCAGTTGGTGTAAACAGGAGACAATTCAGACATTTTACATATCAATGTACAACAAAGGTAAATGCACATATAACAGTTGATTAACAATCTAGGCATCAACTCTGTTCTACAAAACTGGCTATAACATAAGGAACATGACACCAAAGAGGGAGCAAGTAGGTAAGAAAGATTGAGGTAGTAAGACCTCATGGGGAGAAAGTAGGAAGAGGGGGAGAGATGTGTAAGAGGTGGGGTAGGAAAGGGGTAGTAAGACAAGTAGAAACTATGAGGTGTAAGTACCGGAGGAGGACACTGAGGCTGTAATAGCATAGGGAGTCTGGCATCTAGGGTGTTTTAAAACAATTGCACTGTGCATGGCTAGGTGACTGGTGTATTTTAAGGGGCAATAAGTTCCAGTAACTGGGAGCCACGTAGGAAAAACCAGTTTTCCCTTTAGAAGTGTTACATCTGAGAATGTGGAATAAGGAAAGATCAGCAGAATGGAGACCATAGGAGGTGGTCTGTGGGGTGAGTGCAGTGGTAAGAGAGCTAGTCATACTGGACCTCAGGATTCCATCCAGAAGGGCCCTAAGAGTAAGGAGCTGGTGGACCATAGGAGAGGGCCAATTAAGGTCTGCATGGAGCAGGCAGTGATGTTTTAACATAGGGGATGCAGAGGCATAACGACATATGTTATTATAGGTTATGTCCCATTTGTGTAGGGAGGTTTTACATGCATTGCCATAGATTGAAGTTCCATATGCAAGGGATGGGAGAAGAATTCCTCAGGCAATGGCCAACCTCGCAGAAGGGCTAAGAATGTGGCTAGTTCTGTAAGCTAACCCTAGCTTAGTATTGACTGCCTTACACACAGTAGTAATATGAATCTCATAGTTAAGGGATTCATCGAGTAGTACACCCAGGTATTTAAATGAGCTTGCCACTTCCAAAGGGTTACCATTCACACTTACTATTTTGAAGAGATCATGACTATTTTTTAGTTTGGCAGGTGAACCAAAATGCATAGCCTGAGTCTTGCTAATGTTGAGAACCAGCCTATGGCTAGTGATCCAGGATTGTACATTTAGGAAGTCCCCTGATAGATTGTGGTTGAGGGTAAGCACGTTATCAGATCTGAACGAGGTCATCAGTGTACAGCAGCAATGACCAGGAGGAGGCATTTCTCAATATTTTATTAATGAAGATCAAGAAGAGGAGAGGTCCTAAGATGGATCCTTGTGGTACCCCAACATCAATGACTGTTTTGTCAGAGGTTGCAGAGCTAAACTTTACAACTTGCATCCTATTGGATAGGTAGCCATTAAACCAGTTCACAGACTGTGCCAAGAAACCCAGGGGTAGGAGGTTAGCTAGCAGGAGGGGGTGATCAACGAGATCAAACACCTTCATGAGATCTATAAAAACTGCTCTGTTAGAAGACCCTGATCTATAGCATGTAGTATATCATTGGTTAGCTGTAGCAGGGCAGTTTGGGTGCTGTGACCCTTTCTAAAGCCATGTTGATTTGTGAACAGGGGGTTATACTTAGTGAGGTGCTCTGTTACCTGTCTTGTGACAAGCTTCTCCAGGACTTTAAGACAGATAATATTGTTATTGATCTATAGTTCGCTAAATCCTTCTTGTCACCTTTTTTAAAGACCACATTACTCTGGCCATTTTCCAGATATCTGGTACTACTCCTTCACTAAGGGACATAGTGAAGATTTTAGATAGTGGCCCTGCAATGAAGGGGGAAGCCAGTTTGAGGAGCTTAGGCTCCATGCAGTCAGACCCAACTGCAGTTCTGTCCGATATGGCATTGAGTAACTTGAGTACAACTATTTTGGAAACAGATTTAAAATAGAATGGCAGTCCCACTGGCGTACCTTTCGGGGAGGAGATATCAGGAGTAGTGGGTGCAGTAGGGAAAGCAGTAGTATTTTTGAAGAGGTCTGAGAAGTGATTTTTGAAAGTGTTTGCTATTGTGTGTGAATCTGAGCAGTGGACTCCATTCAGTATCATGTCATTTGTAGTGTGGGATTGCTTGGATCCGAGGAAGGTTTTTATGTGTGACCAAAATTTCCTGGGGTCACCAGCCACATCCTTCAATAATCCCTTGCAATACTGGCTTTTTGCAAGCCTGATTTGCTTTTTGCACTTCTTGCGCTGTTCCCTATAGAAATGAAAGTCCGCTTGTAGGTCCGAAGTTTTGAATTTTCTTCAGCATTTGTCCCTAGCTTTGAGTGATGCAAGTAAGTCCTTGTGCAACCATTTGGATTGCTTACACCCAGTGAGTGCGAATAGGGGTATACTTATCATGAAGTGATAAAAAAGTGCTTAGAAAAAAGTTGAGGGTGACATTAGTGTTATGGGCCCAGTAAATAGGGGACCAGTCAATCATAGTGACATCATGTAGAAAGTGAGCCTGGTTTAGCTCTGCATAGTTCCTAAATGATATATAGCATTGGGGAGATATGGGGATTACTGAGTGACTCCATACACAGAAGACTAGGGAGTGATCACTTATTGTGTCTGGAAGAATACCCGCAGCCGCAACTCTATCTACGTAATTCATCATGACCCAATCAATGAGGGTGCTAGAATCATTATTTTCGACACTCTTGTCAGGTCAGTTATGCCCTGTTGTAAACTGTAACTCTGCACCAGGGATTGAAGTGTACCATGGGATTTACTCAACCAATTTATATTCATGCCCAGAGGATGAGTAGTTCATTCTGCCCAGCTGCTGAGGTACTGTGGTTCAGTAAATCCTCCAGCTCAGATTGTCCACCTTTGGGAGGAGTGTAAGCACATATAATATGAAGCTTCTCTGCCCCTAGGGTTAGGATAGTATGTAGTGACTCACACATAGAAGTATAGTTATCAGTCACTAGGGACAGGTTAAGGTGGTTTTTGAAATAGACTGCCATCCCACCCCGTGCATTTAAGGGGTGGCCTATCCCACCTTAGAAAGTTGTAATTAGGGAGCAGGCAGCAGTAATCAGGTACTGGGGGCTTTAGCCATGTCTCTGATATACATAAGACATCAGGCTGGTAGCTGTCGATCCAAGCATGAAGTTCAGCATGGCTGTGGAGCAGATTTCTAACATTTAGGTGAACTATGTGCAGACCCTTAGTGCCATAACTGGCATTGCTTATGGATACTTGGCTGGTTATAGGACCTGAGTTTAGGTCAACATCTCCAGACAGCATAAGGGCTAAAAATACCAAGTACCATACTTTATAAGGCACAAAAGGAGGGATTAGATAACCATGGAGACACCATGGTGAAGTAGATAAGGAATCCTGGGAGGAGTGCTGGGGTAACCTCAATGTACCTATCTGGATGGATTATCATGTTTGAGTAAGTGAAGTAATCAGGGTCTATACTCCCTTGCAGATATAGTTCCAGTGAAACACCGATTGTAAGTACACTCAGGGATAGTAAAACCAGGCTGAGAGTCAGCACTAACAGGGCTTGACTAGCCATCATTAATTTAAAATAAACAGAACAAAGGTGTTAGAGCAAGAGTCCTGCAATCAGATTCACTTTTATAAGACTAGCAATTTAGGTGTAGGGGTGAACAGACACTTTATAAAGTTTAGCAACTTTTGTCTTAGTATTACCTTTGGATTAAGCCCAGAGACATTATTTATTTATTGTTGACTGGGTAAGGGCACTAGACAAATCAGGCCTATTTTCAGGCACGACCCGGGGGAGGGGGATACAGATGAATGCCAACTGACCTTGAACCAGATTAAGCTGTTGGTAGTATTTTTAGTGAATGAGGGGAAATTTGGCCAGGGCACCAAGGAAAATTCCTCCTTCTCTTTTCAAGAAGTGCCATGGGATCTTTAACATCCACCTGAACTACCACCAGAACAGGCAGATGAGACCTCGGTTTAGTGCCTCATCCAAAAGACAGCACCTCAAGAGTGCAGAACCACCCTCATGCTGCAGTACAGTGTCACTATTAGGATATTAACCCAAGTGCCTGGTGTTGGGATAGAAGCCACAGCCATCTGATCTCCCGGCCTAAGAGGCGAGTGTGCTACAAGCTGAGCCACTGACACTGATTAACTGATTAAAGTAGATCCACTTTATAGGGCCAGCAAATTTTGGTGTAGGAACGAGCAGACACTATATAACTCTTAGCAACATTGGCGTGATTATCAAAGCCCTCTAGGGGCAGAGTTGCATAATGAGTAGATGGAGGAATGGACTGATAAGAGTAAGTTCAGCACTGTACAGCCTTCTAGTGGCTAGAAGATATAATCTGCTATGAAAAACTAAACAGCTATGCAGTAACTAATCTAGTGAGCAGAATAGATACTGTATTCAAGTTAAGAAATTAATTGTCCCTGGGCAAAAAAAGGCACAAAGTTTAACAGGCAGACAGAGCTTTTCTGTCTGTAAGACCTTGGAGGGGTCTCTGCTCTGTATTTCAGGAGTACCTGCAGTTTCAGTCAGAGGGGTGGAGTGGCCAGCTTTGGCCCAGTGAGTGGTCTCTGTAGCCAATTTAACTTGAAGCTGCAGTTTCAGTCAGAGTGGTGGAGTGGCAAACTCTGGCCAAGTGAGCGGTCTCTGCAGCCAATTTAACTTGAAGCTACAGTTCAATCAGAGGGGTGGAGTCGCAGTACGAGAAGGCTGCCTGGTCAACAGTAGTCATATGGCACGGGATACCTAAAGTACGGGAAACTGAGCACCTAAGTGAATGGGCAGATGGTGGGGAGATTATTAGGGAAGAGTTGAGATAAGTAAGGAGGGAGCCAAACCAGAATTTGGAGATGAATTTAGCACAGTGGAGGAGACATCTGTTTTCAAGAGATGGTAAAGCCAAAGTGTGGTAAAGCTGTCAGTGATGAGTAAGAGTAGCAGCATCAAGTGCAAAGTGGCAGGGGGGGATAGCGAGGGGAAGGGGAGGAACAGGGAAGGGGTTTTAGGTGACTGGTGTGCCTACTGCCACCAAGCTAGCTGTGTGGTGTGGTGGTGTTTGTGGCAACCTCTGATTCAGCAGGTACTGGGTTCAGGACTGGGAGGGTAGAAATGTTGCCACTGCCTGTAGCTGTGGGACTTCATTTCTTTTAAATCAAGACTTGCCCCCTCCCGACATACACCTCCTGGGTTGAGAATCTAAAATCAGAAGGGTGCGGGGGGGCAAAACCTCACGTGAGAGACAGCCTCCTGCAAAAACACTTTTGTTTTCCAGATGTTGGGTGGGAAAGTGTATATCACTGATTTGCTTTTCGGTGATATACACTCGCCATAACAGCGATTGCTGTTTTGCGATCACTATTAGGTAATGGAACCACTAAGCTCTGTAATCACAGACTTCAACAAAGCATGTGATATTTTTGCCCCAGTTCATAAATCCAAGGCCAGAGGTGTACCTAACCCCTGGATCACTGCAGAATTCTTACATAGGATGAAAGCCAGAGATAATCTTTCATATTTTGCACTTGCCACTGGGAAGCCGGATGATAAGCACCGCTACCTAGCCACCAGAAATGCATGCACTCATGAAATCTGTAGGGCTAAAATTGCCCACTTTCAAAGTGAGCTCTCAAGCTCCTGGAGAAACAGCCAGAATTTCTGGCAAAAGATCAAGGACCTCACAGGCAGACCAAGTAAGACATCTCCCTTCATGTTAGTGGTAAATTACATTCCTATACAGGACCCTAAATCAATTGCTGATGCTTTTAATGCAGCATTCACGGACCTCACTCAAGTGCTTCCCCCCAACTTTTTCAATGAGTCAGACACAAGGGGCCCTTTGATACTGAACCCCACCCCTGGTCACCCCCCCCCCCCAGTCTACTTTAGGAGAATCACGTTAGCTGAGGTCAAAAAATATCTACTCAGGGTGCTAGGCAAAACCAGGCATAGCAGTGACTCCCTTGATTTGAAACTTCTCTATCTCTCACTGGATGTAATGTTAAAACCCCTGACCACCATTCTAAATCATCCCTGTCATTAAAACAGTTATCTCAACAATGGAAGGCAGCGGTCATCACAAAACTGGTGACAGATCACTGCACTTGAACTGTCGCCCTATCTCAATTCTTCCATCCTTATCTAAAGTCCTCAAGCGAATAGTCGCTGACCAGCTGACTGAGTTCCTAGCCAAATACAACATTTAATGTCCCCAGCAACATGGTTTCAGGAAGGAACATAGTACCACTACAGCCCTGCTAGAATATACAGATCACATACACAAAGCCCTTGATCGTGGACACATTGTATGGTCAATCTACATTGACCTTACTAAGGTGTTTGATACTATTAATTACTTCCTCCTTCTGCACGCCCTTCCTGCCCTTGGCCTCTCCACTGTAGTGACTAATTGGTTCAGTAACTAACTTGAAAATAGAATGCAGCAGGTTAAGGTAAATGATTCCGTCTCATGCAATGTCCCTGTTCATTCTGGAGTCCCACAAGGATCCATCCTAGGACCATTACTTTTCATCCTATTCCTTAACAACCTTCCCAAAGCATGTGCCACATGGTTCTCTATGCAGATGATGCCATTCTTTTCTCCAGCCACTCTGACCCCCTTCCCTCTCAAAGGAGCTTGAATTTAACTTCACAAAGGTTGAATCCTGGTTTGCCTTCCACAAAGTTCCAATGTATTACAAAAAAACTAAAATGATGCTCTTCGCCAGTCACCATAACAAATATAAAACAGTATGCCTAACCATCCGGAATAACCAGAACCAGCCTCTGGAGATGGTTCATGAATTTAAATATCTTGGTATTACACTAGATAGCTCACTCTCATACACCTTATATATCCACCAAATCTCTAAGATGGTCAACTGCAGACTCGGTGTCCTGTACTGGTACAGGCATTGTCTTTTGCCTGCAGCTCTAAGATTAGCAGTTACTAGCTCAGTCCTGTTTATTATTGATTATGGCTTGGTCATTTACAGTGCAGTCACTGAGACCATCCTCAAACAGCTGACGGTCACACTTAATAAGGCTTGCAGGCTTGTAACTAGGGCTGACAAATGCACCCATACCTGTGACCTTTATGTGCAATCCGAATGGCTCCCCTTGAAGGGAAGGATCTGCTATCAAACCTGCCTATTTGCCCAAAAAAATGCCTCTCCCTAACTCTGCCAGCCACCCAATCCCTGCTTCTACCATCGACTAACCAACGCTACACACGAAGTATGGCTAAACAGTCTTTCCTCATTCTTCTCTGTCGGACCACACAAACACAGCAAACTTTCAGCTATAGGACAACAACCTGGCTTGAAGACCTGCAACATAATGTCCTGTCTGAAACTAAATTAGGCACTTTTAAATCTAAGCTCTGCCAACACCTACCCACGCTAGATAAATGCAGCTGTGTGTACTAGTTTTCAGTGCCACTCCCCTGGCCTCTCTGCTCTTTCACATGACCACCTCCCAGCCTTTCTGCTTTGTCCCTCTACTCAGTCCTCATAGGTGCTCACCTTTTACCCTCTTTGCCTACCCCTTCTTCCCCGATCTTTCATCCCCTTCCTCACCAGCCCCCTTGCAGTTTTACTCCCTCACTTAAATCAATCTTGCATTAGCTTTGGGAACAACAAAGTCTATGTTCTGGACTGTACTTTATTTTATTTTTTTTGAAATTGTAATTTTTATTATTCCACTTTTTCAAAGAAGAACAGGTTACAGAAAAAGAGAAAAAATTAAAAAGAGTAATACATTCTCATAGACAGAAAATAATATTTCCCTATTTTAGATTAACATTCCTATAATTAATCACTATGAGACAAACGTAGAGAAGTAAAGCAAAAATAGTGACAACTTAATCGAACTTTATCCTCTCCTCTCCCCCACGACAGATGGTGAATCTATAACAATCATCTTAATTCCATATGCATACCAGTATATTCCAGTTTTACAATCACCTTGGTGGGGTGCTATACTACAGACCCTTTCTAGATCTTAGTCAAGAGCCTCTCTGGCCAGGATCTCCAAGGTGGCAACCCCCTCTTTGGCTCCAAGAAACTCAAAAAAGGGAAACCAACGAGATTTATACAGTTCAAGCCTTAAATTCAAGTTGGCTGTAAACCTCTCCATTATTTTAATCTGGTTACAACAGGACAGCCACTGCTTTTCCCCCCTGGGATGCCTCACTTAACCACAGCCTCGTAATTGCGTTTTGGGCTGCTGCCAGCAGGATTGGGAATATGCATTTGGCTTTTTTTTGTTTGCTGATTGACCATTGTGTGTCTACACCATGTACCAAATGTAAATTACTGTATTACACTGTACTACCTCATTGTTGTCTTACGCTTCACCTATGTTACCTTGTTTGTCCCATTGACGTGGAACCTTTGTAAAAGAACTCCTGGTTCAAAGGTATTTGTAACCCTAGTTATCAATAAATATGTAAATAAATACTTTTAACAATGGGCCTCAATATGTGATATTTTCCCAACCCTACCCAAAACTCTTACAATATCCATCACAAAAAAGATAAAAGCAAAAATGCTTATACACTATGTTCAAATCAAAGTTCAAAGTTCAAAGTTTGGAGGCAGTATAGCGCAGTGGTCTAAGGCTCTGAGCTGCTAATTTGGTGATATCCAGCAGACCAACCCTGGGTTTGAATCCCACAGCTTCTACTTGTATACTGTATGACCCTGAGCAAGTCACTTAATCTCCTTGTGCTCCCAGGTCACTCCTGTAAAAAAGCTTTCAGCTTAGTGTGCTATACCTGGTTAAACAACTAAATCAAAAAAAAATAACAGGGCAATTCCATTAATGAATTCAGGTGAAAAATATTAACAAAAATACTCTTTTTTAAAACTTTATCTTTAGAATTTAACATACTAATCACCTCAGAGATCTCACCTCTCCCTCCTGCAATTGCTTCTAAGTACCCTCTCCTGCTCTTCTAGGACTTTTTTCCAATTTAAGTATCATTTGTATTAAAGCACTCATGTTCCGATGCTAGTCACTTTGCACTTTACTTGCATCCTCAAATGCTTATTAATTCCTGAATTGAACCTGCTGCTCTTTATTGCTTATTGACATTTGCTGTTCTGTGTCTAGTGGTTTTCTTATTGACTGCACTGTGTTTGCTTTATCGACTGCTTCCCTGTATTCTGTTCTCTGTGCCATTCCCAATGTATTTTGCATTTGTGTGATACTCTAATCTGCAATATATGGCACCAGTGTGTTATATTATGTTATGCATTTGTACTCTGTGCTACCAAAGCCCCACTTGTATAACTCCCCTTCCCCCAGGATGCATCTGGAAACGTGCTCCCAGCTCAGTATGCCTTTCTTGGTGAAACATTTTAAATAAATAAATAATAAGCATACAATCACAATATAACATATGGGATAAATCAAATCCATATAATTTGATCGGAGGGGACAACAAATAAAAAGGAAAGAAAACTTCTATAAGGTTTTACATTGCATGCAGACCTATATATACACTATTTCAAGCCTAAATTAACAATGTTAACATAAAAACTTCAAACTCCAATAACAGCCATACCAGGCTCAGTCCAACTATATAGGACTATGAATGGAGAGTTTAAAGTAAAACTTAATAATTTGGTAAATTTACTAATTCTAGATGCTACTATTTGATGTGTTCTATATTTTATTAACACAGTCCAATTCTGGAAATCATTCTAATAATATATCTTGAACAAACTGTCTACTATAAACTTCAGATATTAAAGGAAAAAATACTGTTTATTAAGCTTTAGTCTATTTTTCAAGGCAGAGGTTTTTTTGGCCGGGGATTACAAGGTTTTTACAACATATTTTCAATATCTTTAACTGCACAATAAAGTTCCGTATAAGATCCTGCTGGGGATTTGCCTTCTATAGATAGATCTTTCTCGTATTGAGAACAGAGGAAAGCCGACAGTTGATTCACTTCAAAAAATATGTACTGCTTTCCCTGATGATTGATCCTGACTTTGGCAGGTGCTAGCAGATAAAATGAGGCATCTAATTGCAAAATATCCTGCTGATAAGTCAGGAAGCATATTCTATGCTGCTATGTAGAAAAAGATTAATCTGAATAACCTTAAACTCTGGGTCCTTCATACAGATGGTCATGCTTGCTGTATGACATACACACACAGGTGTGGCTGCAGAAGCAGTTCTAGGTGAGAGAGGGTGTGTGGGAAATGGGGCTGGGGTGGGTGAGGGGTGTGTGAGGGGGCACAGCGCAATGAGGGACCATTTTCATCTTTGCAGGTTTAATGTGAAAAAACAAAGATCAACAAGGGATAGTTTTCTTTTTTTACTGGTGGACCAGAGCTAACACTGGGGATTGAGCACCTCAATGTCGGGATAGTCTTCGACAACACTTTGGGTAGGCACCCCAGTGCTGCTACCTAAATATTGGGAGGGTGGACAATCTGCAGAGGAGTGGGTACAACGAAGTAGTACAAGAGGTTGGCATCCAGGTCCACATGCAGTAGTAGTTAAACGGGAAGGATGAGGGTTGGCTGGCTGAGACGGGAGGGAGAGGGAAAACAGAAAGGGATACTGTGCTAATGAAAAGCACAATTTAAGGCATCTTCTTATAGCAGGCTTTTTTTTTTAATGAGCACTTTATCATTGTTTAATCACTGTTTTAAAACTCAGCCTGCAGATATCAGATCTGGCCATGTGCTCTTCTTTATTTGGGACAACATAGGGCTACACCTATGTTTTCACACATTCAGTTCCAAGAAAAGGGCACAATCTGGTAATAGTAAAAGCAGCCTCTAACTACAGACAACATCTGTGATGTAAGAGTCATTTTAAGCTAAATCCAAGAAGGACGGGCAGTTAGCATTCCTTCATCTTCTTGGGATACATTTCAGCCTTTTTAATCTCATAGTAATTGGAAAGAGAGAAAGTAATTTAAATACTGATAAGAAGTAACAATAATTAGGTTGCCTAAATTACACAAGCTATAGACCTTCCAGAGAGCAATCTTGCTTTCAGAGCAGGGCCAAGGAGGCAGCTGACTAAGTCAGCTATGGCTTTTCTGCTAGGACACTTTTGACTGGGAGTAAGCAGAGAGATACTTTATTAGAGATGTAGGGTCTGCAAGGTAAATTGAGACCTTCAGTTACTAGTGACACAGTGAAAGAGTCAGAGCCTGTTACACGACAGTATGCCCCTGCCACCCACCCTCCACCCACCCACACTTAGTCAGTTGCACTTTTATAGGCACTGCATTTGATTGACAACAAGAACTTCTTGTTTGGGAGCAGGAAGGAAGGGATCAAGAAGACACATAAGACTCACCATTCTTGAAGGAAAAAAGTAGCTCTCCCTCCCCCCATTTGCTAGAGGTCTGACTCCAAGCAAGGAAGACAGAGACTACCAAGGCACATAAACACTTGACTCAGAGGAAGGAGGAAGAATACTACCAAGGCACACTAATATCAGGGCAAAGACTTCTCAAGAGTCAAGGTAGGGACCTCTGTGTGAAGGACTATGGAACAGTGGCAACATAAAAGAATTAACTGGAGCAGACTATGCAGGCAGGAAGGTGGGAAATTGAGAACTGATTCTTTACACAGGGTTCTCTTGGTGTGAAGCTGGGATTGTAGTGAATCTTGCTGAAGGGGTATTTGACTATTTTTGGAGGAGTTACTTGGGAAGCTGTGTTTGTGTTCAAATCTTTTACAAGGTTACTTTTGAATCTGTGATATACTGAATACCTTCTGTGATTAGTACTGAATCTCTCTGTGGGGGGGTTCTCTAGAGTAGGGTAAAAAAGTGCAAGCTAACAAAGCTAAAACAGAAAGTGGGTGTAAGCTAACAAAGCTAAAAAAAGAAGGCCAGAAATAGGCATCATGGGAGTGGTGCAGTGCAATGGCTGTGGGGCGGCAGACTTCAGGAGACTTTCTGGAGGCTGCTGTGCTGCCCCATCTGTGTGCACCTCTCTGGGCTGAGGGCGGAGGTTGCTTGTCTCCAGGCCAAGTTGACTGGGCTTTGGGAAGCTTCTTCCCCTGCCCAGGGACCACCAACTCCAACCCCACTACCTCAAAGGATGTGGAAGAGGAGGAGCAGCTGGACCACAGTGGGCTCAGGGAGAGTGAGGATGGTGGGACAGAGGCACATCCCTCCTACGGTTCCACTACACAAGTCCTATGCCACTCTGACAGGGTGAAACTGTCCTAAGGAGGCACCCACAGTGGAGATCAAGGAGGATGTAGAGGGTCCTCCACAGTGGAGACCCCAGAGGGGAGGCAGAGGACCCCAGAGGAGAAGGAAAGCAACTCCTAGTGGGGGATTCTATCAATAGAGGAGTAGACTTGGGGGCAGGAGTGGAGGGAGTGAGGGAGGTCAAGTGCCTACTTGGCACCACAGCTCAGAGGGACGGAAAGCACATCCTAAGAATCACTGTGGCAGCAGGAAGAGTGGGTGAGTTAGATATCATTGTCCACCTGGGGACAAATTACTAGACTAGTGATGAACTTGGGGTAGTGCAGGATGAGTTCAGTGAGTTATGGTGGGGTCTTAGAAAGGTGGCACACTCAGTAACAATTTCAAAGGTGTTGCTAGTCTATGACAAGGGGAGGACAGGATGCTCCACACCAGGACTTTCAACACATAGCTGAAAGACTGGTGCAGAGCAGTGGAATTTGGCTTCATTCGGGACTGGGGTCTCACCTGGAGGAATGGAGGCCTATACAGTAGAGATGGCCTGCATCTGTCCAGGAGGGGAACCAGGATCCTCAGCAAAAGATTTAGATGCTTCATTAGCAAGCATTTAAACTAACCAAGAAGGGACACTGAAGAAAGCAGGGAGAATCAATGTGCCCCACAGGAGGAAGCAGTCAGTAGTGAGGACCCTATGGATGGGAAATCACAAAAGGTACCTAGAACTAGAAAGGTAGAATGGCAGAGAAAAGGAGAAATGGGAGTAAAGACAGGAGGGGTAAAGAGGGAAGGCATGAGGATAAGAAGAAAGCTGTCAGAAGGGGAGGTAGCATAACTTTGAAGGCCATGTGAATGAATGCTCAAAGCCTGAGAAACAAAATCCCAGTCCTAGTGATTTGATGGCAGAGGCTGACCTGGACATTGTCACCATTACCAAAACATGGTACAATGGGAACTATGACTGAGATATAGCCATAAAAGGTTATACTCTAGTCAGGAAAGACAGGATGGGTTAAAAGGGAAGGGGAGTGGCTCTTTACATCAGGGAGAGTATAAAAGCAACTGAGGTGCAGGGAATGAAGGGAAGGATGGAGGCACTGTGGGTCACCTTAGAGACAGCTAATGGTACTGGAGTGATCTACAGACCTCCAGCACAAGGGGAAGAGTTGGATAGGGTTCTATTGGAAGCCATCCGTAAGATGGCAACTAAAGGGGAGGTGCTGCTGATAGGAGACTTCAAGTTTGCCAGATGTTGATTGGAGCATACCAGCTGCAGCTTCTGCCAGGAGCAGAGATATTCTGGATGCCCTGCAGGGGGTGTGCCTCAGGCAGTTAGTGGGAAGGACCACCATGGTTGGAGTGATACTGGATCTACTACTCACCAATGGGGAAAGAGTTGCAGATGTCATGGTGGGTAGCCACCAGGGGTCCAGCGATCATTGCACAGTGTGGTTCAATGTGAGAACAGTGGCAGAGTCAAACCACACAAAAGCAAGGGTCCTTGACTTCAGAAGGGTTGCAAAGATGGGGGAAATGTCACAGGAAAGTTCTGAGAGCGGGGGGAGGACGGGGAAGGTGTAGAGAAGAAGTGGACGTTTCCAAAAGGAGCAACAGAGGAGGTAACATACCATTGTGTTAGGTAATTAAGCAAAAGCAAGAGAAGCACATCTTTATTCCGTGTTGTAGCTGTTTGAAGGCAGAACATTAATAGGCACACAGTCATATTTTGCAGGAGCACACTGTGTATATTTGTCCCATGTTGCACAGTTGCCTGATAGCCCCAGGAACTGGGTCTCTGTTGTTAGGCAACTGTACTAGTGACAACTGGGAAAGGTAGTCCTGTGGTCAGGGAATACTCCTTTGCGGAACCCATTGAGCATCATTTTATTTAAGGGGTCTACATTTCACAGGCTGCCAACCTTGGAGTTTACTCTCGAGGGGAGGTGTGAGTGTGTTTAATACCACATATTTTTTAGTATTTTAAATATAAGGGCAGTGCTGGTCTGTGACCCGATATTGATATTTCTAGGTCATGGGAGTGAAACTGAGCCCATCTGCAAGCGGGATGAGTAGTACAGCGCATCTTTCTTCTATCTTGTAGTTGTTTGAAGGCAGAACTTCAATAGGTACATAGCTGTATTTTGCAGGAGTACCCTGTGTATATTTGTCCTGTGATACACACCAGCCTGGTAGCCCCAGAAATTGGGTATCTGTTGCAAGGTAAGAGTACTAGTGACAACTGGGAAAGGTAGTTGTGTGGTCAGGAATTACTCCTTTGAGGAACCTATTGAGTGCCATTTTATTTAAGGGATTTGCACTTCACAGGCTGCAAGTATTGGAGTTTACTCCCATGGGGAGGTGTGAGTGTTTTTAATACTACATAGATTTTAGTTTTTTAAATATATGAGCAGAGCTGGTCCGTGACCTGAGATTTGTATTTCTGGGTCATGGGGGTTAAATTGAGCCCCTCTGCAAGCCGGGCAAGCACACGTGGAACCATACACAGAGACACATGCTGAGACAAGTGCATCTTTGTGTGTCTGCCAGTGTCCACCAGAAGAATCCAGGAAGGCAGGTACATCTGTTCTTAACCCTTTTTGTGCCGCAGACTGATATATCAGTCCAGAATTCCGGTATGTTCTAACTCTACTTGCAGACCAAGGGTTAAAAAGGTGGTGCAACAAGATTGTACTAATATAATGCAACAGGGGAATCATCAATACAGCACTGTAATGGGTTCTGTTTTGTGGCACTGTGAGTCTGTAAGAGTGTCTGTAACCTCCATTTTCTAAGCCATAGTGCATAGCAATACCTATACTGACTGTTTGTGGGGTAAGCTATTACAACAAACCAGAGTAGGGGTTTGGGATTTACTGTCTACTGCCAGCCACTCGAGGGGACTATGAAGGTGTAATAATACACAGTTGGTTACCTTATTAACCCAAAAATACCTGCATAGGTATTGCATATACAGAGACCAGATATTCAAAGGAGTTGCGCCATGTAATAGGGTTCTTTGTCTCACATGAAGTCAAAAAGTACCATTCTGTGATATTCAGCAGGGAGGCAGTTGGCGCCACCAAAACATGCTGAGCAACAGCACAGTAAATGATGGCACGCGCAATCAAGGGGTGGATCCATGCATAAAGAGTAATGCGATATCCAAAGACTTGCACAATGCGCAACAGCGGAACAGTGGAAGTTGCGCCCAGCCGAAAATGAGCCAAAATAAAAGGCTCAAGGAAGAGGCGCAAGAATGCTACAGGGATGCCAAGTGGGAAGAGAGAGAGAAAGACAGGCAGTGACAGGCCAGGGCAGGCAAGGGAAGCAGTGTGGGCCATAGGCTGCAGAGGCCAGCAGGGGGTGCCGGTGCAGTCAGTAGCAGTCAGGACAGCGGGGTAACAGAGCAACATCAGCCGGGGGGTCCAAGCCAGGAGATGGACAGTGGCAGCTTCCACATGGAAGCTGTAATGAGGGGTGAGAATGCAAGGTGCAGGGGACATGGCCGTGGATGGCCCGCCGGTGGTACGCCCCAACAGGCAGTACCATGCCCGCATCAGCTTTGAGCTGTACACAGATGTAGAGATTGTGGGCGGTACCGCCTGAACAGAGGGCAATACTGAGGTGGCTCTGTGAGCTGTGCAATGATGTGATGCAGGCACCCTCACGACGGAGTCATGCTCTGTCAGTGGAGACCAAGGTGACAGCCTGCATGTGCCTGCTCACCACGGGCACCTTCCAGAGGCCAACAGAGGACACCACAGGCATCACACAGTCGGCCACGTCACGCATCCTCACCCAATTCCTCAGCACACTGCTGCCACATGCTGCGGAGCACATCCATTTCTCCAGCACCGCGGCAGAGTGTACAGCAAACATGCAGGCGTTCCACAGGGTAGCACATATGCCTGGCATGCTAGGGGCCATAGACTGCACCCATGTGGCCATTCACATGCCACCTGGCCCCGATGGGGCCGCATATAGGAATACAAAGGGCTTCTCCAGTGTCAACTGCCAGGTGGTGTGTGATGCCACTGAGCGTATAATCAATGTCTGTGCCACACACCCTGGCGGAGCACATGATGCCTTCATATGGCATCAGTCTGCACTGTGCCATCGATTCGAGAGTGGGGACATCCCCACAGGCCATCTAGTGGGTGAGTACACATGTAGGAAATGCAAACTCGGGGCAAGGGTGGGAATGCCACAGGTGCCATGGTAGTGGCATACAGGGATATGGGTAATATGGACCTGAACATGATACTGAACTCCACTATCTCCACACAGGTGACAGTGGATACCACTCCGTCCCTGGCTGCTCACACCGTGCAGTGCCTATGACCCCATCGCAGCAATGCTATAATGAGGCACATGCCACACATAACATCATTGAGTGGGTGATTGGGATGCTCAAGGCATGCTCAAGCCTAGACACCTCCAGCGGTGCTCCACAGTACAGCCCCTCAAAGGCCTGTGGATATTCCTGGCCTGTTGTATCCTGCACAACATGGCCAATGACTGTGGGATAGCCATACAGGTTGAAGAGGGGACAGCGATGGGGACGCCAGCGCGCCGGTGTCGAAGGATGAACAGCCCCCTGACGGGCGGGACCCCGACTGATCCGCAGGCCCAGATGCACCGGGACACCATCACGGAGGAGCATTATGCACAACACAGGTAAGTCAAGGGGCCATGTGCAAACAACACTGTCCTGGCGCAACCCACAGGCACAAAGAGTAACACACCAGGGGTGCATGACGGCAAGGTGGGTGGAAGGGACCAGGCACACAAACACACCATCAGGGAGGGGCAAACAGTCATATGGACACACACACACACACACAAACACACCAGGCACAAAGCGTACATGGGCAGGTGCACAGCACAGCAGAGCAGGAACAGACTTGGCAAACACACAGATCCACAGACCACACCCACCACCTGTACTGTCCAAGCATGTGTGTCAGATGCTGGGCACCCTTGCACCTTGATGTACAGTACAATGCAGGCATCATCATGCACATGCACCTGTGGACAGCAGTCAGGATGGTGTGCAGGTGGTCCGTATGTCGGTGTGATGGGCAGGGCACCCACCAGTGCACTGCCCACCATGACGCACAGTGTGCACAGGGCAGCACCAGACAGGGCCTGCACTGGGAGACAGGTCAGTCATGTTGCAGCATTCCACAGCCACCGCGGATGCATGGGCGGCCCCGCCATGACCCAATAGCACTGGCAGGCTGAGCAGGGGCCACATTGGGTGGCACCGATGGACCACCAGGGGTCCCACTGTGTGATCGCTACCTTGTCCACAGTGGGGTCTGTAGGATGCCAAACATACCTGCACCAGGGGTGCTTGGGATGCCCACAGCAGAACCCGGCATCGACAGGCTTGGTGTCGCATGACGCCGGGAATGGGGAGTGGAGAGCGTACTGTGTGGGGTGCGCAGTACAGGAGCAGCTGCTTGTGTGCCCAATGCAGCCATGACAGCAACCAATGCCTGGGTCTGCCTGTCAATGACGGCAGTCACATCCATCTGCATATGGACCATCTCTGCATGGTCCAGAGCACAGTCCCTGCTGTGCCGCTCCACAGCCGCACACAGTGCCTCCACAGACTTGCAACCCACCTTTGCTGCTGTACTGATTTCTGCAGCAGGCAGGTGTGCTCTTCAAATGGGTACTCTGCCACAACGGCATCCTGTCCCCCAAGGTGTGGAAGGTCCTGATGCTCAACACCCCTTGAGGGTTGGTGCTATTCACCAGGACCAGGAATGGGCGTATCAAAGGGCAGCGGGCATGTGCCACCACTGGACACTGTACCCCCAGACCTGGTGAGTGACTGCTGCTGCCCCTCCAACCACTGTGCCCCAGGGACCACTCGTTCCACTGCTGTGGCCGCAACAGTGCCAGACACCTGCACAGCCACTGGTGCTGCCCCACCAGTGCTGACAGGCACAGCCTGGGACTGTGCTGACATGCTGGCACACACGTCGGAACCAGCTAGGCCCAGGGGCACGTGCTGGCCTGCTGTGTGTCCATCATGGGACACACACATGTCACTGCCCATTGCAGTCCTTGCATCATCAATGGTGCAGGTACGTGCTACAGCCACAGTCACAGCGTGCTGGCATGCTTGCATGCCAGATTGCTGAGACACAGGCTGTGTACCCCCCACACCCGACTCACCGACACCAGAGTTGGCAGCCCAGCGTGCATGCTGGTGCAGTGCATGCTGGCTGGTGACAGAGGTGGATGGACCCTCCTCCATGTCCAGCAGGTCTTCCTCACTGCCTGGACCCACCACCACCATCCCTGAAGACGAACAGGGTCTGTAACAGAAAGAGAGGACATGTGGTGCATGTGAACAACCTTCCCCCCCCAACACCACCACCATGTCATACCGTGCAGTGATGGGCTTCCACCTGTCTGGAATCCACCTCCTGGTACGCCCTCAATAGCACTCCGCTGCATTGATGCAGCCAGTCGGTCCTCAGCCGGGGACAGCTCCACCACCGCTGGCTGGCCCCCACCAGTGCCAGCATGTGCTGCCCTGAGGGCTGCCACCTTCTCCTTCACCCTCCTGCGGTCTGTCCCCATCTTCTTTTTGCATTCCTGCATGGAGTGCTGGTGGCTTCCATGCAGGTTCACTGCCCGAGCTATCCTCTCCCATGCAGCTGCACAGACCTGAGGGGTGCCCCGCGGTCCACTCAGTAGTGACTCCTCCTCCAAGTAGGCCTGGAAGAGGGCCTCTGTCTCTGCCATGGTGAAGTTGGGCCTCCTCCTCCTCCTTCGCCCACCATCCTCACCCTCACCTTGGCTCTGCTCGGTCATGGCGATCTGTATGGCTGGAGGTGGACACCTGTCACTGTGCAGCCTACAGTGTTATCCCATGCTCATTGTCCAGAACATCCCACAGCATGCAACCCACCTCTCACCTGCAGTAACCGAATCTGGCCAGCTCAGCCCAATGTCGCACATTTATAGCGCAATGCATGCAAATTAGGAGTGGAGCAACTGTAATGAGATGCAAATCGCGCCACTGCGCCTTTGAATGGCTGATCAGATGATTTGCATGTGTCGGCTGAATATAGCGTCGTTGCGCTTTGCGCAATACTGTTGAGCTGGCTGAGCCAATGGCTCAGATCTGTGACTGTGCGGTACACTGCATTGCGCATGCCCAGGTAGCTTATGCAGGCGTCTGCCGCGCTGATGACGTGCTGTGTGCGATCAGCAATTCAGGCCATGGCCACCATTGTGCCAGTGGCACTACAGCACTGGGCACCATATGGAGCTGTGGCACTACTGCGCAGTAGTCCACTGTGGCACTGGCATGCAGGTGGTCAGTCGCGCAGGATGTGTAGATGTCAGATGGTGCTGTGCGTGGCCTTGCGTCATAGACCCCTGACCTGGTGTCCGACCTTTGGCCCCTGGCGCTGTTCGGCTGCCATGTGTACGTCCCTATTGCGCTGTTTGGTGACAGTGCTATGTGAACCAACGGCACTGTACGAACAGCGTGATTGGAACCAATGGTGGTCTATTGCGCAACATTTCCACATGGGGTTGCCGCGCTGTGGGGTGCCATATTGCCTGCTGTACAACTCGAACTATGGCATGCAGGACAGTGCCCCAATGGAGCCCAGTGGAGGTGGCCAACCTGGTGGCCCTGGTTGAGCCCCACTATGGGGCACTGTATGGGGAGGAGCCCCTCACCATGGCTCGCACCCAGGTCTGGCTGCAGGTGGCCACTGACCTGGTGAGGTCCACAGGGTGGTGCGGTCTGCAGAGCAGTGCCGGCACAGATTCGTGACCTCCGCAGGAGGGAGCCAGATGTGCTGCAACGCCACGGTCATGTGCCAGGAGGGGCATTGTGCCTAGGCCAGGTGGGTGTACCATCTATGCACCTGTATTCTCCGTAGGGGTGTGACTGTGTTTTGGTGGCTGTGCATGGGGGATGGCTCTGCCATGGTTGGCTGTGTCAGTGTGTGCAGGTGTGAGATGCATGGGTCTGGCTGTGTGGGCAGGCACACTCACTGGGGCAGGGGGCAGTCTGCTTTGGAGTCACACTGATGTTTTCTCAACATTTGTCTCCCACAGACCTGGCAGAGAGGATGCAGGCATGGGCTGGGGAGGGCCGTGGCAGGGGCCCAGGTGGCGGACGATGGTGATCGAGGTGGGCCACAGCAGCAGCAGCAGCAGCCACAGCTGCTTGCTGAGTGTGATATCATTACATCATGGATGCTGATTGCATGCTGGAGGGGGTGGACATGACCACCAGCCATGGACAACACAACCATGCACGACACAGGCGACAGTCATCACTGTCCAGTGTCACTGCATGTCTGTGTGTGCGTCACTGGTGGTCCATGCATGCACTGAGCACATGGCTGTGGAACTGGCCTCCCACCACATTGCCACGTCACTTGACAGCCTTGTTTGTGCTGTGATGGATATGGGCAGTGTGTGTGCAGTGGTTGGGCATGTCATGTGCATGGTCACTGTGGGTGGGTGCATACCATCACAGGTGCGGGACACTGGGCTATATGCCTTGCAGGATGGGTGCTGTTCAGGGTTGTGGACAGTCACAGCCATTGACTGTGTTCCCTTTTCCTAGGCCTCAGCGTCCTATGCAGGATTGAGCGTGCCCTCCACCAGCTGACCAGGGTGTCCATTGAGAGCCCACATCCTCCAGACATTCAGCTGTGGGCTCCGGCAACGGCACAGCCAACCACGACAGCACCAGGAAGTAGAAGGCCAGCCTGCTAGGCATTAGACAGGCTTCCCTTCCCACTTCACCCATCCCTCCCACCCTGCCTTCCTCTCCCAGTTGTTCACCCCTACCCCTTGCCAACCCCTACCTTGTACCCTACCCCTACCCCCGGTCTTGTAAATATCTGTAAATAGTTTTGTTATTGTTCTTGTTGTTCTTGTTGTTCTACTTTCTCTTTTTGCAATATATATATATATATATATATTTTATTATGAATACTATGGTGGTCTCTGATTTGCAGCTGGCTATGGTTGCTCAGTTGCAGTGGTGTACATGCCATCTGGGGCGGTATGGTCCTGGGTATGTGTGTGTGTGTGCGTGTGTGTGTGTGTGTGTGCATGGGAGGTGTCTCCGGTGTGGCAGTGACTTTCTGTCAGTCTTGCCATCTGCTGCAGCCACTGCTGGGTGCACAGGGTGGAGTGCTTGTATGGTTCTATATACAGAGGGTTGGCGTGTGCGGGGGATGCATGGTGTTTACGCAGTGACAGTCACTGCACATGGGTGGTGTCTTGGGGTCACGGTGCAGGGTGTGCTGTGCAGACGGGGGGCTGATGTGCACTGTGGTTGTCAACCCCCTGTGTGTGGCAGTCTCAGCCTGCCAGTGGTTGTGCTGGGGCATCATGGCACTGCTATGCTTTGTTGGCTTGTCCCCATGGGCCAGTGGATCATCCGTCCCTCCCCCAGTGATGCTATGCTTGGGGTGTGCGGGTGTCTTGTTGGTTCTGCAGTGTGTTCCTGTGACCATGTGTGGCATGGCTGGCGGTGGGCCCCAGCCTGCCTCCTGGTTGTGCAGTTCCATTGCTCTGCTGGGGGTGGGGGGCTCTGCTTGCGCTATGGCACCTCTGGACTGCTCAGCTGGGCTAGCCTTGTTGTGCTATGGCACAACCTTTCTGCTCAGCTTCCCCTTCCTGGTTGCACTATGGCGCAGTTTGTGCGATATTCAGACGTTGGCTGCTTGCGCAATTTGTTTTGCTCCATGTTTGAATATCGCGTCTGTTGCACATATGCGCAATTGAATTGTGCTTGCTTCTGCTGTTGCACACATTTTGGGAGCAGTTTGAATATATGGGCCACAGTGTGTAACTTTAGATGAGTGAAACACCTTAGCGTACAAGGGACTATAAAAAATACTCTAAATTGTAGTATACAAGGCTTGTCTCTATAAGATTCTATACTAGGTACACATTATAAAATATAACAAGCTTACTGAGTGATACAATTCATTCATGATGGACATGAGCATAGTCACTTTGATTAATGGAGTTCTGGGGATCAAATGTATTCTCTGTAATAGGTTTAGCACTGAACCAGATACATTCCTTTCAGTGTACACCTGTAAACAATGCATAACGCTAAACACTCTAAAAACAAACATAATAGAGATGGAGCTTGAATTAACATCACCACATAAAATGAATGGTTTAAATGAAACAAGAACTGGAAATCTAGCAGGCACTGAACCAAGTACCAGTATAGCTCCTAATGAGGTAAATAGTAAGAAAAGGCTATGGGATTCAGCAAATGAGGAGATAGAAGATTGGAGCACTGTTGATAATAAGAAAAAGAAAACTAAAAAAAGGAAGAAGGGCAGACTTTTTCAGATAGAGACAGAAAAGCAGTTTACTCCTTTAATAGATCCAATTACACAAACTGAGGAACCATCTCAGAAACTATTGGAAATAGCAAGTAGTAAAGAGGCCAGACATGTTAATCTAAGCGTAAACACCACTACATTACGGGGAGGACATAACAGATGTGAACGAAGGTCCTGAACAAAGGCAAGTCTATATTATGGGGGAGACAATGATCAAATACATTGATTGTTACAGCACAAAAGACAACAATAAAAATTTTGCTTCTAGCAGTTTTTCTGGAGCAATAATACTTGATATCCAGAATATGCTGCAAGATATAATTCAGCCGGCAGAAACAAAATCTCTTGCTATAACCCATTTAGATACCAATAACATTGGAGTACAAGAAGAGGAGATTATACGTAATTTTAAGTCCCTGTAAAAGACAATGGATGAGCACAATTGTGACGTAATTTTCTTGGAGATACTCCCCGTACCCAGAGCCAGTGTGGGGAGAAACAGAAAAATAAACAAAATCAACAACTGGCTGAGGAGATGGTGCCTTGAAAAAGGAATTTAATGTACAGTACTGTGACATAGGAAATATTTTTTGGCAGAGGAGGACTATTTTGTCAAGACGGTCTCCACCTGGGTAGAAAAGGCAATAAACTCCTAGGTAACAACTTCTATGAAAATACAAACAATTCTAATGGCCAGTGGAGAAGGGAGAATAATACAGCTAGGGCCAAAAAACAACTTAAGCATACCACAAAAAAAAAAACAGGATTAAATGACCTTCTGGCTAGTGCTAGAAGTCTGAACAACATCAAAAAGACAGAGCTACAAGCACTCCTAATAAATAAAGAACATTGACCTTGCAGCTATCACCGAAACATGGTGGAATGACCATAAAGATTAGAACAGGGACATTAATGGTTATAAGCTTTTTTACAAAGACAGATGCAACAAAATAGATGGAGGAGCTGCAATTTATGTTTCCAAACAACATCCTTTGCAACAAAATAGCAAACAACTTTCCATATGACAATCATTTAGAAACTCTATGGGTTGAGATCACCAGGCAAGAGGGAAAAAACTAACCATTGGCATTTGCTACAGACCTCCTAACAGTAATGGACAGGAGTATTTGGACTTGTTGAGCAATATCTCTAACATTGCTCAAAGGAGTGACATCTTACTCCTAGACAATTTTAATCTTCCAGTTATTAAATGGGAACATTTGTCAGTGACAAATCAAAATGAACAACTGTTATAAACATGATGATAGAAAACGGATTACATTAGGTAGTTAACAAACCCACCAGAATGAATAATACACTTGACTTAGTTATAGCAGATAAGATTGACAATTCAAAGGATGTCCAAGTAGTAGAACCTCTGGGCAAGTGACCACGACATAGTTACATTCAACTCTACAATCTGAACCAAAATAATTAAGGGTAGTGCCATCATTAAAAATTATTCCAGGGCAGACTTTGGAGTCATCATCAAGTCACTAAAGGAGTGGGACTGGGAGTCAACATGTAAAACCAATTATGTAAACTCCTTTTGAACATTTATTAAGACATAGAATAATGCATGGAGGAGTGCATAATGAGAATTTAATGCACACCCGCGGTGTGGGATGCTGCATAAACACCAATGGCAAAGCCCAAGAGATTTATTAAAGCTTATAAAATGGGTAGGGACATTTTTGTATTCTGACTGACTGCTAGCCATGCATTACAAGTGTCTATGGCTAGCAACAAGTTCAGGCAACCACAGCCACATATAAAAAACTAGATATTAAATAGAATGTTCATTTTTTGAATCGTTGCCATTTTTGTTTTTCACAGCCAGCAATGAACTTGGCCAAACCCAATACCTCGTAATCATTTTTTATGACACTGCATACCGGCAGGTCGATTCGATCTTTACTGCAGACCAACTTCTTAAATTAGAGGAACTTTGCTCACTCACAAAGCTCTGGAGCCCCGACAGGCCCACTCTCTGTCCTGTACCGTGAGGTGGCTGCCATCCTGCCCACTCGCTATCCACCTGATATCTCACTTGGTAATACAGAGTACAAAACCAGCAAACAAACTAAACATGTTTTTTGTAATAATTCTGTCCCTGGCAAATACCAGCACATCAGTGTTTGATATCTCCTCCATCCCACCAAACTAGACTGCTTACTTGCCCACTTTCTCATCAAAGGGAGTCGACTGTTTCTCAGCCACCACAACACAGCGCAGCAGCTGCCAGCACATGTTCCTGAGCATTCATTGGTTTGAAACAGTTCAGGATGTCACTGTTGCTCCCTCAATAATACAGGAATTATGTGTATTTTTAAAAGAAACCTTTTTGAAAGAGCCAATCAAATGGAAGCCTGCTTCACACATGCTCTGATCCTAGATTGTTCTTGCTGTCCCATTTAAAAGCAAGGGGAAAACATTCACAATAACATAAACTAAGTAACCATTAAATGAGAAATATGATTTTGGTGGGGTGGGGGGTGTGTGTGTGTCTCTCAGTATGGGGGATGCACACAATTACAGAATTACTGTCTAGGCTCACATAGAATAAAAACCAAGCTCATGCAGGCAGAGGAACTATTTTATGTTAAATTCAGACACAATTTTTACTTTTTTATTATCTAAACTTATTAATTTTGATTTGTACAAGTACATTAAATAGACAGTCCCATCTTATAAGCTCAATAAGACACTCCGGGGTTGTGCATTAGACATTTTTAATGCATGGTCAGGGGCTGAAGGCACTCAGCCCGTGGTCTTTTGCCTCACTATGCCCCTCACAGTGCATTAGAAATGTCTAATGCACACCCTGTTGTGTCTTACTGCTTACATCCCACACTGAGGGTGTGCATTAAATTCAAGTTTACACTCCCCCTCCGTGTTTTGTTTTATATAATTGCTGGGTAGCATTTTCTCACCTTGAAAACAGTACACAGCAATTATAGAAAGTAATAAGGTCAGTAAATGGTGCTGCTGTTTAGATCATTACATCAGGATTGGAGCTATAGTTTAAAGCCCCCCCCAGCCAAATTTTATTGTGTGCTCTTTGTGATTGCTGCACCCCTCTTTTTCTTTGTCAGCTCTCTTCTCTTTATTTCAGGACTCTGACTTGGTGCATTTCTTGCAGTACCTATAGGATTATTTGAAACATGGCTGTGCCAACTGCCATAAAACAAAGAGAAGATTGCTGACAAAGAAAGAGAGGGGTACAGAATTAAACTGTCTCTTGGTTCCCTAAACCCTATTCCTATTAATACTTAAGTAACCATTGCACTTATTTCATGATTTTGTTTTACCAAAAGTAAAAATGGCAGAGTCCCAGTGACAGCAGAGACAGTGTGTGCAGGTGGAAAAGAGGATTAGCTTGCACAGAACAAGGGAAACCTGATGAATGTTCACCATTATAACCCGCAGGTTTCCTTACAGGAGAAAACAATACCCAGTAATTATATATTCACTCTCGGGCTTTATCAAAGCATCCCACACCAAGGGTTGCATTAAATTCTTATATGCACACTTCCTCATCTTTTATTGTATATAATATACTGGTGAGCAATTTTTTCCAGCCCTAGTGCTGTGACCGACTCTCTCACACACACACGCACACACCTTCTGTGCCTTGTTCCTCAGGATGAGGATTTTTGTTTGTTTTTCTTATTTAGATTTAGTACTTGCCATCATGATTTCTATCCTGGGTAAGTAGCCTCGTCACTCTGTGCCGTTCCTGCTCCTCTCACAGTGTTGCCAAGCATGATGAACAAAAAGATCAACCAGATAAAGCTTTCTGGGGGTTACTTTGTTTGTTTTTAAAAAAAGTAAAGGTGGGATCAACCAGATAGATAATCATTTGGCTGTAGCGGCTCCTCGTAGTGTGATAGCTCCTTGCTAGCAGAGGTATGGAGCTGCCATGATCTGTTAACTGTTGAGCCTGCCCACATGGAGGAGGAGTAGAGCCAATGGTGGAGCACTGTAGGCTGATGGAAGAGCACTGTATGGTGCTCACCATAATAACCTGTGGGTTATTACAGTGAATATCAACTGGCTGAGCACATTGAAAAAATTGCTCGCCAGTTATTATAATAAAATATTAACCCTTGATCAAGTTTTCATAACTAATAAACACATTTACAACAGGAGAGAAAGGTACCTCTGTGGTTCTCAGGTAAAATAAAGAAACAGCTTAACAAGAAAAGATCAGCCTATAATGCTATGAAACAGGACAATAATAGCTATAACAGAGTTATATAAAAAAGAGCTAAAAATCAGTAAGCAGTTAATTAGAAATGAAAGAAGAAAATTGAAGTTTAGAATTGCTTATACTAAAGACAATGGAAAGTCATTCTTCGCTTACGTAAACAACAGAGTAATAGATAGATTGGTGGGACCTTTAAAGGCCAGCATAGATGAGGTTCAGAACCAAAACATATTGTGGAGGCCTTTAGCAAGTACTTTTATTTGGTATATAATCAGACTAGCAAACCACAGTCTGACAACATCTAAAAATAGATAGCTTTGCAAGTAAGAGTACCCCATTACTGTAGACCTTCATATTGCTATTACTGAGATTAAAAACACTTAAACAACATAAACACCACAAAATCTGCCAGACCAGATGAACTGTATCCTAGATTGTTATGGGAAATAGGAGAATGGATAGCTGAGCCACTGGCAGCTCTGTTTAATAGGTCCATGGTGACAGGAGAAATCCTGGATGACTGGAGGAAAGCAACCATTGTACCTACGGTAGCTTCAAACAAGGTAGAAGATAAACACAATGTTGAGAAATGTTTATAAAAACATTTGATGTGTTTAATTGATTTTTTAGAGATTGTTATACAGTACACACACACATAATTAGTAGTATATAAAAGTGCACATACCCAAATGACAATGTAAATCTTACACATTCCATTAAAAGTTGTTCTCCTGAAGGAAGAGTTTACTGCACAAGGCCTAAGAAATGGGTGTTAGATAAAAGTAAACTGGGGTAGATGTGTTATTGAGGGCATTGCACAGTTTGTATTTTATTGCTGCTCCAGCCCAGGCACACACAATATGAAAATCAACAACCCCTTGATATGAAGCAAAAGGAATTAGTTAGTACAAGGACAGAAACAAATAGGAGACTAAGTAAGTGGGTAGACAAGCATGAGTATGGTAAGTCAAATAACATTTTAAAACATCTCACTATTATAATTCAGTTTTTACAAATGCGTCTGGACAGTTGATAATGTTTGTAAAAAAATAATAACAGTGGAAGTTATTCCACATAAATTATATGTTAAGTGAGAGGAATGAAGTTAATAGAAATAAAACAAAGTGTAATGGAAGAGAAGTAGCTATCAAATGAAAAAGAGGGGGCAAATACAAAGCTATTCCAGTGGCAATAGGTGATGTGTTCAATTGCTCTGCATCTCAGGTGGGTGCAAAGGCAAAAATAACAACATATATGGTAATAAAGAAAAATTAATAAAACACTATGTGGCGTCCATACTTGAAAAAGGACACAGACAATATTGAGAGAGTGCAGCACAGAGCCACCAAAATGGTGACCAATTTAGGGGATAGGCCATACAAGCATAGACAAAGAGAGCTGGAACTCAATGCACTGGAAAGGAGATGGCAGAGAGGTGATATGCTTCAAATGTAGAAGATCAGTAAGAATGAGGAATTAATGGACAGCATGGATTTGAAATTTAATACCAGAGACATTAACCTAAGGAAATATTAAAAGGAACAGCAGGAAGAGATCTTTTCATCTAGGGCACCTAAACTTTGGAACACACTGCATGAAGAGGTGGTCTCTGTGGAGTCCATCAATATTTTTAAAAACAGGCTGAACAAAATCATTTGAATCTTAGGGCTTAAATTGGCCCCTCTGAGGTGGCGGCAGACAGGCCCAATGGGCTAAAGCTTTCTCCTTTTAACCTACTATAGAACCTAGTATAAACAAAAAACATTATGGTTCTCAAAGGAAGTGGCCAAGAAGGTAAGAGCTAAAAGGATGGCATTCAGGATGTACAAGGAAACACAGAGGTAGGAGGACAGGAAAGGAGATTTGGGAGAGGAGCAGGGGAAAGCAGCTACAGTTTCACCCCCCTATCACTTAACTGCCAACTGTTAGCTGAGGGAGCTAACTGGGAGGGGCCTGTGACCTGCAGGGTGCAACTGATTTAGTGGCCCTCCCTCTCACCCCATAACTATATAGGCTACAAATACACCAACTGACTTACATCACAGGCAGTAGGCAGGAGGTAGCTTTAAGGGTGTGTGTCTGTGTGTATAAACAGTACAGTGGGGAGTTGTTTGCCAGTGATCTGGGAGATTTAAACAGTACATTAGGGATTTGATAATTGAGTTGGTGAAGAAGGGATAGTAAGCACCCGCAGGTGGTGAGAGAGAATAGAAGATGGGAATAAAGGAGAGAAATAAAAGTAGCCCTTAAAGGGGTATGGGCAAAAATACTTCTGGGAGTTGTTAGCCTGTAGGTGGGGGCTACATTATTGTATCTGGGGAATTTTTAGGGGGTAGTGGGTAAGGTCTAGAAATAGGGAGTAACTATTATGGGAGTGATGCAGTGCAGCAACTGTGGAGCAGCAGACTTGAGGGAAGCCTTCTGGAAACTGTGGTGCTGCCTTATCTGCAGGCACCTATCTGAGCTGAGAGAGGAGGTTGCCAGACTCGAGGCCGAGATGGTTCTGGTTAGGAGGACCTACTCACCCATTCAGGGATCACCAGGTCCACCTCCACTACCTCAAAGGGTGTTGGAAAGGAGAAGCAGCTGAACAACAGTAGACTTGAGGAGGGTTAGAGTGGTGGAGTGTAGGCACATCACAAATCCCATACCACTGTGGAACTCCTACACTACACTAGCAGGGTGGAACTGTCCCTCAGAGGCACCCTAAGTAGTGGCTGGGATGGAACTGGAAGACTCCCATGGTGGGGACCCCAAGGGGGTAGCAGTGGATCCCAGAGCAGGAGGAAGTGAATCCCTTTGGGAGACTCAGAAGTAAGGGGGCTACAGTGGGGGCAGGTAGGAATGAAGAGAGGGTGGTAAGGTGCCTTTCTGGTGCCACAGCTGTAAGGGTAGAAGGAGGATCCTAAGGATTGCTGGGGAGGCAGGGAGGGATGGAGGGCAGGATGTCATTGTCCACTTCAGGACAAATTATCTGGCTTGGTAGAGGCCAGAAACAGTTCAGAAGGTGTTCAGAAAATTGGGAAGGGGTCTTAGGCAAGTAGCACAATCTGTTACTTTCTCGGAGGTGCTACCTGTCCATGACAAGTGGGATGAGAGGAGGCTCCAAACCAGGGGCTTCAACTTATGGTTGAAGAAATGATGTGTGGAAGATGGATTTAGATTCACTGGGGACTGGGGCTCTACCTGGAGGGATAGAGGCCTGTACAGGGGCAACAGCCTGCATCCCACCTGGAATGGAACTAACATCCTCAGTGAACAGTTTAAATGCTACATCAGTAAGCATTTAAACTAGCATGGGGGGAGATGGAATAAGGCAGGTTGCCATAGTCTGTCCCCTCCCCGCCCACACACTTACAGGGTCAGCATGGAAATTCTGAGGGTGAGAAGTCCCAAAAAGAACAAACGCAAACAGGTAACCAAATAGAAGAGGGAAGGGGAAAGAGAAAAAAAACAGTTGAGGAAAAGGAGGAGGACAAAAGGGCATGAGGAGGAGAGGTGGCAGTAAAAAATGGAAAGCCATGTGTGCGAATACTTGAAGTCTGGGCAACAAGATGGCAGACCTAGAGGCCACCATGGCAGCAGAAGACCTGGACACAGTAGCAATTACAGAGACCTGGGGCAATGAAAACCAGAACTGGAATTTGGCCATATCAGGGTATGCTGTATTCAAGAGAGACAGGGTAGGAAAAAAGGGAGGAGATATGACTCTTTATGTGAAGGAGAACATAAAGGCCACAGAACTACAGGAGGGAAAGAGAAAAGCGGAGATACTGTGGGCCACCCTGGAGACAGGAAGGGGGTCACTATTTGAATAGGGATGATGGAAATAAGGATGTGATAGAAGAAATGCAAGGGATGGCTAACAAGGGTGAGGTATTGTTAATGAGGGACTTCAATCTACCAAAAGTGGATTGGAGTCTCCCTACTGCAGCAACATTCAGAAGTAGGAAAATCCTAGACTCCCTGCAGGAGGTGTTCCTCAGACAACTAGTTAAATAACCCACTTGTGAGGCAGTAATACTGGATCTGGTAGTGTCAAACAGGGACAGTGTCACACTGGGAAGCCACCTGGGCACCAATGATCATTGTACAGTGTGGTTCAACATAAAGACAGGGCCAGACTCTAACCACACCAAAATGAGGGTCCTGGACTTCAGGAGGGCTGATTTCAAGATAATGGGAGAGTGCCTCATGGAAACCCTAGCAGTAATAGAAAAATGGGTGGAGTAGAGGAAAAATGGGCAGAAATAAGAAAGGCAATTGAGCTACTGAGAAGGCAACTAATTTCTGTGTCAGGCAGGTAAAAAAAGAGTAGGAGAGAAAAAAGGAGACTGCTATGGTACTCCAAGGAAGTAGCAGAGAAAGTAAAGGAAAAGAAGCAGGCATATCAGCTGATCTTTGAGGCAGGGTGCATAGTGTATCTTTACTGCTGGATTTGGATCTGGAAGTAAAGACCGTTATCCTGAACACAGCTTGTGTGGCCTACATGTTTCAGTGAGTATTCACAGAGGAAGGGGAAGGTTGGGACCTTGGTTAAGCAACAGGAGCAGCAATGGAAGGAAGGTAGACATCAGTCCATTTACGGAGGAAAGTGTCCTAAAGGAACTCGCAAAACTAGAGTGGGCAAGGCAATGGGGCCAGACCTGATACATACAAGAATATTAAAGGAACTTAGAGAGGTGCTTGTAGCACCACTGACAGCCCTGTTCAACAAATTGCTGCAAACGGGAGTGGTTCCAGAGGACTGGAGGAGGGCAGATGTAGTATTTTTCCACAAAAGTGGAAGCAGGGAGGAGGTTGGCAATTACAGGCCAGTCAACCTGACCTCGGTGGTGGGGAAATTAATGGAAACTGCTAAAGGAAAAGATTGTAGTATATTTTGAATCCAGTGGATCACAGGATCCTAGGCAGCATGCTTTCTTTGACTGGGTGACTAGAGAATCAGATCAGGGAGGGGCGGTAAATGTGGCCTACCTGGATTTCAGTGAGGCCTTTGACACCATTCCACATTGGAGACTTGTAAACAAGCTGGGCAGCATGGGAGTGGGTCCCAAGGTGGTAAACTTTATCAGAAATTGGTTAAGGGATGGAACACAGAGAGTGGTGTTAAATGGAATTCATTCTGAGGAGAGGAGCATGACCAGAAGGGTGCCACAGGAATTAGTTCTGGGGCTAGTCCTCTTTAATGTCTTCATAAGCGACACTGCAGGGGGGCTGGAAGGGAAGGTATGCCCCTTTGCAGATGACATTAAGCTCTGCAACAGGGTTGACATTCCAGGGGGGATGAAAAAATGAGGAGGGACCTAAACAGGCTTGAGGAGTGGTCAAGAGTGTGGCAGCAATGATTCAGTGGAAAGAAGTGTAAAATCATGCATTTGAGGCACAGAAACCCAGAAACCCTGGGGAAAAGTACATGATGGGGGAGGTATTGATAACAACCAAACAGGAAAGGGACCCGGTGGTAATCATATCTGATGACCTAAAGGTGACCAAGCATTGTGAAAAGGCTGTGGGGAGAGCAAGTGGGATGCTGGGGGTGCATAAGGAGAGGTACCACCAGCAGGAAAAAAAGAGGTGGTGATATCACTGTACAAATCATTGGTGAGACCCCATCTGGAGTCCTGTGTCGAGTTCTGGAGGCCGCATCTCCAGAAGGACATAGACAGGGTAAAGGCAGTTCAGAGAAGGACAACAAAAATGGTGCAGAGTCAAAAGTCATATAAGGAGAAACTTGAGGACCTCAGTATGTATATCCTGGAAGAGAGGAGAGAGAGAGGGAGATATGACAGAGACTTTCAAACACCTCAAGGGCATAAATAAGGTACAATAGGGTATCATTTTTCAGAAAAAAATGATGTTCAAGAACAAGGGGTCATAATATAAGGCTGGAGGGGGTAGACTCAGGGGTAACGTGAGGAAGTATTTTTTCACAGAACGTGTGGTGGATGTATGGAACAGCCTTGCAGCAAAAGTGGTGGGGCAAAAATGGTAGGGGAATTCAAGAATGCATGGGATAGGCACAAGGGAACCCTAGCAATAGAAAAGAGAGAGTAAAAGCTGGAGATCAAGTAGGATCTGCGATATTGCAGTAGGTAGGGAAAATGGGCAGACTAGGTGGGCCAAGCATTCCTTGAGTACCATCAATTTTTATGTTTCTATGTATGGTTTCTGTAAACACACAGTGTCTGACCTAAACAATATCCCCATAATACAATGAAACTGACCCACCCTAGGACATCTATTCCTCCCTCCCTCCCCCCACTGTCCCATTCCCAGTGATCTAAGCTTTACAATTTTGTCAGACTTATCCTCTCTTCCATACTCCCCCTCTCCTATTCTACCCTCCCCCCTTCATGACTTAGCCTTTGCCTTTGCATAGCTGCATTACTATTCTATATTCTCCTTATGTTTGCACTTCATATTTTCTCATAAGCACTGTTCATTTTACCAGTTTTGTAACTTACTATGTAACTGTGTCTGTCTTTACCTGACAGGGAACCGCTAAAAAAGAGCCGCTGGCTCAAAGGAATTGTAATTTGAGAAATAAATAAATAAATAAGTAAATAAATCAGAAGCTTCAAAGCCTTCAAAAATATCATGGCTATACAAACATGTGTGGGGGGGGGTATAAGCTGACAGGGAGCTGTTTCAGCTGGTACTACATTATTTTTCACGTCATTACTCAGATCTCACCATAGCTGACTTACATTCTATAAATGTAACAATAATAGTTAAAATCTACATGAAAGAGAAGGCAGATACTTTCCAGTTTGTGGGATTTCTACAAACACACATAGAATCCAAAGTCGCAAAAGCATCATGTGTATGCAAATCCATGGCGGAGGGAGCTGACTAAGAAATGTCTGAACTTTTTTTCTATCTAAAATCCACAAGATTAAGATGAAGAGTGCCTGAGTGGGGAAAGAAGTTCCAGCATTCTGTACAAGCTTCAGATGTCTGATTTGCTAGAGTACATTACACAATATGAGACAACAAATGGTTGCACCACTGCTTTCACATTTTTCAGCATCAAGAAAGGGGTAAAATCTGAAACTGGCAAAAGCAGCCCCTAACTACCTCAAAGCCAGTGCAAAGCATCATGGTATGCAAATCCATGTGTTGGAAGGAGTAGCTGACTAGGAAATATTTCAACTGCATTCTGTTTGACATGTCACAACTCACACCTCATAACAGCTCACTCACAGGTCAAATATAACAATCTTTAAAGTCTACACAAAAGAAAATGCATGATTACATGAGGTGATACAAGTATACCTTGCTGCCTGAAAAGTAAAACTTCCTTAAACTTTGAAAAATCAGTAACTAATTAAACATTTTTTTCTGTCATGGTCCCTTCATTACATATAGCACACAAATAAATTAAAACAATGAAGTTCTGTTCACAGTTTTAATTTTTCTTAAATCCTTGGTGGCCATAAAAAAATCTGTTAACTGCCAGCTTGCCAGAGCAATCTCTGTTGTTTACCCTGCCACAGATAGCATTTAGGCCTTGACTCCAAATAAGGCCTTCTGTTGTGTGTGAGGGGTGTGTGTGAGGGAGTAAACATTCTACCAGAGGAGTTCTGCAGAACTTCAAGTTTCTGTATTATGTGATAACAAACATTTTCAATGTGTGGAAAGACAGATGATTAATAGGTGGGGAGGTACAACTTTTAACCAGTTACTTTTAACAAAACATTTTTTTTTTTTTTAGCATACCCGTTTTTAAACATCTGGGGTTTGTGCATTTCCAGGTGCTGAAGGCAGGCAGAGCAAATGCCTCATGACTCACTTCGCACTCTGTTGTGCATTAACCCCCACGCAACCAACACGTGTCATGGATTTTTGTTTACTTACAGTCTGAGCTATTTGTAATTTGATCCTTATGCCTATTTAATGAGCTGTAAGTATTTACTGCTGACATATTTCATGGCAGCGAGTATGCTTACTCTGTTGCATAAGTCCTTCTAGCTAGAAAACTGATTAGAAGTGCTGCAGGACTTCATTGAAAATAATGCATCTCTGCTGAACTATCACTGGTAAATATTTTGGAAAATACATTTAAAGTCAAACTTTCTATGAGTCTTATCAATGCCTTTTTGTAGAACAGAAATGCCCAAACTAGTTTAGTCCCTTCAAAAAAGGAAAAGACATGCAACATAACAAAATAGTGTCTCTGTCATTTTGAAAATTCTGCAGCTTTAAATACCTATTACAGAGCTACTTTACTGCTTAAAGCTAATCTCATTTTTTAAAAGAAACCATTGTCTTTTTTATCTGAGGCACTGTTTCTTTTCCTTTTTTGTTATTTAGAAGATTGTTTACCTGATGTTAGTAGGTGTAATTTGTAAAACAATACTCTGCCTGGCAGCTGACATATCTAGCTCTGTTCTTCCTATTGCATCATCATCATTGTGACCTCACTGGCTGAGACATCACTGCTGCTTGGGAAAGGATACAGAGTGTTTGACAGGTCAGGCACCTGTGAAGTCACTGTCAGTGAGAGCACAATGCTGATGATGTAGTGGGAGGAATATAGATAGATATGTCAGGTGCCAGGCTGTTGGCAGTACCACACATTCAGCACAATATTTTCACATAGAAAACTTTGTAATGAGAAAAGGAAAAATACAAAAAATACTTCAGAAATAAAAAGTTCCAATTGACTACTTTTAAAATTTGTATCATTTTCCTGTCTGCCTGTTTTGGTTCCACTGACTTCATTTCACAACCATTTGTCCATGCTCATATAGTGTATGCCTAAAGAACTGAAAACATAGAAAATGTTAAGAATTTGTCTGTTGAAATGTACTAACTCAGTGACCACTAGAAGAGATTTGTATCCTTTACCTTTTTTGGTGAGTTTGGGGGAAAGATGGTGGTGGGGGCCGGGTAGTAATTATACTTATACTAGGTCAGGTGAGGGGAGGTGGGGGCATGTGGAGGGTACTTCATTGACTAGGTGGAGGAAAGTGTACTACTGGTTGTCAGTCATTTTTAGACAGTGACTTGTTATCTAACTTTGCCAGATTTGGGGCAGAGGAAGGACATATGGATGCTATGAGGGTGGGGTATGGGGGTTAATTTTATTGGACTGGGATGGTGGAAGGCATGAAGGGAAATAACATCCTAAGTGGGATGGGACAAGTAAGCAAAAATAGTTTATTGAAAACAAATTCAGATGGTGAAGTTGGGTGGTGTCAGGAAACATGTGCCCTGCTATGCACAGCACATACCTCCTGATTTTGCAGCAGCTTCACTGGCAAAGTTTAAATTTGCTGCATCACTACTGCCAGTATCACATCGAAGACCCGAGATGGGGAGGGAGTCTGAAACCACTGACCACATGGCACACTTGCACCTGCAATCACCGAAATGTAATTATGAGCACAAAAAAGGCACTTTATAACATGTGGGTGAAAATTTCGTTATACATTTTTATTTTAACATGTTTTTGTTCCCAAAATTGCAAAAGCACAACTTTTGAGACAATTTTCTTATACACATAAGCACTTCAGGACAGATAAGGATTCTTATCCATGCAGCCTGTCCTGTACTAAATGATGGGGCGAGAAGGTCGGGGGGCGGTCTTGTGCAGCTGGAAGGAGTGGCAGACCAGGGGCTAGTAAGGTGGCAAAAATAACATAATGCAAAAAAAAAAATTCCACCTCCTTAGTCATGCATGCCATGACAAAATTAAATATCTTCATACAGTGCTGTGATTTTTACCATCAGAAATATGTAGTAGCACCATGCTTCTAGATCCACCATATGAACCCAGAATGTACATTTAACAAGCAACCCCAGCATGATATTTTTTAAAATTATGAGCGGTGGACATCTTTAACAACATGTTTTAATTACAAAATTAGTTATAAAAGCTGTTCTGAAATTACCTGAGAAAATTAGAGATATTAGGAATGGGCAAAGCCAGGGTGGCTGTGGATTTGTCTTTGGATTTGCCACAGAATGAGTTTAGATTTGGTTTCAAAAAGCATTTGGATTTGGACTTGCCTTGTCAAGGCCAGTATAGATAAGTGATAGTAAAATGACATTTTCCAGGAGACAAATACCGTACCACAAAATGTAAATGGACGGTGGCACCAGTACAAAGGACACTGTGTAAGACACACTGCAGCCTGCTGTTTAAAAATGCTTTGTTTTTTTAGTTTTACCTTGGCCAACCTCCAAAGCAAAAAGCCACAAAGTGGTGGTGGGAAGGGGGGGGGGTGTAATGAAACATGGCTTGCTAATAGAAAATATAGCTAAGCAAACAAAGTAAGTACTTTTTAAAAGAACCTGATAGGCACAAAGCAGTGGGCACTGGGCACATTTCTGCTTTGCTTTCTTATTAGGCTGGATTGTTTGCTGGCACTGAGTTAAAGCTGGCCCTATGTTCCTTCTTACCAGCATTGGAGTCCCCCATGATGTTTTTTTCCACACTGTGTATTTCAGCTACAGACTGCTGATTACCCCCTTCCCCAACACAAACACAAACACACACACACTCACACATTTTTTTATGTTTTTTTCACACAGACAAGACTAGCAGTTCTTTGTTCTTAGTCACCAGTTAACAGACCAAATTCTTTATTTTGCATTTCGTTTTCATTCTAATTTATTTTTTGTCCCCTCTGGCCCGACATACATTAGTGGAATAACCCCTCATACAGAAACAATTACCAATTAATCAGTACATATTGACTCATCATCATTAATATCAAAATGTGGAGCCAGCAAAGAGACCAAGGTTTACTTTAATTAATGTCAAACATTCCACATTTTCAGGCAACTAATGGTTGTGCCGATCCAAGGCAACACTACCAGCAGTGCTAAAGATTCCCTCAGTGTAAGACACTGGTTGGAGGGCAACTTAAGTATAAAATGACAACTCTGCAGATTTTTCTATTACTTTGCCAATATTTGAAATGGTTATGCTATATGCTGACTTTCTAAGGGTCTTCTGGATAGTTTTCAACCATAGGGGGTAGCAGCATGATGTTGGCCAACACTGGACAATTATTATATTTATCAGTATCATGTAGTGCTGACCAAATGTCACCATCTTCATCTTTTCCATAGGATTTTTCTCCTGCTGGTAATGAGGTTTAGGAGGCTGCATGTTCAACCAGTTGGGAAATCAAAATAGTATCCATAATTTCATATGACACTTTTTCATTGAGTAGGCCTTTATATCTGTTGATGTCTGTGAGGCCAGAGGGGAGAAAGAATGTCAGGCTAGACTTAGATTAAGGGTGTAACACTGTGGCCAGAACATAACATTCTGATTATAATATCATTGATATTCTTGGGTCCACTTTCAGTGATATACAGTATCTAGCTTTTTGACAAGAGAAACAGTACTACCTTCCTCAGGAAGTGTTGCCTTCTGTTTTCTAGTTTGTTCCTATGAAAAAATATTACGGGTATTACTTGACTCAGACTGGCATTGTCTCTACTAATTTTCCAAATGGCTGAAGAAAGTGAAACAATTGCGCCATCAGGCTCCTCTAGTTTGAATTGAGTGACACATTCCTTTTCCTTATTCACTGACCTATGCAGCCAGTATAGTGTTATGCTTATGTAACTGTATTAGTTTGGTTGTGGCCGTTCGCACTCTCTATTCCAGAGGAATTACCACACTGTAGGGATACGAAAGCAAGGAACTCTCAGAGAGGGTTCCACCCCTAGAGGTGCCACAGGACGGTTCCTGTGGCTAAAGGTACCTTAGGAATCCCCAAAAGAAATGTAGTATCATCCCCAAAATAAGGCAACATGATACGTATGAGCAAGCAGTAACAGTGACGTAGAAGCAGTAACTGCAACATAGTAGTAGAGAAGAATAGTGATGGCTTGTATGAGAGAAGGGGATCCCATAAGGAGAGAGGGAATGGCAGGACATCCTCCACCTCCATCCAACAACTGAACCTACCTAAGGAAACTAGAGGAAACAACTATGTTAACTAAGTGTTATGACCTGAGGCAATGGAGGAGATAAAAAAACCCTAAGAGGAGGAAATTTCTGATGATCCAAGGCCTAGGTCGCCTTCCCTCCAGGCTTGGAAAATGTATTTCATAACATCTCTGCAGCTGCAATTTGGAAAACCCAATTAAAGGGAGGTGGAAAATATTCCAATTTGGAGGAAGGCTCTCACTCAGACCCTCTAGCAGGAACGTCGTGGAAGGTTGCAAGAAAACTCTGCAACAATACGAGCATCCAAGGCGCAGGAGGAGAGCAACAACTGCTGAGACACTCACCTGGCCTACCCACCCTAAATCAAACCAGGTGAACCAGAGGCAGTTGTGGGGAAAATGCGGTGAAGGTGCCTTGCTAGGGAAACCATTAAAGTCAATGGCCAACCATTATAGTGGAACACTAGAGCCAAAGGAGATCGTCGTAACCACCCTTCACTGTTAGTCTTAAATTCTACACCAGGAGCTGCTGTCACATAGCAGGCAGCTAAAGCCAAGCCCGGGGTGAGGACATTCCCAGCTATGGGCCAGGTGAGAAGGATCCTACCCCAAGTTGGACACGCTCAATGATGCGGACTAAATGCAGAGCGAGACCGTCGGCTGCAGGAACCTGCGCCAGATTAGAATGGCTGGCATACCCCAGAGTTGATTGAGAGCAGTAAAGCTGGTGAGCTGAATGAGCATGGCGTGCGGAGATCGTAATGAGCATTGACTGCTGAGACCTTGCAAGGTCGGATGCAGATTGAAAGCAGTAGAATCCCAGGGGAAGCTCGAGGCACTAGGCATAAAGCAATTGTTTGCACAAGCAAGGAGCAACGGTTGCATAAGCAAGTGGAGACCTGATAGGTCAGTAAGCAGTAGTAGTAGTAATAGGTGGACCTGCACAACCGTATAGCAAGTAAACAGCACTGAGTTAGGGGCAAGCCAACCAGAAATGAATAGCCAAATCAAGGTGACAAACTCAGGATATTCAGCAGTGAAGACAGGATTTAGAACAAAATTAATTAACCACATAGGCCACGACCCCCCAAACTCCAACCAGTCCCCGCCGTAGGACAAACAAGGAAGCGATGAAAGGCCAAGAACCACAAGCAGATATAAAAGCTAGTTTAATAGCCTCAGTAGGAGCTTCAGCTAACCTCAGAGTAAACAAGGTTGAATAGGAATGGGTGTAAACAATGCAGCAGCAGGAAGCAAGTGGGCCTGTACAGCAGTAGTTAAATGAGTACAGTGTTAAAACACAGGGACTGGGTACAATAGTAATTAAAGTAAACAGTCAGCAGCAGTGGCTGAAGTTGTAGGTAACTGAAAGCAGTAGCATGAGCTCTGAGTAGGTTTGCAGTTGCAGTGCAGTAAATTGAGAGTTGTAACTGAAAGCAAGCAGAATGAGCTCTGTAGTAGCAGTATGCTAGGAGTTTTAAAAATAAAAGCCCCCCCCCCCCCAAAAAAAAAGGAAACCAAAACACAGCAAAACAGAAAACAGGGAAAGGCCCAAAAAAAAACAAGAAACAAAACACAGCTAAGCACACAGCCAGAGGAAAGATACAAACCAGAAGCAGGAAAACAAACACTGAAGTCCAGCAGACACACAGAAACAGCAGGTGGGGGGTTTAGGCCCCAGCCAGCTCAGAGGACAAACCAACATAGCCTCCAGCTGCAAAGACAAAATGCTTCACAGTGAGGCTGAGAGGAACTGCTTATATAGCTCAGGAAGTGGGAGTGGCTGGCTGCTTGTTCACCGAACTACAGGCAAAGCCTTTCAATTGAGTGATCCATAGTGTATTGATGCACTGCTTTGTAATGCTCTAGAAGCCATTACACCATGTAGGAGGCAGATTTATGTCTGATGACCACCTCCTGCTTTAGCTGATGTTGTGGAAGGCTACTGTCCTTTTGCAGCAGCCACAATATTTTGCATGCTTTAGCAGGATAACAAAAATGTCTGCATATTTTGTGTGCAACACTCAATGCATACCGAATACATGTCATCTTAAAATCATGTACTACAAGACTGAGGCTATGAGCAAAGCAATGTATGTGCACATACCGCCATCTTTCACAGAATATATGAAGTTAGCCCCAATATCGGATACCAAAAACCCTGGAGACAGGCCACGAGGAGTAAGCCACTCAGCAAACTCTTTTTAATTCTTGCAAGAGGTTCACTACAGTGAGATCTTTCAACTCAAAACTAATTGTACACAAGGCAGTCTGCTTCTTAAAAAGACATTAAACATTGCAGGGGTCACCCAACTTGTGAAATGAAAAAGATCTTTTAAATGAGGTATTGGGTTTACCTATAAGGGACAGGAGTCTTCAAATATGAATAGCTAAGTAATGTGTAAATCAACTCATAGCAACAGCCATTGCATGCTGTCTTGAAAACAAGGAGTTATGTCACTGAGGGGTTAGCCCTAGCCCTATGTTGTTAGTTACAGCTTGCCCCTCAGTGACATCACTTTCTGTTGTAAGATTGCATGAAATGGCTGCTGCCTTGTTTTGATTTTCAGATTATTTAAATATTCATATCTTGGGACATTTGACACCTACAAGGAAGCCAAATTTCTTGTTCAGCATAACTCTTCATGGGCTTTCAGAGTCCGAGCAATCCCTGCAATGTTTACTGTCCCTTTAAATGCTGTGGTAGCTATGTTCAAGACAGGGGATGAGGCAGAGGAATCGTGAAAGGATGCCCTGTGACCAGTGACTGTCAGGTAGTCCACAATTTGGCAAGTAATCCATATATCAGTTTCAGTATGTATTTGTTGCTTTGCTGTGAGCTCCAAGGACAGAGTGACTTTCTCACGCAGTTCACAATAGACCGTTAGTGCTGCTTTGGTGGCAAAATATTTTTTGGATGGTATTTGATTTAATAGAACTGCAATCTGCATTATTTGTTTAAAGCCAACAGAGTCAACAAAAGAGAAAGGATGCAGGTCAAGATCTCTCATTTCTGCTATTGCCTTATTTAATTTCTGGGCCACTGGATGGGTGTGATTATATTCACATGCATTTTGAAATTACACTTGCATGGTAAACTGTTTTGGTTTGGGGCATGATCTATTGTGAGAGGAATAAAGTGTAGGTAATAGAGGAATACTGTCAGATGCAAAATGGTGCCAGATGGTGATGGTGATGGAGATAAAAAAATCACATCGTTTGCTTTGATTTGTTACATGGAGGTGAAAAATAGTTGGCTATGCCACCACGTTTTGATACAGAAGAAACACCTTCTAGGTCATAGCCACCTGCCTCATCCTCCGTCTCACAGACACTGATGTCTGATCTTTTCTGTTGCAAGCAATTAGGTGCATTCTATTTAGATGTCTTATTAAAGTGGATGTGCCAAGGTGACTTTCCTGTCTCCTGTTGCTGACACTGGTTTTACTATTTCCATATTCACAACAAGCATTTTGGGAGTCAATATAATAGTAGGTCCAAACCCAAGAAGTAGCCTTCTGTGTTTTACCTCCTAGCATAAATACCTGTTGGCTAGCAGTAACTGTGCTTTCATTCATTGTCATTATCAACAGGGACATCTTCCCCCTCATGTAATATAAGTGTCAGCAGGGGAGGCAGTATTATCCTTGCCACCTCATTTTGTGTTTTGTCATGCACCACGTCAGTATCAGAAAAAGATTCAGATCACTCAAACCCAAGCCCAGTGGGCACAAAGTTACTACCACTCCTTTTTGTCTGTGCGGGAGTCAGAGTCATGAGATGATTAGGATACTGGAATATTGAAAGTATTTGTAGTCATCATTTTGGTGCTTTTGAGGGTGACACCCCAGATGACCTTTTTGTAATAACAGTTCCTCTCCTCCACTGCCTTGTTCCTTACTCCTCTTATCGTACATGGCACAGCACCTGTGCCTCTCTCTTTTTCCTTGATGTGTCAGGGACTAGATCACTTGTAGGAAAAAGGTACTGTACATGCTTCTGGTGTCACTCACAGATGAAGAATTACTTTTTTTCATTCAAACACAATTCAGCAAAGACACCAAGAGTATGGATGATGGTACTGTTTATAGCAGAATCAACTTGCTGATTTTTTTCTTCCTTTTTTGGCAAACTGTCTTGTAACCTACCAATATTCTTCTTCTTAATCCCACTTCTGTCCTTTTGAGAACATTTTTTTTAAACAGCAGAATGATTTGGAAAACACGTAAGAATGTATTATCAAATGTGATTTTTTTTTTCTTTTTTTTTAGTCTTTGGTAACCTGGTAAGGCCCACTAGGCACAAGTGTCTGTTTCCAATTGTGACCTGGAAGCAATGGGGAGGTTAGGTGACTTGCCCAGAGTCACACAGTATGCCAGTGGAGGTTGTGGGAATCAAACCCAGGCCTGCTGGGTGTACCATCTCATTCACAGCTCATTATTCACCTCTGTGCTATACTGCCAGCCCTTAATTGGGCAGTTAGTAGGCTTATGGCACAATAGCCACAGGCCTTCTGCTTTGCAGGATGGTCAGGGTCAGGGTGAGAATATTTTTTAAAAGGATTATTTTGAATATATATTTTTTTCAGAATATATTTTTTTTAAATAAAGTGGCTACTGGCCAGCTTGCTAGTAGGGTTATGACACACTAGCCAAGGGACTTCAGCTTTGTAGGATGGTGCAGAATGCCCTTTTTTATTTTCACTTGTGTTGCCCAGACTCCAGCAGCAGTGGAACAGACTGTTCGACCACAAACTGTCTCAGTCCCCCACCCCCCACTAATCTTCTTTAAGCATTGTTAATTTTCATATTCTGTTGTAAAAAAAATGTCTTGTTTAAATTTCTTGTCCTGTGGTAATTTATTACTTGGCTCTCGGTTTAGTTTCAACCCACACTGCCACACTCAAAATCATTTAATTGTCACCTTCCCTCCTTTCAGGCAGCCCACCTCACCAACTGGATAATTTCATTTTTTTTTTGTCTTTTGCCTTTTTTTATTATATTCTTAATTTTATGTTGTAAAATGTAATTTCTTGTCTTTTTTTCTTGATTTCTTTCTTTTTCTTATTCTTAATTTGTTATCCTTCAGTACACACAGCTACCCCATGACTGTTTGTCACGCTCCCTACTTTCAGCCCACCTCCCCAACCCCCAGTTTCAGTTTCTTTCCCTTCTCTTGTTTTCTACTTTTATTATATTCTTTTATTTTTCTGTCGTAAAATGTAACTTGTCTTTTATTTTCTTGATTTCTTCTTTTCTTATATTTATTTTGTCTTTCTTCAGCATAAACCCAAATCCTAATGATCTTTAGTCACCCTCCCTCCTTTCAGATCACCTTCCAATACCCAATTTTTTTTACCTTCTCTCTCTTTTGCTTTTGTATTATTATATTCTTATCTTTTTCTGTCTTCTTTTCCTGTATTTCTGTCTTTTTTCAATGTCTGTCCTCCTTTTGTCTTAATCAGCACACAACCTGACATCATCTGTCACCCTCTGAGACCCCTCAACCCAGCCCCCATTTTCACTTTCTTTCTGAATCCTGTCTGGCATCTTTTTTATTGTAAACTTTTTTTGGTTTTGTTATTCATTCAACTCCACTGCAACCTACACTCCCTGCCCAGCAAGCAGACCAACTGAACAGTGTCCTAGTCCTTCCCAGTCCCTCCCAAAACAACAATCCTCCTCCTCTGCTGAGTGCTGTCTTTAGCATGCAAAAATTATGAATTACCATGAAGTATACTCAACCCTAATTGTAGTGTCACTAACAGCCACTATAAATGTAATTACCAAAGAGCTGGTTTTGTGTACTCTTAATATCTATTAATATTTGTTAAATGACGTGATCAATTTAGTTAAACATTTGAGTGTTATTTTTCAGTAGTGCTATCTCTTGAGATAATCAGGCTCATTTTGTTTACAGATGGATGAAGCTTCTTGAATGTTTGGAAAGAGCAGAGCCTTCTGAGCAAACTAATTTGCCTGTTTTTACAAGTGAGTCACAATTTCTCAGCATTTGCAGTTTACCTTAGTGGCCTCATTTATTTATTTTTAACAAATTTTACTAAGCCAAGTATTTGATACAGCATTATGCTGGTATATACAGTAGCTGGGTACATTTATTATACTAAGCTGCTTAAGTGCTAATCCTTTCAAATAAAATGTTATCTAAGGTATGTGTGGATTACATATAGAATAAAGCATGGGGTGGTGTGTGTAATGAAAAGTTTACACACACCCGAAGGGTTAGATCCTATATAAACCCCGAGAGCAAAGCTCGAGGAGTTTGTGCAAGCATCTACATAGAAACACAGAAACATAGAATTTGACTGCAGATAAGGACCGCTTGGCCCACCCAGTCTGCCCATTTCCCTGCCTACTGGATAAGCTGCAGATCCTAGTTAACCAGCAGCCTACTTCTTCCTACCCCCACCCCCTAGAATTGCCTTATGACTGTCCCATGCATGCTTGAATTCCACCACTGTTTTTGGCTCCACAACCTCCTCCGGAAGGCCGTTCCATGCATCCACAACCCTCTCTGTGAAAAAATACTTCCTTAAATTACCTCTGAGCCGCCCCCCTCTATCTTCAAATTGTGCCCCCTTGTTCTTGCACACCTCTTCTTTTGAAAGATGCTACCCTCTTGGACTTTGTTGATTCCCTTGAGGTACTTGAAAGTTTCTATCATGTCCCTCCTTTCCTCGAGGCTATACATATTAAGCTCCTTAAGTCTCTCTTCATATGTCTTCCAGTGCAGACCCTGCACCATTTTAGTTGCCCTTCTCTGGACAGCTTCCATCCTGTCTGTGTCTTTGCGAAGACTAGGTCTCCAGAACTGCATGCAGTACTCCGGATGGGGTCTGACCAGCTGTCTGTACAGAGGGATAATAACTTCCTGTTTTCTACTGGTGATGCCTCTCCCTATGCATCCCAGTATCCCCCAGCCCTCCTTGCTGCCCTCTCACATTGCTTGCCCACCTTTAGGTCATCTGATATGACTAACCCCAGGTCCCTTTCCATTTTTGTTGTTGTTAGTATCTCACCCCCCATTGTGTACTCTTCCCCTGGGTTTTTGTTTCCCAGGTGCATTACCTTGCACTTCTTAGCATTGAATCTAAGCTGCCATACATTTGACCATTCCTCTAACCTTGCCAAGTCACTTTTCATCCTTTCCACCCCATCTTGTGCATCAACTCTGTTGCAGATCTTTGTGTAGTCTGCAAAGAGACATACTTTTCCTTCCAGTCCCTCTGCAATGTGGCTTATAAGGACATTGAAGAGGACCTGGTCCTAATACTGAACCCCGCGGTACCCCACTAGTAACCCCTCTTTCAGAGTGGACTCCATTTGTTACTCTCTGTGTCCTATTCTCCAGCCAATTTTTACCCAGGCTGTCATCTTGGGACCCACTCCCAGGCTAGCTAACTTGTATATTAATCTTTTGTGTGGGACTGTGTCAAATGCCTTGCTAAAGTCTAGGTAGGCCATGTCCACAGCCCCTCCCTGATCTACTACTTTGGTCACCCAGTCAAAGAAATCTATCAGATTTGTCTGGCATGACCTTCCTGCTGTGAATCCATGCTGCCTTGGGTCCTGTGCCCCTCTGGCCTCTAGATACTTGACAATTCTTTCCTTCAGAAGTGATTCCATCATTTTTCCTACCACTGAGGTTAAACTAACAGGTCTGTAGTTTCCTGCTTTTACCTTGCTCCCACTTTTGTGAAGGGGAATCACATCTGCTCTCCTCCAGTCCTCAGGTACCACCCCATCCTCCCATGATTTGTTAAACAGGTAGTCAGTGGTGTCACTAATTCTACCCTTAGTTCTTTTAGAATTCTGGGATGAATCCCATCAGGCCCCATTGCTTTGTCCACCTTCAGTTTTAAGAGTTCTTTCAGAACCCTTTCTTCTGTAAATGGGCTGGTATCAACTTCTGTATCCAGAGTGTTTCTACTGTTTGTTTTAGGTACCTCCCCCTCTTCCTTTGTAAATACTGAGCAAAAATATTTGTTTAGTATCTCTGAGGGTGTGTGTAAATTTTGAGTTTACACACACGTCACCCCATATTTTATTTTATATAATTGCTGGGTTTCCCCTCTTTGGCCACAGCAATTATATAAAATAGCAGCAGTTCCGGTGCAGCCACACTCCAGTTCAGTTTTCAGCCAGTCCTTAGAGTTGCATTTTCAGAGTTTTCACATGTATTTTTTTAATATTGAATCCTGTATCCTGTAGAAAATAACAGTTTTTTTTTAATGTAACTTACCGCCATGATTTTTTTGTGGCTGGATTGTGGTCAAGAAGGAAGCAGCAAACCAGGAAGGGAAACACTGCAGTGGACGCATGTGCAGAGGGAGGAGAACAGTGTGCATGTTTGCCATTATAAACCCTCCTTCATAAAGACAAATTATGCCATGGTCCCCTATAGCAAAAAGAGGAGACCCAGTTATTATTTTCTTATTCATCAACATTAATACCTTTTACATATTCACTTCATTTTCAAGTTTGGTTTCATTACCCAAAATACGGAGTTCCATCATTAAACATAATCATGGTTAGTCTGGCCAAATCCCTCTTTCAATAGTCTTAGCCATAGGTTCCCATATTTTGTGGAATTCTTGTGCTCTGTCATTTGCATTCAGCTGCACTAGCTCATGTTTGATATAGAGTTTTACATTGTTCGCCCTTAAGTTAATAAATGGCAGTTCTACAGACAGCCATCTCTGAGCAACAGCCTTTCTGCATTAATTAGTCCTATGGACCAAAGAGGCCCAGCAGGGCCCAGGGTCCCATGATCTGGTTCAGTCCCTAGCAACAACTCAAAAGGGGTTCTCGGCAATGTGGCATTGAGAACTTGCTCCATTTTTAGATGCATCGCATGCCAAAGTGGGTGATTTGGGGTAATGTGAGCACCATATGAAGAAAGTCTCCATCCTGAGTCTCACACTTGGGGCATATCTTGGATTTTTCTGGAAATCTGGTATGTACCCTGACTGGGGTGTAGTATGTATGGTATATGAAGCCTAGCTGTATTTGTCTCAGCTTTTTGCTCCTTGAGCAATATGCCTGGTGAGCTGAAGCCCTGCTTCAGACACCATCAATCATTTGTGAATCAATGTCTTCCTCTTACCTTACCCTGATATATACTGTTAGTGGCACATTGCTCCTTGTAAAATCCCATAATACGATGACAGGGGTTTGAACAGTTGTTGCAAAGCATATACAGTAGCTCTTCTTCAACTGGAGAAGATTTGGCCACTGGAATCAGAGAAGGTGCATCCCCTTCCCCACTGGAGCCTCCACAAGCATCTGCTTAATCCTCAAATATGAAAACAAGTCCCCTGCTGTGAGGCATCGCTCCCTCTGCAGGTCTTGGAAGGATTTTATCTACCCTCCCTCCATGATTTGTGCAAGATATGAGGGCCCCCCCTTCCCATTTCAGGAGAGTTTGATGTAAAAATGTAGTGTATCGTGGAGCCCCTTTTAAAGAAGTACGCAGCAGTGCATGAGTTAATCTGCCAGCCATCCACTGGATAGCAGCCCCCCCTATTGAGCTGTGAAAATGCTTTTATTTTTCCGTGATGCTAAAAAAGATACAAAAATAAAGCACCACTGCATTGCAACAACCCTTTAATTACATTACATATCAGTGTGGTGACTAGACAAAAAGTACCATAAGTCCCCTTGCTGTGCTTTCCAATTTATAACCCCCAAACCAAACCCAACAACTCACACCTCTCATTCGTTCTTCAGTTTTTAATAGCAAGCCCAACTGCTGTTCACAGCTACCCTACCCCCATGTTTTTAAACCCCAACCCCAGCTGTTGCTGACACCAACAATTTGCCCATCTAAAGCTCCAGCTATCAGCTGCTGCTCACATGCATCCTGCCTACACTTAGCTTTTTATACCTCTACCCACTCTACAGCTGCTCACACCTAAGGTATGCATGATTATTGAACCCAAAGTCCAATTCAGCTGTTCCCACCCACTGTACCGCTTAACTCCAACCAGCATACTGTGCATCTCACTGTCCCGTATTATAAGGGACATCCCTCATTTTACCTATCAGAAGCCCTCTGCCCCGTAATAAGTAGTATAGTAATTTAGGTAAAAAGAAACTCTAGATCCATTAGGTCCAATCCACTCCAGCTTCATATGCAGGGATTTATAAGCATGCTATGTAAATATCTACTAATTTATAGGCATTCCTCTCTCACTCAACTGCCCAAAGTGTCCTGTGATTTCCTTGGTAATCAAATACATGTCCACACTTACCTTGAAGGGATATACTCAACGGGCCTTGTCCTCCGTGGCACTTCAGTCCAAATTTCAATAGCACAGATCCTGGGCTTGTGAAGCAGCGTTTGTTCAAGTTCATGTTCAAGTTTATTGTTCATTCCTGCATCACAAATTATACATTTTTATGGCAAAATGCAGTCCTGTCAATGGCTAGGATCTAATTTAATGAAGGAGGGGGTTCAGGATAAATAAGGAGGAGAAAGAGCCAGGCACTATGAAAAAACTGTACATTTTAATGAAAAATTACCCAACACAATGCATTATGTGGCACTCTGTATATTCTGTGGCATGTTTCAAGTTCCAAGGAAAAGTTTGCAGCTATGGAATCACAAATTCTAGGAGCCTTGGCTGTACAGTCTTCATATCCACTGTCTGAGCTGGTAGGCTGGTACATTAGTTTACCACCCTGTAGGAGTAAAGGTGTCTCCTAACTTACCCAAAATTTACAACCACTAAGATGTAGAATGTGTCGCTGTATCTTGTTAGAGCATACCATATCAGACATCTCTTTCTGTCTGATCTTGTTGATACTCTGGAGTATGTGAAAAATGGAGATTATCACCACCAGTCTCCTTTTCAACAGGGTGAACATGCTCAGAGCCTCTTACATTTCCTCATGTTTTCCCTCCTCCTTACCCCCCGATTGTTTTGTTGGCTCAATATTGCATCCTCTCAACTGCCTCAATGTTCTTTTGTTAGGATTTTTTTTCTTTTTAGTGTGTGTGTGAATTCTTTTTTTAATGGTTATGAACGGTGCTGTATTAGCAGCATCGTGTAAACAGAAGCCCTCTGTTTATTTGCATGACAGATACAGTGTGGGAAATCACAGTGTAAGCTTCCCCACATTGCCCCACCAATGTGCCTTAACCCTGTCATGAAGGGACCACCAGATAAGTGCACTAGACAAATTCTGCCTATTTTTAGGCATGATCTGGGGGAGGAGGGGGATACAGATGAATGCCAACTGACCTTGAAACAAATTAAGCTGTTGGTGTTATTTTTGTGAATGGGGGGAAATGTGGTCAGGGCACTGTGGAAATTCTCTTACTCTTCAGAGGGGGAACCTCTGTCCAAGATGGCAGATGCACCCTTGCCTTCTGAGGAGGGAGCTATGGAGGTGGGAGATTTGGTCTCTGCTCCTACCTCTGACCGAATGGAGACCACGATGCCAACAACTGATGTTTTGCCTGTTGATGTTCCTACTACAACTTTAAGTTCTGCTGCTCATACTAAGGCTGCTATATCTAGCCCTCTGCTTGCTTCTTATGGAACTGACTTGCTGACTTGCGTGCCTACAATCAACTTGCTGGAGGATTTTACTTCATCTGATTCTGAAAATCACTGTTTGACAGTACAAGAGATCCAGGAGCGTTTTGCAATGGTGGAGTGCCGTTTTGTTAGTGCAAAACTGAAAATGCATAGAGATATGCAATGCCTGAGAACCGACAGCACAGATGCATCTTCCGCTCAGGTGGAAGCTCTTGAAGATTTACCTGACTTGTCTCCTTTCCTGCAAGTTGCTGTGACAGGCTCTGACCCGACCGGTGCATCGGTAGCTGAAGCCCTACTGCCTGCTTCCCTGCCTCCTGCAGTACAAACGGATTTGGTTTCCTTCTCAGAACCTGCTTCCATTACATCGCAGAGTTCCCCACATGGACAAGGCTTCTCTACAGTAAATGCTCCCCTGCCGCCTGCAGTTCAAACGGATTCAGTTTCCTTTTCACTACTTGCTTCCATTAAATCGCAGAGCTCCCTACATGTATAAGAATCATCTACTGTCAATATTAATAAAGTGCCTACCTGGACTGTTGAATCGGCACTGAGAGGTGCTGGCTGGGTTCAGGGTACTGTCCCAGGAAGTTGGAAGTCGGGTCCATCTTCAATACGGTCCCCCCGCCCTGAAGATTTTCTGGAGCTACAGAGCACTTTAGGCACATCAAAAGTCACTACTGACTCCTTGTGCCTCCCTCATGAACTGGAGCTTACACAGAACCCTGTGTTGGATTATCTGAAGGGTTCTCCACCCCAGGCTCCTTTTTCTACTATTTCTATAGAGGCTCTGGCTCCTCTACCACCTCAGCTTCTCCCCCCCAAAATATCGGGACCAAGCCATTCATATTCTTCATTTTTTAAATTTCCAATCCAGGCTGCTAAGAGACACAACGCTGTTTGCTTGGCATACCTGGGGGGGTTATCTGAGCCACCTGATTGGGTCTATGTGGCACGTACGCTTCTAAAGGATTCTTTAAAATTATTTTCCCATGAAATATATGTGTTAACTCATATCTCTGGTGAAACCACGTTTGACATTAGTTTCCAAACATCTAGGGGACTGGAGTGTTTTTGGTCAAAGTATAATTCTCTGTGGACTACTGCATTATGGCCCCCATTTCAGGCTATTCCTCTTTCTAAACCTACTTTTAAGATGATCACTATTCTGTCTTGTAATGAGGGAGTTGAGGTGGAGGATGTTGTGTATTGGCTGAAACAGCATTGTGACATCCAGGGACAGCCTGAAGCCATTTTGGATACCGAGAACATTTGGACTGGAGGCTGGAAGTTTAAAGTCTTGTTACGATCTAATGATTCTGCGGTTGTACATCTGCCTAACTCTTGTTTTCATAGGCTGAGATAGGGGGATCTTGTTCTACCTGGGTCAGCCGAAGGCTTGCTATCAGTGTGGTGACCCTGCACATCTTAGTAATGTATGTGATAAAATGAAATGCAATGTCTGTGGGGAATTGGGCCACATAGGGGCACACTGTTTGAATGAATGTAGATGTAACCTATGTGAAACAGGGGCACACCTTTCAGAATTGTAAATGGGCTGCTGCATAACCAGGAATTTCCACGATGGTGGAGTGGACCAGCACTTTATTATTACACAGGCGCAGAAGGCCCATCTCTGACCACCTTGGCTGTACCTCCCCTAAGGCAGCCCAGCCTTACTGCAGGCTTCAGTGCCTGTAGTATCCTCTGAGGTCATACCTCAGATAGTTTCCTTCATGGATGACCCTTGCTTGAGATTTCTCCTGTCCCTGATCCTGCCCAGTCTGATTTTCCTGTTCAGGACCCAGTCCCAGGTCCAAGTATGCCCCCTCCCCCGAGTGCTTACAAGTGTCATACGTAGAAGATCACTGAGAAATAACCCTCGGGTTGCACCATCTCCTGTAAGTGGTCCGGAACCCCCCCCAGTGCCTTTATCTAATTCTTTTGAACTTCTCCAACCCCATTCTGATGATGCTGGAGGTAAGTTGGACTCTTCCTCCATAGCTTCTTCTCTTCCTGATGGTACCACTGACTCTGAGCTGCAACTTGGTACTGGCCTTTCTCAGAAGCGAAAGGCCAGAGTAAAACTTAAAGGGAAGAAGGTGGTTGGGAAAAGGAAATTGTAAAATGTATTTTTTGTGTTTTCCTTTTTGTTGTTGCTATGTTTCACTTTGTTTGCCATACTATTAATGTAAATAGTATGAAGCGTATGGCTAAAAGGAGATTGATTTTTTCCTTTCTACGGCTTTTGCCTTTGGGTTTAATTTTATTACAGGATACAAGACTTCATACTACACATGAGATCCAACAAGCACAACAGGACTGGTTACTGGGTCCTTCTTTTGGTCATGATTAGTCAGGACTCTTGTTCGGGACTGGGAATTTTAATTAATATCCCAGACTTCCGTTTGCTAAAATTGTTTGATGTAGCCCCTGGTAGGGCGCTTATTATAGATTTTGTCATTGGGTCCTGTCTCTACCGGGTGATAAACATTTATGTCCCTCAAATCAAAACTGAATGCATAGCTTTATTTACTTTGCTTCATCCTTATTTGCACACTTCCTTTCAGGTATTGTTTGCTGGTGACTTTAATTGTAGCCTGAGTCTTCAAGATAAGAGCTCCTTTGCTGCTACAAAGAAACTGTTTTGTGATTCCCACGAATTGGGTAAATTGGTTCGAGTCACCCACTTAATGGACTCCTATCTCTCCTTTACTACACAACACACCCCTACCTTCCAAAAGGGTAAACTAGCCACACTTATTGATTATGTGTTTTCCTCTCCTACAGTACCAATTATTTCTGCCAAAGTTCAAGCGGTTGAGTTTTCTGATCATAAGCTGCTTTCTGTTGGTTTTGGTTCTGTTTTCTCTTCCCGTAAAGGTCCAGGTATTTGGAAATTCAACACATCTTTGTTGCAGATTCCAATGTATATGCAGTTCCTTCTGTCCTTCATACAAGCCCGTAAATCTGTTTTTATTTGTTATGAAGATCCTGTTCAGTGGAGGTTAGACACGAAACATGATCTGGTCACTTTTTTAAAAACTTTCAGTCGTTTAAAATGTAGGAGGGAATACCTAGACTATTTGCAGAAGAGGGTACATTTTCAGTCATTATTAACCATAGCGTACATGATGGGGTAAGACCTTACTCGACAAATAAAAGTCCTACAGAATGATATGTTGACTTTCCAATTACGGCAATCACAACAACTTTATTACCAACATAAATTCTGTACTGTTGGAACACATGATGTTATTTGTCCTTTTGAATCTAATTCCCGTCAGACCACCCAAAAAAATATGACGTGTCTTCTAAATTCAGAAGGGACCTTATGTTCCTCACAAACTGAGATTTGTCATATTGTAACAAAGTGTACTACAGCCCTTTTTTCTCCCCTCTGTGCTGTGGCTGGTAACAGTGCGACTTTGTATAGTGGCCTTGATATTCCAGCTCCCTCACAGCTATGTCAGGACCAGGCTTGTTCTCCTATCACGGAGTAGGATTTGACATTGGCTATTTCTTCATTACCTGTACAGAGAACTCCTGGTCCGGATGATCTCCCTGCTGGCTTATATCAAGTGCTGGGTGACCATTTGGCCCCAGAACTTACATCTGTGTTTAATTCTCTGTTAACATGTGAATCTCTCCCTTTGGAATTTACTAAGGGTACTTTGATTTACATTTATAAACAGAAAGGTGATATCCATTCTCTAGAGAATTGGCGACCTTTATGTATGTTGAACACTGACTTTAAGCTCTTAATGAAAATTATTGTGAAGCGTTTGGTGAGGATCGCGGAGGTGGTTTTGCATCCCGCCCAATCCTGTTCTGTGCCTCAAAGGAGAATTTCTGATCATTTGATCCTCTTACGATAATTATTTTCTCATGGCTATGCAGGTCTGGCTTCAGGACTTGTTGTCTCCGTAGATCAGAAGGCTGCTTTTGATTTGGTTAGGCATGATTTTTTATGGGAAGCACTTCATTTTCTGCATGTACCTGATGTTATGGTACGCTGGATTCGTGCTTTCTATAGAATGGCTACTGTTGTGCCTGTAGTGAATGGTTGGATAGGACCCATGATCCCCATAAAAAGGGGGGTTCATCAGGGCTGTTCTTTAAGCCCATTGTTATATGTATTTTTTCTTGATATTTTGCTCCATCGGTTGAATACTAATTCTCAGATTCAGGCTATTTCTAGTTGTGCCTTATGCTTGCCTTATAAGACAATCACATATGCAGATGGTGTTTGTTTTCTTGTAGCTGGTGCAGCCTCAGTGGTTCATTCTCTCCATGAGTGCTCTATTTTTGGAAACTTCTCTGGTGCTGTTTTAAATTACACTAAAAGTCTGGTTATTCGGGTCGATTCAGTAACCTCCCCCTTGGACCGTATTGGCCTGTTACGTATAGTTGAGGGCCCTATTCGCATTTTGGGAATTTTTTTTTTGGACACAGGACTCAGATTTTTTTAACTGGAATGTTAAACTGCAACAAGGTAAACTTCAGGTGGCCTCCTGGAACCGGGGGGCAGATAGGGAAAAAAAAACGTGTTTTCTTAATTAAAAACTACTTGATCTCTACTTTCCTTTTTCTGAGTTATGTATTCCCTATTCCACAACAGCTAGAAACTGCTGTCTTTAGCCTGTTTTTTCAGGCTCTTTGGAGTAGTAGGTTAAAAACTGATAAAGTGGAATATTACTTATTTACCTATCCCTGAGGGTGGCGTTTGTATGGTTAACCCTTTGTTATTTTTTTGTTGTATTTTTTTCACCGCAAACCTTAGGCCTTTGTTGATTCATGCCCAAAGGGGGTGGGAACCTTGGTTTTATGACTCTTGCAGGATTTGGTTTCATCAATGAGAAACTAATTCCTTAACTGTGTTAAAACAAACAGTTGGTATACCAACTTACGTAAAACATATGTTTTTACATCTCAAACAATGGAAGATGACTGTTCAGATGTTATAAAACCATTCACATAAAGTTTTATATAACAAATTACTCCTGACCATTTGTGCTGTATCAGTACCCTTTGATAAGTGTCCTGGTCAACTGCTCCCTTCCCTTTTGTTATTGTGGAGATGTAAGAGGGTTCCAGCCAAAATGTGGGATTTTCATTGGCTTTCATGCCATGAAAAGATTAATGTAAAATCAAATCATAAACATAAGCAGTCCCAAGATAGAATGTGTTCTCACTTATTATGTATTACAGAACTTGAAACTAACCCTCATTTATTTTTTGACTGTTCCTTTATCAAAAATTGGTGGTCCTTTTTGGCACAGGCATGGGATACCCTCTTGCTTCAGTCAGTTACTTATTTGATTCTTGTATACGTTTTTTTTTTCTCCCCAGTGGTCAAAATGGCACCAGGACACTTTGAACTTTGTTTTTGTCTGCATTAAATGGAATATTTGGATGGTGCATTGCATGTTTTCTTTACAGCAAAAGGACTGCTCCTATTTGGAGCTCAAAAAAAAGATTGTACAAGATTTAAAATAAATTTATGAGCATGAACGTACTCTATACTCAGATATGACACTTTTGGAACTTTGGAAAGCTCTTCCTTGGATCACTGACTCTGATTTTGCAGTTACCTGAATGATTGTATAATTCTTATCATGTTTTTCCTTTTTTTTGTATTATGCTGTGTGTACTATTGTACGATTTTTGTCTCAATAAAACTTTCCCCTACTCTTTTTGAGAAGTGCCATGGGATCTTTAACATCTACCTGAACTACCACCAGAACAGGCAGATGGGATTTCGGTTTAATGTCTCATCCAAAAGACGGCACCTCAGGAGTGCAGCACCGCCTCATGCTGCAGTACAGTGTCAGTATTGGGATATTAACCCAAGTGCCTGATGTGGGGATAGAACCTACAGCTTTCTGATCTCCCAGCCTCAGAGGCAAGTATGCTACCTGCTGAGCCACTGACACTGCTAAACTGGACTGGATTTGAACTAGTGACATAGAAGTGAAAAGCTCCTTAACCCAGTGCCAGTCTACTAAGCCATCCAGTTCTCCTGCCTCATTGTCATTTTTATGGCTGCATAGCAAGAGTTATGCTGATGCCTTGCTATTATGTAATAGAAAAAGGGGGCTCTGGAAGCACATGACTGGATTCCAAACAAAGCACAACATTGTAGAGTTCAAGCACTTCACTCCACTACTTGCACAATCACTCTGCTGTCTTCAGTACTGCCTCTCCCTCTCCCCCTGTTGCATTATTTTCTTGCTGCCAGCTCCACTGCTTGCCCTCTCCATTCACTACACACACCTCCCAACTGTCCCAATTTTTTCAGGAAATCCCAATTTCAAAAGTCTTTTCCTGACATCCTGACAAAGCTCCAGCACATCCCGCATCTGTTTGTAAACACAGTCATTAGTACACTGAGTCAGCATTCCTGTGTTCTCTTTATTGTTTCCCCCTCCATACATCCTCTCCAGTAATAGATGCATGTATCTGGCATCCAGTGTTGGGTAAGTTACATTTTCTATTACTTTCTATTATGTTTGGAAACTTGTTCCAGGAAGCTCTGTGCAGTCACTAGCAAGGATGAAGAAGTACTTGAAAAAGTAATACACTTAACAATTATTGTTACTTATTTATTTTTACACAAAAAAGAATACAAAAATAATAAATAACTATAACAGATTACATTTTTTGAAAGTAATAGGTTAGTTACTAGTTACTTTCAAATAAATGTAATTAGTTACAGTTACATATTTCTTTTGTATAAAACGACATAAGTAATTATAACTATAAGGTATATTACTTTTTCCAGTATTTCTACATCCTTGCTAGTGACTGCACAGAGCTTCCTGGAACAAATTTCCAAAAGTAATAGAAAGTAATAGAAAAAGTAACTTACCCAACACTGCTGGCATCATGAGAATGTCCCATCCAAGAGTATACACTCACCTAAAGCTCACAGGCCATTTCAGTTTGCTTCACATCCTCTCATCACCACATAGCTTATTTTCTGGTCCCCCTCAGGTTCTGTGGATTTTAAAGGGACACTGTCAGCTTTTTTTATGACTTTGTGATTTACTGCTAGGGAGAACATTTTTACAGATTTGTTTGTAAATGAGTGTAACCTGTGGATCGGTGTCATATCTCATCGGGGATGCATGGAGCTTCAGCTAATGGGACTAAAGGATAGACTAAGCACAATGTATTTTAGCTAAATTAATGAGTACTGTAATTGTTACATTTCTACGAAAGTAGGGACCTATTTGGATTTTGTGGGTACAGTATTTACATCAGGGATCAAAGATAACATAAAAAGTAAGAAATCATAAAGTCAGAAGGAAAGTAGAAAGTGTCCCTTTAAAGCAGTATAGCAGCTATGTTGGCTCTGACCAGAGTTTGTTGTATGGAGGAGCCCAGAACTTCATGCAGTACTCCAGGTGAGGCTGGCTGACCAGGGCCTTGTAACATGACAGGATTACATTCCCTGCTCTGCTAGTTACACCCTAGCCCCTTCTAAATGTACCACAGTATTCTTCACACTTTCTTGACAGCAGTCACACATGGTTTGTCATACTTCAGCCCCTCATCTGTAAAGACTCCTGGTTCTTTTCCTTTCCTTTTCTACAGCAACAACAGCAGCCTGACACAGTATGTAGGTCCTGTCTTTATTTTCCTCCTCAAGTGTAGCGCTTTGCATTTGGCTACATTGAATCAATAATTAATCCATATGGGAAAAGTTGTCTGGTCTTTCCCACATGAACAGTACACTAACATTTAAAAACAGATAATCATACTATTTCATGCTGAAGCAACAGCAAACTTTATAAACATGTATTAACTGCATTGCACACAGTTCTGACTTGCTGTCACCATGATATGATGATATTCTTGTATTTTGTCTGTTTTTCCCCAGTCTCACATACTGTACCGCCCGCTATGTTGTTTAAACCATCCTCCATAAGATCATTCTTGCTTCTTCTCCTAGTGAAACCCTAGCCCCTCCATTCTGCTGCTTACAGTTAAAATTAGAGCTATAGTTTGCACCTAATAAATGTTGCATTAAAACTGTTTTGTGACCATAAGTATACATTCAAGCAGACACTGAAACTGTTTTTTATTAAATTACATTTTTTTTAGAAAAAGGCAGTGAAGGAAAGTGTCCCAGTGCTCCACCTCGTATGGATTTGGAATACAGACAAAGCCTCCATGTACCTCGGGTAAGGAAAAAGGATAGACTGATACCAGTTAACATCTCCTATTTACTGACACCTACTGCAGGCTTTAAAACATGTGGAAATACTAAGTGATTCTAGTAGCCACACTATGACAAGAAAGAGACTGAGGAAAAAACAAAAATAGTGTTTTAACAATAAATATACATTTGGCAAAGCCTATAGGAAAGAAGTGTGAAGCAAAATGTGCTTCTAAAAAAATGTGTTGCTAGTTCTTAAAACAGTTTTTGTTGCTCCCAACCTATCTCTCATCCCATAAACCTAAACAAAACCTGAACAAGCAATTCAGATGTAAGGATATAAAAATATTGCCTGAGATATATCCAATTTTTTATATTTCCATATTGTCTGTTTTATTAACTGCATGTAAAATATATTCTGCTATGTAACAGTTGTGCAATTAGTATTGCCACTTCTACCCTATGATTACTTACATTGGACCTAAAAATCTGTCCCACCCACAGCCTTTGAAAAATAATGCTTTTTCACATTTTAAGTTTGTTTCCTGGAGACAGAGTTGAGACTGTGACCATTTTGGGATGCACCACTTGACCAGGGTGTTGGCCCCTTTTATATTCCACAAAATAAATGTTAACTGATTGAGAAATGGGCAGTAATATCCTTATGTACTATTTTAGCATTTTCATGTTAAAGAGACTACCTTATCTAGACATAGTATGTCATTCTTGACCCCTTACCCAGGTGGTTGCCAGTGTTCATAAGACTGAATGTTAACAAGACTTCTGATCTCACATTTCTGTTTCTACAATGAATCAAAATTCTACATGACCTCCCCATCCCCTCCACCCATATGTGTCCAAAACCATAGAGCCCCTGTAGTCCAAGCACTTTCATGCAAAATGAAAATAAACCCCAGTGATCTCTTTGTCCACCCCTAAAAGCAAGCCTGCAAACAGTTGTAACTAATAATGTTAAAGCAGAGCAATGAAAACACATATAGGTCTCTGGGGATTATAGGTGCCCCCTACCTCCCCATAATTTTGCCCATAATGGGTCCATCAGTTGGCCTTTGTCTCCAATAAAATTCCCTAGAGACCTTAACTTCATTGTAATCTAACATGACATAGCACTAAGTAATAATATAGACCATTCTCTGTCTCAACTACATCCCTACAGAAATGCCATATGTCTATGTTCTTCAGTCATATTGCCAATGTGGTGGGGAGGGTCTCCTCCTAGATAATAATCTGTGGGAACTGTGAGGTATGGTACTGAACAACTCATGGTTGCTACATATGGCTCCCACTAAGTTTCAATTTGGTTAAACACTAATGTGAAAATAGGCAGGAGACAGATACCAGTGCATACTACTCCTACTTCTACATCCTTCCACTTGCATCCAGGCAGCCCTGCTGCTGTTTTCAGAAGTTGCATCCATTTATGACAAAAAGCTATAACTTGTGAGCTGCATCCAGTTTGCCACCTTTGGACATTTCTAGGCCATCTAATAGATAGTAAAACTGGTTTGAATGCATTTCTACTTTAAAAATAGGGACAGAAACACCTTGTGTAGATCTGTTTGAAAATCCTGCCCTAGGAGTCTTATCTGTGATCAACCCAATCATCAAGTGAGTGCTTAGCAACAGGAAAGGATCTTGAGCCTGATGACATAAAATGTGGCCCTTTCCACGGGGCAGCATTTTACAACACTTCTCAGGAACATTTATCCTTAATAACATTCAGAAACATTAGACAATAATACTCTGTCAGTTGTATTTTTAAGTGATAACATTCACTTAGCCACAGTATATGAAGGAATAACTGGCTGATGTGGGTGATTAAATGCTAAGGCCAAAGGCTTAGGTATTTAATCAACCATACAGTCCAGTTATTCCAAGTACATTCCAGCTAATTGAATGTTGATATTATTATGTGACTAGGAATTGTGAACTCAGGATTTTGAAGGGTCTATGAGAGTTAAAGTGAAATGGGCCTTTTCCCCCTTTGTTTCTGTGGGGTAAATGGATTTACTACTGTGGGCATGTCAGAAATATGAATAACCTACTGTAGGCATGTGTTAAATGTTGATATCCAACTGTGCACATGTGTGAAAATGGGAATGTAGTAGTCTCTGGGTTATTAAATGACAGTTTTCCTGTGTTCTGATTAGCTTACAATATTTTATCTGTTGTATAATAAGAGATGAACTTTGTTAAGTCCAACACAAAACCATGCAGTCATTACAATGAGGCTACAAGGCTTTGTACCAGCATCTCTTATATTAAATACTGGCCATATATTCCTGCTTACAACATAAGTGGACCATTAGAGTAACATGACAATTAATACTGGTCAATGATGGTTACACCCAGAATAAAAGTAGAGGTGGGCATCCAATGTTTAAAGTTTTGTGGATTCCCCTGCAGTCTATGCAGGGTTTTATTTAACTCTAAAAATCAATTAGCGTTTTGCTTATAAAAGTTCAAAAACCTTGTGAAAATGCATAGCACTTGCCTCACTGTGTTTAACAAACATAACACTTCTAGAAAACCTATATAAATGCTTTCTGTACAGTTAGTGTTGTCCCAAGAATAAAACTGCTAACCAATTATTTAAAACCCTGCTATGTAAGGATGCTACTCCACAGAGTTGTATGGAAGGGGCTCTTCACCCTAGATTGCTGGACTCAGCCTGTAGCAGATTGGCATTGTAACCAGCAGGATTCCCTGTTACACTAGTGTTATGTCTACCCCTGTGACAGTCTGTGAGCAAGCAGAGATTGGAAGAGTGGATTTGCCGATGTCGTGAGCAGACAAAAAAGCAGTGTGGAGAGCAGTTCAAAATTCTCTGAAGAGTAGAGATGATCCTCCTTTGATCTGCAGCCTGCAATGGCTCCAGTGCATGTGCCACTTATTTCTGAGTCCCTTGGTACACTGACATGGAACACTCTATCTGGGGAACTGCAGTACCTTGCTTAGGTTCCGTTCTATGGTGGATCACAAGGAGGAGATGACATTGCATGTCTTGGCAAGAAAGTCTCTTATGTATCCTGCCATCTTGTCCTTTCAGGTACCATTCAGCATTATTAGATTTATCTGCTTTGGATTGGGGGCGGGGGTTGGTCTATGAGAATGCAGGCAGCTAGTAAATAGCACACAAAGTCCAGATTCAAAGCATTCAGTATCATACTTAACACAGTCAGACAGATCCCAAAGCTGAGTCCATGGACTTTACCTGGGATTACTTATCGCATCATGGGTTTCTCTGAATTCTGACCATGCTGTTTCTGAAACAGGGTAGCCAGAATGCCAGGAAGGCAACTGTTGGCATTCTTTTGCTGATTCAAATTGGGAAGTACCTGTATCAGTGCAGATTTTCAGTCTCACAAGGAAAACCATACGGAATTCAATTTCTCCTGAGTTTAGTTTCTTTGATACCCCTGTATGCATTTTGTTTGTCACATACACTTGACTGTGATCATTATTTGAGTACAGAGCTGGTTTTGGATGGACCACTTGCTGAAAATGTACTTTGTCTTGGAGGTTCAGCAGGCAGTATATGATTGCTCATGGTTTCTCCTCTTGTGCTGGCATTTGCTGTAATGACTGGCGGGCCCTCTCAGTCTGGTACTTCTCACCTGACATATGAGGGCTTGCTACATGTTGGAATAGCTGTTGCACAAAGGAAATGGTGTCCTGTCCCTCAGCTTTTTCCAGCACACCTAAAAGGATGAGATTATTCCACCTACTGAACATCCACTTTCTCATCTAGTTTGGCTACTTTACATTGCAGTGTGATCAGTTCCTCTTCCACTCGAGCAGCCAGTCTTGCACCGAACTCACTCATGCTTCAATATCTTAGACTGTATGACTTAGGAGCTCATCTTGACATTTTGAAGGATTAGACACCTCTGGCTAAGTCATGACAGACCATTTTAATTGATGCCAACTTGGTGAAAAACCTGTTCATTATTTCACTCACTTTGCCAGAGTTAGGTGGGTTCACTATCATTGAATCCAGCTTATAGCTTTTAGGGGCCTTAGAGTGAGTTGGCTCTAGTGGTGGAAGAGGACCTGATATAGGTAAATGAGTGCCTTCTTAGTCCATCTTTGCATTTCTTTTTGATAGAAGTTAAATGGTCTGAGGTTAAAGTTGATGACTGCAGTGTTTGAAGAAAATCACACTAGAGTCAATTAGCACAACATTTTGTTCAGAGTCTGATGGAGCTCAGTCAGAAGCAACACCACCATCAGCCATCTCATTTTACTTCTGCAATGTTGAAATCTGTTTAGGGGAAGCTATTTCACCAAAAATTAGATATAGATTCTAAACTTAAGCAGAGTTGATTTTGATAAAGTGAGAGATATGATTGTGGTTAAATTGGTGAATGCACCACTGAGTGGGAGAGTTAATATCAAGTGGAAAGCCCTAAAGGTGAACATATGGTGGGGGAAGGGTAGTGACGAAATGCATACACATGGATGGCAAGAGCAATGAAGGACTCTATGATTGTCCAAGGAAGTCCAAGGGAATTTATGGGAGTAAAAGAGGGAATATTATACCTGTAAATGAAAATATTCCTGGAAAGAAGGTAGGGAGGGAAAGGCATTTTAGAAGGACTGCAGGGCCATGATGATGCTGAATAGACAGCACTGCAAGACAGGAATGTGCTGAAGATTAAGGGGAACATTAAACACTTTTTCCAACTCAATGCATTGGGAACAAAAGAAGAGTCTGGGATAAGGTAGGGCCCTTAAAGAGGACCAATTGAGTGAAGTGTGTGTGTGTGTGTGTGTGTGTGTGTAGAATACCAGATGAACTTTGTGTCAGTATTCAGACAGGAAGTTGAAGTTAGGGAACCTGACCACTTTGGGGTAGAAAATATAAGGTTGTGCTACTCATACAGCATGCAATGCTGTTTATGTCAGAATTCGTGGGTAAGCTTATGGAGGGTAGAATCCAGGAAGAATCACAGGATCTGAATGGTAACCACACAATAGTATTAGTGGAGTTAAGGGGTTCTGGTTGAACCTCTTTCTGATACCATTTAGGACTTCTTACAGGGAGAGATGGTGTCAGATGATTGGAAAGTGCCAATGTCATTCCCTATTAAAAAAAGAGCAAGGTATATCCCAGGTAACTACAGACCTGTACACCTCATCTAGGTGCTTGGAAAAGTATTTCTGTCAGTCATAAAAGATGTGGTGGTTCAGCACATGGAAGAAAAAGGACTCTTCTGTGCAATATAACAAAGCTGAACCATTCTGATAGCCATTTTTTTCTAGCAAGTAACTATGGAGGAGGATTACAGCCATGTTGTGTATGTATTCTATCTAGACTTCAGCAAGGCCTTTGACACAGTACCCCATAGAAACCTCACAAAGAAAGCAACACAATATGGAGTTCACAAAGTGCAAGGGAGTGGAAATCCAGTTTACTGACAGGTAGAAAGCAAAGAATGGGAGTGGATGGTCACTATTTCGAGTGGATGAATGTGCTCAAGGCATTACGCCTGGGGTTGGTTTGGGGTCCTTAACTCTTTTTACATATATTTGTTAATGACCAGGAGGAGGTGCTTCACAGTAGGTTGTTGAAGGTTGTTGATAATTTTTTAGTTAGTTAATTAGCTGGTTGGTTTATTTTTCTTCCCCCAAACACAGCTTCCATCTGCCTCCTATGGCAACTACCCAGCCCATCACCTGGTGATCCTCCTTGCCTGCGACTTGGTTTATCCCCCCATAGTAGAGTTTTTCAGAGGTTCAAATTAAGTGACAGGAGGACCCTTTTGTGCTGCACAGACAAGCAGCATAGCGTCTGATTGTGCTGAGATACCATCATCCTATGTTGGGAGTAGTTTTCTCACTTTTGTTTCCTTCTTTCTCTGAGATGCCAGCTGTGAACAGTGCACACTGCATGCATGCACTAGGTATCTATGGCAGGCTTGGAGTTACTGTGTCTACCCACCCAATGCCACCCCCCCCGTATGGTTCCACCAATGGACCCTCAGGTGGCACTCCTGCAGTGGGAATTATAAAGTGCTCCACCCTGAGGAGGTGAGCATTCTATGGAATGCTCAGACCTTTCACCCAATGTCATCCCAACCTGTATGGCTTCTCCAGTGGGCCTCCCAGGTAGCATTCCTACAGTGCAGATCAGAAAGCCTCCCACCTGAAGAGATGGGCATCCTTTGAGATGTCTACCCCCCCCATGCTGGTCCTCTGACATCCAAGTTTGTTCCTGAACCTGAGTCAGCAGTGTTGCAAGCAGCAGCCCTGCCACTGGGCTGATGGGCTGACCAAATTTGCTAATAATATAAAATTGGCAAGAAGTGCAGGTACTGCAAAAAACAGGTACTAAAGGAGGACTTGCACACATTATGTGTGTGGGCTGAGAACTGTGACTTTAAGTTTAATGTGGGGAAGCGCAAGGTACAACACCTAATTTACAGGCTCCGTGTCCCATATACAATGTACAGTAATGTTTACTGCAACAGTAAATAGAGCAACCAAGGAAAAGAATCTAGGGGTAATTATGGGCAGTAAGGGACAGTAAGCCAAAGCCAGGTAAGTAATGTGCAGCTGCAGTCAAGAGAGCAAATGCAAAGTTACATTAAGCTGAGGACGTGAGAAGGTCAAGGGAGGTGATCATTTCCTTCTACCAGGCCTTGGTTAGAATTTACTTGGAGTACTGCATGCAATTCTGGTCACCATGGTACAGAAAGGACACTGAACATATTGTGAGGGTTTAGCCCAGGGTCACCAGTCTGAGTAGCAGCATAGGGAGCAACATCTAAAAGGAGACATTACATACACCCAAATTATTTAGCCTACAGAAGTCTGAGGCAGGACATGACCATGTTTTTATGTATATTAAGAGACAGACAGAGATGAGTGTACTCAGATGTTTGAGCTGGTGCATACTAATAAAATTGGAGGAAACACACTCAGGTGGCTGTGAAAGGATAAGGGGATACATCAGAAATCATTTTCTTACAGAAGGTGAGTAACATGGAAGTGTCCTGCATTGTGTGGGACATCCCGCACTTACTTCCATTTTTTTAAGTTGTCCCACTGTCCCGCCAGCACCCGTCTTTGTTCCAAATTTGACAGGTGACAGTAGCATTGACGTCAGTGGGCCCTTTAAGTATGCATGACCAACTTCATGGAACATGCTGAGGGTGGAGATGGTGGAGAGTGGCTCTGAGTCTCTAGTCCTCCCACTGGTCGCTCCTCCTCTGAGTCATTGATGAGCGGCCAATGAGAAAAGTGGCCACTTGAATTTGGCACTTCACAACACAACACATATACAGAAGACCATCTATCCTCATTGGTTGGAAGGAGCTTAACTTGGATCTTGTTGGAATTACTTCTCAACCTCCAAAGGCTCTGATCCTCAGTCAGTCATTTTCTGGCACCAGCCCAGGAGCCCTAGAGTCTCTGTTAGCTACTTAACTTCTTGTCTTGCCTCTACCTGCTTTGCTTTAGCACATATAACCTCATGAATGAATGTCAGCACACTTCCCGCCTCCTCAAGAGCCGGAGAAAAGAATTAGTACATCCAGCAGCCAGGCTGTGCTGGCATCCTAATGCTGCCAGCCAGAGAATGAGCCAGTTTGCCCAGGTCAGGAGGAGACCAGGTGTAACGAAACAGAGTGGTGCTAGGCAGCTGCAAAGTTAAGAGAACTAGTTGGGTTGGACTCAGTGACTTTCTTTTTCCATTCAGTAATTTAAGGTTTAACTATTTACTTTGAGTTTCACAAGTTTGTATAATTGAAAACAGTAGCGAAAAAGATAAAAACTTGTGCTAGCCAGGCCAAAACAATGCTTACGAGCATAGCCCCCTTTGGGTGCTTTTTGTCATGCTGGTGAGTTGAGGGCTACTATCTTCTAACTCAGTTGAAACCTTAAGGCTTCAGCACATAATAATCCTCAGAGGAGGACAGCCCTTATCTGATGATGGTGGCTTAATAACAAGTTTTTTTCATTTCACTAATGTAACTTGGCTGCATCTTCTGGTGGGGGCAAGTTGCTTGCTAGTAGTGCAATGGCAGGCCAGCTATTTTTGATACAGTAAACAGTATTAGATTAAGTTTCAGGCTTTTTTATGCTGTTAAACAGTGTGTTTAATCATTAAAGTTCTGAAATTGTGATGTCCCTCATGGTGTCCCTCATTCCAGAGTGTAGTGTACCTCACTGTCCCTCATTTCAAGGGTCGGTGTCCCTCATGTGAGAGTCCTGAGGTTGAAAGATATGATTATCCTACTTGATGATGTTATGGAAGCTAACACTTTTCAGTCAGTCATTCAATGTAGGGCTAGACTGGCACCTTAGGAAGACTGGCATTGGGTGTATACAGCACTAGTTAGGGTAACATTCTGGCTGATAATCTTGAATGTGTGTTCATATTCTATACTTGGCACAGTCATTGCCATCCAGCAGGAAGGACAAACACAATAGACCCTAATTCCCATCCATCACCACAATGCTATCCCTTACAGAAATAATTATATGAAATGTTTTCATGTTGTGCACATAAAACTACCCATGCGATGTGCGTGCTGCAAGCATGACTCAAATGTTTAAATTGGAACTGATTGCATGCATGTGGTATGCATGCAGCAAGCAAGTGTGGAAAGCATGGTTTTTATGTTAAATTGGAACAGACTGCATGCATATGGCATGCGTGCAAAAAGCAAGTGGTCACTGATAACTGCACACATAAAAGTTAAGTGACTTGTTTAGGATCATACCGTATACAAGTGGGGTTGATGAGATTCAAACCCAGGTCTTCAGGTCTACATGTTGCCTGGTTTGTAGATCAGAGCCTTTAACTACTAAGCTATACTGCCTGCACACGTAAGGCTCTCTTGTACTTCAATACAGATTTGCATACATCTGCACGCAGGTGGCATGCTTATAGCCACTTTTTAGTTTTCTTGTCCCCTCTCATCTCAGTTGCACAGCTGAACTGTAACACACATATCAATGGAAACACATGTGGTTCTTCCCACCCCCAATACACACACTTACCCACAAAACTATTTAATTTGTTCTGTCTAGACTGTACTCCTATTTTCTCCTCATAGTTTTGAATGCTTCCCGACAAACTGACAATCAGGGGAAAACACAAATGTAGCAATAACTCAACACCCCACACACATGGCCAGTCTCCCCCCACCCAATCACACACACTGTAGTGGGTGCGGCCATGCTGCTACAGACAACCCACCATCTATAAATATAAGTCGAGAGTCTCTTACCTGAGTACTAGGTAGCCAGAGGCAGGAGTCTTTAAGAGATGATGTCCATGGGTCATAGGGCTGAGGCTTACCCCCCTTGAAATGAATGGAGTTATTTTTTATTACCATTTTATACATTATGATGGTGAGCTGGAGAATAGTGAAGGTCACTGTTCTGCTAACAAGGCCCTTGTTAGTCGAGTGGTGGCCTTCATTAATCTCCAACTTTCCATCAATAATGTATAAAATAGTAATAAAAAATACCCCCATTCATTTCACTGGTGCATGCTTCTGCAGTCTCCCTTGCCCTGTCATAATGTGCCTGAGCATGGGGATGTGGAGGTCAGCTTCATGGGGGGGGGCATAAGCCTGACTATAGTGGGGCTCCAATAATCTGTGCGTACCATACCACTCAACTGTACCTGAATGAAGGGACAGCCCTAATTTTACCCCTGAAAACTGATCTGCTCCTCATCCATCCCTCATGGAAAACATGCTGCTCACACAAAGGATGTCCTGTAAATTTAGACTTTATGGCAGGGGTGATATTTCAGATTTCATCAGGAGGGAGCCAACAGCCAGTGGAGGCCAGGTGCTAGTTAGCCCCTAGGTGGCAAGCTCTAAAATGTCTGGAACATCTCTATAAAGTAAAACTTATTTGTTGTGACTGAAAAGTGATATGCAAATCAGGAAAAATTAAAATGTATAAGAATCATCTGTCTATACCCTGGAGCAGTGCATCAGATTTAGGCTTAAACCCTCCCAGTTACTAATCAGTTTTTTTCCTGGCTGAAGTTCTGACCCCCCAAAACAAAAAAAGTTGTCACGATTTCTCTCCTCGACTCCATTCCATTCAATACCCATCCCATATGGGTTGTGAAGTCACCTAAATGTGCAGAAATGTGACAAACACATCAATATTTCAGTCCTTCCTCCTTTCCCAATCCCCCTATGAAAAATAATTTACTTTTACTTACCTGGCCATCTGGCCAGAACCTGCAGCCCGGCCCAGTGTACCACCAGTGTAGTTTTCAGTCCGCTCCTCCTCTATCCTTCTGCCAGAAGTGGGATGCTAGAACTGACCAGCACAGGTCTCCAACATGGTCCTTGACCAAGTCACCTCACCAACCAAACCTACTCAGCCAGTGTTGCTTGCTTGTTGCTTGGTTGCTGCCAAATTGCACTGATCAAAGCCTATGAAGACCACCCACATTGCTGTCATCACTGCTGCCAGACTTAGCTTGCTGCTGCGGGGGGCCTGTGCTGCTTTTTTTTTTTTTTTTTCGTGAGGCGAACCTAGTAGAGTAAGTAAGTAGCCTAGTCTGGAGAACAATACACATGAACTGTAGAATAACAATTCTGAGAAAGTTTTTTCTGCAGTTTAATGAATTATTCCTCAGTACATGTAATTATTCCACAGTTCAGTGATCAGTTCTGTGGACTTTTTTCTCCACAGTTTAATATGATAATCTGCAGTTTATACATTTATTCTGCCATTATAAGTCAGAATTTCCATGAAAGTTGCTAATTAGATTTCCACAGTCGGCAGAAGTTTATTTTCACACACCTCTAATCACTACAATATTTACATAAGAACAAACAGTGTTTCGAATGAATAGATTCCTCAATCCAGCCCATGATCTACCATGGACTAATACATTTTGGGATTTTCCTGAGCTAAACTCTGGATCATCCTCTAGCTCCAGTTCCTTTTTGAGTCATACATTGATAAACACATTGGTTTCTGTAAGTGTAGGGATAAGAGTTGTTCAAATAAATATTGGACTTCTCCCATTTAATTTGGATAACTTGAAGGTTTAGGCTGCTGAAATTAAATGGATGTTCTTGTCTTGCCAGAAACATGTCAATAATACATACTACAGCTGAAATGTTAAAAATAACTTGAGATCAAAATAATTTAGTTTTATTGGGCAGATCAAACAAAACAGACAGGGTTTGTTCTGTATGATAAAAAATAGTTAATGTTCATTGGTAGATTCATGTATGGTACATCAAAATGTCTTCTTGTGAAGATTTTGGTGAACTAGGATACATAGAGTATTCATGTTATAAGCCATCAGGTGCAAACGTATAGGAACTGAAGTCTTAAGGGTGTCATATACACTGTACAGTATGTGGCATTCACATAGAATGGTTACTAATGCCGGCCCGGTGGCATAGAAGGTTGAGGTGCAAGCGCCTTACCTGGACCCATGCCGGCGACCCACATTCAGGAACAGACTCGGGATGCCGCAGGCTGACTGGGGCGGGAGAAGATTGAGCATCCATAGGGACTGCTCTCTTCTCTTCAGGGAGGGGCTAGAGAAGACGTCAGTCAGCAGCTGCCTCTGGTGGAGACCAGGAGCACTACACGATGGTGCAGGAGGGACATTAACCAGAAAATGTGAAAATGCTCCATGCCATGCCAGATGATGGCTGCCTGGCTCTCTGAGCATGTCAATGCCTCTAAAGCCTTCTGCCTCAGCAGCACCCTCCAGGCCAAGAAGTTGCGCTGTTCTGAGGCCCCTCTGGCTGGTGCCTTCTCTCTCGGAGGAGGGGGACACATCCGGTGAAAGATTATGCCGAGTTACCCGGGGGGGGGGATCAGCTGTCATATGAGAGTGGAGGACTTGGGGGACAGGACGAGTTGGAAAGTAGCATTGGCTTACCTGAAGGAAAGGCTGGCATGGACGCAAGTCGTGGTGAAAAGAGATAACACAAACAAAAAAAGAATGGTTACTAAAATTCAAATGTAATTTGTGTACTAAAAAAACATAATTTGTAATATAATTATCTTAGGATCCACTAGGTCTAACTACAGAGCATGGAACCCTTCCCTGATTTATTTTTATAAATAGGTGTGACAAAATAAGGTATTCAGTTGTTGTTCTTGATCACCAGTGTGATCATTCTGGTATTGTAAGTGAATGGGAATGCCTTAAAAAGTTAGTTTATTCACCTGGTAAATGTGATTCTGCTAGTATATATCCATGGCATTCCCCCACCATTACTTCTAAGGTTATAGTCACCTGATAGGCTGTTAGATGTGCATGTGACCTAGGATCAAGTTTAGATCCTTATCTAAGCCCGTGTAGCCCCCCTTTTCACCAGTTAGAAACCACCCAGCTGTATTCAGTAACAAAAAGCCATGTAGACTGTGGTAGACAATAAGAAGAGGCCAGGCTGGAGTACTGTTTGCTATTACTTTACTAATCTTCTAATAGAGAAATGTGAGAAACTGTTCATCATCACACAAATTCTATATATTTCATATGTTTTGGACTCCGGTCAGTTGGGTCTTCCATGGTGGGTCTGGCAATGCCATAGATATACACTAGCAGAATCATCTCTACCAGGTGAGTAAACTACCACTGTGCTGTGTGTGTATCCATGGCACTCTCTGACCTTTACATCTAGGGTAGATTCAACAGCAGTGTACTTCATCAGGATGGAGAAGAGCCTGGGTGTCCAGAGTCCAGTACTGTGGCAGCAGTTAGCACCCTCTGACCAAAGGTTTGTCTGCTTTCCATGTTAGTATCTCATCAGTAATGTCTGGTAAACATGGCTCATTGTCCACGTGGCTGCTGTGCATATCTCTGCTGCTGAAGCATTGTTCCTTTCTGCCCATGAAATGTGACTGCTCTTCTGGAATGTGCCTTGGTTGATGTTGGTGGAATCTGTTAATGGCATTTGTATGTTTCTTGTATTGTTCTTTTTAACCATAATGTTATCATTGCCTTTGTTGCTAGCATGCCTTTCCTGTGTCCTTGTGATATTACAAATAGTCTGTTTGATTTTCTGAACAACTTTGTTCTGTCCAAGTATGTTTTATGTGCCTTCCTCATGTCTAATGTGTGAAGGGCCTTTTCTCTATCATTTGAGTGTTGTACATGGAATGTTGGTAATTCAATGGGCTGGTTGGTATGAAATGGTGTGGCCATTTTCAAGGTGAATGCTGGGACATTTTTCAGGTGTACCCCTTCTTGAGTAAATTTGGTGAATGGTTCTTTGCAAGACAGTGTGTTTAGTCCCCGTATTCTTAGTGCTGATTAGATAGCCACTAGAAATGCAGTTTTTATGTGCATCTAGTAAAATTCAGTGTCTTTTAGAGGTTTGAAAGGTTGACTTGTTACAGGATTTAAAATCAGGATTAGGTCCTAGGATGCCACTATCATGCTCTGTCTTGGTCTGACGTTGGAAGCTGCCTTCAGAAACCTGATGATATTTTGATGTGTGCCTGGAACTGTCACCTACTTTATCAAGTGCTGCGCCAATTGCTGACAGCTGGAGCTGGACTCTTAGTGAGGCTGAGGATAGACCTTTGTCTAATACTTGTTGAAGATATTGTAAGATGTCTGGTATTGTTGTCTCCTTGGGTATTAGGCCTATGGATGAGCACCAGTTTAAAAAAAAATTCCACTGCTTGTTGTAAGTGGAGTTAGTTGAGGATCTCCTGGACTGTAGGAGGGTGCTTACGATGGATTCATGGTAGCCTGCATTTAAAAATTTCTCCCTTTCAGGAGCCAGGCCATGAGTTTGAGGTTGTGTGGGCTGGGATGTTCGACTGGTCCCTGTATCAATATGTCCTCCCTGAGTGGTAGTTGCTACTTGTCCAGTGCCATTGCCACTATCGTTGCAAACCACATTAGCCTTGGCCATTGTGGTGTTACTAGAGTGATTAGTCTCCTGGATAGTCTGATCTTTTTGAGTACCTGCAGTATGAGTGGAAATGTTGGAAGGATGTATGCCCTGTTGTGGGCCCATGGTAGGGACAGTGCATATATGCTCATTGACTGTGCTTTCTTGACTCATGAGAAGAAATTTTGGGCCTGAGCATTGTTCTTGTACACCATCAGATCTGTTGGTATTGAGCCCAGTGTCTCTATATTAATTGGAAGATGAGAGGGTGCAGTTGCCATTCCCCTTGGTTTATGTACTCCCTACTGAGCTAATCCACGGTGGTGATTAATGTCTCCATAAGGTATACAGATGTGATGTGGCTAAGGTTGTGTTGAGCCCATGACATGATCTTGTTGGTTTTCCTGAGCAGGGTAGTGCTCTGGCTTCCTCCCTATTTCGATATGTGCAGTATATTTATGCTACAGTTGCCCTGTTGTCCAATCTGATAAGTACTGATCTGCCCTCTGTATGTTTCCTGAATGCAAATAGAGCATTGAGTACTGCCCTCATCTTGAGAACATTGATAGGCATCTTTGATTTGAGTTTTGTCCATTTGCCTTGGGCTACTTTGGATCCTTTTGATGCTCCCCATGCCATCAGGTTGACATCCGTGTCTATCATCACATTGTGACTGACCTCTAATGACATGCCTCTGGAGAGGATGCTCATTTGTGCCCACCACTGTAGTGATTTTTTACTGCTTTGATTATTATGACCTTCTTGTGTAGGTTCTCCTCTAGTGGTGAGCCATACTATGGTAATAACATCTGCAGTGGTCTCATGTTCATGCTGACCCATGGAACCAGGTCTATGCAGAACACCATACAACCCAATGCTTGTGATACTTTGGCCATTGTTGCTTCTTGTGTGAGTAGTCTCTTTGCCAGACTGATTATATTGTCCATCTGTTTTTGTGATGAGTGGTCTGCTCCTGCTTGGGTGTTTATCTCTGCACCCAGGTATTCCACTATTTGTGTGGAGACTAAGGACCTTTTCTTTTCATTCACTACCCATATGTGGTTGACCAGAGTTTTTCTTACCTCCTGCATATCTCTTTGCTACTGGGTCAATGTTCTTGCCCTTATGAGCCAGCTGTCTAGTTAGGGGATGATGTGGATGCCTCTTACCCATAAGCTGGCAGCTACTACTACTGCTACTTTTGTGAATACTCTGGGTACTGTCGCTAGGACAAATGATAGTGCCCAATATTGGTAATGTTGTCCTAGTATGCTGAGGCATAGGTATTTGTAGTAAGCCAGTCTTACACATATGTAGAGGTAGGTGTCTATTAGGTCTATGGATGTTAGGTAGTCTCCCAGGCATATTAATCTTAGAGTTGACCAAATTGTTTTCATTTTGAACTTTTGCCTCCTGACAAATTTGTTTAGGAATTTTAGGTTGAGTACAGGTCTTCAGTCACCAGTCTTTTTGGGAATGAAGATTAAGTATATGCCATTTCTTCTTTCTTCCTCTGGGACTACCTGGATGGCTTGGTTCTCGAACACTTTTTTCAATATGCCTTTCATGTGATTTGGTGTTGCTCTTCTCCTTGATATGATGGATAGTACTAACCTGTTTCTTAGTGGGTTCTCTGTGAACTCGATGGCATATCCTTCAGAAACTGCCTCCTCAACCCATCTATCTGAAGTTGTTAGTTTCCAATGCCATTTGAATAGGGATATTCTGCCCCATGTTAGTGAGTGGTCATGATGTCCTGTATCGGTTGTTGGTAGTAATTCCTGTGATCATCTGCTGACTCTGCTTCTGCCTCTTGCTGCTCCTCCTGTGTATCTGTTGCTGATGGAGTAATATGACCTGTTGTTGTTGTTGAGAAATCCCTGGAGTGAAAGGAGGGGTCTCATCCCCTTTTGTGAGCATTTCTATTTCCTCAAAACCTTTTGAGGTATGAGGGCAGATATGATTATCTTGTTTTCTGCTTGGCAAGGTCCTTTCCTCCACCCCTTTGTTTGAGGAACTCATTCAGGCCTTTCATGAATAGGTGAGCCTCCCTTAAAAGGTAGTATAGCGGGAGTGCATTGGAGTCATTGTCTGGCTCCCAAAGCTTAAGCCACAGGTTTCGTCTAGCTCTGTTAACTACCATTGTGGCCCTGGTATTTAGCCTCAGTGTGTGTCATTTGACATATTCACTTAATAGTTTGCTGTTTGTAAGGTGAAGTGAGTTAGGTTTGCCTCCTTGGACTTAGGGTTTGTCCTTTTGCTGGCTCTTCTATCCATTGTGTCTGTGTTCTGACCTCATAGATCATGGTGGTTGTGGCTCTGGTTGCCAGACCCACCATCTCAAATGTTTTATTTTGTAGCTCCACTAATTTCTTTATCTCTTGTATCCTTTAATGCAGTGACCCCTCTGCTGGGAATACTCTCTTCTTGCTTAATTTACCTATATGTGGGTCTATAGTGGGTGTCATGAACCATGGCTTTAGTCTGTCTTCCTTCACAGGGTATATTCTAACAAGGGATCACCTTTCTGTGATGCGTGCCAGTTCTGGAGCATCCCATTATTTGGCAATCACTTTGTCTATTACTGGGCAAATGGTGAAGAAGTCTTCATGCTTTTGCTTTTGTTGGGTCATTGGATCCAGTTTACTCTCTAGCCTGGGGACAGATAGGTCAACCCCCATGGCTGTTTTAATAGATCTTAGAAGTTTTAATTTTTATTTTTTTTTAATTTTATTTATCAAGTCTAGGATTACAAATATCTTTGAGCCTTGGCTCTTTTACAAAGATTCCACATCAGAGAAATACAAATTATGGGGAACATCAAGACAGACATTACAACAATGTGGACATTGCAAACAGAGTACAGATTAACACAATTCAAAGGTAGCATTGTAACAAGGCAGCCAGCGGAATTTGTCAGAGAAAATAGACAACAGATAAGAAGTGCCAGAGTCATAGGGAGAGGGAAGAGGGGGGGAGGAGGGGAGAAGGAATGTAGGAAGGGTGGGGAGAGGGTGAAAAGTGCAGCATTGGGTATACCAACATGTGAGGGTAGAATCCAGTGAGGAGGGGAGGGGGGGACCACTAGGTCAGGAAGGGAAGTGGAGAAACAAGGTTAAGTTGAGCAGTCACAGGAGCTGTTGGTAGTGAGATAGTCCTGGAGCCTAGTTTTAAACATACCAATTGTTGTGGCAGAGGAGATGGTTGGGCTGAGGCCAATGAACCAGAGTGGCGCTCGATAAGCAAAAGAGCGTTGTCCCTGTGAAGTGTGACAGTGGGGGACTTTCAGTAACTGTAGCGTGGATCTCCTAAGGCACCATTTGTTAATTTGGTGTTGTAACAGAGTTGAGACCCCAGAAGGTGCAAGGCCAAGGTAGATTTTTCACCCTGTAGCAGGTGAGAAACTTTATGCGGTTTGATAGTTGGAGCCAGCCGGTCTGAGTGTACAGGTCACATGTGTGGGTGAGACGGTGAGCACCAGTGATGAGCCGACATGCCTTATTTAAGGCAGTTGAGAGGCGTCTAAGGGTTGTGGTTGTGGCTGAGCCATAAATGATGAGACCATAGTCTATTACAGAGATCACAGAGCTCAGGACTGCAACCTTCAAAGCTTCTGGCGTGAGGTGTGGTCTGTGTTTGTGAGGAGACCAAGCCGTGTATTAGCAGCTCTAGCTACGTTATCTACATGAAGTCCATAGGAGAGATTAGGGTCAAGCTGTATCCCTAAGTATTTGAAGGACCCCGCCTGATCTAGAGTGTTCCCCTGGGTGGTGAAGATAGCCAAGTGGTGTAGCTTGTGTGGGTTATGAGAGCTGCAGAAGAGCATAGATTTGGTTTTCTTGTAATTGAGGACCAGTTTATGATTAAGAAACCATGTCTCTACAGAACTGAAACCAAATTGAAGGTTGTGTTGAAGAGTTGCAGAATCTTTGTGAGTGGAGAATACAACATCATCATCGGCATATAGTATGATCTGCTCAGAGCAGTAGTAAGGGAGGGAGTTTAAGAAAAGGCTAAACAGGAGGGGGCCCAGTATGGATCCCTGTGGGACACCACAGTGAACAGGCAGGGTGTCAGAAAGAGCGTCCTCAATTTTTACTCTCTGTGACCAGTTTTCTAAGTAGATTTTAAACCAGAGAGAAGAGTCAGGTGATAGCCCAGCATTCAGTAGTTGGTGTATTAGTTGTCCATGGTGTACTGTATCGAAGGCCTTGGAGAGGTCGATGAAAACAGCCCCTGTGAGAAGGCCGTTGTCAAGGGATTTGTGCAAAGCTCCAGTGAACTCAAAAAGGGCTCTGGTGGTGCTGTGACCTTTCCAGAAGCCATGTTGTTGTGGACAAGGTATATTGTATTGATCCAAGTGGTCGGTAAGTTGATCAGCCACGATGCACTTGAGTGCCTTAGAGAGTGGAGGCAGTATGGAGATAGGGCGATAATTTGAGTGATTCGTCTTATTCCCACTTTTATGGATGGGTGTCACGGTGGCTATTTTCCATAGATCTGGGAATTTTCCACAGCTGAGAGAGAGGTTTAGGATTTTTGTTAATGGATGAATTACCTCATCGAGATTGAGCAACAGAAGCTTAAGGTCTAGGGTGTCACTACTAGATCTAGATTTAGAGGTAGCTGCAGTAATATAATGGCGAGCTTCATTCAGCCTTACCTCCCTGAAGTAGAAGAGGGGATGGTTAGACTGAGAGGCTGAGGTATTTGGGGAGTAGGCCCTGTTTTTGAAAAAGTCATGGGGTAGATGAGCACTAAGGTCTGAAAAAGGTGTGTTAAAAATGTTTGCGATCACCTTGGGGTTGAGGGTTGAGGATCCAGCAACCATTAACATGGCCAGAGAGGTTTTTGGCTGCTTCCCTGTGACATCCTTGATATTGTCCCAGAAAGCATGATCATTTCCCCATGTATTGGTGAGCGTGTTTTTGTAATAGGTAGATTTCATTAGCCGTATGGCTTTTGTGCAGGCATTTCATGCTTGTTAGTAATTTTGGATGTCCAGTTGTTTGCCAGTAGCCATGGCAACTGCCCAGAGGTGATCCCTTAGTTTCAGCTGTGAGAGAACAGCCATGGTGACCCATGGGTTAGAGAGAGATTTTGTTTTGCACCTTTTAGCAGGGGCAAAGAGGTCGAAGGCTTTGTTGAAAATTAAGATGAAGTGATCAAGAGTCAAGTTAACATCTGTTGCTTCATAGATGGTTAGCCAGTCTTGTAGAAGCAGGTGTTGTTTGAGATGTGGAAGTTTTCCATGAGAAAGGACTCTGCTAGCAATAATTTTGGGAGGGGGCTTAAGGAATTTGTTAGACCATGCACTCATGACTGGGGAGTGGTCACTGAGAGAGTCTGGGAGAATGGTCATACGAGAAATCCTTGTGGGGTGAGTGGTGAGGACCCAATCTAAGAGGGTACTGGTGCCAGTCTTGTAGTTAATCCTAGTAGGGGAGTTTTCCATTTGCATGAGGTTAGCAGCAGAGATAGAGTCTTTATAGGCACTGGCGCTCGATGCTAGCCAGTTTATGTTGAAATCCCCTAGTAGAATATGTTCAGCTTTGGGAGGATGAGAGTTGATAAAGTTTAGGACATCGTTGAATCCATGTTTAGGGTCCCTGGGTGGGATGTATATGGAGACAATAGTCAGGGCTTTATGGTTGGGACCTAGGACGATTTTTATTGGCAGAATCTGGGCCGAGGCAGAAAGTGATGGAGTTGCTACAGGGTGCCAAGACAGGGAGTCTTTGCTATAAATTGTGCAACCACTGCCTTTTTTGGATATCCGGTCCTGCACTGTACTGTACTGTACTGTAGCTAAGTCAAAAAAAGCAGGGCCTCATCGTAAGAGATGATGCATCATTGGCCATTGGCTCTTCCTGTCTCTCATCATCCAGTTGGTTTTCTTCATCTGGATTGTGACTCTTTTCCTCATCCAGTTTTGGGTCTGCTGGTTCTTGTAACATTGTAGGACTTGCAGACAGTACATTTGAGCCTACCAGAGCTGTAGGTGTGATGTGAGGGTCTGCGCCTTGGTTGGTGGGTTTCTGGGGGCTTGATCTAAGAATAGTCATAGCATTCAGTTTCTCCATCATGCACCACATAACTGCTTGTTTGTTCTCCATCATGGCCACAGTGGCCTGTTGTGTCTATCTCATAAGTTCTGTGGGGTCAAAAGGCCATTCTTTATTGCTTTATTGACTTGCTTCAATAGTGGAATGCTATACTAAGGGACATTGCAGTATGCAGTATGTTTCAAGAGCTGAAGAACATTGTTTTCAATCCCAAAGCAGGATCTATTACATCATTGTCTAAAGTCAACAGTGGCAGAGTTGTGCTTAATATTAGGCTGTTGAATTTGGATGGCTAGTGTTTATTCTATTTATTGAATGTTGGGTCTTTTTTATCTGAATCTCAAATATTTGTATCAAGTAGGTTGCATTAGGGTTATGACAGTAAATGGTAAACATGACCCCTGAATAACTCCTGAAAAGTTGACCTACTGTAAAAAGTACTTGAGATAAAGCTTGGTTCAGATTTAAACAAACTAATGTAAATAGAGACTGGCCTGATTTAAAGAGGTAAAGAAATCAAAGTACAGCTCTGATATGTAAAAGTGAAAACTGTCCTTAAGTGAACTTTTGGTCAGATAGATAGTCATATGTTTTAGAAGGGTATATATACAGTCTGTCAAACAAATCATTAAAAATGACTTTGAATTATTCCAGAACAACTTCAATGAACAACAGTAATCCCTTCTTCTGCACCTTCCCTTTTCTGCATCTATTATTATGGGAACATGACCTCCAATGACTGGTTCTCCATGGCTCTCCATGTTCTTTCCCATCTGTAAACTTGTCCTGTCTCATAACCCTTACAGAAATAATTATATGAAATGTTTTCATGCTGTGCACATAAAACTACCAATGTGATATGCATGCTGTAAGCATGATTTAAATGTTAAATTGGAACAGATTGCATACATATGGCATGCATGCAGCAAGCAAGTGTGGAAAGCATGCTTTTTATGCTAAATTGGAACAAATTGCATGCATGTGGCATGATTGCAAAAAGCAAGTGGTCACTGATAACTGCACACATAGAAGTTGAATGACTTGCTCAGGAACACATCATAGACAAGTGGGGGTTGATAGAAGCAGTGAAACATAGAAGTTGATGACAGAAGGAGACCACTAGATCCATCTAGTCTGCCCGTTTGTTTTAGACTTATTTTGACTCTCTAGTTGCCCTTTGTATCCAGGGCTCTCTTGTGTCTATCCCATGCATTCTCGAATCCCCCACAGTGTTGACCCCCACAGCCTCTTGGGGCAGGCTGTTCCAAGCATCCACCACTCTTTCTGTGAAGAAAAACTTCCTGGTGTTGGTAGAGAATCTTCCCCCTTGCAGCCTGAGTTCATGTCCCCTGGTCCTGGAGCCCTTATTGAAGTGAAAAAGTTCCTGTGCCTGTACCTTATTAATGCCTTTTATGTACTTGAACATGTCAATCAAGTCCTCCTCTCTCTCTTCTCTGCTCCAGGGAGTACATATTCAGTTCCCTAAGTCTTTCCTCATAGGACATTTACTGCAGACCCCGAATCATTATTGTTGCCTTTCTCTGTACTGTTTTAACTCGGTCAGTGTCCTTCCTGAAGTGAGGCCTCCAGAACTGGACTCCGAATTCTAGGTGATGCCTGACCAGCGATCTATACAGTGGTAGTATAACCTCTCTCATCCTGCTCATGATTATTCTCCCTGTGCAGCCCAGCATTCTGTTGGCCTTCAATGTTGTCTTCTCACACTGCTTACTAACCTTCAAGTCATCTGAGATTATGATTCCCAGATCTCGTTCTTTGTTTGAGGCCACCAGTCTTTCGCCTCCTAGGTAATACTCCTTTCTTGGATTTTTCTTTCCTATGTGCATGACCATGCAATTTTTGATGTTAAATCTCAGCTGCCACACCCCAGACCATTCTTCTGGTTTCTTGAAGTCAGCTTCCATCTTGCTCACTCCTTTTGAGGTGTCCACCCTGTTACATATCTTGGTATCATCTGCGAACAGACACAAATTCAAACCCAGGTCTTCAGATCACCAAGTCTCCTGGTTTGCAGTTCAGTGCCTTTAACCACTAAGCTATACTGCCTTCACACATATTGCTCGCTTGTACTTCAACACAAATTTGCATACATCTGCATGCATGCAGCATGCTTCTAACCACAGTTATACTTTTTAGTTATCTTGTTCCTCCTCATCTCAGCTGCACAGCTGAACTGTAGCACACATACCAATGGAAACACATGTGGTTCTTCCCACCCCCAATACACACACTTATCCACAAAACTACTTAATTACTTCTGTCTGGCCTGTACTCCTACTGTTTTCATTCTATAGTTTTGAATGCTTCTATGCAAACAGACTTTAAGGGGTAAAAGTCTTTGTCTCCCCTCTTTGCATTTTTCCTCCTACCAGTGTTGTACAGCACTGGGTATTGCTCATCGGAAGAGGAGTGGTTTCGGGGGGTGCAATCAGTGGAGGTTGAATGAGCGGGGCCATCACATCGGGGTGGTAGAGTCTAGAAGATGCCCTGTGGAGAAATAGAATTCAGATCGTGGTTCTCTGTGTCTGATTTCCATAACCAAGGACACCACCAAATTGAGTGGGCAAGTAGTTCGGGCAGCCCCAGAAGGTCATTCAACTCGTTCAGTGTTATGCAATGCCAGATCCATTAAAATCAAGACTGAAATTATTGCAGATCTTGTAAATTCAGTGGATCTGGCTTGCATCACTGAACCTGGCTGGATGAGAACTCTGGCCCTGTGCTAGAGGCCGCAATTCCAGCTGGTGACTCGGTGATTCACCGCTCGAGATTGGATCACAGGAGTGGGGGGGTTGCGGTCTGTTTTAAGACCGAATTGGGCCTCACGAGTGTACCAGTTGATGAGGCTGAGTCATTTGAGTGTACTGTGGTAACAGGTGTAGGTTGTAGGATCGTTCTCATATATCATTCACCCAGGGATGGGAAACGGTTCCTTCAGGAAGTGGCGGACTTATCATCGACATGGCATTTGAGTCCCCCAGGTTGATGGTCCTGGGCAACTTTAATGCCTGGATTGATGATGAACTCTCACAATCTGGACAACACTTCCTCCAGTTGATGACATCTCTGGGCCTTACACAGGTAGTTACCACCACTATTCATAAACACGGTCACTCCCTTGACTTAGTTTTTCTCTTGGGGATCGATGTCTCAGATTTGGGGGTGGACCCAGTCAGATGGTCCGATCACTACACTGCGAGATTCAATTTTAGCAACCCCCCCTTCAAGGCCTACCCCTGTAGAGATGGTCAAATACTGCCCTTTAAGAGATATTGACTCTGAAGGCCTTATGGCGGTGCTTGACCTAGCATCCATTTTGTGTGCAAACAGTGACCCAGAGGACCTCGTGATGGCCTATAATATGGCCATTACAATGGCCCTGAATGTCATTGCTCCTGTCTGTGTTTGTCCTCTCTCCCTTCACCCTCGGTCTCCATGGTTTGATGGGACCTTGAGGGAGATGCAGCAACAAGGTCAAAGGTTAGAGCATTGCTGGCGGAGATCTGCCCTTGGTGCCAACCACCTTAGATTGGTGGACCATTATCAAGCCTATCAATCTGCAATCACTTGTAAGAAGGCAGAGTTCCTGTACAGGGAGATTGCAGTCATGCAAAACTGACCAGCTCAGTTTTTCCAAACTGTGGACAGGCTGTGCAACCTGGCCTGTCTGCAAGTTCGGAAAGTGTTTTCGCAAATAGAGTGTGATGAACTTGCTCAGTTCTTTGCGACTAAGGTGGCCGACATCAGGGTGGCTCTCCCTCCAGCACACTCTTTGGATGTTGCTGATGATCAGCACTTGGCTCCTGGCCTTCAGTTTTCCTGGAGTACCTTCGACCGCCCGGAGTTCATGGATGTCATGAGGATTGTCCAAGGTGCACGACCTACACACTGTAGTTTGGATCCAAGACCGACTTCCCTGATTTTGGGTTGTATTGATTCCATCAGTCCAGTCCTTGCTCTGATAGTTTGGTGCTCCTTGGAAACAGGTGAGTTTCCTAGCTCACTGAAGGAGGCAGTGGTAACACCCCTCCTGAAGAAAGCTTCCTTGGACCCAAACAGCCTTGCAAACTACAGACCAATCTCCAACCTTCCCTTTTCGGGGATGGTTGTTGAGAAGTTAGTGGCTGCACAGTTGGAGAACCATTTGACCATCCATGACATCTATGAACCTCTCCAGTCCAGTTTCTGAAAGAGGCATAGTACAGAGACTGTGCTGGTTCAGGTGCTCAATGATCTCCTGATGGCTAGAGATTGGAAAAACCATTCCATCTTGGTCCTTCTTGATCTCTCATCAGTATTTGATACTGTGGACTATGGGGTTTTCCTTGATCATTTGAGGTTCATTTGTGGCCTGTCTGGTACAGTCCTCAAGTGGTTTACATCTTTTCTCACTGGAAGAACTCAGAGGGTGGTGTCCGGGATTTATTTCTCGGACCCAATCCCTCTGTTTTGTGGGGTTCCTCAGGGATCGGTGTTGTCTTCCATCTTGTTCGCAGTATATATGCTGCCCCTCGGAGACATTGCAAGGAGGTATGGGATGAGGTTTCACTGCTATGCTGATGATACCCAGCTATACCTTTCTTTTGCACCTGACCAGAGTGAAGCTTTCTCTGTCTTTAATAGTGGCCTGGCAGAAATCCAGGAATGGATGGATTCGAGCTGGTTGAAGTTGAATGCAAGAAAGACTGAAGTGCTGGTTGTGGACCCAGGACACCGGAAAGGGGGGGTTGGGCCTAGGTTTACCCTCAGAATTAGTCCTTGGGGGTTTGCCACTCCCGGCCTCTGGACAGGTGCATAACCTGGGGGTAATTTTTGATAATGGGTTGACCCTGCCTGCACAGGTGTCAGCCATCATCAAGACATCTTTTTGCCACCTGAGGAATATCTCCAGGATTAGGCACCTTGTTCTGTCTGGTGACCTTCGAACACTGGGTCACGCCTTTGTGACCTCCCGCTTGGATTATTGCAACCCCCTGTATCTAGGGCTTTCTGGGGTAGAAATCCACCGTTTGCAGCTAGTGCAGAATGCAGCAGCTCAGCTTTTGACAGGAACCTCTCGGTCCTGTCATATTTCTCCGGTGCTGCATTGTCTGCACTGGCTGCCAGTACAATGGCAGATCACCTTTAAAGTCAGTTTGCTGACTTACAAAGTTCTACGTGGACTCAGTCCTGACTACATGAAAGAGCTTCTGGGTCCCTACTGCCATGGATGATCACTCCACTCAGCTGGAGAGGGGTTGCCAGAGATTCCAAGAGTGTGTTTAAAATCTTTGGGGGCCCGGGCATTTATGCACGTGGCCTCCTCCCTCCGGAATCCTCTACCCCCCCAGTTACGTGAGTGCATGACTGCGGAGGGATTTAAAATTGCTTTAAAAACCCATCTTTGGCATCAAGCATTTGGCAACTGAGTGGTGTTATGATTTTATTTATAAGTTGGTTTTAGATGACTGTGTTTTAATCAAGCTGCTGTAAATGGTGCAATATATCTGTTTTTAAATTTGTACGGTGCCTTGGTTTTGGAAAGGTGCCTTAAAAATAAAGTTTTATTATTATTATTAAAGTAGCAATAATTCAATACTCACCCACATGGCCAGCCCCCCCCATGCACGCACACACACTGTAGCAGGTGAAACCATGCTGCTACAGCAACCCGCCAAGTATAGATATAAGTCAAGGGTCTCTTACCTGAGTTTTAGGGAGCCAGAGGTAGAAGTCTTTAAGAGATGATGTCCATGGGTCATAGTGCTGGGGCGTACCCCTTTGAAATTTCTTGTGTGAGCGCCTGCATGCTGGCTTATTGGGGAATGAGGGATGCAACTACTAAAGTATGCCCTGCATTCGCTCACACTGATGCACCTCCGAAATCTGTTACTACTGCAAGATGTTGGCTTGCGTTCAGGTGCAAGCCAATATAAAAATGGGTAGACTGGATGGGCCTTGCGGCCCTTATCTGCCATCAACTTCTATATTTCTATGTTATGTAGATCTGACCATGTCACACCTGTGCTCCGCATTCTGCACTGACTGCTGGTGTGGTGGAGGATCACCTTCAAAGTTGAATTACTGGCTTATAAGGCCCTACATGAACAGGGACCATGATACCTGCAAGAGTTCCTTTGTCCCTGCAGCCTCCATTGCCCTCTCCACTCAGCATACAAGGGATTGCTGGAGATTCCCAGGGTCTGTTTGACAACATCGGGAGCTAAGTTGTTTGTTTTTGCTGCTCTGACCCTGTGGAATTCTCTTCCCCGTTTAGTAAGGGAATGCCCATGCATTGAAGCCTTCAAATCTGCCTTGAAAACTTATTTATGTGAATTGCCATTTTTATACTGATATTCAGATTCCTGCTATGTTTTTAGAAATGTGGTTCTGTTTTTATATAGTTTGATTATATTGTGTAAAACGCTATGATCTAATGTGGAATAGCATTTCAGAAAGAAAGTTTGGTTTTGTTTGGTAAAGAAATATACATTATAAGGCAACCTTACAGTGGCTAATGTTACCACAATCGCAAGCAGTAAGGTTTGATCAGCTCTCATATCATGTAAGGATGTGCCTCTCATGTGGGGGCATGGTTGTGGCTGGATATCGAATGCACCTCATATTGTAAGCTCTGCATTTCTGCTCAGTGGAGCTGAATCACAGATAGTTCTGCAGGAATCAGTAAGCTTTCTTTCTACCCCCCTCCCCAACATTCTTACGGAGCCAGATCACACTGTTTCTCACAAATGACAGCACATAATGGCTTTTGGCATATCCATTATACAATGGAAGACACACTTGCTAGCATTAGTCTCTCAGTGAACAGTGCCTGTTGTGAAGGCTGACAGGCAGCATCAGCATTCTTTCATAGAATTTCAAAATAATGCAACACTGGCTTAACCTTTCCATAATAAAACTGTATTCTTTCATTATCAGTGTTTAATCATTCTCTCTTTCTTACACATTTCTCACTACCATCAATAACATCATTTTGCAGTCAATTGGTTCTTGCTAGAGCTCATCATCTATATTGTTAACTTTCAGAGTTTCTGTGCAGTCCCGCTTTTTCTCTGTACTCTCTTTCTTATCTTTGGTAATGATAGACACATTCATATTGGTATCCTCCCTTTGTTTGTTGTGCTGGGCAATTGTTTGAAGTGGAACTATTATTAGGTGATAACACTGGTTATAATTTAGTCTAGTGGTTTAGACACTTTTTAATTTTATCTACATTTTTTTCTCCCGGCTATTGTCTTTGCAAGATATATTTTCACTCTCTATACTGGGTTCTGCATTCACATTAGTGCTTAGTTATATACCCCCTTGAATATTATTATTTTGTTTGTTTATTTGGAAAATACCTTTGAGCACAAGTGCTCATTTACAAAGGTTCCAAGTCATGATAGCTGAAATACATAATTTATTCATAAGTTACACAGCAGCAGCAGCTATGCAGAGTTCCAGAGGAATATTGTCAAGGCAGATACATTAAAGTACAGAAAATCAGAATCTCATGGCAGATTCTGATGGCATACAGGTAGCGAACAGTCTTAGACAGCAAGGTAAATGTTACAAAGCATGGCGGTGTCAAAAAAACAGGCATGACACCAGTTTAGCTATGAGCAGTTATGTAACAAACAGATAATGATGCCCAAAGAGATCTGTTGTATGTCTGTGTGGGATGTCTCAAAACTCTATATTTGATTCAACTCACCCAATATCTTCATTTTCAACTTTAGCCACATTGAAAGTGAAGGGTTTACCTTCTAAAAATGAACTGTCTAGAGCTTCTCTCCATTTCTCTGTGTTTTGTAATTTGTTTGGCGGTATTTGGGTTGCAGACTTTGTAACCTTGGCTTACAATGCCTGAAAAGATTCTAACCTTGGTGTACCTACTGTAGTGGATTCACTGTCTCTGGGATCAGGCTTAAAAGCAATGGTGGTGACTTTGACAAGTTAATAGCTTCTGTTGAATTTAAAGGAAGATTTCTCACTTGAAAAAAAACTAGTCATCTTTTTGCTCCTCCCAATCCATTTCTTTTGCTAGCTGTGACTTTACCCCAAGCCTTGCCAGTAGCTAAGTCCAAATCTCTTACCTTTCCATTCTTTTGTTTTGCTGTTCCTCTGGTAGCCCAGTGAGCTGACACGAGGAGAGGGGCTCACAGCTGAAATCACTACTGCTGAGTACTACTTTACTCGAGCATTACCTCTGTTTTTGTGCATTACCTCTGTTTTTATGCTGTGGGCAGATGCAAATGCCAAGCTAAGGACAAAGTTATCAGCAATCAGCCATGAACTCATTGTACTAGCATGTAGAAACAAGTTTTGGTTAGAGTCACTATGCCTGCTAATGCATTCACATGATAAGACTGTTTCATGGGCTCCAAAGCAAAGATAAATTGCTAGAGTCATCTCTGTGTGTAAATTTTGCTTTCTGTAAAATTAGATCATTTATCTGATTGATCCTGTGTTTCCTATGTGTTTAAAATGCGAGCAGTGAGTGTGTCTTGTACTATATGGGATCGATGAGGGAGCTCTGAACAAAGGCTTTCAAGGAATGGTAGAAGGAATGGTGCAGAGAGGAGAGATGTTGCTACATTTGGGATTGTGGGCGAACCTGAAAAGATACAAGCCTATACTGGGGTGATGGTCTGCTTCCATCTAGGAGGGAATCATAGCCCTCAGTGGATAGTTTAAATGTTACTTTGTTGGACATTTAAACTAGCCAAGGGGTGTGACAGAAGAAACAGGGGAAGCAGAATGTGGCCCACCATGGGATGAGACAGAGAGTAGGTAGATCCCAAGGAAGTGAGTCCCACCAGGATGCAAGTTATTCTTTTCTTTTTTTTTTTGAAATTCTCTGTTTATTCATTTTACATAATAACAAACATGATATACAGATACCAGTACACAACAGGAAAAAGAACCCCACAATGAACGAACATGTTGCCAAAACCTAAGTCCAGTTGTAATCCCACACCCCCTACCCCCACCCCCAGGAAGGCGTCACCACCAAGCGGAATGAACTTGAGATACCTTCAACCTATACCATAGGGCATTATTTAACAGGTACCATTATCTCTTGTACCCAGTCCAAAAAAGGAAAAGTAAATTAAAAGGAAAGCAAACTAAGAGAAAAAAGAGAAGGAACGTCAGAGGGTTTCAAATAGAAGGCTCAATGAAGGTACAAGGCATATAGCTTGCCCCGTCTTTTTTGGAAAGTAAACATAGCATGCCTTGAACTAGCTATTAGTTTTTCCACTTTAAAACACTGGGACATTTCCTCCACCCAATCCTGGTAAGAAATCTCTGTTTGATCTAACCAATGCCGGAGAACTATTCTTTTAACTGCTATTGAAATTAAGGCCATATGGTATTTCCTCTCTCTGACCTTGATACTTGAGTAGATGCCAAGTATACAGATTTCAGCTGTAAATAGTTCCTCCAGCCCCAAAATTGGGTCCAGGCTGTCACGGATAGCTTTCCATAATGGGGCAACCTTAACACATGACCAAAACATGTGTAGTATGTTTCCCAGTCCCATGCCACATCTTATGCAGTTAGCAGATTTAGACTTATCAAATTTGGCCAATTTCGACGGCGTGTAGAACATATTATTTAATATATAAAACTGTATGAGCCTATTTCTATCTAAGGTAAGGTACACATACATATCTCTCCATACCTGGTTCCAAGACACGGAAGGCACAGGAATTAGAGGTGCCCAAACATTGGCTCCGGCTAAGGCCTCCAGAACTTTGGTAAGCATAAGCTGCATATATAGGTTGGCAATACTATGGGGCTTTGTGACACAAATCCTGAGTTGTTCCAGGAAAGGTCTAATGTTAGAGGTCGGCCTCACCAATCCAAATTCTTTACCTATGAGATGTCTCAATTGGTATAACTTAAGTATGCTCTGGGGGGGAATATTCAGTTTTGTCATCAGGTCCCTAGAGGAGCCAAGGGAACCCTGTATATAAAGATCTTCAACCGAGCAGTCTCGAATCTGCGGTAGCCATATTGGTGTTAGCCATTGAGACCCAATCCTAATATTAGGATTAAGAATTAATGGCTGACCCAGGTCTTTTGAGTACTGAATCTTAACAGAAGTACAATACTGGTTTGAGATTCTAACGGACAACCCCAACACTGAATCACGTATATATTCCGGTAAAGCAGAAAAACTGTAATAAAAAATGTGCTAAGGATCAATACTGTAAGCCTCCAGAAGGTTGAGCTCTAGCTTCAACCATTTGGGCGTATAATAGTCATTTGGAGGACAAAACCATTTGCCCATTTTAGTTAGATGGCTGGCCCAGTAATAAAATTCAAAATTGGGCAAGCGGAGGCCTCCCTTTTCTTTGGGCAGACAAAGCTTAAAGAAGGATCTCCTGGGCTGTTTGCTTCTCCAAATGAATTTGGATAGTATTGAGTGGACCTTTTGGAAAAAGGATTTAGGGAGCCATATGTTCAAGAGGCTCAAGGGGTAAAAAATGCGTGGGAGTACATTCATTTTGATTATGCTGATCCTCCCTCCTATAGCTATGGGAAGGTTGTCCCATCTGTTAAGGTCTTTTTGAATTTTGTCCACCAAATCTTCCAGATTAAGTTTCCTTATTGTGTCCTCATCCCGGGCCAGATGGATGCCCAGGTACTTAAGGTGGTTCGGGGCCCATTTCATACCAAACTGAGCTACACTAGAGTGGAACAGGAGTGAATTGAGCGGGAATTTCTCAGATTTAGATAAATTCAATCTATAATTGGAAACTTCACCAAACTGGCTCACTATTTTCAGTACCTCTTGTAAAGATCTGACCGGGTTGGCAAGATGCAGAAGGATGTCATCTGCAAAAACCAATAGGGTCAGTGTTTGTTGGGTAATAACACTTCCTGAGATATTGGGTGAGGATTTGATGCATCAGCAGAGGTTCTAGGTAGAGATTAAATAAGTATCGTGACAATGGACAACCCTGGATGCATTTCCAGAGTATATGGAAATCGGGATGAAAACACCCGTTACAATAGACTCTGGGTCAAGATGATCCATATACCACCTTAATCCAATTAATAAATTTCTCTGGGAAACCCATTTTGTTTAAAGTAGCCCACAGGAATTCCCAACTGACCAGATCAAAGGCCTTTTCTGCATCTAAGGCAACTAAAGCCATGGGGACCTGGGATTCCTGGGCTGCACGAAAAATGTGTGAAAGGGCCCGCATATGATCTGTTGCTGACCTCCCCTGGACAAAACCTACCTGTTCCGTACTCAAAAGTGATTGCCAGACCTGCTTAATTCGCAGGGAGAGGATCTTGGTCAGAATTTTAATATCATAGTTGAGCAGCGAGATTGGTCTATAACTGGCTGGATCTAGAGTAGGTTTATCTGGCTTAGGGATTAAAATTATAGTAGCTTCTAACAAGGAAGGATCCAGTGGTTCAGAAGTAAGAATGTAGTTGAACAAGTTGAGGAGGGCAGGCGCGATTTCTTTGCAGAAAGTCTTATAAAATTAGGGGTAGGCCATCAGGTCCAGGGGTTTATCCAGGGTAAACTTTAATGACTTCCTCCACTTCCCCTAAGGTTATGGGAACTGAGAGTGAGTCACATTGACTGGGCTGTAGTCTCGGGAGGGGGTATTCTCCAGAAAAGCTGTTACCTCTGGAATTGAAGTCGAGAGAGCCTTGTTCCCGTACAGATCCTGATAAAAAACTTCAAAAACCTCAGCTATATCCCTTGGGGCAGTTTTGATAGATCCATCCCTCACTTTTAAGGCAGGGATTAATCTAGAACTCTCTACTTCCCTTAATCTGAGAGCCAGTAGTCTCCCGGGTTTCTCTCCCTGGTCAAGATATTTTGTTTTAGATTTCAAGATGGCAAATTCTGTTTTTTCCTTGATCAAGTCCTCATATTCATCCTTGAGTTTATACAAATTCTCTAGGGCAGTTTGGGAGTTGGTAGAGGAGAGCCTTCTCAGCCATTTTAATTTGGTTAGCCAAAGAACTAATTTCTCCTCCTCAACCTCTTTCTTCTGGAAGCCACTTTATGAATTCTCCCTGAGGAAACATTTCAGTGAGCACCAAACTAAATCATATCTGGGTATTGACCATTGGTTGATTTCTATAAAGGTCAAGATCAGTGACTTGAAGTGAGAAGTTATCTGTTCATCCTTCAAAATCTGGGTATTGAGCTTCCAAGAGGTATCTCTTTGCCCCGGAGGGCTAGGTGAAAGTTTGATCCATGCCATTGCGTGATCCGAGAAAACAATGGGCTCAATACCAGTAAGGGAAATATTGGCTAGAAGGGTGGTACTCACTAATATGTAATCCAGCCTTGACCAGGAATTATGGATTGGGGAGTAGTACATGTAGCTTCGAGTAGAAGGGTTCAGTAGTCTCCAAGGGTCCTCTAAACCTAACAAACTACATAAATCTTTTAGTGCCAATTGAGCAGATGAGGGGTTTCAGGGGTCTGTAGGTTCTATCTAGGGTTTGCGAGGGTGCAATGTTCCAGTCTCCTCCTAAAATAAATGCCGCTGGCAAGAATACACTCAGTCTGTCTGCTAACTGCATAAGGAAGTCAGAGTTACTTCCAACGGGACCATATATAGCTCCCAGAACCACATCTGTATTACGAAGCAGCCCCTTCGCAAAAACAAATCTGCCTTCTGGGTCTTGAATGCATTTCTCTAGTATAAAAGGCACATTTCACTTAATCATGATAGCCACCCCTTTACTACCTGTAGACCCACCCGACACAAAGACCTGTGAAAAACCTTTAGTCCACAATGACTTAGTTTCCGCAACAGTGACATGTGTTTCTTGCAAAAGAGAATATCTACACCAACCAAGGAACAGTTTAAAAGTATTTGACCTTAATTACCTCATGCCCCTGACGCTCCAAGTGGCAATTTTAATGTGTCCTGAGTCATTTATAACAGTAAGTGGAATGACCTTGTTCAAGTATACCCCATGGCATTACCTTCAATCTCCTTAGTGGTGACACCTTCGCCCCCAAAAACCTCCCCCACCCCATTATAGCCACCCTCTGAACAAACCAGAAATTACTAAAGTAAATAGCCTTCTCTTTATTAAGGCTAAACAGCTCACGGAAAGAGCCCCAACCCGAAATCGTCCAGTAGAAGAAAGTGAAACCACATCCCCTCCCTCACCTCCATACTCCCCTCCCTCCCTGCCCCAAAACTATTTAGTAACCCCCAACAAACTTAGCCAAAGGATCGACCAGTTATCCCATACACTCGGGACCCCTCCCCCCGGGTACCATGGTCTGTCCCATATCTTCTTGGAAGTAAGATCATGTCCAGATCTAAAGACCCCATTGTATTCATTACTGGGCCTATTAGAAAAGGGCCTGCTCCTCTTATCATGGAGTGACCAAGGTGCCCCATTACCCCAACCACGGCCGCGAAACAGGTTCCCGGAGCGACACTCCTACCCGCGCGACCCCCACCCTCCAACCCCCCGGTTAATTAATCTGCAGACTCGGTGAGCAATACAGCACAGGTCGGCACAAAATTCTATATATAAAGAAAAAACTTAGCAACATCTACCTAACTAATTCCCGCATACTGCACTTTTAAACTTACAAAATCCTGGTATAAAGGGAGAAGGATTAGGTACCTGGATAACTCCATACCCGAATGTAACAGCAGCCCAAAATTAAGAGCAGTGAGAAGGATCCAGGATTCCTCAACCGGAAAACCTAGCCCAGAGGAAGTGCAGGTCGGAAGTAGTACTGACGGACCAAAACGGTCCGACCACTAAAAGGTCCCACCGGAAACCTATACCCACACTCTAGTACCCGGGTCATGAAGGAGACGGACACATATGGCACCATTCAAGCACTAGGCCTCATAGACCTCACGGCCTACCCATCCTCCTCGTACCTCCCGCCAGAAACTACCCTATATCCCCTCGAGAACCAGGTAAGCCATCACTCAGAGCCGTCCAAGCAATATTCTATACGAAGAAGATGCAAACCAAATATAGTCAAACTTTAAACATATTACAGCTTAGATTGTAAATTAATAGATAGTCTCTGAGTAGCATCAGTCCCCTTTGAAGAGATCTGGAAGCCTTTTGCTGAGGTCGGATAAAGCTTGCTCAGGATCATCATAAGCATGCAAGGTGCCATCTAGGTAGACCAGAAGTTTTGCTGGCTAGTTCATTTTAAATCTTTTATCTGCTGCAATTAGCTTCTTGATGGATGGAATGCTGCTCTTTTGTCTGATCTCATATGGGAGATCCTGGGTGATTCTAAGTTTGGTGTGATTCCACTGGACAGATTCTAGCTCTTAACTTTAGCCAAACGTGTTGCCTTTCAATATAACTAAGGAACCTGATGATGATTGGTCTGGGGGGAGCTCCCGACAGAGGTTTGGGCCTTAGAGATCTATGTGCCCTCTCAATATGGTATTGTTGATTTATGGGAGAAGGGCCAACTACTTTGTTGAGAAATTGTTGAACGAATTTTATGGTGTCTCCGCCTTCTTCTGATTCAGGTAAGCCCAAAATTAGAATGTTGTTCCTCCTGCTCCTGCCCTCCAGATCTTCGGTCTTAGCCTGCAGTTTCCAGATTTGTTGCCTTAGTTTAATAATTTCTGGATCCGTTTTATTTCTCCAGTGTTCAAGAGAGGTTGTCTTTGCCTCCATATCACCCACCTTCCTCGATAGCTCAGTGAAATCGCCTCTAATTGATTTGATCTCGCTCGAGATTTCCTGGAGTGTTTCCTTGAAAGGTATCAATTCCTGGAGGAAACGATCTTCTGTTAACAAATTGCTTGATGTACCAGTAGACGTTTGTTTTATTAACTGCCCCAGATTCGAATTTCTGGCCTTCTTGGGTGCTTTCTCTGGCGATGCTGGAGGGGTATGCTTCACCCCAGCTGCCTTCATCTCCGAGTCCATCACTGCAGGCTGCCAGAAACCACTCAAATCGCCACACAAGTCAGCTCAGAGGTGTCTGGAATGCTCAATAATACCTTTAGGTTGCGATGTGACTGAAGGAGCGTTGATATTCCAGCAAATATAATTGAATTTTAAGGTGGAAGGTGGGAGCACAGCAGAAAGCTGCTATCAGTCACTCTGCATCACGTGACCTCCAGATGCAAGTTATTCAAGGAAGCAGAGGGTTAACAAAGGAGGAAGGGGGAAAGGAGCAGTCAAAGGAGAAAGGTGAAGAAGAAGAGGTAACAATTGGAAAAAGGAGAAAGAGACAAGGAAAGAGCTAACAAAATATGGAAGGCCATGTGTGCCAATGCTAGAAGTCTTGGAAATGAGATCTCAGACCTGGAGGCTGTCATGGCAGAGGCAGACCTGGATATTCTGGCCATTACCAAATCATGGTGTACTGACAATCATGTCTGGGACATGGTCATACCAGGCTACACAATGTTCAGAAGGGGTACAGAATAGGGAAGAAAGGAGGGGGGCTGGTGCTTTATGTAAAGGAAAACATTAAAGTGACAGAGGTACATGGAATTCATGGGGGCCAAGGTGATGTACATCACCTTTGAGTCAAGAAACAGCCATAATTTGGACAGGAGTGATTTACAGACCTCTGACACGGAGTGAGAACTTAGATAAAGACACAGAAACATGGAAATCTGATGACAGAAAAGGATCCATTGGCCCATCCAGACTTCCCTTTTCTCCTCCCCATAGGCACCCCAAGACCTAGCCTTTTTGCACCCATCCCCTGTTAGAAGCAATTGGAAAAATGGTTGAAAGGACAAAATCCAGTGAACAAAGTGACCGAAACTGGGCACCTACAAAAACAGCAACTCAATTACAGTGCCTGTGTTCATGGCTACCTAGCAGGGGGGCAACCAGATACTGTAGTGGGTGAAATACTGCGATAGGAAGTACGTGGATATACTCACACACGTGTGGGAGGAGAGGCAGAGGAGGGATGGTATGTGGGAGAGGGTGTGGTGGTCAGCTGCTGAGCTGGTCAGCTAGTGTGGTGGGGAGGGTGGTTGCCTGGGAGGTGCAGGATGCAAGGTTCGGGTCCAGAGCAGCGTGTTTTTTTTTTGTTTTGTTTTTTGCCAGGAGGCAGCTTTAAATTTTTTTATGTTTTTCACACACCCCCAACATGCACCACTCTGGAGTTGAGAATCCTTAAGTGGGGGGGTGTAGGGGGCCCAGCCCCCACATTAAAAATAAGACCCATAGGTCTCGGGCTCCATTTTTGTCTGTGCTGCAAGTGTGCATTGCCAAAATTCAGTTTCGGCAATGTACACTCACTGTAAACAGCGATCACTATTCCACGATCACCATTATGACATGGAACCCTGAAAAGGAGTACAGTGGTAATCATGCAAATGGTGTGCTGTAGTGTAGTATACTGAGTGATGCGTAAGCACCCCTGGCAACTGGGGTCCAATGCCAAAAAGTGCAAGGTGCTGCATTTTGGGGCAAAAAACCCAAGGAGGAGTTACCAGCTGGGGGGAGCGCAGGTAGCTGAGACAGAGAAGTAGGTGAAGGATCTGGATGTGCTCATTATGGGGTCAATGAACAACTCGGCACAATGAAGGAAGGCAGCTGCAAAGGCAAACAAAATGCTGGGTTGCAAGGGGTATATCCTTGAGGAGGCGGAAGGTGATTCTGCCACTATATAGACCATAAGTTAGACCACACCTGAAGTACTGTGTGCAGTACTGGCACCCATATCTGAAGTGGGACAGTATTTTACTGGAGGGCATGCAGCACAGGGTGGCAAAGATGATCCAGGGTTTGAGAGACTTACCATATGAGAGGAGGTCAAGGGAGATGAACATATACTCACTGGAGGAGAGGAAGGATGGAGGGATATGACTTGAAACCTTCAAGTAGATGAAAGGAATAAACAAGACAGGTATGGAGGGGCTGTTCAAAGTAAGGGAGGAGAGGGACACCCAGGGCCTTAATATGAGACTGGAGGGAGGAAGGTTCAGGAGGGAAATGAGGAGACACTTTTTTATGGAGAGGGTGGTAGCTGGATGGAATGCATTACCGGCAGAAGTGGTATCTAGTAGAACAGTGGGTTGCTTCAAATGGGGCTGGGACAGGGCAAGGGGGAGGTTCAAGAGAGGAGGAGGGTGGGAGGGCCAGCTGCAGAATAAGGGGTGCTAGCTGCACATTCGAGCAGACTTGATAGACCACTAGACCTTTATCTGCTGGCAAATTTCATATGTTTGTATATTTGCATGTATACCACTACCTTGCAATGATGAGTGGTGCGCGGTACCATGTAACTTTTGCAAGATTACCACTGTAGGTGTTGCTGGTGAGGACTTCAATCTGCCAGATGTACTTTGGAGCCTTTCTGCTGCAGCATTAGCTAGGAATAGACATCTAGGACTCCCTGCAAGGGGGCATTACTCAGGCAAGTAGTCAATGAATCCACTCGTGATGGGGCAAAGCTGGACCCAGTGCTTATTAACAGGTACAGTACTGCAGATATCAAGGTTGGAAGCCATTTAGGGACCAGTGATCATCATACAGTGTAGTTCAACATAAGAACAGTGGCAGAATCAAACCACCCAAGAGCGGGGGTCCTGGTCTTCAGAAAGGCTGATGGTACAAAGAATGCTGAATGCCTCAGGAATGACCTGGCAGGGGGAGATGACCTGAGGGGGTGAAGGAAAAGTGAGTCAAACTAAAAGAGAATATAGTGAAGGCAAGAAACCTCAATCTCAAGCCAGTAAGCAAAAGCAAAAGGAAGAGAAGACTGCTATGGTTCCCAAAAGAGGTAGCAAAAATGTAAAGACTAAAAGAGTAGCATTTAGAAGGTATAAGAAAATCCAGAGGGAAGAAGATAGAGAAACGTATCAGGGAAAATAGAGAGAGGCAAGGAAAGCAGTAAGGAGTGCAAAGGTGCAAACTGAAGAAAGAATAGCTCAGGCAGTATCAAAAGGGGACAAGATATTTTTGGAGTATGTTAGCAGGAAAAGGAAGACAAAGAAAGGGATTGTATAGTTAAAAGGGGGAGGGACTGTAAGGAGGAAGACTAAGAAAATGCAGACAACTTAAACAAATACTTCTGCTCAGTGTTCAGAGTAAAAGGGGAAGGAGAGGAACCACACAAATGCATCAGGGACTTTGAGGGAAGGGAAATGGACACTAGTCCCTTTTCTATGGAGAAAGAGTCCAGAAAACACTCTCTCACTCATCTGAAGGTGGACAAAAGTTATGGGGCCAGACAGGGTGCACCCAAGGGTATACTGTTGAAACATCAAAAACATTACAGTGAAGCAAGAAATTCGGCATTGTTGCTGTAATGTTCACACTGTACACTGATGCTGCTTCACCTCGTGTTTTGCTCCCTTTCTGAATCAATTCCCATGGGCACAGTGCCGACTGTTGGCATTGTGCCTGTCGCTGTAATGAATTTTGACAACTTTGTTGTCAAAACGGCTTGATGAAACTTCACCCAAGGATGCTGAGGGAGCTTGAGGAGGTACTAGCTGTACCTCTGACAGACTTATTTAGCAAATCACTAGAGACCGGCATGGTCCCAGGAGACTGGAGGAAGGCTGATGTAGTCCCACTACCCAAAAGTGGTAGCAAGGAAGAGGTGAGCAATTATAGGTCCGTCAGCCTGACTTCAGTAGTGGGGAAGTTAATGGAAACACTATTAAAGGGAAGAGGTATGGATTATCAATGAATTATCGGATCTGAGGCAGCATAGTTTCACAAGGGGAAGGTTGTGGCAAGCAAATCTGATAGATGTTTTTGACTGGGTAAGTAAGCAGCTAAGATGCAAAAATGAAGTGCCAAGTATTGCATGTGAGCCACAGAAACCCAGGGGCAGAGTACAAAATGGGGTGAGTGATAATGACTACAACCAAGCAAGAAAGAGATGTGGGGATAATCACATTGGATGACCTAAAGTAGGCCAGGCAATGTGACAAGGCAGTCAAGAGGGTTATTGGGATGCCAGAGTGCATAGGGTAGGTATCACTGGCAAGAAGAGGGAAGTGGTGCTTCCCCATATACTGTAGGTCACTGGGCAACATCCTACCTGGAATACTGTGTCCAGTTCTGGAGACCTCATCTTGGGAAAGAGACAGGCAGAATAGAGGCATTCCATAGGAAAGGCATCAACATGGTGCAAGGTCTGCATCAAAAGCCCTATGAGAAAAGACTGAAAGAGCTCAATGTGTATACCCCTGCAGAGAGAGGGGAGAGAGGGGATATGTTAGAGACCTTGAAATACCTCATGGGGTTAATAATTTACAGGAGGGAGATAGTGTTCAGAGAACAAGGTGCTCTAGAACAAGGGGTCATGATATAAAGCTGGAATGGGTAGATTTAGGGGAGATGTGAGGAAGTACTTCTTCACAGAAAGGGTGGTGGATTCTTGGAATAGCCTTCCATCAGAGGCAGTGGGGGTGAAACCAGTGGTGGGTTTCAAAATTACCTGGGATAGGCACAAAGGAATCATAGGAAGAAGGAAGGGGTGGAAGAGACAGTGCCATAGATCAAGTAGGGTCTGCAGCAAAAGTGATTATAATTAAAAACAGGCAAACTAGATGGGCCCATCAGTCATTATCTACCATCAGTTTCTATGTTTCTATGTATGACAGGTTATGCGATTCAAATAGATACAGTGTAAAATTATTAATATGCGCAATACCCATACTGTAAACTGTGTGGCATACATAAATAATGTTGTACTATGCTACATAGACATGATAATCAAATGGGCAATAATATATGCAAAGCGCAAGGGAGAAAAATCAGGGTGAAGACAAGTGAAGCAATAAATTACTCATAGAGTGGTGACACCATGATAGGTACATACTGTATGAAGTTACTGTATTATGATAGTACCCAGCTGTATACCAATATTGAGTTAGCTACATCACTGGATTTTATTTATTTTTGTGGGTTTTCTAATAAGCCAGACATTGTCTACACACTAATGACACATAGCCAAGGATTCTACTTACAATTTTTGAACTTGACTTTTTTTTTTCACCAGTTTACTCCTTTTGAGGAATCACTTGCAATGTGGCAAGTAATACAGAAATGTACAGACAGCAGACGTACGAGAACAATTTAACCTACATTTTTGAGTGACAAGAAGTCGTTAGGCCAGGAGTCGATTCAGGCATTAATGTTAACAGTATTCCTATAAATAACTAAGGAGGGGTTGGGACAATGTGCCCCCTGAGGTGGAGGCCCCCTGCCAGAAACATTTATCCATGAGTGTACTCAGAGTGTTTGAGATCATCATTCCGAGAACCAGAATGCAGATTCCATTCAGTGTTAAAGGACAATTTAAAATGTCCTTCTTAAAATATAAAGAAAGGCACTCAGTTCATGTTGCAGGGCCTGGGTCAATATAAAAAAATGCACAGTCATCTCATCAAAATTCCACTTTAATTATGTATATTTGCAAATAACTAAATAAACAAAGAAGTATTTGTACCCCCGCCTAAGCAATTTCCGTCTGAAAGTCTCCTCCCTAGAGTCAATACGTCTGCCTCCTGTGGACCCACTAAAAGCTATTAGCAGGGGAGTAATTCAGGGGTAGCTGGGTGTTGTGATTGACACCCCTATGGTTTCTTTGCAACCTCCTCTGCTGCCCCTTGCAACCCCTGGAAACCCCTAAAACATTGTTTGCCTAGCATTTATTTATATAAAATGTGATAGGTGGATGAGCTTTGCAACCCCTATGATTCTGCTGAAATGATACTCTGCTATTGGTAAGGGCCCACCTTCCTTTAGAGGACAGTTACCCCTCCTACAAATATAAAGTCACAAGAGTTCCCCCTTGTAAATATTTCCAATTTACCAACTGCATTCTAACAGGCTACACTATGCTATTTGTTGCATTAAATTTGAGGCAACACAGCAGAAAATGTTAACATTTAAAAAGGCTGGGAAATAATTTAAAAATTTACATTGATGAAAAAATCTTCAGAATTAACAAAAGGAAACACATGTACAGGTGCTGACTATAAATTTAAGGCATTTTTCTCCTACTGTGTAATTGTAGCAGCAGCTGGTAAGGATGACCTTGTTTTGATTTGTTACTTCTGAGACCTCTGAGTCTGTAACTTTTGTGGCAAAAATGATATTAATAAATAAATATACATACTGCATGACACAACATCATAGCTGTTCACATTTCATAGTAGTATCAACAGCACTAACTGCTGGGAAGTGGCATACCATTATTCCTGTTGTGTGAGGCTAACTGGCAGCTACATTTTTATTTATTTTATTTATTTATTTATTGAATTTTGTTGACCTAGTAAGCCCACTGGGCCTCGAAGTCCCTTTTTCAGGGGCGACCGGAGGGAGGAGGTGATACAGATGGTAAGCAACTGAAATTGAACCAGATTATGTTGCTGGTGGTATTTTTAGTGAATGGGAGAAATTTGGCCTGGACACTGGGGAAATTCCCGTTACTCTCCTGTGGGGGTCCCCTTACATCCTGGCTTTCCACCAAGATGGCTGCCTCTGGAATTGTTGTGGCGGACATGGAGGTGTTGGAGGCGGGGGGGGTTGGTCTCCTCCCCAGTCTCTGGATTGCAAGAGGCCTTACTGATTGCTCCTAAAGATTCTTCTACTGAACCTGAGTTACATCCATCTGCAAGTTTGAATATTTCCCCAGATATCTCGGTGGATCAAAGTAAGCAGAAGATTGTTTATTCTCAGACTATTCCTGCATTAAAACAGCCAGCGTCTGATGTTGAGTCTGCAGACTGCTTAAAGAAAGGAGATGTGGATGCTTTGCTTTTACTTGAGGAACAACATTATTTTGTGAAAAGACAGGAGCATTTAGCCCTAAAGACTTCAACTAAGCAGTTGTCCAAAATTTCTGACTCACGGTTGTTGAATGCTGCATCAGACACCCAAGTGCAGGTTTTGACATTTCCGCATTCCATTGCGTACCGCCCGATGCTTTCTTCTGTTTCTCCTGCTGCGGTTTCTCCTGCAGACCTTTCTGTTTCATCTAACCAACTATGACAAAGCACTGTATCCGACCCGCTCCCTGATGAGCCTGTTGCACCGGGAGACTGGTCGGTTGACTCGACACTTGCTGCGGTGGGGTGGGAGAGGGATCCGGTTGTTGGTACATGGTGCTCTGGTCCTTCCCCCATTTGGATCTCCCCTGCAGACGTCCCAACTGTTACCCCTGTAGAAAACCAGCTGGATTTGACTGTAACTCCCGATTTCCATTTAACGCAGAACCCGGTTTTAAAGTTATCGCTTTCAACATCTTCTGCGGTTCCGATACTGGACTCTGACTCTCCTCACCGAAGTCTCCTACCCCAGGGCCCTGGTCTACGACCCCAACAGACTGAATGGCTAAAACATTTGCATTCTACAGTTCCAAAAACGTATGCTTCTTGTTTTTCTGTCCCCACTCAACAGGCTAAGAGACATAACACTGTACGGTTACAGTATCTGGGGGGTTACCTGAACTGCCTGATAGGGTTTTTGTTGGGCACACTTTACTAAAGGAATCTATGAAATTTGCAGCTTATGATATACATGCCTTGATACATGTCTCTAATGAGTCACACTTTGCTGTTAGTTTTAAAACCTTAAAAGGTTAGAAAAGTTTTGGTCCCAATTTCACTTGTTAAAAAATTCCCCTTTATGGACACCCTTCAGTGCTATTCCTTTGACTAAACCTGCACAAAAAAAATCACCATTTTGTTCAGAAATGAAGATGTCAGCTTGAATGATATTATGGTTTGGTTAAAACAAAGGTGCACAGTGTTTTCTGATTCTGAAACTATTTTTGATACAGAACATTTGTGGACGGGAGGGTGGAAGGTTAGAGTTATGCTCAGAACCACAGATGCTGGTATATAACACCTGCCCAATAGTTTTATGTTGGGCAGGAATAGGGGAGTACTGTTTTATTCTGGGCAGCCAAAAGCATGTTATAAGTCTGGTTCTACATCCCACCTGAGTAACATTTGTGACACAATTAAATGTACTGTTTGTGGTGGCCTTGGACATGCAGACTCACAGTGTGTTGAAGAACCTCTTTGTGTTTTGTGTGATGACCTAGGACATACTTTTCAGCAATATTTCTGGGCTGCCCATAATTCTCCCTCTTTAGCAGATGGAGAAGAATAAAGGCTTATCATTACAGTGACCCAACGCTCTAAAATTAATGGTCCCTCCTCCTTTCCTTCTACGGTTAGACCTTCTCCTACTACTTTAGCTGAATCACACAGTATTGCTTCCACTGCCACTGTAGCACCTGCTAGTGAGTATTTGACTGAGTTTGTTTCAAATCATGTTCAGTTTACTATATCTCCCGATCTTCCCCCCTCCTCCTCTGTTCTTCCTGGTTGTTCAACTTCAGATGACTCATCTATAAGACCACCCCGGCTCCTTTGAGAACAATGAAACCCCCCGACCCTTTTACTACACCTTCCAGAGTCACAAGGGGTTCAAGGAAGTTTGGTTCTCCTTTCTTGAAAGCTCAAAGGATGGAGGCTCTTCCTTTAGCAAATAAGTATGAATTATTACGAAATACTTCTGAGAATACAGACTCAGATTCCTTATCTGTCTTGTCCTCTTACCCTGAACTGACCACGGATACTGGAGTCCCTATTGACAATGTGGGGTCCCAAAAGAGGAAGGCAAAAGCCAAGATGAAGCATAAAGAATGTGCCCCGAGGAAAGGTAGGCTGAAGTGATTATTGTTAGTATGTCTACCTGTTTTGCAATACATACTGTTAATGTTAACAGTATTAAAAAACAACCTAAGAGGGATTCAGTTTTTTCCTTTTTATCCTGCCTTACAGCAGGTATCATACTTTTGCAGGATGTTAGGTTCCATTCCTTGACTGAAATTTCTAGGGCACAAAAAGCCTGGCATCTAGCCCTTCCTATTGGTCATTTGGACAGGAGACATGTTCTGGGGAGGGTATATTGTTTAATCTCGCTAATATATCTGTAGTTAAGATCTTAGATTTATGCCCCAGTAGAGTATTACTTATATACTTTAAATTCCTTTCTATCCCCTTTTGGATAGTGAATATTTAAGCCCCACAAACTAAGTTACTTAGAATTGAACTTTTGAAAGTAGTACGGTCCTATCTTTACACTTCTATGCATGTTACCTTTGGTGGTGACTTCAATTGTGGTTTGTACACAAAGGATAGATCCTCAGCCTCTAAAACCATAAAATTGTTTTGTGATACCAATTTTCTTAAAAATCTCTTATTTTCAGCTAAATTAAATGATGCTTATCTTTCTCTCACCCATAAACTTACTCCTACCTTTCATAAAGGCTCTTTAGCCACCCATATATTTTTCTTTTTTGTTTCCTCCTGTTTGCAAACTTCTGCTGCTGAAGTACAAGTGGCTGAGTCTTCAGATCATGATTTGCTTTCTATGTTTCTTGATCCTAAGAATACTATAGTTTTTGGTCCTGGTACTTGGGAATGTAATGTTTCCTTGCTAGAGAATTCGTTATTGTTGACACATCTGCAGAACTTTTTTCAAAACAGGAAATCAGTGTTTTTTTTCTTTATGACAATCTTTGGTGGTGGTGGTTGGATACAAAGAGGGATTTAACAAACTTGCTAAAGGCCTTTAGCAAATCACATCATGAGGATTGCTATCTTGCATACCACAGGACAAGGAATCAGTTGCAAAAACTCTTTACCCTTTCTTATACAACAGGCCAAGATTTTTCTTTACAAATTAGTATCTTGAAAAAAACTTTAATGGATTACCACTCCAGAAAATATGCTTCAATGCAACAATGCCAACATTTTAGTGTAACGGGCACCTATGATGTGATTTGTCCATTTGCTCATTTTTCTAAACAGATTACTAGTAAAACCATTGACACTATTGTAACGGAAGATAATCATGAACTTACTGAATCGAGGCATATTCAACATTATGTGGCCCAGTATACATGACAATTATTCAGCCCAATTACTACGTGTCTAGATGACATATTAGCTTACCTTAGCCCCATTCAAATTCCCGATGTACAACAATCAGTATTAGATATGCTTGATTGTGAAATAAAGGCATGAGAAGTAGTGGAGGTCATCAAAACTTTGCGATCTGGAGTATCTCTGGGTTTGGATGGCCTTCGAAATGAACTTTATAAATTGCTTAGTATTGAGTTAAGTGCGGAATTGGCTGCAGTTTATCATTTTCTTTTAAAAGCAGACACCTTACCATTGGACTTTAATATAGGAAGTACCTTCTATATTTATAAGAAAGGGGACAAAAAATGACTTACGCATTAGAGGCCTCTTAGCCTATTGAATACAGATTTTAAAATCCTAACTAAGATTCTTTCTCTCCGTCTAGTGAAACTAGCCTCTTTAGTAATTTCCAAAGCTCAATCTAGTAATGTCCCAGGTAAGAGTATACATAATCATGTCTTTTTATTATGGGAACTGGTGGAACATGGCAATTCAGATAGGTTACCATGCCTCCTGTATTCCTTGGATCAGAAACATGCATTTGATTCAGTGAATCATGAATTTTTATGGCAGGTTTTGAGACCTTACAAAGTTCCAGATATTACCCTGTCCTGGTTACAATTGTTGTATTCTACAGCCACTTCTATCCCTATTGTTAATGACTGGAAGGGTCTTTTAATACCTCTGAAGAGAGGTGTTCGACAAGGATGGCCACTCAGTCCCCTTTTATATATCTTTTTTTGGATCCCTTACTTCACACCATTAATACAGCACAAAATGTAAGGCCTATTCTTTCATTACCACTTTCTGTTTTAACTTATGCTGATGATATGAGTTTGATAGTAGCTGATGTTCCTTGGGAAAACTCATCTCTCCACCTCCGTACATCTTTTGGTCATGTCTCAGGGGCATCTCTGAATTTGGAGAAATGTATCGGTCGAAGACTCGGGTCTCAGCAGTTGACTGATATGGTAGTTTCTAATATTGCACTTTGTGAAACCCCTATTAAAATTTTAGGATTTCTATTTGGGGTGGGTTCAATAGATATCCTAAATTTGACTCCTAAGTTGGAACTTGCACAGGCCAAGTTTTCTCTTTATAACACATGGAAGCTCAGTAATAAAAAAGAGGGTTTATTTAACACATTCTCAATTGCTTCTGATTTTTTTTGTTTTTAGCTTATGTCCCCACCCCCCCGAATTTTGGAAACTAAACTTTTGAGTATATTTTTTCAGGCCTTATGGGGCAGCTGGCTGAACCCAATTAAGCATTCTATAACCTGCTTACCTTTCAGGGAGGGTGGTCTTAACATGATGCACCCATTATTTTTTTATAATAGTATATTCTTTATGACTAATCTTAAACCACTTTTGATTAATTACTATGTAGGCTGGGAATTTTATTTCTTTCAGTCTTGTAAACCTTGGTTTCATCTTTGGGAACTTAACAATTTAAAACAAATTAAACATATCTCTTCTACCCCCTTCCTATCTTCATGATACCTTTTGTCATTTAAAGCAGTGGAAGATTACTAGTCACATGATTATGTCCCTAGATAGGAAAGCTATTTATACATTTTTGATAGATATCACCTGTGAAGACCTTGTGATATTTCCCAAATATCTCCCTCCACACTTACCTACCTTATACACATTGTTAAGGAATCCTCACATCCCACAGAAGATGTGGGATCTGCATTGGCTTAGTTGTCATGAACGAATCAATGTCAAAGCTAATCATAAACATAAACAGCTGAATAACAGATTGTGTTCTAGACCCTTATGTGTGCGACAGGATAAAACAATACAACATCTTTTTTTCATTTGTTCTTATATAGCTGGTTTTTGGTCATGTTTAGCAAACAGAAGGAGAGAACCCTTATTTACTTCTATTACCTATGAGATGTTATTATATGGTACATTTCCAGCATGCTGGAAAAAGTGGAATATTGATACTCTTAATTTATTGTTTATTGTAATTAAATGGCATTTATGGACTGCTCAATGTCTCTTCACCTTACAGCAAAAAGATATGTCCCACCTCCTTGTGGTCCAAGGCATTGAACAGGATTTAAAAAACATTTACTCTTCTGAAATGCAGAGTCTGTCATTTTTAACTTTGTTTGTTTTAAGGAAAAGTTTACCATGGATTACTGATTCTGATTTTCCTGTTACATGAGTCCTCTGTATTTGTTTTGACATATGATTTCCGTTTTTCAGTTTATTTGTTAATAAAAATTTCCCCTACTCTTTTTCAATATGTGCCATGGGAACTTTAGCATCCACCTGAACTACCACCAATCCAGGCAGATGGGACCTCGGTTTAACGTCTCATCTGAAAGATAGCACCTCAGAAGTGCAGCACCCCCCTCATGCTGCACTATAGTGTCAGTATTGGAATATTAACCCAAGTGCCAGATGTTTAGTTTTTGTTTACCAGGTGGGTACACTTACCATAAAATTACTATTTTCAGGCATGACCCAGGAGGTTACAAAATAGTTGAACACAGCAATACAACAACAGGATTATTGCGATATAAGGAGAAAATACACAATAGAATGTAGAAGCAATACCATATCATAACATACAGTAAAGAGCTAGAGTAAAAGTTCACAAGGTGAGTAATATTCAGACACTGAGTACAACATTGGAAATGAAAGGGCTAAGAATAATCTGAAATGGGGATAAGATGAAGAACATGTTAGGCTATTATATATACTGGCTTATCATATTACAATGAGTAAGTGCAAACAACAAGGAGACCTTGTGGGAATGGGAAATCAATGACTAGAAATCAAAACTAAGTAACAAGGCAAGGTCATATAAGACCTAATACAGGATAAGTGCAAATATTTGAAGGCATAGGCATAAGAGGAGATGTAGTGCCATAAGGCAGCAGGCAGACTAGCCTGGGTCAGGTCAGAAATGAGAAGAGGGCAAGAATGGGGGAGATATATAGTTAGCATAGAATAGGCAGCTAATTATAGTGACATTAGGGAGGATGAAAGCATGAGCAGGAGACTGCTTTGGATAGGAAACTTCAAAATTCCTTTTTAAAGATAGCATGAGAGCATGAGAGGATGCCTGTCGAATGGCTAAGGGAAGAAAGTTCCAGTGTTGTGGGGTAGTGTGAAAGAAGGCACAGGTGGAAATCCCAGACACATACCATGCAATACACTGCTTGCTTTTACCTCACCCACAAGAATTCTACTTCATTCGCTGCATGATGGTAACTTTACCAAAACAGAAAAAAGGTTCTACAAACATGCAAGCAGCTGAAGTCAGTGCATACAGCCTACCTCACAAAGAACATCTTAGCAGATACCTTTGCATAGCCTTGATTTGGCAGCTCAGCTCTGTATCCTTATTTATTACGTTTGGTCCTCTTAAGTTTTCAGCGTTTCCCTGTATAAGCAGTCTGGTTCCTAACCCCCTCACTTTCCCCTAGGAGTACACTTCTGAATAGTTATGATGAGATTAAGTCAAGTCTGAAACAAACTGAATAGAATGCCACTAAGAATTAGATAGGTCCTGACAGGTTTAACATAAAAGAACCCTTATCACAGCAAAAGATCAACATGTGAACACTGACACACACTCTCAGCAGAGAGGATTGAATCACTACAGACTGCTATATATCCTCACACACACCCTAAGTAGAGATGATTGATTCAGTGCAGGGCAGGGTGGAAAGGTTACTGAGAATATTTTAAGATCAACAAGCTGTGTATTCTCTTACTCAGTACATTTGCTACTCTTTGAAACTATAAACAGGACCTGCTTTTATACTGAATGGGGCCAGTGTCATACGATCCAAAATACATTTAAATTACTGTCTCTAAGCAATTTCTGTCTGCTCAACTTAGCATATAATCGTAGAATGTTACCCTGGATGCAGGGTGATGGGATAACCAGGTCACACCCCTTCCAGCACCAGAATACCCCCATGCATAAATCATTGGGTACTTTGAGCTGAACCAGGTATATGTGTGTGTGTGTGTGTGTGTGGTTGGGTGCATATTCTCCTTTATTTCATCTGGAGAACAGCATGTAATCTAAATACATTGTGTAGTTTTTTCAGTGAGGTGCAAATGTCTTACTTCCTGATTCTGTTTTGTTTTTTTCTCGATGTCTCCTGGCTTATGTTGTGACCTGATCTTACACTGTTTTACTTTGGATGCATGTTACTGTTGCTCGACCCTCCCCCCTCCACACACACAATGTTAGGGAGAGAAATGTAACCTGAAGCTTGTAAAACAGAGAAATACTTGACAGTTGGTTGCCTTCATGTTTATTTTTTCTCCCCACATCTCCTTGCTTATGATGTGATCCGACCCTATGCTGCTTACAGTATGCCCCCCCCCCACACACACACACACATACACACTGTTGGAAGAAAGAGACAGAGATGTAACTCGAAGCTCCTAAGAGAGACAGAAAGATAGGACTTGAGTTACACAGCTGGAGAAATGCAGTCAGAGGAATAGGCATGGTGTGATGTGGAGCTGTGTTTAACCTTTTCAGCCCACACAGTCTTCCTTGAGTGTGACCCCAACAATCTCAAGAGATGGCAAAAGAGGTAAACATTAAAAACAAATAGAATCCCCAACATATCTACAGGAAATGACGAGGGCCAGCACTACCAGCAGCCACTACAAGAAATTAGTGCCAGGGAAGAGGGGATGGGGAAAGTCATAAAGGAACAGTACTGTGGGGAATGAAGAGGACCACATGTGCTTCATTGTTAAAGGACACAGACTAGGTACCTGGTCACATCTTACAGAGCCACGTCTCTCTTTCTGCAATACCACAACATCCACATAGTTCTGCTATGCAGCTGTAACAAGGCTGCGGTTCATCATGTGAATGAAAAATGGTCTAGCACAGTACATTAGCCAGGATTTCATTCATCAATAATGTATTAGAGGTAAGAATAAAAAGATGTTACATTTTTAAGTAATTTCATCAGCATGAGCTATAGGTCTCAAAGGTGCTCCCACACATTAGCTCTCTTGTGCTCCTGACATCATAGCCAGGCATCTGCAAAGTGACAGATCGTTCCCTGTTTGTTTTCCACTATGTAATATATGAATATGTTAAAAAAGACAAGGCTGAGGACTGATCCCTATGGCACCCTGCTTGTGACCTTTTTAATATCTGAGTATTTGCCATTTACTGTAATGCTCGGAGTCCTTCCTCTCAATAGTAGTTCATCAATATAACTAAGTACTAAAATTGTGCAGCACAGAATATTGTACTTCATTAGTGTTTGATACTGTTATAATGAAAAAGAATGATACTACTGGCAGAGTACAATAGCTACCTTCTGACCAAGGTTGCAGATTTGTTTTACAATTTAAAAGTCTAGTGGTCTGCTCTGCATTACCTAAACATCTTTGTGTCAATAACACTGAATAAAAACTAGTTTACACACGTGCCTTTAATACCATAATGTCATCCATCTTCTTTTTAGGATAAAGCACTTTCTCATCATGAACACCTTTATCCACAGAGCCATGCACACATGGAAGTTGAAAGCAGTGAAAAAATCAGACCAGATACACAGCCACTACCTGGGCAAGTGGAGTCTGATCAGCTCAAGGAATGCGAGACTTGGCTAGAACGTTTCAAGAAACTGGAAACTGCACTCCACCTATCAGACAACCAACTAACTGGTACTTTGAAGTTCCCTGGGGAACAGTTTAATTTCTTAGCAAGTGCATGTGTTTTCCTAATATAGTGACATGCAACAGTGTATAATTTAGGAATTTATATTAGAAAGAACTCGGAATATAAGTTAATAAATGTGTGCTGGAACAGTTAAAATGCCAAGTCTGGCTAACTGTTTCCATTAACCTTTATCAAAGCGAGACACTTTTTTTATGTAAAACATTTCCTGAGGAGGACATACTTTTAGGAGGTACTTCTTACATTTGTAGTCAGTACACAGCAAATGTAACAAAGACATTAACAGAGTAATTAGCATTAATCTGTTTTCATCATTTCTATACTTGAGGGCTGCTTATCCAGGATGTGATTTAAATCCAATCTCAGCACTTCATTCAGTTAGGGTTATATGCCAACCCTGGTCCCCAAGTCAGAACTGTAACTCAAGACACTGGACTTCTTGTACTGGTGCTGCTTATTATTGTCTTTGCTTGTAAGCCCCTCCCCTTCATCATAAAGGTCACGTTTGTCAGTACCTTTATTCCATCGGGAGGGCCATATAAAAGGTAGTATCCACAACTGATACACTCTACATAATAACATAGTATTTTCAAGTCAAAAAGGATTCTATCTCCATCAGGTCAACCACTGCTTTATAAGCAGGGATAAATAAGTATAAGAACAAAAAACAAGATGGTGCATCAGCAAGTGGTCTGAAAACAAAACAAAATGGCAATTGTTAAATGCATGCTGAAAGTATAAAATAACATTAGAATCAATGTTTCAACCATAAGTCTTCTTCAGGAATTATCTAAAAGAGAAAAAAATTAGTGGCCCCAATAACTTTGTTTTTTTTCTCCTTTAGATAATTCCTGAAGAAGACCTATGGTTGAAATGTCAATTCTAACTCAATTTTCAGTGTGCATTTAACATTACCATTTTGTTTTGATAAATAAGTATGCTTTGCAAACATGTACTAATTTATTAGGATTCCTTAACCATTCTACTGCTGTGGGTAACCTATGATTCCCTTGGAAAGCACAAACATAGAAACAGATTTTATCAGCAGAAAATGGCTTTTAAGCTCATCCAATTTGTGTCTTGTCCTGCCTATTCTACCACTGTCCCTAATCCTATTCCTCTACCTAATATGCCCTTGTGCCTCTCCCACACATACTTGAAGCTCCCCACAGTCATTGCCCCACTACCTCCTCTGGCAGGCTGTTCCAGTCATCCACCACCCTTTTCATGATGAAGTAAAATTCTGCACATTGCTACTAAACTTTCCCCCTCATATCTTCATTGCATGCCTCCTTGTTCTAGTGCATTATTTTCTATGAAACAGGCCTTCCACTTGGACCCTGTTCACTCCTGTGAGGCACTTCTAGGTTTCAATCATGTCTGCTCTTGCTCGCCTCTCTTACTTGGAGTATGTGTTGAATTCCCGCAGCCTTCCCTCATTTGGCTTCTCATGCAACCCCCTCACCATTTTAGTTGTCCTTCTCTCTACTGCCTCCACCCTCTCAATGTCCTTGCAGAGGTGTGGCATCCAGAGCTGGGCACAGTACTCCAGGAGGGGGCTCACCAGTGAGCGATACAATAGCAACACCACCTCTCTCCTTCTGCTAGAAATTCCTCTCCCAATGCAATCCACCATCCTGATAACCTTTCTCACTGTTTTGGCACACTGCACAACTACCTTAGGGTCATCAGATATGATGACCCCCTAGGTCTCTTTCTTGTTTGGTGACTTTAAGCTCCACTCTCTCTATCTTATACATAGCCCCTGAGTTCCACAGCCCTAAAGTCATAAACTTTCATTTTGTGGCATTGAAACCCAGCTGCCATCCCCTAGACCATTCTTTTACTTTCCTCAGATCTTTTTGCATTCTCTCCACCCCTTCCTGAGTGTCAACCCTGTTGCACATTTTTGTATCATGCACAAGGAGATACACCTTACCCTCAGGCTCCTCTGCAATGTTGCTTATGAAGACATTGAAGAGGACTGGTCCCAGCACCAAACTTTGTGACACCCCACTAGTCATTCTTTTATCACCTGAGTGGCTACCATTTACCACCACCCTTTGCCAGAAGCATCACTGGAGGTCAACAGTGAATTTGCTGACCTCCCACACAGAGATGGCACAATACTAATACTGCTATTGTGCCATCCCAAAATGAAGTGTTTTTACGGGGGGCTCTCTCTGCCCCCCACACACACACACCCCTCCCATATTTCTGTATAATCAACTTCAGAATGGAGTTGTTCCGCAGAAGAACACCAGGAGAAAGGCATCACCCAAAAACAGACCATTACACTGTTTTTGGGATTCACTGTTGAGATGTCATGCTGGAGGGGGAAATCACCCTTTGCCTCCTATACCTTAACCAGTTTGATATCTATCTTGTCACTTTCTCCCCACCCGAGGCTGCTTAGTTTCTTAACTAGCCTCCTTTGCAGCACAGTGTGGACAGCCTTACTGAAGTCCAGATGGGCCATGTCAACTGCTCTCCCTTGATCCACCTCCCTGGTAACCTAGTCAAAGATATCTATGAAACTAGTTTGGCATGACTGCCCTGTGAAACCATGCTGCTGGTGGTCTTGCAGCACTTTTGCCACCAGGTGCTCCACGAGCCTCTCCTTCAGTATTGTCTCCATTAACTTCATAACCACTGAAGTGAGACTGACTGGTCTGTAGTTGCTAGCAGCCTCCCTACTACCACGTTTGTGCAGAGGGACCACATTGGCCCTCTACCAGTCCTCTGAAACTTTCCGCATCTCCATGGAGGTGCTACAAATGTGCTGTCAGAGGGGTGGCCAGGACTGTGCTCAGTTCCTTTAATATCCTTGCATGAATCCCATCCAGCCCCATCACCTTATTCTGCTTTAAGGCTTCCAATCCCTTCCAGACCTTCTCAACCAAGAAGGGTCTCCTGTTCACTCCCTCCTTTCCCTGGTGCTTACTGCAGCATGCTGGTCCCCCACCCTCTACCGGTGAAGACCAAGACAAAGTAAATATTTGGTAGTTCTGCTTTCTCTTGATCTTCCTCTGCACAGTTGCCCCAACCTCCTGATTCTCATTATCTCTCCCCTTGTTTTCCTCTTTTCCCCCTACATACCTAAAGAAAGTCTTGGTCTCTCTTTTGACCTCTTCAGCTATCTTCTCCTCTGTCAGTGTTTTAACTGCACTGATCCTCCATCCTGTCTTCCTTTTTTTGCCAGCTATTCCTCCCTGTCTTCATCCTTCTGGGCTTTCTTATACATTCTAAATGCTGTTTTCTTCTCCTTCACTGCCTTTGCTACCTCCTTAGAGAACCATAGCATTCTCTTCTTCCTCCTTCCATTGCTCACTTCCTTCAAACAGCACACCCATTGCCTGGGCTATACCATCCTTAATTTTTCTCTACTGAACCTCCACTCCCCCTCTGCTTTCCCCCACATCAAGGCATGCTCTGAAGCAGTTTCCTATTTCCTTAAAATCTGCCCTCCTGAAGTCCAGGACCATTGCCTTAGTATGTGTTTTTTCCTATCCTATCTGTATACCAAACTACACAGCATGGTAATCACCTGTACCTAGGGAAATACCCACTGTGATGTCAACCATGCTGTCTCTGTTTAAAAGTACTAGATCCAGCACTGCCCCATCCCTAGTGGGTTCCAAAAACAGTTGCCTGAGAAATGCCCCTTGAATGGGGTCAAGGACGATCCTGCATCTTGATGAAGCTGCAGCAAGAGTCCCCCAACCTACATCCGGCAGATTAAAGTCCCTCATAATCAAAACTTCCTCCTTGCTGGCCATTTTGCTAATGGCTTCCCCCAAGACACTGTCTAAATCCCCCCCACCGTATTGCAGGCCTGTACACCACCCCCTGCGAGTAACAGCCCCCAACCTGTCTCTAGGCTGACGCATAGTACCTCAAGCCCTTCATTGTCTCCCTGTTGTCCTTGTATCTCAGTGGCCCTTATGCCCTCCATCATATATAAAGCAACCCCTCCATCTTTCCTCCCTGACCTATACTTCCAGAACATGGTGTAATTAAGCAATATACCATGACATGGTGTGGGTTATGGTGGGATTTACTCACACCCGGTATGTTGTTTGGTCATGAGGCCACAGGAAGTGTGAGCAAAACACACCAGGCATGGGTAAATCCCAACATAACCCACGCCCTAGAGAGGGATATTGCGATCATACAATGTCCTGTAAAAAAAAAAAATTTCTAAAAAAATGCTTAGTTTAGTGGTTTTAACTTTTTCATTGATATTTTTTTAATATCCTTCATCTGTGTTAAATATTATCTTGTTGGTAGGGAGATTGTGTCTTGTTGCTAGGTAGATTATGGCAGGTGTGGGTACCCTCCCCAAGACTGAGACTGCTAGAGACAATGATGCTGGTATGTTGTTTTTTTTGTTTGCTTTTATTGACTAACAGCATGGTTGACTTGGTTGCTGCTCAGTTTGTGTTATGTACTGTGCGTATGGTATTAGCACTAAGGGATGCCATGTACAGGATGTGTTTCTGGGTTCTGGTAAGGACAGCACAATGCTGTGACTCTGGGGACTTTCTTTGTTTTGTTTTTCTTTAATCTTATGGGAAACCACTTACTACCTGTGGTTGATCGGTGAGAACTTGGCAGTTGTGCTTTCCACTTGGTGTTTAGACTGTGGGGTGCGAGCGCTGAGGTTGCATGATGTTCTTCCAGGTTTTGTGTCCATTTTCTGCGGCTTTACTGTGCATTTTACAAATGGGAGCAAAAAACTCAAAAAAAATTTGGGAAGCTGTGCTGAAAACAGAAGAAACATTTTTCGGAGAGAGCGGCTACTGGCTTAGGCATGTCTTTAGTTTTAGGTTTCTGGATCATGGGAAGCAAGGTGATTGACACCAAGAAAAGAGCCAGACAGAGAAAAAAAGAATGCTTGATAGGTGAGGTGGGTGGACACGGTTATGGTGGGGGAGTACTTAACTAGAAGACCGTTTTGACTCCCATGTGGGTATTTCCCACTGTTTTAAGAGTTACTGAATTTTAAAGGATTTAGGAACCACGATCAAAAACTGGACCCATGATATTGGGCATGTACTTATGCATATGCATATCTGAGGATATTAATATGCATAACTGCATGGCCACTGTGATGGCTTCACTTTTCAGCCATGGTTTGTACAACTTGTGGTGATTGTTTTTGACTTGCAGATACTTTGCACAGTTCAGCATTACTGGCTGTTTTAAAAAAATGTGTTTAACTGAACAGAATGGTGGAAGTTGCATACAAGGTTTGCAGTTATACTAGTGGTTTAGCAGGGAAAAAGATGGTAGCTTGGAGGTTTTTGTTTTTGGGGTAGGACTGATTTTTCTTTCAGATGTGGCTGACTGGCACCTTTTCCCATTGGTATATCGCAGGATTTACCACAGGTAAAAGATGCCAGTTAGACAATAAGATTAAAGAATTATTGGATCCCACTGTATAATGTGAGATAACCACTTATCAGCTGTGGTTATCCATGCACCATGATTCTGTTATGATCACCAGATCCAGGTCTGCCTATGCAATATTTGCCTGAAGATCAGGAATTTTGTTTCTCAGACTCAAGCATTGTCACACATGGCTCTCCATTCTCTTCATCCCTCTCTCCCTCTAACCTGCCTCCCCTTCCTGCTTCCCCCCTTGGCCCCCTCTGTTACCCTGGTCCTGCCCTCCCCTGTTATGTTGTCTTCCTGCCTTCCCTCCTTCCCCTCTCTTTTGGCTGAAATTCCTCCTCCAGACTTGCTTGTCCTGTCCTTCTCTTTGCTTCTGTCCATCTCCAGGAAATTTCTTCTCTCTGGCAAAAATATTTTCAGGTTTATTTTCAAGGCAACACAGTCATCCTATTCACTGTCTCCACCAGTAGGTTGTTTAACAGGTTCACTACCCTTCTGGCAGAAAGCATGTCTTCTGACATCATGCCTGTATTTACCATCTTTGAGCTTCTTCCATGTCCCTGTGCCCTACTGGAAGACATTAGATCAAGCATCTCCATCTGTCTGATACGGTTGATACCCTTGAGTAAGTGGAAGACTAAGATCATGTCCTCTGTCAGACTCCTTTTCTTCAGCATGAACATGTTGCAAGATCTGCCAGTCTCTCCTAATAGATTTTGTCCCCCATACCCCTGATCACCTTCGTGGCCTTGCCTTGCACTCTGGCAACTGTCTTTTTGTCCTTTTTATATCTGGGGGCCCAGACCTGCATGCAGTATTCTCAGCTGGGCCTGACCAGGGCCTAGTAAAGGGGCAAGATTTCTTCCTCTAGTAAGTTAGTCACCCCACTTTAACATATCCCAGCATTCTACTGGTCCTTTTGACAGCAACTGTGTGCTGCCTGTCATGATTCAGCACCCTGTCAATTATGACCCCTAGATCCTTTTCCTACTGTACTGCAACAAGAGGAGCCCCACACAGTGTGTAGATCCTACCTCATTTTTGCACCTTGCATTTGGCTATATGAATATAAGACTAAGTTGATGAAAATGAGGAACAACAGTCACACCAGCACTGATTTCTGAGAGCTACTGCTGAGTACCCCTCTGCACTTTAAGTAGTGCCTGAATACCACAACTCTCTGCTTTCCGTCACAAAGACAGCTAGCAACAAACCTTGTGTATGTTTTGCATATACTGAACTTTGTACTGGTGTACTTTGCCCAGAAGCTTGTTATGCATCACAGTGTCAAACGCCTTGCTAAAGTCCAAGCAGACTATGTCTATGGCCCTGCTGCTATCCACCTCACTAGTCACCCCATCAAAGAAGGTAACCTAATTAGTTGGCCATAATCTGCCCCTCAGAAAGTCATGTTGAAGCCAAGTGCTCCATTATTCTATCCTAGCTAATTAATTCCAAACTCTTGCCCAGCACTAATGTCCAGTCAACTGGTCAATTGTTAAGTGAATCTGACCTTATCCCCTTCTTGAAGACTGGAGCCACAGTGACCACATTTCAGTCCTTCAGTATCATGATTGACTCATCAAAGATCACTGCAGGTGGCCCCCACCAAATGCTTCTTGAGTTCCACTTTGATCCTGAGGTGCATCCGCTTGGACACTTTGGACTTACCCAGCTTTATTTTCACCAGATAGTCTGCTACCAGGGTGGGTGTGCTGTCCAAAATTTGCATCCTGGCTACCCTTAATGCCATGGGCCCTCCCAATGAGTATCACCCTGGAGCCCTTTGGTGATGCCAAAGAGAAGTATTCATTCAGTATCTTGCCTTCACCCTTGACTCTCTCATAGGTTCCTCCCCACTTTTTCCTGTTGTTGGAGCCCAGAGTCCTTCTACACTTTAATCCTTCCATGTATGTACTAAAAGAAAGTTTTGGTGTTGTTTGCAACTCTTACTTCTATTCTGTCTTCCATGTGGTCTTTGGCTTCCTTAATTCTAATCTTGAAGTCCTTAGTACTGCTCTGTAATCATCTTTGGCCTGGAGGCAAGTCATCTCTTTCTAGTGATCATAGACCTTCTTTTAATTAAAATCAGATGCCTTAGGTCCCTGTTCAGCCAAGTCGCCACTCTTTGATCATTTATCCGTTGTTTATGGGATCACAGACCTCTTTGGCTGTTTCAAACACTTCCTTCAATGAATCTCACATGAGCTCTTAATTAGCAGCCTCTATCAGCTGCTTCAGACACTTGGTCACCTAGTTCTTCAGCTTGGCAAAGACCACCTTTCTGGAGTTCTGGGTCCCATTAGCTGAGGCCTGGCCATCCTGAGATAATCAATGTACTCCATTTGAGACAAAGAGTCTCATCACTGTGACATGCTTAGCTTCCCGGTGGCACAAAGCAAATGCCCTAAGTCCATTCCTGAGCCTAGTTCCCAGACAAGTGCAGAATAAACTGTCAAATAACATGTTAGATAGCTGTATAGAATGTTAGCCTTCTTTAACAGGAATTGCAAAAATTCTGATATAACAGTACTAAAAAGCAAGTACACTACCTGAAATTAATATTAACCTTTGCACATAGTCAACTGTGTCTTGATCTAGTTATGAAACAATCATGAGAAAATACTGGGTGGTAGATGCATGGGTAGTAGTGGGTAGCCACGGGTCTTGCCATGACTGCCTTGGGGAGGAGGAAAGGCCTTGTAAGGGTTTGAAAGTATAACCTAAGCAACATCAGAACAACAAATAGCAGGCCTAATATTCATTATTTGGATCCCAATGATGAATAATCTGTACATCTACCTCAGTACATATGTACGCAGATGACACGGTCCTTCACATCTCTGGTCATTCCCCCACCAATGTGGCAAACAGACTTCAGCTTGACTTCAATAATGTTCAGCACTGGTTTCGTTCACATTAACATTTCCTAAATGCCAAGAAGACAGTCTCCATGGCCTTCGGCACTAGGTAGAGACTCTCTAGGCTTCCCTCCCTGCCCACCTTCCATACTCTTAACAGGACGGTCCTTGAGGACACCTCCTCATTCAGATATTTGGGGGTTTGGCTTAACTAACACCTCACCTTCTCTGGTCATGTGAACACCATCCTAAAAAAGCTGCACCTCAAGCTAGGCACTCTATACAAGAACCGGAATTGCATTCTTCTCTGGCAAGGCATGAACTTGCCCAGAAGATGATCCTACCCATCCTTGACTACTGCGATGTAGTCTACAGTGCTGCTCCCAAGACCTCCCTAACCAGATTTGACATCCTCTTCAACTCCTTCTGCCATTTCGCTTTGGATGCTCCTCATCTTATTCACCACTGTCAACTCTACCACTCTCTGGCTTCCCCTCACTAGAAAATAGGCATCTCCATCACTGTGCTAAATGTGTCTCCAGATTTTGGTTTGGCTCACTCCCTACCTACCTCAGTTCTTCTTTAACTGTCCCCCCCTTCCCCTGCCCATTCTGTTAGGTCCTATGACTCCCATTCCTTAGGTGTCCCTCGCCGTACATCTTCTGTCAGCCAGACTGCCTTCTCACATCACTTTCCTAAACTGTGGCACTCACTCCCCCCCAAAAAAATTCACCACTCTTCCTCCTCCATATCCATTTCCTATGCATTGCAGAATTTTCTCTCTGTAAACTGCAACTGTAACTGGCCTCTCCTTGATGCATCAATTGTATTCAATTTGTTACCCTTTCTATTGAACTTGTGGTCCCTGTTCTCCTTGTCTTCCTAATCCAAATTTTATGATTGTATGAAATACTATGTAATATTTGCTGATTGTTACTCTCCTACATGAAGTGCTATGTACATTGTAAGGTTAGTATTTGTTGCTGTATGCTAAATGTGTGCCTATTCCAACTCCCCTATCCCCCAGGATGCACCATGAGACAAGCAACTTGTTGCTCAGTATGCCCTTCCTGGTGAAACTCTTAAATAAATTAATTAATAAATAAATAGCCTGTTCATTGAATTTGGGAAATAATACCTATTACTGTACTTGCACAGTCAACACACACATCTTTGAATCATACTGATGACAGGAGTGTACAGGTAGTAGTTTCCTCATTGACATACTGTTGTTAGTTGTCCCACAGACAATTAATGGAACTGAAAAATAAAAGTTATATGTTCAAAATGCCATTTAGATGAAGTGTAAAATAGAACAGAAATTTCCCTCAAAGATGTAGAGTGGTCATGTGTTTGATAAATGTCACTTGAATCCCCAAGATGGACTTATATGCTTGTAGCTCGTTGTCAATATCTACCTTTCTTTGTGGCCTTTCACTATTTTTAATAGCTTTCACACTTCCAGAGTTTCCCTATGAAATCCCAGTTTTTCTGCTGTCGGGCACTCAGGAAGTATAGCTCCATCTGCAGATCACGACTCCTTTACTCTCTCTGTCTCTTCCTCCATTTCTCACTTCCCTTTCAGCCTCTCTCTTTTTCTCTCCCTGCCTCTCACTCCCTCTCTCTGTTACCAAGTTCCCCAGGAAACAGAACCCCAGAATGTGGGATTGGCTGATTCTTATTAATCTCCTCCAGGTTATGTGTAAAAGTATTACTGATCCCAGCTACTGTAGCTTGACAGTTTGTCACAAACATATCAATTAATTTGCATTATTTGGGACTTAGTAGAATAATGTCTTGGCTTGAAAAGTCTCACTTTTGTAGAAAACAAATTAAAAAAAATGACTTCTGTTTTTTTGTAGGTATGTTAGAGAAGGATAATGCAAAGCGACTGATCCACAATTACAACCTCATTTTTGATCTGAGTCTGAGTCCCCTGAAGATTGATGAAGCCTTGCGTAAGTTTCAAGCAGGAGGGAAGGTGAACATAGAACCAGTACTGCTGTATCTAAAGGAATTATAGTTTATAAAAGAAGAATTATTCCAGCTGAATAAATGATAGATTTGAAGTACCCTTGTTCACACATCACAATACTACTGAAATGTAGTTTTGACATCCTACTGTTGTCATACTGCAGCTTTGACATCCTTAGACTGTAATAATGCAATAGCTGTGATATAATCCAGATGTAATTTCAAATTTCTAAGGTCAGAAGTAATAAAACAAAATTCTTGAACAATGATTAATTGAACAACATGGTCAAATAGTATATCAGTAAATAAAAGATTACATTTATGAGAAAATTATAACTCTAAAACATGATATTTGATACTTACTTTTTAAACAGCAATTGAATAAAAGCCTTTAAAGGAAATTTTAATTATTTCTCATTTCTTCATTATATGAGAAACTGTGTGCTTTCTCCTTCATCACCAGTGGGCCCTTGGAGCCTTCTTTCAGTAAAAAAAGAAATCACTTAAAATGTATTCCAAATACAACCGAAAGCCACTCAGTCACCATTAAGTTTAACAAAGCACTTCAAGAGCTACTGACACCTCAAAGAAAACTGTAAAAAACATAATAATTAGGTACAATTCAGCCTGCATACCATTTCTGTTTTATATAGTTCTCCTCTCCATAATTTATTACAAAGAAAATGTGTATGAATATATGATCTTTATCCTTTAGAGTTCATTTTGAGTTCATCTGCCTCTATACCTAACTCCCTACTTTAAGTCATAATCCTCTGTTGTGACATCACAATATGTTGCCATGGGAGTAACTGTGAGGTAACAAGCAGTGCTCTGTGACTTCAGGTAGGGAGAAAACAGCAGTAATAGATGAATTCTTCAGGACCAAAGATCTTGTTTTCATGCAAATAACCTAAGTAATAAATAATGGGGAGGATGAATAAAGCATTAATGGGAAATACAAGATGCAGTGTGTTTAAATATTATGTTTTGTTAAAGTTTTTCTGAACATGTCACCAGCTCTTTCAGTTTTATTTCATTTCAAATATAGACAGCCACCAACAGACATCAACATTTCACAGACAAACCACTTCTTGAGTGTGATCCTAATAAGTATTTAATCAACACATTTAAGAAACATAGGCCAGGACTGTCAAAAGGTTAGACACAGACAAAATTGTGGGTTGTGTCTGTGTTTGCCCTTGTCTTTACATTACCTGTCTGTGTCCTCCTCATCTTATATTTTTTCTTATTTTTTAAATGCATCTATTTGTGACAAAACATTAGCTAAAATGATGAAGACTACATTTTTTGGCAACTTTGAGTTCAAACTTAGCCACAAATTGGATAAATGGATATGTCAGAGTCAGACTATCTAAAAGGTAATCTCACATGTCTTGATGAACAAACACACAAATCTGCCCTTCAAAATATGAGAGATGATCATAGATAGATCCATTTGAAAACCCTACCCGTAATGTCTAGTGCACAGATAGCTTAGAGGAGAAGGCACCCACAAGCTTACTTCACAGTCCTCGATATACTCACACTGTAGGCTCAAAGGTTGGAGACTCTTTCAGCATGATCTGATGCTAAAGGTGCTTACTTTGTTTACATTCTGAAAGGGGTTGAGATTTTTTACACCAGACATTGCACAGTACAATCATGAAATGTCCATGTTGGTAGTGGCAGGTTATGCTCAAATTAAATAAAGTTGCGATGCTGAAATTTACAGTGTATGATCTGCTTGATACTGTGTTTGGGATGCATTCTTTATATAACAAAATAAGGACAGCACTGTACCAACACATAAATCCCATATGTGGTTTACAGTGACATTAGTAAGTATGGCACCATAACCCCTTGATAGAATAACCGTTTTGTAGTACACAGCAGCCTATTTGTTATTATTAACATAAACTGTCTGCTGCATGAGTGCAGTTCCAATGGACACTGGCCTGGACAGGTATGGTACCAGAGGAGTGGAAAGTGGCCATTTTGGTCTCAATATTCAAGAAGGGGAACATGTTGCATTTGGCCTGTCAGTGCAGAGGTTGGATTATCACTTGCAATGCTGGCAGCCCAGGTACAGGAATGAATGCAGAGTCTTTGAGGCCAGCTGGGAGAAAGAGGCTTGGTGTCCTTAAGAATGCTCTCCTTCTTCAAGGAGGGATGGCAAAAAGCTATGCTGCAGTACAACCCTTGGTAGACCACAGGTAGTGGTGGAATTAGAGCCACCAGATGAGAGGTAGGACACCGCCTGCTGTAAGTGCACCAGCATGTATCCACAACAGGAAAGGACATCTCAGGGGAAAGGGAGAAATCATTTAGGAAAACCCCAGCTTCTAAGCAGGATAATGGTGGCCTTACTCTGACCCCACTGTCTCAACTGCACACTGTCCTTCCATACTTCATTAACCCATTGGAGTCAGCCAACACCCTGAATGGAATCCACCACAGATGGAAAATATTTCACTGAAGAATGGATAACCAACAGAGAAGGGAAGGATGCAGTTGGGAAGTGGCCAGGACAGAAGAAGGTCAGCGATGCCAACAAGTTGATAAACAGAAGAATAAAAAAGAAAACTGGGAAAGTGAGGCCTTTGCAACTGAGGTCAGTCAGTCTGACATCAGTGCTGGACAATGTCCTGGAAGCAATTATCAATGTCTGAGACCAAGTTCCCTTCCCTCTTTCAGCATGACTTTGTGAATGGCTAGTGATGCCAAACCAACCTGATCACCTTCTTTGATGGGGTGACCAACAAGATGAACTGGAGCAGGGGCATAGTTACCATAGGTACTTAGTGGTATACCTCTGTGATCAATGCTGAGGCCACTGCTGTTTAACATTCTCATCAGTACTTAGGGAGCTTGAGGCCCAGCAGGCTGCTTAAGTTGCTAGATGATACTAAGGTGGTCAGGGTGGTAGACTCTTTTCAGAATGGGGACAAACTTCTGGAAGAACGTAACAAGCTGGATGACTGATCAGCCTCCTGGAGTCTCATATTCCATGTAACTAAATACAAGGTGCTACTCTTGGGGAGTAAACACAGAGGAAGAAGATGTGAACACTGCCAGGGTTCCTCTTGCAGTAGTGGAGGTGAAAGAGTATCTGGGGTCACAGTTATAATGACTCATGATAAACAAGAGGGTGAAGCATGACTAGCAATGTGCAACTTCTGTCAACAGGGCCAGAAAAATAGTGGAGTACATCAAAAGAGGGATGACCTGCAGGGAAGAGGAAGTTATCTTTCCCCTTTTCAAGGCCCAAGTCAATTCCCCCCAACAGTACTGAAGAAGTTTTAGGATCTTCAGTACAAAAAGGGCATTAAGGCAGTCAAGAGGGTGCAACACTGGGTAATCAAAATGATCAGGCGTATGGATGACAAAAGCTTTTGGAAGAGGTATGTCCCCTAAATATTTTATTTTCTTCATTTGCTTACTGGAAACAAAGTCCCATTGCAGCTGTGATCCAGGTAATATGTCCTGAAAACAGACTGATTGCTAAAAACGAAAACAGACCACAACTTAAACATGCTTTTTCATTTTATTCCATAATGGATAGGCCTAAACCTCCATAACACTGCCGCCTCAAAGTGCAAAGTCTGTCTTCAGAACATATCAAGTAGAAGGAAGGCACGTGACTCAGCACCCGATCACCATTTCAACAGAACATATATTTCTTAGGTTTTGCTGAGTGATCCAGGTACTATACTGTATCTACAAACCATTAAAGAGCACATTTCATAATGGTCCAAAATGTTACAGCTTGTAGTCATTATGTGCAGCACTAGACCTGAAACTTTGTGTGCATTTGTTATTTTTGGCCAAGGTTTACTCTACCTTCCATATTTTGCATTTGTTTTTAAACCCTGCTTTAGCCCTGCTGCACTTGCCTTTGCTGCTCAGCTGCAAGGCTGCTGACATCACTATATGGCAGAGGAGTGACACACTGTGCAATACAGTGCAGTTTCAGTGGTTTTGCAAGGGAAAACGACCAGTATTAGGTGTACATACCATGTTTCCCCTTCCCCAAGACACCGTGTTATCAATGCATTATGCCAAAATTCAAATGCCTTGTCATTATGTTCTTCTGTAAAACTGACTTACTTCTGCCTCTGTAATAAAGCATGGGGATTGAGAGAAGATTGAGTTGCTGTCAGCACCTTTCCCAGTCCTTTTGACTTTGTTGCATAAATTACCCCTTTTTGCATTGATTCTGGAATTGTATTTCATTACTGTTCTCTGCAGTCAGTTTTTTTTCATTCTGAGCTGCTTAAAGCAGCAGGGTATACCAGAGCTTCTGTAGCAAGCCTGGTGTTGCTGCAGACCTAGACTTGTACTGTTGACATTACTATAGGGCAGAGGAGTTACGCACACTGCAGTACAGTAAAGTTGTAGCAGTTTTACAAGAGAAAACTACATTACCAGGTGTACATACTGTGGTCCCTCTTCACCAAGACACCCTGTTAGCAATGCATCATGCCAAAATCCAAATGCCTTATCAGTATGTTTTTTTTTACTGACTTACTTCTGCCTCTGTAACAAATCATGGGGAGTGAGAGAAGACTGAGTTGCTGTCAGTTGAGACAACTGTCAGTTTATGCATCAGTGTGATTAGTGTCTATACCTTGATCATTTAAATGCAGTAATGCCTCCTTACCCATGCCAGGCTGAAGTCTTCCATGTCTTTCTGTAGTAAAGCATCTAGCAGTCACTCCAATTGAAAATCCCTTACTGCTCCTCTTTCCCATGCCTCCTCAACATCAGCATGGCACCGCAGAATGCTGAAGGCTAGTTTGGGTACCATATTATTCCACCGGTCCACACTTGCGCAGAATCCCGGTTTCACTTTTCAAACAAGAATTTCTCTGGAAATAGCCCTGTTTTTAAAACCACCTGTACAGTGCATTTAGCACATATAGCACATCTAAGTACATTGTTGGTATTATATGGTACCAAAATTAGTCTGGGGGAGCAGAATAACCCCCTGTGGCACTTGACGCCCCCTGCCAATCGCTGGCCTGTTCTGTATAAAATAACATCCCTGGTGTCAGTGGCCCCCCTTTCACTGATCACCATCCCATTCTGTATAAAATAATATTACTGGTTCTACTGGTCCCCCTTCTGATCACCTGCCCAAATGTAAACATTTTTTTTTCTTTGCCCTTGAAGCACTGGGGAACTGTAGTTGTTCATCTCAATAAATTTATATTTTTTTTTGCCTAGACTCTCCTGTGTGAATCTCTGCTTTCATTTGTTTTTTATAAAAAAATTATTATCCCTGGTGGTAGTGGTCTCCCCCTCCAATAGCCACCCTCAATGTGTAAATAATTATCCATGGTACTAGTAGTTTTGCCCTCTAATAGCCAGCCCTGACATCAAAATTATTATCCCTGGTGCTAGTGCCCCCCCCCCCAATCACCAGCCCTGATGTACAAATTGTATTCCTTGGTGTTAGTGGTCCCCCTCCCTCCAATTGTTAACTTCTTCAACTTCAACTTCAACTTATTTTATTTTTAAAAAGTGCAAGTCACCATGTATCCAAGTGCTTGTACAATAATTAAAACAATAAATAAAACAATAATTAAAATACAGTAATCAATCAACAGCAAGCCAGTGATTCATTCATAGTCTGAGAAGGCAAGGCTAAAAAATATGTGCTTTTAATGCAGATTTAAAACTCTCCACAGTCAGGCACTCCCTTATCCAATGAGGTAGTGAATTCCACAGGGTAGGGGCCGCAAACATAAATGGCCAAGCACCCAAGGTCTTTAAACTGACCCTGGGAATCTCTAGCAATCTCTCATTGGTGGAGCAGAGTGGGTGGTGGGGGAAAAAGGGGCACAGAAGATCTTGCAGATAACCAGGTCCCTGTCCACGTAGGGCTTTATAGGTCAGTAACCCGACCTTGAAGGTGATACACCACTGAATAGGCAGCAAGTGCAGGCTGTGGAGAGCAGGTATGACATGGCAAGATTGAGGTAAGTCAGTCAAGAGCCTAGCAGCTGCATTCAGCACTAGCTGCAAGTGGTGAATGTCAACCCCCAGTAGCCCTAGGTATAGGGAGTTACAGTAGTCAAGATGAGAGGTCACAAAGGCAAGGACCAATGTTGGGAGGTCATCAGGCAGGACCAGGTGCTTCATCTGAGTGATATTTCTCAGATGGCAAAATGAGGACATGACAATGGACAACACCTGAGACTTAAGCGTCAGTCCATCATCAAAAATAACGCCCAGATTTTGCACCCAATCAGAGGTCACTAGCTGGCTGCTCCCAAGCCAAAGCCCAGTGGGCTGCACTGCCTGTCCCTCCTCTGCCCAATGTACTGGGTCTACAACCAACACCTCAGTCTTATCAGGGTGCAACCTCAACCAACTGGCATTCATCCAGTCCTGGATCTTGGTTAGGCAGCTGTTAAACACCAAGACAGGATCATCCTGCTGAGGCACAAAGGATGTAGAACTGAGTACCATCTGCATAGCAGTGAAAACTCAGCCCATACCACCTAAAAATGTCTCCCAATGGCAACATGTACACCGTAAACAACATTGGTGAAAGCACAGAGTTCTGCGGTACCCCATGAGGCAGGGAGACTTGGTCTGAGGAAAAGATCCTGGACACAACTCTCTGAGACCTGCCAGAGAGGAAAGAATGTAATCATCTGAGGACCATGCCAGATATTCCACAGATGAATCACAGGCACTCTGGCAACACACCATGGTCCACAGTGCCAAAAGCCGCAGAGAGATCGAGGTGGACCAAGATAGAATGAGTCCTCCAATCTCTCGCTATCAGGAGATCATTGAGTACCCAAACAAGGGCCATCTTGGTGCTGTGCCTCTTCCAAAGTCCTGACTGGAGAGGATTGTATATGTTGTGCATAGTAAGATGGACCTCCAGCTGCAGCTCGACCGTCTTATCAACAACCTTCCCCATAAAGGGAAGGCTAGAGATTGGCCTGTAGTTAGCCAGACAGTAGGGGTCAAGAGAAGATTTCTTAAGGAGGGGCATTACCACAGCCTCCTTCAGGGTGTCCAGAAACACACCTGTCTCTAATCAGCACTGAACTATCTCGGCTAGGACTAGGCCAATGACTTCAACACTCCCCACTAGGAGGTGAGTTGAGCCCAGGTCCAAACTACAGCAGGTCGGCCGCAGGTCTTGGACAATCCACACAACATCCTTGATCGCCAACCAATTGAAGTCAGACCAGACAAACCGAGGGGTAGCAACCTCCACCGACCACGGCCACTCCCAACAGAACAAGCCGCATGGATTTCAGACCTGATGTCAGCAGCCTTATCTGCAAAGAATCAAGCAAATTCATCACATTTCTCTTCTGACAATGCTCTCCACGACTGAAGACAAGCTGGGTTGCACAGCCTGTCAACTGTTCGGAAGAGCTGAGCTGGTTGATTCTGTGCAGTGGCGATCTTCCTGGACAGGAACTCTGCCTTCTGAAGGGAGATGGATGATTGGTAATCCTATTGGTAGTGTCAGTGGCTCAGCAGGTTGCACATTTGCCTCTGAGCCTGGAAGATCAAAAGGCTGTGGGTTCTATCCCCACACCAGGAACTTGGGTTGAATCCCAATACTGACACTGTAGTGCAGCATGAGGGGGCTGCTGCACTCTTGAGGTGCTGTCTTTTAGATGAGACATTAAACCGAGGTCCCATCTACCTGTTCTGGTGGTTGTTCAGGTGGACATTAAAGATCCCATGGCACTTCTCGAAAAGAGAAGGAAAATTTCCCCAGTGTCCTGGCCAAATTTCCCCTATTCACTAAAAATAACACCAACCGCTTCATCTGGTTCAGTTTCAGTTGGTTACCATCTGTACCCCTCCCCCCGGGTCGCCCCTGAAAAAGAGACTTCTAGTCTCTGTGGGCCTACCCGGTCAACAAAATTCAATAAATAAATTTCAAAAACAATGTAATTTGTGGGTCCGAGCTGGTGATCAGAAGGGGGGGAAGCACTAGCCCCAGGGATAATAATTTTTATGTCTGGGCTGGTGATTGAAGGGGGAAGTACCACTACCACCAGGGATAATAATTATTATGTTGGGGCTTGCAATTGGAGAAGGGACCACTAGCTACAGGGATATTATTTTATAGAGAAAGGGCCAGCGATCAAAGGGGGGACCACTAGCACCAGGGATATTATTTTATACAGAATGGGCTGGAGATTGAATGAGGGGAACCACTAGCACCAGGGACATTTACATGTCTGACACCAAGCAATTGGGAGTGTGCCATGCTAACTTGCCTCATTACCAATGCAAATAAGGCCATGGGCATTCAAATGGCCCCTTAGCACCTTGCATGCCCAACTGGATTATTTGCATGGAACCCTTTGAATATTAGAAAAAGTGCTCTAGCACGGACCATTCTGGCAGCTTACTTTGGGAGTCCTATCAGCACAGCGCTAAGTGGCTGAGAGGTAGGCCAACATGGCCCTATATTCAGTCGAATAGCATCAGTATGCTTTTCAACTGAATATAGCATCTTTGGACACCTGGGCAATCAAAAGGTGCAGCACAAATTTTTGCGTTCCACTTTGCGTTTGAATATTGGGCCCCAGGGGTCCTATTCTAACCTTAAAGTTATCTCTGCTAGTAAGTCAATTAAGATTTTTATAGAGCATACTGTCATATTCATTTCACTTAGCAGATATAATAAAATGGGCCACACAATTATACAAAACCAGCCTTCTGTGCCAAACTGCTAAGGAGGTCATTTCCCAGACCTGTAAAGCACAATTCAGCACAGGAAGCAGGTAATTTTTGGTAACGGCACTCTGACTTCTTCTGTTAAGTAATTTTAATTCGATATAGAATTCCAGTCATCTGCTGAATTTGCTTAGTCACGCACTTCATGTGTAGTTCAAAAGTCAAATTGCAGTCAGCATATACTGTATACCCAGTTTGTTTTTGGTTTCCTCTTGTTCAGCACTAGTTTATGTACCAAAAGCAAATTCTGGAGATCAACAAACTCAGACCCGAAATTACATTTACAGTGGAAATATTCTTAGCACTTGAATAAATCACCACATCATCAGCATAAACCTGCATGTTTGAATGTTTACGTATGGATGATGAATAATTGATAATCATGGTGATTAACAGAGGTCCCAATATGAATCCCTGTGGTACCCCATACTTTACTGAAAAAGGGAAGATGAAACACCATGCATCTTTGCAACCTGGTTTGGTCTTGCAAATAATTCACAAACCAGTTTAAATACATAAACCAATTAAAAACAAGTGCAACCAAGCTTATATTTTCAATCTTTATTATCAACATGCCATGGTCCACCAAGTCAAATGCTTTTGTCATGTCCACAAGCACCACCCCATTAATATTCCCCCATCCATGTTTCTGTGTAGGACATTCATGAACTTGACTGAGGCACCCCGGTAAGTAGCGGGTCTATGACAAAAATAATTCAGCAACCTCCCTGTATAGGAGGTTCAGCTGAACCAGACAGAATTGTAGGGACTCACAAACTAAAACCAGATATCAAAAATGTCAGAGGTCAATCAGGATTTGTGGGACCTTCTTGGTGTTCCTGAAAAGACTGGAAACCAAAATTGATGATTTCAGTAGTAGAACAGTCCACAGAAAAAAGATGAAGGATGCAGATAAATTCCTCAAGTAAAATAGATAATATCAAGCAACTCAAACAGAGACTCAAAAAGAACTGATAGACATTGAAAACAAAACATTTACTACTGATACCTACCTTGGCTTCTATGAACTCCCACAACTTAATTGCTTTAAACCAATGGTTGAAATGCCTCACACCCCAAAATGATATAAAAACCTGAGACTGATGAGCCTTACTATAGTTTTGGACAGTGACTTTGAAAATTTAACAGCACTGATGAAAGCATGTTTTGTTACAGTGCTTGAATTGCCTGAGGGGGATTTGTGTTCTGTAACTCAGGCTTCTAGACTGCCGGTTAAAGTAGGGAAGGGAAGGGAAGGGAAGGGAAAGCCTTACAAATAACTTAATCAACTAAAACTAACTATTCACTGACAATAGCAATCATAATCATTTCCTCTGCTTTTGATACTCACAAGGAAATAATTATTCACTTAGCAAGGTCAAAGGGCGCATTTAATTTCAAGACCTGCAAATTCCACTTTCTTTTCTGGAAATATTGTCTGAAATAGAAGATCATAGGAGCAACTTTTTACGTTCAGGGAAGACTTACTGGACATAGATGAAACTTGCTCATTTCCCTACCACCATTCATAAGATGGTAAAATATACTGTAGGTTTTAAGAACCAGAACAACTTTTATCATTTTCAGTTGCTTAAAAAAAGAGAGATAGAAGAGGAAAAGCATGGATGACCAGGAGAAATACAGAATAAACATATGGATATGATTGCCTGACATTAGAATACTGAATTAATAACATGTTATCTCATTTGGAGGAAACTCTTAAGGATATTATTGCGACCCAGATCCCTACCCTGGACAATAAGAACTTAGCATGGCCTACTTGCAAAGTCCTATATTCCAGTATAGCCCAGACCCTTTCCATTAGGAGGAATAAGTTGAGGAAAGCAAGGGAGGAATTCATTGAGGGTGCTATTAACTCACTCACCCCTTGAGGGATCGGTGAGAGGTGGATAGGGAACTCGTGAACTGAGGGACGAGCTGGCGGATATTATGTATGTTAAATTGGAGCTTGGACGAAAGGCTTCAAGCTGAATACCTTTAAGGGACCTGCCCAGTAGGCTTCTTGCAAGCCGGGTTAGAGTGGGAGGCCGCCGCATTTACACCATACCTGGAATACCGGGGACTCTGGATCACAGACCCTCAGGATATGGCAGATGCTTTTTGCTGAATATTTCACAGATTTATATCAGGGGCATCAGACAGCACTGAGGAAAATGCATGAGAATTTCTGGAGTATTGCCTTACCTAGACTGGACCAAAAACAGGCCCAGGCCCTGGTAATACCTATAACGGAGGCTGAAATATGTGATGCAATTAACACTATGCCTAGGGGCAAGACTCCAGGTCCAGATGGTCTTTCAGCTGGGTTTTACAAAGCCCATCTGAAGAGTCTTATACCTTTACTCCGTGAGCTTTTCTCTGGTATTTTATCTGATGGAATCCCCCATTTGCCGTTATATCAGGCTTATATTACACTTATTCCTAAACCAGATAAGCCCCGAGAATCACCAGGGAGTTATAGACCTATTGCCCTCTTGAACCAGGACATCAAATTGTTAGCTAAAATATTGGCTAATAGAATTTTAAAGATAGCTCCTCGGATTATTAGCCAAGACCAGGTTGGTTTTATGCCGGGCAGGGGGCTCATGATGCTTATGCAAGCTTCACCATATCCTTGTGGAGGCCTCTACCTCTTGTCTGAATATGGACCTTTTCTCCTTGGATGCTGAGAAGGCCTTTGACAGGTCTCCCATCCCTTTCTATTTGCCACCATGGAGAGGATGGGCTTCCCGGAGGGCCTTCTCAGGGGTATTAGGAATCTATATGCTATACCTACGGCCAGGGTCCTTTGTAATGGTTTTTTGTCAAAGGAATTCCATCTGGATAACGAGACCAGGCAGGGTTGCCCCCTCTCCCCAATTTTATTTAATATTTATCTGGAGCCTCTTTTGAGGGCGATTCAATCAGACCCTGAAATACGGGGGATTGAGGTTAAGGGTAGGGAACTGAAGTTTTCAGTTTTTGCAGACGATATTCTTCTGCATCTTTGTGACCCAGTGAAGAGTTTTGATAGGGTTCTGGAGATTATAAAGAGATTTTCGGTAGTTTCAAACTATAAGTTAAATTTAACCAAGACCCAGGTTCTCCCCCTTACCACACATGTATTTAAGGCAGATTTTGACCATCTTCACCTAAGATGGGCTCCAGATGGTATTGACTATTTGGGGATTTGGGTTACTCCTAATTTCCAGTAAGGTGCTGAAGCAAACCTGGACAAAATATTTGCAGCAGCTAGGGCTGACTTGGATAGGTGGAACAAACTTCCCTTAAATTCGACAGCTAGAATAGGATTAATTAAAATGAATCTATTACCTAGATTTTTATATCCTATGTATTTGTCCCCCTATAATATTTCCAAGTCCTGGTTTATTAGAATATAAAAACTTTTCTCCAACTTTTTATGGAATTCCAAGCCTCCGAGGAGGAAACATGTGGTTTTGCGATTACCCTCTACTTCAGGGGGGCTTGGAATTCCAGATATCTTCCTATACTATGTTGCTGGGCAATTATCGATAATGACATGATGGAATAGCACTCAGGAGGGAGAGGGCTATACGCCAACTTGGCTACATATTGAACAGCAAATTTTAAGAGATAAAGGTATTTCTCCTGAGTCTTTGTTCTTTACTAATCCGGGATCTCTCCCTGATGTGGGTGAGGATTCCCCAATAGTTAAGACAGTCGTGGCTTGGTGGGCTCTTTTGTCCCCACTTCGTAAGAAGCTTCAGAAGAGCTGTAGAGGTCAACCTATTTTAGGTAATCCTAACATGGCTATTGGTGACCGACTTATTAGGGTCTCCTGGGCTCCACAGTTAGCTAATTGTGTTTGGTCAGACTTGATTCTAGATAAAGTCATGTTTCCACCTCAATGTAGTGGTATTAATTTCTTCAAGAAGTTACAGATTACCAAAATGTTACAGAGAATGCAAAGGGATAATATTTGTCAAGAAGGGACTCCATTTACCTGGGATAATCTTAAGGGAATTAATTGTGTTCGAAAGCCTCTGTCAATAATGTATAAGGTGCTTCTCGATTTCAGCAAGGAAGTCTCGGCGAATGTGGCCTACTGGGAGAAGAAGGATACCTCCTGAAGTCGGACTGGGAGACAATATGGAAAAGTGTGGCCTACATATCTATACCCAATTTCAGAACTATGCAATTTTCATTTTTCTAATTTGTATTTCACCCCGCCAAACTTTGTGCTAGGAAGCTTGGACAGACAGATCTATGTTTCAGGTGTGGTTTGAATTCAGGATACATTATATATTTTGGGACTGCCTCTAGGATATAACCAATTTGGGTTTAATTCAGCAGAATATGGACCCCTTCTAAATTATGTAGACTACATTTCACTGGAGGTCTGTATTTTGGGGGATTTGACTCAAATCCCGGGTTCGCAGATTAAGTATCATATTGCCCTGATGTCCGCCCTGGTTAAAGCTTATGTGTTGAGACACTGGAAAAGTGAATGCATTTATTCATATGACCGCTGGCTAGCGGATCTTATGAGGGTGCTGGGGAGGATTAAGCGCCACTTGTCTCGGAATGGGAAAAAAGGAATTTACGATAAGAGGTGGCGAATTTTAGGGGTTATCTACGCCAGCTCTAGCCTCCTTGCCATCGGTCTGTCTGTCTAAGTGTAGCTTTTGAAGCAGTGGGTTTTATATTTTTTTATGACTGGTTGTTTATATTGGGAATACTCTAGTTTTCTCTATCTCTAGATCTAGAGATCTGTAGGTTCTAGAACTAATTTTTCTTCTCCCTTTTTTCATTTTCCTGTAACATTGTACATTAATAAGATAGGACCTGGACTGCCAAGCAAAGGATTTTGATTTTTATTTTTTGGGGCTCTCTCTCTTTCCCGGGACACAGCTGCAGGAACATCCTCCACTGGACTAGAGGGGTTTGGGGAATTATAGGATTGGTGGACTAATCCTAGTCTTTACACTTTGGGGTTCTCGTTTGTCGTTAATATCCAATCCCAATTTACTACCTTTTTGTTCTTTTTCCCTCAATGTGAGGAGTGGAGTCCTGGTTTTTCATGTCTGGATAGGGGCGGGCGGTTCTCTGCAGCTGTGATTGTATATTGTTTTTTTTGTTTTTTTTTTGTACATAGTTCGCCTACTCAGTTATAGGGGTGGGCACCCGGGTTTCCGGGTTGGTATGTACGTGTGTTTGTACGTTTATGCAAAATACAATAAAGATACTCTTAAAAAAAAAAGAATACTGAATTAAAATACTGAAACATATATGTTTCTACAGTGTGATGAAATAAGAGATCATGAAGCCTGAAAAAAGAAAGTGAAAATAGGGAAAAAAGAAGCTTGAGACAGATGGAGAACTTTATCTATTTTGATCAACTGAATGCATTAATATACAGTAGTTCTAAAATATTGTTTTCCCTTTATCTTTCTTTTCAATTTTCATTTTATGCCTATAATTATTATATAATTAATATCCTTATCATTCTGTGCCTCAGTATGGGAGTTAACAATGGGTAAGTAATCTTTATACAGGAGTAGGTAATCTTTATACAGGGAGGAGGGAATCTATATTTAATTGCTTTATTATAGCATATTATCAAAACTGTATTGCTTTATCTTTCTGTGAATTGAACCAGCCTCATATATCTAATACTTTTCTGTACTTCAAAGACAGATAAAAGTGTTTCAAATGGTTCACCTTTTTTTCTCTCTTTTTCTTTTCTATTACCTCTGCCAACATGGAGGGCTGGTGCGATACTTCTACTGGGGCAGAGCTTTAAAAATTATTGAAATGTATATTGTCACAAAGACATGTGACACTGCATTTAGATAGATAGATAGCCAGAAAGATAGACAGACAGACAGAGATATAGAAACAGAGATATAGAAACAGAGATAGATAGATAGATAGATAGATAGATAGATAGATAGATAGATAGATAGATAGATAGATAGATAGATGTTACCTATTCTTTCTTTTTTGGAATGAACTGATTGTTTAGAATATCTCATCTAGAGGACATACTGTAAAGGAGGAAAAGGAAGATATGCACATCAAACATTGATTTTATGTTATTCTTTTTATTGTAATAATCTAAGCTGTACAGACTATCAAATGTGAATAACTTGAAAAATGTAATAAATAAAGTATAAGTCAAATATTATATAGATTTACCATAGTTTGCAAATCAGTACTTTCACCATTATTTTCTTAACTGTTGTTCTAGTAGATGGATTTAAAATGTTTATAGTTTGCCAAACTGGTTTGACATTTTTAAAATCATCAATTGGCTTCTGCTTATAATAATTAATGTGAGCTGCCCTGATTGCTTTTTGTAAGCATTTTGAAGTGGTGGGTAAAATAGACCAAGTCTCTAGAATTCCAGTAATTTTAAAAGCTTCCAGTGCTTAATCCCTATCTTTCATACTACTTAACAAAGATTATTGCAATCACTTGTTTTCAGTTCCACAGACCTTTCATTTAATATAGGGGCATTGTTGTTAATAATTCTGTTAACTTTAAAAAACAGAAATTCTAATGTCACGTTAACCTCAGATATGACGTCAATGCAAGATGAATCTACAAACATTTATATCATTAGGAAAATGTTCATGTGAAAAGAAACCTGATAAATAATCAAATTTAATTATTATTGCCTTAGGCTTAGTGAATAAGTTACTCCAAATTGTAGTGGTGTGGTAGCATCACTATGGTTAGGGTTGAGCAGGGGTTTCCTATATTAAACCCCAAACTTTGCACTTTAATAAGTTCACAACTGTTCAATGGATTTGTATGAAATTGTGCATGCTTGGTCTCAAGGTGTGGATTTGTTGATTCCATTCCAGTTGGATGTGTGGATTCTGAGATCCAGATAGCAAAAAAAGTGTAACAATTGTGGATTTTGTTGTTTTTTGTCATCATGTAGCATGCAGACAGTTTGGAATTTTTGTCTGAAATTTTCAGGGTAGAAAGGGCTTGGCCCATGGATGTGCCTTTCACTGGTTTGGAGAAAAAAAGGTTAATCCATTCAAAAGTTATAAAATTTTGAAATTTCAATTCTGAACATGTTTGTACAGCTCTTTGGATAGCTGCTTGGAATGAAAAAAGAATTTGGTCCATACAAACAAAATATCCTTTTTACGGCTTCGGGCAGAGCCTGCAGCTGTCTTGTTGTAGCTGGAAAAATGGGATACTGAAGCCCACATTTTTGGAGTTTTCAGTGTATCCTGCCACAACTGCAAATCACTTCACCAGTTGAGTGAAATACTCTCTAGCAGGGATGCAGACTGAACATCTGTCCAGATCTCAAATATATTCATTCTAGTTCTTTCAGCAGCTTAGTAAAAACCCTACAGCCTAAAATAAATGGGATGTCAGATCTAGCCGAGTGCACTAGACTGTAATGAGCAGAGCTTCTTAGCAATTTCAGCTTTTTAGATTTTGTCTGGATGTCAGAAATACTTTTTCTTTAAAAAAATATATAAGATGATAATTTTTGTCAAATAAATGAGCTTCTTTAAACAAGGAGAAAAAACATTTAAAACATGAGTGTGACAGATTAGCCATTATTCAAGAAATTCAATCAGATATTTGCAAACTTCCTTGATACTAGTAAATCAAAGGTCACAGAATGGAATGCTTTGAACGGACTCCTCAGATGTTCTAAATCTCACCAAAGCTGAAGAAAGTGTGTGTGTGTGTGTGTGTGTGTGTGTGTGTGTGTGTGTGTGTTAAAACATATTAATTAGAAATGTGTAAAATACACTATTCTGTGTGTTCATTTGTCAATATTATTTGTGAATATTTAGACTCACACCGTTTAAACATGTCCAGTCTGCAAAACAGTGCAAGAAACTAAAGAAGACCTGCAAATGAGATGTTAAAAATAGAATCTGAAAATGTATTGTGAATTGTGTAAGGACAATTGCAATCCATTACAAGAAAATAGTACATTTATTTTTTTTAATTTATTTATTGCAGTCTCAGAATTTGACATACCTATGAGTCAGAGACTTATTTACAGAGGTTCCAGGTCCAAAAGAAATCATGACAATTAACTCAATACATCAATGTAAGAAAAACATGACATGGATATCACGAAAAAATGAAAAATAATATAAAATAGTGAACCCCTAACTTAGTATTACATTACAGCATGATCCATATCATGGTTACAAAACATATAATTGATTCTCATTGGTGCATAACATATAGTTTAAATTATCATTGTGCAGAAACTTGCATGACATTACATTACTGGACTTAACAAAGGTGGTTTATTAATGCTACTTGATATCCAACTTAACAGCCATCTCCTAATGAGAGTTCATGGGGTCACAGTGAACTAATGTGCTACTGTTAAGCCATCACAAAAGTTTGCAGCATATCCCTTCCATTTTACTACAAATGGTGTCCCAGCTTTTCTCCATATAAATAGCATAATGAAATAAGACATAGAGAATAGTGCATGGGCAACCATGCGCAACCAGCCTATTGTGCCACAGAGGTGTTCTGATTACCTTAGATCTCAAGAGTGAAGCTTGAGAGGTCCTAGGTAATCTGTACCCCAAGGTGGCACAATAGACTGGTTGGGCATGTGGTTGTCCATGCACTATTTTTTATAGTGTATAGTTTCCGATTAGGTATTTACATTTTTTTAATTTTTAAAATACAAAAAAAAAAAAAGGTTTGCTGCTTCATCGTGCTCGTCGAGTTAGGGTTGCTTGTTGGGTATTGTGCGTGGTTGCTAGGGAGCAGAGATGTCATGTTGGATGCATAGCTTTCTATTGGCTATCAAGTCCATGTGGGAGGAATGTTCAACAAAAATAAAATGGTGGCCGTAGTTCTCACTAAGTGAGAGAGAGAGAGAGAGAGAGAGAGGGTTTGGGGATAGCTTGGTTTCTTTTCTTTTTTTAAACTAAATCTATCTGGTTGGTCCTGCATTTTAAAAATATCTGGTTGATCCTGCATCTTGAGAGACTCCAGTTATGCTGCTTGTACTGCCGCCCCTGGAGTGTGGAACCTGCCATTTTCAGCCGAGTACAGGTAAGCAACTGAGCACGTGGAACCTCTAGAGGTTTTCAAAATGTTGTTCTGCTGTAGTAGGGTACAATCACATTCCATGACCTTTTGAACTGCAGGAGAACAACATTTTGAGAACCTCCAGTTTCCATGCACAATAATGGTCCATTATACACTATAAGGGTACTTTTCACACATATCTTACTGAACAATTATGTAATTGAACTTAGTTGCTCATGTGGCTGGCCAAATTTTTAAGCAATTTCTATATCTAATATCAAGCTGCATATTTTCCAGCCATATAGATGGCAGGTCACAAGGGTCAAGGGAAGCTAATATGCTCATATCAAAAGTATTTTCTAATGGGATCATGTTTACAACCTTCTTTACTGGTTATCTTTAAAACTGTGATGTGTCTGTTTTTATTTCCTACTAAGGATCTAACAGTTGCAATACTATCTTATACAGTGCTTATTTCTCTCTGACTGAAAGACATGCATTTGGGAGTGGGGGGCAATTAACATATCAGTTAGGACTTCAATATGTGCCATTATTTATCATTCATGTACATTGTTGACTGTTATACTACATTGCATGATGTGCATGTGTATCTTTGGACCATTTACAGTCATGATATGCTAGGCTTGTTCCTATCAAATTTGGGAATTTGCTGTCTTGCAATGTTTTTTTTTTTCCTTAACACAGTGTTAATACATACATATAATGAATGAAACATGGTCAAGGCAGGCTGACATTAAGCAGCGTGCACAGTGACAGCATTCTATCAGTAGGGGTTATTACAACTTTGCCAAATGTCATTCTGTCCCTTGTTATCTCTTGATTGAACAAGTAGCCCATTTGCCAATTGAGGTTTTTTCCTCACTGAGTAGTGTATAAATCAGGCATGCTAGATATGATAAGACTGCCACAATTTACTTTATATAAGACTGCCACCATTTTCTTTATATAAGAAAGTTGTCATCTAGGCAAAAGAGACACAATATATATATATATATATATCAATAGATAGTGCATCAGTTAGGGTTAAAGCAACAAATGTAGGGAAATGTAGCATTAGGGTTTCCAACCATAACACCCCCCCCCCGTACAGACAAAGATGGATCGGAGGGTGGCATTGGCTTCTCCAGCCCTAATGCTCACCCCATTTTCCTATGCTGTGCCCACCCAGCTTATTATCTAATGAAATGTGGTGAGTGTTAGAGCTGGAGACAACAATGCCACCCTCTGATCCCTCTTCATCTGCGCAGGGTGGGGTGTTAGGGATGGAAACCCTAATGCCATATTTCCCTACTTTTGTCACTTTAACCCTAACTGATGCATTAATGATGTTTTTTGTAATTCATTTCCTTACTTTTTGAGGTAGCATAATAGTATCTTTATTTTACTGTGGGATCACACGGTCTGAATGTAATCGCTGCAGTATTAGTTACAGCTGACTCCAGTGCCATGAGAGTACTGTATATTTTTTTCAACACTCTTGCCACTCCTAAAAGCTTTCTACAGCCGTATCAGCTCTGACCAGAGTTTGTTTGTATGGGGATAATCATTTTCAAGAGCAAAAGATATTTTTTTGTATGGGCTACCGTCTTGTTTCCATTTTTTTCCAAAATAAATTTCAAAACCCATAAAACACCAACACATGCATATTGCTTATTAGGACTCCATTAGGTGAGTGTTGAACTTTATTTCTGGAAAAATGAGACAGAAATGTATTTTTTTTTTAATTTAAACATTCTTTTTGTGAGCCGATTTTCTTTTTTTCATATGGTCATATGAAAAAATGAATGAACCATACGAAAAAGGATCCCTGCATTTGAAAAAAGAATTGGAAGAAAACTAAGTCCAAATTCTTTTTTCATATGAAGGGATCCTTTTTCATAGGGTTTTCTCGTACATATGAAAAAATATGCCTTCATACAAAAATATTTTGGACTTAGTTTTTTTCTAATTCTGTTTCTGTATGAAGGGATTCTTTTTTGTATGCTTTTTTTGTTCATACGAAAAAGGATTCCCTCACATGAAAAAACATTTTGGACATAGTTTTTTCTGATTCTTTTTTAGTATGAAGAGATCCTTTTTCATATGCTTTTTTCATTCATATGAAAAAGAATTCATTCATATGAAAACAGATTTTGTACTTAGTTTTTTTTTCCAGTTCTTTTTTTGAATGAATGGATTCTTTTTTGTATGCTTTTTTTCATTCATACAGAAAAGGATTCCCTCATACAAAAAATGATTTGGTTCATAGATTTTGTTTTTCCAGTTTTTTTTTGTATGAAGGAATCCTTTTTCGTATGCTTTTTTTCTTCGTACAAAAAAGGATTCCCTCATATGAAAAAAGATTTTTGACTTAGGATTTTTTTCTATTTTTTTTACATTTGGTGCCCAATATTCAAAAGGCTCTGTTGTGCTAACTGGTGTTTGGCTCTGCAAACTGGGTTTTGCACTGGAGCCCAATATTCAAAATGCTCTGTTGCTCCAGCAAACAGGGGTAGCACCAGCACAAACTAAAAAAGGCGGTATGCAAATGGTGGGGGTGGTAACAGGAATATTGGCACAAGCCAATATTCAGTGGATTTGCATGGCACAAAAGGGTTTTATGGGGTCTTTTTGCACTACGCAAATATGACTGAAGAAAACTTATTTTTACTCCATGCAACCCTAGCAGCTGCTGGAGGGAATGCAGTCAACCAACCAGTTGGCCTCAGGGGGAGCACAGCTGCCCTTCTGGTTCATGGCAACCCCCTGCACCACCAGCCTGTCATCTCCCAAATAAATCCCTGGTGCTAGTGGTCCCCCTTCCTCCAATCACCAGACTGTCATGTCCAAATAACATCCCTGGTGCTAGAGGTCACCCACGCTGATCACCAGCCCAGCATGTATCACATAAATCAATAGTGATAGTGGTTACACTCTCTCTGACCTACAGCCCATCATGTCCAAATGACATCCCAGGAACTAGTGGTCCCACCTCCCTCTGACTGCCAGACCATCATGTCCAAATGATATCCCTGGTGCTAGTGCTCCCCCCAGACACCAGCCTGGCATGTCTCACATAAATCACTGATGCCAGTTGTCCTCCCTCCCTCCCTCTGATCACCAGCCCATCATGTTCAAATGATATCCCCAGTGCTAGTGGTCCCCTCTCCCTCTAATCTTCAGCCTGTCATGTCCAAATGATTTCCCTGATGCTAGTGATCCCCCCCAATTGCCAACATGATATGTCTCACATAAATCCCTGGTGCTAGTTTTACCCCTTCCCTCCTATTGCCAGCCCATCAATACCAACTGACATCCCTGATTATAGTGATCCCCACTCCCACTGATCACTAGCCCAGAAGTAAAAAAAAAAAAACTTCCTGGTGTCCAGTGGTCCCCCCATCACCAATCTATGATACCGCCACTTGAATTCCACACTCCCTGCCATTTAGTGGCCATCCCATGGTAACGAGCCTTCCACTCACTTTATCAGTATCCATGGTGTAGTGGGTACATATAGCAACTGGTACAGCCCTCCTCACACCTCCTTAGTCAGCCACCCTATATTCAGGCAGGGAGGTGCCTCTTATTTATAAGACATGTTGCATCACCCTGTCTTATAAATAAGTGGCATGTTCCCTGCATGGATATATTGTAGCCAGCCAAGGAGGCATGAGGAGCACTGTGCCAGTCACAGTATACACCAAAAACAAACAAAACAGATGCCGCACTGGGCTGTTGGCACTAGGACAAACAATCACTACCAGAGTTCAAAAAAACAATGCACTCACTATTCATAAAATGAAGAAGCTACTCACAATAAATGTCCAAAGTGCAAAGTTTTATTATCGCAAAGTGCCAGTGCTAAAATGCACAGTACCTAATGTGTTTCAGAATTGAAAACTTCCTTTGTCAAAGGATCTGTGTAAAATAAAAAGGGCACAGACTTTACACAGTACCTCATAGTCTGTGATGTCATTAATCAGCCCCCATTACAGGCAAAACTTAAAGTGCCAGTGTATATACATATAACCCGCAAATCATGCAAAAAAATAATAAATAAAGATCATACTCAATATCACAGAATTAGTTTTACTTAAATAGGTAATTTAAGAAGGATATCTATACACATTATACACCAGTTCAGGTATTCTTTATAATAGATTTTAAAATCATAGGAATAAACTGATATTATTAGAAAAAATCCAAGGATGAGGTCACAAGGAAATAACAGGTCATGGTTCCAATGATGTCAAGATGCATTAGTCTTCCACACACCCTGTTAACAAATCTAAAATAAAAAATAGAAAGAAAAATGAATTAATGCATCCAGATTGATTCAAAGCAACCTAACATTACTGAAAGACACAGGTAAAAATCACATTTAAATGTTGTTCATAAATCAGTTCTAAATTACCTTATATATATAAAAATCTATTTATTTTTCCTATATCTCAGGTAATGGACCAAATCAAACCGGTCAATAAGACCCTGGGCTCTACAAGCCCCTAGTATGTAAATCCAGAAACCTTCATGTTCCAGTATCCAGTTATTATAATCTCCTCCCCTAGGTTATAGTAAAACTCTCTCTATTGCTCTAAAAGAGAACATGTGCTCATTTTTATTTACTACCTTGTGGATATGGAATGCCATAGCATATGTCAAATCTCCATTTCAAATGACCCTCACATGTTCTCCAACCCGTAATTTAAATGGTCTTGTTGTTTTGCCTGCATAAAAAGAATTGCAACTGCAAGTGTCCAAAAAATTACACAACTTGTGTCACAAGTGATCAGTTCTCTGATAGTGAACATTTTACCAGAATTTTCATTGCTGAAATCTTTTCCTGAGGAAAACGAGCCACAGTACATGCATTTCTGACATTTAAAACATCCATTAGCATTATAATGAAGCCAAGATTGAGTTCTAGGAACAGTTTATCTACCGGGAATCAAAGATTCTTTAAGAGTGGGCGCTCTTCTGTATGATAGCCTGGGAGTGATATTATGGTATTGCTGGAGATCGATATCCCCTTTTAAAACATTCACATTTTTCCTTATAATGTTTCCCACCTTGCTGGCATGTATGGAATATATAGTAACAAAATTTAGAACATCGTTCTCACTATTATCATGGGTTTTCTGTGTGAGTGTGAGTCATCTATTTATATTTTTGACTTCCTGGAATGCATTTTCTAAATCAGACTGCCTATACCTTCTTTCCTGAAATCTATTTTGTAACTTCTCTGCTGCCCTGTCATAGGTAGCCTCATCACTGCAATTGTGACGAATGCACAAAACTGTCCCTTGGTATATTGGCAGTCACGTGATGATGGTGGCAGCTAGATGATAGAAGGAGATTGTTTCTGTCACATCCCTTTCTATATACATCAGCACTGATAGTACCTGTATCAGTTTTCTTAATACATAGATCCAAGAACTGGATATCACTCACACTGGCAGAATATGTAAAATGTAAATTCTTATTTGTCCCATGTAGATAGTGCAAGAAAGCATTCAATTCATAAATACTGCCTTTTCAAATAATCAGAATATCATTCAAATAATGGCAGTCCAAATAAATTTTAGCAAAAAAAAGGATTTTTATCTGAGTCCCTTATATATTGGTTTTCCCATTTCCCCATGTAGAGGTTTGCTACACTGGGGGCAAAAGTCGCCCCCATAGCTGTACCCTTGTTCCACAAACATCTCTGTCCCAAAAAATGTAAACTAATTAAACTTCAGCACACATTCTAAGAGTTTAAATAAGAATTCAGTGGGAGGTTCAGAACTGGTATCCCTGGAGTTCAGGAAAAAAGCATAGCAGTCAAAAGCTCTTCCTGGGGAAATTTATATAGAGGGACCCCACATCCATAGTAACAAGGATGGAGTCCCAATCTATAAAAACATCCTCCAGGATCTTTAAAATGTCCCCCTTGTCCTTTAAATAAACCCCAGTGTTTTAACAAATGGTCTCAGATGGTAATCAACAAATTGTGAGAGTATCTCAGTCAAGGTGTCCACTCTACTCACAATGAGTTTGCCTGGGGGGGTTGAAAAAATTCTTACATATTTTAGAGAGTGTATATATGATTGACTTCATAGGGTGTTGCACAGTAAGAAATGATTTAGTATTATCAATCAACCCTAATTCAACAGCTTCTTCCAAATATTCTTCAATTCTGAATTTATAATCCACAGTTGGATTGTTATTAAGTTTGCAGTAAAAATTAAGGTTTGTGAGATGTCTTTTTATCTGTTTAATATAATCATCAGTATTTTGGATGATGACTGCACCCCCTTGGCTGCCTGCTTGATAACGATACTGGTATCCTCTTTTAATTCTTTTAAAGCAAGTGTTTCTGCATTTGATATACTATAATAATGCATCTCAGGAAGATTATTAAACAAAATGTTCATTTCTCTTTCACATATTTCTTGAAAAGTAAGAATAGCAGCAGATGGTGGAGGGAAAAAGGTTTATGTCCCTTAAAATATGTGTCGCACTATTTTCCACCATAGAATCAGTTAAAGTAAAATTGCCCTCCCATGTCGAGACCAGGGCCATAGAGTGTCCCAAAATGCTTGCCTTCTTATTAAAGAAGAGTGTAGGCTTAAATTCCTGCAAAATGTTTAAAGACAACATACATCTCAAACGTAATCACTGAAGTTGGAGCAAAAGACAAACCTTTACTCAGGAGCTCAATTTCTGAAATGAACAAAATTCTGTCTGATAAGTTAATCACTTTCTGGAGCCCTGTAAATGGGTCTGTCAATGTTGTTGGGGTGCAGCGGGAGGCGAGATATTATGTTGCATCCTCTGGTATTGCTGGTTGAAAGACTGTTGCTGATTGTTAAGTCTGTTGTTGAAATCTCTGGGGTGGGTGGCTATTGGTACAGTTCTTGTAGGTATTGCAGCTCCCATTCTTCTGCCTCTCCTCCTCCTCTTCCCCCTCCTAGTCCTCCTCTTTCTTTTCCCTATTGCAGTCTGCCCCTACTTCTGCCCTTGCTGGTCATCTCTGCTGGGGTACATGAAAACTCTGGAACTTGTTCTGATGAGCACTATGTCTGGGTAAGGGTTGTTCAAGTGAAAACTGTGATTGTTGAACAGCATCATCATTTGATTGCATAGATTCTGAGCCACTGGTCTCTGCACTCATATTAAAAGACACTTGTCTATTGTTGTTCCTAAGAATCCCCTTAGGTTGTGATTTTTTTCTTCTGGTTATAAACCCTTCCCAGTTCATAATTATCTGACTCACGTTTAAATTTAATTAACTTTTTCTTCTTAGTTTCAAAATCAAACTTCTCAATATTCTCTTGTAGCTTCTCATTATACATATCAAAGTTCGTATGAGATTTAACATTCATGACTGTCTTTTCCTGTTCATTTATAACTGTTCTTAAATCTTCACTCACCTCCTTCCCATATTCTATAATTACGTGCATGAGTTTATTCGATGCCCCATCCAAAATGTTCCTCCATTTTCTCATGAAGGATTATTCCTCTGTACCAAACATCAGATCTTTAAGCAGATGGAGGCCCCAGGGAATTCGTTTACCTTGTAGATAGGCCTCCATGTTCATGACATTCCAATGGATGCAGACTGCCTTTCCCACCATCTTCTCCAAAATTCTGAAGGCCTTAAGCAATGAATTCACTGCACCACTGTTACTATCTCTTCTGGTATTGCCATCCATTAAAAAAGGATTTGCTCTGTTGGCTTCAACAACCAGTTCATTAACAAAGGCAAACGGATCCATGGGTGTGAAATTACTGGCAGCATCCAAAAACACCAAAATTGGGCGTCAATTCCAATGACATATTACTTTCTTACTTAACTCAGAAAAAACAACCAGCATTGGCACCAATTTGCAAAGAGAATTAGAAAATGGATGTGAGCATGCGAAAACTGGATATTACATGATGGAATTCTCCTGTAGTCCGTAACCCGTGCTGGGGAGTCAGAGCAGAACCAAAAAACATACAAAGCAGATGCCGCACTGGGCCGGGGTGCTAGGACAAACAATCGATATCAGAGTTTAAAAAAGTCCTGCACTTTCCATTCATAAAATGAAGAAGCTGCTCACAATAAATGTCCAAAGTGCGAAGTTTTATTATTGCAAGGTGCCAGTGCTAAAATACACAGTGCCTGATGTGTTTCGGAATTCAATAATGTCTTTATCATCCTCATTGAGATGAGCTGCTGTATATTTCATGTTGGAAAAGCAAGATAGAGTGAAAAAGCTGTAGTTATAAAGAAAATAAGCCTGTTTTTTATTTTGATAAAAGAAAGCCTATTTCTAGAGTACTCAAATAAAAACTTTCAATATTTGAACCCTTAAAATGGTCCTCTACTGAGTATTCCCAATATCACCTATACCAGTTATCTTCTCTATCACACACCAGCACAAAACAATAACTGATTTATAAAAGGCAGCCTAGTTGAGATGTAGCTTCTTGTTTTCTGGGATCGTCTTTCTACCCATTTATGCAGCTGAATGGAATAAAGCACAGGGAGGTCAAGTCACTTGCTGAAGGTCACACTGCTAGTATATGGCTCTACTGAGGTTTGAATCTGTGACATCCCAGGTGCAAGCATGGTGTTCAAACTAATGGACCACACTGCCTCTTATTACACAAAATGATGCTAGCAAAACAAAAATTATACACAACTGGATCAGTACAAAAAATGTAAAACAGCACTGGTGCAAACATTGTTTAGAGTGGTACTAGCAGGACTCTCTGCAAATTACACAGGTGCAAAACATTTCACTGAACTGAAATGTCACAAAACATTGTACAAATCAACAGAACCCCAAAGGAGCCTGGAAACTGTTGGCACTGGCAGCACACAACTTTTTTTTTACAAGAGGCAATATACTTGTAGGTCCAGGACACAGCGACTTTAAAAATTTGTAAGATAGCAGGGATGCTGATGCCTGAAGATGCCATCAGCACAATTTACCGCAAATGTCACAGAGAGTTGAGGGGATCAAAAACTATTCATTGTAAATTTCCCTCTGTTTTCCCCAGATGTGATATCATTTCCTGTGCCTGTGATTTAGAAAATGGATGTCTGCAGCTATAAAGGGAGGGGCAACTAAATGGGTTACAATTCTGACACTTAAAGTGTTACAAGTTCAGCCAATAGCTTATGTAAAGAAAATTTCCATTGGTAACAAAAGTGATACATTTTATAATTCAAGTTAGTTTCCTTTTAACCTCCCACTTAATTCTTTCTTAAACTCTCAGAATTTGTGCTGAAGTTTAATTGGTTTACATTTTTGGAAGAGAGATGTTTGCAGACCATGGGTACAGCTATGGGGGCGACGTTTGCTCCCAGTGTAGTAACCCTCTATATGGGGAAATGGGAAAACCAGTATATTAGGGATTCAGATACAAATCCTCTTTTTCATAAACTTGATTTGTATTGCCATTATTTGGATGATATTCAGATTATTTGGAAAGGCAGTGTTTGTGAATTGGTTGCTTTCTTGGATTATCTACATTGGACAAATAAGAATTTACATTTTACAAATTCTGCCAGTGTGACTGAGATCCAGTTCTTGGATCTATGTATTAAGAAAACTGATACAGATATCATCAGTGATTATGTATATAGAAAGGGATGTGACAGAAATAATCTCCTTCTAACATTTAGCTGCCACCCTCGTCATGTGACTGCCAAAATACCATGGGGCCAGTTTTTGCACATCCGGCGCAATTGCAGTGACATGTCTACCTACAGTATGACAGGGCAGCAGAGGAGTTACAAAATAGATTTCAGGAAAGAGGGTACAGACAGTCTGATGTAGAAAATGCACGCCAAAAAGCCAAAAATAGTGATAGGAGAATCACACTCACACAGAAAACCCATGATAACAGTGAGACTGATGTTCTAAATTTTGTTACTACATATTCAATACATGCCAGCAAGGTGGGAAACATTATAAGGAAAAAATTGGAATATTTTAAAAGGAGATATTGATCCCCAGCAATATCATAATACCACACCCAAGCTATCATACAGAAGAGCGCTCACTTTTAAAGATTCTTTGGTTCATAGTAGACAGACTTTTCCTAGAACTCAAACTTTGCTTTATTCTAAGGCTAATGGATGTTTTACATGCCAGAAATGTGTGCACTGTGCCTCTGTTTCCTCAGGAAAAAATTTCAATAGTGAAAATGCTGGTAAAATCTTCACTATCAGAGAACTGATCACTTGTGACACAAATGGCATAATTTATTTGGCCACTTGTAGTTGCAAGTCTTTTTTTGTAGGTAAAACAACAAAACCATTTAAATTGAGGGTTGAATATTATATTTATATTTAATATGTATTGATGTTGTTAATTTAATTGTATGCATTAATACAAAACAATAAACATTTTATTGAGAAAAAAAATTGCGGGTTGGAGAACATGTGAGGGCCATTCAGAATGGAGATTTGACATATGCTCAGCACTCCATGTCCACAAGGCATTAAACAAAAATGAGCACATATTGGCCCAGATATTCAAAAGGGTTGCACATGGCACAACTGTGTTGCACCATGCAGAACCCACTGATGCGCCCGGTGCGATATTTAAAAGGGAAAGTGTTCACTGCTGGCCAACTGATAGTTAGGCTGCACGCCCATTGGTTCAGAGCATGAGCCAGTCGGGTGCAGCCCATACCATTCTAGAAGCCAGTCCAGATATGTGAATGAATCAGTCGGCGGGTGGTGGGGCAGCAGGCGGGTGGTGTGCTGCTGCCTGCCGGCTGATGGGGAGAGCAGGTGGTGGGGCTCAGTGGGTGGGTGGGGTGGGGTACACTAGATCACCAGGGATAGCGGACTTGGGGGGAGTGATGACTGATGCCCGTGATCGGGCTCCGTGCGGTCCACTGGACCACTAGGGATAGTGGACGTTTTTTGTCCCTCACAGGATGTCCCGCGATTGGGCTGCAGGGGGTGTCAGTCCCCGATGGCTGCTGCCTAGCAGGGCACCAGGCGCAAGTCATCAGGGATCAGCACACCTGCATGCTAATGGCATGCGAATGGGGCCGTAATCAGATGCAAATGGCCCCCTGTGCACCTTGCATAAATTATGGCCCATTTGCATGTCCCCTTTGAATATTGCAGGTGCTGTGCATGGCACAATGGCACTTGTGCCACCACATCTCAATGCTCCTCTGACCACTTGCGCTGGTGCAGTGCCATGCGCCATGCACAGTGGGGGTGGCCAGGGTGCAATATTCAAAGCAGTTGCGCCATAGCAAAGCTCCGTCGAATATTGCCCTGGCCACACCCGTGCGCAACAAAGTTGAGCTGCACCCAGGCTTGCGCCACAGCCTGGTGCAGTTTGACTATCCAGGCCATTCTCTTTTAGAGCAGTAGAGAGAGTTTTAACAAAACCAAGCGGAGGAGATTATAATAACGATACTGGAACATGAAGGTTTCTGGATTTACACATTGAGGGCTTGTAGAGCACCAGGCCTTAACGACCAGTTTGATTTGACCCCTTACCCGAGATATAGATTTTCATATACATATACAGTATATCTATATATATAGATATAGATATATATATCTATATAGTGATTTAGAACTGATTTATGAACTACATTTAAAGGTGATTTTTACTTATGTCTTTCAGTAATGTTAGGTTGCTTTGTTTCAATCTGGATGCATTAATTCATTATTTTTTCTATTTTCTATTTTACATTTGGTAACAGGGTGTGTGGAAGACTAATGAAGGACTGATCCTGTGCAAGATGTCGGCAGTATGTGAGCTGCCTGAGCTACTAGCATAGCCTCCTCTGCTTTATTTTGTTTTAATTCTTTTATTTCTATTTATTTTTGTGTTGTTTATTTATTAGCATTCGTTAGGGCTCAAGAAGTGAAGAAGTTTAGGGCTTACCGGGTTGTTTTGGGCCTTTGGACTTTGCTGTGTGGCATGCTGTACTGATTATTGGTGCTGCACCCGTTTAATGAAGTGTTGGTAGGAACCCTTTCTCCTTGGAATCTGAAGCAACCGGGACTTAATCAGGAAAAGGATTTCTGTTATTTACCACTCCAGTTGGATTGACACTCTATTGAGCCTGCCGCTCTGACTTCCCCTGTTGTGGTGAGAGTACAGCTGAGAGAAAAGTCTGTTTTGTGGGGAGAGCACATTGGAGACAAAATTTGGCCTCTGTTGGTGGTGAGAGCACAACGGGGCAAATTAACTGTTCTTCTGCTTTTGACTGTCCTTGCTTGCAGTGAGAGTGTAGCTGGGAGAATAGTTAAGGCCTCTGTTTGTGGTGAGAGTATGACTGGTGAGGAAATTACTGCCTGGAGAAGATCTTTACCACCTATGCAGTGGGGATTTTTGCTGTCGGATTTGACCAGAGGTAGCGACCGGTAGGTGTCTGACTTGTGTGTACTGCCATTTGGGTCAATGGCATGGGGACTCTCTATAAGTTAGTTCCCCTGGTGGGTGAGTTAGGAGGAAGGGGACGCTGACAATTGGTGGATGGTCGGGTCCCTAGGGCCTCCTAAATTGGTACTATCTGTGGGTTGGTAGTCTGCTGGTTGTTGGTCTCTGGATCGGGGTCCCCAGCATTTCTGTATTTCAGGGCTTTGGCATCTGTCTGGGGTTTGGTGCTACACTACTATAGGTGGGACGGGGGGGCACTGGCTGATAGACAGTGTGGTCCCCGAGAGTCCTTGAGTTTTGTCCTTGTAGTTGTCTTTAGGCCACCACTGGGGGTAACTCTGATGACCTTGGTTTTGGGGTACATATCTCAGGGGCAGGTGACCTTTCCGGGAGACGTCAGGATGTAGTGGGAGTGGAAAATCTACAGCAGAAGACTCTGAGTTGTCACCCTTTTGGTTTTGCTTGGAGGCCTTTTGACTGGTAATAGTCTCAGTTGTGAAGCAAGGGAAGGCGGTGAGAAAACTTTTACAGCTGATTTCTCATCTTCTTTTGTCAGATTTGAAGTTAGCACTGGAGGTTTGGTGTATTTTCTTTGGAACTGACCTCTATTGCTATTGGAGATTTGGCGTATCTCCTTTTCAGACTTGAACTTTATTGTTGGACCTTTACACGGACCTTGCGGCTGGGACTTTTTGGTTTTAATTGGAGGGAGGTTTTTGCCTTTATTTAGTTTGTGGGTTTGTGGGTATATTATTTGTAGTTTTATATAGTGATTGATTTGTTGTTTCTTTGACCTATGTTCACGTAGTTTTTTGATAGTATATACTATTTATTTTTTGATTTGTTAATTACATTTATTATGTGTACTGATAATGTATTTGATTTAGGTGGCATTAAGCTAATTTGGGTGTGTAAGATATTGTTTTAAGAGTGTGCTGGGGAGGCGAAAAGATGGTCAGGCAGTATTCCCCCACCAGGCTCAGGGAATTGCACCCTTTTGACGGCCCTTATTTATCAGTGGAGATCTATAAATGTTGTCAATCCCTCAGGATTGCCAGGAGGCTAAGGAAGGATGGGAGAACTGGGCCTGGTGGGGGAATGGAAAGGGGGGACTAATTGTGATAGTAGGGACCAGGCGATGCCCTGGGGCAAAATGGTGTCAGAACAGGAGTAATCCCTGTCTTGTTCCCATACCCAAGGGCCCAGCAATTGATGCTGGACAGGAGTCAAGGTCTTCCTCAGCATCTCATCCAACCCAGGTGGTGTTATGTAATGCCAGGTCCATCAAAAACAAGACAGCCATTATAGCTGATCTTGTTGAAAAGGTGGATCTGGTGTGCATCACAGAGACCTGGCTGGATGAAACTGCAGGTGCAGTATTGACCTCTGCAGTTCCAGCTGGGTACTCGGTGATTCGCCGCCCAAGGTTGGATCATAAGGGTGGGGGGGTGTAGCCATCATTTTTAAGACCGAACTGGGCTCTGTAGATGTTCCAGTGTGGACTGCCAGATCCTTTGAGTGCATCATGGGAGAGGGTGTAGATTGTAGGATACTCTCATTTACCATCCACCAGATGATAGGGTTTATTCCTGCAGGAGATAGCGGACTTCATCATCAACATGGTATTGGAATCTCCCAGATGGATAATTATTGGGGACTTCAATGCCTGGGTCGATGATGAACTCTTACAGTTTGGTCAAAATCTCCTCCAGCTAATGACAATGCTGGGCCCCACACAGATAGTTACCTCCTCTACCCATATAGGAGGTCACTCATTGGATCTGCTGTTCCTCCTGGGGATGGAGATCTCTGACTTGGGAGTGGAACCAATCAGTTGGTCTGACCAACACACCACAGGGTTCTGTTTCAGGGCCCCCCCTAAATAGACCTACCCCTTTGGAGATGGTCCGGTACCACCCTTTAAGGGGAATCACCTCAGATAGTCTGTCAACAGTTCTGGACATATTGGGATTGCTGGGTGAAAGCACAGGTCCAGGGGACCTTGTACTAGCCTATAATAAGGCAGTGAGAGATGCCTTGGACTTGATTGCTCCTGTTCATGCTGGACCACTCACTCTTTGCCCAAGGTCCCCTTGGTATGATGGGTCTTTGAAGGAGCTGAGGTGGGTTGGTCGAAGGCTGGAGAGAGCATGGCAGAAGTCCAGCTTGGATGCTGACAGGCTTAGATTGATGGAACATTATAAGGGCTATCAATCAGAAATCACCCGTAAGGTTATTGAGAAGGTGGTTGCGGTGCAACTGGATGATCACCTTGTAACTCACAATGTCTATGAAGCTCTTCAGTTTGGTTTCAGGAAGAGGCATAGCACGGAGACTGCCCTTGTTCAGGTATTAAATGATCTACTAATGGTGAAAGATTGAAAGGTTCATACCATCTTGGTCCTTCTTGATCTCTCAGCAGCCTTTGACACTGTGGACCATGGAGTGCTTTTCAAGACCCTGCAGCTCCTTTGTGGACTGTCGGGTACAGTCCTCAAGTGGTTTTGATCGTTCCTCGTAGGCAGGTCTCAGAGGGTGGTCACCGGAATTTATTCCTCTGATGCCCTTCCCCTGTCCTGAGGGGTGCTGCAGGGCTCCATATTGGTGCCCATGTTGTTCACAGTGTATATGCTGCCATTGGGAGATATCATCAGATGATATGGCTTGAGTTTTCACTGCTATGCAGATGACACTCAGCTGTATATCTACTTCATGCCCGGACAGGTTGACGTGATCTTTATGCTAAATAGTTGCCTCTCCGAGATCAAAGACTGGATGAGCTCTAGTTGGCTGAGACTGAACCCGGATAAGACTGAGGTGTTGGTTGTGGACCTGGGGTAGGTTTGGGGGCTGGGTACATGTTGGGTCTATGGCTTGATGGTGTCCATCTCTCTAACTCAGATCAGGTGCATAACCTGGATATTATTTTTGATGACGGCTTGACCCTGAAATTTCAGGTGTCAGCTGTGGTTAAATCCTCATTTTACCATCTGAGAACTATCACCTGGGTGAAACACTTGGTTCCACTGAGCGACCTTCCAACACTGTTCCATGCCCTCATTACTACCCATCTTGACTACTGCAATGCCCTCTACCTAGGGCTGTCTGGGGTTTATATCCACCACTTGCAGCTAGTGTAGAATGCTGCAGCCAGGCTGTTGACTGGTACTTCTAAGACCAGTCACATTATGCCTGTGCTGCACAAACTGCACTGGCTGCCAGTTCAGTGGCAGATCACCTACAAGGTAGGCCTGCTTACCTTTAAAGCCCTACACGAACAGGGACCCGACTACCTGAAAGATCTCCTGACTCCCTATTCCCCCAATCATCCTCTCTGATCCACCAACGAGGGATTGCTAGAGATTCCCAGGGTTCACATAAAAACTTCTGGAGCCCATGCTTTTTCATTTGCAGCACCAACCCTGTGGAATTCTCTACCTTGTTGGTTAAGAGAATGCCTGACTGTCAGTAGTTTTAAATCTATGTTAAAAACTTATTTATTTTCATTGGCTTTCCCAGATTGATTTTAAATAATTTATATTGTTGTCTATTTATAATATTGTGGTTTTATATTGTGTACAGTACCTTGACTTAGAAAGGCGCTATATAAATAAAGATTTGCTTGCTTGCATTTTGACATTATTGGAAACACAATCTGTTATTTCCTTGTGGCTTCACCCTTGGATTTTTCTAATAGTGTCAGTTTATTCATATGATTTTAAAATCTATTATAAAGAATTCCTGAACTGGTGTATAATGTATATAAATATCATTCTTAAATTACCTATTTAAGTAAAACTAATTGTGTGATATTGACAATGATCTTTATTATGGTATTTGCATGATTTGAGGGTTATATGTATATACACTGGCACTTTAGATTTTGTCAGACATGGGGGCTGATTAGATATGACATCACAGACTATGAGGTATAAAGTATGTGCCCTTTTTAACTTGCACTGATCCTTTGATAAAGGACGTTTTGAATTCTGAAACACATTAGACACTGTGGCCCGGATATTCAAACTGAGCCAGGCTGTGGCCCAAGCCTGGGCGCAGCTCAACTTGGCTGCGCAGGGGTGTGGCCTGGGCGATAGTTAACGGAGCTGCGCTATGGCTCAGCTGCTTTGAATATCACACCCTGGCCACCCCCACTGTGCATGGTGCAGTGGCACTGCACCAGCGCAAATGGCCAGAGTGGAGTACGGAGATGCGCTAGCACAAGTGCCATTGCGCCATTCACAGCACCTGCGATATTCAAAAGGTGACATGCAAATGAGGCCATAATTTATGCAAGGCGCATATGGGGCCATTTGCATGTCATTATGGCCCCATTTGCATCCCATTTGCATGCAGGTGTGCTTATCCTCAATGACTTGTGCCTGGCGCCCCTGCCAGTAGCAGCCGGGGACCAATGTCCCCTGCAGCCCGATCGAGGGCATCTGTAAGATGAAAACTGTCCTATAACCCTGGTGGTCCAGTGGACGCTTATGCCCTATCACGGAATCTGTATTCTTAATAAAGACCCCCATCCTATATCCTGGTGGTCCAGTGGCTGATTCCCTGATCACAGGCATCTGTTTTAGAAGAGAACCCCCGTCCTACATCACTGGTGGTCCAGTGGACTGATTTCTGCCCGATTAGTGGGCATCTGTTTTAGAAAGAGAACCCCCGGCCAACATCCCTAGTGGTCCAGTGGACCGCACTCCTGATCATGGGCATCAGTACAACGAAAATGTCCTATTACCCTGGTGGTCTGGGTACCCCCCTCCCCACCCGCCCACTGAGCCTCACGCCCGCTCCCGGTCAGGCGGGCAGCAGCACCACCACCTGCGCCCTGCCGCCCACCGACTGACACCTCGGTAGGGCTGCATGCCCATTGGTTCTGAGTGTGAGCCAATGGGCATGCAACCCATACCATCTACACATTCCAGATATGTGAATGATTTCATTCACATATCTGGAAAGTATAGTATGGTATACTTCACCCATTGGCTCACGCTATGAACCAATGGCGTGCAGCCCTACCGAGATGTAAGCTCTGCGGCGGGGCGGCAGGTGGGTGGGTGCTGCTGCCTGCCCGCTGACCAGGGCGGGGGTGGGGCAGTGGGGCCAGTGGGTGGGTGGGGAGGGGAGACCCTAGACCACCAGGGTAATAGGACATTTTCCGTTGTACTGATGCCCACGATTGGGCAGAATGCGGTCCACTGGACCACCAGGGATGTTGGCTGGGGAGGTTCTCTTTCTTAAAACAGATGCCCGCGATCGGGCAGGAATCGGTCCACTGGACCACCAGGGATATAGGATGGGGGGGTTCTCTTTCTTACAAAAGATGCCCGTGATCGGGTGGGAATCAGTCCACTGGACCACCAGGGATATAGGAGGGGGGTTTCTCTTTCTTAAAACAGATGCCCACGATCTGGTGGAAATTGGTCCACTGGATCACCAGGGATATAGGACAGGGTTTTGTCTCTATGAATGCCCACAATTGGGCATGGGGGGGTGCCACCAGGTGCAGCCGGAACTCGGGTGGCCACCCACAGGTGGCAGCTGCCATGTTGCGCCCTGCAATGCAGCAGCTCACCTGTGGGTGGCCATCATTTGTTCCTTTTTTTTTGGGCTTAACTTTGTGCTGGTGCAAGTAGGGGCTGCGTATGCATGGCTCTGCACATCCCGGGCTGAATATCAGGCTGTGCCGGTTATGCATGGGCATGCCCCCCCCACCTGTGCCTTCATACATTACTGATGCACTCCAGCGCATCGGGATTTGTGTGGCGCACTTTTCCTTTTTGAATATTGCACTGGGGGGCATCAGTGGGTTGTGCATGGCGCAACAGTGTTGCACCACGCGCAACCCTTTTGAATATCTGGGCCTGTGCATTTTAGCACTGGCACCTTGCAATAATAAAACTTTGCACTTTGGACATTTATTGTGATCATCTTCTTCATTTTATGGATGGTGGCTGTAGGACTTTTTTAAACTCTGATATCAATTGTTTGTCCTAGCACCCCAGCCCAGTGCGGTGTCTGTTTTTATGTTTTGGTTCTGCTCTGACTCCCCAGCACAGATTATGAACTACAGGAGAATTCCATCATGTAAAATCCAATTTTCAGATACAGCCATTTTCTAATTCCTTTTGCATTTTGGTGCCAGTGCTGGTTGTTTTTTCTGAGTTAAGTAAGAATGTAATATGTCATTGGAACTGATGCCCAATTTGGCATTTTCAGATGCTGCCAGTAATTCAACACCCACTGATCCGTTTGCCTTTGTTAATGAACTGCTTCCCGAAGTCAGCAGAGCAAGTCCATTTTAAACAGATGGCAATGCCAGAAGAGATAGTAACAGTGGTGCAGTGAATTCATTGCTTAAGGCCTTCAGAATTTGGAGAAGATAGTGGAAAGCAGTCTGCATCCATTGGAATGTCATGAACATGGAAGCCTATCTACAAATTAAACAGATTCCTTGGGGCCTCCGTCTGCTTAAAGATATGGCATTTGGCACAGAGGAAGAATCCTTCATGAGAAAACGGAGGGACATTTTGGATGGGGCATCAAAAAAACTCATGTGCCTTATTATAAAATATGTGATGGAGGTGAGTGAAACTTTAAGTACAGTTATAAAAGAATAGGAAAAGATGGTCATGAATTTTAAATCTCATATGGACTTTGATATGTATAATAAGAAGCTACAAGAGAATGTTGAGAAGTTGGATTTTGAAACTATGAAGAGAAAGTTAATTACATTTAAAGGTGATTTAGAAGATTGTGAACTGGGAAGGGTTTATAACTGGAAGAAAAAAATCACAACTTAAGGGGATTCTTAGGAACAGCAATAGATGTGTGTCTTTTAATGTGAGCGCAGAGGCCAGTGGCTCAGGATCTGTACAATCAAGTGATGATGCTGTACAACAAACACAGTTCTTACCTGAACAACCCTTACCCACATGATGTGCTCATCAGAACAAGTTCCAGGGTTTTCATGTTTCCCAGCAGAGAGGACCAGAAAGGGGGAAGGGCAGACAGCAATAGGGAAAAGGAAGAGGAGGATGAGGAGGGGGAAGAGGAGGAGAGGCAGAAGAATGGGAGCAGCAATATCAATAGGAACTGTACCAACAGCCTCCCCCAGAGATTTCAACAACAGATTTACAATCAGCAACAGTCATACAACTAGCTATACCAGAGGATTCAACAAAATACCACGCCTCCCTGTGCACCCCAACAACATCGACAGACCCATCTACGGGCTCCAGAAAGTGATTAACTTATCAGACAGAATTTTGTCTGTTTCAGAAATTGAGCTCCTGAGTAAAGGTTTTTCTTTTGCTCCAACTTCAGTAATTAATAAGTTTGAGACGTATGTTTGCTTTTAAAAGTTTTGCAGGAATTTAAGCCTTCACTCCTTCTTTAATAAGAAGGCAATAATTTTGGGACAATCTGTGGACCTGGTCTTGACAGGGAAGGGTGGTCTTACTTTAACTGATTCTATGGGGGAAAATAGCGTGACTTGCATATTTAAAGGAACATCAACCCTTTTCCCTCCACCATCTGCTGCTAATCTCACTTTTCAAGAAGTATGTGAAAGAGAAATGGACATTTTGTTTAATAATCTTCCTGAGATGCATTATTGTAATACTGTATATCAAATGCAGAAAAACGTGCATTAAAATAATTAAAAGAGGATACCAGTATCGTTATCAAGCAGGCAGACAAGGGGGTGCAGTCACCATTCAAAATACTGATGATTATATTAAATAGATAAAAAGTCAACTCACAAACCCTAGTTTTTACCGCAAGCTTGATAATGATCCAACTGTGGATTTTAAATTCAGAATTGATGAATATTTGGAAGAAGCTGTTGAATTAGGGTATGTTGATAATGATACTAAACCATTTCATACTGTGCAATACCCTATAAAGGCAACCATATATACGCTCCCTAAAATACATAAGAATTTTTCCACACACACACCCACCCCCAGGCAACCCATTGTGAGTAGAATGGGCTTCTTGACTGAGCAACTCTCACAATTTGTTGTTTACCATCTGAGACCATTTGTTAAAACACTGAGGTTTTATTTAAAGGACATGGGGAAAGTTTTAAAGATCCTGGAGGATGTTTCTATAGATCAGGACTCCCTCCTCGTTACTGTGGATGTGGATTCCCTCTACACAACCATCCCCCAGGAGGGGTTTTGGACTGCCTTGCTTTTTTTCTGAACTCCAGAGATACGAGTTCTAAACCTCCCACTGAATTCTTATTTAAAGTCTCAGAATTTGTGCTGAAGTTTAATTGGTTTACATTTTTAGGAAAGAGATATTTCCAGACCAAGGGTACAGCTTTGGGGGCGACTTTTGCCCCCAGTGTAATAAACCTCTACATGGGGAAATGAGAAAAACAGTATATTAGGGACTCAGATACAAATCTTTTTTTGATAAACTTGATTTGTACTGCCATTATTTGGATGATATTCAGATTATTTGGAAAGGCAGCGTTTGTGAACTGGTTGCTTTCTTGGATTATCTGCATGGGACAAATAAGAATTTACATTTTACATATCCTGCCAGTGTGAGTAAGATCAAGTTCTTGGATCTATGTATTAGGAAAACTGATACAGGTACCATCAGTACTGATGTATATAGAAAGGAATGTGACAGAAATAATCTCCTTCTATCATCTAGCTGCCACCGTCATCACATGACTGACAAAATACCAAGGAAGATCATACAGTCATCAATGCCTGTCCACCCCCTGGCCTGCTGTTCCTTCCCATGCTGGCCTGCCCCTCCTTTATATGTGTCCCTTTCTGTAAGTATAGTTGTAATGGGAGGCCTTTACATTGGCAGTGTCTGTCAGTGGTCAATGATGTATAAATATAGCGGCCTGTCACCTACACCACTAACATGACTGTCCCACAACTGCAGTGCTTTCAGTTACCAGTATCATCCCATATGTGCCTGACACTCAGTGCCCCATGTCCACAGTATTATATAGCACTTATCTGGTCGCTCTATACCCTCCTCCATGGCTGACCACCATAGCCTAATGTCTATCATAAACACAGGTACTGTCTCTGAACCAGGTAAGTCAAATACCTCACCACCACTGGTGTGATTGGTGTCTTCAATGATTACACAGTGTTACTGGGTATGTAGCATACAGAGGCAGACAGAACATGGAGAAGCTACAACAGTGGCTTGACAAAGATAGCCTTCAATGACAGTTGCTATGCTCAGGGAACCAACTGCTGTCCCATCCTACGAGATGAGAGTAGTTCTCTGAACGCTGTCTCCACTCCTCCCCTGGCTGTCCCACAGCTCCCATAGAGCAGTCCTGAACCCGTGTTGTCACCCTGAAATTAGTTAAGGCAGATGCCCAAGCTCTCAGTACCAATGGGCCAGCAGCAGTGGCAGATGTTATTTTCCTGTTTAAATCCTGCAGGAGTTTCTGTCATGTTACCTACAGGCATTTTGTTTGGTGTATCTGGCAAAGGCTTGGCCATTGGAATCGAAAGGTGTTGCCTTCCTATGTGGTTTCTACTATCCATGGAGCATTTCCTTCTGAAGAATATACAGGGTTCCTTCCACCAAATCCAGATGAATGAGTACACTTCAAGAAAAGAGAAGTACACAGACTTTCATGAAGAATATGTTTAAGGAATTAATGACACTACAGTTGTTTTGATGCTGAAACTGTTACCATTTAATTTATGTCTGTTGCAAAGATAATTGTTTATTATTGATTGAATTGATCAATATAAGTTCATTTGGAAATGAGTCAGTATGATAACATGCAGCAAGACTGTGAATAAGCCGAGCCATGTAAAAACAGGTCTGCTATGCAGATCACTTGTTGGCACAAATAATGAATGTATATGTTAAAATGGACAGTGCGCAATTTAATGCTCAACTATTCATCACATCTCAGTAGTCTGCCACCAGGCATATACTCATCAAACAGTTACTATTGAATGTTTATGTGAATTTAAAACAAAAATTTGCTGCACAATGTAAGGATATCCACACTTCAATTGCATGTTTTGCATGAAGTCTTGTTTGCAGATTTCATCTTGTTACACTCAAATATAAAATAATGATTACTAAAATCAGGAAAAGAAAAAAAATACTTGCGGTATGTACAGGTGCTGCTTTGATGACATGTTTGACAAGTATGAGCCTGATGATGAGGTTAACTCATATGACTTTATACATGCTATAAACAACAGGGCTCCTTAGAGGGACTGAGGGTGGGATCCTCATCAGTTACTTTCATCATGCTAACTCAAGTTAACAGTGCAGTCTACATGACCTTATCCAGTCTATAGGACCGTGGGGAAAGAAAATGTTGGTTCAACAAATCGCAGTTACATTATCATGGACTGAAATTAGTGCAAATCAAAAAAGTGCCAGACAGAAATGTGTGTGGATGAAGCAGTCATTTCAATGTACATCAATATCCGGTGTCCGTTGGCACCTCCATAACACCTGCTGACAGGTTGCACCAGCTAAATTAATGTCAACAATCCCTGTTGTTGTGTAAAGTGGTTCCCACACAGTAGACCTCAACCATAGTCCCCCAAACCCTTTGTTGCCTATTGCCAGCATGGCTAGTGTCAAATTATGTCTTTTATTTCAATAACTCCCAGTTGTGTACTGGAACAACCACCATGCTCCACAACACCTCCACCGTTATCCATACATTTTAGCTCATTCTTCAGTCACCTGTGATGTACACTAGAGTGCTAAGCATCTTGTCTGCTCATGCTTTGGGTGGTGGTGGGAAGTGGTTGGCAAACTACCTGCCAGGTTAGTGAGGTCCACTTGACACCGGTGATGTAGTGAAGCAAAATAAATAATGTGACACTGCTGCCAGTGTTATCACAGGGCTGTGTGGTTGGGGGGAGGGTATTGTGGACATCACACAAGGGAATGTTACAATTGCTTTTACTGGATCCACTAATCAAGGTCTATGCTGGTCAGCCTCTTTGCACACAAGTGATTTATTTACATTGCACTGCCTGCTGCATTTCTGTACAGTTCTCTACTGCTCTTTTTTCTGGTTTTCTGACATTGCACGTGCCTAAATTTAGAAATAGATTTTTCTAACAGAATTTTCTTTTAACACCAGATCTTTCCTTAGGGAACCTGAATAGTAATGTTTTATCCACAGCTTTAAATTGGACATGTGACACACCTAGAAATCATATTAGGATAGTTTCTCACAGTCCTCAACTGCATGCATAACAATTTATAATATATTGTCATAAAAACAGTGTATGGACACTCAGCGGTGCCGTGCATTGACATCAGATGTACTGCTGAACTGTTAATTGTACATTTTATATTTAAAAATAGTTTCCCTTTTTTAGATGTGCAAATTGTGCACATTGATATAACAGCAATCAAAGCAGCATCAATTTTGGAATGGCAGTATCCTGCCTGCTATGAATGACCCAATGTAACATTTCAGAACTTTCCAATGGCAATATACATTGTGTATATGGCATGCACTGACTTAAAGGGACAGTAAACATTGCAGGGGTCACTCAAACTGTGACAGCCCATGACAAGAGCTTTCAAATGAGGTATTGGGCTTACCTGTAGGTGTCGGGAGTCTTGAGATATGAATAGCTAAGTAATGTGTAAATCAAACCATAGCAACAGCCATTTTATGTAGTCTTACAAACAAGAAGTAATGTCACTGAGAGGCAAGCTGTATGTTGTTAAATACAGCTGACCCCTCAGTGACATCACTTTCTGTTTTAGCATTGCACGAAATGGCTGCTGCCTTGTTCTGATTCACAGCTGATTTAAAAATTCATATCGTGGGACATTTCACACCTGTATGGAAGCCAAATGCCTCATCAAAATAACTTTTCATGGGCTTTCACAATTTGAGCAATCCCTGCAACGTTTACTGTCCCTTTAAGATATAATTTATATTTTCATGACGGGGATTGGTCTGTATATATGTCACTTGTGGAACATCAACGCAACCACACAATGTGTATGATTTACCAATCGGAATCCCACCATGCCATGAATCACTGTGGATATTTATTGCAGCCCTACCATCACCCAGTCCCCAAACACCAGCAGTTAGACAGAACGCAGTATGTCTCACACTGCATGGTAATCAGACCCAGCAGATTTACAATCCAGTTTAAATTCTCACCCATGGCAATACTCCTGATGCATGCTGTCACATTTCAACACAGCACACACACCAACTACCAGAACAGTTTACTGAAAACACTCAGTAGACAATTATTATAAATACAATAATACCAAGTTGTACTGCAATCAAACAACAATACAAATATATGTAGAAACCCAATCAAAAATACAAGTCATAAACGATCTCTACCAAATGTATAAATAGATGATTATGTGGTTCTGGCTGTGTTACACCCAATGTGTTTTACACAGTTCACTGTGTTGTTTCCTATCCATTGGGCTTGTCCTTGTGACTCAAGAGTCGACTTGACGCCACATGTGACTGCAGCTGACAAGTAAGGTATCACACAATCACCAACCATATCATTATCATCTAGTTAAGCAACTGGTGATGACCGTTTATGATTTGTGCTTTTGTTTGCAGTTGTACATATATTTATACTGCAGTTTAATTGAAATAAGACTAGTAAATATTTTATTTGTAATTCTTTGCTTCTGAATACTTTCAGTTAACTTGTGCTTGTAGTTGGCATGTGCTGTGTTGTGATGTGACTGCATGTTTCATGAGTATTGTCATGGGCAAGTATGTAAAACTGATAGTGAATCTGCTGGATATGATTACCATAACCCTTGCATATATATATATATATATTTTATTTGGTGGGCGGTTGGTTTGCATGGATCAAGGTATGCGTTTCATGGCACAGTTACTGTGCAGTATGATTCTGATATCACCGTAGGCTATATAATAGTAAGACAAAGCACTACAAATCAAAAAATCATATGGTTTACTGTAGTTTAACTACAGAAGAATGTTGCAACTGCTAACTGTTAAACATTTTACAGGAACTTCAGTGGAACATTATTAACGTGCTAACAGTCAATGCACATTTGAGCATTGTCGTACATTGCCTTTCTTAATTTTGTTATTGTTAATAACTAACATGAAGTAAAGCATTTCATTAACTAAGCTAATAGTTGTCTGAGTATTCATTGGTTCAATTTGTTCATGACAGTTCTCATGAAATATGTCTATGTGGAGTTATTCAGTTTCAATGAATGATGTTATGAAAGGCTGTAGTCATGAAGTGATCCAGTATATTGCCTAGTCAGTCAGGTAACCTTGTGATTTCTTCATTACCATGGTCAAAGCATGACCTGTGTTTGGCAATGACATCCAGCTTGTCAGGGTGGTCGTTGTGAGACCACATCAGTGCAGGTACCACTCTGTCCTTATGTAGCACTCTTGTCCTCTTATGCGATGGATACTGTTTCCTTAGCGAGATGATCTCCTTCAATATTTCAGCAATGTATTCTGTCAGAATGACAAACATTATTTAAAATGAAGTAGTACATGGAAAATAATCTAAGAAGAAGTTTACACCGGGACCATAATACATCACTAGTGTATTCACAACTGAAATGTATAGCTCTGCTATTGTGCAGCATCATTTCAGTTGTGTTTCACATTGATGGACAGGCAGAAGCACAATTTATCTATGGTGCAGTTGTACAGGGGTGGTGCAGTGTGGTGTGAGTGGTATCACAGTGATCCTGGAGAACTTTATGGATCATCCTTACTTTGGGAGAGGATTGTGAAGTTTCTGGAGGATAGCAGGGCACAGGATCCAAGTCAGCATGGATTCTCAGTAGGAAGGTACTGTCAGATAAATCTTATAGATTTGTTTAACTGGGTAACCAGGGTGGTAGATCAAGGAGGAGGTGTGGATATCACCTACCTAGATTTCAGCAAGGCCTTCAACACAATCCCACACTAGAGATTTGTAAATAAATTTGGGAGCCTGGGAGTGGGTCCTACGGTGGTGAAGTGAGTTGGAAACTGACTAAGGGACAGGACTCAGAGGGTAGTGGTAAATGCCATGAAATCTGAGGAGATGTCAGTGACCAGCAGGGTACCACAGGGGTTGGTGCTGGGGCCAGTCCAATTCAATGTCTTCATTAATGACATTGCAGAGCATCTGGAAGGAAAGGTGTGCATCTTTGCAGATGACACCAAGATCTGCAACAGAGTAGACACACAAGGGGTAGTGGAAAAAATTATAAAGGACAGAAGCCTATTAGACGAGTGGTCAGGTGTCTGGCAGTTGACTTTCAATGCTAAAAAGTGCAAGATCATGCACCTGGGTCATAGGAATCCAAGGGAGGAGTACAGGATCAGTGGGGAAATTCTAGTCAGCACAAGTAAGGAGAGAGACCTAGGGGTTATCATATCTCATGAACAGAAGGTGACCAAACAGTGTGAAAGGGCAGTGGGGAGGTCACACAGGGTGTTGGGATGCATATGGAGAGGCATAACAAGCAGGAGGAAAGAAGTGGTGATGCCACAGCACAGATCACTGGTAAGGCCTCGGCTGTATTACTGTGTCTAGTTCTGGAGACCACATCTCCAGAAGAACATTGACAAAATAGAGGTAGTCCAGAGAAGGGCAACAAAGGCAGTACATGGCATGCACCAGAAGACCTATGAAGAAAGATTTAGGGACCTTAAAATCAATTCACTGGAGGAAAGAAGGGAGAGGAGAGATAAGATAGAGACATTCAAGTCCCTTAGGGGAATAAACAGGGTACAGGTGGAAAGCATATTTCAGAGAAAATTCTGCACAAGAACAGATGGTGCACAATATTAGACTATATGGTGGAAGGATATGGAGTAATGTTAGGAAGTACCTTTTCACTGAAAGGGTGGTGGAGCCATGGAACAGCCTTCCAGCAGAAGTGATGGGTGTGAAAACAATTTGGGGTTCAATAGTGCATGGGATAAACATATGGTAATCCTGGAGATGTGCAGAGCAGGAGAGGTGCAGATCAAATAGGATCTGGGGCTGCAGCTGTGAGTATGGAAATGAGTAGACTTGGTTGGCTGTGTGGTCCTTATCTACCAGCAGATTCTATGTTTCTATGTGTGTTGCTGACACATATACAGGCACCCCTCTGAGTTGAGTGAGGAGGTTACCGGACTCCGAGCCCAGTTGGCCAGGACACAGGGAACCTTCACCCACAGTCAGAGGCCACCATGTCTACCACCTCAACCTTCAAATGAGGACGGACATGGGGAACCTTAAAAAGTGGTCTGAGTTGTGTCAAGGATATTGATATACTGCTGGTGGTCCGCAGATGGGCAACCAAGATGATACAGGACTGGCAACACAAAACATATAAGGGCAGACTAAAGGACATCAATATGCACTCACTGTAGGAAAGAAGGGCACATGGGGGAATTATCTTAATGTTTAGGTACCTCAAGGCCATGAACAAGGTGCAGGGAGGAGACCTTTTCCAATCTTAAAGGTGTATGAGAACAAGGGGGCACAATATTAAATTGGAGGGTGGTAGATTAAGCAAAAATGTGAGAAAGGTGTTTGCAAAAAGGGTGGTGGATGCATGTAATGATTTGCAATACGAGTGGATGGGAGAAAGCACACTTGGGGTTTTTAAACATGCCTGTTAGAGGCGCAATGGGATCTTGTGGTTAGAAGGCGTGATAAAAGGCTGCTGACCACATAGGGTCAGAGACATCATACAAGTGTAGGGCTTATGGACATCCTGGATGGCCTAATGGTCTTTATCTGCTGAAATGTTCTGTTTTTAGGGCTGTGGGAAGAGCATACAGCCCTTCTGTCATCAATCAGATTGTAGCTCTAAAAATGTCTTTCCGTGGAACTTCCTTTTTAGACGTTTGTATGTATTCCTCCACAGCTGCAAAGTAGTGTACTCCCACTCTGATTTTTGCTATTTGCTGCTCTATGTTAAAGGCATCTGGGGGGATGCTACTGTATTGTACCTCAGAACATCATAGGATATTAACAAAAAAACCTTTTAAACTGCTGTTTCTATCATCTGTCCAGCTCAGTCTAACAGATTTGTTCTATTTCTTTCAGCAACCTAGGGGTTAACTCATTTACTTTTAGCTTTTGTGAAGTGAAAGTCAGACTCAGTGTCAGATTACAGATAGTGGGATTGCAGTCTGTTAGCTATCATTCCTTGAGCAGGACAGGTTGCAGGCAAGCACTGGAAACAGAAGACTGTTTTTTTCTCATTTTATAGTATGATGTACTGAGTGTGTATTTAGTTGCAGGATTAGGGCCTTGAAGAAAATAATAACATTTATGTAACTCATTCAAGATTCCATCAGGTGATCAGAAAAAAGTCTGAGAGAATTTGTGTACAAACTAACAAATGAAAGATGCAAAAAATAGCATGCACACTGACCTCTGAGACTGGAAGATCAGAAGGCTAGGGGTTCTATACCCACACTAGGCATGTGGGTTAAAGAACTAGTATACTGCCTAAAACTAATATTAGATTTTAAAAGCAGTCAAGCATTACCTTTTATATCTGAGGTACTTTTTCTTTTCCCTTTGTTTAATTAGAAGAGTGTTTACCTGATGTTAATATGTGTGATGTATGGAATAGCACTCTGTGTGGCAGCTGACATAGCTAGCTATACTGCCCCCACTACATCACCAGCATTGTGACCTCACTGACTGTGACATCACTGCTACTTAGGAACAGCAATTTAGTGACTGCCAGGTCATTCACCTGTGATTTCACTGTCAGCGAAATTACAATGCTGATGATGTAGTGGGGGGCAGTAGAGCTAGATATGTCAGCTGCTATTCTAAGAGCTGTTCCACACATCCACCACAACATTATGACATAGAAGACTCTCTGATGGACAAAAGGAAAAAGAAAGGTACTTCAGAAATAACATTTTATAACTGACTACTTCTCAACATTTACATTATTTTCATGTCGGCCTGGTTTGTCTTCACTAGCTCTTTAAATCCCAATACTGACACTGTAGTGCAGCATTTGGGGGAGGGCAACACTCTTGAGGTGCCGTCTTGTCTGTCTGCCTGTTCAGGTGAATGTCAAAGATCCTATGGCACTTCTCAAAAAGAGTAGGGGAATTTCCATGGTGTCCTGGCTGAATTTCCCCCATTCACTAAAAATACCACCAACAGCTTAATCTGGTTAAAGTAAGGATTTATGCCATGTTACAATTTCAGTTGGTTACCATCTGTCCCCCCGCCACCCCTGAAAAAGGGACTTCTAGTCTTAGTGGGCTTACCCAATCAACAAAATTCAACAAATAAATAAATTCCACCTTTATGCCTTATGGATTCAATATATTTTAAATCCAAATCATTCCAAGGCCATCTTGACATATAATTTTAATACCTACAAGCAAATCAGAGCCCTTTTCCTGATAAAAGGCTGCCAACGTATTAAATTTAAATAAACAACAAAGTCACAAATAAGGAACTAGTGGCTTATGAAAAAATTTGCAGGGATTTATACAGGGATTTGATGCTACCTCTACAGGGAAAATACAGGAAAAATGAAGGCTTGTTACAGGAAAATGGTTATTTGGATCTGGGAGCACTGTGATTGTGACTAAGCAGCACTATATGGCACTAACAAGAAAATCACTTTGGTCATTTGGTAGCTCTTCACAGCCCTATTGGCTCTGGCTAGAGTTTGTTGTAATTATATGGTGTATTCTGTATTTCTGTCATGCAGGTAATTAAAATCATGAATATAGATCAATGTGTAATAGCAGTAAACAGCAACCATGATATTTTGTATTCAGATGTTTCCTTATTAACAGATGACGTATTCAGTGAAGCTCAAGAGTTCATTGATTAACAAGGAAATACTGAGATACAAGAACATCCTTGTTTTTATACCACTGGTCGCACTAAGTCTTTTGTAGTGCGTGGCCATCTATGCACTACTCAGACAATTAAACTTGTTTTACCGAAAGTAGGGTCTGTGGTGCAGTCATTGGTTAGTGGCATTCTCAACTTGCTGACTTGCTGTGCTGAGGATGTTTGGTCCAATTCATGTTTTCACAAATATCAATATCCAGAGAGAGAAAGGCCAGTATGTGGCAGGATTCAAAGCTGTTCTGTGGCATTTCTGAGAACAATCTGGCATTAGTGACAGTAATGCAGCACATTAAGCACATTCCATGCCTGTAATTCCATTCATATCACCTGTGTACTATACACTATATAGATGGTCTTTGGTTAATAACCATGCTGTAAACACTTCAAGAGGCTGCCATGACACCATTGTAAACCTCGAGAGTGCAGCTCAAGAGGTTTTCAGATGTCACGGCAACCTCGAGAAGTGTTTTCAGAGAGTTGTTAACCAAAGACCATACATTATATTTCATAGTGTATGGGCTACCAAGATTGTGTAATCACGGATTAAATTACTTCAGTTTACTTTTACCGAATTACTATATGGAACATTGATTGTTGTGAGCATTCTATTTTGTTATACTGTACCACTGATATGACATACTCAAGAAGGGTTAACAACAGAGTGTTGTCATAATGATTGAATAACAAGGTTGTAATCTGCTTGATTTCAGTTAGTAATACAGGCCCCTCCATACATTATATGCCTGTTCCACTGCATTACTAACATAATTACTTTGTTTGCAGTACATATGTGAGTAATGTAGAAGAACAAGGTGATATGCTATCAAGTAGCTGCTTTCCTACATCTAATGAATCAATTTTTTTTGTATACTTGAAGTAACAGAATTATATGCAGCACACTGTGTAAGTAAATGTAGCCTGCCACCTGCAGCACTCCAATGACAAGCCCCCCCCACCCCCAACAACAATTACAATGAAAAGTAGTGCAGTTTCGGTAATGGGCATGCATGCTAATGCAGTCTAAAAGATATTTCAATGACATCCAAAAACAGCCAAGATTGTGACATCAACATGATGTTGGTAAAGCAACAAGTGAGCATCTATATCATGTGCCTGCAGTGACCTGGATGCCACACCACTGTCTTCATGCTGACATAGGCTTGTTGTGTGCCGGTGGCCCTTCATAAATCTCAATGTAATCACCTGCCTTCTGGCACTGTTCTATTTTCACCTCCAATCCACCCTCCAAGATGCTCACTTGGCTGGAACAACACAAAAATGGCTGCACAGTTCCACACCATTGTATACCAGTATGGAATAGTGATATTTATTGTACAATCTGTTATATATTTCAGCACTGCATTAATTAAACAAATCAATGCTCTGATTGGTATGATGAGTTTGATGTATACAAGTTGCTTAGGAGTGCAATCTAATTAACATTGTTTTGTTTTATTTTGCTATGCGAGACAAGTATCAGGATGCAAGTAGTGGCACATACAACACGTTGTTGCTGTTTTGACTGGCTTCACTACTGCCTCTGCTTCTTTCTTTGCCTTTGGAAATGCCATCTTAAACTTTTGCCTTCTGTCAGCTGTCGCTGCCTGATCGTGGTTCACATTCTCATTAAAATGCAAGGCAGCAAAGATGTGTCTATGAGAAAACAATAATTGGTGCTGTTTTAATCATGTGTAGTTCATGACTGTGAAGTGACAGTCATGTTAAAGTTATGCTCATGACAGACCATGACTCACCATATCTTGCATACATAGCTCCATAGAAGAAGTGTGAAAACTTTTTGGGCAAAGTGACATACTAAACTATGGAACACCTCAAGGGCGTAGGTTTGATAAGTGGGTGATATCTGACTGATATCTCACACTAGATAACTGCTGGACACCACCTCATCCACAAGCTTTAATTGAAGGGTTCCTAAAAACAGAGTGACAAGGTAGTAACTGCATGCTATGTAACAAGGCCATTCACCACACATATGTGAAATGACATTAAACAAACTTTACCTTGCCTCATCCATTCTCTTTCCTTCAACAGCGTGTCATGCAGCCATGCAGGAAACGTATCCCCATGCCCCACCTGCATGTCGCAGATGTAGTTTCTAAGACTCAGCCACATTTGAACAGTGGCATCCGTGTGTCATAGGGTGTGGGATTTCACACAAACAGGCAGATAAAACGTTAAGAGCATAAAAAATGCATAAAAGTGTTTAGCATTTTATTTTTGTAGAAAATTTAAATAATAAAATGCTAAATGCTTTTATGCATTTTTTATGCACCTAACATTTTGTCTGCCTGTTTGTGTGAAATCCCACACCCTACGACATATGGTGGCAGTGGTGGGATGCCAGCTTAACTTCCAAGCTCTCCTGGGGGGATTTCAGTCTGGGATGCCAGACCTGGAACCACAGGATAGTGGCAGAAAGTGCATGGCACCAGAGGAAATTATGAAGATGACTGGAGAGGATGACCTGGGTGAGGCACCTTGGGAGAACAATGGAGCTGAAGACTGGATAGCGGACTTGGTGCAGCTGATGCTAGGGGCAGGAAGATATAGGCTGTTGGTTAACTAGGATCTGTGGCCTATCCTGTAGGTAGGGAAATGGGCAGACTAGATGGGCCTAGCGGTCCTTATCTGCCGTCAAAGTCTATGTTTCTATATTTCTATGTTTCTGGTGCACTGGTTGAGTGACCGATGGTTGGAGGCAGACCAACACAGAAGAGAGGTGGAGCACTGCTGCCAGGTGCTGCAGAAGGAATTGCGACCGGAGCAGATCAAGGAAGGCTTAGTGGAGGAGGATCTATGGGTGTTGGAGGACAAGGACTCCCTGAAGGAATCTCGGTGGCCTTTATTGCCAACATTGCCTATTTTCCCAGGATGCTACCTGGAGGAGGACAGCCAGCAAGAGGATAAGTGCCCAGGTAAGACTGTTCTTATAAGAACTGGGGTGAAGATTTCTAGCAAGACAGAAGAAGCCTTTATGGCTGAAAGGACATTGAACAATTGTTATGACCATCCTAAAATATGTCCCGTAAAGTCTGAGACAATGCTTTCTATTAATTGGGAAAAAGTACAAGAAAAAGAACCTGAAGTAGCCAGGTTAGAGGCATATGTTAAAGTAAGAGATGGGAGACAGGTCAATGGGGGTGTACAGGTGAAACAATTGTGGTGGTACTAAAAAAAGGGATAAGGTGCTATACCACATGAGGCATAACCCCAGAATGAAAAGGGTAGATGCCCGGATTGTCATACCCCTGGGCTTAAGGGAAAAGGTACTTGGGACTGCAATAAACAGCCAGTTAAGATCTTGGAGTCATAGGGAGGAACTGTCCCACATTACCCAGTTATATTTTTGGCCTGGGATGTATCGGCAGGTAGCTAGCTATCTCTCGGATAATGAAAGTTTGTGGAGACATGAAGGGTGTATGGGAAGGGTCACTCAAAGGGTAAAGGGCCACAGCAATGGCACCCTTGGAAGCGAGGGAGATCCCTACATAAGGTATCCAGAGAAGGATGGTAGCCCTTAACACATTTGTAAAACTAGTACAGATCCTAAACTGAATAACTCACTGGGAGTACATCTGCAGAATCTAGGGACAGTGGGGTGTAGGGCATTTGTAAAGTTTCTTGTTAAGTGGATTCCCTTATTAGATAAGAAACATCAGGGAATATGTTGAACCATGGGCACCATTTTCAAGAATAGGAATGAAGGAAGACAGCCCCAACATAAAACTGCTAGATATTGCTTTCTATAAGGTACTAAAGAAGGTATGATTCAGTGTGTCTCAGGGCTAGAGAATAAAGTAGCATAAAGTCTGCTGGTGTATTTAAGTTCTCATCAGAAATGCAGAAAATACTGATGCTTTTGGTATTTGGTATTAAAAGGGAACCCTGAGATGGAGCTGATGGATGAGGGTGGACCATAACTCCATCCCCTTCAAATGAAAGGGAAGGTGGATGCATCTGTTTAAAATGTTTGAGTTTTTTTTCTTTCTTTCTCCCCTGGTCTGAGTATAGGGAGATTACTAAAGGTGACCTCCAATGTATCATAATACAAGGAAGTATATGACATGGGGCTAATAATGAGCTGGGTGCTCATACCCAGACTGTAAAGCTAACATGGGACATGAATGTTGGAATCTGTTTTTTTTCTTTGTTTTTTTTGAAAGCATAGTGTAATTCTATGCAGCAATATTCATCAACCCCAGGGTAAATGTATTGGAAGTGGATAGCTCTGTGACAGCACACAGAGGCAGCTATCCTTGCTGTACTTTTGAAGGGACCCTGGGGTGGAGCTTTACAGAGAGGGTGGGCAACAGCTCCAACCCTCCCCCCCCCGATTTCCTACAGTTTAGGCAAGAGAACAATGATGTCTTTCTCTTGGCAGAAACTGTTTCCCTCATAATGAGGGAGTTATGAGTATCATAAGGCAGGTCATGTAAAGGACCTCCAAAGTCTCTTGGAAGCATGTAAAGAAAGCACGTGCAGTGCATGTGAGATCCAGGGGTAACCTGAAGGATCTTCTGAGAAAACAGCCTTTGGGGGTTGCAAAAAACCAGGGTGTTCCCCAGATTTGAGATATTGAAGGTACAAATGTTTAGGATGCAGCATGTAATGGACAGGGGCAGCACCCCACTTTCTTTTTGTTTCCTTGTCCTGGCTGCTTCTGGTCCTGCTAACACAAATATAGAGTAAATATAATGAGTGTTAAACTCAGCTACTTAGTGTAGGTGGTAGAACAGAGGAATACTGAGAAAGCCCGACCACTTTTTCCCCCACTTTGCTGGCATAGTAGAGGATTGAGATTGAGAGGGTGTAGACAAACCAGTATGTAGGAAACTGGTTTGTTTTTAAGGAGGGAGGCGTGTGGCAGAGTGTGGCTACACCCCCCCCCCCAGTCTGGACTGCTGGACACTTTTCTATCTTCTTTTCCTTCTCCTCATTTATCATACAAAAACTTCTGTTGCACAACAGTACCCTAATTCTATACTTTTTATTCTGTTTCACTACCCTAGGAAGGCCACCTAGTACAGTACTTTTCTAACTGCTGTATTTCCCCTGCTATTCCTTTGAACTTTGCTTATTCACTTTTCCATCCATGGAGTCCTCCTAAATAGAAATATGTGAAAACACCTTGAAAGGTGTATAAAGAACAGATTCAGTTTCAAGTGATAAAAAGTAAAATGATGCCTATGAGGTATTAACTAAATAAAAAGAATGTTAAGGGAGTCCCCTAAGAAAGGTGGGGCTAACAAGCAGCATAGGCATAGAAAGCCTGCAGTTATGTGAAAATCCGTAAGGGTTTCTTCCTTTACTGGCCACACAGGACTACCCAGGGATAATGTGCCCTGTATTATGCAATTCATTAGTATAAACATTATCTGAATTTGCTATCATTGTATATGCACATGGATAGGTATTGGCTATATATATATATATGTAACCCCAGTCCTGTAGCAGTATACCTATAACCCCCCCCCCCAGCCAATGTGCGGCTAATATTGTTTTAAGTAATGTACTCCCTGTGTTAAATTCTCTCAAAGTGTGAAGAAATAAAGAAAGGCCCCTTGGAATCAAGTGTACTCTTGCAGTAAAAAGGGAGACTATGAAATAAAAAGGAGCAAGTTAGCTCCTTTTCAGCTGGGACTGCTCTGACACAGCAAAGAAGGGAGCAAGTGGCTGAATCCTTGGCTAAATGTCAGCCACCACTCCTAGTATGCTTCTGTGGAAGAGATAAAATGAGGTAAAACAAGGGCTTACCAGAATGCTGCCAAAAACCAAAGTAAAGCAGCATGATAATTCTTGCGCAAACTGCTGCTCTAATGTAAATGACAGAAATTAAAGAGACAGGACATCCCTTTGAAGGAAATAGGCTGTTTAAAGTGTGGCAACCCTAAGAGAGCTTAATTAAACTAAGGAGACTAGAGAATCTTTAAAAATGGTTCCTTTATCTTCCCTGCTTCCCAGAACCCAGTTGGGCATTGAAAGAGGTAAGGTAATAAAACATTTAGTACTTATGTAAACTGATATAAATGTATAATTGTCAGAGCTAACACAGTAGGTACTGACCTGTGGCTTGCACATCAAGACTGAACTTTTTTCTATAGAGGAACAGTGGCTCCTAGAGGGCTATATTTATACCCAAAGCTTCTCTAGCCCATTATCTATTAGGGGAGGAGTTTTGTTGATAAAGGGCAATTCATGTTCTTACCTGAATAAACCAAAATATATGGCATTTTTCTTTAGTGTTGGGTCAAGGACATGAAAAAGAATAACAGGTTTAGAAGTAACCCTATTTTATTCTGTATAGGCTGGGTTACGAGCCTTTAAAAGGATCATTTGAACTTAATTACATAATGGGGGCAGATCACATGTCAAGTGATGTCAGCCCTAAAGGGCATAAAACCTCTCTCCTGAAATCAAAGTCAGTCCAGCCTAGGGAGAGAACCTGTGCCAGACATTGGTCTAATAGGAAAAACAGTGAGAGGTGGACCTAGAAGGCTCTAGGGATCCACTCTGTGGGCAGTACTTGGGAGTACGGTTATGCTGTCAATTTGTCCTTTTATTATTTTAGTTTATTATTTTTGTTCTGAGAAATAAAATGATAAATGCTTCCAGCATTTTTTATGCACTTCAGTGAATGGTCTGCCTGTTTATTGCATCCTGTCTGCCCACACCCTGTGACACCGTGTCACCATCACTTGAACCTGCCACACAGAAAATGTGATTTGTTATGGACTTTATACACAGTTGAATTGATTCACAGTCCTTTTTTTTTTTTTGACACAGCTTCTAGTTCCCCCCCAAGACCTAGAAGTTGAAACATAACACATAGATGTGTTTAGTGTCCAACTGTTTACATATGAAATCAATAATGCATGAGCATTGTTTACATTGTAAGTCTGCTAATCACCAGCTCAGTGTGTTACAGGGCAGAGTGGAGTGCATGAATGACCAAAATGGTGATTAAGAGACTGTTCATATAGTTACTTGTATTTCCACACTAGTATTGTTGCAATTCTAACAGGGTCTAAGTAACTGTGCAACTGGATTGACTGTTACACAGATGAATCCTACAGTAATGCCTATAATACTGTGATGTGCAACCAGATTACCATGGCACATGGTTTCCTCCTGTCAGCATTCCAGCTAGTGAAGGGCGAAGTGACTCCAATTCGCTCCACGGAGTGATTCACAGAGTGAAGGCGAATTCGCAGAGTGCTCCGCAACATGAAGCGGAGTACTTTGCATTATTAATGAGTAACGCGAAGTTCATTGAAAACAATGACTTTGCGTTACTCCGCCTTCCCAAACCACTACTCCACCAATTCTTAAGGCAAAGTACATTGAAAACAATGTACTTCGCCTCACTTCGCCTTGTTTTTAAGCTCCAAAGGTGAATTTTGCAGTGTTTCATGGGATTTCAGGTCACATGGGCTCTAGATTGTTCTGCACAGCCTCAGTTTGGGGGTACTGTGTGTAGGAAACTGTAGGAGACAATCTGCTCTGAGAGCTCTCTGCAATTCAAACCTTCAAAAAGCTGTTAAAAAAGCCTTTTTGAGTCATTTTTTTTGCTGAAACTTTAGTTCATTGATTATAGGAAACCCTCCTGTGCTCATATCATTGAGCGTTTATTGTTTGTGTATGGATTTTGAATGTTAATGTACAACATTCAGTCTGTGTACTGAGAGACAGTGGAAGTGTGCTTGGGGGGTGTATATGTGGTGCAGGTAGATTAACTTGGAGAAAAAGACAGTGCTTTCTGTTTTGGTGATATTTTTCTTGTATAACTGTGTTAATGTACACACAGCAATATTTTCAATATTTCTTGCCATTTTTTTGCTCATTGTTGTGGTGCAGATGTGCATAATTTTAGTCTGTTTAAAATATGTGGTTATATTACTGAAGTTTTCAATTTGCTATGCATTACTTGGTGTGTGTGTAAGTATGTGTGTGACGCGTGTCATCAAATCAGACACCTTTTATTGTGCCACATAATAATTTCAGCAACGTGAAGCTGCTATCAACTGCAGCTGCGTGATTTTTGTACTTCTTTGTGGTATCTTTACTGGTACTAGTACTAGTGACTGTTACTGCGGCAGTGCATTACACTGCTCCCCCCCCCACGCAGCCTGCTCCAACCGGCAAAGGTATTCTTTTCCAGATTTGAATTTCTGATGGTGTGCACTGGTTAGATGTTGTGCCTTTGTGTCTGCATCTCTTCAGTGGACAGTGCAATCTTAATCTGTCTGTGCATTTGCATCTCTTTAGGGCCCAATCTCCATTTGTAATTTAAGTCACAGTTGTTTCTTTGACTTCCCTTCGGAGTACTGGACAGGTGTGGTGCTTAATTCTGCATGAACATTGTACTCATTAATATGCGTTTTTAACTCAGGACCATCATCACGAGTCACTCATGATACAAATCGCATTCTTCATTATCACAGTCACAAATGCAGTCACAAATCACGATTCATGACCATTCACATTACGAATCACAACATTAAGTTTTTTTCTAGTTACTTGGATGTATTGTAAGCCTGTTTTGTAGTATCTCTCCAGGCTTCACCACCCCACCATTGTACTCATTGATACGTGTTTTTAAGTCTGGGAGTTTTAAGCTACAGCTCATCGGGGAAGTACAGCCGTAGGCAGTAGGCATTCACGTTTCTTCATCATCACGGTCACAAATGCAGTCACAAATCACGATTCACGACCATTCACATTACGAATCACAACATTAATTTTTTTTAATAGTTACTTGGATGTATTGTAAGCCTGTTTTGTAGTATCTCTCCATACTTCACCACCCCACCATTGTACTCATTAATATTTGTTTTTAAGTCAGGGAGTTGGACAGTATCTGCAGTACATACACAGACTGGAAAGAAGACTGAATGCACACATGCAGTTTAGTACAGTATACTTGCACTGCTCAGAATACAAAGTGTCACGCATATGGAAGACAACAAAAAAAAGACATAATTACATACAAGGGTCAGGGATGGTGGAGGAATACATTTTATAACACAGCAAGGAAGGTGTGGGGGGGCACATGGTGTGAGGAAAAAAAAATAATGTGGGATCCCATGGAGATCCAGCAGCAGTTCCAGAATGGACATAATTTGCAACTGATGTCCCTCTATGTGATCCAGCCACTGCTCCACAGCAGTCACCCTCTCATTGTTATCCTCAACAGCACTCCAGAAAACTGCCAAGTCAGCCTGTGTTACATGTAGTTCTCTTGGGTCCACACATTCTACAGGCTGACCTGCTGGTGGTGGGGGTGGATGCTGGTGGAGCAGCAGGTGCTGCTGTGGCCTCTCTTCTTAGGGATGCCTCAATGCACAGCTGCACCCTCTGCCACAAGATGGCCAGCAGGTGCAGGCATGGTCCGTTCCATGGCAGCCTGCTGCTCCAACTGCTGGTGATTGAACAAATGGGTACACTGGCCCTCAGTCCCCAGGTGAGTCCCCCGGGGGCCACGGTGCACCTCCACCTCACATAGGTGGCACTTGACCACACTGCTGTCCCCCCACACAGTAAAAAAAATGCCAAACAATGGAGGTGCGGGGAGGACCAGGCACAGGCAGGGAATGGCCAGATGAGCTGGCATCCAGCTGGTCACAGTGCTGAACAGGGATAGGATCCATACCTGGTCCAGGGGGAATAGGCACATCCTGCTCCAAAGAATCTGGACTTGGTGGTGGTGGTAGTTCAACTGCCTCAGAGTCAGGACAGGAGGCAGTGCTAGTCCTGCTTCTGAGGGGGAACACTCACAATTATCGAGCGGTCCAACAGGAATGGGTACCCATGCCCACCACACGTGTGCATGGTATGATGCTTACCACTACCACGCTCTCCCAGAGCTGCCCCAGCCCCAAACATTCCCTCACCCTGGTCCATCTCTCCTACTGAGCTCCTTCAGTCCGAACAATTACTACTCACACTGTCACACAACACACACAGACAAACAACTAACTACTTATAAAGGTAACAAAAAAAAAATTTACAGAAAGAACAAATTAAGTAAAAAAAGAGTACAGAAAAGATAAAAAAATGTAGCTTTTAAAAAAGCTGTTGGGTCTAAATCAAAGTTTAAATCTCCTCCTCGCTCTGATCTCAAAGTATCAGCAGTCACAAAACACACTACTCTCTCTCCATCTGCACAGAAGAAAGTAAAAGTGTCTGTTTCTATGACCCACTTTCTTCCTGCCTAGTTAAACAGCATGTGACTTACAGCACTACAAGCCATGTGATGTGTGGGGGGGCTGCCAAATCTGAAACACTAAGTGGATCTCTTAGAATCATAATGAGGAATGCAAAGTCCATTAAAACCAATGACTTCGCCTTACTTCACATTGCCATTCCGCATTAACGTGAGGTAGTAATGACAAGGCGGAGTGAGCACTTTGCATTGCCTTCTCTGAGTAGCGGATTGGCAACTCAAAGTGCCCACTTCGCGTTCACTTTGCCAGCGGAATTTAAATTCACTGCATCTCTAATTCCAGCAAGTGGTGGTGCTCAATGTCTGGAAATGCTGCATTCTGATATAGCACAGGCAGTCTTAGACTGCTGTTTGAATACCCATTTTAGTACAATTTACCAATAAGTGCTGACAACATTCAATAATTCTACTTTTTACAGTACTCTTTCTGGAATAATGGTTTGGAATACAATAAATCCACTCATATGACTTCAATTAACAGTTTTTTAATCACACACTGGGGACAAAGTAGCACAAAGTGACGACACTTGGCACGGCACACCCCAGGGAGTGATTAACAGACTGAGATACATATCCCTGGCTCTGCATCTCTGCATAATAATTCCAAAGGAATAGTTTTACAATTGTAATGTTGCAATGTTTTTCTCTTTCAGAGGGTGATGGTGTAACAAAATAAAGCTTCTACCAACAGGTGTATAGTACTGTTTCATAATCAAAATGCATCAGTGCAGTCATTATGTAGTGTTTGAAGGAAGGAATGATACCAGGAATAATTCATGTTACATGATGATCAGGCTGTACATGACAGCTTAACAGGCATTGATGTTAGGTTGTTCTGATCCCTACAATATGGTACTAGCCTGAAAAAAGGGATCAATTGTACTCTTTCTGGAATAATGGTTTGGAATACCATACATCCACTCATATGCCTTCACTTAATGATTTGTTAATAACACACTGGGGACAATGTAACACAAAGCGACGACACTTTGCATTGCACACCCCAGGGAATAATTAATAGACTGAGACACATATCCCTGGCCATGCATCACTGCATAATAATTCCAAAGGAATGGTTTTACAGTTGTAATGTTGCAATGTTTCTCTCTTTCAGAGGGTGATGGTGTAACAAAATAATGGTTCTACCAACAGGTGTATAGTACTGTTTCATAATCAGAAAATGCATCAACATGACAGCTTAACAGGCATTGATTTTAGGTTGTTCTGATCCCTACAATACGGTACTAGCCCGAAAAAAATGAGTTAATCCTTATTGTCCCCAAATTTTGACAAACCTTTGGATAGATGCCATATATTGAAGTAATGAATGATTTCAGGATGTTCTTTCATCATATAGGATCGAACTTGAATATGTCTCTCTGTGACCAGTTGATCTACCTTTACCCCTTTGTTCAGCAGGAAATTGAAACCTCTGGTTAACCTTTCAAGTTCCATGGCTGTAGAGTTACGAACTTCTGAACACTAAACAAAACAAACATTGCAAACAGTGGAATACAATTTCTTCCTCTAATAAGAACATACAAACATAGGTTAACTTTTGTATGATTTTAAACAGTTTGAGGGAAATTCCAAAACAGAATATGTGTTCCGCCAGCAATTTAGGAATGCTGCATCTAAAGCTAAAAGGTGTCACCACAGTCATGTAACCAATCTCAAAAATGGTTCTGATTCATCTGTCCACACCTTTATACTATGAATCCATGTTGTTGGGTCCCCTGACCATCATTTCAGTCAAATTGTACTGCTATTTTTTATTTAAACTGTACCATCATGATCTTGCACACTAATAAAGAGTGTCTCTCCAGCCTTTACTTCCTTGCCTCCTACCTGGTTCAACTTTTGTATAGAGGGACAACATGTGCACTCTTCCAGTCCCACTCTACTCCATTGTTGAGTGACTTGTCAGCCATGACTGACAAAGACAATGCTAACTATCTTCACAGCTCCCTCAGTACCCTCCAGTGTATGCCAGGTGACACGTCGGGTTGTACCACTTTAATTTTTGTGTGCTCCTCCATACCACAATCCAATCTGAATGGACTTAGATCTACCCTTACTCACCAACCACAACTTCTTGTCTGTTACCCAATGTTGGTTCCAGACCCTAACCCATCTCAGTGACTGCTGAACAGAAGTATTTGTTCAATACTTAGGCCTTTTCAATCTCTCCTCCTTACACTGCCCTGTGTCCAAGGTGAGCATCATTATCCCGTGCCTTCTCCTTCCTTCCTTTACTGGTCTAAGTATAGAATGTCTTGTCCTCTTTGTAAACCATTAATGGTTCTTATACTGTTCATCCATACTTCAGGCCAGTGAAAGTCAATGATCAATGTTATGTTATGTTAAGGGAAACTAGCATTAACAGACTGGACAGGTACCAACTCCCGTTAGTACTGCAATGTGTGGCAGCTAAGTGGTAAACAATGTTGTGAATTAAGACAATGCATAAAGTTAAGATAGTAATGTGAAATACTATACCTGTACTAAATCCTTGGGCATGACTTTCTTAGTGTCCAGGTCCATGAAGTTGTATAGGCCATATTTAGCACAGTGATCAGGTGAATCACATCAGCCATCACATCCTAAAATTACACGTTTATGTTTTAACTCCTCAATAAGACTATCTTGGTGTTGTTACCACCCATTATTCACTGCTGGCAGAATATATGACTGCAGCACATTGCAGTACATCTGTATGGATGGCACTGGCAGATTCATAAGTTTAAGGAAGCGAAGAGATTTAGCAGGGGTGATGCCACTACAAAAAACAGCACTACATGTCATTACATTCCCCCAAGGCATTGCCTGATGAACCTGCTGACTGTCCCAACATGGTTGTAGCTGCTGTGACATGTACATCTCACTTGTATCATTGTACCTAACATTCTGATGATTTTGCAGTTGGTGCTATTACCACATTTTGGACACAATGAAAAAAGTTGAGCAAGACTTTTAAGTGAAACCATGTAATACTTCTCATAGTCAGGGGCAACATCAGCAGTATCTAGCAGAGACCCAATACATGGTGGTACATCTTTAACTGCTTTGTTTCATGCCTATTCAGACATCGTGTCATAATCAGGGTCAGAGGTTGGATCTTCCTCTTCAGTGTCAGAATGTGAACTGAAGATAAGGTCCTCATCAGCTTGTTTGGACTTACTTTCCAAACGTAAAGGTAATGTGATGGCCAGTGCAGCTGCTGTCTCACATTCTATGTTGCACTGTATGCCTATCTATACTGTTGATTTCATAATGGTATCCCTTTCTTGTACACTGTCAGCAGGTATTGAACTCTGAAGTATTTGACATTTAGGACATATGTTGCTGTCCTGAACTGAACAGGCAGATGTACCTAATGACATGTTGTTGTCAGTTGTCGATTCTGTGCTAATAAAAGTGGAGTTCAAATCAAATTCCATGCTAGAATCCAGAAAGATGAATGTCTCGGGACATGGATCGGAGAAACTAGCACTGCAAATGACTTTCTTCGGGTGCACAACAACTGCACTACTGAGTTGTGTGTTCATTACATTAGGGTAATTATCAGTGTGCTCTGCTGTGTTGCTGTCAATGGTTGTCATCTCCTTCTCTGCACTGCTCGTGCCCTGCTGCACACTCAGTGCTGGAGCAGTGGCCGTGCAGACAGGGTTAAAAATCTTATTCAGGATCTGAAATTTTGACAACATGAAAACAAAGATTAGGGAATGACACTCATTACCTCTACCAAACAACAGGTTAAAAAAGTTATGGTAATAAAAGAAAATATGTAAAAAGAATACATACATGGGCTAATACATCAGTCATGATGCACCACAATTTACAATGAGCCCAGATAGCATCACATCAATCTATCATACTCTGAACAAACTGTGAAAGCCAGAACACAATCATAACTGCATCAGGAAGAGTCTGGATCACAATTACTGCAATGTCTAACAGTAAACAGTTCACACACGATGCAGTCCAATGCAGTTTACCCATGCAGGCAGTCACACAGACCACAAGGGAGGAGACCATACCACGGCATCTTTTATGAAATTGGTAGCATGGACCGGATGTTGAATTTACAGAACCAGTTTTGGGCATGGATCACCATGCCATGTTCATTATATGTGCATGGGAAAGTAAACATGCATGTCCATGTTAAGGTAGTGTACTGAATGTGGAGCATGGTTCTGGAGCATTTAGGAAAGGCACCATACACTGATGAATTATGACCAAAACCTGGGAATGGTCAGGCAAAACAGCAGAGTAACAAGCATTAAGAAGGAGGAAGTGGAAAACACAAGGCCATTCACAGAGTTGAGAGTCCTGGAGGAGATCACAAAAGAGAATGTGGACAAAGCAATGTTGGTAGATGACATACACCAAAGGATATTAAGGGATCTGTGAAGACAGACAGCCACACAACTGTCAGCAATGTTCACCCATTGTATCAACATGGGACTAGAGACAGAGCAGTAGAAGAGGGCACATGTAGTCCCTTTACAAGAAGTGGTAGCAGAGACAATGCAGGGGACTATACGCCAGTCAGTAAAAGCTCTGTAAAGGGGAAGATCATGGAGGCACTGCTTAAAGAAAGCATAGTGGGGCACTAAGAATACATCTGTGGCCAGAATGCAAGATAGCATGAGATCACAGACGGATGACCATATCACAGACATGTAATATATTTTTTTAAATGGGTGACGAGAGAAGAAAATCAGGGATGGCTGGTAGACATCACCTACCTAGACTTCAGTAAGATCACCCACCCATGAGAAAGCCAGGAAAGAAGACTGATTAGGCAGCAGCCTGATACAAGTGTCTGAAACTGTAGAGAGCAACATGACCTGTGTAGTCCCCCACCACCACCAGCGTCACTAAGCACAGCAACCTGACTTGTCACTGCAGAAGCACAGTAACTGCCATTGCACATGGTAGTAACTGCAGGGCAATGTGAACAGTGGAACGCCTCTACACCAACACCACTTCAAAGGACACCTACCCTACTGATCGGGCTTCAGCAGCTCAATCATTAAAAACAGCATAAACTGATGGGCAGCTACTACTGAGCCCTCCTCCATGACTGATCAGGCTGCACCTGCCCCATCACTGCTCCTGCTCAGGTTGTGTCAGTCTGATTAATGCCACTCCAAGTTGCCGAAACAGTAGGGAGTTAACTGAGCTGTGGACCACACCACAGGACAAGCCCACATACATCTAGTGGCAGAAACAGTTGGGGGCAATGTAATCTGTGGAGTCCATCCCTCCACCACCACAAAGCATACCTTCCTGACTGATCAATCTGCAGCAGTCCAGTTACTGCCACTGCAAGTGTCAGAAATTGTAGAGCACAGCATGAGTTGTGGCAGTCCTCCACCACCACCACCACCAAGGATACCGACCCATCTGAGTGGGCATCAGCAGGCCAGTCACTAATGTCAGTCATTGGGAAGTTGTATGTAATGTCTACATTTGTGACATTGTAGAAGGACTGGAGGGAAAAGGTCTGCCTGTTTGCGGCTGACAGCAAGATGTGTACATGGTGGACACACATGACGGAGTGTGGAAAATGAGATGGGAAGTGGGCAAGATATTACAATGATCTCACATAATTGAACTTATGTTAAATTCAGAGAGGTGTAACATAATGCACCTGGGATAAGGGAACCCTGGGGATAGCCACTGGATGGGGAGGAGTTGCTGAAGATCACCAGGGAAGAAAGAGTACTATGAGTTATCAGTCCAGATATACGAAATGTGTGTAAGCGGAGTACAAAATCAGCAGAGAGAATCACAGGCATGTGGGTGGTGCTGCCATTGTATACAATAATGGTGAAGCTTCACCAGGAGTACTGAGTGGAAAGGAAATATAGAGGGTGGACATGGTCCAGAGAGGGGAAGAGAGATGGCACCGTGGTTTTCACCCAACAAATATTAGGAGACACACTATGAACTGTATATGTACTTGCTTTAGGAGAGGGTGGATCAGGGTAACATGCTAGAAACATTGAATAGCATCAATGTCAAAAACAAGGTACAGGAGGAGACATCCTTCAATACCATAGGAGAACAAGATCAAAGGTGGTATGATATCAAATTCAAAGGGGACAGGTAGAGGGGAAAAGTTTGGAAGTTTATCTTCACAGACAGGGTGGTGGACACATGCAACACACTGCCACTGGAGGTGATGGGGGGAAGTCTGTGGAGGTATTTGAACATGCAAGTGAGAGGCATAAGGGAGCCTTATAGGTGGGAAGTAGTATTATACAGCCATTGTCTAGCTAGGGTCACAGACCTCAAACAGATGTAGGGCTTACAGGCAAAATGGCTCTGCCTAGCAGTCCATATCTGATGTCAGTTTCTAAGGCTTGTTATACATGGGTTATGCCCCCTCTATCATCCCACATACACCTCACACTGTATTCCTGGTCTATTGTACTGTAATACTGCTATTTTGCACTGACATATAGATATGGGCACATATCATATAAGCATGAGTGCTAGGAATGTGCTTTGCTGCAAAGATATGCTAATATTGATCATGCATGATTCATTATACCTCACTATAATACATTTATCTAGATTAGTTTGTCTTTCATAAATATTCCATATATAATATACCTAATTACTGATATGATGACTCTGAGGGATCAGCAGTGATTATTGTATACTTATATTCTCATATAATTACATGTAGGGCTGGATATTCAAACTGCGCCATTCATAGGTGCAAGCCCTTGAGCTGCGCAAAATAGTTGCACAGGGTGTGTCTGAAATATTCAAAGGAGTTGTGCTATTGAACAACTCCATTGAATATCACCACCCAGCCACAGCCACTGTGTTAGGCGCATGATCGCGCCACCGCAAGTCGACAGAGGAGCATTCAACTCATTGTCATTAAGTACCATTGCGCCACGCGCAAAATCACGATATTCAAAAGGTGACATGCAAATGGGGCTATAATTCATGCAAGAGCGGGGGGGGCCATTTGCTTGTGATTATGTCCCCATTTGTATGCTATTAGCAGGTGTGCGATCCCGAGGATTTTGCACCTGGCATCCTGCCAGGCAGCAGCCATCGGGGACCGACGCCCCTGCAGCCTGATCGTGGGCATAGTGTACCCCCCACCAGCCTGATCATGGGTACGGCCGGCCCCCACCTCCTCCCGCACACATCCCTGGTGGTCCAGTGAACTGAAATGCCCGATCAAGGGCGGTATGGTGATAAACCCCTGAAGATAGCCCTGGTGGCTAGTGTCCCCACCCTACCCACTCACTGAAGCCCCACCACCCTGCTCCCCCGCAGCCGGGCGGGCGGCAGCATCCCACCGCTGCCGCTTCGTTTCCCGCAGATTGACAGGCCCGGTAGGGCTGCACGCCCATTGGTGCAGAGCAAGAGCCATCGGGAATGCAGCCCCACTGGCAGTCAGTCAGCTGGCGGTTGGTGGCGGGCGGCAGGCGGATGGATGTTGCCGCTCCCGCCGCCGGGGAGCGGGTGGTGGGGCTCGGGCCGGTAGGGTGGGACACCAGCCACCAGGGCTATGTTCAGGAGGGTTTTATCACACATACCGCCCAGAATCGGGCATTTTGGTCCACTGGACCACCAGGGATAAGGGAACGGGGAGCCACATTGATGCCCACGATCGGGCTGGTGGGGGAGTACTATGCCCACGATCGGGCTGTGGGGGGCACAGGACGGGTTAGTCAGTTGTGGCAGCTGCTGTGTTGCACCCTGCAATACAGCAGCTCACCTGTGGGTGGCCCTCGACTTAAGCCTTTTTTTTTTGGCTCAAAGTCCTGCAGGCACAGGTTGGGGGTTGTGCCTGCACAACTCTGCACAACCCGGCTGAATATCGGGCTGTGCAGTTTATGCATGGTTCCTCCCACTGCAGTTCAGCATGCATTCATTTGCATTGCACTGTTGCTCAGCATGTTTTCTGTGGCACAACTGCCTCCTGCTGAATATCGCAGAATGGAGCAAGTTTGGACTTGCGCAGGTGCAACCCTATTGTGCATGGCGCAACCCTTTTGAATATCTGGCCCGTAGTGTGTATTTTATACTCAGGCAGATATGCCACGTGTAATAGGGACCTGTCAGCAGTTCTCTTTGTCTAAGCAAGCTGATACAGAGAGAAAGCCTTTGGTAAGTCTCTATGTTTTATACTGTATATAAGCAAGAAATGCCACATGTAGTTTGAACCTGTCAGCATTTCTTTTGTCTAAGCTATAATGCTAATGGAAGCATATTCGGTCTCATATGATACTCATTAATAATTCTGTCTCCTAAGTCATTATCCAATGGAAAATGACTTCAGATCAATACATATTTTTTCTCATATTTGTAACTATGTTGTAATCTCTGTTGCTATGCTGTTATCTGTAGTATATAGTTGTCCGCAACCCACTGTAGCTCCTCTAGACACTACTAGTTCAGCTTTACAAGATTAGTACTCTCTGGCAGAGAGCTGGAGAGCAGGGAGAGAGACAAGACCTTAGAGAACCTAAGAGCTACATTCCTGGAGATTATGTACATTCTTCAGGCTAGTGGTGAGAAACCCATCTCTCTTGTGATTTTCTGTGTCACATGCTTGGCGTTAGTAGTATAATAAGCTTTATTAGTACTCCTTGATTGTTTACGAATGTTTCTTGGCAGACTCCGAGGCACAAGAATCTGTATTATTATTTACCTTACACACCAAGAGTGTTTAGATTACAGGCTGTTCATACTCTCACAGATTGCAGATAGTCAAATAAGTTAAGCAGAAAAGTGGTGGGTACAGAGATGGTTAACTGAGTCAGAAAATGGTCGAAGGACAAGACACAGATACTGCTGGTAAATGCTGTTCAGTAGTAGAAAAAGGTGGTGACCAGCGTGGAGCCACAGGGTATAGTATTGGTACCAGTACTGTTCAATGTCTTCATAAGTGGCATTGTAGATGGAATGGAGTGGAAAGTATGTCTTTTGCCAGACAACACCAAGATCTGCAATAGGTTTGACAATCAAGAGGGGATATAAAAAAAAAAAAGAACAGATATAAGCTGCTTAGAGTAATGGTCACAAATGTGGCAGCTTCTGTTCAATGCCATAGAAGAGCAGTCATGCATTTTGGGAGCAGAGGTTCTGGTGAGGTATTCCAAATGGGGGGGGCCTGGATGCCACAGGGCAGGAATGGGAGCAGGGGATATTCAGATCACACAACAGAAAGGCGAACAAGCAATTCAAAAAGCCTGTGTGAGAAAGTAAGTAGGATGATAGTAAGCATTAGGAGGGATATCACCAGCAGAAAGAAGGCAGTGTTAATGCAATAATACAGATCGTCAATGATACATCAGCTGCGGTACTGTGTCCGGTTTTGGAGACCACATCTTGGAAAGGACATAGACCACCTGGAGGCAGTGCAGATAAGTGCTACTAAGATGGTGCAGGACCTGTATGGAAAACCTTACAAGAAGTAGTTGGGGAAATAAACATGTATTCACTGGAAGAGAGGGGAGAGAGAGTAGGGATATGATATAAACATTCAAGTAACAGTGGTGAATAAAATAGGTACAAGAAAGCAGCATATTTTCAAAATGATGATGTAGTAAAACAAGTGGTCACAAAATGAAGTTACAGTATAAGAAGTTAGTGTGCAACATGGCAAAACTTTTTTTTCACTAACAGAGTTTTGGATAATTGAAATGGCATTCAAAAGAAGGTAGTGGGTGCAAAAACAGGGAATTCAAGAATGCATGGGATACACATAAAGGTACCATACTGACAGGAAAAAAAGGGTCAACTGATGATCATTTGGGATGTTTTTTGCAATAGTCATCGAAATGTGTACATGGACATTATCTGCCATAAAATTATTTCATTCTAAGACCTAGATATTCAAAGAGGTTGTGCCAGAGCAACCCCAGAAATGCACCCCGGGGCAGTATTCGAAAGAGGGAATTGCACAGCGCAATTCCCAATGACCCAGGACACAAAGATAATGTATGCGGTGCATCTCCAGGGGGCATGCCTATGCATATGCAACACAACCCGATATTCAGCCCAGGATGTGCGGTGCATATGCCTGCACAACCCTGAAATGCACTGCATACTGATGCACAAAGCTGAGCCTGAAAAGAAGGCTCAAATCATGACCACCCACAGGTGAGCTGCCGTAATGCAAGACGCATCACAGCAGCCCCCGGCTGTGGGTGGCCTCCCCCCCATACTCTGTGCACAAGCACACTATAATATTCCTGGTGGTCTAGTGGTTCCCTCTGCCCCTCCCATAGCTCCGATACCCATAAAATTGCATTTTAATTATTCCCTGGTAGTCTAGTGGTATCCCCCACCCTCCTGTATCCCCGATTGCCCTTAAAATAGATGTAAATAATTCACTACTGGTCCAGTGGCACCCCTCACCCAAACAGGACCTCTTGCCCACCCAGCCCCTCCCCTATCATCAGTGGGCAGCAAACCCGACTTCATTCACATATTTATGAACAACAATTAGTAGAGGCACTGCAAAGCCCATTGGTCCACAGTGTGGACCAATGGGCTTGCAGCTGATCTGTAAGCTGTCATTCAGCAGGTAGCCGTGGAGGTATGTGGGTGGGTTTGCTGCTGCCCACCAATGACGGGGGGAGCTGGGTGGGCAGGGGGTCCTGTGTGGGGGTTGCCACTAGACCACCAGGGAATTATTTACATCAATTTTATGGGCGATTGGGGATACAGGTGGGGTGGGGGTTACCACAGACTACCAGAGAATAATTAAAATGTTATTTTATCAGGATCAGAGCAACGGGCAGGGTGGGAGGACCACTAGAATACCAGGGAATTATGACACTTATGTTTCAAGGCTATGTGGGGGTGCCACGAGACCCCCTCTGATAGCACTGCATGCTGTGAAGGGCGCCATGTGCATTTCACTGGCCTGCCCTGCACAACACATGCAAATGGGGCCACAATGACATGCAAATGGCCCCATTTGTGCCTTGCATGTATTATGGCTCCATTTGCATACTGCAGGCTGAATATCAGGAATTTGCGCACAGGGTAACTCTGTTGCACTGGTGCAGTTCCCATTCCTGGTAGTCAGCCCTGTCTGGGGGGGGGGATGCACCAGCACATCATATTTGCGCAGTGTGCATTACCTGTTATATTCAGAGGAGATGCACCATGGCTCATCTCTTTTGAATATATCTCTGAGTTGCACCAGCGCAACTCAGTTGTGTTGCGCCACCACGTGCGCCATTGCCTGGTGCAGTTCAAATATTGGGGCCCATATTTTTACAAAAGGGTCAGAATTGAAGTTCTGGACTCAATTACCTCTATTTTGTTTCAACTATTTTTCCCTATGGGCAACAATCACTGGGAACTAAGTCTGACGTGAACAAGGGCAGCCTTTTCGCTTCTCCAGTACATCTGAGATCCTTGCCACTGTGACTTACCAATGCCACAACTTGCTTAACTATCTGTCAATGACTCAGCTCTGCTTCGGTACTTTTTTTTTTACATGCTAGTCGGCATCAGGTGGTGTAGGAGGAATTGGGGGGAAATGGTGCATATATGATCTGGTGATGGTAATGGGGAACAGCTGATGGGTCTGTCATGGTCCTCCCAGTGGCTGGTGCTTTTCAGTGTTGTAACCCCACACCCACATGACACGGACGTGTAATGATGTAAACATGCAGCATGGGAACTCCCAAGCCCAGCAGTAGATGTCCGCCATAACCACTACCCAACACACATAACCCATTGGTGTACTGCTCAGAGTTACCACTGGGAACTGCTATGAGGCAAGAATTCATGGCCCATCTTCCCAGGTGAGGAAAGCAGTCCTACAGATGTGCAATTCTATAGTCCCACTGCCAAAACCACGCTGCACCAAGTCCACTACCGAAACCTGATCACCTACCAGGACAGGAAACCAGTCCTCAGGTTGCTCATAAATCTACTCCCATGGAAGACCACTAGTGCACAGAGCCAGCTTCCCACCCAGTGTTGATGACATGGCACCAGGCCTCAGTCTGCAGAGGCACCATGCTATCACTCAATAAACATTATCATAACATTCAGCACAGGTGACACTCATACATAAGAACTACAGAAAAATATAACCGAAGTAAGTCAATCACACATGAGGACACAGTAAAACCAATCAAATTACACATGTGCTGAAAGGTCACAAACATTGAATTATGGCAAACAAATCACAGATGAGCTCAGTGAAAACCGAAAAGAGAAATGAAGTGATGATACCCTCAACAGAAACACTCACTCCAGAGTCACGGTACTGTAAGATGAAACAATACAACACACCGTTCTCACTACATGTCAGTCGGAAGTACAACAGTGCACAGACTGACACATTGACACCCTTACCTCACCAAACTCATTTACATCATTATGCTATGCCAGACTAACATAAATCAAAACAAAAACAGATGAGATAACATGTTCACAAAGTGTGGTACAAACCTCATTCCAACGGTGCTTCAAATAAGCCTTTCTGGTCATCTTCATTGCACTGTCTCCATGATTATGTGCAGGGTCAAATATTGATGGAATGGCATCAGGCTTGAATTTAGGTTTGGCATTCAACCAACCCATTTCAGGTTTGGCATTCAACCAACTTATTTCTGCTAGTTTGACAGGGTCACAGTCATAGCTGGAGCAACTAAAGTGTGCCAAGCAGGTGTGACTATACTGTATTGGTTTAAAGTCTTTTCTTTTGCAGAAATGGGAACAAGCATAGTGATATGTGGCATCACAAGGGAAACCAAAGAAATGGATACCACATCCACATGTGCTCTTACTGGTATACACAAACACTGCACAGTATGGCATTATTACTACTCAAAAATAAAAAATAAAAATGAACTATAAAGAAAATAATCAGTAAACACTCCTGACTAAACCTAAAAAAATAAATGATGAAATGCTGTCAGAACTACAATGCCTAACAATACACAGTAGGTACTAGATGTTTATACCTGAAGCAATAACAGTACCATCGGTGGTTTGCCTCCACAATGACTTTTCCCTCCAAAACACTGAAAGATCAACACAATGAACAGTGTCAACAATACATACAAATAAAACACACCCACAAATAATAGTATTCATTTATTTTATTTAAAGACATGCGCAGAAAAAAATTTGCCACAGCAGAAACATTTAATATTTAATCAATTTTTATAATTGCTTATTGTATCATCAGCTGTCACTACTGACTTCCACAAGCCATGGGGTGACCGCGCTGAAATGCATTGCCAATCAGCTCACAAGACTGCACAGGAAACATATCCTAAAACAGTTCAGAAGGAGATCATATTTGGAGCACAGTTTCTGTCATGACCTGTGAAATGCAATAAAAGTCGGTCCATTTTGTGGCATTTCACAAATATGACTGAACTCAGTAACACAGAAAAAAAGGTGCAGTTCACACAATAAAAATGAATCAGTGGCAGCCAGGGACTGCCTCGCTAGTATGATGTCATACAGAGGCAGGGTTAGGCGGCTGTGAGAGTGCCCAAGAGGCCCACGCCACACTGAAAGGTGGAAGAAAACAACAAATAACCTGGGAACTATGAGTAAAAAATAAAGACTTTGTGATTGGAATTGTAACACCAGATTTACACTGCAGGCATATGGGGAGGCGGTCTACCGGGAAATGTAAGTGATTTTGTCCCAGGATATGTATAAAAAAGTGTTTAGGTAGCCTTTAAAGGATCCTCATCTGGTTATTGAATGTAACATAAGTAAAGCATCAAAGCTTGACACCCTATGATGCCATAATAGACAACTCTTTATACCGAGGGCCTCAACAAACAAAAGAAAACAATTATTTTACTATAAGGGCCTGTGGTTTGTGGAGCACTCTCCCCTAGTCAATAGTAGATATTACCAACTTCAGCAAATTTAAACATGAAGTTGACATTTTTCTCATGGGAAAATATGGGTAATACTTCCTACTCTGTATGGGGATGGCAGTCTCGATGGGCCTCGTGCCCCCTTCTGCCATTACAAAACCAAGTAATACTGAGTAAGATTGAAGTCTCTCTAACCTTGGCAGTGTACCTTTATTTGCATGCCAACACACTGTACTGCGATAATCAATAAAAGGTAGTATAGGTATATTCACCAACTTTTCTCTTGTTTCATGTGTTAAGTTATTTTTATGCCCATATAAAACTCCTAGTTTTTGAGAAACCTTATTTGAAATGTAATCAATATGTGTGTCAAAGGTCAAATGTGGGCCTATCCATAGCCCTATATACTTATAACTAGTGACTTGGACCAGAGTATGGCCTTTTACAGTATTCCCCCGACTTACTGCTGCACATGAACATATCCTGACTAGCCCTGTTATCAGGGTATATGGTCGGGACAAGAATGACAACAGGAAGATTTTTGTTTGTATTTTTAAATATAGTACCCCCCCTTCCCAACCAAACCTAGCACCAACAGAGAATGACCCTATTTATCAGGGGTCTGGGACAAGTATGGCAGCTGTTCTTTTAAAACTCACCACCTTCCTGACTGCTACCCCAAGAGAGACTCCAAACAGTCTTACTATCAGGGGTCATGTCAGGAGAAAGTTGACATGGTTTCAAAAAAATTAAAGTACCCTCCCTTCCTACCCATAATGGGAAAGAGATCCCGACTGGCCCCATTATCAGGAGTCCAGTCTGGACAAGCAGGCTGACCTGTTTCTTTTCTTTTTTTTTTTTTGCATCTCCCCCCTTCCTGCCCACTCCAGGAGATAGCCTGACCAGCCCCATTATCAGGAGTCTGACTGGGACAAGCAATCTCCCCTTCCCACTCACACCAAGCAACAGCAGTAATTGGCCACACTGTCAGATATTCAGTTGTGGCAAGGATAACCAGCTGTTTTCTTATTTTAAACTATGGAAACATCCCCCCCACCCACCATCCTACTTGCAACAAAGACTGATACAGACCAGTCCCATTATCAGGGGCTTTTACAGAGAAGATGGATTCTATTACCCTCAAAAGCATTACTTTTTCTGCTTTACAAGTTGCAGAAGCCTTTGTCTTTCCAGTATGGTTATACCAGTTATTGTGATATATTTTGGTCCAGCTAACAAGCTAGCAGAAACACTAGTGGGGCTTGCTTCTTGCTGCTAATGACCCCCTCATTCAAATTGCAATGGTTAGCAGGTCTAAAGACTGATTCCACATTAAGGAATAGAGAGTGTCAATGTCAAACAATGGCAGCCTTTAATTCCTCATTTTGGAACAGAGACCAGGAATCCAGTAAGCCTGAGGTTTCTTCTGAGCATATTATTCTCCAACCTCTCAAGCCAAGCAGGCTGAGCAAACTGCTTTTGCAGAGCTGTGTTACCTGCACGCTCAAGTGTTAGAGTGCAAGTAGCTACAGAGGAGATTTCTTTTTCATTTTGTTTAGTAGCCTTCCCTGCACTCTCAGCCCTTGAGTCAATAGTGGCACATCTGTTGGATATTTCCCCAAGTGCTGTCTCGATTCTTTGGCTCAATATTCAAACCTCTGCCTGGAAATCAGTAATGCTTTAATCAAAATCAGAGTTTGATTCATTTGTGGCTTGGTTTTCACACTCCCATCTTGGCATGATAAAGCAGCTGCAGCTGGAGTGCTTCTTATGGATCTGAGTGACATAGCTGACCCCTCCAGCTGAAACACCTCCCCGTGTAACCTTCGAGGAAACAAATTTATCAAAAGTGGTCACCATCAATTCCACTGGAAGTACTGAAAGTACAAGCTTCAAAGTTGCAAAAAATCAGTCTAGAATCAGTGTTTCTGATGGAAACTCAGATTTTATCAGTGGAGCTCTCCACAAACACCGCCAGTCGTGTTGAGCTCAATAGTGCCTCCCACTTGATAGAATTCTTTTCTGATGTGATTAGCGAATGGTACTTAAATACAAAGCCTTCACATACTGTACCTAGGGGAGTTTTATTTGGAGACATGAAAGAGACTGCAATGGGGGGAACTTTTGTTCAGAAAAATGCAAATCTCTTTGTGGGGATGTGGGAACAAGAAGTGACCAGAGAATAAGAGCAAAACCTCTATAGTGACAAAGTACAGTGAGGGGTTGTTACAACATGATGTTTTGATGTTGTGAGAAGATTGGATGTGCTGTATTTATTTCAGGAAATCTACATTTCAGCTACCAACATCTGAAATTTAGTGTAGTGCACACGCAAACATTAATGAACATTTGTATTCAGACATTACAATATATAGTGAAGGATGTGCATGTAAGACAGCGCAGTATTAATCGCACTGTACAGACAGTGCCTGTCTGTACAGCAACAGAGGAATAATGCTACCCTCTCACTGTATGCTGGACTGAATTGTGGAGATATTGCCATTTGCTGAGTGTCTGATCAAACCACTCCCATGGTGAGTGGCTAGAGCACCAGCACACGGCACATTCAAGAGACCTGGGACTGTGGTTCAGTCTCTTCACCCCCCCCCCAAGGTCTCACCTGCTACAACATTTTAGCAATTTAAAAAACAGTTTCCCCTTCCCAAGTTTCTCCCATCCATGAAGTTCCCCCTCCCCCGAGTTAGACATTTATGTTCCGAGAGGGTGAGGGGCAAAGACCCACAAAAACATAAACACCAATTGTTTCCAATGGGTGCTACCCTGCAGGTCAGTCTTTGTCCGACTGTTCAGGTCTATGTGGCTGTGGCATTTTCAGCTGCTCTGTTTATTGTTGCGGGAATGCCCCTGTGGTGGAAAGAACCTGGTGCTGGGGCCTGGATGGCAGCAAAAGTGCAGAAGAGTGACATTTAAATGGGCAATGCACTCGGTGGGGGGGTATGCACACTTGGTGATCATTTAAAAAGAAATCACGCTTTACAAGGGAGCACCCTTGATTCATTTAGTAATAGTAATAACAACGGGAAATATCACACCAAATAGGAAAGTGTTTGCACAATCATAAATAGTGTGAGCTACGAGACACAACAATGTCTGTGCCCTGAACACTCAGACACTTGAAACATTTAAAGGGGCAGTGCTCTTTATTGGCTGGCACCCTTGATAATTTATTCAAATGGGAAGTGTGCTTTGGTGGAGAACACCTTGAATGATTCATTTAAGGCACAAAGCTGAAAGCTCCATTGACAGAATGCATGGTAATCTATTTTTTTTTTTATGTAATGCTTTTTGCCACCTGCTGTGGCACACTACTGGCTTGGGGCATCCGGCCATCAGCTCCACCTGCCCAGAGAACTGGATAGCTCAGACTGCACCCAGGAGGATCCAGGACAGCTGTCTTGCCATCCCACTGGAGAGCTCCCCCTCTGCCTCAGCCAGCCAGGACAGCCCCGGACCCTCCCCGACAGGATTCCACCAAAGTCCTCCAGGCGGCTTGGAGCGCAACCATCAAGCTGCACAGTCACGCACAGCCATTTTCCTCCAATTGGTCCCCTGGAACCTGGACGTGCAGTGACGTCTGGGCACTGCGTGCTGATGTCCGCCATGTTCCCCCTACAGATCGCCAGCACCTGTAGTGCCCCCAAATGTCCCCAGGAGCCACTACAGCGCAGCAAGATTCCCCAACCCACCCCAGCACTGGGCGAGCAGTCTACAGATGCTCAATCCCAGTCCTCCCCTGCCGACCCCCGATGGCCTGGACTCATTCCCGAACCCGGGTCACCAGTGTGGCATGAGGTGTGGCATCCAGTGCCTCAACCCTCAGCGCCACCGGGCTGGCTCATGGTAATCTATTTAAAAGGGCAGCAAGCTTAAATGCTCTCATGCGAAAAAAGATTTGGGGCTTATTTTTTTCCCGTTCTTTTTTCATAGGAAGGCATCCTTTTTCTTATGACTTTTTTTCATTTGTATGAAAAAAGAATGCCCTCATATGAAAAAAGACTTTGGACTTAGTCTTTTTCCCACATTTGAAGTTCAACAAGCCATACAGTATTTTTCCCACATTTGAGGTTCAACAAGCCATAACAATCTATATTTCAATACAAATGTATTAATGAGTGCTACAAGAATAAAGCATAACCCCCCTAAAAGAAGTAGGGCTCCCATAACAAAATACAAATAAAAAATTAAAATTCAGCCAGCCCAGTGGCTCTGAGGGCTGAGGCGCTGGTCACCTCACCTCACACAATGCCGGCGACCCATGTTCAGGAACGAGCACGGACCACCTGGGGTCGGCAGGGGAAGGGAAGGATTGAGCATCCAATGGACTGCTCTCCTTCTCTGCAGAGGAGGGGCTTCAGCTGTTAGTGCCTGGTTGCCCCATAGCAGAGGCTGGGAGACACAGCTGCCACACTGCAGACAAGGGAGGAGTTGGGGCAGATGCTTGGAGGGGAGCGCATGCAAACGCATGCATGCTCCATTCTGCAGGCATCATTGCATGCTCCGACCCCTAGGGGAATGAATAAGGAAAAACACTAGCCACAGCAGTGTGATGGAGGGTGCCTCGCAGGCTCTGCTCCCGGCCAGCCATGGCACTGGCCCCTTCAATACAGTCTCCGGTGGGGTATTAGGGAACCCTGCCAGCCCTGCTGGGGGGGTAAGCCCTGGGGCTGGGTCAGTGCCAGATGGTGGCCATCAGGGGACAGGGTTGGGGGTGCCCTCTGGATGTAGGCTGGCAGTAAAAATTAATAGCTGCAAAAAAAAAATGTAAATTCTCATACAATAACATTGGAACTTTAGCAAGCCATAACTCCCTTAGTGTTTGAACTTAAAAGGCAATCTATACACCAAAACAAAGGTTTTAATGAGTACTGCAAGAATAATACATACCCCCCAAATTTATGGGCAATATAAAAAAAAAATTCTCATAAAATAACATTGGAACACCAGTCCGGTAGCTCTGAGGGTTGAGGTGCTGGATGCCACATCTCACGCCATGCCAGCAACCCGGGTTCGGGAATGATCCTGGGCGACTGGGGTTCAGCAGGGGCAAGAGAGGATCGAGCATCTGGAGGACTGCTCTCCTCTCTTGGGGGAGGGAGTTTGCCATCCCGGTCTTTGACTGCCCTCTGGCACTGGCCGGAGGGCAGTACAGGTCAGGAGGGCACACACCTGCATCCTTACATCAGTGGGGAGAAGGGAAGGTATAAAAGAGAAAAAGGAGTTGGCAGGCTACATGATGACAGCACCAGCACCCTGGCCAGCCACCCGAAGTCTGGATTTCACTCCAGGGGTGGTGGTAAAGTCGGTGCACCTTCACCTCAGCCGTGCCATGGGGGGGACCTGTGGGGGAATTAGGGGGTCTTGGGTCAGGGAACAGTGCAGCCAGAGACTGAGTCCCTCTGAGGGAGGGACTGGAGCAGCCTGCTGTGGGAAGCAAAAACTCCTATAGAGAAAAAAAGAAGGATAACATCGGAACATCAACAAGCCACAACTCCCTCAATATTTGAACTTAAGGGACAATCCATATATCAAAACAAAGATCTTAATGAGTACTACAAGAATGACACATACCCTCCATTAACATTTAGGGGCAATATAAAAAATACCGTAAAATGACAAATAAAAAAATGCAAATTCCCAGAGGAAACTGTAACAAGCCATGCAATGAAGGAAATAAATTGCTGTTTTGGCAGAAATGGAAGTGCAGAGCCCAGAGGGTATAGTTCTTCCACAACAACATAGATGTCTGCATCTATGGAGTGATGGCAAATGTCTCCCACAGGCAAATGAAGACATAATTATACTACCTGAAAAAGTAAGGAAATCCATTGCAAGAAACTTCATTGATGTACTAGTTAGGGTTAAACTGACAATAGTAAGGAAATGTGGCATTAGGGTTTCCAACCGTAACACCACACCCCCATGCTACAGGCAGCAAGAGGAAAAACCATTACAGTTTTGACCTATCCTGCATCTTAGCAAATCAGGTGTGAGGTGGGTCTCGGGGTTGTCAGCCCTAACGCTCACCCCATTCCATCATTAAAGAAGCGAGTTGTGCTTAGATGACATGAGAATGGCATAGGCGTTAGAGGTGACAGCCAGGAGGCATACCCCACACCGGATTTGTGAAGATGCAAGAGAGGTCAAACTATAATGGTTTTTCCTGTTGCTGCCTGCAGGGTGGGGTGGGGTGTTAGGGTTGGAAACCTTAATGCCACATTTCCTTACTTTTGTCAGTTTAACCCTAACTAATGCATTAACTAAGTTTTTTGCAATTAAGATATATTATAGTAGTGCAGTTATACCACTATAGTTAGGGTTGAGTAGGCTGTTTAGTGTTAAACCCCAACTTTTACACTTTAATAACTTTGCAAGCATTCAACTAATTTGTATAACATTGTGCATGTACCATTGGAAACGCATGGTCTCTTGACATGCCAAGTTTTGTTCTGATTGGCTGTGCAGATTCTGAGATCCAGACAGTGCAATACGTATAACAATTAGGGGGTTTTGTTGTTTTTTTTGGCCCCTAGAGCCAAGACAGTTCAGAATTTTGGTCTGAAATTTTCAGATTAGAAAGGGCCTGGCCCACTGTAATGCCTTTCACTAGTTTGGTGAAAAAAGTATTAAACTGTTCCAAAGTTATTAAATTTTAAAACTTTGGTTCTACTTCAGCATAGATATTTGGAACAAAAAAAGAATTTGGCCGTACGAAAAATTATCCTTTTTCATATGTGGCCAGTCCTTTTTCATGAGGAAAAAATCCTTTTCCCTATGGCCGCCATCTTGTTTCCATTTTTTCCAAAACTCACAAAAATAACATCCTGCAAATACACCAACACATGCATCTTGCTCCTCAAGACCCTATTAGGTGGATTCTGCACTTAACTGTTTGAAAAATTACCCTCAAATTTGTTTTTCTTTTTACTTTTTTATATCCTTTTTTGTGACCTGCTTCCACTTTTTTCATATGGCCATACAAAAAAGGCATTCAGCCACAGGAAAAAGGTTCCCTTCATATGGAAAAAGATTTCGGACTTAGGATTTTTTCCAATTCTCCTTCTGTATAAAGGGATCCTTATACATATGTTTTTTTTTTTCATTCATACAAAAAAGGATCCCTTCATATAGAAAAGATTTTGGATTTAGTTTTTTTCTGATTCTTTTTTCATTTGAAGGGATACTTTCTTGTATGGGTTTTTCGTTTCATACGAAAAAAGACTCCTTCATAAGAGAAAGGATTTTGGACTAAGTGTTTTTTTTTTTACACACATTTGAACTTCAACAAGCCAAAAATCCCTCAGTATTTGGACTTAAGGGGCAATCTATATATCAAAACAAAGGTCTTACTGAATACTGCAACAATAACACATAATTCTCACCAAAAATGCAGGGGCCATATTAAAAAGCACAAAAATTACAACATCCAAATTCCCATAGGATAACATTGGAACTTTCAGAAACCATAACTTTCTCAATATTTGGACTTAAGGGACAATCTCTATATATCAATGCAAAGGTCATAATGAGTACTACAATGATACCACATACCACCTGCCCCAATGATTTTGGGAGAATATAAAAAATGCAATCTCCCATAGGATAACATTGAAGTGTAACAAGCAGTACAACAAAGGAAAGAAATTCTTGTTTTCATACAAATGGACGTGCAGGACCTGGAAGACCTGGTGCTTCCACAGCAACGTACGTGTACACATCTATGGAGGAATACACTGCCACAGGCAAATGAGGATTCTATTATACTGTCTCAAAAAGTAAGGAACTTAATTGCAAAAAACTTTGTTAATGCACCAGTTAGGATGGAATCAACGAAAGTGGTGAAATGTTGTGTTATGGTTTCTGACTCTAACATCCCACCCCCACCCTGCAGGCAGTAACAGGAGAAACTATTATGGTTTATCCTCTCCTGCATCTTTACAAATCATGTGTGGGGTGTGCCTCAGGGTTGTCAACCCTAATGCTCACCCCATTCTCATGTACTCTACACGTCTCAGCTTCTTCAATGACGGAATGGGCTGAGAATTAGGGTTGACAATCCCAAGGCCCACTCCACAATTGATTTGTGAAGATGAAGGAGAGAGCAAACTGTAATGGTTCTCTTGTGGCTGGCTGCAGGGTGGGGGTGGTGTGTTAGGGTTGGAAAACCTAATACCACATATTTACTTAATGCTGTCAGTTTAACCTAATTGATAGCATTAACAAAGATATATATATATTTATATATATATATATATATATATATATATATACATACACACACATATGTACACACACTCTATATTTTAAACCATTTTAAATGTAGAAAAAGGGATGGCAGAGAAGGGAAGGGGAAAAGCGGGAACAAGAAAGAGGAGGAGGAAAAAAATGGGATAAAGAATCCAGCGTTTGGGTGGCATTGCATCAAAACACCATAAAAAGTCCTGCTTATACCCAATAAAAACAAGGGATTACTATAACAACATTAGGACTAAAAAACTTTAAAATAATCCCAAACATGAACCCATATACACACATATACAGAGAACAGTCCTATATTTAAGACATAAAGGAACAATAAATATCAATTATACCACAATTGCTTCAAGAAAGTGCACAACTGAAAAACATCATTTAGTCTAGGCGACTTAAGTGATTGCAGTCTATGCTGCCAATAAATGTCTTCCTGCAATAATTCATTATTCAAGTCACCCCCTCAAATGTTTAATGATACTTTTTCAAGTTCCATAAAGTGAAATACATGTTCATCTCCACAGTTCAAAACATGTAGTGCTAAAGCATTTTCAGCATCCTCAACTGCTCTTAAATGTTCATTGATCTATTTTTGCTTTTGATGTGCATGCGCACCAAATGTTTTGAGACAGTAACGGGAAATGAGAGGTGAGTCACTGCCATGCTAATTACAGCTGCATCTGCAAGAGGTGTGGCAGTGTATACCAATCAGCAGGCACTCTGGTCATGAAAGCAGCTCAGTTCTGCTGACGTGTCATGCCACAGACTTGAAACAAATAAACCGCTCCAATGGGAGCACTTCATTTGTAGCCTGAACTCCTGCCATGTGCATTAGAGTGCACACTAATGCACATGGCAGCAATTGTTCCTGTATTCTCTGCCACTGTCCCTGCTCCCCTGAACCCCCCCCCAAGCTTCAACTGTGGCTGCGGTATGGGCTCTCCTGGTGTTGGCTTCTGCACCCCCTCAACATTAGCCACCATGTGGTTTTTTCTTACTGCCAACATCAGGGTGCCCAGTCCCTGTATCGGCATGTATCCCCCCCATATTAATGTGGCACACTGGCAGCCTACCCCAGTGTACCAAAATAATCAGTTTTTTTTTATGTTTCTGACACCGGGATGCCCACTAAATTTGTCAGATGTGTCCCCCCCCCGAAGCCCAAATAGATATTTTGCCTACATCAGGGTGCCCAATCCCTCAACTAATGTGGCACACTGGGAGCCCACCCCAGTGTGCCAAAATATTGAAATAAGTTTCCAACACCGGGTTGCCCACTCCTAGTGTCGGATGCACCCCCTCCCCCCACAAACCCTTTCAGTGCCAACATCAGGGTGCCCAATCCCCATGTCAGCACGCCCTCCCACCCCTACTTATGTGGCACACTGTGAGCCCACCCCAGTGTGCCTATATTAATTTTTTTGCCCTGTAAAATAAAGAAAACTGTCACCCGATGTCTTTTTATTTTTTTCCCTATAAGAAAATGGTCCTTCATCATCTCCTCAGACCCCCCCATCCCAACCCACCTGCTACATACCCCAACTCTCCGCACTCCCCTAACCCCTTACTTACCTCTAGAGGTCTGGCGCTGTCATCTTCTCTGAACCGGGAACACATCTGCACTCTTCAAAGGTGACCGACAAACTAAGAAATAATGGTAAGCCTTATAATGGGAGTCAATGGGGGGGTTCAACTTAGGTTGATATCTTGACCAATGTTAGGAACTTTGGCCCCAAAGTTTCAACATGGGGTTCTTGGGACCCCACCTCATGAACACTGCACTGTCATTTTGTTTATCGGTCCCAAAAGGTGATTTTGCAGTCACTGCATGGAATCACCTTTCGAGACTGAGTAACAAAACAACAGTGCCACTGTTTATGAGGTGGGATCCCAAGAAGCCCATGTTGCAAATTTGGTGAAAAAAGTCCAAAAAGTGACTGTTACAAGTGTGCATTGCACAGTTTCTATGCACGCTCATAACTTCACCAATTTTTAATATTTTCACTCCAGATTTTCAACATTGTCATTTTTTCAGACCTCTTTATGAACAGTATAGCTGTCATTTTTCACATCCTGCCCAAAAAATTGTTCTCGCACCTGTGGCGCAAAATAACATGGTCACTGTGCAAAATCAGCTTTTGGGATAGAGTACTGACATGATAGTGCCATTGATCACGAGGTGGGGTCCCAAAAAGCCCATGTTGAAAATCTGGTGGAAAAATTCCAAAAAATTATTGCATTACAGCCATGCGTTGCACAGTTTCTAAGCACACTCATAACTTTGTCAGTTTTTCATATTTCCACTCCAGATTTTCAACATTGGCATTTTTTCACACCTCCTCAAGAACAGTACAGCTGTCATTTTCAACATCCTGCCCAAAATGTGTTTTCGCACTTGAGGCGCTGAATGGCACAGTCGCAGCATGAAATCACCTTTCAGGATTGAGTAACAAAATGATAGTGCCACTGTTCATGAGATGGGGTCCAAAAAGGCATATGTTAAAAATCTGGAGTGAAAATACCAACAAATGCCCAGGCGTTATGGTTTCCAACTGTAACCCCACCCCCCACCCTGTAGAGACTGACAGGCGCCATGGGTGTGACTTTGGGACATTGACCATAATTCTCATGCCATTCCACCCCAACCCCACCCTGCAGCCAGTGACAGGCATCAAGGTATGCCTTAGGGTCTTCAGCCCTAACATTCACCCCAATCTCCTATAATGCACCCATCTCTGCTTATTTCCTGGAATAGGGTGAGTGTAAAGGTCAAAGACCCCAAGGCACACCGTGATGCCTGTTGGTGTCTGCAGGGTGCAGTGAGGTGGAATGGCATGAGCATTATGGCTGATGACACAAAGCCACACCCCCAATGTCTGTCAGTCTCTGCAGGGTAGGAGTGGAGGTTGGCATTAGGGTTGGAAACACTAATGCCTCAGTAAGGAAGTAAATCAGGGAGGGGCAGTCAATGTCACCTACCTTGATTTCAGGAAAGCCTTTGATGCCGACCAACATAGAAGGCTGATATAACAAGATGGGTAGTCTGGCCAAGGGGAACAAGCTGATACACTGGGTTAGAAACTGGTTGATGGACAGGTGTCAGTGTCAGTGGCTCAGCAGGTAGCACACTCGCCTCTGAGGCCGGGAGATCAGAAGGCTGTGGGTTCTATCCCCACACCAGGCACTTGGGTTAATATCCCAATACTGACACTGTAGGGCAGCATGAGGGGGGTGCTGCACTCCTGAGGTGCCGTCTTTCCGGTGAGACATTAAACCGAGGTCCCATCTGCCTGGATTGGTGGTAGTTCAGATGGATGTTAAAGATCCCATGGCACTTATCAAAAAGAGTAGGAATTTCCCCAGTGCCCTGGCCAAATTTCCCTCATTCACTAAATACCACCAACAGCTTACTCTGGTTCAAGGTCAGTTGGCATTTCATCTGTATTCCCCCTTCCCCCGGGTCGTGCCTGAAAATAGGCAGAATCTGCCTAGTACACTTACCCGGTCAACAAAAACTAACTAAATAAAAGGAGGCAAAAGGTGGTGGTAATGGGATCCAATCCTGGAAGAGGGTGATGACCAGTGGGGTACCTCAGGGATCAGTCTTGGGACCAGTCCAATTCAATGTCTTCATTACAGACATTGTGGAAGGGCTAGAAGGAAAGGTCTGTCTGCCTGTTTGCAGATGACACCACCATTTGTAACAGAGTAAATACTCCAGAAGGGGTGGAGAAAATGAGCAGACACATGGAGAGCCTTGAAAAATGGTCTGAGGAGTGCCAACTGAGGTTCAATGCAAAGAAGTGCAAATAATGCACGTGGGAAGAGGGAAACCTGGGGAGAGTTACTGAATGGGGGTGAGGTGCTGATGATTACCAAGGAAGAAAAGGACATAGGAGTTATCAGTTCTGATGACCTTAAGGTGTCAAAACAGAGCACAAATGTTGCAAGGAGGCCCAGTGGCATGTTTGGGTTCATAGGCAAAGGTATCACTAGCAAAAGGTGTGAGGTGGTGATGCCATTGCATAATGCACTAGTGAGCCCTATCCTACAGTACTGTGTGCAGTTCTGGAGGCCACAACTATGCATGGACATTGACAGAGTGGTCCATAGAAAGGCAACCAAGATGGTACATGGCTTATGAAACAGAACATATCAGGATAGATTAAAGGACCTCAATATGTACTCATTGGAGAACAGGAGGGAGCGGGGGAACATGATACATACATTCAAGTACCTTAAGGCCATACACAAGGTGCAGGGGTGGGCATCTTCCAGTGCATCAAACATTCAGCATTGACAAATGCTTGTTTAAATGCTGTAATAGTCTTGGCTACATAGAATGCTTAGCACCTACATACTGCCACATATACTGTACAAGGTACTCTGTACTGCATGATATAAAGTCATGTACCTTCATCTTCTTTCCCATGACAGAATGAATATAATAATTGCTTGTACAGATGGTCACACAAAACTTACAGTTGCCACATTTATGATTTCCAGTAGGCAAAGATGGTCTTCCAGAATCCACAGGATCAGGAGCCAAAAAACAATATACTACAGTGTCTTTTACATTTTTACCTCTCTGACAGACAAATCATGGGGGTTCAGTTGTATAATCATTAAGCTTTCTTCTATTTGGAGACTATCATATTGTTTTTCTATTATTTTCCACAGTTCATATACCTGAGGATTGTAAGTAGTTATACAACTAATTCCTGGCCCCTGAACCCCATTTTCATCACGATCTTTCCTCTGAAGCAAAGTCTTCTTTTCTATTTGATCTACCCTGTTCTTCACCCTCACTACACAAGAATTACTGTAGCCTCTCAGTTTGAACTGATCACGTAATGTTTCACTTGCTGCTACAGAATCATTATTCATACTGGAGTTACATTTAATTCTCATTAAACTGCCCTGCTGGTACATTTTCAATTAAATGTCTGGGGTGGTAGCTCTCAAAGTGTAACAATGAGTTCTCATCCGCTGGTTTAAGAAAAAATGAGGTTTTAACACTCCCATTCCATCCTTTTCAATTTTCAAATCCAAAAAACAAACTTTTTCTTGACTACAGTGCACTGTGAATTTCAAGTGTTGATTTAAGTTTTGAGATTAGACCACTAAATGTTGGCTATGTACGGACTACATCACTGCTGTTTTACTTGTACATACTAAAATATTTATAATCAATACCAGGGAGTCAGTCATTTCTTAATAATTTTTGTGGAGTTTCCTGAGACTGTGGAGCAGATTCATCTAGGTTTATGTTCTGTATTAGAACATGTAGGCCACACTAACCCATATGGGTTAAAATAAATACACCTGCAGTACAATTAAGGAAAAGCAAACATTTTAACCAAAATAACCAGTGTCTTGATTTACAGAACCTTTATCATCAGCCAGCCTTGATTATCTGCAAATTTATTCTTGCACCAAAGTGGGTGAAGAATAGAAGAACCATACTTGTTTGCACCACATATTTATTAATCTCTGCTTATGAAGCATGGATGGGGGGGTGGGGGCTGATGCTGCGAGAGTCCCTTATGACCTAAAATTACCATGCTACCACGTAAAGTTGCACTGTACTTCATCTTTCAGTATTTTATACATTAAATCAGTTATTCTAATTATAGCAGTTAACTTACTGTAGTTAAAACTGTCATTTATTAAAATGGTGTCCCTGATGTTTGCAATCTCATACTGGTTTGTTATGATTTTTTTAGAGGTGGGCAAGCCAGAGCCAGGCTCGAGCTTGGCTTGAGTTTATTGCCTAGTTCAGTTCAGTTTAATCTCTATAAGCAATTGAGAGCCAAGGTCAAGCCAAGACAGTTATGATCAAAGTAAGTGTTTTTGTCACCCTGAGCAGTTAGTGTAGTGTCAGGAATGTGCAACTGCTATGTGAAGAACAGCTCACAGTAGCCAGGGCTCAGCTTGTGTTTTGGCTTGTAGAGTCAATCCAGATCTCTGGCTTGGCTCTAAGTGAAAAATTCCTGGCTTGCCCACCTATACTTTTTTTCCTGATTTGTGGTCCAAGGGTTGACAGGAATAGGTATCAGTAGCACAGTAATACTGTATCATCTAAGTCCCACCCACCATACCATTTCACAGTCATGCAAAGTTTTGTTCATTACGTTATGCTGGACTTTGGGCTGCTAGGTTGTTTTATTTATCCAATCTAACCAAATATGACCCCAACCATTTTGAATAGTTGCTCAGAAAGTTTCAGTCACTATGGATGTGCAAATGTTAACTGCCCTTCTGTCATTTTGGCAAACATTTGACTGGTGGACTCGGTTGGGTATTTTATTTGTGCTTTTATTGGCTATTGACTACATTATTAACAGACCTCCAAAGAATTTCCCTCCTCGACCAACAACTGTGCCTTTTTTTGGAAATATTTTCCACCTTAGCACAAAACAGGCTCATATTGACATGCATGAGGTAAGGGATCTTTGTCTTCTGTTTGTATTACTACTTGGGTGGTAAGTTTTAACAAGACAATCTTGTTTATAATAGTAGTTGGGGCATAGTGATCAGCACTAAAAAGAGTACAATATATGTTGGAACCTGTCTATCTTCTCAATATATTTGCTATATTCAGACACTTGAGGGAGCTATCTGCATATTAAATACATGGAGCAGAAAACATCCTGGTAATAAAGAGTGAAAGCTTTTTTTTCCACTTCCAAGACTTTAGTGTGTGCAAGACTTTGAAAATGTGTTAAACATGGTATTCCCATATCATATTCTCATCACTAGATTATGCAATCAGGCACACCTGTGTTCTTAGAAGCTTCTGTCTTGTACCAAATAAAACATTTAGGCTGCCTCAGTGAGCCAATAATGGCAGGCATATCTGAATCCCAACCTGCAGCTTCATCTCCCAACTTTGGAACACAAAGTTGAAAAAAGACAAAAGTGTGGGACACATTACAGTATATCATGAAAATGTAAGCTCAGTACATAATGAAAATACTGTGCATGACTCCAAGCACATGGTTTGCTTTTAGTCCATCAATAGTTATTATTATTAAGAAGTTTTGCTTTAAAATCAGTGCTTGTTCAATGTGAGTAATCCCTCTATATTGGTTATGCATGCTAAATTGTGGGAAACTTTTCTTGATTTGGGCCACTTATGAGGTATGTTTGCAAATGGTGGGTACTAACACCTTTAATAATATTGTTGTGGTAACATAAAAATACTATGCATAGACAGTGAATAATTTTATAGATGTAACAAAAGTTTCTGAAGGAACACTATGTATTACTTTTTCATTTTACCTTAGAATTTACCCAGGTTACAAGTTCATCAACTTGTCAACTCTGATAAACATTCATGAATGGTTCACAAACCTCTATCACAGTTCACCAACTGGTCAGCTTGGTTCATGAACTCAATTTTTAAAGTTCACACAAAGTTCATGAAGTTGCTGAACTTTTAAAAGACCATGATGAACCAAGGCAAAAATCAATTTTCATAAATGAATTACTTACAAAATGTATTGTTCCCACTGCTAGAGTTATAACCCATCATAACATCAAAACGTTTTCAGTGTAGAAGTACAGTATATGTTCTACAGGACAATTAACTATTTGTTCAAAATCATTAACATTTAAACCCACAACATTTTAAAAGAGTTTCAGATTCTGCTGATATAATACCAATTGAGCCTTACTATTTATGAAAAGAAGGTAAGCAGTGATTTCATTTAAAAGAAGAACTACAGAAAAAAGTTAAGTATAACATAGGTTTCCAATTTTAAAATGCATGGTAAGAAATGTCACTCATTAAAAATACAAATTTTGTTAAAAGAATTCAACTGGCATGATTAATTACTTAGGCTGTGAAATAAAACAAATAAGGATTCTGATCTGCCTCGGGTCTGTACAAAGGCAAAAATCTTTTGAGAATAGAGCTGAAACAGAACTGTCTGATGAATAAACCAGTATTCCAAAACCAGTGTGCTTCTGGTCACCAAAAATATAGATTTTTTTTTATTCTTTTTTTTTATTCTTTGGTAACTGGGTAAGGCCCAGTAGACACAGATGCCTGCTTTTAAGGGTGATCTGGGATGACTGGGGAGGTCAAGTGACTTGCTCAGAGTCACACAGTATGCAGGTGGAGGTTATGGGGAACAAAAAGAGGACTGTTTGTTGGATGCACCAAGCTCACTCACAGCTCATTACTCTAACCTCTAGGCTATACTGCCAGCCCTAAAGTTTCAGTGTAGGAGTCTCATGAAAAAAGTCCAGTGTATGAGCCTCTTAGTCTCATGAACTTTTATCGACATTTATGAACCTTTATGTTCATGAACATTCATGAAAAATGGAGTGCCATTTAGTTTATGCATAATTCAGAAACCTTCATGAACAAATGAACAATCAGATGAATGCTTGATGAGCAAGTATGAGCTGAATTCATGACCCGTTTGTGAATAACTCATGAGCATTCATGACCGGTTCATGATCATTTCGCTTGGTTGTTCAGTACTGCACCATTATGTGAGCACTCTGCTACCTCTTTAAAATGTTATTAAAAAGCTATCTGTGCAGGCTCAGAGGCATGATGAGTTGAGGTGCTTGTCACCTTAACACCTGCCACATCACTGATCCAGGTTTGGGAATGGACCATGGTCACTTGTGGGCTGGCCAGGAGAGAAAGGATTGAGCATTTCAAGGACAGATCTCCTGTCTTAGGTATGGCAGGGTCCTATATCCCCCAAGTTGACTGCTACCTGGCAGAATCCAGGTGGCAATGATGGTAGGAACACTCAGATGTGGGTGGGGTATCTGCTGACATGGTAAACAACTGCACCACCTCGCACATGCGTGCACTCATATTCTTACACACTGATGTCCTGGGAAGAAAACAGGCAGGTGAAAAATGTCCCACATGCAGGCACCATGTTACCTTATGTGGTAGGACACATGCCAAACCATGGCTATGCACAAGTGATGGATAAATTTATGGGCCGACTGGATGGGCCTTGCGGTCCTTATCTGCCGTCAACTTCTATGTATGTTTCTATGTTTCTATATTTCTAACCAGTAAGTCCACATGGCGGGTCAGAGACGGGGCTGGGGGTACGGCCAAGACAAGGGAATGGAAGGAGCACAAAGTGTTAATGAAAAAATAATTGCCTGCTCTGCAGAGCCATTTCATGTAATGGTCTTAGTGTGTGATCCACAAAACTGATGCAGATACACTTTAAAGGCAGTGTGGAGTGCCGCTTATGTAGTGGCACTCATGACCCATGGCCCCAACTGCTCACAAGGAAATGAGAACGCAAGGGTCAGACAGCATATCAAGGTAAAGTGAACCAGACAGTGGCCCAGGCTAAGCTAGAGTGGATCCTCTGCTCATTCTGGAACAAGAATGGTGGAATATATATAGTATTCCTTAAAGTGAAACACATGTTTGATTAAAAAAAAAATCATGACATAGCCCCCAGCCCTGTATGCCAGCTCCAAGGGCCTGGACATAAAGTGCCAGGCAACAGTAAGGCTTGTGAAGGTCTAGGGTGGGCCAGTGGAGACTTATGTGTCAGACAGATGACCCTTCCTGCACAGACCCACCCTCATGTAACATCACCACCCTATTCACACTGTCCCCAGTGTGAAAAAATGTCAAAATGATTGCATGGAAGTGTGACTTAACCCCCATTACTTTTGCTTGCCCCCAACCTAGCTGTCTGCATGGATACAGGGATAAATCAGAATTGGGTGTGGAGGGGATGCAGATGGTCACAGTTCCTGCAGAGTGTCCCACATGTGTGTAGGGAGCACTCCTCAGTCATGCAAGATATTCTGAACCGGCACTGAGATGAAATCTGTTTTGTAGATCATGCATTTAACCATTTATCACCCCTCCCCCATTCATTTTCCAGTATGGTTGCTAAAAGAACCTGAGCTGCTGAATGGTACAACATTTCTGCACAACAGGTTTCCAAATGGAAGCCCAGGTGGTGGTGAAACAAGAACACAAGGTATTTTCAAAGTAAATGAGTCTCACCTAAATTAGAAGGTTTGAAGGCTATATTTAATCATAATACAGCACAAATCTGTTTCCTCCTGGTGCTTTGCCTCCAACTGAGGCTTCATGGGGGTGGAAACCAGAATACAATTTGTAAAAACTGGGGGTGAAATTATTAGATGCTCAGTTGCAGGGCGGATGATTGATTTGCTAGATACAAGAGGAAAATTAATATTTAAATAGCTAATTGCCAGTACAGGTGGAGTGACTTGAGTAGTTGGATTGTAACCTCTGTCCAAACATGAATTCTCATCTGCATCCTTCATTTGGTACTCTGGGTACTGAGAAACCAATTATTGTTTTGCACTTTGTCCTGAGTAAGAAAATCACATAAATAACATACAGCTTCTGTAAGAGGTAGTCGTATCCTCATTTTGGCCCCTATGCATGAATGTGCAGAGTGGGCACACACCACGCATCTCCAGCGCGTAGCCCACTCTGCACCGACCACACTTACTGCACCCCCTTGGCAGCAGTCATGACACGCATATATCCCTCCCATGCACCTGATCCCCCAGCCGATTACTGAGCTCTGCACATGGGTGGGTCAAGGTGGTGCGGGGGACATGCCAGCACTCTGTGTGATGCACAACAGTGCAGACTGCCATGCACGGTGGGGCTGACAGCTACCCCAACTCTGGATAGATGTAGCCCTGGTATGCAACCCCCAGGATGCAGCCATGGTGCACGGTGGTGACAGCGGGGATCTGCAGACCCCCGCCGGTATAGATGACCCTGATGTCAGGGCACACCTCTGTGGGTGGTGGGCAGCGAATCAGGCACAGACTCCCTCCAGTGTAGTCAGTGCACTGTGCACCAGCTGCAAACATGACACCCTCCAGGCACAAATAATCGACTGTGGGGACCCGGGCGGCCAGCAGATTGGCCACATGCCCAGGTCCGCCACTTTGCGACCTGCCACCCCCAGGGATCCTGCACACCTGAGGGGCAGGACAGCATAAGGGAGCCACATGGAGGCCAGCATTGGTGCATACAGCCTGTACGTGGAACCCCCACAGGTGGGAAGTTGTGTGTTCGCCAATGCACCACTTGTGCATTATTCAGTGCATAGGGCCCACAGAGATTAGGGAAGGCTATATTAAAAATGCACACATGAATATAGAGGAATAGAAATATAGAAACATAGAATTTGATGACAGATTAGGACTGCTTGGCCGACCTAGTCTGCCCATGTTCCCTACCTACCTACTGTTACATCATAGAGCCTACTTGATCTCTGGCTTTACCCCCCCACCCCCGCTTTCCTTGCTTCTAAGGTTCCCTTATACTTACCCCATAACTTCTTAAATCCTGTTACAATTTCTGCTCCTACCACCTCCTCTGGGAGGCTGTTCCAGGCATCCACCACCCTTTCTGTGAAGAAGTGTTTCCTTACATTTACCCTGATTCAAATCCCCCCCCCCCAACTTCATCGCATGACTCTGTATTCTTGTGCATCCATTTCTCTGAGAAAGGCTTCCTTCTTGAACCTTATTTATTTCCTTGGGGTATTTGAAAGTCTGTATCATATCCCCCCTCCCTCCTTTCCTCCAGTCTGTACATGGTGAGGTCTTTCAGTCTCTCCTCGTAGTGTTTTTGATTCAGATCTTGCACCATTTTAGTTGCCCTCTTCTGGACTGTCTCAACTCTGTATACGTCCTTTCTGAGATGAGGACACCTGAACTTGACACAGCACTCTAGGTGAGGTCTCAGCAGAGATTGATACAGAGGTATTACCACCTCACTCTTTCTGCTGGTGATACCCCTCCCTATGCACCCTAGCATCCTATGGGCTCTCCCCCACTGCCTTGTCACACTGTTCAGCCACCTGTAGGTCATCAGATATGATAACACCCAGGTATCTTTCCTGTTAGGTGGTCTCCAGTACCGCTCCCCCCCCCTTTTGTACTCTGACCCTGGGTTTCTATGCCCCAGGTGCATGATTTTGCATTTTGTTTTTCATTGAAACTTAGTTGCCACTTTCTAGACCACTCTTCAAGCTTACCTAGGTCTCTAAAGTAGAGTAGGGGAGGTATATCAAATATATCTGGTCCACAACTGAAGAAAAAATTAAAAAGATATTAAAATAACAGCAAAAATATGGAAAGCTTATGACAAACCCAGTAAAGAAACAGAATAATAGACACTGATTCCAGAAAAAGATCTGTGGTCTATCCAATCTTCCCATAATTCTCTTCAAACCCAAGGACGTATTGTCCATACAGAGTACTAGCCCACACTATCAACCCCCCATGTCCCTCCCTACTACTACTGCCCTGAATAACCACTATACCCTTCTCTCTGTCCCAGCCATGCTTGAAATCATTTATGGTTTTGGCACTCAGCACCTTGGCTGGCAGACCCATCCATGGTTCCACAGCCCTTTCTGTAAAACAAAACTTTCTCATATCCCTTTTGAATCTCTCTCTCATCAGTTTCCATGTATGCCCCTGTGTCCTTAAACTGTAACTCATGCTAAATAGTTCCTTCCAGTTCACCTTGTTTATACCTTTCAGGAACCTGATGGTCTCCATCACATTACCCCTCTATTGTCTGGCCTCCAGCAAGTACATGTTCATTGCCTTGAGCCAATCCTTGTAAGATATCTCCTGCTCACCCTGAATCATCCTGATTACCCTTTGTTGCACTGTCTCTCTCCTTATCTTTCCTGAGGTAAGGACTCCAGAACTAGGCACAGTACTCCAGGTACAGCCTCACCAATGGCCTATAAAAAGGTAGCAGTAACTCTTTTCTTTTACTGTAAATACCCCTTCAGAGACATCTCAATATCCTGTTTGCCTTACTATAGGTCTTGTTGCACTGGCTTGATTGTTTAAGGAAGCCATTAATGATGACTCCTAGGTCCCTTTCCTCCTAGGTCCAAGTAAAGAAGTTTGGATGAAGGCCACAACATCAATGCAGAAGATTTCTTCTATATTCTTTTATTTTTACTCACACAAGATACTTATGGGTAATGTTTCATAGCATTTTGTTACTTTGTCTGACCCATGCTGTGTTACCTAAATTTAAAATATATACACAAAATTACTAATAATGTTTCTATATATGCACTAACAAGTAAGTATCACCTCCACCGTTGATTTATGTTCCTTCATGTTTCTAACAAGCAAAAGAAATCCTATATGTTTTGTTATAAAAATGAAGTTCTCCAGACCGTTTCTCCCAGGTCCTTTCCTGAGCATCATCTTGTACTTTTTTAGCATTGAATTTCAACTGCAAAACCGTAGGCCACCTCTCTAGTTTTTGCAGGTCACTCTGCATCTCCCTAATTCTCTCACTGCTATTCACCCTCCCATCAAGTTTCATGCTATCTGCAAAGAGACACAACTTGCCCCAGATTCCTTCTCCAGTCTTGCAGATGAAGATTATGAAGAGGACAAGACCCAGGACAGATCCCTGTGGCACTCCACCTATGACCTCCCTTTCTTTGACATCATTAATCACAACCCTCTGCTGCCTCTCCTTCAATTTCCTTCCCATCTTATTATTAGGCTTGGGCTACCTGGTACGTAGTTGGCTCAGGTATGTTGGGTAGCTGCCTATTTAAGCCATGTAGGGCAGTTTGAGTAATATGCTATCCAACCTGGCTTAGTACAACTGTAATTGTGTTGGGTATCAGGTATTAGGTTGGGTGGTACAGTTTAGCAAGCAGTGTTGTGAGAAAGTAAGTTGTGAGTCAGTGCATAACTGCAGAGAGTGATGGGTGGCTGTTTGTATTTTGTGCCATTATTTGCCTGACACCCTCTCATCATGGTGAGCATGTGTGTTCAGATTGGGTCAGGACTCTGGAGGGAGTTGGAGGCCTGTAGAGACAAGTATTGAGTTATTCATTGGAGAAAGAAGGAGCCATCTTGGTTGGGATTGAGTAGTCGAGCAGTGCCACTAGTAGCTGCATGCTGGGGACAGAGTTTAGGCTGTTAGCAAGGGGGTGGGGAGCAGCATTCAGTGGCAACATGAGTCACTGGTGGGAGACTAATGATGCACAGGCATGTGTGTTTCACCAATATTCAAACTTTTGCTGCAGCCTTTTAAGAAACCAGCTTGCTCTACACATAGAGCTCTTGAACAAGAAACTGTAAGTAGGCCTCAGTGAATTGTGTCTGACTCATGTTGTTTGCTAGTTTAGTAGTTTTCAGCTTATTCTTGTGGTGAGTATAAAAAACTGACTAATTAGAATGAAGACTATGCTACGCCAATCATTAGTGACAGGATGCTCATTTTTAAACTCTACATTGGGACCTGTAATTAAAATACTTTAATATTTAAAAGATAGTCTACATATTAAAGCTTTATACAGTGCTGTGAAATAATAGTATAACAAGATGCTTGTTCATAAAATGTATGAAGGCAATTAATTTCCTGATAGGACTGAGTATGCTTCTTTTCTAGGCTTATGTCATTTAAATGAGAAATAAATAGCCCCAAGTTAAGGTAATATATCCCATCATTTCTTGTAGCACCACATAATGAAAGATTTATCAGTGTTATGTTAAATTGTGTATAGTTTTTGTCTCCGAAGAGAACTGTGAATATCAGAGCATGACTAATGATTTTAGTAAAGGTCTTATGCATTGTAAATAATGTTCCAAAATGTAAACAAAATTACCCTATAAAGGGACATTCTTCAGGTTTTTTCTGAGCTTGTGTGCAGGTAGATTATAGGTGTTTGTAGCCCAGAGTGCAGGCACATTAATGTGCCTCAGCATGGCATACACTGTAGTGTGGTGGCAGGATTTTTCTGTGTTCCTTTGATTATGGATAGGGCAGGGTATAGTATAAAATGAGTGTAGCAAAGTAGTAAAAAGTCAAGTAGTAACTACCCTGTACTAGCCAACTACCTATTTTACATTAGGATATTTTATGGTAATTTAAGCTAGTTTGGAGGTATCTGCAGGTAGTAGTTAGGGCAGGATATTTTACTACCTTCCCACACTTATTTACTATGTCCTTTATCACACCCAGATGCTGCAACCAGATCCTCCATCTTCTTCAAAAATCTTCTGTGAGGCACTGAGTCAAAATCCATGGCATGGCCCCAATCCAATACCCTTGTCACACAACCAAAGAAAAATATTAGGTTGGTATGACAAGACCCCCCTGCCATGAAACCATCTTGTTTACTATCCTTGAGACCATTGCTTTCCAGGTAGTCCACAAGGTCCACTTTGACCAGTGACTCCATTAGTTTTCTCACAACAGAGGTATGACTGACAGGTCTGTAGTTCTCTGTTGCTCCTTGTCCCCCCCCCCTCCATGGAGTGGAACTATGTCCACTACCCTCCAGTCTTTCAGAACTATCTCAATCTGGAATAAACTACTGAATAGTCCTTCCAGGGGTTCAGCCAGTTCTGCTGCTAATTCTTTGAGTATCCTCAGATGCATTCCAACAGGCCCCAGGGATGTATTTATCTTTGGTGTAGTAGCCCTTTCTGAGCCCCGTCACTGGTAAATACTGGCTGCTTCATCTCCAGGACCCCCTTTAATGCTGCCTTGATGCACCCCTCAGGCAGGGGCCCACTGTCTTCACTCGTGAACACACAGCACAAGTAATCATTAAGGATAGCTGCCTTTTGCATGTCCTCCTCCTCCTCTATTACCCTACCTCCCTCAGATAGCCCTCGATTGGGGCTTACCAGTCCCAAAAGCCAGCTCAAACCAAATACAGTTATTGCCACTGAACTCTGGTGGCTCCCCTACTTGCACACCTCCTACCACCTCTGATTTGGTGAGCACCACATCAAGAATAGCAGCATGCCTGGGGGGGGGGTCCTTAACCAGCTGCATCAGCAGACAGCCCTGGAATATATCCAGCAGGACCTGACTTCTGGCGCTCCTGGCAACTGGAATATCCCAATTAATATACAACTGGTTCAGATGGCACACCACCACTACCTCCCCCTTGGCCACTCCCCTTCCTAGTTCTTCTCTAAGTCCCTATCCTTCTCTTCCTCTAGTCCTTGTGGTCTATAAATCATGACCAACCATTGTTTTTTGCTGAGGCCACCTTGAGCTGCACTCACATTGACTCTGTCTCATTACTTCCCCCTGATATATCCATCTTCCAAAGCCTCTATGCCTTCCTGACATATAGTGCTATGCCCCCTACCCCATACCTTTTCCTCTATCTCTCCAAAACATTGTACAACCAGGGACTGTCAGATCCCAGTCATTATTTTCTGAGGCCCAAGTTTCTGTGCTGGCTTTGAGGTTCATCTCAGTGTCTGTCATCATTGCCTAGGGCTTGCTGATTTTATTACCCAGACTCCTGGCATTAGGACAGACCCCCCCCCCCCCCCCCCTTCCATCTAACTCCTGATCTCTTTTTGCTTTTTACTTGTCTGTCTCCCTTATTCTTCCCTAATCTCCTTAAAGTCTTGTTTTTTATGTTGATTGCAGGTTTTGTAAGCCCTCCCTCCATGATCCCTTTGCCTAGCCCAATTTGAACTACTTCAACCTTATTTTTACCCACTGTGCTGTTACAAGCCCCCAGATTAGGGGGAGTACTAGCTAGGTTCCCTTTCCTCTCTACTATCACCATGGTTCCCTTAGCCTCAGTCTCACTTGCAGTCAGTTTAACTGTCCACTGAAGACATCAGATGTCTGCCTCTGCACACTGGCCCCCTCTCTTGTCAGGTGAAGACCGTCACCTTTGAAGAGCCTCCTATCTCAGAAGTCTCCCCAGTCCCTCACTAAGTGGTACTCCATTTCCTAACACCATTCCTTTAACAACAGATTAAAGTCCTTGATCTTATCCCTCATTCTATATTTCTTCCCCTCCATACAACACACAGGGAGGACCTCAGAAAAGGCCAGGGAGGCCTACAGTAGTGTGCCTTCAGTATGTCATACAGTCTGCAAGAATTCTGCTTTACAGTCTCCACAGGTTGGTTTGTCAGATTATTGGTACCCAGGCACAGCAGCACCCGCAGTTCCCCCCACCTCTCCACCATCACCCCTATCCTGTCTATATCCTGGATGGTCCAGAGAGACACCTGACCACCCCCTCCTGTGACCTTCTCTACCTCCGATCATTGAGTCCCTGACAACTAAGACTCTCTTGTTTTTTTTTTTTTTTATTATTTATTACAGTGTCAGAATTACAACCCTTTGAGTCAAAGACTCATTTACAAAGGCTCAGCATTGTACACAGATTTGGACGGGGCAGGAGAAACATACAGTGAGTGGAAGACAGACAGCAGTGCAGGAACAGCAGCTGGGCAATAATATTTACAATTATAATTTGTACAAATTAAATACAGGAGGAGTGGGCCATATCAGAGAGAGAAGGGCCCTTCTTGCAGGAGACTGGCCTATACATGATGGTAGCTAAGCAAGAAGGGCGTGATCATAGGGTATATAAACTTTGTAGACATTACATATGGTAGAGGTTGACAGTAGGAGTGTGGTGCAGAAACTCAAAAACTTCAAGTACAGACCTATGCATGATTGTAGGGCAGCAATCGTGTGATATGCACACTGATATATAAACAGGGTGGGTGGGGTGGGTCAGGTGGTAGGATGAGGACCAGTAGTAGTGCAATTATTTGCAGTTGCAGTGACGGGAGCTGAGAAGGTGGCTATAGTGGCCCTGCCCATCACCACCGACTAAGAGTCCCCTCAGCAGAGTTAGGTACCTGAGTCTCCTCATGGGACAGCCTGGGCTAAAAGCTGATCACATATCATAGGTATGGAGTGTAGTCGATGGTTTAATTCAGGTCAGATGGACTTTCAGATTTTAGCATAAAAATCTATCGGGTCACCTTCTGAAGGAGGGTTATAATCTATCTCAACCTCTGCTTCCATGGCAAAAGTGAAATACTATACCATAAACTGTAGACCATCCAGTTTGCCATCATATAAGTTTGCAAAACGTTCCCCCTGAGGAGTATCCCTAGCTTTGTTGAGAATGTCCCTGATATGTTTTTGGATGCAGATTGTCACTGGTCGGACAGTACATCCCACATACATTAAGTTGCTAGTATACCAGAGAACATAAATAACAAAGCTAGTAATGCATAAAACAAACTGGCAGATTTTGACCACTTGTTTAGTGGATGCTGGAAAATACTTGCCCTGGTGGGCAAATTTGCAAACAGAGCAGCACCCACATTTGTTTAGCATCATCCCATTTTACACAAATTCTGCACTTATCAATTGCTGCCACATAGTATTTGGATAATGAGTGTTTACAGACACATTTTGTTACTTAATAGATTTGGAGATATCCACCCCTGGCAAAGCGTAATCATCCTTTTTTTCATGTTAACAATCATTTTCAGTACCTTGGTTTAGGGGCACTCTATTTTGTGATAAGTCACAAACGTTTCTGCTCCTTTAAATATATTATATCCTCTTACAAGCCAGACTATTCAGGGGCTGTCCTTCATCAGGTCCCAGCTAACAAAGCCTCAGTGCAAGGCAAAACACCGGGGAAACGACATCTGTGCTGGATTGTGTTTAAATAAAGCCTTCAAACCTCCTAATTTGTGGTGAGACTTGTTTACCTGCATTCTACTTGCACTGCCTCTTGTGCTCTTTTACTTGCTTGGGTTCCCTCTCCTTGGCTGGCTGCAGTTACGTCCTCTGCACTGGGAAAAGCAAGTTCACCACACAGTGTGCATTTAAGTTCCAAATGTAAGCCCCTGTTGTTGCTCCTGCACATCTTCCTCTGTTTCTCTAACAAAAAGTAGATGAAATATGCTGGGATTTTTTTTGGGGTAGAGGGGGTCATTAAATTCAATTACAAGGTGACCTGAGAAGTGCATAAAATTACTACTGCTTTCAGATAGCAGTATTATAGGTTCTACCCACATGCATACTACTGGTTCTCTATGGTCCATTATGGTGTCTGATAATGATCTCACCAGTCACACCACCAGCTTGCTCCTTCTTGAGCACTTGAATAGAAGGCCATGCACATTGCACATTCTTATGTCATGGATTTGTCAGGGACTGCTACAGTAACTGGTGCAGGAGTGCTCACGCATTCATAATGTGGCTCTTAGACTGCATCATAATTGTGGTGACATGCACTATACATTTAAAACAAAGACTCTGACTCCACAGAACAGCAGCAGCAGTGCTACCACACATGATGCTGATTACCCAAATTCATGTCCAAAACTTGGAACCTTAAAGAGCCAATTTTGAGAAGAGGCTAGAGAGTCCCAAAGGACACTCATCTGGGAAGGGAAGGTCCAGGACTGCTGTGGTACTGCCACCTTGGCGACCACACATGGATCCAGCACAGTAAGAATATTGATGGGATGGTATAGCAAATGTTGTATGCTTGTGCCTGTGCTCTTACATCAGAATCCTGGAGAGATTAAGAGAAACATCAAAGATAACCCCACTGCAAGCAGGAAGACTTTGGGTACTCCCAGGCCCTCACCACTGACAGCTTGTCCCACCATGGATAATCCAGAGGAAGAATCTGACCTGACAGACCCTTAATAAAGAGAAATTGAGAGGCACCAGTAAAAGGCAGAGATGCTAGTTGGTGGGGCTGGGGACTGACCAAAATAGATGAAGGGGGCAGTGCAGGGAGACAAGTGTAGCTATAAACAATACATTCTGAAAACAATAAAAACTTCCATGATTCTTCAATGAAAAATACCAGGAGCTTGTAGAAGGGTAGCTCCATTGCCATAACTAGTAGGAAACTTTATTATATCTAAATGTATCTATTTAATGCATAGAACATAGGAAGAAAAATAGAGTTTCTAAACTCCACTTAATCTAAATGGTGTCAGAATCAGTAGTTCAAGTTTTAAATCTTCAAAGGCTGTATGACAGCTATTAAAAGTATAGCTGATGTGCTTGTGTTTTGACTTTCTTAGCTAAAGAAACACAGAGTGGGCTGTGCCTCCTTTAAGAGACCCAGGGAGTCGGTGCAGTACTGCTACTGCTCACTACCCCAGCAACCCATGTTCAGAAGTGAGTTTGGTTCAGCCAAAGAAAGGAGGATTAAGCATTCCAAGGACATCTCTCCTCCTTCAAAGAGAGTAGGCGGGTTACACAGTCCACCATCTGACTGCCATCTAGTGAATGTTGGTTGACAGCACAGATGAGGCTCAGCAGTACAGGGTAAGATAGGGATGCTGTTGACAGTGCTAACTGTGCATAAGCAGGCAGCCAGAGACAGTGGGAATGGAAACGTTGAGTGTGGTGCTCTAAGCAGCATCTGTACAATCAATAAGAGGTAAGGTGGTTTTCTAATCTTTTATCACATCTGTTTTTCTCTCCCTACTGTGGTCCAATTGGCGGGGGCATCCAGCCCCCGGATGCCCCCCAGCTCCCCTCACCTGGAGGGCAACAGGCTCACTTGCATGATGGGGGTCCAGTACAGCCACTCCCCGACCTGCTGGAAGGGACCCCTATGCCTTTCCATGCCGGGCTGAGACTAGACCCCCCAGCACGATTCCACGACAGACTTCCAGGTGGTAAGGGCATGGCTATCAAGCTGCTTGCTCGTGCCCAGCCTTTTCCTTCTATTATTGTGCCTTTGGAGTGCAGACATGCAATGACATCAGAGGCACAACATGCCAATATCTTCTGCACTCCACCCCCAAGTGCACCAGCTCTGGTAGTGCCCCCAGTTGTCAGCAGGAGCCGCTACAGAGTGGTGGAATCCCTCAGCCCTCCGCAGGGGTGGGAGAGCAGTCCCTCAGATGCTCGATCCCATCCCTTCCCTGCCGACCCCTGATGACCCGAGCATGTTTCCGGACCCGGATCTCCAGCGTGGCGCAAGGTGTGGTGTTCAGCGCCTCAACCCTCAGCATCACCGGGCCATAGGTGGTTCTCTACTCTGATTGGTGGACAATCTGAGACTACTTTGTAATTGTTTATGAATGTATATGAATTATACAAGTACATTCCATTTCTTTGTGGTGTTTGTGATTGTGAATATAAAATGTTTAGAATAATTCATGAAATAGCTACAGTGAACTTTTTGAACTTAGTGTATCAATGACTTTTGTGCAATTTCAATTTTAAAGTGCAAATTATCATCATGAGAACATTTTGCAAACAAATTATTACACCTTTTCAGTATTTGTATAAAGAATTTGTGTAGTGATCATAATTTTTTACGACAAACATCTTTTATTATTATTAGTTATTATTTCAATAGTTCAGAGAACACCTTTGAGCAAATGCTCTTTTACAAAGGTTCCACGTCTGTACAACAACATACAATCAAGTTACAGAAACAGACAGAAAATACAACAAATGCTATACAATTAGTACAGAGACAAATTGCATGACTCCTATAAATATTTCTACAATGCCTGGTGATTACAATATCAAATTAAGTAAAGGTGAAAATACATTCTGAGAGTAGAAGAAAAAAACCAAAAACAATCAGATTACTGACATCCACCAGGAGATGAGTGTTAAGGGAGCACCGTGCAGAAAAAGGGGTACTAGCCTGGAGATCAGGCTTAGTCAAAGATCCTAGAAGGGGGAATGAGGTCATGACCATGCTATTGGAGAGAAGGGCATGGGTCAATGGGGTTAGTGCTGGGGGGGATGAATGCTTGATACGAGTGGGACCACAAGATAATTATCCCTGAATACATGAATAACATGAGTTTATTTTACTTTCTTGTTTGAGTATTCATTCAAGCCACTGCTCATCTTTGCTTTCTTGAGTTCTTAAAACATAGAAAACTTCGATTTGCCAGCTACTGTATACCAGCATAAAAGAAAACTTACAGTATATGTGGTGAAATTGCATGTTAATATTTTGAGCGTGCTCAAACAGTAGATTTTCTTGTTGAAACAGTATTTTATACCCTTATATTCTTGGCTTTCTTCAAAAATTCCTGATAATGCTGTCTCTATCCTGGGGTACTGCCTCATCCGGCAAGACAGATCCAGAGGGGGAGGGGGTATCACCATCTATGTCTCTTCCTCAATCCAGTTCTCCACTATCCTCTCCGTTTCTCTCACATCAGCCTATGATTTTATCCTCCTAAAACTCTCCCTCCCTTTCTCCCTTCCCATCTTCATAGCAGGAGTGTACTGCTGCCCTGGTCTGTCCTCCTCCTCTATCTCAAACCTTCTCACCACCATCTCCTCCCATTCTTCTCCTGGAGAATTAATCATACAGTACTAGGCGATTTTAACTTGAACTGGCTTTCCACTCCTTAACCTAGGATATATCATGATACCACATCTCTAAACCTAACTCAAATGATCACGGAACCCACCCGTCTTAACCAAAAATCTCTCAAGCACACCCTGCTTGACTGGGCCCTCACCTCTCATCCCCACCACATAACTGCTGCTGGCATTCTCCCAGATGGCCTCAGTGACCACCATAGGGTCTATTGTGTCTGGAAAATCCATTGTCCTAAAGCCCTCCCCCAAAATTCTTCTGCTTTGTCCCTTTAGATCATTAGATCTGTCAGCCCTCCATGAGACCTGGCTGCCACATACTGGTCACCTGTATCAGCCTCTAGCATTGTTGACAATGCCCTTGACTGCTTCAAATCCAAATTCCTCTTCATCTTGGTCACCATACCCCCATAAGAAGAACCAGGGTCAGGGGCTTCCACCTCCCCTGGGTCTCTACTGAACTCCTAGCCTGCCTGCATGCCAGGGACTCTGCTTGGAAGGAGCACAAATCCACAGGTTCCCTCCTGGGTCTACAAAAATATCATGTCCTGCACAATGCCTGCACCAGAGCCACTAGATTAGCCAAAGTGGAGTACTTTTCTTCTACCTTACAAAACAATATCAGCCACCCCTCGAAGTTCTGGAAGGTTGTCCATGCTCTTTCTTTCTCCCAAGACACAACCCACCATCCCAGTTCTAAAACTGAACGACTTATCTACTATTGACCCACTCTCGGTGGCCAGCGAATTCAACACCTTCTTCCCTCCTCTCATCCTTTTCAACAGCTTCACCACTCCCTCACTCCCCCACAACCAGCCCAATTCTCCTTCTCTCCCATCACACCTGATGCTGCCATCAATGCCCTACTAGCACGCAACCCTCTCAAAAGTAAAAACCTGATGGGCTTGATCCGAAACTCTTACACCTTGCAACCCCTGCCACTGGTCTCCCCATCTCTGCCCTTTTAAACTTCTTCTCCTCAGCCTCTGTCCATACTGCCTGGAAGCTTGCCACAGTCATTCCCCTCCCTAAAGGTAGTGATCCTTTTAATCCTAGTAACTATCATCCCATTTTTCTCCTCCCTAACCTCATCAAACTCCAAGAACATCTGGTGCCATCTCAATTCTCACCTTTCTTTGATTCTTCCTCCTTTTTCACCCTGTACTAGTCTGGATTCCTTAAAACCCACTCCACCTCCTCTTCCCTCCTCTGACTAACTGATAACATTCTCACAAAGATGGATCAGGGCACATCTGCCAACTTTGTCGACTTGGCCAAAGCCTTTGATAGTGTTGTCAATCTCCTTCTCCTCTCTAAGCTCTCTGCAACAGGACTCTCCTCCTCAGTCAACAACTTGTTCCGGTCCTACCTCATGGGTAGGTCCCAATCAGTCAGTATTGAAGACTTCCTTTCCTCTCCCCTCCCTATCATCACCAGGGTAACTCAGGACTCCATCCCCTGTCCTGTTTTATTCTTTCTAAATGACCTTCCTGCTGCCTGCACTTCAGTGTCCATTCACATATTCGCTGATGACACAGTCTTATTTGCCTCTGGCCATTCCCCTGCTGACCTGGTGGCCAGGCTTCAATGGGACTTTGACAATGTCCAGCTGTGGTTCCACGCAAATCAGCTGGTCCTTAACACCAAAAAGACAGTCTCTATGACCCTCGGCACATGGCAAAAGCTCCCTAGGATTGGCAATCCCCCCCTTCTTCTGTACCCTAGATGGGTCCATCATTGAAAATGTACTATCCTTCAAGTTCCTTGGGGTCTGGCTTGAAAACCACCTTGACTTCTCTGAACACATTAATGCCATATGTAAAAAAATCCACCCTAAATTGGGAGCATTGTACCGCCACCACAGCTGCATCCCACTCCCGGCCTGTAGAGCTGTCAAACAGAAAATAATCCTCCCCATATTTGACTATGGTGACATAGTCTACAGCTCTGCCCCCAAATCTATCCTTTCCAGAATGGACTCTCTCCTTAACTCATTCAGTCACTTTACCTTGGACAGCCCTACACGTACTCATCAATGTGCTCTTTCTACATCCCTCTCCTTTCCCTCCCTTGAAGCTAAGCATATGGCACACTGCTCCTCATGTATTGCCAATAATTGGTTTTGCTTCCTCCCTTCCTACCTGTCCTCTACCCTCTCTCTGCCTCCCCCCAACTCCTATGCCCTCCGCAGCTCCCATTCCCGTTCCTTTGAACTCCCCCTAGATCCTCCACTGCTGGTCAGTCTGCCTTCTACCACTCCCTAAGCTATGGAACTCCCTCCCTCCTCCAATCCATTCTGCCACCTCTCCCTACTCTCTATCCTCCCTTCTGCATAGCTTTTCCTCCCACACCTGCAACTACAACCTAAAACCTCACCTAATTTCTCCTCATTTCCAATCTACTATCTCTTTCCCCATCTCTCTACCCTACTTCCTTTCTCTATACCATCCCTCTCCTCCCCTCCCCATTCCTCCTTCCCCTCCTTTCACAACCCTATCCCTACCCTATCCCATTCCCTCTATTATTGCACCCTACCCTCCACCTCACTCTCTGACCACAATGCCCCACACTGTTGGTTATCTATTTATTCATTTTGCATGGGCAAAAAAATCCATGTACACAATTTACTGTACATAGTTGATTTCTCACTCCCTGTCTATAGTGAACACCTCTAGAGCCAGCTGAGGCATTCACTATTGCTAAGTGTTCACTATAGCGAGGTGTTATCATGCCAACTTAGTGAACAATGGGAGCCATCAAAGGTGTTCACTATAAGAAGGAGTTTGTTATAGATGGTTTATCATGGAGAGGGAGCACTGTACAGGCCGTTTATAGTTGCACTATGTTATTTTCGACTATGTATTTTTCATGTGTACCCCCCCCCATTCCCTTTCCCCCAGAATGCATCTGGAAACAAGCTTTTTTAGTTCAATATGACCTTCCTGGTGAAACGTTTTAAATAAATATAAATTAATAAATAAATTTTCTTCAGCAAGATTTCTCATTACTGTAAAAATTTACCTCTGTCAGTTAAAGCAGCAGTGCAGCAAAATTGGGCCAAACATTTGACTGTGCTTTTCTTCACTATAAAAGATTCCTGGCATTTTCTAGTTTTATGTGCTGGTAACATTTTATAATTCCACCAAAATCTGAATATGTTATAAATGTTTTAAATTAGTTTTTTCACTCAAGAAAAAAAGATGGCCACTACATTGGGCTTAGACTACTGTACCACTTCAGGGGCTAGATTCACAAAAAAAATGCAAAGTGCAAAGCAAAGGTTTGTGGTGCACTTTAGCGAGTAAGCATTTAGTAAATAAGTAAGCATCTATTTTTAGGCCCCCAATCCCAGAGGCTCTGGGCACCGTACATAAAATTCAGGATGATAATAAAATAAAATACACAATACAATTACAGAGCAATCAATAAAATCAGACAAGCAGCATTAAAATATTTCTTCAGGGTATGCTAGCTTAAATAAGTGAGTTTTCAGGCCACTCCTGAATGCCTCCACCAAGGGACCTCCCTTTGCGATTGCCCATATGGTAAAAAAATGCTATTCACAGATGGATAGCGTAGGGTGCTATCCAACTGTGAATAGGGGTAGGTGGAGGCAGCAGTAACCCCATTACTGCTACCTCTAACCCACTAGTGGTGCCCTGACCTGCATTCCCTGAAATGGCCCCACAATGAATAGCACTACTGTGATATTTAAAATTCACAAAAGTAGCTCTGCAAATGAGCCCATTGGGCATGCAAGTAGCTAGCTGGCCATTTGCATGCCCAGTATGGGCTCATTTACATGGGCTGTGGGTTTCCTTGTGTGCCCCCCAGGCCCCTGTCTCACACAGCTGTAGTCACTGGTAGTCTAGTGGTCCCACCCCTGTCCCTGTTCACCATTCCCATAGAAAAATAAATACCCTGGTAATCTAGTGTTTCTTCCCCATTCTCCGATCACCATCCTGTAAAATAAAACCTCATTCCTGGTAGTCTAGTGGTCCTTCCCCATTTTCCAATCACCATCCCGTAGGTTTAAAAAATAATGTCCAGTCCTGTGATAGAAATACACAGAGAGACAGACAGTGCCTGTGATATCTCTCCACCCCATGTCTTCTGATTGCTGGCCTGTCAGAAAGGAAGGAATCACCCTGGTGGCTAGTGATTCCGCCCTGCCCAATGACCCATCTAAAATGTAGAGGACAGCAACATTGGTGTCCTGTCCCCCCACCCCAAACATCCCGACCATTTATATCACACAGTTTTCCACTTCCCTGGTGGTCTAGTGGACACCCCCACCCTGTCAGACATTGACCCCCCCTTGCTCCCCCCAAAACCTGATCCCCAGCCGGTAACCTGCACAGTCCTCCTCTCACTTCCAGGGCTGGCTGCTGACTGAGCTCTCAATAAATGGGATTTTATTCTACAGGACAGCAATCAGAGAATGCTGAAGGGAAAGGGACCACTAGACTACCAGGGGCACAATGTTGTGGGCATGGGAGCCACTGCAGTACCTCCAGCAACCACTAGGGCTGCACGGAATACCACCAGGTCTTGGTTGGTGGTATTTTCTCCATGCAAGGTACCTCTGCAAATGGCACTTGCCTGGAAAAAAATGGTTTGTGAATAGCACAGGGCCATTATGTACGTCCGCTTCCCCTAATTTGAATTGTGGATCCCAGAAAACTTTGCCCAGACGTAAGTCCATTCTGATAGTGCAAACTGGGCTTTTGTGGATAACACTATGGCGAAAAACCCAGTTTGCACCACGCAAACTAGGTTTGACCTGGAACAAAGCTTTGTGAATCTAGCCACAGACCTGGAAAGCACTAGAGAGTGAGAAAATAAAACAAAAAACTCATGGTGCATAGCATAGGAGGTACTGAGAAAAGCATATTCAACAGGCATGCTAATATTTTTATTAACCGTAGCTGAAACTAGCTTTTTGGAAAAACTGTTTTCATTGCACTGCTCCTTTAAAATGAGAAAGTGCATCCTGAGTAATATGCAAACTGTTAATGAAAATTCAATAACTAGTTGGTATTTTATTTGAAATTATTAGAATAATATTACTTCTTGCTGTGTTTATTTACTTTATGTTAAATTTCCCAAATACTGTTATAAAATGAGCAGTAAATGATAGGTTTTTAGAACTATCAATCATCAGAGCTCAAAAAAGGATCACAACGTTAATATGTTCTCCTGGGTCATCTATGTTCATTAAAGATTTAACAACTTTTAAACCTTCAGGTTGGTGAGCAGTTCATGAGCTTTGTTTAAGAAATGAGTTGAAGTACATTTGCTGAACTCTTATGCAAGTCTATAAGGTGGTGAATTTAATTTGACACAGGAAGAGCTGTAAACTGGCACTGAATGACAATACTTTTCTCCCCCCAGCTTGCTAAGACTTATGGAGAAATTTACAGCCTGCGACTTTCAAGTGCCAGAGTTGTAGTATTATGTGGGTTGAATATCATGAAAGAAGCTCTTGTGAATCAGGGCGATATCTTTGCAGATCGTGCAAGATTGCCACTGCTCTTTGAGCTCTTTAAAGGCCAAGGTAATCTTTTCAATGTTTTATTACTGTAGAGAGATGCAGCAATTTTTAAGGTGCCAAATATAAGTTTTAGTGATGTGAAACATAATGTATTACAAGTTGCAATTATGTGCTGACTTGGTTGCATAACAGGCTGCACAGGGGGTCACCATTCAGGAGACCTGGGATTGCAACTCTCGTCTGCTTTGGTTGGGTGAGGGTTGTGGGCATGTTATTGTGGTTAGTTGCCTTAAAGCCAGAGAGAGGGAGTTGTGAATGCAATTGTATCAGTACCCTTATGAGGTACACAGTGGTGGGGATCTGTGAGGATCACAAAGATGGGACTGAAAATATGTCCTTAATATTAGGGTATGATTTGACCTCCAAGGAAGGGGGGATGAGAAAGCAGGGAAAATGGCTGCTTCTGAACAACAATGTCAAGAGCTTTGCCTCAGACCCTTTACTTCATAAGCCCTGGTTTTAGGTTTCCTGGCCATACCCCCAGTGGTTGGGTTCTGTCATGGGACAATCTCCAAAGGGTAGTCATATAGCAGTTTTGTGAAATGGGGCAGTTCTGATGCCACAAGGCAGGTCCAAGGGGTAGGACGAAAGCCTTATACAAACAGGAGGAAATAATGAACCAGATCTGGCTGGTGCCAACAAGGCTTTTCTTTTTCTTATGTTGTTATCTTTGCTTATTTTTTTAGCAGGTTTACTGTCTCATCAGTCTCACCATTATGACAGTAATTATATAAGGACCACATCCAACATCAGTTTTGCAGACTTTTTGTATACAGTGCCCTTAGGGAGGGCTTTGATGCAGCAGCACTACTACTTTTCAGTAATGCTTCATACACTGTACCCAGTGGTTCAAGTGCACACAACACCCAGCAATTAGTTTCATCCCCCACCACCCAGCACCAAACTCACTTACATCCTCCCTCCATATCGCTGTTCTTTTATTCTCTGATGGTCTGGGTTGGATTCTGGACCTGTCTGGTAGTTGGGGGGAAGAGGGCCAGATGTTTTTTTATTCCCTGATGGGCCAGGTTGAGCATAAGCCATGTCAGGTAGTTTGGGAGTGGGAGACAGCATTTTATTTTTTTGACAGGCTTTTGGATTCATCAGGTTGTTTTGGGGGGAGGAGGTAAATTTTCTTATTCCTCGACAGCCCAAGTTTGGCCCTGGCCCTGGACTTATCAGTTAGGTGGAGGAGGAGAGACAGATTTTTTTTTAATTTTCTAACAGATCATTTTGGCCACTGGACTTGTTAGGTAGCTGGCGGAGGAGGGTAGATTTGTTTTCATTCCCTGCTAGGTTGGATACTGGGCCCATCAGGTAGTTTGCAGGAGGGGGAACAGATTTTGTTTTATTCCCTGATGGTCAGGTTAAGCACCAGCCCGTTCTGCTACACAGCAGTCTGAGTTTTAGCACGCATAGCACTGTGGTCAGTTTCTGTGTATTGGAAAGACTGCAAGCTGAGCTTGAGGTTCCAGAGAAGAAAAGAGAAAGACAGGGAGAGTCAGGCAGTGGAGCCAGAATCACTAGCACTAGTTACAGCCTCAGACATGTGCACCATTGCTCCCTCTCGGTCCAATCTCCCATGCCAGTGTGCTGGGGGCCTGAGGAGGTGGAGATGCCGGAACAGACTGGTAGCAGCAGTAGTGCAGCAGCAGCTCCAAGCCTCCCGTGCAGTGTTTGAGACCCTCGCTGTGGCCTGAGTGGATGAGTATGGGGAAAGCAGTGTTTTACTACCCTGCCTATTCCACCTTCTGCTCAACACTTTGTTGCTGCTCCTCCTTATCTCTCTTTGGCTTGATACATAGGCCAGGTTGCACACCAGACTAGTGAGATATTGGGGGGGAGGGGTACCATTTGTTCAATTGCCTGCCAGGTGTGGTTTGGCATGGATCTGTCAGTTTGAATGGAAGATCAGATTTAATTTTTTGTTCCCTGATGGACCTGGCTGAACACTGGCCCTATCAGGTTGTTGGGGGAGGGTTATCTTTTTTTTATTCCCTGACAGACCAGGTTGAGCATTTGACCTCTCAGATTGTTGAGGAAGGGGGACAGGCCATTTTTATGTTTGGTTGCGTGCATGCACAAGAAACATGTGGTGGCAGCTTGCTGCAGATGCAGGTTGTGGAGGTGTGGAACTGTTGTGGCCAGTGCGCCTGGTGCCTTTTGAGGCTTGGCCTGCTTTCCCCCATGCAGTGGCACGCTGCTGCTGACACTAGTTCAGCTAGCGTGCCACCACCTTGAAAGATTTTTGCCACTGCAATCAGGGGCTGCCTCGTCATTGCAGTGTCAGCCATTCCACTGCAATGAGGAGACGACCATTGCAGGGTGTACTCTTGCCGTCATGACCAGTGCACTGGAGCGGATGGGGAGACCACTCCCCTTGTCAGCACACTGTAACCCCCCTCCCACATTTGTTGTTTGCCGAGGGTGTGCCCAATATCCCTCGACTTCATGCGTTCTCCACCAAGTCTTTCTTTGCCGATCGGGGGCCCAATCTCTGTCAGCTTCAGTCCCCCCTCCTGTTAAATTTGCTGATGGGAGCCCAATCACCATCAACTTCAGTCCCCCCCATTAAATTTGCTGACAGGGGAGCCACCCCCCATCAGCATAATGCCCCATTTGTTGTATGCCGAGGGGTGCCCAATCCTCCTGCTCTTCCCTCCATATGTGCCGACGGGATGCCCAATCCCCATTGGCTCCAGTCACCCCACCCCAAAACACACAGATGGCATGCTGGGAGCCCACCCCAACATGCCAAAAATACCAGCTAAAAGGAAAAACCATCCTGCAATGTCTATTTTTTTTTTAAACCCTGTAAAGAAGAAAACGGTCCCTGGCTGTTTGAGCCCCCTTCCCCAATCCACACCCACCCTCTGTGCACCCTACCTTCCCACACCCCCCAACCTATACTTACCTCTGGAGCCCGGCGTGATGATCTTCGGTGGACCTGGAACATGTCTGCACTCTTCAAAGCTGACAGCGAACTGAAGAAATGCTGGTAAGCTGTATAATGGCATAAATAGGTTTTTCTTTTCAACTTTGGTGCATATCTCAGGCATTTTTAGAAATTTTGGCATCACATTTTCAACATGGGGTTATTGGGACCTATTTCTCATGAATTCAGCCACAGTCATGGCGTTATTCGATCCCGAAAGGTGATTTCATGGTCACTACATGGAATCATCTTTTGGGACCGATTAACAAACTGACAGTGCCAGTGTTCATGAGGTGGGCTTTCAAAAAGCCTATGTTGCCAATTTGGTGGAAAAAATCCAGCAAATCAATGTTTTACGAGCATGCATTGCGCGGTTGCTACTCACGCTTGTAACTTCGCGAATTTGCAATATTTTCACTCCAGATTTTCAACACTGGCATTTTTCTGCACCTCCTTATGAACAGTATAGCTGTCATTTTTCACATCTGGGCCAAAATGTGTTTTCGCACTTCTGGTGCAGAGTAGCGCGGTCGCTGTGGGAAATCAGTGTTCGTGACACATTAAGAAAATCACACTGACACTGTTCATGAGCAGAGGTCCTGAAATGTCTATGTTGAAAATTTTTTCTGAAAGTCCATAAAATGACTGTGTTACGAGCGTGCATTGTGCAGCTTCCACACACCCTTGTAACTTCGCAAATTAGTAATATTTTTGCGCCAGACTTTCAGCACTGGCATTTTTTCATACCTCCTTATGAACAATACAGCTGCCATTTTTCAAATCCTGGTCAAAATGTGTTTTTGCGCCTCTGACACAGAATAGCGCAGTCGCTTTAGGAAATCAGTGTTTGGGACAGATTAAGATCGAACGAGTGAGAGAGGGGGAGTGACCGAGCTCAACTGAGCTATGTCAGAACTACTGCAGATTTCTTTGTAGGCAGAAAAAGGTTCCAATGCAGGCAGGAGCCCAGTACCAAAGGGCAGCCTGCAGCGCCGGGAGAAACAGAACGAGTGTGTGAGGGAGGGGAAGTGAGCGAGCTCAATGGAGCTCTGTCGGGACTGCTGCAGATTTCTTTGTGGGCAGAAAAAGGCATCAATGCAGGCAGGGGCCCAGTACAAAAGGGCAGCCTGCAGCGCTGGGAGAAACGGAATGAGTGAGTGAGAGAGGCGGAGTGAGCGAGGTCAATGGAGCTCTGTTGGGACTGCTGCAGATTTCTTTGTGGGCAGAAAAAGGTGCCAACGCGGCAGGAGCCCAGTACAAAAGGGCAGCATGCAACGCTGGGAGAAGCAGAATGACCGAGTGGGGGGGGGAGCGAACAAGCTCAACAGAGCTCTGTTGGGACTGCTGTGGATTTCTTTGTGGGCAGAAAAAGGTGCCAACACAGGCAGGAGCCCAGTACAAATGGGCAGCCTACAGTGCCAGGAGAAATAGAATGAGAGATGGGGAGTGAGGGAGCTCAATGGAGCTCTGCAGGGACTTTAGAGTTGCCCACCCTCCCACCCAGTTTGCTTTGTGGTCCTATATTACAGCAGAGTCTCTGATGTGGAGACAAAGCAATGATTGGATACTTTTAGGATTGCTGTAATAATACAGATTTAGTTGTTCTGTTTATTTCTCTAACTGAGCTAAATACCGAGCTATCTTGTTATGATTGCTGTAATAATACATATTTATTTGTTCTGTTTATTTTTCTAACTGAGCTGAGTAATACTTGGAGCGCAATAGGATTTCTAACTTGGCTAAGTGAAACTATATGAGAGCTGAGAACAAAAAGTATGGTAGCTGAGGGGTGAAAAATGGACAAGGAGGCTTTAGGGTTGCTACAGTAATACAGTATCTAATGGATGAGATTTGAGACTGAATTAACCCGGTTGGCAAGGGGGCAGTAGGGGGACTAGTGTGGGGAGGGACAGGAATTTGAGTAAATAGGGGCCTAACAGTTGTACTAGGGTACAGAACCTGGGAGTAAGAGCCTGTAACATAAGATGGGGACCAAAATGGGGCAGCTGCCACATGTCAATAGGGCGGGCATCTTTGGAAGGGTGGTGGGGTGTACAGGGTGTGGGTCTGCCATGATCCTGGACTGGACTTGGAGGATGGGGGTGTATGGTCTGTAGATGACTAGCTAGTTTGAGGGAGGAACTGTGGAGGTTAGGGAGACGTCTAAGTGACAGGGCAGATGAGAATGGTAGGCATCTTGGTTGGGGGGGTAGGGGACGGAGGAGAAAGGAAGTGAAACTGACCCTAATATCAGAGGCACTAACAGAAAAGAGAGGAGAAGGGAGTGGGTGCCCGAGGTGAGGGAGAGGAAGAGACCACAAGGTGTACCAGGAGAGAGAGTAGTTGGCTGCAGGTAGGGAGGGACCGGGGTGGCACGGAGGGGAATAAGTAGGAGGGTGGAACTGATAGGGGGAAGAGATGTAGGAGGGGTATCAACTAGGAATAGATTTGAACCTCTGCTATGGGAGTGAGAGGCGGAGCAGGAACATACTGAAGGGGGGAAGGACAAGTGGGGCATGAGAGGGATGGCAACAGGTAGGGGAAGAGATAATGAGGACGAAAGGGTAGAAGGAGAGCTAGTAAGGAAGGAGGAGGTGGTGATTGGAGGAGAGAAGGCTATGGGAAGGGGGAAGGATAGGAGGGGCATCATTATTGGGGTAGAAGGGAATGGGGGCTCTAAATCGACAACAGTGGGGATAGGAGAGGGGTTGGAAGTCAGCAGGGGTGGAGGGGAGGTCGACATGGGAATTCCAGTAGGAAGTAGTCAGGCTGGGAAGGTGTTCAAGGGGGGTGAGAGGAATAAGGCTCAGAAAAGGGGTGAGGTGTAAGTAGGGGGTACAGATTCAGAAATCATAGTGGGAGCAGTTGGTGAGGGTAGGGGGTAGGGAAGAAAGAAAACTGGGGTGGTGGAAGGGACATTAGAAGGGAAAGGGGGTAAGGGACGGGAGAGTACTCATCCCAGGAGATTCTATACTGAAAGGGGTGAGATGAGGTGGCAGAGGGGAAAGGCACAGCCATATTTGGGTTGAAGCTATCCCCAAGTTGAGTGCAGAAGGGGCAGGGCAAGCACTGCTCAAGTGTGCAGCGAGGGGGAGGAAGAAACCTCATTTAGTATTGCATGTGAGTACAAACGACTTGGCATGGGGCACTGTTGAAGTAGTGAAGAGGAGGTTCGAGTAGTTGGGCAGGCAGTGTGAGGGGGTGAGGGAGTCAGTGGCATTCTTGGAGGTACTGCAAGTACCATGTGCAAGCATGGGGAGAAAGGGTAGGCTTGAGGGGAGGGAGGAGAGAGAGAGAGAGAGAGAGAGAGAGAGAGAGAGAGATGGCTGCAGGTAGGGAGGAACCAGGGGTGGCACAGAGGGAACAAGTAGGAGGGGAACCGATGGGGAAGAGATGTAGGAGGGGTATCAACTGGAATAGATTCAGGAGGGGCATCATTATCGGGGCAGAAGAATGGGGCTCTAAATCGACAGCAGGGAATAGGAGAGGGTTGAAAATCAGCAGTAGAGGAGGCCCAAGTAGGGAAGTAGTCAGGCTGGGAAGGTGTTGGGGGCATGGGAAAAATAAGGCAGAGAAAGGGGTGAGGCGGAAGTAGGGGGTACAGATACAGAAGTCACAGGGGCAGCTGGCAGGGGTGGGGGCAGGGGTGAGCGAATACTGGGGTGGTGAGCGGCATTAGAAGGGAAGGGGTAAGGGATGGGGGTACTAATCCTAGAGTTCTATACTGAAATGGGCAGTTGGGCAGGCAGTGTGAGGGGGTGGGGGAGTTGGTGACATTCTCGGAGGTACTGCCTGTACCATGTGCAAGCATGGGGAAGAAGGGTAGGCTTAAGGAGTTCAACGAGTGGCTGAGGGATTGGTGCCACACCAAAAATGATGGGTTAGTGATTAACTGCGGTAGGGTCTTGGGGGAATAGTGACTTGTACATGGCGGTCAGGCTACACTTGAGCAGGAAGGGGAAGGGAGTATTAAAGGCAGGATTAGAGGGGTATATCTCTACTAAGGTGGATTTAAACTAGTGGGGGGGGTGGCCAATAAACTGAGGTTGGTAGAAAGGTCCAGACTGGGGAGCCTAATGAGCTCACCCCCCTCTATATAGGTAAAGGCGGAGGAGTAGTAACCCTGGGAGTGGTCGGGCAGAGTTGTCTGAGTGTAATACAGAAGGCACCGCCACATGATAAGAATAAGGATGAGAAAGGGTGCGGACTACTGAGAGGAGGGACACAGGCCAAGGAGGAGAACAGTGATGAGAAGGAGGAGTGTGGGTGGAAGGTGGTCTGACTAAATGGATAGAGAACTGCTTACAGGGAAGAGTGCAGAGGATGGTTGTGGTGGAGTAGCTCTCAGCACCAAGAGCAGTAACAAGCGGGGTGCCACAGGGGTCAGTGCTGGGCCCGGTGCTATTTGGGCTCTTTATCTCCGATATAGCACACGGACTGGGGAGCAGCATTAGTCTGTTCACACATTATACCAAATTGGAGGCAGTGGTGGACAGAGGGGATGGATGGGAAAAACTGCAGGGGGACCTACCCAAACTACAGACATGGTCTGTGGAGTGGTAGCTAGGATTCAGTGCAAAGATGTGTATGGTGATGCACTTTAGGGCTAAGAACCAGAAGAGGGACTATTGGTTGGGGATCACAGAGGAAAAGGACCTGAGGGTGTTGGCAACTGGGAGCATTGAACAACTCAGCCCAGTGCAGGAAAGCAGCAGTGAAGGCAAATAGGATGCTGGGATGCATCACAAGGGGGTTCTCATCCAGACACAGGGATGTGATCCTACCTCTCTACAGTTCATTGGTCAGACCGCACCTAGAGTACTATGTGCAATACTGGAGGCTATACCTGAGGAGATATATAAAGTTACTGAAGGGGGTGCAAAGGAGGGCTATAAAAATGTTAAAGTGGATGGAAGGAGAGGAATATGAAGTTAGGCTGATGGAGCTGAACATGTACATACTGGAGGAGAGCAGGGATGGGGGGATACGATTGAAGCGTTTAACTACTTGAGGGGGTAAATAAACCTAGCACCAAGGGGGTGTTTAAACTGTGGAGTGGAAGAGAGACAAGAAGGCTCAGATAAGGTTGGAAGGGGGAGGTTTCAAGAGGGAAATGAGGAGGCACTACTGCTCTGCGAGGGTGGTGTCTAGTTGGAATGCGCTCCCAGAGGGGGTGGTAACATGTAGGACAGTCAATAGCTTTAAGGAGGAGTGGGATAAAGCAAGAGAAAGAGTAGGGGGCAGGGGCTGTGAAATGTGGGAGAGGAACTGAAGGGGAGGAGGCTGGGACAGCTGCAATCTAGGGTGCTAGCTGCACACTCGGGCAGACTTACATAGACTGATTGGTGTGTTCTGCTGGCAGATTTGTATGTTCATATGTTCGTATGTATGTTACGTATGTAAAATCACAGTGACGCTGTTCATGAGCAGAGGTCCTAAAATGCCTATGTTGAAAATTTGGTGACAAATGTCCATAAATGACTTTGTTACAAGGCGTGCGTATGCAGTTTCCATGCACCCTCGTAACTTCGCAAAGGTGCAGTATTTTCACTCTAGAGTTTCAACATTGCCATTTTTCCACACCTCCTTATGAACAGTGCAGTTTTCATTTTTCACATCCTGCCCAGAATATGCGTTTACACATCTGGCACAGAATACCGTGGTTGTTGTGGGAAATCAATGTTCGGGACAGATTAAGATCATCATAGTGACAGTGTTCATGAGCAGAGGTCACAAAATGCCTATGTTGAAAATTTGGTGAAATAATTCCACTAAATGACTGTGTTACATGCATGCGTTGTTTCCATGTACACTCAGAAGTTTGAGCATTTTTAATATTTTCACCACAGATTTTCAACATTGCCATCTCTTCACGCCTCCCAATGAATGGTACCAGCTGTCATTCTTCACATCCTGCCGCATCTGTGTTCTTGTGCATCTGGCGCACAATGGCATAGTCACTGTGGAAACTCAAACTTTGGGACACATTGACAAAATCACAGTGCCACTGTTCATGAGAAGAGGTCCCAAATGCTTTCATGAGGTGGGGACCACGAAATGGCCATGTTGAACATTTGTACTGCAAATACCAACAAATGCCCAGGGCATTATGGTTTCTAACCATAATGTCCCACCCTTTACAGACTGACAGACATCAGGGGTGTGCCTTTGGATTGCTGACTGTAATGCTCATGCCATTCCAACCCCACCCCCCAACCCCAGCCAGTGACTGGCATTGAGCTGTGCTTTCGACTCTTCAGCCCCACAGTTCACCCCATTCTATATTGCACCCATTTCAGCATATGTCCTTATGGAGTGGGTGACTGTAAAGGCAAACACCCCAAGGCACACCTCAACATTTGTCAGTGTCTGTAGGATAGGGAGAGATGAAATGGCATAAACAACACAAATGCATACCCCAGTGCCTGTCCATTTCTTCAGGGTGGAGGTGGGGTTGGCATGAAGTCCAATACTTCACTGCCATTCCTACTCTGCATCTGTCTAACTCCTGCATTTGCAATGCTAGTACCAGAAAGCAAACATTCGACATTGACAAATGCTTGTTTTAAATCTGTGCTGGGCTGGGTTGGCTCTAATGTAGCTGATCATATCTGACTCTAAGTCACAGCTACTGATAACTTTATGCTCAGGTCACCTCTTCAGAAGTGACAGTGGCTGCATGACCTCATGTAGCATCAGGTCCAGATTCAGTGGCAATCTGTCAGTTGGTTTCCATACAGTTTCTATGCAGTTGTTAATCTGCCTATACAACAGACCTATTTTCAGTAATAAAAAAAAAAAAATATTAACTCCAGGTTCATTATACTAGATAAGTTCTGTATTTAGTTTTCTGTATTTTACTAGAGCTATAAACATAATACGAAGATACTGTCACTGGTAACCAGCAACTGATTGCGTGATATCACAAGCAGAGAACTGTGACATCACATATAGGCAAGCAGCATGAATGGATAAGTCCTGGGAATAATGATTCTTTTTTCATGTTAGTTTCTTTAGTTACAAAGAAAAATATAATGTTACAGCACAAAATATATGACAAATCTCAACTGGATTTATTGTGTCTACAAATTATGCTTTTTCAAGTTTCTTCTGAGATGCCAGGGACTTCTTAAGCGCCACGGCTCAATAAACAAATATTACATCATGAATAATAGTAATGTATATTTTATTTAAAATTCATACATCAAATGAAAACAGTGACATAAAATTTTGGACCTATTTTTTGCTCCGGACCCATAAAATAAATTTGTCCTAGATGAAACTAATTATGGCAGCATTTCCTGCTTATGACATAAAGAGCCACCAACGCCTCCAGGAGAACGTTGAAAAATGTAACAGGGCAAGAAGTGTTGTCTCTTTGCAGACAACACTAAGGTCTATGGCAGGATAGACAGCAAGGAGGGGATTAGGGTGATGCGGAGGGACTGGCAAAAGCTAGAGAGGTTGTCAAAGGTTTGGCAGTCAAAATGTAATGCCAAAAAGTGTAAGGCAACACACATAGGCAACAAGAACCCGAAGACAGACTATTGGATGGGGGGTTGGGGTAAGCTGTGCATGACATCTGAGGGAAAAGACCTAGGGGTCATCATCAGTGACTCCCTTAACCAATCAAACCAGTGTATGAAGGCCTACAGTAAGGAAACAGGATGCTGATGTGTATAGGAAGATGCATTGACTGCAGAAGGAAGAGGTTTTACTACCTCTGTATAGATCACTGGTGAGGCCCCACCTGGTGTACTGTGCCCAGTTCTGGAGTCCTCACCTAAGGAAAGATAAAGACAGGCTGGAGAGAGTACAGTGTAGGGTGACTAAAATGGTTCAGGGCCAGCAGTGTAGATCTTACAAGGATTAGCTCAAGGCACTAAACATGTACTCATTGGAGGCCAGACAAGAGACAGGACACGTGATGAGGCATTCAGGTTCCTAAAAGGAATGGACAAGATACAGTAAACTGCGTGAAACTGTTTACCTTAAGTAGCAAACTGGGGGCATGAGTGGAAACTGATGGGTGGGATATTCAAGAGGGAAGTGAGAACGTTTTATTTTACAGAAACGGTGGTGGAGCTGTGTAACAATCTGCCAGCTGGTGGGCACCAAAACTATCAATGGTTTCAGACAAGGATGGGGCAGAGTGAAGGGCTTAGTGGTTCCTCAGGGTGATAGCAGTAAAGTGGGCAGCATGGGATGGATAGTGTGGGTTAGAACCCTGTATGGACAATAAGTCCTGGATTTGTAAAGGTTTAATGGGAGACTGGATGGACCAGTGGTCTTTTTCTGCTGTCATTGTCTAGGTTTCTGTAACATTGGGAGAGGAAAAAATCCTTTGTTTCTCTTAAGCTCTGTATTTCTTCTTGCCATTATGTATTACTGAGGTCATATGTAAGAAAACAGGCTCTTGTTCCTTGAGGGTTCATCAGATCCTACTGCTTATTCCCAACCTGATGTCATAATACCCTGCTTGTAAAATCAGTTGTTCCCATGGCAACCAACTGATGTCACAACACAGCATTGTGATTTCAAGTAGGAAATATACTGCAGGGGAGATTACTTCTAAGGGATAAAGACCCGATTTTTGTGGGAACATCCTCAGTAATAAATAAGAGGGAGGAGAAATCTATAGAAGGTAAATGCCTGAATTGTGTGTAATATTATAGTTTCCGAAGTTTTCCCAGAAGCATCAGCAACTCTGTAACTATTTAATTACTGTAATATTGTGTGTTCAAAATTGTGAAAGATGCTATTATGAGTCAGGCTGAACTCTATAGATCTTCTAAATATTGTAATAAAAATAAATACATCCCCACCCTCTTTTGTACCCTAAACCCCTCCCTTTATTATATTTTTGTTTAACTCGTGCATACACAAGATCAAGGGTAGCATGCAGGGAACACTGCCATGGTTCCCCAGCATGAGTTGAAGACTGTACTGTTTTCTAAAGGTCAACTTGCGGTCAACAGTTAGAACCTGGGGGGTCCAAAGTTTGGCATAGGACCATTGAAGAGAGTCAAAGTAGGACCGGGAGGAGTGAGAATGCAGCAGGGAACAGTTTAGGCTTACCTGGTAGGTTGGAGCCTTACTGCTGACTCTTCTGTGTACCTCAGTTTCTCCTCCAGTCAACAATCTCATTTGACAGCAGCTCCTTCTGTCAAGCTGTTGGTTGCACTGTTCTGGTGGACGAGTTCTTGCTCCCTCCCCTAATGTTGGTCACACAGTTTTGGCAGCAGCAGCAATAGTTGAAAAGCGTCAACAACCCCAATCCAGTTTCTCTCCTCCTCCTCCTCCTCCTCCTTAGTGGGCAGCAAGGAAATGACCTTCCCAAATGGCTTCACAGATCCAAGATGGTGTGGTGGGTGAGCAGTAAGCCCATTAAATTAAATATTAAAAGTTGTGCCTCCAGGTATTCAGAGCTGTGCACATCACTCAAGTTGGGGATCCTCAGGCCTAGTGTAGAACCACCCATGGGGTGGCGTATAGCTCCATAAGAGTATTGTTTGGGGCAAGCCAGGCCCCATAATGTACCACCCACAGGGTGGAGTTCAGTTAAGCTCCACTAAGGAGGAGGCCTGGGGTGGCAGGCACACCCAGGCACCAGAACCACCCATAGGGCAGAGTACAACTTGTCTTCCTACCACAGTATTGCAGGGACATGCAGGGCTGAAGCCCACTAATATACTGAAGTGGAGCACAGGTCAGATTTAGAGAGACAGTACCCATTTAATAGTACAGTACAAATTTGAACTGCATTTTTCTGATCTAATGCTTATGTGAACTTTGTTCTAGACTGCCTGGTTACCCACATTTCAGGACTGTTGCCAAATTTCTGGTGGGGAAACCAGTACAGCGGCCAGGCCCTGCTGATCAGGGCCAAGCATCTTCAGCTCTGCATAATCCCTCCACTTTTTGCCTTAAAGATCCAACTACTGCCAGCACCAGATATCCAGAGGTCCAACACCATGGTTTCAGCACCAGAGGCCTAGAGTCGAGCATCAAGGGTTCAGATACAGAGGTCTGGAGGTCTAGCACCAAGGGTCTAATACCAGAGGTTCAGCAGTGGAGGTCCAGAGGTCCAGGACCAGAGGTCAGGCACCAGTGATCCAGAGGTCCGTAAGTCCAGTAGGGCCACAAGGTCAAGACTGGACCATCTACCCAGCCCACTGGCACAGAGACAGGGTGCCCATCAGCAATGCCAACAACCCAGGTTTGGTAACGGACTCGGGACATTGGAGGGTCAGCCAGGAGGAGAGGGATTGAGCATCTTAGGGGCTTCTCTCCTTCTCTGTGGGGAGGGGGGTAGAGTGTTTGGCACACCGGGGACCGCTGGCGGAGGCTAGGGGCACCACCAAGCCGGTGTCATCACTTGAGGGGAGCGGGGTGGATATGGGATGTCATTTCATGTCCCCGCCCCCAGGGAAGTATTGAAAAAAAAGCAAAATGCCAGCCCCCCGGCATGACACCCTTCCCCGCAGCCATCTCCACTTCCTTTGACATCCAGCGAGGGGGGTCCCACTCCTGTAGCCCCAACTTGGGGGGGTAAGCTGGGGTAAGCCTATAGTGTCCATTGGGGGGGGAGTCCTCCTCGCGGCCTGGCACAGGGGGGTAAGCCTGGGCATGGGGGGATGGTGAGCGGAGCAGGTCTGACCTCCAACCAAAGGTTTGGGGAGATCGGAAGAAAAGAAAACGAATAGACTGGACCATCTGGGGTGGGGCGGCAGGCCAACACCAAATAGTAGCTTGTTCCAACACTGACACCAAAGGTCATGAGGTCAAGACTGGATCATCTGGGGTGGTCAGAAGTGGGCTAATACCATAGCTGCTTGCCCCATCACAGACAGCAAGGGCCATGAGTCAAGACTGGACCATCTGGGGTGGTCAAAAGTGCAATGATTCCATAGAAACATTCATTCTGTTGGTAGGAATGGACCACTGGGCACACCTATTCTGCCCATTTTTTCCCTGCCTGTACTGACAATGTAGACCCTACCTGATCTCCAGCTACCCCCCTCCACTTCCCTACAAAGATTTCCTTGTGCCTATTCTGTGTATGCTTGAAGCCCACCATTGTTTTTGCCTCCACCATCTCCACCAGAAGGCTACTGCGGGCATCCACATCTCTTTCAGTGAAGAAGTACTTCCTCAAATCCTTCAGAAGTCATCTGTTCCAGTTTTATTGCATGCCCCTTGTTCTCATGTACCTTCTACTCTAAAAAATACTCTCCTCTATTATCTTAGTCACCTCCACAAGGTATTTATAGGTCTCTGTCATGTCTCCTCCCTCCTCTTTTCTAGGTTGTACACACTGAGAAACCTCAGAATCTCCTCATAGGGTTTCTGATGTAGCCCCTGCACCATTATAGTTGCCCTCCTCTGTACAACATCTACCCTGTCTGTGTCCTTTCTAAGATGTGGTCTCCAGACTGGACATAGTACTCCAGGTGGGGCCTCACCAGCAATATATACCGTGGTAACAACACTTCCCACTTTCTGCTGGTGATAACCCTTCTTATGCACCCCAGCATCCCACTGGCCCTACCTACTGTCTTGTCACACAGCCCTGCCACCTAGATCATCCGATATGATTACTCCAAAGTCCCATACCTCTTCCCCCATTGTATACTCTGCCTCCGGATTTCTGTAGATTAGGTGCATGGTTTTGCACTTTTTTACATTGAAACCAAGCTGCCATACCTTAGATGACTCCTCAAGTTTTCTCAGGTCTCTGCCCATTCTCTCCGCCCCCTCAGGAGTGCCCAACCTATTGCAGAGTTTAGTGTCATCTGCAAAGAGGCATACCTTCCTTTTCAGTTCTTCTGCAGTGTCACTTATAAAGCCATTAAAGAGGACTGCTCCCAGTATGGAGCTCTGAGGTACCCCACAGGTCACCCTCCCCTTCCCTGAATGAGTACCATTTTACACTACCCTCTGTCACCTATCCATTAACCAATTTCATACCCAGTTTACCACCTTAAGACCCACCTCTGAACTTCCCATTTTATGTAAAAGCCTCCTATGTGGTACAGTGTCTAGGACTTTGTTTAAGTCTACATAGGCCACATCCATTGGCCCATCCCAATCTATTTCCCTGATCACTCAATCAGTGAAATCAATCAGGTTCATTTGACCTCCAACCTGTGAATCTGTGCTACTCCGTGTCTTGCAATCCACTGGATTCAAGATAATCCACAAGATTTTCCTTTAACAGTGTCTACATCAACTTTTCCGCCACTGACATCAGACTGCCTAGTCTATAGTTGCCAGCTTCCTCCCCACTGCCACATTTATGAAGTGGTACAACATCTACCCTCCTCCAGTCCCCCAGATTAACTCCTGTTTCTAGTGAGTTGTTGAATAGGGCTGTCAGAAGTATAGCTAGTACCTCCCTGAGCTCCCTCAACACCTTTGGGTGTACCCTGCCTAGCCCCATAGCTTTACCCACTTTCAGATTCACAAGTCCCTTCTGGACTCTCTCCTGTGTGAATGGGCTTGTGTCTCCCCCCCCACCTTGTTCTAGCTCCTGTTATGTGGTCAACTCCCCATCCCCTTCCACTATGAAGACCAAACAGAAGTATCTCTTCAGGGTATCTGCTTTTTCCTGATCCTCTTCTGCACAGACCCCCCTTCCTCTCTTAGTCTCACAATCCCTCCCCTTGTTTACCTCTTTTCATGAATGTACCTAAAAAGGTATTGTCCCTCTTGGTTACCCCTCTGGCTATCCTTTTCTCAGTTTGTGCCTTTGTGCCCCTCATCACTTTCCCTACTTCCCTCTGCTTCTTTTGGTACACCTCCCTATCCTCTTCCCTCTATGTCTCTGTACCTTGTGAATGCTACCCTTTTTGGACAGACAGATAGCTAGACAGATAGATATACAGATAGATAGACAGATATATAGATAGACAGACAGACAGACAGACAAACAGACAAAATATTTACTTTTCAAAAGGATAAAACCATTAGGACTTATTACAGCCCTGTTTACAAAGTTGTTCTGCTAGTGTTACAGTGGAGGTATACAAACATAGGGCCCTATGCACTATGCCTATGTGCCTCATAAACCGGGTGCACAGACATAGCTAAGTGAGAATGCCATACAGTGGGGTCCCATGGACCCCCCCCCACAACATTCATTACCAGCGTGAAGGACAGTTGCGGGCCCAATCCCCCGGCTACGCAGAGAGCACCATGCCAGAGGGGGGCAGGGGTTGTGCCAGGAGTGTGTCAGCACTACATGCCATTCACTTAGGTGCACAGTGCTGCCCGCAGGGGTGTAGGGGAGGGTGCAGGTTACAACAGCTGGGACCCTTCCATAACCCACTGTGCACACCCATGGACTGCACCCACCAGGTGTGGTGGGACCAGGATACAACCCTCCGCACTGCCCTGGCCCACTAGGTGGATGGGGAGGCTGGGGCAGCTGATTGGGTGAGTGCCCATACTGGGATCCAGTGTGTCCCATAGCACCAATCACCCCCCCCCCCAAAACACATGTCTGGCCCAACCCTGTTAGTGGTGCTCAGACTCCCCCAAAACCCAGGTGTGCCCTGACCTTGTCAGTGCCATGCATCCACCCCAACATGTGTTCCCTATCCCCGTACATGTCAGTGCTGAGTGCCAACCCCCAACTCAGCACTAACCCCAACTGCTGCCAGACCACCCCCACCACACATCTGAGCCCCATCCCTGTATAGCAAGAGCACACCCTCCCCAGGCAGCCATACCCCAACACCACCGACCCCCACATGTAGCCCAGTCTCTGGCGATGTGTAAGATACCCCCCATCTCCACAGGTGCCCATATCTGCAACCCCTCCAATCCCAGCTCCACCAGGTGATCATTGGTGTCCAGTGGACCCCCCCACCCCTGTGGCTGCCCCCACCCACCACCATGCCATCCTATTGGTGCCGCAGCTTGGGCCAGCAGCACTGCACTCTTCACACCTCCACAGCCACCGTCCATCTGACATATGCAGGGGCATGTAGCCAATGTACACTCTGCTGTAAAGAGATCCACTGAGACACCCAGTGCAACATCCGATTGGATGCCACCTGGAAATGTCATCTCTACCCCATCCACCTTGTAAACCTGGTGCTGGGTGGTGGGGCGGCTGCAGACAGGTGGCCGACAGTCATAAATGCTGCCAGGTGCGCACCTGTCCGCAGGTGCGGAGCTCCACAGGCAGGGTACACACATTTGGCACATACCTTACACCCCTTAATGCATAGGGGTCCTCCTTAAAATAAACATTACCACAGAAAATACACATACCTATACTTCAAATGGAACAAAGAAGGCAGTAAACAAAAGAAAAGAAACTTAGTCATTTTACATATTTTACATACTGTAGATACACATTTCCACACATAATGCACCATACACAATTTACTGCAGGCAGTAATACAGTTTAATAATAAGTACAAGTATCTACTAAATTCCTAGTCATCATAGATCTGAACATATTTAGTGTTGAAGCTCTCCTAATCTCTGGAAGTAAAGCATTCCATTATTTGTTTACCCACTAAGCAGTTTTCATCGTCCCATAATAATTAAATATTCTGGCAATCATACATCCTCTTTTCTTCACTTCCCTCAGGTTGTGAGTATGCATAGGGACTTCATTATTTTCAAACTCAGAATCCTTAATAATCCCTTTGTTCAATTTAAAAGCTATTATTTCTCTTAAATTTTTCCTTCTGAGTGCTAAGCAGTCCCAGTTTAGGTCTCTATACATCAAACAATGGTGTCAATTATAAGCACATCCCAATACAAATCTCGCTAACGTATTATAAGTTGTGTCTAACTTTTTTAATGCTGTAGAATTTGCATGCTGATAAACAATATTTCCATACTACATAGATGGTAGTAAGAACTGAACTGCTAGTGTTTTCCTAGTTTCTTTGGGAATAAAAAATGCTTTCCTTCTCATTGCACCCAGGGGTTTATTCGCATTATTAACAATGCTATTTATACGTGAATCATTTTAGCCTCAACCTTTGCAGCCACTTCCTTTGACAACCACAGTGGTCTCTTTTTTCTCCTGTTTTTGCTCCCTTCTTTTGCACAGATGTTTGTTGCCTGCAGTAGTGACATCATTATGTTGTTCTGCTGCAGCGGTGATGTCACTACTGCAGCAGAACACCTTGGAATGCTGCCACATACTTGATTTCCCCTATCCAATTAAGCTGGAAGTTGTTACATTTTTACACTTGAACTTGTAGAAATATCTGTAGCACTCTGGTAGAAATTTGAGCCTACCATCAACACTCAAGTGACCCCCAACCTCCAGTTCACTGAAACAAAGGACAATGTCCAAATTAGGCATTGATGCCCATACACTATATAGAATAGGAGATGGGCAACTCTATGCACAACCAGTGTGTTGTGCCACCTCAGGGAACTGATTCCCATGGACGGACCTCTCAAGCTTCGCTCTTGAGGTCACAGGGAATCCGTACCCCTCAGTGGCACAACACACTGGTTGTGCATAGTTGCCCATCCACTATCCTATATGTGGTCACTGACATAAACAAATAGTTTCCTTATTGTAACAATCACACAGGAGTGTGGTGTGCATGTTTTATGGAACACATACAAACAGAGCTGAGAAAGAAGAAGTGTCTCAGCTGGGACTTGAACCCAGGCCACCCAGAACACCATTCCAATTGCACTGACTAGCTGCACCACTGAGACAACTGGAACCTGGGCCGTCCCCAAGCACATGACTCTTTCTCAAATACACAACCCAATTGCAATGCAAATATTTACTTATAGCAATCACACAGGAATGTGGTGTGCATGTTTTATGGAACACATGCAAACAGAGGTAAGAAAGAATAAGTGCCTCAGCTGGGACTTGAACCCAGACCTCCTGGCAGTATTGTGACCATGAGGATGGTGTTTAGTGTGTGTGTATGTGTGTGGGTGTGTGTGTGTGTGTGTTTGCTGTAGCTCAATATATTTTTTTTCCCAAAAAGCACAGTAGAAAATGTCTGCTGATTGCTACATACAATATTTAGCCTGGGCAGTTCACTGAAGACCTGGCATACGTCTGAGACAGTGCTCATCAGATAGTGTCTGTAAAGATTAAAAAAAAACAGTGTAAATCATAGATTTGCTGAGAAAGGGTGACATTTATGAGGTATGAATCTTTCCTGAAAGACAATACATTCCCAAGTGAAACTAGTATCAAGAAGCTGTTTAAATGCTAAGCATGTAAATGTGCAATTTGTTGCATTCTGAAGGGGTTAAACAAATCTCCAGTTTAATAGGCAACCAATATTTAACAAATATTTAACAAGCTGTTTCAGTTTCCTAATGGCATCTGATAGGCAGCTTGGAATTATATCTCCAACATTCTTAACAGAAAGAAGGGAATATTTTATTTTGGTTGGCATGGAAGGATACATTGAAAGGTCCAAAACATGTGTTCCACGATACTCTATTTTCCAGCTACAAATAGCAAGATGGCTGTAGGCTCTGCCCACAGCCATAAAAAAACAGACTCTCTGCTGTGTAGAAGTATTTTACAAAGGACACCACAAATCCACTGAAAGCATGTTGTAGTCAATGTAGTAAAAAGATTATTCAGGGTCAGTGACGTAAACTTGCATTTTGGGACCCACCTGTTGGTGATGATAATTTAAAATGTAAACATGGTATTCTCCTAACAGCCATATTAACTCCTAATCCCCACTCAAGACAGATGGGCAAGCACCTGCAGGTGCAGTCAGTCTGGATAGGTATGTGAGGTGGATGGATGAAATGGTTCATTCAAGTAATACAGCCACCATAGGTGGCAGCAACCTGAGCCAATCAATGCATCCCTTGGTAACAGACAGCCACTGCATCACAAAGTCAGAGCCAGTCCCAGCATATACACCCAAAATAAGGGAAGTTATGAGTGTACGCTGAAACAGTGTAACAGTCAGTCATAACCCAAGCATTTTACCATACTTGTACACCAGATTTTTAGCATAGCCTTCTTATTATCCCACCTAGTGGACCCAGCAGGTGAAGATTTTAAAATCCCTGCCAAAACATCATTCTGCACCACAGGTATGAAAACACATTTTGGGCAAGATTTGAAAAATGACAGCTATCACATTCATGAGGTGCTGTGAAGAAATGGTTGTGTTAAAAATTTGGGGTCAAAATATTGAAAATTACCAAAGTTACGAGCCTGCATTTGTAAATCTCAAGGTAGGCTTAGAATTTTGTTATGTTTTTCATATTTTTGCCCCAAATTTTCAACATAGCCTTCTTATAACCTGACCTCATGAACAAGTGCAGAGAAAATTTTCAGCTCCTGCCAGAAAGGTGATTTTGTGCAGCACCTGCAAAATCACCATTCGAGATGCAAACACATATTTTGGCCAACATTTGAAAAATGGCAGCTGTCACATTCATGAGGTGCAGTAAAGAAATGGCTATGTTGAAAATTTGGGGTCAAAATATTGGAAAATTATCAAAGTTATGAGCCTGCATTCGCAAATTTCAATGTAGGCTCATAACTTTGTTGTTTTTAAATATCTTTAAGCCAAATTTTCAGCATAACCTTCTTATGACACCACCTTATAAACGAGGACAGAGAACATTTTCAACTCCTTCCCAAAAGGTCATTTTGCGCAGTGACTGCAAAATCACTTTTTGGGATAGATTTGCCTAATGTCACTGTAACTGTCCATGAGGTGGGGTTCCAAAATAGGCATGGTAAAAATGTGGGGCAAAAATATTCAAAAATGACCAAGTCATATGACTAAGTTCAAATCCCCATTGAAATACATTGAACCGCATACCTGATTTCCCCATTTCATGGTCTGGCATTGAAGAATGAAGATGTACCTGCAGTTGAGAAAGGATTATGGTGTCAGATCCCAAGTGGGTAAGTAAGGGTTGGGGGGTGGGTGCTGAGTGGAAGTGTAGGGTGGGGGGGATAATGTCACAACAGACGTCGATGGACAGTTTTCTTTTTTTCAGGTTTTTTTTTGTTTTAATTATGAGGGTCAGTTTTGATTTTTCAGGTGAAGACACTGGGGGATTGAACACCCCCAATGTTAATGTTTTTTGTGTGTGGAGGGGTTGCTGAGAGGGAGGGTCAAGTGGGGGAAAGTTACAGGGGCACCAGCAACAGACATTGATGGCCAGTTTTCTTTGTTGCAGGCTATTAAACAAAACAAAAAAACTACAAGATGCAACATCGGTGGGTTAGGGACCCCAGTGTCAGTGTTTTATTTGTGGGGGAGTGTGGGGTGGTAGGTGCTGAGAGGGAGGGTTGGGTTGGGGGTGCCACTAGACATCAGGGAAAAACAGGGATACAGTTCAGCTTTTGGAGTATTTTCCAGTGTTCCTGCAAGTATGGTGCATTTTGACAGCTCTACCCCTACTAACACAATATATGACCCACAATTAACATTACATGTATGCATATTGTAATTTTTAGGTAAAATTTAATTTTGAGCATCCCGCTCTTACTCGAGGGTGCATGTGTCCACCATTTGATTATGGCACTGAATTACAAGTCAAGTAGTGCATGAATAAGTTTGCAATTTTGTGGGGCATAGTAGTTAAATACAGTACTGAAAACTACAGAGCAAACTGAACTCAGCAAAGTGAGTTTTATTTTGAAACAAGCATTCTAACCCATTTAATCTGATGTTAGAAAAGTGAAGTTGTAAATCCGAACATGCGCATCAGTGTCAAGCGCCAAGTTCAGTTCACTCTGTAGTTTTCACAACAAGGGTTAATTTAAATTGTGGATCAGGTTAACATAAGTTGCAAATTATTTTCTGCAGTTTATGGAAAAATAATCCTTGATATATGTAGACCAAGGAATACTAATACGCAGTTTATATAAACTGCAAATTACTAATCTGCAGTTTAATTAAAAAGCTGCAAACTGCTGTAGCTCTTACCCTCACTCTTCCATCTCTCACAATGCAAAATGTTGTTTGGGGCCTTTGTTGTGCCATGGTTGGACTGCTATATCAGTCCAGAATGCTTTTTTTTCCCCTAACTTTCTTTGTCTCCCCTAGGGCAGTGGGGATGTACCCCCATTCTGCTCCCAAACCCCTCACCTATTATTCCCCACCAGGCTTGACATGGTCTGGGGAAAGCCCGCAACTTGCCCCCTCTGGTGGGGCTCCCCACTGGTTGGCTATGAAACAAGAGTGACTGAGATCCACCGAGACCCCAGCCATGGCTATAGCCTGGTGTGTCAGTAAGGCAGAGATCTGGGGGCATCACTGTGCATGGCCCAGATGGGGTTTCTTTCTTACATGTCCCCCGGAGGTGCAGATGTGCAGTGATGTCAGTGTGTGTCAGATGTCTGCCATTGCTGTCCAGCTGGAGAGTGACCCTGGCTGCTGCCCATTCAGCCTCCACTGGGTATTGCTAGATGCTGGGGAAACCACAACACTCTCCCCAACCCAGAGGAGGAGGAGACCTCTCCATGGGTTGCTCATCCTACCTCACCCTGGACAAGCCTCTGATGTCCCATGCCTGGTTCTGAACACAGGTCATCAGCACTGCAAATAGTAGTGCTACCACTACACTGGCAGGCTGGTTCCAGACCATAATTCTTATACATTTTAATTCAACTGGCAACCTAAAGGTTAAAACAGTTTTGGAATTCTTCAGAATTTATAAAGAAAATCATGAAAAGCATTTAAAAAGTGGAAATGACATTCCACCTGAATACCACCCAGTGGAATTCCACCTTCCACACAGCTCTAGTGAGAGCCTTTTTATAGTGGCAGGGGTATGGAAGAGGTCCATAACTTCCTTTGAAACCATGTTTGTATGCTGCCTTGTCTAATAATTTATTAGATTAAAAAACTCTAATATGATAAACAATTTAAATTTCTATCAACTCAGAACTGATGTGGAACTGTATAAGCCGGAAATCTGGTGGATTCTTATTGGGTCAGAATTGGAACTATCCAAGCAAGTCTGTATATTCCCAGGCTATATAAAAAAGTTAATTAACAGATGTAACTGCTGAAGATGTTAAGGTATGGAGTCAAGGGTGTTCCAGATGGGGAACACTACACTATAGCTAATTAATATTGGAAATAATTAGTTTAGGCAACATCATCATGTCCATTGTATTGTTAAGGTTCAAGGAAGTTTTAAGTTAAAGCGCTTTGCTTCACCATCTGCCATTAATTGACAGATTGTACTGCCATTTTCAGGGTTTGGTTTACATTCTAAAATCTACAAAACCCATAAATTTGAACTGAATTTGTTTAGTCTAGTTGAATGGCTAAGAGAAAAAAATGCTACTTTTGTGATTTTTTTTTCTTTTGCTGTCTTTATTTGGCAGGGGCTACAGCATAAACCATAAAAGCTTAAACTCTGAAAATTGGTAGGATGTTAAAGGGTGGATGACAGTTGAGATTTAAAAATTTGAAATTTGTTTAGTTTTTCTAACATTTGCTTTTAAAAATTACATTTGGACTATACACAGATAGTAAAAAAGTTAACATACTCTATGCGCAGAAGCATTCAATGTATTTGATTGCCTCATTAGGTAATGAAGCAATTTGTTGCAGTATGTGACCCTTTTTGTAAACGTTGTATCTGAGAGTGTATAATTGTATAATGTTTGCTAGGGTTGATATTGTTGAATATATGTAGGCTTGTACTGCAAGTAAGAGTCAGTGTATTCATTCAGACATAATGTACTGTAGATTATAAAAACTTATTTTTTGCATAATATTTTTATTGAAAAATATTTCCAGTTTTTCGCAAATACATACAGAGGAAATCAAATTTGCAATACTTACAGTTGACATAGACACATTTCATTCTACTGTCTGTATCCTAGACATGTATCATTATACACCCAAAAGATAAAGATGAAAAAAAAATACCTCCAACCTAATGCTTGTCACATCAGATCTTCTTTCAATGACATTGCATCTGTCTCTGGCAGGGATTCTAAGTGTGCTTCCCAGGCCCATACTTTTAGAAACAGTTCTTTCCAATCCTTCAGAAGATATGTGAGTCTTTCTAGAAACAGTACCTTTAGCGCCAAACCCTACCCCTGACCCAGAGTGGAACTCCTTCTTGAAATCCATGTGTTTCTGATGCAATGCCTTGCCAGAATTTGTAGGATTCTGAGCCACTCGGAAGTAACATTTGCTGTATCCTGGGAATGTGAACCTGCTAGGTACACTCACATAGACAACACTGAGTGCCCTTAACAGTAGATCTCTGATGCATGATTCCCCCCAAACATGTCCCGCCAAAATCACTCCCACCACCCACCACCAATTCATACTATACAACCATAGTGTTACAGTGGCAACAGCCTCCAGGGTCATGAAGAGGAGTGGGCCATGCCAATGAACATTTTCCCCTCCCGCATGAGTCCTGCTCAGCACACCTTTCAACCCAGAATCCATAGTACTCAAGTGCATGCAGCTCCATGTGGGGGTACAGCCCTCGTTCCCTCCTCAGCAAACCCCCAACCCCCCATGGACTGGTGTGTCCCTGCTACCCTAGGAGCCTCAGACTGAAATATTGATCTCATCCAACAGACAAAAAAGCATGTGGCCCCTTCCTCACTCTAGTTGTCTCCCCAAACAACATACATCCCTCCACTCTGTATGTTAGTACCACAAAATTAGCACTAATGTTCATATTAGAATAATACCCTTCCTAGGCATTGGTGGCCCCCTGGAGGTGCAGGGGAGTGGGTGGCACCCTTCAAGCATCTGCACTCACCCTCTTGCCACACTGAGCACACCTTACCTGTCAGTCAGAGTTATTGTTCCGGTTCCGGTGTGCCAACAAATTTAGTACTTTTCTCCCACCTTCTGGTACAGCAGATATTTGCAGGGAAGCACCAGATCTGTGAAATAATCAGTTTTTCCAATTGCACAGTCAGAGCCATCCATGCTATCCATACCTTTGAGCTGTTATTGCAGTTCACAAAGTCCATGCTGTCTCCATCATTGTACCAACTGAGCTGCGATCCAAACCAGGTAAGGCTGTATACATCAAAGTCTCAATTCTTTCTAAGGATTACTCTCGGGTTCAATGCTGTGTCCCCTGTTCCCCATGTGTTTCTTATGGTAGAGAGGTTAGTAGCAGATGGGGGTTGTGGAAACCTGCCAAATCCCAGGGAACTCAGAAGCAAAAAAAAAAAGTTCTGTAATGGTGAGGCTTTAAAGTCACATCATCCCTTTTTAGCTTGCTCATGATGAAATATTTTTGACTTGTCCATCTCCCAAAAGGCATATGTAATGTCCTACTGCCTCACTTCCACAACCGCTAGATACAGTAACACGAAGTCCAATGTTTTCACTCTGAAGGCATCCAAAATAGGGGCAAATGTTTTCGTCTTCCATTAAAGCCTTTGTAGGAAGTCTTGGTGTAAAAAGAAGCTGGCCTCTTCATACACAAGCTTACTCTGCTTGCAGTATGCTGCTATCTCCATGCACTTACCTGAGAAACTGTACAGCAGCCTAAAGTAGATTTGTCTGGCTGATTTGGCCTATGGTGGCCTTAGCCCAGCACATAATTTGCCCTGTCAGTTTTCCACTTATCTCACTTCATCATTTCCATAATCTTCATAGGTACAGCTTTACAGAACTTTCACCACCCCACCCTTCTGGCAGACCTCACCATCTTAGGTTAGCATGCCAGTTGTAATTTTTTTTTATAATCAAGCTGTTTTTAGCTCCTGGAGTTTCTGTTCTAGCTTGCTGACCCTATTCGACATTAGGTCCACTTGATCCTCGTTAGTGGATGTTCAGCCTTCTTTAGTTTCTCAACCTGCCTGGCACACTTTTCCTTCAGGGCTGTTAACCTCTAAGCCATGTCACTCAACTTAGGGCTGAGCACGGCCAACATTTATTCAGTTATTGCATGGCCAAAAGTTGCCGCTGCATCATCAATGGGGGGAGTCAGCAAGGCTTTCAGGCACTGGTGCCACCAATAACTTTCCTGATCTTTCTTTGCATGCTATTGCTGTGCGGCACCAGCATTCATTAAGTATTTATCCATGCTCTTTTTCAAAAATGTATAAAACTGCAATTCACACAGATGTTTTCACTTTACACTTGTTTAAAACTAAAAAAAATGGAGGAGACATAGCTTTAGGGGACTACGTACTGCCTTTCCCTTGACCACCCAGCTGGGGCTTTAAAAGAAAAAAGGTTAACAGTTTACAGTTTTAAGTTTAACAAATGACTTGAAAAAAAATGAACTGAAAAGAAGTTTTAAAAGTTTTTATTGGTACATGCAATAGTTCAGTCCAACTGCAGAGTGAAGTAAGGGACTATTTCATGTCCCACTGTTAAAATCAGTAACAAATTTCTAAGTTAGAATAATTTGCTAACTCTCTCAGACTTCTTTTTTTGATAAAATAATGTTTCTGCACATGTTATAAGTGCAATAAAGCAGTCCAAGGTGTGTTATTATGGGCAATAATCTCACTTCTCTCTCACTCGACGCATGCGTCTCTTGCCTCACAATACCCGCTAGAGAAGTGTGATTATTGACCCATAATCATACACTCTGGACTGTATCAGAAACATAGAAACATAGAAGTTGATGGCAGATAAGGACTGCAAGGCCCATCCAGTCTGGACATTTCTTTTTCTACCTTATGAATGTGCCATCGGCCTTTGCTCTGTCAATGGCCTATCTATTCATACTCATCTGTATTGCTTCCTTATGCCTATCCCATGCCTGTTTGAAGCCCTGCACCATATTCATATCCATCACTTCCTGAGGAAGGCCGTTCCATGCATCCACCAACCTTTCTGTGAAAAAAGAACTTCCTCACATTACCCCTTAATTGGCCTCCCTCTAATCTCATGCTGTGTTCTCTTGCCCTGCTATTTTTCTAATATTGAAACATGTTAGACTCTTTCTCCTTGTTAATGCCCTTAAGGTGTTTGAATGTTTCAATCATAGCACCTCTCTCCCTCCTTTGCTCTAGGGTATACATAATGAGCTCAGTTAATCTGTCCTCATATGTTTTCTGATGCAGTCCCTGCACCATTTTGGTTGCCCTTCTGTGGACTGCCTCAATTTGGTTAATGTCCTTGTGAAGGTGTGGCCTCCAGTACTGTATGCAATACTCCAGATGGGGCCTAACCAGTGTCTTGTAAAGAGGGATTATTACCTCCCTCTTCTGACTTGTGATAACCCTACTAACACACCCCAACATCCTTCTAGCCTTACCTACTGCTTTAGTGGTCTGCTTGGATGATTTCAGGTCATCGGTGATGATGATGCCCAAGTCTCTTTCTTCCCTTGTGACTGCTAGAAACTCCCCTCCCAGCCTATAGGTGGCTTCAGGGTTTCTCTTCTCTATGTGCATGATCTTGCACTTCTTTGCGTTAAACCGCAGTTGCCACTCTTCCGACCATTTTGCTAGTTTATCCAGATCTCTTCTCATTCTGACCACCCATCTGGATCATCTACTCTGTTGCAGATCTTGGTGTCATCTGCAAACAGACAAACTTTTACCCTCGAGTCCATCTGCAATGTCACTGATGAAGATATTGAAGAGGACTGGCCACAGGACTGATCCCTGCTGTACCCCACTTGTGACTTTCATTTCTCCTGACTGTATACTGTTTATCACCACTCTCTGTTTTCTGGACGTCAACCAGTTTGCCACCCAGTTGACCAACGTCTGACCCACCCCAAGCCTACCCAGCTTATTAATCAATCTTCTATGTGGAACAGTATCGAAAGCTTTGCTGAAGTCAAGGTAGGTGACATCAACTGCTCCCCCTTGGTCCACCACTCTGGTTACCCTGTCAAAGAAATCTATGAGATTAGTTTGACAGGACCTTCCTTTTGTAAACCCATGCTGTCTTGGATCCTGTGCCCCTATGGATTCCTGGTGTTGCACTATCCTTTCCTCAAGGAGTGTCTCCATAATCTCACCCACTGCTGAGGTAAGACTGACTGGTCTGTAGTTCCCTGCCTCCTCCCTGCTGCCACTCTTGTGGAGCGGGATCACATGAGCCCTTCTCCAGTCTTCTGGGACCTCTCCTGTGTTCAGAGATTCACTAAACAGTTTTGATAATGGTTCTGCTAGTTCCACCCTTAGCTTCTTTAGTACCCTGGGATGTATGCCATCAGGTCCCATTGCCTTGTCCACCCTGAGCTTATCAAGCTCTTGTATTATCCCTTACATAATGACATCTTATGTTACTAATAATGTACTCCCTAATCTAGTAACACCCCCTTCCTCACCCACCCCTGTCCCATGTAAATCATTGCCTGGTGCCTAGTGGCAACCCTTCACCCTCACCCACCCTTTTCACATTTCAGCAGTCCCTGATTACTAGTAGCAACACCCTCCTTCACACAATCCCATGTCAAATAATTCCTGGTGTCTTGTGGTGGCCTGATACAGCCAGAATCCCTCCCTTCATCCCACTGTCTAATGAAAAAAACTCAAATTCTCAACAAACTGTCAGCCCAACATTCAAAAGCCTTGGTTTGCTCCTTGCAAAGTTCCTCACCTGAGTGCAAATTTGCCCAGTGCCATGCATGTGTTATATCTGAACAAGTTTAGAGCATGGCGTCAGTGCACAAAACATATTTGCATATAGCCCCAGGGTGCACTCCCAACGAAGGCCCTAAATGGTAGTCTTGGCACAAAGCACTGTCCACAGAGTGGTATGAACCTGTATTTAAGACAGGGCTTTCTAGGAGAAAACCTTGTTAGAGCATCCCAAACCTGTTAGTGCTTTTGCTCTAACTTGTTACTATATATTCAAATGTTTCCTGCAAGTTACCGCTTTGCTCATACTGGGCTCTAAGAGATACTCTGCGCCCACTTATGGCCTCATTAACTTGTGAGGGTCTAGCTTTTGCTTCACAAATTGTGTAGAGGATTGTCACGTCCTCCCTCAGGCATTTGTGTTACCATGTTAAAGATAACAAATACCACTCAGTATCCCCAATCCCTGTGAGTATAGCAGTACTTTGTTAAAACCATCCCTGGTATTCTAGTGGACCCCTCCATCACTTGATCACTGTCAGTGCCCTGCTTCAGCCGATCCCCATTGGTGTTTCAGAAACCATTTGGGAGACAGCATGCTTGTCCATTGAAAGCATCTCTAATCATGATGATCCATGATGCCATCTCCTCCTCAGTCAATTTAAATGTCTCAATAAAATGGCATAACCTTTATGGTTCAAAGCTCTTTTTACCATCCAGTGAAGGGTGCATGCCATCCCATTCATACATCCTCCTATCTATCCAAAAGTTACCACAGTTCCCAATTAAACCACAGCCCTCTTCCTTACACCACACCCATAACCAGTAATTTAATTAACTAATCAAGAGAATTCTATAAGAAAACACAGAAGAAGCAGGACAGAACTGTACTAGTTACAGCAGAAGGGACAAGTGAAGGCAGTCAGAATAGCAAAGGCTCAAACTGAGGAAAAGATATCCAACTCAGTTAAGAAGGAGGATAAAACTTTTATAGGTACATTAGGGAGCAAAGAGAGACCAAGGGAGGGACAGTGAGGCTTAATAAAGGGAGTGGTGAGTGGGCAGAGGGTGATAGTGAAAAAGCAGGGATACTAAATGAATACTTCTGCTCAGTATTCACAAAAGAAGAGAAGGGGGAGGTACCTAAACAAATCAATAGAAGCACTCTGGCTAGGGGTTCAATACCAGCCTATTCACAGAAGAAAGGGTTCTGAAAGAACTCCTAAAACGGAAAGTGGACAAGGCAATGGGGCTTGATGGGATTCACTCCAGAATTCTAAAAGAACTAAGGGGAGAACTAGTGACACCACTGACTACCCTTTTTAACAAATCATTGGAGGATGGTGTGGTGCCAGAGGAGTGGAGAAGGGGGGATGTGATTCCCCTTCACAAAAGTGGGAGCAAGGCAGAGGCAGGAAACTACAGACCTGTTAGTTTGACCTCAGTAATAGGGAAAATGATGGAATCACTTCTGAAAAAAAGAATTGTTGAGTATCTAGATGCCAGCAGGGCACATAACCCAAGGCAGCATGGATTCACAGTGGGAAGGTCATGTCAGATGAATCTCATAGATTTCTTTGACTGGGTGATCAGAGTAGTAGACCAGTGAGGGGCTGTGGTCATGACCTACCTAGAATTTAGCAAAGCATTTGACATAGTCCCACACAAAAGATTAATAAACAAGTTAGTCAGCCTGGGAGTGGGTCCCAGGGTGGTAGCCTGGGTAAACAATTGGCTGGACAACAGGACACAGAGAGTAATAGTAAATGGAGTCCACTCCAAAGAAAGGGGGGTTACTAGTGGGGTACCACAGGGTTCAATATTGGGACTGATCCTCTTTAATGTCTTAATAAGTGATATTGCAGAAGGACTGGAACGAACAGTATGCCACTTTGCAGATGACATAAAGATCTACAACAGGGTTGATAGATAAGGGGGGGTGGAAAGAATGAGAAGGGACTTGGCAAGGTTGGAGGAATGGTCAAAAGTATAGTAGCTTAGATTCAATGCAAAGAAGTGCAAAGTAATGCACCTGGGAAACAAAAACCCAGGGAAGAGTACACAATGAGGGGGAGTTACAAACAACAAGAAAAATGGAAAGGGACCTGGAGGTAGTCATATCAGAGGACATAAATGTAGGCAAAAAATGTGAGAAGGCAGTAAGGAGGGCTGGAGAATATTGGGATGCATAGGGAGAGGCATCGCCAGTAGATAACAGACAGGACATTGTTATCCCTCTTTACAGACAGTTGGTGAGACCCCATCTGGAGTACTGTGTGCAGTTCTGGAGACCCCATCTCTGCAAGGACATAGACAGGATGAAGACAGTCCAGAGGAGGGCAACTAAAATGGTGCAGGATCTGCACCAGAAGTCAATGAAGAGAGACTAATAATACGTATATCCTTGAGGAGAGAAGGGGGGGACATGAAAGAAACTGTTAAGTACCTCAAGGGAATCAACAAAGTCCAAGAGGGTAGCATAATTCAGAAAAAGAGATGTGAAAGAACAAGGGGCCACAATCTGAGGATAGAAGGGGAAGGCTCAGGGGCAATGTGAGGAAGTATTTTTTCACGGAGAGGGTGGTGGGTGCATGGAATGGCCATCTTGAGGAGGTTGTGGGGTCAAAACAGTGGGGGAATTCAAGAATGCATAGGACAGACATAAGGCAATTCTGGCGGGGGGTAGGAGGAAGTAGGCTGTTGGTTAACTAGGATCTGCAGCTTATCCAATAGGTAAGGAAATGGGCAGACTAGGTGGTCCAAGCGGTCCTTTTCTGCCATCAAAGTCTATGTTTCTGTGTTTATGTTTCTAGCCTACCCTTTACCCAATAGAGAGAGGAAGGGGAGTACTGTACCTCAATAAACGGGACTGAACTAGTATCATGTTTAAGTGAAACTCCAAACATTTTAAAACATTCTATAATCTAACTTTAAATACTGCCTGCTAGATTGTTTGTCCCCAAGGGAAGCATCAGAACTAGTTCTGTCATATTTCCTTCTGCCCTAACCATTTTAATTATCTTATCAGCATCCCTTTTTATCAAGTCCTCAAGAAGGCATCTGACAACTCTGTCACCAAATTCCCCTTTGAAAACTGATGCCTCATATTCCTGACTATGGAGTCACCTATTGTCATAGTTGTTCTGTTTGATCTCCCTCCCCTTAAGTTAGAAAATCCCTTGGTTAACATGGAGCAGGACATACTACGTGCTCTCTGTGACTGTGGAGTAGTACAGAGAAGCAGGCGAGCAAAGCTATTTAAAATCTTTTAAAAGCGCTGAACAAAAGAGGAACAGAATGAACTTTAGTGGCATTGCATTATTGAAGAAATCTGGAGCAAATTTAGAACTGTTTTTTGAGATCCAGAAGAACTTAAAGGCCTTGGAACCATATTTGAATCCAAAATTGGAACAGAACTGGAAGTCGGATCTGGCAAAATTTTTAGTTTTTTTTTACATCAGAAGAACAGTAATTATTGGACATTACTGTCTTGATGCTACGTTATATTTGAATGTTTACAGTTTATAATTTAAAGTTCAACCAACTCAGGAAACGTGCTTAAAATTGTTTTTTAAATTATTTTACAGTGATAGCTGAGACTAATTGAGACTAATTGTTGAATTAGTCATTGGTTATTATTGATTAATGCAGTTCAATCTTAGTTAGAATAGAGTTTCGACTGAGTTTTAATTGAATTTATATCCTCTTCCATTTAACATAATGGACCTACCTGTGATTTATAAGCACTCTGAAATTTTTCTGCTATCTAAAGATATATATTTAACATACATCTTTGGCATCTGAACCCTAGCTGGTTTGTATTAACTTGAATTAAACTGTCTAATTGTCTTAATTCAATTATGTTGGGTAATTTTGGGGATACTGCCTTTGAACAATTACTGTGTGATTCATTTGTATTTTCTCTTGGATAATCTGATTAACATGGTTAATACAAGAAGTGGTTTGGTTTGTTTGCAAAATATGCCAAACTCAGTTAAAAATAAGAGAGGAAAGGGAACACAGAAGGTAAAGTCAGGAGAGGCTAGTAGTGATATACAGAAGGAACAAATAATAATATCTGAAATTACCAAAGTTTCTGAACAAAGGAAAATTACACAGTTTTTCACTGGTAAAACAATTATGCCTATTTTGGTTTCAATACCATTGGATACAAATATTAATGAACTGGTTAAAGAAAATAGAGGAAAGTAGGGAAGTTTTGAATTTAACCAATACACCTTCAGATTTAGAATTAAGCACTGAAAGCATAACTCTTATTGATGAGTTTGAGCTCCCTAATTGTTATAGTTATAGTTATAGTTATAGTTATAGTTATAGTTATAGTTATAGTTATAGTTATAGTTATAGTTATAGTTACAGTTATAGTTATAGTTATAGTTGGGAGACTTCAGAAGTAAGTTTAAGTTCCTTTCAGGATTCAGTAGTTCCTACTGATGAATCTTATCAGGATAGCTTATTGCATGATTATTTGAATCAAGAGGGGGAGGCAACACCTGGCCCAGTAGAGCGACTCTCATGGGAAGAAAATCAGACACAAATTTTAGACGAAGGGGTAAAAAGGAGCAATTGTCAAGCAAATGTCAAAACGATCATATATGAACCTTCATTACAGAAAGATAGTGTGGCTCAAGTATTGCAAGATTTGCATTTTACAATACATGGATAGAAACAATTGGCTAATGAACATATTTTACAAAATGAGGAAACAGAGAATGCTCCAGATATTTTTCACAAACAGATGATATAAGAAATCCTGATCTTAAATTTTGAACCTGATTTTGAACCCTCGTGGGGTAGAGACCCAGATGGGGCAAATGAGGGTTATAAAGGGACCAAAAAGAGTATATTGTGAGGAGAGGGAATTTTGTTGAAACATCTTGCCTCTCTAAGCAAATTTTGGATTCAATACAAAATCCATATCAAGCCAATATAAGTATACTGGGGAATTTATGGGTCCTGAAGGATGAATTAGCAGCCCTGAGAGTAAACATATTCCAAAACCAATTACTTTTAAAAGATCTTAAAAAAATGCAAATTAAAATAAAAAACAGAATATGGAAAAGCCAGAAACAAAAGGTGAAGAAATAATGGCTATGAATAAGGCAACTCAAGTGAGTCTTCCTCCACCATTTATAAGAAATAGTGAACAAAAGCCAGAACAGCAACAAAAGTTAGAGATGAAGGAACCTAGAAAGAGATCAATAATAGGAAAGAAGCTCCAGGAGAAAAGTAAAAAGTATAGGGTTAACCATAAAAGGAAATCACTGTTGGAAGATTATGGGAAAGTGAAATCTAATAAAGAACAAGTCTATGAATCTCAACCATTACAGTCTCAGGACTCAAGTTATAAAGAAACTAGTCAAGCACATGTTAAATATATTGTGAACATTGTCATTGATGAGGCCTTGGGGAGGAAGACTGAGGGTGTGAGTCCAGTGTTGACCAAAGGGAACATACCGTCAGTTATAATGGAAAATATTGAGATAATTAGAGATGATGGGAATTGTAATGGGGAATAGCTTATTGAAATTTATGGTGTTGAAGTTTTATATAAGGAAACCCAATTAACTTTAACCAATCGGATAAATCAACTACTACATTTACCCAGACAAGGCCTCGGAGAGCATTATATATATATATGAGGCCTACTACTCAAAACTGCTCAGATTGTGTATTATTTTATTGTGAAACATTAGCTTTGGCTAATGAGATATGGTTAGAAGGAGGTGATTTGGTGAATAAGGGGATATATATTCGAACACCATATTGGGTTCTTTAATGAATTTAAACAAGAAGATTGCTCTTGAGGAAAGTAAACAAATTGAGAAGGATAGAGATAGGAAAAATCAAGTTCTAAAAGTAATATCGGATTTTGAAAATGTCAACAAAGCTAAATGGGAGAATAAAGTTTTAAATCTTTTTGGATGGGAAAAAGATTCTTCTCAACCAAAAGCAAAATTAAAAGTGGAACTGGGAATGTTCTCATCCTGTGCTCTAAATCTGAATATTACAAAACGTGCTATTGAAAGAATTAGGACATATACAGATTCCTCACAGATAGACCTTATATTTAGGACACCTAGAATAGCAGAGCTAGGGCCAGATATTCAAACCATTGTGCTTAACACAAAACCATAGTGCTGGAATAGCACTGGATTTGTGCAAGGCTGCAATATTCAAAAGCCTTATTAGTGCCTGTGCTGTGTGGTAGCACCAACGCTAATAGATAACTGTATGCAAGGGCTGGGCTAGGAGAGCGCCCATGAATGCCAGCAGCATGGCATATTCAAAGGTATAGTGCCACACTACAGGCATTAGCACAACCTGTAGTGTAGTGCTAGATACTGTTGAAAAATAGCTGGTGGTAATGCGGCAATGCCCCTCCCACCATGGACCCTGTAGCAGTGGTATATCACAAACCTCCCTGGTAGTCTAGTGGTCTCTCCCCACTTCCCAGTGCAAATCCTGACCCCTGATATATGTAAATCATTTTGGTTCCCTGGTAGTCTAGTGGACCTACCCCAGCATGAATCTCGACTTCAGCACATGTAAATCACGTTGGTTTCCCTGGTACTAGTGGACCCCCACCCAGCAGTGATGTGTAGTGCTCACTGTCTCTACGCATGCCACAAAGAAAGCTGGCACCAGCTCTGCTCTCCTTCTCACTCACTGCCAGCTGGCCATCGACTGTGGCATGCATGAGTGCTATGGAAATTAATCAGCTGATTCATTTCCATAGAGCTCATGCATACCGAGGTTGGCAGCCAGCCATGGTGGTGAAAGGAGGGCAGAGCCGGTCGCTGTCTCTCTTTGTGGCATGCATTGGGATGAGCGAGGGTGCTGTGTCACTGCCAGGTGGGGGCTCCACTAGACTACCAGGGAAACCAACATGATTTACATGTACTGGGGGTCAGGATTCATGCTGGGGGAGTGGGGGGACCACTAGACTACCAGGGCAATTTACGTGATGTACAGGCACCGGGTTGGGATTTGCGCTGGGGGTAGTGACCACTAGACTGCCAGGGCAATTCACGAATGTACATATACCGGGGCCAGGATTCACGCCTGGGGAGGGATCACTAGACTACCAGGGAAAGGAAATATAGCTGTTTTACCTGTACCGGGGTCAGGATCTGCGCTGTGGGGGGAGGGTCCACTAGACTACCAGAGACAAATAGGTGTTTTACATGGACTGGGGGTTGGGATTCATGCTTGGGGGGGCCACTGGACTACCAGGGAGTGGAACCAATACACGTAGGGATAGGGACCATGACAGCTGAGAAGGACTGCCTGACCCAGCCTGTCTGCCCAGGTCCCTATTTATTGGATGGCTGTGCTGCACAGCCCAGTGACCCTACAGCTGACATCCTCCCCCACCCCAAGCAGGTTTGTCTTATGTGTGCCCCATGCATACTTGTATCCCCCCACTGTGTTCCACTCACACCTGCTGTGGGCCACCTCTGTGGGTGTGGGGGCATCATCCAGGGCACATGTGGCCACAGGTTTTGTGTGTGTGTGTGTGTGTGTGTGTACTGTATATAGCTATCTATCTATATATATATATATGCGTGTGTGTGTGTCTCTGTATCTATCTATATTTATAGATCACTACAGAGCTACATATATCTCAGTATGTACTGCTTGCAGTGCTGCATAGGTATGTTGTATGCACTGCTTGTACCTGCCAGCACACAGCTCCTGCTGCTTCCTGCCTGTGCTTCCATTCCAACCAACAGGGGATGCTGTGGGCATGCCTTGGCCTGCAGCATCCAGCCTGTACTGCCATTCCGACCAACAGGTGGAGCTGTGTGCACCATGCAGTAGCACCAGGCAAACTGCATGGTAATGTATGCTAAGCAGCATATAATGAGATGCAAATGTGCCTGTTTGCCCACAGATTACCTAAGTAGGCTCATTTGCATGGGAGCTTTGAATATAGCTCCCGGTTGCCCTGGGCCAACCAGTTTGCACTGGGCTAATATGTTAGCACTGTGCAATCAGGTTAGCCCCAGACAAACCTCACTTCAGCATAGCATAGTTCTGCTGTGTGTGGCTTACATTGTTGTTTGCAGTAGATGTCAGACCTCTCTGTGCAATCACACACAATGTTCTCCACCTGCAACACTGGATTTCTCCAGGGTCTAATGAGCTGCAGTTGAAGTTTGCACTTCCCTATTGCTGTATTCAGTGCTGTCTTATTCCTGGGTTATTTTTGCCCTGCACTCCCAGACTGGTTTGCCCAGCTTCCTTAGCATGCTATATTCAGTAGGATTAGCACCGGGCTATTCCTTTTGAATATAGCTTGCTTTTTGCTCCGGGCTAAGTTTGCCCACCGGGCAGTGCTAATTTAATCCCGGGGCAAAGTTTTGAACATCTGGCCCGTAGTCTCTAAAAATGCTTCATTGTTAGATATGTATGGGATCTGTTTAATAGATTTCAGAACACTGGAAAGGAAATGTGAAAGTGAGAATAACCACAGAAATCAAGCAAATTTAAATAGAGAGGAAATAAATATTCCCACAAATTGACAAAAACCAATAACAGCTAGAAAGAAGGATGTAAAAAAAGAAGAAGAATTAACCATCCTTTCTTGGAATATAGAGGGATTAATCTCTAAATTTCCTGACTTGGAGTTTAAGGAATTTTTATCTATAATGGATATACTGTACTAGCTCTGCAAGAAACTTGTATTCAAGATGTCAGACCTCCATTTTTCCCAGATTATATAGGATACTCGGTTCCAGCATCTCAACAAAAGACTGATGTTAGAGCTAGTGCAGGCCTTATAATTTATGTAAAAACAGCATTAAGTTTTACTCCACAGCAGTTAGATGAGATGAGGGAAATACAGATATTAAAACTGAAAAATAAAGTTATGAAACTGTTATTGGTTAACATATATTTCCCCCATGTAAAAAATTGGAGATTAATACATTTTGGGATACATTTAAAAGTATGGTGTCCAAAATAATAGAATTATTTGAAAATATTCTCATTATCTTTCTTGGGGATTATAATGCAACAGTTGGTAATTTATGTACAAATAATATCCAGGGGTTGAATATAGTTAACCAAAAGATAAGTTATGAAAGAATATCAAAGGATAAAGTGGTAACACGAAGAGGGAATTTATTATTCCAGATAATGGAAGAGAACAATTTCGGTTTATTAAATGGACAATTGGAGGGAGATCAAGAAGGTGAATGTACCTATTTAGGAACAAATGGATCTTTAGTGGTAGACCTAGTCTGGGAAAACTTAGAAGCTACAAAGAAATTTAAAAACCCTGTTGTCTTATCTCATCCAGAATCTCTGCATATGCCAATTGTTTTAAGTTTGGCTTACCTAGGTACAGTTGATGGACTAATTTATAATGAACAACCTCAAATAGAAATAATTAACTCAAGGCGTATTAAATGGGATGGTCCAGCAATTACTAGATCTGACAGAATAATATATGCAGATTATCTTACCGAGTTGAAACTTAAAATGATTAATACATCAGAGAACAATGCTCAAATGGAAGTTTGGAGAGATATGATGTTCTATCTAGCCCCTTTCTTTTCTAACAATTTGGTGCTAAAGAAGGACAAGGTCACATGGTTTAATAAATCTTGCCAATTAGCTAAGAAAGATCTTAATAAATTAGTATGTATTTATAGGAAAAACCTGAATATAACTAATAAGAAGACTTTAAATGAAGGAAGATCTAAATATAAATTGCTATTGGAAATAGAAAAGATAAAACATCAAAGAAATTTGTGGGGAAAAATTGAGAGAGATGAGTATTAAGAAAGATGTTAAGAAATGTTGGCTTCTAGTTTCACAAGGTTTTGGTCAATATACAAACAAAGTTACAGCTACAATTACTCCAAATAAGTGGACTGAGTATTTTGCAAAGCTGTATTTCTCCTCAAATGAAGTAGAGGATAGAAATGTAGATTATCAGAAAACCATGCGACCTAGATCCTTTTTTATTTCCAAAGAAGAAATTATAGAAGCAATTGGGAAAAGCTCTTTAAATAAAGCTCCAGGGCTGGATAAGGTACTGTCAGATACGTATAGAATATTTAGTGACTGGTGACTTCCCATACTTCATCATTTATATAATACAGGTTGTCAATATGATGTATATTGTGAATCTTGGGCAGGAAGTATTATTTGCCCGATTTTTAAAAAAGGGATGTAAGTAACCCACTGATGTATAGGCCAATTAGCCTACTGGACTCAGAGAAAATGTTTTCAAGAATAATATTAGAACGTCTACAGACTTGGGCAGAAGGAAACGATTTGTTATCAGAACTACAAAATGGTTTTAGAAAAGGACGCTCAACACTTCAACAATGTTATGTTTCAAAGCATCTTATCTGGAAATATGTTACAGTTAAAAAAACAAAGTTATATTGTTGTTTTGTAGCTCTGCATTCAGCTTTTGACTTAATAAGTCAAACTTTATTGTGGGAGAAGCTGCACTCATATGCAATTGACCCATACTTACTGAGAATAATTAGAGGCTTACACCAGAATACATGGTTGAAGGTGAGATATGATCAGGCAGGGAATTTAGAAAATAAAATTAACACAAATTTAGGAATGAGACAGGACTGCCTGCAGGCCCCCTCTCCTATTTAATCTCTATATTAACCCAATAATATCAGCTTTGAACAACTTGGAATTTCATGCACCAGCTGTATTAGATAAGAATATCTCTTGTCTTGCTTATGTGGACAATATAGTCTTATTATCAATGTCAAAACTTGTTTGCAACACAAATTGAACCATTTTGCAGAACTCTGCAAAACTGATAGACTTCAAATTAACAGAGAAAAAACAAATTTGGTGCTTTTCAGACTTAAAAGTAAACAAAAACCAAGTATATATTTGGCTGTTGAAAAAATAAGTACAGTGAGTTATTATGAGTATCTTGGAATTTTCTTTGCTCAAAGTTGTCAATGGAACTTGCATATAGATAAACAAATAATCTCAAAATAACAACTAAGGTGCTTAAAAGATTTAATGTAAACTATGGACAGGCTTCAGTAGAAGGCTTGTTAAGAACTCTTAAAGGGTACCTAAACAAGCATTTTTTTAAAACTGCATCTCCAAAATCTGACTTCATTGCGAGGTAAAGTAAAGGCTGCTGTTTACATTTGAGCTAAAACTGCATTTATGTAAATAACATAAATGCAGTTCCATAGCTTTTGAAAAATGTAAACATCAGCCTTTCACTTTCAAAAAAACAGCCTTGGTTTCTCCCTAAGACGTCTGCGAAGTGTATTAAGTGACGAATCCTGATGACATCATTGGAGCCAGAGCCAGAGATCCACATATATTTCTATAGTGCTAACTAGTTCTTCTTTCCCTCTTTATTTTGAATTGCTGTACCAGAATGATCAACACCATGTATTACCTCGTGGATTATTTTGATCAGTACACATGTTAGGCTATGATTTTGTTTACTTTAACTTGCAGAAAATGTTTTGCTATCCAGCTGACTTTTTTTTTTTTATTTATTTAGTTGTTTAACCAGGTATAGCACACTAAGCTGAAAGCTTTTTTACAGGAGTGACCTGGGAGCACAAGGAGGTTAAGTGACTTGCTCAGGGTCACACAGTATGCAAGTGGAAGCTGTGGTATTCAAACCCAGGTCTGGTCTGCTGGATGTCACCAAATTTGCAGCTCAGAGCCTTAGACCACTGCGCTATACTACCTCCTTTTCTTTGGCAAACTGCATTACAGTACAACACTTCAAATACCTGATAATCTAGTGGTTATATGATGCACTGAATTCTATTTTTTGTTAACCAGGAGAGCTGAAAGCTTGTTTACAGGTGTGACCTGGGAGCACAAGGAAGTTTAGTGACTTGCTCAGGGTCACACAGCAAAGTACTGGTCTTGTTCAGTTCCAAAGCGCATGCTCTCTTGTTAATCCAAAAATAAGGCTTTCTTTTTCCATGTGAACCCCCTGCACCTAGCCTGCCTTCAGTGGAACACCCCACCATCCATACCCTGTCCTTAGTACTGCCTGGGGCTGCATATGAGCTTGCAGTCTCATGAAGAGAATTATCACACTTCAGATTGTAATCTTGGACCTCAGAGATTTGTGCACACCTATACTGATACGCATCATCAGCTGGCACTGTTAAAAAATGCCTCCCAAATCACTCTCCAGTCCACATTCTCAATGTTTGACTTCGTCTCCCACAGTAAACATTGAGTGGATCACCACCCTTCTGCACAGTGAAGGTAGTATGTACAGTTCCCTGTTGTGTTTTTTTCCACCTCATTAACCAACAACTAGGTCTTCTTGGAGGGCCAAGCAATAAGCATCATGACCCACCAGAAAAACTGCAGTTCATGCCCTCATAAGGGTTGCACTTACAATGGATAACAATATTATTAGCAGGAGAGGCATACTAATACCATGAGCAAATCCACCCAACTTCCAGTGTCAGTCTACTCCTTTACCTGTGAGCTGCAGAACCCCGCAGGGCAGTTCCCAGCAATTTTTCTCCAGTACTTTTCTGTGCTGTAGTCCACAATGTGAGTTAGCTGGCTACCACCCTTTCAAATCTTGAATGAGCTATACACAACTCCCTCAATACAGTCCTAACAAACGTCAACATCCCTGCCCACCAGAGGGTAATCTCCCTACACTGAATTCAAGTAACAGTTTAGGTGCAGCCCTGCCACTCTGAGTATTTGTCATTGCTGGCTACTGTCATCCACAGTCAGGAAGTGATCATGATGCTGGCAACTCCACATATCAGATCTCACAGTGATCTGCTCAGCGTCCTCCTTCATGTCTTCAACTAACCTGACCATAGCTGTACCCTGCTGGAATGTCCTCTTCAGTCCCTCTCCAGCATTCATTCTTCTCACCTGCTCCCCACACCAAAAACTGGTGAGTTCACTACACTTCTGCATCATGAATGTGGTTAGTACAGTCTCCCGTGTTATATTTACATATTAATAGTAAACATGATCTTCTGGTAGCCAGGCTGATAGCAGCATGGCCCAAGTGGAAAAATAGGCTTTCTTACCCATATAATATCTAAGCCACCTATGATTAGGCAGTATTAAATGACATGCATAATGATGTGCACACCCATCATTTAGCAGTGCCTAATCAAAGGTAGCCTAGATCTTTTAAGGTTAGGAAAGCCCATCATTCCCCCTTGTTCCCTGCTGCTATGAGCCTGACTTACTGGAAAGATATGTTTATATTTGATATGTCAAAATAAAACAGGGACTGTACTACTTGCATTCATGATGCAGAAGGGTGATGAGCTCACCAGTTTTCTGTGTGACGAGGAATAGTGAAGAATGAATACCAGAGGGGGACTGAGAAGGCCACTCTTGCAAGGTATTGCTATATTCAGGGAAGGGGAAGACAGAAGGAGAGAAATATGAGCAGATTACTGTGAGAAATAAGATGTGGATCTGGCAGTACCTTGATCACTACATGACCCTGTTGTCCTGGCCAACGTCCCCCTTCCCATAAAAAAAGTTCATGCAATTGTCCAAGGGCGTGTGTGGATATTAATAAATGAAATGGCTGCCACTACACGTTCAGCCACTTCACTACCAGTCTAGTATTGCTTGTTAAGCACTTTGGGATACAATGTGTATAAAAACCACTATATAAATGCTGGTTCTTCTTATTATTATTATTTCCCATGGAAAAAAGAAGACAAGACAAGCATATATTTGAGTTTCGAGACAGTATGAACCTAACATTGGACTGCACAAGAACTTTGCTACAAAAAAGTGGTGGCTCTAGGGGGTGGTAAAGGGTGTGGCTTCAACCCCCCCCCCACACATAGTAACGTACTTGCTTGCTGCTGCTGCTGCTGCATTTCACTTTGTTGAAGAAGTCTGATTTATTGATTGTACAGATGTTTACATTCAAACTATGGATTACATTTGTAGGTTCTGTCAAAAACGTACTAGAAAAGAATAATAGCAGAAAACGTAAAGGTTTAATAAAAATGTTAAACGTGCATATTAAGCATGCACACCACCCCAGCACCCCAATTGTAGCATCCTAGATCCACCATAACTACTAGACTACCAGGTTATTCAAGATTTGTACTGCACTGCTGTTTGCCACAGAGAAAGCCGGTTGGATTAAAACACATTTTCAGCATGTTAAAGTAAACAAAATTAACAGAACCATAGCCTAACATGTGCATTATACAAAATAATGCACATGGTTTTGACCATTTGGGTGAAACAATTCTATACAAAGGGAAAATGAACTAGTTAGCACTATAGAGAGCCATATATCTCTCTGACTTTGGCTCCAATGATGTCATCACATAATACATTTGGCGGCCATTTTAGGAAGCAGGTATGACAGTTTTTGTGAAATTGGAAGACTGATTTTGCAATTTTCAAATGCTCTGGAACCACATTTAGGTAAATTATGTAAATGTAGTTTTAGCATTAATGAATATAGCAGCCTTTTCTTTAGTCACCTACGGAGTCAGATTTTTGAATAGTTTGTTGTCAAAATGTTGTTTAGGTATCCTTTAATACAAAGATTAAGACGTCTGCACTTTATGGCTCTGAAATATGGACAGAAGCAAGACTTAACACTGTAAAAGTTATTATAAATCACATGTATAGATATCTATTGAGAATACTGCAATCAATGCTGGCTGAAATACTAAGATATGAATTAGGACAAAAATTCTTTAGAATTCAAGTTATGGAAAGAAGCCTGATATTTATATTAGGATTATTTCTTCTTCCAGTATTGTGGCTACCATGTATGTGTTTGGAAGAAGAGTTAGAATACAGTCACAGATGATTTATGTCAGTATCCATCTCCACAGTTAAAAGGTTCCTCTTATCAATAGGTTTGGGCCAATTATTGTATGAAATATATTTAGTTCCATTTGAACAGATAAAGTTACAAATTAAAAGAAGACTTTGGAATATTGAACAAGCAGAAGATCATAGTAGAATAACATACTAAAATGCCAGCAGAATAGGCCTAACGGTCTTTCATGTCTGCTCGTTTGGTCAGCCCCCACCCTGGGAGCTGACCTTGTTGCCCCCCTCGCCCTCTCTGGCTTCTCCCTTCCATGTCCTGATATTCTCGCTGCACTGGATTTTGCTTCCAGAACTCTTCCGCTGTACCTGTCCCACCCCCCTCTTGAACCCCTCCACTGTCTCTGCCTCCACCAGCCGCCTGGGTAGTGCATTCCATGGCTCTACCACCCTCTCAGTGAAGTAGCACCTCCTCCTTTCTCCCCTGAAACTACCCCCCTCCAGCTTCCACCCATGCCCTCTAGTTGCCCCCCCTCCTTCCTTCAAAGCACCCGGACTGCTCCTCCCCTATTTACCCCCTTCATGTACCGGAAAACCTCTATCATGTCCCCCCAGTCCCTTCTGTCTTCCAATGTGTACATATTTAGCTGTTCGAGCCTCTCCCCATTGGTCCAGTCCCTCAAGCCCCAAATCATTTTGGTTGCCCTCCTCTGGACCCTCTCCAGGAGTTCAATGTCCCTCTTTAAGTGTGGCCTCCAAAACTGCACGCAGTACTCAAGGTGCGGCCTCACCAAGCAGTTATACAGACATACTATCACTTCCCTCCTTCTGGAGGTGATCCCCCTAGTGCTGCATCCCAGCATCCTGTTGGCCTTGGCTGATGCCCTTCTACAAGTCTCTGAGTTGTTCATCTTGGCATCCACCACCACCCCCAGGTCCCTCTCAGCCATCGAGACTTGTAGCACCCCCCCCCAGGGTGTATACTTGGCCCAGGTTTCTGGTCCCCAGGTGCAGTACCTTGCACTTCCCTGCATTGAACCTCAGCTTCCACTTTCTAGACCATCTTTCCAGAGCTCCCAGGTCCCCCTGTAGGGCCACCCTCCCCTCCTCTCCATCCACCACCGCCCCCAGTTTTGAGTCATCCGCAAAGAGACTCATCTCACTCCTGATACCTGTCCTTATGTCAGAGACGTAGGCATTGAACAGGAGGGGCCCAAGGACTGATCCCTCCGGGACCACGCTAATGACTGTCCTTGGGGATGAGACTATCCCGCCAACTACGACCCTCTGGATCCAGTCCTGGAGCCAATTGCCTATCCATCTGATCTTCTTGTTCCCCACCCCCATTTCTCCCAGCTTATCCAACAGGCCCCCATGAGGAACAGAGTCAAATGCCTTGCTGAAGTCTTGAAAGAGGACATCCACTGGTCTACCCAGGTCCAAGGCACTCATCACCCAATCATAGAACTCCACAAGGTTTGTCTGACACGATTTCCCCGGGACGAATCCATGCTGTGTATCATCCAGGCACCCTGACTTTTCCAGGTTCTCCCCAGCCTCTCCTTGACAATGCCCTCCATCACCTTGCCCACCACCGATGTCAGGCTGACAGGCCTGTAGTTTCCTGCCACCTCCCTTGACCCCCCCTTGTGGATAGGCACTATATGCACCACCTTCCAGTCCTGGGGCACCCACTCTGTCCTCAGAAAGATGGTGAAAAGCTCCACCAGGGGTTTCCCCAGGACATCCGCCAGTTCCTTCAGCACTCTGGGATGTAATTTATCCAGCCCTGGTGCTTTCTCCATCTTAAGGGACCTGAGGTCTTCCTTCACTCTCTCTCTGCTGTGATTTCCACCTCTGCTACCTCATCCCCCTGCTTAGCCTTCTCACCTCCTGCCAGTGATGCCTCCCCCTCTTCCCAGACCCGCCGATTGGTAAGGGTCCCACCTCCTCAGTATCACCATCTCCTCTCATGTATGATGCAGCCCCCCCCCCATTTTCCTTGGTAAAAACTGAGGTGAAGTACTCATTTAGTACCTCAATCTGCTCCTCTGGGTCTTGTGCCCATCTCTCCCCTATTTTAATCCTGCTAATCTACCCCTTCACCCTTTTTGTTTTTTCCCAATGTATCTAAAGAGCCCCTTGTTCCCTCTCCTAATTTCCCTGGTGAGGTTCTGCTCCTTCCTTGCCTTAGCCACCCTGACCACCCTAGTGGCCCTTCTAGCCATCAGCCCGTACTTCCCTCTATCCCTTTTACTCCTTGAGCACTTGAATTGCCTATAGGCTGCCTTCTTTCCCCTCACCACCTCCTGGACCTCCCTGGTCCACCAGCAGGGTTTTTGGGCCCTGCTACATTTTCATCTTACTCTTGCACAGGTGCTGGTAGCATCCTGCACCCCTCTCCTGATGATTTCCCATCTACTATCAGCAACCATGTCTGGTACAATCACATCCAAATGCTCCTTAAGGACTCTTCCCATTTCCTTAAAATCCACCCCCCTGAAGTCAGTTACCTCCGTCTTTGTGCAGCCTTCTACCCCTCCTAGGTCCAAGCAGAACCAGTCCGTAGCATGGTTGCTCCCCACCAACGGGTCCCTTACCTCCAAGCCCCCAATCTGGTCACTATCTGCCAGGACCACATCCAGTACCTACACCTCCCTGGTCGGTTCCCCCACCTGCTGAGTTAGGAACGCATCCTGAAAGACATCCAACAAACTCTGTTCCCTGGCCTCCGAGGATATCATAGTCTCCCAGTCTGTTCCTGGCATGTTTAAGTCCCCCAACACCACCACCCTTCCCCTGCCCAATATGCAGTGTCTCCGAACATCTGCCACCAGACTCTCCTCCAGCTCCTCCGCCAGTGCAAGGAGTCTATACACCACTCCTATTTTTACTCTTTTGCTCCCCCCTTGTTATCAAGGTGACCCGAATCGCCTCCACAGTTTCCTCCGCCTCCTCTTCTCCCCCTATGCCAATGCAGTTTTATGTGGTTAGTAAATTTTAGATGGTATAAAATAATGAAAACAACAAATGGACTAGAGTCATATTTAAAAATTCTCTCAGAATGGAATGAAAGGAGAGTGATAACAAGGTTTAAAATGGAACTATATCCAGCAAATTACAAAATGATATTACAACGAAGAAATGAAATTAAGACCTCATATTGTGTGCGTAATAATATTGTGGAGGATGATTTGAAACATATAGTATTACACTGTCCACAATTTAACAATCAGAGAAAATACTGGCTTGGTTCCATTCTGACAACCCTCGGTCTTCCCCCTGACAAGCTTCTTATCTATTTGTTTAATTCAAAAGATGTTTTAATACTGAAAAGCTTGAGTCACTTTTTATTATCTATCAAGTTATGAGAAATGAAATTTGATAAACAACCGATTGTATGGAATGGAAGTGGTTTTGAACTGAATGTTAAATATCAGTATTGTCATATGACTATGTGTTATGATATTTATTATAGATGTATAATTGATTTTAATCATTTTCTATTGTAAAGACAATTGTTGAACAATAAAAATTTTCTACCTACCTACCTTAGTTAACATCTTTCTATCAGACCCATTATTCCTCTCTGTGGCTGGTCCCCTTTATTCCTTGGGTGACGTTTCCAGGAGATGGAGTTGCTTAGAAGAGTAAAAGAATTATGCATAGCAAACTCTGGTTTGTCTCCCCATTTAGGAACCTCTTATTTCTTCTTTTCCTTACCAACTGCTGCCCACTTCCCCTTCTGGACTTTTGGTATGCTTTGGAGGATTTGAACTGCAGAAATCTACCCCTGCTCCCACATAGACCAACAGTGAAGAATACCTAACTCAGGTTTCACAGCTGGTATTTCCAATGTGAGTGCCTCCAGTCTCCACAAAATGGAGCAGCAGTCCCACCTCTATAGCACTACCATGAAAATGGCTGCACTGCATGCATTGCAGCTCACAGGACCTCCCCAGCCACCTTGTTTCCCTTTTCTTCCATGCTTTCACAATTTCTCGTATCAACTGTACTTATTCAGAACTGCTAACAATGCACTCAAAATTCAGGAACCATTCTAGATTTTTTTCTTGCATTGCTTTAAAGCCCTATTCTTAACAGTAACACTTTATAATGCATCAGTATACATTTCCTAATACATTTCCTTGCATCATTACACTTACATCATTAGATGTCATGCAAACTGCTATAGCAATAAATTTGTTGAGCCTTTGAGTGTTTTTTGCTGTATGGTGGTCAGCTCAGCAAGTGAGTGGGGTAACAAACAAAGGTTGCTCTGGAGAGTCGGTACTATAATGTAGAAATACCACAGGCAAGCAAACAGTCAAAAACTGCACAGCATTCTCCACCATAAAACAAACACTTGGTCCAACTGTTTAGTTGTAGTATTTATTTCCTCCACAAAACATAGATACGAAACAGCACACTCAGATAGGCAATGCACTATGCCCCAACATTTCACTCATAAAGAGCCTTATCAAGGATGGGCGGCCCCTACTGTCACAACCCTTAAATTTACTATTTTATTTATTTATTTATTGAAATGTTTCACCAGGAAGGTTACACTGAGCAACAAAAGCTCGTCTCATGGTACATCCTGGGGGAAGGGGAGTGGGAACAATAAGTAAATACAACAGGATACATACTAGCTTAACAGCATATAGACAGACTGTACAGTTTACAACCAAACAATAGTTAATAACATTTCTGGACTAGGATACGTTTGAGAGAGGCTTACAGGGGGTGAGCTATAATGAAAGGTACTCAGGGGGTGAGATAGTAGAGGTGATAGAAAGTGCTAAGTTGCAGAAAGTGCTAGGATTGCAAGAGGAGCTTGGGATTGGGGGCATATATTTGGCCCAGCTAGAGGAAGGAGGAGGTATAGACCAGCAGCTGGGCACAGCCCCGTGGGGCTAGGTGCAGTTGCAATTCATCACTAAGTAGTTTGCTAGGGATGTAGAGAGAGAGTAGGCTGATGAGGAGCGGCAGATTTGGGTCGGTAGTCGGCTCCAGAGCTTAGGTAGGCAATGGGAGAATGGCATTTGGCCAGATGTAGTATTTCTGTAAGGTATATTCAGTGACCGAGAGTCATCAGATCGGAGGGTGTATTTGGAGGGGTGAGGGGCAGATAAGGATGTGGTCAGGTAAGAGGGGAGCGAGCCTAGCCAGAATTTAGAGGTAAACTTTGTCGCGTGCAATGTTCTCCTGTCAACAAGTGAGGGAAAATTTAGAGAGCGATAAAGAGTACAGTGGTGTGTCAGAGCAGGGGCATCCAGGGCAAACCAGCAGAAGGCGTTCAAGAGAGGTTCAAGCCTGGATAAGGAGGAATGAGGGGCAGCTCAGTATACAACATCACAATAGTCAAAAGTAGGCAGTATTATTTTATGTACCAGTTCTCGCCTAGCCGGACATGGGATACTACCCCTGTTATGATAGAGGGCCCCTAGCTTAGGCTGGAGTTTCTTTAGAATAGCATCAATGTGGACAGAGAAGTTTAGGTTCCTATCCAGCCAAACTCCGAGGTAGCGGAAGGAAGAGGTGTCTTCTAGTACAGTCCCATCAATGGTGTAAAAGGTGGGTAAGGAGGGGAGCCTTGCCAACCTCTGCCTAGTTCCGAAAGTCATGGAGACTGTTTTCTTTGAGTTTTGGAAGAGGTGGTGCTCACTTAGCCAGCGTTGTACATTTTCAAAATCCAGCTGGAGCCTGGCAGTGACATCAAGGACCGAGTTGCCAGCTGTGGACAGTACAGTGTCGTCTGCATACATGTGTATGTTAGATGATAAACAAAACTGAGAGAGGTCGTTGAGGAAGATTGAAAAAGGAGAGACCCAAGTACCGATCCCTGGGGGACTCCCATGGTAATGGGGAGCGGAGAGGAGACGGCATCAGCTATATGGACAGATTGTGTTCTGCTTGACAGATAGGACTTGAACCATTCAATGACATTAGGGGAGAGACCAGCAGTCCTGAGGCAGGACAAGAGTATAGGGTGGGAGACAGTGTCAAAGGCCTTGGCCAGGTCAATAAAAATAGCTGAGGTTATGAGGCTTCTGTCCATGTCTGTGGTGATAGTTCAGTCAGCCGTAGCAATGAGGTGGCAGTGGAGAGGTGTTTTCTGAAGCCAGCTTGGAACAGAGTGAGAAAAGATGAGTCGGTAATGTAGGAGGAGAGTTGTTCAAGTGCTATATGCTCCTGGAGCTTAGCCAGAGTAGGAAGGAGAGAGATAGGGTGGTGGTTGCTAGGGGAGGAGGGATCTCCCCCTTTAAGGAGTGGTAGTACTGTAGCATGTTTCCAAACTGTAGGGACAGTGGAAGAGACAAAGGAGAGGTTTAGCAAAATGGATATAGGATAGGCAATGGCGGGAGCAGACAGAGAGAGGAGCTTAGGGTCCAGGCCATCTGTGGAGGAGCCTTTAGCAGGGTTGATAGACTGAAGGGCTTGTAAGACAGCAGCAGGGGAGATTTGGGTGAAGAAGAATGGGGTAGAAGGAGAGAGAGCTGGAGGAGTAGAGGAAGGGGAAATAGGGAGAGGAGGTGGGTCTGTGGAGGAGTGCATGTGCATCAGGGGGGCCCTTTGGAGCATTGCGGTGCAGCACATGAAATGGGGGTTAAAGCAGTCAGTGACAGCCATAGGATCTGAGATGTCTGAGAGATTTAGCCTGAGAGTAGGAGTGGGGGGCTTGGTGGAAGGGGAAAAGAGGGACTGGACAATTCTCCAGAATTTGGAAGGTTTGTTTGTATTGACATGGAAGTTAGCCTGGTAGTGTTCAGTTTTGGCCAGCCGGATAGCTTTGGTACACTTATTTCGAAGCTTCTTGTATTGTTGAAGGTCCCTGGGGCAGTTGGTTACCTTGTGTTTATGCCAAGCAGTGTCCTGGACTTTTTGACAGGACAGGAGCTCAGGGGTTACCCAGGGCAGGTGGTTGCCCCGGACTCTGATTTTATGCAGCGGTGCTTGTTGGTTCAAAACATGAAGGAACTTATCGCAGAACAGTTGGAGTGCAGTGTCGATTGAAGTGCAGACGGCAAGTGGGGACCAGTCAATGTTGGTGAGATCACAATGAAGAGGTAGAGTGTCAAAGGAGGAGTAGATGCTGGTTAGAAGGATTTTATGGGGTATTTTTTGCCTATGTATTTTGCGCACCATGTATACGGGATGATGGTCACTTAATGCATCAGGTAGGAGGCCAGCAGCCCTGACCCTGTGGGGGTGCAACATGAGGACTAGGTCCAGGAGGGAATGGTTGTTAGTTTTGTTGTTCAGGTGAGTAGGTTCCTGTATTAGCTGTGTCAAGTTTAGTGACTCTATGTCAAAGCGAGTTTTGGCTAGTGTGTTAGAGAGGCAATTGATGTTAGGGTCGCCAAGTATGTACAGCTCACCAGAGTAGGCAAGGGCCATTAGTTTCTTGATCAGATCTGTGACTTGGGAAGGGGGTTGGCCTGGACGTCAGTATACTCCTGCGATAAATAGAGGGCAGGAGTAGGGAAGCTTCAGGTTGAGGAGGATAGCTTTGTGAGAGGAAGGAGAGGTGACTTTCAACACAACTGTGTGCTGTAGGGAGGTAGTGACATAGATCACCACCCCGCCACCTCTTCCTTGTCTGTCCATTCGAGTTATGGTGAATCCAGGAATAAGGACTTCTTGGTCCATGATATGACCCGAGAGCTAAGTTTCAGAGATGATGTTGATGTCAGGTTTATATTCGAGGACCATGACCTGCAGTATGGGTAGTTTGTTGGTAAGGCTGCGGGCATTTAGGTGGATAATTTTTAGGCCATTCGGGAGGGCTGGGGGGAGTGGAGGGTGTGTGAAGGGGGGGCAGGGGAGTTAGTTGAAGAGGGACCAGGGTTGGGGTGGACATCACCAGCAAGCAGGAGGAGGAGCAGGAAAGCGAGGAATCTAACTTTGTGGTATTTATGGGTTGCTGAGTAGCACCAAGCAAGGCATCCAGGTAGTTGTACACTACAGGGAGCAGTTGAAGATATTTTGAGCAGCGTGATCAGTAGGTCAGGCAGGCAAGTAAGAGAGGCGCACGGTTGTGAGGGGGTAGTGCAGATAATTAGTGTGGCACAGAGTCAGGGTGTGTGGCAGTGTTCTAATGTAGTTTACTGTGGTGGCTTCAGGGTGAGTAACTGGATATATGGTCAGAGAAGCAGGCGTACCTGTCATCCCTAGGATGGCGCTGATTAATAACACCAAGATTAGGTGATGTGGGTAAGGCAAGCACATGCTATGGGGTGGAATAGTGGCAGGAGATAGTTTTAGGTACCTGTGAGGGTAAAGCAGAGATAGCTGTAGGGTGAGCAAAAGGTTTCCGTGTCCCCCCTAGTGACGAGAGAATATAAGGAGCCAATAGGAAAGTAGACTGTTTCAGGTCATGTGACTTGCTACAGCTATAAATAAAATAGTCGAGATAGGGCAGGTGGGTGGGGAGCCTGTGCGCAGCACCGGCGGGGCAGCAGCAGTACCTCTTCTGGCCTTGTGGCCGGGCTTGAGGTCTCAGGCAGCGGTTCCAGGGATGCCATCCATCCAGAGGCCAGGTCCTGAAGATCCAGCAGAACTGTGCACCCTGGTCAGGGGCAGAGATCAGCTGCAGGAGAGAGAGAGAGAGAGAGAGAGAGAGACAGGTGAATTTAAGAGCAGGCTGAGTGCTCTGAGGCAGACAGTCGCAGCAGGAGAATTTGCAAGACAAAGGGTTAGAGGCGCCAAAGGGGCTTGAAAGAGATAGATATTCAGGAAAGGACTGTAATCACTTTAAGACAGTAAATCGGCTCTAAATGCAACAGATTAAATAATTATCTGCTTTTCAGCAGTAATTACAGGTCTTTTAGGCACAGATTAAAGTTCAAATATGCAGTTTAAACAGCTCCAAGGGGCAAACAGACAGAGAGTGGAAAGTGACCAATCGGAGCATAGCCGGAGGAAGCGCTCACTTTCCAATTGGTGGATCAGCAGCAGTACCTCTTCAGGCCTTGTGGCCAGACTTGTGGTCTTGGGAGGTGGCTCCAATGATGCCATCCTTCCAGGGGCCAGGTCCTGAAGATCCGGCACAGCTGTGCACCCTTGTCAGGGGCAGAGATCAACTCTTCAGGCCTTGTGGTCAGGCTTGCGGTCTCAGGTGGTGGCTCCAGGGATGCCGTCCATTCGGAGGCTGGGTCCTGAAGATCCAGCAGAGCTGTGCACCTTTGTCAGGGGCAGAGATCAGCTCTTCAAGCCTTGTGGCCGGGCTTGCAGTCTCGGGCAGCGGCTCCAGGGATGCTGTCCGTCTGGGGGCTGGGTCCTGAAGATCCAGCAGAGCTGTGCACCCTGGTCAGGGGCAGAGATCATGTGATTTACACAAACTATGTAAAATTTTAAAAAGACAGCAAAACATAGGACAAAACAAAGGGATCACAATTTCATGTGAATTGTCATGACGCATAAATTAGTGCAAAATGAAAAACAACAATATATGTCTAATACAGTCTAATAGAGTACATAATATCATGTCAAATTTGTACTTGGAATATAAAAAAGTGTAAAGTGCTAGGAAGTACTATAGGTGCATGTTATACACTGCCCCTCTATATCCAGGACAAAGAACATGTAGAAGTGACATGGGTAAACAACTCCATGGTCCGTGTGTAAGAGCTGTTCTCCAGGATATCTGTCTGTAGGTGCTAACCTGCATGAAAGAGAGAAACTAACATACATTCTTCTAATAGGAGATACAGGAAATATATTTGAACATAATTGAAGATATACAGTACTAAACCTTAAAAATACCCAAAGAAAAGGATATGAAGTCGGAAAACAGAAGATTACCTATAAAAGACAAAGGGGGAGGTTACGTAATACAAAAGGAAACTGGAGGTGTTGGAAAAAGTACTGTACTTTTATGGCATACACAGACTAATTGGAAATGGGGTCAGAAAATAAATTACTTAAGAACAGAGAAAAGAAAGAGAAAACATATTTTCATTACTGGTAAGACAAAGGTTTATTTGCAGCATTTTTTACACCAAAACAGTTATAATTCCAGCTGTCATTCAGACCTGGCAGTTACATGCACCCAACATAAAAATCCTAAAATGTATTCTGTTTGCAAGTGTGAGTCATGTCCCCTCAGTCCTCGTCTGACTTGTTCAATACCTGTGAACTGGATGGTGTGGCTTTCTGATGTGCCTGCAGTATGTTCCTGGGCTGCTAGGGTATAGTCCACATTCCTATTGGTTATTATCCTTATGTGGTCATCAGTTTGTTGCTTGAACTTTCTTTTAGTTTTGCCCACATAGCACAAACCTAGGCACTTTCTGTCATATATACCACATATGTGGCATCACAGGTAATCAGGTCCTGGATGTCCAGTATCTTGTTTTCACTGGGATTCAAAAAGGTGTTACTTACCCATAGTACCTCATAGTACTTACACCTGTTGCATCACTTGCAGCCCATTGGGGGACTCAGACACCAAGTAGTGGGCTGGTTAGACTTGGATACCAGTTGAACTGAATGTACCAAATTGTCTTTTAGGTTTTTGGCCTTCTTGTATACCATATGTGGAGGTGTACTTGCATTTTTCTTAGTCTGCTGTCTGATCTAAGGACACTCCAATGTTTAGTAATGATTTCACTGATCTTGTGGCCCTACTGAAATACATAGTGATAAAATTTATATTTTTCTAATTTTGAGCTTCCTTGCTTTTTAAATTCAAAAGTTCATTCTTATTGGTCATTTTGTGCTGTGCTTTCACTGTATTAATAGTGACAGTTGAATAACCACTTGTGCTAAATCTCTGCTGCACCCTCCCTGATCCCAACTGGGATTCCTCGTTGGTGCTGCAGTTTCTCCTAGCCCAACAAAAAAGAGTTTTAGGCACATTGTTTATGGTGTGCCAGGGGTGGCAGGAACTAGCCAAAAGCACAGTATTCCTATATGCTGGCCTTCTGTATATTCCTGTACTTATTCTTCCCTCACCATATTTCCTTACCATGATGTCCAAGATGGGCACACTATCTTTTTTTACTGTGTGCAGTAAATCTTATATTGGAATTGGTACCATGAAGGTATTGTACAAACAGAGAAATCTCTTCTATACCTCTCCATCACACCATAAATACTTCATCTATATAACAATGCCAAAGAATGACCTCGGTAGCAAAGGAATTGCTTGTGGTATTCCAAATAGCCTCTTTCTCCCAATGTCCTACTGTAAGTATAGGTTTACATAATTAGGGGAAAAATATGCCCCCATTGCTGTACCTTTCACTTGGACATAAAAGTCACCATGAATGTAAAGGCATTACTTTCAAGGACAAGTTGTGTTATTTCTACCAAAAGGTGTGTGTTAGATATTGCACCCTCCCCCTTTTTGACAGGAAATACTTAATGGCTCTTAAACATCTCTCATAGAGAATGTTCATATAATGGGACTCCATATCCAAAGTAACCAACAGGTCTTCAGGTAGGACATGGAGCCTCTTAAGGGTACCCAGCATGTCTGCACTTTTCTTGAGGTACTGACTTCGGTTCAAACCTCACCTTGTTATCAGCTCTTTTACTCTTAATTTTGCCCCAGCTGAAGATGTTTCCTGCTTTGTAGTCCTCCTCATCACAAAGATTTTTACGCTTCTTAATGGCACTGATCCTTTCATCCTTCACCTTTATTTGTTGCTGGAGTTCCTTCTTACTGTCCCCAAAATGTGTGCCCTTTTCAAACTTTTTAAGGTTTGCCACTTTCTCAGACAGCACTGCATTGATCTCCGTTTGCTGTTCTTTTGCATCTATAGGGATAAGATTCCTTAATATAATGAAACATAGACACATAGAATATGGCTGCAGATAAGGACCAACCAGTCCACCTAGTCTGCTTATTTCCCTACTTGGTTTAGCAATCCCTACTCTTATCTGGACTGCCGTTCCCCCACTCTGCTGCACAGCAGGGTGCCTGTATGCTTATCCCATGCACTTTTGAATCCCTGTACTGTTTTTGCTTCCACCACTTCTTCTGGTAGGCTGTTCCTTGGATTCACCACCCTCTTTGTGAAAAATACTTCCTAGCATTCCCCCAAGCCTCCCTTCCTCCAGCCTCATGTTCTGTCCCCTTGTCCTTGTGCACGTTCTTCTCTGAAATATGCTCCCCTTCTGTACCCTATTTATTCATCTAAGGTATTTGAAAGTCTCTATCATATCCCCTTTCTCCCTTCTCTCTTCCAGTGAATAGATGTTAAGTTCCTTGTGTCTTTCCACATAAGGCTTGTGGTGCAGTGCATGTATACTTGTTGTTGCTCTTCTCTGGACTGCTTTCATTCTGTCTATGTCCTTCCTGAAATATGGTCTCTGGAACTGGACACAGTATTCCAGATGAGGCCTCACAAGTGATCTATACAGTGGCATCACCACTTCACTCCTCCTACTGGTTATGCCCCTTCCTATACACCCTAGCATTCTGTGTGCCTTCCTCACTGCTTTTTTGCATTGTTTGGATGACTTCAGCTCATTGGATAGGATAACCCACAGGTCTCTTTCCTGACTTGTGGTGTCTAGAACCTGCCCCCCCATCCTGTATTTCTTTCTTTGAGTTTTGTGTCTCAGGTGCATTATCTTGCACTTTTTAGCATTGAAGTCCAACTGCCAAAACCTTGACCATTCCTCCAGTAGTCTTAGATTGTTTCTCAATTTATCTAGCCCCTCCTGTGTTTCGAATCTGTTGCAGAACTTGGTGTCATCTGTGAACAGGCATACTTTCCCCTCTAGTCCCTCTGCAATGTCGCTTATGAAGACATTGAATAGGACTGGACCCAGCACTGATCCCTTTGGCAGCCCTCTGGTCACTTCCCCCTCTTCAGATTTCATGCCATTTACCACCACCCTCTGGGTCTTGCCTTTTAACAAGTTTCAAACCCATTTTACCATTTTAGAGCCCACATCCAGATTTCCCAGTTTATTAAGCAACCTTCTGTGCAGACCAGTGTTGAAGGTCTTGCTGAAATCCAGGATAGCCACATCCATCGCCCCTCCCTGATCCACCACCCTGGTCACACAATCAAAGAAATCAATAAGATTAGTCTGACAGTACCTTCCTTCAGTGAATCCATGCTGCCTTGGGTCTTTTGCACTGCTTGACTCCAGGAACTTCACTACTCTTTCCTGAAGCAGGGACTCTATCAGCTTCCCCACCACCAAGATCAGGCTTATAGGCCTGTAATTGCCTGCCTCCTCCCTACTTCCACTCTTGTGCAGGGGGACCACCTCTGCTGTCCTCCAGTCCCCAGGTACCTCCCCCATCTCTAGTGACTGGTTGAAAAGGGTCGTTAGCAGTCCTGCTAGGACTTCCCTGAGTTCCTTCAAAATTCTAGGGTGAATTCTGTCTGGCCCCATTGCCTTGTCTGTCTTTACTTTCCCTAGTTCCTTCAAGACTTTATCCACTGTATATGGACTGTTGTCCACCTCTCCCCCTGTAAACCTTTCCATGTGAGTCTTGGCCCCTCCCTGCCTCTTGCTTGGTAAATACTGAGCAAAATACTTGTTCAGTATCTCAGCTTTTCAAGGTCATCCTCCACCACCCACCCTCTCCTTCTTTAGCCTAAAGTACCATTTCTGGTCTTCTTCCTCTCACTAATATATCGGAAGAAGGTCTTGTCTCCCTTCTTAATAGCCTGTGCTATTTCTTCCTCCGTTCTTGCCTTAGCCCCTCTGATGGCTTTCCCAGCTTCTCCCTGCTTCTCCAAATATTTCACTCTCTCTTTTTCTTTCAGTGTCTCTTTGTATTTCCTGAATGCCTTACTTTTTTCTCACACTTTCTCAGCTACTGACTTAGAGAACCACAGTGGCTGTTTCTTTCTTTTGCTTTAGCTAAGCAGTCTGACACATTGACCTGTCACTCCTGCTATGGATCTCTTGAGCTGAACCCACTGTTCTTCTACCCCCCTCCCATACCTTTGTCTGCCAGGGTAATTTTGAGCTGTTCCCCCATCTCTACGAAGTTGGCCTTCCAGAAATCTAGGACCTTAATCTTTGTATGGCTTTCTTCTGCCAATGTGTTGACTCTAAACCACACAGTTCTGTGGTCACTGGTACCAAGGGGACTGCCCACCTCAACATCCATGATTCTGTCCCTGTTTGTTAGCACTAAGTCGAGTACAGCCCCCTCCCTGGTGGGCTCAACCACGAGCTGCCTTAGGTTTGCCCCATACATGGCAGACGTGAGGTCCCTGCTCCTTTATGTACTCACATACTGGGTATTCCAATCTGCATCCAGCATGTTGAAGTCATCCATTAGTAGTACTTCCCTATTGGCCCCCATATTATGGATGGCCTCCACTAACACTAAATCTATATCCTCCCCCTGTGTGGGTGGCCTGTAAACTACTCCAGCATGGATAGCTGTTTTGTTCCATGACTCCAGTGACCCACAGTGCCTCTGCTTCTTCCCTGGATCCCTGAGCCTCCATAGCATTAATCCCTTCCTTCACATGTATAGCAACCCCACCTCTCCTGTTCCCCTCCCTATCCTTTCTAAAAAGTGTATACCCTGGTATGGTTGCATCACAGTCATGGTTCTCTGCGTACCATGTCTCCATACTAGCCACAATGTCCAGGTTTGTGTCTGCCATCAGTGCTGTTAGGTCTGGGATTTTGTTTCCCAGACTGCAGGCATTTGTGCACATGACCTTCCATTCTGTGTACCCCCTGTGTAAGATCCTCAGATGGCACACTGGATGTGTCCTAACCTTACAATCAAAGGGTCTGGGGTTTGATCCTAGATGAGGGTGCATGTGAACTATATTATCAAGGTCACTCAAGAATTATAAAAAAAGTGGGAAAAAAGAGGAAGTGGAGAACTATAGACCAGTCAGCTTGACCTTGGTAGTAGGGAAGATCATGGAAGCATTACTGAAGGAGAGATTGGTGAAACATCTGGTTGCCAGTGAACTACAGGACCCACGGCAGCATGGTTTCACCAGGGGAAGGTCATGCCAGACCAGTCTCATTTAATTGTTTGACTGGGTGACAAGGGAGGTGGATCAGGGGAAGGCAGTGGACATGGCCTATCTGGACTTCAGCAAGGCTTTTGACACTGTGCCACATAGAAGGCTATTAAACAAACTGGGGAATATGGGTGTGGGCAGGACAGTAGTGCGGTGAGTGGGTAATTGGCTGGGTAGCAGGACACAGAGGGTGATGGTAAATGGCTGTCACTCCACAAAGGGAAGAGTGACCAATGAGGTACCATAGGGATTAGTGCTAGGATCGGTCCTATTCAACATCTTCATTAGTGACATTGTGCAGGACCTAGAAGGCAGAATTAACCTGTTCGCTGATGACACGAAGCTCTGAAAAAGAGTGAACATGCCAGATGGTGTAGACAGAATGAGAAGGGACCTGCAGAAGTTTGAAGAATGGTCAAGGGTTTGGCAGTTGCAATTCAATGCAAAGAAGTGCGAGATAATGCATATGGGGCACAAAAACCCTGGAACAACATATCAGTTGGGGGTGAAGATATAGCATGCACCAAGCAGGAAAGGGACCTCGAGGTCATCATCTCTGATGACCTCAAGGTAGGGAAACAGTGTGACAAGGCAGCAGGTAAAGCAAATAGGATGATGGGATGCATAGGCATGGGGCATCACCAGCAGGAAAAGGGAGGTCATAATTCCACTATACAAGACACTAGTGAAGCCCCACCTGGGATACAGTGTACAGTTCTGGAGACCTTACCTATGTAAGGACATAGACAGGGTAGAGAAGGTTCAGAGGAGGGGAAGAAAATGGTACAGGGATTGCATCACAAGTCCTATGAGGACAGGCTGAAGGACTTAGAAACATAGAAACAGAATTTGACGGCAGATAAGGACCACTTGGTCCACCCAGTCTGCCCATTTCCCTACCTAATGGATAAACTGCAGATCCTAGTTAACCAGCAGCCTACTTCTTCCTACCCCCAACCCCTAGAATTGCCTTATGACTGTCCCATGCATGCTTGAATTCCACCACTGTTTTTGAATCCACAACCTCCTCCGGAAGGCCATTCCATGCATCCACAACCCTCTCTGTGAAAAATACTTCTTAAATTACCTCTGAGCCGCCCCTCTATCTTCAAATTGTGCCCCTTGTTCTTGCACACCTCTTTTTTGAAAGATGCTACCTTCTTAGACTTTGTTGATTCCCTTGAGGTACTTAAAGTTTCTATCATGTCCCCCCTTTCCTCGAGGCTATACATATTAAGCTCCTTAATTCTCTCTTCATATGTCTTCGGTGCAGACCGCACCATTTAGTGCCCTCCTCTGGACAGCTTCCATCCTGTCTATGTCTTTGTGGAATTGGGTCTCAGAACTGCACACAGTACTCCAGATGGGGTCTGACCAGCTGTCTGTACAGAGGGATAATAACTTCCTGTTTTCTACTGGTGATGCCTCTCCCTATGCATCCCAGTATCCCCCCAGCCCTCCTTGCTGCCCTCTCACATTGCTTGCCCACCTTTAGGTCATCTGATATGACTACCCTCAGGTCCCTTTCCATTTTTGTTGTTGTTAGTATCCCACTCCCCATTGTGTACTCTTCTCCTGGGTTTTTGTTTCCCAGGTGCATTACCTTGCACTTCTTAGCATTGAATCTAAGCTGCCATACATTTGACCATTCCTCTAACCTTGCCAAGTCCCTTCTCATCCTTTCCACTCCACCTTGTGCATCAACTCTGTTGCAGATCTTTGTGTCATCTGCAAAGAGACAATCTTTTCCTTCCAGTCCCTCTGCAATGTTGCTTATAAAGACATTGAAGAGGACCGGTCCTAATACTGAACCCTGCGGTACCCCACTAGTAACCCCCCTTTCTTTAGAGTGGACTCCATTTACTATTACTCTTGTGTCCTATTCTCCAGCCAATTCTTTACCCAGGCTGTCATCTTGGGACCCTCCCAGGCTGCTAACATATATTAATCTTTTGTGTGGGACTGTGTCAAATACCTTGCTAAAGTCTAGGTAGGCCATGTCCACAGCCCCTCCCTGATCTACTACTTTGGTCACCCAGTCAAAGAAATCTATCAGATTCATCTGGCATGACCTTCCCACTGTGAATCCATGCTGCCTTGGGTCCTGTGCCCCTCTGGCCTCTAGATACTCGACAAGTCTTTCCTTCAGAAGTGATGCCATCATTTTCCCTATCACTGAGGTTAAACTAACAGGTTTGTAGTTTCCTGCTTCTGCCTTGCTCCCACTTTTGTGAAGGGGAATCACATCTGCCCTCCTCCACTCCTTGGGTACCACCCCATTCTCCCATGATTTGTTAAAGAGAGTAGTCAGTGGTGTCACTAGTTCTACCCTTAGTTCTTTTAGAATTCTGGGATGAATCCTATCAGGCCCCATTGCTTTGTCCACCTTCAGTTTTAAGAGTTCTTTCAGAACCCTTTCTTCTGTAAATGGGCTGGTATCAACTTCTGTATCCAGAGTGTTTCTACTGTTTGTTTTAGGTACCTCCCCTCTTCATTTGTAAATACTGAGCAAAATATTTGTTTAGTATCTCTGGCTTTCACAGTCACCCTCTGCCCACCCTCCCTCCCTTTATTAAGCCTCACTATCCCTCCCTTGGTCTTCCTTCGCTCCTGATGTGACCTATAAAGGTTTTATCCCCCTTCTTAACTGAGCTGGCTATCTTTTCCTCCGTTTGGGCCTTTGCTGTTCTGACTGCCTTCCAGCTTCCTTTGCTTTAACTGATACAATTCTCTGTCCTGCTCCTTCTGTGATTCCTTGTACTTCCTGAATGCTTTCTTTTCTCTTGAACCTTCCTGCCACTTCCTTTGAGAACCATAGTGGTTTCTTACATCATTTCATTTTGCTTATTGCTTCACACAAAGGCTTGTTACCTCTGTGATGGCAGTTTTATTATTCCCCATTGTTCTACCACCCTCCTTCCTGCCCATTGCTAGTGCATTCCTTGAGGCACTCACCCATTTTGGCAAGTCAGCCCTCCTAAAGTCCAGTACTTTTGCCTTTGCATGGCTTGACTCTATTGCTGTGTTTATTAGAACCATACTTTTCGATGGTCGCTAGTTCCCAGATGGCTACCCACTTCTACATCTGTGATCCTCTCTCCATCTCCATTTGAGAGAACCAGGTCTAAGATTGCTCCCTCTTGAGTGGGCTCTAATACTAGTTGTCTAAGGCATGCCCGCTGTAGGGCATCTAGAATAACCCCACTCTTCAAAGTGGCTGTTGCAACTGCACTCCAGTTAACATCTGGCATATTCAGATCACCCATCAGCAATATCTCCCCTTTTTCTGCATTCTAAGTATACTTTCTATCATTTCCTTGTCCATTTCCTCCCCCTGAGAAGAGAGTCTGTATCTAACCCTATACGGATTGTGGTGCCATTGCCTGTCTCCAAATTTACCCACAGTGCTTCTTCTCCTCCCTGTTTACCCTTTTGTTCTGTTGCTTTGATTCCTTCCCTTATGTAAAGAGCTACTCCTCCTCCTCTTTTACCCTCTCTGTCCCTCCTGCAGATAGTGTATCCTGGTATGTTTACGTCCCAGTCATAGTTTTGTGTGTACCATGTTTCTGTGACTGCCACAATATCCAGATGTTCCTCCTCCATCAAGGCCACTAATTCAGGAAGCTTGTTACTCAGACTACGGGCATTGGTACTCATTGCTCTCCATTTTTTGATGGCTTTACTTTCTGCTGCAGCATCCCCCACTGACCTTTCTACCTCGGTCTTTTTCTCATTTAGTACCCTGTTTTGTAGGGAGAGGCTGGGATTTTTCTGCTGCTTATCAGTGCCTCCCTTGACTAGTTTAAAGCTTGCCAATTAAGCATTTAAACCGATTGCTCAAAAGACTTGTTCCCTTCCTGGACAGATGCAGACCATCCTGCCAGTATAGGCTGGTGTCCTCCAGGCAGAACCCTAGTCCCAATGAAGCCAAATCCTGTGCTCCACCATTTTTCAACCATTCATTAAACTGCATGGTGCAAAGTACCCTCCTCACCCATGCCATTGACAGGCAGCACCTCTGAAAGGATACTGTGTGTGCTACTTGTCTTGAGGCCCTCCCCAACTCTACAAAGTCCTCCTGCACTGCTCCAATCTCATGATGAGCCAGTCATTTGCCCCTAGGTGGACAATGATGTCAGCTCAGACTCCGTGCAGCTGTTCTCGTAATCCTGAGGATGTGCTTCCTGTCCTCAAGCCATGGCACCAGGCAGGCACTTACTTCAGTTTTCCCTGCTCCCCCCAGTTCTATCCCCCTAATAATTGAGTCCCCCACCAGGAGCTACTTCCTTTCCCTGTGGTGTCCTCTGCCTCCTTCCTGTGGGCCTCCCTTGTGACAGTTGTCCTCAGCCTCCTTAGTCTCCTCTGTGGGTGCATCCATAGGGGAGCTATGCTCCCCCAGAATGGTGTATGGATTGTGGAGTGGAACAACTGGCTGGGTGTGCCTCTGTTCCACCATCCTCACCCTCCCTGAGCCCACTGTGGTCCAACTGCTGTGCTTTCTTCACAACCTCTGAGGTAGTGGTGGTGGCTCTGGTGCTCCCTGGATGGGGGAGGTTCCCTTCCTACTGTCCAGTGTGGCCTGGGGGAAGGTTCCCTTACTACTGTCCAGTGTGGCCTGAAGATGGGCAACTTCCTCCCTCAGGGCAGAGAGTTGTCTGCAAATAGGGCAGCATCTCAGCCTCCAGAAAGACCCGGAAGACTACTGCCCACAGCCATTACATTGCACTACTCCCATGTTTGTCTACTTTTTTTTGTGTGTGTGTGATTGGTTTGTTATATAGAAATATATATATTATACAATGTGTATGCTTATATTGTCAGTGCAGTGTGCTAGAGAGGATCGACAGTGATATGCACCTTGCCCTCTTGAGGAAATGATGTCAGAACCCCAGGTATAAAGGAACTATTTCCAGGGATGGGTGGGGTGAGGGTGGGAAGGGGTTGGGCCTAAACTGTGCCCTCACAAAACAATCAGCTAAAAGCTCTGACCCACCACTGCGATGAGTGCCTTCCTGTCAGCAAGATGCCCTACACAACAATTTGACAGAGAAAATACCCTGCTAATCAAATAGAGAAAAATCCAGACATCCAAGTCAGACACAGGTAAACCTCCCCAGCCCCAAAACAGCCTGGTGGTTTGTGCTCTGAAAGCAGTCAGCCCCAAAATAAGTCAGCTGTGCTTTAAACTCTTCCTGCACTGAAAATCTTAAGAACTGTAACAAAAGTAAGCTGATCCACCTCCTCTGTTGTGAAAGACTGTCTTTTCCTGATAATTCTAAGTTCCTTATTTCACCTTTCAGTTAGAAGTAGCCTCCACCTGCAGAATATCTGCTACAAACCAAAGACAATTGTAAGGTTCACCTCCCTCTGTTGTGAGCACAACTCGCTTTCTTACAAATCCTATGTTCAGTATTGCAGCTTCCAGCCAGAGGTAGCTTCACCTTGAACATGTACTCCCTGGAGGAGAGGAGGGAGATATGGGATATGATAGAGACATACAAGTACCTTACAGGGAGTAACAGGGTACAGGAATATTCTATTTTCCAGCAAAAAAGATGTTCCAGGACTAGAGGGCATGGAATAAAGTTGGAGGGAGGGCAATTCAGAGGAAACATGAGGAAGAATTTCTTCACAGAAAGGGTGTTGGACAAGTGGAATACCCTGCCAGAAGAAGTGGTGGGGGCTGAAACAATCATGGGATTTAAGAATGTATGGAATAGACATAAGGGAATTCTGAAGGTCAGGGGTAAGGGGCAACAGACTTCTAGAAAAATGTAAAGGGAATTTGCAAGTTCAAATGAGCAGACTGGGTGGGCCATAGGCCCTTATCTGACGACAGTGGTTATGTATCTGTGTATCTACATATTGGTCTTTGCCCTGCACCGTATTAGTAATATACCTTCTGTTCTCTCCCCCATTAAAACCATGGTAGTTTTATGGTTAGATATTATGCTAGTTATTGGGTCTTCACTGATTTCAGTTATGTCCTGTAAAGGGGGGGGGGCTACAGTATGATCAAGGTCCCAATTTTTCTGTGGCAACTTGGGTCTAATTTCTGCAGCAAGTCCCCATGTAGCCACAGAACTTCTGTGGCATTAGTTTCCTATTTCTGTGGAAATTCTGCAGCAACAGTTGGGGGCTTCAGTAGTAGTCACCCCCCCAAACACCCAGGTAGGGTAAAATTTTAGTTTTTGGGCTGGAGCCAACAAACCAGAGAATGGTGTCAAAGAACTCCTATGTTCTTAGTATTAGAATGTAAAAAATCCACCCAATCCATCTCAGGCCCATCCTTCACCGCAGCATGAGAGTCCCCAGGGTCACCAAATTTGAATGAGTAATATTTATACCAGCTACCATACTGCACAGTGATCCTCATCTTTCTAGTTTTCCCTCTAGGCCAGAATTCCAGTTTTTCATTCCAGTAGTGCTTTGTCTGAATGGTAGAACAGCAGCAAGAGCCCGGTTGGTGGTGCAGGATCTGCAACGTAGGGACAGCCATCATCATGTGGCGGTGGAATCTCCATGTTCCCATTTTCTCCCCAGGAGGCATATTGTGCAATGATGTTGGGGCAGCATGTCGAATGTCTGACATGCCTCCCAAACTTAGTTCTGGCTGTCATACCTCAGGCCACCACAAGGAGTTAGCCGAACACCGGTAACTCCCCACCCCAGAGTTGGAGAGCAGTCCATAGGCTGCTCTATTCTCCTTCTCCCAACCAGTCCTCCAACTTCCCAGGCTCATTCCCAAACCAGAGACATCAGCGTCATGAGTGGAGTGCTACTTCTGTGCCAGCAGGCCAGCTAAATACTGACTCTTTAGTATAAACTACAGAGTAATATTCTTGAAAGTACAAAAATGGAACACGGGGATCATGGCAACAGTGCTACGTGAAAAGATAAACACTGTAAAGCACTGAAAAGCATCCGTCACCCCACCACAGAGACTCTGGACCACTCAGTTCTTTTAGATGGACTTTTATAAAATGACAAACAGGTACAAATCCTGCAGGAAATACAAATAACAACTGATGAATCACTTAGACTCTGAGGAAGCTTAGTAGCATACTAAGCGATTCGTCAGTCGTTATTTGTATTTCCTGCTGGATTTGTACCTGTTTGTCATTTTATAAAACTCCATCTAAAAGAACTGAGTGGTCCAGAGTCTCTGTGGTGGGGCGACGGGTGCTTTCAGTGCTTTACAGAGTAATATTCTGCATTTCATGTAACCCACAGAGGTGGATAACAGGGCAGACTAGATGGGTCGGTGTAGTCCTTTTCTGCTGTCAAATTTCTGTGATTCTGTGAGTTCATGTAAACCAAAGAATAATATTCCTCAGTTCATATAAAGCACAGAAAAATTTTCCTTAGTTTATGTAAACCACAGAATAATATTCTGTAGTTCTTATAACCAGCCAAATAATATTCTGCAGTTCATGAAAACCGTGGATTTTTCGCGGTTTACATTAAATTCCGTGGAAATCTCCGCAGCCGAAGAATCGCAGAAAAATCAGGGCCCTGGCTATGATAATCCCCTTGATTGTCTATGCCTCCCCCCCTTGGCAAGTTTAAATTATCACTAAGGATGCACTTAAACTTCTCAGAGGATACCTTTGCCCCCCCTGATTGATGCAGGCCATTTGGAAAATATAGCCCTTCATCCCTCCAGGTGAGGTTCCAGTCCCCAATGAAGCCATACCGCACCTCTCCACACCATTTCTTCAGCCATTTGTTGAATTCAATGATGCAGATGGCTCTCCCTTCCCCCTTGCCATGGACAGGTAGCACCTCCAAGAAGGTCACAGAGAGTGCTACTTGCCCAAGATTCCTCCCCAGCTCCCTGAACTGTTCCTTTACCCTTCCTACATCTATTCCCTCTCTAGCCAGGTCATTAGCCTCCAAGTGATTAATCAATCAATCAAGTCTTTATTTAGCCAGGTGATCACCATTGAGGCAAGCTCATTTTCAAGATGGATCTGGACACATAATAATAGACACATAACACAAGTACACATTTAAACAATATACAAAATGTCCAGCTCCCCCTCCTTGCTACTGCCCTTGCAATCCTAAGGAGTCACTTGCCCTCCTTCTGAACTGTGCCTCCAGGTAGGCACATTACCTCTCTCTCACCATTGCTACCTGACCCCAGCTTAATTTCCTGGACCATGGAGTCCCCAAACAGGATTTTCTTCCTCCTCCTGTGTATTCTCCTTGCATCTGCCCTCGGGGTTCCATCCTGGATGACCCCTTGAACCTCCATGGTGATCACTTCTGGAGATTCTGTGCAATCTCCATGCTCTGCCAGGATGGCATACAAGTTGTGAAGTGACACCAACTGGAGGATGCGCCTCCATCCCACCTCCCTCACCATCCCAGAGCCCACCATAGCCCATTCATCCTTCCTTCTTGGCAACCTCTGAGGGAGTGGTGGTGGACATGGTGGTCTGTGTGTGGTGGGGGGTAGGTTACCTGTATCCTCGCCAACTCTGTTCAGAGTCCAGCTACCTCCTCCCTCAACACAGAGATGTGCCTGCAGAATGGGCAGCACTGCAGTGTCCAAAAGGTCTTCCTGAACACTCCTGCCTCACATCCACTGCAAAGCACCACACCCATCATCTTCCTTCTCCTATCCTTGTCCTAACTGCCCCTTATTGCCCTGTGCACTCTGCTGCTCTTTTCTTCTATGCCTTGACCAGTGCCCAGATTATATATGTATGTATATATCTATATATATCTATATATATATATATATAGATATATATATTTTTGTACTGTCAATACTCATTAGTGGTAAAATATATCAAGGAATGTATATTTATGTCAGGGTGTGGTGTGTGACTGTGAGGTGTTCTGAAATAAGATGACTGACAGTGTGTGTATGCAGTTAGCTGGTACCATACAATGTCACAGGCTAACGGTATAAAGGAAGTGATGCGCTGGGGGGGTTAGGGGGATGGGTCCTCCTGACTACCAGAGAAATCAGTTACACAGCAAAAAACATCAGACAGTTGCACCAGCAAAATCCCCCAAACAGGTACCTTTCCAAATGAAGCCAGAAAGCAACCTGGTACCATTTGAAATCAACAATAGGCAGCAAAAGAAACAATAACAACAGCAATAAACTCAGCAAATATCAACAATCACATCCCTGAAATGAACCTGATACCTTCCCCTTCCAGACCCTTATGACAATACAAAAGGTGACCAGCTATACCACTCTGACTCAGCCCCACCTCCAGTTAGCAGTAGCTCTGCTGAGGTCCCGTGCCTAGAGCTGTGTGGAATGGGAACATTCTGAATCTATGGAATTTCAATGACATTTCGCAAAATTCAGTGAAATGTCACAGAACATTGCTGAATTTTTAAAATGTTGTAATCTGGTTATAACTCAACAACCATTCAAGCTAGAGCTCTGAACTTTGGAATACTTACCTCTGTGTCTATGGCCACAAATGTGTCAAACATCATGTAATTTGGTGGGATAGTTTCAACATTATGGGTGCTCAAATGTTGTCATGTTATTGTTTGTGTGAAATTTCATGAACATTATTTATCTGTATATACCTTAACTGTCTATTGGGTCAGGGATCTTAAATTTGGTATGTTTTCTTAATGATAGGTGTTCTAACAATGTGCCACATTTCATGACAATATGATGCATCTTCTCAAAATTATATGTGCACAAAATCTTTCATTTTATTTTATTTTCAGGAAATGTCATGAAAAAATGTCATCTGCATATAACTCAAGCACCTTTGGAGCTAGACATGTGTAAATTAGTAAGGATAACCTTTTTGTAATGCTTCTAGAATGATCTAAATATGGAGAGAATTAGACAGGAGATTTTTAAGTTACAGGAGTTCAAAACTTTGCTATGTAAATATTTGCAAAACTTTGTGAAAACTATCAAAATGCGGATGTATGTAACTTCTCTGCTCTTGCATGTAGAGTTAACATTTGATGACCATATCCATAGTCCATGTATCCTGGTGTCTAACACAACTGGAGAAATTGGTTAAGCAGTTTTAATTTTGCAGAAGAAAAACATGATTAGTATCATTTTCTCATATATTTTGATAACATATTCTGTAGATGATACATCCAGTTTTGTTTTTGTGGAATTTAGCATTAACAATGCACGTATCATTACTTCATTTGATAAACTGGGCTGAAATTTTTGCAATTCAGCTCTTCCTCTCTGGGTGACTATTCCCCCCCCTTCTCTTTTGGCATAGCCAGATTGACTCAGTAGAACTACTGATCCCACTGATTCTTTACAGTGACAAACTCCCTTAAAACGTGAGTCACCTACTTCTTTTCCTATCAACCTACCCTGTTGGAATAGCCAGAATTCTTTCTTCCTGCTGCCCAAGACATTGTCTGCCCACTCTAAATTTTTTTTGAGTACCTCTAAGTCCTAGACTTGCATGTACACCAGACTTCCTGGAAAATAAATTTACTGGATGTGATCCTTAAACATCCTGCATTCAGCTGGAATTGTTGACACTCTGTGCTTTCTTGCTCCAACCTGGGGGTCTACCACTGTTGTGCTACCCAGCTCAGCTGCCCATTTCTTGGTGAAACTGTGCATCTAACTCCTGAATCTGGTGACCCCCTGCACTACCTGCCTCTTATACCCCTATTCTTTAATTAGAACCCTCCAGATAAGACTGAGTGAAATTTGAAAATTCCAGTTTTATGGAACTTTTCATGAAATTCTGCAATTTTCACAAAGACTCATGGGACTTGATTTTAAGTACAGATGTTATTTTGCAATTCCTCACAGCAAGCAATTAATAAAATTGGCACACACAGTCTCCTTGTAAGGTTTAAGACCCTGCCAAATGTAATGGTATTGCATTCTCTAGTTTTAAAGTTTCAGGGGGTTATACATTTGTAGTTTACATTCTTGCAAATTAAATTTTTAAACGTTGTGAAAGTTTGACTACTTTTAATTCAATCTCATTTAAACCTTAAAATATGAACTTTTTCACAAATGACAATGTGGTATAGTAGTTTAAATGTTTCAATTCTGGTTAAATTTGGATATGTAGTTTTAAAATTAGAGGGAACTACCCAAAACTTAAATTTTGGTAACATGTTTGTTAGGCTATAATGCAGACCCATTTGAAGCTAGAAATCTGAAACTATGTGCATATACAAATGTAGTGATAACCTGCATACCTGGCAATTTTTATAATATTTCAATGAATACTATTAATGTTATACTAAAATTACAGAAATCCAAATGTTGGAAAAATATTTGGCTACCTATAACTCAGCTCACATTAAAGCTTGAGACTTAAAACATGGTGAATATATGCATTCTATATGCTTCTCTAAATCCTGATATACAGTAGTTGAGAAATTTGGATAAGAAATGTTTAAAAGTATCTCAAAATACCTGAAAATTAAATTTTGATTAAATGTTTGGCCATTATTAACTTTGTCCCCTTTCAATCTACAACTTTAAAATTATGCACACTTCTGTAAGCCATATGGTACTGCTTACATTCGAAATATGGTGTTATTTGGATGCATACTTTTAAAATTATAGCAAAATAATTGAAATCTAAGATTTTATGCAATTCCACTGAATTTGTATGAAAATTCTGCAGAATTCCAGAATCAGAATGCTCATTCTGCTGGCATTTTTCAGGCAAAATTTTATATTCCACACAGCTCTAACCAGGCCAGAAAATTAGCACCCCTCTCTCAAGCTACAGGGCTAGTCAAAAAACAGTTCCTGCACTATAATGGATACATCTTGCATGATGTCATACTAGCACTTAATAAAGTGCTCTGTGTCCTGGCATATGAGGGTGCTTTGGTAAATCTAAGCCCTCATGGCACCAGCTAAACTTTCAAATATTCTTCAGTGGATAGTTGTTGCCAATGCAACCTTCAGGCTCTGAACGCAACATTATTGAAGTCCCAGAAGTCACTGGATATGTTATTCTGCTCACATGTTCCTGGGCTGGGGATGTGACATGGGGCTTATAAGTGCAAAATAACAAAGTATCTTACTACTGAGTACTCCCTCAGGCCTCAAATGTACATTCTTCCAAAGGTCCATAATACTCTTCTGGACCCTCGGGGGAGATCTATTGTCTCCAGTATGGAAACAGTCACAGAGCCACTGTTACATTACATTGATAATTCAATTAAAATGTTGGTGTCCAAGTTACCTTCTTATGTGGTTGACTCTGGAGACTTGTTTGATAGTGTTCAGGAATGCCACATCCTTCCTGAAAATCAACTGGCCACTTTGGACATGGAGTCCCTTTAAATGAACATTTACCATGAGGGAGGCTTAAAAGCCACCAGGTAATTCCTGTCAAAAAGGGGTGAGGACACAATACCTAACACAGATCTTTTGGTTGAAATAATGCATCTCTTCCTTGAAAGTAATGCCTTTGCATTTATAGGGACTTTTATGTCCACGTGAAAGTTACAGCAATGGGAGTATGTTTTCCCCCAATTATGTAAATCTATACTTAAGACATTGGGAGGAGGAGGAGGAGGAGGCAATTTGGAATGCCACAAGCAGTCCTTTTGTCACCAAGATGGTTATTTGGTGTCATTATATAGATATGTTTATGGTGTGGTGGGGAAGTGTAGAAGAACTTTCTATATTTGTACAATACCTTCATGGCACCAATTCCCAATGGAACCCCGGGGGTAGTCAGGGGGTAGGGATGATGGCAAAGGTCTAGGGGGAGCAGCTGCAGTAAAGTATATTGTGAGCTGCAACTCTGCAGACTTGACAGACCTCTTGGCCTTTTTCTGCCAGCTATTTCATATGTTGATGGGTATGTTCGTAATTCTAATCTAAGATTTACTGCACACATCAGCAATCATAGTGTGCCCTTCTTGGACATTATGGTAAAGAAAGACAGTGAGGGGACAATAACTGGTGCAAGTTCAGGAAGGCACAGAACTTATGTACAAAAATGATCAGAGAGGTGAAGGCTGCTTTCTACCATAATGAATTGGACTCTGCCGCAAAATCCCCCTCTAAATTCTGGAGTACTATTAAGGAAATGTCGGGGCACACACCTGGCAACTCCCTACCTACAAAAATAACCTCAGGGAATACTACCATATGTGAGAAAAGAGGGATCATTGACTCCTTTAACAATCATTTTGCTATGGCTGGTCTTGTATTTGCTAACTCTCCTGCATACTTGGCACTCTCTCAATTAGGAGTACAAGACAATGACTCTGATGTCCCTGCTACTGATTTCTCCTTCCAACCTGTATCTCTGAAAGAGGTCAAAGACCTCCTACTTCAGCTGGGCTCGAAGAAAAGTGCTGGTGCTGATTCACTAGATCCCTACTTCATTAAGATTGCATATCATGTTCTAGCTGTGCCAATCACTCACCTTTTTAATCTGTCTTTGTCACAAGGGTTTATTCCCTCAATATGGAAAATTGTGCATGTCATTCCTTTATTCAAGTCAGGAGACCCTTGTGATCTGAACAATTACAGACCGATCTCTCTCTTGCCAGTACTATCAAAACTTATAGAAAAAATAGTGAGTACCCAGCTCAGGGATTATCTAGAATCAAAAAAACTCTTAAATCCCTTGCAATCTGGTTTCAGAACAAGACATAGTACTATTTCGGCACTTGCTAAAGTGACCAATGATTGATACCAATATCTGGATAGTAAAAAATTAATCTGTGCCATATTCTTAGACCTAAGCAAGGCTTTTGACACTGTGGATCACAGCCTGCTTCTCTCATCATTGAGGAGCATAGGTCTGGACGCAGTATCACTGCATTGGTTCACTGATTACCTCTCAGGATGGTTCCAGCAGATTAAGGCTGAGGGTGAGCTCTCCCTACTAAAACCTCTCCAGAGGGGAGTGCCACAGGGGTCAATACTTGGCCACCTACTATTTGCTATCTATATTAATAATATTGATGATAGCATATCCAAGGCAAATATACACCTATTCACAGATGACACCATTCTGTACCTTAGTCGCCTGACTCCTGAAGCCACCTGTGTAGACCTCCAGGAGGAATTCAACTGTCTTCAGAATCAGTTTCTCTTCAAACAACTCCTGTTAAATGCCAAAAAAAAACCCAAAAGCAATGCTGTTTCACCTTTACAGTCGCTGTCAGAATCTGGTTAGTACTGGAGCATTACTTCACATCACTACTGCCCTTGGAGAAAACCTGGAGTTTGTCATGAAATTCAAATAGCTGGGAGTGTGGCTGGACCAAAATCTTTCATTTTCGGAGCATATTGAGGATTTGTTTAAGAAACTAAGGCAGAGGCTGGGCATCTTCTTTAGGATTAACCAGTTCTTGACTACAGATGCTAAAAAGCGCCTGATCCAATCAACATTCCTATCACGGGTTGACTATGCAGACTTCTTATACAGTCAGTGCCCAAAAGCTTCCCTTGCTAAACTGGGCACGCTTTATCACAGAGCTATCAGATTTATAACAGGCCTTCCTCTTTCTACCCACCACTGATTGCTGTATGCTGCCGTAGGGTAGTCCTCCCTTATGTTTAGAAGAAATAGAAATGTGGCATTTTGGACTCTTAGAGCTGTCACAAAAAAGCTTCCCCAATATATCTTTGACTGTCTCCCACTAAGTAACTAATGCCTTAAGAAGTACCTCATTTTTCACACTTTGTATTCCCAAGGTCTCTTCACGCTTTGGTAGAGCAGCATTTAGCTTTGTACTCCCTACCTTATAGAATAAATTGCAAAAATCGCTGAAATTGAGCATACCATCAGCTTGGATTCCTTCAAGACCTTATTTGCTCAAACTATGAGGGTACACTGTAACTGTTTCCCTTGCTCCATAACCTATCCTGAGTCCTAGGCACCCAGCTCTCAGCTGCCTTCATTGCAGACTAGAGTACTGCTGGCCCTATGGATCCATCTCATGTTGTGAGTAAACCCTTTAATTTCTCTCTGCCCAATTAGGTTGCAGCTGCACCCTAGCTACCTGTTTTCTGGCTTAGGTCCTCTACCTCCATCCCTTATCCTCTCCCATACCCACCATGTCTTCCCAGCTCCCCACCCTCATTATTCCCTTCTGTTTTATTCTGCCACTGCATTGAGCACCTACCTTGTATTATTTGTGTCATATGATGTACTGTCACTGTTGTATATAAATCTATTGTGTACTGGTATTAACCAGGCCCATCCTGTAAATGAGTTCTGTATTTATTTGTTGCCTTAATGATATATTGTCACTGTTGTATGTAACTCTATTTTGACCGGCCTTAACCAGGTCCATCTTGTAAATGAGCTTTGCTCAACAATGTTCGCCTGGATAAATAAAGATTTTGATTGATTGATTGATTGATTTGATTGATAAGTACAGGAATATACAGAAACCCAACAGAGAGGAATACTGTGCTTTTGGTTAATTCCTTTCACCCCTGTCACATTATAAAACAATATGCTTAAAACCCTTTTTTTGTAGGGCTAGGAGAAACTGTAGCACCAATGAGGAATTCCAGTTGGAATCAGGGTGGTTGCAGCAGAGATTTAGCACAAGGGGTTATTCAACTGTCACTATTAATGCAGCAAAAGCAACAGTACAAAGAGGGCAATAGAGATGAACTTCTGAATGCAAAAAGCCAAGAAGCTCAAAATCAGAATTTGTTTAATGTTATCTCTATGAACTCCACTAGGTCCCGCAAGTTCAAGGAGATCATTACTAAACATTGGAGCTTCTTCAGAACTAACAGACTACAGACAGAAGACAGAATAGAACAAACATCTGACTAAGAGAAATAGCCACTAAACCACCTTGTCTGGTATACAAGATGGCCAAAACCCTAAAAAATGAGTTGGCGGACTCAATTCAAGTGGTGCCCAAGTCTAACCAGCCCAGTACTTGGTGGTTGAGTCCCCCAGTGGGCTGCAAGAGGTACAAAATGTATAAGTACTGTGAGGTAGTGTGTGAAAGTAACAACTTTCTGAATCCCAGTGAAAACAGAAGAGTAGACATCCAGGATTTGATAACCTGTGATACCACATATGAGGTATATGTGGTAGAATTTATTTATTTATTTATTGAAATGTTTCACCAGGAAGGCACACTGAATAACAAGTTGCTCATCTACCGGTGTGATCTGGGGGAGGGGGGTACAATTGAATGTAGAATTACATACAGTTTAACATTTAACATATACGAGAAATTAAACATTCAATTGCATTTAAAACAAGGCATACATTTAAAAAATATAAATAATCATACAGTTGCATTTGTGACATAACATACCATACAATTAAATATGTCATACCTGTGGAATATGCATTTAATTGCAAGTGGCATATCTGAGGGATATACAGTGCCTTCAGAAAGTATTCACCCCCCTTGGATTTTGTCACATTTTGTGATGTTGCAAACTCAAATTAAAATACATTTATATGGGAGATTTTTGTCACGTATCTACACAAATTACTCTATAATGTCTAAGTGGAATGAAACTTCTGGAATTTTTTGTACATGTAATTTAAAATAAAAACCTGAAATGTCTTGATTTGATAAGTATTCACCCCCTTTGCTATGACACTCCAAATTAAGCTCAGGTGCATCCAGTTTCCTTGTGAGATCACTCTAAAACTTGAATGGAGTCCACCTGTGGTCCATTGAAATGGTTGACATGATTTCAGAGGAAATACACCTGTCTATATAAGGTTCCACTGTTGACAGTGCATGTCAGAGCAGAAACTTTACCATGAAGACCAAGGAGCTGTCCGTAGAACTCCGTGATAGAATTGTGAGGAGGCATAGATCTGGGGAGGGGTATAAAAACATTTCTAGGGTGTTGAAAGTTCCCAGGAGCACAGTCAAGTCCATCATTAGGAAATGGAAAGATTACGGAACCACTCAGACTCTTCCTAGAGCAAGCCGTCCTCCCAAACTGAGCAACCGGGCAAGAAGGACCTTGGTCAGGGAAGTGACCAAGAACCCAATGACCACCCTGACAGAACTACAGAGTTCCATGGCTGAGATGGGAGAACCTGTCCAGAGGACAGCAATCTCTGCAGCACTTCACAGATGTAGCCTCTATGGGAGAGTGGCTAGACGGAAGCCACTCCTGAGAAAAGACCACATAATAGCATGCCTGGCGTTTGCAAGAAGGCACGTGGCAGATTCTGAGACCATATGGCAAAAGATTCTCTGGTCTGATGAAACAAAAATTGAACTCTTTGGCCTGAATGCAAAGCGCTATGCCTGGCGCAAACCGAACACAGCTCATCACCCGTGTAACACCATCCCTACCATGAAGCATGGTGGTGGCAGCATCATGTTATGGGGATGCATTTCAGTGGCAGGGACTGGGGCACTTGTCAGGATAGAGGGAACAATGAATGGAGCCAAATACAGGCACATCCTTGAGGAGAACCTGCATCAGTCTGCAATAGACCTTGGACTGGGGCGAAGATTTACGTTACAACAGGACAACAACCCCAAGCATACAGCCAAAGCAACACTGGAGTGGCTTCAGAACAAGAAGGTGAATGTCCTTGAGTGGCCCAGCCAAAGCCCAGACTTGAATCCCATTAAGAATCTGTGGAAAGACTTAAAGATTGTGGTTCACCGACGCTTCGCATCCAACTTGACAGAGCTTGAGCAAATCTGCAAGGAAGAATGGGCGAAAATCCCCAAATAAAGATGTGCAAAGCTGATACAGACATACCCAAGAAGACTCAAAGCTGTAATTGCTGCAAAGGCGCATCTACAAAGTATTGACTCGGGGGGGGGGTGAATACTTAAGTAAACAAGATATTTCAGTTTTTAATGTTTCATAAATTTTTGTTATGCAATACAAATATTTTTGGCCCTTTAAATTGTTGAGTATGCTGTGTGAATCAAGGGGGAAAAAATAATTTCAATGCATTAAAAATTCTGTAGTAACACAACAAAATGTGACAAAATCCAAGGGGGTGAATACTTTCTGAAGGCACTGTAGTACAGAAATTTAATGTGCCTGCAGTGTGCACTATGTGGACAAAACTAAAAGCAGTAGTAGTGATTTGTGTTTGTTTAGTGTCTATTTCCTAGCATACACAAACACATGCATCAATAAAACAAGGAAATGAATTCAAAAAGTGTAATAATTAAAAACAAAACATACATAAAGTAGTCAAAAATAAACAAAATATAATAAAATAAGACAGTAAAACAGCAGCAAGTTCTACAGAGTTGGGCTGGCAACTTTAAAAGCACGATCACCCGATGACGTAAGCCTGTTCCTGGGAACCAATAGGAGGCCCACTTTGGAGGAGCAGAGAGAGAGTGAAGGGGCTGGTATGGAGTCAGAAGAGCACTCAGATAACCTGGGCTCAGTCTGTATAGCGTTTTGTAGGTCAGAAACCTGACTTTGATTGTGGTTCTTTACTTCAACAGCAATTAGTGCAGGTCATGCAGCATCATGGTCACATGTCAGGACCTTGGAAGGTCCTTCAGTAATCTGACCATTGTGATCTTCACCAACTGCAGGCATCATAGGACCCCTCCACTAACCCCAGTCAAGTCTGGAAGTCACAAACGCATGTACTAGTGACGACAGGTCATCAGGTCGGATCAAGGCTTTGATCCAGATGATGTTCCTGATATGGTAAAAGCCACTCCGGACTATTGACAATACCTGAGCCTGAAGTGTCAGTCTTTCATCCAGAACAATGCCCAGATTCTTTACCTTAGTAGACGCTACAAGTCATGAAGGACCAAGCATGAGGCCAGTCCTATCCCCTGTAGACGCCACACCCTGCCAATGACCAGGCTCAATCACTAAAACCTCTGACTTATTCATGTTAAGTCTAAGCAAATTGGAGGACTTGCATCATGGATCTCAGACAGGCACAAATTTACTACTTCAACCTTGTCCAGCAGCCCAGATGCAACCAACAAATACAGCTGGATATCAGCATAGCAGTGAAAATCCAGCCTGTAAAGTCTGGTAATTCCCCCCATATTGGGGCAGCACGTACACTGCAAATAGTATTAGTGAGAGGATCGTGCCCTGGGGTACACCACAGAGCAGGGGCTTCAGGAGTGAGGAGACATTCCCCATCACCACCCTCTGTGTCCTGTCACTGAGGAAGAACTCTGGCCAGCTGATGACAGAGCCGGAGTACCTGTAGTACTCCCTTTCGGGATTCAGTAACAACCCATAATCCACAGTGTTAAATGGTGAAGAGAGAATGAGTAGAATGGGAATTAGCTGGTCTTCACTATCTCTTGCCCTGAGGAGGTCATTATATTACCCTTACCAAGGTGATCTCCTTACTGTGCCTTGACCCAAATTCCAGCTGGAGAGGCTTCTAGATGTTAATGGAATTTTCCAAGATTTCACCCCACTCATGCATTCTAGCAGCTGATGCCCACGATAGTCATCCTATCTGGTTTTCATAATTTATTTACAGTCCTTGAATTTGTGGAAGGGATTGTAGTGTAGCCCTATGAGGTGGCCAGCCAATCGCTTCCTCTTCCAAATAGTGCTGCCAACCCCCTACCCCCAACCCGCACTTAGGCATATAATGATGTGTCACCAGGGGCTCTTGTTAGTCGACTGGTGGCCATCATTAATCTCCAACTGGCTATTCTTATGCATAAAAATAGCATTGAAATGGAGCCCCATTCATGTCAATTGGGTGCACCTTGTGATCCCCCTGGTCACATATCACTACGTGCCTGATCGTCAACGCTATCGGTAAGTGAAAGGCATCGGCTGACTACGTTGAAGGGCCAAACCATGATCCCTTCCACAAACTTAAGGACTGCAAATAAAATTATGAAAACCAGCTGTGATGACAATCACTGACAGATTGACTACCAGAATATATGAGTGGTAGCTGATTTAACTTAAGTTGGAAAATCACATTAAAGGTTGTGAGGCATGCCTGGAGATGCCGTGCCACCATTTTCTTAATAACCTTACCCACAAAAGGAAGATTAGATACAGGTCTAAATTTACTAATCGGTCTGGGTCCTGAGATTTTTTTTTTTTCAGAAGGGGCCTCACCATTGCATCTGTCAATGTGCTCTGTAAGGACCCCTCTGAAAGGGAGCACTGGACTATCTCAGGGACCACTGGATTCAGAAACCATGCACAACTCACCAGAAGGCATGTCATGCCCTGTCTCAGTTTACAAAACATAGGCCATAGCTCTGAGATTACCTCGCAAACCTCCTTCACTATTATTGACCTAAACTCTCCATAGGCTGGAGGAATGCTTCTATTTACAGCCAGCTGCCCTCTGTTGGGCTGCATCAGGGTAATCCCAAACCTGATGGAAGACACTGTCAGAAAAGAACTGAGAGACCTCTTCGCACCTGGTGAATGAGGTAGTTCTTTTCAGCTGCAGGTTGGAGTAACCTGTTTAGTCTGAAAGAGTTAGTCGGTCCATTCTTTCCCTTAGTAACCTCCCTGGACAGGATTACTGACTTCTTATGGGAGATTGCCCTTTGATATTCACTATAGTAAGTCTTCAAAGCCAGCTTATTTTCATCAGTCCTGGACTTCCACCAACAATGCTCTAACCTCCAACCCATGACCTTCATCTCCCTGAGCTCCCAGTCAAACCACAGAGATCTCAAGTATGAAGTCCTGAGTCACATACGTACTGGTACAACCAAATCAAGGGCTGAAGTAATGGCTCTGTTATGAGCCACCAATTCTCCTAATCCTGCAGCACAAGCAGTTATCACACCTGAGAGGTCCATTTCCACTGGAGTCTTGCTGAACACAAATCTTTTAAAGGGCAGTAGGGGACCATCTCCACAGCAGCTGGACAACAAGGGGAGACCCTGAACATGAACTTCACTGTGCAGTGATCCAACTAGCTAATCAGAACCAGCTTGAGATTGTCAATCTTGAGCCCCAGTAAGAATACTAAGTCCAAGGCATGACCATGTTGATGGGTCGCAGAAATAACTACTTCTGCAAGGCCCAGAGATGTCATCAACTGGGGGAAATTTTGACCAAACTGTGAGAGTTCATCATCAATCAAGGCATTGAAATCACCCAGAACCAACCATCTGGGTGACTCCAATACCCTCTCAGCAATGAACTTCGAGATTTCCTGCAAAAACTGCCTCTTGCTGTTTGGAAACGGTACACAGGAAGGATTCTGCAACCTGCACCTAGACTCCCACATACAATTATGCATTCAAAGGACAAAGTGGTTCTCACTGGGTGCATAGTGCAGTTCAAACTGGATCTAAACAGATAGCCACCTCCCCAAAGATCCCTCTGCAGGCAGTAGACCATGAAGAATCCAGTCGGGCTGATGACTCCTGGATTGGACAACCGTTGTCACTCAGACAGTTTTCGTGATGCACATCATATAGATCAAGCAAATCAAGCTTGCCATAATTGCAGTCTTGTTTCTGATTGATCTAGCATTGTACAGCACTGACTGTATGGAACAAGCAAAAGCTGATGGCCTAGCGTTACCTGCCCACTTGATCTGGTGGGAGACCTGTGTATGGGAATCAACCATGGATGGCCTCTTTCTAGGCCCCATTGTGCCCCTAGGTGCCTCCTGGTCCTCATCAACCCTACGGTGTCTCCCTTGTTAGTACTTCCCACTGTCACCTCCTATCATCTGGTCTTGTTATGATTCCCATCATCAAGGAATGAATTGTTGACCTCACAAGGGCAATACCCAATAGGAATTTGGACAACATCCTAGCAGCCCATGTACACACAGCAGGCACACCAGAAAGCCCAACTATCCAGTTAACAGACATTAAACAAGTCAGAATATGACTGAGGGGAGGTGATAGGGTCTCAGACTTGCAAAGAGAAAAAATATTTGAATTTCTAAGTTAGTTGTATGTCATTGGCCAGGTCTGAATGAACATCTTGAATTAGCATTGTTTTTGGTATAAAAAGTGGTCCAAGGTAACCTTGTCTATAAAGACATCTAATGAAACAACTCTTTAAACAGCTGTTGTGTTATACAATAATGACATGTTTATTTATTGTATTTACTTATTTAAGTATTTAATTAGTTAAGGCTCTCTGGTGACATGCTTATTTTCATGAGTGACCTAGAGCACCAATTAAAACTAAAAAAATAAGTACAACTATGTACCAACATCAGAAAGGAGATAGTAATACGTATGTACAGGAGCAATAATTCAGTGACAACATTTACATTTAAATTGGCCCATTAAGTATAATTTTAACCTGCTTCTGAGTACCCATAGTGTCTCACATTCTTACGTATGTAGGTGAATACAGTTTCAGATCTCAGGGGCCACAAACTCAAACTGGTAGGGGCCCATACAGGTTTAGCAAAAAGAGGTGGATGGAAGGTCATCTGCTGAGGATCTCTGGAACAGTACTTTATTGTTAGAAATTAGCAAATTGTTCAAGCTATCCAGTGAGCATGAAGCTCCTATTTTGTAACTAAAGTTACCTATTAGGTGTCTCATTCTTACATCCAACAACAACATGTATCAAGTACAGGGGGGGTCATTTAGCCAGGGGAACATTTTGTAAAATAATTCAGTTGACCATGTTGTACACATTATTTTAACATTGTATCCAGAAAAACACATACTGAGCTGTAAACAGTTCATTCCCAGTGTCCTGGAGAAGTGTACATGAGCTTAACAGAAGAAAATACAAAAGTAAAATAATTTTACAGTTGAAATTATGCACAATAAAGAATACAAATAAGAGAGCTGATGTACAATAGTGAAGAACAAACGTTGTAGGAAGAGGACTGAGCTGTGAATAGTTCATTCCCAGTGTGTCCTGTGGAAGGGCGCATGAACTTAGCAGAAGAAAATACAAAAGTAAAGTCATTCTGCAGTTGAAATTATGCACAGTAAAGAATAAAAATAAGAGAGTTGATGTACAACAGTAAAGAACAAAAGTTGCAGGAAGTGAACAAATGAAAAATAGAGTGTGTTAGGTACTACCTCAGAGGAGTTGAACTTTTGAATGATTGAAGTGGGACTCTGCTAATGTTGCTTGAGAGGTGGTTGTAGGTCTAATCCTGTGGACCAGACTGCCCCAATTAAAGAAACTGAAAAGTCTGATAGAGAAAAACCTTGGATCACAGATAGATTTAAAAACTGGTGAGAGGCAAAAGGGGTTTGAGGGAGGTGGATGGTTTAGTATATAACAAATTGCAAAATCAGGTGACTAGGGAGTCAAAAACATTGAGGAAAAACTACTACCAAAAGAAGAGTGACAATTTAAAACATTCTCATCCCCGAAAGTGGTGGAAAAAATTTAAAGAGTAATTTGAAGATGATGATACTTGTGGTTAAACGGGCTGATAAATGCAAACCTGTGAGTGAGAATAAGGCACAGGTGTTTGTAAGTACCTTAAATAAATCCCTGTGAGGGTAGCAGAAGTTTAGTCTATCTTGAAAATAGGTCTGCAGTTTCTCTTGAAGTTCGAAATGAGCTTTTGCTCACAGTGGAAACCGAGGCAAAGGAAACAAAAAAACTTAAAATAAATGTATTTATTTATGTCTTTAATAACTAGGTAAGGCCCACTAGGCACAAGTGCCTGTTTTCAGGGGTGACCTGGGAGCACTGGGGAGGTTAAGTGACTTGTTTAGAGTCACACAGTATGCAAGAGGAGATTGTAGAAATCCATCCCCGGTCTGCTGGATGTATCAAGCTCATTCACAGCTCATTACTCTAACCTCTAGACTATACTGCCAGCCCCAAAATAAGGCCATGGGTCAGGATTTAGTCCCTAATTGGATTTGAAAAGATGAAGCATATAAACTTGCTCCATGGGTGTATAATATTTTTAATAAATCACTTGAAACTGGAAAAAAACTCCCTATCCAATAGAAAAAGGTGAGGGCAATACCACTCCTAAAGGTCCCCTTTCCCATTGATGTTGGAAAAGATTTCTGACCAATTTCTTTAACCAGTGTAATTTTGAAAATGTGTGAAGGCTTCATTACTGGCTGGATCACTGAAATGATAACTGATCATTTGGATGAGAACCCAGTTTGGTTCCTTGAGGACTAGCTCTACCACTTTGGCTGCAGTAAAAAAAATGTTCACTTATGTTTGAAAGCATGGGACTATGATGGCAGTCCTTGTTGACTACAGAAAGGCACTTGACCTTATACACCAAAACATTGTCTCACAGAAATTGGAAAATATGATATTCCATTATATCTGAGGTGGTGGGTATACACGTTTCTAGAAGGACGGGTTCAGTGGGCTGAGGTGGATGGTTTCCAATCTGGAAAGTATGTGATTTGTGATGGAATCCCTCAGGAGACCACACTGGGTCCAATTCTGTTCCTGCTCATGATAAATGACTTAGAGACTGTTGGCCCATTTAATAAGTATGTGGATGACACTACCAAGGGAGATAATGTTGTGGTGGGGGGGGGTACAGTATGATGCAGGCTGATTTCTTGGATATGCAGGAGTGGTCTGAGAGGAATAGAAAACAAAAGAAATTAGGATTCAAAAACCAGGGAAATGGAGCCTACCCCTTTAGTTTTGGTGGAGTCTCATGTCAAAATTGTAGAAATGGTTAAGTTTTTGGGGTTAATTGTCCAACAACTTTTGCTGGAAAGAGCAGGTTAAAGAGATGCTCAAAAAAAGTGAGTAGTAGGCTTTACTTCCTTACCCTGGTACATTGTACCCTGATGGGTCAGGCAGACCTCATGTATGACTATTGAACAGTTATTAGACATATTCTTGAATAAGGATGCCTTGTTTGGAATGGGAGCCTAACAAAAAAGCAGTGGAAGATGTTGAAAGAATCCACAAAAGAGTTGTAAGGGCAATTTTAGTATGTGAGATAGGCTATGATGTGGCATTAAGAACTTGCAAATTAGAGCGATCATGCCATTGGAAACAAAGGGAAAGAGGAGTCAGTTTTAAGAAATTTCTGACCCTAATCAAACTTTTTTAATTGCTCCCAAAGATAATATTGGGTATGGGTTAAGAAAGCTGGGAAAGTGGCATAAACCGAGAGCCGGACCTACCACATACAAAAAAAATCCTTTGTGATGAGAGGATTAAGTCAGTGAGAGCTGGTCTTCCCATGTGGTTTCTACCATTTATTGCTTCTGGGCAACTTGAAACAATTATGACCATGAACAACTATCTTATTTGTTGCAAAAACAAAACAGCAAGTGCTGTTTATTTGTGTAAGTTATAATGTGGGTCTTTGTCATATTGGCACAAAGCTTATTGCTGGTGCTTTTGCACTTGGTTATATCTAGTTACATAGGTATATTAATGGCTATATATTGGATTAGTTTTTTATTTGTATTCACAATTTAAATAGTTTTACTTTGATGTATGTAATTATTGTATTTTTTTTTCTTTTGAACAGTAATGAACTTCAATTGGTTTGTCACCAAACTGATTGTAATCTGAAGTGCAATAAATAAACAAACTCCAGCTACAATATAAGCAAAACAAGTTATTTAACTGTAACCTCCAAAATGTATTCAAAACGTAATATCCACCATCATCTGCTCATTTTCTGAAACATGCTCAGCATTTTTCTGTTCCTCAGACATTTTGGGAGGAATCAACATCTACTCCTGCTTATTTAATTAGTTTTTATTTAGCAGATAAATGCAGTAGACAATCAAATGCCTCTACATTATTTAGTCATGGCCGATGAGATTACAAACAAATCACAGTAAAGTGTCACAGTTATACAGTAAATACAAGGTGATAAGAACAGTTGGTACAAGGCAGTATAACAGTCACAAACACAGTTTATATTTTACCAATCACTATAGACAGAGGCCTTGAAATTCAAAAGGTTACTGTGGTGCTAACTGTGAACAGTGTGAATGGATAGGGGATGATATGCAAAGGGTTTTACTGTAGCGAGGCGACATCCACCTCTCTGACATCCCCAACAGCGACAGCCACAATGCCGAGTGTTGGCACTGGTCTGTTGGGGATGTCAGTGTTTTCATTGGGGGGGGGCTGTGACCCCCCCAACTCCTATAGATACATCTCCAAGTCGGAGTTGTCTCAGGGGAGGGGGCGAAACCCTAAGTGATGCAGTCCCAGTGCCAGTGGAGACCATCACAGCGACCCAATGTTCTTGTTAAAATTCTGTCACTGTGATGGTCTTCACTCTTGCAGCTTCACCGTGTGGTCAGCATACCATTCAGAGGCCCTTGGTGCGTGGCACTAACCTGATATCATTGTCACATAATATACCACTATGTCCATGCAAATGATGCATCCTCCTTGCATACAGAGCACCACAGTATACTCAGCAGTTTTGAAACTGCTAAACAGCCTCAGCTGCAACACTGTTTAACACTTTTGAAACCTTAATCTTATCACTGCATGCATATTTTTCTGATGGGGAAGACAAAAATAAGAGCACCCAAACCAAAGACAAGTGCTTAAAAACTTTTATTTATACAAAAGTGCTCTAGTGCTCAAATACATCACCTGGCTAAAAGCCACATATAATGGCAAGTAACGTCAGGTAAATCTTTGTTTCACATGTGCAACTGCCATGCTTCATCAGAGATAATTACATAAGTGATCCAGGTACCTTAAATACAAGTGCCCATCCAAACAAAGCATAGTAATAATGATGATGTAATGAAAAACAATACATGAACATTTATGGTCAATCACCAGGCACAATCTTAAAGTGACAGAGACTATTTGTGAAATTGCAATACAGTGAACTATACATCAATAAATCTCACTGACTCAGCATTGATACTTTAAACACCCCCTAAATAAAAGATGCCAAATCAATGTTGTCCTTGAACCCCCAGTATGAATTTCATCTCACTTTATGTTATTTTACATTCCCAAAAGTGTGTGTGTGTGGGGGGGTGTTAATACAGTGTGCAAAACATTCATTATGTAAAAGATGCCAAATCTGTACTGTCATTGAGCCCCTTTCCTCCTCAGGCTCTTAACTCAAAGATCCAGAAGCTTTCCCTTTGGCCACTCTTCCTATCTAAATTATTTCCCCTGCCCACCATGGTCCAGCAGACACCCTTTCCAATCCCACAAATTTGATATCTTGAGTAATATTACAATTTTTTTGTGACATGTACTACAGCATAGGACATGTCATACTTTTCAAGTGCACAAACATGTTCTCCAGTTCTAGTCTAGAACTCCCTAGTTGTTCTAGCTACATAAAAAGAGCCACAAGAATATTCTAGCATACATACCACCCCCCATGATATAGTAATAAACAAAACCATTAATCCGATATGTTTTACCTGTGGCTGGATTAGTAAAGTTTTTTTGTACTTTTTACATAGTGGCAACTTTTACATTTGCTATACTGATGCGTGCCACTAAAGGGGTGGTATTGACCATAAAGTGTTCTCTTTCTTACAAACTAGTAAAAAACTGTGAACTACTCTATCACCAATAGTAGTAACCCATCTAAAAAACATCTGAGGACCAGTACCAATACAGGGCCTCAGATTATCATCTGTTCGGAGACTATCCCAGTTTTTTATCAATATTTACAGGTATTTATTTATTTGTTTGTTTACTGAGTAGGTGCGCTGATCCAAAGGACTATTTTCAGGCATGGCCTATGCCATAAAGATGGAACAATAAGTGATACATGCAATACAATTATAGTTAGAGAGATGTGCTGGAAGTAATAAAAAATTAAAAACATGGAATGTGTTGAGTACAGCAGATACAGGTAGAGTGCAAGAAATGCAATTGGATACAACAGGATACAATAGATATACTAAAATACAATAGTTATAATGGATACAATAGATACAATAAAGTGCAAGTGCAATAAATATGAGGTACAGGCAGGCTGTGTTAAGAAGCTCAGCATGGTATAACCAGACAGTTATTGACATTAGGAGTGGGGGAAGGACTGTATACCAAGGGGTCACCTGGCTGAGCAATTACATTTGGTCTTGTCCAGTAACCAGGATTTAAACAGAGTCTTGAAGTAAGAGTGAAAGCCAAGGGAACAGAAGGCTGGTAATTTGTTCCACAGCATGGTAGTGGTGATGGACAAGGTGTCACTACCAAGAAAAGTGGAGATCTGAGGGACTTCCGGTGGAGGTGCTGTGGATTGCCAGAGGCAGAGGGAAGAAGTTTTATGCTTGATCAGGGAGGAGTAAGGGGACAGATTACTGCTTCTACAAGTGTTGTCAATGATGCATCCAATGGCGTAGTTATGCCTGGCTTGTAAGGGGAGCCAGACTAGGGATTGGTACAAGGTGCAGTGGTGCATGGAGTAAGATACTAATAGTGAAAACCTACAAATGTTATTGTAGGCAGTATTTTGCCTAGTGAGCAGAAGAGAGGAGTTATGAGAGTATATAAGGGCACAGTAGTCTAGTAGTGGAAGTAGTTTGCCTTGGGCAATGGCGTGTCATGCCTCAGGGGTCAGGCAGTGCTTGAGTCAGAATCCAGCTCCCAGTTTCTGGTTAATGCACCACACAGTGGAGTTAATGTTTCCTTTGAAAGTTAGGGAGGGGTCAAGATTGACACCCAGGTATTTAAAGCATGGTACATTTTGCAATGGGGGCCATCAGGTGAGAGGACAGTTAGGGTGGAATTTGCTCTGGATAGTTTTAATAAGTTGGGTTTAGACCCCAGGAGAATGACTTTGGTTTTGCTTGCATTTACTAGGGACCTGTTGGTTAGGAACCAATTGTGTGCAGCCTCGAAGTTTTGGGTGAGGGTGGTGGAAAGTCCAGCCAAGGTTTTTTCATTGTGAAATAGATCTAAATCAGCAGCATACAGTAAGGTTTCACAGGAGAGGCTGTCCTCAGGAAGGGAGTTTATAAAAAAGGGAAAATAGCAAGGGACCTAGTATGGAGCTCTGGGAAACCACAGTGGACATTGTCATGGCCACAGAGGTGGCAGACATGATACTGATGGTTTGGGATTGCCCTGAAAGGTATCTCTGAAATCATGTGGATGTAACTACTGTACAGCTGAGGTGCAACAGTCTGGTGTGGAGTAAGCTGTGATCAACCAAGTCAAAGGCCTTAGTTAGGTCTATGAAGACAGCACTGGTGACTTTGCCAATATCCATGTTCCTGTAGACATGGTTAGTAAAGAGGACCAGAGCAGATGCAGTGCTATGATGCTTCCTGAATCTGTGTTGCTGTGGACAGAACAGGTTATATTTGCTTACATGTTCAAAAAGTTGGTGTTGGATGACCTTTTCAAGAAGTTTGCTTAAGTGAAGTAGGATAGAGATAGGCCTGTTGTTGTCAGAGGACAAGGGGCCTCCTGACTTAAAAATGGGGAAAACTTTGGCGTTTTTAGAAATGGTGGGCATGGTAAATGAGGCTAAGGTGAGGTTAAATATAGTGTTCAGGGGTCTAGCAATGCAGAGAGTGATATGTTTGAGAAAGGTGGGGCAGAGCCTATCACTACCTGAAGTGCCCCTGTTTGGGAGGCTCATTAGGAGGGTTTGAAGTACCCTCCAAGGGAGGATGTTCAGTCTGTTTGCCAGGGCAGGGCAGGTTGGAGGTTTGCAGCTTACTTAGATGAGCTGAGAGGTCTGTGAATTTACTGTTGCGGATATGGGCCACCACAGTGGGGTCTGTGATTTTGCCCACAGGGTAGTTGAGGTGTATTAAGGAGTGATGAGCCTGAGAATTTATCATGGAGCCAATGGTGGACCAGAACCACCGAGGGTTTCTCAGGTTTTCCTTCTGTAGATTTTGAAGGTAATTCACTTTCAGTGATTTGGTCATTTGTTTACATTTATTGTGCAGCTTTCTGTAGTCATCGCAGAAGGCAGGCGAAGGGGATACTTTGAAAGCAGCACATCTTTTGTCCCTCTTTTTCATTAAGGAGAATATATCTTTTGTGAGCCAGCAGGTGCTTCCACCTCTCACTCAGCAGGTGGTTAGAGGGAAGTGCCTATCCTAAATGAGAAGGAGGGCATCCATGAGAAATCCAACAGTGGAGTTGACATCTGTGAGGGAGTGAAAGGCCTGCCAATATGCTGCCCTGATTTCCAAGAAAAGGCTGGTCGTGTTGTGGCAGGCAAACTTTCTGAAGGTCAGGTATTATATAGGTGGGGGAGTAGTCATGTATTGAGTCTGATAGAATCCCAGCTTGAAGTATGTTGTCCTCTCTGTTAGTTGCTACCCAGTCCAGCAGGGAGTGATTTGAAGTACGTGTATTACTTCTAGTGGGGAAGGTGATGGACTGTGAAAGGTTGTACTGTTTGAGTAGATTGCTGTAACCTGTTTCCTTGGGACTTAACCAATTTAGGCTGAAGTCACCAAGTATGATAGTTTCCCTGAGGGGAGAGAGTGTCACCCTAGGCCTGGTAATAGGTTTGTTAACCCTGAGATGCCCCCTTTAGGAGGGTTGTAATTGCACCCACATAAATCTTTTTATTGGTACCTAGAGTCATTCCAGCAAGGAGCCACCCAAAGGGGGAAGTGGGATCTGAGCAGAGTACTAGGGTGGCAGTAAGGGGTTCTAGGAAATAAGTCATACCCCACCACCCCTTTTTACTGGGAATGTCATACCACAGCATGGAGTATCCTGGTAGTTGATATGCAGCATCAGGGATGGTTGGCTTGAGCCAAGTCCCGATGATACCAAGAATGATAGGCTTGTAGAGGGATCCCTATGCCTTTAACTCACTTGAATTTAGCAGGGAGGCTGCATATATTGAGGTGGGCAACCTTTAGCCCAAGTGAGCTGACCCAGGCTTGGTCAGAGTAGGTGATGGGGATGTTTAAAGGGACAGAGTTTCTCTCCAGATCCCCAACCAGTAGTAGGAGTGAGATGAGAGAGTGATATGTGTAGTGTAGTGAGGAGGGAAATAAAGTAAGTGAGCAAAGGAAAAGTCTGAGAAGCAGGTGCTCATGGTTTGAAAGAACAGTGTTGAATGGGACCCTGCTTTAACACTATTATCTGGAATAAAGCTGCATTCCCTAGAATTTGCTGCACTTCTTGTATTTTTTGACTTAATAGTCAAAGTATTGGATCTGCCGATATTTTAAACTACATCAATTGCCTGACTAATATCACTGTTACTATATCCCCTTTGGTTAAACCTTCCAATTTGTTCATGCTTTTGAGCAATATAGTCTTCTATTGTAGTGCAGTTATGCAATGTTCTTACTAACTATCACTTAGGAATATTCTTAGAGACATGTCCTGGGTGACAATTACTTGACAGTAATAAACTATTTCAGTCAGTAGGTTTAGAAAATAAAGTTGTAGCCACATCACCATTCCCAGCCTAAAGATCTTTAAATCTAGGAGTGCTGTCTCATTTTTATTAATTGTAGCCTTAAATTGCACATGGGGATTAGTGCTTTCCAGTCAGTGTACAAAAGCTGAAAAAGACTGCCCAGACCCTTTCCAAATAATTAGGATGTCATCAATGAAATGGTGCCATAAATCAAAATATTCATAAAATGGATTTATGTTGTCATCATAAACTACCTCCTGTTCCCATTTTCCAAGATATAAATTTGCATAACTGTTGGCCATAGTGGCCCCCATGGCTGTACTTTGGATTTGTTTATAATATGCATTTTGGAAAACAAACATGTTGGAGATCAAAACTAGTTCTGCAAGCTTCACAAATTAGTGTTTTGGAACCTTTTGGTGGCCATTTCTGAAATTTAAAAAGTAAGCCAGTGCCTCCAAGCCTCCTTAATGTGGAACATTAACATGCTGTACAAAGATTTGACATCAAGGGTAGCAAAATACAATTCATCATCCATATCCAGGTTCTCCACCAGGTTTATAACTTCCATTGAATTTCTTAAATAAGAAGGTAAGACTTGTACAATGGGCTATAGGAAACCATCCACATATTTGGAAACAGGTGCCATAAGCCATCCCTTACTTAATATAATTGGTTGACCTGGCAGATTAACAGGATTTTTATGAAGTTTTGATAAGACATATATAGTTGGTAAGTAGGGAGTACAACATAAAGGGCTTTGTTTTCCAGCTCAGTAAGGTACCCCTTCACAAAACCTTCACTTAACACTGCATCAATTTTTACTTTAAAGACACTAGTCATGTTATCAGATAACGTTTGATAAAAACATTCATCAGCAACTTGCCTATTAATTTCTTCAATGTAATCAAATGTATTCAGCTAATTTTTTTTGATAACTATACTAGTGTCTTCAGCTAACCTCTTTAAAGCCTCCTGATTCCTCTTGAACAGTTATGGTAATAGCTGGGTCTGGGACCAGATAATTCTTTACAAAAGTGGACACAGCTGAGCTAAACAGAGGACAATATGTGGAACAAGGCCTTCACCAAACTGATACTCTACATCAGCATCATACTGGACAACATGTCCTGTATTAGAATAATAAATAAATGGACCTGAGGGAGATTTTTCATGCAAAATGATGTAAGTCTATCACCATATTAAAATGGTTAACGTCAGTAGTAACAGCAAATGTAAGTTCTTTATTTCGTTATGCATTTAGTTCTTTATTATTCTTTTGGAACCGGGTAAGGCCCACCAGGCACAAGTGTCTGCTTTCAGGAGCAACCCAGAAGCACTGGGAAGGTTAAGTGACTTGTTTAGAGTCACTCAGTATGCATGTGGAGGTTGTGGGACTCCAACCCAGGTTTGCTGACTCCTCATCCATAGTAAGAGGCCTCTTTGATAAATTAATTACTGCAGATGAATTCAATGCCACTGAAATATTTTTCACCTCCTATAGACTCTTTGACCTCTTCCATGATTTGCCCTCCCCCTTGTCCTCTTTTTTGGAAGTATGGTTCTCCAAACCTGGTCTTGCATGCACTGTGTTTGGGTTGGGGAAGTGGTAGCTGTTTTACTTGTGGGGGTGATGATGGAGGCTGATCTAAAAAAAAAACTCAAAGTTACTATTGATGTCACTGGGACTGGAGGTATAGTCCAAAATAGTAGCACTCTCATTGTTATTTTTAGTACAGATTTAGTAGCTGCTTTATCATTAGTTATAACACTCCAGTCAAAACCTCTCCCCAACTTATAATCCTGTTCATCCTTATTGAATTTCTTTTGTTTGGCTCTCTTGATCTTAACATCACAATGTGCCACCTTTTCCATCAGATGTTTTCTAAGTTGATTAAAAGCCCCAGGTTCAGTTGATTCCTTCAGTGCATTCTCCTTCAATTACATTTCTTTAGTGAGAGACTGTCTTACCAGGGCTTCATGTTTCAGGATAAGCTGAATGGAGCATAGTGCTGACTCAGTCATAAACCCGTGACACTCTTTCATAAATGTAGCATCCTCTGTCCCATAACCCAGTAACTTCAGGATTTGCAACCCTCAGGGGACCCTCTTAACTTTCAAATATGCTTCTAGCATGATTTTATGCCAGTGCATCCAACAGCACTTGAGGACTAACTTCTCAAGTGGTCTAAATGTGGTCTTCATATCCAATGTTCCGTTATCACCTTCTGTTGTGGAGTGACTTAGCAAAGGGTTCCCACCAACAGGGTCACTAAAAACAGTCTCTGCCAAACCCATATCTGACATGATGTTATTGATTTAGTTACCACTGCCAGCAGTGTCTGACACCATAATTACCTGGGGTCAGTGTACAAACTTGCTAACATATATCCTGGGCTGTTAAAAAAAGACCTGTGCTAGATCTCAGCCAGGGATAAAGAATACAAGAACTACAGAACAAAAAAGTGTCCTTTTACCACATATTGAAGCTGTAACACATGCAGAGGCAAACAGCAATAGCACAACATACAAAACAACTGCACAGGGAAAAGATTTGGTGCTACAAAAAGGTTACTGAAGCAGAAGACAAAAATAAGAGCACTCAAGTAAACCAATGACAAAAGCTTAACAAACTTGCATTAATACAGAAGTTCTCCAGTGCTCAGGTACACCACCTGGCTAAAAGCCATATATACAGTATAGGCAAGTAATATCAGGTAAACCCTTAAGTTTTGCATGTGCAACTGCCGTGCTTCATCAAAGATAATTATATAAGTGACACAGGTACTTTAAGTACAAGTGCCCATCCAATCAAAGTGCAGTAATAATGATGATGTAATGATAAACAATAGATGAAGATTCATGGTCAATGACCTGGTACAACCATAAAGTGACAGAGACTAGTTGTGAAGGTACAATACAGTGAACTATACAGTACATCTATAAATCTCACTGACTCAACATTAATACTTTAAACATCCTCTATATAAAAAAGATGTCACATGAATGTTGTCCATGAACCCCTAGTATGAGTTTCATCTTATTTTATAGTCCCAAAAGTGTGTGGGTGGGGCCTCAGCACAGTGTGCACTAGAGCACTTTGTATAAATAAAAGTTGTTTAAGCTTTATAAATACATATCTGTATATCTATTCATGGCAAAAAACTCAGTTTAATGCATCAGTTAGGGTTATTACACAGCGACAAAAGTGAGGAAATTTAATGTTAGGATTCCCAACCCCTTGCATCCCAACCCCACCTCCACAAACAGGTATCGGGGTGTGCGTTGCAGTCGTCGGTCCTAACTCTCACCCCATCCCATGTGCAAACAAGCTGAGGTGGTGCAGAATAGGAGAATCAGGTGAGAGTTTGGACTGATGACCCCAACACACACACCTATGCCTGTTGGTGGGGGTGGGGTGCAAGGGGGGGTGGGAACCCTAACATCGAATTTCCTCGCTTTTGTTGCTGTGGAACAACCCTAACTGATGCATTAAATGGAGTTTTTTACCATGAATTTCCCTTCTTTTTGAGAATGCACTATAAATAGCGAAGTAACAGCAATGCAAACGCTAATGCACATGGTGATGGAAACGTAAAAAATAAAGCAAAAGGTATTGGAAACACAAGTGCAAACATTAATGAAAACAGAAATGCAAACACAAGCGCATGCAGAAACGTAAACCATAACACGCATGGTCACGGTAACACAATTGGAAATACAGACACTTATGGTAACAGCAACGATGATGCCAAACAAAACACAAACAGAAACAGAAATGGAAGCACATACACAAACGCAAATGGAAATGCACAAGGTGACGCAAAAGGAAACTCAAACAAAAACAGTAATGGAAACGCAAAATGTTAACAATAACGCAAATGCAAGCGCAAACGAAAACGCAAAGGGTAATGCACACGGAGGCGTAGACGGGAATGCTAACACAAACGCAAGTGGAAATGCTAACTGTAACAGTAACGAAAACGCACAGCCTTTTTTTTCCCAAAAGCTGCATAGAGAAACACAGTGAATATATGCATAATAATGGCCCTCAGAGCAGAAAATGAACATATGGAATGCTAAATTGCTTATATCTCAGGAACTGTACGACATAGAAAAAAAGTAAAATTTCATAAGATTTATGAATTTCCTGGCTAGTTTTGCACTTAGCCCCTTAGCAGTGGGCTAAGCATTTTTCTGATAAAAAGTCCGTATCTCGAACCGTTTGAGATACGGGCTCCGAAAGGCACAGTCTTTGGGAAAAATAGTCAATTTCAGAGCACCTTAACTTTGCAACCCTGAATATTTTGTCACCAAACCACCAAAATGCACATCTGTGGGGTGCTGGCTTTCTTCCCTCCAAATTTCAGCCCAAAAGATCAAACTGTTCTTTTGCAGCAGGGTGGCAAAGAATTCCTGTTATTTTGGGTGTAGTGTCGCAAAGTACTGTCGCAAATCATGACACTTTCACAAAAAACATCACAAAAGTGTAGAATGTGTGACACTACTGTTTCAAAAAATTTCAAAAACATCTTTCTGGGGTGTTTAACCCCCCCAAAAAAGACATGGATAGCATCCTCAGGGCTCGACTAGGTGAACACAAAAATAATTGTGTCTCTAAAGGGTCCCAAATTTAAATGGCAGACATTTCTGTGACCAGCAACTGAAAACAAAATGGTGGATTTGTGACACTACAGGGGTCATTTGCGACACTAAAAACTGCATTTGCGATACTGTCGAACTTTTTGTTAACTTTTCCCATTGACTATAATGGGAAACTTATTTTTTGAATAACTTTTGAACCGTTTAATATTTTTTCATGAAATCTTTGAAAGACACATTGAGAACACCAGCCACATGATCCCTGATGTTTTTGGACTGGTCGTGAAAACTGTGTGACCTGTAGGTGCAAGCAAAAAATGATCAAAAAAGGCATAAATATGACTTTGTATTGTGCTTTATAGCTCCATAACCGTATATCCAATCATTATGAAACTTGGCAGATCCAGAGATCTATGGTACTGCTCCATACTTGCTAAATTTCAGGTACTTCTGTCTTATAGTGGCAAAGTTATTAAACTGCATAATTTCACACTTTAACCTTAAATGGGGTACTCAGCCCTAACTATAGTGGCACTACCGTGCCACTATAATATATCTTCATTGCAAGCAACTATTACAGTGACAAAAGTATGTAAATTCAGTGTTAGGGTTACCAACCTTACCACCCACCCCCACCCTCCTCACACCAACAGGAGTCAGGTGTGCCTTTAAGTCGAGCCCAACTCTCACCCCATTCCATGTGTAAACAAGCTGAGATGGTACAGTACAGGATAATAGGGTGAGAGTTAGGTCTGACAACCCCAAAGCACATCCTGACACCTGTTGGTGTGTGAAGAGTTGGGGGATCGGGTGGGGTGGGGTGGTAGGATTGGTAACCCTAACACAAAATTTCAGACATTTGTCGCTGTATTAAAAACCCTAACTGATGCATTAATGAAGATTTTTGCAATGAATTTCCCTCCTTTTTGAGATAGTATAATAGTATCCTTATTTTACAGTGGGAGCTGTCAGCATAGCCATCTTAATACTCCCACCTCATGTACCCCAGTGCAGAAAAATTGTGAAATTCAAGGCAAAACTTAATTATGTGCAACTGCAACACCATTCTGTGCCACAGGTGCAAAAAACACCTTTTGGGCAGGATGTGAAAAATGTCAGCTGTACTGTTCATAAGGTGGTGTGAAAAAATGGCTATGATGAAAATTTGGCCTCAAAAGATTGAAAAGTAGCAAGTTATGCATGTGCACAGAATAAATTCAAAAAACGCACATGACTTGGGCATTTTTAGGAATTTTGTCACCTTTTGTCACCATGGCCTTTTGGGGACCCTACATCATGAACACTGCCACTGTTATTTCATTAATCATTCCCGAAAGGTGATTTTGCACAATTAACATTCCATTCTGTGCCACAGTATTGAGAACATGTTTCAGGTAGGATGTGAAAAATGACAGCTGTCCTGTTCATCAGGTGGTGTGAAAAAATGGCAATGTTGAAAATTTAGAATGAAAATATTAAAAATTGGTGCAGTTATAAGCACACGTAGAAAAACTTTTAAATGAGCATGCATAACTCTGGCTTTTTTGGGGATTTTTGCACCAGATTTTCAACATTTGCTTTTTTGGACCCCACTTCATGAACACTGGCACTGTCATTTCATTAATTAGTCCTGAAAGGTGATTCTGGGCAGCAACCGTGAAATCACATTCTGAGTCCAAATAATGAAACAGTGACAGTATTCATGAAGTGAGTTCCAAACAGGCCATGTTGAAAATTTGGTGTAAAAAGTCCAAATAATGACTGAGATATCATCATAAGTTCAAAATGCTATTGACAGCCATTATACAGCACATACCTTGATTCTTCAGTTCATGGTTCGGCTTTGAAGAGTGCAGACATGTCTGGTCAACAGAAGATGGCAGCCAGTAGCCTCCAGTAGTACGTATAGGACAAGGGGGGGTAGGGAGGTGAGTTGCTCAGTTGGATGGTTGGGAAGGGGGAGGGAGATTGGGGGAGATGACGAGGAACCGTTTTCTTCTTTACAGGTTATTTTAACAAAAAAGTCATTGGGGGACTATTTTCTTTTTTGACAGGTAAAAAAAATATCAGAACACTAGGGGTGGGCTCCCCAGTGTCCCACACTGTTGAGAGATAGTGCCAACATGGGGATTGGGCACCCCGATGATGGAAGAAAAAAAGGTGAATTTAAATATTTTGGTACACTGGGAGTGGGCTCCCTAGTGTACTACAGTGGCCAGGTGGTGAGGAGGTGTGGATTTCTACTGCCAACATGGGGATTAGGCACCCTGATGTTGGCAGAAGCATTTTAAAAAAAAATTCAGGACACTGGGAGTGGGCTACCTAATGTCCCACACTGCTGGGGGTATTTCTACTGCTGACATGGGGATTGGGCACCTAGATGTTGACAGAATTTTTTTTAGTAAATGAAACATGCCTAACCCACTTAGAGGCATTAAAAGAAGAAAAACTCCTTTTATTTGGGAAACACCAACAGGTGTTTACCTAAACGTGGGACAATTAACATGAATCTGACCTTATTTGTTCCAAAAAGTGACCAGAAAAGGTTTTGGGCTGTTTTACTGGTCCCATTGGGTTTTTCCCATTGAAGTATTGCCATAAATTGTGACAATTTTCAAGAAACATTGCCTTTAGTTGCGTGACAAATTGTCGCAATTTGTGGCAGTTTCACAGAAGAAGTGCCACAAATTGTGGCAATACCAATGACTGAAATGCCAAAAACCTATTTACGGATACCATTTCAAAATAATAATGTCAGGATCATGCTCCTCAGGCCCCGATTATGTAAACAGAACTGGTGGTGTTTACCAAGGGCAGCATTTTTTGAATTACTTCATTTGTTTGCTGTCACTAACTGAAAACAAGATGGTAGCAGCATGAAAGTGCACAACCCATTTGTGGCAGTCAAAAGCAAAAGCAAAAAGTTCTTTCGAGGTGGACTTATATTCTTTTCCCCATAGGCTATAATGGGAAAGTTTAAATTTTAATATCTTTTGAACAGATTAATATTGTTTCACCAAACCTTAAAAAGACACATCAGTGACCAAGACCCCATATATCCTACAAATCTCAGACCAGATCCCCAAACCGTTTGGGCTGTAGCCCCGAGCAAAGAATTTGCCAAAAAGTGAGGATGTTGCAAATTTTTTGGCACTCAAACAGCTCTACAACTGCATATCCAACCAGAACAAAACTTGCCAGATTCAGAGATATCTGGTACCAGACGGCACATGCAAAATTTCAGGGAAATCAGACAAACAGCTACAAAGTTATTAAACTTCAAAATGTTAGGTTTAACATAGAAGTGGCCGTGCAATCCAAACTATAGTGTAGTCGCACCTCTATAGTTAGGGTTGAGTAAGCACTTCAATGTTAAGCTGAAAATTTTGCACTTTAATAACTTTGTAACTGTTCAACAGATTTGCACAAAATTACGTATGTGCAGTCCTATGTGGTAAACCTCTTAATGTGACAAGATATGTTACAGTCTGGTTTGTGATTTCCGAGTTACGGAGAAGTGAAAAAAATATGTTTTCAGTCATTGACTTTACTGGGATCTTTCTTTGAACTTGCCTACAGCTCAGATGGTTTGGTTTTTGGGTCTGAAATTTTTAGGGTAGAAAGGGACTAGCTCACATGTGCCTTTTACTGTGAAAAAATAATAAGTTATTTTTAAGTTATTGTATTTTGAAAATTAAAATCAAATTGTTTCTCAGCATGCTCAGTAAGCATTAAAAGATAGCTGTATGAAACTAAAGAGGAATCCTCCTTCATATGGTCTAAATCCGCATATGGCTACCATCTTGTGACTATTTTATTCAAAACATATGTGTCCAAATGATGGCAAAAATATATGCCATGGTGATTCCAACATATGTTTGTGCCTCATTAGTTCCCTATTAGCTGTGATTTTGGATTTTTGCAACAGTTAAGTTAAAAGGAAATATGTTTTGTACATTTTAACATCCTGGACCGTGACCGCGTAATAAGAAGTAGTATCTTACTCCATATGACAAGATACGAAGTAAGTTCCTACCTCATGAACCAAAAAGCCATAATATTTGTTTGTACAAAAAATGCTTCTGCTGACATTGGGGTGCCCAGTCCCCATGTCGGCACTAGACTCCCCCCTCTTCCAGTGTGGGACACTGGGGAGCCCACTCCCAGTGTCCTCAACAGAAGAAAACAATCTCCCACATTGCCGACAATGGGGTTCCTAATCCCCATGTCAGCAGTAGCCTCCTCTAAGGTGGAATACTGGGGAGCCCACTTCCAGTGTCCCTAGTTATGTCATACTCCCCCACCACCAGTGCTGTGGGACACTGTGAGGCCCACCCCCAGTGTCCTAAAATGTTTATTTCTATATACCTGAAAAAAAAGAAAACAGTCCCCCGATGTCTTTTTTTTGCTGAAAAAAAGAAAACGGTCTCTCGTGGTCTCCCCATCCCGTACTAAGCTGTTTGCCGACACCGGACATTGATTAGGTAAACACAACTGTTGTTGTTTTCAAAGGGGCAGTAGTTTTTGAATTACAGCGTTTTTTTACCTAAACCCTAACACCACATTTCCATACTTTTGTCGCTTAATGTGAACCCTAACTGATGTATTAATGAAGTTTTTTGTTAAATCTCTCTCTCTCTCTACACATATATTTTATATATATAATGAGTAGGAGAAATTATCTCTGCTGGTTAGTTGAAACACATCACATGACCATGCGTATATCAGAGTGCAACAACACACCTGCACTTTCACCCCCTCCAAAACAATTTTGCCATTTTATAACATAGATAACCTGATTTAGGGTGTACAGTTGCACTCCAGTATACGTACGCCTTGGATGGTTAACACACTCTGCCTGTGGCCTCGTGCGTAACAACACACACTAAGGCATGCATATATCAGAGCGAGACCACACACCTTAGAGTGGATTATCTAATATATATATATACTGTATGTATGTATATATATATATATATATATATATTTATATATACACACACACACTATATAAATAACAACCAATACAGTGTGTATCATCCCTGACTTTATTAGGTGTACTAAAACCTAAGAATGTATTGGTGCCGTGACATACTTTCAATCTAGCTTGTATAGGCTTAATTGAAGCCAAACATTTTAGTTTGACCAAATTGAAAGATCCTGACTTGCTCAATTTTCTTATAGGGGTCAACCATGTGATTGTTGTAATGAAAATAAAGTGTAATATACCCATAATAAAAAGTGAAAATTGTTTAATAAAAGTTGGCAACCTTTCCACAGGGCCATCAATAAGGGAATAATTTGATAGGAAGGAGAAAACAAATAACTAGCTTAGTTTTATATTATTGTCCTGAGAGTACAATTCCAGCACATGATACTGTAAAACTTGAAATTTGCACTGTCAGGTACATTTCACTATTTTTGCTGAAGCACTAATTTGTGCTAAAATTTATTTACACTAATAATATGTCATCAGGATGATATTAATCATATCCTTAGTCCAAATAATACAGATCTTGCCACAACTGGAATATGATGCAATTATATTTTGGTAACTCTATGATTCCTTACTAAAGATGTAATGCTGCCTATACTCTACAGCCTTAGTTACTATCTAGCAGACTTTTTTTGTTTCTTTCCTCTTCTGTATTTTTGCATTGTCACCAACCCTTTCTCACAAATTAAAAATCTTCCAAAAAATGATCTCTCCAACTGGTAGTGAGTCCTTTATTTGTGATTGCTAAGAGTTGCCCCAACCTCCAGAACTCAGCCTCAGATGGCCTGTTAAATATGTTATCAGTATATTTTCTCCCGAGGATCCGGATGATCCTAGCTGTTTTAGCAACAGTATTGTTGTCAAATGTGCCAGATGCCAAAAGTCTTACCTTGCTTCCCCCAACAGGCCAGCTAAGAAAACAAAATCTGAAAACATGCATGCTTTACTCTATATCAGTGCTGCAGAAAGCTGGAGTTCTATATTCAGACATTGCTCGGGCACAAAATTGAGTTTGCCCATGCAAACTGGGCTTTGCATGAAAGTGCAATATTGAAAAGCCTGGTTAGTGTGGGCAAACACAGTTTGTGCCTGGGCGAATGTAAATGAAGGGGCAAGAACCTGAATTTTGGCACAGTCCAGTATTCAGAATATGTGCACCACACAAGGCCATTTTGCATGGTCCCCTTGTGAGGCACACATACCGCTGATGAAAACCCCGACTTATTCCCGAGCAACCCTAGCAGTTGGCAGAAAAACTGCAGCAGCCCACCTGACCCCCAACACAGCAGTCCCTGGTGGTCTAGTGGTCCCCAGCCCCTTGTTGGTCACCATTCCATTAAGAAGGAACAGGTATCTCCCTGGTAGTCTAGTGATTTCTCCTCCCTCACCAGTCATGGTTCCATTAAAAAAGAACAGTTATTTCTCTGGTAATCTAGTGGTCCCTCCCCCCTTGCCAATCGCCATCCCATTTATAATGAATATAGACTTCCCTGGTGGTCCAGTGGTCTCTCCCACCTCTCCAATTGCTGTCCCATTCAGTAATACAATTATCCCTGGAGGCTAGTGGTTCCTCCCCCCAATTCAATAATCCTTCCAGTACCTATAACATGCATTCCTTGGAGTCCAGTGTAACCCCCCCCATCCCTGACCCCCTGTATAGGTTACATTGTGACCATTCCATGGTGGTATAGTGGACCCCACACCCTGGCAGGTAGTGACCCACATCCCTCTCCCCCCATCCTGAAACCCAGCTGGAGACCAGTACAGCCCTCCTCTCTCCACCACCACTGGCCAGTGACTGAGCTGTTACTGAGTACATACTCTGTTGGCAGATGCTGGTGGGGTGGGTGAGATGGATTTTATGCAGTACAAACCAAGTTTTGACCACAAACCAAGCTATGGGTTTGTGTTATTGAGATGCACACTAGTGCCTGTTAGCCACTCTTCTTTTGCTTTTTGTATCTTCCTTTTCTGAGTGTGCTCCAGGCGTGGACTCCCTTAGCCACCTTTTCCTTTTTAGCTTCATTTGCATAGGTCCCTTTGAATATGGGGATTTTTACATGGGTGCAAACCATTGTGCTGCCCTATTATGGGGGCTGTTTCTGCCCAGTGCTAGGTGGTGTAGCACTGGGTCTCACTGGCCCTATATTGAATGGAATAGCACCGATGTGCTATTACACTGAATATAGCAGTTTTGGACACCTGAGCAACTGTAGGGGGGGAGTGCAAAGTGTTGCCCTCTGCTTTGCTCAGATTTGAATATCGGGCCCCTCCTGTTTTTTTTTTTTTTACATAATATTAATATACTTTTTTGGCAATTCTTGTTCCTCAGGTCTGTTGCACTCCAGTGGTACTCTATGGAAACAACAAAGACGATTTGCTTTAACAACTTTGAAAAACTTTGGCCTGGGGAAGAAGAGTTTAGAAGAGAGAATTCTGGAGGAAACTAGGTATCTTCATGATGTAGCTGAAATGGAGAAAGGTGAGCAAAGCAGTTTGTATGACGTAAATTTAAATGTCATGTTTCTAAAATGTAACTGCTACATTGTGAAGGTTATAATATTTAAAAATATTGTACATGTGTAACTTTGTTCTCACAACGTGAATTTTTCTATTTCATTTCATTTTATTTATTAGTTTAACCAGAAAAGTGGATTGGGCCCAGAAGGACCCTTTTTCAACCACGCCTGGGGAGGGGAATAATACAATGGATACATAAACACAATACAATAGACACAATAAATTGATAATTATATAAACAGCATTCAATCATAGAATCATAAAAATCATACAGCATGTACATTGCACTATCCACAGTATCTCAAAATGCAAATAACATCATGTAATCCCAATGCATTTGCAGCCAGAAACACTTTCCAAGTAATCTTCCAAAGTTCTTTTAAATACATCTCTTGTTTTCTGTATATCTAAATTAAATAGAGGTAATTTATTTATTAATTTTGGACCATAATTAATCAAAGAAAGCTCAGCAATTTTAGTATTTATGTTTCATTCAATGAGTAATTTTGTTGTGCTTTATACATTATTGAAAAATATGTAATACTGTATATTGGGGAGAAAAAACAGTAGCAGTTGATACAACTTTTATACAAATTAGTAAATGCAGTATAAGTTAGACCACAACCTCATACCATTTGTTACTGTACGTACAGTATTGTGTGATCCCTGTACTGTATATATTTCTTTTCTAAGTCCAACAAGGTCTTTAAAGCTTCCCACTTCTGAGTATATGCATGTTACTGATGTTTGAGGACATACTACTCATGTCCAACCTTTTAGCTACCAGACAGAGAAAAAATGCAATACTATATATCTAATGCTGGTGTATATCATTCCATCTAGTAAATTCCCTGCAATACAGATCACATCTCTAAAATGGTCTGCCAACCTTAGTAATGAGTCTGGTTTGTTTCTGATCTCCCTCAACAGGCTAAACCACAGATCATTCTCAAATCTGATTTATCAGTGAGCTCTGAGAGTGCTGAAACAATTTCTTATCTTAAGAAATTTACTCAGAGTACAGTACTCTATACTGTACATATTGTTATACTGTAATGACAGGGCTAGATTTAATTTACACAATTATGGTTGCATTTGTGTTTGTGTTAAAATTACTTTGCATGAAAATAATTCGTTTTATAGTATCTTATACTCTGTAGTTAATATAGCCTTTCTGATTAACTTCCATATGACTTTCCATCTGCAGAATCCTGCATCTATAGTATACCCAATTCTATGACTATCAGTTGGCCTTTTCAGTTGCCTTTCCCAAAGATTTCCCAACAATTAAATTGTACAAATTAATTATAATGTTAATCTTTCTCTGTACCCAGGAATTTGTTTGTCATGGGGGTTTCATTATGGTTAGATGAATACACTCTGTCATGTTTCAGATAGTTTGGATTATGGCTCTGGTCATGTAACAGGATATGCACAAACATATTTGAAATATGGTCTATAACCTTTCATGACAGATCAGATTGGATTTTAACAATCTAATTCATGATGCATAGCTCTCCTTGAAGTGATAGATATAATTGGCAGCATTGTGGTGACCTTTGGGAAGAATTTTCTGTGTCGCAGACATGCAGGTGTGCATACCATGTGACAGTCTACAGAAAGCATAGTAGCAGAGGAATATTAACTGGGGAGCTCCAGAAGGGAGAACCATCTGTAGCTACTATAGTTAGAACAGGTAGGAAAAATATTGCAAAACTATCCATCATCTCTTTTAAGACTCAAAATGCCACTCTGAGGGTGTTGATGCATAATCCCAAGGTAAAACTAGGGAAAAAACAGGAATAGTACTCAGAGCCTCTGAATTAATAATAACAAGTGCACTCACTGGTTGTGTAGGCAAAAAACTTTATTCATACAAATAGAAGAGAGAAAGAAATATGTGCCTTAGCTGGACTTGAACCCAGGCCACTTAGAATACCATTCCAGTTGTGCTACCAGTTGCGCCACAAAGGCAACTAGAAACTGGGATGTCCAGATGCACTACTTTTTCTGTAATGCACAACGTGGGATTGTACAGATAATTACATTTTCCTTTTTTTTTTTTGTACTAATTTTTCTAGCTCCTTTTTCTGACTGCCTCAGTCTGCCCCCCTCTTGTCCCCGGATCTGGTCCTGGGATTCTGGCTGCTGTCCACCACGAACCGGTTGGCCCAGGCACCTGTATGCCCCTGCAGTTGTGCCTTCTGCAGCAGGGCTGCAGGGAGCCCTCCCCAACTCCCCCACAGAACACGGATCCAGCCTGGGTGCCTGGCCACTGGGTGAAGCTTGTGGACAGCCATCAAGCTGCTCAACTAGGTGCCCATTTTCACCCCCAGAGCCGAGGGCATGCAATGACATCACCAGAGGGGGTGTGCATGCATCCACAAGTGCTCCCTCCAGATGTCTGCCCTCAGCTCCACCCCCCGAGTGTAATGGAGCGTGTAGTCCCCCAGCCTCTACCAGGAGGCAACCACACACAGACTGCCATGGACCCCACTCCCCGGAGAAGGAGAGCAATCCTTTGGATGCTCAATCCTTCTCTGCCCCAGCCGACCCCCGGTGACCCATGTTCGTTCCCAAACACTGGTTGCCGGCGTGGAGCAAGGTGTGGTGACCAGTGCCTCAGCCCTCAGCACCACTGGGCCAGCAGATAAATACATTTTCAATGACAGGAGTGTAGTGTGCACATTCACGGAACCCATACAAACAGAAGAGAGAAATTAATAAATGCCTTAGCTGGGACTTGCACCCAGGCCACTCAGAAAACTTTATTCATCAACACATGAGTTACTCATAGTACAGTATTCAGATAGTTAAAGCTTCCAGGAACCTAAACTGGTGAACTTGATGGTGTGTTATGACCTTACATTTCACAATAGCTTCATCAGAGGCGGCTATTGCAAAATGATACATCATTACATGTCAACAGGTATGGCAGTTTGAGGCTCCTGGTAGATTTAACTGTCTGTAGACTGTACTATGAGAATCTCAAATGTGGTCAAAGTTTTTTGCGTACACCATTGGTGAGTGTACTTCAAATTATTAATTCTACATCCAGCTGACTGGTTTCAGTAGTGCTTGTATATTCGGTTTACTTTTGCCTTTCTCTGTCATCTCCACCCTTACAGAGGTGCCTGGCAGGAATTGGGCTAAAGGATGTGAGAGTGCCCACCAGGACATGAAGGGTGTCAGAGAAGGAGGAAGGGCAGGAGGAAGGTAAACAAAACTCCTAGCGCTGGAAAGCAGAGGATCCTGGTTATTCATAGATTAGGAGGTGTGGTCAGCAGGCCTTAGAACCACAGGCTTTAGCCTTTCAATTCTAAATTCAGCCAATTGGTTTGAGCAGTGCTTGTGTATACTGTTTACTTTGGCCTTTCTCTGTCATCTCCACCCACAAAGGGTACCCAGCAGGGATCAGGCTAAAGGACATGAGAAGGCTACAAAACAGCTGAGGGGCACAGAACTGAGAACCTCCTCCAACTTGCAAAAGAAGACCAATTGCACAGAGCTGAGGTAAAATCCCCAGATTGAGGAAACCTCTGGAGATATAAGGCAGATGGTCAGCCCTCCCTCTGTGCTCTAACTAGTCTCAAAGCTTACTCACAGCCTTGATTATGTGTGTTGGAATGAATGACTGTCCATAAACAGAGAGGGGGTCAAGGCTGAGCTCAACTAGTAGGATTCTATGATAGTGCATAAACTAACAGTAGTTGTCACTTCACAGGATTCTGCAGTCAGTAGTGGTCCATTTGGATTTAGATGATCTTTCAGTTAATTGAAAATGGCAATAAGACATTATGTGAGTACACTGAGCAATAAAGAATGATATAGCCAATACACAGTCTGATAGGTTACACTGTTTGAGAGGCAGATGGTAGACTTCAGATGACCTCTTGATGATTATTGCAGAGAGATGATATTCTGGACTGAACTTGGAAGAACTGGATTAATTCTTCAGACCACAGATAGTCATAATAATCATTGGTCATGGTGGCTTGTAGATTGAAGTTAACTGACTGTCTGACTAGCAAATAGGCAAGGAGATGCATGAGGCTTGAGTTATGAGTCCAAATCAATTAGATGTCTATTCAATTGATTTATAAGGTTTTGTCTTTTAATGCCATTTAGAAATAGTTTGAGTAACTAATTCAAAAAGTCAGATGAAGGATGAGTTAAACAGCAAAAAGGTAATATACATGTTGGAAGGTGGCAATGTGCTGTATGATAGAGGAAAGGGACATTCTATTTTATGGGGAGCAGAAAGATGCCAAAGCGAGAACTTATTGAACAGAGACCATAAAGGATCAAGGGGTGGGTTGGCACTGAATGCGGAATACCTTGTCCAAGGTGAAGTGTAAGCTGTTTTTGTAGCCTCAGCTAGTGATGACCATAGTACCGATTGGGCTGACTCCAAGTGCTGGTTCATGGCATTTAACTATCTGATAGATTCAGAGGTAGTGTCATATAAGTGTTTGCCATAGTGCTCCCATTGAAGAATGGCTGAAGTAAAAGTGAAATAGGGAACCAGCCAGCTAGTTTAGCATTTCCTGGAATGTGTACAAAATGGAATTGAAAATGGTTACAGACCGATGTCCAGGTCAATTTCTGAGAAAGGCCACAATTGAAGGAGTAGATGGTCAATTACTATTATTAATGGTTGCTACCACAGATTGGTTGTCTGAATCAAGATAATGAGATTGTTGGACTTGAGATGCCCATATTAGAGCAGTAGCAACTATCGGGTATATTTCAATAGGCAGAAATCATATTGAATTTTGGTATCTTGAAGATGTCAGGAGACCACATGATATCAACCTAGGAGTTTCCAAGGATGGCAGCAAAGTCATATGATAGTACTAGCAGTAGTTACATTTGTATTTGGTGCCCTCCCCCAGAGCCATAGGGTGCCTACAAATAGAGTGTAGTAGAAATACATAAATAATAGAGTAAACATAAATAAGTAAGCAATAATACTCGACAGGGTGGGCAGCTTAATGCTATACCAGACTGGCCAGGGGCATAATGAGGCCCGACACCACAGGCAGAGGGCCTTATAGCCCCTGGAAGGGTATTATTGCAGTTAGAAAATGGGCCACTGTATGACATATGTTTGAAAAAAAAAATTATGTTTAGATGTTTAAAGTTTTAGGTTTTTCATTCATTTTGTAATCAAATAGTTCCTCTGCCTGCATTTGAATAGTGTTTTTTTGTTGTTTGTTTGTTGAGTTAAAGGATTTTGTCCTACTGGAGCCTCTGTATTTTTGACTCGTGGTAGTCATGGTTACCTCCCCTCCACCCACACACATATATATGCACATACACAGGGATTCAAATTGTTAACAGTCTGTTGTAATTGAGTCCCCCTCCCACCAGCTTGGATTTGTTACTTTAGTTATTTATTTTATTTTGTCAGTGGCTGTTTACTGCTTCAATAAGAGAGGGACTGTTACTGGATGACATTGTCACGAGAACAGAGGCGGGAGTGTGGACCCATTTAAAATGTGCGGTGTTCCAACATATGCAGACTGCAAAAAGAAAACCTCTTTTTTCAAACCTGATGACAGACCTTTGAAATTAATTTTTTACAGTTAGGAAGACAGTGTACAGGTATGACAGGCACTGTCACCCCCCCCCCCCAAGAAATAAAGGCATCGATATGCTTTTTAAAACCAGACAAGGGTACAAAAAATATTTATAGTTGGCCATGCTATTCCATGGTGCAGGGTATGGAGGAGATCTCTTGATCTGATAAAAAATAACTTTCCTTGCAATCGCCAAACTGTGTAACAGAGAGAGAGAGAGAGACAGAGAGAGCTAGCTCCAGTGGCGCTGCTTGCTGTGTGTCAGAGAAGTGGTACTTCCTTCATTCTGCATACCACAGAAGAACATTCATCTGCAGTACGGAAAAGGAGGAAAGTACTGCTGCTCTGATATACACACTTGTGCTACCAGATCTAGTGCTCCTGCTCAAATTACTGTGGGATTTTGTATCCCTAATTTATTTTACTTCCAGGTGTGTGTGGTTTTATATTTTTTATTACACTTGTGTGTGCCATGGATACTCCAGGTAACCACCCAACATCAGTGAGTTTTTTAACAAAGAAAAGGCAATCCTGATGGAGGTTCATTACCGCTGCCATGCAAAATGGGTACCTGACACAAAGACAAGCATGCCAATTCAGGATCTAAAGGTAATTTTATAACTTTTTCAGGGCAAGAGTCAATGCGGTGCAAAAAATGGTAGGAATCACTACACATTACACATTACAGAATGCACTGCTGCTTTAAGGAAAAACGAAATGAAGCGGAGCACTAGAATGCCAACAGGAGAGTGGGAAAATGCAAAATTGAGTGATGGGAGGGGGTGTTGTATGTCTCGCTAGGAGAGACAACAACATGGCGGATAATTCAAATTTAAAATTCTGTGACACAAGGATTTCAGAATGAAATCAGGCAATGGAGAACGGAGCTCATTAGTTCCCAGTCTCTGTTGCCTGATAACAGACTGGCCAATTGGTGTTCTTAGCCAATCAAAGTAAAGATTGCTCCCTACCCATGTTCTAAGTCACATTAATAAATATTGCAAAGTAAAAACTATTGACCAGATAAATCTTAACTGGCATGACAGCCAGATGTAAGGGATAGTTATTCCCCAAATATTTTACTGAATAAGTAAGTATTAAGACCCCTCTTAAAAGCCTCCACAGAGGGGGCCACCCTCAGGAGTGAATTCTAATGGATCGGGCCGACAATCTCAAAGGCCAGACCCCCTGAGGTTTTCAACCTTTCCTTTGGTACTGTTAGGACACCCACCTCAGTGGTGGCTGGACAAACTAGCACTCAAGTCTTTTCAGGGTTGAGTCTTACAGCTCAATGGCATCCAATCCTGAGCCTCACCCTAACATTTATTATGCACATCCACCACACCAGGCTTCCTTGGTGCAAATGACAGATAGAGTTGGGTGACATCTGCACAGCACTGAAACCCTAGTCTATACTCTCTAATGATCCCTCTCAAGGACAGTATATACACTGCAAACAACATTGGCATGAGGTCCAAGCCCTGGGGTATGCCACAAGGCAGTGTCACCAGGTATGAAGAGAAATATCCAAGCACCACTCTGTGTCCTGTCTCTGACATAGGACTCAGTCCTGGAGATGACTTTGCCAGTCAATCCTACATATTCCCTTAGCCAATCAACTAACATTACTAGGTTTACTAGGTTTACATGGATATAAGAAGGCACAAGGCCCATCGTGAATGTCCCCCACATTGGTGGATCAAATTACACCAGTGTATGCTTATTATAAAAATAGTCATTTAGAGCTTTTTTAAAGACATTAAAATCTTTGATGTTGACAATGAAAGGTGGTAATTTATTCCATACTTTAGCTACTCTCACTAGGTAAAAATTGTCTCTTTTATTGGTACTGATTCACAACACAATTAACTTTCTATTATGAGATCTAATAATAATCAAAGCTGTTGCATAAAGAAGTCCACAGCTATTGGTAAGGTCTTGATTTTGAAGAGTCTTGTACAAAAGTAGTAAATCACCCCTTTGACATTTAATATAAAGAGGGTGTAGTCCAATTTAAGTTAATCTATCAGACTATGTCATATGCTTTAAACTCGTAATAGCTTTTGTAATACACCTTTGAACTCTCTCGACCCTATCCTCATCGTTAATTAGATTAGGAGACCAGAACTGAGATGTGTAGTCCGAGTGAGGACGAACATAACTCCTATGTAAAGGAATAATACATTGCTCAGTTCTTATAGTAAAGGATTGCCTAATCCTAACAATCAATCCCATTGCTGTTTTAGAAGCAGCTGTGCAATGGTTAGACAAGTTAAGTTTATTGTCCACTAGGACCCCAAGATCTCTTTCGAAATTAGAATTTCTTAAAATTGTTTGATTTAGTATATAAGAATAACTTGGGTTTCTATTTCCGAAGTGCATAGTCACACATTTATTAGTATTGAAAATCATTCCATTTCTCAGTGCTCATGTTTCAAGTATCCCTAAGTCTTCCGCTATAGAAAAGTTCTGGGAAAGGCTATTAACTTGGCCTCCTAACTTTACATCATCTGCAGATTTATTTAAATTATTTTTAAGGTCACTGCCCATGTCAGATATAAAGAGATTAAATAATATTGGGCTCAGCACTGAACCTTGGTGAACACTGCTACTAACATTTCTTTGGTTAGACAACGTATTGTTTATACTGTCATATTGATGATGATCAGTTAGCCAACAATGAATCCACTTGACTAGATAGTGATCAATACCAAGGCCTGATAGTTTAGTTATTAATGTATTGTGTGGCACCTAGTCTAAGGCCTTGGAGAAGTCTAAATGAATAACATCTGATAGAATTCCATTGTCCAGATTTAGAGTGATGTTATTATAGAAACTGATCAAGTTGGTACAGTAGGACCTTCCCTTGGTAAACCCATGCTGTTTCAAGTCACCCATATTATTATCATTTGTGAAATCTTCTAATCATTTTTTAATGAGTTTCTCCATGACCTTGCAACAATGAGAGGTCAGACTGATGGCTCTATAGTTTTCTAATTGTCCCCTGTCACCTTTCTTAACGATTGGAACCACAATAGTTGACCTCCAATCCTATGGAATATAACCCTCATTTAATGAAAGATTGTGAATAGTAGACAGGGGGGTAAGCTACTACTTGTGCTGTATTTTTAAGAAAAATGGGGCTGATATTGTCGGGTCCGGGACTGGATCTGGGGTTAAGTTTGGTTAATTCAGAGTAAACATCACCATAGGATATAAAATTAATATTACATTCATTATTATTATATAGCACACCATCAACTTTAGGGGAATATACTGAACAAAAATAGTCATTAAAGTTATCGGCTATAGATTTATCGTTATCTATTAAAATATTATTCTTATAAATAGGACCAATAGTTCTTATGGACATCCTAGCATTTGAATTAATGTAAGTATACAGCAATTTTGTGTTTTTACTATGGGCAATCTTAAATTCCAGTTTAGCCTTACCTTGTTTTATGAGGCTTTTTAGCATATTAAGGGCTTTTTTGTAAGCTAATAAATTGGCTACAGAATTAGTATTTTTAAGTTTTTTAAAAGCTTTTTGTTTTGTCCTAATCTGTCTTTTTATATTGGCAATCAGTCATATAGGTACCCTACCCTTGTTATTGTATTTTCTTTAATAGGAACAAATTTAATTTCGATATTACAAATGATCTCTTTGAACTTTAACCATGCAGCTTCTGTGGAAAGGCCATTAAGTATATTGTACCAATCTATGTTCCTCAAGAAATTTGTAATGACATCGAAGTTGGCCATATTATAGTCTCTTATGGTGGTATAATGAATTATTGTAACATGAGCAGTTATTAAGCACCTCAGGACCATATTATGATTACTGCTACCCAAGGGGTGCATGATCTTAGTATGGGAAAAGTTATCAAAAATATTGGTAAGAATTAAATCCAAAATATGTTTCTTATGTGTTGGTTCGGCTACAAGCTGCTCAAGTCCCAAATATATCTCATGGTGCATGGTGTCAAAGGCAGAAGAGAGATATATAAGCATGAGAATGGACTAATCTCTTCTTTTTCTTGCCCTGAGAATGTCATTATGCACCCTGACCAATGCAGTCTCCATGCTTTGCTTGGACAATTGCTTGGATGGTGATGCTGTATAGGTAAATATTTCTAGTCATTAAGCAGTAGGATCATAGTAGAATGTCTTACACTAAGTTTTGTAACTCTGTAGCATTCATTATGTAACATGCCTGCACTTTATTATCTACCAAGAAATGAGACAGTGTTGTGCTCACTATTCTTCCTGTACTCTCCCCGGGGTCACACCTGGAAACTAGCCTTGGCTCAGTGTGCCTTTCTCGATTACCAATTTTAAAATAAAGAAAGAAAAGAACAAAGATATCTCATTCCATGATTCGAGAATTACAGACCTTATCTCATGAAATAGTTCAAGCATCCTAGGAAGGATAAGAGCTCTCTATGTACAAGATTGTTTTGACTGGAGAGAGAGTGAAGAAGTAATCCTGTTTGTGTATAGAGAGGTTTACTTCCATGTAGTCAGATACAAGACTATGCAGGGGAATCCAGGAGTCTGACCAGATCCAGTGTTTATCCTCTGTTAGCTGTAGATGAAGGTACTGAATTAGATTAGTGAGACAGGTGATGTCTTTAGCTAGTGGAGAGTTCAGTGGGTCCATGAGAAGAAGTCATCTGGTAGATACAGGATGATTCTGTTGCATATCATATAGATGCCATAGATCAAAAAGTATTGGTATCATCTTGAAGGCATCAGCAGTGTCTGTTTTGGATAACCAAGTGTGGTATCCAGTGAGATTGATAGAGTGCATAGCATTGTCAATGCATGCATATAACAGACAAGGACTCAGAAGGTATATGGAAAGTGCTGCAGGGCTCAGTTGACTGATGGGGAGCTGACAGACTGATGGTAAGGTGTTTCTAGCCTGAAACTGAGTTGTAGTCCCACTAGAATATTGCACTGAATCAGAAGGCACATTAGAAGCCATGACAAAGAGGTAGTGATGCCCCTCTACACATCCCTTGTCAGGCCCCATCTAGAGTAGTGTGTCCAATTGTGGGCACCAAACACTAAAGCTGAAATAAAAACCCTCAAGAGAGTGCAACAAAATGCTATGAGGATGATAACCAGACTTATAGACTTGGCTTACGAGGACAGATTAAAGTCCTTGGGTTTATATTCTCTAGACTATAGGAGAACTAGGGGAGACCAATGTCTGCTTTTCTCTGCATTCACCAACAATGACCTCTGGGACTGCTTGGGCCTAGAGCTTAGGGAACAAAATTATTACACTAGCACCCATCTACTACAATTAAAGGAGAAAATATGTAATACCACACACAGCGCAAATTAGTTTAATCAAAGGGTGGTCAAAATATGGAACAGTCTTCCCATGGAAGTGATAGGTAGTAAGCATATGACTGAATTCAAAGTCGGGCTGGACAATTATTTTGTATGCTGTACATCAGGCCCTTTCCTTGAAAAAGGGGTGAGCATTACATTGGTCTTCGTCCTTCTTTGCTCGTAACAATCTATGCAATCACTGAGATTTGAAAATCTATAAAAAGAATGGCAAATTAGAAACAACGTTATTTAAAAAACCAACAGACAGAAACACAATTTTACATTGGGACAATTGTCACCCCATGCCATCTAAAAAAGAATATACCATGTGGGCAATTATTATGAGTTAAAAGGATTTGCCTAGAAGTAAATGAAGCAAAGATGGAGATGGTTAATATGTGCAACAAATTGGGAGAGGTTATGAATCATGCATCCTGGTGGAAGCAGCTAAAAGAGCTGAAAGAAAAACAAGAGATGAACTCTTATGGAAATTACCCAAACAAGGATCAGAGAGGGACATTATAACATTCAGAACAGAATTTAACCCTATGGCAAATAAAACTGCAGGGCTTATAAGGAAAAACTGGCCGGTCCTGAGAGCATAACCCTGCTTGGAGCATACTGCTAGTGAAGGTCCAAAAACCATATTTAGAAAGGGTAAAAGTCAGAAGGACTTCCTCATGAGACTTTTTGTTTTGAAGAATCAAAGAATATAAAACCAAATTGGATGCTACAAGCTCCGAAGGGCAACTACAGGTGTGGTACATTCACACATTGCAATAGTATCACGAACTCAAAATATTTCAGGCATCCCAGCAATGGTAAGAAATATGAAATAAAAAGTTTTATCACTTGCAGAATTTCAGGAGTCGTGTACATGTTAACCTACCCTTGTGGCTTGATCTGTGTTGGTCAGACTAAAAGAGAATTGAAACAAAGGCTAGGCAAACATAAGGCCACAATGTGTGCAAATAATCAGAATTATGCAATGACCAGGAATTATGAAGAGGCCACACATGGATCAGTGGCATTGTTAACATTTACAGGAATAGAACATATGGTTCTTTCAAAAAGAAGGGGTGATGTTCAAATATTGTTATTACAGAAATAATCCTTTTGCATTAACAAATTAGAGGCCATGCAGCCAGAGGACTGAATGAAGTACATGGTTTGCAACATTATTTGAGTTAAACATATGTCATAACTCTGTTCTTTGCCAAATGTTGTGAGACCTTTTTGGTACCCCTTCCCTTAATAGAAGTTTTATAATGTTGTATAATAGTTGGGTATTATTAGATGAGCTGTAGAAACAGAACATTCTGTTTATCAGAATTAATTTATTTGCATTTAAAGATTGTCAAAATTCAAACATGTTAATTAAGTGCATGCTTTAAGTCAAGTACTCTCAAATTCATACTAAAGATGTCGGCTGGCAGTCCCTTTTCTCACCCATTACCGTCTGATCATAAACTTCACACACATCACCTTGCTTGCATGACAGTCTAATTGGCAGTTTGTTGTTTTCTGAGTTAAGTAATTAAGTTGAAGAATTTAATACAAATGAACAGAGGTTCAGTTTAATGTTTTAAATGAGCAGTTTTATGAGTGTTGGATGAACAGAAGTCACAGAAACATTGTAAGCAGAAAGCACTACTCAATTGGATAGGCTGCATAATGGGCAAAGTATCAAGTGTTTCAGCTGAATTGTGTTGACAGGCAAACAGCATCTCTCAATCAGAAGTGCATGAGAATGAGCATGAATACAAGGTAACATGAGCCTAGTGGTACCATAAAATGACATTTGAATTAAATATTTGGTAATAATACCAGAACAAGCACCAGAGCTAAGGTTAAGTAGGAGGATATATGCTGGGGTAAATCCCGGTGTATAATGGATACTTTAACTTTTGAAAAATGGAGCATTGGTGATAAGCCTGCGCTTTTACAATTAGCCATTCTTAAAATCGTGATTGTTTATTCTTATTCTAAATGGGGTGTTTGCATAGTTTGAAAAAGAGTATTTATAAGCAATCCCCATGATTTCAAGCTTGATCTTATCGTGCATGTGGTCAATACATGAAAGGAGGAAAAAAGTTTATGGCTCTTTCCAGCATGTTTGCCAGCTTTCACAAATAGAAGAGTCAGTTGTTTAAAATAATAATGACTGCAATATATTTCAGAGATGCAAGTCAATATCAATATTGAAACTTAGAAAGTCTCTGCCAAAATAACACCATCAGAGTAATGTGGTTCTAAGACATTCATTAACAATAAGATTTGCTTGGACACAAGAAGGAACAATGGTTTTGAAATAATGAAATGGCCAGAATTAAATAGGAATGATTCTTTATTGCCTGTGGTTACCAGGAAATGCTGGCATTTCATTTATGTGTTATAAATAATGCAGGAGTTTAATATTACCATCTGCTGTGTGTTATCAAACATCACTTTGATTGATTGATTAATAATATTGCAACCATACACAAAGTTGCTGGTTAAAGTTTAAACACAATTATGAAAAAAACACATAATGCATAAAATCCCAAAAAATCATGTATACATTAATATAACACCATTATACAAAAATAATAAAATGTATCTACAACATTTTATAAGATTGCAGTACACATATATACTCACAGTTCTAAACACTCCTTAGATCATATCCAAATAACGCACAAAGTTTGAGCTCTCACTAATGGTTTTTCCCACATTAACCGTTTACGCAGATTATATCCTGTAATATCCTCTGGTACAAGTAATGATGTTTATGAGTTGAATCGCATACCCTTCTAAACATCTCAGTTGCCATCTTTTCCCATCTAACTTCCAACCTTTTAAGCACACACTTAAGTAATGCCTCATTATAGCTCATGTCATATCCTAACATTATTCTAAGTACTCTTTTCTGTAACCTGTCTAATTCATCTGTTTATTTTTTTAAGCCCTTAGGGTGTATGTGCACTTGTTGATTGCTCACATTTAATTTTATTTCTATAACAAAATATTTTAGAAGTTTGTACTTTCAATACATGGTGGTATGAATTCATAAAGGTACACAAGAAACACAAAATGTTGACTGTTGCTACGGCAACAAATGGAGGATATATAAGGAGCCCCAGCACCAATAGCTAGTTGCTTTGAGGAAGGCGTCATTACGCCAAAACATCAATGGACACATGGGGCATGCACATGCTGCACGCTCACGATGGAATCTCCAGGAGTGCCTTCACCATGATTGGCCCTTAGCAATGAGCTAGCAGGAGAAATGAAAAAGAGTATGGTACTGCCTTAACATTGCCATGCCTAAACAAGGAAAAATCTGCATTTGCAACTCAATAACAGCTAGAACATTATGCTATTTTTTTCACTAAAGAGCAGACTTAGATATAAGTGTAACCCCCCACCGTCCCCTTATTGAACTAGAAGGCACACCTCATAGTCTAGGGGAAAAGAGAGGGGTTGGGGTACAAAGCAATTTTGCAAATCAGAAGAAAAACAATGTGCACTAGACACAAACAGACCTATACCAAAACCCAGGTCCTGAGGAGAGAACGTTTGCTAAGGGCTATGCTAGGTTCGTACTTCTGGACAGGGGTACCCAGTAAATCCACACAGGAAGCAGTAACTAGATTGTCCATACCAGGTTGGGATTCTAGAGTGTGGCTTTATTCTGAAACAAAGTTGGAACATAAAAGCAAAGATGGATCCCCTAGGGTTTACACTTCATGGCACAAGGCAATGCAGAACACATCTGTAGGAACAGAAATTCAAAACCTCCCATATATCACAGGATTAGAAATCTGGAATGTGGAACTAGCCACTGCGAACACACAAAATCTTCCTCAAAATAGGCACTCAGCCAGTACTTAGAACAGTTCTCATATGGCATTTGATTAGAATGTGGCACACTGGCGATGACGGAGCATTCAAGGCTCAAATCTAGAAAGAAACCCACATACAAGTGGTAAACATCTTCAGGCATTGGCCACATGCACTGAGAGAAAATAGGCGCCCTTTCAGAACCCGAAGTGCTGAACTGGTCACTCCAGATGGGGAGGTCCTACTGAAACTGTAGAAAAATTATGCTATCTTGAAATGTTTAACACATTTAACATCAGGAACCCCAGTAGGGTGTAAGGTTAAAGTCCTGAACAAATGGCAAGTCGCATATGGGACATCCACTATTGTCAGCCAACTTTAAAAACACAAAACTTCTGAGAAAATGCTCACAGAAGTGAGTGAGTGGGTCCCTTTATCAGAGTGTCACCCCACAGAAAAAAAGGCAGGTACATATCCTGGGTAACTCAGTCAGAATCTACTCACAGTTTGTACAACAAAGGCAGCTTCACAAAAGTCCAAGGTTGGATCAGGGGATTGCCCCTAAAATCCTCTGCAATCCCCTTCATCTCACATGGGATAAAATCATAGGAACCCCTGAAGATGGTTTCCACCACTTCACAAGTTAGGCAAAAGAAGTTCTCCACTAATGTGAGAAATACAAACATTCCACACTCCCTGAACTGCTCACTCTCTGAGCTGCTACTACAGACTGACTTCCGAATTCTAAACTAACTCCCTCTCTCACACAAGCTATGTGGCTTATGTTGCTGTGAAAGTTCTAAATGACATCACCTCTCTGCTCTCAGCAGTGACTAAGCAGCAGAGAGGGGCAAGGTGAAAATCCATTTAACTAGATAATCATCAGCTGCTTTCCTACAAAACACTGAAACTGATGGGATTCTAGTAACCCCAGGGAACTAGGTGGTTACATTCACCCTAAGCCAGGTAAATGACTGTCTGCAGTCATTTCTCTACCCGGCACCAGGCCATCCTACCCTCTGTGTTACCTATGGGGAGGTAGTGCTACTTCTCCCCTACCATGTGCCAGGCACAAGCAGGCAACACTAAAGACACACAAGCCAATGGCTGAAACTTCAGCCCCTACTATACCATCTATCTATGAAAGATCAAGGTTCCAAGAAAACTGCCTGAAGCATGTCCTAATAGACCAGGACTGAGGCCCCTACTGCAGGTCAGGAGCACAGCCTGTCTATCCCCCAAGCCCTCTAGGGAAAATCTATCTGACCAAGCTGTCCACAGGGGAACCTCCCTCCAAATCCAGGGTACCTGCAAACCAAAAACACCAGAGAACAATACATTACATTTCCCACACTTTCCCCACATACACCTGTGAAGGAAAAATATGTTAACACCCTGTTAACAACAACAATTCTAAAACTCTACAGAAAATAAGAGGAACTCGGATGAGCTCCCACATCCTCTTCTCTTCTTCTCTTCTTTCTTCATCAGGAACACCTGAAAGAGAAGAAAAACAAACACCACATTTCTGCATAACACAATGTCTAAACCTCCACCTGAACACTAAAGAATCCCAAAAAAATATTTTTTAGAAAAGTACAAAAGTAGAAAAATAGAAAAACAGACATTATACAACACATTTTGGGGATGAAATGCCCTAAATGACCCACACTAGTGACAGAATGTTGTTGCCCGAAGGCAAGGTCCATAAAAGAGTCTCTCCTGGACTGGAGCCCACTGAAGAACAGTCCTGGAACAGGGCAGGGCCTGAAATGCACTGCAATCCATGGGGAGAGTTTTTGAGGACAGTTCAAACAGTTTGTGGCAGTCTGCCAGATGTAGGGTGTGTTGTGTTAAGTCAGTAAAAACATAGAAAGATGGGTCTTACCAGTTCCTTGAAGACCAAAACAAGATCACCTTACTTCTCCAAGATGAAGACTCTCACCCAGCAGGTGGCATCTTTGGATACAGCTGTGGTGATGTCCTCTGGAAAAACAGGCGATGAAACAGAAAAACAGCTGGGCTGAGGTCATCTGGAAGGCCAGACGATGGAAATAGGAAAACACTGCCAGGCTGATGAATCTGGATGCACCTGGAGAATTTCCTGGAACACCAGTACAGCTGCATCTTTCTTCTTGGATGCTGCTGCTGCTGATTGATAGACACTGCACTGCCACTGCTTTGCTTCCCATGGGGCATGCTAGACATATTCACAGGGAGTGGCACCATTAAGGGTAATATCACTCAGAGTGAGGTGCAAGAACTATGACACCATCTAGGTGTTCAAAGTTGATGTTATGGAATGTCTCATTCCCTGCCTTGTCCACAATTCACACAGTGTCCATAAACAAAGTTCTGCATATTAATATGTATACTCTTGAGGAAAGAAGGGAGAGGGGGAACATGATAGAAATGTTTAAGTACCTCAGTGGAATCAACAAAGTCCAAGAGGGTAGCATCTTTCAGAAAAAGAGACATGCAAGAACAAGAAGACACAGTTTAAAGATGGGGGGGGGCTGTTCAGGGGCAATGTGAGGAAGTATTTTGTCACAGAGAGGGTAATGGATGCATGGAACAGCCTTCCTGAGGAGGTTCTGGGGTCTAAAACTGTGGGAGAATTCAAGAATACATGGGAAAGACATAAGGCAATTCTTGTGGAGGGGGTAGGAAGAAATAGGCTGTTGGTTAACTAGGATCTGCGGCTTATCCTGTAGGTAGGGAAATGGGCAGACTAGGTGGGCCAAGCAGTCCTTATCTGCCATCAAAGTCTATGTTTCTATGTTTCTATGCTCAATTTCCAGAATTTCAGGCTATTACTGATGACTATCTCTGACACATGGGGCTGCACCAGGATGCAGATTTTTGCTTGCCTCTTCCAATAACCAGGATTGCCTGTTTTGTTCAATTTCCTCCCAGACTCTACAAGGGAAGGAAGGAAAGGACCTCTCATATATGGCATCAGCCCTCCTACATACCAGTCTCTCCTCCTTACTACTCTTTACAAGTGTACGGCCCATGGCCCGGCTTGGGGGTGGCTAGTCCTGGATAAGTCAGTGCCCCATACTTAATGAATGAAAGAACTTGTCCTCAACCATCTCTATAGGCAAGGCAGTGGAGCCATTTTCTTCTCTCTCTGTCTCCTCCAAGGCAAGAGTTTGAGGCCGCAAACTGGGACTCTCAACATGAAGATACATCTCTTCATCCTCCTCTTCCTCACTCAAAATCTGAGCTCAGGAGAGAGCAGTCATCCTCACTCCTGAGACAGTCCACTCCTCACTGGGCATGGAGGTAGACACCTCCCAGTTCAATGTTTCTTGAAGTTCGTCCTCCCCTATTAGGCTAAGACCCTCCATCCATTGGTCCACGGATCCTTCCGTTGCACTGCCCATCTGGGACACAGGTGTGGAAACAACTCAAGGTGTCTGCCCTTGCATTAAATCCATACTCTCTCCTTCTGTGCCACACTCTATGGGGCCTCCCCCAACAGGTTCAACCTGGTGCTGCATGCTGCTATTTGCAGGGTTTCCTACTTTGGTCCAAGTGGGAGCCAATCAAATCCATGATGCCCTCTCTGGTGGTGCACCCTTAGTCATCCCATATTTCACAAGGCAATCCGAACAGTGGGGTATCAGAAACACATCCCTTCTAGCCCTGAGGCACATAATGCATAATCTCACTGGATAACTAGGGATCGCAACATCTGGAGGCAACCCTTCATTGTAGAAAGTTCTCTTTATTTCCCTTAGTGTGGCCACCTCCTCTGCTATCATAGCTCGGGCACGATCCGGGTAGCGGGATGTTCCAAAAGCCATGTCTGCAATTAAAACACATAAAAAGTTTGTTGTTACTATTTGTTTACAAGTCTCAGCACAGTCTCACAAAATGGCTCCCTGTTGCTGTGTTTACATGGCTAATCCCACCCCTGTAATGGTGACGGTAGCTCTCCTCATGCATCAAATCTGTTTCTGATTCAAACTGCACATCTGACCCTTTCTGCTACTGATTTTGCTCAAACTGTTATTGATTGCACTGCTTGTATCTCTCTCAGCACATTCATATGATTTTTCAGGACTTTGTGATTAGCACACGAATTAGACTATTTACACATGCTCACAGTCACTTGCAAGCTGCAGTATTTCTTTTCACAGGCTTGCCTGTTTGCTGCAGATAATACAACTCACAGTCTCTCACTTGTTTTAAGAACATTTTACTGTTGCTGAACCCATCATAAATGCTCATAGTCTATGCTCAGAATTTTGTTTGCTGCACTTGCTGTTTACAACTCACAGTCCTTTTTGCAAAACAATCTCACTGTTTGCACACAGATTCATCTGGCTTGAAAATCACAACACAGTTTGATGCACAGTTGTTTGAATGGTACTCAGTGAATCAGTAGCTTTCTCTGGTGGAAATTTTCAGCCTGGAGTCAATCCTGGAAGGCCTCTGGGGTGAAACGGGCTGGCGATCCTGCCAATTGTTACCACAAATGCCATGCTCGCTTTCCAGTTGGTCAGATAATGGGTTGAGCCTGAATTTTAACAGCAAAAGTCTGTTTTTTACAGAATAGAACATTCACAAGCCCCTCAATGGTTGATCCTGGTCTGACCAGCTTGCACGCCACTCGCTCTCTCCTTCTCGAACACTGGGCTGCACTCTGAAGCTGGTTAGGGGGTGGGACTGACTGCAGTTGCACCAATCACTCGACACCATGCAAATGAGCCTCTCTCTCTCTCTCTCTCTCTCTCTCCTTGCGCTCTTCCTCCACGGCAACCATCGAGCAGGGCAAATTTAAACTGCAAACTGAACTTTTTTTCTCAGCTGCAATTTCAAGGTGGGAGCGCCATTTTTGACCATTTTCTCACTCAGAACTTGGCAATTTCTTTAGCAATTTCCCCAATTTTCACACAAAGCACATAAAACATTCAGGATACATGTCTCTCTTTGTTTCCTAAAGTCCACAATACTTTTGGCAATTAAAACTTGAGATTTAAAAGTTCTGCAAAATGTTCTGGATGCAGAGACAAGGACATACATTTTCTGGCTTTACAGTCCATTGTAAGTTGGCACAAACACCCAGCAGCACTGTAATAGCAAGTACACAGCGGCACATATGGAAGGCACTCCCTGGGCAGATCCTTTTGTGCAAAGCTTCCTTTCCAGTTTTGGGCAACCAAACTGCCAGACAGGCAAAACGTTAGCCATAACCTAAGCAAACAATCTCCTGTTCTCTCCCCAAATTAAACAATATTGCCAGACGAGGCCCCATTTTTGTAACCCCCCCAACGGCCCCTTATTTAACCAGTAGGCACACCTCTCATAGTCTAGGGGAAATGAGAGGGGTGGGGGTACAAAGCAATTTTGCAAAAGCAGAAGAAAAACAGAATGTGTACTAGACACATACAGACCTATACCAAAATCCAGGTCTTGAGGCGAGAACATTTGCTAAGGGCTATGCTAGATTTGCACTTCTGGACAGGGGTTAAAATCCACACAGGAAGCAGTAACTAGATTGTCCATACCAGGCTGGGATTCTAGAGTGTGGCTTTATTCCAAAACAAAATTGGAGCACAAAAGGAAAGATGGATCCCCAAAGGTTTCACTTTGTGGCTCAAGGCAATGCAGAACACATCTGTAGAAACAGAAATTTGAAACCTCCCATATATCACAGGATTAGAAATCTGGAATGTGAAACTAGCCATGGTGAACACACAAAATCTTCCTCAAAATAGGCACCCTGCCAGTACTTAGAACAGTTCCCATAAGGCATAGGATTAGATATCTGGAATGTGGAATTAGCCACTGTGAACACACACAAACTCATCTGGAAAGTGGCACTAGGCCATTGCTTAGCACAGTTCCCATATGGCATAGGATTAGAATGTGGTACACTGGCCATGATGGAGCACTCAAGGCTCAAATCTAGAAAGAAACCCACATACAGGGGGTAAACTTCTTCAGGCATTGGTCACATGCACGGAAAGAAAACAGGCGTCCTTTCAGAACCCTAAGTGCTAAACTGGTCACTCCAGATGGGGGGTCTCCCACCTTTTGCTTCCACATCCATACCCAGCCATTCTTTCAGAGTTACACCTCGCAAATACTGAAACTGTAGAAAATGATGCTATCTTGAAATGTTTAGCACATTTAACATCAGGAACACCACTAGGGTGTAAGGTTAAAGTCCTGAACAAATGGCAAGTCGCATGTGGGACATCCACTATTGTCAGCCAACTTTAAAAACACAAATCTTCTGAGAAAATGCTCACAGAAGTGGGTGAATGGGGTCCCTTTATCAGAGTGTCACCCCACAGGAAAAAGGCAGGTACATATCCTGGGTAACTCAGTCAGAATCTACTCACAGTTTGTACAACAAAGGCAGCTTCACAAAAGTCCAAGGTTGGATCAGGGGATTGCCCCTAAAATCCTCTGCAGTCCCCTTCATCCCACATGGGATAAAGGCACAGGAACCCCTAAAAATGGTTTCCACCACTTCACAAGTCAGGCAAAAGAAATTACAGACACTCCACACTCCCTGAGCTGCTCACTCTCTGAGCTGCTACTACAGACTGACTTCCTAATTCTAAACTAACTCCCTCTCTCTCACACAAGCTGTGTGGCTTATGTTGCTGCAAGAGTTCTGAATGACATCACCTCTCTGCTCTCAGCAGTGACCAAGCAGCAGAGGGGGCAAGGTGAAAATCCCTTTAACTAGATAATCACCAGTGCCTTCCCTTTCTAACACTGACACTGATGGGATTCTAGTAACCCCAGGGAACCGGAGGGTTACATAGGCAATTGAGCTGAAAAGCTAATGCATCGGACTGAGCATTGTAAGTAAAGAAGTTTCCATGTTGTGTTTTGCAGTGTCCTGTGAATGGCCTTTACATCTAAATAAATATAGTGGGTATGGTAAGAATAAATTTTTTCTTCTGCCTTTTTTTAAGATGTGCCTTTAGACACTGCTTGACCTTTCAGAAGGTGAAGGATTTTTTCCAGTCATGGTGTGAGTAAGTTATAGGGAGGGGAACTAAGAAGTAGAAGGCAGCTCCAAAACTGCTTTCAGCAACAGCTGCTATTGATCTCCTTTTTGAAACTGGTGCATCAGAAAACAATATCAGCAACAGGAGAGGTTGCATAGCTGCTGCAGATTCTTTATACTCTCCTTCTGTCCCATCATAATGTCAAAAAGAAGTGATTAGGAATGACAGATCCAGTAGTATACCCAAAGCTGATGACTCCCCCCCCAAAAAAAAATTTCTATGACAGGAAAGATGTGAGGAGCAGGAGGTGCCACAATCACACTCCCTGATTGTTGATACAAAGGTGGCTGACCCACACACTGAGGATATAGTTGTAGTTGAGAAGTAGTATGTAGTCTTGGTAGCTGGGAGATGGGCAAGGTAGAGGAAGTGAAGATAGGAGAGGAGGAGGAGGGATTTTCAAATGATGGTGATGTGAGTTAGGACCCACAATGGAGCCTGAAGTACAGGCCATGAAAAAGATTAGTGTGTCACTGCCAATGCCAAATCTGACTGAAGAAGGACTCTGTGTAATCTGAAAGCATGTGTGCTGACAAATTACTTTGTTCATCTGTTTGTGTAAGGACCAAAAAGGCTGAAAACAACTGTCAAATCCAAGACTGTCACAAGCTGTTGCAAAGACAACAACATCAAAAGCATTAAAAGCACATACAATATGTCACAGTTTACATCTCCTTCTGTTCTACCCACTCCAAGTCGCAGTCCTGATGTAGCAGCAGCACCCACTGTACCATAGCAAGTTCCACCAGCATGATTAGATCCCAGAAAAGCACTGAAATGACTACCCTCACAAATCCTTCAATCCCACACCATGTACATGTCCAACTACAAGCCAGGGATCATCTAAGTCATTGGTCTGTGATTTTTTTTTTTTATCATCATTGTAGAGGATAATACTGTTGTGATTTGCCATTTGCCAGTTGTGTCAGGCTAGGGTGAGTAGAGATAAGAAAAGAACCCATGCAGGGACAGGGGGTCAGCAGACACACTTAAGTAAAAGCCATACGTCAGCATGGCTCAAACATTAGGGGGCAGCACTGGCAGGGGCATAGGTGTTGGTAGTGGTACTGTAGCAGAAAAAGCTAGCAGTATATGAAAGCAGACAGCAAGCATGAGAATGAGGAGAAGGAAGAAGAGGAGGAGGGTTAGGTTATGGATAGGAGAAGTCATTTGATTTGGAGATGCTGGAGGCATCAGGTGACAGCCAATAATCCAGTTTGAAAGTTTCAAAAACCCTAAGAGTAAAAGTAGTGCTCCTAAGGGCTCACAGAAGCTACTAACCAGTTTCAAACAAACCACACACAGTCACATAGTGTCAGTTCATTTGGTCAGGCTGTTTGGCAATGTCACAGAGAAGGTCAGAGGAGCCCAACAAAGCAACACCTTGCACATCACACGAAATACCTGCCTAACCATGCAGTTGTCAGAGAACCGACTTTTGCAATATCTGAGGTGTATGATACTGATCTGCTACCGTATTCATTTGTTAAAAAATGTGGGGTTCAGACGATTAATGACAAAGGCCTGTCCAAAATGGGAAGTGCCATCCCAGTCACAAGGGGTGGGGGAAAGCACAGAAACTGGTTTGGGGCTGAAACTCATTAATTCTGTTTTCAGGACCAACATTAGGTGCCTGACTAGGCTCAGCCAGTAAAACACTAGTACCAGTAGTGGTAACAGTAACAGTGCCCAACACCCACTAGGCAAGACAAGGCAGTAGCAAATAATACTGTAAACCTTTTGGTATTACTAGCTCACCTGTACTGAGGGCACTACCCACTGGTATCAGTTTAACCCTTAAACCTTAAAGGGAGCTCCCTGCGCTTCACTGGGTACCCAGCCATAGGAATGGTGCAAGCCTGGTATCATTGCAGCTGATTGGCTGGCGATAGTGTACTTTAAAACAAGCAGAACTGTTAAACCCAAAACCCCACAGGCCATGCAATTGCTTAAATGGCAACCCTCCAAATAAGGTATTTGCAGCTCCTGACCCATTGGCCAAATCTGTAGATTTGGTGGTAAAACCTTGTACAGATTTCCCAGTTGCAGGGCAAACCTTGATGGTACTCATGGCTCTGATGTACCGCTCCCTAGTCAACTTGAGCTCCTTTTCCTCCATCCTGCAGATGCAGATCTTCTCAGAGTGATTATACAGTTGTACAGTTGGGTAGCAGTTGGAAGATGCAAGTCTCGTATACCTCTGGATGTAGACTATCTGTGTCCATAGTAGTCTAGACCTCTCTGGCTCTTCCCTCTTCCTTCTCCATCGGACAGATTAGTCTAAAGACCAGGGGCTACATGTTCCCACCCATGTCTAGGCTTTACATATGAACATATGAACATACAAAGAAGCCAGCAGAAGGCCATTTGGTCTATCTAGTCTGAAACCCTAGTGTGGAGTGTTAGCTACTGCCTGGCATTAGCACTGACTAGCCATTATACTAGACTGCAGGACTGATGCCGGCTTTCACACACAATCCCTGGTGTCCACAGGCTGGCAGCTAGGACTAACTGGATCAGCAAGCTTTTACCTCCCTTCACGGGAAAGCTGGAAAGGTCTCTGTCTCCAAAAGGTGTTGTTCTGACACATCAGCTAACCCAAAGTTCAGTCTCTGTACTTTAAAGATTGTAAAAATCTTTTGAAATCTTTCTGACCAGGTGGCTGTGGAAGCACCGGCAGGTTTTCCCTGATAGCTTGCTGTAGTAGCCCCATGTCTGCCTCTATGAGAGCTAATGGCCAACTGCCTTCTCCCACACTGTCTGCCAGCTCAAATGAAGAATGGCTTAGAAGCTCATTTCTTATTGCCTCTTCTTGACCCTCCTCTATAGGAGAAAAAGTACTGAAAAACATGTCTAATTAAAAGCACCTACATGGAATTCTCTTTTAAGACAGTAAATACTCCTGTCTTCTTTCACAGTGTCAGTTTTATTGCCATTGGTGCTAGCTGGGAAAGTTGGGCATAACTGATTAATGTTTGAGATGGTGCTTGTACTTTAACCAATTAATATCTTGGTTTGAGTTTCCACTGTAGCAACAGCACTGCCTAGAAGGCTTTTACAGTATACTTTGAATACCTGTAGGCAATCTAGGGAAAAGGAGTCCAGGTAAGCCACTACCATTTTGGGGAGTTACACATGCCTTAGCACCATTTAAAATATGAAGTTGTCACTGTGTGGAACTTGACACTATACATGTTGCAGCGCATGTGCAAACAGAACAAGGGGGTGTCAGAGTATCTTCCTGAGCATACTGCACCTCCCAAAACAGTGCAGAAATATCCATATTGATGGCAACAGATAAGTGTCATCTCATGGATGACTTCATTGTTATACATAGACCATTTCAGCATGCCACGCAAGTAGTGAGTGGGAACACTGTTTGCATCAGCCAAGTGATTCCACTATTCCATGCGCTGATACAGACCCTGTTAAATGAACAGCAGCAGCATGAGGCAATTGGAGATTGCACTAGCTGTACACAAATGTAGAATATATTGTTGATTCATGAACTAAGCAGGAAGCTGAATTAAGCTGCAGAGATGGCAATCTTCTCTGAAGTCCTACCAGTGCCATGTAAGAATCAGATCAGACAGGATAAAATCAGAAAGTTCAGCACATGGCTTATGGACTGGTATAGGGAAAAGGGTTTCCTTTTTGGGGACCTGGGAGGCATTTTGGGTGGAGCACATATTGCTTTTCAGAGATAGCTGTCACGTGAGCAAGAACGGCACCATTGTGTTTTCCTGTTTCTAAGGAACTGCTGAACAAGTCTGCTAGGAGTGCTGCCAAAGTCTGACTAGTCTCTTTCAGCACCCTTGGGATAATCCTGTTTTCCAGTGATTTGTTTATTTCTAGATTGTATAGCTCTTTGCTTACCCTTTCCTCAGACGTTGCCTCCATCTCTAATTCAGGTATAGGGCCTAAAGCCTCTACCATGAACACAGAACTGATAAAGTTGCTCTAGACAACCACCTCACTTCAGTCATCCTCACAGTTACCTTATCCTTACTCATCCTTTCAATTACCACCCTCATCTGTCTTTTCTCTTTGTATATTGAAAAATATTTTATTATTCTTAACCCCTGCTACAATTCTCAATTCTGTTTCAGCCTTTGCCTCCCTCACTATTGCTCTTTTGTCACTTTGAGTGTCCCCTTGCAATTCTTGCTATTAGCTTTAGTCTAGTTCCCCTTGTAATATATTGTGGGGTCCTGTGCAGTGAGACTCAGTTACTGCAGGTCTGTCCAGCAGCCATCTTTATTTCTTCTCAGAGACAGTGGTCACATGCCACTGAACATAGCCAAAGAAAAACCCACTGGGCATGACAGGAACTTGTACCTTAGATAGGACTACAAATATTCATAGGCACAAACTAGAGCCCTAATGGCATTCCTTATACTGTACTTCCTACCATATATATATATATCCATGCATATACTATCATACTGTACATATTCATATACATTATATACTACACTCCTCACCCTTAGACAGAAACTAGTCTAAAATACTTCAATAGTACCATTTCCTAACTTTTGGGCCAAAGTAGACTATTCAGTACCTAGAAACAAGTTCAAAAGATTATTCTGCCCCTTGGGTAAAACTTGTCTCTTACTAAGTAACAGTACAAGTAAGAGTTCAGTTGCACAGGGGTACCAGTTCAGTCCATGACTTAAAGGTCAGGTCTTTGTGGTGGTCTTCAGTGCCTAATGGGATGACTGTAGGCTGGAACAACTGCTGCTGGTGAAACAAGTGTTCTGATATTATGTGGCACTGGCCCAGATGGAATTTCATGGGCAGGAGCAAAATCCTCTGTGTCACTGTCCTCATCTACAATGATGTCTTCTGCCACATTTGCTGGAACCTCAGAATGTAGCAGGTGATCCACATGTACATGAACAAGTCAATGTCCCATGTGAACTGCATAGGTCAAAGGTCTATGTGTTTCAATCTCCACCCCAGGAACAGAAAATTAATACTAGCTTGGCTGACTTGTCATGATTCTTTTGCTGTTGTAGTTGATGCTTTGTGACAGTATTGGCAAAGTCCAGCTTGAGCAATGACAAAGGGGTACGAGGTTGACGTTTTAATAACAGTTCAGCAGGCGTTCGCTCTGTGACTGCGTGAGGAGTGTTTCTGTAAGTGAACAGGAAAAGAGCCAAACTTTGAGCTGAAGGTACTTGCTGTGAATTTGGATTATTCCAAGCTTTTCTGAGTGTCTGTACAGCTCGTTTGGCTGTGCCATTGGATGCTGGATGCTAAGGTGAAGTTAAAATATGTTGGATGCCATTCTGCTTTAAGAACAGTTTGAAATCATGAAAATAAAATTGGGGACCATTGTCTGACACTAACTCCCATGGTAGACCATATGAGACAAAAAGTTGTCTCAGAAGATTTACAGCCTGTTCAGTAATCACGACTTGTGTTGGCAACACTTCTAGCCATTTGGAGTGAATGTCAATTACTACTAAGAAATGTTGTTTGTCCAATTCAGCATAGTCAACATGAGATCTACGATACTGGTTCGACAACTATGTTGTCAACTGGCACGACAGCGACTTCATGTTGACCACGATTTGCAGTCAGCAGGGAGCCGTGTACATCAGACACTGTTTTTTCTTCAGGGAGTTTCATGCCCGAACCCCCCACATGGGGTGTTCTGCCCCCCCTGCACCCCCATACTAATGGATTCCAAGTCAGAGTTGGTTCGGGGAAGGGGTGCAGGATGGGGGAAAGTGTTGACGGGTCCTGGGAGGATTGCTACAGCAACATGTCGATGTTGTCAGCATCGATGTGTGTCACTGTAGAAATGTTGCTGTGCGGGGGGGCATACCATTGACATGGATGCGCTCCCATGGTGTGGTAGCCCAGGACCAAGGATGCAGAGGTACTGTTGATGGTTGGTTGTGGAGAGCCACACATGGTGTACAATGGTTGACAAGATGTTGGATATCTTGCTCAAGTCCTGGCCACCAGAATTATCCTCTGGCCAATGCCTTCATTTGAGAGATTCTAGGATAACTGTCATGTAAGTCAGAAAGAAATCTCTTGTGGAACTTTGGAGGTATCACAACTCATGCTCCACACAGAACACAGCCTTGCTATATGGACAACTGGTCCTTCTTGTCTAAGAAGGATCAGAGAGTCAGGTCTCTCCTGAAGTTGGACCAATCATTTAGGGTGAAATCTAAAATTTTAGAGAGGACAGCTTCTCGCCATGTCTCTGCAGCAACATCCTGTGAAGCAATGGATAATTACTCAAGATATGAAAGATGGAATATTGTCCCATCATCTTCCTTCTCTGTAGCATTTTTGCATGTTAGTCTCAATAATACATCTGGCATTTGTGTGATATTGAGAACATCTGTATTCAATGTCATAGTCATATGCCAACAAAATCAGGGCCCATCACTGCATCCTAAGTGCTGCGAGAGTTGGTATTGCGGCCTTTACCCCAGAATTACCAGTAGAGGCTTGTGATCTGTTAACTGAGTGAACTTCTGTCCATACAAGTATTTATGAAACTTCTTGACACCGAACATTATGCTCAAAGCTTCTTTCTCAATCTGAGCATAGTTTCTTTTGCTTGGGGACAAGGTCCTGGAAGCAAAAGTGATTGGGTGTTACTCCCAGGAAGGTAACACATAAGCAATGACGGCCCCCACTCCATACGGTGATGCATTGTATGCCAGCCTCAAGAGATTTGGTGTGGTCATAGTGCATTAACCATTTGCTGCATAGAAGACATTTTTTGAAAGCCTGGAATGCTTCTTCATACGGTGGTGACCAATTCCATTGAGCTTCTTTCTGTAGCAAGTCATGGAGTGGTTGCAACAATGTGGACAAAAGGGCTAGACACTATCCATAGTAGTTCAAGAGTACTAAGAATGATCTTAACTCTGTCATTTTTGTTGTTGCAGGTGCCTTGACTATAGCATCTACCTTTCTCTTTGTTGGGTGTAGGCCTTGGGCATCAATCCGGTAACCTAGGTACTCAACAGAATTTTGCAGAAATTGGCATTTAGCTAGCTTTACTCTCAGTCCATAATGCTGCAGTCTGGCCAGAACTTGTTCCAGGATTGTCAGATGCTCTTCTACTGTGGGTGCTGTTATCAAGATATCGTCCATAAAACATACTGCATGGTCCAGTCTGTGCAGTATCTGGTCCATTGTGTTCTGGAAAATTGCTGGAGCTGGTGCTGTGGAAACTCCATATGCCAAACAATCATACAAGTCCCTTGTGGGTGTTGATAGATAGGGTTCAGACTCTGGTTCCAGTTCCAATTGATGGTATACAAAAGATAAGTCCAACTTGGTAAAGAACTTGGCCCATGAGAGTGTGGCAAACAAGTCCTCTGCATTGGGTAATGGGTATGGGTCTTGCTGTATACAACAGTTCACTGTAACCTTGTAGTCACCACACAACCTCACTTATTTGTCTTGTTTTGGTGCCACAATGATAGGGGCTCACCAGTCACTCCTCTCTACTCATGAGATGATACCTTGGCTTTCGATATGGTCGAGTTCCTTTCCCTACCACTTCTCTTACAGCTTCCCTTAAAGCATAAGGTACTGGTCAAGGCTTGTGGAAAATTGGAGCAGCTCCCTGTTGCACTCGGATCTTTGCCTTGAAATCCTGGATTGTGCGGTAACCATCCTGGAAAATAGGACCATCTTTGTCAACCTCACCAAGGCTTTTGACACTGTTTCCCATTCTCTCCTCCTTGAACCCTCTCAACAGCTGGCCTATCTCCTTCAGCCGCTAGCTGGTTCAAGCCCTACCTCACTGGTTGAACCCATTCAGTCAGGATCTCTGATGTCATTTCCTCTCCCCTCCCCTCCCGATTAATACTGGAGTCCCTCAGGGCTCAGTGCTAGGTGGACCCCTATTATTCTCCATCTTCCTAAATGACCTTCCATCTGTCTTCTCCTCTGTCACCACCATACACATGTATGCCAATGATACAGTCCTGTATGCATCTGGCTTTTGCCCAGCTGAGGTTACATACAACTTGCAGCAAGACTTTGACAAGGTTCAGCTCTGGTTTGCCAATCATTAACTTTTTCTCAAAGTCAAGAAGACTGTCTCCATGACCTTTGGCACAAGGCAGAGATTCCCTAGGCTTCCCTCCCTGCCCACTTTCCACGCCTTTGAAGGGACTTAACTTGAGGACACATCCTCCTTCAGGTACCTAGGAGTTTTGCTGGATCAACACCTAAACTTCTCCAAACATATTGACGCCATCCAAAAAAAAATTGCACCCCAAGCTTGGTGCCCTTTTCAGGAACCGTAGTTGTTTCCCCTCTACGGTTAGGCGTGAACTTGTTCAGAAGATGATCCTCCCCATCTTCAACTACTGTGATGTAGTCTATGGTGCTGCTCCCAAGTCCTCCTTGGCCAGATTGGATACCCCCTTCAATTCCTTCTGCCGTTTTGCCCTTGATGCTCCTTCTTGCACTCACCACTGTAATCTCTATTGTGCCCTATCCTTCCTCCCTCTTACAAACAGATGACTCTCCCACTGCGCTAAATTCACCTCCAAGCACTGGCTGAGTGAACTCCCTTCCTACCTCTCCCCCTCATTTATAACCCCCGCCACTTCCCCTCACTCTCTTAGATCATCTGACTCCCGTACTCTGGCAGTCCCCCACAGCGGGCCACATTCACTTACATGACACCCATAGGCTGGAAACTTCATTAACCCCCTCATGCGCCCCCTCCCCAGTGTTCATAAATAAATGATGAGAGAGAGAAAAAAAAGCGGAGATATTACAAGTATCTTATCTGTGAAGCCAACGGAAATGCCTCATAGGCGATATTACAAATCAACAGATAAAAATCTTCTCTGACCCTTAGATGTTTTGGAAATCTTTAAATCAGGTGATAAACAAGACACAAACACTTACTGTTCTGAGGCTGATGGAATATAGCATGGAACTGACTCTCTGCCTATAGAGATGACAACTTTTCTATATCAAAAGTTTACTGACCTCCACAGTTACAAAGCTCTGTTAAAAGCCCAATCTTGGGCCACCTTGATGGCCCAGGGACAGCGCACTGTGCTGTCATGCAGGTGAACCAGGCTTGAGAGCACACTCGGGTTGCAGAGTCAGGAGGCAGGCCAGGCTGCTGCTGAGAGGTAGCTCACCTTGACTGGGGAGGGGTGGTGGTAGGCTCTTACACTTAGAGACCTCTGTGGTAAGGCCAGGGAGCTTGCTCCTTCCACAGGAGCACATTGTGCATGCAAGGGACCAATAATGGCCCTGTTCATGCCAGGGGAGGAGGGGAAGATAGGTGGCAAAACTGAGGAGAAAATACCCAGTTACTCTCTCCATGACAGCTCTGCTTGAACACAGTATATCCTTGGATGGTGTTGTAGCAGGGATAAAATCCAGATTTAAAAGAAAGCAACACCAAAGAAAACCTTATTCTAATGGAACCCATGCAAAGTCTTGCAATCCACACTGCTTACTGTACTCTTGTTCCAGTATTAAGGGAGTAAACCAGATTCTACTACTGATACAAGGGATTTCCAAAACTGCCTGCATTAAGATCTGACCTGTAGAATGCGACAAACTGTTTTAAGTATCAGAGCTATGGCAAATTCTTTTCCCCATGCCCTTCATCCCTGTTTCAATAGTGGGTTAACTCTGCAACTCCGCTTGACTGGGACTTGACTGAAACCAGATTTGTGCCTCTGAGCCCTGTATGCATATGCACCTAACTGAGCAAATCCTTCTCCGATAGTTGTTGGTCCTACTATTGAAGGGTAAGGGGTAAAAAACAGCAAAGCCAAAACTGGTATTGCTAATAGCAGTGGGGGGATAATAGAACTAATATTTCACACACACACACACGCGCGGGCATGCGCACACACACACACACACACACACACACACACACACACTCAATGATCATCATCATTTTTCAATATAATTAGCATGGTTATTTTTTTAACCTTTATTCAGTGCAAGATTTGTGTGGGAAGTAGGAGTTACTTAATGGGTCAAAACGTCAAATTGAATCAATAGATTTTCTTCACTTACCTCAGGGAAAACCCAAATCAAACCTCTTCACTGTGCCTTCTGCTGCTACTCAGTACTCCGGAAGAGCAGAAAACACTGTGGTTAGTCATCGCAGTGCCAAGAGGAGAGATAATAGTTATGTTTTTTCCAAGTAGTCCCAACAATGTTAATTGTGCTGCCAGTCGCCCGCAGCCCATCCAAACTGAATCACTGAGTTGCCGTCCTGTCCAAAAGAAAGAAAATCTTCCCGCCTGAAATACGGCCTTCTTATACTGAGCACCCCCCTCCCAGCATTCCCTGGCCACTCAACCCAATTTGGTGCCAGTGGATTTTGAACTCCAGAACTGCCGCTGATTGGGGAGGATGCCAGGTTCATCATCACCATATCACATCAATGAATGATAGAACATGACCAGTAGGCAGGGATATTCATCGCTGTGGGGGACAAGAAAGTGGATTCTGATCAAGCATTTTTTCTTCAGAGATGGGGGTGGGAGGAAGGGAGCCAAATGCCAAATGATCTGATGGCAGGGGTGCAGCAGGATGGACAGGCTGTTGTCTTTTCCCAGAGGTAGACTCTACTCCATTGCCACCAATTAATTATCAGCATCAATCATGCTAGTTTGACCTGCTCAGCAGCCTCAGGCAGCACCAACCCAGCAGCAGAGACAATGAACAAGCAGCAGCAGTAAAAAAAAAACATATATATATATATATATCTTAATTAGTGCCTTTCATTCCCAGGTGCCCCTAAACAGCCAATGCCCCTTGGCTGCAGCCTACTTAGCCTATGCATAAAAACTGCCCTACCCTGCAGAACCACCCTCATCAGCCAATCTGGTTACTTTCACTGCGTCCCAAAAATGTGGAATTCTCTCCCCCCTCAAATTTGTCACTCCTACTACTCCATCAGCTCTGCCCTTAAAAACTTCCTTGCACCTAGCTGTTCCTGCTACAATCCTCCTTAACTCCACCCTCTAAGCCCCTGACAAGCCCTACCCCTCTTCAGTACCCATGCAATGTCCCTGCTGCAGCTCCGCCTTCCGCCCACCTAAAAACCAGCATTCCTTCACTTCCTCCAATGTCTTCCCTTCAGACCTTCCATTGTTCTCTTATTGTGATTTCTCAATCATCCAAAGTTGTAACAAGGAGCAGTCCCTACCCTATCGTTACACCATTAACCCAACTATTCTCTCCACATCTTCACAACCTGAAGGGCTTTGGTCACAGTATTTAAGATTAAATGTTTTCCCAGTTCCTTTTGATCTGTGTGAGCCAGTCTCTGCCTAGTAATGCAGGTCTTCCTCCTTGTACCACTATCTGAGGCAAGGTTCATGTTCTTCTCTCGTAGGTGACTGGTACTTCAATCACACTGATGCCCACTAGGGGTGCTATGCTTTGACAAAGACCCACTCAGGTTGAAACATCAGTCTGTGTGGGTGTCCTCTGTGTGAGGGGGCTCAGCTTCATCCTCATGTGTAACTTTAATAAACTGCCTGATTCTTATAGCACAATTTTGGTGTGGACAGTGGTGTAATTGTAGCTGGGTGAGTTCAGTGGCGTTTTTTGTACTGTCTGAGTATTTTGGGTCATACTGAACTGGGCCCCTGCAGGTGGCACTTACAGTTTCCTGTACTTCAATCTCCCCTAGCACAGGGAATTGGGTCTCCTGAGTAAGATGAGAGTTGAATATACAATGGTTGCTATGGGCACTGCTGAAGTTTCTCTCTGTAGATGTGCTCTGGCACAAGAGATACTGAGGCTCTGGTGTCTAGCTGCATGCTAACCGGGTTTCCTGCTAGCTGAATTTGGAGGTAAACTTCTGCTGCATTTGCCCATGTTGCATAAACCATGAACAGGTGCAATGCCTCATCTTCTGTTTCAGTACCTGCAGTGCCATCTGTAACATACCATGCAATAGCAGTCCATGATATACTTTTGCACACTTTCTGTATGTGACCCACCTCTCCATAGCTATGGCATTTCTCATGTCAAAATCAACATGTGCTTTGCTGGTGGTTACCTCCACATCTGTAACATGGTTTTGTGGAAGTGCCATGTGGTGCTGGCTTCTGAAATAGTTGGGTTTGCTGATAAACAGGTAGTGGATCACTCCATGGTGTGGAATGTCCCTTTGGTTCTGGAGTATGGGTGACCTTGTGAACTCCACTTCTTTGTGGTTCAGAGTGTCCCACTAGTGCCCTGTAGCCTTTTTGAGTGAGCTCCATAGTGACTGCAATGTCACAAGCTGACTTGAAGTCTAGGGTTTTTTCTTGCAAAAGTCTTTTCTTATAAGCTTTTCCTCTCAGACAGCAGACAAAGTGATCCCAGAGGGCATCATCCAGGAACTGGCCAAATGCACAAGTGCATACCAGATGCTTTAATGCAATGATGAATCAGCAATAGGTTCCCCCTCCTCTTGGTTGCATTGATGGAAGGTGTAACATTCAGCAATGAGAAGAAGCTGGGGATTGAAATGCTGTGCAAGTGCCTCAGTGACTTGTGCATATGTCAGGGTCAAGATGTCAGCAAGTGCAGTTATATTGCATAGAAGGGCATAAATCTGTGGTGGCAAAACTGCTAAGAAGACATCTATTTTGTTATCTTCTTCAGTTTTGTTTGCCTTAAGTCAACCTTAGAAATGTTCAAGATATAAGTCAAATGTCTTCTTTGATTCATCGAATTCAGGTTCTCTTACAATTTGTGCCATTTCCCTGGCAGTTTGGTCTGTATTTGCAGTGTCCAGAAAAAAATCAACAACCTGAGTCTTTTAGTTCAAAACCTTTTTAGTATGTGCTGCAATTTCTGTGTTATGCCACAAGAGGCTGCTGCTGAGCTGCCTTTGTTGCTGTGGTCAGGAATCTATGCTATAGTTGAAGGTGTTGACATGATTTACAGTATGTCTATCTTTCTTAAGTTTTATTGTCCATATATCAGAAATTCCTCTGGTTTCCCCCTTGGAGCTCTGCTGGAGTAGCTGGTTTCTTTCTTTTTTTTTTTTTAAACCCAGCAAGATAAACAGACAGTCCGCACTGGCAGAGCTTTGTTGTTAGACTTACACTATGTCTGGAGCTTAAGCAAGAGATAGACACATTTATGATGTTTACCATAGCCTAGCAGGTGGGGAAGCCCATCATCCAAGCAAATTAGCAGGATGGATTTATAGCAGTCAAAAAAAACATGCATTAGCTTACGTAACCTTTCTTGCACTCATTGGAGGTTTTTCTGTTGATCCTGGTCACCAGTATAATATATTGTGGGGTCCTGTGAAGGGAGACTCAGTTACAACAGGTCTGTTCAGTAGCCATCTTTATTTCTTCTCAAAGATAGTGGCCACACACCACTGAACACAGACAAAGAAAAACCCACTGGCATGACAGGACCTTATTTCTTAGATATGACTACAAATATCCATATGCGTAAACTAGAGCCCTAATGGCATTTATTCTACTTCCTACCATATATATCCACTCATTGATTATGGGCTGGTGATCTACGGATCTGCGACAGACACAGCCCTCCACCGCATCTCAACCACAATGAATAAAGCCTGCCGTCTCCTCATAGGTGCTGCTAGACTCATGCACACCTGTGATCTCTGCGCCATGGCTGACTGGCTACAGCTCAGTGGATGAATCAAGTACCAAACCTGCCTCCTTGCCAAAAAAGCCTCCTTAAACCTTCGGCCACCAGGAGTATGGAACCTACTGACCCCTTACTGGAGCACAAAGCAAACCAGAAGCACTGCCTGTCAGGTATTCCATGAGCCAAGGTGCCACACTACCTTGGCTCAGTGGGTTCTCATACTGGGCCCCCTCCGGACAAATGCACTACCTCAGGACATCTGTGATGTAGCAACAATTGGCTCTTTTAAACACAAACTGCACCATCACCTTCTCACCATGGGTACCTGTGCCTGCCCCCACTAAATTCCACCTCAAATTAGTAATCCCATTGCCGTAGTCTGCACTTACCCTCTAGCACTTCTTAACCCTATCACTGTTCCACTCGGTAGCCCCAACCTTGCACTTCACTGACCCACCATCCTCTCCCATGGCACTGCCATGTCCCCCACCTCTCTTCCCTACCCCTACACCTCCTACTCCCACCCATCCATTCTGCCTATTACCTCTCCATCTTCTCCTCCTTCTCCTGTCTACTGTACTGATTTGTGTCTCTACTTGACATGGGCATGCATTGTACAGTGCCTCAGTATTGTGTAACTATGAACTTTATCTGTATTGTTGGACCATAACATGCATTTGTATATTTGCTGCCGAACCACTCTGTATTTGAATGTTTATGTATCACTCTGTACTTGTTAACTGATGTGGAACCAATTAACAAGCATCCACTCACTGGTGCAATCCAAGATTTCAAAATAAATAAATATAGATACTACTACACATATCCATGTATATATGACACCCCTTCTATCTCCTAAAAGCCCTTTCATTTTCCCCAATTGCCACCCTAACCTGGTCACTAAACTAAAAGAGCTTCATATCTGTCTAGCCCTTGATAACAAACCTTATACATTCTTGCATGGTTCCTAATACCACATTTTTCATTAATATCCATTTATTTTCCATACCTGCCACCTCTTTCATTTACATCAGCCTGTCCATCAGTATCTCCCTATCCCTGGCAAAATCTGATGTCCTGAATGTAGGGATTATATGGGGCTGGTGTTTAAGTACTGAACCTCAAGAGCAATGCTAAAACTCAGGGTGTTATAATGGCTTTGCCCCAAGGTGTCCTCTACATTCAAATCACTTATAATGAAACCTTACAAGATCTAAGATTACATTCCTGATAGTTGTGTCTTTTACCAATTGACTCAGGAAGCAGTGCACCATTACGTCCAAGAATCCCTGGTTATTTTGACTTTTGACCTTTGGAGTTCTCCAATCACTATCCGGAAGGTTAAAGTCCCCCATGAAAAATATATTGAGCATTCCAGACTCCTTTGCAATTTTCTTCTTCAACTATAGGTCTAATTCCATAGCTTAGTTGATAGAGCATGTCAATTTGCAGTACTCTACCCCTACCTTCTGACACCTGGAGTCATTAGAAAGTACAGTTGTGTAAGAACTTACCATAATAGTAGATCTTCGAGAGTATCTCTTGCAACAGGTCATACTGCCCCTCCTGCCTTCCCTCTTGCTGCTACTTCAGAAGGGTGCCTTGCTCCTGTCTTTCTTGGACACCATGAGCTGCTGCCTTTTTCGTTTCCCTCTTCAGTTCCCATTGGAGGCCAGAGACATGTATTCTCATTTTGGTCACTAAGGTTGGAAAAAAAAAAAGGAGTAGCTGGGACCTTCCCTTTTTATATGTGTCAGACTGACTCTATGTGGTAACGTTAGGGGAGGCCTCAAGGTCAACTGCTGAGAAGGAAATTATACCTGCGGCTGATATCCCATGTGTTATGACCTGCTGCAAGAGATTGCCTCGAAGAAGATCTCTACCTTCCCCTATCTGTTATGGTCCTATCTAATAGTCTGATAGAACCCCTGGCATACAGTGCCATCCACCAGGATCAAGCACAGTATCATATTTTTTTCTGGGGTAACTTGCAGGAAACGGCAGGAACTCAGTGTATCCAATTGTAATTATTTCAATTTGTCACACAGCAAACTGAAAACTCACACAGGGTGCTTGATCTTGGTAGACGGCACTGTATACTACCACCCACTCCCTTTTTACAGCTGCATAGCAGAGCTATGCAATGTATTGCTATTAAGTAGTGGGGAGAAGGAACTCAGGAAGCACAAGACTGGATACAGTTTGCATCCTTCCACAGTGGAGCTGAAGCACATGCAGTCCTCTCCATTGACCACAGTACTGTCCCCCCTCAACCTGGTACACTATTGTTTTGCTCCATGCTCACTTCCAGTTCACTTCCAGGTTCAGAGTTAGGTGGCACCCCCACCCTGTAATGTTTTCCTTATGTCTAGTGGCACTCCTATCCTCTGATCACTGGCCCTGTATTTATGTAATGGTTCCCTGGTGTCTAGTGGCGCCCCTACCATCCAATCACCCTCTCTGTATGTCCATAATGTTTTTCTGGTGTCTAATAGCACCCTGCCCTCCATTCGCCATCCCCCTATATATCTCATATTTCCCTGGTGCCAGATGGCACCCCCACCCTCTGATCACTGTCCCCATATTACTTTTGCAAATGTCACCTATAAAAAAGAAAACCATCCCTCAATGTTTTTTTTAAATCTGTAAAAAAGAAAACGGCCCCTCACTGATCTGACCCCTGCCACCCTGACCTCCCACTCAGCAGTCACCACCCCACATCCCCATTACACTCCCCACAGACCCTCACTCACCTGAACAAGTCCCATGGCATGGATCTATTCTCCGATTGATAACACGTCTTGCTACTGGAAACGGCGAATGCAATATGAGAAACTAAGGTAAGTGCGATTCAATGTACTTCGATGGGGTTTTGAACTCTGAGGCATAAGTTTGTCATTCATGCATATTTTCACCCCATATTTTCAACTTGGCCTTTTGGGGACTTCATCTTATGAAAAAAGGCAGTGAATTTATACGAATCATGCCTGAAAGGCAATTTCATGGTCACTTGGCAGAGTCACTGTTCAGGCAGAATTAAAACATTTTCACCACCATTGTTCATATGCTGGGCTCATAAGAAGGCTATGTTTAAAATCTGGTGTAAAAATATGTAAAAATGACAAAGTTATGAGTGTACATTGACATGTTTCTACACTCACTGATAACTTCAATAATTTTAAATACTTCAACCCAAAATTTTCAACATAGCCATTTTTTCACCCCACCTCATGAATGTGACAGCTGTAATTTTTCAAATCCTGGCCAAAATGTGATTTTGCACCTGTGGCATGACATTTCGTTGGTGCAGAATCACATTTCGGCAGGGACTTCAAAACTTTCACCTATGGGTTCATGAGGTGGGGTAATAAGAAGGCTATGCTGGTTTCTCATTCTGCAGCTGTATTGACCCTGACCAGATTTTGTTATTCTCCCTATCCCTCCTGAAATGGGCATAGTTAGAGAATGAGAGCCCAGCAATTATTCTGTGATGCCCTGGTCTCATTGATAGCAATAATATCTAGCTCATTTGCAGCTACTATATTGTTGTCAGAGGGTCCTTCATCTTATTCCCAAAGCTCCTGGCATTTGCATAGAGAACCTTCCAGTCTAAAACACTAAACCTTCCCATCAGAAATGTGAAACTAATTGCTGAAGGTGTGCTGGCGATTCTAGCCAAACATAGAAAGGTCATGTGAAAAAATGTTTCGTTGCTGGTCTTGATGATTAAAATAATTGTCATACTGTTTACATTTCTTTGGACCTTGACTCCAAAAGTGACTTTATAGATTTCAAAACCTTTTATCTTTCTCAAAATAACAGAATACATTAAAAATAATGTTTTATTACTCTTTTAACTGAAATATAGCCTGAAGCCTCCTAAACCTTTAGGCTGCCAGTAAATTTAAAACGTATAGGTTTATAATAAATGGCAACCATTGGAGATGTCCCATTGCAAAGGAATTTGTTGACGTACCTAAGCAATAGCATATCCTTTTTATGCAAAGGTATGACCTTGCTCTGCAAAAGCCACTTCAGTACTTTTTTTTTTCTTCATTTCTGTTTCAGGGCAACCATTTGACCCCCACTACATGATTCATACAGCTGTTGCCAACATTATTGTTTCTATTGTTTTTGGGGACCGTTTCAACTACAGTGACAGCCAGTTCCAGGAACTTATGCATTTATTTGAGGAGAATTTACTATTGCAATCAAGTATGTGGACCCAGGTAAGGCACATGAGTTCAATGGGGGTCTGCTTCATTTTATGTTATGACTTATGTGTTCCTTAATTCTTCCACAGCTGAGCTTGACAACCATTTAAAAAAGTTTTGCCAGAAAATATCAATAACATGTAAAACTGGGATGGATAAAGCAACTGACAATGTTCAGATTCCTGCTCAAATTTCCTGGAATTTTATTCCAGATGATCCATCTGAATCAATACAAGGCAGGTTGCCTTGGGTGTGGGGCAGTAGCAAATCTGAATCCCTGGTTAAATTTTGGGGTATAGGCAAACCCTCAATGGCTTGGCTTGGCTTCTACTCTGTATCTCTAGGGATTTGACCCAGAGGATCTGAACAGTCTGCCTTGAGGAACAAACTAATTACCCTCTGGAACATCTACCACCTGGAGGTGTCCAATGTGAATATAGTTAGCTGTATGAAGGTGAAGAGCAGTCTATTTATTTTCCACTCCAGCCACTAGAAAAAAAATGAATGCTTCACCAGAAACAGGATGAAAAGTTCCCAAACATTCATGTCTAGAACCTCTACTAATACAACCTATTGAACCAGTGGTAAATATAAAATTGCTGGAAGATGCATTTGGATTTATTTTCAGGACATTTAATTATGTTATGTTTTGTTTCTTTTTTCCAAAACACTGTACTACAGCTAGACCTCAGTTAAATCCCCTCCACAAAACACAAGGTGAATTAGGAAAAACAAATAACGAGAAAATGACCTAGGGAAGGATATACAAGATCAGATGATCTAGACAACGATAACTGGGCATTAGCCAAAGGAATGGGAGAAAATATAAACAAATTCTAGCAAAAGCCAATACGGTTGCAAAATAGTGGTATTCTTGGCAGTGAGAAATGTGTAAACTAGCAATTTTTACACTAACCAGTGAGCCACCTAACTGCACATTCTAATTGTTGTGATACACACACACACACACACACACTGACTCATTTATATACATATATATTCATATATATTCTAGTGTAACATAGCAGTGCACTGTCTGCACACATTTTTACAGATTAAAAAAAAAAGACATTGAGGAACCATTTTTTTCCAGGCTCCGAGGGACATTGGAGGGTGGGGGGGTTACCACTAGACACCCCATTTAAATCAGCAGTGACATGCATAAGGCTGAAACTGATCAAGATAGCAGGGGAATGCAGACTAGCCATTTTTGCACTAACCACTGAGCCACCTAACTTCACTTTCTAATTCTTGTGATACACACACACTGACTAATACATATATGCATATATATTCCAGTATACTATGGCAGTGCACTATCTACACACATTTGTACAGATTTAAAAAAAGACAGATGGACTGTTTTCTCCTTTTCAGGCTCCGAAGGACATCAGAGGGTGGGGGATTGCCACTAGACACCTCATTTAAATCAGCAATGGCATGCATAAGGTTGAAATTGATCTAGATACTGGGGGAATGTAGAATAGCAATTTTTGCACTAACCACTGAGCCACCTAACTGCACTTTCTAATTCTTGTGATACACACACACTAATACATATACACATATGTATATTAATTGGAAAATACTTTGCTAATGCATCAGTTACGGATAACAGTACACCAACAAAAGTTTGGAAATTTGGTGTTAGGGTTACTAATCTCTACCACCTTATCCCCAGCTCCCCACCCTCGACACACCAACAGGCATTGGGGTGCGCGTTGGGGTCATTGGCCTAACTCTCACCCCATTCCATGTGTAAACAAGCTCAGTTGGCTCAGTATAGGACAATGGGGGTAAGAGTTAGGCCCAATAACCCCTACACACACCCCAATGCCTGTTGGTGTGTGGAGGGTGGAGGGCTGGGGATGGGGTGGTAGAGGGTTGGTAACCCTAATACTGAATTTCCAAAGTTTTGTTGGTGTACTGTTGTTTCTAACTGATGCATTAACCAAGTTTTTTGCAATGAATTTCCCTTCTTTCTGAGAAAGTATAATGTAACTGGTATGTGGTTGTGGGAGTGTGAGACCTCTGGGCCCTGCGTTCCCCTCACACTGCCTATGTTTGCTTACTGATATCCATACAGTATGTGGGACCTGTGCTCCCCTCACACTGTCCATTTTTTGTATAATGATATGCATATGTGAGAACATAGGCCCTCTGGGCCCTGCGCTCCCACTTACACATAAGTACAGAGACACACCTATAGTCATGAATAGTCATGAAAAGGAACACTTGCAACACTAATTTGGCAATATTTCTGTAACTGTAGCAACCAAGGAAAAAAATCCCACTGCAGCTGTAATCATGGCTTCAAAACCTCCACGGAGATTAGTCCACATAAAGGTGTACTAAGGTTACCACAGCGAAAAATCCGTATTTTGAACCATTTTTGAGATACAGGTTCCAAAAAGCATAGCAGGCACTGCAGTGTTATCCTATGGGAAATCTGGCAACTTCAGAGCACTGTAGCTATGGAACCATCATCAATTTTGTGGCCAAACTACCAAAATGCACATCTGAGAGGCCAGGGCTTGCTACACTGCAAATGTCAGCCAAAAAGGCCTAACCATTATTTTGCTATGAAATGGCAAAAAAAACTGGCTCATTTGGGGCTTTAATTTTGTGAAATTCCGCAACTTTCGCAGAACTCCCATAGGTCAACACAGGGAACTTTTGCAAAACTAAAAAGTAGTGTTGCAGCATTACTGCTACTTTCGCGAAACTACAGGTAGTGTCACAACACTACTGGTACTATTGCATAACTAAAGGTAGTGTCACAACACTACTGGCACTTTCCCAACCCACTTTCAAGATACGGGCACCGGAAGGTGGTGCGGACACTGATATCTCAGTAATGTTTTCCACAGATACCTTTTGCTGGTTTACTGGAAAAATTTACACCAGTTCCATGGTAAATGTAGTGTAATGTAACTGGTATGTGGTTGTGGAAGTGTGGGCCCTCTGTGCCCTGAGCTCCCCTAATGCTGAAAATATTTGCATAATAGTATGCAAATGTGGGAGCGTGGGTCCTCTGGGCCCTGTGCTACCACTTATACATAAGTAGGGGAACATAATGCAGGCCTACAGACAAGAAAATGAACCCTTGGAACACTAATTTTCCAATATGTCGATAACCATAGCAGCTATGAAAAAAATTCCACTTCGGTGGTATTCATGACTTTGAAACCTCCACCCGTGCTTAGTCCTACAAGTGGTGAAAAATCCATATCTCGAACCGTTTTCGAGATATGGGCATCGAAAGGTGCCGTGGGTGTCGCAATGTTATCCTATGGGGAATTTTGCAAGAAAATTTCACAACAGACGCTCGTAATGCAGTGAATGTTTTGAATTTTTGAACCAGATTTTCAACATGGGCTTTTTGGGACCTCTGCTCAAGACCACTGGCACTGTGATTTTGTTACTCCGTCCCGAAAGTTGATTTCGCATAGCGAACGTGCCATTCTGTGGCACAGGTGTGAAAACTTGTTTTGGCAGGATATAAAAAATGACAGCTGTACTGTTCATAAGGAGGTGTGAAAATGGCAATGTTGAAAATCTGGAGTGAAAATACTAAAAATTGGCAAAGTTATAAGCATGTGTAGAAACAGTGCAATGCACCCTCGTAACGTGATCATTTTTGGGAAGTTTTTCACCAAATTTTCAACATGGGCTTTTTTGGGACCTCCCCTCATGAACAGTGGCACTGTGATTTTATTAATCCATCCCAAAAGTTGATTTCGCACAGTGACTGCTCCGTTCTGCGCCACAGGTGTGAAAACACATTTTGAGCAAGATGTGAAAAATGACAGCTGTACTGGTCATAAGGAGGTGTGAAAAAATGGTAATGCTGAAAATTTGGAGTGAAAATATTAACAATTGGCAAAGTTACGAACAAGCATAGAAACTGCGCAACGCACGCTCGTAACAGTCATTTTTTGGAATTTTTGTACCAAATTTTGAACATGGGCTTTTGGGACCCCACCTCATGAACAGTGGCACTGTCGTTTCATTAATCAGTCCCAAAAAGTGATGCCATGCAGCGACCGTGAAATCATCTTTCAGGACCGAGTAATGAAATGACAGTGACTGTTCACAAAGTGGGGTCCCAAGAACCCCATGTTGAAAAGTTGGGGCCAAAATTCCAAAATTTGTCCAAGATATCAACATAAGTTGAATCCCCCCATTGACTCCCATTATACGGCTTACCTTGATTCCTCAGATCGTAGTTCAGCTTTGAATAGTGCTTACAAGTCCCCGGTCCAGAGAAGATCACTGCTCCTGACCTCCAGAGGTAAGTATGGGTAAGAGGGGGTGCACGGAGGTCAGTGCTCAGTGGGAGGGTGGGGATGGGGGATGGGGAATGGGAGAAACGACAAGGGACCGTTTTCTTCTTTACAGGAAAAAAAAAGACATTGTGGGACAGTTTTCTTTATTTCACAGTTACACAACAAATGTGTTTTTTGGCATACTGGGGTGGGCTCCCAGTATGCCACATGACTTTTTGGGGGGATACATGCTGCCGACGGAGGGATTGGGCAACCCTGTCTGAAAAGAAAGTGGGCTGGTGGGGGGCATCCGACACCAGGAATGGGTATCTTGATGTCGGAAAGGAAAAGATTGAAAACAATCTGGGCACACTGGGGTGGGCTCCCAGTGTGCCACATAAGTGTGTGGGATGGGGAGGGAGACATACCAACATGGGGATTGGGCACCCCATTGTCAGTGACTGTGACACAAGTTCAATACAGGACCCTGCATCGAAAATTTCGGTACAGGATTCTGCATCGAAGCAGAAACACTTTGGGGGACGTAGAATTTCCCAGCTTTTTACAGTTTATTAAAAAACATAACTGATGCATTAACAGATTTTTGCAATGAATGAATATATATATATATGAATATATAAAAATATACATCTTTTTATATATTATATTATATTATTATATTATATTATAGTGGCATGGTAGTGCCACTATAGTAAGGGTTGAGTAGCCCATTTAAAGTTAAAGTGTGACATTTTGCAGCTTAATAACTTCGCCACCATATGACTGATTTGCCTGCATATTGGCATGCCCAGAGCAGTATCATAGATCTCTGGATCTGCCAAGTTTTGTAACAGTCAGTTATACAGTTGCGGAGCTATATAACACCATAGAAAGTCGTAATTACGCTTTTTTGTGCATTCTTTGCTCATGCCTACATGTCGCATGGTTTGCAAGACCAGTCCCAAAACTTCAGGGAACATGCAGTTGGGGTCTCCAATGTGTCTTTCAAAGATTTCATGAAAAAATATTAAATGGTTCAAAAGTTATTCAAAAAACAAGTTTCCCATTATAGTCAATGGGAAAAGTTAACAAAAAGTTCAACAGTGTCGCAAATACAGTTTTTAGTGTTGCAAAACGAACACACACAAACACACAGCACCCTCAGTGATTTGTACATATGTTATTGCCACAGACAAGTGCGGTGCACACATTCCTTTCAATTTCCAAATACCACAGCCATTTATTATACTTACAACTGAGTGAACTGTTGTTTGCATGGGAATGAAATAGAATAAAGTGGACGGGAACAGAGGGGTGGGTGCACAGTGGGCGATAGCGGGAGGGTTTCGAGAGCTTGGTGGGGAGAAGCTGCACTAAAGGAGCATGGGCACCAGAGAGGGGTTGGGTTGTGATGGATGGAGAGAATCCGGGTTTTTTTTAATTAAGGAAAAAAATGCAGAGTCCTCACTCTTCATGAAAGGACTGCAGGCTCTGTCCATGCAGCCATAACAAATGGCAAAAAAGTTATGTCCAAAAATATTTCAGACTTACCTTTTTGGCAATACCTTGGCCACTCGGGATCTCCTGATCCCAAATTCTCAGAATGGGCATATCACCACCCCACCTCATAAACATGTAAGTGTAATTTTGTTAGTGCTCCCAAAAACATAGGGTGCCTCAGACATTGCAGAAGAGCTGGAAGGGAAGGTCTGTCTCTTTGCAGATGGCAACAAACTCTGCAATAGGGTGGACACTCCAGAGGGGGTGGAAGGGATGTGTAGCAATCTGAGAAAACCTGAGGATTGATCAAGGGTATGGCTGCATGGTTTCAATGCGAAAAAGTGCAAAATAATGCACTTGGGGCACAGAAACCCAAGGGTGGAGTACAAAATGGGGGGTACTGATGACCACCAAGCAGGAATGATCATATCAAATGACATAAAGGTGGCCAGGTAGTGTGAAAAGTCAGTTGGGAGGACAAGCAGGATGCTGGGGTACACAGAGAGACATCACCAGCAGAAAGAGGGAGTGGTGTTGCTTTTGTATAGATCACAGGTAAGACAACACCTAGAGTAATGTGTCCAGTCCTGGAGACCACATCTCAGAAAGGACATACTGTAGACAGTGAAAGTGATCCAGAGCAGGGCAATTAAAATGGTGCAAGGTCTGCATCAGAAGCTCTACAAGGAGAGAAGAAAGGACCTCAAAATGTGCACCCTGGGGGGGGGGGGATATGATGGAGACCTTTAAATACCTCATGGGGAAAACAAGGTACAAGGGGGAAGTATGTTTCATAAAAAAAGGTGCTCAAAGACAAGGGGACGTGATAAGAAACTGGAGGGGGTATATTCAGAAGAGATGTGAGGAAGTACTTCTTCACAGAAAGAGTGGTGGATTCCTCGAACAGTCTTCCAGCCAAGGTGGTAGGAGCAAAAATAGTGGTGGGTTTCAAGAGTGCATTGAACAGGCATAAGGGAATCTTAGAGAAAGGTAAAGGGGGTGAATGGGCCAGAGATCAAGTAGGATCTATAGGTGGGGAAAAATAGGCAGACTAGGTGAGTTAAGCAGTCCTTATCTGCCAGAAGATTCTGTTTCTATGTAACACATTTCTGGGCACATTAAAGAAATGACATGTACTGTACAGTGGTAGTTTAAAAACCAGTTGATCTGGTATTGTGGTACAATGCAGTTGTGGTAAAAATGTACTGTATTATAACACAGCTGCAGTAAAAAAAATAATATTGAATAGCGTGTGTGGTTTTTTTTGTACTCTAACAATGGTTCAACACAATAAATTTTTAACACAACATCTTTATATCACAATACCGAGTCAACTTTTTTGTAACTGTCACTGTATGTATTCATGAGGTGAGGTGGTGATATGGCTAACCAGGAACTTGGGGGTCAATTGGGCTCAAAATGGCCAAAAGTGAAACAAATGCTAAAGCAAACTAAGACAGAAAATATGTCTATTGCACATGGTGGTCTTAGTTAAGTCTGGGCATATATATTTTTAGTTTGTTTATTCCCCTCCTACACCCTGTCAGCCCCGCATCCTCAGGAGATCCTCGGAGTCTCCCCCTGCAAGCCACCTTACCTGAGTCCATCGCTAGTACCCCATGAAGCCACGGTTCCCCCCCCCGGGTGGGGATGAGGTGGGGCTCCTATACCCAGACAATCAACTTTCGTCGGTCCAGGCGGTCAGGTAGATGGCAGCAGATTAGGGCTAGCTCCTGGAACTCCATCTCCCAGGGCCAGCAGGCATTTTCTTCCTGGTTTCCTCCCCATACACAGCACATGCCCCGATGTCAAGGCGCAGCTCGCTGACATCCACTGTGTGTCTGTGGCCAGCCCTCCACTGCAAGCAGGGCTTGCTGTACCTCGAGCCGCCTGTCAGGGTCAGGCAAGTAGAGTGCAATGGCTCCCTCCCTCCCCCAGGAGAAGGCAAGCTGTCGTGAGACACTCAAGCCTATCTCCCCCAGCCGGCCCTCCAGAGACCCAAGTCCACTTCCAAACCCGAGTTGTCAGCGTTGCAAGTAGAAATCCAAACACTGTGCTGGTGGGCCGGCTTAGTCGGGGCATATTTTAACCATTCACCATAAGATGGCCATTTATGGGCCAATTGTCCCAAAATTTTCATGGTGGCCACATCACCACCCCTCCTCATGAATCTGTAAATGGGAGTTTGTTAATGCAGCATGAAATGTGTTTTTGGTGGTGGACCCCAAGAACACATGGGCACATTAACGCAATGACACATGTACATGAGGTGGGATGGCGCTATGGTCACCCTGAAAATCTGGGGTAATCAGCCCAGAAATGGCTAAGTTATGGCTAAACATTAAAAAACTGCCAAAAAAATAAAAGTCCAGGGGCTAGATATTCAAAAGGGCACACAAGTGCAATGTTTGCACTGAGCTGTTCCTTGGCCTGCTATATTCGGAAGCATAGCACTGACACTAATCCCTCTGAATATAAGACAGATTATATGCTGCGCAGATGACAGGCCTGTGCACGGCACGCTGCAGTGGTGCAACTCTGAATATAGCACTAAGGATACCGAGGGCCTTAAAGGGGGCAAGCAGTGGCACAGCACTGACCAGAACACTGAGTATGAAGCTTCACCCCGGGGAAGATCGAGGGTGGGTGAGAAGGGCACCAATGACACACAACACAGCTGCTTCTGTATCAGAAATACACTTTAATGAAAACATTGGCAACAGGCCATAAAAACATAACAATAAACATGAACTTGAGAGAGAATGGGGGTGTGGACGAACAATGGGTGAAAACAGTATAAGAACAAAGGAGAAAAAACAGTCCAGAAAGGGAGGGAAGAAAACCCATGGGGACAATAGGGATGCCAGCACTGCAGGCACAATCAGGGAACAGATGCCAGTGGTGGTGCTGTCTGTTGCTGTCATTGGGCTTCAATCAGGTCGTGGACGGCCTCTTTGATGGATGCCACCTGGTGGAGCAGTTGTTGATGCTGCCATACAAGTTGTCTCAGGAGGTTGTCCCACACTTTATGGTTTTCTGATTGGAAATGACAGCCAGCACTCCTCCAGACCCCTAATGACATAATGACAATGAAATCAACTAGCTATGCACACAGGATAGGACATGCAGGTGTTGCCCACCATACACAACCAAAGTATAATGAACTGACACATGTGCAACACAAGGATGACGGGTGCCTGACGTCCCCTCTGAGCCAAACATGGCATACCAATGATAGCATTGCGGACCCATGCAGTGGAAAAGTGCACATGCAATGGCTGTGCTTTGCAGCACCACAGCAGACCCGGCCATGGCATGGATACACACCATCAGCAGGCATAGCAGAGATATGTCTGCAGCACATGCATCAGCAACAGTATGCCAGAGTCTGACAATCATTGTCGTGTCCCAAGTGGCAAGGAGGTGCACCCACACATCCCACAACCACTGACCAGGCACTCAGTGCACAATCCAACCTTGGCATGCAGGACACAGATATTCAGGTGCCTCCCTGGGTCACAGCTGAGATGGGGCACAGGCACACACATGTAGTGCACACAACACAGCTGAGCATGGCTGGGACCATCAGGCAGCACTAAACAGCAAGTAGGGTACATGTGACTGCAGCAGTGGTGTACATGGGAGGGCACAGAACACACTGTACTACAGTCACCACAACACCAGTGTACGATGCAGTGTAGCCTGGAGGCAGCTGTCATCCTGGTAGATGCAGGTGCACCCTACATTGAGTGTTGCCTGAGTTGGGATAGGCCACCAGTATACCCAGAAATGTCCAGGTGGGCTTCCCTCGGGGGAAGGGGGTACCTTGCCACCCCTTATACCCTGACACTCACTGCATGTATCATCCATACCCTACCTGAATGAGGCTTATCAGCCATTGTAGGTAATGTTAAGGTTCAACCACAGCATTACAGCACCATGTTGACGTCAACCACCAATATTAGTGTTTTACCCTGGGCCTACCTCACTGATTGTCCAGGTGGGCCCCTGTATCCACTGTTTAGGTAGGCCTCCTATACCCCTGTCAGACCCTGGGTGTATCCTTAGTACAGGGCCTGTGCAGGTCATTGGTTGCATGGCCCCAACATGTCCGACTGTATGGCTGGCCCTGCCCATGTACAGCGAGGTCACCATATCCTAGTGAGCACTGTGTTGGTTAGTCACCACAAAAGCTGTGGCTCATTGCACTCACACAGGGTACCCTACATTCACTGCCCAATGATGGTCCCCCATCTGCTGGCCCCATAACACAACTGGGGGCCATCGTGGAGCCACTGAGGTGTGCCAAACAATGCAAGTGGCACAGAATATTCCACCAGTGCAGGTGGACTATCACAGTAGCTGTCTGATGCACACAGCTGGACATGGTGGCATACTGAAACTACACTGGCCAATACCAGCCACCTGCTGACAGCCAGGCATACACAGTACAGAACACAGGGTAGTATGGGCCTGACCACCTGTGGGGGGGGGGGGCACACACAGGGCTGTGTGTACTTTCACCACCAAGTGGCATCTGTCTGGTGGCATAGGGCATTTAAGTCCAAAAGGTGAAGGCCATGCAATGGCATGGTAGACAGACACAGGTCAGCATGCCAGCAGTACATAGCTGCAAAGTGGTATACTACACAGATTATGACACAGTGCAGTACCACTGGTAGCCCAACTCCCCATGTGCAGGGTGAGTGTCCCCAATCACAACCCCTGAGGTGATGCCTCACACGCACCCATTCAACATGGCAGCCCACACAGAGACACCCACTGCCAGGTACAGATATATGCAGCATAGGGTAAATGGGTGGCAGGCAGGTATGCACACTTTTGGGCCTGGGATTTAAGGGGTGCAAACAACCCCTCCCTACCTGGAGTTACCAACACCCATGGAGTAACTTCAAGCAGTTGTACAATATTGGCGTTTATCTCCACACCCACCAATAGTAGCACCCTGCTCCTTCTACTCCCCCAAAGGCCTGGCACGCTGTTTACATTGGTAATGTCTGCCCACTGTGCCAGGTACAGGACCCTCCCAACCCCCAGCCTCAAACCCAGGGGTGCTACTGTCCCCAGTGCCACTGTCGCCCATCATTTCACAAAGATGGTGCTGTGTACATAACCCTCCGGACAGCATGTGCAGTGGTGTTAAGACAGACTCCACCACTGTCAGATATAGCCATGAGTACAATGATGGAGAGGACTAGGCCCACCACCTATGACAGTGGTAGGGCCATAGACACAGCAGCATCACCTGTAGCGGCACCTATACATGTAGTCATGTAACCCTGGGTGTGACACACAATGAAGGGTACTCACCTGGACACTCCTCTTGTGTGGCACTGACATGGGCCCCACCATGGCTCAGAGATCCATCACATGCCTCCCTCTAGTGCTGCTGCCTTCGTAATAGTTAGTCCCTGTCTGGGTTGGGTTGGTTGCCGAGATCTATAGAGGAGGAAAAGGGAGGTGTGATCAGTATCCTGCAGTGATACACAGTGCACCATTCTGTACACACTACCCTCTATAACTGCACAGAAGTCTGTACCATGCCCCAGCTACTACATATACATGCTGCGGATTGGCAGGCTGAGCAGGACTGCAAGGTACCTATAGCACCACCTGTGGCACCACAAACATGCGTGCCCTGGCACGCATGCAGAAGGTCTGGTGCTTCCTCCTGTTAGGTGGGGCCTACCACAGTATACCCCATCCTGTGTAGTGCCCACAACCTGTCAGCCCCCAGCCCTTTTACCACAAACCATACATGCCAACCCCAAACCCTCTCTAGGCATAGTAGGCATGGGTATACATGGTTCATCAGGTGTAACATGACAAGGGCATGCTCGGCATACTGAGAAAACAGCTGGAGGCCTGGATACAGTAGGTGTGCACTCACATAGTGGCCATCACATGTCCAGACCCAGTGGAGTACCATCACACCCTATGCTGTACCTGGCACATGCAGACCTGTGGTCATGCAGCATACTATGGACAACGGATACAACACTGATGGGGGGCCACTGCTACATCCTGCTGGGGATGCCTCCCAGGACAGCCACACATATGGCACATGTGATTCCCATCCTGGTCACACAACAGTGGGCGTTGACATGTCCGGGTTGCCATAGTCGGTACACAGACCCTGCCTTCCATGCTGTACCATTGTACTGGGCCTGTCATGCCTGTGGCATTGCCACCATGTCTCTGTGGTGGCCCACAACTGTGAGACCAATGCAGGTGCATGCCTCAGGCCTTCATGGTGGGCCAGTCATATACAGAGCATAAGGACCTCCCATGGGTCAGGGGGCCATGACAGCTGCATATAGCTGGCAGGCCATGCAGTGGGGCATGCACCATAGCACACAGGGGAACACTAAGGGCACACAGGTGATGTGCACAGTGCTTTGGGGGGTCAAGCCCTATCGCACACTATCATGTCACAGGCCTGCACACAGGCCATTACACACCATACACACAACCATCTGTACTCACCTAGCCTGGGCACAGTGTCACCATCAACCATGGCCCACAGTTCACACAGGGGATGCAGCATGCCTCCCTCCTTTGCAGGATTGTAAAGCTGTGCCTGCGCTGGTCCCCAGTACAGGTGACCCCTGTCTAGCACATCAGGTGCCATCTCACAGATGCCCAGACCTCACTACAGGGCCTGTCCACACCCATCACCTCCACCAGCAGCTGGTCCTCCCTGGCCACAACGAGCTTGACCAGGTTGGCTAATCCAATGTTTACCCACCTGTGGTCGCACTGCAGGACTGCCCTTCATAGCCGCTTGAATATTTTCTTCTCACACTGTATAATGAGCAGGCTGAAGGCAAGCTGCTTCCTGTTCTAGGCCTGTTTTGCTATTGCGCAGCACACTGCAGTGACAGCACAGCACTATGGTGCGTTGCACTGCATAACATGCATATCTGAGTCAGGGGCTGGCCCAGGGACATGCAGCTGGTACGGTATGGCATATGCGCAGGATGCACATGCATGTGTAGCATATGCGCCATGCTTTGCAATGCACTGGTGTGGTGCTCATGACTGCCCAGTATGATGGTATCATAGGAAGCACATGACATCATGCCTGCACCACAGCCCTATGACGCATAACCACAGGCATGGTGTGATGCTGGTGCTCAAGCAAAAACATGGTTTGCATGCCAGACAACACTGCAATATTCAGCCATGGTATATAGATTAGGTCATTTTGCAGTCTGTGGGCAAACAGCAATATTTGCATGTCTTTACAGACAGGTCCACATGCATTAGTGTGCATGACTGTGCCTAGCCTATGTATAAGGAAGCATTCTGCACCACCTACCACCACAGTGAAACTGCAGGTGAATGGAAGCAAGTGTCCTGAGGAATGGCCTAGGAAGGGATGGGTGTGCAGTGGACTGTGTGTATGCACTGGCTTCAGCATGGCCCTCAAATGCATATGGAATTTAATAGACAGGGCTCCCAGATTTACAGGGCTTCTTGTACTGTACAGGGAAATGGAGTCATGTACACAACACTTGTCCCCATAGCCATACAATGGTTATATGGGACACCAGAACCTGCATGCTTCCATAGGCCATGATGTGCACTACAGGGAAACACGGGACCCATGCTATGGAGCCACAGAGAACATGCCACAGTGATCGGGAAGCACTGCCACTGTGTCTCCAGGGTGGGATCCATAGTGTTCCAGAACCTTCTATGACGTAATATGGAGGACAATGTTGTCAATTATTCTGAGTACATACTGTAACACCATGGACACAATATCCATGTACTTGTGCCCTTTGCCCGGAACTGTACGGAACACCATGTACAGCTGGGTGCTGTACTATGTAGGTACAGTTTAGGTTGGGGACCCATCACATCCTGAGTTCAGGGTGGTTCGTGCACTGTGGAGGTCGTGGTAGTCAACAATAAGTCTATTCTGGGGTGGATGATGGTGGTGGTGAGCCTGTCAGACATGTGCGGGGATGTGCTTGGATGGAGGTCCTGTGACTCTTGCCCAATATAACTCCTGCATGTATGCTATGTGCAGTAGTGCTGTGGACATATGGTGGTGGTGGTGGTGGTGGTGGTGTCTGATGGCACCCACATCTAGTGGTGGAGGTTCTGCCATGTCTTGTAGGGGGCACTTCTCCCATGGTCCATGGTGCAACCTACCAGTGGGGTCACCCTCTCGCAGACATGCATCCATAGAGGCAGCCCAGAGGTCTGAGGGCCACTACCCTTATCCACCACTGTCTGTCAGTGTCCATCATAATGGCTAGGTGCATGCATCAGCAGCCTGCTATTGGTCAGCATAGGGATGTGGGAGGGGAGGCATTGCTGGGACCCCTATGTGGTCAGGGGTGGGGGGCTACACCACTGCCCCGTTCAACTATGTGCCACTGTGTGTACTCCATGGTCACCTGTCTTGCACTCCCTGTCCAGCAGGTACCATGGAGGATACTGACAGGCTTAGGGCCCACCACTTCACCATGGAGTTTCATGCACTGGCACAGGCCTACAAGGCCAGGGAGCAGGTCATGTCTGCATGCAAGAGCATGGATGCCCAAGTACGCTAGGCCTAGAACAAGATCAACGAGGAGATCATTGCAGTCAGTGACCAAAACAGGCCTGTGAAAGTGGTGAGAAAGTGCTCCAGGGACATGAAGAGGTGCATGAAGGAGACTGGCAACAGAGCACAGGGAGCTGCATGCCACAGGTGGGGGGGCCCACAACCATTGATGGACACACATACCCCATATTTTGCAGAGGAGGTCATGGCATCCACTCTATGGCCCATGAAGGGGACGGGAATGCAGGGTGGCAGCTATGAAACCCAACTGGGACCTGCCCAACCATGTGAGTGACTGCCAATGCTACATCCGTGTAGGTTATGTATGTATGTCAGGGTGTCTATATGTATGGGTACATGCATGCGCCAGTGCTGTGTAGTACACTGGGCATAGGCCACACTACTGCTTCCCTGTCACACAGTGTGTAGCCATCTGTGTACAGGTCCATGACCATGTCCCATGTGGTGTTGTCCATGTGCTTTCTGGTTCTGGAGTGTGTGCTCCCTGGGGAGGAGGTGCATACTTGCTGCTGTTGGGGAGTGTGTCCTCTGGTACCGAGTATGCATTCTCTGGTGTTGGGGTGTCTGCCCACTGGTGTTGGGTGAGTGTCCACTGGTGGTGGGGTGTGTAGTCACTTGTGCTGGGTGCATAGATAGATACATAGAATTTGTCAGCAGATAAGGACCACTTTCTCCATGTAGTCTGCTTATTTAACCCTACCTACAGTATCCCTGTAGACCCTACTTGGTCACTGGTTCTTTCACTCATTCCTCGTTTCTTTCCCCTAAGACTCTGTTGTGCCTATCCCAAACTTTCTTGAACCCTTCCACTGTTTCTGACCCAGCTACTTCAGCTGGTAACCTGTACCTGGAATCCACCATGTTTTCTCTGATGAAGAACTTTCTTATATCTCTCCTGAATTTGCTCCCCTCCAGCTTTATATCATGCCCCTTTGTTCTTGAGCACATTTTCATCTGAAAAATATTCCCAAACTGTACCTTATTTATCCCCTTTATCTATTTAAATGTCTCTATCATAACCCTCTCTTTTTTTCTTCCAGGATGTACATATTTAGTTCCCTCAGTCTGCATATATGTGTGGATATGTGAGCACACTGGTACTGGGTTGTGTGCCCCATGGTTATGGCATGTGTGCTCACCAGTGTAGGGGTATACCAGTATCTGTAGGGTATAGGCGACGCACTGCACACACAGCTTGGGTGACATGGCATTGTACCCTAGGCATGCACACTGCTCCAGCCAATACAGTACTATACAACTCCCCTCTCGAGTCCCTATTGTACAACGTATGGGGTGAGACACAGAGCAGGATGTGGGGTGAAGGACAGGCGAGAGGAGCCAGGGACATGGGGGATAGGCAGTGTCCCCTATGTAGGTAAAGGGCATAGATTAGTGTCACATAGAAACACAGATAATGACAGCAGGAACAGATTACTGGTCTATTCAGTCCATCCATAACCCTAACAAACCCAGGATCTATTGGCCATACAGAGTTCTAACCCATCATGTACCATATGGGGCAGCAGGGGAGACCTATGGGATGTACTCACCAACAAGGTAACCACTAGGGATGCTCCCACAATCAAACCTCTGGCACAGGATGGAATTGTGCCATATGATGGCATCATGGGTACTGCTGGGGAACAGTGCCAGGACATTTATGATGTGCCCTGTTGCATCACACATCACCTGGAAACTGATGGAATGGTACCCCTTCCTACTGAGATAGGCCTCCACTCCATCACTGGTAGGTAACTAGTTGGCAACATGTGTGCAATCAATGGCACTAAGTACAGATGTTAGGCATGCAATTCAATGGAACTGCTGCCTGGTTGCTGTTTGTGCTGCTGGTGTGCTGGGGAATATGATAAATTCACCAGCAGAGCATCTAGGAACTGGCCTAACAGGTACAAAGTGGCGAACTGCAAGATACTGGTGGTGTCCTCACTAGTGTCTGGAAAGTTCTTGTGGCCAGGAAACACAGTGTAACCATTGGACAATGGTTGTGCTAAGTGTCTGTCTTGAGCTGGTCATGCAGCAACTCACACAGCTTCCTGGGCATTGTCCTGTTGAGCCTGTACCAGCCCACAATCTGGTCATCTCTGAGAACTTTGTATGTGACTCATTGATGGTACTGTCTGTGTGCAGCATAGCACCTCCATGGCCTACGTATGGGCCCGTGGTGGGCATCAGTCCTCTCCCCTTCCTGTATGACCTGCTGCAGCAAGTACACGATATGTGCTCCCCCAAGCACCATCTTGCACTGTGGCCTGCAATGTCTCTGCTTGCTGCTAGGGTTTGCCCCCGTTTAAGTCAACCATTTAATAGGTGGTAATTGCGTGGAACCAAGTGGCCTGCGCTAACCCCATTGTGCAGTGCAAATGCACTGAATATTGCGCTGCACTGGTATACATGTTTCTGCCCCACCTTTGCACACTCCATATATTTTCTCTGTGTACAGGCACAATCGACTTTAGCATGCATACAGCTCCCCTTTGACTATGGAAGTTCCGTGCAAACCAAGCGCATTGTGGGTGCTACCACTTTGCACACAGCATATAGTTTAGAACAACTGGGCCACAGGTGTATGAGCAGAAGGCACATTTCTTTTTTTGACAGCAAAAGAAAAGCAAAAAACCTGAGAACAAATTTCTAACTTCAACATTAACAAAATATTTATAGCAACAAAATGGTCGTCTAAAATGTCTAAAGTCATAATACAGGTTAGTACTTATACATATTTTGTACAGAGTCCAATGGGCCCTGCACAAAGTAAGGTACAACACATGTAGAGTTTCACACAGGGCCCTAGGCATCCTCCTTTGTGCAGGGCCTGAAGGGCCCCATGCAAAGCCAGTTAGTTCATAGCTCCTGTTTTGTGCAGCACCCTTTGTGATGCCAGTTAGGACTTACCTCCTGTTTTGGACCCTGTGTAATGACTACACTAAGATACTATCACTATTTAAAAACAAAAGATTGTTCCTTCAGTGGTTGCTGTACTGCAGTCAGCACTGGAGATTACTGCCCCCCTCTCTCATAATATTTTTTTCCCAATTGTTTAACCAGGAGTGGCACACTAAGCTGAAAGCTTGTTTACAGGTGCAACCTGGGAGCACAGGGAAGTTAAGTGACCTGCTCAGGGTCACACAGTATGCAAGTGGGGGCTGTGGGATTCAAACCCAGGTCTCCAGATTTGCAGCTCAGCCCTTAAACCACTGCACTATACTGCTTCTGATTCCTCATATTTATGATGCTTTATACCAGCTGTGGGCAGATTCAATAGATACTATTAGAAGAGCCTAGGAGGCAGATATAGTATATGCCACTCTATTGATGAACAGGAGTGGTGGGAATTACATCTTAATTCATTCCACTCCATTACAGCATCCAATGGGTTGAAGGAATTTTCATAGAAAATGTGCCAGTCCATTACTTTCGAGTTCCAGCTATACAACATAAATATGCTGTTGGGGGTGGTGCGGCCTGTTGGAGGGGCTGTAGCCACTCCCCAGCCACATATGGGCATATTTTCTGGGATTAATTGCTGCTAAGGCCATTTCTGGCAACCCTGAATATGGTGCTATCAGACATCTTCGGAACACTGATTCAGCTACCGGTGGATCTTTTCTGTTCTCTCCCTATGGAAGCCCATTACATTCCCCACCCACTAGAAAATTATTAAACATGTCTACTGAAAGCAAAAAAGGCCATTATGAGAAATTGACTTACTCATAATACTCCCATGATTTCCTTCTGGCAAGATCTACTAATAGGGACATATAAAATTGAAAAACTTACAGCACAGCTAAACCATCAGTCTGAAAGGTCTTGAAATCTTATGGAGGCGGTGTGTATTGTACATCATGAGCCATCGGCAGGATTTTGCCCCTTAGATGTTGTGCGATATAATTGCTTACTTATAGGGGGGCATGCTCTGCAGGCCTAGATCTATGTGTATGACATGGGATTTTAGGGTGCAGAAACTTGAACTTTTAAAGCACAGATGGGTTCTATATGCACTGAGCAGTAGGTCTGACTTTGTCGCATAAAGGCTCTTTTTTGCCTGTATGGGGGACCCTCTCATTGATACTGTGATGTGGTTCTTTATAATGTAAAGAGATCATAAGGCCTCTTCAATCAAAAGTTATATTCCTTTTCAGTTTATTTGTGGACTCTGAGACTCACTATATATTAATGAACTGTATATCACTAATATATGCATCCTGTCCATGTGCTTACCGGATGAATTGTCAATGTAATCCTATGAATGTAGCTAATATTGTTGTATTTGTGTCTGTTGTGCTATGTTTGTACTTTATAAGAAAACTTTTTAATAAATAAAAAGTTAAAAAAGACAGAAAATTCATGGCAAAAACATTATGTTAATGCAACAGGTAGGGTTTTTAAAACATCAAAAGAAGGGAAAGCCAATGCAGGGATTTTTTCAGCATTAACTGGCCCCACCCCCATACATCACCCTCTTGAATTCCCTTAATTAATGCACAATCCTAATCTCAATCCTGAAGGGTCCTGTGCAAAGAAAGTTAGGACTCGGGTCTGGTTTTGTTCCAGGCCTAAAAGGCCTTGTGCAGTGCCTGAAAGGCACAGTGTAAATCAAGTTAGGACTATTCTCCTGCTTTATATGGGGCTTGAAGGGCCCTGAACATCTTTCTTTCAGAGCTAGAAGGACCCCATTTGAAGCTAGTTAGCAGTCAGGTCCTGTTTCACTGAGGGCCGAAAGGGCCATGTATGAAGAAAGTTAGGACTCAGATCCTGCTTTGTTTAGTGCCTTAACGGCCCTAAATAAAGCATGTTATGACTCTACTTTTTCTTAAAAGCAAGGAGGTTAATTTGGTTTGTGCATGGGCCCATTTAAGACTGGGTTCTAGACTGTACTTTGGCAATCAGTTCATTGGAGTTCATGGGAGGGAGTTAGGGTTCAAAAAACTCCCTAACATCAGATTTTGTTTACTTTTGATCTTTTAAAAACTCTGTTGCATTAATGTACTTTTTTGCCATTAATCAATCTATTTATTTATCTATCCATACATCCAGATTCTGTAGTTGTCTGTCTGTCTGCCTGTCTGTCTGTCTGTCCAGATACTCAATTCAATTAAATTCAATTCAAGCTTTATTTTTATAGTGCCTTTCTAAGTCAAGGCGCTGTATATAAAATCAAGTATAACAATATACATAAGATTAAAAATAATAAAACAAATTATCAATATTTTGGGACGGCTAAATCAAGCAAATAAGTTTTTAACTCAATTTTAAACCTATCAACGGTCAGGCATTCTCTCAACCAACAAGGTAGAGAATTCCACAGGGTTGGAGCCGAGAAAGAGAAAGCTCGAGAACCAGATGTCTTCAGTCGTACCCTGGGAATCTCCAGCATTCCCTCGTCGGCAGAATGGAGAGGGTGGAGGGGGCAGTAGGGTACAAGGAGATCTTGCAGGCAACCGGGTCCCAGATCATGTAGGGCTTTGAAGGTTAGCAAACCAACCTTAAAGGTGATCCGCCACCAAACAGGCAGCCAGTGCAGTTCGCGGAGCACAGGCGTAATATGACTGGTCCTAGAAGTCCCAGTCAAAAGCCTGGCTGCCACATTCTGCACCAACTCCTGGTAGCCCTAGGTAGAGGGAATTGCAGTACTCAAGATGGGTGGTGACAAAGGCATGGACCAATGTTGGAAGATCATATGGAGGAACCAGGTGTTGCACCTGGACAATATTCTTAAGATGATAAAAAGATGATTTAACAACTGCTGAATACTGTAGTTAGCTACCTAGCTAGCTATCCATCCATCTATCTATCCTTTGCAAAAAATTAATTAATGCACTAGTTAGGGATCAAGTTAACTCCACAAAAGTGGTAAAATGTGACGTTACGGTTTCCAACCATAACTCCCCCCCCCACAGCCCCCAGCAGCAAAAGGAAAAAACATTAGGATTTGGTGCCTTCAAAGTCTTGGCAAAGCAGTGGCGGGGTCTTCCTTGGGGTTGTCAGCCTTAATTTTCACCCCTTCCCCAGCCAGTAGCCTCCTGTCCGAAGCACAAGGTACAGCCTCCAGCCACTGCCGCATAGTGATACACTCTTCAAAGGTCAAGAAGGATGTCTCACCACAGGTTGCCAATACAATCTGTTGCAGCTTTTTCACACAGGGCCCTGCGGGGCCTGTGTGTTGAAAGGAGATCATGTCTGACCTTGTTTGCTCAGAGAACAGACTGAGAATTAGGGTTGACAACACCAAGGAAGACCACACCACTGATTCACCAAGATCGGGAGACCCAAAACTCTAATTTTTTTTTTCCTTTTGCTGCTTCGAGTGGGAGTGGGGAGTTAGGGTTGGAAACCCTAATGCTACATTTCACTACTCTTGTGTTCACTTGAATCCTGACTGATGAATTAATTCACTTTTTGCAAGGAATTTCCTTTGTTTTTGAGACAGTGAAATTGTATCCTCATTAGCACAGGTCCTTTTGGGCCCTGCACCAAGGGAAGACTGTCTGCCTATGGAAGTGCAGGGCCCTTGCAGCCCCTGCAATTCCATGCAGTTATGGATGTCAAGAATACATAGAGCTGTCTGATGGGCTACAGAAGCACTGGGCCCTCTGGTCCCTGCACTTCCCAGTGGCCACAGATAAAGATGCACAGGGCAAAGAGTGCATATGTCAGCCAATGCACAGGGCCCTCTTCCACCCAAAGGTGCAGAGGTGCAGGACCTTATGACAAGAGAAACACTGTCTTCATTATTTATTTTTTACTTTAGTCTTTGGTAACCAAGTAAGACCCACTAGGCACAAGTGCCTGTTTTCAGGGGGGACCTGGGATTATATGGGATACAAACCTATGCAACCCTGCAGCTTTCATTCCCTGGCTGGGGGTGTGTCGCATAACAGCACCATTCCCCCCAGTTTTATCCCATCTAGCCAGGTCACAAAGCTTGCCCCCAAACATGGCTCACATTCGTCAGGTGGTGTGAAAAAATGGTTATGTTGAAAATTTGGATGCAAAATAATGAAAATTATCGATGTTATGAGTGAGCATAGAAACATTTTAACATACACTCATAATTTTGTTGCTTTTTTAATTTTCTGACCCTGAGTGTTCAGCATAGCTTTCTTATGACCCCACCTCATTAATAAGGGTGGTGAAAATGTTCAAATCCCACCCAAAGGGTTATTTCACAAAGCACGTCCAAAATCACCTTTTGGGCCAGATTTGCTTAATTCCACCACCCTTGGTCATAAGGTTGGGTCCCAAAAAGGCTATGTTGAAAATTTGATGTAAATGTATTAAAAAGTGACAAAGTTATCAATTAAAGTTCAACCCCCCATTGAAATACATTAAACTGGACTTACCTTATTTTTTCACAATGCAGTCACCAATTCCAGCAGCAAGACGTGCCTTCGATCAGAAAATGGATCTGCATTGTGAGACATATTCAAGTGAGTGAATGTGAGTGGGAGGCTGGGTACTGAGTAGGGCTTTGGGGTGAGGTTAGTGCTTGTGTATGGGAGGTGTCAGATCGGTGAGGGACCATTTACTTTTTTGATACTTTTCTTTATTTCAGTGGAGTTTCTGACACTGAGGATTGAGCAATCCAGTGTTGGGCTAGTCTCGGTGGCACCAGATGCTGTGATGTATATAATTGAAAAGAGGGGCAGGTGACCTGGAGGGGTGGGGGTGAAGAGAAGTGATACCAGGGAGGGGCAGTGTGGTCTGCCTATACCATTTATGAAACATGGGAAAGGGGGGGCAGGTGAACTGGCGGGGAGGGGAGAGAGAAAGCAGCAATACCAGTGGTGGGCATCAAGGTCCACTTATTCTTACTACAATAGAGATTGTATATATATATATATATATATATAGAGAGAGAGAGAGAGAGAGAGAGAGACAGACAGACAGACAGAGAGAGCAGGGGATTGCAAGTTCACTGCTTCAACTGAAGCCAGCAGCACAACTCCAGCTGTGGCTTCATATTTCAAAAAAGTTCTGCTGCTCCCATACTGAGAAAGGAGGCGAACACATCGTAGGACATGTTCAGATGACTGGGGATTTGTGGGGGGGGGGGTGCTGAGTGGGAGGTCGGATTGGGGTGGGTAAAGGGGTCAGATCAACAAGGGACTGTTTTTATTTTTACAGGCGTAAAAAAAGAAACTGGACTGCCCATCCCCAGTGCCATCGAAAACAAGCCCAACACTGGGATGCCCAGTCCCCAGCGTTGTGAACTTCACTGAGATAAAGAAAACTGTCTCTCAGTGATTGATTTTTTTTTACTCATTCACCCCACAGCAGCACTTTAAGAGTCCACCCTTTGCACCCTGTATACTATTAACACTGCATCCTGGGCCTTTGTAAGCAAAATGATGCTATAATCACCATACCACAAACAAATGTAAATACCTCATGAACTGTAAGTGCTACACACAAAGTACAAGTGGCAAAGTTGTTCAGCAAAAAATCTCCCCTCCCTTTGTCTCCCACAATGACTTCAGTCAGCAGCAAAGACTTCCCATTCACCCTGGACACCCCTGGCATGCATATCCCATGGTTGAGTGCCATGTGGTGTGGTGTACAGCAGCCAAGGAATATGGCACAGTCCTTCTGAGGGGTCTACTGTAGGGCACCACCAGAAAAGTCAAGGCATAAGAACCGCATCTTGAACATTCCAAACACACACTCAGTGTTGCTTGTGGCGGTGTGTGCTGCATTGTACCTGTCCTCTCTAATGGATGTGGAGTGAGGGACAGGTGTGAGGAGCCAGGAACACAGGGTTTGGGCACTGTCCCCTATGTAGACAAAGGGCATAGGTTAATGTCACGTAGAGACAGACAATGACAGTAGGAACAAACCACTCATCTATGCAGTCTGCCCATGATAATCAACACTACTAACCTGACAGTCAACACTACTAACTTCTACATAAAATTTGCTGATGACACCAAGTTAATAGCTGAGGTATCAACTACACAGCAGGCAGAAACACTAAGGGATGATTTGGCTAAAGTAGAAGAATGGGCTCAAATAAATAAAATGTGCCTGAACCAGAAGTGTGTGGTTATGCACATTGGGAACAAGAACATGATAAATACATACAAATTAAATGGGAAGCAACTTACATCTGTAGATAATGAAAGGGACCTAGGGGTACTTGTCACAAATGACCTCAATTTTAGTAGACACTATGGTGAGGTTATTAAAAAGACAAGTAGACTCATGGGATGTATGGCACAAGCATTAACAAGTAGAAATAGGGGTTGCATTATCCCTATTTATAAAGCCGTGGTTAGACCACATATTGATTACTGTACCCCATTCTGGTCCCCTCACTTGAGGAGGGATGTGGAGGGGCTGGAGAGGGTGCAGAGAAGGGTGACCAGAATGGTCGATGGGATACAGGGGGAGAGTTATGAGAATAGACTGAGAAGCCTAAACTTGTATCCTCTGGAACTTAGACATACTAGAGGTGATCTTGAGATTTACAAAATCTCTAGGGATACAAAGCTAATGAACAACTTAAACTTCCAGTTTAACAAAAGAGATATTTTCCTTAGAAGCCATGATTACCAACTAATGTTGACTTTTCCAAAAATGAAATATAGGAGACATTTCTTCACTCAAAGAATCATTCCACTATGGAATGGACTTCCTAAAGATATAGCAGAAGTCAAAAATGTTAAAACCTTTATGACTAAAATAGATAAGTGCCTACTAAACCATGGGAGCAACGTGACCTGCTAGAGCAAGGGATGGGTGATATGGGCACATGCTTTCTGTCCATTCCATAAAATCCAAGTATAGATAACTCTAATAAACCCAAGACCTATTGGCCATTCAGGGTTCTAACCTATCATGTACCATATGGGGAAGCAGGGGGGACCTGTGGGGTGTACTCACCAATGAGGGGGCCACTAGGGATGTTCCCACATTCAAACCTCCCACACAGGATGGAATTGTGCTATATGAAGGCATCATGGGCACTGCCTGGTTACTGTGCCAGGACACTGATGATCTGCCCTGTTGCATCACACACACCACATGGCAATTGATGGAGTGGTACCCCTTCCTAGTGAGATAGGCCTCCACACCATCACTGGTGGGTGCCCAAATGGCAACATTGGTGCAGTCAATGGCACCAAGTACAACTGGTAGGTGTGTAACCCAGTAGAACTGCTTCATGGTTGCTGTTTTCTCTGCTGGTGTGGTGGGGAATATGATGACCTCCCCAGCATTGGCCAGCAGGGCATCTAGGAACTGGCACAACAGCCATGAGGAAGTTGACTGTGAGATACTGGTGGTGTCCCCACTGGCATCTGGAATGTTCCATGGCAAGAACGCAGAGTGCAGCCATTACCTTGAACTCTACTTACATCACATGGCTGCGTTGGGTGTCTACCCAGAGTTTATCATGCAGCAGCTCACACAGGCCTGCTGATCCTCTACCAGCTTAAGATCTGATCATCACTGAGGACTTTGAATGTAACTCATGACTTATATTGTCTGTTTGCAGCATAGCATCTCCACGGCCTATGTCTGGGTCCAGAGTTGCCATTGGGCCTCTCCCCATCCATCATGACAAGCTTCATCAAGTAAATGTGTGCCACCATGTGACTCAACTTGTTGTGTGCCCTGCAGTATTTCCCTCCACCTCTAGGTTTTAGCCCAGCTTAAGATGGCCTTTTTATAGGTGGTATTTGTGCAGCACCATGTGGCCTGTGCAATCCAATTTGCCCAGCATTATCACACTGAATATCACACTGCACACGTTATGCAGTGTACCACCCCTGAATTTAGGTGCTGCATGTATTAACTCTGCACCTCAATTTCTTTTCTGTTCAACAACCCATTTTTGTTATAGATCTCTGATCTCGAAGTTTGCTGAATGTTCATTTTGCCATCTTATGTAGCAAAGTTACTAAGCTACAAAATTATGAGTTTAACGATAAACACCCTACTGAACCCTAACTATAGGTGTGCAACCATGCCTCTATAATATATTCTTTGCAAAAAACTTTTAATGCACCAGTTAGGGTTCAACTTAACACCACAAAGGGAGGGAAATGTGGTGTTAGGGTTTCTAGCCCTAATGCCCCACCTCCTAACCAACAAAAAGACAAGACCACACAAGCAATCACAGGCAGCCATTATCAGGTAAGACAAACAACATACAACATACAACTGTTTTCACACCTGCTACCCTCTTAGACCAGCAAGAGATAGCTGTTTTAACTGAATCTGAGCTTTCAAAAATAACACTTTATTTTTTCATATAACATGCTACCCATAAACAAAACTGCTATCCCCTTGAAAAATTTCTAGATCCGCTGCTGAAATCATGATACCAATATTGCAGCAGTACTTATGCAGACAGAGGTACTCATACATGCTGCATGTCATACACACACACACAGGTGTGGCTGCATAAGCACAGGCCCCACCGATACAAATCTATGATGGTAGCACATCAGTGCTTTTGCATTTGTGTCACCTGGAAGCAGCTGTATTGTTACCTGATGATGGCTGTCCATGGTTGCTTGTGTGGTCATGTCCATTTGCTGCTTGGGGGGGGGTGCGTGTGTAGTTAGGGTTGAAAACCCTGATCCCACATTTCCCTACTTTTGTGACATTAAGTTGAACCATAACAGCTGAATTAATACAGTTTTTTTTTGCAAATAACTTCTTTCTTTTCAAGATAGTGGCATTGTAGCCTCATTCACATAGGTCCCTTCAGGACCTGCAAGAACATAGGAATGTGTCAGCAGATAAAGGTATTATGGTCTATCAAGTCTGCTCAGCTGTACAGTTCCCAAGGTGTTTACAGATGGAGCCGCCCCCACACCTTTCCCCCTTGAGCAGATGCAGGCATGTAGGGCCCAAGGGGAAAGTTCATTTGTCTGTGGAAGTGCAGGATCCTCTGGGCTGTGCACTCTGTGACAATGGATGTCAACGATTTGTCGGGCTGTCTGGCAGGCTGTGGAAGCACAGGGCCCTCTGGGTCCTATGCTTCAATGTGGCTACAAATACAGACACACAAGACAAGGAGTCCATCTCTCTGCCAAAGTGCAGGACCCTTTGGCAGCCACTGGTACAGAGGTGCAGGGCCCTTTGCCAAGAGAAGATTTTTATTCACTATATAGTACTTTGGTCCATGCAGACATCTCTGCACCTTCCCTTTCTAGGCTGGGGGGCTGGCACTCCATGACAGCTCCATTTTCCTGGCCTCAGCCCATCCAGATGGCTCACTGAACTTGCCCCTGAACTCAGGTTACCGTCATAGGATCACAAAGCACTACCCGCTAAGGTAATGGCTGGCACTATACAAAATGTCTCATGATTATTTTTTTATCCCAAAAATTTCAAGATAGTTATTTGATGACTCCCCCTTGTAACTGCATAAACATGCCTTGTCCAAGATCTGAAAAATGGCAACTGTCATGTTTATGAGGCAAGGGGATGGCTACGTTGAAATATTGGAGTAAAAATTTAAAAATTAGCAAAGTTCTGTGTGAGCACTGAAATATTTCAATGTTCACTTATAATTTGTAACTTATTGTATAATTTATTTGTAACTAATTTGTATAATTTATAACTTACAATATTCACATGGGAAAACTCAGGGGCCTTAATTGGCTGCACTCTCACAGCTTAGTTGATTAAGAGCTAAAGCATGGATTGCTGAGGTCCTGGTTCGAATCTCAGTGAGAGTCACACTTTTCCTTTCATTTCTACAATTGGATTTCTAAATTAGCCTCATAGTGGCATATACTGTACTTGGGAGAGATAGAGGAGGAGTTATTTGAGTCTGTAAAAAACACTTATAATTTGGTAATTTTACCATATTTTTACACCAAATTTTAAACATAGTCTTCTTATGATACTACCTCATGAACTCGATAGGGGAAAATGTTCAAATTCTGCCTCAAACGTGATTTTGCAGTATGACTGCATAATCACCTGTTGGAATGGATTTTTAAAAAAAATCACCCGTGTTGTTCATGAGACGGGATCCCTAAAAGGCCATGCTGGAAGACTGGTGGAAAAATATTGAAAATCAGCAAAGTTATTAATTAATGTTGAACTATTTCAACATTCACTCATAACTTGGACATTGTATCATATTTTTCCACCAAATTTTCAACATTGTCTTATTATGACCCCACTTCATGAACCCATTAGGTGAAAACTTTCAAATCCTACTCAAAGGGTGATTAAATGGAATGATAGAAAAAACACCTTTAGGGTGATGGGTACTGAGTGAGGGGTTGGGGTGAAGTGGGTGGGGGTGTGGGAGGACAGATCAGTGAGGGACTGTTTTTCTTATTTACAGGGTATTAGAAAAACAGAAAGACAATGAGGGTCTGTTTTATCTTTTCAGCTGTAGTACTACTGGATCCAGTGCTCAGGATTGTACACCCAAGTGGCAGCTTTTACTCTACAGTGGCACCAGGGGTGGGCACCCCAATGTCACCACCTATGCATTTGGGGGTAGCAGATGACCTGAAGGGGAAGGATGAGCACCCTGGTCTGCTATACTGTATATTGGGGAAGGACAAGGGAAGGCTGGCTGAGCTGAGAGGGGGGAGGGAATTCAAAATATGTTAGCTAGAGTAGACAGACAGACAGGCAGATGTCCTGTTTAGCTAGATTCAGGGTTTGATTTTTTTAAACACACCATTTTTATGTATTTTTCAAATTTTTTAGTTGAAGAAAAAAACAAGATGGCAGCCATCATGAACCAAAAATAAATTTTGGTTCATGAGAATTGTTTTCAGTTTGTGACAGCTAAGTTATGCAAACTGAAAATGCTCTCGTAAACAGAAAATTTTCAGTTCTTATCAGAAGGTTTACTCTACTGAGTATGCACAGGAAAAAAAACACTAAATCCTTATAACTCTGGAACTGATTAATATTTTTTCTTAAAACCTTTGAAAGGCACTACCTTTGCATAGGCCATGTCTACTCTGAGAGTTTTGGGAAAATGTTCCATACCATCTAGAATGTACATGAGAGCAAATAAACATATGTATTAAGTACTGTATAGGGGAAAAATCACTTAATTAAGAATTTACATTCTGTATCTCAGAAACCACATAAGATTCTGGCACAAAACATTTCACCTCTTGTGATCCTGCCAGTCAGACTAAACATGCCAAATTTTGGTCTATGTCATTGAATGCTGTCAGTGTTATTAAGGTGCACAAATTAGGGTTTAACATTGAACACCTCACTCAGCCCTACCTATAATTATCTACATCCTATAATTATTTGCAAAAAAACAATGTTAATGCATAAATTAGGGCAGCAAAAAACACAAGCTGACAAAGTAAGGATATGAAAAAAATTAGGAGTCAAAGTCTCAATGAGTCTTGGCAAACTAGTGGTGCAGAGTACCTCGGAGTTTTCAACCTAATCCCCTCCCTATCCCCTGGCATTTAGTCTTATGACCCAAGAACAAGGTACAGCTCCAGGCCCATGCCCAATAAGTCTGATGCTGAAAGATACACAACTGAGACTCTCCAAATGGGTCCAAAGAATTAGTGCGGGCCCTGACAAAATCAGAGCATTCATAACTTTCTTTATGCAGGGCTCAGAAAGCAAGATCATTCATAAGTTCTTTGGCAGAGTGGCCTCATGGCCTGGATCTGTATCCATTTCCTGGGTCATGAAACTAGGCGCTACGGGTGGGAGGTGGGCACTAAGGATGAAAAAAAAAACAGCTGAACAACAAACCACTGAATTTCAAAGACTCAAGAGACTTTGACCCCTATGCTTTTAATTTCCTTACTGTTTCTGCTTTGTTGTTTTGTAACTCTAGTAATGTAGTTTTTTGTAATTAATTTCCTTATTTTTTGAGAAAGTAAGGTTTCTGCTTTGTGTTTTTGTAACCTTAGTGTATGCATTAATATAACTTTTTTTAAATTATTGTCCTTTCTTTTTGAGAAAGTCCTAACTTGCTTCATGCATGATCAAAAAATCAGACACTAAATCCTAGCTTGCTTTGTGTAGGGCCATATAAGCCCTGCACTAATCCATAAAACAGGTCAGTACTAACTTGCTTTGCAAAGTGTGAATCAGGAGCTAAGTCCTACCTTACTTCACAAGAAACCTATTATCCTTCATGCACTGTATCAAACATAAAGTCAGCACTAACTAGCTTCAAGCCAGAATGCACAGAGACTTGCATAACCAACAAGTTCTGTTTGGTTTCAAACAGGGCCCTTTGGGCCCTGCATGAACTCATATATGCAGTGCCCTTCATGCACTATACCACACATAAAGTCAGTACTAGCTTCATGCAAACATGCACAGGTCCCTTTTGGCCCTGCACCATGAGCAAACTCTGTCTGACTTTCCATAGGGGCCCAACGGGTCCTACACAATGCCATACACCCAGTACACTTCAGACTATAACCTCAGCAATAACATGTTTCCAAGAAAACCAAACTTTTTCCCACAACTCTTTCCTGATAGACTACAAAACCACAAACACTTCACAAAACCATTTCCACAATTCAGGAAACCTAATGTTTATCACAAAACCAAAACAAAATTCTGGTTTTGTCACTCCCACCTCACAAGAGTATAATTTTTTAGTCAGATAGTCAACATTTTACAATGTAAACCCCCCAAAAGGATTACCTCCTAACTAAACTGTCAAATACTCATGTTTTAACACTGAGATGTACCTCACTTTAAATATGCTATCAACTTTCAGTATTTAAAACAGTAACAAAACAAAATCAGCATTTGTCAATGCTGGATGTTTGCCACCAGAATAGAAGTCCTGAGGTACTGGATGCCTTGTGGTACACTGTGTGGGTTATGTGTTTCCAAAGTTATGAGGCTGCATTTATAAATTTGAATGCAGGCTTATAAATTTGTTGTGTTTTAATATTCTGCCCCAAATTGTCAACATTGCTGTGTTTATGACCCCACCTCATGAACAAGTACAGAGAAAATGTTCAAATCCTGTCTGAAATGTGATTTAACACAAGGACTATGAAATCACCTTTCGGGATGCAGAAATTTTTGGGCAGAATTTGAAAAGTGACAGCTGTCACAGTTATGAGGTGCTGTAAAGAAATGGCTATGTTGAAAATCTGGGGTTAAAATATTGAAAATGACCAAAGCTATGAGTCTGCATTCACAAAATTCAATGTAGGCTCAGAACTTTGTTGTTGTTTTAATATTTTTATGCCACACTTTCAACATAACCTTCTTATTTACTCTGTGGCTCTGAGCAAGTCACTTAACCACCCAGTGCTCCCAGGTCACCCCTGAAAACAGGCACAAGTGCATAGTGGGCCTTACCCGGTTACTAAAGACTAAAATAAAAAAAATATTACTCCGCCTCATGAACAAGGGCACAGAAAATGTTGAACTCCTGCCCAAAAGGTGATTTTGTGCAAGAACTGAAAAATCGCCTTTTGGGATGAAAGGTATATTTTGGCTAGGATTTGAAAAATGAGAGCTGTCACATTTATGAGGATCTGTAAAGAAATGGCTATGTTGTAAATCTGAGGTAAAAATATTGAAAATGACCAATATTACAAACGTGCATTCGCAAAATTCAATGCAGGCTCATAACTTTATTTATTTATTTATTATTTTTAAATATTTTACACCAAATTTTCAACAAGCCTTCTTATGGCCCCACCTCATGAAGAAGGGCAGAGAAAATGTTCAGCTCCTGCCCAAAAGTTGATTTCGCACAGGGACCACAAAATCACCTTCTGGGACAAATCTGCCAAATATTACTGAAATTGTTCATGAAGTGGGGGTCCCAAAAACGGCATGTTGAAAATCTGGGGCAAATATATGCACAAATGGCCAAGTTATGCCACTAAGTTCAAAACCCCAATGAAATACATTGAACTGCATACTTCTTTCTTCAGTTCGTGGTCTGGCTTTGAAGAGTGAAGACGTGTCTGCAGTCCACAGAAGATGATGGCGTTGGACTCCCAATGGGTAAGTAAGGGCTTGGGGGTGCAGAGTGAAAGGGTCAGGTGGGGGGACAATAGCAGCTACAAAAGACATCGACGAATGGTTTTCTTTTCACAGGGTTTAAAAAAAAAAGCCAGAATGATGTGTTGCTTTTTTTTTTTTCCTGATAGCAACACAGGGGAATTGGGCACCCCAGTTGACACTGTTATGTTTGTGGGGGGGAGTGTGGGGTGGTGGGTGCTGAGGAGGAGGTTCAGGTGGGTGGAATTACAAAATAAAAAAGAAGATTTGATCGCACATTAGGAGCAGCGCGGTACTGGACTGCCGGGGGGGTCACTTACTAGTTGCGACACTGGCGGATTGGGCATTCCCAGTGTCAGTGTTATGTTTGTGGGGGATGGGATTGCTGAGGACAGTCATGGAGTGGGGAGTACATAAGTTAATTAAATTAATTAATAATAAAAAAAGAAGATGTGACCGCGCATTGGGAGCAGCATGGTAGTGCACCAAGGGGGGGGGTTACTTACGAACTGGTGACACTGGGGGACTGGGCACCCCCAGTGTCAGTGTTATGTTTGTGGGTGGGGCTGAGAGAGGGCCAGGTGTAGGGGACAGTCGGGGGCCACCACTAAAAGACACTGATGGACGGTTTCTTTTTACAGCTGGCAGACATTCCAGGCTGACCCAGATAGAAACACGGAAACATAGAAACATAGGAATTGATGGCAGAAAAGGACTGCTAGGCCCATCCAGTCTGCTCATTTTCCCTACCTACTGCAAAAACCGCAGATCCTCCTCGATCTCCAACTTTACCTTCTCGTTTCAATCGCTAGGGTTCCCCATGCCTGTCCCATGCATTTTTGAAATCCCCCACTGTATTTACCCCTACCATCTCCACTAGGAGTCTAATCCATGCATCCACCACCCTTTCTGTGAAGAAATACTTCCTCACATTACCCCTTAGTCTACCTTCCAACCTCATTTCATGCCCCCTCATTCCTGAACATCTCCTTTTCTGAAAGATGGTACCCTATTTATGCCCTTTAGATATTTGTAGGTTTCTATCATATCTCCCCTGTCTCTCCTCTCTTCCAGGGTATACATATTGAGGTCTCCCAGTTTCTCCTCATATGACTTTTGGTGCAGGCCCTGCACCATCTTTGTTGCCCTTCTTTGAACTGCCTCCACCCTGTCTATGCCCTTATGGAGATGCGGCCTCAACAACTAGACACAGTTCTCCAAATGAGGCCTCACCAATGATCTTCACAGTGGCATCACCCCCTCTTTTCTTCTGCTGGTGATACCTCTCCCTATGTACCCCAGCATCCCACTGGCTCTCCCTACAGCCTTGGAACATTGTTTGGCCACCTTTAGGTCATCAGATATGATTACCCCCAAATCACTTTCCTGTTTGGTGACTGTCAGTATCTCCACCACCCCATCATGTAATCCTGCCCTGGGTTCTTGCACCCCAAATGCATTATTTTGCACTTTTTCACATTGAATATCAGCTGCCACACTCTAGACCATTCTTCCAGTTTACCTAGGTCCCTCTTCATTTTTTCCACCCCTCCCGGAGTGTCCACCCTGTTGTAGATCTTAGTGTCATCTGCAAAGAGGCACACATTCCCTACCAGCCCCTCCGCAATGTCACTTATGTAGACATTGAACAGTACTGGCCCCAGAACTGATCCCTGAGGCACCACGCTGGTTACCCTTCTTTCCTCAAATTGAGCTCCATTTACCACCACCCTCTGTCTTCTATCACTCAACCAGTTCCTAACTCAAGTTTACCACCTTGTGACCCACTCCCAGGCTTCCCAACTTATTCACAAGTCTTCTATGTGGAACAGTATCGAAGGCCTTATGGAAATCCAGGTATACTGCATCTGCCACTCCCTCCATCACCCAGTCAAAGAAATCAATTAGACTTGTTTGACATGACCTTCCCACAGTGATGCCATGCTTTCTCAGATCCTGTACTCCACTGGATTCAAGATGTTCCTTAATCCTTTCTTTAAGTTGTGATTCCATCATTTTCCCCAGTATTGAGGTGAGGCTGACTAGTCTATAGATTCCAGCCTCCTCCCTATTCCCACATTTGTGAAGAGGAACTACATCTGCCCCCCTCCAGTCCTCTGGAACCACTTCCATATCAAGTGACTCATTGAGCAGGGCACCCAGTGGTGCTGTCAGCACCTCCTGTAGTTCCCTAGTATGTATCCCATCTGGTCCCATTGCCCTGTCCACTTTCAGTCTTGTGAGTTCTTTTAGGACTCTCTCTTCTATAAATGGACTGGTGTTCACCTCCCTCCCATATTTACTCATGCTGCCTAACTGTGGCCCCTAACCTTCTCCTTCTGTGAATACAGAACAAAAATATTTGTTCAGTACTGATGCTTTTTCCAGGTGCTCTTCTACACATTCCTTTTCTTCCCCTTTAAGCCTTACAATCCCTCCCCTGATTTTTCTCTTTTCACTAAGGTACCTATAACAAGTCTTGTCCCCTTTTTACCTCCTGTGCTATTTTTCCCTTCATTTGCACCTTTGTGCTCCTGACTGCTTTCCCTGCCTCCCTCTGTTTATCCAGGCACACTACCCTGTCTTCCTCCTTCTGTGTTTCTTTGTGTTTCCTGAAAGCCCTCTGTTTCACCTTTACCTTCTCGGCAACTTTCTTTGAGAACCATAGTGGTTCTCTCTTTCTCACCCTTATTTACTTGCCTACTGGAAAGTTTGTTGCCTCCACTATGGCTCCTTTCAGATGGGCCCACAGCTCCTCAACCCCCCCAACACAATTCATCCCTCCATGTCAGGGCATTCTTGAGACATATCCCCATCTTAGTAAAGTCCACCTTCCTGAAATACAGGACCCTCAGCTTTGTGTGGCTTTACTCTGCCACTGTATTCATAGTGAACCGCACCGTGCAATGATCACTGGACCCCAGGTGTCCACCCACCCTGACTTCCACAATTCTGTCTCCGTTGTTATCAGGTCCAAAATTGTACCCTCCAAGGTGGGATCTAGCACTAATTGCCTGAGGCCTGCCCCCTTGCATGGAGTACAGGATGTCCTTGCTCTTTGCTGAGGCAGCAGCTGGGATGGCCCAATACACATCTGGCATAGAAACACAGAAACATAGAAAATGTTGGCAGATAAGGACCACTAGACCCATCCAGTCTGCCCGCAAGCCCTATACTTGTATGCAGCCTCTGACCCTATCTGGTCAGAGGCTATTCATCACTGCCTCCCACACCAAGGTTCCCTTTTACCTGCCCCAGGCATGTTTAAAAAAAAACACTGTGGTCACTCCAACCACCTCCTGTGGCAGACCATTCCAGTGTCCACCACCCTCTCCATGAAGAAAAACTTTCTCAAATTTCCTCTCAATCTGCCCCCTTCCAATTTCATATCATGCCCCCCTCATTCTTGTACTCCTTCCATATTGGAAGAGGTCTCCACCCTGCACCTTGTTTATGCCCTTGAGATACTTGAAAGTTTCTGTTATGTCCCCCTGCTCCCTCCTTTCCTCCAGTGAGTACATGTTGAGGTCCTTAAATCTTTCCTCATATGTTTTGTGGTTCAAGCCCTGTACCATATTGGTCACCGTTCTCTGGACCACCTCCACCCTGTCAATGTCTTTGCACAGGTGCAGCCTCCAGAATTGCACACAGTACTCCAGGTGAGGCCTCACTAGTGTTTTATACAATGGCATTACCATCTCTTAGCTTCTGATAGTGATACCTTTGCCTGTGCACCCCAACATGTCACTGGCCTTCCCTGCTGCTTTTGTGCTCTGCTTTGTCACCTTGAGGTCATCAGAAATGATAACTCCCAAGTCCCTTTCTTCCTTGGTGATAGTCAGCACCTTCCCCCCCATCCTGTGGCTCTCCCCAGGGTTCCATCTCCCCAAGTGAATTATTTTGCACTTCTTTGCATTGAACCTCAGTCGTCATACCTAAGACCATTTTACAAGCTTCTCCAGGTCCCTCCTCATTTTCTCCAACCCTTCTGGAGTATCTACCCTATTGCACATCTTGGTGTGATCTGAAAATAGGCAGACCTTTCCTTCCCACCCTTCTGCAATGTCATTAATGCAGACATTGAACAGGACTGGCCCAAGGACTGATCCCTGAGGAACCACACTGAACACCCTCCACTCCCTGGATTGGGTCCTGTTTACTACCACCCTCAGCCTCCTGTCCATCAGCCAGTTTCTAACCCAGTTAATCACCTTTTGCCTCATGCCCAGGCTATCCATTTTGTTTACCAGCCTTCTATGTGGGACAGTGTCAAAGGCCTTGCTAAAGTCAAGGTAGGCAATGTCAACCACTCCTCCCTGATTCACTTCCTTCATCACTCAGTCAAAATAATCTATAAGATTTGTTTGACATGACCTTCCTCCTGTGAATTCATGTTGCCTCAGATCCTGGGCCCCATTGGATTGCAGGTGTGGCACTATGCTTTCTTTCAGCAGTACCTCTATGATCTTCCCCACCACTGAGGTAAGCCTGACCAGCCTGTTGTTCCCTGCCTCCTCCCTACTGCCGCTTTTGTGCAGAGAGACTACATGTGCCTTCTTCCAATCCTCTGGAACCTCTCCTGTGCTGAGTGACTCAGTAAACAAGGCTGCCAGAGGGGTTGCTAGTTCACTTCGCAGCTCCCTTAATATCATTGGATATATGCCATCTGGTCCCATAGCCTTGTCCACCTTCAGCTTTGTGAGCTCTTCCAGGACTCTCTCCACTGTGAATGGACTGATGTCCACCTCTTCCTACCCTTTGCATCTGCTGCCCAGCTGTGGTCCCTGACCCACTCCCTCCTCTATGAATACTAAACAGAAGTATACATTCAGTATTTCTGCCTTGTCTAGGCTCCCCTCCTTACACTCTCCTTCTTCTGCTTTGAGCCTTACAATCCCTCCCCTGGTTTTCCTTCATTCACTGATATACCTATAGAATGTCTTATTCCCTTTCTTCACTGTCTGCACTAATCCCTCTTCAGTCCATGCCTTTGCTCTCCTAAGAGCCCTCCCTGCTTCCCTTAGACATCCAAGGTACACCTCCCTGTCTTCCTCTGTTTGAGTCACCTTGTACTTTCTGAAAATCACCATTTTAGCCCTTACTTTGTCTGCCACCTCTTTAGAGAACCATATGGGCTTCCTCCAGCTCTTCCTTTTGGAAACCAACCTGATGCATTGGTTTGTTGCTTCCATTATGGCACCTTTCAGTGTCCTCCACTTCTTCTCAACCCCCTTACCTCCCCCTTGCCCAGGGCTACTCTGATACATCTAGCCATTTCTGCAAAGTCTGCACTCCTGAAATCTAACACCTTTACCTTTGTGCGCCTTGAATGAGTCCCTATCTCTCTGCTAAACCACATTATGTGGTGGTCATTGGACCCCATCTGTCCTTCTACCCAGACTTCTGCGACTCTGCCCCCATTGGTCATTACCAGGTCCAGAATTATCTTGTCACTTGCGGAATCAGTCACCAGTTGCCTGAGGCCTGCTTCCTGTAGGAAATCAAGGATGGCTCTGCTTCTAGTGGAGGCAGCTGCCTGGGTACTCCAATCCACATCTGGCAGATTGAAATCCCCCAGCAGTAGGACTTCCCATCTTGATGCCACGTTGGCTCCCCCCTTTAGCTGTCATTGTGTGAATGGATTCCACTAGAATTCTGTCCACTTCCCCCTCCCCCCTTGTGCTGAAGATCTGTATATAACACCCATGTGAATAGCTGTGCCATTGCCTGTCTCAAGGGTGACCCACAGTACCTTAACCCCCCATGCATTCCCTGTATCTCAGTCAGTCACTCTAATACCGTCCCTGATATAAAGAGACCCCCCCTTTTACCCTCCCTGTCTCTCCTAAACAGACTATAACCTGGTACTGCTACATCCCAGTCAAGATTTCCATGGAACCACATCTCGGTAAGAGCTACAATGCCCAGGACAGCCTCTGTCATCAAGGCCACCAGGTCTGGGATTTTATTTCCTAGGCTGTGGACATTACTATACATGGCCTTCAATGTTTTGCTATTTCTCATTTTATAATCTCCCCTTTTGCCTTTTTGCCTCATCCTCCATTTGTCCTTCCTGTATTTAGCCCCCTTCCTCCTGTCCTCCACAGGTCCCCCTTTATGAGTTTAGTTACCTCTGGCAATATCATAACTTTATGGTCCTCCACGTTGAATGCACTATCTTGTGGGGGTGGACAGTTTGATTCTTCCTGCTTCCTTCTGCCATCCCTCCCACTGGCTAGTTTAAATGCTTGCCAATAAAGCATTTAAACTGTTCACTGAGGACAACAGTCCTCTCCATGGATGGATGTAGGCTGTCACCCTTATACAGATCCACATTTCTCCAGGTGGGTCCCCAGGCCCCAAAGAAGCTGAAACCCTTTATTTATTTATTTATTTATTTATTTATTAGAACATTGGTTTACAGATCTTTGAGTCAAAGACTCATTTACAAAGGCACCTCATCAAGAGAGCAATACATCACAGCAAACAAATCAGTACAGTACAAAATGCTTAGATTAAAAAAGCAACCAGTGTTACAGGAATTCACTGGTGGTACAAGCTTAATAATAGGTAGATCACATCAAGCTCTCCACTCCTCGCTACTGTTGTAATGATTTTTTGGATCCTCTCCCCATCCCTCTGAGCTGTGCTTCCCAGTAGACACTACATCCCTTTCCTCCACTGTACCTATCCCCAAATCCATTCCCTGGACTATAGAGTCTCTGACTAGTAGAAGCTTCCTCTTCCTTTGGGGTCCTCTGCCACCCACCTGTGGGGTTCTCTTGTAGAGAACCCACTCATCCCCCCTGCTTGCAACTTCAGGTGACACTGTGGGATCCTTCCCCTTCTCCAAGACTGCATAGGAGTTCTTCAGTTGCAACAGGTGGGGGATGCACTTTTGATCTATGTGCGTCACCCTCCCTGAGCCCGCTGTAGTCCCCTCATTTCTTTTGCTGCTGCACCTTTGAGGTAGTGGGTGTAGACTTGGTAGCTCCTGGGTGGAGGAGGAGATCCCCTGAAACCTAGCCAACTCAGCTCGAAGGCTGACAATCTCGACTCTCAACCCAGACAGGTGCCTGCAGATGGGGCAGCACCACTGTTGCCAGAAAGTCCTTCTGAAGACTGCTTCTCCACATCCATTGCACTGCACTTCTCTCAACATGATCCCTTTCTGCTCTGCTTCTGTCTGCCCTGATTGCTGTTAGGGAATCTTCCTTCTCCTTAGTATCATAACCATTTTCCCAGTAACTATTTACCTGCAGCCCCTAATGTACCATGCAAAACTTTTTGTTGTTGTCACTACTTCGATACAATAGCAATCTCAACAAGATATCCACCAGATTGTGAAGCGCTGCCTGGCTGCCTACTGTGATTTTCCCTGCCCCGTCCTGTTTCTGAGCAGGAAGTTGCAACACCTTCTGGTTTAATACCTATAAAGGTAGTTGAGTCAGAGGTGGGTGGAACGGGAAGGAGGGTGGGATAACCCAGCTGGTTCTGTATTGTAGAAGCAATCAGTGCTAACTAGCTAAAATCAGCCTGAGCCTCCACTGTCTGGGCCCAGTACACAAATACACCCACTGAACAGCAAGTTTGAAATGAAACAAAACCACCCCCAGCAACTCAGCTAATATTGAATTCTTAGCTGTACCAAAACAGTCTGATGTAAAATGCCACCAAAAAACAAAGGCAGTTTAGAAAATCAACTAGCAAACTAACAAATAGATAAACAGTATTTCAAACCCCTTTGAATAAAAAAAAGCAAATGAAAATCAGTAAATTCAGACCTTTCCCAGCAGACTAGACCAAGGAAATAAGTAATCTCACTTCCTTCCCCAGCAGACTAGCACAGAGGAATTTAGTATTTCGGAACCTTATAACTTAGCAGCAGAACTGTTCAAAATAAAGCAGTAAAAATCCCTCTACTGCTTCAATAGACAGCCAAAACTAGAGGAAAATGAAGGTAGACTTCCCTCTGTGCTCAAACAAGATTATGCTGCTCTCTCATTGGGGTCACAGAAGTAATCCGGGCTCCTAGTTCACTGTGTTTCAATGCAACTTTCTCCTTGTCCAGTTCGGTTCCTTATGACTGTGAACTGTTAACACACTTATTTAAAACTAGCCACTCCAGTTCTAGAAGGCTCCACAGAAAGAGGGATGAGCTTGGCTTGCTGGGCAGCGTACATCAAATGGAAGAGCTAACCCATGATTGTGTCTGCTCTTTCTTTTGATATACACAAAGTTTCCACCCAGCCCACTCCATCATGATCAGCCTACCTGACTGGTGTGGCACAGACCTGACCCTAAAACACTGCTGTGCATTGGACGAACAGTGTCACACCCATCAAAAAGCAGTACTATTGCAATATGTTCGCTTGCAGATGCGCACATGGCAAACATAAAAAAGCCAAAATCAGGCACATAAATCACAAAACCACAAAATGTCTTATTGGTTTCTTCCCTTGTAAATTTTTAAAATCTTTATTTGTGCCCAAAATGATAATCTGACTTGATAAACTAAGTAGGAATCTTCATTTCACCCTAAACCTGTGACCACACAAGCCTGAAAACTCTCCTTCACTTGAACTCCCCAATTTCAGCATGCAATTACATTTTTTTGGGGGGGGGGTGCTTTTGTGAGTGCTCTCAAAAATCCTAAAATATCATCTTACAAAACTAGAATGACAAAACCACATAAAAAAGGTTTTATGAAAATGTGCTTTTGCTAAGAATGTTCACGATAACAGACACAACTTTAGTTAATAACTCAAAAACATTTCTGAAAAAAAATAGCTAAGAATCCTCCTTGGGTTAAATTCTATCAAAGCTAAAAGTTTCAGATTTCAGATCCCAACCATGTTTGTACTATTGATGAACAGAAAAAAGTTCTTAATTGTGGCAATTTTATATATTTTCAGCCATCTAGAACTTTGCAATCATTAATCTGATCACTGCCAAATGTACAGAATACAGAGATCATGGCACCAACTCCCTGCAGGCGGAATGTCATAAGAATCTGTCAAATGATAGCTGAGTTTTTAATGTGAATATATCAATGTTTAAAATTAAACTGTCTACTAGCCCTCATGAAACCTAAACTATTATCCCACAAAATCAGTCTCAAATGATGAACCCACATAGATGTGCTTTTTAAATTTGCTTATCCATAGATTGCTCATGAAAACAGAAACAGTCTTTGTTAACTTAAAAAAGAGAACGTTAAAAAAAACGAATTAGCAAAAATCATCCTTGGACCAAAGTCTATCAAACCTAAAAGTTTCACATGTAAAATCCCCATCATTTCTGAGTTATTGATTAGGGAAAAAAGTCTTAACTTTGGTTAATTTATGTATTTTCAACATTCTAGAATATTTGACCGACTAAACCAGTTGTTACCAAATTGACAGGATCGAGAGATGCTGATGCAGACTCGGTACAAGCCAAATTTCAGGCAAATTGATTGAATAATGACTGCGCTATTAATGTGCACAAATTGGCATTTAACATTAAAGTGACTACGGTACTAAACTATAATAAACAGGTGATACCCACAACTGTATAATGTATAGTAATTTCTTTCCTACTCGGGTCCATTTCCTCATAAATCAGTCATTCTTCCAGATAAGGACATTCTGCTACTTCATCACCAACACTCACTTGTATCTGAATAGGTTACACCCTCTGAGAGGGGTAAGGCAAAATCCTTGTTCATTGACCTCACTGCCTGTAACACAGCTGTGGCGTACTGTTCACGGGACATACTTGTGACAGAGTGTGAAATCTTTTTGACATTCCTCTGAGGTGGTTAGAAAGGCTAAAAGTAATTTCACAAGGACATAGCACTCTAATGTTTTGAGTTTAAGGAGCGTCCCCAGCTATAGTACATTCCAAAATGACAAGCACTCAGATCAACTACAAAGGAACCAGGTGGTAGGAAGATTTCTCTCTGGGAGTGGGCATAGGCTTAACTTTGGTTAGTAGACAAAGCTCTTCCTTATTATCTGAAAGGGACTGTCTGCAGAAATATACTACATGCTTCTGTGTGTGTCACTGCCCCTTCCCCACACACACACATTGTGATGCTCTGTCTAAACCATAAATGAGGTTAGGGTAGTTGTGGGTAGCCTCAAATACACACCCATCATCTGGTGATATGTGTACCAGACTCAAAACCTGTATAGCCCACTTCTTGATCAAGGGGACAAAGGGAGACAGAACTTTGTGACTGACAGGATGAGGCATACTGATGGGTTGGCTCAGAGAGGTATATCTTGTGACACCCTAAGAGCCCAGAAGACAGATTTCACTTGGCACAGAAAAATATCAGATGCCCACTAAAAAAGGGGGATCCTGATCCAAAATCTCACCCTCTGTGTACATGCAGCTTAAGATCCTGTGAGTGGATAAGGTACTGTAGGTTTTAATGTGAAACTAAAGAGTTTTTTCTTTCTGCAAGCTGTCTGTTTAAACTGTTTTATTTTGCATTCCCTACTGTATTTCATACCTTTTGTATTTTACTGTGCATTCTGTAATAATGTAGTACAAATATTAAATGTCTATATAGCTAATATTCTCTGTGGCTGCACAGGGTTTTATAATACATGTAGAATATATATTATTGAGCAATCTGGTGTTCTGCTACCAAAGAATATGAATATCAACTATAATTGTAAGCCCCCCATCCCTGGTGTCTAGAGGTGTACATGATAGTATAAGTTGGGGAGGGACACTCACAGCAGCAGAAACACCGTTTTCTTTTTTCTTACCAGGATGGCTGGCATTAAAGAGATCCACTGGCCACAGTGGGGGCATCTTCTGGTGCTGGGCAGCAATAAATCTTGAAGTTAGCAAACATTTTTAAATGAAATAACTGAGGTCAACAACAAAAGTAACATTTAAACAGGGGGGATCCCATTTAACTGATAACCAGAACTTCATGGCATCATTTAAACAGTTTATTCACAGTCTGGACCATGGAGGTCACATTATAGAAAGTAATGGTTATATGTGGCCAAGATGGCCCCCACCAATATTCTGAGTACAGATCTTCTGGGCCAAAACGGCCACTAAACAATTCTGGGCAGCATTTCTTCAGGGCCAGAATGACCCTTTCACAGGCAGCAGCAAAACTAATTATCCCCCTCTCTCCTACTCTCTCACATCACAGAGTTTGATACTGGCTCATAAAAACAGCCATCGCAAATCAGGGCTACTTCTGCTCTCTCCCCTTCTCTTCAGGACACACATCAGGACTTAAGCAGGTGACTCCCCTCATTGACTGAGGAGGACATCCCTACACACTTGGCCACAACTGGGTTGGCCTTCCTCTTATCTGGGTGCAATTTCTCTCACTTTTACTTTCTGCTCACTTCACACAAGCACCAATGGAGCTGCCACAACCAGGTTGGCATTACTGCTCTGAAACCATCACTTGTACCACTGACTCCTGGGCTCCATTCTCTCCTGCAGGTCTCTCTCATCTTCTGATGACACCTGCAGCTCACTCCCCTGCTTCGCTGTCCTGTCCCCAGCTGCTCTTCAATCTCTGGCCTGGAATTTTGTAGCCACCCTGCTGCAGAGGACACTGCAAGGGGAAACCATAGTGGGGAGGCCCTCCAACTCAAACTAGCGGCTGCTACCACATCACTTATCCTACATTACTGCTTCTACCTCCCACAGAACCATTGGATCTTCCCAAGAGCAGGCAGTCACCCCTGCTCTCTCACACTTCTCCCGCCACCACCACAAACCTCAATATGGGCTCTCCCACTTGGTGCCATATCCTGGATTTTATACCCCTGTGCACTCACGGTGACCTCCGACCTGTAGAGTCCCACCATTGGGGCAGAGGCATATTAACTATTTGATCACAGGCCCAAAAGAACCTAATAGTGTACACAGCATGTATACACCTCGTGTGTGGGGGATTTACATTTCTCCCCTGCTTAAATGCTCACTGTCCTCGGTGAGCACCCCAAACCAGCTTCCTCGCTGTGGGACACAAAGAAGTATGCACACTCCCTCACTACACCTAATGCCTCGGCCCACTGGTTACACCACCATAATGATAGATCAGCTATCACACCTTGAACTACAGGACCTAAACCCTGGTGTCCCAACCATTTCCTCTGCCTACTAGCAGTGCATTTCTGGTGACCCAACCATATGTAAGGCCCAAGGATGAGTTGCCAGGCAACAGGGTTGGTGTCCCAGCCTTACCACCCACCAGCCCAAACTATTTGCGCTATGACTGCTCACTACCTACCTAACAATCTGCCCAAATATGCCCGTACATTCTAGACAGGATTCCCACATAAGGCAATAATTTACTTATAACACAACAATTGCTAATTACTTTAACCATGCATGCAAAATAAACAGTACTAAATAGAGTCAACACAGACTAACATTTTATTTAGTCTTTGGTAACCGGGTAAGGCCCACTAGGCACAAGTGCCTGTTTTCAGGGATGACCTGGGAGCACTGGGTGGTTAAGTGACTTGCTCCGAGTCACACAATATGCAAGTGGAGGCTATGAGAATCAAACTTAGGTCTGGTCTGCTGGAAGTACCAAGCTCGTTCACACCTTGTTCCTCTAACCTCTAGGCTTTACTGCCACCACATTAAACATGGCTACCCCTCACTTTAAACCCCAAGATGCACAGTGCAGTCCAAACGGTGTCCATATTAATGTCCATGTGCCCACAGTCACTGCAGTTACAATAACTAAATTTTGTCAAAAGAAAAAAAGGGTTTATCGCACCCATTTACTTTTCAGTCCATTTAATCCACATGCTTCATCTCAACAAGACTGGTTTCACAGAGGCATCACCTCCAGGAAAGGACATCAGTACATTCAGGGTGATGGCAGCTGAAACAACAAACATTCACAAAGTCAGCAGTCCTGTCACTGCCATGGGAAGTAGTACTTCGGGCTGGGCTTGGTAGTAGCCTCTTCAAATGAATCCACGCCACTGACATAGTGCTTGCTCCTCTTTCCTCTCAGGTCCTGTACCAACACAAAAGTCTTAAAAATAGGGAGGTCTTTATACATATGATGGATAAACATCCCTTTCGCAATCCTCTGGATTGCCTGAAGCACCACTGAAGAGCTTAAGAGGCTCAGACTATGCGTCCTATACAGCTTGTTGAAGGTGCCCCCAAACACCCAATTACTATAACTTTCTACAATAATGTCTCAGATCCTCTCAAGGAAATATGGGTACACAAACTGGGGGTAATCTTGACAAATCTTCCTTCATATAATTCTCTTGGCCTGACTCCATTCCAGCAGGCTACAGATTGAAGATCTTGGGGCCAGGCCATCTGGCAGCCATGGCCCCTCATGATACCTCCTCACTTCAGGGCTACCATCTCATATTCCCTCGTACATTTCCCAACTTTGACAGCATTTTGTAGCCAAAGTGGGTCTGTCCTTCCAAGGAGTCAGGTATATGGATTCATTGCGGGACACAATGTCTCTTTCCAGGTCATTGTTGCCGAGTTCAGCTTCACCCTCCACCACTACATCTGCAACTTTGGGTCACTGGGTTTCTATGAGGCAGCAGCAGGAGGGCTACTGGATTCCAGTTGCTTCTCTTCAGGCACAGGCAACTCTGGAGCAGCTTCCCCCAATGACTTTTAAAGCACACTCAGTGAGGGCTTCCCCGCCAGTCCAAAATCATCTGGTGTCAACAGCTTCATGTGTGTCACATGACTCCAACCCTGTCCTCTGGGTACTGAAGCTAGTGCTGCAGGGGATGTGGTGGGTTCTGGCTTAGCCACTCTGTGGGGTGCATGGGGATTTGGGGGTGTTACTAGGGGGGTGGCTGGCTTTCTCTTAATTTGGCACTGCTACCATGCCAATTTGGCCACTCATCTCCTCCCAGTTCTCAGAGGCTGATTCAGTTGAGGTCGCAGAACCACTGGACTAAGGGAAGAACAGACGCTCTGCATTCAAGGGGTCCTTGCATAGGCACACTGTGTACAGGGGCAGTAAAGTTACACCAGGGCTGTCAAACTGGCAGAGCACACACTTGGATACTGAGGACTTTTCAACAGTGCCCCAAAACCACCTCAGCATAGCAGAAGAAACAGTTACATCTGAAGCTTCTGGAGCTTTAGCCATCTTGAAAATTAAAGAAGAATCAAAGTACCATCACATCCATCCTCAGGAGAAAGGGAAAAATAAAAGTTTTATCAAGTGGGAGAGGCCTTAAAACAATTACGCTAAAACAGGAGAAACAGATTAGAATGAACAGGCCCACTCACCAAAATATCATATATTTATATTTATTATCTCTCTGTATGACATCCAGATAAATTTTCTAAGTTTTGGGGTACAAAAAAAACCCTTCATCAGGGAACTGGTTTTCTTTTCTGCATAGATATACAAACAGAATGTTTATGTAAAAAAACAAAAGTTTTAAAATTAAAATTAGAATTTAAAAATATCCCTTAACTCCAGTACCTATTTCAAACTTACTTTAAACACTTTTCTCTTGTGTAATTTTTTAATTCTTATAGTTAATTTTCTAGGATTTTCCTGCTGAATACAGATACATTCACAATTACTATCCTTTATTTGTATCGCTGAAAAGCAATATAGAAATCTTGTTTCCCCTTTAACAGGGCACCCATTTACAGCTTGTAGGTCTATTTCAGGTGCATAGTTTTGCTAACCAGAGACTTAGGAGAGTCTTTTATAGGAAGCTTTTATACTCCTTTTTACCCACTAATTCACCTTCCTAGAACACATAAAACATCAAACAATTTTATTCATACCCTGTCCTCTTTTTTGTATCAACATGTCTCAGTTTCAAGACATTCCCTTCCTGTACCAACCTTGTTTTCAACCACTTTTCTAGTTTTAACATTGCATATGCTTTTCCTACTTTAGAATGCTAACAACCTCCAAATTGCAACAAACCCTCTATTCTCACCATAATTATGTTAGAGCAAATGGTACGACCCAGCTTGAGCCCAATTCATAATCTTTATACCCAACAATGTTTGAAAGTTCATCTTGCTATATCATTATAAATCAGTTATCCCTTTAAATGCTTACTAAAAATGGCAAGGGTCTGTTTTACACTGTTACCACATTTCTATTCTCATATAAGTTACTTATTATTCAACAGGATAAGTACCAGAAAGTTTTTCTACCTTTTTATAAGCTTCCTCACGCAGCACCTCTGCTCCTTCGCAGTAGCAAATGGGCTGTGTTTCCTGTAAGTGGGTCCCTTTATACAGGACCCCACTGTTGAAATCTGGCAGTGTGCACCCCTTTCAAGTCCTCTGGTGCTCAAATCCAGGCAGACGAATTCACCTGCCTTGGTGCCGGACCTGCATTGTTACAGCGGCATTAGTGTTAGGTGCCCAGCATTACACTCTGGCCCAGATATTCAAAAGGGTTGTGCATAGCGCAACAGTGCTTTTCATCACGCCAACCCATGATACACCCAGTCTCGATATTCAAGGGAAAGTGCACAGCACAAATCCGATGCACCAGGCGCATCAGTAATGTATGTAGGCGCAGGTAGGGGGGGCGTGCCCATGCATACCCTGCACAGCTCGATATTCAGCCCAGGATGTGCAGAGCCATGCATGCACAGCCCCTACCTGCCCCAGCACAAAGTTGACCCCAAAAAAAAATGAACAACTGATGGCCACCCTGGGTGAGCTGCCACATTGCCAGGGTGCAACCAGCTGCCACCTATGAATGTATTCCACCTAAGCGAGCTGCACCTGCGGCCCCCATGCCCGATTGCGGACATTTGTAATAATAAAATAATAAATCTGTCCAATATCCCTGGTGGTCCAGTGGACCACTATCTGCCCGATCGCGGGTATTTGTATAAATATAAGAATAAGTCCAATATCCCTGGTGGTCCAGTGGACCACTATCTGCCCGATCGCGGGCATCTGTATCAATATATATGAATAAGTCCAATATCCCTGGTGGTCCAGTGGCCCGCTATCTGCCCGATCGCAGGCATTTGTATAAATATAAGAATAATTCCAATATACCTGGTGGTCCAGTGGACTGCTGATTGCCCCATCATGGGCATTTGTATTAAAATAAGTAATAATCCCAATATCCTGGTGGTCTGGTTATCCCCCTCACCCACCCGCTGAGCCCCACTGCCCCACCCCTGGTCAGCCGGCGGGTGGCAGCACCCGCCTGCCACCCGCCAACTGACACTGTTAGTAGGGCTGTCGCCCATTGGTCAACAGCGTGAGCCAATGGGCGGGCAGCCTATACTATACTACACATTCCAGATATGTAAATGAATCAGGATAGGAGAACATAAAGGCTATATCAGGAGAAAGGACTTGAATTCCCCAATTGCAAGACACTTCACGGAAGCAGCTCACCAGCTTCCAACCCTGAGATTTTGTGGCATAGAAAAGGTTGTTCCAGATGGGGGGAGGCAACTATAGAGAGAAGTTACTGAGCCGAGAAGCGTATTATATTGATTTGTTTGAGGCCCTAGACATCAATTTTGGTTTGAATGATGGCATGGACTGGCTTCCACTTTTGTAATGGGATAAAAGAAAATTCCATTGAGAGAAGAGGTTTAAACAGGGATTTTGTCATGGTCCAGAAATGCCAATAATCCTCTACACCTAGAAAACCTCCACCATCCATTAGTGAAAAGAAAGGAATAGCTCTTTGTTTATAGCATAGAATGTAAGAGGGTCCTTGAGAAAAGTCAAAATATGAAATAGAATTAGGACCTAGAAAATAAGTATGTATGAAAATGGAAGATCAAATTACATACAAAAGGTCACTTTCTTGTTGTAGACAGAGTGTAATGTTGGACATCTAACACTAGGTGCCACTGTAACAAAGCAGATTCGGCACCAAGGCAGGTGAATTCACCTGCCTGGATTTGTGCACCAGGGTACTGGAAAGGTGTGTGCACTACCAGATTTCAACAGTGGGGTCCAGTACAAAGGGACTCACTTACAGGAAGCACAACCCCTTTGTTACTGCAAAGGAGCAGAGGTGCTATATGAGGAATCTTATAAAAAGGTAGAAAAACTTTTCTGGTACTTGTCCTGTTGAATAATACATAACTTGTATGAGAATAGAAATGTGATAACAGTGTAAAACAGACCCTCGCCAATTTTAGTAAGCATTTAAAGGGATAACTGATTTATAATGATATAGCATATGCAGTGTTAAAACTAGAAAAGTGGTTAAAAACAAGGTTGGTACAGGAAGGGAATGTCATGAAACTGAGGGTTCCGGTCAGTAACATCGCGGAACAAAATAAAGTGGACAAAAATAAAGCAGCAAAATCAATACTGACAGCACAAAATGAAGTGTGCCGGAACAATGCAGGCCACATGACACACAGGTAGTAAACAACATCCACCACATGGAGACTCTGCACTAGAACCCCAGTTGCCAGGAGCACAAGCCAACATGCCATCTCTCCTGTCCTGTCTGTTGTGTGTGTTGCTGGGGACATGCTGGCTTGTGCTCCTGGCCTCTTGCATTATACACAGCCATCCATATGATGGCCATCACCTGTCCTCCAGTGGTTACCACGGTGCACTGCCTCCATCACTTAGCATTCTGGGTGGGGGTGTCCCACCATGTGGGTGCCTGTGCCATTAGATTACCATAGCAGGTGTCCAGTGGCCTACTTCCCCCAAGGGTGGTTGCACCCTGCCCTGTTCCATCTCCCTGCACCCCTGTGCTGTTTCTGTGCATTGGTGCCTGCTGCTGTGTGTTCTAGTGCAGTATCTCCATGCAATGGATGTTGTTTGCTATCTGTGTGTCGTGTGGCCTGCATTATTCTGGCACACTGCATTTTATGCTGCCAATATTGATGGTGACACTGTTTTTTGCAGCTTTATTTTTGTCCACTTTATTTTGTTCCATGATGTTACAGACTGGAACCAAACTGAGACATGTTGATACAAACAAGAGGACAGGGTATGAATAAAATCATTTGATGTTTTATGTGTTCTAGGAAGGTGAATCAACGAGTAAAAAGGAGTATAAAAGCTTCCTATAAAAGATTCTCCTAAGTCTCTGGTTAGTAAAACTATGCACTTGAAATAGACATACAAGCTGTATAAGGGTGCCCTGTTAAAGGGGAAACAATGATTTCTATATTGCTTTTCAACTATACAAATAAAGGATAGTAATTGTGAATGTATTTGTATTCAGCAGGAAAAACCTAGAAAATTAGCTGCAAGAATTAAGAAATTACACCAGAGAAAGGTGTTTAAAGTAAGTTTGAAATGGGTACTGGAGTTAAGGGATATTTTTAAATTGTAATTTTAGTTTTGTAATTGTTTTTTTACCTAAACATTCTGTGTGTATCTATGCAGAAAAGAAAACCAGTTCCCTGTTAAAGGGGTTCTTTGTACCCCAAAACACAGGAAAATAAATCTGGCTGTCATAAAGAGATAATAAATATAAATTTATGATATTTTGGTGAGTGGGTCTGTTCATTCCAAGCTGTTTCTCCCATCTTGAAAATTAACAAGACTCTCTCTCCCCTCCTTTGTATTGCTGCTCACTCTCCAAGAACGGAACAGAATCTGTCTCCCATCATCCCAAAATGTGGCAAAATGGCTCACTCTGCCCCCAATCCCCTAGTCCAGTCAGGGTAAAGTACCACAGGATATTTACATAAATGGCACATGTCCTGCTTGGTGAAGTGCATCTGCTCCAGACCATCTTGTGCCACTCTACTCCAGAAAGGTGTGAAATGTCTCATTACTGTGCCATCTTTCCTTGTTCTTAAACTCTGGCCAGGATGTCCAACAAAATCCAGGCCCAGCCCAGCAACCATTCAAATAGTTCCAAACTGTCCAGGATCTCCCAAAATGCCATCCCAGATGAGCCCTCACATTTTGTAAGCCCCCTATCCCCAGTGTCTAGAGATGTGCCTGATGGTATAAGTTGGGGAGGGGCACTCACAGTAGGAGAAATACAATTTTCATTTTTCTTACTGGGCTGGCTAGCACTGAAGGGATCCACAGGCCACGGGGGGAACAGTTTCTGGTGCTGTGCTGCAATAAATCTTGAAGTTAGATGGCAAATCTTCTTAAATGAAATAACTGAGTCCACAAAAAAAGTAACATTTGAACAGGGTGGATCCCATTTAATTGATAACTAGAACTTCATTGCGCCACGTAAACAGTCTATTCACAGCCCAGACTGCAGGGATCACATCACAGAAAGTAATGGTTATACGTGGCCAAGATGATCCCAATCAATATTCTGGGCACAGATCCTCTGGGTCAAAATGGCCACTAAACAATTCTGGGCAGCATTACTTCATGGCCAGAATGACCCTTTCACAGACAGCAGCAAAACTAATTATCCATCTCCTCCCACTCTCTCACATCACTAAGTTCGATACACACCCGAAGAAATAGCTGATTCAAAAATGGGCTACTTCTCCTCTCTCCACTTCTCTTCAGGACACCCAACAGGACTTACAGTAGGCAGTCGACGCCCCTCATTGACCTTGAGGTGGATATCCCCACACACACGGCCACAACCGGGTTGGCCTTCTTCTTTTTGTGCCATTTCTCTCCCTCATTTTTACTTTTGGTCACTTCACCCAAGCACCAATGGAGCTGCCACAGCCGGATTGGCATTACTGTTCCAAAACCAGCACTTGTCCACTGTCTCCTGGGCTCCATCCTCTCCCACAGGTCTCTCTCATCTTCTGATGACACTCGCAGCTCACTCCCATGCTGCACTGCCCTGTCCCCAGGCTGCTCTTCGCTATCTAGCCAAGAATTTTGTAGACGCCTTGCCAAAGGGGACACTGAAAGGGGAAACCATAGGGGGGAGATCCCCCGACCCAAGCTAGTGGCCACCACCACATCACTCACCACACTTTACCATTTCTACCACTCACAGAACTCTTGAGTCTTCCTGAAAGCAAACAATCACCCCTGCTCTCTCAGACTCCTCTCGCCACCACCACAAATCTCAGCACAGGCTCTCCCATGTGATGCCAAACCCTGGATTTTATACCCCTGCACACCCATGGTGACCTCTAACATGCGGTGTCCCCGCTGGCATATTAACTATTTGATCATAAGCCCAAAAGAACATAATAGTGTACAGAGCATGTACATACCCCATGGGAGTGGGGGTTGCATAATAGTAATCTGTAACTGATACAGAGAGATGACAGGCTCCCTGGAGTGACTAAAAGGGTGGCGCTGTGCTAGAGTGCATGCCATGCACTGGGTGAGCAGTGGCCAATGGTGGTGTGAGAACCAAATCAAGATACCATAACAGTCAGCAAGGTGGTGGCAGAGAAGAACAGCAAGTAGCATCCAACCATCTGGTTACTACTGCATGTGAGTTTATGGCAGACTAGTAGTAGTGGTGTAGATATTCGTGATATTGCCTTTCAAAGTAGTCTGTTTGCAGAAGGATAGTGTTGCCATTGTAAATAGGAATTTAGCTGGCCTCATCAAACCCATTTAAATACTTATTTAAGCCAGTCTCCAAAGGGCAATGGTCGGTGAATCAGAATAACAAATATTCCTCTCATTCTTGAACAGCATGTTTTACAGCAGTGGATTTGATTATATTAATATTAGTAGAACCCAAACATGTGCATTAGAGTTTTTAAAAACATCAGCACAGAGTAGAGGAGCATAAGGTTTACTTTTTTTCCAACCTATATCATGGAACACCTGCATTTAAATATTTATGGTAGTTTATGATGAGGAGTTGCCTTTCAATTTTACATTAGTATGTTTTTTTTTATATATACAGCTGTATAATGCTTTTCCATATACAATGAAGCTGCTACCTGGACCTCATAAAAAGATTTTTGTGAACTGGGAGAAAATATTGCAGTTTGTGAAGAAACATATCCAAAACCACAAAAGGGACTGGAGTTCATCATATTGTAGAGACTTCATTGATAGTTACTTATCAGAAATTGAAAAGGTAAGAAAACATTAAAAAAAACTACATTTTTTAATATCCTGCTGTCACTGCTCCATGAGTTGCTACATACATAGCATTTTTAAGCATGTAAGGTAAATGATGGTACCATCTGTGAATGAAAGCTAGTCCACATACAGTGGCGTTACTTACAGTCTAGGTTGTGCCATGCCAAGACTTGTCAATCAGTAACTGTGCTTCAACAATGACTAATCCTAGCAATGAGTTATTTCCCCTTGTTGTGTTGAACTAAACAATCCTCTAGAAGTAGTTTACTGTTTAGAGCTTCTTCATGTATAAACACAAAAAGGACAGCAGTGTACAAAAATACAACTTAAAAAATTATAAAATTAATTTTCACTGTTGTGTTTTTTTGTTTTTATAGTTTAAAGATGACCCAGAGTCAAGCTTTCATGAGGACAACTTGTGTTCTTCCTCAGCCGATTTGTTCCTAGCAGGCACTGAAACAACTTCCACCACCCTTCGTTGGGGTCTCCTGTATATGGCTGCATACCCAGAAATCCAGGGTGAATGCTGGTTTCATTTATACAATGTGGCAATTAAGTATGTACTTATTACACAAAAAAATCCTGTGGAAAACTGAAGGGATATACCTCTTCCCTTTCATTTGCAGCTGAGCCATCAGCTATGGTTGAATGCCTCAGTCCTCCCACAGCCAGAAAACATGTGGATCCAGTGCAGCCCAATGGACCCAGACCAATACAGGCTGTATGTTCTGAATGCCACATTTATATCAGAACCAGCCATGATGCAATGCAATAACTTGCAGTAAGTGACATGTCATAAAATAGTGCATGGCAAATGGTTTAAATACCATTGAATTACCCTGTTCCCTGCTTTATACTGCAGCATTTTGTGTAATACTTCAGCATTACTCATTGCATCCTGGCTGACACCACTGTAGGTCTTCTGGGTGCCACTCCACTGTTTTACATTAACCAGTGTTGTAGTGCATGGAGGGAGGAAGTGGAGGTAAAAGAGCAAGATTTTTGGAGATGCTTTTGTGAGGATGCAGGACTTTGAAGCACACTGCAGGGCAGAGAGAGTCACATCACCTTTACTTCCAATTGTTGGCTGCCCTCGCCCCCCACCACTCAACTCTTAGACTGTGAGCACTCACTTCTCATCAGGGATAAGTCACATTTCAGAGTGACTCTCATCATCCCCTTGTAAGACCAATACATATGCTCAGCTGCCATACATTAAACCCTATGACCTGACCAGCTACTGGTGCTTTTTATGGCTGCAGTGGATGGAACCTGCAGCTGTCATGCTGTAGTTGAGAAAACGGGATACTGAAGAGCACAACTTTTGGAATTGCATTACACTTTCACAACTCCAATAGCATTCCACTCATCCCATACAATTCAATGGCTCAACCCACCCACCCACCCTCTGTGGGTGCACTCTTCCTGCCATCTCTGGTTTCACTCATGGAGGTCACAGTGGACATGGCACAGTCTGCTGTGTCCAAGATGGCCACCAAACTATATTGGGCATGCATGACTACTAGCATATGTGCAATACAGGTCAGCAGCCATCTTGGACATGGTGGGCTGTGCCATGTTCCACCATGATGTCCGTGACTTTGGCTGCAGCCGTATTGGCTCCAGGCAGAGTTTATCTTAGTCAGGTAGCACTACAGTACAAAATATGTGTAGCTTTGGGAAACTTGTACATGCAGCTGAGAGAGTGACTGCTGGAGGTCAGAGAAGCTTGGGGAAAATTACATTCAGGCAGACCCACAGTGTAAACAGCTGAGTACAAGAGCAACCACTAAATATCTGAAAATGTATACACACTGAACTGCAATATTAGCAACTGTTGCCTAAAAGAGCTATGTAATACAAGTCTGGCCAGAACCAATAGGGCTGTAGGAGAGAAATCAGGGTTTAAAATATTGAAAATTATTTTTTTATATATATTTTTACACCGAATTTTCAACACAGCCTTGCAATGAACCTGCCTCATAAAGAAGGGCAGAGAAAATGTTTAACTCCTGGCCTAAAGGTGATGTTGTGCAGGGACTGCAAAATCAGCTTTTGGGCTGCAAACACACATATTGGACAGGAGTTGAAAAATGACAGCTGCCACATTCATGAGTCACTGTTTCAAAATGGCTATGTTGAAATGTTGTGGTAAAAATATTAAATATTACAAAAGTTATGAGACCACATTTGCAAAATTTAACATAGCCTGATAAATTAATAGGTGAACATGCTAGAATCATAGAATACAAGACTGCGCAATGTATAATACCACCCCATTTTACATTTATTCAAAGCAATGGAATGCATTGCTAGTCTTTTTTTGGCATTGAAAAAGTTTAACCTGGTCCATGGGGAGGAACTTTGGAAACAGCGTTACTTAATCAAGCCCTAAATATCATGATAGCAGGGCAGAAAGTGGGTCAGGGTGCATTCAGATGAAAGTGAGGATAAGGTAAAGAAAATTTATTGTGGTCTGTACTCCATTAAGACCCTGCTGAAAGAATGTAGCATGGAGCTTGGCACAGATGCTACATTCTTTGGTGCGATCTTACAGTGCAGCAAGTTGGTGTCAGTATTCTTTTTTGAGTTGGGGATTGTGAAAAATGTCAGATAGTTGTCAATTCCAGCCCACCTTTTTTCTTCTTTGATGACAAAATCACTGCTTTAAGAAAATGGGTTATGTAGATCATTATGATCCATCATATTTTCAATAACCTCAACTTTTTACACCCTGTGGGTCACTGTCCTACATAGGAAAACAAGTCTTCTCACTCCTGTCTGAGTGCAAACCAAGCTCTCTTTTTGTGTTGACAAATCCCCACCATCTGCCACTTACTTAGTGGCAGTGAATTTATGTAGCATTTTTTAGTTCTGCATATTTTTGCAGTCCCATACAGTAAACTGCCAACTGACACCCTTTGGAAGCTTCCCTCTATCAGTTTCTTCATATTTCCTCCAGGGTTTACATTTACTGCAGCAGTAAAGAGAATGTGTTCAGTACTAAAAAGAAAAAGAAATTTGCTGGTGGGCTTTGTTTAGATACCTTTGTTAAGGGGAAGCTGCATTTTCAAAACAGGAATACCTGGAAGGGTCTGACAGATAATATCCACATTTATGTTTACTAGTAGTTATTACTCCCCTCTCCATGTGGAACAAAGCAAAACTGGATCTAGAGTGGCCGAGCAAGTAATATGGTGCTCAGCAATGAAGAAACTGGAACAAGCAAAAGGATGAGGAGTACCCACATACGCAGAAAGCACTAGGATCACAAAAATATTATTCAGACTTCATCATTTAAGTCAAGTGCATAGTGCACCCACACATAGTGAGCATAAAAAAGTGACAACTGTGCCACTCTGAAAGTAACACTTTTCCCAGCCCTTCCTGGCATCATCAGAGTGAATCACTATGATGACACCTGGTAGGTGTCAGGAGAAATAATAGTTGCAGAAAGGATCAGCCGCCACTTTTTTATGCTCACTATGTGAGGGTGCACTATGCACTTTAGTTAAATAAAGGACTTTGAATAATATTTTTGTGGTCCTCGTGCTTTCTGCATACTGTATGTGGGTGCTCCTCATCCTTTTGCTTGTCCCTGTGAAACAGCAGGCTGAGATGGAACATGAGCTCAGTCTTCCCAATCTCTGGGATATTGAAGGACTGAGCATATGGATATGTTCTCCAGCAGGACACAGGGACATGCTCTGAAGGTCACAGATGGCAAGTTTAGTGGTAACAGTTGGAAGCATATTTTGTTCCAGAAGGTGGTGGCCTTCTAAAATGACCTGCCAATAGAGCCAGTGGACATGAAGACAGTTGAGTGGTCCCCAGCGTTACCCATCCCTTAGCTTTTGCTGGCATTGAGCCAATACATCTGCGGAGAGCTTTCAGGAGTGACAAGAGTGTTGAAAACAATATGCCATGCTCTTGCCACACCAGAGTCAGATGTATCTAGTACTGCTGTAATTACAGAACTGCACATGATTGATACTCTCACAAGTGCAGTTTGCTCCGTAGTCAGCTGTATCGTGGTAGCACCGACATGACTACACGTCGGCGACACTTACATGTGCATAGTTTAAATCAGTACCACCATGTTGCACACAGCGGCCATTAGTATCTCAGCACATCTATCATGTGTCAGTACATTGCACGCAGATGTAAACATGGGTCAAAGTAAGACCCCACTGAAAATGAGATACTGCATATTGGCCAGACTAACCTGTATCAGTACATTGTAGAAATGGGTAAAATTAGGACCCCTTCTGAAAATGAGGTCCTGTATCTCATCAATGCTATCCTGTGTCAGTACATTGCCAAAATGGATAAAAGTATGAGTCTACTGAATATGACATATTGCATCTCAGCCAGGTTATCTTATGTCACTACATTGTAACAGGGCTAAAGAGCACATAAAACAACCTTAACATTTGTTATAGCAATTTTACTGACAGGCATAATGAAGTCAGTTGTGTGCATGTATTGATTTGAGCATACAGGAAAATGTACAGGAGTTTTGTCCCAGTTTTACATGGAAAACATAGGAAAGTGAGGTTGCCCTACAGGGAAATATTGTGTTCATTCTGGGAACACTGCAGTTGACACCCCTATGATTTCTTTGTAATCCCCTATGATGCCCCTTGCAACCTCTGAAACCCCCTAAAACATTAGCTACCTAGCATTTACCCTTCCTACAAATATAAAACCATAAGAGTTTCAATGCCACTAATTAGATAGGTCCCTGAAAGGGTTAACATAAATCAACTCTTCAGAGGAAATACTGTAAATCATTGTTCCACACATACACACATTGGGAGAGATGGCCAAGGATGTAATTTGGAACTGCTCTGCAGTTAGATGCTGTATCCTCTGTTGTAACTCAAAACACGGGTAAAAGTAAGACCCCACTGAAAATGAGATACTGTATCTTGGCCAGGCTAACCTGTATCAGTACATTGTGGAAATGGGTAAAATTAGGACCCCTCTGAAAATGAGGTCCAGCATCTCATCAATGCTATCCTGTGTCAGTACATTGCCAAAATGGATAAAAGTATGACCCCACTGACTATGACATACTGCATCTCAGCCAGGCTATTCGGATGTCAGTATATTGCAACAATGCTATAATACCATCAAGAGGTTCTGGAGATATGAGAACATTGGGAGCAAAGCTTGAGAGATTCCAGCAGTTTTACTTGGGAAATACAGGGAAAAGGATGCTGCCTTACAGAGAAATGCTTTGTTCAATCTGGGAGCACTGCAGCTGACACTGTTATGATTCTTTGTAGTTCCCTAGGATGCCCCTTGCAACCTCAGAAAATGCCTAAAGCATTAGCTGCCTAACATTTAGTTACCCTTCCTACAAGTATAAAACCATGAGAGTTCCAATGCCATTAATTACATAGGTCCTGAAAAGGTTAACATATAGTAAATCAACTCTTCAATTCCTTTGGGTAAATATTGCAAAGACTGGTGTGAATGATGATGTTTTAGGACTCGTGTACATATATCTCATTCCTACTAGTTACCTTTCCCAGGGAAAGGGGGGGGCTGGGGATTTTATTCCTGTGAGTTTTTATTTAGATTCTTTTTTTTTTTATTTTAGTTGTTTAACCAGGTATAGCACACTAAGCTAAAAGCTTTTTTACAGGAGCGACCTGGGAGCACAAGGAGGTTAAGTGACTTGCTCAGGGTCACACAGTATGCAAGTGGAAGCTGTGGGATTCAAACCCATGTCTGTTCTGCTGGATGTAACCAGATTTGCAGCTCAGAGCCTTAGACCACTGCACTATACTGACTCCTTAGACTGGTTCTGTATGTGTTTGTTATACATTGACACTGCATTGAAATCTGTACATATCAGGCTCATGGTCTCATTTTCTTGGGGGTCCTTGACAAGTCATTTTGTTTTTTGTTTTTTTATTGGGCACTTATACTTACAATTGATATTATCATGTATTAAATGCTGTTACAAAACTGAAGGCTTTAAAGTTTATGCAGTGTATTAAATGGTTGGGGGTATAGTTGAGAAAATGTCTCCAGCTAAGTTCTGTATTATATTTTGTGTGAAACATTTGCTCATTTTGAGTAAACTTCATTTTAAACCCTCTGTATGCCAAATGTGTATGTGTGTGTATATGTTTCTGTGTGTACATATATGTGTGTGTATGTATGTGTATATATGTGTGCGTGTGTATGGGTAGGTATATGTGTATGTTTTGTGTGTGTGTGTGTATGTGTATACTGTGTGTGTGTGTGACAGAGAGAGAGAGGCACAGAGAGAGAGAGAGAGAGAGAGAGAGAGACAGAGATAGAGAGAGAGGCCCACACAGACAGAGAGAGAGAGAGAGGCACGCACAGAGAGAGAGAGAGAGAGAAAGGCATGCACAGAGAGAGACAGAGACATGTATAATTTTATTATAATAACTGGTCAGCAATTTTTTCAATGGGCTGAGCCAGTTATAATTTGTCGTTATAACCCATGGGTTATAACGGCAAACACGCGTCATCTCAATCAACTGACAGCTGCATCCTCATTGGTTCTGCACTCCTCCTGGGTGGGCTAAACCACTGAACAAACATGGCGGCTCTTCATCCCATGGAGCGAGGAGTCGCCAGAGCGAGTCATCTATTCGTTTTTGCTTTTTACTGTTAAAAAGAAATGGCATTTTCAGTAGCTTAATACATATCTGGTTGACCCTACCATTTTGAAGCTGCAGAGTGGAACTCACAAAGGTAGGCGCGATTTGCAATCTTTATTACCACAGCAACCTAGAGTGCTTCACAAACAAGAAAACGAAAAGCTAACAAAACAAGAAATAAAAAAAATTGTAAAAAGACTCTCTTACAAAGAGAGTGTGTGTGTGTTTGTCTCTTACAAAGATGTGTGTGTGTGTGTGTGTGTATCTGCCTGCATCAGTGAGACAGCAGGAGGAAAACCGAAGTGGAAAAAATTGCTGCTCAGCAATTATAAATAATAAAAGATGGGGAAGTGTGTTTAAATTCGAAATTAATGGTTGCCCTCGGTGTGGGATGCTTTAATAAACCCCGAGGGCTTCACCCTCGGGGTTTATGTAGTATCCCACACCTCGGGCAACCATTAATTTCTCATTAAGCACACTTCCTCATCCATTATTGTATATTTAATTTGGGGCTTGTTTTCAACTTGCAATTAGGCCTCATTTCAGCATTTTGCCTTTCATTGGCTGTGCTCTTTAAAATACAAGGACACTTGTAATAAAAGTTGTAAGCTTATCTTACATGTATTAGGGAGAATAGTATCCCAAGGTTTTGTTATCAGTAGAATGCTTTTTGAAACTTACTGAGACAGTTTAAAATTTATGTGAGAAGAACTCTCTACTTGTTGATAATTCTTGATAAACTTTATCCTTCAGGGGTTTCTCAACTAAACGCATACTGGTGTTAATTAGCTTCTCTGATGTAATCTTCTGTTATGTTTCAAAAGTACCATAAATCATTGCTACACACACACACGCATACATTGGGAGAGATGACCAACCATGTAGTTTGAGACTGCTCTGCAGTTAGGTGCTGTTATCTGTTTTGCAGTAGCTCTACAAATGCTGCTTACCAAGTTGGATTGAAAAGAAAAATTGTTTCTTGTAGCCATTGCAGCGCTACAAGGCTGCCAAAAGAACTAGAATGAATCTATTTGACTGAGCTCTGCACAGATCTTTCATCTGCAGCAATGCAAGAGTTAAATTGAAGGGCTGAAAAGAGTGGAAGGATTATTTGAAAATTCCAAAGGAAGTGTTCCACGGTCGGTCTGAGTCTGGTAGCTCATTTTTAGAGCTGATGCAAGAGGGCTGTTCCGCCCTGCAGCCCTAAAAATGAAACTGCCTGACTGCAAGTGTTTAGTTAGTGAAAGCCAAGTAAATAAAGTGTCATGTGGGGGTACTGTCTGCCAAGCACATGCTGTTGGATAATATTACAGAAACCATAGCCCTGTAGTTGTTTCTCAATCACTTCTGCTTAGTATTGTGTGTAAAAAAAGTATAAACAATTTTCGGGCTGACTAACTTCCTTCTGATTTATAGAATGAGAAGGAAAGGGAATCAGTAAGAACTAAGGGTGAAAAAGAGTAGCTGGCTAGCTGCATCTGATGCTTCATTTAAAACAAACTGCCATTATTTCACCTGAAGGGACATAAAGGAAGGATAGAGCCACTGCCATACAGGTAGACTAGACAACCCACTTCATTTTGCCCCTGCTGGACAGCCAGTGCTGTCTGTGGTGTCTGCTTAAAAATAATTGTTTTTATAGTATTCATTCTGTGACTGACTGCTGCCTTAGGACAGCAGTGGGAGGAGAGCTGACAGGAGCTAATGGGGTGGAGTGGCTTTACCCCTGCAGTATCGCAGTGTTTTTGATTTCAGATTGCAGTCTGCTGCCCTGCTACAAGAACAGAAAAGCAGTTTGCTATATTTTGTGCTGTTTTTGTTCTACCATTTTTGGTGTACCCTAAGTAACAAATCTCATTTCACCCTGGTACTCTAGTCTTGAGTCCTGACTGTAATGCTTAAAAAATCCCTGTCTGTTCTGTAAAAGGGATCCCCTTTAGTATACAAGGGAACCAGTAGCTGCATCTGCTCTACTGCGACTGTGCTGTGTTTCTGCTTTGCAACAAGTAAGCTAAATTAAAAAGTCCATAAAAATTCCATTTCATATATTTATGACTTGCCTTGTTCTGCTTGACTGCCAGTGCATTACTTTCTGTTGTTGTGGATACATGTTTTCCCATTTTCCTCTGTCTTTATGTGTGCAGTCTATTAAGTAACATTTCATTCTAACTGGTCCCCTTTACGGTAGCACTGTAAAAAGACCTATTTGTTCAGGTAAGGGGAATCATGTTTAGTATATGAGAATGGCAGTAGTAGCATCTGGTTCTGTAACAACCTTTTTCTGCTTTGCAACCAGTGCATGCATGCAACTTAAAAAAAATTTCAAAACAAGCAGTATCCTATAAAAGGCTCAGTTGGCTCTGATTGTTGCTGTTCTTGATACATTTTTTGTTAATTCTTCTAGACCATTTCTGTGCACTGCCTGCTAAATAAAAATCAAACCAATATGAGCAGTAGACAAGGAGAAGAAGTAGGTAGATATGGGGAAAAGGATGGAAAACTGTATGGCACATGTTCAGAGCACATTCATAAAAGAATTACTGTAAATAATGACATTTTCACTGTTAAATCATTTTCTCTATTTTTGCTGAAGCACTAATGTGTGCTAAAATAAATGTATGCTAATTGGTGTTAATAGCACTGTTTGCATTATAGTCAATGTAGTGCTAATTACTTAGCTCTCAATTTAATTTATGTAATTATGGTTGGATCTATGTTTGCCCTAAAATTACTTTGAGTGAAAATAACTAGTTTTACAGTATTGTAGCAGCTGCTGATGACACAGTACTGTCCAGAAGAATCAAATGCTCTTATTACAGTTTCTTTCAGGATACTACAGTAGCTCAATGTGATCCAATGGCAATTATTCCAGTTTGTGACAAATTAAACAATAAACACACACAGCATGTAAACCTGGTGGATGGCACATCATCCAGCACTACTTCTCCACTGCTGTTCAAACACTCAGGAAAGCCAAAAGTGCTGTAATTAAAACAAAGGGGCTTTTAAGCACCACAAGGAGTGACAAGTATGCAGTACGACATGACAGGATGTTGGTAGCTGTGCCACAACTACAGACGCAATAGTTGTAGTACGACATGAGGCCACTGGCTAAATTCCTTCCATTCCTGGAAGTGTGGTGCAACTACCAACACCTCAGAGTGTCTTACTGCTCTTATAAAATGAGTAACTACTGTAGATAAATAAAAGGAAATGCAGTTTAGAATAATTAAAGAAAAATAAAACAAAATATGTTTAAATTTAATGTAGAATAGTTTATCTGCCATCAGAACCCACTTGGGAGAGCTGGCAAGTTTACTGTTAATGTGCAAACTGGCCCCTATGCATGAATGTGCATACCCCGCCTGTGGAGCTGCACACCTGCGGACAGATGCACCCACTCCAGCATTCACAAACACCGGCCACCTGTCTGCAGCTCCTCCCCCCAGCATGCAGGACTCCACAGGGTGGTCAGGGGAAGAGTCAAGGTCTCGGACGGCCATCCAATGGGAAGTCCCTCCCAAGACATGAAGTGGATCCCTCGCATAGCGAGGCACGGGTCCAGAGTAGTGAATGCCTACAGCAGGTACCCAGACCCTCACACCCATAGGTGGGCCATGTATCCCCTTTCCCCTTGCCCCACCACCACTCCCTGCCAGCATGGCACATACCTGATCAGCAAACTCTCTGTGCCATGCAGCATGCATCGGCGATCACCAGTGCAGTGTGTCCTGCTGTCCTGCTGAGGTCCTTGGCAGATATGCGGTGGCAGTGCAGTCGAGTGGTAGTACCCTGCGACAGGTACTTGGCTGCCCTTGTAGAGCAAGGTGACTGGCTGTCCATGCCCCCCTTACTGCCTTGTGGGCTGTGGCAGCATGGGGGGGGTCATGGCTCTGTCCCGCCACTCCCAGCGAGTGGCATCTGTGGGGGTATGCACCAGGTTATGCCTGGTCCCAGTTCACATACCCTGCACCACCCTCCACACCCATGTGGCCAGCACTATGTGGTTTAGTGCATACCATGTAGTGCTGGCATGCCCCTGTAATTCCCCCGGTTGTGGTGTGGTCTGCAGCCATGGGAGATCATGTGCATTGGGTCTACGTGCTTCCCCTTTGTGCATCCCACATGGGGAGGCGCAGTGGGTGTGGGGTGGCTACGCGCCCATGTTACGCAGCACTTAGCCACTCCACACCTCCGTGCACAGGGCCCATTGTTTGCAGGTGAAAATGGATGCTGTCAAAAATCAATTAAATTCAGCATTTTTTTTGCTCATGACAGTGGTGTCACTATGCATGGCTGTCAACCAATCAGGTTTCAGCATTTTCCTACCGACTTTTTATGTTTGCTTGCATGCATGTGCAAGAAACATAGTGCCATCATCTGAGTTTTCGGAGGTGTGGCACCCGTCTTCCAATTCAGTCAGTGTGCTTGCAGGTGCGGCTGCAGTTCGCCAATGAATGCTGCAGCTGTCTATGACAGCAGTTGAAAATGCAGTGCCGTAGAGTTGAAAGGGAGAGCTCCACTTCAGTAAGCAGCACTCCCCCCCCACACACATGCATGCATGCATATTGTGTGCTCATGCACTCCCCCCCCACACATACACTGTATGGCCGATGGGGGTGCCCAATCCTCCCGTTGGCTCTGCTGCGCTCCATCCCCCCAAAAAAAACTTTCCAGGTGCCATGCTGGGAGCCTACCCCAGCGTGGCAAAAATTGTTATGGCTGATGGGGATGCCCGATCCCTCAACAGGTACAGGCCCCCCCCCGAAACAGCCTTCCAGCTGCCATACTGGGTGCCCACCCCAGCATGGCAAACATCCCACGTCGTTGTCCTAAAAAAAGCAAACCTGTAAACAAAAAGTTCCCTCGGCAGTCTCCTGCCCACCGCACCCTCCCTCTGCACAATCTGCCTCCCCACCCCACCTCACTCCATACTTACCTCCAGAGTCTGGCACGGCGATCTCGGGGACCGGGAACACGCCTGCACTCTTCAAAGCCGACCGTGGACTGAGGAAACGCCTGTAAGCTGTATAATGCCATAAATAGGGTTTTTTCAACTTTGATGCATATCTCAGGCATGTTTTGGAATTTTGGCACCACATTTTCAACATGGGGTTTTTGGGACCCCTCCTCATGAATTCTGAACTGTCATGGTGTTAATTGGGCCTGAAGGGTGATTTCGCGGTCACTGCACGAAATCACCTTTCGGGACCAAATAATGAAATGACAGTGCCAGTGTTCATAAAGTAGGCTGTCAAAGCCTATGTTGCAATTTGTAAACAAATTCTAAAATGACTGCTTTATAGCTGTTGTGCAGTTCCTATACTCGAAGTTCGACAATTTTAATATTTTCACTCTGGATTTTCAACATTGCCATTTTACCACACCTTCTTATGAGCAGTACAGCTGTCATTTTGTTAAATCTCTCCCAAAATGTGTTTCCACACATGTAGCACACAATGGCGCAGTCGGTGTGTGAAATCAATGTATGGGACACAGTAAGAAAATCACAGTGACACTGTTCATGAGCAGAGGTCTTAAAATGGGTATGTTGAAAATTTGGTGAAAAAATTCCTAAAAATGACTATTTTAGGAGCGCACATTTCGCAGTTCCTACGCACGCTCGCAAGTTTACAAATTTTTAATATTTACACGCTAGATTTTCAACATTGCCATTTTACCACACTTCCTTATGAGCAATACAACTGCCATTTTTCACATCTCATCCAAAATGTGTTTCCGCACATGTAGCGCACAATGGTGCAATCTGTGTGCAAAAACAATGTTTGTAACAGATTAAGAAAATCACAGTGACACTGTTCATGAGCAGAGGTCTTAAAATGGCTATGTTGAAAATTTGGTGACAAAAGTCCATAAAATGACTGTGTTACGAGTGAACATTGCGCAGTTTCCTCGTAAGTTAATGAATTTGTAATATTTTCAGTCCAGATTTTCACCAGTGACATTTTTCCACACTTCCTTATGAACAATACAGCTGTCATTTTTTCACAACATGGCCGAACAGTGTTTTCACACTTTCAGCGCAAAAATGCATGGTCGCTGCGGGAAATCATTGTTTGGGACAGATAAAGAAAATCACAGTGACACTGTTCATGATCGGAGGTCCCAAAATGCCTGTGTTGACAATCTGCTGTAAAAAATCCCCAAACTAATTACATTATGGGTGTGCATCGCACAGTTTCTACGCACGCTCGTGACTTCACCATTTTTTTTAATATTTTTACTGCAGATTTTCAACATTGCCATTTTTTACACCTCCCCATGAACAGTACAGCTATCATTTTTCACATCCTGTTCAGAATATGTTTTTGCACCTGTGGTGCCAAATGCCATAGTCAGTGTGCAAAAGCAGCCTTCGGCTAACAAACTGATATTGCCACTCTTCATGAGGTGGGGGGTCACAAAAGAACCATGTTGAAAATTTAGAGTGAAAATGCCAACAAATGTCTGAGGCATTAGGGTTTCCAACCATAACGCCCCACCCTGTAGAGAATGACAGGCATCAGGGCTGTGACTTGGGACTGTCACCTGCAATGCTCATACCATTCCACCCCTACCCACACCCTGCAGCCAGTGACAGGCATAGAGGTGTGCCTTGGACTCTCTGGCCCCAAAGTTCACCCCATTCTCCTGTATCACACCCATCTCACTGTATTTCCTGATGGAATGGGGTGCGCATAAGGGCCAAAGACCCCAAGGCACACCGTGACACTTGTCGGTGTCTGCAGGGTAGGGTGTGGTGAAATAGCATGGCCGTTATGCCTGACGACCCAAAGGCACACCCCAATGCCTGTCACTATCTGCAGGGTGGTGATGGGTTTGGCTTTAGTTCAATACTTCACTGCCATTCCTATTATGCAGCTCTGTAATTCCTACACTACCAATGCCAATGCCAGCAAGCAAACATTAGGCATTGACAAATGCTTGTTAGGCATTGATATGCTAACTTTGTGCACTGAGCCATAACAAACATGAACAAAACTGATGATGAGCACAAATCTGGATGGGGTGAAACGGATGCAGTCACAGAGGGAGAGTATTCTGCAGACAACGTGTGTTAAAGCCTGAATGAGGAAGAGTTGGCTGTGGAATGCATGCAGGTTGAATATGATGATCTGCTGATAGATGAAGCAAACAATGTGATGTCAGAGGAACAGGAGGAGGGGGTTTAATTTGACTTATCAGATGCCGTGCTGCAACTGGATGATGATAAAGGTGAAAAAAAAAATAAGACCTTGAGGAGCCCACTACTGATCAAGGACAAGAGGTGCCAGTGACAAACACTGCTGAGACAATCAAGCCCACCCCACTGCATGGGGGGCATGTTTAAAAGCTAAGGCACCAGGGGCCCGATATTCAAAACATTGCCCAGGTGCAAAACCGCGTTTGCCCATGCAAACTAGGCATGGACAGAGGGTAGCACAATGTAAATGAAGGGGCAGGGACCTAAATATTGGCATAGTCCAATATTCAGAGTATGTGCACTGCGCAAAGCCATTTTCCACAGTCCTCTTTCGCGGTGCACATACCACTGACTGAAACCTTGACTTACTCCAGTGCAACCCAGTTGGTTGGTGGAGGAAGTATAGTGCCCCCCCAACCCCCAACACAGCAGTCCTTGGTGATCTAGTGCCCCCCCCTTACTGATTACCATCCCTTTCAAAACAAATATAGAACTCCCTGGTGGTTCAGTGGTTCCTTCCCCCCTCGCTAATCACCATCCCATTCAGAAATAATACACCTTCCTGGTAGTCTAGTGGTCCTTCCCCTATCACCCAGAAACAGACAATAACATACCAGCACTACAGAGCCAGGAGTTTCTGTAACATCTCCAATGAAGGATGTCCATAACATGGAATTTCCAAAACAAATTCGTAGCTTATTCTCAGAACAAGTGTCCAACAAATTTCAACAGCTAGTGAGCAGCATCCATTACATCAAATTGCCCTGGCGCTTTGCCACATAAGGGCTTCATCAAAGGGCACCTGTTTGTTATTGGACTACCCCTTAAATAGTGAAGATTAGTTCATTATATCAAAACGACATCATTTTTCTATTCATACAATCAGCCTATTATATGGAGCAAGCAATCAAGGTTAATCACAATTCATTTTATGCAAAAACATTGCATCTATTTACAAAAAAGATCACCACAATAAATTCTACCTGTAGTTTAGTTTACAAATTTATCTCCAAAAGAATTTATAAATCTTCAAAACAAATTTTTTTTCTTCTAAGAAATTAATCCAAAAATTATATATTTAAATTTGTACACTTGGGTAGAATAGGAAGGCCCACTATGAATAACTCAGCTTAAACTCTACAAGGATTTTCCTTGTTATTTTTTGTGATTTTGTTCACTTTGATTTGTTGTGTATTGCTTTAACACATTACTCTGAAGGGGAGCAGTCCGACAAGACATGGCAGCATTCCATGTGTGGCTAACGGGCAATCCCGTGCTCTCCAATTCAAGGTACTGTAAACAAGAAAACAACAATCACCCCATCACCACCTGCCATCCTGTTCAGAAATAAAATCATCACTGGAGGCTAGTTGTCCCTCCCCAACTCATCATCCACCCAGTACCTATATGAAGTATTCCCTGGTGTCCAGTGAAACCCCTATCCCCAATCCCCTGTATAGGTAATGTAACCCATTCACTGGTGGTCTAGTGGACCCCCCACCCTGGTAGGTAGCGACCCATGACCCTACTCCCCCATCCTGAAACTGAGCCAATGATCAGCACAGCCCTCCTCTCTCCACCACGGCTGGCCACCAACTGAGTTGTCACTGAGAGCATACAGTATTGTAGCACCAGGCAAGATAAAGAAAACCAGACCGGTCTCACTAGAGCATCATCAGGGAGTGTTTAGCAAGCCCCAATGGACAGAACAGTTACTAAAGAACTTACCGTAATAGTAGATCTTCGAGGGGATCTCAGTCATCAGGTCACACCATAGGAACTTCACCATTGGTGAAGTAGTATCCACACAGAAGATTTTCCAACAGTACGACTGGGGCCACCCACACCCACGTCACCTGCCAATGACTTCAACCTTATAAAGGCATGAATGGCCCCACTCCCTCCTCAGTTCTTTCCCCTGGAGACCAAGGGAGCAAGCTCATGCCATGGGGGACAAAGAGAGAGAGAGAGAGAGGTGCCCAGGCTGAAATAAAAGGCTGGATAAACCAGATAGCCAGTTCTGAGAAGAGGACCCCAAAAAAGGGGGATGGTGGGAGGGAAGGCAGACCTGATGACTGAGATCCCCTTGAAGATTTACTGTTATGGTAAGTTCTTATGCAACTGTTTTTTCTTCTTCGGGGATATCTCAGTCATCAAGTCACAGTGTAGGAATGAGTCCCAAGCAGTTATAAGTACAGCAGAACAATCTGGGAGGTAAGCAAACTGAGGCCTAAGACAGAAGGCCCTGAACAACAGGCCAGCTGAAGCCTGCTCAGGCTCTGAAGGCAATATCCAGACTGTAGTGCATGGTGAAAGTATGGATGGTATGCCAGGTGGCAGCAGCACAAATGTCAGCTGTTGAGGCCCTTTGAAACAAGCCACAGATGCAGCCATGCCCCTTATGGAGTGGGCTTTCACCACCCCTGGCAACTCCTTGCCATGCATGTTGTAGAAGAACACAACACAATCGGCCAACCATTTGAACAAACATTGTTTGGAAACCTGAATGTCCTCTTTTCCTTGGGCTATAGAAACAAAAAGCTGCTTTGACTTTCTGCAGTACTTGGTTCAGAGCAGATAATACTTCAGCATTCTGCACACATCTGAAGTATGGAGCAATGCTTCCCCTGGATTGGCATGCTCTGGAAAATACACAGGGAGGTGGCTAGATTGGTTCAGAGTAAACTCAGACACCACCTTAGGAAGAAACTTAGGATGCGTGCCCAAAGACACCCTATCTTCATGAAAAATCAAATAAGGCTCCTCACACCAGAGAACCTATGGCTTGGAAATCTTTTGAGCAAAAGTAATAGCAACCAAAAACAATGCTTTCTATGAAAGAAAGCACAGCCTGCAAATTACGGCTGGCTCAGACAGAGAACAGGTTAATTTCTCCAAAACAAAATTAAAATCCCAAGCTCGGACAGGGGTAGGGATTGGAGGTTTCAGGTGCAGAATGCCCCTGAGAAAAGAATGGGTCATATCTAGCTGAGCCAAGGTATGACCATCCACATGCTTAAAGAAGGCAGAAATAGACAGAAGATGCACCTTGAGGGAGGAGGAATACTGGAGGCTTGAGTCTGACACTAATATCAGGTAGTCCAGGATCTGGCTCACCGGATAGGGGAAAGGGTCCAGGTGCTACTTGGCAGCCCAAATGGCAAGCCTCTTATACTTCATGGCATAGGTGGCCCTTGTGGAGGGATTCCTACTTGCTATGAGGATGTCAGCCACCTTCTGGGAAACCCAGATTTGAGATGTGAATGGACCAGGGTCCCCTGAGCCTGCGTCAGCAGATCCCTAAAAAGGGCAGAGGCACCAGAGGTTCTGCTGCTAACTGTTGCAATAATGGAAACCGTATCTTCCATGGCCAGTAGGGAGTGACCAGGATCATGCTGGCCCACTCCATCTGCAGCTTGATTAGCACCCTTTGAATCAGAGGACACAGGGAAGGCATAAAGGAACCTCCCACTCCAGGAGAGGGACAACGCATCTCACCAGAAAACTCCAGGCTCTGGATTTAGTGAGCAAAAACTGGACAGTTTTGCACTGAGCGGGGATGCAAAAAGGTTCAACTTTGGACAACCCCACCTGTCAAACAGATCTTCTGCAATGGACAACAGAAGTTCCCATTCGTGCATCCTAGGCTGAGTCCAGCTGAGGCTGTACAATAGAGTGTTCAGCATGCCTGGGACATAGACTGATGAAAGTTCCAGGCTGTGGTCCAATGTCTAATACCAGACTCTCATTGTCTCCCTGCAAAGGGGGTATGAATGCATAACCCCCCCCCACTTGTTAATATAGTAGACCACACTGAGATTTTCTGAGTGAATCAACACCTGGCCCAGAGAGAGGTGGTTCTGAAAGGCCTGCATGGCATATAGAACTGCCCTCATCTCAAGAATGTTTATATAGAGGAACATCTCAATCTGAGACCAGATACCCCGAGTCTGGAAGGGACCCAGGTGCACCCCCCAACCCAAGCCAGAGGCATCCGAAGTAAGAGTTGTTAAAGTGATTTTCCACAGTCTGCTTTTGGGGATTTCTTTTGCTGCTACACTTCAGCAAGTGTCTGTGTTTGGTAACAGATTCCAGGTAACTTCTATGTTTTGTAACAGGCTTATGTAATTGTGTTTATATAGCTGTGTGCTATTTCCATTACCTTTAGTTGTTAAAGTGATTTTCCACAGTCTGCTTTAGAGAATTTCTTTTGCTGCTATACTTCAGGAAGTGTCTGTGTTTGGTAACAGATTCCAGGTAACTTCTGTTTTGTTACAGGTTTTATGTAATTCTTCTGTAGTTTACAGAAGAAAGTCTTTTTTTACCAGATTGTTTTTTATAGACACTGAGTACCAAAGAAACAACCCCCGCACCCACCCCCAGGTGGTCTAACTTTATAGTGGTAGGCCAGGCCACACCTACTTAAAAACACAGGAACAGTTAGGCAGCACAGCACAAATAATGGCCTAGCTGGTATAAAGGCAGAAGTACAAAGGGCGCAGCTAGCGACTAGGTCCACAAGGGCACATACAAGAGGAGGAGAGAGAAGCTGTAAGTCACTACAGAAGAAGAGAGACAGGGAGAGAAGGAGAAGGAGAAGGAAAAAAGGGTTAGCAGGCAGAAGAGGGAAGAGGGTTAGGAGATAGCAGATAGCAATTAGGAGGCATAAGCAGGCAGAAGACTGAGGCGGGTAACAGTCATGATGGGTGTGGTGCAATGCAGTGGTTGTGGAGCAGCAGTCTTCAGAGAGACATTCTGGAGGCTGTGATGTTGCCCTATCTGCAGGCACTTTTCTGGGCTGAGGGAGGAGGTTGCCTGTCTCTGCACAGAGCTGGCCAGGTTACAGGTGGCATCCACCCCCACCCAGAGACCACCAGGTCCACAACATGAACCTCATAGGAATCCCAGAAAGAAGTGTGACTGGACCACGGTGGCCTCGAGGGGGGAGTCAGAAGCACATTCCCCAACTGGTCCAGCTTAATAATTCCTACGCTGTTTTGGAAGAACAGGAATTCCCCACACAGGCGCCTGCAGCTGGGACCTGGGAGAATGGTCAGGACCTCCAATCTGGAGCCCCAGGAAAGGGGGACAGGGATCCCAGAGGAGGGGGAAGCTTCTCCTTGTGGAGGGCTCTTTTGTTCAGGATGTGAAATTGGGGACACCTAGCAGGGGGGAGAGGGAGGTCAAGTGCATCCCAGGAAGTGCTGCATGGAGGGATAGGAAGCAAATCCATAGGATGACTAGGGCAATAGCCAGGAGGGAGAAGCTGGAAGTCATTGTCCACCTGGGGACCAATGACCTACTGAAGAGAAGAGTGGAGTTAGCTGGAGTCCGGGAGTATATCAAAAGCTGGAGGGGACCTGAAACAGGTAGCAAGTTCTGTCTCATTCTCAGAGGTGCTAGCTGTCCAAGACACAGGAGAGGATAGGGTACTCCACATCCAAGCCTTCAACACCTAGTTGAAGGATTGGTGTGGAAGGGAAGGATTTGGTTTCATAGGGGACTGGGGCCCCACTTGGGCAGATGTGAGCTTATATCAGGAAGATGGACTGCATCTGCCCGGGAAGAGGACCTCACTCCTTGGTGAGAAGTTGGAATGCTTCAGCAGAGACCATTTAAACTGGCCGGGGGGGGGGAGAGTCAGGAGGGACAGGTGGCTTAAGCTCACTCCCCCATGGTAGCATGCAAAAACTCAAGTTGACAACAGGAACAACTGAAGCGGGAAGTGAGGAGCAGGCAGGTGAAGCACGTAAAAGGGGGGATAAGGGGGGGCAGGAGCACATGAACAAGAAAACTGTGGTGGGAGAAACAAGCAAGGGAGAGAGAACAAGAACAGAGGGAGGGCAGGGTATAAAACATGGAAGATCATGCTCACAAATGCCCGCAGTCTGGGAAATAAGGTTCCAGATCTGGAAGCCTTGATGACGGGATGCAGACCTTGACATAGCAGGAATAACAGAGACATGGTACTCTGCTAATCACAACTGGGATGTCAATGTACCAGGCTATACACTGTTCAGAAGGGACATGGAAGGTAAAAAGTGAGGGGGGGTAGCCCTGTACATCAGAAAAAGCATAAAGGCTACAGAAGTACAGGGAAGACAGGGGGAGGCCGAGGCAATGTGGATCACCCTTGAACCAGGGAATGGCACAGCTGTATGTACTGGGGTGATCTACAGACCTCTGGCACAGAGGGAGGAAGTGGACAGGGTACTAATGGAGGATATTCACAACAAGGCAGCTAAAGGTAAAATCCTGCTGCTGGGGGATTTCAATATGCCAGCTGTAGATTGGACCACCCAGGCAGCTGCTTCAGCCAGAAGCACAGCCATCCTGGAAGCCCTGTAGAGGACTGGACTCAGACAGCTGGTGCATGAGCCAACCAGAGGCAAATCGATTCTGAGCCTGGTATAGACCAATAGAAACAGAATTGAAGGAGTCCAGGTGAAAGGGCAGCTGGGATCCAGCAACCACCTCATAGTGTGGTTTGGCATGGAGACAGGGAGTCAATTAAGCCATACAAGGGCAAAAATATTAGATTTCAGGAGGGCAGATTTCAGTGAAATGGGTAGATGTTTAAGAGCAGCCCTAGAGAAGAGAGAGGGAATGGAGGAACAGTTGGGGGAAACTAAAAGGACCCATAGTGGAAGTAACTAACCAATGCCTTAGGATAGTGGCCAAAGGGGAAAGAAGAAGGAAACCACTTAGGTTCTCTAAAGAGGTAGCATACAATGTAAGAACTAAAAGAGCAAGTTTCAGAAAGTATAAGGGAACCCAAAGGGAGGAGGACAGGGAGGTCTACATTGAATGTCTAAGGGAAGCAGGGAAAACTGTTAGGAGAGACAAGGCACAGACAGAGGAGGGTTTATTACAGACTGAGAAAAAAGGGGACAAGACATTCTAATGGTACATCAGTGACAGAAAACCGGGGGATAGTGAGGCTCAAAGGGGAGGAGGGACATTGTAAGTAGGGGGATCTAGACAAAGCAGAAATACTGAACAAATACTTCTGTTCAGTATTCATTAAGGAGGGAGAGGGTCAAGAACCACATTTGGGGAGAAGAGGCAATGGGGGGGAGTGGACACCAGTCCATTCAGAGTGGAGAGAGTTCTGGAGGAACTCACAAAGCTGAAGGTGGATAAAGCCATGAGGCTAGACCACATACACCTGAGGATATTAAGGGAGCTGAGATGGGAACTAGCAGCGCCTCTGGCCATCCTGTTCATAGAGTCACTCAACACAGGCATGGTTCCAGAGGACTGGAGGAGGGTGCATGTAGTTGCACTGCACAAAAGTGGCAGTAAGGAGGAAGTGGGGAACTACAGGCCAGTCAGCCTCACCTCAGGGGTGGGGAAGATCATGGAGACACTGCTGAAAGAAAGGACAGTGGCACACCTGGAATCCAATGGTGCCCAGAATCTGAGGCAATACTGATTCACAGCAGGAAGGCCTTGTCAAACAAATATGATAGATTTATTTGATTGAGTGACTAGGGAAGTGAATCAGAGAGGGGCAGTAGACATCACCTACCTTGATTTCAGCAAAGCCTTTCATACCATCCCACACAGAAGGCTGGTTAACAAGATGAGCATTCTGGGCATGGGGCATAAGGTGATACATTGGGTGTGAAACTGGCTGACGGACAGAAGGCAGAGTGTGGTGGTAAATGGGATCCAATCCAGGGAGAGAGAGGTGACCAGTGAAGTAGCACAGGGATCAGTACTGGGACCAGTCCTGTTCAATGTCATCATTAGTGACATTGCAGAGTGACTGGAAGGAAAGGTCTGCCTATCTGCAGATGACACCAAGATCTGCAACAGAGTGAGTACTCCAGAAAGGGTGCAGAAAATGAAGAGGGACCTGGAGAAGCTTGAAAGATGGTTAGAGGTGTGGCAACTGAGGTTCAATTCAAAAAAGTGCAAGATAATGCACTTGGGTAGGGGGAACCCTGGGGAGAGCTTCAGAATTGGGGGAGGGGGGTTGCTGACTGTCACCAAAGAGGAAAGGGACCTAGGGGTTATCATCTCTGATGACCTTAAGGTATCAGAGCAGTGTGCAAAGGCTGCAGGGAAGGCCAGTGGCATGCTGGGTGCATAGGCAGAGGCATTACTAGCAGGAGACAGGAGGTATTGATGCCATTGTTTAAAACACTGGTAAGGTCTCACCTGGAGTACTGTGTAGCGGAGACCATACATGCATAAGGACATAGACAGGGAGGAGGCTATCCAGAGAAGGGTGACAAAGATGGTGCATGGCTTGCATCACAAAACATATCAGGAGAGACTAAGGGTCCTCAATATGTACTCACTGAAGGAGATGAGAGAAAAGGGGGACATTATAGAAACTATCAAGTACCTCAAGAGCATAAACAATGTGGAGGTGGGGGATCTTTTCTAATGTGGAAAAGATATCAAAACGAGGGGACACAATATGAAATTGGAGAGGGTAGATTAAGAGGTAACATGAGGAGGTTTTTGTACACAGAAGGAGTGGTGGATGCTTGGAACAGTCTGCCTCGGGGGGGGAGCACAGTGGAGGGGTTTAAACATGCCTGAGACAGGCACAAGGGAGCATTGGGTGGGGAGGGAGTGAAGAAAAACCATTGGTCACTTAGAGTCAGTGACTGCATACAAGTTTAGGGCTTACAGGCAGACTAGATGGGCCTAGCGGCCCTTATCTGCTGACAATTTATATGTATCTATGTAAGAATCTGCTGGGGAGATAAGATCAGGAATGGGACCCCTCTTAAGAGATTTTGGGGAGCCATCCACCACTGGAGGACCTTGCAAACCGGAGAGGAGACCAGCATTAGCTGTTCCAGGTCGTCTGTGGATTGGTCCTACTGCACCTGGAGGGTCCACTGGAGCAACCACATATGTAGTCTGGCCAAGGGGACAGTTGCAATGGCCGCAGTTATGAGGCCCAGGAGCCTTAAGTAAACCCTCATGGAGACATAACAGCTCTGAGCCACCACCTGAGCCTGTGATATAAGGCACTCTGCTCAGTTTGGCGGCTAGAAGGCCTTGCCCTGTGCTGAGTCCAGGACCGCCCCTATATACTGCAGCCTCTGAGATGGGATCAGAACAAACATGGGCAGGTTGACCATGATACCTATAGAGTGGAACAACTGGAGGGTCCTCTCCAGAGTTCGGAGAAGCAGATACCTGGACAGTTTACTTTATTTATTTATAAAGGGCTCTTTTTTAATTGTGACTCAAGACACTGTAAAAGTGAACAAATTCATTAAAACAAATTACAACATAAGCAATATTTGCTAAAATTAATACCAGTTCAGGTTAATCAACTGGAGAGAAAGCTTCCCTAAAGAGAAATGTCTTCAGCTCCCTTTTCAAGGTGTTTACTGATGGGGCCTCTTTAAGAAAATGAGGAAATGAATTCCACAGGGTTGGTGCCCTGATTGAAAATGCCCAGGCACCTGAAGATTTCAAACATATCCAGAAAAAAGAAGCCAGTGATGCTCAGGTGTTTTGTTTCAAAATGCCTGCACCATGGAATAAAATACAGCACCAAAAAGCAGCAACAGGTGTGCAAAAATAAAACTCCATACATCTAAGAAGTACTGCGAAGTGATTTAATTAATGGTGTGCAGACAAAAATTAAGCTGAATACAAGTACTCCAGCGCTTCGAGCCCTTGTGGACTCTTTGTCTAGGGAGGGAGGGGCGATGTTACAGCTCTACATTTAAAGGCCGTGAGTTAAAGCTACAGTACCACACAAATATTCAAACAAGTGCATAAAAGTGCATAAAAATAGATAAACTGGCTGGCAATTGCAGTTTGAATTAATAAAAAATCTTAAATATCAGATGTATATGGACATAGACAATCTTAACATGTATCTCTTATCTTGGGTAAATATTTAATTCGATTTATAGAAGTAAGTCCTTCAAAGTTCAAAATATCTTGGTTTCAATAAGTTGTTCCAAAGACCACCTGTAAGACAGAAGACAGAAAAAAGTAAAGACTATCATCTGAAGCTCGAATGGGAAATGAAAGAAGAAAAAGGGAAGGATAAATATATCTCATTTTTGTTTTAAAACATTAGAAGCTCATATTTTATTGTTTGTTATGGACCCTCACGTAATTAGATACATACACTTCTCCAAAGTATAGAGAAGTAATGACTAAATGCCTAATTTTGGTAAACTATATGTAAGCTATATGTACTTGGGACCACGAAACTAAATGAATTGTAAGGAGCTTCATAGGGCATGTCTATATTTAAAATTAAGTAAGGGTCAGAGAATTTCCATATAGCAGCTTTATACTGGGTTTTCACAAAAAGGGTGTGATATCCCAGTTCTTGTTCAATCCATCTGGATAAAGTGCATTAAGTTGAAAAATATGTCTGCTCTTCCTTGGATAGTAATCCAACTCCATATTACCAAGCCAAACTTAACACATTACTTCTCTCCTACAGGTCCAGGGGTGTGATTTCAGAGCAGGAATATAAATATTTTGTACCAGCAATTTCCTGTTGTCCTGACATTTTACCACTTACCAAAGGTGCACAAGGACCCACAGAAACCACCGGGACAGCTCATCATCTCTGGTATAGGTTCCTTAATGGAAAACCTGTCCAGATTTTTAGATGACTTTTTATACACATTGGTAGTGTGACTCCCTTCCCATCTCAGGGACACTATGGGCCCAATTCTAGAACACATACACCTAAACGTAACACAGTTACGACAAATAATATGTCACAACCCATAGTTGCGACATGCGCGATTCTAGAAGGCGGCATGCACCATAGCGTAAAACTACACCCAAGCAGACTTACACTGCAGATGTGACAACCCCACGGATATGCAATTGTGTAAATTGACTTGCACCCAGAAATGCAGCCAAGTACACAATGGCGGGATTCTAGAAGGTTCCAATGGGCCTGGTACGCCCGAGGCCAAAAGGCGCAACTTACACCAGGTGAGGGCAGGTGTAACTTACACAGTATAAAAGGAAGGAGGCCTCCCAGGCAGGAAGCAGAGACACCGTAGAACAATTCTGGGAGGGCAAACCACAGAAAGAGAGAGAGAGAGACAGACTGAGAGATGGCAGCACCCGCAGCCATATTTGCAGTACTACTAGACAGATGGCACAGACACCACAGGTGATGCAATGGGTGGAACCATGGGAACAGGAAGCAACAAGTATAGCACATAGCCATCAGATGCCATGTGCCATGAGTGTACAGAGCCAGGACATTCTACCTCAACCTCATGGATGACCAGTGCATAGCACGCTACCATCTGGCAAAGGCAATCATTGCAGGACTGTGTGATGACCTACAGAGTGTCACCCATAGAGGGCACCCCATCCCTGTGGAAGTGAAAGTCAGTACTGCAATGTGCTTCCTTGCGACGGGAACATTCCAGACACCCACAGGTGACACTGTAGGAATCTCACAGCCTGCAATGTCCAGGTACCTGCGGCAGTTCCTGGATGCAATGGTGGGGTGAATGGGGGAGTACACTGTCTTCCCCAGGATAAACAGCAACAGCAGGTGATGAAGCAGGCCTTCTACAACATCACACAGTTCCCCTGTGTGTTTGGCACCATTGGCTGCATACATGTGGTCATCAGGGTACCACCAGGCCAGGCTGATGTGCATGTGAACCGTAAAGGCTACCACTCCATGAATATGCAGGTAGTGTGTGACAGCCAGTGCTGCATACTGGATGTGGTAGCAGAGTACCCTGGTTCCACCCATGACGCATACATCCTCTGCAACTGTGGCCTACATGAGGCATTCCAGAGGGGATACCACCCAGGCAGATGGCTTTTAGGTACGTGCAAACAATAACAGCAGCACAGCTATGTCCATACACTGACCATGGTCCCACATGTGCAACACACAACAAGCAGACTGATGGAATGCCATTCCTTCCACAGGTGACAGTGGCTACCCACAACTGCCCTAGGTAATGACACCACTACACCACCCATTCACCTCTGCTGAGACCAGTTACAATGATGCACACAGCAGCACTGGGTGTGTCATTGAACATACCTTTGGTATCTTGAAGTCACGTTTCCGGTGCCTTGACAGATTGGGAGGTGCACTCCAGTACAGCCCTGAGACAACATGCAGGTTATTCATGGTGTGCTGCATGCTGCACAATATTGCAGTAAAGAACCACATGCCACCCCCAGACATGGATGTGGAAGAGGATGAGGAAGGGGAGGATGTCGTCCCACATTACCGTGGCAGACAGCAACAAGACCAGGCTGCAATGGCCCAGGCGGGGCAATGGGCATGTCGCGAGCTGATTGCACAGCACTTCAACTAATGGATAACACAGCACCAGCAGATGAGACCATTGGCAAACATCCACCCAGCCATGGCAAACATACCACCACACAGCAATGCTACCTGTTGTTGGACACTGAACACGGTGACACTGTATGCTGGCAACAGTGCCCATGTGATGTGGCAGTGCTTGGTGGTGCAGCACACACACATAGCTGTGACTGAAGGACAGAGTAATGGATGAAGGCCAGGGGACAGCACACAGCACACACATGGACAGTGGAGTGTGCCCAAGGTGGGCGACTGTGAATGTACCCCAGAGTTTCCAAGGTATGGGGATCATGCACAACGAGCGTGGCAATCCAGTGCACAACTGCAACACCGCTGACATGGGTCATACAGTGGCAGCTATGTCATGCCACCACAGGCATAAAGATGTGTGACCTGTACCAGGTGGTGCAGAGGTGATGCGTGCAGGGTGGCATCATACGTGTGGGGGGGGCACCAGCGCAAGTGTTGTGTGCTGTACAGAATGTAGCCACATACAACTGTGTGACACACAGCAGGACATGGAACACATACACCAGCACAACAGGCATGTGGTTGCATGACCCCCCCACAGGACAGCAGCACATGGGGGGGGGGCTGTGCTAGGTGCTGTGCAGTATGTGGCCTGCATGTATATGTGTGTGACACAGAGTGCAGAGCATGGTAACACCAACACTGTCAGACCTGGAGTATGGTGGTATGCACTATACGTACAGTAGTGACGCATGTCGCATATGTATTAGAACTGCACCTGCAGACACAGTTGCAAAGTGTATTACATTGTTACACGGAATGCACTGATAATATTTTGCATTTGTGTATACGATATACAAGCAGTTGCATGATAATATCGACCCATGTGGCACAGTAATACGCATATGAGGAATGCAGAGATTCTATATGCATATGCGGCATGCATAGATTTCATACGAGTCTGCGGCCTGCACGTGTCACGCATGCAGCACATGCAATACACAAATGCAACCAAAAAGTAACGATGCCACAAGCCTGAACAGGGACAGGGAAGGCTACACACAGTTGAAAGTGGACACAGACACCCTGTAGTGTGTGCACAGTAGTGTCAGGGCCATCAAAATGACCACATTGAGTGGGAAAGCACCCAACTTCAGTGCAGATGAAACTGCATAATTGGTCAACCTGGTGCAGCAGTGACACACCACACTACCCCCACCAGGGTGCAGGGGACACCCACCAAGGGAGAGGGACAGGGTGTGGAGGGCCATTAGTGCATGCCTGCAGGAAGTCTCAGGTGTCAGGAGGACTACCAGGCAGTTAAAGCACAAGTGGCAGGACCTCTACAGGAGATGCACCACAGTTACATGTATATGTGTGTGTGTGTGTGTGTGTGTGTGTGTGTGTGTGCAATGTTGACTGACGTGTCACACCTCTCATGCCACAGAACAGAACTGTACCAGACAGGTGGAGGCAGGAGGACATCCAGACCATGACCAGCTTGTTGGGCGCCAACAGGGACTGCACAGGCAATACCATCAAGGTAAGTGTGGGCCGGTGACCCATGTGATAATTCTTGCAGCATGCCACACTTACACCCTACCAGCATACGCACCATCTCAGAATGACCACTGACAGTGGAGACTCACATGTGTCACATTCCCCTGAAACAGGTGAGCTTCCATCAATGCCCACCCAACATGAGGTCCTCCTCAGGGCCATGGCGGAGCAAAAGGAGTGGGACATCATCACGTATGCCCAGTGAACAAGGTGGCTGAGGAGGAGAGCCTGCCTGCAGCCACCAGAATTGTCAGATGATGAGGAGGAGGAGGAAGAGGAGGAGGATGAGGCAGAAGAGTGCTCACACCCATGGCCCATGGCACGGCAGGCTGCAGAGGCTGAGGAGGTGCACATGGAGGGCACAGAGCCTACAGCGAACATGGGGGTCCCAGACCATGCCGGTGCAGCTGTGGAAGCAGGCATAGGAGAGACTGAGGGCCAGGATGGTAACAGCCTGCAAGATGATGCTGCAGGGGACATTGGAGACCTTTCATCATAAGGACAGGGGCAAGAGGAAGTCACGGAGGGGCAAGAGGCACAGCAACATGAGGCAGGATTTGTCATGGTGGATAGGCCATGTGCAGGTGTTGCTGTGGTGGCAGAAGCAGCATTGGAAGACACAGGGCAGCAGGCCCAGGTACAGCAGCCTGCCAACCAGGACAGGTGACTGGCGGACCTTGTTGAGGCCATTATGGCAGATGTATCCGGGCTGCATGGGTCTCTTGGTGCCCTGCTCACCGCACTCTGGAGGGACTAGTGTGTTTAGTGTGTGGTTTACCAATGCACAGTGCTGGACTGGTGACTGTATGGGGGGGTTGCATGTGGGGGACTGTAAATATGTTACGCTGTTGAATGATCCAGGGGTTGGGGGGAATAATGTTGTACCCATGTGAATGGTGACCACCACGCCCATGTGGATGGCTAGACTGGCTGTGCGATGGAGGGGTGGGGACATGCATGTGTACTGGGCGTACATGTCCTGGGGGTACTGCTGTTACCTATGTTTACTGCGGTGTGGAGGTGGGGGCTGTTAGTGGACTGTGCTGTTGGTGCCATGTACAGGGGGCTGTGTGGGCGGGGTTGTTTTATGCATGTGCAGGTTGTGTTCTACTAAGGGGGTGTTGTGCTTGTTCATGCCACCTATTGTACTCAAATTCGTTGTTGTACTGTGGGTGGGGGAGAATTTACATATGTGTATGTCGTTGTTGCTGGCTGATATTAAACTGTTTAACTTTTAATGCAATCACTGTGTCCCTGTGTATTGTCTGATGGTCCATACAGTATGTACAGCATGTGTAACTGCCAGTGTATACATGTGGGCACGTGTATGCGCACTGCAGTGCTGTTGTATGTGTTGCCACATCCCATGTATGGCAAATGTGTGCCAGCTGTACAAAACACAGCTGTTGGCACTTCATAATGGTACATTGCAACACACTGCAATGCACTGACAAGAGTGCACTGTGGTGTGTCATGTACCCATGCCCTCTCAATGCATGTGAAGGTACATTGCACTACCCGTGGACCTGCATGGCATCACAACACCTGCCTGCATCCGCTGACCTGCAGGTGGAACCAGTGGCACCTTATCATGGTGGTGCACGCCACAGTCCAACAACAGAGGTGTGCCTCCCGGTGCTGCACACCTGTTGTGGCAACACTGTTAACATAAGCCAGTGGCCATGGCTGGTATATGGTGCCTGGTGGCTACAGCAACATGGCATGTTGGTGCTACCAAGTGTGTTATACAGACAGAAACATGGGCTGGTCCTGTTTCCCATCAGCAATGGATGTCACGCACAGCAGGGTCTGTGTCCGGGCATGTACTGCCCCTGATAATAGGTGTGGGTGGCTGGCAGACTGGTGGTGGTTTACAGTGATGAGGCGCTGTGACACAGTGTAACTGGGATGGGTTTGCTGATACATTCCTGCCCTTTCGTGTCCATGCCACTGATTTATTGTGCGAATGGTGTTCCATCCACATTGTGTGGTGCTTGTTCCAGTGTGTGTGTGTGTGTGGGGTTCAACAGTAACATTGTCACCGATGTTGTGTGGGTGGTGATGGACATGACATTCACAACCATGCTACTAATGGCACATGCATGCATTCATGCGGCCCATGCAGTGGCCAGCATGCTGGCAGTGCACATGGATGCCCCACCTCAGCACAGCATCAGCTGTGTGCCATTAGCCACATCTCCCACCACCCCAACAACATTGCTGCACACGCCATACACATGTGCATGACCCATACCCTGACCCCCACCAAAGTGCAGTAGCGGGGTGTTGGACAGGGCTACCTATGTGAGACCACATGATGTCCAGTGACTGCATAATGCACGGTGCTGCTCCACCCACCACCCACACCCACCACACAACGCAGCATCCGGGTGATGCACATATGGCCATCTGTGCATGCTGTGGCAATCCCCATGATGTACCTGGCACTGGTGGCACATTATTGTACTGACCCCACACTCCCATGGTGAACTGCACAGCCATGGCAGGGGTCTGCCCATGCATGGGGCCATGGCTGTTGTGGTACATGTGTTTGGTACTCACGACACAGTACAACAATATCCGAATAGTGCTATTTAATTCACAGTGCATCATGGTAAGTGGTGACAGTGGTATTATATACATTGTGGTAACCTGTGCTCCCCAACACACACCCACACCCACCCACGCACACACATACCAACGGACACACCCTGTGCAGTGCAATGTGCATCCACCTCCTCCCACCATACAGTACATAGTACACCATATGTTCCTGGACGTACATGGGCATATGCCCATATCATCAGCTGTAGCACGCAGTCCTGCACACTATTACTGTTTGGCACAGCTTCACCGCATCCTGACACCATCAGCCTGTGATGTCATGTGCTCCTGTGCAGCAACCACCATGGTGGTGTTCTGTCCAACCCCTGGCAGGGCCTCAGTAGGGACGCTGTTCTGTGTCCCCATGTCCATCCCCTCCACAGTCCTGGCCTTCCACTTCATCCCCCTCCTACTCTGCCTAGGCACTGTGGTCATCAGCAGAAGCCAGCCATGTATGGACTACCATCCACAGGTGGGCCCATTATGACAGACTGTTCCTCCAGTGTGGCCGTTGACCCTGGATGTGTGCCCTGTTGAGCCTGCAGAGGTCTTGGTACTGTGCTCTGGCCCCTGGGCCTGTGTGTGTGTGTGTTCCATGATGGGCACCTGTTGTGCAGCGACCGTGACAGTGTCTGCAAAGGTTGTCATCACAGTCTGTGTGCTGACAGATCCCCTGGTTGCATGGTCTGTAATCACTGTGCTGTGGGTAGCATGGGTGGCCACATGTATGTGGGGTTCTGGTCCAGCCTGTGATGCTGCCATTGCACACATTGACTGGAGGGGTGTGCATGCAGGTGTGTGGGTGGCTATCTTGCTAGTGGTCTGTGGGACTAACTAGTGTGACATGGGTGACTGGTGGTGCAGCACACGTAAGCTGTCCACAATGGACAGCATGGTGGTGGCCATTGCCTCACTGTGGCTTTCATGCTGTGCCACTAGACGTTCCATGGCATATGTGCAGAACTCCATGGCCCCCATCTGTCCCTGGGCACAGTCTCTTATGCCAAGTAATGCCTGCACTATGCTGGAAATCACTGTCATGTTCTCCCTTGCAGTGGCAAGTATGTTGTTGCTGATGGATGACAGATGAACATCTTGGCTCTGATGGTGTTCCCGGAGGACCTGCCATATGGCTGTCAGTTCCTGTGTCATGTCCCCCTGGCCATCCACGACTGAGTGGCAGTAATCGTCGATGTACGCAGGTGGGGACAGCTGGTCCTGCATCTTACACACAGCATCATCCTGCTGTGCCTCAAGCTCTGCATTAATTATGGGGCTTGTGTCCCCTGCCATGATCTCCAGTCCATTGTCTGCCACAGTCCCAGTATCACCTTTACCAGCCATAGTCCTGTCCCCACCATCTGCTGCTTGGCTGTCCATGTTGTCAACATCACTGTGGCTGGCCTGGTTGCTTTGCTCCCCACTGTCTGCACCATCATCGGTGTTGCCCTCCACGCTCACTCCCGCAACACTGGCCACACTGCTGTCCGCCTCCTCCATGTCCATCGGTGTGTCTGGGGAGGAAGTGCTTGTGGTGGTGCTGCTGCTTTCATCATCAGAGTCTGCATTGTCCCCGCTGTGCTCCTGGCTTAAACTAGGTCCATCACCACTGGCCCCTCTGTCATCTGTCGCAGCTGCGGTACCTGTAGATTAGACATGCTATCAGTGATTGTGGGACACAACACACCATTGCCAGCACCCCACCCCACAACGGGATGGCATCTCCATGTTGCACAGCCTTGGCCCCACTTGGGCATCTACATGTTGCAGCTATGCCCACCCTCCACCCCATGTGGGCATCTACATGCTGCAGGGCCCTGTTCCTCCTTCAGGTTACACTTTCTTTATTCAACAGACACCAGTACACTCAGTTCACATGTTGCACAGCCTTGCCGCTTCCCCCTTCCCCCACTTGGGCATCTGCATGTTGCAGAGCCATGCCCACCCCCCAACCCCTGTGGGCGTCTGCATGGTGCACATCCTTGCATTGGGGTGTGTTGTCCACCACTGAACATATGGATGGCCACACAGTGCACTTCACATATATGGTCAGTGTCCAGCATGGTGGTGCCATTCCCAGTATTTCATGCGCACATTCACATTACATGCAGTTCCCACCACTCTACATACCTGTGCCACTCAGCCGCCTGTATGTGTCCAGGTTGATGTCACTGCTAATGCTCTGCTAGCACAGGTGCCTGGTTATCCTCTTCTCTGTGTTGCTTAGTGTCTGTTGCTTAGTTGGGCCACCACCCATGGCTAGGGCACAGTGGCAGTTGTGTGCCAGCTTTTGTTTCACAATGCACTTCAGGTCATTGTATTTCTTCTGTAGGTCCCTCACTGATCTTTTTGGGGGGCCACAGCATTGACCTTCCTGGCCACAGTGTTCCTTGTTTTCTTCCATTTGTCCCTTCTGTACTTGTCCCCACCTCAGCTCAGCAGCAGGACATGGTGCTTGTCCATCTCTGCTACCAGGATGTCTACCTCATCATGGGTGAAGTTTCTTTTATGCCTCTGCCTCTCCATTGCCTGTTGCGCTATATTCCAGTTTGCTTGTGTTCCATGGTTCTGCGCCATTGCGGTTTGCCATTCTTTATGCCTGTCTTGTGGTTTGTAAACCTTTTATAGGCTGTATATCATGGTCAATGTCGCAATGTTTGTAGAATTGGGCTTAAGTCATTATGTCGCAACTGCTTGAGTGTAAATTCAGCATTTGCATAATTTATGTCGGATGCATCTCTCCCTTCTAGAATCAGGCCCCGTGTCTGTTCTGGGGATCCTTGAGCACCAATCATTTGATACTGGTTGCTTGTGGCTGACTATTGATGTTGAGTTGCTCTACACCAGCATCAGACATAATTTGGGACTACACGCTGTTCAGTTCTTTATGGATTTGTTCCAGAGTGGTGATATACTGGACCCTGATTTTGTGCTGGACACTCTTGATTTTGTCCTAACCAGTAATTTATTCACATTTAATTCTACGTTTTATTTACAGGTTTGTGGCATGGCCATGGGGTCGGTGTTGGTGCCCTCCTACGCCAACCGCTTTTTGAGTTGGTGGTGTCACAAACCCACTCAGCAGGTCAGCCCTCTACTCCCAAAGTGCCAACCTCCAAGCACAGTCTTGTGAACAGTTAACAGAAACAGGGTAACCCTCCTGTCTGCTTTGTTGGTTCAAATCAACCTTTGGTCTCAAATCTTGGAGGGATTCAAAATGTGAACCTCTTGTTAGCATACCCAATGCACAGACTCAGATAATTCTGTCTTCGGGGGGCCAGATATCTTTGCCTATGGGCACCTAACCAGGTGTACAGAAAGTAACCCTTAAAAACTCTAGTAAAAGACCTCAGATTACTCTTACCTTTTCCAGTTTGGTATCACCATTCAAGCTCATGCACAGTGTCTGCTTTAACATATATACTTTACTTGTTAAAGAAAAGAAATTCAAAGACAGACCAAGTAGGCTCTAAAAATAGAGTTTTTCTAAAACAGATATAAGTATGTAAAACATAAAATACAGAACCACATATCACAGGAACCATACAATCTTTTAAAAGAACAAGGTTTTAACAGTGCAATTCCTATTACAGTACTTAGATTTTGTCTCTCTCTACCTATATACTTGCTTGAAGTACTCAAAGATGTTTCTTTGTCAGAGTGTAGATAAAAGTGTTCCTGAAGGAAAACAGAATACTATTTAAAAAACTGTCTTCGCCAATCCCTTTGTGTGAGGTCACCTAGCTCCTCCTCTGTTTATTAAAAATCATACACCCAAGATGTTTTATCATTTTAGAAGGAAAGTTAATTAAGGTTACATCTGTAGATATTCCTTTCCCCATGTGACTTCCCCAATCAAGTCTGTAAATTTCCTTTCATCTATGAGCAGTATCCCCTCTCACACAGACATCGAAGCATTTATGATTTTGCACCAGTGTGCCAAACCTGGTTTTCTCCTCAAAACATCATAAAATGGATACTGATTTCCCTCTTAGCAGTTAAAGCTATATTTAATTTACATAAACAGGAGATTCTTGATTAAGGCCTGTTCTAGTCTGTAATTAGCTTCTGGCCTTCCAGGTAACACCTTGTATCTAAAACCTGTGTGTGTGTATGTCATCTCACATGCTGTCTCAGCAACTCTCATGAGAGACAGTCCATAACACATTTTTATATTACAAAAAAAAACATAGTGTACTCAGAACTGGCTGTCCATGTGTCACAATCCTCCCCACCTAGACTGAATTTGGGGGCTCTATCCCTGGCATGGAATGAGCTTCCCAAATCAGTTCACTCCTCATACATGCGAGACAGACCATCTGAGTTCTGGTTTCTGGTTCCAGCTCTGTGCATGATTGTCATATCATACCCTTGCAAAGCAAGACTCCATCTTAGCAATCTACCATTGTTCTTTCCCATCTGCGTCAGCCAAACCAGGGGGTTGTGGTCAGTCTGTACCACAAAATGCTGCCCATATAAGTATGGCTATAATTTTTTTAGGGCCCACACTATGGCAAGGCACTCCTTTTCCACCGTGGAGTATGCCTGCTCCCTGGGAAGTAACTTTTTACTCAGGTAGACTATTGGGTGATCCCTCCCTTAGCTGAATGTCTGACTCAGTACTGCCCCAATGCCCACATCTGAGGCATCAGTCTGAACTATAAAGGGTCTGCTATAGTCAGGACTTGTCAAAACAGGAGCACTGCACAGTGCCTCCTTTAATCTGGTAAAGGCTTCTTCACAGGCTGGTCCCCAGGTAATTTTCTTGGGCATCCTTTTCTTTGTCAGGTCAGATAGGGGAGCAGCCAGGACACTGTAATTGGGTACAAATTTTATGTAGTATCCTGCTGTCCATAGAAAACTCCTGACCTGCTTCTGTGTTTCTGGTCTGGGCCATGCCTGGATTACCTCTATCTTTATTTGGTTAGGACAGAGCTGTCCTTGGCCTACCACATGCCCGAGGTATGCCTCTTCTCCTACGGCCAGCTGGCGCTTCTCGGCTTTGACAGTGAGCCCAGCCCTCTGTATCCTGCCCAGCACTTCCCTAAGGTGGGATAGGTGTTCCTCCCAGCTCTATTAAAGATGGCAATGTCATCCAGGTACGACATGGCGTACTCCTCAGCACCATTTAACACCTGGTTCACCAACCTTTGGAAAGTGGCCAGAGCGTTCTTCATTCTGAAAGGCATTACTTTAAACTCTAATAAGCCTATCGGAGTGATGAAGGCTGACCTCTCCCTAGCTCTGTTTGTCAACTCTACCTGCCAATACCCCTTGGTCAGGTCAATCATCGTAAGGTAGGTCACCCCCCCAACTTGTCCAGGAGTTTGTCCGTCCGGGGCATCGGGTGGGCATCTGACTTGTGACTGTATTCAGTCCACGATAGTCCACACAGAAACAAGTAGAGCCATCTGGCTTAGGCACAAGGACTACAGGTGAGGCCCAGGGGCTGTGGGATCTCTGAATTATACTTAAATCCAGCATCTCCTCCACTTCCTTCCTAATGTCCTTTTGGACAGCCTCTGACACCCGATATGCTGACCGCCATATGAGCGTCTGTGTCCCTGTCTCCACATCTTGAGTCGCTAAGGGGGTTAGTCAAGGCTTGGTGCTAAACAATGGGGAAAAGTCTGCTAAAACCTACCTTACTTTATGGATCTGGTCCGGGGCCAGCTGGGGAGACAATTTTACTGCCTCCACAGAGTACTCCCACTTACTTTCTTCCAGCAAGTCCAGAAGGGGGTCTCCTTCGTCCATCCCCTCCCCAGGACTACACACTGCAAACACCATGTCAGTCCTATTTGCATATGGCTTCATCATGTTGACATGGTACATCCTTTCTGTCAGTCTTTGGTCAGGTAACTCCATAATGTAGTTCATGTCATTTACCTTCCTAACCAGTTTGTACGGTCCTGCCCACTCCGCCTGCAGCTTGTCTTTCTGAACTGGAATAAGGACCAAGACTTCCTGACCCACCATGTATGAGCGAGCTCTGGCTCTGCGGTCATACCGCACTTTTTGTTTCTGTTGGGCAGCTGCCAGGTTGCTCTGGGCTGTCCCCATAAGCTTCTTCAGCCTTTCCCTAAACCTAAGGATGTAATCCACAATGGGAGTTCCCTGGGTGGTGTGCTTGCCGTCCCAGTCCTCCTGGATCAAGTCTAGGGGCCCACATACCAGGCATCGATATAAGAGTTTGAAGGGGAAAAATCCTGTCGACTCTAGGGGCACCTCCAAATTATGCAAACAACAGGTGGGGAAGGTATTTCTCCCAGTCCCTTCCATGCTGTTCAGCAAATGCCCAGAGCATTGACTTTAGGATACCATTAAATCTTTCCACAAGTCCATTGGCTTGTGGGTGATACAGTGTCATGCATCTCTGCACCACCCCACACTTCTCCCATAAACATTTCATCAGGTCTGACATGAATGAACCCTCTCGATCGGTGATAACCTCCTGCAGAAACCCAACATGGGAGAAAAACCCAAGTAAGGCATCTGCCACTTTGTCTGTCCTCTGTGAGGATAGGGTGACTGCCTCTGGGTACCCAGTGGCATAATCCACCACAGTCAGGATGAATCTCTTGCCTGAGGAGCTGGGGGTATTTAAAGGCCCCACAATATCCATTCCTACCCTCTGGAATGTCTCCTCCACTATGAGCAATGGAATCAGAATGACTTGGGTTTTTTTGGCCACCTTCCCTATTTCTTGGCACCGGTGACAAGACCTGCAATACTCCTTCACCTGCTGGGTGAAGTTAGGCCAGTAGAAATTCTGGGTCAACCACTGTGTCATGCATGCGATTCTCAGATGACCAGACAAGGGAATATCATGTGCAGTCTTGAGCAACTGCTCACAATACCCCTGGGGATTGACAAGCTGCCTGCCTAGCACCCCTCCATCTGTCTGTACTGCCTGAGTATAAATAAGCCCATTTCCCCAATAAACCTTATGTCTGCAGTCACCTCCCTGTACACTGTCTGAGTCTGCCCAAGCTCTCAGCTTCTCTGAACTAGGGTCACTTCTCAGACCAGCTGCGAACCCCTCACACATTTCCAAGGCATGGGACAGGTCCCCTTCAGTTGCTAAACTAGGGTCTATAGCACTAGCGTGAGGGCACTCAGGATCACTGTCAATCCCAACCCTCTGACAATGGGTCACCCCTTCCTCTTCAGAATAACCCTCCATAGCTGTGTGGTTGACTGCTACTGGGGAAATTTCTACCCTCTTTTCATTAGACTCCCCATCTGGAGTCACAGGCTGGGGAACCAGCCTCTCAGGGGTTTCCACAATGGTTTCTGTGGGGTTCAGGGAGCTACAATTTTCCCTTGCCACTTGGCTATGGGTAACTGCACATACCATCCCCTGTTTGAAATTGCTGCCAAGGATCACATCCACTGCTAAGGTTTTGACTGCAGTCACCTATTGCACAGTTCCCCCTGTTTCACCCCAGTCCAGGGGAACACTAGCGAGGGGCAATGTTTTCGCCTCACCAGTAAAGTCCTGTACAGTGACATATTTATTGGGTATAAGCTGACCAGGCTTTACTAGTTCCCCCTTTACCAAGGTAAAGGATGCCCCTGTATCCATTAACCCTTGCGTCTATACACCATTCACCATGACTGGGTGCATGTGTTTCCTCATGTTCACAGGCATGCTTCCAGGGACACACAAACAACCCACTTCTTTTCTAGTACCATTCTGTGTATTATTGCTCATTCTTTTGGGACACTGTCTGGCAATATGCCCAGTTTCTTCACCTAACCAACATTCACTTCTCTTTTCAGAGAAATCTTTTCTCTGAAACCTGAGGCTAACTGGTTTTGGTGGAGACAGTGAGGGTTTTAGCTGCCCTGAAGGTGTGTTTTTCCCTTTCTGTGCTGCCACACCCACCCCATATGCTTTCAGAGCAGGTCTGCTCTTGGCATAGCTGGTCCAAGAGTTCAGCAGCCTCTTGCATTGTTTTGGGATCTTGGTCCTCCAACTAGGATTTCAGCTCTGCTGGGCATGCCCAATAAAACTGTTCTAACAAAATCATATTCTCAATTTTATCAACAGAGTTTACCTCAATTCCTTCTCACCAACATTTTAAAAAATGACATTGTTTCATGGCTAGCTCCTTGTAGCTCATGTCAGGGCTTCTCCTGAGCTTACGGAATTTAGCACTGTATGATTCAGTAGTTAATTCAAATTTTTTTAACAGTGTAGCTTTAAGTTTGCTGTAATCATCACTGTCCTCATTGTCCATTTGACCCAATGCATCCCAAGCTTTCCAGGTAAGTAGCAGGGATAGCTGGAAGCTCCAGGACTCTCTAGAAATTTTAGCCTGAATACAAACTTTTCCAAAAGAATTTAAAAAGGCATCCATATCCTCCCCCCCTTTAAATTTGACAATCAGTTTGGAGTTCAATTTGTAACCCAGTCCTGCAGTCCCAGTTAAACCCAAGCCACGTACCTGCTCTGGTGCCACTAGTTGGAGTCATAGCTTCTCCAGTTTGTGTTGTCTCTGGCGCTCCTGCTCCTCATGGTCAGTGTCTCTCTGTTCTCACTCTGCCTCTCAGTGTTCTCGCTCTGCCTCACAGCATTCTAGTTCTGCCTCATGGTCCGCCTCTCATTGTTCACGGTCTGCCTCTCATTGTTCATGGTCTGCCTGTCATTGTTCATGGGCCACCTCTCGCTTCTCTCACTCCCTCTCCATCTGGAACTCCAGCTCCATCCTGCACAACTCAATTTTCAGCCTGAGTACTTCTAGATCCAGGATACTGGTGACCTTCCCCTGCTGCTGTGGCCCTTCACTGACAGTGGCCCTGTTGCCTTCCTCATCGGATCTGGACAGTGCACTGGCCGCTAGCCCTGCCACACTTGAGGTTTGTTTTTTTCAGTCACAGTCTGTGACTCGGTGCTCTGGGTATCTGCTACCATCAGGGCAACCACTGGGTTCTGTTTGCTGGCTTTCACCTCGAACGGGACTCCTCTGTCCCTGAACAACTGCTTTAAGTAGTCTACAGTGTGCCTGCTGTAGTTGGAAGCCATCTTCCCTAACTACTGCTACTCTGACTTGCACTTTGGAAAAAAAAAATAAAATGGGTAGGAACTTGACTGTACACCAAGCCATATAGTTCTGTCTCCTTTTTTAAAAAAGAAATCACTGCCTTTTTCTTTCTTTGCAAATGAGCTGATGGTCTCAAGCTGACATACTGAACACCAAAAGCCTGTAATACCAAAATATCACACTGATGCCAACCAATCTGTCACAAACCCACTCAGCAGGTCAGCCCTCTACTCCCAAAGTACCAACCTCCAAGCCCAGTGTTGTGAACAATTAACAGAAACAGGGTAACCTTCCTGTCTGCTTTGTGGGTTCGAATCAACCTTTAGTCTCAAGTCTTGGAGGGATTCAAAATGTGAACCTCTTGCTAGCATACCCAATGCACAGGCTCAGATAATTCTGTCTTCGGGGGTGCCACATATCTTTTCCTATGGGCACCTAACCAGGTGTACAGAAATGAACCCTTAAAAACTCTAATAAAATAACTCAGATTACTCTTACCTTTTCCAGTTTGGTATCACCACTCAAGATCATGCACAGTGTCTGCTTTAACATATATACTTCACTTGTTAAAGAAAATAAATTCGAAGACAGACCAAGTAGGCTCTAAAAATAGAGTTTTACTAAAATAGATAAAAGTATGTAAAACATAAAATACAGAACCATATATCATAGGAACCATACAATCTTTTAAAACAACAAGGTTTTAACAGTGCAATTCCTATTACAGTACTTAGATTTTGTCTCTCTCTACCTATATACTTGTTTAAAGTACTCAAAGATGTTTCTTTGTCAGAGTGTAGATAAAAGTGTTCTTGAAGCAAAACAGAATACTATTTAAAAAACTGTCTTCACCAACCCCTTTGTGTGAGGTCACCTAGCTCCTCCTCTGCTTATTAAAAATCATACATCCAGTATGTTTTATCATTTTAGAAGGAAAGTTAATTAAGGTTACATCAGCAGAAACTCCTTTCCCCATGTGACTTCCCCAATCAAGTCTGTAAATTTCCTTTCATCTATGAGCAGTATCCCCTCTCACACAGACATTAAAGCATTTATGATTTCGCACCAGTGTGCCAAAACTGTTTTTTTCCCTGAAACGTCATAAACTAGATACTGATTTCCCTCTTAGCAGTTAAAGCTATAGTTACCTTAGATAAATAGGAGAGCCTTGATTAAGGCCTGTTCTAGTCTGTAATTAGTTTCTGGACTTCCAGGTAACACCTTGTATCTAAAACCTGGGTGTGTGTGTGTGTGTGTGTCATCTCACATGCTGTCTCAGCATCTCTCATGAGAGATAGTCCATAACACATTTTTATATTACAAAAAAATCATTGTGTACTCAGAATTGGCTGTCCACATGTCACAAGTGGGAGGAGGTCACCATCTTCAACCCCAGGGCTAATAAATACAGTGACGAGATCAGATACTGGGAACGATATATAGACAACATCTTGTGCATCTGTGGTGGCACAAACTCTGAGGCAGAGAATTTTTTGAAGTAGTTAAATTCAAATGACTGGAATTTACATTTTACTTTTCTGACAGATCCTGAATCAGTCACCATTTTAATCTGCGACTGCGTGCCACCCTAGATGGCAAGATTGTGTCTGAGAATTATTGTAAGCCCATGTCAGGTAACACTTTGTTAAGAGCTGACAGCTTTCACCCCTACCATTTGATCAAAGAGATTCCTAAGGAACAATTCCTAAGATTATGTAGGAATTGTTCCACTACTACCTCTTTCTTGAAACATGCTGAGGATCTCAAAGCTAGGTTAACAGCCAGGGGTTATGATGCCAATATTCTTCAAGCTTCAACTGATTTTGCTCTAGCTCAGGATAGAACTATGCTTTTAAAACCAAAGGCCAAAAATATGGATCCTGGTGACAAGATTAATTTCATAACTGAGTATAATAGGGTGCCCCCCCAAGACAGAAGGAGCACTTCGCAGATTTTTACATGTTTTAGAAGACAACGTGGACCTGTCAGGCCAAATAGGAGACTCTCCAAGGGTTGTTTATAGAAAAGCTAAATCTGTTAAGGATCATGTTGTCAAAAGCCATTTCACTCCAGAGGTTCCACAAGCACAATGGATGTTACCTCTGGGTTCAATGGGCTTGCACCACTGTGGCAATTGTAACGTGTGCCAGTATATGCAATGTGGCAAAATGTTTACAAGTCCAGTTAACAGAAAGCAACCTGACATCCAACACTTCGTTACTTGCCGAACCACCCATGTAGTCTATGCCTTATGGTGTGCTTGTCCAAATATTTATGTGGGTATGACTACCCATACTTTGAAGGAATGTATACAAGAACAAATTTGTTCCATTTTCTATGTTCGTAGTAACACTGCAGTGGGAACACACTGGAGTGTACATCACAGACAGAGTTTACATTCTTTTAAATTTATGGCTATAGATCACGTCCCACCTCCCATATGGGGGGGGAGGTAATAGACATAACACTGTCCTAGAAAGGAAGAGCAGACATATTTTTCAACTTAATGCACTTTATCCAGATGGATTGAATGAGAACTGGGATATCACACCCTTTTTGTTAAAACCCAGTATAAAGCTGCTATATGGAAATTCTCTGACCCTTACTTAATTCTGAAAATAGACATATAGAAATGTCCTGAAGCGCCTTACTCTAAACAATTCATTTAGTTACGTGGTTCCAAGTTCACATAGCTTACATATAGTTTACCAAAATTAGGCATTTAGTCATTACTTCTCTATACTTTGGAGAAGTGTGTGTATCTAATTATGTGAGGATCCATAATAAACACTAAAAGATGAGCTTCTAATGTTTTAAAACAAAAATGACAGAGAAGAATGAGTAGTTTATATTATATCCCCGCCCCATATGACATGGTTGTATTTTAGCTAGTAAGGTTTTATGATTGTTGTGGAGTAAGATTAAATATACAAATGGATGTTTGTGCTTGATGTGAGTGATATATGAGTTATTATATATGTTATTATATCAGGTCGATGACACCACAGCGACAACTTTACTGCTGCGTGACCTTACAGTGAAGGATTTATGTTGATCGCAATTATGATCGGCATAAACCCCTCCAGGAAACTTTGTTTCTTTTGGGGGGGGGCTTTTCCCCCAACCCCCCATGTGGGGGGCTCTGCACTAAATATAATCAACTCCAAGTCGGAGTTGATTTGGAGAGGGGGTGCAAGACCCTGAGAAAGCAGTGCCGGGGTCATGCAGGTACATTACAGCTGCAATAGCAATTGCCATTGTAATACACTTTGATTTTGAAATGTCACTGTGGAGACAGCATACGATTATGTCCCCTCTGCATGGCACTGTTGTATCTTTGCAAGTAAGGATTTATGAATGGTGTGGAGTAAGTGCGTATATACAAGTGGGTGTTTGAGCTTCATGTCAGTGATATACGAGTTATTGTACACTTGAACTTTCTGCACACACCCAATCAGACCCATATTCTCCTTACGCTATTCTCCAAGTCATATTACTATACAGGCTCTCCCCCAACTCCACCCCAATGCTGGAATAGCACTGATGCACAGTTACTGGTATGGTGCTCCTGTACTGCTGATAATAATGGATTCTACTGTTTTGTATTTATTTTGTTTGCACATGCACTACTGCAGAATGTATATTTTACTACTCCTTTTGGGGTTTTCAAGATTTTTCACTGTTATTGTAGCACTTTCACTTTAAATATACACCTGTAAATATGGGTCTTTTGGAGCTTGCTAAATACTCTCTGATGATGCTCTAGTGAAACCAGTTAGTTTTCTTTGCCCTGCCTGATGTCTCCATGAGGGGCTGACCAACTCTACACCAGGTTACCATCTATATTATTTTAGAAACTTGTTTTCAGTCAGACTTTGTGACGGGAAAGGGGACCAGAGCCATGTATTCTTTTGATTCATTTATTCTTTTCTAAATATGCATCTGCTTCAGGTCCAAGATAGCTACCTGATCACATGATCAAGTAGTATGTGACAGCTTCTGTAAGAGGTCTGATGTTCTCATGGGAGAGTTAACAGAAAAGCCAGGGAAGTGGCAATAAAGCAATAAACCCGGTGGGGGTGTCCTTCCTGGAGATGTTACCATGCTGAACAAAGGACCCAGGTGGATGTCATTATGGTAGCAAGGAGGTGCTGAAGGGTGGGTTCACACACACATGCACTCTCTCAAAGAGGGCTGGGACAACATGGCACTGTCACTCAAAGTGTGTGAGACCCCTTCCCACAGAGAGGAGAAATATATTGTGGTGCTATAAGCCAGAGCCCCTGCCTTACAAAGACTAGCTGACTTGTAAGATACCATTGTGAGGGATAGTGCTTCTGTAGCTAGGGCAGGTGAAGGATTTTAAATAAGGATGGCACAGAATTTTGCTGTACACCAACTATCTGTTAACTTGCTTTATTTTCTACTTCTTAGTAAGTGTGCAACCCTTTTGTCTTCTTGTAAATACATCCTGTTGTAAGTACTTGTAGTATTTTAGTAAAGATTCTGTTTTTATAGAATCAGTGACTGTTTTATTTTAAAAGGGTAATTTAAAAATGTCTGCAGGACTCTGTTTGCAGTCTGTCTCTGAAGGGACACTCTACCCATGGTTATTGTGTTGATCTTCCTGACTTTGAGCAAGGAGGGGGTTAAAAAAAACAGGTTTCTTGGTTCCTGTTGGTAACAACCTTGTGGTTGCAGTGAGCTGGAAATCCCTGGTGAGTGGAATTTCCATTACACTCTTTCCTGTATGAATTGGTGCTTTTGTTCAGGACAAGGTGGTGCTGGTTTGCTTGTATGGTGCCAGTGACAAACAGCAGTATTCTATATCTGGTTATAAATAAATAAAAATTACCTCCAATGTGTGGTTTTACTTTTCATTGACTGCAGATAATAAGTCATGAGCAGTGTGTCCTGCATGTAAAAAGAAGATGGACAGAGCAGTGTTGCAACTGCCAAGGAAGCAGTCAAGGCAATTGGCTCAGTTAAAATGTCCTCACATGTAGGGGCACAGAAATTAGGGGGCTGAGGGTTCGGCAGCACCCGCTAGCTTAAAGACAAGCCCCTTCTTTTTTTTTTGATTTGGAGTGATCCTGATTCCTGCTGCTGCATGGCCAACTGTCCCCCCTTCCCCCAGACCCATACTGCAGTCTACCCCACTCGCCTGCCCTGCTAGTTGAGGGACGGGTGCAACCATCATAGTTTTGATTGTCAGCATAGTGGATTGGGTCCAGTGCACATGCCAAATGAAAATTTATGAAATTATGCAAAACATACTGTAAATGCAGATTTTTTGGGGGAACCTAACACGGTAGGAATGGCATGAAGATTTTGCAAAAAAATAAATATGTGCAAACCTACTAGTACTACTAGATACTGCTTTTGTTTGTAAGAACATTTGACGTGGAATCTTTGTAAATGAGCACATGTGCTCTTTGAATAAATAATTAAATAAAAGCCCTAGAACTCATCACAGATATCTAACACCCTACAGCTTCTGGGAGCCTAGCGGCCCCCAGACCCCCAACTTTCATATACAAATCTTTCACAGTACATTACAATAATGCCTATGGTGTGAGTGATATATGGCACTGTTGGTCAGCCAGTTGCCCGCAACAGTTGTAGCTGCAGACTCTAAGGCCAGGCAGAGTCTCCCACACCCCTGACTCCAGGGGAAAAAATAATTTTTCCCCTGGAGTTAGGGGTAGGGAAGACATAATAAAAATGTGTTTTATCATCAATAAAAGCCTCAAAACTCACTGCAGAACATCAAAACCTCCAGTGTTTCTGGGGCCCTAGTGGTCCCCCCAGACTCCCAGCCTTAATGTATCCCAGTTGAAATAGCTTTCTGCACCCCAACTATAAAAAACTGTTCTAGTGCCACTGCTCACATGCAGGACCCGGGTCCTAGGACAGGTAGTTCAGTCAAAAGCAATGACTACTGGCATTTTTTTGCCAGAGGTTATTCCAATTGATGTCTCCTAGTCCCCTTCCCATTTGACCCCACCTCACTTCTCCAATCATGCTATCTCTTTCAGGTTTTTGTCTGCTGAGAGCAGCCCTTCTTATTGTTAGGTTAGAGGAAAAATGCGGCACTTACTTCCACTGAAAAAAACACTGAAATCCATGATTTGACATGTGTACTCCTCAATGCTAAAACTAACGTGCATTGCATGCTACTGAATTTCCCTGAATTTACCACTGCTGCAGCCCTCCTCTGATATTAGCTATAGGGGATTCTGGGAATTGCAGTTATAGAAAATGTCAGCGTGTAAGTCAACAGAATCAGTCTGATATAATTCACTGTACTGCAGTAAACAGTAAGTATACAATCTAGCTGATGGGGTCTAGGAAGTGGGCAGCAGGTCTAGTGTGTGTGTGAGAGAGACTGGGAGTCTGTGAGACAGAGATGGAGCTGAATACTCTGATTGACAGTCCCAAGGTTGACTCTTCCCTCACACATTCTGTTGCTTTGCTTGCAGTGAACTTGCAGACAGTTGCTGCTGCAGTGTTAGATTCCAGCTTTCAGCACTTTTCCCATACATTTCCCACCATAAGACCTGGGGGATTATGGGACTGTGGATATGGTACTGCACTCACTTTACTGCAGAAGATTCTGGAAATTCCAGATTCACAAACTGAGAGAGGCTCATGTCCAGGTCTACATTTGAAATGTGATTTATGGATTATGGATTGGCAGTGCCAAGTTGGTTTTGAGAGAGAGTGAGATTAGGTGGCACATGGGGGATGGATTTAAAAAAATGGGGATTTTCAGTGGTTTGGAACTACTGAAATGAGTACAGCCTGGGAGAATTATTTGTTTAGGAAAACATGGAAGCTCTGTATCCAGAATGATGTCCGAGACAGGTGGGAGAGGGTGCTATAACTTGATAAAAAAACCAGGGGGCACGGAGACATGGTTTTATAAATACTTTTGAAATGGGTCAGGGGTAGTTTGTTAAAAACAATGAGGGTCATGAGGAAATGCTAACATGAGTGTGGAGAATGGTGACCTTTGTTAGTAATACCATGGAGGGTCAGAGTGCATGCAGGGACTTCTGAGATTGGTGTGGGAAATAAAAAAATGATATTTTTTATTAATACTAACACTATCCATCTGTAACCCTCACACTATCCATCTGTTATCTGTCTCCCTATTGTAATTTGTGTGGAAATGTTTTGTAAGTTACAAATGTACAGCTAGATAAACACCTTTTGGAACTCATAATAATGCTCGTTATTATGTAACTAACATGTAATGACCATAACAAGAACAAAAAAATGGATATTATTAAAATCTTTACCATAACCCCCTAAAATGACCATCAAACTATATGACAGAGCATCTAAATCCCTATAGATTCTGGGGGGCCTAAGTGGACCCCAACCCTCAGTATATTGTTCAGAATTTGCCTCATTCATATTTGACCTCAAGTTAAGCACCTGCAACAGAGGGAGCAAAAAGTGTTCTTTGGATACTTCAGCATTGAAAAGACATTTAGGGAAATTTGACCCATTCCATCTTTGCACAATATATTGCACAGAGGAAAATATGATAACAACAACATCCAACCAACAATTTTAGAGTCCACCTGAACCTGTTGAGACCAGTGATGGTACAATCCCTGCAAATACAGTTATTGCACAACCTAGCTCTTCTTTTTCAGTCTTCAAGACAAAACACTGTAAGCATTTCATGTTTGCCTTTATCATCAGCACTTCTAATTTGGCCAGTCTGAAAAAGCCCTCTTGTTCAGTAACAAGGCAGTTCATAACAAGTTCTCAAACTATTGAATGGAAAGTCAAGTATCAACATATGCTTCCTGAAACAGTACCATAACAAAATTAATTTCTCTGATAGCAATGAATTCACAACCTGAGCTGTAGAGTTCTAGAACATGTTGGTTTAAAAGGTTTTTAAATCCCCTGTCATCATGATATAACCTGCCATCCAGAGAATATTTCACTCCGTTGCTGTGCCTTAAATGTATGATGCAGTACTGTAAGTGTGAAATTGAAAAATGCCTTAAACGATTCAGTTGTTGTGGTTGTACATCTTTTTACAGACATATGGACTAGCTGTCAGCCAGAACCATTCACATCACTGAACACTGGGTGCCATTTGCCCAGTGTAGTGGCATGGTACAAATCACTCTGAAACTGGCTGCTAGTGCTGTACGAAAATAAAATTCTGCTGCTGGAATTACTACAACAGTCGTAATTTCACTTCCGTGAAATTTCGGAATGCACTTTGACAACGTTCATGAAATTCTGACTCAGAATGGCAGAATAACCATGTGACTTGAGGATTAATGTATTAAACTGCAGAAAGAAATTTTGTAGAACTGACTACTGAACTGTGGAATGATTGCATGTATTGCAGATTGATATATTAAACTGTGGAATGGAATTCCAAACAATTGTCATTTCATAGTTCATGTGTATCATTCCACAGTTCAGACAAAAACATTTCACAGAATGGGGCTAAAATTCATCAAACACATTTGAAGTATTTGAATTTTGCCAAAGTTGAAATTTTGGAATATTTTGTGAAATATGTGAAATTTCACAAAATGTCTGTGAATTTGGAATTCACAGTTTCTGCCCAGCAGCATCTTCTCTTCACATTTAGTATGTACCAGAAGATCACATGATTTGCAGGGTTCCACCAAACTGTTTGGATAGCAAAAATGTTGACATACCCCACACTGAGATGGATTTGTGGACATCGACCACATTGGCTGGCAAATCTGTTGGTGGACCACCACAGTGGTGGAGCTTCTCCACATTGTTTGCATGGAGCTACACCCCCCCCCACACACACACCCTAGGAACTGAAAGATAATCAACTCTGGGTGGACAGATTACAGGGGAGAGTAGCCAACAACAGAGTTGCTGTATCGGTCCAACAACCCATTCAACATTGTGCATGATGAACGGGTTGTCGTCGATATAATGGTTTCACTGTTGTGGGTTCGCTGTCAGAATGGTATATCAATTTGCAGCATCCTGGATGAGCTTACCAGAGGGATACAATACTAGCTTACATCACAAACACTTTTATTGATTTTATTGTGGCTGACAATTGCTCCAGCATTTAGATTGCATTTTCATATGGGGCTTTTTTTGCACATTCAGTGATCTGTAAACTGTATAAATTTGACTGTGCATAAATTCTGGGAAGAGGGCAGAGAGATAAAAGCACTCACCTATGTGATTAAAAGAAAATGCACAAACTTCAGCCACTCCTGCAAAGCATCCCAGTAACTGTGGGCCACACAGTAAAAGCATGGGCTGCTTCAGAAGAAAGTCATTCATGATTCTGCAGCAAGGTGGAATGCCACCTTTTACATGTTCCAAAGGTTGCTGTAGCGAAAACAAATTCAGGCCAGAGCTGATAGGGCTGCAGTTGAGGAATATAGGGTACAAATATTGAAAATTACTAAAGTTATGAGCCTGTGTTAGCAAAATGTAACATAGGCTCATAACTTTGTTGTTTTTTAATAGTCTTACACCAAATTTTTAACATAGCCTTCTTATGACCCTGCCTCATGAACAAGGGCAGAGAAAATCTTCAATTCCTGTCTGAAAGGTGATTTCATGAAGGGACCACAAAATCACCTTTCGAGTTGTTAAAAAAATATATTTTGGCCAGGATTTGAAAAATGACAGCTGTCACATTCAAGGTGCTGTAAATAGCTGTGTTGTAAATTTCAGGTAACAATATTGAAAATTACCAAAGTTACAAGTCTGCATTCACAAAATTCTATGTAGGATCATAACTTTGTTGTTTTTTTAATATTTTTACACTGGATTTTCAACATAGCTTTCTAATAACCCCACCTCATGAACAAGGGCACAGAAATTTTTCAACTCCTGCCCAAAAGGTGATTTCATGAAGAGACCACAAAATCACCTTTTGGGACAGATTTGCCTAATGTCAGCATAATTGTTCATGAGGCAGTGTCCCAAAAAAAGGCATGTTGAAAATTTGGACCAGAAATATGCAAAAAATGGCCAAGTTATGCCACTAAGTTCAAAACACCATTGAGATACGTTGAACCACACACCCATTTCTGCAGTCCACAGTCCAGCTTTGAAGAGTGAAGACATGTCTGTGGTCCAGAAAAGATTATGGTGTTTGACCCCTGATGGGTAAGTAAGGGCTTGGAGGTACGCAGGGTTTTGAGTGCTGAGTGGAAAGGTTGGGTGGGTGGACAGTAACAGTGGCAAAAGACATTGGTGGACTTTTTTTTTTTACAGGTTAAAAAACAAACAATGAGGATTCCTGCACTGGGGGATTGGGCACTCCCAGTGTGACTGTAACATTTCTGGGCAGTGGGGGGAGTGGGTGCTGAGAGGGAGAGTTGGGTGGAAAGGAGGAAAAAAATTAAGAAAAAAAGGAAAAAAGACTGAGGTTATGTGCAGTGGGGGATTGGGCACCCCCAGTGAAACTGAATGAGGATTCCTGCACTGGAGGATTGGGCATCCCTAGTATGACTGTAACATTTCAGGGGGGAGTGGGGTAATGGATGCTAGTGTGTCAGATGGGCAGGAGGCAAAAGAATATTTCAAAACAAAAGAAACTGTCAAGTCTGTGGTCTTGCTGGTGGAGATCATGGTGAAACACAACACAGTCAGCTGTGACCAAGATGGGCAACAACCTCTACTGCGCATAAGCAAGTAGTCACACATGCACAACTCAGGCTGTCAGCCATCTTGGACATAATGGACTGTGCCGTGTTCCACCATGGCCAATGGCTACAGAAAAATAGTGCTGAGCGACTCCTAATGGACAGTGCAGAGTGCTTCACAGATGCAAAGGCGACTGTGATGCAACTCCACACTGTTGTTCGGCTAGTAAATATCACCCTTTTCCAATTGCAGGAGGTCTAAAAAGGCTTTAAACCAGTACACTTTGGAGACCAGCATAGTGGATTCTGCAGTTAATATTGAACCTCAACAGTGGGCAATTTTAGAACTTCTCATCCAGATCCTGCAGCCCTTTGATGAAATTACTAGGGAAGTGAGTTCTAACAGTGCTACTCTTAACAAGATTATTGCATTGATCAAGATTCTTAGTTTTGGGTTCGGGAACGAACCCGAGTCATCGGGGGTCAGCAGGGGAGAGAGAGGATTGAGCATCCATAGATTGCTCTCCTCTCTCCTCTCTGGGGAGGGATCCAGGGACTGCCTGGTGGAACAGCATCACCTGGTGGAGACCGGAGGATGTGCACACATCTGGGCACTAAAGTAGAGGGGCGGAGTTGTGGCAGATGTCATGACTTCATTGCACGACCAAACTTCTGGTGGGTGGGATGAGGGATGTAACAAAAAAATAGAAATACCCTCCTCTGGTGGATAGACAAAGGCACCACCGCCTGCACCACACTCCCAATGCTGGGCAACTCACTCTCCCCATCCCTCATACTCTGACCAGCACTTACCATTGTAGATAGAGCGCCCTGGGAGGATAGGGCTGCCCTTCCCCATGGGGGCTTAGACCCAGGGGAGTAGCCGGTTGGGGTAAGGGAAGCAGATGAGGGTGTCACAGTGGGAGGTAGAGAGCAGGTCAAGGGGGATGCCGGAGAGAGAGTTCCTCCAGTAGGGGAGAAAAAATAGAGTCTACAAAAAAAAAAAAGATTCTTAGTTTTAAGCTGAGCACAATCAATGACAACTTGGACACTCAAAAGGAATGCCCATTTCAGATATAAAACTCTTGTGCTGCTGACACGGACTTGCCACCAAGAATAAAAAGACATGGGGTCTGATTCACAAAGGTCAGAGTAAGCTGCACCAAAGGCAGCTTGCACGGATCACCAGTGCGCCAGGGACCCTGCACCCAATTCACTATTGGGTAGGGTCCCGGCAGAAAAGTCCCATGGCTTGTGGCAACTGTGGCTCTGTGCCAAATAGACGGCATATCTGGAAGGTGTGCTGCAAGCCTTGGGGTGGCTGTGCAGGAGTAGAACCGTGAACAGCAGCCCCTGGTGGCTAGTGGCCCCCCAGCCCAAATTCCCTTATTATTAAATCAAACCCACATACCTGGTGGCTAGCAGAACCCCCCCAGCCCCAATTGCCAGCTTAAAATTAGATATGTCTCTGGTGGTCCAGCAGACCCCCCCAGCCCTGATCCCCAGCTTAGCAAAATTACATATGCCTCTTGTGGTCCAGTGGACCCCTTAGTCCTGATCCCTGTTTTAATAAAATTAGATACATCCCTGGTGGTCCCCCCATGCTGATTCCCATCTTAATAAAATTAGTTACATCCCTGGAAATCCAGTGGACCCCCCAGTCCTGATATACCTTTGTAATAAAATATTTTCCTGGTGGTCTAGCAGTCCCCCACCCCAATCCCCATCTTAATAAAACTAGATACATCACTGGTGGTCCAGCAGACCCCACCATACTGATATGCCCGTATTACAGATTATTTCCCTGGTGGTCTAGCTGTCCCTCCCCCCAAGCCCCAATCCCCATTTATCACAAAAATCATGTCCCTGGAGGTCTAGTAGACCCCCAAGCCCTGATCTGCCTTTACAAAAAAAAAATTCCCTGGTGGTCCAGTGAACCCTCCTCTCTATCCCCGATGTGCCCATATCATATTAAGATATATTTCCCTGGTGGTTTAGTGGCCACCAACCCCAGCAGGCAGTGCCCACCAACTCACTCCCCTCTGCTTGTCCCCAAGCCCACGACCAGCACATCCTGCTTCTGACGCTGTGCCGATGGACTGAGCTGTCAAGGAGTGCATACTGTATACAGTACATACTCCTTGACAGCTTAGTCCATGGCTGACTGTGGTGAAGAGCAGAGGGCTGTGCTGGTCACATGCTCAGGGATGGGACAGGAGGGCGGGGTGGTAGAACACTGCCTGCTGGGGTGGGGGGCCACTAGACTATCAGGCTAATATATCTTTATATGATATTGGCACATCAGAGATGGGGAGGGAGGTCCGCTAGACCACCAGGGAATGATATTTTTTAATACAGGCAGATTGAGTTTGGGGGATCCCTGCTAGACCACCAGGGAAGTGATTTTTGTGATAAATGGGGATCGGGGCTGAGGGGGGACTGCTAGACCACCAGGGAAATATTTTATTATACAAGCATATCAAGGAGGCAGTATAGCACAGTGGTTAAGGGTACTGAGCTGCAAACCTGGAGACCTGGGTTTAAATCCCATAGCCCCCACTTGCATACAGTGTGATCCTAAGCAAGTCACTTAACTTCCTTGTGCTCCCAGGTTGCACCTGGAAACAAGATCTGGCTTAGTGTGCATTTCATGGTTAAACAATTTCCCCTTCCCTTCCCCTATCAGGATGGGGGGGTTTCCACTGGCCACCAGGGACATATCTAATTTTATCAAGATGGGGATTGGGGCTGGGGGAGACCTCTAGACCACCAGGGGTTTATATAATTTTATTAAGACTTGGATTGGGGTGGGGGAACTGCTAGACCACCAAGGTAATATTGTTTTTTACTGGAAGATCGGGGCTGGGGGGTCAGCTAGACTACTGGGGAAATATTTTATTATACTAGGATACTGGGACTGGGGAGGTCTACTGGACACCAGGGACTTATCTAATTTTATTAAGATAGGGATCAGAGCTGGGGAGAACCGCTACACCACCAGGGCAATATTGTTGTATACAGGCAGATCAGGACTGCGGGGGCATCTGCTAGACCACTAGGGATGTGATTTTGTTATGATAGGGGATCAGGGCTGGGCAGGGGGAACTGTGGCACATTAGCACAATGTTCAACACCTTTCTGGAGGACACACTTCTATGTACCCTTAGACCAGCACTGGTTGGTCTAATGGTACCTAGAATTTTGCCCTCTGGTAGGGTTTTGTGAATCCCAATTTAGGGGAAATGACGGCTTGTGTATGCTGCAGGCCCCTAGCACCTTTTTTTTTTATAAAATTATAGCTCAAGGAAGCACCCCCAACCAATCTAAGCGCTCCTTTTTCTCTGCACATGAGACTATCTTATTCTGTGAAGAATGTCTTGCACACAGCTGCCCTGGAAATGGGCACATCCATTATGGTTTTTAAAACAATTAATATATTATTGATCGAGCTCAAGCAATAATATATTAACACCACCATGGAGACCACTGTTACAGTTGTAAGAGTGGTGTCATTTACATTCTTAGGGTATCACAACCGCTCACCTTTGATTCACAGTTTTTATACCCTAAGAATGCATGTGTGAAGCCAGCCCAGTGGCACTGGAGGTTGAGGTTCTGGTTGCTACACCTCGCACCATGCCTGTGACCTGGGTTTGGGAACAAGCCTGGGGCACCAGGGATCAGCAGGGGAGGTGGAGGATCAAGCACCCAGAGGACTGCTCTCCTCTCTCATGTGGGAGGAGACTTGTTGCCCCACTTGTTGACTGCTCTCTGGCAGTGGATAGAGGGCAGTATGGGTCGGAAGGCACACTCCGATGTACTTAAGTTGGTAGGGAGGGGGAATGGGAAAAAATGGAGGAAAAGAGTCTGGCAGGGCTCCATGATGGTCCGCTGCAATTGAGGGATGACCCTGACTTCTGGATTGGGTCTCCAGGGGTGGATGCAAAGTGGGACACCTCCTTCCTGGTCCCACCACAGGAAGTAATTCACAAGGAACTTACCGGGGTCGGTGAGTGTGGGACCAGAGAGAGAGAGTCCCTCCATCAGTAGGGCTGAAGCTGTCTGCCAGGGCTCTGGAGGAAAAAGTACATATGAAAAAAAAAGAATGCATGTGTGACCACTGTAACAACCATAAGAGTGGTCTCAATGGCAGTATTAATGTATATTACTGTATGCCCCTTACTGGGCTTGCTCAGTGTTTGCATTTCCTCAAAAGCCCTTTCCAAAATAACAGACAATTATATATTATATTCTTTGCAAAAAATACATTAATGCACCAGTTATGGTTCAAGTTAAAGCCACAAAATTAGGGAAATGTGGGGTTAGGGTTTCCAACCCTAACTCCCCATCCAACCCCTCCCCCCAAGCAGCAAAAGGAAAAAACATTAGAGTTCTGAATCTCCAGAGTCTTCGTGAATCAGTGGTGGTGCCTTCTTTGATGAAGAAAGGGCATCACATCTGACATTATTTGTTCAGGGAATTGGGTGGGCATTAGGGTTGAAAACCCCAAGGAAGACCCACCCCACCACTGATTCACCAAGACCCAAGAGACCAAAAACCATAATTTTGTTTTTCCCTTTTCTGTTTGGGGGGAGGGTGAGGAGTTAGGGTTGGAAACCCTAATGCCACATTTCCCTACTTTTGTGGCTTTTAACTTGAACTCTAACTGGTGCATTAACATAGTTTTTTCAAAGAATGTCCTTTCTTTTTGAGATAGTGGAATCAAATCTTCATTCACGCAGGTCCCTTTGGGGCCTCAATGAACAGGTGCAGCTGTGCAGAGCCATTTGAGCCCTGCACCAAGGCAAGACTCTGTCTGCCTAAGGAAGTGCAGGGCCATTAAGGCCCTGCACTTCTGTACAGTGACAGATGTGAAGAATTCATGAGGCTGTCTGGTGGGCTGCAGAAGTGGAGGATCCTTTGATCCCTGTGCTTGCATGTGACTGAAGATGCAGATGTACAGAGCAAGCAGTCCATCTGTCAGCCAATGTACAAGCCCTTTGCCACCCACAAGTGCTGAGGTGCAGAGTCCTAAGCCAACAGGAGAGCTGTCTTCATTGAATGGTACCCAGGCCCATGGAGGCAACACTGCAACTTTCATTCCCAGGCCAGGAGGGGGTGTTGCATAACAGCACCATCCCAACACCCTCACCCCATGTAGCTAGGTCACTGAGTCACCCCCAAACTCAGCTCACCACCATGGGATCACAAAGCATACCCACTGGGGTGAAGACTGGCACTACACACAAAGTTTCTTAATAATTACTGTATATATTTTTTTTTTAATTTGCCCCAGATTTTCACCATAATCATTTTATGACTCCTCTTATAAACATGACATGTGGCATTTATAGTATGTTGTCCAAAACACCATTGGGAAACCAAATGTGAAAACATGTCTTGTCCAGGCTTTTAAAAAAATGACCCCTGTCACATTTATGAGGTGGTGTGGAAAAATTGTTATGTTGAAAGCTTGAAGTTAAAATATTGAAAATTAATGAAGTTATGAGTAAACATTGTAATACTGCACTGTTCACTCATAACTTGGTCATTTTATCATATTTGTAGATAACATTTTCAGCACAGCCTTCTTAGTACCCCACCTCATGAACCTGGTTGGTGAAAATGTTCAAATCCCTGCTGAAACGTCATTGCACACCACAGGTGTGAAAACACATTTTGGCCAGAATTTGCAAAATTACAGCTGTTGTGTTCATGAGATGGTGTGAAAAAAAGGGTTATGTTGATCATTTGTAGTCAAAATATTGAAAATTACCAAAGTTATGAGTGAGCATAGAAAAATTTCAATGTATGCTCATAACTTTGTCATTTTTACATATTTTGACTCCCAATTTTCAACATAGCCTCCTTATGACCTTACCTCATGAGCAAGGATAGTGAACATTTTCAAATCCAGCTGGAGAGGTGAGTTTGCAAAAATCACCTTTCTGGGCCAGATTTGCATAATTCTACCACCACTGGTGATGAGGTGGGGTTCCAAAAATACTACTTGAAAATTTGGTGTAAAAATATTAAAGAATGGAAAAGTTATTAATAAAAGTTCAAAACCCATGCCAGCCCGGTAGCGCAGAAGGCTGAGTCGTTGGCGCCTTAACCTCACACTATGCCAGCAACGCAGGTTTGGGAATGATCTCAGGTCACCGGGATGCCAGCTCGGGGGTGGATTGGAGTGGGATTGAGTCACAGCTCTCCCCTTAAAGGGGTGGGTGCCCACCCATCCGTAGTCCCGCTCCCACGGGATGGAGGATCAGTGGGCACATAGACGGCATGGTGCAGTGACAAAAGTCAGGGGAGAGGCAAAAGATACCACTGGATCCTGTTGTGTGCATGCTCCTCCACGCATGTACACACATGTGTATGCCATGGCCTCAATGGGGGAAGGAGAAAACTGAAAATAAATAAAGTATATATGAAAAACTAAAAGTTCAAAATCCACTGAAATACATTAAACTGCACTCACCTGATTTTCTCGTATTGAAGTCATCTGTTCCAGCAGGAAGACATGTCTTTGATCACAGAGCAGATCTACACCCTGGGACATGTTCAGGTGAGTGAGGATGTGTGGTGTGTGGGGTGGTGGATGCTGAGTGGGAGGTTGGAGAGAGGTGGGTGGGAGAGTCAGATCAGCAAAGGGCCATTTTCTTTTTTATGGGGTAAAAAAGTCATTGAGGTACAGTTTTCTTTATTCCAGGGGACATATTCTGACACTGAGGATTGGGCACTCCAGTGTAATGCTACTGTTCAGCAGTACCAGGGGTGGGCACCCGGGTGCCACCATGTAGATATTAGGAACAGAGAGCAGGTGACCTGGAAGGGAAGGGATCAAAAGAATCAGAACCAGGGTGGGCACCCCAGTCCACTAAACGTAACCTTGGGAAGGGGTGGGTAACCTGGAGGGGAGAGAAAGAAGCAGTACTGGCATGGGCACTCCAGTCTGCTTAAGAAAAAATTTAATTAGCAAGCTCGGTAGGTAGGTAGGTAGATAGACAAACAGACATATAGATATGATATCATATATGGCTTCAGACAGTGGGAATAGAATATACAGAGAACTGTTTCTGAGAACTGTTTCCAGTGTTGGAAATCGTATCTGATATTGTACCTCAGTGTGAGTGTCATTTTTTTTGTAAGAGGGCAATTAGGAAGGTGAAACTTCTTCAGAACTTTAATATTCAGTTCAGAGCTTAAACTGCCACTTAAAGAGCAAGTATTCTTGGTTTTGACACAGATTCATCACATTTTTAGTGTGTGAATAAAGTTGGTTATTGAAATACCTGGCTCTGTTGGTGTTTTGTTTGTCATTCGTGTACTAGTTTCAAGTGCTCAGAGGACTCTACAGTCATGGAAGGGAAGCACTGTTGTTGTTTTTTTTCTTTGATCCTCAATGGGATGTGAAGCCTAAGTCTATTTGATGTCACTACCAGTGAACAACTCTGGTTTCACAAGCAAGCGTACTCCTGTACATCAGTGTCCTCACTCCTGACTGGAATAAGGTATGCACATCCAGGGGTATAATGGCAGGAAAAGTCTGAATGGAAGGATATGTGAGCGAGCATTTAGTGAGAGCCAACAATACAGTTTTCAGAGTGATCAGACTGACAGAATGTCAACACTGTTACTTTAGGGAAGCTTGTCTTGTAGGCTTGCTGGTGTGCTTTCAGTAGTGAGTTGATCAATTAAACTAATGCTTATTTCTGATGTTAATTCAAATCCTTCTGTTTGCTTTACTGACTGGCTGCAGCCAAAGTAAAGAACAATCGCTATTCGGTCTCATGCTGCAACCTGTTACAGAAACATATTTTGAGAAATGTACTTATTTGAAAATTAACTTTCAATTATTATGATAAAAAATGAAAATTGATTTGAAAATCGTTATTAGGTGCCACAGTCAAATAGCACTGCCATCATTAGCGAATATCTCCTCTTATGTTTCCTGCACCTGAACTGATACACTTGAAAGAGAAAAAAAAGAAAAACAGATGAGTGATGATAAGCTGACTGCATCAGTAAATGGAGTTCATTCTTATGATACACTGGCAATGCTGCAGCCTGTCAATGAAGCAATCTATTGATGTGCAAACAGAAAGTACACCAGCAAGTCTATTAGATGGGCTTCCCTAAAGTAGCAGTGTTGTCACTCTGACAGTCTCAGCACTCGGGGAAACTTTATTTCTTAGCTGCCTGCAGAATAAAAATTCTATACTAATTACAAAATTACATGGCTCCTGTGTTTTTTTAACCCTGTACTCACTGTACTACTTTAAAAGTCAGCCCGATCCTATACTGTGGATTTTGTTTTTTTCCAAGAGTCAGCTTTGTTTGAGTCAGTTCTTGATGTCAAGCAAGGAGTGACATGGAATGTGAACGTACTTTCTGCACAAGACAGTGTCATATTTGACTTTCTTGTTAATGGCAGGCTGAACATTTGACACAGCTGTCAGACTGGAGTAACCTGTCAAAGAATCAATACAAGCATAATAATAAAAAAATGCAATAAATAAAAAAATAAATTGAAACCTGGATCATAAAATTAAGTCTTACTTACTGCAGCAGTCATTCTTAGTTCAAAAGTGGCAGAAATGATCAGCTGTTCAGATATCTTTTCAGACTCTCCATATAGCTGATCTAACTTGAATTGCTATCACAAATCACTTGGTATATTGTAGCAAATATTATGGCAGTTACATATCATATAGTTTCATATTTCCTGTAAGATGATTTCTGTAGTGCAGGAGCAATCCTCTTTGTATTTCCCAGTCAGTGGCAGGCTGATTATTTGATATTACTGTCAGGCAACTGTCCCTTTGGAAAAACTCAAAAGCCAGAATATCTAGTAGTAAAAAATAAACAAAATCTGGTCAGAGCCGATATGGCTGTGGAGTGCTTCATTCCTTTCATTTACATAATGCTGCCCTGATGTCGATGGAGTAGTGTAGCCTTCCTCCACCCCTGCATACCAAAAGACACTCCACCCACCTCCCCCTACTAAACTAGAGACCCCTATGATGATGCTTAACATATCCCCCCAACCGGCAGCAACCCAAAAAGATTTTATTTATTTATTTAAATGTTTCATCAGGAAGGCACACTAAGCAACAAGTCACTTGTTTCCTGGTGCAACCTGGGAGGAAGGGGGCAGAGTTGTGTCTCTGGAGACCCCTTCAGGATGCGAGGAACCCTGCAAGGAGACTGGGGGGACCACAGAGAAGGGGATAAGGCAGTGTCCCAGAGAGACCCTTTTAAGATGTGGGGGAAGGGAGTAGATGAGAGATACAAGCCCCTTGGGGGGAAGGAGAGTGACCCATGGAGATCATTTGGGGTTTTTACATTGTATGAGAGATCAAGGGAGGCCAGTAAGGGGGAATGGGAGGAGGGCTAGAGATTTGGGGGGGTGGGTGTGCACAGAGTAAAATGAAGGTGAGGATAGAGGGGTAGGGTTTGTCCAGTGCTTAGAGGAGGGAATTAGGGAGGGACATGGCAGGAGCAGCTAGGTGCAAGGTAATTATTGAGGGCAGAGCTGATGGAGTAGGTGGAAAATGAGTGCCAGATTTGAGGAGGGAGGGATTCCAAATTTTTGTGAGGCAGTGAGAGTAACAGGATTGGCCAATTTGGGTGGCTCTGCGAGGTACAACCAGAGTACGGGTGTCGGTTGATCTAAGAGAATGGGAGGGTGGGGGTGTTATAAAGGAGGAGGTGAGGTAGGAAAGGAACTCACCCAACCAGTGCTTGGAGGTGAATTTAGCACCGTGAGAGAGTCGCTGTTTGTAAGAGAGGGGAAGGATAGGCATGATAAAGTTCACAGTGATGGGTGCGAGGGGGGCATTCCAGGGCAAAGTGGCAGAAGGAATTGAAAAGGGTGTCCAGTCTGACCAGGGAGGACTTAGTGGCAGCACCATAGACTACATCACAGTAGTCGAAAATGGGCAGTATCATCTTCTGAACAAGTTCACGCCTAGCCATAGGAGGGATACAACTACAGATCCTGAACAGGGCACCAAGCTTAGGGCACAGTTTTTTCTGGATGGCGTCAATATGTTCAGAGAAGTTTAGGTGTTGGTCCAACTAAACACCTAAGTACCTGAAGGAGGATGTGTCCTCAAGTAACGTCCCCTAAAGGGTGTGAAAATTTGGTAGGATGGGAAGCCTAGAGAGTCTCTGCCTTGTGCCAAAGATCATGGAGACAGTCTTCTTGGCATTGAGGAAAAGTTTATGGTTAGCAAACAAGAGCTGAACTTTGCCAAAGTCTTGCTGTAAGCAGGTTGTACCCTCATCAGGACAGGAGCTAGATGTATACAGGACTGTATCATTGGTATACATATGTATAGCAAAGGATGGGGAGCAAACAGAGGAAAGGTCATTTAAGAAGATGGAGAATAGGAGCAGCCCTAATACTGAGACCTGGGGGACTCCAGTACTAATTGGGAAGGGAGGGAAAGTGGCATCCAAGATCTTAACTGATTGGGTTCTACCAATAAGGTAGGCCTTGAACCAGTTTGTGCAGAGGGAGATAGGCCAGCTGCTGGGAGTAGGTCGAGGAGAAGGGAGTGAGAGTCAGTGTCAAAGGCCTTGGCCAGGATGACAAAAATGGCAGAGGTAATTTGGCCATTGTCCATCACGGTTAGGATTAAGTCTGTGAGCCATAGGAGATAGGTGGTTGTTGAGTGGTTATTCCTGAAACTAGACTGGAAAGGGGTGAAAAAGGAGGTCTCAAGTAGAAAAGAGGTGAGTTAAGAGAGGACAATGTGTTCTTGAAGCTTGGCAAGGGTAGGGAGGAGAGAAATGGAGTGATAGTTGCCAGGGGATGAGGGGTCACCCCTGTTGGGTAGAGGGAGAACCACAGCATGTTTCCATGAAAAGGGGACTGAGGCAGTAGAGAATGAGGGATTTAGGATTATTGAGAGGGGGTAGGCAATGTCCAAAGCGGAGAGGGAGAGGAGTTTTGGGTCAAGGCCATCAGGGGAGGCACCTTTAGAGGGGTTGATGGTGAGGAGGGCACTTAGGGCATTGTTTGGGATTATAGTAGTGAAAGAGAGGAGAAGGTGGGAGGGTGGTGGAAGGGGCACAAGGGTAGAGGGTGGGGAAGGGGAAGGGTAGGAGGGGAAGGATTTCAATAGCTCAGTGGTGCAGGAGGTATAGTAGGAGTTAAATTCTTCATCTACAGCTGGTGGGTCAGACACCAGTGAGCTATTTACTTTAAGTACGGCGGGCGGTGGGTGAGATGAGGTGGTAAATAGGGTGTGAACCACCTTCCAGAACTTTGAAGGGGAATTTATGTTGGTGATGAAGGCAGATTTGAAATATTCAGACTTGGCTAACCTTTAGCCCTCGTGGAAGCATTTCTGAGCATGCAGAAGCTCACAAGTTCACTAGGATACTGGGTAGCTTTATGACGCTTCTAGGCTTAATCTCTAGCCCTGAGGCAGGCCAGATGTTCAGGGGTTATCCAAGGTAAGTGGTTACCTCTGAATCTGGTTTGTTTGAGTGGGGCAAGGCATTCCAGTTTAAAAGAAATATTTCTTTGAAGTAGGCAAGGGCCTTATCAACTACGGGGAAGGAGGTTAGAGGGAACCAGTAAGAAGTGGCAAGGTTACTCAAGAGAGGTTCAAGGTCAAGAGATTTGAAAGAGCATAGTTGTATGGTTTTGTGTGTTGATTTAGTTCTGTGGATTTTCCTAACTATGAATATTGGGTTATGGTCACTGAGAGCATCAAGGAGGATGCCAGAGTTGAAGACACAGTGGTGTGGTAGGTAAGGGCCCAGTTGAGTTGGGAGTGTTGTTGTGTCTTGTGGTTTTTTGGGGGGGGGGGTTCAGAGATCAGTTGGGAGAGGTTTGGAGCTCTGATTTAATTTTTTAGTTTTGGTAGTTTAAAGCCAGTTAGTGGCTGTCAATCCCTTAGTGCAGAGCACCTCCAAACTGTTCAGTGTTCAATAACAGTAAGGGCTGAATGAATGGTGGTGGTGCATTTGCCTACAGTAAGACCTGATTGGTTGATTCTCAGCCAACCATGTTTCACTACAGACAAATACCTGTCACCATTCATTCATGCCCTTATTGATCTTACTGTTTGTCTCCCCAACCACCCTGCAGATCTCCAGGTACCCAGCCCTACACTTTATCCCCCACTCTCCAACCAGTAAACAGTCCTAGCAGTAAAGAACAAATTAATACTAATCCTTCCCCAACAGATGTTAGCATTGAACTTGTTTGTGTCTCTGTGTGAATGACAGTGCATGTTCTTGTCCCTGAGCTCCTCTCTCTCTGGTGGTTCATGTGAGCCACAATGCCCAGCCTGAGCATTACTCTCTGTGATGGTACCCACTGACCTGCCCCATGGATCTTCTAATGTCTATGCTGCTTTAGTGTGCCCTCCACCCCGCCACACAATAAAAGGAGTGAGAGAGCTAAGAAATGAGGCAGCATTGCCTACAGAGCTGTAGCTTAACCCTGGGTGGTGGGGCAAGAGAGACTCAGGCTACAAGGACTGACACCGAAAAGGAGAGGCAGCAGTCCTCCCTGAAAAAGAGCACAGGATCAAAAGAACTGATGAGTGGCACCAGTGTCTGGGACAGAGCAAAAAGACAGTCCCCCAAACAGTGACAGCAACATGCTAAGATGTGGTGAGTAAGCAGAATGAGACTGCTCACCGGGTGACAGGCTTTCGCTATTGCAGCACTACCTTAGCAGTGTGAAATTGGGGGTAGTACAATGTAGGGACCATAATCACGATGACCGGGGGCTCCCAGACCTGCACCTGAACAAGTATGCATTTCAATAGGTGGACCATCACCCAGAAGTGTCAACTCCCTCCCCACCCACCCCACCCCACCCCGAGACAGACACAACAACAGCGAAAGCCACTTCTAGTCACGACATATATGTGCAGGTCAAATGCGTTCCAGTCAGTGATGGTGTCAACCCCCTTCCCCTCCAAAACAGAGACGTGGAGTACAGTGTGCGCCCAAGCTCGGTTTCCATCCATTTTATTGCCATTCACTCTTCCGGCACCTTGCTGTCGGTTTGACTGTCTTTCTGAAGCCCAGTGCAGGTGGACAGCACATACAGAGATGCAGAGAAAGTGGCAGTAAGAGTGCTTGACCAGGACACAGACCAGTGCTGCAAAGTTTTCCTTTCACCATGGGGGAGCGGACATCAGACAGACAGACAGACAGAGAGACCATGTAAAACAAACTTGGTGCATCTATTCCACCACTGCACAAGAGGAGCACCCAGACAGAGACAGAGACAAATATGTCGGTCACATATCTGCCACTTCACATTGACTAGCACAATGTAGCGTGGTCACTGGATGGGCACCACTGGACTGTTGCTGCCCCTTACACTTCCATCTCACATCAGCATACTGTATATGGAATAATCTGCAGTAGCCAGAGACTGATGTAGGTTTCTCATCTTCCCCGCCACACTCATCCCACTCCACACAGGTTGGCACAGTGACAAGGTGACCTCCAGGTGGGCAGCCCAAGGCAAATAGTGGACTCTGACCTGGCAGACATTGATGATTGGTGCCCACTCCACAACCATCCCACCACTGCACATTGGCTCCCCAGCCAGAGACAGAAATGTGAGTTGTGAGTTGCACATTTCCACACCACACCTTGTTCTATCTAGCCTGGTGGGCTCCAAGTTGGTGGAAATGGTGTTTCAGTCCAGATCCAGTGGGTGGCCCAAGGCCATTGGCACCCAACACACCATTCCCCATCTCTGCACATGTGAAGCATTTTCACCTTCCATTCCACCTCCTGCATGGGCAGATCCTGTCAGACAAACCTTATAGAGTATTATGACTGTGACGTGAGAACTGGACGAGGGCCATGCAGTGGATGTCTTGTATTTGGACTTCAGCAAGGCCTTTGATTCAGTGCCACATGAGAGGTTGGGGGGGGGAACTGGAATATGTGGGGCGGGACCACAAATTGTGAAATGGATCACAAACTGGCTAAAGGGAAGGCAGCAAAGGGTGGTGGGAAGGGACTTCTCGGTGGTTAGTTCTGTACAAGTAACAGAGTTGGGGGTCCGGGGCTCCAGTCAGACCTGCTGCTATAATGGACTTTGAGCCTGCCTGAATACAACAGGTCAGCTAAACGGAGTTCCCTTAATCCCTGCAGATGGAGGGCTACTGCACAGATGATTGCTACAGCCACTCAGGCACCACTGGGAATTTAAAACAAGAACTGGACTATGGCAGGCAGCCTGCCATCCGCCTCCTCCTACTACTACTACTACTACACTGACTGCTTGCAGCACTTGCCCAGCTCCTACTCTGCTACCAGTGCCCACCAACGGTCAGTAGTATTGGTGGGTGACCCCTGTTGGAGTGCTCAAGAAACTTCTTGACTTGTTACTAGCCCCTGCAATCGATACTCTTTTAACTTCCTTCTGTGTCTGGTTCCATTTGCCTGTTTCCAAACACCCAATAAACTTTTTTTCTAATGTCTATTTACTGTAGATGCAGAATATTAAATCTATCAAAATAAAATGTAATTGTGTTGAAGAAGATAGAAGTCTTTATGTATAATTGGAGAACGCTGAGATCTCATCTTGGTTGTATTACTTTCTTTGTTGCTATTTTGTATTTTCAGGTTAAATCAAATACAATAAAAAATAATGTTTTTTTTTTGTAGAAGATACAGTAGAAGCTTTTATTATGGCTCTTTCTGGTTTGAACCATGCACACTAAAATGCTGAAGAAGTCAGATCACCACAATTTCAGCAGCCTTGCACCATCCCTCTGATTCTAAAAATATGTATCATAGCAGTTGAATAATTGTGGGTCTATATTCATAACAAGTGTATCTTTTTGTCACTATCCTTTCAAATGTCTTTAATTCATTATAATTACACACTAAGAAGAATGATCTTAATGAGTTCATTTAAGGTTTCATAATTTGACCTTTTGTAGTTTTAATGACCTCCCAATCTTGGAGTCATCAATGTGTTATATCTAAAATTTCTTTGCTCAGTTCATCAATGGTCCAATAAGATTTAGAATAAAATAACTTTAGAACAAAACTGTACAAATTTTGGGTTTGAATTTTCGTAAACAACTTCTGTCAGATTTGAAAATGCATAGGAGATTAGTTGTACGTATTTTTGTATTTCTCCACACTTTTACTTTGGAAATTTGTAAAAAATAATATGAAAAAATAACATTTGACCTTTTGCACAGGTCTTGATCACTGGTAAAGAGAAATGGCTTTAAACTTATTTGAGAGTCATTGAAGAGATATCTCAAGGTCAAGATTTAGTAAACTATACATTTAATGCATTTTAATAATAGAAGTTGCCAAAGATGACATTATAAAAGAATATATCAGTGGTGCAGCACATCTGCCGAAAAGGTATCAAACTATTTGCTTCTGTGACTCTGTCCACACCTTCAACTATAGTCAGGTAACATTTTCAATAAAGTTACAGAACTTACTATGCTAGTGTGTCCATACTGCAGCAATTCTTGTGTGTTCCATGCTTAAATTCGGTAGTAAACTGTGTTAAGAAGATCGTGTCATGTCAGCAGTTCCATATGAAACACGCTATAGACTCCCATCCACACCATTGAAGTAAGCATGCTTCAAACAGAACCATGTTACAAACCATGCTAAAACCCTGATAGTATCAGGGTTTGAGCATGGTTTACAAACACGGTTCAGTACCATTTTTAATGTGGATGTGCACCATGTTTGGGGGTGGCCTGTAACAGTTTTGCCTGCCTGTAACATTACAGGACCCCTAGTGGGGACAAGGCCTAAAAGTTTCAGACAGCCAGGTCTTCTTGATGTGTGTGAGCATTGTTTTCTTTTGTGTCTTCCTTCTTCCTCCTATCTGGTCAGTGTCAACTTCAAATATATATATATATATTGCTGACTAATAATTACTAAAACTTAATCTGCTGCTTTTTCCTGAAAAGATTTAACATGATGCCATCCTGAAAAGATCTAATGTGCCCCCAATAAGCAGATCATTTTGTTTCAAGCTGGGTTTTTTTCTTCATTTTAGGAACTAAAAAGTTTCATTGAAGTGCTGTACATTGCTAGAATAACTTAGGATCTGCTGTTAAATTAGGCATGACAAGAGATAAACCATATATTGTAGACAAAACAGTTTGGCATCCCAGTAAATCAACAAAAAATTAGACCTGTAAGCTAGGTCCTGTTAAAAAGCTTTTATTACAGCATACAAACAGTCAGCACTCCTTAAACCATATGTTCTTGTCTCAGCGTAGTAGTTTCAGAAAACAGGCTATCAGAAATATGATAGGCATTATCCCAAACAAATGTAAACATCTCTAAAAGTATAGGAACTACTGATAACCCATCAGTATGAAAGTTGTGCAGGACAAAAATAAATTTCAAATGAGCCTATTCATTAAGCTGCACTAATTATATTTTTTAAACTATGGCCATCTGATTACCTAAATTTTCATTTTTTGTCACAATTTTCACCTTTTGGATGGCTATATTTAAAAACCTCTAATGAATTAAGATTAGTGGGTACCCTCATTTGAAAGGTCATTTTGTCCTGAACAACTTTCATGTTGATTGTATATTGGTAACTTGTATATTTTCTGAGATAGTTACATTTGTTTGGCATGACTCCTACTGTGTTCACTTAGAGAGAAAAAAATTAGGTTGTTTGGAAGACCATATTTTACAAAATATAAAGAATTCAGATTAGTGACTACACTCGTGAAAGATTGTTTTGCCCTGAACAACTTTCACACTGTTTTTGTTTTGTGTACCTCGAATAGTTTTAAAGATATTTAGATTTGTTTGGAAGGTGTGCACATTTGTTCTCAGAGAAAAGTAGCTTGGAGTTCTGTGTCCATCATTCTAAAAAGAAAGAAGGGAGTATTTTTTAACTGCCATAGGGATGTAGTGTTATGGAAGGATACACTGAAAACTACCAAAAATGTGTTCCACAGAAACCCCTTTTCAAGCTAAAGCAATATGGCTGTAGGATACGCCCACAGCCATAAAAATGGGACAAGAAAAAGAATAATGATACCAACAGCAGCTGCCATTCATTACATCTGAAATGGCAATTACTAACATATCTACTGAATTATTTTATTGCATTGACTTGCAAAAAAAAGAATCAGATGGTACATACAGTAGTAATAAGTAGACTGGCAGTAACATTTCACCCAGATTGGAAGAACTTTTGAAAGAAGATTAGAAATAAACTGTACAAAAGAGACTCTTTTTGTTTCATGGTCAATGACAGTCTGAATATGGGCTGGCTATGTAGTGCTGTCAGACATGGGTCTGGTTGCAAAATGTACTTTCCATATTTAATATGAGAAGGAAAAAAGCCAATAATTAAAATTTAAAAAGATTAACAGTGCTTCTAATTTCTGTAGCCACTGCAGGTTCAAACCACATGTCCCCGATACACAATAGTAGGCTTTTGGGGTCATAATTTATGGCTCCCCTGCCAAAATCAGGCTTTTGGGGCCAAAATCAATCAGTTGAGTTCTACACCCCTATCACCAGCCCACTTGGTAGGTACAGGTTCATAGCTGGATCTCCCTTACCTACACACCTGCCTGTGGTTCCGTGCAAACCACTGGAGAAAGAATATTGTTCAGTAGCTCAAATTAGCAACTTGGATATTGTCAGAAGGTGCTGGGATGGTGCCTACATAAAATTAGAAGTATTAACTTGGATGGGTCAGGATATTTTGCCTTACACGAATCTGTGCTCTAATGCTTTCTGGAGAGGACTCATTCAGATGTATTTTACACTTTCGGGGGTCCATGTTGTGAGTAAGTCATGATTAACATAATCACCCCTGTGCAATTACCTATTTATATATATATATATAGTGTATATATATATATATATATATATATAAAGGGGATCTTAATCTCTTCTTGGAGTTAAGCACAAGACAAATCAAGCCTTTCAGGTACATAAAGAGGGAAGTCTCTTAAATATCCATTTCCAGGGTTACCTGGTATTCATGTCTTGGTAGCCAGGTTTTCGAACATTTATTTACCTCTTGCAACAGCTAGGATGGGTGTGTCTATCCAGTCAGCTAAACAGGGTCAGATGCACACCATTTAAGGGTTCCCCGAGGTTCTGTCCTGTACTGTGACTAAGTGTTAAATCTTGATGCTCGAACTCTCTGACTTCTCAGGTTTCCTAGCTAATCTAGCTTGCCTGATATTTAACAGCTCTTTCTTAGTTTCATTATTTATATATCCCATAGCTACCTTATAATCACACTTATGCTTACAACACGATATCCTGATCATGAAGCTATGGAATCTTAATATTTTAATTATCCTATCTCTCTGTCTTCTCTTGTTCTCCTGTGATTTTTGTAGAAACATCCTCTCTAGGAAAGTCCACCTCTCAGACAAGTATGATACCCTACATAGGGAAAGCCACCCCATTATTACATCTAATGGACTACTGACTCATCCCATATCCTCTCTTGCCTATGTAGAAAGAAAGCACTGTCAACTAATGGGTTGCTACCTAGCTGCTGTATGGCGCTCATAGAAACAGACCTTTCTCACTGGTCCTTTATGTCTTTGGGCTTTTCCACTTCTCCTTCTGTTTAGTGGAGACATTGAGGCAAACCCAGGTCAATGGGCCGCTATGAATTCACAAGCATCACTGCAATGGTCTTGTAATAGGGGACTAAGAATAGCACACATGAATGCAGGGAGCCTACTTCCCAAGATGCATGAAGTGGAAGCTTGGATCTCCTTACATAGACCATCTATTTGTATCCCTGAAGAGTGACATGAGAGAGTGGGACTGGGAGATTTAGTTTAGACACAGAAATACTGAAGAAGCTTGGGGATTCTATCAGAAAAATTATCCAAGGAGGTGTCCATTCACATACCAAGCAGAAAGAAATACAGCAACAAAAGGGTCACACTGGGGTGGTTCAACAATAACATAAAAAAACTGATCAAACAAAAGAATAACGTTTTTAAACTAGTGAGGTACACAAAGGACACCCAGGGTATGCTGATATATATAGGGAACTGGCTAAAGAAACCAAAAAGGCTATTAAAAAAGCTAAAGCTGCTTACAAACTTGCACTGGCAAATAAATCTAAGGACAATTGCAAATTGTTCTTTGCGTACATAAATAAAAACAAACTAGATCATAACAGGATCGGAGCATATATGAACAAAGAAGGCCATACTGCAGACAATAGAGAAACAGCCAATATCCAGAATGAATAGTTCTGTTCGGTGTTCAGCCCTACCAAATCAGGAAAACCAGAATTCAGAGCTAAATCTACAATGGGGGAATACAAGTGGATGTTGAAGAAGTCAGGGAGAGATTGCAGACAATTAACATAAATAAATCCCCAGGACCAGACAATATGCATCCTAGGATACTGAAAAAAATCTCAGATTATATAGCACCCCCACTGACATATATTTTCTAGCTATCTTTAGACACAGGGGAGGTGGTACAGGATTAGAAGGAGGTACTGGTGGTACCAATCCTGAAAAGGGATCCAGAACCAAATCTGAGCATTTTAGACCAGTGAGCCTCACTTCAGTATTGGGGAAGGTCTTGGAAGGCATACTTAAGGACCTCATTATTAAACATCTAGAGGAGGAGAACCTAAAGGATATGACACAACATGGGTTCACTAAATCAAAGTCATGCCAAACAAACATGCTCACCTTTTATGAACAAGCCAGTAAGGCTATTGACCTGGAAGATTCAGTGGATGTGGCTTACCTAGACTTCTCCAAAGAGTTTGACAAACTCCCTCATGAAGAGCTAATGGGTGTCCTGGAGTCAGTAAAATTAAACTTAAATATAATCAACTGGGTGAGAGAATGGCTGTCCAATAGAAGACAGTAGTAGTCAATGGGGTTATGTCAGATTGGGTGGGGTTAACAAGTGGGTTTTTCAGGGCTCCGTCTTGGGTCCTTGTCTATTTAATTTATATGTTGCATCCCTAAATTGCTCACATCCTAATATCTGGATTACAAAATTTTCAGACGATTGCAGAATAAGGGCAATTGTGAACAATGCTGGGGATGGACAATCTCTGCAAACAGCACTAAATGAAATCTACAACTGGACAATTAAATACAAGCTGCACCTGAATGTAGACAAATGTGCTATTATGCACATGGGGAGACACAACTTAAGTATCCAATACACTATGGGAAACAGGAATCTACCAGTTACCAATAAGGAAAGGGATCTAGGAATAATAATAACACTGAGCCTTCAATTCAGTGAACAATGCAGTATGGTGGCAAGTAAGGCTAGTTGGAACTTGAATTGCATTCTGAGACATATTGGTAGCAGGGACAGGGAGGTGATACTCCCCTTGTACCGATCACTGGTTAGGCCACATCTCGAATGTGGGGCACAGGTTTGGTCACCATATAAAAAAGGAGATGTCATTAAACTTGAAAAAATTCAAGAAAGGGTTACAAAGGCAGTATCGGGCTGTAAAGAACTTACGCACTCAGAAATATTAAAATAATTAGATCTATATACTCTCCAATACAGGCGAGCACAGGGACATGTGCATTCACAATGTACTGCAGAATGAATCAACAGCAAAAAGTTATGGGTTGACACTCAAGCATGGAACATGCCAAACTAGAGGCCATCCATTACAGTTCACCCTAGAGAAATGGAATTTACTAAAGCGAAGACAATGGTTCAGCCTCAGGGTTCCCCCCTTATGGAACAGATTACCAACAGAGGTGGTCATGAGTAGAACCACAGATCTATTTAAGACTAGGCTTGATAGGTGTAGTACAAATAAATATGAAATAACATAAAATACTGAGGCAAGCAAAATATGTGCACAAGTCTAGTAAAGCTTGAACGATCTATGTAATCTATATAATATGTACCAGATGTTCTGGGCATATCTGAAACATAACTGAAACCATCCAGTCCTGATACACTGTGTCACATAGATGGCAACATCTTTTTCAGAAATGACAGACCAGAGAATAAAAAGGTGTGCTGATATACATTAAAGACCACCTGTCAGGCTCTGTTATAGACTCAGGTAGTGAGCATTGTTCTACTCCTGAATGGATCATCACTGAGATCATTGTGGGGTCAGCAAAAAAATTCTATATGGACTGTATCTACAATCCCCCTGCGGGAGGTATCAGTGGGCTCAAATGCTCAATAAGTGTGATTGCTAACCTAATCCCTGCTAAGGTCTTATTTCTTGTAGGAGACTTCAATCTAAACTAGTTGGAGGACAAGCAGGTAGGGTATGCAGAGCTCCTTAAACAAATGACTGTGCCGGATCAGTGGCACAGAGGTTTGAGGCGCTGGATGCCACACCTCATGCCATGCCAGCGACCCGGGTTTGAGAACAGACTCAGATTGTTTGGAGGTCAGCCAGGGAGAGGAAGGATTGAGCCTCCAATGACAACTCTCTTTCCTCGGGGGAGGGGGGACAACACAGTGCACTGTAGACTGATACCCAGTGGAGGCTGGGGTTCAACACAGGCATGCTGCTCTGAATGGGGTGGACCCACACACTGGGCATAAGACTGCCTACATGGAGGCATAGGCAGTCACCCTGCCCTTTGCACGTGCATGGATCTGAGGAGAAAAACAGAGGAAAAACACAGCAGAAGGATGGCAACTGACCCCCCGGCCCGCAGACTCCATACCAGTGGCCCAGCAGCCATTTCAAGCCATGAACGGCTAAGGTAAGTTCCTGATGGGGCTGGGGGGGGTGGTAGGATAGGGAGACTGCCATGGAGAGATCAGGGAGTAAAAATCTAAATAAATAGAAAAACTCTGACTCGGATGATCCAGTCTCACACTCGTTTTAATTCCAAATCCTATAATCACTCCCTGTTGAACTGGCTATTGACTAACAGGGAGGATATGACCATTTCTACCAGAGTACTGCTGGATTCCATAAGTGACCATTCCTGCATCTATTTCAACCTGGTCTTGGCAGAAGAAACATTTTCCACCCAAGCTCATCTCATTCAGAAACTTCTCAAAAGTGAACATATCAGCTCTCAAATCTGACCTAAGTGGAATATGTTGGTCTAACTTATACTCACTTACCAATGTGGGTGCTGCATTGGGTTTCCTAGTAACTGCCCTCTCATCAATCCAAGACAAATACTTTACCCTCATCACAAGGCATGTCAGAGGGGGCAACACAAAATAGATCTCAAAGGAGTTGATGGCCAAGATGAAACTAAAAAATAAGTCATGGAGTGAATATAAGACTCACCCCATTAATGTAAACTGGGAAAGCTATAGAAAGCTCAGGAATCAATGCAAATCTTAGTCAAAATTTCTTAAGGCCTCCTATTTTAAGGCTCAACAAATAAAAAAATCTTGGAACTCACTTCTCTGGTTACCAGCAAATAAACAATGTTCAGGCTTGAATAAAGCTTTTCAACTGTAAAAAAGTTTATTGCCACAACGCTTACAGAGGAAAATACGACGACTAAGAGTTCACCTCGTGACGAGGCTTTGTCAAGTGATTGCCCTGTATAGACCATAACATCCCATAGCAGTGATACACACTCATGTGATTTCATAAACCAATCTGTGTGCTATGTGTTCAAAGTTAGATATACTCAAAGTGCTAACATCTAAAGTGCTATACAAGAACAATCCTAAAAATGCTACTCATATCACATATTTAGATCCTAATGCATGAATCTATAGATATTAAGCTAGATACTATTTACTGTGCCCAAAGGGCTAAATATATATATATATATATATATATATAATAGATATACCACTCTGAGGTGTGCGTTGGGTGTTGCTCTGATATCGCACGCCTTGGTGTGCGTCAACCGCCAAAGCGTGCGCATGATATCGAGTGCGACCGCACCTCAGAGTGGTTTATCTATCTTATAAAATGTCAAAATTGTTTTTGAGGGGGGTAAAAGTGCAGGTGTGCTTTCACGCTCTGATATACGCACGGTCACCTGATGGTGTTTGTCCAATGCCATGGAGCCCCTTGATTCCTTTTTTCTCACCCATTTTATAAATACATATATGCCTTTTCTACTCCATAGAAAATAAATCATGTTTATAAAAAGCATATCCTCAAGAAGCATGTTTCTCCTGACATATGGCACTTATTTCATTTATTTACTTTTTATTTTTTCAATTTAATGTCAGAGCACCCAGGAAACTACAAAAGAGGGAAAGGAGGGGAGAGAAGGGGAGATGGGGAGGAGGGGTTATTTTGGATTTGGAGTTTGGATTATGGGTTCAGGAGGCAATCAACAGGAGGCATCCATCTAGAAGATGTGTTCCTTAGTAGAAAATGTCACAAACCCCATTGATATACCAGCTAAAAATATTTTGTAACATACAGGTCCATGTCGATTGGACTCCTGTGGTCCCAGGGTACAGAACAGAGAAGCAAAGAAGATGTTAAAACAAAAAGTTCACACACTTCATCCATCCTTAAGGAAAGGTGCCAATTCCATTTGTTCATTAAGATCCCTGGGTCCTATATAGGATCCTAATCTAAAAATCCAGTATTCTTCTCTCTTATTTGCTGCTAATTCTCTATCCTCCCCCGGACCAAGACTGGTTTGTTCAATACCAGTAAATTTGAGAACATGTTCATGTTTATTCATAATCCTTTGCATATGTACTGCAAGAACATAATCCAAATTACCGTTAGCAATAGTTCTCACATGATCCCTGATTCTCTCTTTTAGTTTCCTTTTTGTCCCCACAACGTAATAAACACCACAGCTGCACTCGGCCAGGTATACCACTCATTTTGTTTCACAGTTGATGAACTGTGTGATACAAATCATTTCCCCATTGTACCCATTCTTAATTGCAGTTCACTGATTTACATATGGACAGTATTTATATCTACTGCATTTTCTGCAACCTTTTGGTAAAGGTGGAAGCCATCCTCCTGTTTAGGTTTTCCATGCACTGAGTTTACAAGGATGTCCCTTAAATTATTGGCACGTCTATATGCCATTCTTGGTGGTACTGTTGCTGTGCTCTGTAATCTAGCATCTGCTCCCAAAATATACCAGTTTTTGTACACTATCTCTTTGACCCTGCAGGACCTGACACTCTAGGTGGTGATGAAATGAATGTGATTTTCTGGGTCACCAGACTGTGTTTTCCTGTTATCCTAATATACATAGATACATAGACAGTGTCGGCAGATAAGGGCCTATGGCCCACCTAGTCTGCCCATTTGAGCTTGTAAGTTCAGTTTGTTTTCCTAGAAGTCTATTTCCCCTTACCCCTGACCTCTAGAATTCCTTTATGTCTATCCCATGCATTCTTAAATCCCGTGATTGTTTCAGCCCCACCACTTCCTCTGGCAGGGTGTTCCACTTATCCACCACCGTTCTGTGAAGAAATTCTTTCTCATGTTTCCTCTGAATAGTCCTCCCTCCAACTTCATCCCATGCCCTCTAGTCCTGGAACATCTTTTTCGCTTAAAAATAGTGTTTTCCTGCACCCTGTTCCTCCCTGTAAGATACTTGTATGTCTCTATCATATCCCCTCTCTCCCTCCTCTCCTCCAGGGAGTATATGTTCAGTTCCTTCAACCTGTCTTCATAGGACTTGTGATGCAATCCATGCACCATCTTTGTTGCCCTCCTCTGAACCTTCTCTACCCTGTCTATGTCCTTACGTAGGTATGGTCTCCAGAACTGTACACTGTACTCCAGGTGGGGCCTCACTAGTGTCTTGTATAGCGGATTATGACCTCCCTTTCCTGCTGGTGATGCCCCTGCCTATACATCCCAGCATCCTATTTGCTTTACCTGATGCCTTGTCACACTGTTTCTCTACCTTGAGGTCATCAGAGATGACAACCCCAAGATCCTTTCCTGCTTGGTGCATGCTATATCCTCACCCCCCAACTGATATATTGTGCCAGGGTTTTGTGCCCCATATGCATTATCTTGCACTTCTTTGCATTGAATTTCAACTGCCAAACCCTTGACCATTCTTCAAGTTTCTGCAGGTCCTTCTCATTCTGTCTACACCCTCTGGTGTGTCTACTCTGTTACAGAGCTTTGTGTCATCAGCGAACAGTGAAATTCTGCCTTCTAGATCCTGTGCAATGTCACTGATGAAGATGTTGAATAGGACCGGTCCAGCACTGATCCCTGTGGTACCCCACTGGTCACTCTTCCCTCTGTGGAGTGACAGCCATTTACCACCACCCTCTGTGTCCTGCCACCCAGCCAGTTACCTACCCACCACACTACTGTCCTGCCCACACCCATATTCCCCAGTTTGTGTAATAGTCTTCTATGTGGCACAGTGTCAAAGGCCTTGCTGAAGTCCAGATAGGCCATGTCCACTGCCCTCCCCTGATCCACCTCCCTAGTCACCCAGTCAAAAAATTCAATGAGGTTGGTCTGACATGACCTCCCCTGGTGAAACCATGCTGCCTTGGGTCCTGTAGTCCTGACAACCAGATGTTCCACCAATCTCTCCTTCAGTAGTGCTTCCATGATCTTTCCACTACCGAGGTGAGGGCTGACTGGTCTGTAGTTCCCTGCTTCCTCTTTGTTCCCACTTTTGTATAAGGGGACTACATCTGCTGTCCTCCAGTCTTTGGGTACCTCCCTGTTTCCAGTGATTGGCTGAACAGGATAGCCAAGGTTCAGCCACCACCTCTCTTAGTTCTTTAAGGACCCTGGGGTGCACCCATCAGCCCATTGCTTTATCAGCTCTTATTACTTCCAGTTCCTTAAGGACCCTTTCTCGTGTAAAGGGACTTGTGTCCATTTCTGCACCATTCTCACCCCTTGTACTCCCTTCAGACCCATTACCCCCCTCTTCCTTAGTAAAGACTGAGCAGAAATACCTGTTCAATATGTCAGCTTTACTGTTGTCATCCTCCACGCGGCTCCCATCCTCCCCCTTCAGTCTCACTATCCCTCCCTTTGTCCTTCTTTTTTCACTTATGTACCTGTAAAAGGTTTTGTCCCCTTTAACCACTGATTTTGCAATGTGTTCTTCTGTCTGAGCTTTGGCTTCCTTACTGACTTCCCTGCCTCCCTTTGTTTCTCCTGGTACTTCTCTATCCCCTTCTGCCTGTGTCTTTTTGTATTGCCTGAATGCAATCTTTTTGGCTTTCACTTTCTTTGCTACTCTTTGGAAAACCATAATGGTCTTCTCTTTCTTTTCCTCTTGCTAACCTGCTTAATGCATAATTCTGTTGTTCTTATAATCCCATTTTAAATACTGCCCACTGTTCCTCAATCCCTGATTCCTGTCCCATTCCCCTTAATGCCTCTTTCAAGCATCTCCCATTTTCCCAAAGTCTGCCCCCCTAAAATCCAGGATACGTGTTTTTGTGTGGTTTGGTTCTGCTCTTTCTGTGATTTCAAACCACAATGACTGGTGGTCACTGTTACCCAGGTGCTCCCCACTGTTACCCCATCACACTGTCCCTGTTTGTGAGCACAAGGTCCAGTATTGCCTTCTGCCAAGTTGGTTCCATGACCAGTTGCTTGAGGAAGGCACCCTGAAGAGTCCAGGATAAATCTGCTCCTAGTTGATGCTGCTGCTGGGATGCTCCAGTCCACGTCTGGTATATTGAAGTCTCCAACCAGTACTACCTCACCTTGTCTGCCATCCTTTGGATGGCTAGCATCTGCTCCCTATCTGTTTCTTCCTCCTGGGCTGGTGGTCTATAGACCACACCTGTCTGATGGCTGGCCCCATTTTCCTTTCCAGCTTAACCCTAGTATCTCTCCCCATTTTGTTCCTCCTGGATCTGTATGGCCCTTATGTCATTTTCACATACAGTGCCACTCCTCCTCCCTTCCTGCCTGCTCTGCCTCTTCTGAATATGTTGTAGCCAGGTATGGCCATCTCCCAGTCATGGTTATCATTACACCAGGTTTCAGTGATGGCCACAATGTCCAGGTCTGACTGTACCATGACAGCCTCCAGATCTTCCATCTTGTTGCTAAGGCTCCTGGCATTTGCACATGGCTTTCCATGATTTGACCTCCCTAGACTGCTTCACTGTTCTACTCCAGCCTCTTCCTTGGTTGTCATTTATCCCTGGTTCTCCTTGCTGTCTGCCCTTCTGCTGAATTTTGCCCTTTTCTGCTTATCCACCTTTTGGACACTAATCTCCATCTTTTGCACACTGCTTTGCAGAGATAGCCACTCCTCTGGTTCACTGGTTCCATTACTAGCTGTGGGGGGTGAGCAAGTAGGTACCATCCTTGCTGGCCTGCCACCCCCCTTTGCTAGTTTAAATGCTTGTCAATGTAGCATTTAAACTTATCATTGAGTGCTTGGATTCCCCTCCAGGATGGATGCAGGCCGTCAGGCTTGAACAAACCTCCATCCCTCCAGGTGGGTCCCCAGTCACCAATGAATCCAAACCCTTCCTCACAGCACCAGTTCTTCAACCATGAGTTAAAGTTCCTGGTGCATGCACTCCTATGCTCTCCCTTGCCTCTCACAGGTAGTACTTCTGAGAAAGTGACAGAAGTAGCTACTTGCTTGAGACCCCTCCCCAGTTTCCTAAACTCTTGCTGAACTTCCTTTGGCTCCCCATTTGCCAGGTCATTAGTACCTAGGTGGATAATGACATCCAGCTCACCCTCCTGTCTTGCCTTCCCAGTGATCCCCAGTATCTTCCTTCCATTCCTCCATGCCGTGGCATTGAGGCACCTCACCTCCCTGTCCTCCCCTCCTGTGTTCCTAGCTGGATCCCTCTTATGATGGAGTCCCCCACCAGGATTTGCTTCCTCCTCCTCTGGGGTCCACTGCTTTCCCCACTGAGGTCACCTCCTTGCCTAACCTCCACATCCTTTCCTTCCGCTTCCCTGGGTACCTCTACTTGGTTGTCCTCATTTGCCAGTGTGGCATATGAGTTCTTGAGAGGAATAGGATCTGGGATGTGCCTCTGCCTGACTGCTCTAACCCTCCCTGAGCCACTGTCATCCAAGTGCTCCTCGTTCTCGGCATCCTTTGAGGCAGCTGCATTGGACTGGGTGGTTCCTGGACAGGGGTGATGGTACTCCTGACCCAGTTTACTTCCGCTCTGGGTCTGGCTACCTCCATCCCACTTGATCCCGAGAGATGCATGCAGATGGGCGGCACCTCAGTGTCCAGAAGGTCTGCCTGAATATATTGCCCCACAGCCACTGCATTGCACCACTCCCACATTATTCTGCAATTCCACTACTTATCTGCTACTGAAGCTCTCTTAGTTCTCTTTTATTTATTTACAGTACTAAAATCCTGTAACTGATCCTCAGATATATATTTTTAAGGAAAAAGAAACCAATAAATAAATAAATGAGTCAAAACACTTGTCATGCTGAGGGTGGTCTTCTTCCCCTTATGCCCTCCTACTACACCTCTTACTATACCCTGTGTTTAGCTCCTGTCAATCAGATTTATCAGGGCATATAATTAAGAGTTGGGGAAGGGGTGGGAGGGACAATTAACACCCTTCACCCAGCTACAGGACAGTCAGACAAGCCAAGATAAAATTTGCAGCAATTAAAGACAGCACAGAATTACACCACCACTATTTTTTAAATTTTCAACAGCCCAAAAACAATTATAAGTAAAGACAACACAGAAAGAAAGTATAGTGTCACTACAAGCCTACAATCTAAGTTTAAAAGAAAAATACCAGTTACCAGTTACTCTGAAGCACTGAATTGAATATGTTTCATTCCTTCACCTTCTGGCTTCTTCTGATTTTTTCTGGGACTTTGCCAACAGGGACTCCCTTGCAACCTCAGTACAAACTTGTTTTTGCTTCTCCTATTATGCTGCTTGCATACCCTCTTTCTTTGAACCTTTTTGTCAGTACAGTATTACAGATTATTTTTGATAGGTCTCTTCTGAGCTGCAATTTCTTTTCACACAGAGGAATTGGCTTTTTGGAATATTTTTAATAATATGACCTGGGTGACAACTACTGACTAGCAGTGTGGTGTTCCTGTCTGTGGACTTTCTGAAGAGGCTAGTGATTAATTTGCCCTCTGTGCTTCTCTCTATCATTAAATCGAGAAATGGAATATTTTCTGAACTTTGGTTTATGTGAACCTGAGGTGTGTATTGCTTTTATGTGGGTACCATACAAATCCCTGCAGTTCTGCTTCATTACCGTGCTATTTCAGGAAAACATCATCTATAAAACAACACCATACCTTAATTTTATCAAAGTATGGATTTGTCCTGATGTTCCATATGTGTTCCACTTCCCAATAGCCAAGACAGAGGTTTGCGTAGCTTGGCGTAAAAGTCACACCCATCGCTTTGCCCTTTTCTTGGTGATAGAAAGGTCCCATAAATTCAAAGGAATGTCTCTCGAGCACAATCTGCACCACTAGTAAATCAGTGTCAGGTCTCACATCCTCACCTCTGCTATTCAAGAAATAATGTAATGCCGTCAGACCCCCTAAATGGGGAATACCGGTATACAGTGATACCACAGCTAATGCTACCAGTAAACAGTTCTCAATATTGTCTTGTTCTTGTATCATCCTAAGCATATCCCCAGTGTCTAACAGGAAAGAGGGTAGCTTTTGAACTAATGGTTTTAATACATCATCCACAAAACACGCAAGTGGCTCCGTTAAAGAACCCACCCCGAGACTTTTGGTCTCCCCGGTGGGTTTGTTAAAGTTTTATGCACTTTTGGAGGTGCAAAAAACTGTACTTTCAAAGCATGTTCAGCTGTAACATACTCTCTTTCCTTCTTATTAATCAAGTTTCCACTCAGCTCCCAACTTAAGAAGCTATCAATACGTCTCTTAAACTGTAAGGTAGGGTTGCCATTTACTAATTTATAATTATCCCTGTTATTCAGCTGACTCTTTATCTCTATCTCATAATCAGAGGTATTTAAAATGACAACACTCCCTCCCTTGTCAGCTGGGTTTATTACAATTTCCTTGTTTCTAAGTGCATTCATTACTTTTCTTTCCTCCCTGCTTAGATTACAATAGCTGGGAACATATTCCTCCCTCCTAAGCTTCTGTAGTTCTCTCATGCACACCTTTTTGAAAGTTGACACTACTGGGGGTAGTGGTGGGCAAAAAGTATTTGGTTTTGTTCTTTTCTTGTCTCTACTTTCTATCCCTTCATGTGTATCTGTAGCATTATCCTAATTATCTAGTGACACACTGGTTACACATAAATTAGCCCCTTAATTTTCAAACTCTGACAATACTTCCAGAACTTCCTGAGTTGGAATCAGTGTGTCATTGCCATATATTTCTACACTGGCATTTGCAGCATTCACATTACCTTCTTTATGTACCATGCTGAAAAAATACACCTCAAGCTCAGAACTCTACACAGTCTTGATAGATTTATATTAGTCTGAAATAAACCAATGTCCATGGTGGGAACAAATGAAAGCCCATTATTAAGTACTTTTCTTTTAACTTCTGTTAACATACAGTCTGATACATAATATTTTCATGTAATGTAATTAATCTATCACAGTGAGATTGATATAAGTGATCCTTTAATGATAATTGAGTGTTTTTTAAACAGGTTCATAGATTTAAAAAATTTACTAAAGTGTTTGATTCTGTGGATGCTGGTCAGATTTGCCAGGTTAAAAAAGATATTGTCCAATATCCACCTTTCTAATTTCATATAATTAAGGCGTCTCAAGTACTAAAATTATTGAAATAGATTCCTATTAATAAAAGCTCAGGGGGTTGCAGTTTGGAGCCACAATTTCTTAAAATTATTTCATTGTATATCTGTAGACCATAAACAAAAATGTTTACTCTGTCACTAATTACAGGTCAATTTCCTATTGCTTGGAAGGAAACAGTAATTATACTGATACATAAAGGGGGTAGTTATAGTGAGATAGATAATTATAGGCCAGTTTCATTGCTGCCTGTCTTGGGTAAGATGCTGGAGAAAATCGTTAACTGGCAGCTTGCAGACTACTTACTACTGGGTGGTCTCCGGTCTCCTGAGCAGCACTGATTTTGAAGGTATTATGGTACAGGCACTGCCTTGGCCAGGTTCATGGACCACATCACTGGAGCAATGGATAGGGGTGAGTTCACTGGTGCTGTGTTCGTGGACCTGTCCAAGGCATTCAACCTCGTAAATCATTCCCTGCTGCTCAGGAGGCTGGAGCACCTAGGTGTAACAGAATTACACATAAATTGGTTTAGAAGCTACTTAACTGATAGATTACTATGTGTGAAATACAGGGGAGTGTTAACCAGTAGTAAAAAAAATGGAGTTGGGTGTGCCCCAGGGATCTATCCTGGGGCCTCTTTTGTTTTCATTGTTTGTGGATGAACTTCCATCACTTCTTCATTACACAAATACATTGATGTATGCAGATGACATTATCTTATATAGTAGTTCAGCTTCCGTTGAGAGTCTGAATCAAGATCTGAAAGATGATTTTTATAAATTGGCTGGCACTGCACCCCGGATACCAAGAACTTCGTTTGTGCTGTATTTCTGGATTTAAGCAAGGCGTTCAATACTGTCAACTATGATCTACTCCTTGTTTCCCTCAAAATATCAGCCTTGACTCCCTATCCCTGAAATGGTTCTTGAACTATCTTAAGGGACGGCGGCAGCAGATAAAGGAGGAAGGGGAACTCTCATCTCTGAAACCTCTACTGAGGGGTGTACCATAAGGCTTGATACTGAGCCCATTGCTCTTTGCAATATACATCAACAGAATCGATGGTGACATCAAATCTGCTAGCATTCACCTCTTTGCTGATGACACAGTGCTCTATATTGAAAGATCCTCCCCAGAAGCAGCTTGCAGGGATCTGCAACAGGAATTTAACCAGCTACAATGACAACTTCTGCAACAAAAAATGCTCCTGAATGCAAAACAAAAAAGGCAATGCTCTTTTTTCCCTTTGCAAATGCTAACAACCTTGCAATTCAAGGCAACATACTGCAGATTCATACACTCCTCGGCGAACCAGTGGACTATGTAACAAAATTCAAATATCTGGGGGTTTGAACAGGCCAAAAGCTTTCCTTTAATGATCACATTGATGAGTTGATAAAGACGCTCAGGCAGAGGCTTAGCCTCTTATACAGGATCAAATACTTATTAACACTGGAGGCAAAAAAGAGACTGGTCCAAACCACTGTCTTTACCTTACTGGATTATGCAGACTTCCTTTACAGCCAAAGCGCTGCCACTGCTCTGACCAAACTAGACACACTCTACCATAGAGTCCTGAAGTTTATTACTGGACTCCCCTACTCCACACATCACTACTACCTATACACTGCAGTGGATTGGTCTTCCCTTACTCACAGAAGACAGAGAAATGCAACCCTCTGGACCTACAAGGCTATTACTAACTTGCTGCCCCAATATATCTCAGACTGTCTTCCTCTAAGTATGGTAGGTAAGTATGCCCTAAGGAGCTCTTCCTACATCTGTCTTGCGTACCTAAGTTCAAGTCGTGCTTTGGTAGGACTGCCATGATTCATGCTCTACCCGCACTCTAGAGCAACCTGCAAAAAAGCTTGAAATTGGCATACTCAATCAAATTACAAGCCTTCAAAGCACTGTATTCTTGCTCAATTAAGGAATCCTGTAACTGCATCTCCTGATATTACAGCCCTTCCCCGCATCCCCACAGCTGCTGCTTCTAGCCCCCCCCAGGGGCAGTTCTTTCCTGGTTCTCCTGCCCTTTTCTTTTTCTGAAATGTCTGAGCCTATGTGTACCCTACCTGATTGTCCTATGTATCCTGATGTTGGAGGCTTCTTCTCTATGTCATCCTGGCATCCACTCACGCTCCACTTCCTGGCATGTCCCCCTCAGCCGCCTATTCTTGGTGCATTGTACCTAGCATTCTAACCGCTGCCACACGTCCCTGGTAAGTAAGCCCCTCAGGCACCCCCACTCTTATACATACATACCCTAGTACTTCCTCCCTCCCCATCCATGCCCTTCCAGGTACCATGCACTCAATATTTGAGTTCTAGCTTGCTCCATGAATACTCTGTAAATATGGTTGTATAGGAATACTCTGTAATTACTGTAGTACAGGTACTGCTACTCTCTATACATTCAACATTATAATTAGTTTTCTGTCTTATTTTAAAATGTACTACCATGCTGTTATAAAGTTCTTGTATGTAAATCTAATTCTATATAATGGTTCTGTAAGTTGCATTCCTCTTTATATACTATTCATGTATCTTGCCCAGGTCCCTCTTGAAAATGAGCTTGCTCATTGGTGTTCACCTGGCTAAATAAAGATATTGATTGATTGATTGATTGATTGATTGACAGTGGCTAGTGTAACTAAAACTAATAAAGGAATGGAGGGCCCTCCTAACTCCCCTGCACCCTCCCCCATAGGTGCATTATCACCTAATAGCAATGTTACTTCTGCTAACACTCCTAAAGATAAAAAAGGGAGAGGGAGGAAGACAACATGGGGAGTGCTGATGATGAGTGGTACCAAATTCAGAGCACTAGGGTTGCAAAAAAAGGACATAAAGCAGAACTTTTCACTATTCCAACCCTGAACAGATCTGACCCCTTGATAATAGTAAGCTCTGATGATTTAGTCAGTACCCCAGCAACCCTACCCCTAGTATATCTACTGCAGTTATGAACCCTACATGCAATAACATCACCCCCAGCCCAGCACCAGGCACTACCCTACCCCTGCAGCCACCAGGTAACATAGTACCCAGTACCAGTGCACCAAATGATACAAGTGCCTCCAATATGAACAATGAAAATGGGTAAGGCCCAGCCCTCTCATCGCAGGGTATTGAGAGTATGGATACACAAGGGGAGAACACCACTGAGACCCTAGGTACTGAGCAGATATCCATACTAGCGGACTTGATCACAAAATACACTGATAGATTCTCCACAAAAGGGAATAAAGAGAATGTTACCAGTTGCAGTTATAGTGGGGCCACTATAAAGGACATTGCTAGGATGCTGCCAGGTATTCTGCAACATATCAAGAATCACAAAACTGTAATATTGCACGCAGGTACAAATGACCTGAGTAAAATGAGTGTGGAGGATACTATCAAAGATATTGTATGAAACATGCCCTCCAAACCTTTAAAGATTTAAAAGCAAGGGCAATAGTATCTGAAGTGTTACCAGTGCCAAGGGCAACTTGGAGGAAAACTTCCAACATCAAAGCTAACAATAACTGACTTTGAATGTGGTACCCTGAAAATAACATCACCTTCATCAGATCATGGAAGAGGTTTGCAAATGATAATACATTATTCTGCCAGGATGGCTTACATCTAAGTAAATAGGGTGCTACAGTAAAAGGCAACATTTTTTCAAGTGTTAAACAATAACTCCCAGGTCTCAAAAAACTAATTATTAGGGGGTGTGAGAGAATAGATTCTTCTCTGAACAGGAACATAGGCCATAACAAAAGAGTAAAACTAAATATAAAACCCAAGCTAACATTCTTATTAACGAATGCTAGAAGTTTAAACACAGGAAAAAAGTTGAACTAGAATAAATTCTTAAATAAAATAGCATAGATGTGGCTGCAATCATGGAAACTTGGTGGGGTGAAACCTCAGAATGGAGTGTTAATAGTCAAGGCTAAAATGTCCTACACAAAGATGGAAGGGTTAGAAAAAGGGGGGTTGCAGTTTACATAAAAAAAATTATGTGAAATATCGAGAAATACATTATACAACACCCAATGATACAAATGAAATAATATGGTTGGAACTCCTGAGAAAGAATCAAAATAAATTACTTTTTGGCCTTTGCTATAGACCTCCTGACATTGATTTACAGGAGCACAAACATCTTCTTGACAGTATTGAAGGCAAACTATACTGTAAGGAAATTATACTTGTAGGAGACTTAAACAGCCTCGGGATTGATTGGGAAGCTGGAACAGCTATTACTACTCAGGAACAGCTGTTATTGAATCTGTGTTCAGGTAATGGACTAGAACAGAAAGTAAAAAAAACAATTACAAGTAATAATATACTGGAGCTGGTACTGATTGACATACCAGGTAAAATACATAATTTAGAGACAGGGAACCACTGTTAAACAGTGACCATAAAATTATAGCTTTCTGTATAAATACGATAATAAGAAAAGAAGAGGGTATAACTGTTAATGACTACAACAGGGCAAATTATGATTACATAAAACATGAATTGAATAATTGGGACTGGGATAAGGCCTACACATTGATTGAACAGTTTTGGGAAAGGGTTACTAACAAACTTCAGGAATTAATAAACAAATACATACCCAACAGAGTGGCATTCAATAAAAAGGGGTAAAGTACCTCTTTGGCTCACCCCAAGGATGGAAAAACTGATGGCAGCAAAAAGGAGAGCATATAGAGCCATCAAAAGCGAAAAAAATGATTATAACACCCATAAGTATAAAGCAGTTAAAAAATGCAAAACCAATATTAGGAAAGAAAAAAAAACAAAATTAAATTTAAACTTGCACATATCAAGGATTGGGGGGAACTTTTACCCATACGTCAATAATAAAAAAAAGTACTGAAAGTACCATCGGACCTTTAAAATTTAATAACATGGAGGTATCTGAGCCACATACCATAGCTCATGAATTTAACAAGTATTTCAGCTCAGTGTATGGTAATGGGCCCCCTAGAAAAGTTACAATGGGTACGGCTAATCTATGAAATCCCTTACCTGAAATAACCTGAGAGGAAATCAGGGACAGGTTAAAAAAAATTAAAACTAATGAATCCCCAGGTCCAGATTCACTACATCCAAGGCTGATAATGGAATTGGAAAACTGGCTTATTGACCCTTTAGACAAAATACATAATATGTCCCTCAGCACGGGTGAAATCCCACTTGACTGGAGAACTGCCCTTGTGGTTCCTATTTATAAGAAGGGAGATAAGGGGAAGATGGCCAGTTACAGACCCATAAGCCTTATGAGCATATTGGGTAAAGTTATGGAGGCTTGTGTTAAGGACAGAATGGAACAGGAAATTACCAACAAACAGCTTATGGATAATGCCCAGCATGGTTTTACAAATTATAGATCATGCCTAACAAGTAGCCTAGTGTTTTATGAAAAAGTGAGTGCGCTACTAGATAAAAAATCCCCAGCTGATGTTATCCATTTAGACCTTTGTAAAGCGTTTGACCCTGATTGCAAAAATGCATAGGTTTGGAATTAATATGACTATTGTCAACTGGCTGGAGGCCTGATTAAACAATAGGACCCCAACTGTAAGAATTAGGGGTCATTTGTTAAGAGAGGGAGGGATACGTCACCAGTGGGGTGCCGCAGGGATCAGTATTGGGACCTGCCCTGTTCTCTCTGTTTACCTCTGACATGACCACAGATGTCAATAGTTTTTTTATCAAGTTTGCAGACGATGCTAAGATTGCAGCTGAGGTGAAAACTGACCTGGGTTGGAAACATTACCTAAAAAACTTACAAGACTAGAGGAATGGGCAATGCTGAATGGAATGCCATTTAATACAGATAAATGTGTGGTTATGCATCTGGGAGAGTCTAACAATTGTAATATATATTCGCTGAATGGGAGGATCTTAAAATCAGTGGATAGCTAAAAAGATCTGGGGGTGATTATAACTAAGGATCTCAAGTTCAGTGACCATTGCAACGCAGTAGTTAAAAAAATCAAACACAATTATAGGCTGTATTAAAAAATCATTTTCATCTAGAAATAGATCTTGCATCTTGCCACTCTATAGGAATTATGTACATCCCCATCTGGACTACTGCTCTCCATTGTGGAGCCCTCATCCACGTAGAGACGTTAAGAGAGTGGAGGGGGTCCAAAGGAGGATAACAAAAATGGTAGTTAGACTGCACAATAAGACTTACAAACAAAGGCCTACTGATCTAAATCAATTCCCATTGAACTTAGGTGTACTAGGGGAGACCTTTTACAGATGTGTTGAATATCAAGGGACAGGCAACTCCTTGCTGATCTGGGATTAATAGAAAATCACAGGGCTCTTTCTCTCAGAAGTCATAGTCATCAGTTACTGCTGACTTTCCCAAAATGAGACAGTAGAAGGTATTGCTACACACAAAGGATTGTACCACTATGGAACTCCTTGCCAAGAGAAGTGGTAGAAGCAAATACTTTTAGTACCTTCAGAACTAAATTAGACAAACACCTACTAAAACCAATGGACACATAATTTTTTTTTTTTTAGTTTTTGTTGACCAGATAAGTGCACTAGACAAATCCTGCCTATTTTCAGGCACGACCCGGGGGAGAGGGATACAGATGAATGCCAACTGACCTTGAACCAGATTAAGCTGTTGGTGGTATTTTTAGTGAATGAGGGAAACTTGGCCAGGACACTGGGGAAATTCCCCTACTCTTTTCAATAAGTGCCATGGGATCTTTAACATCCACCTGAACTACCACCAATCCAGGCAGATGGGACCTCGGTTTAACGTCTCATCCGAAAGATAGCACCTCAGAAGTGCAGCACACCTCTTATGCTGCACTACAGTGTCAGTACTGGGATATTAACCCAAGTGCCAGATGTGGGAACTGAACCCACAGCCCTCTGATCTCCCAGCCTCAGAGGCAAGTGTGCTACCTACTGAGCCACTGACACTGTATAATGACCCGCCTTCATGGGAGATGTACCATAATGGGTATAATTAGCCTTCTGTGCATCTATCATATCCTAGTATGAATCCTAGTATAAATGTAAGCATGGTCAATTCAGCGCTTGCTGTCACTGCTAATGACATCTCGCCTAAAACATTTCTCAGAGCTTGATCTTTCAACTTGAAATGTGTTTTGATGTGTATGCAATACAAGACACATTTACTATGTCTTACTAATCTTTTAACTTGCACAGCTGACAATTATTTTTTTTTATTTGTGAAGCCGAGGACACGATGACCTGTATGTATGCAGGGTCTAGTAGAGTTACACAGGGCATTCCTTACATTAATTAAATGCTAACAATGAATCACTGTAGTGCTTTAGAGCTGTACTCATTAACAGTGTCCAATCAACATCTTCCAAACAGATCTAAATTGCTGCACCATTGACTTGCAGACTTGATGCTCGTCGTATAACTGTCTGCCTGTATGCCTGTTTGAGAAGGCCTTTGAGCTATGCGCTTAGTCAGTATGTCCAGCAGTTGTTGTCTGACCAAGGACACTTATACCTAAAAGAGTGAGTAGAAGGTGAGAAAACTTATTTTAAGTGTGTGATGTATGACTTGCTAAAGCATCCCGCTCACTGCCACACATGTCAGGATGCAATTTCAGTATATTTAAATGATCACAATCATGTCCTAGATGCTGGTGCAATTGCTGTTAGAAAAGTGATTGCAACAATGAAGGAAAATGCTGTTGTTTCTCAGGAAGCTACTCATCAAATTGTTACAGGGGCCAGTTGATCCTGCCATAGTGGGAAAACTACCACCCTTTTCATGTATGAAGAGAACTGCACAGTGTGCCAGACAAAAAGCAACTGTAGCTCCTGTGTTACCAGCCAGTGTTTCAGAATTGCTTATACCACTAGAATACAGAATAACTGATATTATCCCTTCCTATTACATGACAGCGGTGCCGATGATACAGACAGATTTTTAATTTTTACAACCAAAAAAAAGTCTAGATTACATGACAGAAAGTTGTCACTGGTATGCTGATGGCACTTGTAAGTCAAATCCTCCCTTGTTCACTCAGCTTTACACAATACATGGTGTGAGGTTTAGTGCTGTTATTCCAAAGTGTTTTCATCTTGATGACCACTAGATCTTCTGCGGGCTACACAAGTTTCTTTATTGCCCTTAAATCTCTGTGTCCACAGCTATCCCCGAAGTCAGTTATGACCAATTTCGAGCAGGCGACAGTTAAAACATTTAATCAACAGTTTCCCAATGCAGAAACATGGGGTTGCTTCTTCCATTTGTGTCAAGCCATATGGCAAAAAATCCAAGAGTGCCCAGATATACATAAAAACTATACAGTTGACGAGGAGTTTGCACTTATCATAAGAATGGTTTCTGCACTGTCATATGTACCACCAGATGATGTTATGGAGACATTTGAAACACTATGAGCTGGTGACTTTTACACAACCAATGATGAGATCCTGTATCCTCTTTTATATTATTTTGAGGATACATGGATTGGGTGGCCGGTTGAATGCCATGGCCACAGACATCCTCTGTTTCCTATTTCGTTCTGGAACTGCTACAGTGCAGTTGAGGATGGGCTGCCACATACAATTAATTCAGTGGAGGGATGGCACCAGAGCTTTAACAACCTGCTGAGTGTCAGCCACCCCAAAATTTGGAAGTTCATTTAAGTGCTACGGACTGAGCAAAATATGAATGAACTCCGAATTGAGTAGTACCTCACTGGACAAGAAGCGAAAGCACAAAGAAAAAACTATCGAGATACTGCGAAAAGAATAGCTGCAGTGGTAGATGGATATGGCACTGGATCAGTAACTGACTGTCTTCGTGGAGTACCCCACAATCAAGAACCCCAGTTTTCCATTTTTACCGGTAACACCAATAAAAATCATGGAATCCTGCTTGGTTTATGGATTTTTAATTCTTGTAGCGGTGCCTCACAGAAAGTGCATGTCACTACACAAAATCCCTAAGATTTCAGCATCTTTTTTAATGTTTTTATTTTCTTTTTCTATGCCCCTTTCTCACAGCCTCAGTCTCCACTTTTCAGAGATCCCTAGGCTGGGTATCCCCCAGCTTCAACCCAGGTAATGCTCAGGAGCTCCTGTGGGCCTGCTCCCATCCTGCCTGGGTTGTACCCCCCAGGTGGGAAGGGAGGGGACCCCAGGTCACCCCTCCACAGTCTCTTAGTGTGTGTCAAGCAGCCCAGTGTGTCCCTCATGGAGCTTGGTTGTAAAGTCTGGGGCAGTTGGGTCCCTTCTACCAGTGTCTGATGTGGAGTGATTGTTACTGGTTTTCTGGTCTCTGTTCCTGAGGGCATCGGCACTCAAGAGAATCCAAGAAGGTAGGGCACATAGAGACTTGTCACTGCTCCAGATCCTGACTAGCGTCCTCCCCTTCTGATCACTCTGCAGCCCCATTGCACCACCACCCGTGGTCACACAGGTGGTGGTAAAGCAGTAAGACCTGCAGCCCACCCTCACCAGAGGAGGAGAGCAGCCCCCCAGGTGCTCGATCTTACTACCCTGGCCAGACCTCTAGCAACCCGAGTTCGCTTCTGACCTTGGGTCACTGGCATTGCAAGCAGTAGCATTTCTGCAGTGCTGGCAGGCCAGCCCAGATTTCAGCATTTTAAAATGAATGCTGCTGTGCTTTGCATTCTTTCTGCTTTGCTGCGTAAAGAATCAGTAAGGAAACCACCTGCACTGTTTTGTTGTAACCAGCAATTTAGTTTAACCACCCATGCTTCCAACCAATCTCTCCATCAGCTGAGGACTGTTTTCCTTTCTGAAACCACAGTTTTCATTTAGTATGTGCCTACATGTCTACTATTTATATTACACTGGATGATACAAAAGAATTACAAGTATCAGCACACATGGGCAGGGCCACTGGAAAATTGTGAGAAATGTAACCTGAAATTGCAGAGACTTTTTGCAAAACTTGCTGGGAAATTGTAGGAGTTCTAGTATAGACCCTGAGTGCTTCACAATAAATCCTTTACTGTTTTCTGCAGCATATATTAGTCAGCATAAACTACTAAATGAATACACTGACACTTGAATGTGTTTTAAATATGAAGAAAAACTTTTGTTCCTAACATGAATCCTAAACAGATAAGATGTGTTGCCTCTCTTCCAAATTGTAGAAACATCTGCCTCATACAATGCTAAATAGATTCTATTTAGTGAGCCACAGAAAATCAATATTAAATAAATCCAGAATAAATAGGTTTTATCTGTTTCTGGATGTAAAATAATGAAGCCTGATCAAAAGCTATTTACAGTGCTCTGTCAACTATTCACCCATTTTAGTATAAGAAAAAATAAGCAGATGGAGTAGCAAATAATTTAGTTTTAGTAAAATGTTGTAAAGTGTTTAATATTCATAATTTGCACTGTAGGTACTTTGCACTATTATTGAAATCATATATTAAAACATTATATATGGGTGTTATTATGGCTGGCAATATAGCCTAGTGGTTAGAGTAACAAACAGTGATTGACCTGGGTACATCCAGCAGACTTGGGTTTGATTCCCACAACCTCCACTTGTATACTGTGTGACTCCAAGCAAGTCACTTAACCTCCCCGGTGCTCTTGGGTCACCCCTGAAAACAGGCAGTTCTGCCTAGTGAGCCATACCTGGTTTACAAAGACTATAAAAAAAAAATACCAATATAGATTTTCTACATCATACAGTAGTCTAGGTACCAGGTAATTTACCTGACTTTTACTTGGGCTGCAATGATTTTGTATAGATAAAGATAAATGTTCAGATGCATTTTATGTGTTTTTAGACGTTTGTTTTTAGACTTTATTCAGGTTTTTATTGTTTGCATGTGAGCATCTAGGTTGTAGATTGCTAAGCACAGGATCGCTGTTACCGACTAGCTTATTCAAGTTTTTAATCAGCAGGGCCATCCAAAATCCTCAGTAGTTTGGATGAAAAGTAGTCTGAATGAAAGTATGTTCACAAGGAAGAAACTGCCTTACTACTTAGAAAAAGACTTTACAGTTAGCACCACATTTAGGTGAATGGGATCATTTGCACATTTTCTCTCACCTGCTGTTTCAGTCTCTGACAGCAAAAAGTTTTCTGATAGACTGCTTCAACAAAAAAAGCAAATGTTATAAGTTTAAGTGTACTTATGCTTGGCCAGTGGATTTTGACAGCACATTCAATGACACACAGAAGGTAAGACCCAAGGGGCTGTATGATGCTGGTGGGCAGAGTGGTGCTCAATTCACATCTGAGCTCAAACATGAAAACAGAGACACCATTTTCATGGAAACCAAGTAAAAAAAAGCATCCACATGTTTGGGAGATGTATGATTTTCCATTTGAAGGTCTTCCACTAATCACTTGAGGATTTTTTAGGTGAAGACACTTTATTTCAAAGAAGCAAATTCAGGCAGTTGTTTTTTTTGCTCCTCCTACCCCCGGCCATCCATTCCTTCAGGCCTGCCAAGGCCCCCCTACCACTGCTGCTGAATCTCGACTACCATCCACTGCCCCTTATTGCTGTGCTACCAGGTAACTCAAAGTAACCATTCATCGGGTGGGCCCCTACCTGTGGGAGCCTGTCAGGGAAGAGAATCACCCCAAAGAGCTTCCTGTGTATCCCGGGCACAGCAGGGGTAAGAATGGACACATGTGTCTGGGGCTTCAGGCTTATGGAGAAACCAGCAGCCATCCTCCAGTTGGCCAGCGGGTGTTTTCCCATTTTCTTGGGAGCGTAACAGGCCACATGGTGTCAAGGCACAAGCCGACATCTGTCAAGCTCCCACCCCGCAGTGAGGGCCGACGTGTTACCATGCCTCTGGCCTCCACCAGGGGCCAACAAACGCTGAGCCGTGAACCCACCCACCTTTCCAGGAGAAGGCGAGTGGTTGTTGGACACTCAAGCCTTCACACACACACCCCCAGCTGGCCCTCCAACACCCAAGTCTGTTCCCAAACCCTGATCAGTGGTGTCACAGGCAGAAATGCAACTCAGGCAGTTAAATGATAGATAGGAAAAAACAAAGATGGTCCACCTTGGTGGTGGTGGTTCAGATCAATTTACATCTGAGTTCTAACAAGCAAGAAGACCAAGTAATTTGTAACTTGTGCATGTGGGGTTAAAGAAAGGGGATCATAGTGCTGTCACTACTGCCATCACTCCTGAGGGATGTGGACTGCACCATTGCTACTGCCATCATTTCTGAGGGGCAGGGGCCATAGTGCTTCTGCCATCACCACTGGTAGATGGGGAATGTAGTACTGCTGCCATCCCACCTGAGGGATGGGGCCCATAGTGCTGATACTGCTATCAAACCTGAGGGATGGGGAATGTAGTACTGATGCCATCACACCTGTGGGGTGGGGGCCATAGTGCTGATACTGCCATCACACCTGAGGAATAGGGAACATAGTACTACTGCCATCACACTTAAGGGATGGGGGCTGCAGTGCTGCTGCTTCCATTGCACCTGATAGAGGGAGGCCATAGTGCTGTTGCTGCTGCCATCACACCAGTGAGATGAGGGCTGTAGTGCTGTTGGTGCTGCCATCACACCTGTGGGATGTGGGTCGTAGTGCTGCTTCCATCACACCATAGGGATGGGGGATGTAGTGCTGCTGCTGCCATCACAACTTGTACCTAAAATAACTTTTAATTGGTACAAGGATGGAAGGATGTGCAATAGTGGAGGTCAAAATTGCTAAAATACATGTTAGCAGAGTTAAAAGTTGTTAAATAAAGTACACAAAACCAAACAACTTTAAAACCAGATTTTGGCTTAGCAGACACAGGTAACAATATCGTTTTTTACAATGTGCAAAATGGAATTTGCCCTTTCTCAATCCCGGTAAACCATAGTCCCTGCCCACAATTTTCAGCTTCAAATATAACAGGAGCAGGATGCTGACTGAAGGTGGCACTAGAGCATTGAGTACTGAGTTCTGGCTGTTTTTTGTTGTTTTTTTGGTTCTCAATAACGTTTACAATAATTTCCTGAATATTCGCACTTGTAAACATTTTGGGGTTTTGATCGTTTTGATCATACAGATTTTAATGAATCAATAAATAAAGACGAATTTTAACTCACAGTGGACCCACCACTGCACAACATAAAGATAAGCCACTCTTTCACTCTGTTTCATGCTGTTTTGCTCATTTCAACCCACTGCCAGTGTTTTACTATGCACGGTATATAAAGTGTTATAGTACAGAATGGAACGTTTGTGCTGTATTTGTTTGCATTGAAATATGCCGCAAGCTGTGGGGTTTTGTGATGTTAAGGCTGCGCTGTATTGCTTGCACTGAATTGCATGTGATACCTTTTAAGTCTAGTCCTGTTAAGCTTGGTTAGTGTACCAATTATATGTATTCTAGTAACTCCTACAACTAATACTTAACTTGTGCTTTGAGCTGTATTGCAATGCCCATTTACTAGGAACCTGTAGAACCTGTACTGTTAATTATTATTAATTTCCTACTGAAACTCTGTAATGTAGTTGTGTAATATATGTGCCATCTATATGGCTAGGGTCGTGCCTGAAAATGGTCCCCGTGACCAGTGTGCTTACCAGGTTATCAAATGCATAAATAAAATAAATAAATAAATATCCTTCTTATTAGAGGTAATGAATGGCTGCAGGTTACTCCATATTCAGCCTGATAATGTGCAACAGCTAATCTGTAAGTAAGTTAGTAAATCTTTATTTACTGTATATAGCACCTTTCCAAAACCAAGGCGCTTTACAGTCAAAATTCAACATACACAATATAAATTACATTAAAACATAGCAAGTATATCAGTTTAACTTAAAATTCATCTGGGAATGCTAGATTAAAAGGATATGTTTTAAACTCAGATTTAAATCTTTTGACGGTCAGCCATTCTCTTAACCGATGAGGTAAAGAGTTCCACAGGGTAGGGGCCACAAAAGAGAAGGCATGGGCACCCAATGTTGTTAAACGAGCCCTGGGAATCTCTAGTAACCCCTCATCGGTGGATCAGAGAGGGCGGGGAGCAGTAGGGAATCAGGAGATCTTGCAGGTAGCTGGATACCTGTTCGTGTAGGGTTTTGAAGGTCAGCAAGTCAACCTCAAAGGTGATCTGCCACTGAACAGGCAGCAAGTGCAGTCCACACAGCACAAACATAATATGACTGGCCTTAGATGTACCAGTCAAAAGCCTGGCTGCCACATTCTGCACTAGCTGCAAGCGACGGATATCAACCCCAGGAAGCCCTAGGTGGAGGGCATTGCAGTAGTCAAGGCAGGTGGTGATGAAGCCATGGACCAATATTGGCAGGTCATCCAGAGGAACCAGGTGTTTCACCCGGGTGATATTCTTCAGATGGTAAAATGAGGATTTGATGATGGCCTTCACCTGAGATTTAAGGGTCAAGCTGTCATCCAAAATAATGCCCAGGTTATGCACCCAGTCTGAGGTAGTGAGCTGGATGCCATCAAGCCATACGCCTAATGCCTGCCCAGCCCGCAAACCTGCCCCCGGATGACTCGGGTCCACTACCAACACTTCGGTCTTGTCCGGATTCAGTCTCAGCCAGCCGGTGTTCATCCAGTCCTTGATCTCAGTGAGACAGTTATTAAACACAAAGACTAGATCAACCTGCTCAGGTAGAAAGGACATATACAGTTGAGATTCATCTGTATAGCAGTGGAAACTCAAACTGTATTGCCTGATGAAATCTCCTAATGGCAGCATATACACTGCAAACAACATGGGTGCCAATATGGAGCCCTGCGGCACCCCGCAGGACAGGGCAAGGGTGTCACAGGAATAAATTCCAGTGACCACCCTCTGAGACCTGTCTGCGAGGAAAGATCAAAACCATTTGAGGACTGTCCCCGACAGTCCATGAAGAAGCTGCAGGCACTCCAAAAGCACACCATGGTCCACAGTATCGAATGCTGCAGGGAGATCAGGAAGGACCAAGATGGTATGAGCCTTTTGATCTCTCGCTATTAAGAGGTCATTCAATACTCTGACAAGTGCAGTGTCAGTGCTGTGTCTCTTCCTAAATCCAGACTGGAGAGCATCATAGACATCGTGGGTCCCAAAGTGATTGTCCAGTTGCAACACAATCACCTTCTCAATAACCTTACCTATGAAAGGCAGGTTAGAAACAGGCCTGTAGTTGGCTGGACAGTCTGGAACCAGGGAGTTTTTTTTAGGAGTGGTTGTACAACTGCTTCCTTAAAGGGATCAGGAAAGACCCCCTCTCCAGGGAACTCCAGACAATTTTAGCTAGGATCAGGCAGCTAACATCTGCACAACCCACTAATAGGGGTGTAGGGCCCAGATCAAAACTACAGCTGGTTGAGCGCAGAGTCTGGACAATCCTCATAATGTCTGTGAATTCTAGCTGACTAAAGTCCATCCAGACAGACTGAATGCTCACCACCTTCCACCGACCTCCACAATCGCTCAAAGGGAGAGCTGAGCCAATGCCAAACCTGATGCTGGCAACCTTATCAACAAAGAATAGAGCAAACTCCTTGCACTTGGCCTGAGAAAAGGCTCCTCTGGGTTGGAGACAGATTGGATTGCACAATCTGTCAACAGTCCAGAAGAGCTGAGCTGGTCAATTCTGTGCATCAGAAATCTCCCTAGACAAAAATTCTGCCTTTGTATGGGTGATCTCCAATTGATAGCCTTTGTAGAGTTCCATCAATCTAAGCCTGTCAACCTCCAGACCTGACCTTCACCATGCTCTCTCCAGCCTTCGACTAACTCTCCCCAGCTCCTTCAAGGAACCATCAAACCAAGGGGGCCTTGGGCAAAGAGTGAGTGGTCAAACATGAACAGGAGCAATTATGTCTAGGGCATCTCCCACAGCCTTATTATAGGCCAGTACCACATCCCCTGGACTTTTGCATTCACCTGACAATCCCAATAGGTCCAGCACCATCAATAGGTCTTCTGGGGCAACCCCCCCTTAAAGGGTGGTACTGGACCATCTCCGTACGGGCAAGCCCATTGGGGGGAGCCCCGAAACTGAACCTTATGGTGTGATGGTCAGACCAACTGACTGGTTCCACCCCCAAATCCATGATCTCCATCCCCAGGAGGAACACCAGATCCAATAAGTGACCCCCTATATGGATAGCAGAAGTAACCACCTGTGTAAGACGCAGCATAGTCATTAGCTGGAGGAGATTTTGACCAAATTGCAAGAGTTCATCATCAACCCAGGCATTGAAGTCCCTCAGAATTAACCATCTGGGGGACTCCAGTGCCACATCAATGATGAAGTCTGCTATCTCCTTCAGGAATTCTCCACCATCACCATGTGGATGGTAGATGAGAAGTATGCTGCACCCTACACCCTCTCCCAAGATACACTTGAAGGATCTGGCGGGCTCCACTGGCACATCCACAAGGCCCAATTCCATCTTAAATATAATGGCTACACCCCTGCTCCTATAGTCCAACTTCAGGTGGTGTATCACCAAGAACCCATCTGGAACAGCAGAGTCCAATATAGGGCCTGCATTTTCATCCAGCTAGGTTTTGGAGATGCATGCCAGATCTGCTGTTCCAACAAGATTAGCTATAACAGCTGTCTTGCTTTTAATAGATCTGGCATTACACAACACCGCCCAAGTAGGATGGGTTGTCGAGCAAGACTTTAGCTCCTTCCCACTTGCTGTGAAACCCTTGGATATGGGGACAAGACAGGGAATGCCTCTGTCCTGGCTCCATTTCACCCCAGGGCATCTCCTGGTCCTCACTACCTCAATCCGCCCCCTCTTCCCTTCCCCCACCAAACCAGTTATCCCCCTTCTCCTTCGCCTCCTAACTATCCCTAGGGCTTGACACCTTATATAGGTCTCTGATGGTAAAGGGGGCATTCAAAGGGATGCAGTTCCCAGAGCCTAGTGGGGGAATACTGTCTGACCATCTTTAATCCCTCCCAGCACATTCTTGAACACAGCAGGAGCAGGTAAAAATCAAACTCACACACTATCACACAAACAATTTTCAAACCACTCCCAAAAAACAAATACACAATTCCCAACCCAACCCGATTAATAAAACCAGTAATACAGTATCAGATAATAATACACCTGCACATTTAACCCCCAAACAATTAATAAAATTAACTTAGTGCTGACTTCAGTTGCAATTTCAAATTATTACAGATATTGAGAAAGAAAATATCATAAACAAAGCCCAGTCCAAAGGAGTTCATATGAAAAGTTTTAGTCCATCTGTGATGTATCTGACCAACTGCCCTGTAGTTATGATCGGTGTTGAACAGACCACACTCAGTCTCGGAATCACCATACACTTTCACCCCTTATGTGTACTGACCCAATAGATAGATAGATAGACAGACAGACAGAAAGGATATCACATACGATTTCAGACATCAGGAACAGTTCTTGGTAACAGTTCTCCGAAATATACAGGAACTGTTTCCGAGAACTGTTCCTGATGTCTGAAATTGTATTTGATATATCGAACCGATAAGACAGCACAGAAAAAAAAAAAAAACACACACCAAACACAAAGATACTGTCTAGGGCTTCCAGTCAGTTATTGGTTACTGAAACTCTATTTGTGACTGTGGATTAGGACTGCTTTTTTACTTCAGTAACTTTCTAAAACCTGAAATTACCCCCTTTTTATTTTTTGTTTTGTTTTTTTTAGCCAAGCTATACCTGTGCTGTCAATTTTCAAGGAACATCAACTGTAATCAGTCTCTGCTGTCAGAAACTGTCACTGTATGGGGGTCGGACAGCAATCATATAGAATGGCCGTACCTATAAGAGACATCACCAAAAAAAAGTGTCAGACATATCATCTAGGTTTTTCAGTTATTCAGTAACTTTAAAAAAAAAAAAAATGAAATTGCTACCATTTTCTTCTTTCTAGACAGGCTACATCTGCGCTGTGAATTTTCAAAGCACGCCAACTGTAATTTGTCTCTTCTCACATGAACTCCTTCTACGTAAAATTAAAAAAAAACTTAGAATGCAGTAGTGTATGGAGGCTGCAGCATGTGAAGACCTCTTGACTATATAAAGAGGTCTTCACATGCTGTGGCTTCTCCCATTCACTTCTATGGGACAATAAAAAGAAATTTTATAAAAGTTTAAATATGACTACTATAGTAACAAATGAGACATGACATAATACTGGAATATTTAAACACATGACTCTTTATTACAAAAACACAAGAAGAAGCTGAATTGTGGAAAACAAAAGAAGCAGTCAGACTCAGACCAGCTCCTTTCTCTGTTCTGATCCCCATTCAACAGCACTGAAACTGTTCTGTGCATGCCGTAAATTAACCCCAGCTCAACTGCTGCAGCAGATTTAGAAATACTAAAAACCCAGTTTTTCAAATGTAACTATCTTCAAAAATACAAAACTCCCAAGCATCAAACCCCGTAAGAAATCTTTCCCCACCAACCTACACAACTACACAAAATTTAGCAAATTAAAGATTTAGTTTTTTATCTAGACTAGAGCAACAATTCAGAAAGACAACACCATTGAAAGCAATATGAAAAAATTACATTTTTTCACACTTTAATATCTCTACAAATGCTGAACTGATTTGCATGACACTTGCAGAGATTGCGGATTCTGCCTTTGACAAAACATCCTGAAAGTTTCATGTAAATCTGTACAACCATCTTTTTTGCAAGCAGCAAACAAAAAATCAAGTTTAACATAGAACTCACAAGGCATCCTAACTATAGGGGTGCTACTGTACCCCTGTAATAACAGGTTCCTAATTCCAGTGTCCCCTTTTCGGCCCTTTCCCAGCTGTAACATCCCCAGATCTATTACCTAACAAGCATTTGTCAATGCCAAATTTTTCCTTGCATGGTTTATGTGACAGGGGTGTATTGTGTTAGTTGAACTTCTGGTGGGAGGAAAACCCTGCCCGAACTGTTTTGACAAGCTGTCATCTTACCTGTACAGCTTACCACATGGCTTGTTTTAAACAATTTATACCTGAACACCTTTATTGTACAGGGTATACAAGATCAAGTGATAAGATTAAAAACATCTTGTTCTCATATTTCACTGTCTGAAGAACTGAAAAATACTGATTAGAGTATCACTATATAGTTTAGTAATTTTTGCATTTTAAGAACTCTCATTAAAAAGATGTTTTACAGAAGTAGATTTTTTAAAACATTTAGGGCCAGATATTCAAAGCTTTGCACCTAATGCAAATCCGTAGCGCTGGAATAGCACTGGATTTGTGCGAGGCTGCAATATTCAAAAGCCCTATTAGCACTGGTGCTGTGTGGTAGCACCGATGCTAATGGATAATTGTATGCAGGAGCAGGGATAGGGGAGTGCCCAGGAATGCCAGCCGCATAGCATATTCAAAAGTATAGCGCCGCACTACAGGCATTAGCGCGACCTGCAGCGCGGCGCCAAATACTGCCAACAAAAAGCTGGTGGTAATGCAGTGAGGCCCTCCCCATGAATTCCAACCTCCATTACATGTACATAAACAGACTTTTCCCTGGTAGTGTAGTGGTCCCCCACCCCACAGCATGAATCCCGACTCCCGTTTCACCTAAAATTAAAGGATGTTCCCTTGTAGTTTAGTGGTCCCCCACCCCCAGCACGTATCCCGACCTCTGTTTCATCTACAATTAAAGAGTGTTCCTGGTAGTCTGGTGGTACACCCAGCATGTATCCCAACCTGTTTCACCTAAAATTAAGAGGTTTTCCTGGTAGTCTAGTGGTTTCCCCACACGGCAGTGACACTGGCTATCTCAATAATATCTCAGAACAGAGTCAAGTCATGCTCAGCCTCCTCACCACCACGGCTGGTCAAGTCACGACTGAGGTACGAATGAGGGGTACCACTCATTTGTACCTGGTCGGTGGCTGGCTGTGGTGGTGAGAGAGGAGGGCTGAGATGGTCACCGCTCTGTTCTGGGATGTTATTGGGATGAGCAGGGCATCACTGCTGGGGTGGGGACCACTAGACTACCAGGGGAAACGCATTAATTTTAGGTGAAATGGGGTCGGGATACATGCTGGGGGTTGGTGGACCACTAGACTACCAGGGAAATCTCTTCATTTTTATGTGAAATGGGGGTTGGGATATATGCTGGGGGGTGGGGAGACCACTAGACTACCAGGGAAAATGATTGTGTTACAGTACAATGGGAGTCGTGATTCATGTTGAGGGGTGGAGGGACCACCTTATTACCAGGGCCATGGGTGTGTAACAGGCACACATATGCATGGGTGTATTGTATGCACCCATACCCATCGACTGTCCCTGATGTTGCCTCCAAATATCCTCTGTCCCTCATAATATTTGTGTTCATGACAGTACAGTGAGGATTAAAATCACACAATAATGTCACACATTAACATTAAAGATTTGTTCTTCTTTTGAAAATGCATCATATCACATATCCCCTTTATTCTATCAGCATTCTGAGTGAATAGTACCAATTATTAAGATGTGTCCCTGATTTTTGGTCTTTGTCTCTGATTTTTTTTTAAGCCTTATCCCTGATTCAGGAGGCAAGAGGTTGAGAAGTATGTTTGCACCGACTGTGCCTGCCAGCACACAGTTCCTGCTGCTTCCAGCCTGTACTTCCATTATGACCAACAGGGGATACTGTGAGCATGCTTTGGCCTGCAGCGTCAAGCCTGTACTTCCATTCTGACCAAAAGGGGGAGCTTTGTGCTCCATGCAGTAGCACCGAGCAAACTGCATGGTAATGTATGCTAAGCAGCAGTTACTGAGATGCAAATGTACCTGTTTGCCCATAGATTACCTAAGTAGGCTAATTTGCATGGGAGCTTTGAATATAGCTCCTGTTTGCCCCAGGCTAACCAGTTTGCCCCGGGCTAATGTGTTAGCACTGTGCAATCAGGTTAGCCCGGGCAAACCTCACTTCAGCATAGCACAGTTCTGCAATGCGTGGCTTACATTGTTGTTTGGAGTATCTCTGTGTAATCACACACAATGTTCTCCACCTGCAACACTGGCTTTCTCCAGGGTCTAATGAGCTGCAGTAGCAGTGTACATTTCCCTGTTGCTATATTCAGTGCTGTCTTATTCCCGGGCTATTTTTGCAATGCACTCCTGGCCCTGTTTGCCTGGCTTCCTTTGCTTGCTATATTGAGCTGGTTTTGCACTGGGCTATTCCTTTTGAATATAGCTTGCTTTTTACTCCGGGCTAAGTTTGCCCGCCAGGCAGTGCTAATTTAGCCCCAGGGCAAAGTTTCGAATATCTGTCCCTTAGTGTGTAAATAGTCTTCTGAAAGTATTTGCTGCCATCTTAACTACTAGCCTTACAGTGCTGGGTTTAAGTGTCATTCACTGATGTAATTTACTCTGTAGAGCAGCACTAGAGATGGGCGAAGTGGCCCCATTTCACTCCGTGAAGTGATTCAGCGAATGAGGCGATAGTGAGTATAACGTGAAGCGGAGTACTGTGCGTTATAATGGGTAGCGTAAAGTCCGTGAAAACAATGACTTTGCGTTACTCCGCCTTCCAAACCACTACTCCACCAATTCTTAAAAGCGAGTACATTGAAAACAATGTACTTCGCCTCACTTCACCTTGTTTTTAAGCTCCAAAGGCGAATTTTGCAGTGATTCATGGGATTTCAGGTCACATGGGCTCTAGATTGTTCTGCACAGCCTCAGTTTGGGGTAGTGTGTGTAGGAAGCTGTAGGAGACAATCTGCTCTGAGAGCTCTCTGTGATTCAAACCTTCTAAAAGCTGTTAAAAAAGCCTTTTTGAGTACGTCTTTTTGCTGAAACTTTAATTCATCGATTATAGGAAACCCTCCTGTGCTCATATCATCGAGCATTTATTGTTTGTGTGTGGATTTTGAATGTTAATGTACAACATTCAGTCTGTGTACTGCGAGACAGTGGAAGTGTTCTTTGGGGGAGGGGCGTATCTGTGGTGTAGGTAGATTAACTTGGAGAAAAAGACAGTGCTTTCTGTTTTGGGGATGTTTTTCTTGTACAACTGTGTTAATGTGCACACTTAATATTTTCAATAATTCTTGCCATTTTTTTGCTGATTGTTGTGGTGCAGCAGTGCAACATTTTAGTTTGTTTAAAATATGTGGTTATATTACTGAAGTTTTCAATTTGCTATGCATTACTTAGTGTGTGTGTGAGTATGTGTGTGATGCGTGTCATCAGATCAGACACCTTTTATTGTGCCACATAATAATTTCAGCAATGCGAACCTGCTATCTACTGCAGCTGTGTAATTTTTGTACTTCTTTGTGGTATCTTTACTGGTACTAGTGCTAGTGACTGTTACTGCAGCATTGCAGTACACTGCCCCCCCACGGCCCACCCCAACCGGCAAAGGTATTATTTTCCAGATTTGAATTTCTGATGGTGAGCACTGGTTAGGTGTTGTGCCTCTGAGTCTGCATCTCTTCAGTGTGCAGTACAATCTTAATCTGTCAGTGCATTTGCATCTCTTTAGGGCCCAATCTCCATCTGTAACTTAAGTCACAGTTGTTTCTTTGGCTTCCCTTCAGAGTACTGGACAGGTGTGATGCATAATTCTGCATAAACATTGTACTCATTAATATGCATTTTTAAGTCAGGACCATCATCACTAGTCACTCATGATACAAATCATGTTCTTCATCATCATGGTCACAAATGCAGTCACAAATCATGATTCACGATCACGTCACAAATCACAACACTAATTTTTTGACTAGTTACTTGGATGTATTGTAAGCATGTTTTGTAGTATCTCTCCAGGCTTCTCCACCCCGATATTGTACTCATTAATTAGTGTTTTTAAGTCAGGGAGTTTGTGCTACAACTCATTGGGGAAGTGCAGCCTTAGGCATTCGCATTCCCAGTACAGTTCCATATTGGTTATCTCACACTATCAACACTGAATCATGTTCTTCGTCATCACAGTCACAAATGTAATCACAAATCATGATTCACGATCACGTCATGAATTACAACATTAATCTTTTTACTAGTTACTTGGATGTATTGTAAGCATGTTTTGTAGTATCTCTCCAGGCTTCACCACTTCACCATTCTACTCATTAATAAGCGTTTTTAAGTTGGGGAGTTTTGTGCTACAGCTCATTGGGGAAGTACAGCTATATGCATTCATGTTCCTTCCCATACAGCATGTGAGTTACAGTACTGTAAGTAGTGGTGGGCGAAGTGGCCCCAATTTGCTCTGCGAAGTGATTCACTTGAGTAATGCGGAATCCACGGAGAACTCCACAATGTGAAGTGGAGTACTTCGCTTCATGATGAGGAACGCGAAGCCCATTGAAACCTATGAGTTTGCATTATTCCGCCTTCCCCAAACCACTTCTCCACCAATTTTAAGGAGAAGTATATTGAAATCAATGTAATTCACCTCACTTCACCCTGTAATTGAGCTCCAAATGAAATTATGCAGTTATTCATGGGATTGCAGGTCACATGGGCTCTAGATTGTTCGGCACAGCCTCAGTTCTGGCCTGGGTAATGTGTGTGCAGTGGTAGCTGGAGACAGTTTTCTCTCAGAGCTCTGCGATTCAGGACCTTTAAAAGCTGTTTAAAATGCCTTTTTGAGTAATATTTTTTGCTAAAAATTTAGTACATCAATTGTAGGAAACCCTTCTGTGCTCATAGCATCAAGTGTTTATTGTGTGTGGATTTTGAATGTTAATTTAGAACAGTCAGTCTGTGTACTGTGAAGTTTGCTTTGGGGAGGGGCGTATTTGTGGCGTAGGTAGATTAACTGGGAGAAAGTCAGTCTTTCTGTTTTAGTTATATTTTTCTTGAATAACTGTGTTAGTGTACACACAGTAATATTTTCAGTAATTCTTGACATTTTTTAGCTGATTGTTGTGGTGCAGCAGTGTACAATTTGTCTGTTTAAAACATCTCGTTGTATTACTAAAGGTTTTCAATTTGCTACGCATTACTTGCATGTGCGTGTGAGTGTGTGTGCGAAGCATGCCATTAAATCAGACACCTTTTATTGTGTTACTGAGTAATTGCAGCAGTGTGAATCTGCTATCCACCACACCTGCATACATTTTTTATACTGCTTTGTGGTATCTTTACTGGTAGTGGATTGTTACTGCCATGCACTAATCCCACAACTAGCAAAATGTATTCCTTTTCAGATTTGGATTTGTGACTTGTGAGCACTGGTTAGGTGTCGTGCCTTTCTGCATGCATCCCTTGAGCATGCAGCGCAATCTTAATCTGTCTGTGCATTTGCATGGCACCATTAATTCTGGGAGACTGCATTTCTTGTTATGCTCTCATTTCACTTCTTCAGCACTGGAGGATTTTCTGGACACAAGCCAGTAGCATTTTGGGGATACACATTAATTCTGGTGACTCTATGTGTGACCTGACCACCATATGCATGATTGAGTGTGCCATTAATTCTGGGAGACTTTGCATTTCTTGTTACACTCTCATTTCACTTCATCAGCACTGTGGAGTTTTCTGGACACAAGACAGTAGCACTTTGGGAATGCACATTCATTCTGGTGACTGTGTGGGTGGGATGCTGCCAATATTGTTGTCACTCCACCTTACTTCACGTTTAAGGTGGAATGACAGCGTGAAGCAATAATAACAAGGCGAAGTGAGCCTTTCCTATGGGACACGTCACGTAGCGAAGTGCCAATGCGAAGTGGCCACTTTGCGTTCACTTCGATGGTGGATTTTAAGTTCGCTGCATCTCTAAGCAGCACTCCCTAATTCTCTGGGACTACAATCATGAAGCATTTAAATTCCAATTGAGTAGGCCTACAGTTTAGACTGACCACAGACAGCACAGCAAGAATCATACAGCCAGACTGAAGCCAGGGAAAAAAAAAGAAACTTTGATTTGGGATTTCTGGGACTGTTCAATGTCTATATTTTGCCAGCCTGCCCTTGTCCTGTACACACAGTCACATTGTGCAATCTCTCCCTCTCTTTCTCTCTCTCTCTCTCTCTCTCACTCTCTCCTCTCTGGATGTCACAAGTCAAAGAATTATTTTGTCAGCATGCCCTTACCCAGTACACAGAGCCACACAGAAGCCAGAAAGAAAAATAAAATTGTATTTGCTATTTCTGGGACTGTGGACATTTTCTTGGGCCCCCGCCATCTCTCTGTGTGTGTGTTCTCTCTCTCTCTCTCTCTCTCCCTCCTCTGGATGGCACAAGTCAAAGATTTCTTTTGCCAGCCTACCCTTGCCCTATACACACAGCCATATTGAAGCTAGGGAAAAAAGAAACTTTTGTTTGAGATTTCTGAAACTGCTAAATGTGTCGTGCCATTCTGCGCCACAGGTGCAAACACAGATTTTGAACAGCATTTGAACACAGAAGCTTGGGTAATAAGAAGGCTATGTTGAAAATTTGGGGTGCAAATATTTAGAATTTCTGCAGTTACGAGCATGTGTACCGAAATTGCAATGAATGGGCATAACTTTGTCATTTTTCATATTTTGACCCCAAATGTTGAACATAGTCTTCTTATCACCCCACCTCATGAACCCCATAGATGAAATTGTTCAAATCCATGGAAAAAGACATTCCCCACCACAAGTGTGAAAACACCTCTTGGGCAGGATGTGAAAAATGACAGCTGTACTGTTCATGACGTTGTGTGATAAAATGGCTGTATTGAAAATTTGGAGAGAAAATATTGAAAATGACCGAAATTACAGGCATGCATAGGAAAGTTTGAATGACCGCATGTAACTCGGCCATTGTTAGGATTTTTTTCACCAAATTTTCAACATGGCCTTTTTGGGACCCCACCTCACAAAGAGTGCCACTGTCAACACAGCAACCATGTCATTCTGTGCCACAGGTGTGAACATACATTTTGGGCAGGATGTGAAGAATGACAGCTGTGCTGTTCATGGTGGGGGTGAAAAATATCAATGATGTGACTTTGGAGTGAAAATATTAAAAACTGCAGAAGTTACGAGCATATGTAGGAAAAGTTCAATGACAGCCTGTAACTCGAGTGTTTTTTGGTATTTTTGCACCAGATTTTCAACATGAGCTTTTTGGGACACCACCTCATGAACACTGTCACTATCATTTCATTACTCAGTCCCAAATGGTGATTCCAAGCAGTGGCTGCGAAATCACCTTTTGGGACCGAGTAACGAAATGACAGTGCCAGCGTTCATGAGGTGGAGTCCCAAATACTCCATGTTGAAAATTTGCTGCAAGAATATTGAAAAATGGCTGAGACATCAACATAAGTTGAAAACGACATTGACAGCCATTATACGGTGCTTACCTTGATTCTTCAGTTCACAGTTGGGCTTTGAAGAGTGCAGATGTGTCCCAGTCATCAGAAGATGACAGCTGCTGACCTTGGATAGTAAGTATAGGGCAAGAGGGATTGCAGTTTTGGGCTGCTCAGTGAGGGTTGGGATGGGGAAGGGGGATGGGGAGACGACGAGGGACCATTTTTTTTTTTACAGGCTTAAAAAGAAAAAGACATCAGGGACAGTTTTCTTTTTTTTTTACAGGGTATAAAAATGTTTATTTTGGGATCTGGGAGTGGACTCTCCAGTGTCCTATGGGGGTATAGACAATGCCGACAAGGGGATTGAGTACCTGGATGTTGGCACGGGGACTGGGAACGGAGGGTGCGGGGTGGACAGCATGCAGAGGGAGGGAGGGAAGGAGGGAGCAGGAGGGCTTAATTGTGATACTAGGATGGGGAACGAAGGGTACAGGGTGGACAGCACAGAGAGGGAGGAAACGGGAGGGCTTCACTGTGATACTAAGACAGGGAATGAAGGATGCAGGGTAGACAGCATGCAGAGGGAGGGAGCAAGAGGGCTTAATTGTGATACTGAAATGGGGAACGAAGAGTGCGGGGTGGACAGCACACAGAAAGAGGGAGCGTGAGGGCTTAATTGTGATACCGGGATGGGGAACAAAGGGTGCAGGGCAGGCAGCATGCAGAGGGAGGGAGCTGGAGGGCTTAATTGTGATACTGGGATGGGGAATAAAGGATGTGGGGCGGGCAGCATGCAGAAGGAGGGAGTGGGAGGGCTTCATTGTGATACTGGGATGGGAAACAAAGGGTGTGAGGTGGGCAGCATGCAGAGGGAGGCAGCAAGAGGCCTAAATTGTGATACTGGGACAGGGAACGAAGGGTGCAGGGTGGACAGCATGGCAGAGCGAGGGAGCGGAAGTGCTTCATTGTGATGCCAGATGGGGAATGGAGGCTTGGGCTGACAACACTATGCAAATGAAAGAAATTAAGTATTTTCTCATTGAAGCGCTTCATTTCTGTCAACTAGAGGACATGCCACATCAGCAAGAAACCAGCCAGCAGAGTGGAAAAGTAAATGGAGCTGAAGTGTTTTGCATGACTTTGTGACATTTGCGATAGCATGACAGACCGAAAAAAGCCCAATGGAGGTCCTTGTGCTAGAAATAGCTGCTATTAAAGCACTGCAGTGTGTGAATGGTGGTGAATAACAGGGGACAGAGCTGTCTGCTTACCAGCTGGCATTATGCAAATGACAGGAGTGAAGCACTCTCATTGGAGCCCTTAATTTCTTTCAACTAGAGAACGGCTTCCAGCTGTGAAACTCTGTCTAGTATCACAGTCTGGTTGCATGCTCATTGGTCTGTCAGGGATGAGCCCACTGTAGGTTGCTCTGCATTGGACTCATCCCTGACACATCTCCAAAATGTCATTCTATCGCAAGATGTTTCTTGTGCATGCACAAGGAAACATAAAAAGTAGCCCTGCTTCCTTTTGCCACAGGCTTGGCCTTCTTCCAGTTTAGCTTACAGTACAAATTTTGATTTTATTTAGAATCACTACAGACCCTCCATCATGATTTCTCTGACTGCTGCTCTGTTGCTTTCTTTTAATATGTTGCCCCTTGACTGTTCTGCTAGTATTTACCTTCCATGGCCTGTCCTGTGCTTACTGGTATTTTGCACCTCAGTGCTGCCATATAAGACTAGTCCTGGCTGGAGGATCATGACGAACAGTGCTCTTCATGTAAGACTTTAGAGAAGTGTGAGAGTGCAAGCTCAGTAAGTATCTGAAAGAATTTTTTGAACTAAGGAGCTGAATACTGATTTAGGGCCCAATCCACAGTCAGGCCAGCATACTCATCATGCTTCACCACATTGCCAGACAGTGCTGCTCTATACCCCGATGCTACTCCATGTGACCTGCTTGCAGCCAACATCTGCAGCAATATGCCACCCCTGCCCATAAACACGGATGACCACAAGATACAGGAAGCTGACTGAGAGGCTGAGCTGGGCCAGTCATTGGGCATCCAAATAGAAGCCCAAATCAGCCAATCAATAAATATCCTGGTGCATGAATGGGCAAGGGAGTGTTGGCTAACTGCTCTGAGGACAGCTTTATCCCCATTGCACCAAAAAAACTTACAAGACACTTTTGTTAAGACTCCCTGCCCTCCACAACAGCTTAGAATGCTGGAGAAATGTTGCAAGGAGATGAATTGGGCAACCAGTATACCTACGGCTGCCAGTGGAAGGTGCCACAAAAGCACAATGGTAGAGCTGTACCCTGCATAGTTTGAGCTCCCTACAGCTGCCATCCACACAGAGTACCCAGTTCTGTGAATGCATTGTAGTACACCCATCCCCCTTGCCCACCTCAGACCTGGCTTTCTGTGTAGCTGAGTAAGGAACTCAGGATCAGGTGTGATGGGCTGCACATCCAGAGCTGTGGATGTATGGAGGTCTCTACATGTGCCGAGCAGAATGTTTGCACACCACCAGACCCCACTAAGCACCCCTCTGAGGGTGCTCAAGGCCACCTTAGCCTTAGAGAATTGGGCCCTTAAGAAACAAGCAATGTAAAATGAGACAAAAAAGTGCCTTTTAATTTCCAAGTATGTGAGTGCTAAATACCAAGCTAAAAGAAATAAAGTGCATCCCTTGAGTGATGTATCAACAGACAAAGCAAGCTTTCTCTGAAATAAATGGCTTTCCTGAAATCTAGAAAAGAAGGCAGCTTTGAGAAAGTGACTCAATATTTTGGTCAATATTGAGGGCAAAACCCCATCTAGACAACAGATCATAAAGGTAGGATGGGGTAAGACAGGGCAGACTAGATGGGCTGATGGTATTTTTCTGCTGACATTGTCTATGTTCCTATCTTCACTTAGCAAAAGATTAATCAAGCTTAACAGAGTCATTTCCTTTTTTTACCAGCAAACTCTAAGTATTTAAAAAAGGAATGTACATAGATACATAGATACATAGATACATAGATACATAGACAGTGTCGGCAGATAAGGGCCTATGGCCCACCTAGTCTGCCCATTTGAGCTTGTAAGTTCAGTTTGTTTTCCTAGAAGTCTGTTTCCCCTTACCCCTGCCCTCTAGAATTCCTTTATGTCTATCCCATGCATTCTTAAATCCCGTGATTGTTTCAGCCCCCACCACTTCCTCTGGCAGGGTGTTCCACTTGTCCACCACCCGTTCTGTGAAGAAATTCTTTCTCATGTTTCCTCTGAATCGTCCTCCTCCAACTTCATCCATGCCCTCTAGTCCTGAAACATCTTTTCGCTTAAAAATAGTGTTTTCCTGCACCTGTTCCTCCCTGTAAGATACTTGTATGTCTCTATCATATCCCCTCTCCTCCCTCCTCTCCTCCAGGGAGTACATGTTCAGTTCCTTCAACCTGTCTTCATAGGACTTGTGATGCAACCCATGCACCATCTTTGTTGCCCTCCTCTGAACCTTCTCTACCCTGTCTATGTCCTTACGTGGTATGGTCTCCAGAACTGTACACTGTACTCCAGGTGGGGCCTCACTAGTGTCTTGTAGAAGCGGAATATTGACCTCCCTTTTCCTGCTGGTGATGCCCTGCCTATACATCCCAGCATCCTATTTGCTTTACCTGATGCCTTGTCACACTGTTTCCCTACCTTGAGGTCATCAGAGATGACAACCCCAAGATCCTTTCCTGCTTGGTGCATGCTATATCCTCACCCCCCAACTGATATATTGTGCCAGGGTTTTTGTGCCCCATATGCATTATCTTGCACTTCTTTGCATTGAATTTCAACTGCCAAACCCTTGACCATTCTTCAAGTTTCTGCAGGTCCCTTCTCATTCTGTCTACACCCTCTGGTGTGTCTACTCTGTTACAGAGCTTTGTGTCATCAGCGAACAGTGAAATTCTGCCTTCTAGATCCTGTGCAATGTCACTGATGAAGATGTTGAATAGGACCAGTCCCAGCACTGATCCCTGTGGTACCCCACTGGTTACTCTTCCCTCTGTGGAGTGACAGCCATTTACCACCCCTATGTGTCCTGCCACCCAGCCAGTTACCTACCCACCACACTACTGTCCTGCCCACCCATATTCCCCAGTTTGTGTAATAGTCTTCTTGAGGCACAGTGTCAAAGGCCTTGCTGAAGTCCAGATAGGCCATGTCCACTGCCCTCCCCTGATCCACCTCCCTAGTCACCCAGTCAAAAAATTCAATGAGGTTGGTCTGACATGACCTCCCCCTGGTGAAACCATGCTGCCTTGGGTCCTGTAGTCCATTGACAACCAGATGTTCCACCAATCTCTCCTTCAGTAGTGCTTCCATGATCTTTCCCACTACCGAGGTGAGGCTGACTGGTCTGTAGTTCCCTGCTTCCTCTTTGTTCCCACTTTGTATAAGGGGACTACATCTGCTATGTCCTCCAGTCTTTGGGTACCTCCCTGTTTCCAGTGATTGGCTGAACAGGATAGCCAGAGGTTCAGCCACCTCTCTTAGTTCTTTAAGGACCTGAGGTGCACCCCATCTGGCCCCATTGCTTTATCACTCTTATTACTTCCAGTTCCTTCAGGACCCTTTCTCATGTAAAGGACTTGTGTCCATTTCTGCACCATTCTCACCCCTTGCACTCCTTCAGACCCATTACCCCCCTCTTCATAGTAAGACTCAGGCAGAAATACCTGTTCAATATGTCAGCTTTATTGTTGTCATCCTCCACGCGGCTCCCATCCTCCCCCTTCAGTCTCACTATCCCTCCCTTTGTCTTTCTTTTTTCACTTATGTACCTGTAAAAGGTTTTGTCCCCTTTACCCACTGATTTTGCAATGTGTTCTTCTGTCTGAGCTTTGGCTTCCCTTACTGACTTCCTTGCCTCCCTTTGTTTCTCCTGGTACTTCTCCATATCCCCTTCTGCCTGTGTCTTTTTGTATTGCCTGAATGCAATCTTTTTGGCTTTCACTTTCTTTGCTACCTCTTTGGAAAACCATAATGGTCTCCTCTTCCTTTTCCTCTTGCTAACCTGCTTAATGCATAATACTGTTGTTCTTATAATCCCCATTTTAAATACTGCCCACTGTTCCTCAACCCCTGATTCCTGTCCCATTCCCCTTAATGCCTCTTTCAAGTATCTCCCATTTTCCCAAAGTCTGCCCCCTAAAATCCAGGATACGTGTTTTTGTGTGGTTTGGTTCTGCTCTTTCTGTGATTTCAAACCACAATGACTGGTGGTCACTGTTACCCAGGTGCTCCCCACTGTACCCCATCACACTGTCCCTGTTTGTGAGCACAAGGTCCAGTATTGCCTTCTGCCAGAGTTGGTTCCATGACCAGTTGCTTGAGGAAGGCACCCTGAAGGAGTCAGGATAAATCTGCTCCTAGTTGATGCTGCTGCTGGGATGCTCAGTCCACGTCTGGTATACTGAAGTCTCCAACCAGTACTACCTCACCCTTGTCTGCCATCCTTTGGATGGCTAGCATCAACTCCCTATCTGTTTCTTCCTCCTGGGCTGGTGGTCTATAGACCACACCTGTGGGATGGCTGGCCCCATTTTCCTTTCCAGCTTAACCCACAGTATCTCTCCCCATTTTGTTCCTCCTGGATCTGTGTGGCCCTTATGTCATTTTCACATACAGTGCCACTCCTCCTCCCTTCCTGCCTGCTCTGTCTCTTCTGAATATGTTGTAAGCCAGGTATGGCCATCTCCAGTCATGGTTATCATTACACCAGGTTTCAGTGATGGCCACAATGTCCAGGTCTGACTGTACCATGACAGCCTCCAGATCTTCCATCTTGTTGCTAAGGCTCCTGGCATTTGCACACATGGCTTTCCATGATTTGACCTCCCTAGACTGCTTCACTGTTCTACTCCAGCCCCTTCCTTGGTTGTCATTTATCCCTGGTTCTCCTTGCTGTTTGCCCTTCTGCTGAATTTTGCCCCTTTTCTGCTTATCCACCTTTTGGACACTAATCTCCATCTTCATGTAGTACTACAACAGAAAAAAATTAATAATTATTTTTGTATGCACCTAATGAAATTGCTTGGAAAAGCACAAGCATTGACTGCATTGAGAAAAATCCTACTATATATTAGTGTAAGTAAGTCAAAACAGAAGATTAAGTTCCTCTAATGTTAAATGACTCAGCCACCTCAATATCCAATATGCAGGACTTCACCAGACACCACAGATGACAATGTAAATAGAATAGGAACCCAAGACGTTATAGTGACAAAAATTGTGAGATAAAAAAAGGAGGAAGAGAAGCAGTGAGTCAGAATGTTTCTGTTTCAGGACAACTATTTTGGGGGGGTAACATAACACCATCAACACCAGTTGTCATTATTGTATAATAGATTGGGGGAGTGACCCCCATAAAATCATCATCCTTCCTGTCTGTTTCATATACCGACTGAACTGAATTACTGGAACTCTTCTTCCCTAATGCCTAGCTGCCTCTTTTGGCCATCATGGTGACTTTTATTTTCCACGTGAATACCTAGGGGGGCCCAGTTTTCCACAGATTTCTGCCATACACACAAATGGGAGAAATCATTTTGAAAATATGGCCCTGGTCCATCTCACCAAATAGCATTAGCCTACCATGCTACCCATGGTACAGTACCTGCAGGCCTGACTGCCAGTCTGCCAGCTCCGGCACCCTGTACCATCACCATTGTTTGAACTCATGTGATACTCCGCCAAAAACCTGGCATGTGCCAGCAATCACCTTTGAGGTACTTCACCACCAAATTCAACTTCTGAGTCCCCAATAATTAATTTAACATACCTGTGGCCTATTTGGCTGACACAGATGAAACCAGTACAGTTAACTCTGAACAAGTCTGAAAATAGCCTGACAATTTATCTTGGAGTGGATCTAGCTGGATCAACTGCCAGAAAACTGAATTATCCTGCAGAGTGTGAATGGTGTGGTTACTGCACTATCTGAGCAACTCTACTAACAGCTCTAGCAAATTATACAGCATTTATTAAGTTAAACCATAGTCCACTAGAGTATGGCCATTTTGCTCTGTATATAATGGAAAGCAGATGCAGCCATAGTTAAGCTAACTGGAGATATGACTCCACTGGGCCTGTCAGATCAGATAGCAGCAGTTCCAGGCAGTACTGGGAGGCCATTAGAAGACCCACTAATCAGGGTATGTGGGAAGGAGAGAAGAACAGTGATTGCAGTGGTTGGGGATAAGATGTTGAGGCAGCAGCAAGACCGGGGTGCTGGACAATCCTAGACACCATCAGAAGGTCCCTCAAAAGTTGAAAATCCACTACACCCACCCCTGCAACCAGAGACCAGCTCTTTGGTAGTTGTATGGGATTCGGGGCACTACATGGCAATAAGCAAAATACAGATGTTAAGAAATATACACTTCTAGCAATTATTACTAAAATAATTAGAGTCTAAGAAATACATTTAATTTATTTATTTGAAAACTGGTAATCAGGAGAGGTACACTGAGCCAAGGCTCGTTTCCAGGTGTGACCGGAAGGAAAAGAAACAGAAACTACAATAATAAAAGCATATACAGTATTAGTGACTGATGTAAAACAAAGTATAAACAGAGTACAATATAAAATAGCACAAGTGCAGAAGTAAACAGAGCTAAAAGTTAACAGAATGCGTAAAAGGAATTAAGAAGCCTGATCGAGGCTGAGGGATAAAAAACAGGAGAAGACCCAACAACAGGGATGGAAGGGGCTCCAGTAGGGAAGGATCAGGGAGGGGGGGTGACAAGAGCAGGTGGGAAAAGGAAGTAGTTTTAGCTGGTGCCTAAAGGAGGGAGGGAGGGAAAGGAGGAGGGGAGGGAAGGAAGGGAGGGAGGAAGGGAGGGGGAGGAAAGGTAAAGTAAGGTGATAGGAGAAGTCTGACTGCCCAGTAGAGGAGTGAAGGTGGGGAAGGGACAAGATGCAAGTATCCCTGGACCAGAAGGAGTATGAAGCAGAGAGAATGGGAAAAGGAGTGAGAGCAGGTAAGAGGGTACTGTCCCAAACCAGTACTGTATTTGGAGAGGAAGGAGGCACTGTGGGACTGGTGACCCAAAGGAAATAATCAATATCCCAGATACAGTTACTATAACCATCTTTAGTAAAGTCCACTCTGTTGCTTTAAGTTACAGAAAAAAAATGCAAAATGACAATATTCAGTCATCTGTAAGGGTTATTTGGCACAATATGCAAAGTATACTGATGTTCATTTTTGCTTTCTTAGAAAAAGTTCAGGCAGAGATTGACAGAGTGATTGGCCAAAGCCGAGAACCAAGGATGGAAGACAAGCTGAATATGCCATACACAGATGCAGTGATTCATGAAATACAGAGGATCAGCAATGTAATTCCCATAAATGTACCAAGATGCACAAATAAAGACACAACTTTAGGAGGCTATTTTTTGCCAAAGGTACAGCAAACATGTCATTTGTACAGTCTGTGTCTGTCTCCTCCCTTCTCCCTTTAGATAGATAGACATGCAATAATACAATAGGGTGTGTGTTCATTGAGACCTACAGGAACTTCTCTGGTCTGTGCCAGGATACAAGGTTGCAGGTCAAGATCTCCTCAGCACATATTGCAGGAGCTGTTCTACTTCTCAAGGACAGCAAAACAATGATGTGTGTTGTTACACTTACAGTATAAAATGACCTGCAGTTTAAAGATTTTGGCTTAGGAAATGCATCACTTTCCCTCCTTGAGGACTTATAGGCAAGGGAGGTGACCGACTCCTCCAATAAAGTGCAGGATTTGCAGCCAACGTCTAGACCCATCATATATACACTATATACTGTAAGTATATATGGGATATGCCATGGGCTGATACAAAATACCACATTTATATTAATTTGCAGGTTTTCACCTCTAGGACCTCATAAGTGGTGGAGCCATGAAGAAAGAAATATAGATATATAGATAGATAGATAGATAGATAATGTGACAGTCTTTTGGATTAATGGATTTTCCAAAACTTCTTAGATTGTGGAGTGGATAATAATTTTATAATCTTCCTTGATCTTAGCAAAAAATGTGCAGCAAACCCTGAATGACAAAACAAGCAATCAGTGTCTCAGATCAATGTTGTTTTTCATAAAAGGAATCACAAAATGTTTTCCAGTGACATTATGCACAGTAATTGAAAATGGATTGCAGAATTAATAAGCTGAGTAATACAATGTAACATCGAGAATAATGTATGGGCAACCATGCACAACAAGCCTGTGTCTCCATCTCGGGGTTGAGATGACAGCATATAAACCTCAAGGGCAAGGCTCGAGAGGTCCATGCTGTCATCTCAACCCCGAGATAATACACTTGAGGGTATGGGGTTGCCCATATTTTATTTTATAGTATATGGTTTTTACACTGCCGTGACAGACCCCTCTAAAGTGAAAACAAAAAATCCTGTCATTTCTTTGTTCAGTTCTATGATCAAAATCAAATTTACAGACTTTTGAAAGTTAAAAGGTACAACTTTGGGCACTAGGTGGTTAGTAAGTAGCTAGCTGTAGAATTAATGAGAAATATAAAACTGTTTGACCTTTGAACTCTGCGGAATAATAATTCGGAATGTGCACAACACCACTTTGGAATGTGCACAACAGTTTAGAATGTGCACAACGAGGTTTTTGAGCAGGCTAATTTTTATACAGAACAAAGGCAAACCATATACTATAACAGTATTTCCAGGCATTATCAGTTACAATATTAAGTTAGCAGTGGCATAGTACACAGAACATTCTGTCTATAGTGTAGCCCAGTGATGTCTCAAAGTTTAAGAGACAGTAGCAAAGGTGAAGAGATAGGTCTTCAACACAGACTTCAAGAGAAGAATGTAGTCAATGAATCAAAGTTCAAGGGAAGGAAAAAAACTATTCAAGAGAGGTCCAGTTTAAATAAAACAGGCTTGCTTTTTGACAATGGAGAGGTTTGTGGCTAGAATAGAGAGAATGTTACTGCTGGTGACCATAAGGAAAGTGAGAACAAATAGAAACATAGAAACATAGAAAGTGATGGCAGAAGGGGACTGCATGGTCCAGCTAGTTTGCCCATAAGCCTAGCCCCCCCTTAACTGCTATTCAGTGTTATAATACCTTTGTGCCTATCCCATGCCTTCTTGAATGATCCAGCTGACCTAGTCTCCACAACCTCTGGTGGAAAACCATTCCAAATATCCACCACCCTCTGAGAAAAGAAGAACTTTCTTGTATTACTCTTGAACTTGCCTCCTTCCAGCTTCATGCCATGTCCCCTCATTCTTGCATGATTCTTGATCTGAAATAGGTCCTGAACCTGGACCTTGTTTATTCCCTTCAAGTACTTGAAGGTTTCGATCATGTGCCCCTTTGCTCTGCATTTTTCCAGGTGGTACATGTTTAGGTCATGGAGACATTCCTCGTATGTCTTGTTGTTGAGTCCAAGTATCATTTTTGTAGCTCTCCTTTGCACTGTCTCCAGTCTGTCTATGTCCTTTCTGAGGTGAGGTCTCCAGAACTGCACACTGTACTCCAGGTGAGGCTTTACCATTGATCTTTACAGTGGCATAATCACCTCCCTCTTTCTGCTTGTAATTCCTCTTTCTATGCAGCCTAACATACCGCTCGCCTTTAACGCTGTTTTTTCACACTGCTTGGCTGTTTTCAGGTCGTCTGTTATAATCACCCCCAGATCCCTTTCCTGCTTTGCGGCTTCCAATTTCACTCCACACAGGAGATAGTCCTCACAAGGATTTTTCCTCCCTAGGTGCATGACCTTGCATTTTTTGGCATTGAAATTTAATTGCCAAGTTTTTGTCCACCTTTCTAGTCTTTGAAGATCAGCCCTCATCCTTTCCACTCTCCCCAGAGTATCTATCCTGTTACATATCTTTGTGTCATCTGCGAATAGACACACCTTGCCTTCTAGGCCTTCAGATACAGTATGTCACTGATAAAAATATTGAAGAGGATAGGCCCCAGCACTGATCCCTGTGACACACCACTAGTTACCTCTCTCTTCTCTGATAGTTGACTGTTTACCAGTACCCTCTGAGTCCTTCCACTAAGCCAGCTCTGTACCCAGTTTACCACTTTATGACCAACTCCTGTGCTGGAAAGTTTGTTCAGTAGTCTTCTATGTGGGACCGAGTCAAAGGCTTTGCTGAATTCTAGGTATATTGCATCCACAGCACTGCCCTGATCTACGGGTCTTTGTTACTCAATTGAAGAAATCTATTAGGTTTGTCTGGCATGACCTTCCTGTGGTGAAGCCACGTTGTCTTGGGTCCATTATATCATTTTCTTTGAGAAAGGATATCATTTATTTATTTATTTGTTTTTGTTAACCAGGTAAGCACACTAGACAACAAGTGCCTATTTTCAGGTGCGACCTGGGAGGTTACAATACAGAAAAAAATGGTACGTATTCAGGGTAGCATACAGGCCCACAATACAGGTGGGCCAGAGAGAATACAGTACAGTGAAACATAGTGCATAGACAGAGAACAATCTCACCCACACACAGGTGGGGCCAGAGTACAGCATATAGACATAGTACAGAGTCAGAGCAACAAGCATGAGTATGACTACAAGATCAATACTATAAACCCACATTGTAGCAAGGGGTAAGGAGAACAATGGCTACAGGAAGCTAAGTGAGGGGGGCCTGAATCTGCGGACAACCCAGGTGGCTGTCGGGAAAACAGGCAAGGAGTAGAGTGAACGTTGCAGTGGGCAGCATAAAGCTAGTGGGTGAGGAACCCAACCAGGGAGGACCACCATGGTGGAGGCAGGCACGAACTGCAGGGAGAGTACTGTCCAATCCAGGAGTAGGCCCCAGTGGGCAGGTTAAGAGATAGCGAGGGGACTTCGGGTGCCCCATGTGAGGGACGCCTGACAGCGGAGAGAGGGAAAATGCTGTCCTGAGGGGGGGCAGGGGCCAGGAACAGCTTTTTAATTAGGGTTTCCATCACTTTGCTGACAATTGAGGTCAGGCTTACTGGACGGTAATTGCCAGCACTTTCCCTACTGCCATATTTATGAAGAGGGACAACTGTGGCCTTCCTCCAGTCCGCAGGGACTTCCTTGACCTCAAGCGAGAGGTTGAACAGTTCAGTCAGGGGTGCCGCCAGATCTTCCCTAAGTTCCTTCAGTATTCTGGGGTGTATTTCATCAGGACCCATGGCCTTGTCAACCCTAAGTTTTTCTTGCTCCTTCAGGACACTATCCCTTGTGAAAGTTGTCGAATTCATATTGCTGCTGTCTGCACTTTTTTCTGTCAAGGTGGGACCACAACCTTCTTCTTCCTTGGTAAATACTGAGCAAAAGTATGGATTTCTGCTGATACATATGCATTTAGTTTATTCATTACTACTTCTATACCCCCCTAAAACTTGTTTAAAAGTTATAGGTGTAATTAGCAAAGAGATCCAGGAGGAGTGCAAGATAACAGACACAGCAACTGGTACATCATAGTGTATATTCATTTGAAGTTACATAATGTGTTAGGCTATAAATTATTTATTTCAGGAATTTTGTCAATATTAGGTAGGATTGATGAACATTTGGTGGACTTTATTGTATGTATCAAGATATGATGGATTATTGTAATGCATGTATGTATGATATTTGTTTTTACCCCATAACCTGAATGTTTGTATGTACAGGACAACTTTGAAAATAGGTCTTTGGACCTAAAGTTTTGTATATCCTGTCTAAAAATAAACATTTTTGCTACTACTACTATTTATTAATTTAAAACATTTGGCCAGCAGGACATATTGAGCTATGGACAGTTTCACTTCAGGTACTTCCTGGGGAATAAGACATAACAAAAATATATATATATAAAAATAGTGAGATATAATATACGTAGTTCAAAAATAAGAATGTAGGAAAGTTCTGTAAAAACATTAATCAGTGTACTACAGAACCAAGCACTGTAACACAATGATGCAGTTCAATGACAAACCCAACAAGCTTGTGAGTAAGCACTGACAAAATTAAATTGCTTAGAGGAAACATAGGGAGCATGGGGAAGGGTGAGTGAAGGAGGAGATAAGGGATAGGAAGGGTGTGGTAAGGAGGGATAAATAGATGAGAAGAGGAGAGAGAGGAGGTTTAGGTGTAGGAGCAGGTGTCAGTAATATGGTCACAGATTTGGGGCTTCACGGATTAGAGGGAGGGGAAAGAGTGCAGGGAGGAAAAAATTGTTAGATCTGAGGAAGAGTAACCTGTAGTAGAAACAGCTTACCCTACTGAAGTTTAAGGCTGGGGGATGGGGAGAATGGGCAGTTAGTAGAGTTTCTGGAGTAGGCAGAGGGGAGCAGGTGAGGAGAACATTGAGGTAGCAGAGGAGGGGGCATACCAGAATTTTGAAGTGAAAGAGATACTGTGAGAGAGTTGCTTGACCTCCAGGAAGAGGAGAACATGGTCAGAACAGTGGTGGATACACAGCGGACTGTTAAAAACAAAATGACAGAAGGAGAGACTCAGGGGGTCTGGCCGTGCTAAGAAGAATTTGGAGATGGCTGTAGTTAAACACCAGGAGGATCATTTTGGCAATAGTCTAATGGCAGGCAGGGAAAGGAATGCAAGATCTGTTGCAATACAGTGCGCCTAGTTTACTGAGGGCGGAGATTCCTGTGGATGGCATCAATGTGGCATGAAAAGGCAAGCTGATGAACTAGCCAAGCCACACAATATTAAAAGGAAGGGACTTCCTTAATGTGGGAGCCAGATGGTTGTACAAACCAGTGTAGACTGGAGCATGGCAAGTTACTGCCTGATGCAAAAGGGTCATGGAGACAGTTTTTTGGTAGAGAGAGAGAGTTTGTTAACCTGTAGTGTTGGATGTTGTCAAAGTCTTGCTACAGTTTTGATACCAGCTCAAGAGCTGAGGGACCACAGTTAAAGAATACCTTGGTGTCCATGTACATGTGAATGTATAAGGAGATACATGCCTTAGGTACATCATTGAGGAAACATTAAAATATGTTGGGACCCAGGACAGAGCCCTGAAAACCACCAGAGGGGAGACTAGGCATCTCCAACAAATACTGATTAGGGCCTATCAGTTAGGCAGAAGATAAACTACTTGACTGAGAGGTCAGGCAGATCAATCCTACTAAGCTTGTTGAGGAGGATGTGGTGTACAACTGTGCTGAAGGCCTAGACAATTAATCAGATATATAAAAGTACATGTAGAGAGATTAGGTGAGCAAGGTAGATGGGGCCAGACCACGGAGAGATCTGCAAGATCAATATTATAGTAATATTTATTACTATCAAAAGCCTTCTACCAAGACAAAAAAAAAACTGTACAAAGAGCAATTAATTTCAATAAAACCAAGGCATGTGCATATTTAACAATTCTTCTGTACAGACAATACTACAGTACACTAATCAGCAAATAGTCTAATGTGAAAAATGTGGCAGTATTGCAGAGAAAATATTCACAAAAAAATGACCCTAGTGCAAAAGACATAACACAAAATGCAACATAAATAAGCATAAAGAATGCCAAACTAAACAAATACTTCTACAAAGTGTTAATTCAAAGAATACAATATACAGACCTGCAGAGGTGTGACACAAAGTACAATTATACAAATGTGAAAAATGAAATTAATAAGTGTTGATCAACCAGTTAATCCCCTACATGTGTTATATTGAATCCGCAAATGTAAAACGGTACCTCTTGTGTGTACTTTATGAGACCTTGTATTGAAGAATTCATATTCAAAGGATTCGAGAATGTTCCCTGGTGTCTCTACAATATGTCAAATTCATAATTCTTTCCCCAGTTCACAATTTTTCAAAGATCTAAAGTCATTAAAGTACAGTACATAATGGATTTCCATATGCGTTTTTGAGCTACTTGATGTCATTGAGTTAGCATGATCCAAGTGTCTATCACCCACTCCACTGCATAGTCAGACTAGTTGGTCAACTATTCACAAATAATCTATTTAATGCTAGGGCCAAGGGGAAGGGAATCATAAACTGGATGCTTGTTGGTGATGAGGGAGTTTTTTTTTTTATTATTTATTTCTAGATCATTAGATATTTGAACCACATTAAGATCTCCAGTAGCTAAGGAGACATGCTGATCTGGAAGCATGGATCATTTATGGGTACAGGAAGGCTCTAAGCTAAGACACAGGTTGGAGGTTTACTGGGTCAGTGTCACAAAGCTAGAAACACAGGGATTAGGACTTCAACTGCTGTCACCATGCAATGAAGACATGAGTGCTAGGAGCTCCCACAAGCTCTGTTAAAATGTAATCTAATCTGCATCCCACATATTGGAAAACCATCCTCCCAGAACAAAACTGACTGGTAAAGATGGCTACTTGTCAAAAGTTGAAAGCTTTCTTGGCAGGAGCACTGAAGCAATAAAAATTAGTCCTTGAGGAACTAGCCCGGTGAGACAGGCAGAGTCCCTAGACTCAACCTCAGGGCACGAGACTGAGGACAACGAAGAAGGCTTCATTATCACCTACCAAAAGCTCTATAGAGAACTGTGGTGGCTGGGAAACATGCTCGACTGCATCTGAAGTGATGTGGCAAACAACTGGAGAAACATAAAAAAACAAGAGCAGAGACTGCAGGAAATGGAAAAGCAAATATCTAATTTAACCAAAATGACTGATCTGCACAATGGGATGATCCTGCAACTCCATGATACAGAGCTGCTGTTACATGAAAAAACTGAAGATCTTGAAAACAGGTTCCACCGTGTGAATATCAGAATACATGGCATCTCTGAAAAAACTGAAATGGAGAACATAATTGAATTTATGGACAGATTCCTACACGAGATACTAATCCTAGCTGCAGACTATCAGTTAAACATCATCAGGGTACACAGAGCACTGTCTGCCCCACCAACTGACCCTAAGGTATTTAAAAGATCAGTCATTATTACTGTTTTGGACTACTGGATAAAGGAAAAGGTGTTGTGAAAAGCATGAGAGAAAAAAGATGTGGTAAACTATTTGATGACCAACGGTTATTCTGTGGGCACGATTATGCCCCTCTTATAATGGAGCATAGGAAACAATGATTTGGAGTGGTAAAAGAGTTCAAAGCCAAAGAACTAAAAGCCAGAATAGATTATCTAGCCAGACTAAAAATATTCTTTGATGGGGTAGTGAAAATATTTGACACTCTGGGGGAAGCAAAAATCCATCTCACGAAACTAGGGATTAACTATGGGGACCTTATCAGCACACAAAAAATGAAACAGCCTGAGCAGCGGAAGTGGTTCTTTCCAAGGGGAACAAGAATGGGGAACAGAGGTATGGGAGAGATTTCACATGGTGGCAGCCCTTGTGCAAAGATGATGGCAGTATGCACCAAAGCAATACCAGTAGCTTCAAAATCTGCATCACCAGCCATAAGCTCCAAGAAGGCAAAGTCAAAGGAAACTGACCCACAGGATGACTGAGTACAGCTTAAACAGCACCACGGAGGACCACCAGTTGCAACATAAAAGGCAAACATGATTGAATTGTAAGAACAGTGTAGCCCGCTTAAGTGAATACCCTATTGTCCCAAGGAAAATATTCACTTAACCAGGCTATTCACTAAAACAGAGTTATGATATCCATGTTACAGTCACTGACTAACAAACACAGAAAACACTCATATTTCATTTGCTGCACTTTAATAGTTAATAAAATCAGTAATATGTTAAAAACAGTACAGGGCACTGATTAAATCTTAAATACTGTACTGTACTGCATTACAGTTCATATTGTACTGTACTGCATTTTAAAATCAAGACAGACATACTAAGTAAAGCATTTTATGAAGTAAACATCTCTATGATAGTCTGGTGTGGCACGGTAGAAGATGCCAGTCTCATCGGTATTGTACACTAAGTCCGGGGTGTGAAATCAGAAAGGATGGTCGGTAGGACAGTCCTCACCCAGTCATCAGCTGATGGAGTGTCAGCGTCTTTCTTTTTGCCATGGGTTCATTTAAAAATGATGCGGTGAGTTTTGACATGGTAGAGCCACCCGTTAGTAGGCTCAAAGTCGGGTTTGTTGAGAGAATCTGAAAGCTTTCTGGCCTTATGATGAAGCAGAGGTCCAGATACTGGAATGTCAGTTGCTCTGGCGTTTTTAAACCACATGAGGACTGCATCATTGACAATGGAGTCTTTACTTTCCCCCATTTATATTTCCTCACCAGATTAACATTGCCTTCAAATTCGGTGAGGATTCGGTCCCAGTTTCTTTACAGCCTGCATATTTGGGGCTAGGAAACACCCCAGTGTCAAGCCACAGAAGACTGGGTCATACACCACTCAGCCAGTATTCTCAGGGCTTCACCTTTTCTTTTTAACATTAGTGCATTGTTGCATCTGGATGGGCTGGTCTGTCTGTCAGGATTCCCTGGGCTCGCCATCATTCAAGTGTGAGAAGGCACATTAGGTGTTACATCAGGAATGTGGTTTAAATGAGCTGCTAATGGCACCTTTCACAACTGAAGCAGATGAAATAAGCAAGCAACAAACCGCAAATAATTTAATGGAGCCATTGCTTGGCAGTTAATATAAAATACTTACTGAAAATCCATTCAAGAGACCACCAGAGGCTGAAAAATATTATTCAATTAAATGGCCTTCTTTATTCTTTTATGCGGGCTTCTTAATGCAGGAAGAATAGCAAAGGAATCGGAACTTCAAAATTTTATTCACTTAAGTGGGATAGTCACTTAATATCCACTTAAGTGGACTCAACTGTACGAAGCAAAGGGACTAGATTTTCCTCTTTCTCTTCTTTGTAATTGTTTTTTACAAATCGGAGAGACTTGGTAATTGATGAAAGAACTAACAATATGAGACTCACATGAAATACCTAATCCAGGCCTGATTTCCTGAGTCCACTACAAAACCATACATAAACAGCACTTCACCTACTCCAAATCCTGGAGACCGGTACAAGATACTATACAGAGCTCGCTGAGCTCCTGTTGGTGAGGTGGGAGCATGGAATGGACACATAAGGGTACAAGGGACTTTTTCACTTCCACTGTTGGTTTGCCATTTTTTCCACTGCTTATAAATGTTTACAGTATTTCTGTAATGCTGTGTTAACCAGTGGGGCTATTTGGCAGTGGGATTCGCAAGACACTGCTGATGGAAGAAGGGAAAAGGACATATGAGTGGGCTATGGAATTAGAGCAGGAGGGAAAGAGTGAAAAGGAGGGGGTAACAAAAAAGACAGGCATGTGAGGGAGAGTGGAAGAAATGGTACTGGCTATACTTAAAGCCTGAATGCATTGTGTTAATTAAAATGTCTTGGTTTCTTCCCTAGGTCCTGCACAGATAGCATTACACCAGGGGAAAACAAAGCTGGTTGCATGATGCACAATGACTAAAGAGGATGCATTACATTAAAAAACTGCCAGGTCAGACGGGGATGATTTGGGTGTTGGGGGCTACCCCACATAGGCTATAGAAACCACTACTACTGTAAGAAATCAGTGGGATTCCACCACAACTTAAGAAAATTCTTGAAGTTTCATCCATATGAGGTACTCACCACCCCTACTAACAGTAGCAGGATTTACACTCTATAAGGGCCTAGTATCAGGGAAATGGGCACTTGGAGAGGCAAGAGGTTCTACAACTCAACTAACTGGATTGAAGACAGAGCACCTACTGACAGAGAGGGGCCTCATAAGGGCAATTAAAGTGTATGACTGGTATCTGCACTGCCTGCAACCAGCTAAGAAGGGACAGATAGCTGGAAAAGGGTGCCAGAGATGGAAGAGGAGGTGGAAGAGAAGGAGAAGGAGGGAGTGGGGGGAAGAGGACCAGGAAAGGCTGTACAGGTTAAAGCCATTCAGAAAGGATGAAAATGTGTTGGTTATATGAGTTTAATTGTTGTGTATTTACAGATCATTGCTATAGACATTGACCCGAATATTCAAACTGTGCCAGGCTGTGGCACAAGCCTGGGCGCAGCTCAACTTTGTTGCGCATGGGTGTGGCCAGGGCGATATTCATTGGAACTGCGCTATGGCGCAACTGCTTTGAATATCGCACCCTGGCCACCCCCACTGTGCATGGCACAGTGGCACTGCACCAGTGCAAGTGGTCAGAGTGGAGCATGGAGATGTGGTGGTGCAAGTGCCATTGCACCATGCACAGCACCTGCGATATTCAAAAGGGGACATGCAAATGGGGCCATAATTTATGCAAGGTGCACAGGGGCCATTTTGCATCTGATTACGGCCCCATTTGCATCTACTTTGACTGGAGTGCGCCAATCGACAACTTTGCACATGGCGAGTCGGGGACTACGCCCCCTGCAGCCCAATCGTGGGAAGTCCTGTAAGTGAAAAACAAAGTTCAAGATCCTTGGTGGTCTAGTGGACACATGATGAGCGGTGCGGGCATCCTGTATTCCCCCAGTCCATATCCTGGTGGTCCAGTGGACCCGGCGGGCTGATCGCGGGCATCATTCATCGCCCCCCCAAGTCCGATATCCCTGGGGATCTAGTGGACCCCCAACCCCACCGCCCACTGAGCCACCACCTCCCCTGTCAGCCAAGGTGGCAGCACCCCCCTCCCGCCTGCCGCCCCGCGCCTGCCGACTCACAGCCTCGGTGGGCACCTGTATTGGTTCAGAGCATGAGCCAATGGGCGTGCAGCCACTCACCTAGTTAGTCAGATATGTGAATGATTCGTGTCCACATATCTGGACTGACTAGTACAGTAAGATTGCATGCCTATTGGCTCAGAGCATAGAGCTAATGGGCGATACAGCCCATACCGTATTAGTTAGTCCAGATATGTGAATGAATCTATTCACATATCTGGACTGACTAGTACAGTGTGGGCTGCACGCCATTGGCTCATGCCTGAACCACCGGCGCAGGCAGCCCTACCCGAGCTGTCAGTCGGCGGATGGGCAGGGCAGCAGGCGGTGGTGCTGCCACCACCGCCGGACGGGGAGGGGGGTGGGGCCTAGGGCGGGTGGGTGGGGTCCACTAGATCACCAGAAATATTGGACTTGAGGGATGAATGCTGCCTTAACGGGCTCCATGCGTCCACTTGACCACCAGGGATATTGGACTTGGGGATACAGTGATGTCCACGATCAGGCATTGGGGCACCACCGCGCGGCAGGAATAGGTGATGGCTACCACAGGTGGCAGCTGCTGTTGCACCCGCGGATGGCCATCACTTGTTCCTTTTTTACAGAATTTTGTGCAGGCGCAGGTAGGGGTTAAGATGAGCACTTTGCACAGCCCCGGCTGAATATCGGGCTGTGCAGGTTATGCATGGGCACGCCTCTACCTGTGCTCTGAGATATTACTGATGCTCAAGATTAGGATTTGCAGCGACTTTTCCCTTTTAAATATCACACCAGGGTGCATCAGTGGGTTGTGCAACCCTTTTGAATATCTGGGCCATTGTGTTCAGTAGTAAAAACATGAAAAATAGGCAAAATAAAGTGGGTGGTTTGGGAGAGCACACCTATGAGAAGGGAAATATATGCAAGGGAACAGAAGTATGATGGACCTCATAGCAGTTACATATAATGTTAGAGGGCTGAATAGTCCTGTAAAATGAGCCAAAATACTGCAGGAAATTAATAATATAGGGGCCATAGTAGCTTATCTGCAAGAGACCCACCTTACCTCTCCAGAACATGAAAATTTGAGATGGAGCTGGGTAGGGAAAGTCCGTGTAGGCAAGGTGACCAGTGGGGTGCTCCAGGGGTCAGTACTGGGCCCAGTCATCTTTAATGCATTTATCAGTGACATTACAGAGGGACTGGAAGGGAAAATATGCCTGTTCACAGACAACACAAAGCTCTGCTACAGAGTACACACACTGGTGGGGGAGGGATTGAAAGAATGAGGGACGATCTAAAAAGGCTGGAAGAATGGCCATGGGTCTGGCAACCAGGTTTCAACACAAAAAAGTGCAAAATCATTCACCTGGGGCACAAAAACCCAGGGGCAACATATCAACTTGGAGGAGTGGAATTATCAGTCACAAAGCAGGAGAGGGTCCTGGGGGGTGATCATTTCTGATGACATGAAGATAGCTAAACAGTGTGACAAGGCAGTGGGAAGGCAAATAGGATGCTGGGCTGCATAGGCAGTGGAATCACCAGCAGAAGGAAGGAGTTAGTGATACCCCTGTATAGGTCACTTGTGAGACCACACCTTGAGTACTGTGTCCAGTTCTGGAGGCCCCATCTCCAAAGGGACATACAGCAGTGATCGTATAAAAGTTTGGAAGTGCTGAGATATACCTCGAGGTACCACTGGGGCACTCAGGTTCACATGGTGATTGTATAAAAGTTTGGCAGTGCTGAGGTATACCTCGAGGTACCAGTTACCTCCTCAGCACTGCCAAACTGTGGCTAGAATAGACGGACAGGGTGGAGATGGTACAAAGAACAACCAAAATGGTGCAGGGCCTGCATCAAAAGTCCGACAAGGAAATGCTCAAGAAGTTGAATTTGTACTCCTCTGAAGAAATGAGGGAAAGGGAGGATATGATAAAACATAAAAATAACTTACAGGCAAAAACAGGGTACAGGAAAGTAGCATTTTCCAAAGATGGACAAGGGGTCACACTATGAAGGTGGGGGGGTGGCTCAGAGTAAATGTAAGGAAGTACTTCTTCACAGAGAGGGTGGTGGATGAAAAGGATCAGCCTCCTGGTGGGGTGATGGAGGCTAAAACAGTCACAGGTTTCAAGAATGCATGGGATCTTGGAAGTGAGGTGGGGGTGAAGACTGAAGACTGAGTAGGGCCTGCAGTGTAACTGTAGGTAGGAAAAAGTAGGGCAGACTAGACTGATCAAGAGGTCTTTATCTGCTGACATCTTCCATGTATCGTCCTGGCTAGAGCACCCTCATTACAGAGGTACTGCCACACTTATTAGAAAAGATAGTCACTGCAAATCGAAAAGGAAGAGCTGGACTTGGAAGGTAGATACGTCCTTTTGCAAGGGGTCTACAGAGGTACTAGGTGTGCTCTGTTAAATGTATACGCACCAAATCAAGAGAAAGAAAACAAACAAACAATTTATAAAAAACATACTACAGAAAACAGTCACTGAGCCATGTATGTTATACATTATCAAGCGAAGACTTCAATGCCACGATATCCCTAAGATTGGACGAAAAAGGGGGAAGCAAATGTCAGAAAGCAAATCTGGGAAAAATCATTATTAGACTAAAAGAAGAAATGGGGCATATGGAGGTATGCAGATTTTTAAATGAGACTAGGAGGGACTATGCACACTATTTAGACAGGCACATCTGTTACATGTGCCTGCCTAACTCCCACTGCCTACAACCTGCTTCCCTCTTGTTCATGCTTGACCTCCACCTGGTGCAGGCAGGGTCCCCAGCATTCTGGAAGAGTCAGGCCCTGACAGACACTTCTCCTCCACCCCTTGCCTTCCCCTCCTCCAAATCCCCCCTTTCCACACCCCTGCTCTCTGCCTATATGCCCCCACCCACCCACCTTCCCTCCTTCCTAGCCATAGTTATTGGCTAACCCCTAATCTCTAATGCACCTATAGTCAACCTTGCACTTTTGTTACACCTTGCAAATGTTGTTCTATCTGTGTATGTCCTCACAATCGTGCCTTAGTTCAACATCCTAGTATTCTATCCAGCCATTTTCTAACTACAAAGCTATGTCCCACCAAGTGTTTGCCAAATATATCTGTGCTGTTGTATCTATCTAGTTCAAGACTGCTAGCACTGTATCCATCTAGTTCATACCTGTTAGCATTCCTCTTTTTCAGTACTTCTATATAGTCTGCTCACTTTATTGAATGTAATCTAATTGTATCTATATTGTGTACCAAATCTCTGTATACTATCCTCATGTTCCCCAACCCCCAGGTCGCACTGAGAGATGAGCAACTTGTTGCTCAGAGTGCCTTCCTGGTGAAACATTTCAATAAATAAATATATTTTTTTTAAAACGTGCAATAAACTGTGCCTTATTTCCACTGAATGGATACATGTAGTGCAGTCATACACCATACTGTTCAGAACAATATCAGACCATGCCCCAATAAATTTGAGGCTAGAAATAACCTCCAGTTTTCAAACTGGAGAATGAATGTACCATTTGAATGCCCCACAGTTTAAAGAAAGGGTGAAGCAGGCCACACAAGTTAATCAGATGGGCAATCTGGAAGGCACTGTCTCACAAATTGTAAGATACTGTAGGATGCTTTGAAAGTTGTGGTGAAAGGAGAAATAAAAGCATACTCCTCTAAGTAGAAAAAGAACAGAGTGACAAAACAAAAGGAATTAGGGCATCAAATTCATGAGCTGGAATTTGAGCATAACATTTCCTTAAATGAACAAACTAGGGTGGAATTGGGGAAAAGGAAACAAGAACTCAAAAAATTACTAACACAAATGGAAGGGAGTTACCAGAGAATACAACGGAAATACTATAAAGGAGGTAATAGGGCCGGGAGGCTGTTAGGACAGCAACTCAAAAATGCAACAAGGGAACAGAGCAGTACTAAGGTTAAAAGATGGGGGAGAGGATAACAGGAAACCCAGGGAACATCTCAACAATATTCCATGAATATTATAAACATACCCAGGACTCGATAGGGCCTTGTCAAGAAAAAGGAAAAGATGTAACCCTGGCCCCATATCTAAGAGAGTTACTACCCCTGCCTGAGTGGCCACAAACCAGGTTGAGGGGCCTGGGTTCCTATTTCTTATTTTAAACTGGTTCTTTCCCGGAATAACATTATTGCACAGTGCCTCCACCCAGAGTATACTTTCAGACCAAAACAACCTGGTGCAACCCCCTGGGATGCTATACCCACCCACAACACCATATTGTCACCCCACACATGGATTAATAACCAAAACCCCCAAATTCAACTTTAAGAATTAAAGGCTTTCACTAATAATAAGCTCACATACCAGATTTGTAAACAAAATGGTTATCCTACAATTTATTTACAAGGGCCAAGGGTTAGGATAGGTAAATTGGATGCAGAGATTAAACAATAGATTAGCATTTTCCTTTAAATTGGCATTCTTGGCATTACAATCAACATAATCCTTTTCGCATTTTTAATTTAAACAGCTGTTACCATTGGCCACCCGCCAACCTTCTGACTGACTCAGGTTTAGCTCTCTCTAGCTATCTAGCTGCATAGATGTTAAACACATAATGTATACCCCCACTGGTACCAGTCCCCAGTCCACTATAGAACCCCACAAGTCTATACCTCTGGGTACTGAGTACAAAATTGTCAAGTTGTAGGCCTGATAAAGTTGCAGCTGGTTGGCCAGCATTGGGGCCCTTAAAGGAAAATCAAATTAGCCTTAATCTTCTTGATTAATTCTATATTACACTCTGTGAAAGGCAAGTAACTCCCACACTTAAATGACTTGGGCTCCAGATACTGCACTTGGCAAACACAGTTTTAACTATTTACAATTCCCTCCTGTTGCAGAACTAGGTCTGCTTACTCACAGTTCTGAAGTTAGGCATGTTGTGTGTGCATGAGGATTCTCTCAAGTAGGCATGCAGTCAACATAATTCAGGTAGCTTGAATTTAGCTGAGGTGCAGGCAGGAGCTTTCGCTGACCCCTTTTTCTGGGAAAACTCTTACAGGCTGGAATTTCCTCAGCTTCCATGCAGGTGCCCCTTTCTTGGGCTTGAAGTCATACTCTGGTTTCTTTCTGAAACCGACCAGGCTGAGACCAGGGCTGGCATGCCTCAGACCCCCACATCTAGGTTATGCCTCTCAGGGGGAGACACATACGGCAGTGCTAAAGCTGGCACACTACTAGGCTGACTCCCAGACCAATCTAGGAAACAGTCTCTTGTTCAAATTCAGGAATTCAGTTGCTTTGAATCATCACCATCACTTCAACCATTCGCCAGCATGGCAGACATGGTTCTTTCGACATATAGGATATAGTTCTTAAAATGTGGGTGCGCCCCCCCCCGGGCTAGGGAAGACCCAGATTATGAACAGTCCTTTGCAGTAAACAAATCCTCTTTCTCTTTGAGACAATACAGGAGCTTGAGGCATGACTCCTCAGCAAGATAACAGGCAGAGCTTAAGGCATGGCTCCCAATCAAGTTAGGCATTTTACATTGTCAGCAAGTTCCTTTCACAGATGCTTCTCAAAAGCACAGGCACCAGCTTCTCATAAGCAGAATTACACAGCACAGTCCCTCTTGGCCAGCTGGCATTTGCAGCCCAAATTAGAACATTTGCAAAGTCCTCAGAGGCAACTCAGGCAAAGCTTTGACCTCAGGATACTTTCCTTTTCCTTCCTGTAGGCACACTTAGACAATCACATCAGGTATTTTCAGCCACTGGGCCATCCATGGTCATTCTGGCAAAGAGATGTCCACCCTATCTCAGGCACTGATCAGATGCAGGGTGCAGATAGATGTTGATAACTTCTGGGCTTCTTGGTCCCAAGAAAGACTCTGAGTCACTTGTACATTTTAGTAGAAGTTTACTCACCCAGGATCAGCATGCAGCTTTCTATTTACTGAAGTCACAGGATTCATGAGCACTCTCACTGCTGAGGCAGAAGTATTCTTGTAGATCTCTCACAACTGCAGGCAAGAATTCATGCAGCTCTCTCACAGCTGAAGTTAAATTCAGAATTCTCCCACAACATCTTCTCAAATGTGGGAAGGCAAATGCTAGCCCTGGGGACATGTATCTGGCAAGCTGCAGGCCAGCCACATCAACTCCTTGCAGCCACATTTCTCTTAGCAGGGGCCACAGCCCCCCTCCCTGTGGAGGGGCTCCCACTCAACTCACTCAGATATATTCTCCTAGGCAAGGGGAAAGAGCCCTGCTCCCTGTGGAGGAGCTCACACCGAAATGACTCCAAAATGAAAAGTGTCTGGAGTTTTGGGAGCTCCTGCCAGCTCCTGATTGGCCGATTCCTTTATCTGTTTCAAAAATGAATATTCATTAGGCCTCCTCGATGCCTGATAGGCTCCTTGTTTAGGCACCAACATTTGACCCTGCTTTTTCCCCCACAAGTCTCTGGCATAGTCCCATAAGTCTCTGGCACATATCATGGCTCCCAATTGGCTGATATTAGGTCAAATGCTGCAAACATGGCTGCGCTTAGACTCAGTTCCCTAGCAGTCCATCAGTGTCCCCATAACAATGTTCTGGTGCAGTCAGTATAAACAGTTTATTTATTTCATTGCCCCACTGTTTTGAAGCATATCTTGTGCCCTCCTAAGTGGCTACACAGTTAGCCATTTTAGTTCAACCTTTTGCCTGTTGCTGCTGCTGAAATATGCAGTCCCTAGGCAGCAGGCAGGCTCACATTAATAGTTAGTAGACTCTCATTAATATTTATGAGCCCTGAACATATCGCTATTGGCGCTCTTTATTTACAGCATCTGAGGCTCCTCTTGGCCCTTGTTTAGGTGTTCAGCCCACGACCAGCTGCCTTTGGGGACTAGAACTAACAAAGGGCCACCCAGTTGATCGCAATCACAGTCGGAAATGAAATAGTGTTTTTGCGTATGTCCGAGCCATCCGCACGCTGTGAAGTATTATGAGAGAAGGCGGCAGCTCCACAATTGCTCCGCAAGCCCATTGTGGACAAAAAACAAATACAGGGGCTTCTTGGGGGCCAAGGGGCACACAAAGACTCGGGCAAGTGGCAGTACATGAACAGGGGAAAATGGGAGGAACACTAGGGCAAATAAGGTAAGCCCACACAGGGGGGTTACATAGATTCTTCTCCAAAATTATCATTCCAGTGCTAACAGATCAAGAAGCTGCAGTGATAGATGCTGGTATAGGGGAGGCAGCCATCAGGAACAGGATAAAAACATTTGAAAATGTGAAATCACCAGCCCTCAATGGGCTGCCCTCTGAATTTTTCAAAACATTTGAGGAGCTGCTCAGCCTTCTGCTTAGCAAAGTGTGTACAGGGGTGATGGAGGGGGAACAAATGCCAGAGTCATGGAGATTCACACAGATTTTGATTCTGCCAAAGCCAGGGAAGGACTTAACTGAATGTGGATCTTATAGACCAGTGTCCCCTACTAAACACAGATTTAAGGATAGTCACAGGGATATTAGCAGACAGAGTGCATAAGGTGATCATGATGGTGGTACACCAAGATCAAACAGGCTTCATAAATAGTAGATATCTACAGCACAGTATCAGTAGGCTACTGAGCATTATTTCCACACGGGAGACAGAGGGCATTTCAGATAGCTATCTCCATGGATGTTGAAGAAGATTTTGATAGGGTGAGTTGGCAGTTCCTTGCATAAACCATGCAGGTAATGAAATATGTCCCCAAATTAACAGGTAAAGTAACAGCACGAATTCACAGGCATTAGTGAGAGTGAATGGTATCAAGTCAGAATACTTCCCACTTACTCGAGGTACAGTATGCAAAAAGGATGTGCTCTGTCTCCCCTGCTGTTTGTAATATGCTTGCAGCTGTTGGCAGCGGGGGTATGGAAGACATCAACAGCACAGGCAGATACAGCAAGGTTGTCCCTTCTGCCACTCTTCCTAACAGGGAGACTAGATTCGGTAATGATGAATCTCCTTCTGAGATATCAATTTCTGTTCCAGGCTTTACTCTTATATATTCCAGACATATTCTGGACTAAAATAGCCTAGCATGTACAACAGTTTGTTTAGGAAGGAAAGCAACCAAGAGTGGCCAGGCAGATCCTCACCCTACCAAGAGATAAAGGAGAGCTAGCCCTACCAGACCTGAAAACATTATTTGGCAGTACAGAAGACAGCAGTCTGCACTTGGGAAAAACAAAGATGGAGTTCAGGATGGTATAATATAGAGAGTGCAGGAGCTGGGGGAGGACCTCTCTTCACACTGGCCTTGGCTCCGGTACCAATAGATTATAAAAACAGAATAACTAACAGGTGGGTTAAACATAGCCTTGGAACACTACAAAAGGAAGTGAGACTTACACACATGGATAACACCATAGGCCCTTTGTCACTTACCTGATATGAGTTAGGTTTCTTGCCACCAATCAGCACTTTCACTGTTGAGGCAGAAGTATTTTTGCATCTCTCTCGCAAGTGCAGGCAAGAATTTGTGCAGCTCTCTCACAGCTGAAGTTAAATTCAGAAGAATTCCACCAAGCCTGGATAGAAGTTATGTGGGTTGGGAAGAAAAAGGATTGACCAGATGTTCACAACTAATAGTACAGGGGGCTTGCTTCACATTCAGTAGGGCTAAAGAGAAATTTGGCTGAGCTAACTCAGAATTTCACAAATGCATGCAGGTTGGGCGTTTCATCAACTTGCCTGCAACGTACAGAAACTATCTAGACCACTAACAAAATGAGAGAACTATATGTATTGGGTAGTAAAATCAGCAAGACCACAAAGATATATCTCAGGCTTGTATTAGTTATTTCTGAGGATAAAGGAACAACAAAAGAGGCAGTAAAGACAGCTTGGGAGAGGGAGGCTGGAGGCCTCTTCTAAGAAGCAGGATATACAGAAAGGTTGCAGAAGGGGTGGAAGGTGACTGCTACACTGGTGTAGAGAGAGTTCTTTTAGAAAATTCTGATCAGATTCTTCAGAACCTCCCAAATCACTAAACATTACAATGCCACAAACTCGACAAACTGATGGAGAATATGTGGGGAGGAGGGGATGCACTAGCACATATTTTGAGGCTGCAGACTATTTCAGCCTTTCTGGACACAGGTTCAAGAGATGGTCCATCAAATCATGGGCTCCCTTCTTCCAGTTGAATTCACAGACTGGGTGTTAGGGTTCCCAGGAGGAATCAAACTACAGGCAGAGAAATATAAACTTATGCTTATACTAGTGGAAATGCCCAGAGGTCTATCACTGCCCATTGGCTGCGGGTGGTACCTCATCTTTTGAGGACTGGAATAGAAGCTTTGTTCACATCCACAAGACGGAATGGAACAAATGACTGCAAAGTTAAACCTAAGGGAAGAAGAACATACAGGTAGGTGGGAAAGGTGAACTCTCTGGCAGTCCAACAGAGAGGGAAGACTGGAGGAAGTAACTAGGCAGGAGCCATAAGGGTTGCTAAATAACAGAGACCATCATGTCAGAGATAAGGGAATTGTGTATAAGCAATCGTACACAACAAGGCTGTTTTTCAATCAACAGGTTTCTGTGGTAACAAGATAACTTGAGAGCACGACTCAAAGGGTCTCATTACCACAGAAATCTTGAGATTGTAAAAACAGACTTGTTTATGTATGGTTGTTCATACACAATGCTCTATAGTGTATGGGCAATGACTGTTACCATCCTGTGTCCAAGAACCCCCCAGTACTTACATTGCCTTACTCTGCCACGGGCTATAGTGGTTCTTTCCAGTGCCACTCACTTCCAGGGCCAGCTCTTACTGCTGGGGCTGCTTCATCGCACCTGTGCAAAGATGTTCTATATTGTTGTGCTGCAGTAGTGGTGTAGCTACTGCAGTGCAACAACATCGGGACATGGCGAGTGAAGCACTAGTTGATTCCACTAACCAAATTCTGTCAACAATAATGCTCTCCCATAAATTATATAGAATTTGAAAGTGAGTAGAAGTTAATCTCAACACATTGCAAATGTATATGGACAAAAAGACAAGCACACAAGAGTAACCACAGTTTCAAGTTAATTTGCTTTTAGTCAGCCTCGTGTTGAGATGGCTTAAGTTCTGTGTTTGTTAGAACAACAAAACTTAGAAAAAATGAAGCAGAATGTGTATCATAAGTGCATGAGGAACTGACAGAATGAAAATCTGCTAGAAAGACATTATCAGTAAGGAAACAGAAAGGTAGAAAGAGTCATCTGCTTTCTTTTTTTTTGCTGAAGTCTAAAGTACATGTAATCATTTCCTACATCTGAGTAACAATGCAGTAAGCACATATGTACAAGTATCTGTACCTAACAACTGTGTGGAATTAATGTTTCACAATGCTATACAGTGACATGACTTTGAATAAAGCTAAGTTAAAAAACACAGCATTAAAAGGCATCACATTTGAGTTTACATTCATGAGAACCTGACAGTTATATGAAACCTATTTTGACCATCATACAGCTTTGAAGAAGTGACACTGACCACAAAATGTCTGAACCACTATCTTTATTTATTTATTTATTTAAAAGTTTAACCAGGAAATACTTACTGAAATAAAGACAGTTTTTTTTCCAGATGAGGCCTTGGGGACAGGGGAGGGTGAGACAGCTAAAAGTATAATAAGGTAAATACAAGTAAGTAATATAAGCAAAATTAAACAATATAAAGGCAAATAATTATATAAAGGTAAAAATTAGAAAATAAAAACACTCTCAAATACATGCAGAAAGAAAACAAAAAACAGAGACAACCCAAAGAAGGCAAGATTAGATAATAGAGAAAATGAGGATGGGTCAGAAGCAGGTGCAGGTAGGTCAACAAAAATCAGAAGGAAGAGACCTAAGAGAGGAAGTAGAAGAGGAAGAACAAATAGAAAGGGGAAAGGAGGACCACAGTTTAGGAAAGCATTAGGAAAAAGCAGATTGACCAACAATAGATTTTCTAGAAGGGATAGTAAGATAATGGAAAGTATTGTTGCAAACAGAGTAGGAGGAGGAGGAGAAGGAGGAAGAAGAAGGAGGAGGGGGAAAGAAGGGGTTTAAGATAAGAAGGAAGTGTGCCAAGCCAGTGTTTGGACAAAAGGAGACAGAATGGGAAAGGCACCTAGCATCTACAGAAGGGAAAGAAAGAGCTGACTAATGATAGCAATAGAGATTATGAAAGGGGCAATCTAGAGCAAAGCTGCAGAAAGAATGAAAGAGGGGATCCAGTCTAGCAAGGGAGGTTTTAGGGGCATTACAGTAGACTGTCACCATAGTCAAAGATTGGAAGAATCATTTTTAGTTCAATTTTTCGATGGGCAGGGAGCGGTATACACTCTTTGCTTCTGTATAAAACACCAAACTTAGGATGAAGCTTATGGTAAATTGCATCAATGTACACAGAGAAATCAAGAAGGTTATACCCAGGTGGCACCATTAGCTGAAATAATACATTTATTATAAATTTTATTCCAAATGTTACAAAAGAAGTTGAGTTACCTCATTTCCAAAATTATAAGCTCAACATATTTTAACTGCCAGGGTCCAGTGCATCGGCACAGCTAGGTAATATTAAGGGAGAAAGGAGGCATGGTCAAGTGATGCATGAAGTCTTATATGACAGGCTTCATGACTGTGTCAGGTGCAAATTGGCTGCTGTAGCACCCTCTTTCACCCTGTTGACAGCACAGTGAAATCACTGGCACCACAAGCTGGCCATTGCTTAGACCACCACTATGACATTGAGAGACAGGTGCCATCAGTCAGTGCGAGTTCTTAAAAAAAATCCCCAAAAGAGATATGGTAACCCTAGCTATAGATTTCCCTATTCTATGATCTTTACTCCCATGGAGCAGGGGATCCACATTGGGGTTGTACTGGGATTCCAATTGAAAAGCTTGGTGTCCTGGATGACTGCACCACCCAAACTACCCCTTCTCCTCCAGCTAGCTGCATGCTTGAGTGGAGTGGTTGTCGGGGCTAGTTTTTTCTGGCCCCATGCATTGCATGGAACCAGGTGTGCAGAGCAAAGCTACATGATGTGATAAACAGCTTTTCTTTCACATACTGTGCATGCATAAAGTCCCTTGTTAATATTATGTGTTACCATGGAACACATGCAGCAGAACCCTTCAAGTTTGTTTTTTTTTTCATTTTTAAGGTACAATAGTCATTCCTACATTAACATCAATCCTCTTTGACAAGAATGAGTGGGAGACACCAGATGTGTTTAATCTAGCGCACTTCTTGGATAAAAATGGCAAGTTGAAGAAACAAGATTCATTTATCCCTTTCTCTATAGGTAAGATATTGTAAGAAATTCTGCCTTATTTATGTCATAACAAAACAAGCATTTGTCAATGCCGAATGTTGTCTTGTTGGCATTGGTAGCGCAGGGATTAGAGAGATGCATAATAGGAATGGCGGTGAAGAATGGAACTGTTGCCAACCCCACCCCACCCTGTGGAGACTGACAGGCATTGAGGTGTGCCTTTGGGTCATTGACCATAATGCTCATGCCATTTCACTTCACTCTACCCTGCAGACACCAAATATTGAGGTGTGCCTTGGGGTCTTCGGGCCTTATACTCACCCCATTCCATAAGAAAATACACTGAAATGGGTACAGTATAGGAGAATGGGATGAACTTTGAGGCTGAAGAGCCCAAGGCACACCTCGATGCCTGTCACTGGCTGCAAAGTGGGGCTGGGGGTGGAATGGCATGAGCATTACAGCCGACAATCCCAAGTCACATCCCTGACCCTTGTCAGTCTCTACAGGGTGGGATGTTAAGGTTAGAAACCCTAATGCCCTGGCATTTGTTGGTATTTGAACAGGGTCACTGTGATTTTGTTACTGTGTCCCGAGTAATGATTTCCCACAGTGACCACGCCAGTGCACACCACATATGCAAAAATACATATCAGTTAGGATGTCAAAAATGACAGCTGTACTGATCATAAGGAGGTGTAAAAAAATGGAAATGTTGAAAAATCTGGAGTGAAAATATGAAACATTGTTGAAGTCATGAACATGCATAGAAACTGCACAATGCATGCCCATAATGCAATTATTTTGGGGATTGTTTTAACCAAATTTTAAACATAGGCATTTTGGGACCTCCACTCATGAACAGTGTCACTGTGATTTTGTTACTCTGTCCCAAACGTTGATTTCCCAAAGCGACTGCACCATTGTGTGCCACATGTGCAAAAACATATTTTGGGCAGGATGTGAAAATGACACCTGTACTACTCATAAGGAGATGTGGAAAAATGGCAATGCTGAAAATCGAGTGAAAATATTAACAATTGGCAAAGTTACAAGCGTGCATGGAAAATGCGCAACGCACACTCGTAACACAGTCATTTTTTTGAATTTTTTCACCAAATTTGCAGCATAGGCTTTTTGAGAGCCCACCTCATGAACAGTGGCACTGTCATTTCATTAATCAATCCCAAAAGGTGATTCTGCACAGGGACTGCAAAATGACCTTTTGGGACCAAATAATGAAATGACAGTGAATGTGTTCATGAGGAGGGGTCCCAAGAACCCCATGTTTGAAATGTGGGACCAAAACTTCCACAAATAGCTGAGATAGCCACCTAAATTGAAACCCCCCATTCAGTGTCATTATAGGACTTACTGTAATTTCTTCACTTTGCGGTTGGCGTTTGAAGAGTGCAGATGTGTTCCCGGTCCACTGAAGATCTCTGCTTCTACCCTCCACAGGTAAATATGGGGTGAGGGGTGTGTGGAGAGATGGGGTACACAGAGGAAGGGTGCGGGTTGGGGAGGGGGCTGGCGGCAACAATGAGAGACCATTTTCTTGTTTTTCAGGTTAAAAAAAAAAGACATCATGGGTGCTTTTTTTTAACAGGGAAACCATGGATGTCAGCACACTGGGGTGGGTTCCCAGTGTGCCACAGTACTAGGGGAATAAATGCTGAGCCAGGGATTGGGCACCCTGAGGTCTAAGGATATGTGGGGGGGCACATCTGACACTGGCAGTGAGCATCCCAGGGTTGGAAACACAACAGCAAGGTTTGGCACACCGGGGTGGGCTCCCAGTATGTCACATTAAAGGACTGGGGTGATTAAGCACCCTGATGTCAGCAGGTGGGGGAAGGGGGTCCGACAGTGCAATCAGATTGCACTTACAGTAAAAGTGCCTTCGGGCACTGACTACTCCCAGCCCATATGGAGCTTAGGCTGTGGCCTGCTCCACACAGCTGGGAGAAACTTTCCAGCCTGGAGACAGTAAGACATGATGGAGGCAGGCAAGGAAAGTGCCTCCTCCCACAATTCAGGCAGGGACCAGTGGGGTGGTGAGGTGGAGAGGTTACAAGGTTTGCTCTCCTACCACCTCCGCCACCACCATGTTTATTGAAATGTTTCAACAAGAAAGGCATGCAGCAGAGGCATGCCATCTGTGTTGCTGCATGACAAGCTTGTCTCTGACTGCAGCAGCAAATTAGTTTCAAGCTGGTGGCACTTGGCATAAAACTTGTGTCACCACTAGCATGCTTGCTAACTGGGGAATGAGGGGCACTTTTTAAAGCTTGCTCTGCATTCACCAAAACTGACACAGCTCTGCATTTATTCTACTACCATCTCCTACTGCCACAAAATGTTGCTTGCATGTTTTCAAGACAGCATAAAAATAATGTTAAGCTATTTTTGCATTTAACTGCTTTTACTGTTTGTTTCTGTTGTGGACTGTAAATGTTTTGTCCTGTGGATATGATGAAATTCAATACAATGTTTTCTAAAGGAGTCAGATTTGCTGATGTACAGTACAAAAAGATCACAGTAGTCTCAACAAAACTCAGCTATACAAGATACCCTCAAAATGTGAATTTCAGAACATTCCATTCTTTATTACTGAAAACATTTTCTTTTCCCCTTAGACTTCATTTATTCCCATAGTATTCTCTATACCTGCTATGAAACCATAATTCTTGCTTGTGACATCAAAGCCTATTGCTGTGGATGCTCTTATTTCGCAAACACTGGATTGTGACTTCAAAGCAGGAAAAGCAGTGGGGACAAATACAGCCAAAGAGGCAAGAGGCTGTTTTCATGCCGATTTCTTCAGTAATAAAGAATAGAAAGTCCAAAAATTCAAAATGTTGAGGGATCTTACAAGATTTGAGTCCTTTCAATACTGACTGTATCATTTTGTAGAAACCTGCAAAATCTCTTTAAGATCTTCAATAAAATATTTAAATGTTCTATTGAAATATTATTCCTTTAAAGTACTCAGTCTGTAATATTTTATAAAGGTTATAAGAACATAAGAATTTGACGGCAGATGGGGACCAAGTGGCCCATTTAGTCTGCCCATGGACCTAAACCCCTCCCCTATATTTTGCTGTTTTTGTTTATATCGTAGTGCCGGTCCCATGTATGTTTAAATGCATTCACCATCGTTGCTGCAACCACCTCTGGGTGCAGGCTGTTCCATGTGTCTGTTACCCTCTCCATAAAAAAGTACTTCCAGATATTGCCTCGGAGCTTTCCCCCTCTCAGGTGTAAGTTGTGCCCTCTTGTATGTGCCTCTCCATTTGCATGGAAGAGCTTGTCTACCTGAACAGTGTTTATACCCTTGATAAATTTGAGCATTTTTATCATATCCCCTTTGTCCCTTCTCTGTTCCAGGGAGTACAAGTTTAGGTTTTTGGAGTCTAGACTCATATGACTTGTAATAGAGGCCCTGCACGATCTTTGTGGCCCTTCTCTGAATTGATTCCAAGTGCTCTATGTCCTTCTTCAGGTGAGGCCTCCAGAACTGGATGCAGTACTCCCAGGTGTGGCCTCAAAAAGGATCTATAAAGTGGAATGTTCACGTCTTGTTTCCTGCTAGTTATTCCCCTGCCTGTGCATCCGAGGATGCTGCTTGCTTTTTGTGTCGCCTTTTCACATTGATTCCCTGCTTTAAGGTCATCCGATATGATTACACCTAAGTCCCATTCATTCTTGGTCTCTTTAAGTCGATGCCCATCTAAGTATTGAGTTCTTGGGTTCTATTTTCCAAGGTTCATCACTTTGCATTTTTTTTAGCATTAAATCTAAGTTACCAGTTGTTGGACCACTGTTCAAGTTCCTTGAGAGCCTCCTTCATACTGGAGGCTCCCTCCTGATTGTCTACCCTATTGCATAGTTTTGTATCATCTGCAAACAGGTAGACTTTACCCTCAAGACCATCAGCAATCTCACTGATGAATATGTTCAAGACGATTGGACCCAGCACTGATCCATGAGAGAATCTGCTGGTCACAAAACCCTCTTTGGACATGGTGCTGTTTACTGTGACTTTCTGAGTTCTATCCTCCAGCCAGTGTGCTACCCAGCTTGCTATCGTACAACTGACACCTGTAGATTCAAGTTTTTTGATCAGCCTCCTGTGTGGGATGGTGTCAAAGGCCTTGCTGAAGTCCAGGTGCACCACGTTCACTGTCCCCCCCCCAGTCCACTTCTTTGCTCACCCAATCAAAGAATTTGATCAGGTTAGTCTGACATGATCTACCTGCAATAAATCTGTGTTGTTTGGGGTCAAGTTTTCCTGACTCTTTTAGTCTACTATCCTTTCTTTATGGAGTGTCTCCATGATTTTACCCACCACCAAGGTTAAACTGACTGGGCGGTAATTTCCTGCCTCCTCCCTGCTGCCACTTTTATGCAAGGGTATCACGGTAACCCTTTTCCAGTCAAGTGGCACCTTGCCGCTTTCCAGAGATTCATTGTGTAGCTCAGCTAATGGTGCAGCTATTTCTTCTTGAAGCTCTCTCAATATTCTTGGGTGAACTCTGTCCGGTCCCATGGCTTTGTCTGTTTTCAATTTTTCTGGTTCTTTCAGCACCCTTTCCCTTGTGAAAAGGCTTGTGTCTGCCTTCCATGCTGGGTTCTCTGTTCTATTTAGTTCCAGACCACTCATTTGCTCTGCTCATTTGTGAAGACTGAGCAAAAGAATGAATTGAGTGCTTCAGTTTTGTCTACTTTTTCCACTATCTGACCGCTGCTTGTTGACATTCTGACTATCCCCACTTTCCTCTTCCTTTTTTCGCTGATGTATCTAAAAAAGATTTTGTCCCCCTTCTTGATTCCCAGTGCTATTTTTTCCTTCATTTGGGCTTTTGCTAACCTGATCGCCTTTCCAGTCTCTTGAGCTTCTCTTTGTAGAGCTCCTGGTCCTCTTCCCTCTGTGACTTCTTGAACTGCCTAAAGGCTGGTTTCTTTTCTCTAATCTTTAGTGCTATCTCTCTCTAGTAAACCAGAGTGGGATTCTCTTCTTTTTAGATTTAGTTACTAGCTTTGTGCAGTCTGCTGTTATAATGTTCAGTAGGTCTTTCAAGTTTTTCCTGAGAGCTTCTACATCCCCTGCAGATCTGTCTCTTAGCAGTGCTTTATTGCTGGTTCTCATTTTCTGGAAGTCGCCTTTTTTTGAAGTCAATAACTTTTAGTCTGGTGTGTCCTGTAACCACCATTATATTGATTTGTAGCCAGACAGACTATGATCACTGGCTCCCAGACTGATGCCGATGATGTTGGATGTTCTGGGGCTATTAGTGAGAACCAGGTCCAGGATTGCTTTATCCCTGGTGGGTGAGTCCACTAGTTGGTTCAACCCAGCTTCCTTAAGAGTGATGAGAAATTCTCTGCTCTTTCATGTGGAAGCAGTGCATGTGGACAAGTCTACATCTAGTAGATTAAAGTCCCCAACCAGAAGCAGTTCCCCTTTGTCAGACGTTGAGTGAATGGTCTCAAGGAGCTCCTTGTCAACTTCAGAGTCCTAGGCTAGGGGCTTATACTTGATGTCCAGGTGGATAGGAGACCTGTCCCCAGTTTCTAGAGTGACCCATAGGGCTTCTGCATTGCTATATTCATGTTTAATCTCTGTTGCCTTTATTTCTTCCTTGACATATACATAACCCCCATTTTAAAGTCCTTGTGGAAATGTGTGTGGCGGATATGCTAATAACCCAAGTGTGGTTATCGGAGAACCATGTTTCAGTGAATGATACCCAAGCCAGTTGTTTCCCTGCTATAATGATGGAAAGCTCAGGGATTTGTTTGAAAGGTTGTGTGCACTGATGCACATTGCCTTTCGCTCCTGAACTATTGAACCACCTGGGTGATTATTTTGTCTATGTTGAGGGAGGCCCCCAAGGGCTTTATTCTTTGTAGATTTTGTGTGGCTTTGTGGGCTGAGATGCTACCAGATGGAAATGTGATACCTGGTGTTTCTGTTGGAATACTGACCTGTTCCTGCACCCAATTGGTTGACAGGGACTGTTGTTGGTGTAGGTACCTGCTGGACAGAAATATGATGATTGTTACTTTTGACGGTATGTTTATATTGATTTACTGATGGATTGTTGTAAGGAATTGATGGGAGAGGGGCAGATGGTGGCCTGTGTGTTGTGCTGAGTGCCTGTACCTCCTCCCTGCCCTCTAGTTTAACTGACTGAGATGAACGTCAAACTTCTGGCCTAGTGCCCTAGTACCTTCTCTTGAAAGGCATAACTCTGTATCTCCAGAAACGATCAGCTACATGCCAGAGCTGAAGCTACCTCATGCCTTTTCAACCTGGAAGGGCAGAAAAGGAAAATAAACAGCTCCTCATGCTGAGAGAGCTGCCACTGGCTGGTTCTGAGCAGAGAGAGCGAGAAGAGAAGTTGTCTCAGTGGAGAAGGGAGCCTGGACTGTGCACTCCAAGGGGGATTCACCCAGGTAGAACTGCTGTCAAGGAATCCCTGCTTCTGCACCTGTCAGAGTCTGCCTTCCCTCCATGATTCATCTCTCTCCCAGCTGGTGAAGATCAGTGAAACTCAGCAAACAGGCTAGGGGCAGGACTGCACTTGACATGTGTCTCCTAGGGTTGCCCTTTGTGTCTGAGCTGTTGCTTGTTGCTTCTGGTTGTTTCTGACTGAGAGCTTTCTATTAGCCAACCATTATTTAAGTAATGGGCACAGTAGTCGGTGAAGATCAATGAAGCTCAGCAGACAGTAAGGCTAGGGGCTGAATGCTCTTGGCATATGCCTCCTAGGGGTGCCCTTTGTATCTGAGCTGTTGCTTCTGGCTGAGAGCTTTCTATTAGCTGACCACTATTTTAGTAGTCGGTACAGCAGTACAAATGCTGATTTACAGACAGCAGCCAGGAATTCCGGGTATATGTTTCAACAGTTTCTTATGCTGAGAGAGCAGCTGTTGGCTGGGTCTGAGCAGAGTGAGCAAGGAGAGCCTCCACCTCAGCAGAGAAAGAAGTCCAGACTATGCACTCCAAGGGGGATTCACCCAGGTAGAACTGCTGTCATGGAATACCTGCTTCTGCACCTGTTGGAATCTTCCTTCCATCTGTGATTGGTCTCTCTCCCAGTCGGTGAAGATCAGTGAAGCTCAGCAGACAGTAAAGGCTAGGGGCTGGACTGCTCTTGACGTATGCCTCCTAGGGGTGCCTTTTGTCTCTGAGCTGTTGCTGAGAGCTTACTATTAGCCTACCACTATTTCAGTAGTGGGTACAGCAGTAAAATTCTGATTTACATACAGCAGCCAGGAATTCTGGTTAGATGTTCCAACAGCTGCTTATGCTGAGAGAGCAGCCGCTGCCTGGGTCTGAACAGAGCGAGTGAGAAGAGAAGTTACTTCGATGGAGAAAGGAGCTAAGACTGTGCACTCCAAGGGGATTCACCCAGGTAGAACTGCTGTCAGGGAATCCCTGGTTCTGCATCTGCTGGAGTCTACCTTCTGTCCATGATTGGTCTCTCTCCCAGTTTGTAAAGATCAGTGATGCTCAGCAGACAGTAAGGTTAGGGGCTGGGTGGCACTTGGCATATGCCTCCTAGGGTTGCCCTTTGTGTCTGAGTTGTTGCATTTGGTTGTTTCTGGCTGAGAACTTTCTATTAGCTGACCACTGTTTCAGTAGTGGGTACAGCAGTTGGTGTTGATCAGTGAAGCTCAGCAAACAGTAAGGCTAGGAGCTGTACCGTTCTTGGAGTATGCCTCCCAGGGGTGCCCTTTGTGTCTGAGCTGTTGCTTCTGGCTGAGAGCTTCTATTAGCTAACCACTATTTCAGTAGTGGGTACAGCAGTATAAATGTTGATTTACATACAGCAGCCAGGAATTCTGGGTAAATGTTCCAACAGCTTCTTATGCTGAGAGAGCAGCCGCTGGCTGGGTCTCAGCAGAGTGAGCTAGGAGAGAAGCTGCCTCAGCAGAGAAAGGAGCCTGGACTGTGCACTCCAAGGGGGATTCACCCAGGTAGAACTGCTGTCAAGGAATCCTTGCTTCTGCACCCGTCTGAGTCTGCCTTCCCTCCATGACTGGTCTCTCTCCCAGTTGGTGAAGATCAGTGAAGCTCATCAGACAGTAAGGCTAGGGGCTGGAATGCACTTGGCATATGCCTCCTAGGGTTGTCCTTTGTGTCTGAGCTGTTGGAAAGGTAAATGATAATAGCTTTGTCACCAAAAGTTTAATAAATACAATATTTTATCTCAAAGTATCAAAAAAATCTAGAGTACATCGATATAACAGGAAATCTAAAAAAATGATGTACAAATATTGAAAAGACTGGATGGAAATGGAGAGGAGGGAAACACACCAAATCTGATTATATTTAAAAAATATATCAAATTACTACTATTCTGTTAAAACATTTCTAGATTTATTAAAGTTTTTAAAAACCTTTGCACAGATTTATTTTTACCCATAGATGTTACTTTTACTTAAGGTAGAAACTCGGGTTCTATATGTACCAGATCGTAATAGATGTCAGTACACGACCCCTGCCTTATAAGTTCACATAAGGTTGATGGGCCTGGGTGGATAACTCCTGTCGAGATTCCTTACCCAAAGATGTTGAAGATGAAATAAGTTGCACAGTGTCTCAACCCAGGGAAAGATTAAGTGAACTAGGTTGTACACTAGTACAACCCCCTGTTGTCCCAAATGGCAGAGCCCTTCCCCCAATTCCAACCCAGTGCACTAACAGTTTGCCCAAAATATGAAATAATGTCTCATTACAAATAATATGCTTACACTGCAAATAATATACCCACAACACAAATCATAATCCTTAAAGTCATAAACCTCAGAGATTATTTGATGTTTAACTCAGGACTCTTCCTCTCAGACCTTGTGAACACTGACTAATCCTGTGTCTACTCCTAGCCCTCTGTCACACCCGCCCTGGCTGTTTTCACCCAGGCCATTGTCTCTCTTCATGAGGCTCATACCCCCTTTGTCAGAAGGGGGGGTAAAATGTGCAGCAATAGGGCGGTCTCTGTGGAGCCATTTTGAAGTGATTTATGGAAGTTTGCCATAGCAAATGGGAGCAATAACCTGAAGGAATTGTGAATCAGTCTTCTGCCATTCAAACTGCCAAAAAGTGCTGTTTTCCATGAAAAAAATCATTTTATTTCTGTGCTCTGCTTCGTTTGCGTAACCCTGCCAATTTTTTTCTCAGTGCTGCAACCCCCAACCGTGACATCATGCAAGGGGAACAAAGTTTTTAAAGGGTCACTGTCAGTTTTTAGCTAATTCTTTACAATGTTTACAAGTAGCTGTATCTAGCATTATAACGTGTCGAAATATACCAGTGATTTGATTGACTGAATGTAGCACAGAGCCATGTAATCATTGACCCACAATTACACTCCTTAACTACTTACAGCTATTCAAGACCTATAATGTAAGCATAGAAAAGTACCATCACACTCCAACATTCTGACAGGAGCTGTCACTTCAGACATATCATTTCACCAGCAGTAAAAGTGAAACAACATCTGCACAGAATGGCAAATGATATTTTTGGCCTACCTGCATCACAAAAACACTGTTCCAGAAGCTTTTCTACACAATGTACTGTTGTAAACACTACCGAAATAGGAGACTGCACTTTAATTAGGGTGATAGAAAAATTAGCTATTTACTGCACGCACAATGTCTCACTGTGTAGGTAAGTATATAGGCTATTATATTTCTGTGGTCTCTACAGAAATAGGAGATTACATCTTTTGGTAAAGAAATCTTGTCAGCTAGATACTGTATGCACAATGACTTGTTTTGAAAATAAACATATGAGAGCTTATATTGTTGAAACCACTACAGAAAAAGGAGGCTGCACCTCACAGTAAGGAAACTGGAAAACAGCTTCTTATTGTACCCACAATGCCTTGCTATGTACATCTCAATATTAGGTGCTATATTGCAGTCATCACTACCAAAAGAAGGGACTGCACCTCTGAGTAAGGAGCATTTAAGTCCACTTTATAATTTACCCAGAGTTCCGTGTTGCTGTATGTAAAACATTGACAGCTCCCTTGCATGATATCATTCTGGGATGTGGCCGCACAGAGAAATTTGGAGGGCAGCCAGAAACAAAGTGCTGATAAAACATAAAAAAATGAATATGACAGATTTTTTTTACAAAACAAATTGCAACTTCAACATCCGAAGCATGACTGGCAATTGCATACTATGTGAAACAGGCATCTGGGGAACTTCCATAAATCACTTTAAGCTTCTCAAGCAGAGACACATTTCTCAATCCCCTTCTAACTTAAATGAAGGTTGTGGAACATTTGCAAGTGTGAAATCCACACTGCCAAAAGTGTTCATATTCCATTCTCCTTCTGACTTAAATAAGTACAGAAGGCTGTAGAACATTTGCAAGCATGAAATCCACACTGCCAAAAGTGTTTTCTGCAATGAAGCCCTGCTTGCTTCTGCAAAGGACCCTAAGCCTTTCTGGAGAAGTATAAGGGGCCTGGTAGGAAGCTCCTCTAAACAACATCCTGTTGACATACTGGTAGGTGGAGTAAATTGCAGCAATGCAAAGACAACAGCTGATGCTTTCAATCGGCAGTTCACGGACCTTATAGCTTTCACCTCCCAGTTCCCATCCTCTGAGGAGGCGAACTCCACTGTTAGCTCAAGCCTCCCAATCCCTACTCACACCACTCTCCTTTTTACCTCAATGTTGTGACAACTAATGTCATTGTCAAGCTCCTAACTAGCCTCTCTCCATATATGAGTGCTGGTTGTGATGACCTTGAGCCTAAACTTCTGAGAATGGGTACTATCATAGCCCCAGTTGTCAAATACATCTTCAACCTTTTGTTGTGTCTGGTACTGTTCCTGGCAGCAGAAAAATTGCCAGTTATCTCTGTCCCAAAGGCTGGGGACATGAGATGTCTTGAAAACCATCACCCTGCTGTGATACTCCCTGCCCTTAGCAAGCTACTTGAGCATGCTGTGGTCAGCCATCTTACTGAATGCCTCTCCTTCCATGTTATCCTTACACCTGAGCAGCATGGTTTCTGTAAGGCCTATAGCATCACTACTGCTCTCACAACTGTGGTCACCGGCATTAAATCTGCTGTGGTTCATGGACAGCTCACTGGGGGCATTTTTGTTGGCCTGTCCAAGGCCTGTGATTTGGTTGGCCACAGTCTCATGTTCAAAACTGCATGCCACGGGCTTGTTAATGCATGCTATCACTTGGTTCAGGCACTACCTGTCACATTTTATTTATTTATTTAGCAGAAATTTAGAATAACATCTTTGAGCTAAAAGCTCATTTACAATGGTTCCTCATCAGACAGAAGGTGATGGGGGGTACAAAACTAACTACAGCTACTAGAAAGGAAGGAAAAACAGTTGCAGCTAACAAGCATTGTCTGGTAAACTTTAGGTAGTACAATATACAAATACATTCACAGCTGACAACAGGCAAACAGGTCAATATAGAACACCCACAGGTATGTCAGATACACTCCCATGCAGTATGTGAGATGAGTATACCCCCAGTTGACAGTAGGCACTCAGTTGGCCTTACAGGGAGGGTAGATACAAGCAGTTGTTCAGTATACTAATATTGGTGAAGGTGGGGAGGGTTTGAAAGGTGGTAATATAAGGGGGGAAGAGAGGCAAAGAATGAAGCAGTAGAAGGGGAGAAGAGTCAATAGGGGGAGGGCAATTATCAGTGGGTGCACTATAACAGTCAGCAATACCCAGAGGAGAGGTAGTGTTGGGCCGCAGAGGCTTGGGATGAGTCATGTCAGGAGTTGTGAGGAAATTAGGTGGACAGGAAATTGTAAATTAGGAAATTGATGACAAGTGGTCCACTTCAATGTCTCCATCTTTGAGTCGGCAACTGTTAAGCTTTCCCCCAGGGCTTTATTCTTAGACCTTTTCTCTTTTCACTGTTTATTAACAGCCTCCCTGTCATCATCACTTCTTGCAGTGCCACATTGTACGCTAATGACCTGGTGCTCCTCCACATTTCAAAGAATGTAAATCTCATCAACTCCTATCTTACAGAGGACTTCCACAAACTGCAAGCCTGGCTCATCAAAAACAAGTTGAACTCTTATTTCTAGTGTTCGAGAGGAGTTAACCAACTAGGTACTATTATTACATGACCTTCGCAATAATGAAACCCCCTACTGTAAAGTGGAGGGATCAACAGTAAACAGCAATCAAAATCTTTCATTTAAGTCATTTATCTGCATATGGCACATCGAGTAGGCATGCCGCAGCTGAAGTCTCTTTAGTGTTACTATATGTATACAGATTGTTTTGATGAAATATGCCACATACTTCAAATAATCTTGGGATGTAATTTTTCTCTCTTGGGCACAACCTGTTGATACAGATCTGCTTGCTAGAGTTAAATGAGGGAATATGAGGCATTCACCCCAAATGGTAAAGGGGAATTCAGACTAATATCCTTAGGCACGTCCCTGTAAAGTTCCTTGAAGCATGCAACTTCTTACTTAAAGCAGTTTTTCTCTAATATGTAGTTTCCCCCACGGGTTTATTCATGGAAAGATGTCATATATATTCTTTTTAAGTGCGGATGTATTGAAGATGTATCATGGTATGCATTCATGCTTTTTGTTACCAAATGTAGGTGATGTTTTGCTTGCAAAAGTGATAAATAAAAGTTAAGAAAAAAAAACAAGTTGAACTCTAAGAAAACTTAAACCATGCTTCACGAGTCCCTTGTCAAATTTAGAAACTGTCCCCCCCCAATCCATCAGGTGCACCGATGGACCCCCCACACACACACACCCCAAAGATGTCACCATCCTTTAAATACTTTGGGGTTACACTCACGCTGCACCTTGATTTCTCCCTCCACATCCACAATGTTTGTAAGACTGTCAATGCTAAGCTTGGTCTGGCATCGGGTTAAAGACTGCCTCACACCCAATGCTAATTTAGCCCTTGCCGGGGGTTCCTACGCCACTCCATCAATTATGGGCCTATGTCCTTCACTAATGCCTCCAAGTCACTGCTTTCCAAGTAGAAGACTACCTGTAATAACATTTGCAGATTTTCTCACTTGTTAAACTGAGCAACCCATCACTTTGACCTTTACAGCCACCTGGGCTGGTTATCCTCCTGTTAATAGTTATCACTTTGTTCTAGACTGTTTCACTGACAAAATAATTAGGACTGGCACCCCTACAGCCCTGCTCAAGTCCTTCTACCTATCCTACCCCCTGAGATCCAATGAAAAATTCCTTCCCATTTTCCCCAAAACATCCACCCTCACAGGGGACCAAGCCTTTAGTGCTACTGCACCTAAACGTTGGAACACTCTGCCATTTTCAGTCCATTGCTCTTCCTACCACTTTAAAAAGTCTCTGTGGGCTCACCTTAAGACAAACTTTAGTTGTACTGCACCTGATCTTTCTGGGCATCACCTGCCCTCAGGCCATCTTAGCTTTGCCATCTGAGTGGTCAAAGCCAAACCAGTCGATGCACTTTTCTCATTTTCTGGGTGAACTGTGCTAGCTGATTGTACATCTCACTTGCTTTTTCAGTTGTTGTTGTTGTCTCATCCCCCAAGCTAGCCTGTAGCTTACCAGCTCTATATACAGCATAGTCCACAGTTCTGTTCCTATTTTTATTTATTAATATTTCTGAATTTTTTGTATCTTATATTGTGTCTTATCTTTCTATTCCCCAACCATGCTCCGTTGTATTTGTTATTTTGCTGCTTTGGTCTTTATCATATTGTATTTTGCTTGTCATTATTGTACTGATTATCTTGTAACTTCCTGGGTCATGCCAGAAAATAGGAACAACTATGTCTATTGTACTCAACTGGTCAATAAAAGTTAATAAATAAATATGCAAACAAATAACATGGGGATTATTAGAGGTAAGCAAGATCAAGGTTCAGAGGAAGAAAAAGGTTAAGGCAAGTAATATAGTGGATGCAATTCCCATACTGTGGTTGCCCAAATTTTAGTGCAGTTCACTCTACCAATACAGTGCTCCTGCTCAGCTGTACTCACACATGCCCTTCTGGTATAAGTTTTACTACTATTACAAAGGAGCTCCCCGAAAAGCCATCATGGGTACATTTAAACAGTACTGAACTGCAAACTCAAATTATAATTGTGGCCTGATTACATTGTCCATACGTGGAGGCTGATCACTGTGACCTTATCCAAACTATTTACAGATGCAGTTACTCATGACTTAACCTCTGCAGCAGCAGCCTCCACCTGGTCTCTGCAGTGCTGGTTGGGTTTACCAGCTCTCATTTATACTTTGGCATACTTCTGATGTCACCTTCTGCAACCTCACAGGTCAGTTGGACTCTTCCTCCTTCCGTCACCCACCCTTTCAGGATGAGTGAATGTATGCTGAGCTAGGTAGCTCAATTTCTGCAATGCCCTAAGTCAATGCATAATGCAAGCTTGCAACTGGCTGTGATGCCTAGCATGGTAGTTTCCAGGCCTACTGGGTAATAATGTTGCATGCTGTACAGCGCATGACATGACCACAAGGTAAGAACAGTGCAGTAGGTAAGAGCAAGAGGGTGCAAAACTGTGAAAGGAAGTATACACGGTAGTCCACCCTCTCACTCTTCCCAGTGCAGGATAAGAATCTTACCAGGAGAGGGGTCTGCTGAGCAGCTGCCGTGACTCAATGGGATGAGCCACAGGCAGCAAGGGAGGCAAGCAATGAATTTGGGACTGGGTTTAAATTCCTGGTCCCAGATGCATGGAATTTTTTTTTCTGTACTTTGTGCGATTTTAAGTGTGAATACCCCCCCCCCAAGTTAGTTATATTGGTTGGGGGGGTTGGGGGGGTCTGATCCCCCCACAAAAGCAGGAATTATGCAGTTTTCAATATATCTTGCTGTATTGGCAGCACTGTATATTACTACGGCATAATGTCTTGTGACATTATGACCCCGTGCTGTTTTCTTGCCTCACTTCCTCTGTTGCAGTGCAGATCACTTAGGTCTGTATCAGGATAGTATGTCTGTCCGTCTATCTGTCTGCCTCTCTATCTTTCTCTTTCTTTCAGGTACTCTAAGGACTCAGCTGCAAACTGGCATCCCATACTGACTGATCCCTTCATCTGCTAGTGTAGTGCCTCTCACCTTCTCTTTCTGCATGTAGCAGTCTCTTCTTTCCTGTGGCTGTAAACCCAACAAATACCTCATGGCTATGGCCTGTGGAATCCTCAGACAGATCTCACCGTAGTGGCATGCTCAGGCAGTAATTCTGCCTCCCATCCATCTCTAACTTAGAACTGAAAGTTTCTGGAACAGCTCCTATGGTTTACTTGTAGATCCAACCCTGTCATTGGTCAAGACCTTTGTCAGTCACAGGGGAGTGTCTGTCTGATCCCCGGCAGATGATTGTTAATCTAACTCCCGGGTGAAGTAATTAAGTTCTCCTGTTTCATGACACCCCTCTGAGGATCTCTGTCAGGCTCTTGAGCCAGTTTGGTTGTGAAGCCACCCTCAGGCCCTATTGCCATGTCAATTAGAGTCAGTTGTGGTTAAGAGGGCTGCTGATGTAAAGTATTGTCCCCAGGGGCATTGGCCTTAGAATCTTTATTTCATAGGGCTGCTGCCCTATAACATTTTATGCATCCCCAGAGTGTGCATTAGCGATGACACTTAAGTATCTAGTTGATCCTGTGGTCATTGGGGGAAGTCCCCAATTTCATCAAGAGTGCCGATGCACTCTGCTCTATTAATACCAGAAAAGATCTCAGCAGTGTGGCTACAGCTGCACAGCTCTATTGTGTGACTGGTAATGAAGAAAGCATTACTCCTCATCACTCCCTTGGTCCCTGTCAGCAGTCCTGTGGACTGAACAGCAATAACATCAGTAGGCTTTGCTCTGTGGAGCCAAGTAAGATCCCACATTTAGGGGGTACACATACATAGTCACAAGGCAATGTCACTAAGTGGCTGCAATGACCACTTACCAACAGTCACTCGCATACAAGTCTCTAGCTTGCTATGCCCAAGTGTTCACAACCCTTCTCTGTGTGGTCCCTAAATCCATTGCAACTGTGCAGTGAAGGGAGTGGGGAACTCCATGCAACTGGCTAGCAGGGTCATGCACAATGCATAGGGACCCTTCACTACCTAATTGCAATATTTAATGGCAGACCCTCTCTGTAGAACTTCTACAGGTTGATGGGAGGGTGTCACAATGCTGCTGATAGGAACTCAAGAGCCAGAGATGGATGGTTATCAGTGGTTGTGTGTAGAGGACAGGGGTTAGGAAGGGAATACCACTGGACACCAGGCAAGACACTGTGCAGCAGGCATGGGACCATTGGACCACCAGGAATGGAAACAAATGTAACCAAGTCACCATGCAACTTATGGTTACTACCTCTGCCTTGTGGGCTCACCAAGGTTGAGGAGCCTGGGCTCTGTTTCTGGTAGAAAATGGGGGCTCTTTCCCAAGATAAAATTAAAAATGTGGTGCCTCCACCCAGAGTTAATTATAGAGGGCAAGATGTTTGTCTGGTACAACCCCCTGGGATGCTGTACCTACCCATCTCCCGTTCCAGTCACCCACACATGGAATACCATAAACAGCTGTAATACATCACTTTGCATGCAGTTAATGACCATAGCTGATAATATGCTCACAGACAGTATTGAACATCAACAATAAAAGATTTATTAACAATGGAAATGGGAATGAAATGCAGAGGTAAAGGACAGTTTAAGTATTTTATGAACTGGTAAAATCGTAAATCACAATATTAACAGTGCCCACCCCCAACACCAAAACACAAAAGTTTAGCCTGCCACCCACCTCTAGTACCAGTGCCCCCTAGTGTCTAGCTGGGTGCCTATTACTAGTTGAAGGCCTGTATGTTGCAGATGGTTGGTCAGCATTGGTGCACTTTGTATTTCAATTGAAATGAAACTGAATAACTGGCTATAACTCCCCAGGTCACAGCAGATCCTGTGTTTGATCACAGTTCTGTATACAATACACAGCATCTGAGAAGCAACAGTGGGCTCAGTCAGTCGAGCTGGAGCCTCAGGCAATGGAGCAGGACTGCAGACACACTGGCATGAGCTGGAATCTAGCTGCTTGTCACCTTCAGAGCTGGTTGCAGTCTGGCAGCTTGTCATCTTCTTGCAGGCTGGATCAGATGCTGGAACAAGTCAGTTTTGATTGAAGACCAGAGCCACACACCTACCCCACACATCAAGGCACATAATTCCTTGGGGAAGGTGATGGTTACTGTCTATCTATAACAATGCCTGGCTGACTCCCCAGACTGTCCTGGCTGGCAATCTCTCCTCCTGAAGGTCAGGGTTCACTCTCTGTCTCTCTCTCTCTCTCTCTCTCTCTCTTTCTCAAGGCTTTGACAAAGCACTGGGAGAGCATGAAAACATTTGGCTGCTATGGAAGGGTGCTTCCAGTATATGACTGCTGGAATCTTAAACAGTAAAATGTGATTTAGCCTCAACACAGTGTCTGTGGTTTTCCTTGGATGTGGAAACTGCAGGAGCTTAACTGATGAGAGACTTTGTGTAGCCCTTTCTCTCAGCCAAGCATAACTTAATAATCATTTTGTAGAATGGCATGCAGCCTTGAGCACATGTTTCAACCTCATTCAGTTCACATCCTGAGAGGTCATACCTCCCTTTTGAAACACTCCTTGCAAAATTATTTCAGTGTGGTTCAAAAAGGCAGACAGAGGCTCTCCTTTCCATTGCCTGGTTGATTGAAATCTCCACATCAAGTCCTTACTCAACTAAGTACTCACCAAAATATCCCCTAAAGCAATTAATACTCTTGGGCAGCAGTATCAGGGTTCACAGACCTCAGTAAATGGATGGTATCTAGTGCAGAGCCTTGGAGGCTTTCTCTAAGCAGTTTTCTTTTCTCCACTTTGGAGAATTGCTAATCTTGCACTAAAGGAGCAGCATAGTCCATCCACGTCTCCAAATCATCCTCATCTGCTGGGGTGGACTTTACTCCTGAAAACATTCTTAGTCTACGATAAGAGTCCGAGGGAGTTGGACCATAACTAAGTGTGCCCCCTCACCCTGTGGGGGAGTACCCCCTGTTATGTGTAGTGCAGCTTTAAGAAATGTTAGATAGTACAGCTTTAAGAAATCTACTTCCTGTGAGACTTCCTGTGTGTGTTTGAAGCAGTTGTCCCCTTGTATCTATGCTGAATGGAAGTAAACAGAGAAGGCCTAAATTTCTGTGGTAAAGGACATCAAATACTTTCCTGGCTTCCTCCACTGACTTCCCTTCATCTTGCAATAACCTGGTGAGCATCTCTTTAAATCCATGGACTGGGGTGAGGCCTCCATTTTGGGAGTCGCACTAGCCTGAGTCACTATAGTCCATAACACATCAAACACAATAGTGTCCCAGGGTTCCTTTTAAATTCTCCAAATGGTTTCAAAAGCCTTTAAGAATATATCAGGGAGAAGGTAGTCCACAGATAACTTATACAAATCAAGAAAAAACCTTCTCAACCAGTTCCCAATAATACTTGTTTATTTTCACGTTCTTCATTTGAAGTTCTGTCAGTATTTTTTCCTTTTATTCAACAGTAACAACAAAATCGCTCCATCAGATAATATCTTGCTGTGTAACGTTTCAGAACTAAAAGTTCCTTCATCAGACACTGGAGCATACTTCCATACTTCTGTATGTAGAAATACAAACAATTATAATCAATCAAAACTATTCCATCAAAAATAAGGCATTTTCACTATCAGAACAACTTCTCAAAAGTTCATATAAATATTTGCAGGTGGAACTGACCTGATATTAGCAAATTTCAGAAACGTTCATTTTTAACACAAGAAAGTACATCTGCAATGGGTGTGGGGGTTCATCTCTTATTATTCAAAAATACTTCTTTTTTAGTTCTATTCAAGAAAAGAAAATATTCTCTTAGTGAAAACTATCATGCTGAATCTAAAAATCATCTCAATATTTAAAGGATTGAAGCCCATAATTTAGCCAAACTGATTTACTTTTCAGGAAATCATTTCCTTCATCTCTGAAACAGTGTCCTTTCCATTTGGAATTCTAAAAACATCAAAGAGGCTTATTTAGTTTCTAAAATTCTTACTGAAGCCAAGATATTTTCTGTACGCAAAATCAATAAGGATCCCCTTACCTTGTAAGGTTTCAGAGAAATTAAATATTGGCATTTAGTTTACAGTTCCCAAACCATTTCAGACCCTCCTCCATTGACAGACACGCTGAAAATGCTAAAGCTAACTGTGAGCTAATTCACCTTTCAGGTGGTAAAGAAACCGGGCTGGGCCGCAAAGGTGAGCACGTACCAAAAGTGCTAACGTTACCTAGGTAACACACACCTTCAGTGGCCCGGTCATAAATGAAACTACTCGCTAAATAGAGAGAATTCCCTCCATTGTAAAAAACCTATCATTGTTTTCGAGTTTACATAAGAAATCAAACTGATGGCTGCTATTGATCTTGCATACTTATTGCTGGAAGAAAACCCAAGCTAGTACTTTCTATGAAAAAACCTAAACTGCATTCAATCCAAATTTTATCAGAAAGAACGTATTAAAAGAATAATTATAATCCATGAACCACTTATTATTCATTAAAATTACATGACACAATTACTTACGTCTAACCTACTAAAAATAAAAAATTTTAATTTATAGTTTAAGTATGAAAAAGACATATCCATTAGGAAAGCTATCAAAAGAAAAGAAAAAGAAAAGGGGGGGGGCAAATCACAAAGGAAACTAAGGAAAGTAAGCATTTATTACAATAATAACTATAATCTAATACTTCCATAATGGTTCTCAGAGAGGTGGACACATAATTTAACCAGGCTTAAATCCATGAAAGACTGTACAGAAGCACAACTTATTGGAAGCTCGTCCAAACAAGATTTTCATTTAATCCATAATGTCGTTGATCAGTTTTCAAAGTATAAATCCACCAGGCTTCACTTTTTAATAAGATTGTTTCTCTACTGCCCCCCCTTGGTGAATCATATATCTTTTCAATACCAAAAAACTTTAAACTTGAAATCTGATGTTTACATTCTATGAAACGTCTTGCTAAGGGGGAATTTAAATCACTTCTTCTTACTTTTATGTTCTGTTATTCTTAATTTTATTAGTCTAGTAGTTTCCCCTATGTAATACAGACCACATGGGCAGTAGATCCAATAGACTACAAAATCAGAATTGCATGTTATGAAATCTTTGATGTAGTATTCTTTATCATCCCATGTGCTTTTAAAAGATTTTCTTTTTACCCCATTATTACAATGGACACAGTTCCCACAAGGGAAGAATCCCTTAACATCACTCTTAAGCCAAGAAGTATTTATTTCTGCTTTCCAATGCTGGCTTCTAACTATCTTATCATGTATTGTTGTGGTTTTACGTGCAGTAACCCAAGGTTTCTGAGCAAATATTCTTAACCCTGTTTCATTAGTTTGCAATATTTTCCAATTGGAAAGAATAATATTTTTAATCAAACCAAAACTTTCTGAATATTGACTCAACATAGTTATTTCATCTGTGGTGGGACTCGAATTTACAGGCTTGTTCTCCAATAAAGAAGTACGTTCTTTAAACATAACTTTTTATTTAGCTTCTTCTATTAATTTCTCAGGGTATCCTCTTTCTATGAATCTCCTAGATTCTCTTTGAATATTTTCCATGCATCTTTCCTCTATCCCATAGTTTCTTTTTATTCTTAGCATTTGGCTAAAAGGGATGTTGCTTATTAGGTTATAAGGGTGAAAACTCTTGGCATAAAAGACTGTCTTTCTAGTAGTCTCCTTTCTATGCACGTCTGTTAATATTCTCTCACCAGATTTAATTATTTTTAAGTCTAAAAAAGAGATTTCTGAATGTTCACAGACCATTGTGAATTCTAAGTGTATATTTACTGCTTCTAAATAATCTTTAAATTCCAGTGCTTGTTGTTCAGTGCCTTCTCAAATCAGTATATCATCAATAAATCTTTTGTATGTGACAATATGTTTTGAAAAGGGATTATTCACTGTGTCTATGTGCTGTTTTTCTAAGTATGCCATATAAAGATTTGCATAAGTAGGTGCCAATGTGGCACCCATAGGTGTTCCATTTTTTTGTAAATACTTTTCATCCTCAAACATAAAGTAATTATTTTCTAAAACCAGTTTAGTGAGTTGTAACAAAAATTCTCTATTGGGATTATTATTTTGCCTGATACTCAAAAAATAATTTAAAGCCTCTAAACCCCCCTCATGAGGAATGCAGGTGTAGAGGCTTTTCACATCCAAAGTAATTAACATTGTATTGCTAAAGTCTCTTTTCATACCATTCAGTTGCTCTTTTATTTGGATACAATGTTTACTATCTTGTAAGTAGGATGGAGTGTCTGTTACCAAATGTTTACAATCATGGTCAACAAATATAGACATAGGCTCTGTTATTGAGCCTATTCCTGATATAATGGGTCTTCCTGGTGGTTGTTCCATGTTTTTATGTATTTTTGGCAAACAGTAAAATATGGGAATTCTTGGTGTTTTATTAATTAATTCATACATTACCCATTGTTCAATAATACCCCTATCATTAGCTTCTGTTATTATTTCTCTAATCTTTTTTTTAGATCAGATAAAGGAATACTCCTGATCTTTTCATAGGTTGTTTCATCAGATAGTTGTCGTAAGCATTCACTTCTATAACTTTCCTTGTTCATTATAACAATTCCTCCACCTTTATCTGCTGGTTTAATAATGATGTTCTCATCCTTACTCAAATTATCTAATGCTTCCTTTTCTTGTTTGGTTAAATTGTATTTAGGTTTTTATCCTTATTCAATAAGATAATTTTATCAATTTCCATATTAACTTTTCTATGTAACTGGTAATGTTTGCTGGTGTTAAAGTTATGGGATCAAATGATGATTTAAAGCCCAATGCTTGTCTCAATAAATATCTGTCCTTATTTTCTGAATCATTTTCAATGATTTGTTCCCTCATTCAAAAAATGTTTCAACCTTATTTTACAAAAAAATCTTTCTAAGTCTAACATTAATTCAAAGGAATTTAACTTCTCAGTTAAACTAAAGGACAGACCATAACTTAAAACTTTATTTCTTATAGGAGTGATAGGATGCGATGACAATTTAAAGACAATTAATTCTGTTGTTGTCTCGATCTCAGTTTGTGTCTTTTTTTCTATTTCTGTTCCTTTTTCTCCACCTCCTGTGTCTTTTTCCTTTCTTTATGCTCCCAATGAACCTGTTTCCTCCACACCTGTCTTAAAATCCCTGTCTGAATGTCTTTCAGTAGTGTATCGATCCTGCCTTCTATCATCATAATAGTCCTGTTCATAATAATATCTCCTAGGTGTATATGATCTTCTATAAGATCTAGTAGAACATTTATTATGTCTATAATAAATTCTCCTGTTAGAATAACCTCTATTGTATTGTGATTCATAGCTGTCTGAGTCTGATGTTAAGGGTGAAATCTGAGTATCATCTAAATCAAAAACATTAGTATGAAATGAAGATTTCTTCCAGGAATAAATATTGCCTGTTTTATAGTCCTGCATGTCCCTCTTAAACTTGCTAATCTTTATGTTTTGTACATGTTTGTCATATTCGATTAAGGATTTGTCTATCTTATCTAAAAGTTGCTTCAACTGTGTAATTTCCACTGTTTCTTTAATTTTCAATTCTAATTCATTAATTTCACCCAATAGTCTACTTTGTTCAGTTGTTATGGTTTCAATTAACAAAAGCATGAAGTCAAATGAGCATTTGGAATGTATTCCATCCCATTTTTGTTGAAAACCATCAGAGGAAAAGCCTAACTGAGATTCCACCAAGACTCTGAGACCCCTTGGGATTCTTTTTTGATTCATATATTCTAATAAGGTCACCGCATGCCAATCTAATCTAATTTCCCTTTCTTTAAGTGATTCTAATCTATTCACCATATTTTGGGGTATTTCAGCAGTAATGGTTTGTCCCAAATGTCGTTTGCTTTTTATCAGCACCATACTCTGTGCAGCATCATCTTGGTTAATGCTAAGTGCAGTAGATCTATTTTCAATTATTTTGCCAAGTTCTGCAAATGTTGCCATATTGTACTAATTGATGGGTTCTTCATAGCCACTTGTTCCTGGATGCTAATACAAATATTTTCGAGATGACTTTTAAATAAATCCCATCCGTTAGGGAAAAAAGCCTGTTGGTAGCGGTGTCATGGCTCCTGTTTTTGTACAATAAATGATTTTGAATCAGACATCCAAGAGTTTGGGATCAATATTTTATTCACACTGGTGTTAGCTCCACTTTTTCTTTTTCTTATTTAAGCATAAACAATATTGCATAGTTGAAAAAGGAGCTTCTCAGTCTCCTTAACCCGGCAAGAAACTGCAACTCCCCAGTGTGACAGCCGGGGTGATTCTTGCAATCACCCCCCCATGCATTCCCACCTCCCATCAACTCTTCCCTTCCTTGACAAGGCTCTTTTGCTGCTATCCACCTTTCTGTCTCCCGTACTGGTTACATCACCTATTAGTAACAGCACTGAATACAGAGTTTACCTCACCAATGTACAGCCTTCCGGTTAACAATTGCAACAGTGACCTTGTGTGATCTGGACTGAAATGGCTTGCTAATAGTGTAAATACTCTGTATAGCTCTGTTCTGATCCTTGCATGACATTGACAAAGCACTGTCATGTGGCAATGACTTGCAATTGTTGTAAACTCTGTACATATTTCCCTGCTTCTCCTGTTTGATAGTTTGTAACCTTTCCGGTTTCCCCTGCTGTGCTTTGATGACTGTATAATTTCTGTTGATAGGGAACCTTTGCAAATGAGCTTACAGCTCAAAGGCGTACTCCGAAATAATAAATAAATAGATAAGATCCGATGGTTGGTGTCCAACACCCCTACCACCAGCTTCTGCAAACTACAACATAAGTACTGTGGAGTGCCCAACCCCCCGCCAGTACTACCATTTTACCCAACTGAACTGTAGAAGAACCGGTGGCAGGTGTTCATCCCCACTACTTGTCCACCATCCTGCTGACTGCCCAAAATTAAAAAAAAGCTTGAGGTAAATGTCCAACCCACCACTGGTATACCCCCAGCCCCACCTACTGCCAATACCCTTTCCTCCACCTGCTGGTCAACTTACCCTGCCCACTCTCTTTCCCAACCCATCTCATGTAGTAAAAGAACCCCACACCCTCATCCACTCTCTCTAGCACCCATGCCACACTCCTCCTCCCAAACAGTGCCCACATGGTCCACATTTTGGATCCTCAATATACCATGTTGCAATTCATCAATGTACTTCCTTGCCATTCCTTAATGCCCCCCATTCATGGTTCCTTAGTGTCCCTTATCATATCGCAATGTCCCCGATCTCTCTTCCTCAATGTCCATCATCATGAATCTTCACTGTCCTATGTCATGATCCTCAGCTGTCCTGCAAGCACTTTTTTTTCTGCCGGTAAGAAATGAAAAAAGGGGAAGAAACCCCCTTTTTAATGGAAAAAGGATTATTTTATTAAAAAGCTAAGGAACTATCTCAAAAACTGACAGTTGGGTGTTTGTAAGGGAGAAGGGAAGAACCCCAGACCTCATATTTGGATTAAAAGAATTAAGAAAAGGAAAAGATTATGGGTGGTAGAACACATGACCCACAAGAAAACAAAGTTCTATGAAAAGCACACTGAGCATGTGCAAGGACTTTGTTTTTTTTTTCTGACTTAGTATTTTATTAGGGGGTGTTTTTCTAACACATTTTTTATTTTTTAATATTTGTTTCACCAATTTTGAAAAACAAAGCACTTAGTACCCTTCCTCAGGAACACCAAGTTGTAAGCTTTACACCTGTCCAACAGCTGTGCTGCTTCGGTACCTGTGTGAAGCAAGCTACAGGTCCAGAGCCATGCCTGACAAATATGCTGCTTCATGCAGGGCACAAGAAGCCCTACAGCTTACAAGCCACATGTGTGGGTCCTTGCCTGATGGGACTGCTGCTTCACATACAGCCCACAAGAGCACTCACAAGTCAAGTTACAGATCTGGTGCAGTGCACATTACTATGCAGTTGCTTTCTGAGTAGCCCATTCACAAAGCAAACTACAGGTCTGTTGCAGTGAGCATCATTTTACAGTTGCTTCATGAGTGGGCTGCAGAACTACTCGTAAAGCAAGATTCAGGTCTGGTATAGTGAGCAGCCCTATGCAGCAGCTTCATTAGTGGCAGATAGGCAGGTATACAGACAGACAGGCAAACATATAGACAGACAGACAGATGGATAGAGATATATACAGGTATGTGTATATACAGTGCATCATTTTTAATGGACACCAACAGACCATATTTATTCCCACATGAGACAATAAAACCAATAACTCATGAGTGGGAAGACATATGATTAATGGTTAAATCACTGTATACTATTAAATATTCCATTAGTATTCAAATCAAATCAAAAAGTTTAATGGTCAACTTTGTTGTAGTTAGCAATCAAAGTTATTACATTATAAATAGAGAAAAAGAGATACACAGATACACAAGTATAAAATTATAATATTCTACAAAACATAGCTTGCAATATGCAGAATAAATAACCATTTTCATTTTTAAAGTGCTTTGTCTACTACACTTTTCCCTGAGCCTAAAAATCAGTTTGTATAAGGATGGAAATGTTCATAAACTTCAACTGTAACAGGTTCATTCAGACATTAAGCTATATCCCCTATAGATCTAGCTTACTTTTTCTTTATCTTAACAACTGATGAAAAACATTTTTATACCATCAAAGCATCAATGACATTTCTTGGGTGCAATAATATGAATGCAGGGTCATAACCATTTTTTTCATAACAGCTCAACAAGTTTTTAAGCAAACTATTTCTTGGACTAGAGTAAAGGGGACAAAACTTAATTATATGGTTTAAGGATTCACTTTGGCCTAGTGAACATCTACATTGAATAGATGTATCATTAGGGTCCTTATTAATAAAGATACCTTTATTGAAATACACATATCTGGAATTTATCGATTCAACTCGAGCCCAAGAAATTAGTTTTCTGTCCAAGGATGATAAAGGAAGAGTTAAGCAGTCTTCTAGGCAGTAATCAATTTTATTATCTCTAAACCATTCGTTAAGCCTTAATTCTCTTACTTTTAACATTTTTTGTTGTTTTATATAATCAAATAGTTTATATTTTATAAATTTTTTAAAGGACGTAGAGATATTCATGTTGTTTTTGTAATCACTCAGTAAGTGTATCATAGTCAATCGAGCCATATGCATCTCTAAGGCCTTCAACCAATCAGAGGTGTGACCTTCCTTAGACCATTCAATTTTCTCTTTCATACATGTATGGGGTAAAGTATTATATTTATTATTTATTAATCTTAACCAATAGACCAGTAGTTTTAAAATGGCTATAGTACTAGCTGGGATGTTCCCTAGTTCAGATCTAGCTATCATGTTAGATGTAAAATTTGGGACTCCTAAAAGGGCTTTATAATAATATGAAGAAGATTTATCAATTTCTTTTGTTATGTTCAACCCCGAAACTTCAGCACCATATGTTGTCACTGAATTAATCTTTGCATCACCTGCAGTAAGAGTGGGGAGAATGGTATTTCATCCATACATCATGTTAAATTTTAACAAAACTTTGGCAATCGCTTTTGCTTTTAAATATTGTTCTTTTTGATGGGCTGCCCAGTTAAATGTATTAGTCAATTTGACCCCTAGATATTGATAATTATCCACAATTTCGATTTTACTATTACTGAGTAAGAATTTAAGTTTAGTGTTTCTCCACCAAGAGTAACTAAACATCATTATTTTAGTTTTGTTCAGGTTTATGGAGAGTTCCAAATTCACACATTTTTGTTGAAAAATATATATATTTTTTTTTAGTCCCTTTGTTGATAGAGCAAACAATTACCATGTCATCAGCATAGGCTAACACATGCAAAGGGGAACCATTACTTTTGGGTGAATCAAGTATTTTTTTTAATTTTGAAAATGAGTAACTCATTTACATATATAATAAAAAGCAATGAGGCAAGTAAACAACCTTGTTTGACCCCTTTCTGGGTTGCAAAATATCATGTTAAGTTACCCTTATTGTCATAGCTAACTGAAGAAACTGTACCAGAATGGAGGAACTAAATCATTATTAGTAATGTATTGTTCAATTTTAAAGCATAAAGAATTGACCATAGTTCATGTCTATTTAAGGAGTCAAAAGCAGAGGTGAAATCAATAGAAATTGCATAAAGATTCATTTTTATCCATTTGACATATTTCTCAATTAAATGTGTAAATACAAATAAATCATCAATTGTAGAAAAGCCCTTACAAAAACCAGCCTGAGTTGGAGAAATAATAGAATTCATCTTAGCCTGTTCAGTTAATCTATCCAGTAATAATCTGGAAAATATTTTGGAAATTATGTTAAGCAGATTTATTGGACGGTAATTAAAGGGCTCATAGACTGAGCCTTTTTTATGCAATGGTACAATGATAGTTTTAAGCCAGGATATAGGGACATATTTGTGTTCTAAGCATAAATTAAAGTAGTCAGCAAGGGTATCCAAAATGACATATTCTTTATACACTTCTGCTTGAATACTGTCCTCACCAGCCACTTTTTTATTTTTGAGATTTAAAATTGCCTGCTCGACCACTAACTCTTTAAAAGTAATAGAGTTGCATGTGGATGAACATAACCCCCTTGTCAATTGACAGTTCATATTATCTGTTCCAGAAAAATTTGCTTAAAATGTGCAATCCAGATATTCTTTGGGATATAAATTGATAGTGTTGGTTTATATTCCTTAACACTTTGTGCTACCAACTTTCAAAATGAATGCATATAATTTTTTTTTGTATCACATTATACATTTCTGTCCACAATTTTTGTTGGTACGCTAACTTTTTTTGCTTTAACCATTTCTTATAGTGTTTCCTCACTTTATTCAAGTACTGGAAATTTGATTTAGTAGGTCTTATTTTGATCCATCTAATAAGTTTATTAAGCTTAGATTTTACTTTCCGGCATTCATTATCAAACAAGTTTTGATTAGCTTGGTTATTACATGTAGTATCACTATAAATAACTGCTCTGATGTCTTGATTTAATTGACTTGACATATTATAGATTTTATCAGGGGACTCAGAATCTATACAAAGTGATTCAAAGTCAGATATAGCATTTTGGATAACTTCACTCAATTGCTTATTTGTTATTTTACCTCTCCTCAATACTTTTTTACCAACCTGGCATAGATCCTCTATAGGACCAAGAGCAACCCTTTCTGGTGAGGCATCATTTAGAAGGATCATCAAACAAATTGGTGTATGGTCACTTTCTAGCCTCAATGCAATGTCCATATGTACAACTGATTTTGCCAATTCTAAATCGCTCCAGGCATAATCAATTGTACTTTGTCCACAAGAAGAAAAATAAGTAGTGTTTCCCTCTAGATCACCAGTAATCCTACCGTTTAATGGTAAAAGCTAGTTTTCTTCCATAAATTTACTAAAATCTTTACCCTGAGGATTACTCCTCAGATCTTGACTTTTTCAGGGACAATTACTTCAGTCATAACCCTTTCAAATGTAGAATTTCTCTGTTCATATAAAGCAAATCTGGCACTAAAATCCCTCATGACAAGTAGATGATTAAGTGGGAATCTAACAAAAATCTCCTCCATCATTATTGTTAAATGTTCCTACAGATGTACATTGTTTCTTCTAACCGATCTAGGGGGAACATAAATGTTAATCAAAGTAATAGGAATTGAGTGCCAAACAATATATTAAATACTGGTCTATTTTTAGAATATCAATGATTATAATTTCCTTCTTAATTTTAATATATATAGCCACTCCAGCCACTTGCTCTACCATATTTTGTATCCCTAGTAGCAGGAGAATGTAAAAGATGGAATCCATTTAAATTTAACTCTAAGCAGGCCCAGGTTTCTTGGAAAAATATTACATCTTTACTTATTATGAATTCGACCCATCAGGATCCACTAAATTGGGAAAAAATCCTGCAAAGTTCCAAGAAACAAAGTTATACTAAAATCCATATTTTCTTTATTTATAGAGAATGCAGTCTTGTTTTCTGCTATTTTTCTTTCCAGTCAGTCACTTTGGATGGATAAAACTTTGAATTTGTTTGAAACAGACACATTATAGTCATCCTGCAAATTAACAATAGGGAAAGTGGAAGTATGTCCATTTAAGATGTTAGGAGTATTGCCAGCATCTTCTATTTCAATGTAGGGATCTTGTTCTACAATAAATAAACCTACAGAGTCTAAAACAGATGTATTTTCTATTAATTTATCATCAAGGCTACTAAACATAATTGTTAATTTTATTTGATCACAGTCAGGGTCACTATCCTATCTGGTGACTTCAATAGCATCCAAAACATCAATTGAAATATGTAGACACTGTTGTAATAAATTAAGTACTGTCCAGTTAAGTTTTTCTGTGTTTTCATTTCTAATTCTGCTCAACCCAAACAAGTTCAGAGTTTTACCCCCTTTTCAACCTATCACAAGATGGCCTTATTTCTATGTTATCCTTTAAAGGGTGAGCAAGTATCTTACTATCAATTATATGGACACCTACCGGATCTAGAAGTGAAGCTTTCTCCAAGATTTCATTTACAGTAGCATCACCTTGTATTAGTACATCCATCTGACCAGACTTAGTTGTATAGTTGGACCTATAGATCTTTTTTATTTTAATTTCTTCTAGAGGTATTTTTAAAACATGTGTGCAAAGATTAAGAAAAGCATTACACAATTTCCAGTTGTTTTCTTTGGGCATTCCACTTAGCCCAAAATATACTAAGGTACCTTAGATCATCATCAGTTGTTAAATTTAGTTGTTTTCTATTAACAAAATCAACATGGCACCCTCTCTTTGTTAACAGTCTATTGTTAAGCCAAATTTGATTTTCAATCCTGACAGCAGAGCAGAAAACAAAAGTGCAATCCCAACCATCTTCATCTTTGTCTTTGCACATTTGTATAATATCAGTTTCCAGCAAATCAGCACCAGTGGTGTCTCTTAAAAAGTGTACTAACTTTTCTGTATTACAGCCAGATTGGCCGTAATTAACCCCCTCAAGTCCATAAACAGCCAAAATTGCACATTCTGAAATGTCATATAACTCCTTAACTGAAGATTCATTAACTAACTTTTGTGCATCATTTTGAGAGCCTTTAAAACCCTTTTCCTCACTAGTCATGTCATCTTTATTATTTCTAATCCAATCCTGCCAGTCATTCTTGAAGGCTTCCAGCTCCATCTTAAACTCAGATAGTTGTGAGGTAATTACTTGCATGAATGGCTTGTAATTAAATTCCTTCCATCATTCCATTTCATTGCCCCTAGCCAGATCCTGATTAAATTTTTCTTTTCCTTACTTGCTGTTACATCAAATACACTAGAGGGGGTAAAGGACAAAACTTCAAGATTAGTGCCAGTTAAACTGGGTAACATAATCACCTCCACTAAAGAGGTTTCTTTCACACTTCCCATCTTTTCACATCCTTCTTTCCTAGTTTTTCTACTTTTTATTTATTTATTTATTTTTGGATGAGTACAGGTTTTAACCAAGGTTTCGGGAATATGAATAAATATTCCATTAATATTGCATACTCTGTCATTTCAGTGGCTGGTGAAAATAAAATAATTAGAAGATTTTTGGGTTTAAAACTGCCCTAGATAGCTTTTGGCAGAGAACAGCAAGAGGAAGGAGGTGCTGTTAGAACTTTACTACTCTACTGGGACTATATATCCCTCCCTTCCCCACCCTTAGCTAATTCTACTTTTATAGGCACAGGATTTGACTGACAACAGGAACTTCTTGTTTGGGAGCAGGAAGGGAGTGATCACAGAGGCACAAAAGACTCACCATCCTAGAAGGAAAAGAGTACCTCCCCACCCTAGCTGCTGGAGGTCTGACTCTGAGCAAGTAAAAAGGAGACTACTGAGGAATGCAAGAACTTCCTGTCCCAGAACAAGAAGAGCAGGAGCTTTAAGGGCACAGAGGCAGTAGGAAAGTAGGGAGAACAAAAAACAGAGAGAGGAATAAGTAAACATACAAAACAACAGTTGAGGGGCCACAAATAAGACATGATGGGAGTGGTCCAGTGCAGTGGCTGTGGAGCGTCAGTCTTCTGGGAGACATTCTGGAGGATGCAGTGTTGTCCCATCTGTAGGCACCTCTCTGGGCTGAGGGAGGAGGCTGCTCATCTCCAGACTGTGTTGGCCAGGATTTAGGGAACCTCCTGTCCCACCAAGGGACCACCAGGGCTTCTGCAGCTCCCTCAGAGGTTGCCAAGAAAGAGCAGCAGTTGAACCACAGTGGGCTCAGGGAGTGTGAGGGTGGTGGAATGGAGGTGCATCCCTCCAGTTGTACCTCTCCAAAATTCATATGCCATTTTGGCAGAGTGTGGTTCCTCTATGGAGGTACCTGCAGTGGAGACCAAGAAGGATGCTGGGAACCTTCACAAAGGAGACCCACAGGAGGGTGGCATGGGACCCCACAGGGGAAAGAAACAAATCCTGGTGGAGGACTCCATTGTTAGGAGGGTAGAACTGAGGGAGAGGGGAGAGGGAGGTAAGGTACCTGCCTGGTGCCATGGTTTGGAGGGACAGGGAGCTAATCCTCAGGATTGTGGGAGCAGCTGCACAGGGGGAGGGAGGTGGATGTCATTGTCCACCTAGGGACAAATAACCTGACTGGAAAAGGGATCAGAGCAGTGCAGGAGAAGATTGTGGAGTTTGGGAGGGGCTTTATACAAGTAGCACACACTGTAACCTTCTCAGAGGTGCTGCCTGTCTATGGCATGGGTGAGGCTAGGGTGCTCCACAACATGGGATTCAATCAACAGTTAAAAAACTGGTGCAGAGCTCAGGATTTTGGTTGCATTGGGGACTGGGGTCCACCTGGAGGGATACAGACCTATACTGGTATGATGGTCTGCATCTGTCCAGGAGGGCAACCAGGATCCTAGGTGACAGGTTTAAATGCTTCATTGGCAAGCATTTAAACTAGCCAAGAGGGGAGACACTGAAAAGAGCAGGGAAATCTTAGCCACCCCCCCAAAAAAATCAGGGTAGTTAGTGAAATAAACATCAAGATAGAGAAGTCAATAGGGAGAAGCACAGGGGTAAATGGAGAAAAAGGCAAAGGCAGTAAGGATATGGATGGGGCAAAAAGGGTAAGGCCATCAAAAAATGGAAGGTAATGAGTACCAATGCCCATAGTCTAGCTAGCAAGCTCTGTGAACAGATGGCCTTGATGAAAGAGGGACACCTGGATATCATGGCAGTCACAGAAACATGGTACACAGAGAACCATGACTGGGATGTCAAAATATCAGGGTACACAATCTATAGGAGGGACAGGGAGGGTAGAAGAGGAGGAGGAGGAGGAGGAGTAACTCTCTACCTAAGGGAAGGGATCAAAACAATGGAACTAAAGGGTAAGCAGGGAGAAGAGGAAGCACTGTGGGTCACCCTGGAGACCAGAAATGGCACCACAATCTGCACAGGGGTTGTATACAGACCTCCATCTCAGGAGGAGGAACTGGACAAGGAAATGATAGAAGGTATCCTTAGGATGGCAGAAAAAGGGGAGATATTTTTGATGGGGGACCTGAATATGCCAGATGCTAACTGGAGCATCTTTGCTACAGCCACATCCAAGAGCACAGTCATTCTTGATGCCCTACAGGGGGCATGCCTCAGACAGCTAGTGTTGGAACCCACTAGGGAGGGAGCAATCTTAGACCTGGTGAACTCAAATGGGGACGAAGAGAGGATCTCAGATCTAGAAGTGGGTAGCCATCTGGGAACAAGTGACCACCGTACAGTTGGGTTCACGATAAACACAGCTGCAGAGTCAAGCCATACAAAAGTGAGGGTACTGGACTTTAGGAGGGCTGACTTTGTCAAAATGGGAGAGTGCCTCAGAAAATCACTAGCAAACAGGCAAGAAGGAGGGGTGGAGGAACAAAGGGGAAACATCAAAACTGCCACCACAGAGGCAACAAACCTTTGTGTGAAGCAAATAAATCAAAATGAAATAAAAAACCACTATGGTTCTCAAAAGAGGTGGTGGGGAAGGTTAGGGAGAAAAAGATAGCATTCAGGAAGTATAAGGAAACATAGAACGAGCAGGACAGAGAACTGTACCAGTTAAAGCAGAAGGAAGTGGGGAAGGCAGTCAGATTAGCAAAGGCCCAAACTGAGGAAAAGCTAGCCAACTCAGTTAAGAAGGGGGATAAAACCTTTTATAGGTACATTAGGGAGCAAAGAAAGACCAAGGGAGGGATAGCGAGGCTTCATCAAGGGAGGGTGGGTGGGCAGAGAGGATAGTGAAAAGCAGGGATACTGAATGAATACTTGCTCAGTATTCACAAAAGAAGAGGAGGGGGAGGTACCTAATCCAATCAATGGAAGCACTCTGGATAGGGGGGTTGATACCAGTCCTTTAGCAGAAGAAAGGGTTCTGAAAGAACTCCTAAAACTTAAGGTGGACAATGCAATGGGGCCTGACGAGATTCACACCAGAATTCTAAACTAACTAAGGGGAGAACTAGTTATACCACTGACTACCCTTTTTAACAAATTGTGGGAGGATGGTGTGGTACCTAAGGACTGGAGGAGGGTGGATGTGATTCCCCTTCACAAACGTGGGAGCAAAGCAGAGGCAGAAAACCACAGACCTGTTAGCTTGACCTCAGTGGTAGTGAAAATGAATTAATCACTTCTGAAAGAAAGAATTGTTGAGTACCTAGAGGCCAGTGAGGCACAGGGCCCAAGGCAGCATGGATTCACAGTGGGAAGGTCATGTCAGATGAATCTAATAGATTTCTTTGATTGGGTGACCAAAGTAGTAGACATGGGAAGGGCTGTGGACATGGTCTACCTATACTTTAGCAAGGCATTTGACATAGTCCCACACAAAAGATTAATAAACAAATTAGCCAGCCTGGGAGTGGGTCCCTGGGTGATAGCCTGGGTAAAAATTGGCTGGACAACAGGACACAGAGAGTAATAGTAAATAGAGTCCACTCCAAAGACAGGAGGTTACTAGCAGGATACTGCAGGGTTCAGTACTGGGTCCTTTCCTTTTTAATGTCTTTATAAGTGACATTGCAGAGAGACTGGAAAGAAAAGTATGCCTCTTTGCAGATGACACAAAGATCTGCAACAGGGTTGATACACAAGTTGGGTGGAAAGGCTGAGAAGGGACTTGGCAAGGTTGGAGGAATGGTCAAAAGTATGGCAGCTTAGATTCAATGCAAAGTAGTGCACCTGGGAAACAAAAACCCATGGGAAGAGTACTTCAGTGGGGGAGGGGAATTAACAACAATACAAATGGAAAGGGATCTGGGGGTAGTCATATTAGATAACCTAAAGGTAAGCAAGAAATGTGAGAAGGCAGTAAGGATGGCTGGGAGGATGTTGGGATGTATAGGGAGGGGCATCATCAGTAGAAAACAGGAAGTTGTTATCCCTCTGTATAGACAGTAGGTGAGACCCCATCTGCAGTACTGTGTGAAGTTCTGGAGACACCATCTCCACAAGGACATAGACAGGGTGGAGGCAGTCCAGAGGAGGGCAAGTAAAATGGTGCAGTGTCTGCAACAGATGCCATACAAAAAGAGACTAAAGGAGCCTAATATGTATACACTTGAGGAAATGAGGGAGAGAGGGGGTACATGATAGAAACTTTCAAGTACCTCAAGGGAATCAACAAAGTCCCAAAGGGTAGCATCTTTCAGAAAAAGAGATGTGCAAGAACAAGGGGGCACAATTTGAAGATAGCTGGGAATGGCTCAGGGGCAATGTGACAAAGTATTTTTTCACAGAGAGGGTGAAGGATGCATGGAATGGCCATCCTGAGGAGGTTGTGGGGTCAAAAACAGTGGGGGAATTTAAGAATGCTTGGGACAGACATAAGGCAATTCTGATGGGGGTAGGAAGAAGTAGGTAGGGAAATGGACAGACTAGGTCGGCCAAGCGGTCCTTATCTGCCATCAAAGTTTATGTTTCTATGATATATCTTATTCATTAATTGCGCTCCTTACTGCATTGGTTGTTATTTTCATGATTGGGTTGGCAGAAGCATCCCTAAGACCAAGATCTTTTTTCCTTATACTAATGATGTGGGCATCATGGAAGTAACCCTTGTAGCCATATGCCTCTTATACCACGCTTTAAAAAGTAGAATTTTAAAAAGAGCTTTTATATGAAAATTGAATGGTTCTGGTTGAATTCAGCTGCTTTTTCAGTGAAGCACAGGGCCACTGTGATGTCTTCAAACATTGTGAAAGCTACTCTTCCTTTGCTTGAAGAATACAAATTGTGAATATAACATGTTACTTCCATGGTTTCTCTTTCATAATGCTGAATAAGACAATGTTACTTACATAACAATTGTTTCACTGATAATATCCCTTCCACAGTTAAAATAATGCAGTCTACTGAGCATGCACAAAGTCCTCAGATAGCTCATTGGCTAGAGCTCCAGTTCCTTTGTATTTTGTACTCTCACCTCTTCATGCTCTTGATTTTTGTTTGAACTGCAAGAAAAGTGAGGAGCTACTTAGTCTGCACCAGATTTCAGAGGATTAGTAATAAGAGAAAGAGGGGCAGGCCATTTGACTGTAGAATAAATACCAGCAGAGAAACAATGGTTACAGATAGGCATATGCATCAAATCTTACTTAGCTACTGAATACCTCAAACACAGGCTGTATTTGATGAATACCTGATTACCTGCCAGTATATCACTATATTCAGCCACTGGTACACATGGATGAAACTGTTTTGGAGCATCTACAAAACACTGTTTTAACCCCCAAATGCACATCCCTGTGAAAACAAGCCTATATTCTTCCTTATTGGATACTAGGGTGACAAATCTGATCTCTGGGGCAGTACAGAAATGCCACATTGGCCTGCAACCGGTGCTGAGTGTTGGGGCTCTGCCAGAAAATATGTGAATATTGAATAAATATATTCTGTCTTTCCCATTCCTCTGGAACCCCTCTACCACCCTTCTCCCCCAAGCCCTTCCAAAATAATAATAATAATAAGAAGAAGAAGTAGTAGGCAATTTCTGGATATAATGGAAGACTGCTATCTGATACAGTGTGTCAAGAGAGGCATTAGGAAGCAAGCAACACTTGACCTGATCTTTATCAATAAGGTTGAATTGGTCAAAGATATTGAAATTGTAGAGATTCTAAAATATGCAGAAATTGGAGAGATGGTAGGGAATAGCAGCCCATAACATCAACCGATCCAACTGCATGCCCTGGTCCTTGGGAGAGTGGATCTCCTGTTCCACACTAAGTATAGTATTGCTTAAGATGGTAGATACCATGGAGTACTGCATTCCCACAGAGGAGCAACATTTTTAAATAAAAACAAAGTGGGCACTTTGGGCCTCCTAGCCCTCCATGCCATATCAGAGGGTTGGAAGCAAAAGGAAGGGGAGGGGCATTACAGCCCCATGACAAGATGAGAAGTCTTTGTTGGGGGCAAACAGGTACTACAGCAAGGGTCCCCCTGGCATAGTATGTGTGCCCTCTGACCATGCAGAATGTATTAAGGGTACACAGATCAAAACTCTATCCCTCTTGCCTACCTCAACTCAACTGTCCATTTAGAGATGTGGATCAGAATGGAGCTGTACTCCTTGGAGGGTATATTTCAGGCTAGGGATGCACTGAAGTCATCCCATGTGCAGAAGGGGCCAGTGTTTTCCTAGGGCCTCCCTATGCGCTCTTGTATTGGTGTATAGGGTTTTCAGTGACTTTTTTTGGATCAGGCTCATAGTCATTAGTACAACAGTACTTTCCTTTTTTTGTCAAATTATAATGAAAAACATTAAGCTGATTTTCTTTTTATTCACTGATATTTATGCTTAATAATATTGTATTTCAGATTGGTGTTTGCCGTAGTTTAAATTAAAAGATGTTACCAAATAACTACACAATGACATATGCATTTTGTTAATTTAACTGGACATTCTTTTTTATGCCATTGTACTCTATATAGTTATAAGTTAAAGGCAAACATCTACCTCAGACTGTGGCTAATACAGATGCCAACTCTTTTACAGGTAAACGAGTATGTATTGGAGAACAACTGACTAAAATGGAACTCTTTCTTTTCTTCACTACCTTTCTTCAGAAGTTCACATTCCGAGCACCAGAAGGCACAAAGTTAAGTCTTCGGGTCAGAGTAGGAATCACTCTGTCTCCAGAGCCATACAAGATATGTGCTATACCTCGTTCATAGGGTTTAATGAGGTTTTGCTGAAGGATGAGAAAACAAATGAATAAGCTAGTTTTGCTACGTACTGTAATTATATTGAAAGCAGTAGAATATTTTTTTAAGTCTGTTACCAAAAGATGTCCCAACCTGTATAACTGCTGGAAAATAGATATATTTGAATCTGTAACACATGTAGATGTTGTCAGTCAATCACAACACAGACCTACTCTAATGGTATTAAAGGAATAGTTTGATTTGCAACCTGGATAAGGCTAGTTATCCAACTCCCAAATTAATGAAGTATGGGACCAAATGCTCAGTAATTAATTATCTTGAAGGAATCAGGTTATTGCCATGTCTACAGCACAGTGATCTAATTGGTATTATAAGTGTTTCTCAGTCCTTGTAATTCACTAATAGCCCACACACTTTTTGTTATAACTCACAGTTGTGACACCAGAAATCCCATAATTCATAACTATGTCTAAACTGCGAATTATTGCTTTTCTAGGAAGCCTCTGTCATTTAAACTGTTGAATCATTCATGTACTGTATCGAACTCTGAAGTGAACAATGCCTGTTCATTTCACATTGTACTTACAAGAAATGGAATTCCTGCATTTATGGCAGTTTTAAGCCCCTATAAACAGTGCTTTGACCATGTAAAATAAAAAAAGCTGTTCAAATATACATTACAAGGCTTCTAATTTAATCATAGGGTTCTAGTGACATTTACAAACCAATTGAGTTTTGCTGTCATAGCTAATGATGACACCAGAAACTATCAATGGTAGTAGATGACAGCCACACAGGAAGGGTATAAAGGACTTTTGTCTGGGCATGGAGGTGGATTTAAATCCAAACAATGTTGCCAGCTACACATCATTGCTGGGGCACCACTTGGGCACAACATGTTTTTACTGGGGAATGTGCCCTGCCTGGCCCCAGCTTGAAGTTTCTAATGTTCAATGGAAATACAACCTTCTAATTCACAGTTGCCTGTCAGTTATTCTGTATACTGCAGGATCATTGTTCTAATAATACAAATAGAGTTCTTTGTTAAAATCATTTTGTTGAAACTGTTTTAAACTATGTGAGGCTAAGTTAAGTGTCAGTAATCAAGATGTTGGTATGTGAAAAAGAAAAGGGATTTGTTTAGTCCATAGAGTAAGGAAGTCGCTACTGCCAAGGATGTCAGCCAGCATAGCAGCCTTATTAGTAAGCAATATGGTTGTCAGAAAAGCCACTGGCTTATGGAGTTTGATGGTAAAATTGATGGAATTATGGAAACTTGATTAAAATTGCAGAAGCTCACTTTGCCTTTGATAATCAAAATAGAGAAAACACCAGTTAATAAATTTCAGAATTTCTGGTTTCAAACATATTCAATCACCATGAACCAGTGGCCATGATACTTTGAAAGGACAGCAACATATGAAAAATACAAGGGGTGTTGCAAGATTTTTCACAGGCTTTTAAGTCCAGTTTTGAAGCGATGAATGTCAGACCCTCTTCAGAAGCCTGACCCATGATCCTCCTCCTTCTGGTTTCCCTCTAAAAGGCTTAAAGTTCCTCTTTAAACATTTTATTACAGTCCCATTCCGGGTCTCCTGTAGGCAAATTATGTCAAACATTTGGATGAATGTGAGCCATTTACCATCAATTGTTTTATTCCATAGCCCAGCTACAGTCCAAAAAATAAGATGGACAACCTGAGGGCTTTATAGGAACTGAGTTGGGCCAGTAATAGTGGACATCTCTAGTCAACCCATAGGCATACTGAGTAAAACATTCAAATTATTGTTCTGGGAGTAATTTGGCTTAAGGACATGAACTGATTTTCCATGGGGGCATGAAAGACTCAGTGCTATTATAAGCTGTACATAGGATGCAGTATAAATGAAAACTAGGAGAAATAAAACAGTGATTGGAGGCAGTGGGGTCCAGGTGTTAGATCAGTGGCTTGGAAACAATTAGATCACAGGTTCAAACCTCAGCAGAGCCAAATACTCACTGTATGACCTCAGGCAAGTCCTTCAATTTCCCAGCACTCCATTCCACCCAGCAGGGGAAAAGGGGAGCAGCAGGACTCACTAGAAACAAAAAGTTGCTTCTCGATTGGTCTAGTCTGGATAGACAAATTGCAAAATAAAAATAGTACACACTGTATCTCTATTTATTGCCACATTTGATGTTAGACTTTTATCTATATTGTCTGAATTGTATTCAAATACTATTTTCTGTAATATATCTCTCACATACCCTCTTTCCTCAGGACACACTAGGAAACAAGTCTTTACTCAGTGTGCTTTTCTTGGCCAACATTTCTATTAATAAATACATACATACATACAGTACATGCATACATAAATACATGAAAACACATTTCCATTCCTTTTGGTTATTCCAACCAGAGTAACTGCCTCTAAAAACAAAATCTTGTCAGAGTCACTATGGCTGCTAATGCATTAACTTGATAAGTATGTGACATGGGTTTAAATATAAAATTGAAGTGCCATAGTTAGGTCCATGTGTAAATGTCATTTTTGGTAAATGTAGATCATTTATGGGGTCGATCCTGTGTTTTCCATGTGTGCAAAATGTGAGCAGCAAGTGCATCTTGTACTACATGGGGAAGGAGAGGGAGCTCCACACCAAGGCTTTCAAGTGATGGTAGAAGAAATGGTGCAGAGAGGAGAGGCATGGCTACACTGGAGACTGTGGACCAACCTGGAATGTTAAGAGCCTATACCGAGGTGATGGCCTGATTCTATCCAGGAGTGAACTATAGTCCTCAGTGGATGGTTTAAATGTTACTTTGATATACATTTACAGCAGTCAAGGGGGGGGTGATGGAAGAAAAGGGTAGGTAAAAAGTGGCCCAACACAGGCAGAGATAGAGAGTACAGAGATCTCTAGGGGAGAGAGTCCCACCATGAATCAATTTATTCAAGGAAGTAATTGGTTAGCAAAGGAGAAAGGGGGAGAAGGGAGCAGCCAAAGGAGAAATGTGAGGAAGGGGAAAACAATTGGAAAAAGGAGATGGCAACAAGAAAAGAGCTAACAAAATATGGAAGGTGATGTGTGCCAGTGCTAGAGTCTGAGAAATGAGATTCCAGACCTAGAGACCATCATGGTGGAGTCAGATCTGGATATTGTGGTCATTACCGAATCATGGTGAACTAACAACTATGTCTGGGATATGGTCATACTAGGCTACACAATGTTCAGAAGAGACAGGGAAGGGAAGAAAGGAGGGCGTGTGGTACTTTATGTGAAAGAAAACATAAAAGCAATGGAGTTACAAGGAATTCGGGGGGGTCAAGATGATGTAGGTCACTTTGTAGTAGAGAAATAGAGCCACTGTTTGGACATGAGTGATCAACAGGCCTCTGACACAGAGGAGGACTCAGATAAAGAAATGCATGAAGCATTTGGCAAAATGGTTAAAAAGGAGTAGTGTTGCTGGTGGAGGACTTCAATTTGCTGGATGTAGTTTTGAGTCTTTCAGCTACAGCTTCAGCTAGGAGCAGGGATATCCTGGACTCCATGCAAGGGGCATTCTTCAGGCAAGTAGTCAGTGAACCCACTTGTGATTGGGCAATACTGAATCTGATTTTTACAAACAGGGACAGTATTGCAGATATCAAGATTGGAAGCCATCTGGGGACCAGTGATTATCGTACAGTGTAGTTCAACTTAAGAGCAAGGGCAGTCTCCAACCACACAAGGGGGGAGGGTCCTGGTCTTCAGAAGGGCTGAGGGTACAAAGATTGTTGAATGCCTCAGGAATTACCTGGGAGGGTGAGATGACTTGTGGGGGGTGGAGGAAAAGTGAATCAAAGTAAAAGAGGGCATAGTGAAGGCAACAAACCTCAGTGTCAAGCAAGTAAGTAAAGGAAGATAAGACCTCTATGGTTCTTGAAAGAAGCAGCAGAAAAGGTAAAGGCTGAAAGAGTAAATTTCAGAAAGTATAAGGAGACCAAGAGGGAGGACAACAGGGAAGCATATCAGGGAAAACAGAGCAGGGAAAGCAGTAAGAAGTGCAAAGACACAAAGTGAGGAAAGAATAGCTCAGGCAGTATCAAAATGGGACAAGATATTTTGGGGGCATATTGGTGAGAAAAGGAAGATAAAGGGAGGGACTGTATGGTTAAAGGGTAGAGGGACTGTATGGAAGGGGACCAAGAAATGGCAGACATCTTAAAGAAATACGTCTGCCCAGTGTTCAGAGTACAAGGTGAAGGAAAGGGAACACATAAATGCACAAAGGACATTGAAGGGAGGAAAATGGACAGTAGTCCCTTTTCTGAGGACAGAGTCCAGAAACAACTCAGTAATCTGAAGGTGGGCAAAGCTATGGCCAGAGGGGGTGCATCAAAGTGTGCTGAGGGACCTCAGGGAGGTACTAGCTGCATCTCTGACAGACTTATTCAACCGACGTGGGGAAGGTCATGCCAAATAAAGCTGATAGATTTCTTTGACTGGGTAATCAAGCTGCTAGTTTTCTAGTGCCAAAATAGTGTAAAGTAATGCTTTAGGTCCACAGAAACCTGGGGGCAGAGTACAAAATGCAAGGAGCAATACTGAGAGTGACCAAGCAAGAAAAAGATCTGGAGGATAATGATATCAGATGACCTAAGGGTGGCCAGGTAATGTGATAAGGCAGTCAAGAGGGTTAGTGGGATGCTGGGGCGCATAGGTAGGGATATCAACAGCAGGAAGAGGGAGGTGATGTTGCCCCTATATAGGTCAATACATAGCACCCCACCTGAAGAACTGTGTCCAGTTCTGAAGATCACATTTCTGGAAAGAGGCAGAGTATAGGTGATCTGAAGAACAGCTGTCGAAATGGTACAAGGTCTGCATCAGAAGCTGAGGCGGACTTAGAGTTCAATATGTACACCCTGGAGGAGAGTGGAGATATGACAGAGACCTTTAAATAGCTCACAGAGGTTAATAAGCCACAGGAAGGAAATGCGTTTCAGAAAAAGGGTGCTCTAGAACACGGGGTCATGATATGAAGCTGGAAGGGGGTTGATTCTGGAGAGATGTGAGACAGTACTTCTTCACAGAAAGGGAAGTGGATTCCTAGAACAGCCTTCCATTGGAGGCAGTGGGGGGGGCAAAAGCAGTGCTAGGTTTCAAAAATGCCTGCAAAAGGCACAGGGAATCCAAAGAGGAAGGAAAGGGGGTAGAAGGGACAGTGGTGTAGATCATTTTTTCATTTCATTTCATTGTTTATTCAGAAAATACCTTTGAATCAAAGACTCCTATTCAAAGGTTCCACGTCAGACACAGATACAACCTGGGGAACCATACAAAGTGGTTCAGCAAGGGGACACAAATAACAGTGCAACAAAGAATGGTACAAGAAATACAGTAAAGGCTAACATTGGATACTAGTAGAGTCAATGTATTAGTTTCAGGACAGTTACACAAGTCATTACACATATAACCTCCACAAATTAGTAGTTCAGGGAGGTCAGGTGGGGGGGTAAACAGCCAGAGGCCTTAGTCAAACGAGAAAGGGAGTTAGGGCTGGGCTAGGATCGAAAGGCAGTCACAGGGATTGGAGGACTGTAGATGATTCCTGAGGTGTGCTTTGTAGGTGCCTATTCTTATCATGTTTGCAATGGCGCTTGGTAGGTTATTAATCCAAGTAGGGTCTGCAGCAAAAAGTGATCATAATTAAAAATGGGCAGAGTAGATGGGCCCAGTGGTTATTATCTGCCATCAGTTTCTATGTTGGTATGTATGACAGGTTATGTGATTCAAATGGATACAGCGTAAAATTATTAATATGTGCAATGTCCATACTGTAAACTGTGTGGTACACATTATTCATGTTGTACTATGCTACATATACATGATAATCAGATGGGCAATAATATACAGTATGCACTGAGCAAGGGAGAAAAAAATCAAAGGGAACACATGTGAAGCAATATACTACACCTAGAGGTGGTGACACCATGATTTACTTTGAATTTTAGAGACAGTAGAATGCATGACACCTATATGAGCTGTCCCTTGCTTAGTTATAATAATCCTCTAAACCCTTCTCTGCCAAGAAATGTGTCCAATCTATTCCTATGCTTAGAGAAATTCCTGCTGTTTACCACTTCAGGAAGCAGACTATTTTAAATATCTACTGACCTTTGTGTGTAATAAATCTTATGCTTGCTTGTTTTAAAATTGATTGGCCTAATTTGCTTTTCATGTCCCCTTACTTTTTGTTCCATTCTAAAATTTTAATTTAATCCTTCCATTAGATCCTCCTTGTTAATGATTTTGTACATTATCAACACAATCCTCCAATATGCTTGTGCAGAGTATTTAGTCTGGGGAGTTTCAAACGATATGATATGTCTTATGTTCCAAACCCTTTCTTGTTGAGTTCCTCTGAATAAATAAAATTTTCTTCCTATCAGTAATATTTAAGGATGTTCCCTTGAGTTTCAGCAACCCCATGTCAAAGTCAAAGTTTTTTGCCCAGTACATGGTCATCTAAACATTTAAAATCCACAACAAAAAAAAACATGGGTCATCATGCTTGCTTTTAAGTTACATTGGTGAGACTTAATTTCTCTTTATGGAAAAAAATCCGGAAGGGGTCAGATTGTTTTATATGGTTATAACATCAATATTTTAGAAGTCAACACAAGTGTGAAAGGAAATGTGAAACAAGGACACATCATTTGTCATGATGCTTGCTTCGTTTTTTCCACAAATGCAAAACTAAAGAGTAAATTACCAATAATATGACACCCTGTTGAACTGATATTCCTCAAGAAAGGGGGAAATATTTGTATGTTTTTATATATAAAATGATTTCAAACCCATGTAATTTTCATAAAATGTTTTTGGTAGATGTAGAATATGGTTATGAATATAGAAACAGAAAGAAATATAGGGGTTGCCATGCTTTTTTATGGTTATATCTGCTTTCAAAGTTGCAGTTTCAGAGGTGGTCGGCTCAGGACAAAAATAATTGAAACATCGCAATATAAAATAAAACTTGCTAAAAAGCTATTCACACAATTCAAAAATGTATGCAGAATGGCAAGAACTTTAACATTAACCTAACAGTATAACCAAAGACAGACAGATATTTAGGTAAAGCACCTTGAATGAGACTAACTGCTGCAATTGTGGGAGTTAATTTGCTTGCTGCCATCCTGTATATATTCTTAGCTGCACATAACATAACATAACATGATAAATCGTTATTCTAATAATGCTTCCATATATTTAATAATGTACTTGTGCCAGAAAACAACCTTGAAAACCTTTTCAAGAACATCAGAAAATTGGGAATTTGAAACACCAGGGAACGTCTTTAAAGTTCCCCAAAACTGTGAGCAGTAATCTATAATAGGTACATACTGCATGAAGCTACTGCATTATGATGGTATGCAGCTGTATACTAATGTTGAGTTATCTACATGATGGGATTTTATTTATTTTTGTGTTTTTTTTTAATAATCCATAAATTGTCTACACACTGATGATACAGCCAAGGATGCTCCTTACAATCTGTGACTTTGTTTTTTTTTGGTACCACTGTATTCATTTTTGGGAAATCACTTACAACCTGGCATGTGCTCTGTTTTGTTAAGTTAACAATGGGTTAACCTTATCAACTGCAAAATGCTAGTTGTCTACCCCCTCCACTCAGTCTTGCTATATAACACAGGGATCACCCCTTACCACCCATGTCCAAGAAGTGACCATATACGCAAGAAACCATTGAGCTTCACACCACAAGGCAAAGTAAAGGAATTGAAAAGAAATCTCACTGAACTAATTGTTTTAGTAGGTCTTTGATTGTAGACTGTTCTGCTTTGTGCCTCCTTGGCTTCCATGGTCAACTTGGGAATGTCAGTGATGAGGGGGAGGTGCTTTCACTGACCAGCAGCATGGCACAGCAGAAACAGGTATTCTTAAACACAAGGTCCTCAGCCTAGAAAAGCTGTGAAGGGATTATCTGAATATAAAGGAAGTACAAAGCAACAGAAATCCCATATAATCAGATATGTACAAGGAGCTGGATTCAGTGCATGCAGCCTGTCTCACAATGTCTTAGCAGCTACCGTTGCATGAATAAAAAACTGATTAGAATGCCGCTATTAGATCATTCCTGAAAGGGTTAACATAAAAGCAGTCAGGACTTGCAGACAGACACACACACACACACACACACATATGAAAGAGAAAGAAAACTAAAGAATACAAAGTACCAGCAGACAGAGGTAATGTATGTAACCACCCCTACCCCTTCTTTCTACACACCCACTTGCATGTGATGCTGCCTAAGGGATATAGGTTGGTGCCTGGGTTCGTGGTTATTATTGGCTTGGCAAATGGCGTGGTTCCTCCACCTATGAGGATCCTTATAGCAGCACACTGCCAGGATACTTCACCACAGGAAATGAAATACAGCCTCCTCCCTTGGTGACAGGTAGAACAATACACAACCCCCCCAACACACACACACCCAACACACACACACACACACACACACACATACACACATACACACACACACACACAAAACTTATCATTCTAAGCATGCACATATTACACTAAACAATAATGCAAATAATTCAGCAACTGCAGTAAAATAAAAAAGGGGGTTTATTTTGGGTCTGGATAATAAGGTAAAGAACAAGGGAAGCAAAGAGTAGTAAAACATTCAACAACAAGCTTATAATAAATGCTGTAATCAGGCAAAATAATCAGATACCATGATACATTACCATCAAGTATTCCCTGCCCCAGCCCCTCTCCCCCCACTGGTGCACCAGTTAACCTCACAGTCCCTTTCAGAGCTCCAAAATACCTTGTGTGCACACTGAATAGTTGCAGGCCTGTGACGAGTAGACACTGGGTGCAGCACTGTTGCAATGGTTGGGTGCTGCATCTCTAAGTTATAAACTACATCAGTGGATGTAAATATACAGTTTAAGTTTACCCTGGCTGTAATTGTGGCTGTGGGCTTAGCTAAGGTTGCACAGGCAGCCCAGATGGTGAGTTAACTAGCTCACCAAAATCCTCAACCGATCCTTAATGCTTTCTCAGTTCCCCCAAATATGGAAATCTGCTGTTGTGATGCCAATTCACAAAAGTGGGGATAAGACCCTAACCTCTAACTACAGAGCCATCTCCATTCTTTCCCCTCTCTTGAAAGTACTAGAGAGAATAGTTGCCGATCAACTTACAGAATACCTTGCTAACCACAACCTGCAATATCAGGAGCAGCATGGTTTTCGAAAAGGACATAATACCATCACAGCTCTCCTTGAATTTACCACTTACATTCATAATGCTCTGGATCAGGGACATCTTGTTGTCGCCACCTTCATCGATTTGACAAAGGCGTTTGACACTGTCAACCACTTCCCTGCTATTTGAACAATTATCTTGCCTTGGCCTCTTAGATGACACCACACGTTGGTTCCAAAGCTACCTTAGTGACCGAACCCAACAGGTCAGAGTTGGTGAGTCCCTCTCACCCTCCCGTCCGATTCACTCTGGAGTTCCCCAAGGGTCCATCTTGGGTCCCTTGCTTTTCAGTATTTTTCTGAACAATCTCCTTGCATCATGTCCTAATAGACTCCTGTTGTATGCAGACGATGCAGTTATTTTCACCTCCCACCCTGATCCCTCCCTCCTACAACTGCAACTGCAAACAAGCTTTATACAAGTGGAGACATGGTGTAAATCTCAAAAACTCGAACTAAATCACAAAAAAACTAAAACAACGATGTTTCATGGGATCCATAACAAACATAAAAACAAATGTCTATCACAAACAGTGAAGGGACGTTGCTCGAACATGTTCAACTGTTTAAATACCCTGGGGTTACCCTCAACAGCACCGTGTCTTACTCTGAACACATTGAGAGCATTGCCAAGATCGTGAACACCCATATATGACTTCTCTTTAGACATAGGAGCTGCCTCAACAATGAAGCCCTAAGCATTACCATTCAGAGTTCTGTTATATCAATAATTGACCATGGGCTTGTGATCTACGGCTCTGCCACTGACACCGCACTTCAACAAATAGCCATTGCCCTTAACAAGGCATGTTATCTACTGACCTCTGCTCCATGTCTCTCACATACCTGTGACATCTACAAGCAAGCAAACTGGCTCCAGCTCCCCAGCAGACTCAAGTACCAGACCTGTATGCTAGCAAAAAAGATTACCTTAAATCTCCTACCTTCAAGGATTCAGTCCTTACTGGCCCCCAGCCATGGCCCCCGCCTAACCAGGAGCTCATAATATCTTACTTTTTCTGTTCATGCTGCCAAACTACCCAAGGACAAAGCTCCTTTACATATAGAGCCTCATCCTGGTACAACTCGCTTCCACCTGCTGTTACCAGTGACACTACCCTGGGCACTTTCAAGTGCTTTCTGCATCAGCACCTTGTCACAATGGCCTCCTGTGAATGTTTCTCCTAACTAAACTTACTCTCCTTCCCTCTAATTCCCCCACAGTCCCTCCCACATTTACCCCCCCACTATCTCCTATCTCCTCCCTTTTTATTTCCCCACTATTATCTACATTCTCTCCCCATAGCTTGCTCTACATGTATCTACCATCTCTCCTAGCAGTTTCTAGTTTATTCTTGTCAACCGTATTACAACTGTTTTTTTATTGTACATATGTTCTTGAATAATATACACAAATTACTGTAACTTAACATACATACTGTGAATCATTGCACATATTACAGTAATTCCATATGAAAGCTTTAAGGTACCCAACAAAGCCTATGGCTGCTTGAAACTACTGTACTTATTATTGTACTCACTATTGTTTCCCCGACGTGGAACCTTTGTAAAAGAGCCTTTGCTCAAAGGTGTCTTTCAAAATAATAATAAACTAAACATAACCTAGCTGAACAGTTACAGAAGTATTGGTTTGGGTAGAACCCAGTACTCATGACCTTTTGGTGAACAGATGATGCAGGAGTTGGGGGACGTCTTCCCTTGCAGGCAATTTGCAAGAACAGGTAGAACTGGCATGGATGCAGATGATTATTCTCTTCACCCCACAGAGGGACTTGTCTTCACCTACCTCGACAGGTAGGTAGGCTGTTGTCTTCGCCCCACAGAGGGACTTGTCTTCACCCACCTCGACAGGTAGGCAGGCTGTTGTCTTCACCCCACAGAGGGACTTGTATTCACCCGCCTTGACAGGTAGGCAGGCAGTTGTCTTCACTCCATAGAGGGACTTGTCTTCACCCACCTCGACAGGTAGGTAGGCTGTTGTCTTTGCCCCACAGAGGGACTTGTCTTCACCCACCTCGACAGGTAGGCAGGCTGTTGTCTTCACCCCACAGAGGGACTTGTATTCACCCGCCTTGACAGGTAGGCAGGCAGTTGTCTTCACCCCAGTTAGGCAGGTAGGCAGGACTTCAGAGCTCAGGTCCCCTGGCAGAAGTCACAGTCTCTTGCAACAGAATGGTTAGGCAGTAGATTTGTCACCTCACCCAAGCACAAAGAAATACTTCTTTCAGCAGCCTCAGAAATCTTGGTTGTTAAAAACACAGCAGTTCAGTACAGATGAGGCAAATCCTCTTTGTCTGGGATTTACCCAGCAGCTGGCAACAGGTGCTAAAGTTCTTAGTTCGGTTTGGTACAAACTAACTGTTTTTAGGCTGTGACAGCAGCAGGAGCTGTTAGAAATCAGTTGTTTTCTCTTCCAACACTCTCACAGAAGAATCCTAGTTTGTTTTGGTACAAACTTCTCCAGTTTTGGCTGTGACAGCAGCAGGAGTTGTCAGAAATCAGTTGTTTCTCCTCAGAAACTCACAACGACAGACCCAGGGTCAAACTGTCAACCTCAGAATGTTTAGTTTAAATTCCCACACCTTATTGGTCCACAGGCATCTCGAGCTCCAGGCCCCGATTGGCTGTACTGCAGCTACCAATAGGGTTCCTCGCTGTCTTCAGGCGGACCATGTCCAATATGGCCACCCCCATACAGTACTGTTCCTCTCAATCCATTATAAATAAAAATACAGAGTTCTGGCAGCATCTGGCTGCATGTCTAGGACCCTTCTGGTCCCATCCAGCAGTTGCTAGGTCCAGGGGGTACTTTTGGGGGACAGAAGCCCCATTGGGAGCTGTGTTTTGTGAACTCTGCAGCAGGAGCAGTTACTGAAATCTGCACTCTCAGCTGCAATGCTTCATGGGACTTGTAGTCCCAGTGGCCATTTTGTCTTCTGTACTCTCCAACCCACTGGAGGCTTGGTTTGGGTCAGGGAGCCTTTTAAAACATTTTATTTTGTTCCCCCAGCCCCCACTGGTGTACGATGGGGCTGGAGAGAGGAATGGCAAACCTCAGAATGTTTAGTTTAAATTCCCACACCTTATTAGTCCACAGGAGTCTCGAGCTCCAGGCCCCGATTGGCTGTACTGCAGCTACCAATAGGGTTCCTCACTGTCTTCAGGTGGACCATGTCCAATATGGCCACCCCCCCTATAGTGCTGTTCATCTCAATCCATTATAAATAAAAATACACAGTTTTGGCAGCATCTGGCTGCATGTCTAGGACCCTCCTGGTCCCATCTGGTGGTTGCTAGGTCCAGGGGGTACTTTTGGGGGACAGGAGCCCCATTGGGAGCTATGTTTTGTGAGCTCCCCAGCAGGAGCAGTTACTGAAATCTGCACTCTCTGCTGCAATGCTTCATGGGACTTGTAGTCCCAGTGGCCATTTTGTCTCCTGTACTCTCTGACCCACTGGAGGCTTTGTTTGGGTTGGGGAGCCTTTTAAAAAGTTTTATTTTGTTCCCCCAGCCCCTACTGGTGTGCGATGGGGCTGGGGAGAGGAATGGCAAAGCGGCAGCACTTCTGCCACATTTCTCTAGTGGGTGCATGAGGTGCCAGGCACAATCTTGAGGCCTTTCTCTGCTTCCCACCCCACTGTGCAGTAGTTTGAGGGGGCAGGAAAGCAGTTCTCTGGCGGTTCACCAGCCACTCTCTCCTCGGGCACATTGAGGCACCGGAACAGTCTGTAGCACTCCTCAGCCCTGGCCTCAGTCCAGAATCAGGCCAGGAGAGCTAGTATACAAGCAGCTCACTGGCTGCACTGTATCGGGTGCTTGGGGCACTGTAAAAAAGTTTATCTGCTTCGCAGCCCTGTCGGAAGTCCAGGAGTGGGCTGGGGGAACAAGAAGTGAGTGCTGGCTGCAGGACCAAGTTGGGAGACAGCAGGTAAACTCTAGACTTGGGTGGGAGGTTACATGTACACACACAAACAAAAAGGTTAAAACTCTGACAGTGACTATTTGTAGGCTCAGGAGTTCAAGTCAGGAGCAATGAAATAGTGTGGCTACTGCAGTGGTGGGGTGGAGGAAGAAGAGACAATGGAACAGCAAGGAACAGCACAGCAGAGTTGAGGTGAAGAGTTGTGATTCATGTCCAGCCAAAGCATTCAGTGGATGGAGTCCCTCTTGATATCCGATCACATGCTTCCAGAGTCCTTTCAATCTCTCCTAGTCATAGCAATATGTCAGCATGATGATATCACCTTACAGTTGTAAAAAGTTCATAAGCTGGCATGTAATTGGGAAAATCATTTACGATCCTGACTCCCCTATTATGGAAACATTCTTTGTTGCCCCAATGTTATCATTGCTTTTTCTATTCTCTTTTACTTCATCTCCTACACCACCAGCAGTCAGTATCCTCAGTGTGCTTGTGTACTTTGGGGATGTTTTAGATGTCACTTCCAGAGTTTGTGGCATCATAAATTTGATATACCAGTGTTTGTTTTTTCTTTAATTAAATAATGAATTATCTGTTAGATGTTGCACTGTTCAAACTATGCACTGTGTTATGCTTGCCTCTGTACAGCACTTAATGCTAACCCTTGAAATCCTGGTCCATGTTTAACAACTATTCAGATCCACTGGTGACCCTCAAGTGCTGGATCCTAGTTAAATAAGGCTGACCTATGTGACAATTAAATTATTACGTACTTCAACCTTACTGAATTTAACTAGGGGACAGTACTTAAGGGTCAGCAGTGGGTCTGACACCTATCCCCCAACAGACTGGAAAGATGACCACAAAGTACTGAGGGTGACAGGCTTTTTTACCTGGCTGTTGCATTTTGTACACAACAGTTTATATTTTCTTATAAAAGGCATTAAAGAAGTAACACAGCATCTCTGACAGAAAAAACAAATATGAGCTGACTACCGCCACAAGCAGCTGCCTCAGCATTAGGTTGATGTGTGAGGTTTTACTTGATGTGTTGTATTATTGTGATATAATACACGATGAGCATATTTTTCCTGTGTTTCTGAAAAGTTGTTCTCAGCATTAGAACATTGTGAAAAACTTTTCACAGGTGCTGCTAATTAGCTATTGAAGTTGTTCTCAATTTCCAGTGCTAATCAGCAGCACCTATGAACAGGAGCAGCTCTTGCTAGCAGCTTTAAAGTGAAACCAAAAACAGACCAGCGACATCCCATCTAGATGCAATACTGATATTTCACCTAAATGGAATATTGACTGGCCAGATCTGTTTGAGAAGCCAGTAAGTCTTTATCTAAAAACAATTCTTATGTTGTATTATATACAATAAACTCACCCCTAAGAGTGAAGAACAAGTTTGGTTCTCGCACTTTGTAGGTGAAGTGCCGTCATAGAGCACTCGAGCTTTACTCTCATGCTTTATGACATCACTGTACTTACTCAGTGTGAGAACCAGCTTAGTAATCATACTCGGTGGGGGTTGCATTATTCTCTGTGTAATTGTGTAATTATATTTAATCACTCATTTTGCAACCAAGCATGCTACTGGCTACAATACTCCATTATTGTTATCGGAAAGAAACTGGACAGAATTTAGTAATTTTGACTGTCTGAAATTGCACATAAAAGTGACTGGCAGTGCAGTGCCCTGTTCTGTTGCTGTGGCCCCATTTGGTGTGTTGAGGAGCAAACTCTCTCACAGGAGTAGCTGCTAAATTCACACCAGGCCATCAATGTGCACAGTGCTACAGAGGTGTGGGTGGAGGGAAGGAGGGAGTGAGGGAGGAAGAAAATGCTGATGATCTGTCTTAGGTCCCACTTTGTAGAGAAAATCTGCTGCATTATGGTTTTTGAGGCATTGGTGGACAATGCCTAATGCCTGGGAGGAAGCATAAGAAGAGCAAATATGCCACATGAGATTGTTCACCTTCCCCTACCCAATATATACCCTAGCTGTTTCTCAGTGGTTAACAGTACCACTTAGAAAACGCCTGCATGCAAGATTAAAAGATCATGTGTACTGTTTGGGAAGCTGATATTTCAGCCCTAATCCATAAATCAAGCCAATTCTTCAATATATGTCTATGGTGCTCTTGCATATTGCTTGTGATTTCCACCAATCAACACTCAGAAATGCAGGGCTTCCTATCCGCAGAAAAGAAGCAGCAGAATAATTTGCATTTTAAAGTGCTTTTTATGCAAAATGAATCCCAAATCACTTTCCAAGCAATGAGAAAGACTGGCAGTGAAGTGACTGTAAATGTAAATTTCACTCATCAACATCCACATCCCCACACACAGTCCTGGACAGTTGCATTAACCAATTTCATGGGAATAAGAGTGCTGGTGAGGACAATGGGGGAAATCCCCCACTCTCATGTAAAAGGCTTTAGGTTCTGTCAGTTCCTCCTGAACACTAACCAGGATAGCACCAAAGATGAGTAGAAGGACCATGGTTTAACATCTAATCCGCAGGACTGCACACCACAACAGAACAGCACCCCCGCAGTACTTCACTGGGGTTCCAGCATTTGGGGTATAAGCCCAAGTCATGATGAGACAGAAAGCGGGGGAATTGTTAGGCTATCTGAGGGAGATAGAGTAACAGAGAAAGATGTGCAAAATGCAGCTTTCCTTAATTACTTTTGCATTGTCTTTACAAAGAAAATAATGGGCCACTGCCAGACAGCGGCATCAAGGCAGCCATAAAGGTGGTCCTAGAGATGAGGTAGTCAATATTTACCAGCAAAATGGTTCAGAAAGGGCTAGCAGCCCTAAATATATATAAGACTCTTGGGCCTGATGGGGATGCATCCAAGGGTACTCAGGTATTGGCAACGGAACTTGCTGAACCTCTTGTAGTGTTATTCAATAGCTTATTAAAGATGGGGTTTGTTACAAAAGACTGAAGGGTAGCAGATGTATTTCTGCTCCATGGGGGAGGGGGGACAATAAGCAAGTTGGTAACTAGAGACCTGTAAGTCTTACCTCTGTTGTGGGTAACTCATGGAGTCACTGGTCTGAGAGGATCTCTGGACTACCTGAAGAGCAACAGTTTCTACAGTAGTAAACATTATGGGTTCTTTGCAGGGAGGTCTTCTCCTACTAGTTTGATAGTTTTCTTTGACAGGGTGATGAGTGTATTGGATAGGGACCACACCATGGATTTACTCTGACTTCAGCAAGGCTTTCAACTCAGTGTTTCACAGAAGGTTGCTGAAGAAGATGGAAGATCTGAGTGCAGCAAGGGACGCAGTAAAATGAGTAGGAAACTGATTGAAGTAGAGGCAGCAGATGGTTGTAGAGAGGGAGCTAAGGAGTGGGGTGCCACAGGGATCTGTGCTTGGTCCTGTCCTTTTCAATATGTTCATCAGAGACATTGAATAAGATATCTGGGGTATGTTTTGTCTCTTTGCAGATGGCATTAAGCTTTGTGGGAGGGTGGACAGCAACGAGGGAAGCAGAAAGATGCAGAGTGACCTGAAAAGACTAGAGAACTTATTTAAGATTTAGAAGATGCAATCCAATGCCATAAAGTGCAAGGTAATGCACCTAGGGAAAAAGAATACCAGGAGAGAGTACTGGGTAAGAGTGGTAAAGCTGAGCACTACAGCTGAGGAAAGGAACCTTGCAGTCATCATTATTGACTCCCTTAAACAGTCAAGCCATTGCAATACGGCCTACAAGGAGTACTGACAGTAGAAGAAAATAGGTATTACTACCTCTTTACAGGTCATTGGTGAGGCCATACCAGGAGTCCTGTGCCCAGTTCTGGAGTCCTCACCTCAGGAAAGATAAGGATAGGCTAGAAACAGTGCAACCATGAGTGTCCAGATGATTCAGAGACAGCAGGATGGATCTTACTAGGATCGGCTCCAGGTACTGAACAGGTACTTGCTGGAGACCAGGTGAGAGAGGAGTGCTAATGGAGACTTCCAAGTTCCTAAAAGGAATAAACACAGTGAACTATTTAGCATGAGTAACAGTTCAAGGACATGGAGGCATGAGTGGAAATTGATGGGAGGAAGGATCAAGAGAGCTAAAGAAAGTTTTACAGAAAGAATGGTGGAACCATGAAACAGTCTGCCAGCTAAGGTGGTGACTGCCAAAGCCATAAATGGTTTCAAGCACAGCTTTGACAGAGTGAAGGGTATAGTGGTTACTCAGGGTGGTAGTAGTAGAGGAACAGGGGTGCGGACAGTGAGAGCTAGCACCCTGTATGGGCAACTGATCCCAGAATTTGAAAGGGAACTAAGAATAGACTGGATGAACCATTGGTCTTTTCTGACATCAGTCTATGTTTCTGTTTCTATGAAAGACTAGAGCTCACAAAATTTTGGCTCATGGGCAGATGTGCTACCAATTGAGTCATGCTGACACCTGTTTGGTTGCCATCTCATTTCCAAAACATTAAAAGTGGTGCTTTTCACTTCAGGTATGGAATGAGGGGCAATTCATGTGCTCCATAAATGAAAGAAATGAACATAAAACTTATTATAAATCACTATTGCCAACTCTAGCAATTAGTTTAACGATGCAGTGCAAGATATTTCTTATGTTATAAGGACATTTCATACTGCTTGGGAAGATAGCTCTACTTTGCTTTACAGTCCTCTCACCCAAACTGCATGATATGCCATGCATATATTCCATAAGAGACATCTTGCACACCTCCTATACATTTATAATATTTACTATATCATGTACCATTTTCCCGATCTGGTAATGTACACTTTTGGGGAAGAATGTTTGCTGCATTTACACCCTGTCAGCAGGTATAAATCCAGTCCTCCATCTTTAAAGTTCAAACCCTGAACCAACTTTCTTTCCAACAAATAACACCTCTCTGGATCCAGGGGCTGGTAGGTGGTACATATCTAAGATATCTTGACAACTGTCTTGCCCAGATTATTTTTGCTGAGGTAGGCTGCCAGCTCTGATCATCAGTTGAAGCAATTAGTCTGAGAATGCTCTGTTGAGATGAAAAGGCATTTGCTATTTCACATTTCTGGAACCCAATGATATCAGTTGAGCTAAGGCCTACAATGAAGCAGAACACAGTGACATTAGCTCAGTTGATGTCACTGGGTTCCACTTCATTGTAGTCTTCTGCTCAAGAGATGTCACTAGGTCCAGAACTGCTAAGTAATCAAACAATAAATACTGGTGCAAAAAGCTGTCACACATTTAAATAAGGCATGGAGAAATATGACTGTTTCAAAACAGAAACACAAGACAATACACTGGGGTGATTAAACAGATTTCATATATGCCCAAATACACAGTTATATTAAAAAATGTATACAAAATTGTTTATGTTCCCTTTAAAGCAGCCCTCATTTTCTTTGTTTTAGGGCAACACTCTTTACAGAGATCACAATTTTCAAAACTGTGGACTGGACCAAAGCACTTTAAACAAAGCTCCTGGCAGTTTGCCTTCACAATGAGCTTGACATACTGTAGGACTAACATTTTTTACATTTGTTGCACCTGCACACCAAACATATCGTCACCAGTGAAAAGGGGTTTCGGGTGTGTGTCACTGCCAAGCCCATTAGAGTTCAAAATAACAGGGGCTCAGCAGGCTACACCAATGACCAGGCAATGTGGTAGTGATGCCACTAGCTGTTTGCTGGGTGGAAACTTCTTGTATTTCAAAGGACTGAGCCACTCTAATCAGAGATGGCTTTGGTCCTTTGAGTTGCATGAAACCAGTCAGCAAACAGCTGAGCGGCTTTCCACATCAGGAGCCAGACAGCCTGCAAAAATGAAAACCGTCCATCGATGTCTGTTGCAGCCACCCCTATAACTGCCCCCCATCAGCCCAACCCACCTTATTATAACAGCACAGAGGTGCCCAATCCCCCATGCCAGCTGTTACCCTCATCCTGCCCATTTTAATTATGCAGCACCAGGGAGACCACCCCTAGTGCTGCCAAATATAACAGTGACATTGAAGGTGCCCAATCCCCCAGTGTTGCTACCTTTAACAAAGAAAACAGTCCCTCATCATTTTTTTTTAAACCTGTAAAAAAGAAAACCATCCATCAATGTCTATTGCAGCCCCCGCAAGACCAACCCATGTTATTATTGCAGCATGAGGGTGCCCAATTCCCCATGCCAGCTGCTACTCCACCCTGCCCCTTTTAGTTATGCAGCACCAGGTAGCCCACCCCAGTGCTGCCAAATATAACAGTGATACTGGGGGTGCCCAATCCCCCAGTGTAACTACCTGTAACAGAGAAAACTGTCCCTCATCATTTTTATTTTAAATTTTTTAAACCTCTAAAAAAGAAAACCATCCATCAATGTCTGCTACCCTGTTATTCCCCCACCCGACCCTCCCACTCAGTGTCCACCCCCATTAGCCTCTTACTTACCCGGGCTGGGATCCAATGCAGTAATCCTCTCAGACCACAGACACATCTTCACTCTTCAATGCCAGACCACAAACTGAGGAAATCAGGTATGCGGTTCAATGTATTTCAATGGGGTTTTGAACTCAGTAGCATAACTTGGACATTTTTTAATATTTTTGCTCAAATTTTCAACATGCCTCTTTTGGGATCCCACCTCATGAACAGTGCAAGTGGCATTAAGCAAATCTGTCCTGAAAAGTGATTTTGCAGTCACTGCATGAAATCACCTTTTGGGCAGGAGTAGAAAGGTTTCTCCACATTGTTCATGAGGTGGGATCATAAGAAGGCTATGTTGAAAATCTGGCATAAAAGTATTAAAAACAACAAAGTTATGAGCCTGTGTTGAAGTTTGTGAATGCAGGCTCATAACTTTGGTAATTTTCAATACTTTGACCCAAATTTTCAAATTAGCCATTTCTTCACAGCACCTCATAAGTGTGACAGCTGACATTTTTCAAATCCTGTCCAAAATGTGTTTTTGTATCCTGAAAGGTGATTTTGCAGTCACTGCATGAAATTGCCTTTCAGCCAGAACTTGAAAATTTTCTCTGCACTTGTTCATGAGGAGGGGTCATAAGAAGGCTATGTTGAAAATTTGGGGCAAAAATATAAATAAAAAAACAACAAAGTTATGAACCTATGTCAAAATGTAGGAATGCAGGCTCGTAACTTTGTTCATTTTCAATATTTTGACCCCAAACGTTTAACATAGCAATTTCTTCATAGCACCTCATGAAGGTGATGGCTGTCATTTTTCAAATCCTAGCCAAAGTGTGTTTTCATACCTGTGGTGCAGAATTACGTTTTGGCAGTGATTTGAATATCTCTGCCTACTGAGTTCATTAGGCAGGGTAATAAGAAGCTAGGCTGAAACTTTGATGTACAAATGTGGTAAAATGCCCAGGTTAGGAGTAAATGTTACACTATTTCAGCATTCACTCATAACTTCATTATTTTCAATATTTTGACTCTAAACTTTCAACATAGCCATTTTTCCACACCATCTCATAAACATGACGTGTCATTTTAAAATCCTGGATGAGATGTGTTTTGCACCTCTGGTGAGAAATGATATTTCACCAATATATTATAAATGGTACATGTCGCATCTATAATTAGAATCCTAATATAGTATCTTCAAAAGTTGGGATCAAAAAATTAAAAACCAAAAAATTGTTTAACAAGCATCAGATGTTCAGCTTTGATAAATGCTTGTTAAATCATGTAGACCTGGTTTTCTTTTTAGGCTTGTCAGTCATGCCAATTTGACTAAAACCCCTGAAACAGCAAATCACATTTTTTATGTTAGAAATGGCAAACCTCTAACGGTTTTTGCCATTTTTTTTTTTGAGTTATCTATTTTCTCCCCTACTGTGCCCCAGATCCACCTCTCCTTCAGGCAGCCAAGGTTGCCGGCACTCCTCCATTTAGCCCCCTCAAGCCCTTGCCTCATATTGCAGCCAACCCCTGAGGTAGCTCGGCGTTACCCTCTTGCCGAATGGGTCCCCCTCCTCCAAGGGGGAAAGCACCAATGGGGGCGGCCCAGCACACTATATTTTTACTTCAGCCTCGGGGCGCTGCTCAGGTGGACTAGCCCACAGGAAGCCTGGAGGGTGCCAGTAGACCGGACGCCATCATCCGGCCAATCTGGAGCATTTGTTTTCCATTTTCTGGCACATCCCTCATTGCAATACTTTCTGCAGTGCTTCCTGTGTCCATTGGGGGCTGCTGCAGAGTGAAGCAGCCCTGTAACCCATTGCAAGAAAGGAGAGCAGTCCTATGGACACTCAATCCTCCCCTTCCCCTACTGACCTCCAGCGACCTGAGTCCGTTCCCAAACCCGGGTTGCCAGCGTGGTGTGAGGTAAGGTGCCAGCACCTCAACCCTCTGCACCACTGGGCCGGCCTTTTGTCAGTTTTAATGTTATTAAACCAGTATTTATGTTCCAGTGCCACAAGGTGGGAATAGGGATGCACGGAATCAGCCGATACCAATCCATTCTTAGGATTTAGGTTTCTGGGAAATTTTGAATTCTAATCCAATTCCTTTTCAAATCCTAAGAGGACCTAAAATTTGGATTTAGGATTCGGATTTGAAATCTTAAATCCTAAATCAGTGTCAATGACCTCTGGTACAAGCCAGAAGCTGTCCAGGTTCTCTCCATCCCCGTTTTCCCCATGCTGGATTGTACCCCCTCCTTGAAGTATTCCCAACTTTCAAGTACCTCTGTGTGCAGTTAGATAGTAGGCTTGACCTCTCTGCCCACATTGACACCATCCATACCAACCTCTGCCCCAAACCCAGTGCCTTGTACTGCAATAAGGACTGTCTTTCTCCCCAGTCTGCTGGGAGCTGGTCACCAAAATGGTTCTTCCAATTCTTGACTATGCGGATGTGGTCTATGGCACTGACCCTCCACTTCTCTTGCTGGACTGGCCATCCTGTACAATACCTTTGTCACTTTGCTACCAACTCTTCTTCTCATACCCACCATTGTTCCCCATACTTCCTCCTTATCCATCCTCCATCCTCCCTCTCCCCTCACATTGCCAGTCCCACTGTGCTTCCATCATCTCTAAATACTGGTTTGGGTCCTATGACTATCCTACTCACTTCTCTTCCCCATCCCCACTTTCTACTCCCTACACCCTAGGGACCCTCGACCTTCTCTCTCTCTCTCTCTCTCTCTCTCTCTCTCTCCCACCCTCACTCTTTAACTGAGAAATCTGCATTCTCCTATCTCCTCCTCTCTCTCTGATACCACCTCCCTGCCCTCTGTCAGACTCCAGCTAAAACTTCTCCGCTGTATCCCTTACTCCTGCCAACCCTCTACCTGAACCCTTCCTAACACTTCCCTTGTAATTCTGCCCTCCCTTACCTTTCCCTCTCCCCCAACTGTATGGTTTTAGCTATTTCTTGTGTAAGGAGACAATTCTCTCATATCCAACTAGGATGCTGGGGTGCATTGCCAGAGGTAGCACCTCTTAAAAGGGGGAGATCATCCTGCCATTGTATAGATCACTGGTGAGGCCACACTTGGAATACTGTGTACAGTACTGGTGCCCATACCTCAAAAAGGATGTGAGATTACCGGAGGGGGTGCAGCATAGGGCTACAAAAATGATCATGGGATTAGGGGAGTTCCATATGAGGAAAGGTTGAAAGAGCTCAATATGTACTCGCTGGAGGACAGAAGGGTAAGACGGGACACAATAGGAACATTTAAATACTTGAAAGGCATAAACAAAGTCAGGGAGGATTGTTCCACTTAAAGGGGGGAAGGGTCTCTAGGGGGCACAGTCTAAAGTTGGAAGGGGGAAGGTTTAGGAGGGAGATGAGGAGGCATTACTTCACAGAGAGAGTGGTGGTAGGTTGCAACGCACTGCCGGAGGAGTTAATCGCTCAAATGACAGTGGATAGCTTTAAGCGGGGTTGGGATAGAGTCAAGGGCAGGGTTAATACAGACAAAAACACAAAGGGAGGAAGGACCGAGAAAGAGAAGGAAGGGAGGGGTTTGCGTGGGGGTGGGACAGCTGTAGTGATATGAAACTAAGAGCTGCACAATTGGGCAGACTTGATAGACCTGTGTGCCCTTTTCTGCTGGCAAGTTCGTATGTTCATAACTACCAGTTTCATGAACCCTGCTGCAAGACTAGGATTTTGGATGTCAAAATCCTAAATCCACCATAAATGCACTTTTAAGATTTAGGATTATCAGCCACTAATACCGAAAATTTTAAATCCTAACAAGCATTTGTCAATGCCAAATGTTGTCTCGCTGGCATTAGCATTGGTAGTGCAGGAGTTAGAGATGCATAATAGGAATGACAGTGAAGTATTGAACTGATGCCAACCCCACCCCCACCCTAGAGAGACTGACAGGCATTGGGGTGTGCCTTTGGGTCATCAGCTATAACGCTCATGCCATTTCACCTCACCCTACCCTGTAGACACTGACAAGTGTCGTGGTGTGCTTTGGGCCTTATACTTACCCCATTCCATAAGAAAATATGCTGAGATGGGTGCAGTATAGGAGAATGGGGTGAACTTTGGGGCCGGACACTCCAAGGCACACCTCGATGCCTGTCACTGGCTGCAGGGTGGGTGGTGGGAGTGGAATGGCATAAGCATTACAGCTGATGATCCCAAGTCACACCCCTGACGCCTGTCAGTCTCTACAGGGTGGAGTGTTACAGTTGGCGTTTGTTGGTATTTTCACCCAAAATTTTCAACATGGGCTTTTTGTGACCCCACCTCATGAAGCGTGGCACTATCAGTTTGTTAGCCAAAAGGTGATTTTGCACAGCAACTGCGCCATTTGGTGCCACAGGTACGAAAAACATTTTGGGCAGCATGTGAGAAATGACAGCTGTACTGTTCATAAGAAGGTGTGAAAAAATGCCAGTGTTGAAAATCTGGGATGAAAATATTGCAGATTTGCAAAGTTACAAGGGTGCATGGAAACTGCGCAACGCATGCTTGTAACACAGTCATTTTATGGACTTTCATCAAATTTTCAACACAGGTATTTTGGAACCTCTGCTCATGAACAGTGTCACTGTCATTTCTTAATCTGTCCTAAAACTGATTTCCCACAGCGACCATGTTATTCTGCTGCCAGAAGTGCGAAAACACATTTTGGCCAGGATATGTAAAATGGCAGCTGTACTGTTCATAAGGAGGTGTGGAAAATGCCAATGTTGAAAATCTGGAGTGAAAATATTACAAATTCCCCTTTAAGTTATGAGGCGTGCGTGGAAACTGCAATGCACTTCATAAAACAGTCATTTTTAGATTTTTCACCAAATTTGCAACATAAGCTTTTTGAGAGCCCACCTAATGAACAGTGGCACTGTCGTTTCGTTAATCGGTCCCGAAAGGTGATTCTGCACAGTGACCATTAAATCACCTTTTGGGACTGAATAACGCCATGACAGTGACTGAATTCATGAGGAGGGGTCCCAATAACCCCATGTTGAAAATTTAGTGCCAAATTCCCAAAATGCCCAAGATATGCACCAAAGTTGAAAAAACCTATTTATGCCATTATACAGCTTACCAGCATTTCTTCAGTTCACGGTCGGCTTTGAAGAGTTCAGACATGTTCCCGTCCACGAAGATCATCGCGCCATGCTCCAGAGGTAAGTATGGGGTGGGGGGGGTGTGGGGAGGCAGGGTGCACAGAGGGTGGGAGGCGGGTTGGGAGGGTCACCAGACTCAACGAGGGACCGTTTTCTTTTACAGGTTTAAAAAAAAAAAACATTGCGGAAGGTTTTTATTTTACAGTGACATTTGGCATGTTGGGGTGGATTCCCAGTGTGCCACCTGAGTGTTTTGGTGGGGGGCTGTAGCTGACAGGGTATTGGGCACCCCTGTCAGCACATACGGAGTGAGGGGGAAAGAGCCGAGGGGGATTGGGCCTCCCCCTCAGCACACAACAAATGGGGGGGCATTATGCCGCTGGGGAGTGGGCTCCCCCATCAGCAGATTGAACTGGGAATGGAGGGACTGAAGCTGACGAGGATTGGGCCCCCCATTGGTAAAGAAAGACTTTGGGGGTGCATGATGCGAGGGGATGGGCACCCCCTCGGCACACAATTGAAATGGGAGGGGGGCATTATGACGTCGGGGAGTGGGCTCCCCCATCGGCACATGAACTGGGTTGGGGCATGCCGACAGGGGGATTGGGCACCCCTGAAGTCGGTATTGTGGCAGGCAGCGGCTGTCAATGCCGCCATGTTTACTGGAATACTTAACCAGGAAGGGCACATCTGGAGGCATGTTATTGTGCCACTGCATGACGAGCTTGCCTATCATTGAAGTGGCCCTTTTCTTAGATGTGGTGACCACTTTACATATTGCTGGTGTCAGCGCCTGCATGCTGGCTTATTGGGGAATGAGGGACACACCTACTGATGTGTGTCCTGCTTTCGCCCACAGTGACCACACCTCCAAATCTGCTACTACTGCAAGATGTTGCCTGGCACGCAGCCTTGAGCCAAAATAAAAATGGTTAGGAATCTGATTTAGCATCCAAAATCCAAGCATTCCTAAGCAGGAAACCACAACTGACTGTGCTTTCTCTGGTTCAAGAAACTAACAGGGAAATAGAAAAAAGATGGAATTAGAGTTAGATTTAATAAATACCCTAAATTATTGCAGAGTATCGTAAAACTAACTAAAACAATAGTAGACACTTGTTTTACTAAAACAGTAATAAAGCTTAGCCACTTAGGACTAGAACAGGACTCCAGAGCATCTTAACTCTTTACTGAGGAAATAAATCTGTTTTTGGAAAGCTAGAGGAAATACTGTATGATCATAGTGCAGAGTTTGAATATGCATAGCTCACTAGGGCAACAGATTCGGGCTTAGATTATGTAAACTCATTTGACATCACTAGTTAAATCCATTTTGTTAGAACAAATACTTCTTCTCAGTATTCCCTAAGGAGAAGGCCAGACCGATACCTTTGGGTAGGATATGACATGGGAAGGAGGGTGTAAAGATGTGTGAGGAATCAATCATGGTGGACTGGGTTTTTAAGAAAATAATGGTTCTTAAGGTGAGTAAAAATCCTGGGCCAGATGGTATGCACCTAAGGGTACCAAGGAAGCTGGCAGCAGTACTGGCAGCCTTTTCTGGCTGACCTGTTCAGTAGCTCCCTAGACTCAGGCATGGTGCTGCGAGAGTAGGGAACCATAGATGTAGTGACTTAACATAAGGGCGTGCTAGGATAAGTCGGGGAACTACAGACCAGTCAGCTTGACATTGATCATTGTCAAGCTGATGGCAATTATTCTTAAGGAAAGGTTGGTCGAGTGCCTTGAAGCAAATGGGCTCCAAGATGACAGACAGCACCAGTTTATGGCAGGGAGGTAATGTCAAATTAACTTGATGAATTTTCTGACTGGGTCACAAAGGCAGTGGATAAGTTGGTAGGGTCAGTCCCTACCAAACCTGGGAGGATTCTATCCTATCATCTATTTTGTAAGACTATTGCAACAGCACCTCCAACCTTTCAATCCTTTTCTATCCTAGTGTTTCATCTCAGTTCTGACAGGATGGCCACCTGCAGGACACCACCACTCTCTTTCTCCTAGGCAGCTCCACGCCTCCTCAAAGCGCCAACTGAACGATGCCGCAGACCGTCCCCACAACAGAAGCTCTGCACCTAGCTGAAGGCTGAGATCGGCTCCACTCCCTCTGGCACTAAGGTACAGCTTGCCACTTAGTTCTATGGCTTTTGAGCTCATTGACCCACAGCCCCGCTCTACCCTAACAGGATTGGCCAGAAGCGCTGCTGCCTCTTCCCTACTGGACAGAGGCTTCATCGGACTTGTACGCCATGGCTTATCCAGCTCCGTGGATCTCCCTATTGGGTAAAAGCAGTCCTGGTTCCCAGCAGCTCCATGCCTCCTCAAAGCACCAACCAAGCGGTGCTCCAGACCGTCCCCACAACAGAAGCTCTGTTCCCAGCTGAAGGCCAAGACCTGCTCCACTCCGCTCCCTCTGGCACTAAGGCAGCTCCACGCCTCCTCAAAGCACCGACTGGCGCGCTGCAGACCATCCCACAACAGAAGCACTGCACCCGGTGAGGCCAAGACCACCCATGCTCCACTCATTGTGTTCCAGCCCCGCACCCCAACAGGATTGTCCAGAAGCTGCTGCCCTCTTCCCTATTGGACAGAGGCTTCATCATCAGACTTGTACACCACTGCTGAACTAGCTCCGTGGATCTCCCTACTGGGTAAAAGCAGCCTGGTTCCCAGTAGATGGCGCCCAGTCCTTACAACATCACATGCTTGATTTTTGGCCCACCCCACCCCAGACCTCAATTAATGCTACATTGTGGTTGGCTGGACACTTCAAACTAATCCTTAGTTCTACCATCTCTGGCCCCTCTCTGGTCAGACTAACAGCTCCCAGGAAGTCCCACTTACCCACAACCATGCCCACGCTTAAAAGGTACAGGAATGGTACTAATTTGCTTGCCACTTTTGCTGCATTATGGGCCATCACTAGCCCTCACTACTTCAAGGTCCCTAATGACCTTCAATCAATGCCCTATCCTCAACCAACATCGTACCCCTTCCAGTCTAGAATTTTCACAGCGTCCGTGTCTCCAATTACTAGCCTGTGATGTAAAACAGCCCTAACTCCAACTTGAATCAGACAGTGACAAAAATTGCCTTTCCTGCATACCCCCCTAATGCAGTGCCACCTCTGTACTATGCTGCTTTCTGGGGACATTGAACTAAACCCTGGGCTGAATTCAGGCCGCATCACTAACACCCCCTGTGGAAGCGTACCAAACTCACAGCTGTCCACTTGGACCAACACCTCAGGCCAAAATAGCTCATGTGAATATTCAAAGCATCAACGGTAAGATGCCAACTTGAAGCATGGACCCAGATTCATAAACCTGACATCCTATGCATATCAGAAACCTGGCTAAAACCTGACATCAAATTTCATGAGGTCATCCTTCCAGATTCTCCATCTTTAGGAAGGACTGGGCTCTGTGGAAATATGGGGTCATGATCTATGCCAGGATTGAACTGACTGCTGACTAAATGGATGACTTGGATATCCACCTCTGGCTGAGCATATCGTCATCACCATCACTCTTGGTGAGTCCAAGAAACTGGTATTAGGTTGCATTTATCTGCCTCCCAGACACCTGTCCTGTTATGAGAGGTTATCACCAGCCTGGACAACATCCCCAGATATGACACAGTGGTATGTGGTGACTTTAACCTTAACTGGCTTGGCTCACAAAACATGCAGTACCATTCTGCTCTGGCTGACATACATTTTGTGCAGATCATAGAGCAACCCACTAGACTGAACATGAAGTCTGGGAGACACACGCTCCTCGAATGGATCATAACCAGCACACCAGCTAACATCAAAGTTGCTGGTATCTATCCAGACTCCCTGAGTGATCACTCACCCACCTATTGTGCCTGGAACAGCTCTGCACCCCATCCACCCCCCAAAATAATCAAAACCAGGGATTTGACCAAGTTCACCGAGGAAGAATTCAACAGCTGCCTAGCCTCCATCGACTGGTCACAATTAACACCCTCCATGATATAAATCAAGCCCTTGACTATCTTATCTCAATGTTCACAGCTGGTCTTGACTCTCTTGCCCTATACAAAACCAGAAGATCCAAAGGCTTCCCTGCCCATTGGCTAACTAATGACCTGAGGGGTCTCATGCGCATACGTGATAAAGCCTGGAAGACTTTTAAGAGATCTGGGGCACATACTGATTGGATTATTTATCATCGACTCTGCAATTTATGCAAAAATAAAATAAAGGTGTCCAAAAAAGACTATCTTATATCTTTACAAGAAACAAACCTTACCACCCCTAAAAGCTTTTGGCACCAGATGAATACCCTACTAAAAGGTAGAGAATGCATTGTTCCTCGAACCATGACTACTAATGAAGCCACTCTCACAACACCTCTGGACACTGCCACTGGAATAAATAACTTCTTTACAGACCTTACTCCCTACAAACACAGTCTTTCCTCCTCTTGCTCGTACTACAATACTAATCAATATCAACACAAGACCGACTATCCCTCCTTTCATGTAAAAACTACCACCAATTTAGAGGTCCTAAAGTTGCTCAAGAGACTCAAATGTGATAGCTCTCCAGGCTTTGACACCATGCCTCCTAAATTCCTCTGCATTGGGGCATCAGTGCTTGCCCCGCCCATCTCAATGCTAATCAATCGATCTTTCATCACCCACTCTATCCCTGACAAATGGAAAACAGTGGTAGTGGTACCTGTCTACAAATTTGGCCCAGTTGATACAGTCCAAAACTACAGACCAATTTCTATCCTCTGCCCTATTGCAAAAATTCAAGAATGAATCCTCTATGACCAGTTGTACTCATTCCTTGAACAAACAAACATCTTCACAGACTTTCAGCATGGATTCCGTAAACACCATGGAACCGACTCTGCCTTCTTCCGTGTCACCTCTGACTTGTTCAATAACATGGATCCGGGCCAAGCCCAGTCTTTGTAGACCTAACTAAGGCTTTTGACTTTGTTAATCACCCCCTGCTCATAGCTAAAATTCATGACATCAGACTGGATAGTAACTCACCACGGTTTCAAATTACCTAGCAAATCGTTCTCAATGTGCCAAATGGGCAACCACACTATCCCTCTAGCACCAATCACTGATGGGGTACCGAGGTCCATACTTGGTCCCTACTATTTTCCATATTCATCAATGACCTGTCTCTTAACTGTGGTGGTGCATCAGTACAACTCTACGCGGATGATGCAATACTCTGCAGATCTTCCAGGATATCTGCACCCTGACTGCAAAACTTGAGGTAGACTTCCACGCCCTAGAATCTTGGTTCTTAAATAACCAACTGGTTCTCAATGAGAAAAAACAAAAACTATGCTTTTCATCACACCTCCTTCAAAATCCCATGTGACACACCTTCCTCTTAAAAACCTCCTTGGAGTACGCCACTGGAAAATGTCTCAACATTCAAATACCTGGCACTCACGCTTAATGAGAAGCCAGTGCTTGAAGCACACATAAACAACACCATCAAAACCACTAATCAAAAACTTGGGCTACTCTACCGCTCAGCACCCTACCTCTGAAAGCATGCTAGAGTGACCACTGCCTCTGCCACCCTGCTCCCTGGTCTAGTCTATGTGGTATCTGTCATCCACTCGGTTAAGGCTCTGTTACTGAACAAGCTAAAGACATGCCATAGGATAGCTCACTTTGCTGCCTTGGCCCCCACCCATACTCACCACTGCCTTGTACTCAACAAACTAAGCTGGCCAACCTTTGACAACAAATTTGACTTCCCCATGCAGTGTACCACCTTTAAGTGGATTCATCAGCCCCCCCCCCCAGTCTGATGGGCCTATCCCTAAAACCTACCCCTCATGTACTAAGGTCTTCTAGCCTACCATTACTGGAGCTCCCAAAGGCCAGGCTAAAGATAGGCCAAAGATCCTACATAGTCACTGCTCCCAGAATTTGGAACAATTTGCCCCACCCTCTACTTTCCTGCAAAACCATTAACCAATTCAAAAAACTCTACAAGGATGAGTTCTTCAACCCCCCCCCCAATGCAGAGGGAACTTTTATTAACAAGTAAGACCACATGTGACTAATGTTATGTGTATCTCTCACTCTCCACAACGGTCACAAACAGCCTTCCTTCTCTCTCATCTCAAAGACAAGCTGCTCTCCCCACTTCTCACTCCTCATCCACCTAGAATAACATCTGACTGAAAACTGAACCCCATGTCTCTAACCAAATGCAGTTGAATCTGGCTATTCTTAGTTATCTTGCTGTTTAAATTGTTGACATCTGGTATGTGAATGGCATAAATGTCCCTGCATATGGTATGAAATGTTAATCTGCCTCCTGCCTCCCCAGGCTACCTGCAAACTGCCTGTAATCCTGAATCCTTTGGTTATTGCCTACTCGGGTACTGTTATGTACCTATGGCTTAACTGTATATTGTGATTCACTGTACTATTCTATGTGTATTATTATATTATGTTTTGTTCTTGGAATGCTTTATTCCTCAGGTCGTCACTGAAAAAGGGACTTTGTCTCACTTGACCTACCCAGTCATCAAAATTCAAATAAATAAATAAATCACCCACTTTATTTTCCTTTTCCTCCTTCTCTTTTCCAGTCCTCCCAAGGTGATTAAAGTGTGCCAGTGCTTAAAAAGGTGCACCAGTAAAGTGATGCCAGCTAGTGTAATAAATTAAAGCAAGCCATATTACTAAAGTGCATAGTGCATTTAAAGTGCTGAAAATGCATTGAGTCCATGTACAGTAGCTCACTGTATGGGCTACTGTTGTAATACTGAGTTGCCAAATAGGGGTGTAGAATAGTAGATAACCCCTTTTGTTGCTGCCTTTTATTCTAATTATTGGAGCAAAACTGCAAGAAATATATAGAAAATCAGTTCAGCTGAATTTATATGATTATATTTGGAAGGCACTCTTTTCTGAGTGAATGTATGCCAGAATAAGAAAATTTATATGCAAAAGCCAACCTTAGAAGGTTTTGAAAGTAAAATAGCACCCAGGAGCTAACCCTTGTCTCCTCTCCTCAGCATGCACTGTGTGAAATAGTATTAGGTAAACCGCTGTATAAAGCTTGTTTCTTGGGGGGAGTTGTCCCTTACTTTGTTTTTCTTTTAGTAGAGATTTCATTAGGGCCAGTACATACACTGCTGTTGGGGACAAGCATTTATTAAAAGAAAAATGTCACATGCACACATATTATATGAAAACTTAGCCTGCTTGGTTTTATTTTTGTTTAGATCCTGAGCTGTCTCCCGAGCACTGCAGCATGTACTCTAAGCGTATTAAAGCACAGAGGCTGCTGCTCCAGGAGACTTGCAATTCATTCTTTAATTTTCTTTTAGATACAAAAGCAATAGCAGCCTTAGGACCATATTTTTTTTTTATTCAAGTAAGCGGCCTAAAACCTCACTGTTGAACTGCTATCTAACCCTGTGTAGTGGAGGAGAGAGAGCCGCTGAAACTGGCAAGAGAAAAGCGTGATCTCTCTCTCTCCTCGCTCAAAACTTTACTAAGAAAAAAGGCAGTATTATAAAAAACTAAGTACAGTAAATAAGGAAATGCCCAAAGGTTTTTTTTTCCTGAAATGAAACCCTTTACATCTCCCACAGGAGAAAAAGAACACTTTTTGTGATCGGGAACTAGCGAGGAGAGAAGCACTCGAGTATATGACAGAAAAGGTGAGGTTTCTTTCACTCACTCCTGGTATCTGTAGCACAGTTCAAGTGGCTGCCAAAACTTACAATAAATACATTATTTTTCTCAATAAAGGAAAGCAGTATAAATAAATAAATAAATATGGAAATCAGTGTAAAAACAGTGGTAAAATGTTGAATCCATTATCTAGGCACACATTTCATGTTATTTTTTCTCATTGATTTTCTAAACCCCCTTTTTTAAATATTATAACTAGCTAACAAACATAGGGCACAATATTCAGTAAACATAAATTAATCTTGTGCTATTAAAGACCTTTTGTTGTGCTCTTGCTAGAAAGTTATTAATACAGTTCTCTGGAATTTTTTGGGGGGTATCTGAGGCAGGTCAATCTCCTGTGAGCTCCCTATAGGAGTCTGCTGCCCCTTTAACAGGTCTTATTACAGTCTCCAGGATATCATGAAATCAGGAAATGGAAGATTTACAATTCATTAAATGCTTATCTAATCATCTGAATTTAAAATTATATAGCAAGTTAATCTGATGTATTATATGAATAATAACAACCTGCCACAAAATACTGTACAGTTTGCAGATTTTTATTACATCGATGTATAACATATTTAAATTCATGATTTTTGTAAAAGGGGCAGATCACCTGACCAAGGTAAGGTAAAAAAAAAAAACCTTCATTTGACCTTCAGATTTTAGATTTGAGGTCAGATGGATTCTGGCTGGAGAAGGAGCTGGACATGTGCAGTTTCATGTTCTAGCTTGGAATAAGCTAAAGAATTCCTTGCTTTGCATTACAGCAAAGGAAAGGTGATCCTAACCTTGACTGTTTGTCAAGAAGGTTTTTGTTGTCCATTTATTTTTCATAATAAAGGCACACAGACTGCGTGTTGTACCCAATAACTGTTGTGCAAGCCTATCTGTTTTCCCACTACCTCTGACAATAAGTCCCGTCAAACGAACTTGATTCATTTTTCGATTGGGTCAAAATGCAGTGGCTAACAGCCAGGCAGTAGCTATACAGCACCCTAATTTTAGCAAACTCTTTGACTTAGTCCCCATAAACCATTGATCAAAGTTGGTTGACCTAGAAGTGGAGGACCTAGGGTGGGAGAATATGATACTATGTGGGTGGCAAACTGGTCAGAAGGAGAACCCATTGAGTGGTGGTTGCTGGGGCACTCAGAGATGAGGCAAGTTATCAGAAGGGGACCACAGGGTCAGTGCTCCTACTGGTGTGTGAAATGGGTTTATTAATGACATTGGGGGCAGCATTATGGGAAAGATTTGCCTTTTGCAGATATCAAGCTCTGTTGGAGCTGGGAGGGTGGACACTGAGGAAAGAGTAAAGGACATGAGGGAAGACTTTGAAAACCTGAACAGATGGTCCAGAATCCAGCACCTGGGGATCAAAGCCAAGAAGTGATGCATATGGGCAGAAAGAACCCAGGAGGTGGAATACCAACTTGGGACATCACAATATCACAAGAGGAAAAAGATGGGGTTCACAATTACTAGCACCCTGAAGCCCTCTACGCAATGCAGTAAAGCAGTGCTGAGGGCAAACAGGATTTTGAGTTGCAGCAGTAGAAGGTTTACTAGCAGATGATAGAGGTCATACTGCCTCTGTACAGATCCATGGTGTACCCGCACCTAGAGTACTGTATACAGTCCTGGATCCCCTGCCACATAAATTACATAAAGTGGCCAGAGGTGATACAGAGAAAGGCCACAAAAGTGATTTTGGGGTTGTCGTACAAACAGACTGGAGAACCTGAACGTGTACTCACTAGAGGACAGTAGAAAAGAAGGAAACGTGACAGAGGCCTTTATGCACCTAAAGAACAGCAACAAAGTAAACCACAGTGAGCTTTATAGGAACAGTAACAACAAAAGCACAAGAAGCAACAGCTGCAAACTGGTGGGGAACTGGTTCCAGAAGCCCATGAGGCACTTCTTCGTGGAGAAGGTGGTGAAGAGGTGGAACAGACTACCAGAACAGGTGGTAAGCATGAAATCCATGGATGGCTACAATAGTGGATGGGATACATTTAAGGAGAGGGTAAGGGTATACAGGGAGGGGGTGTAGCAGCATGTAACTATGGATGCACAGGCTGTGTGTCTAGCAGACTCGATAGACTGTAAGGCCTTCTTCTGCTGGTAAAATTCTTGCATTATATCCTAACAAGTACCCTTTCATATGCCCAAACATGCAGTCTCCAACCATAATACAGCTAAATTAATCTTTTGTTTGTTTGTTTATTTAAGGTTAAGACCATAGAGCACAAGTTCATTTACTATGGTCTAATAGACTCATTCTGTTAATTTAGGATCTCCATTCTTTTTTGTAATACTCTAGTTTGATTTTTTTTCTTTGCCTGTACTTTTTATAAACTAGTATGATGGAAGATTCAAAATACAAGTATCATAAATGTTACTGCATTGGATTATCCAGTATTTGTAACATTGGATAATCCAGTACAGTAACATTGATGATGCTTATATTTTGAATATCCATTTTCTTTAACCAAAGTGCAATACTTAATCTCTGGATAGCTTTCCAATGCTGCATGATAATTCATCTTGTTGTAAGTAATGCAAACCATCAGCATTTCTTGATCTCTTTTTGTATTCCTTGGTGCATTTTTGATGTGTCTCCTGTTCACAAACCCTCACAACAAACATAAATCCCATCAATTAACAATCCTGAATAGCCACAAAACCCCATTTGAACTGGTGCATACCTTTAAATATCTTGGGTGACCCTCAACAGCTCCCTATCCAATGCCAGCCACATGGACCATGTTGCAAAAGCGGTAAACTCTAGACTTGGCCTCCCATATAGACACAGACATTGTATGCACAACCAAGGTGCTTTGTCTTGCAGTGAATAGTTCTACTACAGCTTAACTGTGTATAATGCTGCATCTGACACTAGTCTAAAAGGATCAGCACAGCACTAAACCAAGTCTGTAGGTTAATCATGGGAGCCCCCTAACTCACCCATACATGTGACTTGTACTCTATGACTAACTGGTTGAACCTCAAGAGCAAAATGAAATACTAGACTTTTCTCCTAGCTAAGAAAACCTGCCCTAGGCTTAACCCCTCTGGCCATCCAGAACCTTCTTAATCCAACTACAAACCCCCGCAGACCTGAGTCATGACTAGACAGTCCTACCAGGTCCCTTTCTGTCACACTTCTCAAGGACAAAGGTCCTTTGAGTACCATACCACTGACTGGCTAAATGCCTTTCCCAGAGACATCCTGGACATGCTCAAGATAGGCCCATTCAAGAGTAAGCTTCACCAATACCTCATTGCACTTAGTAGCTGTGACTGCCCACCCTAAGCAGGGTACTCCACAGTCTTACGTGCATACTCCGCCTACCCACCTGCACTTCACAGCAGTGACTGCCTTCCACCCTATCTTCTGCCCCCTTGCCCCATACCTCTTCCCCACACACCATCACCTAACACCCCTGCCGTACCCTCTACTGCTCCACCTTTCTCCCACATCCTCCCTTCCTCCCGCTCACCCCCAACACAACAAGGTCAATACTGATTGATTCACAAATGCCTGCTATTTTGAACATACCTACTCTGCTTTATATATTCTGAATTGCATATCTAAATGTTCAAGCATAATTGTTCAAACTTACACCAGCTGAATTGTGTTGAGCTGTTACTATGTATAGTGTCCTAGTTAGATAATCTCTGTATTGTATGTTCACTGTATTCTCTGGCCTGGAAACTTCGTAAATGAGCTCCCAGCTCAAAGGTATTGCAATTCAAGCATTAAATTAACAATATTAGTAATACTGGAGAATCCAGTACAGTAACATTTATGATACTTGTATTTTGAATCTCCTATCATTCTAGTAGGTATAAGACATTGGACAATAATATACCATATGTAATACTGTTCCTTTTTCATTACAGCCTTTACAGCAAAAGTCCTCAGGTTGGAGTTTTATTTCATGGTTTATTACTGGTGTTCACTATCTTAAATTTTGTATTCTCTGGGCTTGTGATTCCTTGGAGGTTTAAAACATATTTTATACATTACCTTCTAGTTTGGTCTTATACCCTTTTCACTGTTTAATTATTTTCCCAGCTTTTCTCATATCCTCCTGTATTAACTTTTCTGAGAATCTTTTATATTTTTCATGAAGGTATTCCAAGTGTCTTTTATCTTTACATCACTGATCCATTCGTCTATATGTAATTTTATAAAATATAACTCTTTATTAGTAATTCATTTATGATCATGTATTGGTTATATATATTTCCATGATTCTTTATGTTCTAATCCAAATTATTTTTAATTTGATAGATTATTTATGTAAAAAAGAAGGTTTAAGAATTTTTTATCTGTGAGATTCTACCATTTCTCCATGGTCTCCAGGAAAGTTTTTTCTGCTGTTACTGCCAGTTTATTCCAAGGTGATTCTGTACTCACAAAGTTACTATTGATAACGTAACTTTCATTTGATTGTTTCCAGCACAGTCTCATATTCTTTGTCATTTTACTGTAAACAAGATCCCCATATTCTGTTAGCATATTCATTCATCATTTAAACTCAATTTTATTCGCCTCAGTCTTCTCTAATCTTCCTGGTGTTTTCCTTCATAATCTTACATATCTGTTTAAGATTACATTTAAGATTTAAGCGCTTTGGGATACACTGTGTATGAAAAGCGCTATATAAATGCTGATTCTTCTTCTTCTGTGTGCTAAATAATAGCTTCTAAAATCCAATACCTCTCCACTCCTTTCACAAACTAGTTATAAACTTCATTTTTTGTTGTTGTTGCTATACTACAAAATAATCTTAAGTGTTACACCAACACAATCTTTTTCATATTTTTCAATAAGGTATTTTAGTTGATATGGAAGGTTTGAAGGTAACTGGAAATGCATTTTCTTTTCCTTTTTGCTGTGCTGGGCCCACACAAACATTTCTTTGATCTCACTGGAGAATAGGGAATATTCAGCTCAAAGTGTCCTTTGTTTATAGACCCAAATGATCAATGCAGGCTAGATGCCACCTGCAGAGCAGCGGGCCATATAAACAGAAAGTAAGTCCAAATCCACATAACCAGCTCAAACCAGTTTTGCCTTGGAGGTGGGATCACAGAGTCAAAGGAATGTCCAGTGTGCAAGTAAGAGTGGCAGGCCAGATGATGCGTGCAAAGGAGCTGGCCTGGCATGGTTATTTCGGAGACTGCAGTTTCCTTATAAAAGACAGCCATACCATTGGAACTGAAGGCACACCATCACTATCAGTTGGCTATAATTCAAGAGATCCCAGTTGGGGTTACACTTCAATTGTCTTCTTAGGATATGGTTAAACCATAGTTAGCTTATTCTGTGTGCATTCTTCTTGTTCAAAGGTGTGTTTTTTCCTTTCTATAGTGTACTGCATTCCCATAGACTTGAGTGTGTATAATCCTGTACCATATGTAAATATTGTGTAATAAATATTATTTTCTATAATAACTGGTGAGGTACTTTATCAATCAGTTTTCAGTTGATACAAAATGCTGTAATAACTGGATGTGATGTCACACCCAGTTATTACAGCATTTCTTCAGAAGCTTCATGCATGAAGTCTCCCGACCAGATCACAAGAAGTGAAGATCACAATAAAAGATAACTGTTTTTTTTTTGAACCAGTACTTTTAAATGCTTAAGTTACTGTTAACAGCTTTGATTTTTATTACCCAGTCTTCAGCATCTTTGATTTTTATTACCCAGTCTTCAGCAGCTTTGATTTTTGTTACCCAGACTTCAGCAGCTTTGATTTTCATGACATGGTCTTCAGATACTTGCCAGTGTGACCGTTTGCAGCACCTCCCTTGATATTTTTTCTAGTGTGTCCATTTACAGCAGTGCTTCAGCTGTTCTGAAATTCCAGTTGCAGTAAACCACAATAATAAATTATTTCTGACTTATTTAAAACTGTTGAGTTAAAACTCTTACAGTTATGATGTTCAAACAGAGGCATAGCCAGGATTTGGTGGGTGGGGGGGTTTCAAACATTTCTAGGGGTCCGAGGCATGCTTTCCCAGAAAAGTTTGAAACTTATGAGGTGAAATGGTGCAGTTTCATGCATTTGTAGGCAATAACTGTTGAGTTACAAACTGTATCAAAATTCAAGGAGCACGTTCAGGAAATGATGATAAGCCAGGCTTTGGGTCCAGATGGGAGAGGAAGTAGTCATAAGGCAAAGAACTGGGCTAAGAACTGGAAGCAATTACTGACATAGTATAGGTCCTTTTAATACTGTGTGACCCTGAACAAGTCACTTAACTTCCGTATGCTCCCAGGTCACACCTGTAAACAAGCTTCAGCTTAGTGTGTCTCTCAGGTAAAAAAAAATGATCAGCCAAATTCCGTTTATTTTTTCCTGTAATTTCCAAAGGGCCTCATATACCTCACTGACCAAAATTTTTGTCAGATGGCTTTTTATATTGGTATTAACTGTTGGACTGAGCAAGTATCAAACTTGGTCCTTATAATCAGTCATAATATGGTTTCCTTTTTTCTCCCTGACCCAATTCTTCATTCCAGGTTCTTCACCTTGGCTTTTCTGCCCTTCAGACATAACCACTGCCTGGAATAATGCTGCTATGACCCACCTCAGGCTATGGTGGGTACACAGTTATTCAGGCACAGTTTCTAGCACTACAGCAAGCTTGAGGACAACTGGTGAGTTGTTCAGTCTGCCTGGCCATAACAACCACCAAGACCCTAGCTGCAGCATGGACAAGTGACAGTAACCGAGTCAACAGGGTGTTGGATTCATTTTTAGAAACCAGAAACCTAGTCCGCAAAAGAAAGCAGCAGCACTAATCAGACACCTCCACTACCAGAAGATTTCTTTCCCACACTGATGTGGGAAACTGTCTCTGTCATCACAAGTGTGCACATTCTGGCTACAGACAACCCGTGACCACCCCTGTACAGTCATATGACCGCCAGACTCATTGATCCATCCAAGGCTCCTTGTCCGTGTCTGGTGGGAGGGTGGGGCTGATTTGAATATTCATGTTGACACCCTCCCTCTTGCTAGTGATGTGGCACTTAAAAATACAGTATATGTGCCTGGTGTGGCTGCTCAGGCTGTTGGAGGGCAGTCCCGTGTGGCTGCTCATTCAGGAGGCTGTAATTAACTGGTGGGGCATCAGATTTTACAAAGGCAAGTCCGTTTTGGGGGACAGGGATAACAATTTTACTAGGCAAGGCTGTTTTGGCAAGGACGGGGAGATAAGGATTTTACAAGGCAAGACAGTTTTGGTACGTGAGAGGGGAGGCCATGTACCCAGGAACCCCCCGGATATGAATATGTCAAAGCTGTAACACCGTGTTTTCTGGTGATTATAAACCATTTTTAACTGAAAATAATTCAATTTATTTCAAAATCTGGGGTCTGCTATTATTAAAAAAAATGCGGCACATCTGTGTGTTTATGAGGTTTTTTGGTTGCTGTTTTTTTTTTTTTTACACACACCCTGAGCATGTGATGATCTTTTAAACCTCTTGAACTTCGCTGTTCAGGTTTATGGGTCATCACACACATCGGGAGTGTAAAAAAAATCTCTTAACACACAGATGCCTATGCATTATTCTCTATATTTCCCCGGTGTCCTGGCCAAATTTCCCTCATTCACTAAAATACCACCAACAGCTTAATCTGGTTCAAGGTCAGTTGGCATTCATCTGTATCCCCCTTCCCCGGGTCGTGCCTGAAAATAGGCAGGATTTGTCTAGTGCACTTACCCGGTCAACAAAAGCTAAATAAATATACAGTACTTCATGCTTTTGGGCTGTATTTTTAAGTGCATCGATAACCTGGTATATTTGACAAGTGTGTGATCCATTTCAAAAGAGACTAAACTGTCCAAAGCACACCTGCACCTAGCACAGGGTAGTTGAAAACAGAATGTCCCTGCTGTGACAAAAAGGATGGTTTGTTTGTCCTAGGGGAAGGCCATTGTACTGTGTGAACAGTGGCTGGTGGTGGGATTCTGACCTAAAGATACCTCAAGTTAGAGTCAAGCTTGGTGAGGCAGCATATCAAGGTGACCAGTTAGGTGCTGAAGGGTTGTGAAAACTGACAAAACAGTGTGGACTGAGTTCTGGGAGAAGTCTGTGACAAGCTGGTTGGCAGCAATGGGATCATAAATGGACTGTCAATAAAAGGCTATCTGTCCAGGCACAGAACAGGACATACAAAAGGTATACGGTACATACCACCATTTTATTTTGTTGTAAGGAAGAGTAGATAGTTAGAAGACATTATATCTGGGCCATACAAAGATGTGCACTCCACGCCTTGAGAAGCAGCACAGAAGGAGAGAACTAGTCTTTAAGGAATTCCAGACATGCACACCTCATAGATATCCTCAAGAAATGTGACTGGGAAGCAGTGCAGAAGTGGTTACTGTCACAAACACACTCAGCATGTCAGGTCCTCTGCTCCCACAGTGCCAACCTCAGAGCGCAAGAGTGTGAACAGGTAACAGACAGGGTAACCCTCCTGTCTGCTTGTGAGTCTGAATCACATTTAGTCTGAAGTTCTGGGGGGATTCAAACTGTGAACCTTATGCTAGTGTACCCAAATGTACAGGCTCAGATAATCTTCTCTGGGGATGTAAGATATCTTTCACTTTAAAGGCACTCTAACCAGGTATCCAAATGAACCCTTAAAGCTCTATAAAAGACCTTAGGTATATTCTTACCTTTTCCCAGTTTAGTAACACCATCAAGCTTATGACCAGTTTTTGTCAGTCTTAACCCTCTATACATCACATGCAAAAGAACTTCAATGACACGCCCAGGCAGTCTTTCAAAATAATATTTGTACTAAAATGAATAAAAATATGTAAATGTAAACACAGAACACTATATCAAAAGCATACAACCACTTAAAAGAACAAGGTTAAAGTACAAAACATAAACTCCTACCACAATACAATTAGACTTTTCTATCTAATGTATTACCTCTTTATAGTGCTTAGTTAGATCACAGATCTTGTTTCTCAAGATTCAAAAAAGTCAAAGATCAGACAGAAGTCCTAGTTAAACTGTGCCTCTCACACCCTTTCTATGATGTCATCTAGCTCATCCTTTTAGAATATAAAAAAATATACAAACAATGATCTTCCTGTCAGGAGATATTTTAAATACTGTGACTTCAGCAAAAACTAATTTTCCAAATTATGACATTCTTTAATCAAGCCTTTCCTTTGATTTTGAGAAGTTCCTGTTCTCCCAAGGAACAAAGGTTTTTACAACTTTAGCACCATGGTGGTGTAACATGTTTTTCCTCTAAGACATCATAAAGTTTAATAACCCTATATGCTGGCAGCTGGGGCAGTTCTAATTAAGATAGGAAAACAGGAGACCCTTAATTAAGGTCTCTAGTCATTTAATTACCTCCTGGTTTCAGATCACTTGGCATGTCGCTGACCGGGGGATACCCATAGCACAGGATGTCTCATGTGAAACACTCACATACCACATTCTATATCATAAATATCACAGAACAATCATAACCAGCTGGCCAAGCATCACAGTTACTGCAGGCCAAAGTCAGGAAAAGGAGGCTAGGGAGAGGTAAGTGGGCCAGAGTCTATAATTGGGGTAACTGCTCATGCAGACTGGATAGAAAAGATACATTCACAAGGGAGCAGTGTGCACAGATGTGGAATCAAGCCAACAGAAGAGAGAAAAAAATAAGTGACTTAGAGGGGTTTGAACCCGGGCTGCCAATGCTGTTCTGGTTGTGCTATCAGCTGCACCACCAAGGCAACTGGAAGCCTAGGACTTCCAGAAACACATTACTCTTTTTCTAATGCACAACCTGGTGCTGTGTTGATAATTACATTTACATTCACAAGGGTGTAGTGTGACTGTGCACATGTATGGAATTCAAACAAACAGAAGAAAGAAATAATTGCCTTAGCTGGGATTTGAACCCAGGTTGCCAGGAATACTGTTCTGGTTGTGCTACCAGCTGCATCACCAAGACAACTGGAAATCTAGGACTCCCAGAAGTACATGACTCCTCTAATTCACAACCTGGTGTTGCACAGGTAATTACATTTACAGTCACAAGAGTGCAGTGTGCACATAACATGGAATCCAAACTAACAGAAGAGAGAAAGAAATAACTGCCTTAGTGGCACCGCTGGTAGTGTAACTGGAATGGTATTCTGGGTGGCTTGTGTTCAAATCCCAGCTAAGGCACTTCTTTCACTCTTCTGTTTGTTTGGATAGAACAGATGTGCCTGCTGCCTTGACTTGGTTAATGCAAAGATAAAGGTGGAGGTGGAAGAGCAAGAGAAGCTGTGCAGCATAAGACCCAGATGAGAGAAGAATGAGTGCAAGACCAGAATATAAAACAAGATGGAGATTCTATGCCAGATGGCACCACCACAAACTGTAAGTACATGTAGGTATTAGGATTTGACCTAAGAAGCCAGTATTAATTCCAAAATGTTTCTAATTATCAGGAGAGGAATGATATTCACTTGTTTTTAAAATTATTTGAAAGAATTTGTGGGCAATTTGAACTGACAGAGTTCCATGGGCTACTCATCTTTTGCCACTTCTTTTGGGCCAGGCATTAGAAGCCTAAGCTGGGATGGACAATAAAAGCTCAATGGACTACGCCAAAGTGAAAAATACCTTGTTAAATCATTCTGAATTGACTCCTGAGGCCTATAGACAAACATTTAGTGGGTTACGGAAATCACCAGGAGACAGCTATTCAGAAATGTGTGTATTTAACTAGGCAATCTGTTAGAGCGAGGACTAGAGGGTGAAATGGTTAACTCCATGGAACAGATCAAGAGTTTGTTCCTCATGGAACAGTTTCTCAAGACTGTACCAAAGGAGTTGAAACCATAGTTGGATCAGATTCCTGAGCTTCACAGAGCAGGAAGCCAGAGGATGATCAGTTAGAGTGACCAGCCGACCATATGGTCAGTGAAAAACAATGAGGTAGGAAATCAGCTGGTCTGAAGGGAAACACAGTTTGGAATAGTCTAAGGGAAGCAAGCCTGTGCTTGAAACTAAAATGGAAGCTGAATGATTCCAAAATTAAGGAGATGGTAATGCAGGTGTTATTTCTGCCCCAAACTGAGACACTTATCATATGTCTGAAAACAGTGCCAAAGGGGTGAGTGTGGATAGAGAGCATAGCTCTGGAAGCACACAGCAGCTAGGGGCTGTACCGAGGTTGCAGTTCCCACTAATTCCACTGCACACAATATCATTTAATGGGATGGTAACCCAGGGATTGAAGGGCACTGGGGCCTCCATTTCACTAATAAAGCAGGATTTAATTCACCAGGAACAGATCCTGCAGGATTAGTTTTCAAGAATTAAGAGGAGTGATGGGTCTTGCTGTTTCAGTGCCAATGGTCTAGATCTTTTAAGCTGGGAAGGTAGCCAGGGCATATGGGAGATGGGTGTTGTATGGGACCTCCATGTGGCTGTAATTATGGGCAATGACTGACAGGCTGATAAAGTGAGTGTCACTGCCTATAGTCAGCCCAAGGAACAAGCTCCTGAAGACAAAGAGGGGGCAGATGTCACTATATCATCTCCCATTTGTAATAGTGACCATAGTTCAGTAAAGTTCTCTCTAAATTCCTTTCCAAACTCCACCGACTAGGACTGGATGTGCATTCACTCTCCTGGTTTGAGAGCTACCTGATCAATCAAACCCAAAAAGTTTGTTGGAGAGGAACATAATCTAGCACCAGACCTGTGGTCTCTGGGGTACCCCAGGGCTCGATCCTGGGTCCCCTGCTAGTCACCCTTTTAGTCAATGACACTGAGGGGGTCTGCGGGCTGAGCAACCTCATCCTATATGCGGATGACACTGTTGTCTACTGCAGTTACCCTCTACCAAACTGCAGGCCAGTCTCTCTGCTCTTGAGGCCTGGTTCTCCTCCAACTCTCTTGTGCTGAATGAAGATAAAACCAAGGCTGTTCTGTTTGGGACCAGACACCTTGGTACAGACAGAATACTTAACTACTCCAGCTTAACACAGCCCTAGGGAGAGAGTTGAGGTCATAGACAGGATTAAGTACCTTGGGATCCTTCTTGACCAGGAGCTGTAATACAAACCCCACATTGACTCCTTAACTAGATCCACCCATCAGAGGCTTGGACTCCTCTAATGGCTGGGTAACTCTCTTTCTGACGAGGCACGATGTGCCACAGCCAATTGCACCCTTCTCCCCTCCATCCTATATGGGCCCCCCCTTCTACAGTTCCTCCAGGAGAAGGAGCTTAGCAAACTTTCTGTGCTGTACCACAGGGTAGTATGCTTTGCTATCAACTCCTCCCCCAGGAGGCATGACTGTGAGGTCCTTGCGGACCTCAACTGGCCCACCTTACGGCACAGGTTGGCCTATTCCTCTGTTTGTTTTACCTTTAAATTCATCACCTTTGGCCCTCCTCCCCATCTGAGTGGGCTGCTCACTCCTAAAGTACAGTGCCATATCATGCAATCCTCGGGAAGCCATCCCCTCGACATCCCTCGGGTTCGCACTAACCAAGGTAAGCGCTCTTTTCAGTATGCTGCTCCGCACTTATGGAATGCCCTCCCAGCAAGTCTGGTTGACAAGCCTACTCTCCAATGGTTTAAGTCAGGCCTCAAAGTGTAGCTTCAGGAACTTAGTCTCTGTGGTTGTAATCGCTAGCCCCCTGCCTGGGCCTGTTGTCATGCTGTCACTACTATTGCCATTTCTATTTCTCCCATGAAACTCATGCAAAATTGTTAAATGTACTGTGCACCTGTCTAGCACTTTGTGAGCCTGCTGTTTCTGTGTTAAGTGCTTAATACCTATTCCATTGTATGTATCAACTGTAACTACTGTATATTGATACCAATGTATGTGATCTACTGTAACTAATTCCAGGTCGCCCCTGAAAAAGGGACCTCTGGTCTCAGTGGGCTTACCCAGTCACCAAAATCTAAATAAATAAATCAGACAGTTATTTTCAATAGTTATAATAAATCTATTATTTATCATTATAACAAAGCTAACTTAGCAAGCATTTCTACTATGCTAAATGGTATTAACTGGGAAAACATTATGATTTCATCTAAACCAGAGAAAAGCTGGGACTTTTTCAAAAACACATTATTACATTTAAGAGATAAATTCATTGCATCTTCTATTAAGCATGAGCAAAAAACACTTAGACCAAAATGGTTAAACAAAAATATTCAACGTTTGGTAAGACAAAAAGATAAGAAATATGCTATTTATTTAAAATCCAAGACTAAAGAGAATTGGTCTTTATATCTTAATATTCAAAATAAGTGTAAATTAATGATAAGAAAGGCAAAACAGATTGGGAGATACATCTTGCAAAAATAATGCTGCACCTATATAGTGCCTATGCTAGACCCCACTTGGAGCATTCGTCACAATTATGGAATCCATACAAAAGAGTGAGATTGCATCTCTTGAAAAAATACAGAGGAGATTTAGTAAAATATCAAAGGACTCTCCAAACGTCCATATGAACTACGTTTAGAAAAGTTAACTCTGATGCCCTTATCACTCAGAAGTCTTCGAGGAGATCTAATTTACATGTACGACGTAATAAATGACCCATACCTATTTTTTCAAATGGGTTTTAATTCAAAATAATATATATACTACTAGAGGTCACCCACTACAGATTAATAGGGCCAAATTTGTATATATTTCTAGGAAAAATTCTACACACAAAAGAATCATAAATCCTTGGAATAATCTACCTTTAGAAATTGTCATCAATAATGACAAAAAAAACTTTAAAAATCTAAAAATTGCCTTGATAAATTTATTCTTAATAAACCAAACCTGGGTTATTATAATTGACAAGGTGCAGTTATGGGCCTCACAGCCTCCTTTGCACCACTTTACCTTAGAAACCAGTGCAGCCATAAAAGTACAGTTAACATAAGAACTTCCGGTAACAGTAGATCTTCCAGAGAAGCTCTTGCAGTACGCAATAACCATAAGAACTGATCCGCCAGGGGCTAGAACCACACAGAAAAATTAGCTAGCAGTGCCTGTTTGGGGATCGCCCACCGGACATCATGTGACTGATATTGGCCCGCCGTTATACAGTGGGTGGTCCCCCACGCTTGCCTCAGTTCTCTTGCCAGAGACCTGTGAAAGGTATGACAGGAGACTGAGTGGGCTCCTGGAGCCATTGGAAAGGCTGAGTATTAAAAAAGAAGCAGCAGCAGGGGGAAGGAGGGAAGGAAAACCCTTGCCTACTGCAACAGCCTCCCTCGAAGATCTAATGTTACAGTAAGTTCTTACATAACTGTACTATTTTACTTCACAAGGGTTCTTGCAATAGGCAATTACCATAAGGACCAAGTCCCAAGCAGAGCAAATCAAGGAAAGCCTGAACATGGGAGGCAAGAAAAAGGCCTGCAGTAAGCAGGGAACTAAGACAGAAGGCCCTGAAGGATGGCCAGTCCAAAGCCTGTCCCGTGCCTAGAGGCAATGTCCAGACTGCAGTGTTTAGTGAAGGTGTGACAGAGCTCCAGTGGCTGTTGCACAGATCTCTGTGGCAGAAATATTTCTGAAACAAGCAGAAGGTGCAGCCATGCCTCTGGTTGAATGCCCTTCAACTTCCCCCGGAAAGGGGTTTGTTGTACTTCTGATAAAACAGAATGCAGTTTGCTAACCATTCATTATTTAGAAACTACAATGCCCTCTCTTTTGGGTGCAAAGGAAACAAAAAGCTGATCCATTTTGCAGACCGACTTCGTCCAGTTTGTGTAGTAATGCAACATTTTGTGTACATCCAGCATGTGCAGAATTGCCTCCCCTTGATTAGAGTGCTCAGGATAATACACAGGCAAGTGTATAGTCTAATTTAAAGTAAACTTAGAAACAACCTTTGGTAAAAACTTAGGATTTGTATGCAGAGCCACCCGGTCTCTGTGAAAAATCAAATAGGGCTCCTTACACATAAGGGCCTGAAGCAACTAAAATAGCACTTTCTAAGACAAAAAGTGCAGGTCACAACTCATGGCCGGTTAAAAGGGAGGCAAAGTAAGTTTCTCAAGAATGAAATTCATAGCTGACCAGGTGATGCGGAGGGCTGAGGCATCTAGCCTTACCTCATGACATGCCGGTGACCTGGGTTTGGGAATGACCTCAGGTTGTCAGGGAGCTGGCCGGGGGAGGGCAAGGAGTAGGACTGACCTCTCCTGGGGTGGACGCTTCACCTCCTGTAGTACCATCACCACTGGGTGGAGGTCCAGTGGTGGGCCAGGTGGAGAGGGCAGCTAGTAGGGTGGGGTGCTCCGCAATGCCTAGCATGCTTGTGCCTCCACATGCGTATGTTCAGTGCCCCAGACATGTGCGGGACAGGACAAAAAAAAAAAAAAAAGGGGAAAAAAACAACAAAAATTGCAAATATAAAAAAAAGGATGAAATTCAGATCCCACGGGAATAGGTTCCCTGACCAGGGTTTCAAATAGAGTATCCCTTCAAAAAGTTATGGGAGAGCTCCAACTGAGCTAAAGTTTAGCCTTCCACTGGAGTGTGGTAGGCGGCTATGATAGACAAGTGAACCTTCAAAGAGGAATAACTAAGCCCCAGGTCAGAGAGATGTAGCAGATACTCTAAGACCTGAGGAACAGGGCATGAGAAAGGATCCCAACCCTTGGAGACTGCCCAAATTGAAAATCTCTTCCACTTTATCGCATAGGTGGTTCATATAGATGACTTTCTGACCGCTACAAGAGCTTCAGCGACTCTGAGGGAGACCCCAAAGTGAGAGACAGCCATGTCTGAAGGTGCTATGCATTAAGGTGAAGGGATTCGAGGTCTGGATGGACCAACATGCCCTGATCTTGGGTCAAAAGTTTATGGCACAGGGGAAGAGGAACCAGAGGCTCCACCACCAACTGCTGGAGCAAAAAGAACCATATTTGGTAAGGCCAAAATGGAGTGATGAGAATCATCCAAGCTCCCTCCACTTGCAGTTTGAGGATCTTCTGCAAGAGTGGGAAGGGAAGAAAGGCATACAGGAACCTCCCTGTCCAGCAAAGAGACAGCACATCTCACCAAAAGACACCAGGTCCATGAGCAAGCAAGCATAAACTGGATAGTTTTGCATTGTATGGGAGCGACAAACAGATCAAGAGCTGGACAACCCCATAGGTTGAAGATGTCCTCGACCACCAACTGACACAGTTTCGATTCATGAGCCCCTGCCCAATGCGCGGCTGAGACTGTCCACTAGGATATTCTGGATGCCTGAGATGTGCACTGCCATTAGCTGGAGCTGGTGCTGAACTGCTCAATGCTACACTTACACTGCTTCCCTGCACAAGAGGTATGACCGAGTGCCTCCTTGTTTGTTTAAATACCAAACAACACACTTTGTCCAAATGGATCAGGAGTGGTCCCGGAAGGAGAAGGGGCTGGAAGGTCTGGAGAGCACAGAGTACAGCATGCATCTTGAGCATGTTTATGTGCCATGAGATCTCCCACTGAGACCAGTATCTCTGGGTTATGCGACTTCCCCAGATGTGCTCCACTGCCCTGATCTGATGCATCTGTCTTCAGGGTTTGAACTGGAGGGGGAGGCTGTTAAGGGATCCTCCGGCAGTGATTTTCCAGATCCTGCCACCAAATCAGATCCTTTCACATAGGGTTGGACATCAGAGCTATGTGATTCAGGTCGTCTGACTTCTGGTCCCACTGTACCCTGAGAGTCCACTGCGTGACACGCATTTGGAGTTGGGCCAGAGGTACTGTGGGAATAGCTGTCGCCATGAGACCCAGGAGGGGAAGGACTGTCCTGGGCATTGTCCAATGGCTGGAGGCCACATGCAGAGCTTGCCTTTGCAGCATTTCTGCCCTGTCCAAAGGGAAGAAGGCTTGACCTGGGCTGTATCTAGAACCTTCCCAATAAATTGGAGGCACTGGGAAGGAGTGAGGTGACACTTGGGATAATCCACTGTGACCCCCACCATGTGGAACAGATCCAGGGTAGTTGCTAGAGAAGCCTCCAGGTGGTTCCTTGGCAGAGCTGACAGGAGCCAGTCAACGAAGTATGGAAACACATAGAGGCCCTGATGATATAAGGATACTGCCACCACTGCTAGGTACTTGATGAATACCTTGGGTGCCGACAAAAGACCAAAGGGGGGAAGCTTTGAATTGGAAATGCTCCCCCTGGAAAGAAAACCTGAGGAAGTGACAGTGGGCAGGGAAAATAGGAGTATGCAGGTATGCATCCTGCATATCCATTGTGCAGAGCAAGTGTCCCAGATGGAGCAGTGGCAACAGTCCTGGAAGGATCAGTATGCAAAATCTTTTGTACTCAATGTATAGGTTGAACATGATGAGGTCCAGTATTGGTCGATGGTCTCCTGTCTTTTTTGGGACCAGGAAGAAGCGGGAGTAATACCCTCTTCCTGCTTGGCCCTGAGGAACAGGTTTTATGGTGGATTTTTGCAACAGAGACGCAATCTCCTCTCTGAGGAGCGGAATGTGACCATGTGGGTAATGAGAGTGACCGGGGGATTTTCTGGAGGTCTCTCTATGAACTCTAGTGTGTGACCTTGAGCTATCGGCTGAAGAACCCAAGGGTCTGTTATAATTGTCTCCCACCTGGACAGCTGGCTAGCAAATCTGCCCCTGACTGGCTCCTCCAGAGCTGTGAATGGAGGAGGGGGGAAGGCCATGAGTCAAGAGGTGAAGGGAGGGTTGGGGGCACCACCAAGGAAGTTCTGTGTGACTTGGTGGGGGGTGTAGAGGCAGATGGGGGAGCCCAGAATTTGCCCTGACATTTGGCAGGCTGCTGCCTTGAGAGGCACCTTTGCTAATGGTGAAAGGGTGGCCGAGACTTGGGATTGATGTGATAGAGGGAGTGCACCTAATGAAGGGCCTAATGAGCCTCTTACTTACCCGGCGGGATCCAATCGGTAATCCTCTCAGACCACAGACACATCTTCACTCTTCAATGCCAGACCACAAACTGAGGAAATCAGGTATGCGGTTCAATGTATTTCAATGGGGTTTTGAACTCAGTAGCATAACTTGGACATTTTTAATATTTTTGCTCAAATTTTCAACATGCCTCTTTTGGGATCCCACCTCATGAACAGTGCAAGTGGCATTAAGCAAATTGTCCTGAAAAGTGATTTTGCAGTCACTGCATGAAATCACCTTTTGGGCAGGAGAAAGGTTTCACATTGTTCATGAGGTGGGATCATAAGAAGGCTATGTTGAAAATCTGGCATAAAAGTATTAAAAACAACAAAGTTATGAGCCTGTGTTGAAGTTTGTGAATGCAGGCTCATAACTTTGGTAATTTTCAATACTTTGACCCAAATTTTCAAATTAGCCATTTCTTCACAGCACCTCATAAGTGTGACAGCTGACATTTTTCAAATCCTGTCCAAAATGTGTTTTTGTATCCTGAAAGGTGATTTTGCAGTCACTGCATGAAATTGCCTTTCAGCCAGAACTTGAAAATTTTCTCTGCACTTGTTCATGAGGAGGGGTCTTAAGAAGGCTATGTTGAAAATTTGGGGCAAAAATATAAATAAAAAAACAACAAAGTTATGAACCTATGTCAAAATGTAGGAATGCAGGCTCGTAACTTTGTTCATTTTCAATATTTTGACCCCAAACGTTTAACATAGCAATTTCTTCATAGCACCTCATGAAGGTGATGGTTGTCATTTTCAAATCCTAGCCAAAGTGTGTTTTCATACCTGTGCAGAATTACGCTTTGGCAGTGATTTAATATCTCGCCTACTGAGTTCATTAGGCAGGGTAATAAGAAGCTAGGCTGAAACTTTGATGTACAAATGTGGTAAAATGCCCAGGTTAGGAGTAAATGTTACACTATTTCAGCATTCACTCATAACTTCATTATTTTCAATATTTTGACTCTAAACTTTCAACATAGCCATTTTTCCACACCATCTCATAAACATGACGTGTCATTTTTAAAATCCTGGATGAGATGTGTTTTTGCACCTCTGGTGAGAAATGATATTTCGACCAATATATTATAAATGGTACATGTCGCATCTATAATTAGAATCCTAATACGAGTATCTTCAAAAGTTGGGATCAAAAAATTAAAAACCAAAAAATTGTTTAACAAGCATCAGATGTTCAGCTTTGATAAATGCTTGTTAAATCATGTAGACCTGGTTTTCTTTTTAGGCTTGTCAGTCATGCCAATTTGACTAAAACCCTGAAACAGCAAATCACATTTTTATGTTAGAAATGGCAAACCTCTAACGGTTTTGCCATTTTTTTTAGTTATCTATTTTCTCCCCTACTGTGCCCAGATCCACCTCTCCTTCAGGCAGCCAAGGTTGCGGCACTCCTCCATTAGCCCCTCAAGCCCTTGCCTCATATTGCAGCCAACCCCTGAGGTAGCTCGGCGTTACCCTCTTGCCGATGGGTCCCCTCCTCCAAGGGAAAGCACCAATGGGGCGGCCCAGCACCTATATTTTTTACTTCAGCCTCGGGCGCTGCTCAGGTGGACTAGCCCACAGGAAGCCTGGAGGGTGCCAGTAGACCGGACGCCATCATCCGGCCAATCTGGAGCATTTGTTTTCCATTTTCTGGCACATCCCTCATTGCAATACTTTCTGCAGTGCTTCCTGTGTCCATTGGGGGCTGCTGCAGAGTGAAGCAGCCCTGTAACCCATTGCAAGAAAGGAGAGCAGTCCTATGGACACTCAATCCTCCCCTTCCCTACTGACCTCCAGCGACCTGGAGTCCGCTCCCAACCTGGTTGCCAGCTGCAGTGTGAGGTAAGGTGCCAGCACCTCAACCCTCTGCACCACTGGGCGGCCTTTGTCAGTTTTAATGTTATTAAACCAGTATTTATGTTCCAGTGCCACAAGGTGGGAATAGGGATGCACGGAATCAGCCGATACCAATCCATTCTTAGGATTTAGGTTTCTGGGAAATTTTGAATTCTAATCCATTCCTTTTCAAATCTAAGAGGACCTAAAATTTGGATTTAGGATTCGGATTTGAAATCTTAAATCCTAAATCAGTGTCAATGACCTCTGGTACAAGCCAGAAGCTGTCCAGGTTCTCTCCATCCCCGTTTTCCCCATGCTGGATTGTACCCCCTCCTTGAAGTATTCCCAACTTTCAAGTACCTCTGTGTGCAGTTAGATAGTAGGCTTGACCTCTCTGCCCACATTGACACCATCCATACCAACCTCTGCCCCAAACCCAGTGCCTTGTACTGCAATAAGGACTGTCTTTCTCCCCCAGTCTGCTGGGAGCTGGTCACCAAAATGGTTCTTCCAATTTTTGACTATGCGGATGTGGTCTATGGCACTGACCCTCCACTTCTCTTGCTGGACTGGCCATCCTGTACAATACCTTTTGTCACTTTGCTACCAACTCTTCTTCTCATACCCACCATTGTTCCCCATACTTCCTCCTTATCCATCCTCCATCCTCCCTCTCCCCTCACATTGCCAGTCCCACTGTGCTTCCATCATCTCTAAATACTGGTTTGGGTCCTATGACTATCCTACTCACTTCTCTTCCCCATCCCCACTTTCTCCCCTACACCCTAGGGACCCTCGACCTTCTCTCTCTCTCTCTCTCTCTCTCTCCCACCCTCACTCTTTAACTGGAAATCTGCATTCTCCATCTCCTCCTCTCTCTCTGATACCACCTCCCTGCCCTCTGTCAGACTCAGCTAAACTTCTCCGGTATCCCTTACTCCTGCCAACCCTCTACCTGAACCCTTCCTAACACTTCCCTTGTAATTCTGCCCTCCTTACCTTTCCTCTCCCCAACTGTATGGTTTTAGCTATTTCTTGTGTAAGGAGACAATTCTCTCATATCCAACTAGGATGCTGGGGTGCATTGCCAGAGTAGCACCTCTTAAAAGGGGAGATCATCCTGCCATTGTATAGATCACTGGTGAGGCCACACTTGGAATACTGTGCACAGTACTGGTGCCCATACCTCAAAAGGATGTGAGATTACGGAGGGTGCAGCATAGGGCTACAAAAATGATCATGGGATTAGGGGAGTTCCATATGAGGAAAGGTTGAAAGAGCTCAATATGTACTCGCTGGAGGACAGAAGGGTAAGACGGGACACAATAGGAACATTTAAATACTTGAAAGGCATAAACAAAGTCAGGGAGGATTGTTCCACTTAAAGGGGGGAAGGGTCTCTAGGGGGCACAGTCTAAAGTTGGAAGGGGGAAGGTTTAGGAGGGAGATGAGGAGGCATTACTTCACAGAGAGAGTGGTGGTAGGTTGCAACGCACTGCCGGAGGAGTTAATCGCTCAAATGACAGTGGATAGCTTTAAGCGGGGTTGGGATAGAGTCAAGGGCAGGGTTAATACAGACAAAAACACAAAGGGAGGAAGGACCGAGAAGAGAAGGAAGGGGGTTTAGTGAGGTGGGACAGCTGTAGTGATATGAAACTAAGAGCTGCACAATTGGGCAGACTTGATAGACCTGTGTGCCCTTTTCTGCTGGCAAGTTCGTATGTTCATAACTACCAGTTTCATGAACCCTGCTGCAAGACTAGGATTTTGGATGTCAAAATCCTAAATCCACCATAAATGCACTTTTTAAGATTTAGGATTATCAGCCACTAATACCGAAAATTTTAAATCCTAACAAGCATTTGTCAATGCCAAATGTTGTCTCGCTGGCATTGGCATTGGTAGTGCAGGAGTTAGAGATGCATAATAGGAATGACAGTGAAGTATTGAACTGATGCCAACCCCACCCCCACCCTAGAGAGACTGACAGGCATTGGGGTGTGCCTTTGGGTCATCAGCTATAACGCTCATGCCATTTCACCTCACCCTACCCTGTAGACACTGACAAGTGTCGTGGTGTGCTTTTGGGCCTTTATACTTACCCCATTCCATGAAAATATGCTGAGATGGGTGCAGTATAGGAGAATGGGGTGAACTTTGGGGCGGACACTCCAAGGCACACCTCGATGCCTGTCACTGGCTGCAGGGTGGGTGGTGGTGGTGAATGGCATAAGCATTACAGCTGATGATCCCAAGTCACACCCTGACGCCTGTCAGTCTCACAGGTGGAGTGTTACAGTTGATGCTGTTGGTATTTTCACCCAAAATTTTCAACATGGGCTTTTTGTGACCCCACCTCATGAAGCGTGGCACTATCAGTTTGTTAGCCAAAGGTGATTTTGCACAGCAACTGGCGCCATTTGGTGCCACAGGTAACGAAAAACATTTTGGGCAGCATGTGAAAAATGACAGCTGTACTGTTCATAAGAAGGTGTGAAAAAATGCCAGTGTTGAAAATCTGGGATGAAAATATTGCAGATTTGCAAAGTTACAAGGGTGCATGGAAACTGCGCAACGCATGCTTGTAACACAGTCATTTTATGGACTTTCATCAAATTTTCAACACAGGTATTTTGGAACCTCTGCTCATGAACAGTGTCACTGTCATTTTCTTAATCTGTCCCTAAAACTGATTTCCCACAGCGACCATGTTATTCTGCGCCAGAAGTGCGAAAACACATTTTGGCCAGGATATGTAAAATGGCAGCTGTACTGTTCATAAGGAGGTGTGGAAAAATGCCAATGTTGAAAATCTGGAGTGAAAATATTACAAATTCACTAAGTTATGAGCGTGCGTGGAAACTGCGCAATGCACGCTCATAAAACAGTCATTTTTTAGATTTTTTCACCAAATTTGCAACATAAGCTTTTTGAGAGCCCACCTAATGAACAGTGGCACTGTCGTTTCGTTAATCGGTCCCGAAAGGTGATTCTGCACAGTGACCATTAAATCACCTTTTGGGACTGAATAACGCCATGACAGTGACTGAATTCATGAGGAGGGGTCCCAATAACCCCATGTTGAAAATTTAGTGCCAAAATTCCCCAAAATGCCCAAGATATGCACCAAAGTTGAAAAAAACCTATTTATGCCATTATACAGCTTACCAGCATTTCTTCAGTTCACGGTCGGCTTTGAAGAGTTCAGACATGTTCCCGTCCACGAAGATCATCGCGCCATGCTCCAGAGGTAAGTATGGGGTGGGGGGTGTGGGGAGGCAGGGTGCACAGAGGGTGGGAGCGGGTTGGGAGGGGTCACCAGACTCAACAGGGACCGTTTTCTGTTTACAGGTTATAAAAAAGAAAACATTGTGGAAGGTTTTTTATTTTACAGTGACATTTGGCATGTTGGGGTGGATTCCCAGTGTGCCACCTGAGTGTTTTGGTGGGCTGTAGCTGACAGGGTATTGGGCACCCTGTCAGCAGCATACGGAGTGAGGGGAAGAGCCGAGGGATTGGGCTCCCCTCAGCACACAACAAAATGGGGGCATTATGCCGCTGGGGAGGGTCTCTCTATCAGCAGAGATTGAACTGGGAATGGAGGGACTGCAGTTGACGAGGATTGGGGCCCCCATTGGCAAAGAAAGACTTTGGGGTGATGATGCCGAGGGGAATTGGGCACCTTGGTACATAATTGAAATGGAGGGGGGGCATTGTGCCGCCGGGGGTGGGCTCCCCATCGGCACATGAACTGGGTTGGGGCATGCCGACAGGGGTTGGGCACCCCTGAAGTCGGTTATTGTGGCAGGTAGCGGCTGTCAATGCCGCCATGTTTACTGGAATACTTAACCAGGAAGGGGCATCTGGAGCATGTTATTGTGCCACTGCATGACGAGCTTGCCTATCATTGAAGTGGCCCTTTTCTTAGAATGTGGTGACCACTTTACATATTGCTGGTCAGCGCCTGCATGCTGGCTTATTGGGGAATGAGGGACACACCTACTGATGTGTGTCCTGCTTTCGCCCACAGTGACCACACCTCCAAATCTGCTACTACTGCAAGATGTTGCCTGGCACGCAAGCGCGAGCCAAAATAAAAATGGTTAGGAATCTGATTTAGCATCCAAAATCCAAGCATTCCTAAGCAGGAAACACAACTGACTGTGCTTTCTCTGGTTCAAGAAACTAACAGGGAAATAGAAAAAAGATGGAATTAGAGTTAGATTTAATAAATACCCTAAATTATTGCAGAGTATCGTAAAACTAACTAAAACAATAGTAGACACTTGTTTTACTAAAACAGTAATAAAGCTTAGCCACTTAGGACTAGAACAGGACTCCAGAGCATCTTAACTCTTTACTGAGGAAATAAATCTGTTTTTGGAAAGCTAGAGGAAATACTGTATGATCATAGTGCAGAGTTTGAATATGCATAGCTCACTAGGGCAACAGATTCGGGCTTAGATTATGTAAACTCATTTGACATCACTAGTTAAATCCATTTTGTTAGAACAAATACTTCTTCTCAGTATTCCCTAAGGAGAAGGCCAGACCGATACCTTTGGGTAGGATATGACATGGGAAGGAGGGTGTAAAGATGTGTGAGGAATCAATCATGGTGGACTGGGTTTTTAAGAAAATAATGGTTCTTAAGGTGAGTAAAAATCCTGGGCCAGATGGTATGCACCTAAGGGTACCAAGGAAGCTGGCAGCAGTACTGGCAGCCTTTTCTGGCTGACCTGTTCAGTAGCTCCTAGACTCAGGCATGGTGCTGCGAGTAGGGAACCATAGATGTAGTGACTTAACATAGGCGTGCTAGGATAAGTCGGGGAACTACAGACCAGTCAGCTTGACATTGATCATTGTCAAGCTGATGGCAATTATTCTTAAGGAAAGGTTGGTCGAGTGCCTTGAAGCAAATGGGCTCCAAGATGACAGACAGCACCAGTTTATGGCAGGGAGGTAATGTCAAATTAACTTGATGAATTTTTCTGACTGGGTCACAAAGGCAGTGGATAAGTTGGTAGGGTCAGTCCCTACCAAACCTGGGAGGATTCTATCCTATCATCTATTTTGTAAGACTATTGCAACAGCACCTCCAACCTTTCAATCCTTTTCTATCCTAGTGTTTCATCTCAGTTCTGACAGGATGGCCACCTGCAGGACTCACCACTCTCTTTCTCCTAGGCAGCTCCGCCTCCTCAAAGCGCAACTGAGCGATGTGCGCAGACCGTCCCCACAACAGAAGCTCTGCACCTAGCTGAAGGCTGAGATCGGCTCCACTCCTCTGGCACTAAGGTACAGCTTGCCACTTAGTTCTATGGCTTTTGAGCTCATTGACCCACAGCCCCCTCTACCCTAACAGGATTGGCCAGAAGCGCTGCTGCCTCTTCCCTACTGGACAGAGGCTTCATCGGACTTGTCGCCATGGCTTATCAGCTCGTGGATCTCCCTATTGGGTAAAAGCAGTCCTGGTTCCCAGCAGCTCCATGCCTCCTCAAAAGCACCAACCAAGCGGTGCTCAGGGCCGTCCCCACAACAGAAGCTCTGTTCCCAGCTGAAGGCCAAGACCTGCTCCTCCGCTCCCTCTGGCACTAAGGCAGCTCCACGCCTCCTCAAAGCACCGACTGGCGCGCCACAGACCATCCCACAGCAGAAGCACTGCACCCGGTGAGGCCAAGACCACCCATGCTCCACTCATTGTGTTCCAGCCCCGCACCCAACAGGATTGTCCAGAAGCTGCTGCCTCTTCCCTATTGGACAGAGGCTTCATCAGACTTGTACACCACTGCTGAACTAGCTCCGTGGATCTCCCTACTGGGTAAAAGCAGCCCTGGTTCCCAGTAGATAGCGCCCAGTCCTTACAACATCACATGCTTGATTTTTTGGCCCACCCCCACCCCAGACCTCAATTAATGCTACATTGTGGTTGGCTGGACACTTCAAACTAATCCTTAGTTCTACCATCTCTGGCCCCTCTCTGGTCAGACTAACAGCTCCCAGGAAGTCCCACTACATACCACAACCATGCTACGCTTAAAAGGTACAGGAATGGTACTAATTTGCTTGCCACTTTTGCTGCATTATGGGCCATCACTAGCCCTCACTACTTCAAGGTCCCTAATGACCTTCAATCAATGCCCTATCCTCAACCAACATCGTACCCCTTCCAGTCTAGAATTTTCACAGCGTCCGTGTCTCCAATTACTAGCCTGTGATGTAAAACAGCCCTAACTCCAACTTGAATCAGACAGTGACAAAAATTGCCTTTCTTGCATACCCCCCTAATGCAGTGCCACCTCTGTACTATGCTGCTTTCTGGGGACATTGAACTAAACCCTGGGCTGAATTCAGGCCGCATCACTAACACCCCCTGTGGAAGCGTACCAAACTCACAGCTGTCCACTTGGACCAACACCTCAGGCCAAAATAGCTCATGTGAATATTCAAAGCATCAACGGTAAGATGCCCGAACTTGAAGCATGGACCCAGATTCATAAACCTGACATCCTATGCATATCAGAAACCTGGCTAAAACCTGACATCAAATTTCATGAGGTCATCCTTCCTAGATTCTCCATCTTTAGGAAGGACTGGGCTCGTGGAAAATGTGGGGGTGTCATGATCTATGCCAGGATTGAACTGACTGCTGACGAAATGGATGACTTGGATATCCACCCTCTGGCTGAGCATATCGTCATCACCATCACTCTTGGTGAGTCCAAGAAACTGGTATTAGGTTGCATTTATCTGCCTCCCAGACACCTGTCCTGTTATGAGGAGGTTATCACCAGCCTGGACAACATCCCCAGATATGACACAGTGGTATGTGGTGACTTTAACCTTAACTGGCTTGGCTCACAAAACATGCAGTACCATTCTGCTCTGGCTGACATACATTTTGTGCAGATCATAGAGCAACCCACTAGACTGAACATGAAGTCTGGGAGACACACGCTCCTCGAATGGATCATAACCAGCACACCAGCTAACATCAAAGTTGCTGGTATCTATCCAGACTCCCTGGTGATCACTCACCCACCTATTGTGCCTGGAACAGCTCTGCACCCCATCCACCCCCCAAAATAATCAAAACCAGGTTTGACCAAGTTCACCGAGGAAAGAATTCAACAGCTGCCTAGCCTCCATCGACTGGTCACCAATTAACACCCTCCATGATATAAATCAAGCCCTTGACTATCTTATCTCAATGTTCACAGCTGCTCTTGACTCTCTTGCCCTATACAAACCAGAAGATCCAAAGGCTTCCTGCCCATTGGCTAACTAATGACCTGAGGGGTCTCTGCTATGACACTGTGATAAAGCCTGGAAGACTTTTAAGAGATCTGGGGACATACTGATTGGATTATTTATCATCGACTCTGCAATTTATGCAAAAATAAAATAAAGGTGTCCAAAAAGACTATCTTATATCTTTACAAGAAACAAACCTTACCACCCTAAAAGCTTTTGGCACCAGATGAATACCCTACTAAAAGGTAGAGAATGCATTGTTCCTCGAACCATGACTACTAATGAAGCCACTCTCACAACACCTCTGGACACTGCCACTGGAATAAATACTTCTTTACAGACCTTACTCCCTACAAACACAGTCTTTCCTCCTCTTGCTCGTACTACAATACTAATCAATATCACACAAGACCGACTATCCCTCCTTTCATGTAAAACTACCACCAATTTAGAGGTCCTAAAGTTGCTCAAAGAGACTCAAATGTGATAGCTCTCAGGCTTTGACACCATGCCTCCTAAATTCCTCTGCATTGGGGCATCAGTGCTTGCCTCCGCCCATCTCAATGCTAATCAATCGATCTTTCATCACCCACTCTATCCCTGACAAATGGAAAACAGTGGTAGTGGTACCTGTCTACAAATTTGGCCCAGTTGATACAGTCCAAAACTACAGACCAATTTCTATCCTCTGCCCTATTGCAAAATTCAAGAATGAATCCTCTATGACCAGTTGTACTCATTCCTTGAACAAACAAACATCTTCACAGACTTTCAGCATGGATTCCGTAAACACCATGGAACCGACTCTGCCTTCTTCCGTGTCACCTCTGACTTGTTCAATAACATGGATCCGGGCCAAGCCCAGTCTTTGTAGACCTAACTAAGGCTTTTGACTTTGTTAATCACCCCCTGCTCATAGCTAAAATTCATGACATCAGACTGGATAGTAACTCACTCACGTGGTTTTCAAATTACCTAGCAAATCGTTCTCAATGTGCCAAATGGGCAACCACACTATCCCCTCTAGCACCAATCACTGATGGGGTACCGCAAGGTCCATACTTGGTCCCCTACTATTTTCCATATTCATCAATGACCTGTCTCTTAACTGTGGTGGTGCATCAGTACAACTCTACGCGGATGATGCAATACTCTGCAGATCTTCCAAGGATATCTGCACCCTGACTGCAAAACTTGAGGTAGACTTCCACGCCCTAGAATCTTGGTTCTTAAATAACCAACTGGTTCTCAATGAGAAAAAAACAAAAACTATGCTTTTTCATCACACCTCCTTCAAAATCCCATGTGACACACCCTTCCTCTTAAAAACCTCCTTGGGTACGCCACTGGAAAATGTCTCAACATTCAAATACCTGGCACTCACGCTTGATGAGAAGCCAGTGCTTGAAGCACACATAAACAACACCATCAAAACCACTAATCAAAAACTTGGGCTACTCTACCGCTCAGCACCCTACCTCTGAAAGCATGCTAGAGTGACCACTGCCTCTGCCACCCTGCTCCTGGTCTAGTCTATGTGGTATCTGTCATCCACTCGGTTAAGGCTCTGTTACTGAACAAGCTAAAGACATGCCATAGGATAGCTCACTTTGCTGCCTTGGCCCCCACCCATACTCACCACTGCCTTGTACTCAACAAACTAAGCTGGCCAACCTTTGACAACAAATTTGACTTCCCCATGCAGTGTACCACCTTTAAGTGGATTCATCAGCCCCCCCCCCCAGTCTGATGGGCCTATCCCTAAAACCTACCCCTCATGTACTAAGGTCTTCTAGCCTACCATTACTGGAGCTCCCAAAGGCCAGGCTAAAGATAGGCCAAAGATCCTACATAGTCACTGCTCCCAGAATTTGGAACAATTTGCCCCACCCTCTACTTTCCTGCAAAACCATTAACCAATTCAAAAAACTCTACAAGGATGAGTTCTTCAACCCCCCCCCCAATGCAGAGGGAACTTTTATTAACAAGTAAGACCACATGTGACTAATGTTATGTGTATCTCACTCTCCACAACGGTCACAAACAGCCTTCTTCTCTCTCTCATCTCAAAGACAAGCTGCTCTCCCCACTTCTCCTCCTCATCCACCTAGAATAACATCTGACTGAAAACTGAACCCCATGTCTTAACCAAATGCAGTTGAATCTGGCTATTCTTAGTTATCTTGCTGTTTAAATTGTTGACATCTGGTATGTGAATGGCATAAATGTCCCTGCATATGGTATGAAATGTTAATCTGCCTCCTGCCTCCCCAGGCTACCTGCAAACTGCCTGTAATCCTGAATCCTTTGGTTATTGCCCTACTCGGTACTGTTATGTACCTATATGGCTTAACTGTATATTGTGATTCACTGTACTATTCTATGTATTATTATATTATGTTTTGTTCTTGGAATGCTTTATTCCTCAGGTCGTCACTGAAAAAGGGACTTTGTCTCACTTGACCTACCCAGTCATCAAAATTCAAATAAATAAATAAATCACCCACTTTATTTTCCTTTCCTCCTTCTCTTTCCAGTCCTCCCAAGGTGATTAAAGTGTGCCAGTGCTTAAAAAGGTGCACCAGTAAAGTGATGCCAGCTAGTGTAATAAATTAAAGCAAGCCATATTACTAAAGTGCATAGTGCATTTAAAGTGCTGAAAATGCATTGAGTCCATGTACAGTAGCTCACTGTATGGGCTACTGTTGTAATACTGAGTTGCCAAATAGGGGTGTAGAATAGTAGATAACCCCTTTTGTTGCTGCCTTTTTATTCTAATTATTGGAAGCAAAACTGCAAGAAATATATAGAAAAATCAGTTCAGCTGAATTTATATGATTATATTTGGAAGGCACTCTTTTCTGAGTGAATGTATGCCAGAATAAGAAAATTTATATGCAAAAGCCAACCTTAGAAGGTTTTGAAAGTAAAATAGCACCCAGGAGCTAACCCTTGTCTCCTCTCTCCAGCATGCACTGTGTGAAATAGTATTAAGGTAAACCGCTGTATGAGCTTGTTTCTTGGGGGGTTGTCCCTTACTTTGTTTTCTTTTAGTAGAGATTTCATTAGGAGCCCGAGAGTACATACACTGCTGTTGGGGACAAGCATTTATTAAAAAAGAAAAAATGTCACATGCACACATATTATATGAAAACTTAGCCTGCTTGGTTTTATTTTTGTTTAGATCCTGAGCTGTCTCCCGGAGCACTGCAGCATGTACTCTAAACGTATTAAAGCACAGAGGCTGCTGCTCCAGGAGACTTGCAATTCATTCTTTAATTTTCTTTTAGATACAAAAGCAATAGCAGCCTTAGGACCATATTTTTTTTTTATTCAAGTAAGCGGCCTAAAACCTCACTGTTGAACTGCTATCTAACCCTGTGTAGTGGAGGAGAGAGACCCGCTGAAACTGGCAAGAGAAAAGCGTGATCTCTCTCTCTCCTCGCTCAAAACTTTACTAAGAAAAAAGGCAGTATTATAAAAAACTAAGTACAGTAAATAAGGAAATGCCCAAAGGTTTTTTTTTCCTGAAATGAAACCCTTTTACATCTCCCACAGGAGAAAAAGAACACTTTTTGTGATCGGGAACTAGCGAGGAGAGAAGCACTCGAGTATATGACAGAAAAGGTGAGGTTTCTTTCACTCACTCCTGGTATCTGTAGCACAGTTCAAGTGGCTGCCAAAACTTACAATAAATACATTATTTTTCTCAATAAAGGAAAGCAGTATAAATAAATAAATAAATATGGAAATCAGTGTAAAAACAGTGGTAAAATGTTGAATCCATTATCTAGGCACACATTTCATGTTATTTTTCTCATTGATTTTCTAAACCCCCCCTTTTTTTTAAATATTATAACTAGCTAACAAACATAGGGGGCACAATATTCAGTAAACATAAATTAATCTTGTGCTATTAAAGACCTTTTTGTTGTGCTCTTGCTAGAGAAAGTTATTAATACAGTTCTCTGGAATTTTTTTTGGGGGGGTTATCTGAGGCAGGTCAATCTCCCTGTGAGCTCCCTATAGGAGTCTGCTGCCCCTTTTAACAGGTCTTATGTACAGTCTCAGGATATCATGACATCAGGAAATGGGAAGATTTACAATTCATTAAATGCTTATCTAATCATCTGAATTTAAAAATTATATAGCAAGTTAATCTGATGTATTATATGAATAATAACAACCTGCCACAAAATACTGTACAGTTTGCAGATTTTTATTACATCGATGTATAACATATTTAAATTCATGATTTTTGTAAAAGGGGCAGATCACCTGACCAAGGTAAGGTAAAAAAAAAAAACCTTCATTTGACCTTCAGATTTTAGATTTGAGGTCAGATGGATTCTGGCTGGAGAAGGAGCTGGACATGTGCAGTTTTATATTTCTAGCTTGGAATAAGCTAAAGAATTCCTTGCTTTGCATTACAGCAAAGGAAGGTGATCTAACCTTGACTGTTTGTCAAGAAGGTTTTTGTTGTCCATTTATTTTTCATAATAAAGGCACACAGACTGCGTGTTGTACCCAATAACTGTTGTGCAAGCCTATCTGTTTTCCCACTACCTCTGACAATAAGTCCCGTCAAACGAACTTGATTCATTTTTTCGACTGGGTCAAAAATGCAGTGGCTAACAGCCAGGCAGTAGCTATACAGCACCTCAATTTTAGCAAACTCTTTGACTTAGTCCCCCATAAACCATTGATCAAGAAGTTGGTTGACCTAGAAGTGGAGGACCTAGGAGTGGGGAGAATATGACTATGTGGGTGGCAAACTGGTCAGAAGGGAGAACCCATTGAGTGGTGGTTGCTGGGGCACTCAGAGATGAGGCAAGTTATCAGAAGGGGACCACAGGGGTCAGTGCTCCTACTGGTGCTGTGAAATGGGTTTATTAATGACATTGGGGGCAGCATTATGGGAAAGATTTGCCTTTTTGCAGATATCAAGCTCTGTTGGAGCTGGGAGGGTGGACACTGAGGAAAGAGTAAAGGACATGAGGGAAGACTTTGAAAACCTGAACAGATGGTCCAGAATCCAGCACCTGGGATCAGAGCCAAGAAGTGATGCATATGGGCAGAAAGAACCCAGGAGGTGGAATACCAACTTGGGACATCACAATATCACAAGAGGAAAAGATGGGGTTCACAATTACTAGCACCCTAGGCCCTCTACGCAATGCAGTAAAGCAGTGCTGAGGGCAAACAGGATTTTGAGTTGCAGCAGTAGAAGGTTTACTAGCAGATGATAGAGGTCATACTGCCTCTGTACAGATCCATGGTGTACCCGCACCTAGAGTACTGTATACAGTCCTGGATCCCCTGCCACATAAATTACATAAAGTGGCCAGAGGTGATACAGAGAAAGGCCACAAAAGTGATTTTGGGGTTGTCGTACAAACAGACTGGAGAACCTGAACGTGTACTCACTAGAGGACAGTAGAAAAGAAGGAAACGTGACAGAGGCCTTTATGCACCTAAAGAACAGCAACAAAGTAAACCACAGTGAGCTTTATAGGAACAGTAACAACAAAAGCACAAGAAGCAACAGCTGCAAACTGGTGGGGAACTGGTTCCAGAAGCCCATGAGGCACTTCTTCGTGGAGAAGGTGGTGAAGAGGTGGAACAGACTACCAGAACAGGTGGTAAGCATGAAATCCATGGATGGCTACAATAGTGGATGGGATACATTTAAGGAGAGGGTAAGGGTATACAGGGAGGGGGTGTAGCAGCATGTAACTATGGATGCACAGGCTGTGTGTCTAGCAGACTCGATAGACTGTAAGGCCTTCTTCTGCTGGTAAAATTCTTGCATTATATCCTAACAAGTACCCTTTCATATGCCCAAACATGCAGTCTCCAACCATAATACAGCTTAAATTAATCTTTTTGTTTGTTTGTTTATTTAAGGTTAAGACCATAGAGCACAAGTTCATTTACTATGGTCTAATAGACTCATTCTGTTAATTTAGGATCTCCATTCTTTTTTGTAATACTCTAGTTTGATTTTTTTTCTTTGCCTGTACTTTTTATAAACTAGTATGATGGAAGATTCAAAATACAAGTATCATAAATGTTACTGCATTGGATTATCCAGTATTTGTAACATTGGATAATCCAGTACAGTAACATTGATGATGCTATATTTTGAATATCCATTTTCTTTAACCAAAGTGCAATACTTAATCTCTGGATAGCTTTCCAATGCTGCATGATAATTCATCTTGTTGTAAGTAATGCAAACCATCAGCATTTCTTGATCTCTTTTGTATTCCTTGGTGCATTTTTGATGTGTCTCCTGTTCACAAACCCTCACAACAAACATAAATCCCATCAATTAACAATCCTGAATAGCCACAAAACCCCATTTGAACTGGTGCATACCTTTAAATATCTTGGGTGACCCTCAACAGCTCCCTATCCAATGCCAGCCACATGGACCATGTTGCAAAAGCGGTAAACTCTAGACTTGGCCTCCCATATAGACACAGACATTGTATGACAACCAAGGTGCTTTGTCTTGCAGTGAATAGTTCTACTACAGCTTAACTGTGTATAATGCTGCATCTGACACTAGTCTAAAAAGGATCAGCACAGCACTAAACCAAGTCTGTAGGTTAATCATGGGAGCCCCCTCGACTCACCCATACATGTGACTTGTACTCTATGACTAACTGGTTGAACCTCAAGAGCAAAATGAAATACTAGACTTTTCTCCTAGCTAAGAAAACCTGCCTAGGCTTAACCCCTCTGGCCATCCAGAACCTTCTTAATCCAACTACAAACCCCCGCCAGACCTGAGTCATGACTAGACAGTCCTACCAGGTCCCTTTCTGTCACACTTCTCAAGGACAAAGGTCCTTTGAGTACCATACCACTGACTGGCTAAATGCCTTTCCCAGAGACATCCTGGACATGCTCAAGATAGGCCCATTCAAGAGTAAGCTTCACCAATACCTCATTGCACTTAGTAGCTGTGACTGCCCACCCTAAGCAGGGTACTCCACAGTCTTACGTGCATACTCCGCCTACCCACCTGCACTTCACAGCAGTGACTGCCTTCCACCTATCTCTGCCCCTTGCCCCATACCTCTTCCCACACACACCATCACCTAACACCCCTGCCGTACTCTCTACTGCTCCACCTTTCTCCCACATCCTCCTTCCTCCGCTCCACCCCAACACAACAAGGTCAATACTGATTGATTCACAAATGCCTGCTATTTTGAACATACCTACTCTGCTTTATATATTCTGAATTGCATATCTAAATGTTCAAGCATAATTGTTCAAACTTACACCAGCTGAATTGTGTTGAGCTGTTACTATGTATAGTGTCCTAGTTAGATAATCTCTGTATTGTATGTTCACTGTATTCTCTGGCCTGGAAATCTCTAGAATGAGCTCCCAGCTCAAAGGTATTGCAATTCAAGCATTAAATTAACAATATTAGTAATACTGGAGAATCCAGTACAGTAACATTTATGATACTTGTATTTTGAATCTCCTATCATTCTAGTAGGTATAAGACATTGGACAATAATATACCATATGTAATACTGTTCCTTTTTCATTACAGCCTTTACAGCAAAAGTCCTCAGGTTGGAGTTTTATTTCATGGTTTATTACTGGTGTTCACTATCTTAAATTTTGTATTCTCTGGGCTTGTGATTCCTTGGAGGTTTAAAACATATTTTTATACATTACCTTCTAGTTTGGTCTTATACCCTTTTCACTGTTTAATTATTTTCCCAGCTTTTTCTCATATCCTCCTGTATTAACTTTTCCTGAGAATCTTTTATATTTTTTCATGAAGGTATTCCAAGTGTCTTTTATCTTTACATCACTGATCCATTCGTCTATATGTAATTTTATAAAATATAACTCTTTATTCGTAATTCATTTATGATCATGTATTGGTTATATATATTTCCATGATTCTTTATGTTCTAATCCAAAATTATTTTTTAATTTGATAGATTATTTATGTAAAAAAGAAGGTTTAAGAATTTTTTATCTGTGAGATTCTACCATTTCTCCATGGTCTCCAGGAAAGTTTTTTCTGCTGTTACTGCCAGTTTATTCCAAGGTGATTCTGTACTCACAAAGTTACTATTGATAACGTAACTTTCATTTGATTGTTTCCAGCACAGTCTCATATTCTTTGTCATTTTACTGTAAACAAGATCCCCATATTCTGTTAGCATATTCATTCATCATTTAAACTCAATTTTATTCGCCTCAGTCTTCTCTAATCTTCCTGGTGTTTTTCCTTCATAATCTTACATATCTGTTTAAGATTACATTTAAGATTTAAGCGCTTTGGGATACACTGTGTATGAAAAGCGCTATATAAATGCTGATTCTTCTTCTTCTGTGTGCTAAATAATAGCTTCTAAAATCCAATACCTCTCCACTCCTTTCACAAACTAGTTATAAACTTCATTTTTTTTGTTGTTGTTGCTATACTACAAAATAATCTTAAGTGTTACACCAACACAATCTTTTTTCATATTTTTTCAATAAGGTATTTTAGTTGATATGGAAGGTTTGAAGGTAACTGGAAATGCATTTTCTTTTCCCTTTTTGCTGTGCTGGGCCCACACAAACATTTCTTTGATCTCACTGGAGAATAGGGAATATTCAGCTCAAAGTGTCCTTTGTTTATAGACCCAAATGATCAATGCAGGCTAGATGCCACCTGCAGAGCAGCGGGCCATATAAACAGAAAGTAGAAGTCCAAATCCACATAACCAGCTCAAACCAGTTTTGCCTTGGAGGTGGGATCACAGAGTCAAAGGAATGTCCAGTGTGCAATGTAAGAGTGGCAGGCCAGATGATGCGTGCAAAGGAGCTGGCCTGGCATGGTTATTTCGGAGACTGCAGTTTCCTTATAAAAGACAGCCATACCATTGGAACTGAAGGCACACCATCACTATCAGTTGGCTATAATTCAAGAGATCCCAGTTGGGGTTACACTTCAATTGTCTTCTTAGGATATGGTTAAACCATAGTTAGCTTATTCTGTGTGCATTCTTCTTGTTCAAAGGTGTGTTTTTTCCTTTCTATAGTGTACTGCATTCCCATAGACTTGAGTGTGTATAATCCTGTACCATATGTAAATATTGTGTAATAAATATTATTTTTCTATAATAACTGGTGAGGTACTTTATCAATCAGTTTTCAGTTGATACAAAATGCTGTAATAACTGGATGTGATGTCACACCCAGTTATTACAGCATTTCTTCAGAAGCTTCATGCATGAAGTCTCCCGACCAGATCACAAGAAGTGAAGATCACAATAAAAGATAACTGTTTTTTTTTTGAACCAGTACTTTTAAATGCTTAAGTTACTGTTAACAGCTTTGATTTTTATTACCCAGTCTTCAGCATCTTTGATTTTTATTACCCAGTCTTCAGCAGCTTTGATTTTTGTTACCCAGACTTCAGCAGCTTTGATTTTCATGACATGGTCTTCAGATACTTGCCAGTGTGACCGTTTGCAGCACCTCCTTGATATTTTTCTATGTGTCCATTTACAGCAGTGCTTCAGCTGTTCTGAAATTCCAGTTGCAGTAAACCACAATAATAAATTATTTCTGACTTATTTAAAACTGTTGAGTTAAACTCTTACAGTTATGATGTTCAAACAGAGGCATAGCCAGGATTTGGTGGGTGGGGTTTCAAACATTTCTAGGGGGGTCCGAGGGCATGCTTTCCCAGAAAAGTTTGAAACTTATGAGTGAAATGGTGCAGTTTCATGCATTTGTAGGCAATAACTGTTGAGTTACAAACTGTATCAAAATTCAAGGAGCACGTTCAGGAAATGATGATAAGCCAGGCTTTGGGTCCAGATGGGAGAGGAAGTAGTCATAAGGCAAAGAACTGGGCTAAGAACTGGAAGCAATTACTGACATAGTATAGGTCCTTTTAATACTGTGTGACCCTGAACAAGTCACTTAACTTCCGTATGCTCCCAGGTCACACCTGTAAACAAGCTTCAGCTTAGTGTGTCTCTCCAGGTTAAAAAAAAAAAATGATCAGCCAAATTCCGTTTATTTTTTCCTGTAATTTCCAAAGGGCCTCATATACCTCACTGACCAAAATTTTTGTCAGATGGCTTTTTATATTGGTATTAACTGTTGGACTGAGCAAGTATCAAACTTGGTCCTTATAATCAGTCATAATATGGTTTCCTTTTTTCTCCCTGACCCAATTCTTCATTCCAGGTTCTTCACCTTGGCTTTTCTGCCCTTCAGACATAACCACTGCCTGGAATAATGCTGCTATGACCCACCTCAGGCTATGGTGGGTACACAGTTATTCAGGCACAGTTTCTAGCACTACAGCAAGCTTGAGGACAACTGGTGAGTTGTTCAGTCTGCCTGGCCATAACAACCACCAAGACCCTAGCTGCAGCATGGACAAGTGACAGTAACCGAGTCAACAGGGTGTTGGATTCATTTTTAGAAACCAGAAACCTAGTCCGCAAAAGAAAGCAGCAGCACTAATCAGACACCTCCACTACCAGAAGATTTCTTTCCCACACTGATGTGGGAAACTGTCTCTGTCATCACAAGTGTGCACATTCTGGCTACAGACAACCCGTGACCACCCCTGTACAGTCATATGACCGCCAGACTCATTGATCCATCCAAGGCTCCTTGTCCGTGTCTGGTGGGAGGGTGGGGCTGATTTGAATATTCATAAGCTGACACCCCCCTTCCCTCTTGCTAGTGATGTGGCACTTAAAAAATACAGTATATGTGCCTGGTGTGGCTGCTCAGGCTGTTGGAGGGGCAGTCCCGGTGTGGCTGCTCATTCAGGAGGCTGTAATTAACTGGTGGGGCATCAGATTTTACAAGGCAAGTCCGTTTTGGGGGACAGGGATAACAATTTTACTAGGCAAGGCTGTTTTGGCAAGTGACGGGGGAGATAAGGATTTTACAAGGCAAGACAGTTTTGGTACGTGAGAGGGGAGGCCATGTACCCAGGAACCCCCCCCCCCGGATATGAATATGTCAAAGCTGTAACACCGTGTTTTCTGGTGATTATAAACCATTTTTTAACTGAAAATAATTCAATTTATTTCAAAATCTGGGGTCTGCTATTATTAAAAAAAATGCGGCACATCTGTGTGTTTATGAGGTTTTTGGTTGCTGTTTTTTTTTTTTTTACACACACCCTGAGCATGTGATGATCTTTTAAACCTCTTGAACTTCGCTGTTCAGGTTTATGGGTCATCACACACATCGGGAGTGTAAAAAAAATCTCTTAACACACAGATGCCTATGCATTATTCTCTATATTTCCCCGGTGTCCTGGCCAAATTTCCCTCATTCACTAAAATACCACCAACAGCTTAATCTGGTTCAAGGTCAGTTGGCATTCATCTGTATCCCCCTTCCCCGGGTCGTGCCTGAAAATAGGCAGGATTTGTCTAGTGCACTTACCCGGTCAACAAAAGCTAAATAAATATACAGTACTTCATGCTTTTGGGCTGTATTTTTAAGGGCATCGATAACCTGGTATATTTGACAAGTGTGTGATCCATTTCAAAAGAGACTAAACTGTCCAAAGCACACCTGCACCTAGCACAGGGTAGTTGAAAACAGAATGTCCCTGCTGTGACAAAAAGGATGGTTTGTTTGTCCTAGGGGAAGGCCATTGTACTGTGTGAACAGTGGCTGGTGGTGGGATTCTGACCTAAAGATACCTCAAGTTAGAGGTCAAGGTGAGGCAGCATATCAAGGTGACCAGTTAGGTGCTGAAGGGTTGTGAAACTGACAAAACAGTGTGGACTGAGTTCTGGGAGAAGTCTGTGACAAGCTGGTTGGCAGCAATGGGATCATAAATGGACTGTCAATAAAAGGCTATCTGTCCAGGCACAGAACAGGACATACAAAAGGTATACGGTACATACCACCATTTTATTTTGTTGTAAGGAAGAGTAGATAGTTAGAAGACATTATATCTGGGCCATACAAAAGATGTGCACTGCCACGCCTTGAGAAGCAGCGCAGAAGGAGAGAACTAGTCTTTAAGGAATTCCAGACATGTGCACACCTCATAGATATCCTCAAGAAATGTGACTGGGGAAGCAGTGCAGAAGTGGTTACTGTCACAAACACACTCAGCATGTCAGGTCCTCTGCTCCCACAGTGCCAACCTCAGAGCGCAAGAGTGTGAACAGGTAACAGACAGGGTAACCCTCCTGTCTGCTTGTGAGTCTGAATCACATTTAGTCTGAAGTTCTGGGGGGATTCAAACTGTGAACCTTATGCTAGTGTACCCAAATGTACAGGCTCAGATAATCTTCTCTTCGGGGGGATGCAAGATATCTTTCGCCTAAAGGCACCTAACCAGGTATCCAAAATGAACCCTTAAAGCTCTATAAAAGACCTTAGGTATATTCTTACCTTTTCCCAGTTTAGTAACACCATCAAGCTTATGACCAGTTTTTGTCAGTCTTAACCCTCTATACATCACATGCAAAAAGAACTTCAATGACACGCCCAGGCAGTCTTTCAAAATAATATTTGTACTAAAATGAATAAAAATATGTAAAATGTAAACACAGAACACTATATCAAAAAGCATACAACCACTTAAAAGAACAAGGTTAAAGTACAAAACATAAACTCCTACCACAATACAATTAGACTTTTTCTATCTAATGTATTACCTCTTTATAGTGCTTAAGTTAGATCACAGATCTTGTTTCTCAAGATTCCAAAAAAAAGTCAAAGATCAGACAGAAGTCCTAGTTAAACTGTGCCTCTCACACACCCTTTCTATGATGTCATCTAGCTCATCCTTTTAGAATATAAAAAAATATACAAACAATGATCTTCCTGTCAGGAGATATTTTAAATACTGTGACTTCAGCAAAAACTAATTTTCCAAATTATGACATTCTTTAATCAAGCCTTTCCTTTGATTTTGAGAAGTTCCTGTTCTCCCAAGGAACAAAGGTTTTTTTACAACTTTAGCACCATGGTGGTGTAACATGTTTTTCCTCTAAGACATCATAAAAGTTTACGAACCCTATATGCTGGCAGCTGGGGCAGTTCTAATTAAGATAGGAAAACAGGAGACCCTTAATTAAGTCTCTCTAGTCATTTAATTACCTCCTGGTTTCAGATCACTTGGCATGTCGCTGACCGGGGGATACCCATAGCACAGGATGTCTCATGTGAAACACTCACATACCACATTCTATATCATAAATATCACAGAACAATCATAACCAGCTGGCCAAGCATCACAGTTACTGCAGGCCAAAGTCAGGAAAAGGAGGCTAGGGAGAGGTAAGTGGGCCAGAGTCTATAATTGGGGTAACTGCTCATGCAGACTGGATAGAAAAGATACATTCACAAGGGAGCAGTGTGCACAGATGTGGAATCAAGCCAACAGAAGAGAGAAAAAAATAAGTGACTTAGAGGGTTTGAACCCGGCTGCCAATGCTGTTCTGGTTGTGCTATCAGCTGCACCACCAAGGCAACTGGAAGCCTAGGACTTCCAGAAACACATTACTCTTTTTCTAATGCACAACCTGGTGCTGTGTTGATAATTACATTTACATTCACAAGGGTGTAGTGTGACTGTGCACATGTATGGAATTCAAACAAACAGAAGAAAGAAATAATTGCCTTAGCTGGGATTTGAACCCAGGTTGCCAGGAATACTGTTCTGGTTGTGCTACCAGCTGCATCACCAAGACAACTGGAAATCTAGGACTCCCAGAAGTACATGACTCCTCTAATTCACAACCTGGTGTTGCACAGGTAATTACATTTACAGTCACAAGAGTGCAGTGTGCACATAACATGGAATCCAAACTAACAGAAGAGAGAAAGAAATAACTGCCTTAGTGGCACCGCTGGTAGTGTAACTGGAATGGTATTCTGGGTGGCTTGTGTTCAAATCCCAGCTAAGGCACTTCTTTCACTCTTCTGTTTGTTTGGATAGAACAGATGTGCCTGCTGCTCGACTTGGTTAATGCAAAGATAAAGGTGGAGGTGGAAGAGCAAGAGAAGCTGTGCAGCATAAGACCCAGATGAGAGAAGAATGAGTGCAAGACCGAGAATATAAAAACAAGATGGAGATTCTATGCCAGATGGCACCACCACAAACTGTAAGTACATGTAGGTATTAGGGATTTGACCTAAGAAGCCAGTATTAATTCCAAAATGTTTCCTAATTATCAGGAGAGGAATGATATTCACTTGTTTTTAAAATTATTTGAAAGAATTTGTGGGCAATTTGAACTGGACAGAGTTCCATGGGCTACTCATCTTTTGCCACTTCTTTTGGGCCAGGCATTAGAAGCCTAAGCTGGGATGGACAATAAAAGCTCAATGGACTACGCCAAAGTGAAAAATACCTTGTTAAATCATTCTGAATTGACTCCTGAGGCCTATAGACAAACATTTAGTGGGTTACGGAAATCACCAGGAGACAGCTATTCAGAAATGTGTGTATTTAACTAGGCAATCTGTTAGAGCGAGGACTAGAGGGTGAAATGGTTAACTCCATGGAACAGATCAAGAGTTTGTTCCTCATGGAACAGTTTCTCAAGACTGTACCAAAGGAGTTGAAACCATAGTTGCTGGATCAGATTCCTAGCTTCACAGAGCAGGAAGCCAAGAGGGATGATCAGTTCGTGACCAGCCGACCATATAGTCAGTGAAAAAACAATGAGGTAGGGAAATCAGCTGGTCTGAAGGGAAACACAGTTTGGAATAGTCTAAGGGAAGCAAGCCTGTGCTTGAACTAAAATGGAAGCTGAATGATTCCAAAATTAAGGAGATGGTAATGCAGGTGTTATTTCTGCCCCAAACTGAGACACTTATCATATGTCTGAAAACAGTGCCAAAGGGGTGAGTGTGGATAGAGAGCATAGCTCTGGAAGCACACAGCAGCTAGGGGCTGTACCGAGGTTGCAGTTCCCACTAATTCCACTGCACACAATATCATTTAATGGGATGGTAACCCAGGGATTGAAGGGCACTGGGGCCTCCATTTCACTAATAAAGCAGGATTTAATTCACCAGGAACAGATCCTGCAGGATTAGTTTTCAAGAATTAAGAGGAGTGATGGGTCTTGCTGTTTCAGTGCCAATGGTCTAGATCTTTTTAAGCTGGGAAGGTAGCCAGGGCATATGGGAGATGGGTGTTGTATGGGACCTCCATGTGGCTGTAATTATGGGCAATGACTGACAGGCTGATAAAGTGAGTGTCACTGCCTATAGTCAGCCCAAGGAACAAGCTCCTGAAGACAAAGAGGGGCAGATGTCACTATATCATCTCCCATTTGTAATAGTGACCATAGTTCAGTAAAGTTCTCTCAAATTCCTTTCCAAACTCCACCGACTAGGACTGGATGTGCATTCACTCTCCTGGTTTGAGAGCTACCTGATCAATCAAACCCAAAAAGTTTGTTGGAGAGGAACATAATCTAGCACCAGACCTGTGGTCTCTGGGGTACCCCAGGGCTCGATCCTGGGTCCCCTGCTAGTCACCCTTTTAGTCAATGACACTGAGGGGGTCTGCGGGCTGAGCAACCTCATCCTATATGCGGATGACACTGTTGTCTACTGCAGTTACCCTCTACCAAACTGCAGGCCAGTCTCTCTGCTCTTGAGGCCTGGTTCTCCTCCAACTCTCTTGTGCTGAATGAAGATAAAACCAAGGCTGTTCTGTTTAGGACCAGACACCTTGGTACAGACAGATACGAACTACTCCAGCTTAACACAGCCCTAGGGAAGAGAGTTGAGGTCATAGACAGGATTAAGTACCTTGGGATCCTTCTTGACCAGGAGCTGTAATACAAACCCCACATTGACTCCTTAACTAGATCCACCCATCAGAGGCTTGGACTCCTCTAATGGCTGGGTAACTCTCTTTCTGACGAGGCACGATGTGCCATAGCCAATTGCACCCTTCTCCCCTCCATCCTATATGGGCCCCCCCTGCTACAGTTCCTCCAGGAGAAGGAGCTTAGCAAACTTTCTGTGCTGTACCACAGGGTAGTATGCTTTGCTATCAACTCCTCCCCCAGGAGGCATGACTGTGAGGTCCTTGCGGACCTCAACTGGCCCACCTTACGGCACAGGTTGGCCTATTCCTCTGTTTGTTTTACCTTTAAATTCATCACCTTTGGCCCTCCTCCCCATCTGAGTGGGCTGCTCACTCCTAAAGTACAGTGCCATATCATGCAATCCTCGAGAAGCCATCCCCTCGACATCCCTCGGGTTCGCACTAACCAAGGTAAGCGCTCTTTTCAGTATGCTGCTCCGCACTTATGGAATGCCCTCCCAGCAAGTCTGGTTGACAAGCCTACTCTCCAATGGTTTAAGTCAGGCCTCAAAGTGTAGCTTCAGGAACTTAGTCTCTGTGGTTGTAATCGCTAGCCCCTGCCTGGGCCTGTTGTCATGCTGTCACTACTATTGCCATTTCTATTTCTCCCATGAAACTCATGCAAAATTGTTAAATGTACTGTGCACCTGTCTAGCACTTTGTGAGCCTGCTGTTTCTGTGTTAAGTGCTTAATACCTATTCCATTGTATGTATCAACTGTAACTACTGTATATTGATACCAATGTATGTGATCTACTGTAACTAATTCCAGGTCGCCCTGAAAAAGGACCTCTGGTCCTGTGGGCTTACCCAGTCACCAAAATCTAAATAAATAAATCAGACAGTTATTTTCAATAGTTATAATAAATCTATTATTTATCATTATAACAAAGCTAACTTAGCAAGCATTTCTACTATGCTAAATGGTATTAACTGGGAAAACATTATGATTTCATCTAAACCAGAGAAAAGCTGGGACTTTTTCAAAACACATTATTACATTTAAGAGATAAATTCATTGCATCTTCTATTAAGCATGAGCAAAAACACTTAGACCAAAATGGTTAAAACAAAAATATTCAACGTTTGGTAAGACAAAAGATAAGAAATATGCTATTTATTTAAAATCCAAGACTAAAGAGAATTGGTCTTTATATCTTAATATTCAAAATAAGTGTAAATTAATGATAAGAAAGGCAAAACAGATTGGGAGATACATCTTGCAAAAATAATGCTGCACCTATATAGTGCCTATGCTAGACCCCACTTGGAGCATTCGTCACAATTATGGAATCCATACAAAAAGAGTGAGATTGCATCTCTTGAAAAAATACAGAGGAGATTTAGTAAAATATCAAAGGACTCTCCAAACGTCCATATGAACTACGTTTAGAAAAGTTAACTCTGATGCCCTTATCACTCAGAAGTCTTCGAGGAGATCTAATTTACATGTACGACGTAATAAATGACCCATACCTATTTTTTCAAATGGGTTTTGAATTCAAAAATAATATATATACTACTAGAGGTCACCCACTACAGATTAATAGGGCCAAATTTGTATATATTTCTAGGAAAAAATTCTACACACAAAGAATCATAAATCCTTGGAATAATCTACCTTTAGAAATTGTCATCAATAATGACAAAAAAAACTTTAAAAATCTAAAAATTGCCTTGATAAATTTATTCTTAATAAACCAAACCTGGGTTATTATAATTGACAAGGTGCAGTTATGGGCCTCACAGCCTCCTTTGCACCACTTTACCTTAGAAACCAGTGCAGCCATAAAAGTACAGTTAACATAAGAACTTCCGTAACAGTAGATCTTCCAGAAGCTCTTGCAGTGCGCCCAATAACCATAAGAACTGATCATGCGAGAACTGAGACCACACAGAAAAATTAGCTAGCAGTGCCTGTTTGGGGATACGCCCACCGGACATCATGTGACTGATATTGGCCGCCAGTTATACAGTGGTGGTCCCCACGCTGCCTCAGTTCTCTTGCCAGAGACCTGTGAAAGGTATGACAGGAGACTGAGTGGGCTCCTGGAGCCATTGGAAAGGCTGAGTATTAAAAAGAAGCAGCAGCAGGGGAAGGAGGAAGGAAAACCTTGCCTACTGCAACAGCCTCCTCAAGATCTAATGTTACAGTAAGTTCTTACATAACTGTACTATTTTACTTCACAAGGGTTCTTGCAATAGGCAATTACCATAAGGACCAAGTCCCAAGCAGAGCAAATCAAGGAAAGCCTGAACATGGGAGGCAAGAAAAAGGCCTGCAGTAAGCAGGGAACTAAGACAGAAGGCCCTGAAGGATGGCCAGTCCAAAGCCTGTCCTGCGTCTAGAGGCAATGTCCAGACTGCAGTGTTTAGTGAAGGTGTGGACAGAGCTCCAAGTGGCTGTTGCACAGATCTCTGTGGCAGAAATATTTCTGAAACAAGCAGAAGGTGCAGCCATGCCTCTGGTTGAATGCCCTTCAACTTCCCCCGGAAAGGGGTTTGTTGTACTTCTGATAAAACAGAATGCAGTTTGCTAACCATTCATTATTTAGAAACTACAATGCCTCTCTTTGGGTGCAAAGGAAACAAAAAGCTGATCCATTTGCAGACCGACTTAGGTCCAGTTTGTGTAGTAATGCAACATTTTTGTGTACATCCAGCATGTGCAGAATTGCCTCCCTTGATTAGAGTGCTCAGGATAATACACAGGCAAGTGTATAGTCTAATTTAAAGTAAACTTAGAAACAACCTTTGGTAAAAACTTAGGATTTGTATGCAGAGCCACCCGGTCTCTGTGAAAAATCAAATAGGGCTCTTACACATAAGGGCCTGAAGCAACTAAAATAGCACTTTCTAAGACAAAAAGTGCAGGTCACAACTCATGGCCGGTTAAAAGGAGGCAAAGTAAGTTTCTCAAGAATGAAATTCATAGCTGACCAGGTGATGCGGAGGGCTGAGGCATCTAGCCTTACCTCATGACATGCGGTGACCTGGGTTTGGGAATGACCTCAGGTTGTCAGGGGAGCTGGCCGGGGAGGGCAAGGAGTAGGACTGACCTCTCCTGGGGTGGGCGCTTCACCTCTGAAGTACCATCACCACTGGGTGGAGGTCCAGTGGTGGGCCAGGTGGAGAGGGCAGCTAGTAGGGTGGGGTGCTCCGCAATGCCTAGCATGCTTGTGCCTCCACATGCGTATGTTCAGTGCCCCAGACATGTGCGGGACAGGACAAAAAAAAAAAAAAAAGGGGAAAAAAACAACAAAAATTGCAAATATAAAAAAAAGGATGAAATTCAGATCCCACGGGGGAATAGGTTCCCTGACCAGGGGTTTCAAATAGAGTATCCCCTTCAAAAAGTTATGGGAGAGCTCCAACTGAGCCAAAGTTTAGCCTTCCACTGGAGTGTGGTAGGCGGCTATGATAGACAAGTGAACCTTCAAAGAGGAATAACTAAGCCCCAGGTCAGAGAGATGTAGCAGATACTCTAAGACCTGAGGAACAGGGCATGAGAAAGGATCCCAACCCTTGGAGACTGCCCAAATTGAAAATCTCTTCCACTTTATCGTATAGGTGGTTCATATAGATGACTTTCTGACCGCTACAAGAGGCTTCAGCGACTCTGAGGAGACCCAAAGTGAGAGACAGCCATGTCTGAAGGTGCTATGCATTAAGGTGAAGGGATTCGAGGTCTGGATGGACCAACATGCCCTGATCTTGGGTCAAAAGTTTATGGCACAGGGGAAGAGGAACCAGAGGCTCCACCACCAACTGCTGGAGCAAAAAGAACCATATTTGGTAAGGCCAAAATGGAGTGATGAGAATCATCCAAGCTCCCTCCACTTGCAGTTTGAGGATCTTCTGCAAGAGTGGGAAGGGAAGAAAGGCATACAGGAACCTCCCTGTCCAGCAAAGAGACAGCACATCTCACCAAAAGACACCAGGTCCATGAGCAAGCAAGCATAAACTGGATAGTTTTGCATTGTATGGGGCGGCAAACAGATCAAGAGCTGGACAACCCCATAGGTTGAAGATGTCCTCGACCACCAACTGACACAGTTCCGATTCATGAGCCCCTGCCCGAATGCGGCTGAGACTGTCCACTAGGATATTCTGGATGCCTGAGATGTGCACTGCCATTAGCTGGAGCTGGTGCTGAACTGCTCAATGCTACACTTACACTGCTTCCCTGCACAAGAGGTATGACCGAGTGCCTCCTTGTTTGTTTAAATACCAAACAACACACTTTGTCCAAATGGATCAGGAGTGGTCCCGGAAGGAGAAGGGGCTGGAAGGTCTGGAGAGCACAGAGTACAGCATGCATCTTGAGCATGTTTATGTGCCATGAGATCTCCCACTGAGACCAGTATCTCTGGGTTATCAGACTTCCCAGATGTGCTCCACTGCCCTGATCTGATGCATCTGTCTTCAGGGTTTGAACTGGAGGGGAGGCTGTTAGGGATCCTCCGCAGTGATTTTCCAGATCCTGCCACCAAATCAGATCCTTTCACATAGGGTTGGACATCAGAGCTGCTGTGATTCAGGTCGTCTGACTTCTGGTCCCACTGTACCCTGAGAGTCCACTCGTGACACGATTTGGAGTTGGGCCAGAGGTACTGTGGGAATAGCTGTCGCCATGAGACCCAGGAGGGAAGGACTGTCCTGGGCATTGTCCAATGGCTGGAGGCCACATGCAGAGCTTGCCTTTGCAGCATTTCTGCCCTGTCCAAAGGGAAGAAGGCTTGACCTGGGCTGTATCTAGAACCTTCCCAATAAATTGGAGGCACTGGGAAGGAGTGAGGTGACACTTGGGATAATCCACTGTGACCCCACCATGTGGAACAGATCCAGGGTAGTTGTTAGAGAAGCCTCCAGGTGGTTCCTTGGCAGAGCTGACAGGAGCCAGTCAACGAAGTATGGAAACACATAGAGGCCCTGATGATATAAGGATACTGCCACCACTGCTAGGTACTTGATGAATATTTTGGGTGCCATAAAAGACCAAAGGGGGAAGCTTGAATTGGAAATGCTCCCCCTGGAAAGAAAACCTGAGGAAGTGACAGTGGGCAGGGAAAATAGGAGTATGCAGGTATGCATCCTGCATATCCATTGTGCAGAGCAAGTGTCCCAGATGGAGCAGTGGCAACAGTCCTGGAAGGATCAGTATGCAAAATCTTTTGTACTCAATGTATAGGTTGAACATGATGAGGTCCAGTATTGGTCGATGGTCTCCTGTCTTTTTTGGACCAGGAAGAAGCGGGAGTAATACCTCTTCCTGCTTGGCCCTGAGGAACAGGTTTATGGTGGTTTTGCAACAGAGACGCAATCTCCTCTCTGAGGAGGCGGAATGTGACCATGTGGGTAATCGAGAGTGACCGGGGATTTTCTGGAGGTCTCTATGAACTCTAGTGTGTGACCTTGAGCTATCGGCTGAAGAACCCAAGGGTCTGTTATAATTGTCTCCCACCTGGACAGCTGGCTAGCAAATCTGCCCCTGACTGGCTCCTCAGAGCTGTGAATGGAGGAGGGGAGGGCCATGAGTCAAGAGGTGAAGGGAGGGTTGGGGGCACCACCAAGGAAGTTCTGTGTGACTTGGCAGGGGTGTAGAGGCAGATGGGGAGCTCAGACGTTGCCCTGGCATTTGGCGGGCTGCTGCCTTGTCTGTGCATTTGCTGATGGCGAAAGGGGCAGCCAAAACTTGGGATTGATGTGATAGAGGGAGTGCACCTAATGAAGGGCCTTCCCTACTCCTGCAGATTGGTCATTATGTCCTTGATATCTCCTCTGAAGAGCACTGAGCCCCTGAAGGGGGCATCCAGAATAGACACGTGAACATCCTGGGTGAAGCCGGATACCTGCAACCAGGAATGTCTGCATATACAGACCGCCATCGCCGTACTTCTGGCAGAAGCATTGACGGCATTGTAAGTCACCCGTAAGGTATGGCGGCAGGTAATCTCTGCTGTCCTGACTGTCTGCTCAATTTTGGTCTTGGCTTCAGAATCTGGCAAGGCCTCAAATTCTGTCTTCAGTTGATTGAGAATGGCCTTTTGGAAGCAAACCATGTGGGCTAAATAATCCAGAGCCAGCAGAGCCAAGGTGGACAATGAATAGACCTTTCAGCTGTACTAGTCAAGCCACCTTGACTCCTTGTCAGAAGGGGAGGTACTCACATGCTTCGGCTTAGATGAGCGGTCGTGAGCCACATTGATAACCACTGCATCAGCTGTGGGGTGGTTAGCTAAATGATCTTTCATCTCTGGAACATGGTGCAATCTGTCCGCATTCTTGGATATACAGTAGCTGTGACAGACAATGGTTGTTGCCATATAGTAGTGGCTAAATCATCGTGGGGGCCTGTCTATGGGGGAATGAGTTGAGGGGGTCAGCTCAGGAAGGTCAACATGCTCTGCCAGCCTCCATCGCTGGGGGTCCTGCTCCTCTGTCTTCCAGCCATTGGCCTCCTGAATTCTTCAGAGGATGTGCATAAAGGATGGATCCTCCAGAGGAGACTTAGGAGTCTCCTTTGGCTTAGGGTCCTCCGACGGTGGAGATTCAAAGCCTGAGGAAGAAGAAGCAGAAGAATCAGATTTGGAGTCTGGCGAAGTGCTCCTGTCAGGGGACAGGGACTTCTGATGTTGGCCCTGTTTCAGAGGGTCAGGTAGCCATGACCCATTCCTCCACCACAGAGGTACCCACCATACATCTGGAAGATAGGGAGCGGGCCCTGTTAGAAGACAGGGGCCTTGGAGTAGGAGTCGCATGGACTGGCGCAGGGGTGGTGTCTGACCGGCATCTGACCAACTTCGAAGTGAGCTGGTGTTTGGCTTTGTTCCACCAGGGCTCAAATAGAGCATCATAATCCACTGGCAATTGCAAAGGAGCTGGTGGAGGAAACTGGTAAGTCAGAGTCTGATACCCCGACGGTGGATAGCCTGGTGTTGGGTACCCTGGTTTTGGGTAGTCCAGCATCGGGTACCTGGGTGTTTGATACCCCGGCATTGGATACTCTGGCATTAGATACCCTGGTGTCAGGTAGCTTGGCATCTGGTACACTGGAGTAGGGTAACCCAGCATAGAGTAGCCCAGCATCTGGTAACCCGGAAAAGGTATCGACGGTGGGGCTGAGGGACCAGGCCAAGGCCCTGATGGATGGCCAGACTACCCAGGCTGAAGAGGGTCCAGCTGCGGGCCTATGGGTGGACCCAGAGTTGGCCCAGATGGGGTGACAGGTGCATCTGGGGTCTGGGGCACAGGAGGTGACCCACATGGATGGACCAATGGTGGGTTGACCGGAAAGACCCTCCGAGGGACCGGAATAGGGTGGCCCAGTGCAGGATGATTGATAGGGCCAACAAGTGGCAGCTCCTCCAGCTCCAGGTGGGGGAAGAGTTTGACGGCCCAACAGAGATGATGAAGGAGTATCCCAAGAGGTGGATTCCTCTTCAGGTGGCTGCAGTTGAAGCGGCAGCTGGTTCTGGTGCAAAGGACCGGCGTCAGACCTTGAATCGGGGTCCGGCAGTAGCTCTGGGGCAGTGCAGGCACTGGCAGAGCCAGCGTCCATCTTACCAGCTGAACCACTCAGTTTAGGCCCTGAGGGAGGTTTGAAGGGCCAACGGGTGGAAGTAGCCTTCAAATCCCTGGAGGTCCCTGCCAGAACTGTTACCAGCTCAGGTGCGTGGGGGGGGGGGGGAGACAAAGGCTGCTTCTGAGCAGGAGGAGTAGAACTGGCACCTCCTGTACTGGTAGAGGGCTGTTCAATGGCCACGGCCTCCAAAGAGAACCACAACTTGCAGGAAGACCAATCCCAGTCCCAGTTTTTGTCCTTGTCCTGTTTGTGCTTCTTCTGCTTAGATGAATGGAAGTCAGAAGAGCCCCCGGGAGACGAAGACGTGCTCTGCACCTGCTGCAGCTTCTTTTCCATTTAAGTCAATTTTTGTTTCAAAAGGTGGCCTTCCAGGACTTGCTGACAGTGTTTTCACGTGGCCTGGTTGAAACTCTAGCAGGCCTCACAGTCTTTGGTGTTTTGGTCAGGCCCAAGGCAAAGAGGACATAAAGTATGGGTGTCTTTCTCCGATATCTGCTTGCTACAGGTGCACTTATTCTTGTGGGATTCAGAAGGAGTTGGAAAAGACATGCAAAAAAATAAAAAGGATATACTTATCGAAAAATGGTCAACTGTAGCAGCATTCCATGAGGTCCAACGTGCCCAGGTTGATGGCAGAAAAGAAGTCGGGCAGGCATGGGGGACGGCCCACTATATAACGTCAGGCTGATGTTGGTTACATGATGATGGGTGGATGGTCCCCCGCCAGACACTATTGGCTAAGTTTTCTGTGTGGTCCTAGCACCTGGCGGCTCAGTCCTTATGGTTACTGCCTACTGCAAGAGTCCTCTCGAAGTAAGATCAACCCTCCCTCAGCAGCAGGGGTAGGAGCAAGATTAACTAAAGGACAAGCTGGGAGCAGCAGTTCTGAGACACATCTAAAGACTGTGGAGAGCCCTGCCATGGGCTACTCTCCAACAGGACAGTGTGTTTTAGGGACAGTCTGGTGTGTGGAGCTGGGGAGAGCTCAGCAAGCTTGCTTACCTATCCATAAAGAAACTAAGAAGTTGGGTTACAAGCATGGAGGGTGAATCTCAGGATTCAGAGAAAAGGAAGTATACTGGGAAAATGGCCTCCTATATTGAGAGTGGTTGTCTAAAGGGAAGGCAGGAGGAAGAGGTACTTTGGCAGACAGTCCCTATGGAATACAGGAAGCAGCTTCTAGCCCTAGCCCCATGATAAACCCTTTTCTGGACACATAGGAGTCAGCCATACAAACAGGCAACTGACTAATAATTTTTACTGGTCCAGTTCTTTAAGGATGTGCAAACTACTGCTAGACCTGTCCACAGTGCTAGAGGGTGGGAAAGGTTGGGGACAAGGCTAAGGTGGCTTTGATTCCCTTGCCTGTAATGAAAGAGCAATTTTGGTGCACTGCTGTCGCTATTGTGTGGTGCAGCTATCCAGAGGAGGAGGAGGAGGCAGTCATAGATCCATTGCTGGATCTCCTTGGAGAGGTTAAGTAGGGATCCTCCATGGATGATGTTGCCCTCTTGGAGTGGCAGTACTTTATTGTGCTGGAAAGATGGGGCAGACCTAGAAGTGAAAATGAAACAAGTATATCATGAATTACAGAATTGTTGTACTGAAAATACAACTTTGTTATACAAAAAGAAACCCAAAACAATGTTTTTTGGAACTGAACAAAGGACAGGGGTTAAATAATAATATGGAAATATTAGGGGTGAACCGACATGGTTTGGAAGAGGTGTCTTGTTTCAATTATTTGGAAGATATGCTAGACCAAACATTATATTTTCATGAACACATATCGAAAGTCACAAAAAAGTTAATGCAAGCTGAGTTATTTATACAGAAACAAAAATATTTGAACATCACATGTAAAAAGAACCATAGCACATCAGGTCCTCCACCCTGTCCTGGAATATAATTTTATCTTACTGGTCAAAATACCAAGTACAATATTTCAAAAATATGTGGTTGCATTCAAAACTATTATTACACTCGCTACTAATCAATTGTGACCTTTACCAAAAGTTTGAAACTATTATCCCCGAACAGAGAATTCAATATTTGCATTAACATTTCTCCACAAGGTCTTGAACACAGGAACACCTTAAGTTTTAAGAAATAGGTTAACAAGTGTGAACAATAGGAAATCATTGCACATTTCATCACTACAATATTATCAAGAGGGTCTGACTAAAACCAAAGTAGCTGAACACTCGTTGTATTATGGTCCTAGATTACTAAATAAAATACTTGGACTGGGACTAGATGTTCAATCTAAAACCCATGTGTTTAAAAGAAAAGTAAAGAGCCATCTAAAGACACTGTCAGGATGTGATTGCTTTGCTAATACTTGATAAACTCTATACTATGTTTTGCTGCATTAATTGTACTTATGTATATATGTATGTAGTGGGCATTTTGTATGCTCTTTTTTAGTTTTAATTCTGCTGTTTTCCACTCCCTTGGACCAGCCAGATGTCAGTTCTGTTCCTGCCCCTACCCTCACTACCCCCCACCCCAACTCCCTTGTCCCCCAGAGTGGGGCTGCCAGGAGGGGCCCTACCCTGGACAGACTTGGTCGGTACAGGAGCAAGGATGTTACAGTCGGTGGCATGGGACAGACTTCATGGTGCATGGTCCAATCCTTTTTTTGTAATGCTGTACCTCAGGGCGGTGTAGTGTGCAATGACATGATGGTGTGTATGTCGCACATCTGGCATGCCTCCCAACACTGCCTAGCTCTGGTCATCAGAACCTGGCCTCCACCAGGGGTCAGTCGAACTCCAGCAACTTTCCTACCCTCCCAACCTGGAGGAGGAGAGCAGTCCATGGGACACTCGATCCTCCTTCCCCCAGCTGTCACTCTGATGCCCGAGATCACTTACGATCCTAGGTCATCCGCATAGCAGGTGGTAGAGCTACTGCTGCACTGGTGGGCCAGCATTTTGTATGATTTATTACATAATTTTATTTTTATGTCGTGTAAGTTGCAATTTTGTATTGCCATACCTACTGTATACCCCTTTCTTCCCAGGTGTGGCTGAAAATGTGTCAATGATGCATACCACTTTCCTGGCAAACCACATAAATAAAACAATGGCCCAAGCTTCTGGAATTTATAAGGTGCTGCAGACATCTAAGCAAATATAAATAGGGAAACTGGGATGTATACCATGCTAGTGGAGCACCACATGGATATAGGGTCCCAGACACCACTAAGGGAGTACAAGCTGCCAGAATTCATAGTGTGTTGCAGACATCTGGGGAAATGTTCATGAGGGAAACCAGGGTATACCACCCTGGCAGAGCACCACATGGATACAGGGCTGAAGGCCCCACTTAGGCAGTCACCCCTATAGGGTTCCAGAGGGAGTGAGACATGTCATTAAGGGGGAGATCAAGGAAATACTGGCTCTTAGGGCAATCCAGGTGTCCAGTAGTTCATGCACCTCCTCTGTGGTACTGATTCCCAAAAAGAATAGGTCCACAAGGTTCAGTATCATCTACCACAGGCTCAACAGCTGTATGGATTCAGATGCATACCCCATGACCCGGACTGAAGAGGTCCTAGAAAGGTTAGAGGGACCCCTGTGCCTTATCACCACAGACCTGACAAAGGGCTGTTGGAAGGTACCCCTAATCCCTGAAGCCAGGGAAAAATCTGCCTTTGTCACTCTATTTTGCCTATTTGAGTTTTGAGTAATGCTGTTCAGGATGAAGAATGTGCCAGTGACCCTTCAACAACTCTTGGACTGCATTTTGTCTGGGGCAGGAGTCTTTACACTGATATACATAAACAACATTGTCACCAACAACCACACATGTGAAGATCACAACAGGCACGTGACAGAGGTGCTCCACCAAATAAAGGCTGCAAGGATGACAGCCAGAGTAGAGCAGTGCTAAATAAATACCTTGGGCACAGGATAGAGAGTGGGTACATCTGGCCTCAACCAGTAACAGTTGTGGCTGTTTAGTACTGTGCCAAACCCACCACAAAGAGGACAGTATGAGCAGTCCTATGGAAATGATCATAGATCTCCAGGTAGAAGGTCACCTGGGGACCAGTGACCATCACATGGTATGGTTCAATTTGGCCACTAGAACAAAATCATCCCATTCCAAGGCAAAAATATGGGATTTCAGAGGAGCTGACTTTGATAAGATGGCCAACAGAGTTAAACTAGCCCTGGCAAAAAGAAATACAGGTGAGGGGGTACAGGCAAAGTGGGCAAGCATTAAAGATGCAATTCTTGAAGCAACATCCCATTGTGTTAGTGAGAAAAGGAAGTGCAAAAGAAGAAGGAAACCACTTTGGTTCTCAGACACAGTAGAAGAAAAGGTCAGAGCCAAAAGGCTGGTCTTCCGGAAATATAAGGGAACGCAGCAGGGTGAAGATAGGGAGGCATACCAAACTTCCCTAAGGGAAGCAGGGAAGGCAGTAAGGCAGGCAAAGGCCCAAACCAAGGAAACACGAGCACAAACAGTAAAAGAAGGTGACAAGACTTTCTATAGATACATTAGTGAAAGGAGAAAGTCCAGACGGGGTATTGCTAAGATCAAAGGGGATAAGGGGACGTGTGAGGAGGAGGACCATGTAAAAGCATATATCCTAAATAGATACTTCTGCTCAGTATTTACTGAAGAGAAGGTAGGACAGGGCCCACAGCTCTGCACCGTGGACACAGTAGGGAGGGAGGTGTGCACTAGTCCTTTCACAAAAGAAAGGGTCCTACAAGAACTTGATAAGCTCAGGGTGGACAAGGCAATGGGACCTGATGGCATACATCCCAGGGTACTAACATACTAACATGCCAGCAGAATAGGCCTAACGGTCTTTCGTGTCTGCTCATTTGGTCAGCCCCCACCCTGGATGCTGACCTTGCTGCCCCCCTCGCCTTCTCTGGCTTCTCCCTTCCCAGTTCCGGATATTCTTGCTGCATTGGATTTTGCTTCCAGAACCCTTCCCCTGTACCTGTCCCACCCCCTCCACAGTCTCTGCCTCCACCAGCCCCCTAGGCAGCACATTCCATGGCTCCACCACCCTCTCAGTGAAGTAGCACCTCCTCCTTTCTCCCCTGAATCTTCCCCCCTCCAGCTTCCACCCATGCCCTCCAGTGGCCCCCTCCTCCTTCCTTCGAAGCACCCTGACTGTTCCTCCCCTATTTACCCTCTTCATGTACCTGAAGACTTCTATCATGTCCCCCCGGTCCCTTCTCTCTCCCAATGTGTACATATTTAGCTCTTCGAGCCTCTCCTCATAGGTCCTGTCCCCCAAGCCCCAAATCATTTTGGTTGCCCTCCTCTGGACCCTCTCCAGGAGGTTAATGTCCCTCTTTAAGTGTGGCCTCCAAAACTGCATGCAGTACTCAAGGTGCGTCCTCACCAAGCAGTTATACAGAGGGAGTATCACTTCCCTCCTTCTGGAGGTGATCCCCCTAGCGATGCATCCCAGCATCCTGTTGGCCTTGGCTGCTGCCCTCCTACAAGTCTCAGAGTTGTTCATCTTGACATCCACCACCACCCCCAGGTCCCTCTCAGCCATCGAGACTTGTAGCATTTCCCCAGGGTGTACACTTGGCCCAGGTTTCTGGCCCCCAGGTGGAGTACCTTGCATTTCCCTGCATTGAACCTCAGCTTCCACTTTCTAGACCATCTTTCCAGAGCCTCCAGGTCCCCCTGTAGGGCCACCCTTCCCTCCTCCCCGTCCACCACCAGAGGAGATAAGAGTGGAAGAAGCAGAGCCATTATCAGAACTGTTTAGTGAGTCTCTGAGCACAGGAGAGGTTCCAGAAGAATGGAGAAGGGCTTGTGTGATCCCGCTCCATGAAAGTGGTAGCAGGGAGGAGGCAGGGAACTACAGACCAGTCAGTCTTACCTCAGGAGTGGGCAAGATTAAGGAGACACTCCTTAAGGAAAGGATAGTGCAACACCTGGAATCCATAGGAGCACAAGATCCAAGACAGTATGGGTTTACAAAAGGAAGGTCCTGTAAAACTAATCTCATAGATTTCTTTGACTGGGTAACCAGAGTGCTGGACCAAGGGGGAGCAGTTGATGTTGCCTACCTGGACTTTAGCAAAGCTTTCGATACTGTTCCACATAGAAGATTGATTAATAAGCTGGGTAGGCTCGGGATGGGTCAGACATTGGTCAACTGGGTGGCAAACTGATTGACAGGCAGAAAACAGAGAGTGGTGGTAAATGGTATACAGTCAGAAGAGATACAAATCACAAATGGGGTACCTCAGGGATCAGTCCTGGGGCCAGTCCTCTTCAATATCTTCATCAGTGACATTGCAGATGAACTGGAGGCTAAGATTTGTCTGTTTGCCGATTACACCAAGATCTGCAACAGAGTAGATGATCCAGATGGGGTGGGCAGAATGAGAAGAGATCTGGATAAACTAGCAAAATGGTCAGAAGAGTGGCAACTGGGGTTTAACGCAGAGAAGTGCAAGATCATGCACATAGGGAAGAGAAACCCTGAAGCCACCTATAGGCTGGGAGGGGAGTTGCTGGCAGTCACAAAGGAAGAAAGAGACTTGGGTGTCATCATCACCGATGACCTGAAATCATCCAAGCAGACCTCTAAAGAAGTAGGTAAGGCTAGAGGGATGTTGGGGTGTATTAGTAGGGGTACCACAAGTCAGAAGAGGGAGGTAATAATACCTCTTTACAAGACACTAGTTAGGCCCCATCTGGAGTACTGTGTGCAGTACTGCAGGCCACACCTTCACAAGGACATTAACCAAATTGAGGCAGTCCAGAGAAGGGCAACCAAAATGGTGCAGGGAATGCATCAGAAAACATAGGAGGACAGATTAACTGAAATCAATATGTATACCCTAGAGCAAAGGAGGGAGAGAGATGATATGATTGAAACATTCAAACACCTTAAGGGCATTAACAAGGTGAAAGAGTCTAACATGTTTCGATATAAGAAAAATAGCAGGACAAGAGGACACAGCATGAGATTAGAGGGAGGCCGATTAAGGGGTAATGTGAGGAAGTTGTTTTTCACAGAAAGGGTGGTGGATGCATGGAACGGCCTACCTCAGGAAGTGGTGGATATGAACACAGTGCAGGGCTTCAAACAGGCATGGGAAAGGCAGAAGGGAGCAACACAGATGAGTATGAATAGATAGGTCATTAACAGAGCACAGGCCTATGGCACATTCATAAGGTAGAAAAAGGAACGGGCCAACTGGATGGGCCTTGTGGTCCTTTTCTGCTGTCAGCTTCTATGTTTCTATGTTTCTATGGATACAGGGTACTAATGAAAATTTGTACTAAACTTTAGCAGTATGGCCAAACCCCTGTCACATCCCCCTAAGAAGAAAATTCCATAAAAAGTCAGTGGACAGATCACTGTGAGACAGCTTTTTGCCAGTTAAAGGGGGCATTGTGTCAGGCACCTGTGCTCACAAGCTCTGACTATTTTCTTAAGTTCATTGTGCACCTGTGTACAATCAAGGGTTAGGGGCAAGACCCCTAGAATTCTGCGGCTGCAGAATTTTGTACAGAACTTGCAACCTACTGCAGAACCTCTGCAGTGCTGTAAAATTCACGGTCTTGGTGATTATTAATATTTCCATTTATCCACAGAACCTGGTTCCCTTTCCCTCTTTTTATATCCAAAACCCCTCTATGCTCAGCTTGTGATGTTATCAGTGCTATCACATCATACATTAGCTAATGAAATGGCTGCATTCTGCCACAGAAATGAAGTCACTTATCTACCACAGCTTCCACGCTAGAGGTGGTGGCACTGCACATCAGGCATGGTAATATTTGCTCAACCTGCACTACAGCCTAATAAAATTTTCAGTCTTAAATTATTTCTGTCATCGATCAGACTGTTGCTCTAAAATGGCTTTTCGTAGAACTCCCTTTTTAGGCATTTGGTAGCATTCCTTCACAGCTGCAAAGTAGTACACTCCCCCTCTGATTTTTGCTATTTGCTGCTCTGTGTTAAAGGTATCTGAAGGGAGGAGGGATACTACTGTATTGTGTCTCAGAACTTCTCAGGCTATTAACAAAAAAAAATAAATTAAAACTACTGTTTCTATCATCTGTCCAGCTCAGTCTAATAGATGTATTCTATTTCTTTCAGCAACATAGGGGTTAACTCATTATATGATGTCTGTAAAACACTGAACCTCTACAGTGTCAGATTACTGTACATACAGTGGACCTGCAGTCCATGAGCTACAGTATTTCATTCCTATGGGCACACATACGAACTGTAGGGTGGGGGGGGTAGCTGGCTGGGCAGCACAAGGACTGGGGGAACAGATCACTGTTCTGAGGCTGGGAAGTTATGGCACAGTGTTCTGTCACACGGGGGACACACTGTGATGGGCTGGAGAGCTTTATCTTACAATGGGTTCACATGCATGTCATGGCCTGATGGTGTTATGTAGTATGTCAGGGGAAGAAGGTTGGCATGAACAATTAGTTTTGCAGTATCTCCTCTATTCTGTTTATTCCATTTCCAGAGGGACCAGTATGAATGAGGATACAATTTCCTGGAAATTAAAAAAAATATATATATATATATATATATATATATAGGATATACAATGCCCTCATTGAAAATATCTCTGATATTTCCCCCGAGTGCAGTTTGACCTTTGACATCATGAGTGGCAAAGCCACGAGAGATGCCATAGGTCAAATTGCTCGAGGGGAAAGTATCCGAGATAATTTCGATGGGGGCATTGTATGTTCCATTTATGCAATGGGACAAGTTTTTTTATTGGTGTAATTTTCATTTTGTTAAAAATAGGTATGTCTTTATTTCTTTTTGTTTCCGGATGACTGAGCGTTGTGTTCCGTAAAACTGAACATTTGCATCAGGACACTGTGCTGTTGTGCTACTGGGGAGAGTGGTAAGAGTAAAAAAGAGAGAGTCAGTTACTTTTTTGTGTGCTGTGGTTTGAAGAAAGTTAATGTTTTGTGTGAGGCTAAAAGTTTTTTTAAATATTTGAAGTTGAAGAACATGGGGGGGGGGGAGACAATGAAAATAATTCAGTGTTTTGTCTGGTATTTTGGACCTTTAGGAGAAATGGCAATTAACATTGTGTGAAGCTGAAAGTTTATTTTTTTTAAATAAGTTACAATGAAAGAACGGGAGAAAACGAAACTGTTGTGTGTGCAGCTGGAGAGAAATGAAACTGCCAGTGAGGGCTGGAATGCAAGTGAGCAGGTGCATTCTGACTGTGCTGCTCATACTGCCAGCTCCCACCAATCAAAACCTTTGTGAGCAGTTGTGCAGAAGTGCAGATAGTGCCTGGTTATTACCTATAGTGAGGATAAATGTGATAGTCTCACTGACCTGCCAAAAATACTGCTGTTATTTGCCACTTTTTATCCTCACCCCCATTGCATAAATGTATATATGCAATAGAGGTGGCCATATATTTCATTAGATAAACACAGTTATCTTAGTCACTGTATGTATAAAAATATTTATACACACAGTGACCATTTATACATGCAGTGCCAGACTACTTCCTACTTTGACACACTTTCACTTTCTGACACTCATACACAGTCTCTACTGGTGCCTACAGATCTTGCCCCATCCACAGTAACGCATTCAGTACAAAAATCTGTTTTCTTTTTTTTTAAATCTCTCCCCAACATCATCCATCTGAACTTGTTCCTCACCAAAAAACACTGTGTAATCACAGACCATGAAGCAGCATTTCTCACTCACAGTCTTCTAGCCACTATCTGCTTTCCAACCGCATCCCACACTGCGTCAGCCCCCGACTTCCTAAACAACTGCCAAACAGCCAAACCGCAGCTCTTTTTAAAACCTCTCTCCCCTGCATCCATGACCCACAAACAACAGAACTGCTGACCAGAAAAGAAAATGTTTCCTCTCCAAAACCGCTGTTTTGTTTTTTTTTCTTTCTGCCCCATTAGCTCGCTCACATTGCCACTACAGGTCACTCAACTCGGTTACCTCTTCTCCCCGATGCCACTCGCTCCACTCCAAATTCCCAGCTTTCATGGAAAAATAACTTAAAAAAAATAACCACTTCATAGCAGCCACTACTATTCTCTCGGCTAGTGCTCACTAAACTCAGCCGACGTTTTGCTGTATTCTTTCCATGAGCACTCGATAAACTTAGCTGCCATTTTTTTCTTTTAAAAACTGTTAAACCATCGTTTCAGCCAATCAGCTATAACAAACCACAGAAGACAGCACATCAACCTGGCAAATCACAAAATAAACACACACACACACACGTTTTCATATTTCTTTATTTCAAAAAACCTTCTTTATAAACTACACATATACACGCGGTCCTTCCCTATTGCATATGCCACTCATGAGGTTACCCAAGGTCAAACAGCACTCATGTGCATAAATCATATATCACGCAGGTCCCCTCTGCATATACCTTATATACATATCTATCCTAGATTGGGTTATCTATCTTATAAAATGGCAAAATTGTTTTTTAGGAGGGTAAAAGTGCAGGTGCATGGTCGCGCTCTGAAATATGTACGGTCATGTGACCTGTTTTGTACAATCAGAAGACTGGATTTTTATATCCTTTAAACATTTTATAAATGTATGTACACACATGTATCTCTCTCTCTGTATCTATATATATATATATATATATATATATATATATATATATACACACACATATACACACACACACACACACACAATAGGGGTGAGTGGTAAATGAGTGAGATAAAACGGTGTATCGCCCACTGCAGTGTGATATTTTTACCCTCTGCTCTGCTGTCATGGTATGAGCCATTTATACACACAGGTCACAAAAGGTCACCACTCTAGACAGCTTTCCCCTCAGCATGCAAGAAACACCTGTGCTGTTACCATAGACACAAATGCAGAACTACTTCAGAGGTCTTACTGCTGCCCACAGCTAACTCAGTGAGCATTACAAAACACACCTATCCCCCTCCCCCAACTTCCAGCTCATTACTGTGACTGCAGCCAGAGTTCTAAACAGCACAGCTTCACAGAACAGTCTAAACTGCTGCCTGCAGCTAACTGAATTACCACTGAAACACACTCTCACTTGTTCCTCAAACTCTTATTCTCACCCATTACAATTACTGTGATACACTCAGCTTGACTGCAGCCAGAATCCCAAAGAGAACAATTTCACAGAACACTCTGCACTCTGCCTGCAGCTAACTTAATTACCACTAAAAACAGTATCAGCTGTTCTGACGCTCTGCCTCACAGCTCATTACAATTACTGTGATGCTCTCAGCTTCACTGCAGCCAGACTTCTAAATACAGCTTCACAAAAGTATGTTTCTCACTCCTACCTAAAACTAACTCATTTAGCATTGCAAAACACACTCATGTGTCTCCCAGAGTTTATAACACTGCCAGCCCATTCAGAAAAGCTCACACACAGAATGAGCAAACACATAAACAGGAACAGAACACAAGACAGCATAACAAAACTTCTAAAACTCTTGGCCCTATTGTATATATCAAATACATGATGGGCAGTTCGTGAGCTATGGCAAATATTGTCACTTCTGCATCGTGAGCTTGGATATCTCACTCTGCAGGAGTGACAATATTTGCCTTATCATACTCATGCCCATCATGTATCCCATATATGTATATATATCTCCATACATACACATATTTGTATGTATATTACAGATTGCATATAAATATATAAGTGATACACAGTGGGGACCTCATGAGTGGTGTAGACAGCACATATAAATATATAAGTGATACACAGTGGGGACCTCATGAGTGATATAGACAGCATGAGTATAGAAATACTTTATTTATCACATAAGATCCCCTCTGTGTATTTCATTTATGCAATAGCCTAGGACCTTAAGGTATAGATATTTTTTTACTCTTTTTTAGGGATAAAAGTATTTCTGTAAGTCTGTTACTTTTTGAACTAGTGTTACTGTGCTTCCCCCCATACTGATTGCTATAACTATTGCCATGAACGTGAAGTCAGGATGACAAGCTTACACTGTGATGTGGTAGTTCATTAGTGCTGCAGAACTTCCACAGAAATTACAAACCACCACCACAGATGTTCTGTGGCAAATGGTAATCTTGCCACAGAATTTGGTCCCAATGTGCCACAGACAAGTAGGGGCCTTGGCTAGGGGTGGTTCGGAGTTTTGTGACACAGATTGGGGAGGAACACACAGTCAGGTACTGGAGCAAGAAGGTGCTGCCTATAGAAAATGCTTACCCTACAATCTGAAAAAGAGAGTTTGGGTGTAGTCTGGGCTCTGCAAAAGCTGCAACCATATTTGCATGGGGTGCAATCACTCTGGTCACTGACCACAACCCCATCACATGGCTCCACAGGCAAAATCCCACATTCTTCCGACTAAGCCTGGTGTTGCAGCCCCATAACATGGATATTAGGCACTGCAGTAGGTCACAGTATGGCAGTGCCAACAGTTTGTCCAAGCAGTAGCCAGTGGCTCAGTAAAGATGAGAGAGTGCCTTAGAAAAATTAAATAAATTACTTAACAAGTAAGAGAACTGAGGTGTAGCAAGTACAGCCTACCAGCTAACGTGAACTTAATGAAATTAATTAATGAAATGAAATTGATTTACTTGCCCCAGTCCGGGCACCCCTCTTCTCCAGTGGTGGTGAGGCTTGAATCTTGTGCCACAGCCATCGCTTCTCCCTCGCCCTGGATCTCCAAGCTAGCTACCAAAAGATTTACTCGCCCCTGACTGGGCGCACATCTTCTCCTGTGGTGGCGCAGCTTGAATCCTGTGTCATGGTCACTGCTCCTCCTTTACCCCTGATCTCCAGGCTACCCACCCCTTACCAGGCACACCTCTTCTCCTGTGGTGGTGCAACCTGGATCCTGTGCCATGGCCACCACTTCTTCCTCACCCTGGATCGCTAGGCTACCTGCCAAAAGATTTACTCGCTCCTGACCAGGCATACCTCTTCAGTGCTGGCACAGCTTGAATCCTGTGCCACAACCATTGTATCTCCCTTGCCCTGGATCTCTAGGCAACTGCCAAAAGATTCATTCACCCCTGACCAGGTGCTCTTCTTCTCTGGTGGTGGTGTGGCTTGAATCCTATGCCATGGCTACTGCTTCTCTCTTGCCCCAGATCTGCATGCTACCCGCTGATAGATTTACCTGCCCCTGACCAGATGCACCTCTTTTACAGTGGTGGTGTGGCTTGAATCTTGCGCCATGGCCACCGCTCCTCCTTCGCCCCGAATCTCCAGGCTACCCACCAAAAGATTTACTCACTCCTGACCAGGTGCATGTCTTCTCCTGTGGTGGTGCAGCTTGTATTCTGTGCCATGGCCACCACTCCTCCCTCACCCAGGATCTCCAGGCTACCCGGCAAAAGATTTACTCACTCCTGACCAGACGCACCTCTTCGGTGGTGGTGTGGCTTGAATCCTGTGCCATGGCCATCGCTCCTCCCTCGCCCCATATCTCCAGGCATCGTGCCGAATGATTTACTTACCCCTGACCGAGCACACCTCTACTCTGGTGGTGGTGTAGCTGAAATCCTGTGCCACAGCCACCACTCCTCCCTTGCCCTGGATCTCCAGGCTACCCACCAAAAGATTTACTTTTCCCTGACCGGGCACACCTCTTCTCCGGTTGTGGTGCAGCTTGAATCCTGTGCCATGGCCACCTCTCCTCCCTCATACCAGATCTCCAGGCTACCCGTCGGAAGATTTACTCGGCCCTGACCAGGCACACCTCTTCTCTGGTGGTGGCATGGCTTGAATCCTGTGTCAGCGGCCACCGCTTCTCCCTCGCCCCAGATCTCCAGGCTACCTGCTGAAAGGTACAATAATACCGCTGCTGTTCCCTGGCTTGATGGATTTTTAATTTGAAGCACTTCCACACTCTGATCCTGATTGACCAAACAGTCCACTGGTGAGGAGAAGAGGCCAATCAGGTCTCTACAGCTGTCTGCAGCCTTCCCCGAATCTCAGGACTGCTGTTTGCTCCATGTCAGCCAAGCTACTGTCCTGTGCTACTGGGCTAATTTTTTATATATGTACCTGCTGATCACTGTTTATCTGTATAAGCAATATAGTGAAATTCTAATTTTGCTGTTTTTGCTCAGTTGGTTAGTTGTGATTTTTGCCAGTTTCTGATGTTTTCTACCATTTTCCCATTTTCTGTGCTAACTGGTGCTATCTTTCTTTTTTTCCTAACTTTGCGTTTTTCTCTGCTGCTGCTGTGACCTCTTCTAACATTGCTTTTCTTTTCCTTTTTACTGCCTAAGCTCCCTCAGACTAAATCTACTGCTGTGACCTCTGTTAACGTGGCTGTTTTTTTTTTTCTTTTCCCAACAAAGCCCCCCTTGGGCCAAATCACTCTATTACTTTTTTTGTCTCCTGCTTAAGCTCTGCTTCACCCTCTGTATTGTTATTCCCCTAAAGTGCTCCACACCAACCGATCAGGGCTGGCTCTTTCAGTCTCCAACCCCCTGTTGTTTCCAGTGTCCCCCCTGCCCTATCATTCTCTAGTTTGTGCATATTAACCCTGCCTTTTTTCCGTCTCCTCAGATTTACTCGCCCCTGACTGGGCACACCTCTTCTCTGGTGGTGGCATGACTTGAATCCTGTGCCACAGCCACCACTTCTCCCTCGCCCTGGATCTCCAGGCTACCCACCAAAAGGTACAGTAATACCACTGCTGTTCCCTGGCTTGCTGGATTTTGAATTTGTAGTGCTTCCACACTCTCATCCTGATGGGCTTCTTCTCCTCTCCAGTGGCCTATTTGGCCAATCAGGTCTCTACAGCTCTCCGTAACCTTCCCCAAATCTCAGGACCGCTGTTTGCTCCATGGCAGCGGGGCTACTGCACTGTACTACTGGGCTAATTTTTCTCCCACCCACCCACCCTCCTCTGACTCTCTTTAAATGCTCTTGAGCCACTAATTCCCCACCTCTTCTTATACTTTATTTTTTTAAGCTACTCCTTTTAAAGTGACCTCCTCCACTTTTTCTTCCAACTTTTATCTTAGGGCCTTCCCACCTATACCTTATCCCCTCCACTTTTGCAACATATCACTTTGTCAGACTAACAAAGTAACATTCAGCCTTGCTTCAACTCAGTGGTCTACTGGGTCTGTCCAATCTCTACTTCCGCACTACTTCCTGTTACTCTTTATGCCTCTTTCTTTTCATGCCTCTCTTTTCCCTTCCTGATCACTGTTTAAACCTTTTCCTTGTCACTCGTTGCAACTCCCTCTCTGTTCCCTTCCTGACCACTGCCCAAATCTTCTCCTTGTCACTTTTTCAACCCCTCGTCTTCCCTTTTTCCCACTCCCTCCCTCCTCATCCTGTCTCCTCACCATGTCCCTACCTTTCTTCCTCCTGCTACTTATCCTCTCCTTGCTTCCTCTCTATGACTATCCCTTCCATCGATACCTACCCACCCAACATGCCCCCCCACCTAACCTTTCATCCCTTTCCTCCCCGCCTTTTACCTCTATTGTTTTGTCTGTTGCCCATCTCCTGGCCCTCTCCATGCCACCTTCTACCACTGACCCTCCCTCCCTCTTTCCTCTCCTCTCATTCACCCTGGGTTACTCCCCTCCTCTCTTCTAAACCTTTAGGCTCTGTTCCGCTACTCATCCCCCCTACTGTACACTCTCTCTCTCTCATAATTACAGAAAATCAAAGTACCCTCACCATCTTCCTTTTTTCTTACTTCTTTTACTCCTCTCAGGTGACGTTCATCCCAATCTGGGTCCTGTGACTAACCCCCCTGCCCCGGACCCAGCACCTACTACATTTAACATACATTTCTCCTTCTTACCAAAAAGCCTTAGATCCTTTCACTTAAATGCTCTCAGTTTACTTCCTAACCTCGACATGCTTAAAGTTTGGGTCTCCCAGTATCCTGCCGATATCCTCTGTATAAGTGAAACCTGTCTGTCATCTAAAATCTCCACAGCACTACTTGAACTCATTGGGTTTGTTCACTGATCTATTGACAAAGGAACCCTAGCAGGGGCAGCATTCATTGACCTCTCAAAGGCCTTCAGTACTGTCCACCACTCCCTCTTCTTAAACCAATTAACCTCCACTGGCCTCACTGCAGAATCAATCCACTGGTTCAAAAGCTACCTAGGACAACGTACACAGAGAGTGAAAATCAACAATGTCCTCTCAGATTCTCTGCCTGTAAAATCTGGGGTCCCCCAGGGCTCCATATTGGGACCGCTCCTTTTCAGCATCTTTCTCAACAATCTACCACTCTGCTGCCCACAGCAGATGCTACTCTATGCAGATGATACAGTAATCTTCTCAAACTGCCCAGACCCAGAGGAACTTGAGTGCAAGCTGCAACATAGTTTCGGGATTGTTGAGGAATGGTTCCAAAACCATAAACTTATCCTAAACAACAACAGCAACAAAAAATAAAAATGATGTTCTGCAGCACTCTAAGCAAGTACAAATCACATATTCTCAACATCAGCACATGATCAGGAACTCTGTTCAAACATACCCAGCACTTTAAATATCTTGGGGTCACCCTTGACAGCAGTCTTGCCTATGACCAGCAAATCAGCAATGTGGCTAGGACTGTCAGCTATAAAATCGGTCTCCTCCACAGTCACAAGCACTGTCTCACTTTGGACGCTCTTAAACTAGCTATCAACAGTTCCGTCCTGTCTGTCATAGACTAGGGTTTGGTCATCTATGGTGCTGCTAGCCCCACCGCCCTCTGCAGAATATCGGTTGCACTGAACAAGGCTTGCAGGCTGCTCACAGGTGCTGAGTGTCTCACCCATACCAGTGACCTCTATGCCCAGACGGGCTGGCTCCAACTCAGTGGGAGGCTACACTACCAGACCTGCTTGCTAGCAAAAAAGGCGCAACTAGGTATTCTCCCCCTTGGCACAGCATACCTATTTCAGCCACACAGCAGCAACTCTCAACAGACAAGAAGTGCTAACACTCACCTCTTCCATGTTCCGCGTCTTCGAACAACGCAGAGTCAGCGCTCTTTTGCCTACAGAGCACCCCTCTGGTTTAATGCCCTCAGCCAGGCCATCTCCACTCAACATACTCTGGGCCCCTTCAAGAGACTAATATGCCATCAGCTTTCCTAATCCAGCACCTGTGACTGCTTCCACTAGTCCCCCTGCCTTAGGAATCTGAACTACCCCTGTGGCTCCCAATACTGGCATGCCCGAGCCATCTCTTCCCCTCTACTATCCCTTCCTCCCTCTACCACAGTGACACAAGGTGGCTCACAACTCTGCTTGGCCACCTACCGCATCCGACCACACCATCCCCGACAAGGTCTATGACTGCCACAACTCAATCTCTTACTACTGCCTCCCCACGCCCATCTTAATTTTAGCCATCTCATCCCTACTGCCTACTATTCTCTCCATTAACTACTCTCTCTACTAATTCTGTCCCTACCTCCTACGACCTTCAACTATTCTCTCCTCTAACTTAATCCATATGCGGACCGAGGGTAACCTAACCTCCATAGTTTTGTCTTGTTGTATAAACTGCCTGTATAAACCACTGTAACTATTGTAATTATTGTTCATGTCTTATGCTGTATGTTGTTTTAACCTTTGTAATACTGCCTTCCCTCCCAATGACGTGGAACCTTTGTAAAAGAGCTTTCAGCTCAAAAGTGTTTAATCCTAGATCTTAATAAATAAAAAATAAATAAATAAAGCCAGCCTCCCTCTCCCCACCTGCCGTGAACTAGTCTCCAAAATGATACTTCCCATGCTAGACTATGCCAACATGGTGTACAGTACAGTCTCTCAGACTTCCATTGGTAGACTAGACATCCTTCTTAACTCCTTCTGCTGCTTTGCTACAGCCTCTCACCCATCACTGTCTTCTCTATCCCCCCCACTTATCTCTTGCTCCACTGTCTCACAGGAGAATGATACACTGTGTCATGTTCATTGCTAAATTTTGGCTTGGTTCCCACCCCTCCCCTGCTATCTCTCCTCTTGACTCTCCCAAGCTTCCTCCCTTAATTACTCCCTTCATCACAGAGACCCTCGTACCTTCTCTATCCCGAACCCCCACTCTGTTTCCAGTCAATCTGCTTTTTCCTTCTGTCTCCCTTCTCTCTGGAATAAACTATCCTCTGACCTCTGCCTTTGTCCCTCCCACCCCTCACTCAAAAGGCTCCTTAGACTCCTTCCATGTCAGCAATGCACACACTGTCCCCACCTTCTCCAACTTAACGTCCTTGCTATGCTGTTCTGGACTGCCTGTGTAGTCAGAGTTTTGAATACCTGCTGCACTCTGTTTTGGGGGCATGTATAATTCCTAACCCTCATATCTGAATTGGTCTGCTAAGTAATCTCTGCTCTTGAGCATGCCTTGTTTTGCTCTAAGTTACTTGAGTGATTAATTTCTTTTATTACTATTATTATTATAGCTATTGGGTTATGTAATCCAAACCTTTTGCAAATTTCTTTTTACTTGTATCGGTGTATTTGTTATGCTGCTTATGCTGTTGTGTCTTTATCGCTATGTTCCCCCTTCCCGGGTTGAACCTGGAAATGAGCTGCGACTCATGGTGCTTTTCCTGGTTGTCACATTTAAATAAATTAAATGAAAAACATTTTTGGGGTTGCAAAAAGATGCCCTTTAATTGTTCTGAGGGGTGGACACATTACAGCAATGCAATATTTTTTATTATCTATTTTTCCTTCTAAACTTCTCAAAACACATCTGCGCCTAGTACAGGGTAAGTGGATGCATAGTTTCCCAGCTGTACCAATGGGGTGGGTAATTTGCACTTGGGAAAGGCAATTGTACTGTGTGAGCATCTGCTGATGGTGGAATTCTGACCTAAATTTACCCTGAGGAGAGTCAAGCTGAGTGTCGGCAGCATATAGAGGTGACCATTCAGGCACCAGAAGGATCGTGAAAACTGGTAGTGCAGTGCGGACCGAGTTCTGGAAGGACTAGTCTGTGAAAATAATACTATTCGGTTCTTTGAATATTCTTTCAGTCATCTCTAATGGTAGTGATCTGAATTAATAAAAATAGTTGTGGTGATACTATCATCTTCATTTAATTACATTTCCTCAACCCTGACAGTTGTAATTTTTTCTATAATGCTATTCCTATTTTCCACTCTTCTGTAATATTTTCATAATTGATTTCCACACTTTGCCATAACCTTTTATTAAATAATATCACTAAATAAATCTCTTTTTAAAAATAAACACTCCAGACTGTGTAGTGTTAATATTAAAGGCCCTCCCACCCCTTCAAGTTAATTTCCTCTTTAAAATTGTGGGACATGCAGTATCATTAAAAAACAGCATATTTAAAAATGGGACCTACATCAGATTTTGATAGGAAAACATGAGTCCTTCACTTAGAATTCCTTGAAATCATTTTCATACACTGGAGCCCACATAAATGATTATTAGTTTAATAACATGTGTCTCTAATGCAATTCTGGGTTATGATTTCCTCCCTGTGCACCCTGCATTACTTTTTACCAGTCTACCCCTTGTACATCTCCTTCCAGGAAATCAACCTCATCTAATGTACTTGCCAACTTAAGCCCCAGATTTTAATCATCAAATACAACTTCAGAAACAATTTCTCAAGCCCCAATCTTAAAGCTTCTACCCATATTTGTGTACTCTAGCCAGAACTGTGAATCCCTCTTATACCCCTTTTTCCGCACCTGCAATTACACCCCCAGAATGTGTAATTTTCCCCTTATTTTAATCTATTTCCATTTCCCATATTGTACAGGCAAACAACTACCATATCTCCTATGCACTGCTACTGTTCTTTGAACATGGCTTTAGCTACATAACCACCCCTCCTGTAACTGCCTCTAATCCTGTCACTCACATCCACATATCCCCACAGCAACTTAACATCCCAGTTCTCAGTCTCCTTCCCAGAAGTCACACTCGCACCCTAGGACACCACATAATTTCCCTCCATTCTACATGTCCCTCCTCTACAGCCTTCTTGCTACCACTCTTATTAGTTGCCCTCCTCCTACTAGCTGGGGACATAGAATCCAACCCAGGCCCCTCAGAAACCGCCTCCACCACACCTCCTATATGGTCTAGTCCCAATGTCATTAGCATCATTCACCTAATTGCCAGAAGCATCTTACCTAAAATACAAGACCTTGAGGCCTTCTCCAACCTTTATAAATACTACATCTTGGCAATCTCAGAATCCTGGCTCCCTACTAATATAAAAGACTTGGAAATCTCCCTCTCAAACTTTAATATCTTCTGCAAGGACCGACACCCTAATAAAGGTGGCGGCATGCTGATTTACATGGACGTCAACCTCAACGCAGATATCTGCATCCCTCCCTATACCTACAGCACCTCATGCAAATGGCTCTCCATCAATATCACCTTAGGTCCAAACACCCTATGCATCTCTTGCACATATAACCCACTCAAAGTAGGGCTGAATAGCCTTTACGAGCTAACCCACATGCTCAACTCACTTCCAGACTCCAAACGCATCATACTTAGTGATTTCAACCTGGATTGACTAGTTAAGACACCTGGTTACATGGATGCACTAAACTCGGGTCAAGTCCAGCAAATCATTCCATCCCCCACTTGATCAAATCATAGGACTGGTAAATATACCCTCCTGGACTGGATCCTGGTCAAAAACACTGACAGAATCCTCATCTCAGGAGTCTTAAGTGACTCAATCAGTGACCACCCAACCAACATGCCATATATTGCCAATGGCATAACAGCGCCCCTAAAAACTGCCCTCCTAGAATCATTTCTTATAGAAACATTTCTGACCTTAACACTAGCTCCTTCTTGACCAACCTGCACAATATTAACTGGTCCCACCTCGACACAGTCTCCAATGCCAACAGTGCACTCAAATTCTTTATTCACATCTTCTCATCAGTGCTTGAGCCCCACTGCGTACCCGCAAAGTTAGAGCCAAAGCCCCCCCCCCGCCCCCATGGCTTAAAAAGGATATATTTGCCCTTATGTATAAAAGGGATGCATCATGGGCTGCATATAGGGCCACAAACTCTGTTTCTGACTGGAACACCTACAGATATCATTGCAGTAAGTGTAAACACCTAATCCACAGTGCTAAAAGTCAATATCTAAACTCCCAATAAACATAAAACCTGCATAACCCTAAAACGTTCTAGCAGTCTATTAACTTATTTATTTGTTTTTGATAACTGGATAGGTGCACTAGACATAGTAAATGCCTATTTTCAGGCACGACCCGGAACTTACTCCTTTAATGGCCAGCTGCAACTGCATACTATTTCTATTAAACAAAGTGATACCATCCACACTGACCCCCTAAAAATTGCCACCCTCTTCAATGACTTTTTCTGTGACCTGTCCAAATACAGACCTCCCAATAAACATAAAACCTGCATAACCCTAAAACGTTCTAGCAGCCTATTAACATAGGCTGAGAGGGGATATGATAGAGACATACAAGTATCTCACAGGGAGGAACAGGGTGCAGGAATACACTATTTTTAAGCGAAAAAGATGTTCCAGGACTAGAGGGCATGGGATGAAGTTGGAGGGAGGACGATTGAGAGGAAACATGAGGAAGAATTTCTTCACAGAACGGGTGGTGGACAAGTGGAACACCCTGCCAGAGGAAGTGGTGGGGGCTGAAACAATCACGGGATTTAAGAATGCATGGGATAGACATAAAGGAATTCTGGAGGTCAGGGGTAAGGGGCAACAGACTTCTAGGAAAACATAAACTGAACTTACAAGCTCAAATGGGCAGACTGGGTGGGCCATAGGCCCTTATCTGCCGACACTGTCTATGTATCTATGTAGACCTAGCGGACAAACTGACCCCCACCCCCGACAGGACTCAATTCCTCATCAAAAGGCCTTCAGTCAACATCAAAAAGGTGATGCCCCCTGAAGTACATAAACTGCTCCTCTCCCTCAAAAGCGACAAATCTGCTGGACCAGATTGTTTTATACCTAGATGTCTCAAAATTGCCACCCCTCCCCCCCAAACTGCACTCCCCATTTCAAAAATCTTCAACCTTTCCTTCTCCTCCTGTTCTGTACCATCCCTCTGGAAAACTTCCACAGTTGTCCACTTACACAAAAAAGGGAAAACTACCGTTCAATATCAATTCTCTCAGCCTAGCCAAATTACAAGAGAAAATCATTCACCACCAGCTCACCGAATACCTGCAGCAACATGATCTTTTCTGCCCAGAACAGCACGGCTTTCAAAAAGGCCACAGTACAGATCCTGCCCTAATAACTTTTACCAATGCCATTTACCAGGCTATGGACACAGGTCACATCACCGGTGCTGTGTTCATCAATCTGACAAAAGCCTTCAACCTTGTCAACCACAGTCTACTCATCTCATAACTCGTTGCACTTGGCCTCTGGACTCCCGCCATAGCATGGTTCAAAGATTACCTGCACCATCGCCAACAAACTGTCAACATTGGTAATAACATTTCAGGTGTGAATCTCTTCTCCAGCGGAGCACCCCAGGACTCCATATTGGGGCCCCTCATGTTCTCAGTTTTCATTAATGATCTCCCCACCATCTGTGGACCAGTTCAAACACTTCTTTATGCCAATGAAGCAATCCTCTACACTCATAACAACTGTCTTGGCAATTTATTTGCCAGGCTGTAATCCTGGCTCTCTCAAGAAAAAATGACCATGAACTTACCAAAAACACTGTCCATGTTGTTTGAGCCCAAGCAGAAAATCTTAAAACTATCCTCCCTGTTTAGCATCAATACTGGAAATGGCTCCCCCCTTGAAAAGACCCTCTCCTTTAAATATCTCAGAGTATACTTCAACCCTTCCCTCTCTTTCGAAACATCTCCAACACATCATTTCGGTAGTACATAAAAAACTAGGTTCTCTCTACAGAGTCCAACATTTCTTGACTCCTGACACCAAGGTTAAAATTACCCAGGCTAATCTTCCCATGCTCGATTATGGCTCGGCAGTCATCAACGTGCTGGTAAATCTGCCCTACAAAAAAGAATACCCTCTATAATAACATAGCCAAATTTGCCTCTGACTGGAGCCTCAACACTCACCATTGCACAGTGCTCAACAACATGAAATAGCTTCCTCCTGAACTCAGAGCAAATCTTGCGCTTGCCTCCCTCATCAACAAAACTTTGCATACTGGTAACCTGCCTTACCGAGCCAGGCAGATCCCCCTCATTAATCTTCCTACCTCTTGGTCTTCCTCCCACAACAACATTGTTTTTCTGCTGTTTCGCACAAATATGGGATAGCAGTCCTTTTCCTACCATGCTGCCTCCATATGAAACTCAATACCTCCTCCCATAAGAAAAAGGTAGTTCCATAAGAACTTACCGTAACAGTAGATCTTCGAAAGAGGCTCTTGCAGTAGATACTAATAGGACTAAGCTGCCAGGTGCTAGATCCACATGGAAAACTTTTAGCTAGCAGTGTCTGATAGGGAACTGCCCACCTGATGTTGCATGACAGACATCAGCGTGGCACATTATAGTGAGAGGACCCCACACCCGCCCTCCAGTTCTCCTGCCGGAGACCTAGAAAGGTGCGACAGGAGGTAGGGGTGGGCTCCTGGAGCTATAAAGCTATGAAAGGAGAAGTAATAGAAGAAACCCAGGGGGAAGGTGGGAGGGAAAGCAGTACCTACTGCAAAAGCCTCTCTCGAAGATCAACTGTTATGGTAAATACTTACGTAATTGTACTATCTTACTTTGAGAGGGCTCTTGCATTAGGTACTAACAGATAGGACTGAGTCCCAAGCAGTCAAATTAGAACAAGTCTGAGACATGGGAGGTAAGAACAAGTCTACAGGAAACAGGGATCTTAGGACAAGAGTCCCTGAAGAACAGCTAGGTCAAAGTCTGCTCAGCGCCTGGAAGCAATGTCCAAACTGTAATGCTTAGTGAAGGTATGGACAGAACTCCAAGTGGCAGCCGCACATATACAGTATTTGTGGTAGACACGTTCCTGAAACAAGCCGTAGAGACAGCCATGCCCCTGGTTAAGTACCCTTTGACTTCCCCCAGAAGTGGTTTATTATACTTCTGATAACAAAAGGTAATGCAGTTTGCCAATCATTTGGACAAACACTGCTTTGAAACCACAGCGCCCTTCTTTTGGGCACAAAGGAAACAAATAACTGATCAGTTTTGCAAACTGGCTTCATTCTGTTTGTGTAGTAATGAAGAATTCTATGTACATCAAGAGTATGTAGAATTGCTTCACCCCAATTGAAATGTTCCAGGTAATACACTGGCAACTGAATTGTCTTATTTAAGGTGGACTCTGAAACCACCTTAGGTAAGAACTTAGGATTAATTTGCAGAGCCACCTGGTCTCTGTGAAAAATCAAACAAGGCTCCTTACACATCAGGGCCTGAAGCTCTGAAATTCTTCAAGCTGAAGTAATGGCAACTAAAAAGTTCACTTTCCACAAAAGGTAGCGCATGTTACAACTTGCAGAGCTGGTTCAAATGGAGACAGCATGAGTTTTTCCAAAATTAAGTTCGGGTCCCAGGGAGGAGCAGGGCTCCTGACTGGGGGTTTCAAATGAAGGATCCCTTTTAGGGATGTCTTAGAAACTTCCAACTGAGCCAGGGTTTTACCATCCACTGCGTATAACCAAATCTAATGCACGGCCAGTAGGGAGCAATCGGAAGCATATGTGCTCCCTCTGCCTGTAGTTTCAGTAATACCCTCTGTAGTAATGGAAAGGGAAGAAATGCATACATGAATCTCTCTGTCCAACAAAGAGACAGTGATCTCACCAGAAAATACCATGCCCTGGAGCAAGTGAGCAGAAAGTGGATAGTTTTGCGTTGGATAGGGATGCGAACAGATCTAGATCTGGCCAACCCCAACTGGCGAGTATTTTGTCTACCACCAACTGCCTCAGTTCCCACTCATAGGCTGTGGCTTGAGCATGTCTGCCAGGATGTTCTGAATGCCAGGGACATGCACTGCCATGAGGTAAAGATTGCGTAGCACTGCCTAGTACCATACTCACTTCGCTTTGCAACAGACAGGGTCCGAGTGAGTGCCCCCTTGTTTGTTGATGTACCAAACAATGAACATATTGTCTGTCTGGACCATTAGTGATCCCAGCTGGAGGAGGTACTGGAATGCCTATAGGGCATACAGCACTGCTCTCATCTCCAATACATTGATATGTAGTGAAAGTTCACTCTGAGTCCAAGAACCTTGGGTCTTGTGGGATCCTAAATGGGCTCCCTAGCCCAGTCCCGAGGAATCCATCATCAGGGTCTAGGAGGGAGGAAGGGACTGAAAAGGGACACCTTTCCAATGGTTGCCCAGGTCCTGCCACCACAAGAGGTCCTGAGCCATTGAGTTGGAGACCAGGATCATGTGATCCAGGTCAACAGATCTCTGATCCCACTGTACTCAAGAGTCTCCACTGTGTGACCCGCATATGGAGTCTGGCCAGATGCACTGTGGGAATAGCAGCTGCCATAAGACCCAGCAGGTGAAGAATCGACCTTGTGAAGGTTCACTTCTGGGATGCCATCGGATGTGCTTGTCAAAGGATAGTCTCTGCTCTGTCTGGTGGGAGGAAGGCTCTCCCCTGGACTGTATTCAACACAGTCCCAATGAATTGGAGGCATTGTGAAGGGATAAAGTGGGATTTGGATAGTTGACCAAAATGCCCACCTGCTGGACAAGGTCCAGGGTATTGGATAGGGACCTGGACTAGGCTGCCCCTTGACGGGGCTGAAAGAAGCCAGTTGTTGAGGCAGGGGAACTCATGGATGCCCTGTCTGCATAAAGCCACTGCAACCACTGCTAGACACTTCATGAACAGTCTGGGTGCTGATGACAGGCCAAAGGGGAGAGCTTTGAATTGAAAATGTTCTCCCTGAAAAGAGAATCTGTGAAATCTGGGGTGGGATTGGAAAATGAAGATATGCAAGTATGCATCCTACATATCCAGAGCACAGAGCCAATGTCCCTGATGTAGTAAGGGAAGGAGTCCTGGCAGGGATAGCATTCGGAACCTCTTGTATTCTATGAAGAGGTTCAGACTGCTGAGATCCAGTAATGGTCTGAGGTCGCCCGTCTTCTTGGGGACTAGGATGATGTGTGAGTAGTACCCCCTGCCCATCTGACTCTGAGGAATGGGTTCTATTGCTGCTTTTTGCAGCAGAGAGTCGATTTCCTCTTTGACCAACTGGATGTGACTTGGAAGATAATAAGAGAGACCTGGAGGGTGCTCCAGTGGTCTCTCTAGAAACTCTGTTGTATGCCCTTTGGCTACTAGTTGAAGTACCCAAGAGTCTGCTGTCGTTGCCTCCCATCCTGATAGGTAGTTTGCAAACCTGCCTCCTACTAGTTCCCCTAGAACTAGGTCTGGAGTTGGGAGGGGTCTGAGTGAGTCAGGAGGTAGTGGGGAGGGTGGAGGGAATGGTTCCAGAGGTTCTATGGGCTTTAGCCAGTGAAGAAATGCCCGTCAAAGGAGCCAGACATTTGCTCTGACGTTGGTTCTGCTGTTGCCTTTGCTGTCATCACTGCTGCCAACAAAAGGGCTGCTTCAGCTTTTGAGGGGGGTTGTACATAAACTGGACAGAGCACAATGCTTTGCCTTTGTCCTGTAGGACAAACAGAAAATCTGTAATGATATCTTTAACATCCCCTCCAAAAATTACAGGGCTCCAGAATGGGGCATCCTGGATGGCTGATCATACCTCAGGCACCAGGCCGGAAATCCTCTGCCATACGTGTCTGCATAAGCTGACGACCGTGGCCGTCCCTCTTGCAGAGGCATCCACTGCATCGTAAGTGGCCCTCAATGTGTATTGGCTAGCAGATCTAGCTGACCTCACCATACCTTGAGCTCTGATTCGGGATGTTTTTCCAGCTTGGATTCTAGCTGACCCAGGATGGATTTCTGGTAGACTACCATATAAGCAATATAATTTAGTGCTCGAAGGGCCAGGGTGGATGAAGAGTAGACCTTCTTCCCAAACTGATCCAGTACCTTGGACTCTTTATCGGGGGAGAAGTACTGAGGTGTTTTGGTTTGGATGAGCGGTCTTGGGCAGCCTGATGACTGCTAAATTGGCCTTCGGATAGATACTAAGATGGTCCTTTCCTTCTGGCGTCTGGTACATTCTATCTGCCTTTCTTGCCACTGGGGCCAGTGGAGAAGGTTGTTTCCATATTGTGGAGGCCAAGTCCTCGTGAGGGCCTATCCATGATGGGATGAGGGGCAGAGATAGATCCAATAGTTCCAGATGCTCCGCGAGCCTCTGGCATTGGGGATCTTGTTTCTCTGTGCACCATTCATAGGCTGCCTGGATCTTCCTGAGGAGTTCCATGAAGGAAGGGTCCTCAGTGTGAGACTTTGGTGATTCCTTTGGTTTTGGGTCATCTGGGGTCAGGAGACAAAGTCCAAGCCCGAATGAGCTGAATCAGGCTCAGAGTCCAATGTCGGGCTGTCATCGGGGGTGCTGAGTATGGGTATAGGAATGTCCACTGGTCTCAAGAGGCCCATGGGTCTCGAGAATTCTGTGGGCCAGTCTGGTTGTGGCAAAGGCTCTGCAGATTTGCCTGATGTCGATGGTCTGGAATCAGTCAATGGAGGATGCCCATTTGTCAGTTCTCTGGTGATCAACATCGGGGTAACCGGAGGCTGATTTTTCACAAGCTCTGATGTGAGCTGAGATTTTACTTCATTCCACCACAAATGAAGCATTGCCTGCAGATTCACCTGAGGCTGGGGTGGTGAAGGAGGCTGATGCTGGTACCCTGGCATCAGATAGCCTGGTATCCGATAATAAGACGATGGGTATCTCTTCGGGGAATAACTCAGCGATGGGTAGGGCTGAAAACCAGGTGTCAGATACCACAGAGGGTATTGAGGCACCGAATAGCCAGGCATCGGGTAGCTCAGAGGAGCACCTGAGGGTCCCGGCCTCAGCCCTGATGGAGGGGCTATTGGGTCTAGCATAGGACCTGATGGCCCCAGTGGGGGACCAGAGAGTGGGTCCAGAGGGCCTAATGGGACCGGTGTCAGCCCTGGTGGCAGCTCAAAGGGACCTGAAGGACCAGAATTGCCTTTGTTGGATCCGGGGGCAAGTCAGGCGTCGGCAGTGGGATACTGCCAGATGGCAGATGCTCTCCCTCCTCTGGGTCCCACGGAAATGGTGAAACTGGAAGAACCACATCTATAGGTGGAGGGAGAGAATCCAAAGGGGGGGGACCCTCCAGGGTCAGCTGCGGCTCTGGCATCAGCTGGTCCAGTTCCTCAACGTCAGCCTTGTTCTCAGGGCCTGCCAGAGGAACCGGGGCTGAGCGCACACCAGAGGAGCCAATGTGCGACTTATCAGCTGCGGCCATGCGATCATCAGAGGAGCTGCCAGTCAACTTACCAGCTGCAGTACTCACAGTAGGCCCCTTAAATCTTGAGGGGTCTAAGGGTAGGGGGTCTCCTTTACCCCAGAGGCTCCCATCGGAACCAAAATAGATTCCAGCGGGGGGGAGATCCAACGGCTGCTCGGCATCGGCAGAGGTGGCATTGACTGCAGGGACACCCCCCACCGGGGGGGGGGAATCTCCTCCATGTCTGCAGCTCCAGGAGGGGGTCGCAGACGTGATGGAGACCATTCCCAGTCCTGATGTCTCCCCTTGTCCCACTTCTTCTTGTGATGGCCCTTTGGGGAAGAGGACAAGCTCCTGAATTTCTTTAGCTCCTTCTCCATGGATGCCATTTTTAATTTTAATAAATATTCTTCCAAGGTCTGCGATGGTGTTTTTGTGTGGCCTGGTTAAACCCTTGGCTGGCCTCACAGTCCTCGGTCTTGTGCTCTGGGCCCAGGCAGAAGAGGCAGAGTGAATGGTGTCTTTGTTAGGGAGCTGAGTCCCACAGGAGTCACACTTATTTTTGTGTGAATCGGCAGACATTGGAGACAACATGCATAATGTGAAATACACTAGTACTATATGAGAAAAAGTACGTAAATGAGAGATAAATGAGTAGATTATTCATCCAAAATGGCATTGACAGAAGCAACATTCTCGGCGAGGTCTGATGTGCTCAGGCTGATGGCGGGAAAGAACTGAAGGGCAAGTGTGGAGACCACTCACTATATAGCACCACGTTGACATCAGTAACTTGACGTCAGGTGGGTGGTCCCCCGCCAGACACTGCTAGCTAAAAGTTTTCCATGTGCTCCTAGCGCCTGGCGGCTTAGTCCTATCTGTTAGCACCTACTGCAAGAGCCCTCTCGAAGTAAGATCTACCTCATCCCTGCCTTTACTAATCTTCTGAAATCCCACTACTCCTCCTCTCTTGCATGTCAATGCTTCCACCAACCTCCCTCTTTTCTTCTACCCCACTCTTCCTGTTATTCTGTACTACTTGTACCAGCTTTCTTTTGCCTATTAACACGTAACTGTATTCAATCATTAATCTTATCCATGTGAATATAGCCCTATATATACTGTTACCACTTCCAATGTTGAGCAAAATGACTTGTAATCATGTAAAAATGGTTGACTTGTAATCATGTAAATATTGTTCTGTACATATTGTTCTATACATATTGTTATCACCTGCTGTTCACTTATTACTACGAATTTATACTTTTTCTGTGAATTTGCACCTGGGTCATGCCTGAAAAAGGCTTTTTTTGCCAGTATACTTACCCAGTCAACAAAGATAAAATAAATAAATAAAATTAACCAATAGTTTAATAAGAGAGAAATAAAGTGCTTTGAAGAAGCTAAAAAACAAACATACATTTTAAACTGAAATTCAGAAAATAAAATATAGCTAACAGAAAAGTATTGCACATCTATCAGTTTTTCATATATTTGGAAATGTTACGTTTTCAGGACAAATATCTACAATTGAAGTTTCTTTTTTTGTTTTAGAATTTAAATAGAGAATAATGCATAGGTGACCTGTGTGTTATGGAGTTTATTTACACACCTGAGGTGTGATGACCCATAGACTATGAGGTCATCACAAATGGACAGTTGGCCAGGTGGTACTGAGGGTTGAGGCTGGATGCCATACCTCATGCCATGCTGGCGACCCGGGTTCAGACGCGAGCTCGGGTTGTCAGGGGACGGTAGGGAAGGGATAGGATTGAGCACTCAGAGGCCTGCTCTCCTGTCCCGGGGAAGGATTCAGGGTTCCACCACTCTGCAGCAGCCCATGGTGATGTCCAGGGGCACTGCTAGAGCTGGTGCAGTTAAGGGGATGTGCAGTGGACGTCAGCACGTATCCGCACTGACGTCATTGCACATCTGCACTTAGGGGACTTACAATAAGAGGAAAAAGCAGCACTAATCACAGTAGCTTGATGGCTGCAGCTTCCTGACCCCAGCAAGACTCGGGGGTGCCGAGACATGCCGGTATTAGTTCCTGGCCTGGTGTGGGGACCAAAGGGGGGTCCCTGTCGTGGGTACAGCTGCATATGGTAGCTGGTTGTGTGAGGCATCCTCGGGGTCATCCGGGGAAGCGGAGCGGTGGCTGGATGTATGGCAGATCGGTGGCTGCAAGGAAGAAAAATAAAGATGTGATAAAAAAACAAATGGAGGGTGTGTACAAAAAGTCCAGGGAGGCCGGCCTGTCAGCACAGTGGGTGGATTTCCGCTTGCAATGCCGACAACCTGGGTTTGGGAATGGACCCGGGTCATTGGAGGGCCGGCCAGGGGAGAAGGATGGAGCATTCCAAGAACTTCTCTCCTTCTCCAGGGGGAGGGCAGGGTGAATGTCTGGTGCTTGATGGACCCCTGGTGGAGGCAGGGGGTACTGCAGCGACTAGCATTAGAGCATGGATCAGGGGTGTGGGACACACGCTGGACGTCATTGCACGTCCCCGCCTCCCAGAAACAGCACACAAAATCACTTCCTGCCAGTGGCCCTAGATGATGCCTGCCTTGGCCTTCATCAGACTCCAGAACCAGCCCTCAGACCTAGTCTAGTCGTGCGGCAATGTTAAGGGGCCAGCACCGCAACCCCACCCTAGAGGGCAAGCCAGGGGGTATCTGAGGGTCGCAGTCTCATGTGGAGCTGGAGGCCAGGGTCTGTGACCAGGCAGAGGTGCCAAGTCATTGACAGTGGGGGCCAAAAGCATAATATATAAAAATAGTCCAGAGAGACACAGTTGTCTATTTTATTTTTTATCATTACTGGTGCAAGGAGTCCATGCCATGTCGGAGAAAGTGACTAAACACTGAAGCTCAAAGCTGAAGTACAATTTCATCAACAAAACATTAAATCTGACTATAGAGCTTAGTTAGTTGCTCTTACCACATTTCCAATGCCACTGAACTATCCCTCTGTCAGCGGAGTGAGAAAGGCAGTGCAAATAACCCCACCTGCACAAATCAGCCCCATAAGCTGGTCTGAAAATGAAAGTAAAACACTCTCACCCACTGCTGCTGATACTTCTGAATTGTGAACAGAGTGTTTTACTGATAGTGAGATACTGAGTCCGACAGCAGTAAGTAAAATGGTGACAGCGCAAGTGAAAGGCGATGTTGAGAATCGGTCACAAGAGCAGTCTTTCCCACTCTGAAGTGTGACCACTAGAAAAAGCCATGATAACTGGTTATGACATCATATCTGGTTATTATGATGTTTGATTGGAGCTCATTATGAGATCATTAAAGGGGGTCATCAGTAATTATGCTGGTTTAATTATGGTTCAGAGTGGTGTTTCCCAGTTAAGATCTTATGTTATTTTCTTTAATGAGGACCTCCTGTAGAACTCAAAATAAGAAAGGCACATAGGGAGATATGCCATGGGCCAGCTAAAAATATCACTTTTACTTGCAATTTTTGACCTCTTTGACCTCACAAGTGGTGGAGCTATGAGGAAGTCTATAAAGGGGACAAACTATGCAAATAAAAATAATTGTGATATTTTTAGCCATTCCATGGCATACGCCATGTATACAGTGACAATGCCTCTCTAGTAAGGTAGGTCATAGTTCTTAATTCCTAGAATTTCATTAAAGAATTACTTTTTGAAAATTGATTATGGACTGTTCCATCTTTTTTAATGGATCAATCCACTGCTGTCATGGACATTCAAATGATCACACTCTAATGAACACATTCTAATGCATGAAGTATTCTAAACATTTTAAATCAGTACAGGTAAAGATTTACATCATTATGGGATTCTACCAGGTGTTTTTGAAACTGATCATGCTCCTGGAGTGAACTATCCATTACGACACTCCTGGAGTGGAAATAAAATAATTTATTTTCACTCCTGGTGCAAAATAAAAAAGGGATATTCCATGGGTTGATCACAAATGAGTTTTTGCTTTCACTCTGAAATGTTGCCAACAATGCTGCCTGGCAACAAGTGGTGATGACCCGAGTGCCAGGCTGCATTGTTGGCTCATGAAAGAGTGAATAAATATAGGCTGATGTATGGAAGCCCATACACAACCACGCTATTCTCTTACCGAGTGGTCTCCATGATGAAGCAGACCTCGAGAGCAAAGTTCGAGAGGTCCCTGTGGTCATGGAAACCACGAGGTAAGAGAATATCGCCATTGTGTATTTGGGATCCTACACACTTTTTTTTTTTTATAGTGTGTGGTGCCCAAAATAGCAACCTGCTTACTTCTGTGCCCTTTCTCATCAGCTTGGATCCCAGGAACTGGCTCTTGTATTCTTTTCAAGCACTGTCCAGCTTACATACGCAGCTGATCAATTGCCCCCCTGTCCTATGAACAGCGCTGATGGGGGTGGTTGCATTATGATGTCCTTACTAACGCAGAATGAAAAGTTGTTCTGTGTTACTGAGGATGTCACTACTGAAGCAAAACGACTTTATGTGGTGTATGGATTTCCATACACAACTGCATTCCACCATACACTGTAACGTTTTTTTTGCTATCAACCAATGGAATGTCCTATGTATACCATGGACAGGGGAGTTATGTCAGTAGTCTTTTCGGTGTTCAGTACATTAAAAAGGCAGGAACATAAGCAAGGTGTTATTTTCTGTGTGTTTACTACTGTACAGTGTGTTTTACTTTTTAGACCCCCCCCCCCACACACACACACACACACACACACACACACACATACATCATAGGTGCTGAATGATCACCATAATACCCAGCACTAGCTAGGAACCTTATTTCTTTTGGTGGGTTGTGGAAGTGATTTCTCCTGCCATAGGTTGGTTATGGCAGTGTGTATTATATTTTTATTTTTTTATTCACAATTTATGCCCCCTTCCTCACCGCAACCCACTACTCTCCTTCTGGGACTTCCAAGGCATCCTTTGTGGCTTTGCCAGGATTCTGAGGGAACCACAGTGGACCATCCCCCATCCAGCCTCAGTTTACCCCCCTGGGCAGGGAGGAAGGAGAGCCCGGGTCCTCCCCCTCCAAATCACTGCAGAATGTTGGGTGGTCTGCACTGAGCCATCTCAGGGCCTGGTCTGAAGGCTTCAGTGCCAGGGCCCATCACCAGGAGTGGGTGCGAGGCATTTCTGTTTTTGGTCCCCCTAGCCCACTGAGGACGACGGCATACAAGGAGGTTCAAGGAGGTAGGTGCATGCTGAGACATGCCTCCGCTCAAATCTCAGCCAACGTCCTCCCCTCCCACTACATGTGACTCAGCTGCACTGCCACCCCTGGTCACCCAGGTGGCAGTATAGCAGTGGGGACCCACAACCCACCTTCCCCAGAGAGCAGCCCCCTGGACCCTCACTCCTCCTCCCTCAAGCTGGCCCTCCGATGACCCGGGCTTGTTTCCGAACCCAGGTCAGCGGCGTTGCAAGTGGTAGCATTACTACTGCGCTGATGGCCAGCCCCTGGCATTGTGTATTTTATTGATTCGGATTAACTGAGGAAAGTAATTGCGATAGGGCTGTACTGTAGTAGAAAGAAATAAAAAACTGCATACTCACCATAATTCTGGATCTTCTTGGACCATCTTCCTCATTGATTCACACTGATGGGTTCTTAGCTGGAGGCACTAGGAACCTGCGGGAGCCGTGATAGATTTGAAGCACCGCAGGACTAGCTTGTGCTATGTAGCCTATCTTGGCAACAGCCCTCAACCACCTCAGTACCTTATTTACTGAGGAGGTGCAGTATAACCTAACAAAATAAATGCCTAACTAGCAAGGGCATAAGATAGCCCTTGGGACCCGTATAAGAAGGGCCAACAACAAGAACTGCGGCTTCACAGCCTAAATCTAAATAACGGAGGTGAAGACCAGTAAACACGGAGTGTAAGCCAAAAGGATGGTGGGTGGGCATGTGAATCAATGGTGAAGATAGTACAAGAAGATCAAGAATTACAGTGAGCATGCAATTTTTATATCTTCCTGGACCGTATCTTCACCACTGATTCACACTGATGGGTTCGAGTACCAAGCTTAGACAAAAATCCCCAAAGTAGGAAAAGGAGTTCATTCAGGACAGGAGACCATTAAGGATTGTCCTGCCAAAAGAAGCACACTGTCTGGCATGGACATTCAGGGCATAGTGCTTACTAGGTTTACTAGGTGAGTAAGGGCAAAAAGAAGCTTTGAAGCCTGTCTTTATTGTCCCCCACATTTGTGGGAAATTACACTTCTTGTAATTTTTGGAGAGCCAATGATCTACACCCTTTTTAAAGGATTCAAAGGTATTACAATCTACTACCTCTTGAGGTAGCTGGTTCCAGAATCTTGGTGTTCTTACCGAAAAGAAATAAAGCCTCCTGTTTGTTTTTGCTTTGCTCACCATTAGTTGTTGACTGTGACGTCTAGGTACTATTTTTCTTTGTGATTTAACAATACCACATTTGTCCATCGGAGAGGGTGATTTGAGAATTTTATATAAGAACAGAAGATCACCTCTAGAGCGCCTAAACTCCAGTGAGTGTAGGCCTGTTTTATGAAGCCTCTCTGGATATGGTAGTGATGCTAAATGGGGAACCATTTTTGTTGTCTTTCTCTGAATTCTTTCACTCACTTGAATGTCCCTGACCATGTATGGACTCCACACTGGTGACCCATATTCTGTATATGATCTGATGTTGCTTTAAACAGTGGGACAATACATTCCTCTGTCTTAGATATTAACATACGGTTAATGCATCTAAGTAGTGAGTTGGCAGTTTTAGCTACATGATTACAGTGATTAGAGGAGGATAATTTGTCATTTATCAGGATGCCCAAGTCTCTTTCACATATTGAACATTTAATTATAATATTGTATAGTTTATAAGTTTGTTTGGGATTGTTGTAACCTAAGTGGAGAACAGAACATTTGTCTGTATTGAATGTCATTTTGTTTTTCTGTGCCCAATGCTCTAATACTGAGAGGTCGTTTACTAATAAGTTCATATTACAGCCGAAGTCTACCCTTGATGAAAGTGTGCACTGTGCGTCAAGTAACCACGCTGAAAATATCAGTGATGGGAACACAGTGAACCTCTGCCAAGGATGTAGCAACTGCTCTAGTGGAGTGGGCATGAACCTGGCCTTCTAATTTGACCTGTGCCATAAAAAAGCATTAGCGAAGGCAAGTCACTATCCAAGCAGAAATGCATTTGATCATAATCAGTTGACCTAAACAGTTTGGGTTGAAGGAGATGAAGACCTGCTTGGACTGTCAGGTGTTCTTAGTTCTATCAATGTAGAACCAAAGGGCTGTTTTAACATCCAGAGAGTGGAGGGTGCACTCCCCCATTGTTTTGGAAGCTATGGATGTATGTGGGCAACACCAAAGATTGGTTGAGATGGAACTCCGAAACCACTTTAGGCAGGAATGTTGGGTGTGTACGGAGACCCACTTTGTCTTTATGAAAGACAGTGTAGGGAAGGACTGTGGCCAACGCATGTATCTCAGAGACTCTTCAGGCTGAGCTGATGGCCACCAAAAATGCAGTTTTCCAAGTTAGGAATTTGAGAGCACATATAGCCAGGGGCTCAAAGGGCTTGTGAGTGAGCATGTCCAACACAAGGTAGATATCCCAGGGAGCAACTGGTTTCCTTACTGGGAGCCTTGTGTGCAGGATACCTTTTAAAAACATCTTGAAGAGAGGCAGCTGAGCCAGAGTAAGGTTCTGGACTGGCTCATTGTATGCAGAAACAGCACATAGATGGGCACTAACAGAGGAGTATTTTAATCCAGCATCAGAAAGGTCCAATAGATACTCCAAACCTTGTCCAGTGGACATGGGATTTGGAGCACCATTCCAAGAAATGCCTCCGTTTGGCTGTGTAAGTCTTTCTGATGGAAAGTTTAGGAGCAGCCAGGAGAATCTCAGAGATCCTCTGGGATACCTTGTACCTGCTCACTTCTATCTCCTTAGGAGCCAGTCGTGAAGATAAATGAAGTGTAGGTTGGGATGGACCAGAGACCCCTGTGTCAGAAGATCCATCTGCAGAGTTAAGAGACCTTGGAGGGGCCATTGACAAGTTGTTGATCAATGGAAACCAAATTTGATGTGGCCAAAAAGGGACAATTAGAATCATTTCAGCCCCATGCACCTCCAGATTGAGTAGCACTCTCTGAACTAGTGGAAGAGGAGGAAATGCATACAGATAGTGATCTGTCCACCACAGCCTCAATGCATCCTAACAGAAAATGCCAGGTTCTGAATTTTTGGAGCAGAATTTAATTAAAAGTTTTTGGTTACTGAGAAAGGCACACTGAGCCAGGGCTTCTTTCCAGGTGAGACCCCAGGGGAGGAGTACAATAATGGATAAAACAAACATTGCAAATAACATTGCATTACACATGATAAATAATGGCCATAGAGACAATACAGTGAGTGAAACAAGTCAGATGCTGAACAACTTTCGATGTAGCAGGTAAGCTCATTGCCAGGTGCTACCTATCTCCAGGTACTAACTGGGATGTGGGTAGTATAGTAGGCAATAATACAAAATAGGAAATACCAACCTTTATATGATACATTGTTGCTAGTGAGACAGTACAGCAAGTGTTACAAAACAAAAGTTGAGCAAAACAGGGAGTAAGTAATCACATGATGACCCAGGGAGGGCTGCAGGTGCAGGCGGGCTGAGTAGACAGCTTTAATAGGCACTTTAGAGCTGGTAGGGAGGGGGAAGCCAGAGGGTAGGGAGAAGCTGGTTCCAGACAGAGGGGAGCCGGTGTGAGAAAGCCACTTGCCCAACACATGAGCGATGGAGAGGGTTCGAGAGTCTCTAGAACACTGAAATTAATCTATACGGGATTTGGAGTACCATTCCGAGAAATTCCTCTATTTGGCTGTGCAAGTCTTTCTGGTGGAAGGTTTATGAGCAGCCAGAAGAATTTCAGAGACCCTCTGGGAGACCTTGAGGCAGTTTTGCATTGATTGAGGATACAGAAAGGGCCAGCTCCAGAGTTCCCCACTTGTCAAGGAGAGACTATACAATGTCTTTTTTTTTATTTAATTTTAATTATCAGAGACAGCAATGATATAACATGCAGTGTATTTCTATCAGGATTACATTTCATTATTAAATATGGAGCAAGTGAAATCTTGTACACCTATTCATAAGCATAGCTAACTCAGTGTACCTTATGAGTTTAATAATTACAGCCCTTTGAATGGTTAAACAGGCGGACGGACCTCAACTCCATGGAAGAGGGGTATGGATAGTGGGGTGGGAGACCAACCATCCAGGACACTCAGAAGGGAATCCTCTCATCTAGGGGACAAATTCAGGATTGAGCTGGGAGAAGAATAATATCCACTGCTGCCACTTCCTCAGAAATTTGTCATGCTTGTTGCAGAGCTTGGCTGTCAAAGATTCGAGTCTGTAGATTTCACAGACTATTTTATGCCAATCTGATATCGTGGGGGGATCTTTTAACATTCATCTGCGTGTAATTGCTTTTTTAGCAGCTAAAAAAAAATGGGAGTAAGGTGTTCATCCATCTGGGATGGTGGGGGGGGAGAGATGGACATCAACACCATCTCTGCCATTAACTCTTTGGGTTCATGCAAGCGGTTTCCCAGTTCTACCTGTAAGGTTAACCAAAAGGGCATCAAAACTGGACAAGACCAGAATATGTGTGCCAAATCTGCCAAATTTCAGTTACAAGTCCTCCAGAAGTATCCATAGGAGGCTGGCATATACTTTGCTAATACAGCAGGAGAGTGAAAAAATCTAGAATGGGACATTCATGTGAATTATCACCAAATATTTGAGGCAGTGATTTTGATAGCTGTTATAGTTGCCATTTCCCACAGTGGAAGATGGATTTCTATTTCTAGATCTTTATTCCAGGCTTCCAAGACTGACTTGGAAGAGTCTTCCGAATTGTCGCTTATTATTCTGTAAAGGTGGCCTATAAGTTTCCCCCAAGTAGCACCCACTACTGTATCATTAAGGAGAGCCCAAAGTGCAGGTTTAGGTAAAGGGCAGCGGGAAGAAAAATCCCTTTGCCGTAGAATATAATTTCTCACCTGGGTATATCGGTATTCATCTGTCAGGGAGACCGTATTTGTGTTGAAGTTCGGCAAAAGATAGAATACCCAAGTTATTTACTAGTTGGTAAAAGTACAATCTACAATGTCTGATGCTAATGACCACTCATGTGAATCTGCTTCTGTCTGACTGAGCTCGTCTGCCAGATTGTTGTGAGCCCCATAAACTGCCTGTATTAGAGCATCCTGCTCCAGACACCATTCCCACACTCTCATCGCTACCCTGCAAAGAGGGTATTGAGTGTGCTCCCCCTTGCTTATTGATGTAGTACATGACTGACTTGTCTGTCTGAAGGATGATTATCTTGTGACAGACAAGGTCCACTAGGGCTTGAAGGGCATATAGGACTGCCCTCATCTCCAAAACACTGATACTGAGATGAAAATCCATTGAACCCCAGACTCCTTGGGTGTGGTGGCCCTAACAGTGGGTCCCCCATCCCAGGAGGGACGCATCTGTGGTAAGAGTTATCTGCGGCTCTGGTGGAGAGAAAGGGAACCTGGAAGAAGGTTGTCCTCCTGTGTCCACCATGTAAGCGATCGAAGCAGAGGCGTCGTCACTTTAATTGAGTAATTGAGTAAAGCCTGCGACTGCGTTGTCGGAGACCACTGTGTGCTGAGCATCCACTGCACTGTTCTCATATACAGACATGCTAGAGGCACTGTGAAGACTGAAGAGGCCATGAGGCCTAACATACACTGCATGAGTGAGCCTGAATGGACTTGTTTTCCAATGATGAAGTGTGTCATCTCAAGGATATCTTTCTTCTTGTCCTTTGGGAGGAATGCCCCTGCTTTGGCAATGTCAAGAAGAGCCCCTATGAAGAGGAGTTGCCGAAAAAAATTGAAGCTGCGACTTCTCTAAGATCAGCAGGACCCCATGGAGGTTAGGAACTGAACTGCCATGGTCACTGCCTCTTCCATTCTCTGTTTGGATGGACTTGCTAGTAGCCAGTCATCCAGATAGGGGAAAACCTGTGGCCTGAGCTTTCAAAGGTGTGCTGTGAGAACTGTGAAGCAATTTGAAGACTCAAGGCACAGAGGATAGCCCAAAGGGCTGGACTCTGAATGGATAATGTTGGCCCAAAGCCACAAAGTAGAGGAAGTTGTAGTTGCTGGGGTGTACCTGAATGTGCTGGTAGGAGTTCTGCATGTCCAGGGATGCCAACAAGTCCTGTGGCTTGAGAAGTGGAAGTAGGGTTCCTAGGGAAACCATCTTGAACTTCTCCCGATAGACAAACTTGTTTAGTTTTCTGAGGTTGGGGATGAGGTGTATACCCCATTTTCTTTGGTACAAGGAAGCAGTAGGAGTAGGAGCCAGTGTTGCATTCTGCCTAAGACACTACTTTGACTGCCCTGCTGCTCAGAAGGCCCACAATCTCTGTAGTGAAAAGGTCCAACATGGCATCTGACAGTGTGTGCTGCCTCTTGGGAGGACAGTCTGGGGGGGATTTCTGAAGAATTCAGTAAGTACCCCTTTCAGATGATCCTTAAAACTCACTTGTCTGTGGTGATGGACTTCCACTGCCAATAAAACTGAATCAGACATCTCCCCAATGGTGAGAGGAGGTCTGCCTCAGGCAGCTGAAGCAGAGCTGGGGCTGGAGCTTCAGAGGGTGGCACTTGATCTTTCAGGGCCTGTGCCTTCTGCTGCATTTTCTTTTGTGGTTGAGGAGCCTGGTGCTTGGCATGGGCTCCTCTGCCTCTTCCAAGAAAGGACTGCTTATTGTGGAAGAACTCATGGCCCTTCCCTCTTTGGGGATAAGAAGGGGCTGGTCTCGTAGATTTGAAAACTGTCCTAGTCTTTTGGGAGGCCTTGAGGGACAGTTCTAGCTGTTGACTGAACAAGAAGGTGCCTTCAAAGGGGACATTCATCAGTTGCTGCTGGGCGTCAGTGGAAATGAAGTCCAAAGCCAGGAATGTCTCCTAATGCAGAATCCAGCAGCGGCATAGTGAGAGGCAGTATAATATGCATCCATGGCTACCTTTAGCTGATGACTGTTGGATTCTTTACCATGAGTAGCAGTCTGAAGGAATTTTAGTTTCGTATCAGACTCTGGTAAGGACTCTGCAAGAGTCTTGAGAGATGTCCAAAGGACATATTCATACTTGGAGAATGCCCTTGGTAGCTGACTATTCGCATGCTCAAGGTAGCAGCTGCAAAAGCTCTCTTCCCCATGGTGTCAAATCCTATGGGATTTCTTATCAAAAGGGTGCACCGTAACCTCCTGAGGGAGGATGGGCTTGTCATTTTCTGCAAGGATAACAATTTTATCTGCAATAGGCTGGGAAGCCAAAATAGGTCAACCCTTAGGAGGAATATACTTATGGTCTATCTGCTTGAAGACAGAAGGAATGGTAGTAGGTCTGACCCACACTGACTCTGAAAAGGTTTCAAAAGCTGGAGAAACAGGAAGTGTGAGGTTAATTGGAATGTTTGGAACATAAAGCCACTCCAGATGTAGCCACTTTCCTAGGTCTAGGGCAGAAGTCTCGAGGGCAAGAGTTGCCTGCATGTTTTGCAGCAAGGTTTGGAAAAAAAATATCCTCCTGAGGGACAGAAGTGGGACCTGGAGCTGGATCCTCCAGGCTGTAAAAATTGTTATCGTCACTGTCCTTGGACAGAATAAGGTCGGGGTCAGACTCATCCCCATCCAGCTTCTTTCCTAGAAGAGGAGCTGGAAAAGGAATGGACTTAAAAATGCCTAACTTGAACCTAGGAGTTATTTATTTGAATTTTGGTAACTGGGTGAGCCCGCTCAGACATTACAGTCCCTTTTTCAACGGCGACTTGGAAACTGCAAAACATAGACAATGACATGGCAGTAACAGTGGATGCATTTACATCATTCACTGATTTACAAAAACTCAATTTACAGAAACATTCACAGATTAAACATTTACAGATTACAAAGACATGACAGTTACAGTGGTTATATTTACTGTACATCATTCGCATATTTACAAAATGCACCATATACATCAAATATTTATGTAAGCAGAAGGGTCAGGGAGCAGGGATTCTTATACATATGAGGATCAGTGAGCGGGGAAAATTTATGCATAGCATTATGGAAGCCAGATCAAAAGTCAACGGAAGCAGGAGCAAAGTGATGAGGCATTGAGCAGGTGTAATAGGGAGGATTGGAACTTTGCGGGGGGGGTTCAGGATAAGGTAAAGTGTGGTAGTGAGTTCCAGCTAGACACCACCAAGAAGGCACATAATCTCCGGGCCACTGCTAATCAAGGTTTAGGCAGCACAAGAAGAGGGAAGGAGGTGGATCTGAGAGCATGCAGTGGTTGCCGGAGCTGAATAAGTTCAGTAAGGCAAGGATGGGTGTAATGGTGGACCAGTTTGTGCACTAGACTCAGCATGGCATATTGGAGTTTGGATTTATACATTAGCCAGCCGAGGGAGGAGAGGACATTGCAGTGCTGGTGAAGGGCATTGACCCCTAAAGCAAACCTTCCCACTCTATGATAGGCCTGTTTAAGGTGAGATAGGATGATTATGTTGGTTGCAAGTAGTAGCGGGGCACCATACATAAGGAGGGGCAGGAAGGTGGGGGCTGTGATCTTGTGGCATGAAGCCAATGTGAGGAAGGGTTGTATGCGGTAGAGCAGACCCAGCTGTTGGTTTAGAGCTTTGGTTAGGAGGCTGACATGACTGTTCAGGGAAAGAGGGGAATCTAAGGTGATACCCAGATATTTAAAGGGATGGGATGGATTCAAGGGCATCACCATTATGGGAGAGTATCGCAAGAGGGGGATGGGGATGCGGTGAGGAGGAGGAGGGATTGGAGAACAGCATGTATTTGTCTTTTGGTGTTGATGACTAGTTGGTTATCTAGAAACCAGCCCTCAAGAATTTGGAAGTCTGAGACGAACATGCTGCTGAACCACCCAGCGGATGAAAAACAGTACACAATGGTATCATCCATGTAAAGGTGCACAGAGGCCACTCCACAGTTATTTGGTAATTCACTGATGAATAGGGAAAATAATAATGGGCCCAGGATGGAGCTCTGAGGGACGCTGTGAGTTACTGGTCTGACATACAAGAGAGAGAACTGGACCATTTGAGTGTGACCAGTAAGGTAACTTTGGAGTCAAGTTAAGGCACTAACATCAAGGCCAAGTGAGTGTAGCTGCCATAGAAGGAGATTGTGGTTGACCAAGTCGAAAGCCTTTGTCAAATTGATGAAGATAGTACCGGTGGCAAAGCCCTGGTCCATAGCATGTAACAGGTTGGATGCAACTTTTATCAAGGCAGTGAGGGTACTGTTTTTTTTCTGAACCCATGCTGGAACCTTCAGAGGAGGTGGTGGTGGTCCAGATAATCCTGTAGATGGTAACAGAGAATACAACATTCTTGGATTTCTGCCAGTTAGACAGGCAACACTGGTACTGGCTAGAGAGCTGGCACCAGAGCTGGTGCTGGTCCCAGAGTAGGCACCAGGCCTGTCACTGGCCCCACAGGAGTCAGTGCCAGTACTGGCAACAAAAGAGCTGGCACAAAGGGACCTTGCACCGGGGACAATAGCGTCGAAGAACCTAAGGTCGGCATCACCAGGTGCGGTGCTGGATGTGGCTCTGGAACAGGCCCTGAAAGGTTCAGATCTGATGCAGAACCAGCACTGCCCCAGAGAAGGTCCAGCCAGCACCAAAGTGACTGAAGAAGGTACATGAGCCAGTCCCTGCACAGTGACACTGCAAGGGGATATGGCAAGTGGAACTTGCATCAGCGGCGCAGTCACTGACAAAGGATCAGGATCTGTTGATGGAGCCAAACATTACCTGGCTTGAATGCCCCAACTGCAAGTCCAAGGTGCCTAGCCCCAAGGGACCAGGCAGCGGATCTGCCAGAAGTGGCAAATGAGCCAGATGCTGTACCCACTGCTCCATAAGAGCTGCCTAGTGATGAAACTGCCCACCAGAATCCCCACAAGAGGACTGTGAGGGGCTCCGGACTGAGATCTTGAATGACCATGAGCAAGGGTCACTGAGGAAACCAACAACACCAGGGAAGGACCCCTGCTCTCAGACCTAGAAGGCCTTTGGGCAGACCAACAAGAGGGTGAACTTGAGTGGTACTGTTTCTTCCCCTTCCAAAGGAAGAATCTGAGGTTGAGCAGTGCCAGGTTCCCGACCTGGGTCAAGAATGGCCCCTTTTCCTTTTGTGTTTGCGGGAGGACTGTCCCCCTTCCTGAACACAGGACCGTCCATCGTCAGAACCCTCCCTGGGAGAGGGAGGTGGACCTGACACTGCTCTACTGCCAGAGCAGCATGAATGAATAGGCTCCCTGCCATCACCATTACCATCCACTGTCATAGGCCATTGCTCAGCAGGGCTGGGAGGAAAAGATTTAAGTTGTTTTTTTCTAATGGACAGAGAAAAATAACAGATACTAGCTACTGTATATACTGTAAATGGACTGAGCTGAATGCTGTTGTTGTATAGACATGAAGATCTAACTCCCAGTGGGTGAGCAACACCGTCACTGAAGTGCACTCAATGTTGGGGAAGAAAGGAATCGAGGCGGTTGAGGGCTGTTGCTATGTAGCGTGAGCTAGTCTCATAGTGCCGCACATGAGTGCAACCTATCTTGGTGCCAGCACTCCTGAACATTTTTGGCTCCTGCAGGTTCCTAGCGACTCCAGCTAAGAACCCATCAGTATGAATCAATTGTGAAGATATAGTCCAAGAAGAATAGCAGCAGTGGAAATAACATGTTATTTCCACTGCAGCTAGATAACAAGGCAAACAAAACTTTTTATTTACCAGGATTATTCATCGCTCCCATAGAATATATGCTTTTATCTGAAATTTTTCTTTTCACCCTTATTATGTACATCTGTTTTGCTTTTGAGTCAATCTTAAAAATTACTATAGTTGCCATTTGAAAATTAATTTCTCAGACTCGTTATGAGACATATAAGAAATAAGAAATTCCTGTGGGAGGACTGCACTGCTTTTCTACATTTGTATTATACTGCACATGGAGCAGAAAGCACAGAGTGAGATTCTGTAGCAGTACAGTTGGCATGGGATGATTTGGAACCCTCACTGAGCAATATTTTAATTGCCTTCCTTTGCAGCGTTTTACAAAAATCACTTTGTGCTCAGCTGAATTTCAACTAGTTTATTTTGAATCCATATCACAGACAGCTGACTACCTGGAACAATAACTGAATTACACAGATGTATTTCTTCTTTTGTACTAGTCAAACTGGATGAAAAAAAATAATGTGACTATGGTTATAAGATGATCACCTTTTTATTAAATCAGAGTGAGATAATGTTTTCAAAGAAAACATCTTGAAGCCTAAAAACTGTGCAAGTTAATGTTTCTTTAAAACATTATTTCTAATTGCTTATGTTACAATGCATGCCAATATGAAGAAGTATAACAGGGACAGCAATGCCCAGTCTGTCATAAGACTCACAAAGTAGCAAAGTCAGACTTAAATTCAAATGGACATATATTCTAAAGCTCATCTGTAGAAAAGTGATGATATAAATGTAAATTGTATTCAGAAATACTGCAATTACAATGTCAATGTTGACCCATACTTTAATATGTTCTAATACCTTCTCTGAAATGCCATAACACTAGCTTACTCTATAGACTTCAAGTTGGAATGCCTTTTTGAGGAAGAAATTTCCAAGTCACCAATAATAAATGGTATCTATGAATTTATAACATGTAATTAGCACCTAGGAATCTGGTAGAACTGCCTTCAATTAACAAAATCATTTCCCACAATGTTATAAAAAAATCACCCATAAATTGTTTTTGCATTTGTGACCTGGTTAAAAAGTTGGAATACACATTCAATTTTAAATCAGTCAGTAATGTATAATGTTTTAAAACAATAAACACACGAGCAGACCATATTACAGTACAAAAGTTAAAACAGTTAATTGCAAGAAAAATCTCAGTTTCGAGAAGTAATGTCAGAAAGGGTAAACCAGTTCAGCTGCAGAACCCCATAAGCCCTAGTACTACAGTACCTGTGTATTTCTAAGGATGCTCCAAAGAGCTGTGTGTTCTCATAATTACGTAATCAAAAACATTATCAAAGAAAAACTACAAAACACTGGACGTGAAATCCAAGCAACATTTTCAAACCATGCTTATCCAAGGTTTAAAAAAGTGTAAAAAGCTATTTTTCATCATGCCTCAAAAGATTTAACAAGCAGACAAGGTACATAAACATTTCAACTGCACACAAACATACAGACATGTAGTACACAAAAACTGTAAACCTGACAGTTAGTCCACTCAAGCATTTTATCCTTTAGAATGGAGTCTGGAAAGGCAGCTAAAATATAATGCTGCTACTGTACATCTTACTCATCAGTGTACTATACATGTGAATAAGCTACAGCTTTTTTTATGTACATTATGTGAACACTTAAGGGGGTGATCAATGGATTACTAGAACAGTATTATTTCTTAAATGCTATCATTTCTGATTTTCTGACAAAAACTACAATTTCTGAAGTAAGATGCCGCTCTAGTATTCATCTCATTTACTGAAATGAATTGGGCACTCTTTAGGAGAAAATCAATAAGATTTCTTCAAAACCCTTGTACCAAAATAATCAAAAAATATTCATACAAAAGTGAATGAAAACAATTTTGCATGTGAGTTTTCTGCACATACTGTGGCCATTGATAATCTGGACATTGATGAATCAAATTATGCCTACCTAGGAGTGTGATACAAGGCAGAAAATGATGCAATAGCAATATGCCGATATTACACCCACAGACTTATGGCTAGTTGTAGAATCCCTCAAGTGACTTGTTGTTTTGAATCTTATGTACCAGTATACCCAGTTTTATATAACAGATAATTCAAGATGTGACTGGGACAGAAATGGCTGTAAGTGTTAAGTCACAATCTCGTGGTTTGTAATGCTTTTGTGAGTAGATCTGTACATTACATGTACACATACTGCAGCAAACATGTTCTTCTTGATGGGCAGACTGATCAAAATGCATTTTGTTTGCAATCATAATCACAAGATGCATCTGCATTTCTGTGTACAACATGACCTGTAAATGCAATTAAGTTTGTACTTGGCTACAGTTGTGAAGTGTACACCAGTGAAATGATACCCTTCTGTAATCATAGTAAATAAGCATCAGCCAAGTGATATAGATGGGATAATAGCACACAAATACTGCACCATTCACCAAATGTACAGCATTATAAGATTTTCTGGTGGGTATTTTATGACAGAGTAGTAGAGAAAGTTGCAATATACAATATAAGTCTTAATCCAATAAATCAGTATCAGATTTGAATTGATAAATCCAATTATCAAATAATAATTTGGAATTAAAAAAGGAATGTTTACATCACACAATTCAAGTGAGTAGTCAAGGCCAACCAAGAGTTATGGTTCATATTCAGATATGCAATAGAATGCAACCCCAACAGTTTACAAGCTTCTTGTAATATATTAGCCAGTTTAAACACCCACCCAAACTAAAATAATTATAGTATCTACACATCAGAAGAAAAACTCACAGACTAAAACTAAATCAAGTTATTTCATATGGTATACTTTTAAAACAAAAAAATGTATGCCCTTGTAGGGATGAAACCATTTTAAAAAATTACAGAAAAATATATTACATTCATAATATATGTATGTATATATATTGGTTAAATTCAATTATGCTTTCTACTTTACTCTCTTCCCTTACCTCCCCACACTGTTGCACAGCAGCTCCACTGGATAGTCACAGGGCTGTAACACTATACCTTGTCAAAGACAGCAAAGACACTCATATCAAGTATGCCACCAAATTATGTCAATAGTACTGAGCATACCTCTCAACTGCTATGAATTCCACATAGCGCTATGATTTTCACATTTACCCTTGCTCCTCAAGTTTACGATGTTCCTCATAATGTTAAAGCTATTTCTGGACACACAATGTATTACATCACTTAACTAAGCTGATAGAAATATTCCTTATCACTTATTATATGGGGTCCACTATCTGTAGACATAATATTGTTTAAAATAAGAAAGTGCTCCACATTCTGACCCTTTGCTATGATTTTTGAAGGCCAGTGCTATGATTTTTAATGCTGAGGTTGAGAGGAATGGTACTGAGATGCCTCCACTCTTTTGTCACTGCATCACCAAAATGTGGGGAACTGCCTCTCATGACTTGAGGAAGAGACAAAATATGCAATGCCTCATCAGATCATGAAGGCAGATGCTCAGAATCCTGGTAATTAATGATTTCATGTTTAACAAGTTTGCTACTGACTGATCAAGGTACAGAAGGTTACTAAGAAATTACGTAAAGCAGCAGTGGAATGAATGGGGACAGAATTGGGATCTACTGTGACAACACTGTAATCTGAGCCCATTCATTAACATCCACTGAAACATTTTAGAAACTGACTGTCACAATGAAGATGTTACATTTATTTCTGAGTGCTGTTTCTAAAAGTAAAGTTTCTGCTGCTTGCAATGAAGGGGAATAGATCATAACATGATCCCAACAGGTCCTTACAGTCCACAGAAACATAGAATGTGATGGTAGCAAAAGGACCACTGGCCAACCCAGTCAGCCCAACCCTAATAATTACTTATATGATGGCTCTACTACCACACACACCCTTCCCTCCCATTTCATGATATCCTGCTCTTATTAGGCCCCTATGCCTGCCCCATCCCTATTTGAATACACCTGCACTTTTTTTGGCACAGGTCACATCCTCTGGCAGTCTGCGCCACCTATCCACAACTTTCAGTGAAAAAAGTGCTTGGGGACATCCCTCCTGAACTTACACTTAGACAGCTTCAGTGGATTTCCCCCTTATGCATATGTCTGCACTTTGAGTGAATAATTTGTTACAGTTTATCTTGTTAATCCCATGGATATATTTGTACATTTCTATCATATTCCTCGTCTCTAGGGTGTGTATGCTAACATTTCCTCATATGCTTTCTCCCCTAGCTCCTGGTCTATTTTGGTCTCCCTTCTCTGCACTGTCTCTATCCTATCACAGTCCTTCTGCAGGTGTGGGCTCAATAACTTCACAGAGTATTCCATGTGGGGCATTCTATTACTGAACCATCTTCCTATGCACCCCAGCATCCTGTATGCCATACCCACTACTCTACTGCATTGCGCTGCAGTTTTCAGGCTTTCTGATATTATCATTCCCAGGTCCCTCTCCTCAGCTGTGCTCTCTACTGCTGATCCCCCTTTCTGGTACTGCGTCTTCAGGTTTTTGTTCTTGATGTGGATTACCTTACATTTCTTACCATTGGTACTGAACCTCAACTGCCATATATTGGACCACCTTTCAAGCCTTTTCAAGTCCTCCCTCAGTGTTCTGACCCCTTCACTGCTATCAACCCATCCGCAAATCTTCAGGCCATCTGCAAAGAGGCAGACCTTCTCTTGTACTCCTATATCTGTATCGCAAATGAATATGTTAAAGAGAAAAGGCCACAGAATTGATCCTTATGGTACCCCACTTATCACCTCTTTAACCTAGGAGTGTTAACCCTTTACAATCACCTTCTATGTTCACTCCTTGAGCCAGTTTTCCACCCAGGATACACCCTTTCCTTTATCCCAAGATTACTTAGTTTCTTAACCAGCCTCCTGTGGGGGACAGAGTCAAAGCCCTTACTGTAGTCCAATTACAGAATATCTAGTGCCTGTCCTTTGTCAGCTGCCCTTGCGACCCTATCAAAGAATTCAATCACATTTGTCTGGATTGACCTCCCCCTTGTGAACCCATGTTGCCTGCTGTTCTGAAGATTATTTTCCTCAATGAATTCTACAAGCTTTTCTTCTAGAACAGCTTCCATCAATTTCCCCAATATAGATATCAGGCTGACTGGTCTCATTTGTTGCACGGCTGCTTTAAAATCTCAGCTACCATGCAGGACAGAGCACTCCTGAGTGGTGCAATGAAGACTTTCACCCTTAATGTGGCCATTTAATCAATGTGAGTACACCAGGTAAAGTTCAGTTTAATCAAATGGCCCAGTCATTCAATGTCAGAAGATGGCTGAATTAACAAGACAACATACTGCAGGAGTAAGCATGAAAAAAACAGAAGATATTCTATAATTAAAAACTAAACAGCCAGAAAATATGTTGAAAAAACTATTACAGATTCAGAAGTGAAGCCTGTAAACTAGGTAGCACTGGAAAGCCTATTTTCAGTAGAGCCAGGAATGTGGGAGATCAGTAAAATCTCTGTATGATCAGCAGTGGTCACATTCAAAAAAGAGGGAAAAAAAAATTGGAATTTCTCTGCTTGATGGCACAGAGCACCCCCTCATCTCCTTTTCTGGTTCTGGTTAATGATTGCCCAATGGTTATTCAGGGGAGAGGATGAGTGGGTCATAGGCATGCTGGTACAATGGGAGCTGAATGAGTCACCTTGGTTAGATGGGATCAAAGGGCCACCCCCACAAAATGTTACAATTAAACTAATTAATTTCCCTATATTATCCCCATTATTGCCACTTTATAACGTGTGTTTTAATATTTCCCCTGGAAGACCCATCAATATAAATGCTAGCACCTGTAATATTTGCTGTCATGTAAATTACTGTGATACCACAGACACAGGAGTGTGACATCACTGTGTCTACAAGCAACAGGAGTAAGTGAGCTACAAGGGATTTAAAAAGGTATTTAAATACACATTTCTATAAATAGCAATGACATGAAGAAAAATGAAGAACATAGCATTAGAGATGTGGTGGTGGTGGGGGATTTTCAATGCCTATATCTAGATGTAAGTTTCTATTGTGTAAGAAACTTGGACAAAAGAGCACACTGCAGACTGTATATGATTCATTTTCAAAGCTAGTGGATGATCCACCTACTACAGAGTACATTGTGGTGTGAATTTTTCACCATCCTATCAAATGGGCACAGCACATTTACAAATTGTGCATTTCATCTGCTTCTTTGTCACCAGTCAACACCATTTCTAAAACTGATGGGTATATAAACCATTGCTTTAGTTTTTATTATTTTAATAGTAGTCCTCTATAACTATCCTGTGTGCCTCCATTTTTTTTTTAATACCTCAATTATTCTTGGCTGCAGCTTTAGAAGTCAGAACATAATGTCACTATAACTGTTACTGTAATCTTTGTAGTACTGCATGTTTGTCTTGATTTAGAGTCTAACAAAACAGGTAGCAGCAAAGGTGTGACATATCCCTTCAATTAGCTTTAAACACCTTCTTAGAGGATTATCTGATATAATAAAATGCTTTCAATGTGTGTGTTTCCTGAGAGTATTTAATGCTATTCATGCTTGCTGAACAAGACAAAATTGTGTGCAGACACACAATTGCAGCGACAGACATGGCCATGTATTTCCTCTTATTTCTTGATACTTCTAAAGAGACACCCTCCAGCGGCCCTACAGTAGTTCTGCAAGCAGGCAGGCAATTTCTCCCAAAAATATCACAGAAATTTCAGGAAAATACCCAACCTTGATAACTGCTGCTACTGCAGTGACATTGTGTTCTTTCTTACTGTTGGTCCCAAGAACAAGTTTTCAGAATATGAAGGCATGCATGACAGTTACAGGCTACTAACAGTAAAAATAAGCTGAATCAAAAGTCAGAATTCCAAACAGATTTAAAGACTTTCCTGGTGACAGGAAAAAAGATACAATTTACAATATGTGATGGTGTCCTTCTGTCAAACCAAGTTCAACCTGATGTAACATTAATAGTACATCTGATTTTAACAATTTGCACCCAAACTTGTATACACATTGTTATAAAGCACAGAAGCAGAATTTGTCAGCAGAAAAGGATCACTTGGCCTACCCAGATGGTCCCTGGTTAGTATGTCTCTGCAGACCTTGATTGGTCCCTGGCGATCCTCCCTCCTCCCTGCCCAACTACTAATATTCTCCATGTTTATCCCATGCATGCTTGACACCCACTACTGATTTTGCCTCCACCACTTTCACTGGTAGTCTAATTCCAGGTATCTACCACTCTTTCAGCATAGTAGTACCTCCTCACATCCCTCTGAAACTGCACCCCCCCAAGCTTCATTGCATACCCTGTGTCCTGGTGCTCTTCCTTTATTTGAAAGAGACTCCACTCTTGTTTACTGTTCAACTGGTGAGGTACCTGTTGGACTCTATCATGTTTCCTCTCACTCTCTTCTCTTCCAGAGTGCACATGGTGAGATCCCCAAGTCTCTCCTTCTACGGTTTTTGGTGCAACTCCTATACCATTTCAGCTTCTCTTTTCTGGACTGCCTCCACCCTACCTATGTCCTTTCTGAGGTACCACCTCCAGAACTGGACACAATACTCAATGTGAGATCTCACCAGTGAGCAATGCAGTGGCAGCAACACCCCCTCCTCTTGCTGGGGTTACCTCTTCCAGGTTGGAAATGCAGCAAATGTATCCAACCTTTGAAAATAGCTCCACTAAGACAAATCCCAGTATCGACATACCAATGATGCTCCTGACAGAGACAAATAAGGAGTTATATCCATGTCAAGGGCTCATGAAAATCCTGCCCCCAGGATGTGTGGTGGACACACTCTGGATTTCAGCAAGGCCTTTGACACTGTACCACCGAGAAAGCTCAGGGAGAGAAAGTAGTGCAATATGGGGTCTATAAAATATAAAACGGGTGTATAGCAAACTGGCCGACAGGTAGGAAGCAGGGAGGATGGTCACAATTCAGAGTAAAGGGCAGTACAGTACTTAATGGAATACCAGAGATGTTGGTCTTGATTTTGCTGCATTTTAATAAATTCATCAATAACCTGTAGGTGGGAGTCAGTTTGCTGATGATACTAAATTTATCAGAACAGTGCACACAGAAAAGTAAGGTAACATACTGCGGGGAAAACTATACACATTAAGGGAGTGTGGTAAGGAATGGGGGCTTAGATTTAATGTGGGGAATTGTAATGTATATCACCTAGGTGTGAGGAATCTGAGTCACACATACACTGTGTGTGGTGTAAAATTGGGCAGCACCACAAAAAAAGCATATCTGAAGATGTATGTGGACAGTAAGCTAAAGGCAGGCAATGCAGTGCTACAGTCAAGGGCATTAAACATTTTATGTACTGTAGGAATGCATTAGGAGGGGACAGAAAGTGTGTTGAGGGTGGTACTGTAAATTCTCCAGTGTACAAAGCCTTGGTTAGACCACACCTGGAGTACAGCATTTAGTTCTGATTACTGCAGCACATAAAGTGCACTAATGAGACTAAGGGTCTGGCACAAGGCCACCAAACTGATTAGTGACTTTTGGGGACTGAAATGAAAATCACATACTCACCATAGTTCTTTATGCTCCAGAATATCTTCACCATTTATACACACTTATGGGTTTGTTCCGGAGGCACCAGGACTCCATGGCAGCAAAGTCTTTTGCAGCCTACAGCCTATGAGACTGACATCAGTGCTGGTGCTGCTCACAAGACAGACGTAATGACATGGTGCTTGTGGGCTGGCCAGTAACTGACACTGGCCCACTACCTTTCTCAGTTCTGTTATGTTAGCCAGGGGAGAAACCAGTGGGAGAGAAAACGGGGGGGGGGGGGGCCAAAGATTTCTAGCCCAAAGGGATAGGAAAAGGATATAGGAAATAAAATCATAAAAACAATAAATCCTGACTTTCAACTGAGAAAAACTAAGGAATAGGCCTAGGTGGCACAGAGGTAGCAGGGAAAGGAAGCCAGAGCCCACTAGTTACCTGGCCAGGAAGGTGGAGAAGAGCAGTAGCTCTGGTGCAGAGCTCTAGGTAAGTTGAAGAGACCAAAAGGACTCTCCTAATGGAAAAAGTAAAGTAAACAGAAAGGCCTTTTATTTACGAGTGTGAGGACAGGATAGAAAGACAGAAGCAAGATAGTGCATACAGGTATTCTCTTACCACTCCCAAAGTGAGAATCAGAGAGAAGATCAACTCTGAAGAGATGGATGGTGAATGAGAAATAGGAATGAGAAGTAACCCCTGAATGTCCTCCCCTCCAGGATAAAAGGTTGGGAGTACCCACTGAAGACTGAACTGCAGTTGACAGAGTTTACCCACGTTAAAAGTAAAACAGCCATGGGTGAGAATAGAAGTCTTAAAAGAAGGACCAGGGGAGTCCCTGAGAAAAGCTCTGAGGGAGTGGCAAGCAGATAAGAGCTGAAAAATGGAAAGCACAGGGTGAGCTACCCAGAGGCTCTGGCTCCTAGCTGAGTGGGGGATGGATGGCAGGCATGTGAGTAAATGGTGAAGATATTCTGGAAGATCAAGAATTATGGTGCGTACTGTACATAATTTTCATATCTTCCAAGAATCAGTCTTTACCATTTATTCCTATTTATGGGTAACAGTACCAAGCTTCCCCCCAAAAAGGGAGGAACTGGCTCACTTTGAGGGAAATGGTTCTTCCCTCAGCCCTCTGTGGGGATAACCACAGGAGGGCAGGGACTCTTACAGGTCCAGTAGGACCAAAGACTGGTCAGGGGCAAGCAGACGCTCCCATGGTCTGGGAGCAGGACGGCACCCTGAGAACTGAAGTCTGACTCTGCAGGAGAAGAAATTAATCCCCTGGTAATGCGAATTTAGCACCTCATGCAGGGCCAGGGGTGCCAACTGTGAAATGCAAAGCCATGCTGCCTGCCAAATGCAGTCTGTGGTTCCCACCATCCTGGAAACTACCTGGTTAGCATCATAAGATGCCCTCGCTTGGTACCTCACCAGCTCCAGGCCCCAGGAGGAAGGGTAAATGGCCTGCCTGGTTGACTACCTGTCTGGCAAGGATGCCAACAGCTAGCTCAGTGTCACTCACAGGCACTTGCCGTAAGCTGCCTGGTGTACCCGATGTGCAGAGATAGACATTATGGTGTGTGCCGACACAAAAACCCATCTGCCCCAGACATCAAACTCTGCAGAAACAGTGTGGGGGGTGGTCATGCATTGGGTGCCTTGGCACAGATGGGGTCTACAGCACCAAAGTCCTAAAGGAGGGATGAGGCATGGACCCTGGAGACCTCAAGGATGTGCAATATCTGTGCTGGACATCCCTAGAACTTGGAGAATGGGTAAAGGGATGGAGCCAGACATTCCTGGATACCTCAATAAATGGCTGAGGCCATGGAGGGCTGGCAGTGGTGTCTCTGTTGTATTTTCCAAGTAATGAAAGTGCCAGGGTGGCAGCATTATGACCTGTGAAGTGCTGAAGACTCAGTTCCTGCACCATCTTCACTAGGGACTGCTGGTACCTAGAGTACTCCGCATCAGAGGCGATGTGGACAGAGGAATCCCTGTTCCTCAGAGGAGGAGGAGCTGGATACAGAAAGCCACAGCACAGGGACTTCGGGCCTGAAGATGGCCTGGTCAGCTCTAAAGTGGTATTTTTGAAAAACACCACTTGCTGTCCTGTACTGATCCTAAGTGATAGGCCTGAGAGGACTGAAGATGCCTGGAAGAAGTGTGCATGGGGGGAGGACACAGAAGAGAGTCATGAGAGACCAGGCCAGGTCCTCAAGAGTGCTCTGGCGTTCCTTGCCTGGCAAACTCACCCATCAACAAGTGGTCAACTGCTGTGGATTGGTTCATTTACAAATGTTCATGGAACAAAACAATACAGTATATGATATTAAACAGATCATATTGCACTCCATCAAGGATGGTTAAAATAGGTCTATTAGATTCCTCCCAACGTTGGCACTGAGGATGTACTGAAGCAGATTTTATGCAATTGTTTCTGGAGCTGTCCATTAGCGTATAAATGGTGGAAAAGAACATTCTGAAATTCTGAAGCAAAGTTTAGAGAATTAGGTGCCTCTATACTGTAAATCCACACTCTTTTTGACAATAGCATTCAGGGATAGATTCTATTTTTTGAAGAAGGAACAAACATTAGTAGCTATAGCACTAACGTCAACGTGTTTAATTTTAAAATACTGGAAATAAACTAATGAACAGAAACTATTGCCTTTTAATATTTCTAGACACCTTATACTACAAAAGCATTTTTTACAGTGAGGATTTAACAAACGGTCCAAATGCTCATAAGGTCGCGAATTGGAATAAGGACACCTTCTCCTGAAAAGGCTATAAACATAATAAGACATTCTTACAGGAACAGATATTAATTTGCATAATTTTGTTTGTGAACATGTATTATGATCAAGAATTAGGTGAATGAATTATGATGCTGTATGACATAACCTCAGTGTATACCATTATGCATCTCCAATAAAATTTTAATTGCGCAAAAAAAAAAAAGAGCTGTGGAATGGCCACTTTGGTGCCCTTGAGGGGAAGCCTCCATGTCAGGAGAGCAGAGCCATATATGTCCCATGGGGTGGCCCCAATCCCCACAAGTTCAGGGCCAGCTGATTCTAGACAGAAATTCGAGTATGAACCAGCACTGCAACTCCTGCCAGAGCTACCAACAACTCTAGGCAAGGGGTGAGCCGCAGGTCCAGAATTCATGTGTCCTTCTCTCCAGAATCAACCCTGCCCCTTGGGCCAGGCCAAGGATACCCTTCTTCAATTCCTTTTGCCATTTTGCCCTTGACACCCCCCTCTGCACTCATCTTTGTGATCTCTACCATGCCCTATCCTTCCCTTCCCTGACAAACTGACGTCTCTCTCACTGCGCAAAATTCACCTCCAAGTACTGGCTGGGTGAACTTCCCTATCTCTCCCCTGCCTTTACAACCACCCCCACTTCCCACTTACTAAGATCTACCGACTCACGAACCCTGGTGGTCCCACACCGCTCCACCCTTACTGGCCAATCGGGTTATTCTTATCGCCTCCCAAAAATCTGGAATTCACTTCTCCCTCAAATTCTCCACTCATCCTCTTGCTACTCCATTAACTCTGCCCTCAAGAACTTCCTTGCCCTTTTCTGTGCCTGCCATGACCCTCCCTAATCCCCCAGTCATCTCCCCTAAGACCATATTACCATATGCCTACTCCCCACCTCTCCTATTTCCCCCTGATCATGCTCCTTCTAGTCCCCTACTCTCCCTCCTCCTAAAGTGTTCCACTTCCTCCCCCTTCTTTCTCTACCCTTAATCTATCTCTCTTCTGTGAGCTCAATCACTGCTCAGTGCAGGCAGGATCCATAGTGCATGGTGGGCAACAACTTTACCCCCTTCCCCTATTTCTTCTTTTACTGCACCCCCTCAGTCACTGCTAGATCACCGCCTTGTCTAGGCAGGGTCAACCAGCACACTGGCGGGGTACTACGTCCCTTACTATAGTTGACCTCTGCTACCCTCTCCCACAACATCCCTCCCCCAACACCCCCCTCCCTCGGATCACTATATATAAATAACTCTCATCACCTATTACCTGTGTCCTACCAGTAGGGCTGTCCATCACCCTCCCAGATAGGGATAACAGGACAATGTTGAATTTCAACTCCCCACTTCTCCCCCTTGGATACCCCCACCTACAATACCTCTCTCTCATCACCCTGCCACACTCTACCTCTCCTCCTATCCCCCTTCTGGTTAACATAGCCTTAACACTGGCCTACCCCGACACTCAATTAAACACTTATAACCTACCCCTAAACCCCTCTTATATGCACTTTAGTCCACTCTGTTATCTCTGTTTGCCTTGAAAATCACGTTCGGCCTGCGTCTCTCTGTAAATTTCCTTTCCCTTCTTCCATTCTGCCCTCTGCAATTTTTTGTTCCCTCCTTTCATTCTTCCTCTCTTTACTCCAATCACTGTAAATCTTGAATATCTATGTATGTTACACTAAGGGCTGCCAATTACTATTGTGTCGCCTTACCATTTAGTGCTACATACTGTTGCCAAGTTATGATATGTGTTCCAGTGTTACCAACTGTTGTAAGTTTGCTATATGTACCTTCATGTCTACTATACTTAACTGCTGCATTGTTAGCCAATGTGATTCACTTGTAATCCCTCCTGCTCTCATTGTATGCAAGTAAGCAAATTGTATTCCAACATTGTAACATTTCTCTGTATTCTATCCCATTGTTCCCTACCCCCCTGGTTGCATCGGGAGATGAGCAACTTGTTGTTCAGTGTGCCTTCCTGGTGAAATGTTTCAATAAACTGGAGCCTCCAGGAGAGTAAGTCTCAGAGTTGGCACTGTGAACAGCACCAGCTCCATCCTTGCCACTGCAGTCGGTGCCAGGAACAGTGCCAGGACCCAAACTGGCATTGCAAATGGAGACAGAAGGTGTCGCAGCACTGCTCCTGGTGCTTACCACAGAGACCACCCCAAAGGAAGCTCCCAGCCTCTAGTCGGTCATGGAGCCAGACCCAGGAAGACCTCCATTCTCATCAGCCCCAACTACAGGCCTGAGGTTGACACCAAGCTCTACTTCTACATCATCTGACCACTTGGGAGAAGAAATGAATACTATCTCAAGGGCCCAAGAAGGACTGGCTCCAGAGACCTTTTCTCTTTCGGATCTGCAAACAGTGCCAGAAAGGGGTCTGGTCTTGCGGTCAGTACCACCTCACTCACCTGTACCAGCCTCTGTACCAGAACCAAGATGGCACCGGACCACAACACCAAGGTACCTATTGATGCAGACCCAGTGTATAGTTTCAGCCTCACCACTGAGGGCGTCTGCTGCCCAAAGGGCCGATGGTCTGGGAGGGGTGCTCAGCTGACCCCCCCCAGAGGAGACCAACTATTCACCAGACCCTTCACCCAGGTCCTCCAACATCTCGATGAGGTGAGTGCATAGACAGTCCTGGTCTTCTTCAATACATATAGTACTGGGAAGAGGCTCAGGGGAAGAGCCCATGGACCCTACCATGGTGTTCCAGCTGCAATATCTGCCTCTGAAGGTGCAAGGGTTAAGGTCCCACCTTAATGCATGGAGTTTAAGGCTGTGGTGGTCCATCAAAAAGTAGGGACTGCACCTCTCCACATGGTCATCAGTGCTGATGCAGGCTAAACACACATTATGCTAGTCCTGAATGGTGATGTGGCCCCCACAGTAGCACTGACCATTAGGGGGCCACTGTGTTGCTTCTTCTTCTGCTTGTGTGAGGCCATCTTCCCCTTGTGCTCCTCAGAATCAGACATGGTGCCACAGATGAAAAAAAGACAGAGTTTGGTGCCACCCTTAAATTATAAAAAATAATAAAGATGGCATGGAGTGGGGTCGGTGCCAAGGATATGGCATTGAATTAGTAGCAGCAAGCTGATGAAGAAGTTGTGACGCAACTGAGACAATAACCAACACTCCCATGATGTACTCTTGATGGCAGGAACAGAACTTAGGAAGGTAGGGGGCTGGCATCTGTTACTGGCCAGCCCACGAGTGGCACGTCATTATGTCTGCCTCAAGGGCAGTGCTGACACTGATGTTGACGTTGGTCCCCAAAGCTGTAGGCTGCAAAAGACTTTGCTCCCAGAGGGTCCTAGTGCCTCTATCACAGACCCATAAGTGGGGATAAATGGTGAAGACTGATTCTTGGAAGATCAAGGAAAGACTGGATACAAATGATTCTTTGGCCTAGACAACAGAAAATTTAGGAGGCACGTGAACATGGTTCTGAATCTAAAATAAGATATGCAAGGTTTAGCATAGACAATTGTTTGAACTGGAGAGTGTAAACATAACTTGAGGTCAGGAACTCAAATGGGAGGGGGGAGTTGAGGACTATAGAGACACCGTTTTCAGGTTAAGTTTAAAACCTAGATTTCTTAAAATAGGCCTGAAACTCAAAATGCATTTACATTTTTCTTGCCTTCCATCCTCATATTTTCCTTGCTAGTCTAGCTTATTATCTATGCTGAAAAGACATGCATTTTGCTAAACTGTTCATTTTTCTAGGGCTGTGTCCGGATGTAATGTCATCTCAAACCTGCACTGTTTGGGGGAACAAAATGCTGATTAGTGAGACTTTATGTACGAACACATCGTCCATTATATAATTAATTTTGGCCAATGAAAAGTTTTCAGACACAAGTCCCGCTAGTGGTCTTGTTATGAATCTGCGAAAACAGCTGCAGTTTATAAAAAAATTTTGTAACTTTTTTCTATAATAAAATGCTCATGCTTTGAAATATCTAAGCCTGTTTATCAAAACTGTGTTAACTTTTGTGATAATTTCTGTATGAGAATTATTCTGCTTACACTATGTATTAAGTCAATTTTCGCCAAGAACTAGGACACAGTTCAACATATTGGAGGTTTCAAAATCACAGTTATGACAACACAGAGGTACTGGTATTTCACAAGATGAGAATTTATACATTATAAAATGAATGGTTTTAAAAAATCTGTTTTGAAACTGCATTCTCATGCACATTGGTTTTATAACAAGACCACTAAATGGACTCATGTCTGAAAACTTTCACTTGCCAGAATTGATAACATAATGGATAGTGTGTTTAAGAACCAAGTATTGCTATTCAACTTTCTTCACAAAAAACAAAAACACAGAAATATGGTACCCACAATAACATGGATGAAGACCTCTGATAATGTTGCAGCTGCATCATTCTTAGCAGTACTATAAAAACACAGTCACCATAGAAAACAAAAATGACAGGGTTGCTCCTAGCAGAAATAGAACAGAGGTGAAATTAAACATTTTCCATTGCATATAAATCTGACCTTAAATTGGAATTGGAAATGTTGTGACCCTATAGTGCACCCAAGGGTGTGGGGGCAGACTACAGAGAAGCATCAGTGTGCATTAACACAGAGGGTGATCAGCATGTGGAATAGCTTACCCAGTGAGGTAGTGGAAGCTAGCACTGTTCAGGCTCAAAATGCAAGACTAGGCAGGTAACAGGGGGAATAGCACTGGGGGTTATATACCATAAGCAGAGGTAATATTTTGGCAGTTAAGTTTGGAAGTGTGTCCAAGCTCAAATTGGGGTATAGAGTTGCTGTAATGGGGCAGGACAGCAGACAAGATGGACTCTAAGTCATTATGTTCCCATAATACTGTTAATAAGTTAATGTTAGAAAATTAGATTTTGGTTTGCATAGGAGGATTTTTTTTCCAACACTTGTTATAGAATGATACCTGCTTTTTAAATGCAGGAGAGAGAACTTGCATGCAGCAAAGGGTTTAGTAACAAACATTACTATCCTTTCCTTAATACACACACAAACACCCCCCCCCCCACAAAGTCACTGTAACAGTATACCCTGCAATATACCATAAATCTTGTAAATCAATGCATACACATGCTCTAGTTCAAAAGTAATAAGTAATTTCATATTATTTATAACTGTTGCAAGAAGCCCCCACCATCACCCAACTATCTCTGGGAGAACGTCGCAGAAACACAATTTTTGTCATAGTTCAGTTCATTTTAATTTTTCGGTATATAGCTTAGCCTTTTTCTTTATAACTATACACATTAACATAAACAGGGTCACTGTTCCATACACAATGGCTGATCTGGCAGCTTGTCTACAACTGACCTTGCTGTCCTCTGCCCATGACATCATAAATCTGTTGCTGTTCAAATAGTTATGCTATCATGAACAGAGGGCTGTGATGTCAGTTAAACACAAACAGTCGGCACAGATGAAGTTGAGGGAACAGGGATTCTGTTTTCATATAAATGTGCACCGTTATTATACAAAGACATCAAATGCAGACAATGGCCCAGATATTCAAAGGGGTTGTGCCTGGTGCAACAGAGTTGCGCCAGCGCAACCCCGCATTGCGCCCCGGTGGGATATTGAGAAGGCTGCCTGGTGCAGTGCAAATCCTGATGCGCCGGGGTGCAACGATAATGTATGCGGTGCAGATGTAGGGGGCATGCCCATGCATATGTGGCACATCCTGATATTCAGCCCAGGATGTGCGGCGCATATGCTGGCACAACCCTGCATTGCGCCACACAGGAGGGGCTCAAAGTTGAGCCGTGAAAGATTGGAACAACTCCTGGCCACCCACAGGTGGGCTGCCGTGTGCAGGTGCAACACAGCAGCCGCCAGCCATAGGTAGCCTACCATCCACCAGAACACGTCCACAAGCACCCACATCTCCCTGGTGGTCGAGTGGTACCCCACCCTCCTGATCACTGGTAAACATAGAATACATCATTCCCTGGTGGGCTAGTGGACCCCTTCCTCCTGGTGCCCGATTGCGGTAAATGGTGAAATAAACATTCCCTGGTAGTCTTGTGGACCCCCCACCCTCCCAATCACCGGTAAATGGTGAAACATACATACCCTGGTAGTCTAGTGGACCCCTCCTGTCTGATTCCCCACGATCGCGCGTAACAGCGGACCCTGGTGATCCAGTGGCACCCCACCCTTCCCACCACACAGGACCCTTTGCCCTCTGCTCCCCCATCCAGGTGGCTGCAACCCACCCATAGACTTCGCCGCCCACTGACTGACAGGTACAGTATGGGCTTGCAGGGCATACTGTACTAGACAGTCACGAATATATGAATGAAGTCATTCACAGATCTGGGACTGTCTGGTACAATAAGCCCTGCAAGCCCATAGTTCACACTGTGGACCAATGGGCTTACAGCCCACACTGTACCTGTCAGTCGGCGGGTGGCCAGGTGGTCTAGCGGCAGGTCACCGCCCACGCTGACAGCGGGGACCATGTGGGCAAGGGTCCCTAATGGGTGAGGGTGAGGAGAACGGATAACCAGGGTCAATGTGACGGTGCTTCTTGGTGAACAGGGAATTGGGAGGGAGGGGTCCACTAGACTACCAGGGTGTGTGTGTTTCACCATTTACCGGCAGTCAGGAGGGTGGGGGTCCACTAGACTACCAGGGAATATTTATTTCACCATTTACCGGCGATCAGGCATTCGGGAGGGAGGGGGGTTCACTCGAGTACCAGGGTATGTACATGTCTACATATACTGGCAGTCGGGGGCTCAGGCGGGAAGGGGTCCACTAGCCCACCAGGGCATGACTATGCCTCCATTTACCAGAGATCAGGAGGGAGGGGGGTCCACTAGACCGCCAGGGAGCTCTGTGTGCTACGGCTTTTACTGCGATCATGGCTATGGGGCAGGGGATGTCCCGGGAACCCCACTGTGCGCATGTCATGCTATGCAGGGCACCAAGCGCAAGTCACTGGGCTGCCCTGCGCAAGGCATGTAAATAGGGCCATAATGACATGCAAATGGCACCATTTGTGCCTTGCATATATTATGGCCTCATCTGCATGCCCCCAGCTGAATATCGTGGGTGATGCACCTAGTGCAACTGCACTTGCACTGGCGCATCCCCCTGCTCCCTATCTGTGGCTTGCGCCATCACAGTGCCACTGCACCATGCGCAGTCCATGCTATTATCAACAGTGCTGCGCCAAGGTGCATCACTGTTGAATATCACCTGGTCCTGGCCCCAGCACATCCCAGTTGCGTTGAGCCCAGGCTTGTGCCACTGCCAGATGCAGTCTGAATATCTGGGCCGATATGTTTTAATATAAGCTGCAGTATGTCTGAAAAGGTTTTCTAAAGTTTCCCCAATGACATCAGGTGATCATGAAACAAAGTAACACATGCATAATCTTATTTTTTTTCACCATGGCTACCCCAAAATGATTTCAGTATTTCCACTTGTGCATGTTTATACAGCAACTGAGGGCAAATTTATTGTTGTAAGTGTGGTGTCATGTGTATTCATTAGGTAAAGAACCTCGACCCAAAGGTAAATAGTCCTGGTACCCTAACAATGCAAGTGAGGTCACTCATCATAACAGTAAGAGCGCTCTCGGCAGCCATATAAATATATTATTGATCACGAATATTGAAACACTTAAAGGAGAACTGCGCTAACCAGTAAGTCATTTTTCCAAACAGAAGCTGTTTTTTTTTTTTTTAAGTACTGGCTAAATTTCTATTGTTTCATCTATACAGATTTTTTAGTAACCTCAGTGGGTGTTTCTGATTCACACTCCAGTGTTAAGTGCCATTTTAGAACAGTAGGATACAGCTGATGTCCCTCTCAACCAAAAAGTTCGGTAATAGAACATGACTGCATTGTGCCAACAGTAGAACAGGGACATAAACTTCATTCTACAGTTCTAAAATGGTTCTTACCAGCAGCATGTGAATCAGAAACACCCACTAGGACAGCTAAAAAGCCTGGATAGCTACAACAATAACAAAATTTGAACCAGTATTTAAAAAATAGCGTGTACTGGGAAAAATGACTTGTAGATTTGGCACCATTCTCCTTTAAAAACACTCTCCTGAACATGTCTGTTTTCAGGACACCTGCGTACAAGACACATTTTACAAAGCAAAGAGTGTCTCATGAGCTGGGGAAACGTGCATTCTGACTATATGGGTGTGCTTCCTCAATCTAAAATAAATTGAAGACATTTGGAAACTCATTATCCCTATCACCAATATTCCTAATTAAAGAACTCTGCAAAACTGTGTGCACTAGATAAAGTAATGAAACATTTTTTATAAATAAACTGCATATGAACCTTGTTATTTAAGAAATGTCTCACAACTACAACAGCTGTAATTAGGTGTCCATACATAACTATTATACTCTTTTAACCCATCTGTGTGCTTACATTATACTGTCAATCTTGTTTTTAGAGAAGTTATTACATAAATCTTGTTTTTAGATAACTCATTACACCACACTCAAACATGTCTGCTATGGTGTATCCGAGACAAAATCATTTACTGAATAGAAATGTCTAGTTATCTTCACTTTATTGATAATCAAATTTAAAAATCACTGATGTCCAGCATCTGTGTTATTCTCGGCTTCCAGCTCCTTCAAAGTTGTTGAATGGAAGATATAATCCTTTTTTATTTAAGGCCACTTTAGTGTTGGTCATCCTTCAGTGCTTTACTTGGAAGCTGTAGCAGATACGGCTACAGAAAGGCTCCTCCTGGAGTTGGTCACCTGACGCTGTTGTGCTAAAAACGAGTGTGCTGCAGGGACCGTATCCGGATTTGTGCGTCCCAGACGGGATTCCATTGCAGCCCTCTGAAAAGCCAGACTCTGGGGGGAGAAAAAGAATGCATGATTTTTCACTCTCAGCAACCTCTTCCCACTCCTACATTGCTTGAAGTGGATGATCTACCCACTATACTGTACATTTGTGCCCTCTATTTTGATGACACCCCTCCCCCAAGTGAAACCTTTAGAATGTTAGTCTAGTATTCAAATGACCTGCCATAGTAGCTCCCACAGGCCAAACAGCTGATCTGAAAGCTGGTCTAGCTATTTGGTGCCTTGATGGTAACTTCCGCAGGTTCGGTTATGTATATTTTACTATTTTGTTAGTACAGCTTAAAGCATTTTAATGGTAAATGAGATTTATTCACTATCATAAACTTTTGTTATGAAGAATTACAAAAATTGATTGATAAAAGAAATTAAAAAAGAATGTCTTTATTCTTAGAGCAACCACTAGTATCTTCCGACTAGTTTCAACAATAATCTTTTATGATATTTTATTAATGCTTGAAATTAAATTTTGAAAGCAGTAACACTTCAACTGTTTATCACAGCCACTTAGAAGTTTTTTTTTTTTTTATGAAAGCTTGGATTCTGATCAACATGTATAGCTCCTAATAATACAGTTATCCTGTGTTGTTACACATCTGTTGTATATATGCTAATATATACTGTTAAAATAACAGTACTTTAAAAATGTAGTGAACCATTTTATGTTTTTCTGTCTTATCATGAACCATTTCCTTTATATCAATATACAGTAGCTGTAACAATATATTATCAATACTGCATATCAACATAGCTGGCTCCAAACTTTCATGTAAAAAAATTACAGTAAATTTCTAGCCCTAATGGTTCCAAAGTTATCCCATTTTAAAAAATGTGATCTTTAGAAAGGTCTGACTTCTGAACTGTTGGGACTAGAACCATATTTTTCTTTAATGAAAGGTTGGAGTCTAGTCATTAAGAATTAGCTCTGTCAATGCTATTTTATGTGTCAATGCTATTCTAAGTGTATCATTTCTATCTGAACCTGCTTTTTCAGTATATTATCAATGCACTGCAGAAGGAGCCAGCAGACAAGGCTCCCAAGTGACCCCTCACTCACTCCAATCCCATCCACAGAGCTACACCACAGAAGGAGCCAGCAGACAAGGTACAGAAACACACCTGAAGACCTACCAACAGCAAGCAGGTGTGGACTTTTGTGTGGGGGTGCTAAAAAGAATCCTTCTGCTTGTTTTTGTATGCTGTAGTAGACTGTTACACAGCAGTTCCTTAATCTACTGTAGCACAATCCTGTCGGCAAAGTACTAGAGATTGTTTAGTTACATGCAGCTGTTCCCAGTTTACTCTAAGTAGGGAGTTTGATGTGTTGTTTTAAGGGATTTGGTCAGGATAGGGTACAATTTTTCAAATTTGTAGTAAGGCAGTGCAACTTTGATTTGAGACTGCAATATTACCTGCAGCTGGCATGTCTGCTCTGCCGACACATTCACTGTCAGGGGTCCTGTTGCTCTCTTTTGTTCCAGCTGTAAACTATCGTGGTTCTTTTTAGCAATTTGATATTAAATAAAATGCAAACTAAATAATTGTAATTTTATATGAAGTGTATGCATTTGTACTTCGGTATAAAGATCATTGCACAGATTATGCAATTTGTGTTCATTAGTACCCATCTATGGGTGCACCTGTTTTTTAATTGTGTGTTCACTATTTAAGTATGTGGTGTCTCATTATTATGCATCTCTTGACAAAGCACACTGCGTCTGCATGAAACGTTGAGTGTTATCCTGTTGGTGTGGCAGAGGTGTTGGTGCTGCTGAATTTTGGAATAAAGGAATCAAGCATTTAATTCTGGATGTCTCTTCCTTATATGCATGAGTGTGTGTGCACAGGTTGAATTGTGTTTCTTGTTCTGATGGTTACCTGAGAGCACCACCTACTGTGAGCATCTCTAACTTTTTGCAATATATTGAGGGATTCCTGGGGCCAAAAATGTTATTTCCAGGGCAATTTTCAAAACACATACACTAGCATCTCACTAAACAAGTCCTGTTTACCTAGGTTCAGGTGTTTTTTTTTTGAAAATACATTATTTTTACATATTTATATGCTTTCTAGTTTAAAAAAAAACAAGACAGTTGCTGTTACATTCAATATTTTTTCTCATGATTGATAAATCACGAATGATAAACCCTCATGAATGATGTTTTCTTGAAATCATGAATGATAAACCCTCATGAACAAGGTTTTTTATCGTTCGTATCAGAGGGTTAACTCAAAACTCACTGTGCATGTTCAGAAAAAAAACTTAGAATCCTTATAATTCAGGAACTGTTTAATATTTTTTTCATGAAACCTTTAAGAGGCACTACATCAGCAAAGGCCACTTCTACCCTGAAAGATTTGTGAAAAAATTCCGTACTGCCTAAGCTACTGTATGTTAAGAAAAAAATGTAGTTCATTAAAAATCGATGTTCCGAATCTCGAAAACCGCACAAGATGCCATCACAAAATCTTTCAAGTCTTGAGACCCTGCCAGCCATAACGAGCTGTAAAATTCTGGTCTATTTCTACAAATGTTGCTAAAGTTATTAAGATACAAAAATGAAACACCTTACTCAACCCTAACATTGCCAAACACTGAATTAATACACCAACATACAACTGTATCTAGACAACACAAATGCAGCAGTGCTGATGTGGTACCTTTGGAAGTATTCATACAGCACACTGCACTTAAAAAAAAAAACCTCCAAGGCTAGCCCAGTGTCGCTGAGAGTTGAGGCGCTGGACGCCACACCCCGAGCCACACCGGTGATCTGGGTTCAGGAACAACCTCGGTCACTGGGGTGCTGGAATGGGGGGAGGGTGGGAGCAGGCTCAAGCATTGGCTCTCCTCTCCCAGATAAGGGGTGGGGTCACTCGCCCGTAGTCCCGCCATCACTGAATGGAAGTTTAGTGCTGGTGCTGGTGCAGGTGGTCAATGGCGCAACTGGAAGGGAGGGGCATCCCAAATGGTGTGCACGCATGTGCCTCCACACACACACGGTGCTATGTTGGGGATGCGTGGGTGTAGGAGCTGGGACAAAACCTGCAAAAACCCAGAAATTACATGTGAAAAAAAAAAAACTCAACCAGTGCTGTTTACTGTAGAAATGTAACAGTGTAACTGCAAAAGTTGTGTGTGTGTGTGTGTGTGTGTCTTGCAATGTGCATGTTTATCTGTGGCTGCAGACAAAAGCAGTGTTGAATTTGGGTAACATGGATTTGTATTTGTGGCTGCTAAAGTGCAGGCCCTCTTCAGTCAGTGGTCAGTGTGTATGTCTTACACTTGTGGCTGCAGAAGTATAGCCCCTCGGGGGCCTGTGCTTCTGCACTCAGAACCATGTGTATGTCTTGCAGTGTGCATGAGTATCTGTGGCTACAGAAGAACTGACCTATAGAGCCTGTGCTTCTGCAGGCAAAAAACTCTGTAGTTTGGGTATCATAAATTTGTATCAGTAGGTGCAGGGGCCTGTGCTTCGACAGACAGTAGTGTTGTGATTTGAACATCATGAATTTCTATCTCCAGCCAGAGGCGAGTGCATATGTCTTGTAGTCTGCATGCCACAGATACAAATCCATGAAGGCAGCACATCAGTGTGACTGCTTTTGTGTAATCTGGAAACAGCTGTATGTTGTTTGTCTTACCTGATGATGACTGTCTGTGGTTGCTTTTGTGGTCTTGTTCTTCTGCTGCTTGGGGGGATGAGGACTTAGGGTTGGAAACCCTAATGCCACATTTACATATTTTTGTGGCATTATCCTGAACAATAATGCAGTTTGCATATTTGTGTGGCATTATCTTGAACCCAAATGCAGTTGTTTTGCAATGAATATATACATACTATGTATATACACACACATATGTACGTACCATGTATATACACACACACATTTATATATACATATATATATATATATATATATATACACATATATATAAAATGACCTTTAATACACACTGTATTCAAAAGGGTTTTACAATGTATGAACAGTTAGTAATAGCCATAAATTGTGCATAGTTAGTTTAAAGAAAGGTCACATGGGTTAGGTAATGAGAAAGAGGGAGAATTAAGCACAGGGACATTAAATCATTCAGTATGCAGTTGTCATTTTTAACAGGGTTGAGCACATAATGTTGCAACTCATGTATGCTCCAAGAGAGAATGGATGGAATGGCATTTTCAGGATCAGAACTAAGTAGCAGTTGTGCTGTTCCAGTCCAGGTTTCCATATTCACAGCTATAGTATGTGCTTGAACCACTAGGCTGTACTGCCTCCAATGAATCTCCCAGTACACAAGCAAAACATACATAAAACAACCAGTAACTGCTAATTAAACAGATGCATAATTATAATCAGTCCTACAGTTTGCTTTGTAATTTCTTCAGCTAACTTAATTTGCTAACAGTTGTGGTTAACTTACAATGACAGAATATACAGAATAATTAAAGATGCTCCTGTAAAGAACAGAACTATTAGGAAACCAAGGGGTTCTGTCACATTACACACAAGAGCAGAGATTGAATGGCCCAGTGTGATGTCACAGACCCCCCACCAAGGGCTTCCATTTGTGCTTTTCTTCAGAGAAGCAAATTTTGATTTTAGGTACTAGGCAGAGAAAGCAATACTTCAGCACAAAAAATTCCCCACCCCCAATTGCCCTGTCTGCTCTACAGTAAGCTAGCACTTATATTTATTTTTACATTTTTGTATGCCATTTATTGTTACCTGGCTGATCCTGCTTAAGAGGTCCCCGTTTCATTTATTTGTTTAACTAAATTGTTGCCTGTTAAGGCTTACATCAGAGCATGTAGCCCTCAGGATGAAGGCCAAAGATTGTTCACCAATCTAGGTTTCCTCAGACATTACACCTGGGCCTTTCTGTGCCAGAAGAGGAACAAGCAGTCACTTGGCATATGAGTGGTAGTTTAGAGGAGTAGTTGTTTACATAACTTCATTCATCAGATGGGGTGGACGGCTGCAGAAAAGGGTGGATTGTGCCAGTCACCTTTTCTTGTTAAATCGGGTGCTAAGCAGGAGGTTGGAATAAGTGTGCTGCCAGGGTGGAAGGACGGGAGGATACAAAGGGATCCTTGCTGTTTAGCATAACTGGCTTTAACTTTAACAAGATCATGGCCAGCCATGGAGGCAGGCAGGCTGTACTGGTTGTCCACCATGGGAGTAAGCACTGTAAATTACAAATACTGTGGGTGCTGGGGGAGGAGGGTGGGATGGTGATGCAGACAGCTGATGAGGAGAGGGGAGTAAAGAACAGTTACTATTACTCAGTAATAGTAGATTTCGAAAGCATCTCTTCCATTGAGCCACATCTTTGGAACTCTAAGCCATTGGCGTCAGGACCACTCAAACCTTTTGCTAGCTGAGGGCTACCCGTGATGATGTGCAATGTTGGCGCCTATAAAACGTGGTTGCCCCACTGCCCCTGAGTTCTTCCAGAGGCAAGCTTGGAGGGCCTCATACTGTGAGGAACCAGGAGACCAGACCAGTACTAGGTAAGCAAGGCATGGGGCTGGGCAATAAACATAAGGCACTCATGGACACCTTGAGACAAGTGCACAACTGCCAGAAAATACCTCCAGAATAGAGAAAGGGGGAAGGAGGGTGGGAGTGGTATGTCTCAGTGGAGGAATTCTCTCAAAGAGCTATTGATACTGGTAAGTAACTGTCCTATCTTCATCGCGGATATCTTCTCCACTGGGCCTCACCATTGGAATGATTTCCAAGAAGTACACAAGGTACTCAGGAAGGATGTCAGAGTATCACATGCAGTCAGGACAGAAGGATGTGCAAAACAGCAAGACCAAAGCCAGCATGTCTATGAGAGGCAATATGTAGATTGTAATGCTTAGTGAAAGCATGCACAGTGCTCAGTGTGGCAGCAGCACATGTGTCAGGGTGACCCACTCTACCTGCAGCTTGAACAGAACCCTATGAATGAGCGAGATCAGACAGAACACATAAAGGCATCTCTCTTTCTAGGAAAGGGACAATGCATCTCACCAAACATTTTGAAAACAGGCAACAGAAGTAGTCATACCATGGGTAGAGTGGTCACACACAGCACCAGAAGTTCCTTACCATACATCGTATAACAAAACTTAATACAGTGAGCCAGCCATTTGAACATGCACTGTTTAGTTACAGGTGCACCCTCTTTTCCAGGGGGGAATGACACAAAGAGCTAGAAGGACTTCCTGCAGTCCTTAGTGTGACTGAGATAGAAACGCAGTGCTCTATGTACATTAAGTGTATAAAGCAATGACTCACCCTTGGTAGCATGCTCAGGATAAAACACAGGAAGGTGTATTGCCTGATTTAAAGTGAAATCAGAGACCACCTCGGGTAAAAAGCATGGTCTGCAAGTTTACCATCCTTTTGGAAAATCAGGCAAGGAGGCTCATGTAATAGAGCTTGAAGCTTGGAAATCCTCCGAGTAGAAGTTATGATGACTGAAAACAGCTTCTTCCAAGAAAGGTAGCGCATCTCACAAGTCACAACAGGCTCAAATGGAGCTAGAGGCAATTTCTCAAGTATTAAATTATAATCCTAAGGCAGAAACAGTTTACAAACAGGGGAACAAATGTGCAGAATACCCTTTAGGAATGTATGGCACATGTCTTGCTGTGCCACCATGAGTCCAATAACAGGGGCATGGAAAGCCAAAATGGCAACCAAGTGATCCCTTAATGGAGAAGTACTGGAGACCGGAGTCAGATACACACAGGAGGTAGGTCAGTACAATACTGATAAGATAAGTAAATGATTCTTCTGAATGGTAAGCACACCATATAGTGAAACACTTCCATTTCAAACAATAGATATGTCTTGTGGAAGGCTTCCTAGCCACAAGTGAGATATCAGCCACCCAAGGGAAACCCCAAAACAGGCAACAGCTACATTTGCAGTAAGTGTGCAGATGCATGGATCATGGGTCCCGATGGACCAGGGATTCCCCGTCCTGTGACAGCAGACCCCGACACAGGCGCAGCTGAATCGGGGTTTCCACTGCCAGATGCTGCAGCAGCAGAAAACATATCTGGTGGGGCCAGAAGGGAGACACTAGTATGAGGGTGACCCACACTACCTGCAAGTTGATCAGAACTCTATGAATAAGAAGGATCAGACAGAACGCATAAAGGAATCTATCTTTCTAGGAGAGGGACAATGCATCTTACCTAAAAACTTTGGGCCGTGGAGTGGGCGAGCAGAAATATGGCAGATATGTGTTGTGTGGGGACACAAAGATTCCAACTCTGGACGACTCCATCTTGCGAAGAGGTCATTTACCATAGAGGTTAGCAGAGTCCATTTGTGTACCAGTGACTGTCACTAACTTAACCTGTCTGACAAGATGCTGGATACCTGGGAGAAACACAGTTGACAGGTGAAGGCCATAACACATCGCCTAATACCATACCCTCATCGATTCCCTGCATGGGGTAAGAGTGCAGACATAAATGCACTGCCCACAACTGTGTCCCGTGCCGCATCAATATATTGGAGATGCTAACAAGAAACTAGTATGGATTTTCGTACGATGGCCATAACACCCAGTTCCTCAAACAATTGTTTCATTCTGTATGTGTACTTAATCACTTCCCTGGAAGAGCTCTTCACGAGCAAGTCATCTAGATATGTGAAGACATAAAGCCCTTCCCTCAGAAGGGTTGCTGCCACAACCATAAAGCATGTGGTAATTCCAATGGCGATGAGGACAAGGCAAAGGACAAGACTCAGAACTGCTAATGGCTGCCCTCCAGCATAGAGTGGAGATACTGCCTGTGGCATTTCCTGATTATGACATGAAGGTAAACATCTGTCATGTGCAGGGTGCACAGTCTATCCTCACTTTCCTGCAAGGGCATTACAGCCTGATAAGACACATTTTGAAACTTTTTGTATTCAGTGAATGTGTTCAGGTCCCCGTGGTCCAGTACAGGATGCAGATCTCCAGTCCATTTAGGTACCAGGAAGTATCTGGAATAGAACCTTTTGTTCTTTTCCTTGAGAGGGATGGGTCCAATAGTTGTCTTCTGAATTAGTGATTGCACCTCCTCTCTCAAAAGGGACAAGGGGCCCAGAGGTTAATGAGAAGGATGTGGAGCATGAACTGGAGGGTTAGACAGCAACTCCAGAGCATGCCCATTTTCCACTATTTCTAGGATCCACTCATGTGACGTGATCACCCTCCATTTTGACATATGAAAGAATATTCTTCTTCCACTTGCACCCCTGGAGGCAACAGTGGAGAAGGAGTAAGTGGATGTCAGAAGGTACCAGGGGCGGTAGGGCTGCATGGGGGGGGACCTAGAAGGGGACCACCTGCACAGCCACGACACTGCAGATGGCAGCCAGATCACCACGGCAGGTAGGTCCATGAAATGAGCTACTACCATACCCCTTGGTAGGATGAAGGTTCAAGGATTTAAACAGACTGTAAACTCATTTTGGATTATTAAGGCACCTTGATGGCATTGTCAACATCTGCTCTAACAGTTTGAAGCCCCTAAAGGGGGTATTCAGCACAACTTTTTGTATGTCAGTAGCAAATCTAGCTACCATGAGCAAGGAATATCCACACAGGTAAATGCTGGAGGCAATAGCCCTGGCAGAAACTGAGCATAACAGATGCTTTCCAATAATTAATAATAGCTGAAGTAGCCTTTGTGGTGAGTTGGCCACTTCAGTCATATTGTAGATATATTTTTTAGTTATAGTTTTCTGTGATTTTATTTATAATTAAATTCCCAAACAGGACAGGAGATGAGGTGACAGAAAGATACTCTATGTTTTTTAAAAAGGTTATATGGGGATGTGTATTTCACAGTCTGGGAAAGGCTTACTTACAGGAAACTGAAATTACATTTCAAACGGATGGAAGTTCCTTGTAAGCTGTTTATCAAAAGGGAAAGAGGTGTTATAACTTGTCAGGAGACAGAGCACATCTCCTACAGTCATAAACCTTTCCACTTCAAAGCAAAGGTATTTCGAGAACAGGATTTAGTGAAACACCAATTCTGGAAGTCTATTTATATTTTATTAGGTAGCAGGAAGGAAAGAATATAAAAGTTACTAATATTGATTACCTTAAAATTTGGGAAAGAACAAGAGAGACCCCTGCTGGCCTAAAAAGATAAGGCCACAGACTGCAGAAATCAAGGTATATACAGCCCTCAGAATACAGCATTTTGCACACTCTTTCATGAGACACTCTTTGGACACAACACAAGACAGCCAGACTGTGATACGAACTGGGACTTGGAAAACTTTGCAGAAACTTCATTTATTTTCTGGACTTCTGATTCCCCAACACAAGGTAGAAACTAGACAGTTAACTTTCAGTGTGTGTTTTGTAGTTATATTTTTCCAACTTTGTTTTGTCATTCTGTAACCACATTTCTGAATGTTTTGTTTGTAAGTCTTGTATGATTATTATTTAGTCATTACTAAAAGCATTTGCTTTTTAAAAACACTGCCTGGAAGAGATTCTGTATGTGTGTGTGTGTGTGTGAATTGTGGGAATGTTTATTCAATCTGAGACCAGCCTGTTTAAATGCAAGGTGCCACCATCACTACCAAAGCCTAGGATCCTGCAAAGGGAATCTGGGTGCCTAAAGCAGGCGAGATACATAGGTATTTTGAGGAGTCTGTAAGGGGAAACTAGGTTACTGCACCACTCGTGGGAGAAGAAACAAATCAGGGATTACGAGAACAGCCCAAAGAGCTTGTAACACCTGGGTTTTCCCCACTGTACAGCAACCAAGGAGGGTTGTCACCTGGCTACAGACTTGAGACTTTATTTTACCCTTACCCAGATTAGAGAGGAAGCCCTGGGACCTCACAGCAAATGTTCAGTTGTGAACTCAGTGAGCACTCTAGGAGGACACGGGGAGGGTATTCCTGTTACCCCCTGTCATGGATTGCACTTAGAGGTTGGTGCTGTGAACTCAGTGGACCCAGCCCCCAGGAGTGGGTTCGCGACAGCATTAAGCAGTTGTGACTTGGCAAGACTATCAGGCAGAGCCGAAAAGTAGTCATGGCAGATTTTCACAGGCCATTCTGATATTTTATAATGTATGCCTGGTAATTTGCCATTCTTGGGCCCAAGGATGCAGAGGCATGAGTGCCTGGATCTGTCTAAGCAAGGTCTGGAATGTAGGATCCTCAGGAGGAGGCCTGGGGTACACATCACAGTCTTCACCACAAGAGAGGGTGAAACTAGAAGGTAACCCCTTCATAGGGATCTTTATCTCTCTCTCTTCATCCACCAAATCCTCCTCCATGTTTAGATTGAGATTATATTCCACCTCGTTGTTGTCTGGAATGATGACGGGGCAATCAAGAGTCAATGATGGAGACAGTGGCACAATGGAGGAATATTAGGAGTGCTTCCACATCACACTGATAATGATGGCACTGACTGGGGAGGCCCAGTTGATGAGACTGTAGGCACAGTCATTAGCTGTGACAGAACAGGAGACGTGACATTTCAGAAAATGCACAGCCTGAGAGTCGATACCCATTAGAGGGCTCATGACTACAAGCATCAACTGGACAGAACCAGACAACAGAGGTGGCATACCATCTGTAGTTCATATGGCAGCACCACAGCCAAGCCCAGACCTTGGTGATTCAATGGTAGTCAGGTGGGGCTGTACTCAACGCCGCTGGAGTCGTCAATGACTTACCCTCCTGTAATGGAGACCTCAACCTCACCAGTGAAGCAGTTTTCTCTCTATGCTTGTGATGATGGGTAGAGGAGGAGAAGGGCTTTGACGATAACAACTTTTTCCTTACTTTTCTCCAAAGCCTTTGTAGACCACCGGGGAATATCCTTCCTGCTGGAGCAGATATGAGGGAGAAGCTGGTTTGAAGTCCTTGGACTTGGTTTGAGCATCCATGGCCCTGATGGTGATGAAGGCTTCTAAAGCCTTTTGTTGGAGTCTCGTTGCGGCCTGCTTGAATCCCTGACATATCTTGCAGGCCCTGTTATCCTGTAATCTCAGGTACAAAACATAAATAAAGGTTCTTTTGATGGTGGCATGCAGAGACAATATCAATAAATACAGAAACTAATGAAATGATGGCACTGTTTCTCTTTGTGGTCCGATGAGCAATCAACAGTGGAAGAAAAAACTGAGGAGCAATGGGGCCACCCACTTTTGTAAGGGCTGATGCTGCACGTCATTGGGGGTGGCCCCCGCTTGCCAAAAGTCTTCTAATGGTCCAGATGCTGATGACTTACATTCCAAAGGTGTGGCCCAATAAAGAGATATCCTTGATGAAGATCTATATTTGTGTTTGAGTAGGGTGAAATATTTAAAAATAAGCAGTGGGGGGGGGGAAGGTTATTTTTGTTTTTAAATGAATAGTACTTCCTGAATATTTGGGAGCTCCATCTGTGGTATTCAGAAAATGCTGTTCGTCCCTTGTATACTCCTAGTTATCAATAAGACATGACAGAGAGTGCATTATGGTGATAAAACTGCACACCTCAGGTTAAGGGTAAGCAAAAAGGAGAAATGGTAATTTCAGTTTGGCTTTGATTGGGGGGCCCCTGTTTTTGGTTCACCTTCAACGTACTGTCCAAAGAGACACTGGGTTCTTGATAAGGGGTCTAGCAGGCTAAAAATTGGAGTAAGAGACACCCATTCCAGTCAGTCCCAACATCATCCACCCTATTTTATTCCTCCAGTCAGATTTTTTTTAAGCTGTCAGTACTTGGCAGTTTAACACTCTGGTCAAAGACACTTCAGGTCCTTAGTACGGGGTCTAGCAGGCTAAAAATCAGAGTAAGAGACACCTAACTCTTCATCCCTTGCACACCCTGGTAAGCAGTAAGACAAGAAATTGTATGCATTGTGGTGATATAATTGCACACTCCAGGTTCAGGATAAGCAAAAGTGAAATTTGGTAATTTCAGATTGGCTTTGATTTGGGACACCTGTTTTTGGTTTCACACCCTGACGAAGACCCAGATTTGGTTAAAGTGTCGGGGCAAGGAACTCTAGTCTGGTACTCTGGAGCTGCTGTCACAATAAACAGTCCATTTTAAATGTAACTGGCCTGAAAGTGCTTTGCTTTGGAGTGCGGTATTCTTTGGTCTATGTAGCGGGTTGGCAGCCCACCAGCTCCCCTCTTGCTTCTCCTGTGTGCGACTGACCTTTCTTTTGACCTGTTTTTGGTTCACCTTCAAAATACTGGCCAAAGACCTCTGGGTCCTGGATAAGGGGTCCATCAGGCTACAAATCAGAGTAACAGACACCTATTCCTGTCAATCCCAGCATCAGTCACCCTATTTTATTCCTTCAGTCAGATTTTTTTTTTTAAAACTCTGCTAGCACCTGGCAGTGCCAGAAGCTAGATATTTTTTTTATTAAAAAAAAATGTCCAGGGATGGTGTAATGCAACTGTGGTGGGAAAAGCGTTGGCCATAAGACTAGCCGCGGCTACCTAGTAATGGCTAGAGTGTTATTTCTTTAATTAAATGGGTAAAGGTCAAAGTGATCTGAAGCAGTCCAAAAGTTTGATTTTGCCATATCAAAGGTAAAAGTGCCGAATTTCAGCACATTCACCAAATACAAATTTGGCACTGGCACAACCTTAATTTAGGTGTTCAGTTTGGCATGAAGTGCCCCCTACTGCTGATAAACACACCTGAGAACTATGAGTAGTACTTTATTATTATTTTTGATTTTATTTGTGTGTGTAAGGAGAGGGAAGTGATTAGGGAATAACATTTAATTACTTCGTTTTGTTTTTAATTTTAGGGAGTTTTCATTTTGGGCCTTGTCGAAGGTTTTGAGTGAGTAAAGGTGGCAGCCATGTCTGTAATGGCAGATCAGTTCATGGTGTAGGAGGACTTATTTGCTAATTGTGTGATGCAGCCACTATTGCAACGAGTCCAAGTTCTAAGACATGTAATTTTGGTGACACCAGTTATTTGACAGGTACAGATTTAGCTGCTCCCATCAGCTCACTTTTACTATGGACATCATATCACTTTACACAGTGATCGCCCACAGTGATGGCAGGATAGCTCTGCAGCCCTTTCTGACTAAGCAGGAAGCTCAGCAGGCACGCACACACACATTAACCTGACTGGCTGAACTTTTTCTTAAACATTATTTTACTTTCAATAAAGAATAATTGTTTTCCATAAAAGTAGATCTGCCAGAGAATCTCCTCCAATAAGCCACATCATGAAACCGTAAGCCACTGGCATCAGGACCACCTGGAAACGTTTGCTAGCTCAGGCCACTCACTTTGATATGCATCGTCACTACCTATATAACACAGTGGCCCCATTGTGCCTCAGTTTCCCAAAGACAAGCTTGGAGGAACATCAGACTGGTATGGATTAAAGCAGCCAAGCAGGGCCATGACCAGGGGGGTGCAAGAGCTGCGGTTGCAGTACGGCTCACACTGTGAGGGGACCCACTGCCTCAGTGGTCAGCATTAAGAAAACCTTTTCCAACAGACAAAATTTCAAGTTTCTCTTTGAGAGTTGATTATCCATTTGATTTGAAACTGGGTCTGTCAGCAGAGGTGTCATTCCAAGTCCAGTTTCATGTGTTTTTTTTTTTGGGGGGGTACAGAACAAACAAGCAATAGGGCCCATCACTCAAAACATCTAATCTTGGTGCTCGTCTCCTCAGGAGGAGCAGGAACAAATTACAATGTTCAGTTCTTTGATCATGGTGCCAGCAAGGGGAACCGGGGCAGCATGGACAAACTATGTATGCTCAGCAGGACTGATACAAAAAACTTATGCTATAAAAATGTCATATGTGCTAATAAGTATTTTACATTTATTGGCTGGAAGGTGGGCCCCAAAATATTTTGCAGGGGGGCCCTTACAGTAGTTGGCATAGCCCTGCAGCCAAGACCAAACCAGGCACACATGAGAGGATATGGAAGCATGAGTATCATAATGACAAAATCGGGCATAAGAAGATAGGCAGGATAACTACCAGCCACCCAAAAACAGGGAGGACAGAGGAAGAGCTGTGGATCAATAGAGGAGAGTCTCTTGAAGATCTACTGTCAGGTGGAGGGTTATCTTTAAGGTGAATCTTTTCACCTTTAAGGCCCTACACAGTCTAGGCCCTGGTTACCAGGCTGTGCTTCTGATAACCTGCACCTCAGTCCATTCCCTCTGCTCCTCGACCAGGGACCTCCTTGAAGTTCCCAGGACTAGGCTAAAAACCTCTGGTGACCTTTTAGTATCACCGGACCAGTCCTGTGGAACACTCTTCCACCAATCCTTAGGAGACCCCAGAGGTCAAGGTATTTAAAAGGGGTCTCAAGGCTCATCTTTTCATCCTGCCCCTCCCGAGTGATGTGATCCAACCAGTATTGGTTTATTTATAGTGCTGAGCTGATTTTATATCTATTTATTTATTTTGTTGTGTTATTTGTCTGACCCGTCATAACTACTCATGTATTTTCCTGTTATGTTTTTAATGTAAGGCGTCCAAAGCCTCTGGGCTTGGGCACGTTACAAATAAAATTTGCCTTGTCTTGCTGTTACAGTAAGCAAGTATTCTATCTTCTTTAAGGATATCTCCCTCTATTATGCCACCTCATGGAATGATTCTTAAGCAGTACCAAAGCACCGAGGGAGGTAGGATCCAAGTACCGTGAATAAGGAGGCCTTACAGGGCAGTAGGCCAAATCTGGCATGCCTATGAGACACGATATCCAGACTGTAATGTACTGTGACTGTGTGAACAGCACTACAAGTGGCAGCAGCACATCTCAGCAGTGGACACACTGAGAAAACAAACCACAGAAGTAGTCACACCGCATGTGGAGTGAACACGGACAGGACCAGTAAGCTGCTTCCTGTGCTTGTGGTTATAGAAACTGATGCAAAAAGACAACCATTTGGAAAGGCCCTGCTTAGAAATAGGGTGACCGACCATCCGGGGGGTGAAAGCCAGAAACAGTTGAGAGGATCTCCTACAATACTTAGCATGATCAAGGTACCAATGCAACATTTAATGGACATCTAGTGTGTGCAGATGATCAGCTATCCATGGGAGTCGAGAAGTATATGGAAGGTCAACAGTCTGATTTAGTGTATGCTCAGAAATGGCCTTTGGCAAAAAAATAAGGACTGGTACACAAGGTCACCAGATCCTTGTGGAAACCAGGATAAGGAGTCTCCATGACCAGTGCTTGCAATTAAGAAATATGTCTAGCAGACACCAAAGCCACGAGGAACAATGTCTTCCAAGAGAGGAAGCGTAGCTCACAAGTAGCAGCAGGCTCGAAAGGAGGCACAGTAAGGGTTTCCAGAACCATAGTAATGTCCCACAATGGAACTGGACCCCAGACTGGTGGGTCCAGAAGTAGAATATCTCTGAGGAATCGGCAGAAAACCTCAAGCTGGGACACCATTCTGCCAGCGGTGAGGGCTTGAAAGGCCAACACCACAGCCAAGTGGTCCTTTACTGACTAATGGAACCAGGAGAGTAATACAGCAACACCCCCCATACACACTCACAAGGTGACAGTGTGTGTGGAAGCCACAGATATGGAGAAAGCAACATAGCAGAGAAAAGCTGCAAGGGAGATGAAAGGAGGGTCGGCATGACATGACAAAACAGATTCCCTTGAAGATCTACTTTTATGGTAAGTACATAACTGTTCTATCTTCCTCGAGGATATCTCTTTCGTCAAGTCACATCTATGGAACGAATTGTTAGCAGTACCCGAAAATCCATCAGGTGAGGAAGAGGAACAAGAAAATCCACTATTGTAGGCCCCAGTGCTTGAAAAGGCCCACTCTTTATTTCTCCTGCTGTAAAACAACCACACTGATATGTCTGATAGTTTGAGACAGGTCTGCATTGAACTGCTGCATCCTCAGAAACAACGAAACTGGCTTGTTAGCCCACTAGAATTGTGAATGACCCTGTAAAGGAGAAAAACACTAGAATCAGGAGGTACTCCATTGTACATAGAAAACATGGGGCCAACCTTTCAGAAGGGCATCTTGGAATGCCTCTTAACAGTCTGTTTTCTAAATGTTCAGCAAAACATATATATATATATATATATTTTTTTTGTGTGTGTGTGTGTTTTGCTGTCTTGAAAATATAAAGACAAAATATGTAAGGACTTTGTGCAATCCTTGGACGAAAAAGAAACAAGGTAGAATAAAGCAATGGTTCCCTTGGAGTGGCATGCACCAAGGAAATAAAACTGATGAGGACGACTCACACTGGAGCCTTCTAGCATAAACAGAGCCAGTGGAGACTTGATAGCATCCCAAGTAAGTGTGCCGTTCCCCCTCATACTGTTCTTCCCCCTTCCCCCAGTGAATGTGGAAATTAAGGAGTTTATTAATTGTCAAACAAGCAGAGTTATATGGGCTATAGAGTGTCCTTATAACAAAATGTATATTGGAAATACTGCTAGACAGTTAAAGTATAAGAATTGGGAGAGCATAAGGGATGTATCAGGCAACAGGACATGATCTTGCCCATCACACAACGTTTAGCAACAGAAAAACATGCCCTCACTTTACTTACTTTCTTTGGAATCAAGGAAGCGGATAAGGACAGATCTGGCCCAGTGGTGCAGAGGGCTGAGGCGCTGGCGCCTTACCTCACACCATGTCGGCGACCCGGGTTCGGGAATGAACCCGGGGGCGCTGGGACTGACAGGGGAAGGAAAGGATTGAGCATCCGGAGTACTGCTCTCCTCTCTGGGGTGGGATGGTGGGAAGCTTCACTCTGTAGTGTCCCCCAGTGGAGACCGGAGGGTATTACAAGAGTGGCTCACAAGAGGGAACAAGAAAAGCGTGAAAATGCACGCATGCCATCTGGATGATGGTGGCCCCGCCTCCCTTCGTCTCCCAACTGTGATGCTTCCAGGATACATTTCCATGCCCCGGTGAAGCTGCAAGGGAGTGCTTTGTGCACTCCGGTCTCTCCTCCCAATGGCTCCAGTGGGATATGGGAGAGCCCCCCCCCCCGATGAAGGGATACGACTGGGACAATGGGGGCATCAGAGCAGCTGGATGGTGGATAGGTTGGAGGAGGCAACGGCAGGATCTGGCCGCCCAAAGGAGAGGACGGCAGCAGGCGTGTAGGAGGAGGTGCAAACAGATAATGCAAAAAAAAGGACAGCTCAGGGAACCTTGTTACATAGAACTCTTCCAGTCCACAGACCCAAAGTTTGGGCTGAATGATGGGACAGACTGGCTACCAATTTTCTGAAATAACTTGAAGCTGATTTATGGAAATATTACAGTGCAGTTCCTTTATTTTCTCTGCCCAAACAAATACCCCCACAATTGTAAAGGTACTCTATTAACAGATATTAATTAAAAAATGAACATAAGGGTTTAATCAGGGAAGGCATGTTAGGTCAATGGTAGCACTAAATATACTTCACCTCACCAAAGAAACCCCTAAGAACCGCCCATTGTAAGTAACAATATCTGCAACTAAGGCATAGGTCATTAGAAGGGTTTTAATATTTCAAAGGGAAGATGTTGCTAAAACAATACATCAGGGAAGTCTCATATTTTGTACTCAAGTTTCTGGATTTTATTCATATAAACATTAAGAGCAATTTCTGTTAATTCTTTATCTCAGTGGACTGTAAATTCATTGCAACCAAATTTAAAAAAATCCAAGCATAGTGTCCACTATCCAGTATGTACTGTCATGAGTCCAAGAATGACCCAGAATTATCCGCAGCAATTTCATCTGACAATGCAAAGTACAAAAGAGGTATACTACACACATATACACATAGCAGATAACAAATGTTGAAAAATATGAGTTTTATCATCTCACTGTCACAGAAGTGGTTCAGGAGAGAGATGCAAAATCCTGGTGCTTGTTCGACTCAAAAGTGTTTGTTGGGGGAGAGCATCTCATACAAAGTAGGAATGAATGCACTTTATTTGTGTGTTATGAGAAGATGCTCTTTCTTTAACAGCTTTGCAGGGAGATTTATGAATGTAAATGGAGTAAGCAATCCCATTATCTATATGAACATATTGCAATTATCTATTTATTTGTAAATATATAAACTGATCAACATTAACTGCAATATTTTCATATAGATAATGAGATTGCATACACCATTTACGTTCCCATCTCCCTGCAAGGCTGATAAAGAAAGAGCATCTTCTCGTAACACACAAATAAAGCATGTTCCTTCCTATTTTGTATTCACACCCCAGCCCCTGACAAAGACTCCTGAGTCAAAGCACTGGGATTCTGCGTCGACCCTCCTGAACCACTTCTGTGACAATGAGGTGATAAAACTCACATTTGTATGTGCATCTACATTTCTCTCATGCGATCTGTTTTTGTAGTGTGTGCAGCTGTTCAACACTGACAGCACCACCACTGATCACACTGGGAGAGAGTGTTTCTTTTTCATGTAGCTGTCTGCTTTAAGCAGGCAATAAAGCATGATGAGGTGTGCATGGAAAGTACAGTTACGTAAGAACTTATCGTAACAGGAGATCTTCGAGATGAGCTCCTGCAACAGGCTACACCATAAGTACTATGCTGGCAGGCACTAGGACTCCACAGAAAACTTCTAGCCAGCAGTACCTAGCTGGAGCCCACCCCTTACATTTGCCCACCAGCCATCACCAGCTATATAAAGGGGGCGGACCCCAGCCCCACCTCAGTTCTTTTCCCACCGTCGATCCGTGCACTTCAGCTCCTCGGATGCCTCATTGCTCTTGTTGGCCGAAATTTTGCTTCCAGTCAGAAAGTGCCATTTTGTCAAGATTTAGTCCTCTAATTTTTTCCATTGACTCAGTGTATGTCATCTCCATCTACTCCGACTTTGCTAGGGAAGTGCAAGTGTCCGTGCGGGCGGCAGATTCCATCGAAAGATGGCCACTTGAAGTGTCTTTTCTGCCTAGGGCCTACTCATGACGTGCAGGGCTGTCCTGATTGTGCCAAACTCAATCAACGCACCTGGACTCATTGCCAAAAGACTCTCCAGGCCTACATCAGACATTTTAGCTGGATAAAATAGGCCCCTCCCCACTCCACCCACCCACCTGCACAGAGCGAGGTGTGATGTTAGTAGAATATGTATAGCCATGAAGGATAAACCAGATACGATCTGAGTACTGTCCATTAAGCTGATCATAGGGTTACCTGGGTTTGTCAGCAAAGAAAAATCAGGATAGGTAAAGGGAATATAGTTTCCCCCAATTTTTGGTGAATGAGGCTTTATGATGGTGAACACTGGCAATTAGCTGTTCAGCTCTAAGGGCAAAAGATATTTCATGTAGCCATTCTGAATAAGTGATGGATGCTTGGTCCATCCAGTGTCTAAGCACTAGCTTTTAAACTGCCAATGAGATGAGAGCCATGTGGTACCTTCTTTCTTTTACTTGAATTTGGGAAAAATCCCAGATGATGCAGATAGCCGGAAAGAATAGTCCTTGAAGGCCTAGAAGTGGGTCCATTTTTTGTTGAAATGTATATCACACTTAACATCACACACACACTCACACACACACACACACACACACACCTCTGAGGTATCAGAAATTAAAAGTTCTGTTCTTGGACGGTCACATATTGGACTCCAACATAGGCAGATACTTTTAAAACAGAAAGTCTAGGTGATAGAGTCCCTTTGTCAGAGAAATTCACCCCTAGGTATTGCAGATGCTCCTGGGCTTACACAAAGAAACTGTACTCACAACGAATGACGATGTCCAAGGCAGCTTCACCAACCAAAGGGATCAAGGGGATAGCCCCTGAATCCTGGAGTTCACCCCCATCCCTCCAGGGATGGGGCAAAGGAAACCTTTTGGCACAGGTCTCCACCACTTCAGAAAAACTGTCTGTTGTTGTTCCTCTAGGGTGAGAACAAACTACCACAGAAACAAAAGGGGGTAGCTCTTTGTCAGAGTTAACCTGAGGAGCTGCCCAGCAGCGGCAGCCTCCTCCTCGAATTCCACTCTACAGACTAACTCAACATTTCAGTTCACTCTGAGTCCTGCCTGAACCTGGATTCAAGGATCCCAAAGTCCCACTCAAAAAAGGGGCAATGACTTAAGAACAAAAACAAAAGCACATGATTCATTCCAAGCCTGAAAGGCTAGTAATTCACTATATCAATTTAACGAACCAGGTATCATAACCTCTGGATACTCATACAGAAAGAGGCCAAAAAGGTTGTGGCCTAAAAACAGGCTACTAAGGATACCACGCCTTACGTACTGGATAAGGACTGCTAGCATAATATGATTACTGCAACTCCCTTTACTTAGGGCTTCCTGGGGTTGATATCTGCTGCTTGCAGCTAGTGCAGAACACGGCAGCACATTTGTTGACTGGGGCATCTAGAACAACTCACATTACCCCTGTGTTGCACGGTCTGCACTGGCTGCCTATTCAGTGGCGGATCACCTTTAAGGTAGGTCTACTGACTTACAAAGCCCTACATGGACAGGGCCCTGTTTACTTGAAAGAGCTCCTGGTCCCTTACACCCCTCTGCAACAGCTCTGCTCGACTGACGAGGGGTTGCTGGAGATTCTGAGGGTAAGTTTAAAGTCATCTGGTGCACGTGGTTTTGTGGCACCTACCCTCTGGAATTCTCTGCCACATCTGCTTCAGGAGTGCAGGACAGTGGGGTGTTTCAAGCAGGCTCTTAAGACTTTTTTGTGCGGGAAAGCCTACTCTGGATTTTCTTGATTTTACTATATTTATTGTATTTTGTTTTTATCTTGAATGTACAGCGCTTTGATATACGAAAGACTCTATAACAAATACATTTTATTATTATATTATTATTAAGCCTAGTGTTTGTTGAAAACTATATAGCATGTATGGCTGGCTAGTCTCTGACAAAGACTCTAGGTCTTGATACTATAATATGCTCATAATAACTGGTCAGCAATTTTTTCAATGGGCTGAGCCAGTTATAATTTGCCGATATAACCCGCGGGTTATAACGGCGAGCACATGCCGAGTCAGTCAACAACAACCATTCTGTGATTGGTTGCTAATGTCCTACTGGGTGGGCTTCCACTCGTGAGCAAACATGGCGGCTCCTTATCCGCATAGCGAGGAGCTGCCAGACCGAAAGTCCTCATCGTGTTTTTTTAAAATAAAAATAAAACAACAGTCATGTGAACTATATTTCAAAAATATCTGGTTGATTGCGCCATACGAAAGCTTTAGAGGACAACTGCCATGAACAACAGCTCAGACCTCGCTCCTTGAGGTAAGACGATCGCGAGTGCAACACAGAACTTTGGTCAAAGTAAAAAAAAATAAAATAAAACAGCAACTGTTAAAAAGGAAACTGGAAGAAAAAAAAAAAAGACGAATGGGAAGACATTGTGTGTGTGTGTGTGTGTGTATGTATGTGAGACAGAGAGTCGGAGTGTGTGTGTATGTATGTGAGACAGAGAGTCGGAGTGTGTGTGTATGTATGTGAGACAGAGTCAGAGTGTGTGTGAGTGAGAGAGAGAGATTCAGACACAGGGCTAGAAAAAATTGCTGTCCAGCAATTATAAATAATAAACTATGGGAAAGTGTGCTTAAATTAGAAATTAATGGATTTGCCCTCGGTGTGGGATGCTTTAATAAACCCAGGCCTTCTCTTTGGGGTTTATGTAGCATCCCACACCCTGGCAACCATTAATTTCATTACACTTTCCCCATGTAGTCATTGTATATATCATTATTGTATATATCAATTCTGCCTTTTAAAGATCCCTTATATCAAGAGGATAGCCTCAATTATATCTCTACAAGGGAAAAGGAAAAAAGAGGGTGGATCTTAAGCGCTGATTAGTCCCACCAAAGTAGTAGCCCATTGGTCAAAGGCCACTCTTGATACTGCCTATCCCAATATTCTGGGAAAAATAGTGTACAGTTCAACTGTAGCTAGGGTTACCCAGCCTATCATCCCCCATCTCCTACCCCTGGTCGGCCACTCCTTCGGGTCTCCCAATGTCCCTCAGACTGCATGCTCTCCCTCATCCCCGGCTACCACTCACCTCAAATCGTGACCGCCCCCCCAGGTAACCCGGCGTATCCCTTCACCGGACGGGTCCCTCTCCTCAGAGGGGGAAGGTGCCGGTTGGGGTGGGCCAGCACATCTGTATTGGCCCAGGGGTGTCACTGAGGCAGTGGTGTCGGTTGGGAGGCCTGGAGGCAGTCGGGGACCGGAGGGACCGTCATCCGGTCGACCAAGGCAGTTTCCTGGTTTACTCTCCGGGGAGTGGCGTGCCACTGACGTCAAGGCATGCGCCGATGTCCGCCACTCCCCCAGCAATTTCACCTCTGTTGTCTGTGCTGTGCCTCCGGCCTCCGCCAGGGGCCGACATGCACCGAGGTGCATCCCCACCCTCCCCCCGGAGAAGGTGAGCCATCCTGGAATGCTCCTTTCCTTCACCCCAGCCGACCCTTCACCGACCCGAGTCCATTCCTGAACCCGGGTCACCGGCGTCGAAAGCGGAAATCCAACCACTGCACTGACAGGCCGGCGCCTATCATTATTTTAAAGGAGTCTGGGGCATACTTGTGAGGCCAAATACGCTATAAGATTGCAGACAACCATGAGGCTGTTTGAGGACAAACATCCCTAAGAGATCTGGAGATAGGGAAGGTAAGGGGAGGGGGGAGACATCCATCCCCATGACTAGTATCATCAGGACCATGGAAAGTCAGAGCCCTGAAACTCCCCTCTTTAGGACAACCTCTTGCAGACTGTAAGTGGCTTAGGACACCGGGAAACTTAGTTTTCTATTATGGTCCCCTTGGGAAGAGGCACAATAGTCACTGTAGAGCCTAGGCCCACTATGGGCCTCTTTAAAGACACAGGAATCAGAGGTGGACCGACCAGGGTGTTCTGGCAGCAGTGGGGTGGAGGGCAAATCTTTTAATGCTTCTGCTGCTTCTCTGCCAAATAACTTCTGCCCTCTGAAAGGGGTGTTTAGTACAGTTCTCTACGCCTGGCCTGGAAGTCCAGAAACTCCGAGCCAGGTATGGTGTCTTAAACAAATGCCTTGCACCCTGTGCCACAAAATGTTTTGGTATTTCACCATACAGGCTTGATAGTTAGCAGTTCTTAAGCCCAAAGCGGCAGAAGCATAGGTACGCTTGCCTAAGGCATCTAACTTTCTACATTCCTTGCCCACAGGGCAAGAACTAAGGTGAGTAGGAGCCAGAGAACAGTAGTGCTTGGGTGTTACTATCACCCCATCTGACTCAGGTTGAGAGGCATAATATGCTTTATTAGAGAGTGGGGGGTAAGGCTTGTCCTCCTTCCTGGAAACAAATGGTACTTCATTAGGTCGGTACCAAGCCGCATATACTGCATCCTTCAAAACTGGGTAAATGGGTTGGGGGGTTATAACCATGGGAGGGGTCTCAGGGACCTCCAACAAGTCAAAAAGATCTTGTGTCAAGGAGTCTTTCTCCTCCCCTGAAAATCCCTTGGTTGACTGCATGCCTTGCAACATGGCCCAAAAAATAAGGTCCTCTGAGGACAACCGTTGGGTATAAACTCACAGGAGGACAGAGAGGAGTCTGCTTCCATCTGATTCTGAGGTGCCCCATATATCCCTCATCTTACCCAAGCAGGGGAGTATGCAGTCGGGCGTCGACATGCCCACCTGCTATGGACCAGAGTGGTCATGGTGGCAACACTCATGGTAATGGAGGATATCCCTTCCCCAACTCAGAAGTCATGTGCATCAACAGGGGAAGTACAAGAAGCCTCCCTGATGATGAGGCATAGGGCTGGCCACGTTGCTCCAGCAGGTTGTTATAGGGCATTGACAAGAAGAGTGTAAGAGCAGGTTGGTCACTGAATGCACTAGGAGGACAGGCCTGGAAAGGTCCCGTCAACATGCCTGTTGAAAACACAGCGACAGCAAAGCATAAACCAAGAGTGGAGCCTGTGGGTTTATCATCGAAGGGACCAACCCAGTAGCCTTAACGATCAATACAAAAGGATCATCAATGAAAAGGGTTGATGGAGGACTCGTATCCTGTGGCAACTGCAACCCTGTAACTTTAGTGGCCTTAGGATTAGCCTGGTCCTCGCTCAGGCCTGACCTCACTGACCTAGAGGTGTCAGGGGCACAAAGCAAGTCGTCAGCTGCTCCCTGTCTATGTAGTGTGACCCTAGGCATCAAGACAAGTAAGACATCAGTGAGGACGACCGCCCAACCCTATGAAGTCCAGTTTTGTCTAAGCCTGTTCCCGATCTCGTGAAAATGGAGGGCTGGGGGGCTGAGTTCTCCTGCACAGCTAAATGCCCTTACTGAATCAGTTGATGGCACTGGAGAAACAGCTGACAGGGCCACTATAGGACTGATGTCAGAGCCCCCACCAGTCCCCACTGTAGATGGCTGAGGAACACTTGGGGTGGTTCTAGTCACCAGTGAAGAAACCAGTGGTGATGGACTTGAAGTTGGATGCACTGGTCAGTGGTGATCGAGACCCCTCTCAGGGAAACTTCTCTTGTTGATAGTTATGCTTTTTATTGTGCTTCCCCTGACTCTTCGACGGGTGTCTGCCCTGAAGCTGACTGTGGGGTCGAATGACACTGTTTTCTCTTGGAGCTACTTTTCCATGGCTGCAAGTGCTTTCCACAGAAGAAAACTATTGAGAGTTCCCTACTTCCATTGCCTAGTCACGGAATTAAAACCATGACAAATTTCGCAGGCCTGAACAATGTGGCTGAGGTCTAGGCAACAGACACAGACACTGTGTGCATCATCCATGAAAGTGTGCTCCCCACATTCACATAAGCAAAATAATTTGGAGGGTCTTTTCGGCGGCATCTTTTTTTTTCTTTTTCCCTCCAGTCGCTGACTACTGGGGCATCCATCAGCTACTCTCACCTGGCCTGAGACCCTGCCCAAGCCCTGGGTCCCTCCCAGAACTCCAACCTATCACCTCTGACCTGCAGGAGACACCCTGGCTTGTGCCCCTCAGGGTGGGGCTGACATCCACTTACCTTGGTGCCCCTTCAATTCAATATCCATGCAGGTAGGGAGAAGGCCAGAGGACAGTGGGACCTAGGGAGGGTGGGATCTGATGGTGGGCATTTGGCTGGTAGCACATCATTGTCTCCTCCTGCCATCGGGGTGTTTCCTTGTTTGTGAGCGTGAGTTCCCCTGGAGGTACAGATGTGCAATGATGTCCAGCACAAGACGGGGTTGCTCCAGCACCAATGCCATGGACGTCCACTGTCTCCTCCACCCATTTTCCCTGGTGGTCAGTCCTGTTGCCCCCCCCCCCCCAAGTCTCCACTGGGAGCTGCTGGTAGCAGGGAAGTCACAACCCACCCTTCCCTTAGAGAGGAGAGCAGTCCTCCGGATGCTCGATCCTCTCTCCCCTGGCCAATCCCTGGCAGCCCGAGCTCGCTCCTGACCTTGGGTCGTTGGCGTTGTATGAGGTGTGGTGTCCAGCACCTCAACCCTCTGCACCACCGGGGCAGTGCCTTTCAGTGGCATCTTTGCAGGTTATGTAGTGAAGATGATGATTTAGCAACATAAACAAGGATGGCAGAAAAAAATTAATGATCCATCCAGTCCGCCAGATTTTGCTAAGCAGCAAATAATGCACCTTTTCTTATTTTAGTAATAGGTTACACAGAAAATATAGTGGACAGAGCACTTTCCTAGTCAGCAGTATACCCCATAACCCTGACCCCCACAGGAAAGATACCATCATGCAGCAACACTGATATGGAGCCCACTAGGATGCACTGCACTGTCACAGATTCCAGCATGACAAAAGGGATTAATTCACTGAAATTACATTGTTTCCTGCTGAAACTCTGCTACATCCTGGCAGGCTCCACTGTATTCCACTGGTGCTTCCCTTCCATAGAAACATAGAGTTTGACGGCAGATAAGGACCACTTGGCCCACCTAGTCTGCCCATTTTCCCTACCTACTGTAACACTGCAGACCCGCCAATTTCCCGCTTTAACCCCCCTTTCCTTACCACTAAGGTTCCCTTATGCCTGTCCCATGCATTCCTGAATCCCACTACAGTTTTTGCCTCCACCATCTCCGCTGGGAGGCTGTTCCAGGCATCCACTACTTTTTCTGTGAAGAAGTATTCCTTACATCTCCTCAGAGTCTAGCTTCCTCCAGCTTCATAGCATGTCCCCTTGTGCTTGAGCATTCTTTTTTTCTGAAAAATGCTTCCCCCTTGAACCTTATTTATACCCTTGAGGTATTTGAAAGTCTCTATCATATCCCCCCTCTCTCCCTCCTTTCCTCCAGGATGTACATATTGAGGTTCTTTAGTCTCTCCTCAAAGGGCTTTTGATGCAGATCCTGCACCGTTTTAGTTGCTCTCCTCTGGACTGCCTCTACTCTGTCTATGTCCTGGAGATGTGGTCTCCAGAACTGGAAACAGTACTCTAGGTTAGGTCTCACCAGTAATCTATACAGTGGTATGACCACCTCCCTCTTTCTGTTAGTGATACCCCTTCCCATCATAGGATCATAGGTGATTTATGAGTCCAGTAGGCAGAGACTGCCTTTTATGAACTCGCCACCAATTTTACTGGTGGAACTTATATTTTATATTGCCCATATATGTATCCAATCTGTTTTTAGATATGTTTATTGCACTGCTTTCTATGACATTTTTTGGCAGGGCGTTCTAAGTAGATATTTCCCTCTGTGCGTACCAGTGATTTCTCTTATTTGTATTATATCAACTGCCTTTAAGTTTCTTGTCATGAGACCTGGTTATTTATGTTTGTGATGATGTAGTTTAGTTGAATGGTCTCGAATGCCGATTCATCTTTTATTGCTTTGTATGTTAAGCATAGGTCTCCCCACATTCTCTTTTATTGCACAGAGTACAAGCCCAAGTGGGTTAGTCTAGTTCTATAATCCAAGCTGCTTAAAAATTTTTTTTTTTTGGTTGCCTTGCACTGGACTTTTTCTATAAGTTTATTGTCTCTAACTGTGGAGCACATACAGAAGAACAATATTCCAGATGGGGTGAGACTAGGCTGGAATAGAGGGGAATCAGTACCTTTTCATTTCTGCTTTTGATGTTTTTCCAAATACAGCCCTGAATTTGATTACTTTTTTACATAGTATTTATTGTGTGTAGTTCAAAGGAAAAATATTTGAGATATTTTTTATTTTTTTATTTATTTAGTTTTTTGTTGACCGGGTAAGTGCACTAGACAAATCCTGCTTATTTTCAGGCACGACCCGGGGGAGGGGGACTCCTACATCTTTTTCATTATCTGTTGTTTGTAATATTGTATTGTTTACCCCGGCTCTACATTCAGGTCCTTGCCCCGGCTCTACATTCAGGTCCTAGCCCCCACCCCAGCCGTATATTCAGGTCCTAGCCCGCATGGGCTTCCCCGATGAACTCACGGTGCGGAGCAGAGCTCCCCCGACTGCCCGCTCCTCCATCTCCGCCCGGCTCTACATTCAGGTCCTAGCCCCCATGGGCTTCCCAGCTGAACTCATGGCTGCAGCGCAGAGCTCCCTCAGCCGCCCGCCTGTTCTTCCATCTCTGCCCAGCTCTACACTCAGGTCCTAGCCCATTCCGGCTCTACATTCAGGTCCTAGCCCCCACGGGCTACTCCACTGAACTCTCAGCTGCAGCACGGAGCTCCTCTGGCCACCCGCTCCTCCATCTTCGCCCAGCTCTACATTCAGGTCCTAGCCCCCACAGGCTTCCCCACTGAACTCACGGCTGCGACGCAGAGCTCCCCCGGCTACCTGCCCGCTGCTCCATCTCTGTCTGGCTTTATATTCAGGTACGGCTATCCGTGGTTTCAGTCCCAGGAATTCAATTGGCCCATGGAGTCGCTGCCTGTCTTAGCCACTGGCCGCCGACATTGGCTCCTTGCCGTCAACTGGTTGCTGCAATCTGGACTGTATTCCCGGCTTTTACATTTGCATCTACAGTGACTGAGTTAACCCAGACTGTAATTATATAACCTAGTATTTCAATTGTGTAACATAGTATTTTCTCCCGCTCACCTGCCCCAAGCCCGGCCTCTATTAAATACTTCTTAGGCCCTCCTTCCCCCGCCTCCATATCATTTATTGGCTCCTATCTCCCTTCATCTCTGGCCAATCAGGGTTTACCACTTTTCGCTCTCCTTTCTCTTAGGCACTTTAGCTTTCCTATTGCACAAAATAGCTCCTTCTGCCACACTGTAACTGCTTCATTCTCTCAGCCGTTGCTCTCCAGTACTTCTCCCTTTTGTCCTCCACTCTGATTCATACTTCCCACAGCTGCTGTTGCAGTCCTTCGTGAAAACTGCACCCTATATCTCCTCCATTTACCCTCTTTCTCATTACATCTCACTTGATTCAGGAGTCCCCCTCTGAGAACTACAGGTTCCTTTCCCACGCCATCTAATGACCACTGTCAAGCCAGTCCTGCATTTGCTCCAGTGACTTTATCAATCTCGAGTTACTTAGCTCCAACCTACCCCTAGTGTTGCCTCTGCCTACTTCTTAGTTAAGGACTAAGGCTAGCTCTATTTCCAGCAGCCTGCCTGCAGTCAGTGTTTGGTGTGAGGTCTCAATTATGGCCAAACTAGGACTTGCTCTTGCTTTGGTAATTATTTTATCTTTCTCACTGCTCGACAATATTATTTCCCATTGCCTATTCCCACTGCCACAGGATGCCCCATCCCTTTATCTCAGCCCTTCCCACGCCAACACTACACCTCCCATTTATCTCGCTCTGCTTATGCATAAAAAGGATGCTTACTGTCTTAGGGTCTGCACCCATTCTGCCCTATATTCGGTATTGATCTTGTGTCCCTTCATCACAGGTCGAGACTCATTAAAGCTCACCTTGGCTTTTCATCTATCCATCCTCCTACTGTTAACAGGCGATGTAGAAGTTAATCCTGGCCCTCAGGTTCCTTTGTCTGCCTCTGCCACATTATCCCTTCCTCACATGCCAAGAGGAAAGGGCATCCAGATTGCTCATCTAAATGCCCAAAGCCTCCAGCCAAAAATAGCCGAATTCCAGGCATGGGCTACAAATCTCATAGAAACATACATAGACTTTGACAGCAGATAAGGACCGCTTGGCCCACCCAGTCTGCCCATTTCCCTACCTATTGGATAAGCTGCAGATCCTAGTTAACCAACAGCCTACTTCTTCCTACCCCCCACTATAATTGCCTTATGGCTGTCTCATGCATTCTTGAATTCCCCCACTGTTTTTAACCCCACAACCTCCTCAGGAAGGCAGGTCCATGCGTTCACCCCTCTCTCTCTGTGTAAAAAAATATTTCCTCACGTTGTCCCTGAGCCGGATATCCTTGGAATAACTGAAACTTGGTTGAAGCCCAGTATAAAACAACATGAAATTGACCTCCCTGGTTACTCTTGTTACCGACAATACCAGACAGGTAAAAAGGGTGGTGGTGTCTTAATTTATGTGAAGTCTAAATTTCATGCCACTGTGTGTCCCTCTCTCCCCCACCCCCAAAATGCCTCCCTCAGCTGAATCTGTCTTTATCTCACTAACTCTAAGTAAGGTAAAGAAACTCCTTATTGGCTGTATCTATCTCCCCCCACGAGACACCACTAATAATTTGCCTCCACTCTTGTCCTCATTTTCTGCTCTGCCCTCGCGTGATACAGTAAAATGCGGAGATTTTAACAATGATTAGCTGTCTCTCCCCCCACACACACAAGAACAGGGCTCACGCCTGCATCTCTGACACCAACCTTAACCAACTTATCACTGAACCCACTAGATGTAACGCCAAGACCGGGTCTGCAACATTGTTAGATTGGATTCTAACTGCCCTCATAGGATCAAAACTGTCAGTGGGCTCCCTGACTGCTTTAATGACCACTCTCCTACCTATTGCGTGTGGCGCAACAATTTTGTTGCCCCTCCCCCCCCCAATTCATGAATCGAGGAATATGCCTCAGTTTAAATTAGATGACTTCTTAAGGACAATTAGTAACATTGATTGGTCCCCATTTCTTGCCTCCCTACCTTACACCAAGCACTTGACTTCTTCATTCTTATCTTTAAGGATATTATCAATAGACATGCTTCCCCTTAGCAAACAACGTTCTGAAGGCAACAAGGCCTCATGGCTCACCACTGAAATCAGGACCCTTATGAAGAGATGTGATTCAGCCTAGAAATCATATAAACACAGTCTTCTATATTCTGATCGACTTTTATATCGACAACTGAGAAATTTGCGAAAAAACCGGATACAGGGTGCAAAACGTCCCTACTTTTGTCCCTACTTCTGCTCACTTCAGACTGAAAGTCTCAGCAAGCCCAAAGAATTCTGGAAGAAAATAAATTACTTGATCAAAGGTAAAACGTCCCAATATCCCAGCTCCATCATGTCCAGTTGTGACATCCTCGAATATTCCCCTTCCATTGCAGATGGAATTAATCACTTCTTCACTGACCTTGATAGGTACACGGCTCACCTACCACACCACTCTGGTTCTTCTGTCCATACAGAGCCTCACACTGCCCTCGCCCCCTTTCCACTTAAAACTTACCACTAGGAGAGAAGTCCACAAGTTACTATTGAATCTCAAGGCTGAGGGCTACCTCGGCCATGACACATTAGAACCCAGGTTCCTCAAACTTGAGGTGGCAGCATTTGCTGCACCTGTCTGTGATCTTCTAAACAGATCCTTTCTCTTGGGCGAGGTCCCAAGTCTCTGGAAAGTGACAGTGGTGGTCCCCTTCCATAAGGGAGGGACCCATGCCATGGAAAATTATAGGCCTATATCAATCCTTTGCCCCTGGCTAAAATCCAAGAGCGGATCCTGTATAATCAGCTGCAATCCTACCTTGACCAGCATCATCTATTTACAGATTGCCAGCATGACTTTATGAAGGGCCATAGTACAACTACAGCCCTAGCCAAAGTATTGACTGATATCCTTAAAGCCAGTGACAAATGTTTATTTACTGGTGGTGTGTTCATCGACCTGATGAAGGTCTTCAATGTAGTCAATCACCACCTTCTGCTTGGCAAACTTCATCAACGTGGCCTAGATCAACTTTCACTTAAGTGGTTTCATGACTACCTTATTGGCAGATCACAAAGGGTTAAATGGTCTGAATCTCTTTCCTCCCTTAGATCTATCTTGCATGGTGTACCCCAAGGCTCAATCCTTGGCCTGATTTTATTTTCTCTCTTTATCAATGAGCTCCCTAACTTCTTTGACGGTGCAGCTGTGCAACTCTACGCGGATGACACAATCTTATACCGTTTGTCTAACAATATGGATTAGCTTAACCAACGCTTTAACCCCAATTTCAATATGCATGAGTTGTGGTTCTCAGATAACCGCCCAATTCTATATACCAAAAAAAACAAAAGCTATGATATTCCACAACCCCTTCCCTAAACCTACTAAACTGCTCCAAATTTGCTCACTGTAAGGTGACCCCATTGAGATGGTCAATATTTTTAAACACCTTGGGATCCACCTAGATTCCTCATTCTCTCTGGAATATCTTGTATTTCAACTTACCAAAACAGTGAACCAGACAGTTGGTCTGTTATACCGACTCCGCCCTCTACTAACCTCCACTGCCTGTAAAAAGATTGCCTCTACATCCCTTCTCCCTATCTTGTTCTATGGTGCCCCACATTTACTCAGTACTCAATCCTCTTCCCTTGTTCAGCTGTGTCAACTCTATCATAGGGTTGGTTAATTTGCACTAGGCACAGACTCCAGGAAACACCATTGTGACACCCTAAATGCCTTTCAATGGCCTATTTATGATTCTAGGTTACAATTTAACACACTATGTTTTGTATTCAAACTAGTCAAGCTCTTTAATCCCCCAACTAAAGGGAACTGTATACCACAAATCATCTGTGCGCCCCCTCAGATCTACATCCTTGCCCTTATTAGCAACACAGAAGATGCACAGATTATCGGGTAAGTGCTCTTTTGCCTGCCTAGTCACCAATGCTTGGAATTCCCTTCCCCCAAGCTTACCTTCCTTCCCTACCCTATCACTCTTCAAAAATGAGCTTACTGTACCCCTTATCTACTCAACCCCCATGCAACTGCTCTAACTAACCTATCCCTCTGCCTCTGAAGCTCTGAACTATGTTACACCATCACCTGTGTCTTTAATAACTTACCCACTATTCCTGCAGTTGCACTTATTGTATTATTTTGTGGTCTTGGTTAACTGTCTTATGTAAATGCCTGACTGTTTATGATGCATAACTTGTTTGTCTCTGTTTTACCTGAATCACTGTTAATTTTTCACTGTATTTTACATTATTCCTGTATTCATTAGTTGTATTGTGTTCATAATTTGTCTCCTGGGTCATCACTGAAAAAGGGACTGCATGGTCTCAGTTGACTTACCGTGTTACCAAAATTCAAATAAATAAATAAATTTGTAACTATAGCAAGGATTATTTTTTCCTAGGTGCATTACTTTGCACTTAAGTTCATTAAATAAAAGTGTTTTTTCCAGCAGACCTATTCTCTAGGTGGGTCAGATTATTTTGAAATTCTGTAGCGGAGGCAGAGTCTGCTATAATACTTCCAAGTTTGTAGTCATGTGCATATTTCCCCATCCAGCAGTGTTTATTAAGAGGAAGCATTGAAGATATTAGAATATTAAAGAAAACTGGTCCCAAAATGGAGCCCTGTGGGACACCACTAGTGACAGGGCCCCAAGGAGAAAGATGACCTTTTAAGGAGACTTGTTGTGAACGGTTGGATAGCCATGCGTCTACCCAACGTATGATAGATGGATGAATTTGTAGGATTATCATTTGCTCTGTGAGAATTTTATGTGAGAGAGAGTCAAATGCCTTAGAAAAATTGAGAAAAATGATGTCAACAGAAAGGCCTTTATCCAGTGCTTCACTTACAGGCTGCAAAAAGTTCAACAGATTTGTTTGGCATGATCTGCCCTTGACAAATCCATGCTGGGTTATGACTGTATGCCCAAATTCTATCAGAGGAGTAGTAATCCTTTCTTTAATAGCCTTTCAAATAGTTTACAGAAAACTGCTGTTAGGCTTATGGGTCTATAGTTTTGAGTTACATTTTTACTACCACCTTTATAAAAGGGGATCATTGTAGCCTGATTCCATATTGGGACAGTTGAGCCAGAAATAAGGGAGATGTTAAAAAGTACAGTTAATGGGATAGCTAACTGATCAGCTATATTTTTTTTATAAAATAGGGGGGGAAAAACCCATCCGGACCAGCTGAGCCATCTGGTTTGGTCATGCTGATGACATCTAACACTTCTTTTGTGCTGAGTTTTATAACAGAGCTTAATGATGTTGTGCTTATTAAGGGCATAGTATGTTTAGTGCTGAAGATGCTAATAACATTTATTTAATTCTGTAGCCATTTCCACCTAATTAGTTATTAATCCCTTGGGTGACATTAGGGGACCAATTGTTGGACTACTTTTTTTCATGGATCCCATGTAATTAAAGAATTTTGTTTTGTTATGTTTAACTGAGATGGTTAGTTGTTCCTCCAAATGAGTTTTGGCTTTTCCAAGTAGGTTCTTGTTTTTATTATCTATTTGTTTGTATGCTGTCCAGTTACTGGATGTGGGATTTTTTTATATATTTTTATATAGTCTTTGTTTTTTATTTAGGTTACGTTTTACATTTTTATTCCACCATAGGGGAGTTCACTTGTTTTTGGTGCATTTGTTCCTAGTGGGTACCCACAGGTTTATGCAGTATAGAAGTTTGTGTATTTTGAGCCAAATAGTGTTTAGGTCGCAGTTGGCAAGTTCTAATTGCCACTCCCAACTTTTAAAATATTTGTTTATTGATATATAGTCTGCTTTATAGAAATCTTTAAGTACAACCATGATTACTTGTGTTTTGTTTAATATTTGCTTCTATGAGCACCATATTATGGTCATTGTTTGATAGGGGATGAATTACATCCACTTTATTTACTTCATCGACTAAGTTTGTAAGAAATATATCTGGGATATTTTGCTCCCTGGTTGGAGTCAGTACTAGTTGTTCCATGTTGTTTAGTGTCATCAAATCTAAAAATCTAGTTTCTAGACTAGAACTGCCCTTGCTGGAGACCAAATCGATGTTTGGGAGGTTAAAATCTCCCATGAGAATACAGTCACCCTCAATTTCCATGTTTACAATTTTGTTCATGAATTTGTTGTTTCCATTTCTATCTAGGTTTGGAGATCTGTAACCAAGGTCAATGGTTATACTATGGTAGTTTGAAACTAGAACCTTGGTCCATAAATGTTCTATAGCCATGTTTTCATTTGTCTCATTATCTAATCCCAAGATTTCAATGTGTTTGAAATGTACAGGACAATTCCACCTCCTTTTGAATATTGTCTGTTTTTTTTTCAAATTTTTTGTAGCTTGAAACTTGTGTGTCCCAGTTATGTTCATTGAACCATGTTTTAGTAACTTCACAAATATCAATTCTGCATGGAAACATAAAGTCCTTAAGCTCGTCGATTTCACTGGAGAGACTATGGTCAATTACCAAAAGTATGTGGAGATGCTCTTTATTCTGTATATGTGGTTCATTTTTTTGAGAGGGGATATTATTCTTTTTACTTTTATCTTGTTTAGTGTTTGACTCTTTAGTTTCATCAAGGAAGTTTACTGACTTTTTAGTGTTCAGATAGTCCCCTATGTTGGGCCTCTCCCCATTGTGCATTAGTTTAAATTAGTTTCTATATATGAGACAATGTGTTTGCCTAAAATATTATTTCCCTTTCTGCTAAGATGAAGGCCATCCCATGAGAATAGTTTATAGTTGTCATGAAAGTCTTCCCAATGAGTGATAGTCAATATTTTGTTTTAGGCACCAACTTCGTAGCCGATTGTTAAGGTTTTTTATTTTTGTTTGAATGGAGTCTGGTGCTTTAGGAATTGGTAATATCTCAGAGAATGCAATTTTGCAGTTCAATTCAACAAGTTTGTTCTCCATAGCTACAATATCCTGCTTTATCTTCAGTAGGGGTTCTCTCACAATGTTATTTACACCGGCATGAATAACAACGAATGGATTCTCAGAATTCTTTAGGATGTTTTGTAGCATAGATGTCATTTCTTCCATTTTAGCACCTCTAAAAGATGACAAAGTTCTATTTTCTTTGTCGTTGTTACAGTCCATTCTATCTAGATGTTTTATTATTGAGTCATCTAATACATATACTGATTTATGATTCAAGTCGGCTTGAAAATCCTTTAGGTTGATATCCTCAGGTCTAAAATCATTAGTTTCCCTGGTGGGAGGTTAGAAATCTAAATGGTCAGATAATATAGGTGCTGGAAGATTACTGACACAGGTATATTGGGTTACCGAGTTATTCTGGTTCCCAGTGATAGGGATGATTTCTTCATTGCAACTGGTAACGGATAACACAGGGTGGAAACTTATAGGGATGGTCTGTTGAGTTTTATATGATCCTGTTTTGCTAGTAGAAGTGCTAACAACTGATGGCTGGGACCTTGGTGGGCTATCTTGAGTATCGGTATTGATGTCAGTGTGCTCAACCAAACCGTGTAGAGCATCATACTGATTGGAGATTGGTGTAACAAAAGTGCCTGCTTTGCAGCCTTTTTTTGGTGCTTTAGCACTTTGTACCAGATACCATTCTTCTTCAGAGTTTGTATTTATATCTGACTCCCTTGCTCTTTTTTTTAGATGTTAAATTGTGATAGTAAGTTTTCAGAACTATTAACCACTTTGTTAAAGTTAGGAAGGGACACAGTTTCTAAATTGTGTAGATATTCACTATTATCTGTCTGATTATTAGTTTGTGGAGCTTGTGTGTCTTTAAATGGGAAGCTATTGTTTGCTTGTATTCTGAATGCCATTTCTTTCTGATTAATTTCAAGTGCATTTAATCTTGTTCCAGACATGTTAATCTCCTTTTGCATCTCATAGTTTTTTATACATTTGAGACATTTAAAAGTGTTCTCATTTGCTGGTGTCTGAGATATGATGGCATAACATGTTACAGAGTACACATTTGATTCCTGTTTCCCCGCTTACTGAGACATTATAATCTGCCAAGTTAAAGCCCAGTAAAGCTGATAAAAAGCTTTATATTATGTTGATATGTGTATCTTAACCAAACCAAGCCATGGTCCTACCTTTAAGGTCATGCTAGAACACGCTAAAACATGCAAAACACATGCTAGATGCACGTGCCTTTGCACTTGCACGCACGTACTCAACCTGCCTGTACTCACCCTGCTCGCAGAAGGGCTTATTAAATGCTGCAGAATGACCCGGAAGTTGTCACGCAGGTCGCACCAGCAACTTGTAGGTTGCAACAAAATAAATGTTTAAAAGTTGCCAAAAAACACTGGCGAAACCCACTCATGCATGGCTCTGGCAGGCACCAGATGGAAATATGCCCTAAATGCGAATCAAAAAGTACAGTTACGTAAGAGCTTACCGTAACAGTAGATCTTCGAGAAGAGCTCCTGCAGCAGGTTACACCTTAAGGATTATACCACCAGGCACTAGGACTCCACGGCAAACTTCTAGCCTGCAGCACCCAGCTGGGGACTGCCCCTTACGACAGCCAGGCCACCGACATCAGCCTCTGTATAAAGGGTGCAGTCCCCAGCCCCACCTCAGTTCACCCACCAGAGACCCGGTGGATGACTAGCAGGTGAAAACTTGAGGCAGGTGCTGAAATTTCCCATATGGAAAAAATGAGTAAGGGGATGGAGGGAGGGGAAAAAAAGCTCCTGCAGAAGAAGCTCTTCTCGAAGATCTACTGTTATGGTAAATTCTTACATAACTGTACTATCTTACTTTGAGTAAGAGTTTCTGCAGCAGGTTACACCTTAAGGACAGAGTCCCAAGCAGTGTCTGAAGGCAAAATAAAGGGAAGAAGGGAAATTCCCCTGAAATGGTTAGGAAACAAGGTCCTGGAGCACAGCTGGGCCAAATCCTGCCTTTCTTCTGGAAGTAATATCCAGAGTACAGTGTTTGATAAAGGAGTGCACAGAGTTCCAAGTGGCTGCAGCTCATATATCTGCCACTGAGACATTTTTGAGAGCTGCAAAAGATGCAGCCATCCCTCGAGTTGAGTGAGCCCTGACCAGTCCCAGCAAGGATTTCTCATACCTGTCGTAGATGAAGGTAATACAGTTCTTTAACCATTTAGAAATGGTTTGCTTTGCCACAGGTTTCCTAAAGGATCTGTGAGCGAAAGAGACAAATAGTTGATCCAATTTCCTGATCGATTTTGTGCGATGCAGGTAGTAACGAAGGATCCTGTGAATGTTCAGAGTATGAAGGAGGGCCTCCCCTCAATTGGAATGTTCAGGGTAATAAACTGGAAGGCAGGCATCTTGATTCACTGTCATCTCAGACACCATCATTGGGAGAAACTTAGGACTGGTGTGAAAAGACACCTGGTCTCTATAGAAAACTAAGTAAGGTTCTTTGCACATCAGTGTTTAGAGCTCTGAAATCCTTCGAGCTGAAGTAATGGCAACTAGAAATAATGCTTTCCAAGAGAGAAAGTGTAGGTCACAATCCATGGCCAGTTCGAGGGGAGGCAATGTAAGCTTCTCTAGGATGAACAAAAGGTCCCATGGTGGGACTGGATCCCTAATGGGAAGTTTCAGATGAAGAATGCCCTGAAGGAATGTTTGGGTCAGATCCAACTGAGCGAAATTCCTTCCTTCTATTGGTGCATGGTAAGCCAAAACAGCACATAGATGCACCTTGACAGAAGAGTATCCCAGCCCTGCGTCAGAGAGGGATAGCAGGTAATCCAATAATGACTTCACTGAGCATGTGAAGGGATCCAGGGAATGTGTGGTTGCCCATATGCAAAAGCATTTCCATTTCATGGCATAAGTCGCTCTTATAGAAGACTTTCTTGCTTCTACTAAGACCTCGGCCATCCTTTTTGAGACTCCTTGCCTTGAAATGGCTAAATCTGCTGGAGCCATACATGAAGACGCAGAGACTGAAGGTCTGGGTGAACCAGCGTGACACGTTCTTGGGAAAGCAAGCCGGGCATGATTGGAAATTGAAAAGGTGGTTGTGTTGTCAACTGCTGCAACAGCGGAAATCACATTTGATGTGGCCATAGAGGTGCTATCAGGATCATAGTTGCTCCCTCTGCCTGAAGCTTGAGCAGCACTCTCTGTATTAGTGGAACAGGAGGGAACGCGAAAAGGAACCTCCCTGTCCAACAAAGGGACAATGCGTTTCACCAGAAAAAACCAGGCCCTGGATCTAGTGAGCAAATATTGGGCAGTTTTGCACTGCATGGGGATGCGAAGAGGTCCAGCTCTGGATGACCCCATCTTCTGAACAGGTCATGTGCCACTTTCTGGAGCATCTCCCATTTGTGAGTCCTGGACTGGGAATGACTGAGCTCATTGGCCAGGACGTTTTGGATGCCTGGAACATGAACTGCTGTCAGTGTGAGACCATGTTCCAGGGCCCAATGCCATGTTCTCATGGTTTCTCTGCACAGAGGATAGGAGGCATCCCCATCCCCCTCTACTTGATGTAAAACACCACCGATATATTGTCAGTCTGAAGAAGTAGAGGTCACTGGGAAAAGTGATTCTGAAAGGCCTTCATGGCACAAAGAATCGCCCTCATCTCCAAAATGCTGATGTGCAGAGACACTTCTATCTCCAACTATGTGCCCCGCGTGCAGTGACTTTGGAAATGAGCTCCCTAACCAAGACTCGAGGCATCCGTGGTAAGAGTCTGGCTCGGTGAGGGTGATCAGAATGGATCTCCCAGCTCCAGATTGGGGGATATCAGCTACCATGACAGTATCTGCTAAATAGCCCTTGAGATAGTGATTTGATGTTCTAGATATTGGGATCCCTGGTCCCACTGCAATCATAGGTTCCATTGTGGGACTCTCATATGCAAGTGAGCTAACTGCACAGTGGGTATGGCAGCTGCCATATGACCCAACAGCTGCAACATAGTTTTTGCTGCAACCCAACTGGATGCAGCAATTTCGGAAGCCAATCCCACAGCCAACTGGCTCTGTCAGGAGGGAGAAAAGTCATTCCCTGTTGTGTGTCCGGGATGGCTGCGATGTACTGTAGTCTTTGGCATGGCCAAGAAAAGGATTTCTGAATGTTGATGTTTATCCCCAGCTGTTGAAATATTCTGAAAGTGTCCAAGAGACTGTGAACTAACTGCTGCCTTGAGGGGGCAGTTAGGAGCCAGTCGTCTAGGTAGGGGTAGACGAAATGACCCTGTCTCCTTAATGCAGTTGCCACAACTGAGAGACACTTGGTAAATACTCTGGCCGCTGAGGACAGACCGAAAGGCAGGGCCTGAAACTGGTAATGGTTCCCCCAAGAGATGAATTGAAGGAGCCTCCGGTGGGCTGGAAACACTGGAATGTGAAGGTAGGCATCTTGCATATCCAGGGAACAAAGCCAATCTCCTTGATTTAGCATGGGGATCAGACTGGGTAGGGTCACCATCCTGAATTTCTTGTACTCTATACACGGATTTAGTTGACTTAGATCCAGAATGGGTCTTAAACCTCCCGTCTTCTTTGGGACCAGGAAGAAGAGGGAGTAGAACCCGGTTCCCTGTTGAAATGGAGAAACAGGATCGATGGCTCACTTTCATAGCAAAGCCTGAATCTCCTCCTGGATGAGGGCTGCATGGGTAGGGGAGTCCTGGGAAGGGGCTGGAGGATTGTTCAGAGGAATCTGGATAAACTCCTGCATATAACCCCTTCCTAGAACGTCCCGAATCCAAGCGCCTGTTGTCACATTTGTCCACACTTCTATGTAGAGGGAGAACTGACATCCTACTGTCTTCCTCCACTTTCTACGCTGGAGGAGGAGGAGGAGCTGGCAAGGAGTCGTGCATGAGTGGCAGAGGCGGGCAGCGAAGGCTGGAAGGATTTTGCACTCCTAGGCCTGCTGTTTCCAGAGGGTTGAGAGGGATCCTTATGCTTGAAGAAACCTCAGGGCTGTTGTCCTCTTTGTCTATTGGCACCTGGGCACCGAAATGGCTTGTGTCTGGGTTGTTGGGGTTTGGCTCTGTACATCTGGTGAACAGACTGCACAGCTTTTCCAGAGTTCTGCAGATCTGTGATGATTTTCGCACCTCCTCTCTAAAGAGGACAGAGCTGTGAAAAGTGGGCACCCAAGACAGAATTCTGGAGGTCCTGCCTGAACCCATATACCCTTAGCCAGGAGTGACGGCAAAGGCTGATCCCAGTAGCCACAGCTCGAGCGGCCGTATCCACTGAATAATAGGAAGCCTGTAGAACATGCTTCTCATTGCCCAGTCCGGACTGAAGAACATCCAGAAGCTCCACATGGGATGGGTCATCTGGTTGCTTCTGAGCGAGTTCTAGGCTTTCTTCCAGAGATACTTCTAATAAAGGACCATGGGGGTCAAGAAATTCAAGGACCACATGGAACATGTGGAAGAAGCATAAACCCTCCTCCCGAGCTGGTCCAACTTCCTAGAGTCCTTGTCAAGAGGTTATATAATAATAATAATAATAATTTTTGTTTATAAGGCACCTTTCAGTTGTCAAGGCGCCGTGCATAAATAACAGATTAAAACAGTTAAAATTATTAAAAGAGATTCAGCTAGATCAGAACAATTAATTCAGTCAATATTCTAAAAATGCAGTTTCCTACAGAAGTCTTCAAACCTCTCTTGAAACCCTCCACAGAGGTGCACTCCTGCAACCGACGGGGTAGTGAGTTCCAAAGGGTGAGGGCCACATACAAAAAAGCCCGAGCACCCGAAGATTTCAAATTCACCCTTGGAACCTCTAGCAACCCCTCGTCGGCTGAGCGGAGTGATCGATTAGGGCGATAAGGAACCAGAAGTTCTTTCAGATAGACTGGGCCCAGATGGTGTAGGGCTTTGAAAGTCAGCAATCCGACTTTAAAAGTGATCCGCCACTGAACTGGCAGCCAATGCAGTTCATGCAGCACCGGAGTAATGTGACAGGATCTACTAGAACCCATCAAAAGCCAGGCTGCAGCATTCTGCACTAGCTGCAGGCGACGGATTTCAACCCCAGAAAGCCCTACATAAAGGGAGTTGCAATAATCCAAGCACGAGGACACGAAGGCATGGACTAACATTGGCAGGTCGGCAGACGGAACAAGATGCCGAATCCTGGCGATATTCCTTAAATGATAAAAGAAAGTCTTGATGACTGCTGACACCTGCGAATGCAGTGTAAGCCCGTCGTCAAGAACTACCCCCAGGTTCCGCATCCGTTCAGAGGTCGGGAGAGAAACACTTCCAAGAAAAATTCCGGAAGACGCACCATCACCCCACCCCCTATCTGTCGACCCAGTTCCACAACCAGTACCTCAGTCTTATCAGAGTACAACCTCAGCCAGCTAGAATTCATCCACTCCTGGATTTCTTTTAGACAGCTATTAAAGACCGAGAGAGCTCTCTCCTGGGCAGGGGCAAAAGAAAGGTAGAGCTGGGTATCATCTGCGTAACAGTGAAACCTCATCCCATACCTCCTTACAATGTCTCCGATGGGTAACATATACACCGCAAATAACACGGGTGACAATACTGAACCCTGAGGCACCCCACACGACAAAGCCGCTGAATCCGAGAAAAAAACCCAGACAACTCTTTGTGATCTCCCAGTGAGGAATGATGTGAACCATCTTAAGACGGTTCCAGATATTCCACAAAACAGCCTCAGGCATTCTATCAACACCATGTGATCTACGGTGTCAAACGCTGAAGAAAGGTCAAGGAGAACCAAAATGGAATGACTCTTCCGATCTCTGGCCATCAAGAGATCATTGCGCACCCGAACCAGTGCTGTCTCGGTACTATGTCTTTTATGAAAACCGGACTGGAGGGGTTCATAGAAATCATGGATGGTCAAATGGTCCTCCAGTTGTGCAGCCACTACTTTCTCAATCACCTTCCCAACAAAGGGAAGGTTAGAGATAGGTCTGTAGTTTTCGAGACAGTCAGGGTCCAAAGTAGCTTTCTTCAAGTGGGGTGTCACCACCGCCTCTTTCAGGGAGCTAGGAAACTCACCAGATTCCAGGGAGCACCTAACTATCTGCACAAGGACTGGACCAATGATGTCAATACAACCTAACATTAGGGAGGTTGGTCCAGGGTCCAAACTACAGTACGAAGGGTGCATATGCTGGATGATCCTCATGACATCAATGAACTCCAGCTGACTGAAGGAACTCCAGGAAAACCAAGGCACCGTAATCTCACACCAGTGCACGGCAACCCCCCTGGAGCGCGATGGCAGCAGTTCGGCCCTAATGTCGGCCACCTTATTTATGAAGAACCGAGCAAGCTCATCGCACTCCAATTGCAAAAAGACTTTCCGAACTTGCAGACAGGCTGGGTTGGCACAGTCTGTCCACAGTTCGAAACAGCTGAGCTGGTCGATTCCGAGCAACTGCTATCTCCCTGGACAGGAATGCTGCCTTCTTACAGGTGATTGCAGATTGATAGACCAAATAATGATCCATCAATCCAAAGTGGTTGGCATCAAGGGCGGACTTTCGCCAGCAATGCTCCAACCTTCGTCCCTGTCTCCGCACCTCCTGCAATGTCCCATCAAACCAAGGGGACTTGGGGCGAAGGGAGAGGTTGCGAGCTGATATGCTTGGGTTGCTTGGTCCTACTGTGGGCTGCGGTGAGGACCATGGACTCTGCCTCTTGGGTTTCTGCCAAGAAAGGCTTGGCCTTGGGGGCTTTATAGAGTCTGTCTGCCTTCTTTGGAAGTGCAGAGAAGGAGGACTGATGCTCCATGGTCAATCTGGTCAAATCCTAGAAAAGAGGGACCAGAGGTGGGGGTTGACCAGCAGTTTTGGGTCACTAATACCCAGGAAAGTGTGAAGCCTCTTCCTCTCGGGGTCTAGTTCCTCCATGTCCCATTAGTTAAGGAATTGAAGGCAACACATCACATCCATGAAGGTCGGGTCATCTGAGGAGAGCCGGGAGAGTTGCATGGACCTTCTGAATCTGGAGAATGTGGCTCCGGGGAGGAATCCGAGGTGTACGGCGATATCCAGAAGAGGAATAGGAGGAAGATCTGGAACGCTTGTATCTGCGCCGACGTTTGGATCTGTCATCGGGGACAATGACCTAGAAGAAGAGTGACAACGTCTGCGCTTGTGCCCACACCCCTGATGAGAATCCTGTGGGGCAGGGCTTTTAGGTTGTGCCATGTCCCCCCCCTGCCGGGACTGGCGCCTGAGGCTGTGGAGAAGGAGAAGGGGCATTATCTCATTGCAATAAGTCCCCCTTTACAGTAGTTCACCATGAGGTGAAAAGTTGCCCAACGTCCGCTAATGGGACCATGGGGATGTGCGGGGGAGGTGTAGTCTTGGGGTCCGCTACATCCTACGGCAGCGCGCTAGGCCCTGGTGTATCCACAGGGTGTATGTCGGGGCTCTGGTTACCTCGATCTGTCATCTGGTCACCTGCCAACAGAGCACCTGATGCCTGGTCATCCGACACAAGGGGTGACGACGTATGGCCCAAAGCTGTGTCGTCGGGGAGTAGTGTCGACAGGCTGGTGGTCGACAGCCGTCAACTGGCCTGAACACAGGTGTGGAGGTGGGCAACTTGGGGGTGTTTGTGCTGTAGCAGCTGCTCCTGTCATCTGCCTGTCTGATGCATGACCCTATGTCATCTGCCTCCGGTCCTTCCATTTTTGTCAGAAGGCCTATCGTCCAAGACTGACGTCGGAGTAATGGCCTCCACCACTGACTGGTCTTAGGAAGGGCATTCTTTGGAACAGGAATGCTCCCGGAATCTGCGCTTGTGCTGCGAAGTGGAAGGTGAGCTGGAGGAATGTAAGGACTTTGCCGCCTTGATGGTGGAAGACCCTGCCTTATGTCCAGCTGCTGGAAGGGCCTAAGGCTTAGGGAGAGACCCGATAATCCATGTTCCGAAGAGCTGCCACCTCCAGAAATGGTAACAATGGCAGCCTTGGTCAACAGCAGGCCAGAGGAAGAGAGGCCTGACGGAGGGTCCGAATCTGCTCTCTTACTGGAATGGGAAAAAGACTCCATTGGATGGGACTCCAACCTACTGTACTCGTGGTGATGGTGCTTCCTTCCAGAATGTTTTTCTTTATGGGAAGATGGTATCCTGGAGGTTGAAGAGCCGTCCTTCAAAGGATGTTGAAGGGCAGCAAGTTGTTGCTCCAAGAGGTAGGTCTGGAGAGTTTTGCGGCGACCGATGCAGGTACGCTGGTTGAAGTTGGAGCAGTCCAGGCAGGCATCCATATTGTGGTTCGGGCCCAGGCAGAAAAGACACTGAGAGTGACAATCTTTTGCTGGTATTTGTCGCCTGCACTGGCACTTGGACTTTCATCACTTATACGGAGAAGACATAAAAGGAGGAAAAGCAGCAATTAATTAGGTAAAAAAAAATAAACGATACTGCTAGGCAAAAAGTTAAAGATGGTGGTCGACACTGCAATGAGGTGTTCGAGGAGTCGAAGTGCACAGCTTGATGGCATGAAAAGAACTGAGGTGGGGCTGGGGACCACTCTCTTTATACAGAGGCTGATGTCGGTGGGCGGGCCAACGTAAGGGGAGTCCCCAGCTGGGTACAGCTGGCTAGAAGTTTGCCATGGAGTCCTAGTGCCTGGTGGCATAGACTTTAAGATGTAACTTGCTGCAGGAGCTCTTACTCGAAGTAAGATTGCGTATCACTGAACTGTAGTTCTGTACCTAAATGAAAGGACTACGGTTCACTCTTCCTACTTTCTAAAAAGGTTGCAGGGCTCCAGGCACTCCAATAGGGTGCTAGTTCAGTGCAGTAATTAGTAGAAGGCTAAAAAAGTAGTTTTTAAAATCAGTGCCTGTAACAGAGCATGCTTCTGTTGTGTAGGCTTTTCAGAAATAAGCTACACACCCTAGCATCCCACTAACTCTCTCCACTGCCTTGTTACACTGTTTGGCCACCTTTAGGTCATCAGATATGATTACCCCCCAGGTCTCTTTCCTGTTTGTTGGTGGTCAGTACCACTCCCCCCCTCCCCATTTTGTACTCCATCCCTGGGTTTCTGCACCCCAAGTGCATGATTTTGCACTTCTTCGCACTGAAACTTAGTTGCCACACTCTTGACCATTCCTCAAGCTTTCTTGGATCTCTATTCATTTTTCCACCCCCTAGAGTGTCTATCCTATTGCATATCTTAATGTCATCTGCAAAAAGGCATACTTTCCCCTTCTAGCCCCTCTGCAATGTCACTAATAATGACACTGAAGAGGACCGGTCCAGTACTGATCCTTATGGCACCCTGCTGGTCACCCTCCCTTCTTCGGAGTGAATTCAGTTTACCACCACCCTCTGTTGCCTATCCCACAACCAATTTTCCTTACCCAGTTTACCACCTTTGGACCCACTCCTAGGCTGCCCAGCTTGTTTATGAGTCTCCTATGTGGAACAGTGTCAAAGGCCTTACTGAAATCTAGGTAGATTTGTCTGGTGTGAAGAAACAATTTCCCCAAACAACCCCCCCAGAACCTTCTGGACCAGAAATTACTCGGGTCTAAATGAAGGCTTCTTCCTCCAAGACCTGTCAGAAGTGGACTGGGCCCAAGCCCTGGACAAGCCTAATATAGATGAAGCTCTAGAAGGTTTCACCACACATTTTCTGTCAGTGGCAAACAAGCACGCACCCCTAAAAAAGATTAGGGTCAAAGGCGAGGATGCCAGGTGGCTCAACCCAGACCTAAAGAGGAGGATGAAGGAATGAGACAAAGCCTGGGGAAAATATAACACTCAAACCTGTAACAGGACTGGATGAAATACTGGGAAGTCAGAAATAGCTGCAAGAGAGAACTCAAAAATGCATAAAAGAGTTACCTGCACGGGCTCCAATCTAGGAACTTATCTGATCCAAAGAAGTTCTGGGGGCACATAAACTTGCTACTTAAGGGGAACAAGAGGAAGCAGGCTAGAGTAATAAAAGCAAATGGGTCAACTCTCTCCATCCCAAAGGATGCAGCTAATGCCTTTAATGACTTCTTTTTGGATCTTCAGCAGTTCAGAACTGGCAATCCCAGCCAAGACCAGGGTAGCCAAATGAACCCAGGGAACCCTCCTTAGGGCCCAGAATTTCACCTCAAACTGGTCTCAGCAGGGGAAGTCCTGAAACTGCTTAGGGGCCTGAAACCAGGAGGTGCTGTAGGGCATGACAATCTTGAGCCCAAGCTGCTGAAAATTGGTGCCCCTGTCATTGCAAGGCCTGTAACCCAACTTTTAAACAGGTCCCTGACCGAGGGGAAAATACCTGCCCTTTGGATGGCTGCGCTGGTTACCCCAATCCCAAAAAGTGGGACGCACGAAAGTGTAGAGGACTTCAGACCAATCTCCATTCTCTGCACCTTAAGCAAGCTCTTGGAGAAGGTGGTTTACCAACAGGTTAATAACTACCTGGAAATGCACTACCTACAGGCAGACCAACAGCACGGCTTTAGAAAAAGACATGGCATGGAAACAGCCCTGATAAGCTTCACCACTGATGTGTACGAAGCTTTAGATCAGAACAAAATGCTTGGGGCAGTCTTCGTTAACCTAACCAAGGCTTTTGATCTAGTCGATCACCATCTACTTCTAGGACGACTTAGGGGACTGGGTCTTGACACACTCTCTCTAAAGTGGTTTACCGATTACCTGCACGGCAGGACCCAAATGGCCTGGTGGAATGAAGCTAGATCAGATCAGCACCCAGTAACCGATGGGGTTCCACAGGGGTCTATCTTAGGCCCCCTACTATTTATTAACAACCTACCCTTTAACTGCAGAGGGGGGGGAAGGTCACGCTATATGCGGATTACGCAGATCTGTATAGGACAGGAAAGGACACGGGGTCCTTAAATCTGGAGCTGAATAAAGATTTTGCAGCCTTTGAAGGATGGTGTCAGGCAAATAGGCTGGTTCTGAACAGCAAAAAGACAAAAGCCATGCTCTTTGGCCCAAAAAGACTTGGCCCAAAGAGATCTAACCTTCTGTCCTTCTCCACCTTAAATGGAACAGGGATCAAAGTAGTACACAACATTAAATACTTAGGAATGTACCTGGACCAGGAGATCTCCTTCAGGAAGCATGTGGACCACCTCACAAAGGTAGTTAACCAAAAAAAAGGTCTCCTCTATAGGCTTAACCCCTTTCTGAACAAGGAAACTAGAATAGCGGTCAGAAATGGGACAATACTACCCACTCTATTCTACGGAGTGACCATGCTCCAGACTCTGAGACTGACAGAATGTCAGCGGCTGAGCACACTCTATTGTAGCATCAGTCAGTTTACCACCGGGGTGCAGCGGATGAAGCAGCACTGCAAGGTGCTCCAGGCCCTAGAATGGCCATCAAAATTATAGAATAAAGCCGCCCCATCCGGCCGTTTGTGCTAGTGAGAGCAACAACCAATCAAACAAAAACTCCAGAACCACCCACTGTAGTTAGGCTAAATAAGACCCATTCACAAAATACCCCCCGTCGACACAGCTTTGGGCCATCGTACATCACCTTGTGTCCGATGACCAGGCATCAGGTGCTCTGTTGGCAGGTGACCAGATGACAGATCGAGGTAACCAGCGCCCTGACATACACCCGGTGGATAAACCAGGGCCTAGCGCGCTACCGTAGGATGTAGCGGACCCCAAGACTACACCTCCCCCGCACATCCCCATGGTCCCATTAGCGGACGTTGGGCAACTTTTCACCTCATGATGAACTACTGTAAAGGGGGACTTATTGCAATGAGATAATGCCCCTTCTCCTTCCCCACAGCCCCAACCTCAGGTGCCAGTCCCGGCAGGGGGGAACATGGCACAACCTAAAAGCCCTGCCCCACAGGATTCTCATCAGGGGTGTGGGCACAAGCGCAGACGTTGTCGCTCTTCTTCCAGGTCATTGTCCCCGATGACAGATCCAAACATCGGCGCAGATACAAGTGTTCCAGATCTTCCTCCTATTCCTCTCCTGGATATCGCCCGTATACCTCGGATTCCTCCCCGGAGCCACATTCTCCAGATTCAGAAGGTCCATGCAACTCTCCCAGCTCTCCCCAGATGACCCGACCTTCATGGATGTGATGTGTCACATTCAGCTCCTTAACTAATGGGACATGGAGAAACTAGACCCCGAGAGGAAGAGGCTCCACACTTTCCTGGGTATTAGTGACCCAAAACTGCTGGTCATCCCCCCTCTGGTCCCTCTTTTCTAGGATTTGACCAGATTGACCATGGAGCATCAGTCCTCCTTCTCTGCACTTCCAAAGAAGGCAGACAGACTCTATAAAGCCCCCAAGGCTGAACCTTTCTTGGCAGAAACCCCAGAGGCAGAGTCCATGGTCCTCACCGCTGTCCACAGTAGGACCAAGCAACCCAAGCATATGAGCTTGCAACCTCTCCCTTTGCCCCAAGTCCCCTTGGTTTGATGGGACGTTGCGGGAGATGCGGAGACAGGGACGAAGGTTGGAGCATTGCTGGCGAAAGTCCGCCCTTGATGCCAACCACCTTGGATTGATGGATCATTATTTGGTCTATCAATCTGCAATCACCTGTAAGAAGGTAGCATTCCTGTCCAGGGAGATAGCAGTTGCTCGGAATTGACCAGCTCAGCTGTTTCGAACTGTGGACAGACTGTGCAACCCAGCCTGTCTGCAAGTTCGGAAAGTCTTTTTGCAATTGGAGTACGATGAGCTTGCTCGGTTCTTCATAAATAAGGTGGCCGACATTAGGGCCGAACGGCTGCCATCGCGCTCCAGGGGGGTTGCCGTGAACTGGTGTGAGATTACGGTGCCTCGGTTTTCCTGGAGTTCCTTCAGTCAGCTGGAGTTCATTGATGTCATGAGGATCATCCAGCATATGCGCCCTACATACTGTAGTTTGGACCCTGGACCAACCTCCCTAATGTTAGGTTGTATTGACATCATTGGTCCAGTCCTTGTGCAGATAGTTAGGTGCTCCCTGGAATCTGGTGAGTTTCCTAGCTCCCTGAAAGAGGCGGTGGTGACACCCCACTTGAAGAAAGCTACTTTGGACCCTGACTGTCTCGAAAACTACAGACCTATCTCTAACCTTCCCTTTGTTGGGAAGGTGATTGAGAAAGTAGTGGCTGCACAACTGGAGGACCATTTGACCATCCATGACGTCTATGAACCCCTCCAATCCAGTCTTCATAAAAGACATAGTACCGAGACAGCACTGGTTCAGGTGCGCAATGATCTCTTGATGGCCAGAGATCGGAAGAGTCGTTCCATTTTGGTTCTCCTTGACCTTTCTTCAGCGTTTGACACCATAGATCACATGGTGTTGATAGAATGCCTGAGGCTGTTTTGTGGAATATCTGGAACCGTCTTAAGATGGTTCACATCATTCCTCACTGGGAGATCACAAAGAGTTGTGTCTGGGTTTTTTTCTCGGATTCAACGGCTTTGCCATGTGGGGTGCCTCAGGGTTCAGTATTGTCACCCGTGTTATTTGCGGTGTATATGCTACCCATCGGAGACATTGTAAGGAGGTATGGGATGAGGTTTCACTGTTACGCAGATGATACCCAGCTCTACCTTTCTTTTGCCCCCGCCCAGGAGAGAGCTCTCTCGGTCTTTAATAGCTGTCTAAAAGAAATCCAGGAGTGGATAAATTCTAGCTGGCTGAGGTTGTACTCTGATAAGACTGAGGTACTGGTTGTGGACCTGGGTCGACAGACAGGGGGTGGGGTGATGGTGCGTCTTCCGGAATTTTTCTTGGAAGCATTTCTCTCCCGACCTCTGAACGGATGCGGAACCTGGGGGTAGTTCTTGACGATGGGCTGACACTGCATTCGCAGGTGTCAGCAGTCGTCAAGACTTTCTTTTATCATTTAAGGAATATCACCAGGATTCGGCATCTTGTTCCGTCTGCCGACCTGCCAGTGTTAGTCCATGCCTTCGTGTCCTCGTGCTTGGATTATTGCAACTCCCTTTATCTAGGGCTTTCTGGGGTTGAAATCCGTCTCCTGCAGCTAGTGCAGAATGCTACAGCCCGGCTTTTGATGGGTTCTAGTAGATCCTGTCACATTACTCTGGTGCTGCGTGAACTGCACTGGCTGCCAGTTCGGTGGTGGATCACTTTTAAAGTCGGATTGCTGACTTTCAAAGCCCTACACCATCTGGGCCCAGTCTATCTGAAAGAACTTCTGGTTCCTTATCGCCCTAATCGATCACTCCGCTCAGCCGACGAGGGGTTGCTAGAGGTTCCAAGGGTGAATTTTAAATCTTCGAGTGCTCGGGCTTTTTTGTATGTGGCCCCCACCCTTTGGAACTCTCTACCCCATCGGTTGCAGGAGTGCACCTCTGTGGAGGGCTTCATTATTATGTACATGTTTCCGTCTTTTAGGTGGCTTATCTTTAATGTTGTTTAATTTACAAAGTAATTGATTTTTGAAAATTTTTTGGTTTTATGTTCATCTGCACTTGTACTGAGTTTATTGTTCTTTTATTTACACATACGTTTTTGTATGATCTTTGTTTATATATTTTATTATAGGTGTGTCGCTCTAGGGTGAGATGTTGTGTTTTATACACACTGTCACTTTAAGATTCACCCTTAAAAGTAGAGTGCACCACCTGTTGGAACACTCCCTGATGATGCTCTGAAGCGAAACCGGTAGAAGGATGGTGGGTCTCACTTGAGCTCTCATTTTAGAAGGTCATAGGTGCATTCTGGCTGCTTTTTAGATATGAATGTGCTGAATAAAGTAAGAAATGTTTTCTAACATGCATTACAGCTTGTTGGGCATTTTGTGAATGGGTCTTATTTATCCGAACTACAGTGGGTGGTGCTGGAGTTTTTTGTTTGCCTAGAATGGCCATCCCTCGAAGCCAGATTGGCGTATCCCTTGCTGTGCCTAGCTTTTAAGCTACAGCAACCTGGACATCCCATCCAGGCCTATGAGACCTGCTTGTCCTTAAGACAAACAGGAGGGAGCTCCGGTCTACCAATCGAACACTTCTCGAAATAGCTAGAGCCAAAACATCCCTAGGTCAGAGGTCAGCCAGGGTAGCCCTACCCAAGTTCTGGAACAATCTACCGAGAGAGTTACAGGATAACACCTCTCTCGAGGGTTTCAAGAATGTGCTAAAATTACAACTTGGGACTGGGCCACAGTGCCACTGCCTCAATTAAGGTCTCCCTATAGGACCCAATAAAGGGGGACACCTGCACAAAACAATCAATAAGGAGATGGGGTCTTACAGTTGAAAAGGAGCACTGGTCCTTGCACTTACTGATGCAGAGAATTTGTCAATTGTCTGTTTCTAACAAAATGTCTACACTATTGTAAATTTCTGCGATGCTCTACATGCTGTGATGTATGTTTTCCTATACTCCATGTAAGCCATGCTATCTTGCACACATCAGTGCACTGTTTTTTCCTTCCTTCCAGGTACTTGAAACTACTCCCAGGTTGCCCCTGAAAAGGGGACCATCAAAGTCCCAGTGGGCCTACCCGGAAACCAAAAAATTTAAATAAATAAATAAATAAATAAATAAAGACCACACACACTGTTCTGCCCTGATCTAATTCTCTGGTCAACCAATCAAAGAAATCAATCAGATCTGTTTAGCATGACCTCCCCCCAGTGAATCCATGCTGCCTCGGATCTTGTGAGCCACTGGATTCAAGATATTCCACAGTCCTTTCCTTCAGTAGTGATTCCATTAATTTCGCAATCACTAAACTCAGGCTGACTGGCCTGTAATTGCCAGCCTTCTACCTGCTACCACTTTTGTGAAGTGGGACTACATCTGCCCTCCACCAGTCCTCTGGAATCACTTTCATCTTCAAGGAATGGTTAACAGGACTGTCAAAGGTCCAGCCAGCACCTCTCTGAGCTCCCTCAATATTGTGGGAGGTATCCAGTCTAGTCCCATTGCCTTATCCACTTTCAGATTTGTGAATTCTTTCAGGACTCTCTCCTCTGTAAATGGACTTGTGTCCACCTCCCTTCCTTCGATGCCTCTGACACTTATCTGTGGTCCCTCACCCTCCCAGTCTTCTGTAAACACTGAACAAAAGCATTTGGTCAAGATGTCTGCCTTTCCTGGTCCCCCTCTGCAAAGTCCCCCCCCTTGTCCTGGTCCCCCTCCACACACTCCTCCCCTTCCCTCCTTAGCCTTATAATCCCTTTCCCTGGTCTTTCTTCTTTCGCTTACATACCTGAAAAATGTCTTATCCCCTTTCTTATTGTCTGGGCTATTCTCTCCTCTGTTTGTGCCTTTGCATGCCTGACTGCTTTCCCTGCCTCCCTCTGCTTCTCCTTATACAGCTCCGTATCTTCCTCCCTCTGTGCCTTCTTATACCTCCTAAATGCAAAATCTTCTGCTGTTCCCTTCCCAGCCACCTCTTTTGAGAACCATAGCGGTCTCTTTTTCCTCTTGCTTTTGCTTATTTGCCTCATGCAGAAGTTTGTTACCGTCACTATCCACCCTGTTAGTCTCGCCCACTGTTCCTCCACTCCACCCAAGTCCTCACCCCCTGCCAGGGCATCCCTGAGGCATTCCATCATCTTTGTAAAATCAGCCCTCCTGAAGTCCAGGACCTTTGTCTTTGTGTGGTTTGATTCTGCCACAGTACTTATATTGAACTACACCATACGGTGATCACTAGACACTAGTCCTCAGATGGCCACCCACCTTAACGTTTGCAACACTGTCCCCGCTGGTGAGTACAAGGTCCAATATTGCTCCATAAAGAGTTGACTCTCTTGCTAGTTGCCAGAGGATCGCCCCCTGCAGGGAGTCCAGGATATCCCTGCTCCAAGCTGAAGCTGCAGCTGGGATGCTCCAATCTACATCCAGCAGACTGAAGTCCCCCACCAACAAGTTACAAACAGTGGCTGCTGCAATTTAAATGGTGCAGGGTAGGTGCTAAACACTAATGGGAAGCCAGCCCATGAAGAAAACAAAGTCCCAAAGTGTTGCACACTAGAACCGCGTGCGATCAAAAAACTGCAGAATGAAGTTTCACATATTTATTCAAAGCAAATGCTCCAAAATTTAAACAGCCCAAGCTATGGCTCTCTGCCCCTGTTCTTTCGCTATCCCAGCCTTCCTTGGGGAGGGGGTGTCCCTAGAGAAAATATCTGAGCTTTAAATAGCCAGTTCATCATGGCATCACAATTTTTTGAAATGTTGTTGAGCAATGACCTTTGACCTCCCACCTTAATTTACAAAAAACAGTTTATAAGAGTTCTAAAATAAATGAATTACCACAAGGTAGCATAAATGAAAAATAAAACATATTCTTTGGTTATATTATACATTATCAAATTTATTTTCAACTTTTTCACATTTTATACCAAATAAATAAAAGATTAACTGATATTCTTATCTCAGATCTATAATAAAGTCCAAAAAAACCAAAAAAAAACCTAAACAACAAATATGCTAGGAAATTACAAATACATAAGCTATATACTTGTTATAATTTTTAAGGTATACATGACCAATAATGTAGAGCACCATACTTTTGAAGCTCATATTTTTGAACTAGAGTGTACGAAACTGCACAGAAAGAAAGAAAGGGTCCTTGAATTTCATAGGATCACCCAAAATACAGTGGCATCATTACGACCAAGGGATCCACATGGCACTATCCAATAGACCAGGTTTCTAGACATTAGGGGACCTGCAAGATAGAAAGAAAACAATTAATTTCTATAATGTTTTAAAAGAATGGATTTTAAATCCCATTACGCATTCCATCTATTTGGTTTGACAATCCCCAGTGTATAAATACAGTAGTTCTCCTTCATGAGCGGCAGAGTCTGCCTGTCGCCCCCACACTTTGGTGCTGTTACATGCTCTAAATCCATGAACCCCAGTCCTTATGAACCTGATCCATGTACCTCAGGAAAATATGCTCCTACTGGTTTGTCTTCTCTTTCATTTTCTATATCCCTCATGTGTTCTTGAATCCTCGTCTTCAGGTTCCTTATAGTACATCCAACATAAATCATTCTACATGGACACCATAGGATGTACACTACAAAATTGGTATTGAATGTTTTACACACTCTGATTTGCACTTTTTTTATTTGTAACCCTTGGATGAATTAACTCCTTACTCTGTTCTAAATAATCACAGACATTACATCTATGGCATTTAAAACTGCCCATTGGTTTTCTAGGTAACATTTTACTGTAAGTCTTCCCTGGATTTGCTCTGATGTATCCTACTCTGCACTAGTTTGTCTCTGAGGTTAGGTGCCCTGCTGAATGTAATGCGTGATTTTGATCCTACTGCCTTACTGACCACTTGGTCCCCCATAAGGATGTGCAAATTCTGATGGATTATGTGACCTACCTTACCAGCCAAATCACTGTATTCAGTCACAAAAGTGACTGGGTTAGTGGTAGACTTTTCCAATTGTCTTTTGCCTCTCAGCAATTCATCCCTCTCACAGATCTGTGCTCTTGATTTTTGTAGAAGATCTCTACTGTATCCCATATTTGCAAATTTGACCTCCAGTTCCTGTGCTTGTTGTAGTTTGTAGTCCTCAATACTACTACAGTTCCTTCTAAGTCTAAGAAATTGGCTATAGGGTAACTGAGTTTTTTAATGCTGTAGTGTGTGCACTCCCAGCATGTAACACAGAGTTACTTGCTGTACCTTTTCTGAAGCATTTTGTCTTTACCTCCCTAGAGCCAATGTCTGAACAGGAAATGGCGATGTCCAAAGAGTCCAGAGTTTTTTTATTTGCTACAAGTGCACATTTCAAATTTAAATCATTCTCATGCAGCCAGTCAATAAATCCCTGTACCTCAGCCCTGTCCCCTTGCCAAATACAGATTACATAGTCAAAAAAATTATGCCAACATTAGATTTTTTTTTTAAATGGATTCTTGTTGGGGTTGAGGTTACATAGTTCCTCCCACATGCCTAGAAATAAAATGGCATACAAGGGGGCCATTGATGTCCCCATGGCAGTACAACATTGTTGCAAATAGTGTTGTCCGTTGAATTCAAATGCATTGTGTAGAAGGCTAAATTCTAATAACAAAATAAAATCTATTGGTATGGTATCGTCATTTTCATCTTTTTCTAAAAAAGTACTTGCATGTTCTAATTCCCTGCTAGTGCTTGATTGAGGTAAATCAGCCTTCAGCACCAGTCCTCACCCATAAATAGTTTTCTACCCAGACCACAGATTTTAGTCTACATAACAGGTCTGTGGTGTCCTTGATATATGATTGTAAATTCATCATATATTTCTATTGGAAAAAGTCAATAAACTTACCAAGCTTTTCAGAAACAGAGCCCACACCAGATACTATAGGTCTACCAGGGGAATCAGAAATATTTTAATGAACTATAGGCAATATATATAGACTTGGTGTAATGGTATATTTTGTCCAAATGTATTCAAATTCTTTTTCATTAACTTCCCCATTCATAAGTGCTCCCTGGAGTACACGGAGTACTTCTCTCCTGTAAGCTTGTTTTGGATACGACAGTAACTTTTTATATTTATCAGTGTTATTGAGTAGAGACATAATACTTCAAATGTAGTGGCCTTTATCCAGTACCACTGCATTCCCTCCTTTATCTGCTGGTTTTATGATGCTATGCTCATAAGTTCTCAATTCCTTAATGACATCATTATCTGTGCGTGCAATGTTACAACTCAATGTTTTTTTTTCATTTTTATTCATCAGATCCTTGTTTGGTGACAATTTTCTCAAATATGGTAATTGCAGGGTTATAGATGTTCAGCATAAATGTAGATTTACCTCTGAAAAGTTCTTTCCTTTCTTCCATAATGGTACCTGTATTAGTCCCAGAATACCTAGTCTTCTGTTATTGGGAGACTCAATGATTAGGGGTATCCAGTGGGAGGGACAGGGGGGGGTGGATGCCACAGCCAGGTGAAGGTAGTGAGTATCTCTGGGCTGATAGTACACAGAGCAAAGTTCATGGTGTACAAACTGGTTAGGGATTGTGAAGGGAAACCGGATTTCCTGGTGCATTTGGGAACTAACGATCTAGAGGGAAACAGCTTTTTGGAAATCCAAGCAAGGTTCCAAGAACTTGCCAGAGTCTGTCGGGATAATGGATGCAACATTTGCTTTTTGGAGATATTGCCAGTGCCAAAGGCCTCAGTGGAGAAAAAAATGAAGATCACAGAGGTTAATGACTGGCTCAGGAAGTGGGGTGAAGAGGCCGGGTTGGGGTGTTAGGGAACTGGAAAAGGAGTTTGGGAGGATAAGGGACTGTATGCCAGGACAGGCTTCATCTTGCCCTATTAGGGAAGGAAGTCCTTAAAAGGGATGGCTGACTACATGCAAGAAAGGTGGGGTTTAAACTTGTAGGGGAGGAGGGATAAGGAGGAGCTGACCAGAAGCCCTCTCCTCCACATGAGGGGAGTAGCCTTCAAACCCAAGGGGAGGGAGGGAGGAAACAGACTGGGGGTGGAGGTTTCAGGAGGAGCAGAGGAAGGATGGAAGTATAAGGAACCTGGGTGGGGTTCGACAAAGGGGATCAGGGATAAGGGGTGGAGGGTGGTATTAGTAAATGCCAGGAGCTTGGGAAACAAGTTGCCAGAGTTCCAGGCCATGCTGTTCGAGGGAGGGGTGGATGTGGCGGCGGTCACGGGGACGTGGGCCAACAAAAACCATGACTGGGACCTAAACATGCGGGGGTACACTATGCTTAGGAAGGATAGAAAGGAGGGTAGAGGGGGTGGAGTGGCTATGTTCATTAGAGATGACATAGAAATTGCTAGGGTAGAAGAGGCAGAGGGAAACATGGAGGCCTTATTGGTCACCTTACGAACCCCAGCAGGAGATAAGGTCAAGCTGGGTGTAGTATATAGGCCCCCCGGGATGGGTGATGTTCTGGAGGATGGCTTGCTGGACAACATCATTGCCCAGTGTGGACCAAAAGAGGAAGGAGTGGTGTTGATGGGGGACCTTAATATGCTAGTCACAAACTGGGGAACCATGTCCTCTAAGGTGGCCAAGGAGCAGAGGCTGCTGGACAGCTTCCAGGATGTGTTCTTAACACAGCATGTGATGGAGCCCACAAGGGAGGGGCATGTCCTGGACGTGCTTCTGGCAGATGGGGATGTGGTAAGGGACCTGGTTGCAGAGGATCCCCTGACTGGGAGCGACCACAATACTGTCTGGTTTCAAATAAGCATGGGGGGAGTGGGGGTGAGATCTAGGACACTGGCAGTGGACTTCAGAGGGGCAGACTTTATGGGCATTGGAAATATTCTCAAGGATCACTTGAAGGGGATTACATCAATGACAAATGTGGAAAAGACATGGGAGGTCATAAAACGGGGACTTCATGAGGCAGTCAGGACCTGCGCTAAGGTGAAACGTAAGGGAGCAAGGCCACATAAACCATGCTGGTGGTCCTATGAGGTTCAGGTAGTGGTCAGAGAAAATAAGGCGGCCTACAAAAAATATAAAACAACAAGAGGGGATAGGGATAAGGAAATGTACCATCTTGCATCTAGAAAAGTCACCCGGCTGGTGAGGGGGGCAAAGTCCAGTAAAGAGCAGCGGCTGGCACAGGGATACATGGAGGAAGGGGTTCTTCTGGTATATTGGGGAGCGGAGAAAAACTAAGAGCCATCTCAGCAGATTGAGATCAGAAGGAGGGTGGGTGGAAGAGGCTAGGGACCAGGCAGAGGTATTAAACGAGTACTTCACCTCTGTGTTCACTAGGGAGAAGGATGGGATATCTACAAAGCAAGGCATGATGGGGAAAGAAGCGGCAGTGAGTGGGATCAGGGGAGCAACAGAAATGGAGCAAGAGGGAGGGAGAGGTACCCCAGGGGTGTCACATCAGGATGAGGATAAAAAGGCCAATAAGGAGGAGGGGACAGAAGATGCTATCTCCACCGAAAGGATCTGGTTAGCCCTCAAGGCCCTAAAGAAAGACAAATCTCCTAGGCCGGATGGCATTCATCCAAGAGTACTACGGGAATTGGTGGACATACTGAATGCACCCCTGGCGGAGCTCTTCAACAGGTCGCTTGAGACAGGGAGGGTACCTAGGGATTGGCGAGAGGCACATGTGGTGCCAATCCATGGGGGGGGGGTCGAGGGAAGTACCAGGTAACTATAGACCCATCAGTTTGACCTTGGTGGTGGGAAAATTAATGGAGAGTACACTAAAGGAACGATTGGGGGTGTACTTGGAGGAGGTGGGAGGTCTGAATAGTCGGCAACATGGGTTTGTGCCAGGTAGATCATGTCAAACCAATCTTGTGGAGTTCTACGAATGGGTAACATCAGAACTGGACAGGGGAAAGCCTGTGGATGTATTATTCTTGGACTTCAGCAAGGCATTTGACTCTGTCCCCCACAATGGTCTGGTGGAGAAACTGATGGGGTTGGGAGTAGGCCCTTTGATGGTCAGATGGATTGAAAACTGGCTAGCTGGACGCATCCAGAGAGTAGTGGGCGGTGGGGAGCTCTCGAACTCTAGAGAGGTCAGTAGTGGGGTACCGCAGGGCTTGATCCTGGGTCCGATCCTGTTTAATGCATACATATCGGACATCAGGGAGGGTATAGGGTGTGAAATGAGTCTCTTCGCTGATGACTCCTAGATGGGAGCAGTAGTTGAGGGAGAAGAGGGGAGGTTGGCCCTGCAAGGAGACCTGGACACCCTGGAAGCTGGGCTCACACATGGAAATTAAATTTCAATATCACCAAGTGCAAGGTGTTACATCTTGGGCGGGGAAACCCTAAACACAGGTACACCCTGGGAGGGGAGGCGCTGAAGGCCTCAATAGGGGAGAAAGACATAGGGGTCATGGTGGATACATGTATGAATAACTCTGAGCAGTGCAGGAGAGTGGCTAGCAAGGCAAACAGGATGTTGGGATGCATCGTAAGAGGGATCACCTCTAGGAGCAGGGAAGTGATTCTGCTGCTGTACAATGGACTGGTTAGACCACACCTTAAGTACTGTGTACAGTACTGGAGACCACACTTGAGACGGACATACAGCTCCTGGAGAGGTACAGAGAGGTAACTAAGATGATCACGAGGACTAGGGATTTGGCGTATGAGGACAGACTTGAGGAGCTCTGCCTGTTTTCATTGGAGGAGAGGAGAGATTGGGGGGGGACATGATTGAGGTCTACAAGTACCTCAAGGGAATAAATAGGGTAAACGTGGAGGGGATCTTTAGACTAAAGCAGGGAGGTATCACCAGAGGGCATTGTTTGAAGTTGGAAGGTGGAAGGGTGAGGGGGAAAAGAGGAGGAAGTTTTTCACTGAGAGGGTGGTGGACCCTTGGAATGCACTGCCTGGTGAGCTGGTTCAGAGATCCACAGTGGAGAGCTTCAAGTGGATGTATCAGATGATGGCCTGGCCCAGGGGGGTGGGGATGGATGATAGGGGTTTCTGAAACACAAGGAGGGGAGGCCTCGGCACCCAACTAGGGATCTGAGGTTCAAGCAGACTCGATAGACCATAAGGCCTAATCTGCTGGCAGTTAGTATGTTAGTATTCTGGGTGGATGCATCAGCTCTATATTCTTCATTATTCAAAAAGAGCATCTAATCTTGGTTGCTTATATAATCCAAGTTGAATCCTTGATCCATAGTTTTCAAGTTTGGAACCCCCATCTCCGAGATTGTAGATCAATTTCTTTCTGCCAATAGTACATCGATAACCTCCACAGAGTCCTCTATGCACCCCATATTTTCAGTTTCAACTGCACTTACAGTGGCATTTCCATTGAAGTGATATTTAAGGTGGACCTTTTTGAAGAATTGAAATAAATCAATGTTTACTTGGAAAGGATTTATGTGTGGGGTAGGTATAAAAGAGAGGCCTTTTTTCAATACCTTTACTTGATCATTAGTTGGCGTTCTATGTGATGTATTTAGTACTTGTAGGCTGGCGCTTTCTTGTCCCTCAGTGTTCTCTTCAGTTGTTGCTCTCTTGTTGTGCCTTTTGCCACTTCTTTTCCCTTGTCTTTTTTCTCTGGTTCCTCTGAAAAAAGGCTCCTGGTTACTGTCCTCTGTTGTTTTTTTTCTGTCGTTGCTTGATTTTGCTTTTACTCTTGAATCGTAACAGAGATATGCTTCTTCCCCGATTCTGTTTGCTACCCCAATCCAGTATCCTTCCGTTATTAAAATGCTTGTCTCTTTATAATTTAGTTTGTTTCCTGCTAATTATCTCTTCCTCATTGGATGTGATTTTTTTACTTAGTTGAGATTCGTAATCCTTAAATTCCTTCTCTGCCTTAAATTTTAACACTGTTGATTTGGCTTCTTTTATTTCCTCTGTAAGTGCTGCAATTTGTCAATGTCATTATTAATAATTAGGTTGATGAAAACTTTCTTGTTACCTGTTAACCATAAATATCACTTCAATAGAAATACCACTGTAAGTGCAGTTGAAACTGAAACTGTGGTGTGCATAGAGGAGCCTGTCCAGTCTGTGGAGGACATCGATGTACTGTTAGCAGAAATAAATTCATCTATAATCTCGGAGATGGAGAGACTGAACTTGGAAACTATGAATCAAGCATTCAGCTTAGATAAAATAAGCAACCAAGATTTGGTGCTCCTTTCGAGCAATGAAGTACATGGAGCTGATGCATCCACTCAGAATGAGACTGGGTATCTGGGATTAAAACAGGTACCATCATGGAAAAAAGGAAAGAACTTTTCAGAGGTAAATCTACATTTATGCTGAACATGTATAACCCTGCAATTGCCATATTTTAGAAAACTGTCATCATATTTTAGAAAACTGTCAGCAAACAAGTGCAGGATCTGTTAAATAAAAAGGAAAAATCACTGAGTTATAACAGTACACACAGAAATAATGACACCATTAAGGAAATTAGAACTTATGAGGATATCATTATAAAACCAGCAGACAAGGGAGGGAATGTAGTGGTATTGGAGAAAGACCACTGCATTCAAACTGTTGTGTCTCTACTCAATGACACTGATAAATATAAAAAGTTACTGTCGGATTCAGAAAAAAATTACATGAGGGAACTACACCAGCTATTCCAGGGAGCACTTATGAATGGGGAAATTAATAAAAAAGAATGTGAATATATTTCAACAGAATATCCCATTACACCAAGTCTATATATATTGCTTAAGGTTCATAAAAATATTGTTGGTCCCCCTGGCAGACCTATAGTATCTGGTGTGGGCCCTATTACTGAAAAGCTTGGTCAGTTTTTTGACTTTTTCCTACAAAAATGTGTGTTTAATTTACAATCATATATCAGGGACACCACAGACCTGTGACGAAGACTAAAAACTGTGGTCTGGGAAGAAAACTGTATATGGGTGCGGATTGATGTTGAAGGCTTATGTACCTCAATCAGGATCCAGCAAGGGATTACAGCATGTAAGTATTTTTTTGAAAAAGATGAAAATGATGATGCCATACCGAAATATTTAATGTTGTCATCATTAGAATGTATCCTTGTACACAATGCCTTTGAATTCAACATGCAACACTATTTGCAACAATGTGGCACTGCCATGGGAGCATCCACGACCCCCTCTCATGCCAATTTATTTCTAGGCATGCGAGAGGAGCAATGCGGCCTCAACCCTGACAAGTATCCATTTTTTGGAAAATAAAATGTTGCCATTGTTTTATTGATAATATAATAAAATCTGTATTTGGCAAGGGGACATGGCTGAGGTACAGGGAATCATTGACTGGCTGCATGAGAATGATTTAAATTTGAAATTTACACATGTAGTGAATGAATAAACTCTGGACTTTTTGGACATCACCATTTCCTGTTCAGACACTGGCTCTAGGGAAATGAAGACAAAATGCTTCAGAAAAAGTACAGCAAGTAACTCTGTGTTACATGCTGAGAGTGCACACCCTACAGCATTAAAAAACTCAGTACCTTATCATCAATTTCTTAGACTTAGAAGGAACTGCAGTAGTACTGAAGACTACAAGCTGCAACAAGCACAGGAACTGGAGGTCAGATTTGCAAATAAGGGGATACAATAAAAATCTACAAAAATCAAGAGCACATGGCTGTAAGAGGGATGAACTGCTGAGGGGAAAAAGAAAATTGGAACAGTCTACCACTAACCCAGTCAGTTTTGTGACTGAATACAATGATTTGGCTGGTAAGGTAGGTCACATAATCCATCAGAAATGGCACATCCTTATGGGGGACCAAGGGGTCAGTAAAGCAGTAGGACCAAAACCACTCATTACATTCAGCAGGGCACCTAACCTCAGACACAAATTAGTGCACAGTAGGATACATCAGAACAAACCCAGGAAAGATTTAAATTGGCTACCTAGAAAACCAAAAGGCAATTTTAAATGCCATAGATGTGATGACTGTGATTATTTAGAACAGAGTAAGGAGTTAATTCAGCCCAGGGTTACAAATAAAAAAAGTGCAAATCAGAGCGTGTAAAACATGCGATACCACTTACGTGGTATACATCCTATGGTGTCCAAGTAGAATGATTTATGTTGGACGGTACTGTAAGGAACGTGAAGATGAGGATTCAAGAACACACGAGGGATATAGAAAATGGGCAGGTAGTCAAACCAGTGAGAACACACTTTCATGAGATACATAGATCAAGTTTAGAAGGACTCAGGTTCATGGATTTAGACCATGTAAAAGCACAAAAGTATGGGTGTCACAAGCAGAATCTGTGACTCACGAAGGAGAACTACTGGATTTCTACACTGGAGAGTGTCAAACCAAATGGAGTGAATGAGCAATGGGATTTGAAACCCTTTCTTTTAAAAAAAAATACAGAAATTAATTGTCTTCTTTCTATCTTGCAGGTCCCCTAATCGGGAGTATTTTGAAAGACTGAAACTCGATATCCCAAGTTTTATTAGCCTGACACCGGTTGCACAACACACGGGTTGCCCGACAGTCGGAAATTGTACATAGTGTTTGTTATATAAAGTAAGGGGGGGGGGCTGCAGGTGGCGAAGCCCCCTGAAACATGAAAAAAAACTCCACCATGGGCAATTTCCAACTGTCAGGCAACTGTGTGTTGGGCAATCGGTTTCAGGTTCATGAACTCAGTATATTGAGTTTCAATCTTTCATAATATATCCCCCCAATCTCTGCCTTTACCTTGGAAACCTGGTCTATTGGATAGTGCTGTGTGGATCCCCTGATCTTAATGATGGTACTGTATTTTGGGTGATTCATGTGAAGTTCAAGGACCCTTTCTTTCTGTGCAGCATTTCATACAATTTAGTCCAAAAATATAAGCTTCAAAAGTATGGTGCTCTACAATATTGGTCGTTTATACCTTAAAATTATAACAAGTATGTAGTTAATATATTTGTAATTGCCTGGCAGATTTGTTGTTTAGGTTTTGTTGCTTTTTTGGACATTATTATAGATCTGGGATAAGAATATCAGTTCATCTTCCTTTATTATTTTTGTATAAAATATGAAAAAGTTCAAAATTAGTTTATAATGTGTAATATAACCAAAGAATAAGTTTTGCTTTTCATTTATGCTACCTTGCTGTAATACATTTATTTTAGGACTCATATAAATTGGTTTGTGTAAATTAAGTTGGAAGATCAAAGGTCATTGCTCACTAAACATAGAAACATAGAATTTGACGGCAGATAAGGACCGCTTGGCCCACCCAGTCTGCCCATTTCCCTACCTAATGGATAAGCTGCAGATTCTAATTAACCAGCAGCCTACTTCTTTCTACACCCACCCCCTAGAATTGCCTTATGACTGTCCCATGCATGCTTGAATTCAACCACTGTTTTTGACTCCACAGCCTCCTCCGGAAGACCGTTCCATGCATCCACAACCCTCTCTGTGAAAAAATACTTCCTTACATTACCTCTGAGCTGCCCCCCCATCTTCAAATTGTGCCCCCTTGTTCTTGCACACCTCTTTTTTTGAAAGATGCTACCCTCTTGGACTTTGTTGATTCCCTTGAAGTACTTGAAAGTTTCCATCATGTTCCCCCTCTCCCTCCTTTCCTCGAGGCTGTACATATTAAGCTCCTTTAGTCTCTCTTCATATGTCTTCTGGTGCAGACCCTGCACCATTTTGGTTGCCCTCCTCTGGACAGCTTCCATCTTGTCTATGTCCTTGCGGAGATTGGGTCTCCAGAACTGCACACAGTACTCCAGATGGGGTCTCACCAGCTGTCTGTAAAGAAAGATAACAACTTCCTGTTTTCTACTGGTGATGCCTCTCCCTATGCATCCCAGTATCCCCCCATTTCAAACAATTGTGATGTCATGATGAACTGGATATATAAAGCTCAGGTATTCACTCTAGAGATGTGCCCCAAGGAAGGCTGGGATAGCCAAAGCGCAGGGGAAGAGAGCCATATCTTGGGCTGTTTACATTTTGGAGCATTTGCTTTGAATAATTATTTGAAATTTCATCCTGCAGTCACTGGAATTTTTTGACTGTACCCAGTTCTAGTGTGCTTCACTTTTTTGGACTTTGAATTCTCCCTCTAGCAGCACCTCTCCCTTATTTTTCATCTTTTAGATGGCTTCCACCAAAACCTTATCCATCCCCCCCCCCAAAAAAAAACAGTGCTGGAGGTCTGTAGATCACACCAGTGCTAATAGCTGCTACATTACCCGTCTTCCATTCCAAGACCCTTTCTCTTCACAAGACTATCACTAGCAACTTTCCCATTCTGCAATCCAACTGCAATATCAATGGTTCCTTAACAGAGTCACCCTCTGCCTCTTATTGCAAACCACCCAGCCTTCAGAATCTCCTGATAAGTAGCAGCCTCCATATTCCTAACCATTTGATCCTATCAGGTACCAAGGCATGTAACAGAACCTACTTTACGCCAACAAATATATTTCTAGTGTTACTGAAATCCAGGGTCCCACAGGTGTTATTCACATCACCAAGGAGTTCTCATGCATTTCCAGCAATGTGATATATTGTATTCTTTGCAAGTGTGCAGTTATCTACAGTACATCGGAGAGACTGGCTGATCAATTCAGGGAACACTGCAGAGCAGTCAGAACTGGAGAGGCAGTTATATCCATTGTATTCTATTTTTCTTCCGGAGACCATAGTGTCAATATTCTTTCTGTTTGTGTCTTTTAGTAGGGTTTCTGTGATGCTGACCAAAGAAAAAACACAGAAACCAAGTTTATTATCTGCTTAGTCTCCCAGTAGTCCTCTGGTGTAAATGACAGGTTTATTTTTTGCTAACGTATTTTAGCCACTTTGTGGTTTACCACTGAAGTCTGTCCTCCCTCCCCTCTTATGCCCGTTGGTGTAAATGACAGATATATTTTCTGCCAACGTATTTTTGCAACCTTATGGTTTACCACTGTAGTCTGTCCTTCTGTCATATTTTTTGGTTTTCATGTGTGCATAGTACGTATGTACGTGTGGGTATGCCTTCACACACTTCCACTCAGAGCATTTATGGGGATTCTCACATGGGCTTTCCAGCTACTGTATGTGTCTATATCCATTTTCATTTCCTCCAGGTGCCCCTGTCTCCTTCCCCCACATTTGTCACCATTTAGCCATCTTACTATGCTCAGCTAATTAGAACCTATATGAGAACTCTATTGATTCACTCATACTATGTCTCTCCCTCCCCATCACCACCTTTTTGTTTTCCAGTTCATATGTTTAACTTGCCTATTATCACTTTTTCTCATTGGTCTACCCACCTATTTTCCTTCCTCACAGATATATAGCTCATTTACCCTATCTCCCCACTAACTCTGCTATTTTGTCTTTACAGATCATTCCTGAATAAGACCTCTGGTCAAAACTTCAATTCTAACTCTATTTTCCATTTTCAGTGTACATTAAATATTCCCCTAAAGGGAATCAACAAAGTCCAACAGGGTAGCATCTTTCAAAAAAAGAGGTGTGCAAGAACAAGACGGCACAATTTGAAGATAGAGGGGAGGCGGCTCAGAGGTAATTTAAGGAAGTATTTTTTCACAGAGAGGGTTGTGGATGCATGGAACGGCCTTCTGGAGGAGGTTGTGGAGTCAAAAACAGTGGTGGAATTCAAGCATGCATGGGACAGTCATAAGGCAATTCTAGGGGGTGGAGGTAGGAAGAAGTAGGCTGCTGGTTAACTAGGATCTGCAGCTTATCCATTAGGTAGGGAAATGGGCAGACTGGGTGGGCCAAGCAGTCCTTATCCGCCGTCAAATTCTATGTTTCTATGTTTATTTTCAGCTCACACGTGGATGCAGCACTTTTTTGTTAGTTTTGGTGACATAATTGTATACCTTGAAGGGCCTGTTAGTCAATCAGTTGCCTTCATTTTTCTTACCCATTTTATGTTTATAATTAATCTGACCTGATAGCATAGTGGTAAGCATGTTCAATAGCCTTGTTGTGAAACAAGTTTTGTGCCTTGAGCTCAGGAAACCAATTAGTTGGAGCAGAGCAAGACAGACTCTCTCCAATGCTCTGCCAGGGGCTAGCACCAGGACCATAAAAGTGGCCCTGGCTCCACCCTTAGACAATGTTTTCTTACTCGGAGTCAGCTAATGGCTATGTCGTTCTATCTGTTGAGTTGCATTTTATGTGTGATCACCCTTTGGACTGGCCACCTAGAGGAGTGCCATGGTGGGTGGCATGAAGCTTCAAGGGTGGTGAGAGGACAATGCTCTGCCTAAGAGCATCTCTCCTGCAGCAGGTATAGTGAGCCTAGGGAAGGAGGAGTTGAGGGGGCAAGAGGGTGGAAAGGGGAACGTAAAGGAGATAAAATAAAAAAAATGTATGTTTATAATTTATATGGACAGATCCATTAACTTCAGTGAGAACTGTACTTTATGAGTCTGCAACAGTGTTCCAAAATGGACAGTGTTTATATGCCCCAGGATGGCCTATCAATAAAAAACAACATAAAGGCCAAAACTCAGTATCTATCAAACACACCAACTAAAATCTAAATATTTTGTACAGTATCTGCAACATTTAATTGATGTTTCAATTAATTTTACATAGAATGTTTATAGTACTAACAGCAATAGTGGTGTGATAGATGGTCATTTCTGAAAACCACATAGTACTCTTTTATAAATGTTGGATGTTTATCCTAGTGGCTAGAGCACAGAGCTATGAAACATTCAGACCCCAACTTAAATCCCACAACTGCCACTTGAGTTACTAGTTGAGTAAGTCACTTAGCCTAACTTCTGATAACCATTCTGTACTACCTCTTTAATCTATTTCAGTGCTCCTGTATTTAATCTCCTTGTACCCACAATGACAGAAACAATCCCTTTCTTTCGTTCTTCTCCTGAACAGTAAAGTACAATACTTTTGGATACAGCATGCTTGAAAGATGCCCTATAAAAGCAAACGAATTTCCTTCCTTCCCTTGAAAGGCCGGATTATGCCTACCTTGTTGTACCATGCAGTCACTATTAGGTTTTCCTCATATTCTCGAAGTTTGGCTTGTTCACATTCACGCTGTAAAGGATAAGAATGCATGCTAGTACTGCAATATCTGATTAAATCAAAAACATTAAAATGATAACATCTGACTTCAGAGATGCATAAAGGCTACAAATTCTTTTAAGGAGCAGGTCTCTTCATAGCATGGGACAAAGTAGCAATCTCTTCCTAGCACCAGGAAAAATATTTCTCGTTAACACCCAAGGATTTTCATACCTCTAATGAACGAATTCTCTCTTCTTTTTCGGAAAGATACTTTTTCATAACTTGTAACTCTGCCGTAACCGGGTTGAGCTTAGGATCCAAGGTTTTTATTACCTGCATAAAGGAAAGAAAGCACAAAGAAATATATTAATAACCAAGATAAACAGCTACTCAGCTACAGTGAAAATGCAGCTTGGTAAACAATGCCAGTTGAGAAGCCAATTTAACTAAAATGGAAACACAAAGTTTACAGAATACAGAGCAAACTGAATGTATAATGTGCCTAATCAATACATGAGAACTGCATAGAAGTGAATTGATGAGTTTAGATGGATTATATTAGTGGAGCAGCACCAGTGTAGTATGTTAAGATCGATTAGTGTTTGTGTCAGCCCCCTATTTTTGACAGCTTATAACTTGGCAAGCTTAGGATGTAGGGATTTAAAAAATTGTCAGGTACCCTCTCGGTCCTAGAGGTGAGGAGCATACCTGTTTTCAAAACACTAGGTTCAGTAGTGGTGGCACTGTGAGCTGCAGAAAACAGCAATATTCATCCAAATTAAGTATTTTGTTATGCACTGGTAATGAAAACAATACACAAATGTAAAGCCTAAAACATTCAGGTTTGTTAGATAATGGCCAAGAAGAAAAATTACTCGCTGAGGTAATGATGATTCTTCTAGAGGGTGTATTTGTGAGTGATAAAAAGAACAGCATCTCAGCCCTGAGGTGTTGCCCTGGAGATACAGTTTTAGAATGTTTAACGTTCAGACTCTGCAATATGGTCACACTCCCTCCTGCATTCTAATGGCAGATTTATGACTGAAGGGCAGAAAAGAGCAGAGACTACTCAACTAACATATGCTATGTATTGAGAAATGTAAATGCAAGAAGAAATGATAAATCACAATATGACAAACTGCAAAAACTGCAAAGTTTGAAACTGTAAAGTGCTTAAGCAAGAACATTTTTAAAAATAATTCCTATAAACTTGCCCTGCAGAACTCTTTTTTGTTCTAGATGGGGATAGAGGGGGATTGTATGACTCATAAATACATCCTATAGAAAAAAACAATTACTATGGTGAGTAATTTCTCCTTCTACCAATGAGAGTGTATTTGTGGTGTTAGACAAACAGTAAACTCGACGTAGAACCCTGGGAGGCAGGGTCTAGAAACTATTTAGGAAAAAAGGTTCTGAAGCACAGGAGTACAAAGGCTGGCATATCTTCTAGATTGGATATCCAGACAGTTGTGAGAAGTAAAGGTATGTACTGTAGATCAAGTGGCTGCCTTACACACCTCTAGCAAGGGATGTCCCTCAGTGCTGTCACTGTGGCAGATTAGTTCTGGTGGTATGTGCCCCTTACCCTTTGATGGCTCTCTGCCAGCCTTACCATAGTAGAATTCAATACAAGAGGCACTACAATGTGAAACTAGCTGGGAAACTGCCCCTTTTATACTATGTGTGATGTTGGGAGTGGTCCCCCACCTGGTACTGCTAGCTAGAAAGTTTCCATGGGCTCCTGGCGCCTGCCGGCTTTAGTCCTTAAGGCATTACCTGCTGCAAGAGCGAATCTCGAAGTAAGATCTATCTCATTGCTGGTTTACATTTTCCTACTTTGACAAAAGTGACAAACAAGTGTTTGTTTTCAGTTCTGGATTATTCTGTCCTTTGCACGTAGAACCTCAAGCGTACTACATGTCGAGGCTGTGATATTTTCCTCTCCAACACTGAAGTGAAGCTTTGGAAAAAACAGACAATGTTACAGATTGGTTTAGGTGAAACGAAACCACATTACATAAAAACTGCACATTTGTTCTACGCACCACCTTATTTCATTGGACACGGGGGGGGGCCAGAGGAGGGCCGATGTGGTCCCTTTGCACAGGAGCAGCAGAAGGGAGAAGGCTAGCATTTACAGATCAGTCAGTCACACATCAGTGGTGGGGAATTTAATGGGGTCCCTGCTGAAGCAGAGACTGATGGTGAATCTGGAGACATATGGCTACACAGGGGTAGGGGGGAGGTCATGTCAAAGAAATCTCATAGATTTATTTGACTGGGTAACTAGGTAGGTGGATCAGGGGAAGGCAATGGATGTTTTCTTCCTGGACTTCAGTAAAGCCTTTGACACTGTACCATACGGGAGGCTGATAAAGAAACTTAGCAGCCGGGGGTGGGGTGAGGTTATCTGAGTATCTAACTGGTTGAAAGATAGGAAGCAGAGGGTGGTGGTAAATTGCAGTCACTCAGATGATGCAAGAGTGACCAGTGGAGTACCACAGATATTGGTACTGGGCCCTGTTCTCTTCAATGTCTTCGTAAGTGACATTGCTGAGGAACTGGAGGGGAAAGGTGTGTCTCTTTGCAGATGACACTAAAATCTACAATATGGTGGACTCCCAGGAGGGGGTGAAGAAAAGACAAAGAGATCTGGGGAAACTAGACGAGTGGTCTAGGGAGTGGCAGCTTGAATTCAATGCCAAAAAGTGTGAAGTCATGTATCTAGCGAAGAAAAATGTAGGGGCTGTGTATAAGATGGGGGAAGGAGGTACTTACAGTTGCCAAGCAAGAGAGGGACCTTAAGGTGATCACATCAGATTAACTCAGAGTAGCAGGAGAGTGCGATAGGGCAAGAGGCAAGGCAAGCCAGATGCTGGGGTACCTAGGGAGGAGGCTCTCTAGCAGGAGAAGGGAGCCGGTGTTGCTTCTGTATCACTCACTTGTGAGACCCCACCTGGAGTACAGTGTCCAGTTCTGGAAGCCACACTTCCACAAGGACATTGACAATGTGGAAGTGGTTCAAAGGAGGGCTACTAAAATGATGCAGGGGTTGTGTGAAAAACCATAAGAGAAGAGGCTGTGGGAGCTCGACATGTACTCCCTGGAGGAGGGGACAGCGATATGGGACATGACTGAGACCTATAAGTGCCTCACAGGGATAAACAAGGTGCAGGAAGAGGACTCTTTCAGAAGAGAAGGAGCACCACAACATGGGGGCATGTTATGAAGCTAAGGGGGGAGTTTAAGAGGGATGTGAAGAAGTGCTTCTTCACAGAAATGGTAGTGGATGCCTGGAACAGCCTGCCAGAAGAGGTCACGGGGTGAAGACAGTGGGGAACTTCAAACATGCGTGGGACAGGCGCATGGGTAAACAGAAGTAAGACAGGAAGAAGGGACACCTGTGACCAAACAGAGTCCAGGATGTAGTGATAGGCAGTGAAAATAGGGCAGACTAGCTGGGCCTACAAGTCCTTTTCTGCCGACACATTCCATGTTTCTATCCCTATGAAACGCCATAAAATTCTGACTTGGGTCTTGTAACCCACTGGATTCAAGCTACCCCCCCTGAAGTGTTTCCTTGAAAAGCATCTCCATTAACTTCACCATTACTGAGGTTGGATTGACCACATTTATGAAGCGTGACTACATCTGCTCTCCTTTAATCCTCTGGAACCACTCCTTTTTCCAGTGAGGTGTTGAACGGGGCTGTCAGAGGTGCAGCTAGTATCTCCCTGAGCTCCCTCAGCATCCTTAGGTGTACCCTGTCTGACCCTGTAGCCTTGTCCATGTTCAGATTCGTAAGTTCTTTTGGAACACTCTCCTCTGTTGGTGGACATTTATCTACCTCCCTTCCCCCAGGATTCCTGCTGCTTTTATGAGGTTCATCCTCCTCCCCTTCCACTGTGAAGACTGAACAGAAGTGTTCAGGATATCTGCTTTTTCCTGATCCTCCTCTGCACAGTCCTCCTGTGCCTTTCTTAAGCTCACTATCCCTCCCCTTGTCCTCTTTTCACTTAGGCACCTAAAAAGGTCTTGTCCCCCTTTCTTACCCACTGGCTATCCTTTCCACAGTTTGCACCTTGGCACCCCTCACCACTTTCCCTGTTACCCTTTGCTTTTCCTGGTACACCTCCCTATCCTCTTCCCTCTGCATCTCTGCTCCTCCTGAATGCCACTCCTTTAGCCTTAACCATTGCAGCCACTTTCCTTGAGACCCTTAGTGGTCTGTTTTTCTCTAGTTCGTACACACTTTTGTTTTTCAGTTCTGTTTATCCCTTCTCACACCAAAGGATGAGATCTCTTTTGACCGTCTCCAACACATGTATCCCATCCAGCTGCGACCCACCTGCTCAGGGTACTACACTCTCCTGATCCACCCATGACACACTTGTTGGTCAGACCCTTCAGTTTGCCACTGAGGCAGGGCTGCTTCGGGTCCTTGGCTAGCTCCCCCATGAAATCTAATTTGGCCATAGGCAGAGGTGAAGGCCAGGGGCAGCCACTCCAGAGCAGGTCAGATCTGGTGGAGAATGTGGTGGGCAGAAGTGGTGTCACCCTCTCATCCAAAAGCTAGTTTCCACCCTGATTTCTGCCCCTGGAGGAGAAGGAGACATGCAATGACACACTAGTGATTGTCAGATGTGCTCCCATCCCTGATGCACTGACATCTGCCCCTCATCCAATCCCCTTGCTCCTGCGGTCTCCGACTCACCAACCCACCAGCCAACCCCAGGGGTCAGATTATCACCGAGTGCTCCAATCCACCTGCCTCAGAGGAAAGTTGTCCACTGGGCCAGACTCTCACCACAGATGCCTCGAGTCTTGGTTGGGGAGCTAATTTCCAAAATCACTGCATGCAGGGCACATAGTCGGAGATAGAAGTGTCTCTGCACATCAACATTTTGGAGATGAGGGCGATTCTTTATGCCATGAAGGCCTTTCAGAATCACTTTTCCCAGGGACCCCTACTTCTTCAGACTGACAATATATCGGTGGTGTGGCATTGGGCCCTGGAACACAGACTCACACTGACAGCAGTTCATGTTCCAGGCATCCAAAACATCCTGGCCAATGAGCTCAATCATTCTCAGTCCAGGACTCATGAATGGGAGCTGCTCCAAGAAGTGGCACATGACCTCTTCAGAAGATGGGGTCATCCAGAGCTGGACCTCTTCGCATCCCCATGCAATGCAAAACTGCCCAATATTTGCTTGCTAGATCCAGGGCCTGGTGTTTTCTGGTGAAACGCATTGCCCCTTTGTTGGACAGGGAGGTTCCTTTACGCGTTCTCTCCCGTTCCACTAATACAGAGAGTGCTGCTCAAGCTTCAGGCAGAGGGAGCAACTATGATCCTGATAGCCCCTCTATGGCCATGTCAAATGTGATTTCTGCTGTTGCAGCAACTGACAACACAACCACCTTTTCAACTTCCAATCATGCCCAGCTTGCTTTCCCAAGAACGGGGCACGCTGGTTCACCCAGACCTTCAGTCTCTGCATCTTCATGTATGGCTCCTGCAGACTTAGACATTTCAAGGCATGGAGTCTCAAAAAGGATGGCAGAGGTCTTAGTAGATGCAAGAAAGCCTTCTATAAGAGCGACTTATGCCATGAAATGGAAATGCTTTTGCATATGAGTAATCACACATTCCCTGGATCCCTTCATATGCTCAGTGAAGTCGGTATTGGATTACCTCCTATCCCTCTCTGACGCAGGGCTGGGATACTCTTCTATCAAGGTGCATCTATGTGCTGTTTTAGCTTGCCATGCACCAATAGAAGGAAGGAATTTCGCTCAGTTGGATCTGACCTGAACATTCCTTCAGGGCATTCTTCATCTGAAACCTCCCATTAGGGATCCAGTCCCACCATGGGACCTTTTGTTCATCCTAGAGAAGCTTACATTGCCTCCCTTCGAACTGGCCATGGATTGAGACCTACACTTTCTCTCTTGGAAAGCATTATTTTTAGTTGCCATTACTTCAGCTCAAAGGATTTCAGAGCTATAAACACTGATGTGCAAAGAACCTTATTTAGTTTTCCATAGAGACCAGGTGTCTTTTCGCACCAGTCCTAAGTTTCTCCCGATGATGGTGTCTGAGTTGACACTGAATCAAGATGCCTGCCTTCCAGTTTATTACCCTGAACATTCCAATCAAGGGGAGGCCCTCCTTCATACTCTGAACATTCACAGGATCCTTCGTTATTACCTGCATCGCACAAAATCGATCAGGAAATCGAATCAACTATTTGTCTCTTTTGCTCACAGATCCTCAAGGAAACCTGTGGCAAAGCAAACCATTTCTAAATGGTTAAAGAACTGTATTACCTTCATCTATGACAGGTATGAGAAATCCTTGCTGGGACCGGTCAGGGCTCACTCAACTCGAGGGATGGCTGCATCTTTTGCAGCTCTCAAGAATGTCTCAGCAGCAGATATATGTGCTGCAGCCACTTGGAACTCTGTGCACACCTTTATCAAACACTATACTCTGGATATTACTTCCAGAAGAAAGGCAGGATTTGGCCTAGCTGTGCTCCAGGGCCTTGTTTCCTAACCATTTCAGGAGAATTTCCCTTCTACCCTTTATTTTGCCTTGGGACTCTGTCCTTAAGGTGTAACCTGCTGCAGAAGCTCTTACTCGAAGTAAGATAGTACAGTTATGTAAGAACTTACCGTAACAGTAGATCTTTGAGAAGAGCTCCTGCAGCAGGGGCTTTTTTTTCCCTCCCTCCATCCCCTTACTCATTTTTTCCGTATGGGAAATTTCAGCACCTGCCTCAAGTTTTCTCCTGCTGATCATCCACTGGGTCTCCGGTGGGTGAACTGAGAGTGAGGGCTGGGGACACACCCTTATACAGAGACAGTGTCGATTGGGTGGGCTGACGTAAGGGGCAGACCCCAGCTGGGTGCTGCTGGCTAGAAGTTTGCCGTGGAGTCCTAGTGCCTGGCGATATAATCCTTAAGGTGTAACCTGCTGTAGGAGCTCTTCTCGAAGATCTATTGATACGGTAAGCTCTTACAGTATGTAACTGTACTTTTTAATTCACGTTTAGGGCATACAGTATTTCCATCTGGTGCCTGCCAGAGCCACGCATGAGTGGGTCTCGGCGGTGTTTTTTGGCAACTTTTAAACATTTATTTTGTTGCAACTTACAAGTTGCTGGTGCGACCTGCGTGACTACTTCCGGATCATTCTGCACCATTTAATAAGTCCTGCAGCGAGCAGGGTGAGTACAGACAGGATGAGTACATGCGCAGAAGCGCAAAGGCACGTGCGTCTAGCGTGTGTTTTAGCATGTTTTAGCGTGTTCTAGTGTGACCATAAAGGCAGGACCATGGCTTGGTTTGATTGATACACATATCAACATAATATAAAGCTTTTTATCAGCTTTCCTGAGCTTTAACATGGCAGATTATATTGTCACAATAAGCGGGGAAACAGGAATCAAATTTGTACTCTGTAGCATGTTATGCCATTATATCTCAGACACCAGCAAATGAGAACACTTTTAAATGTCTCAAATGTATAAAAAACTATGAGATGCAGCAGGAGATTAATATGTCTGTAACAAGATTAAATGCACTTGAAATTAGCCAGAAAGAAACGGCATTCAGAATACAAGCAAACAATAGCTCCCCATTTATTTATTTATTTATTTATTTTAAGAATCAGTTTACAACCTTTGAGCCAGAGGCTCGTTTCCAAAGGTACTTCGTCACATAAAGACATACATTGTGTTTTTGGTTACATAGCAAAGATTTGCAAAACAATCGGCGTTCAACAGAGGTGCCACATCACATTGTGGTCAGACAAATACAACTGGGTACAGGGTACATGTAATTGATAACAGGTGTTACACAAGTCGGTATCAAGTGAGCAATCTGGTAGGTAAACACTGAAACAGCTGGCACTGGCCAGGTTAAACACAGGCACGGTGTACAGGGAAGTGGTGGGGGGGATGGTTAGGTGGAGAGCTGCCCGGGGGGCATTGTCAAGAGAAGCAGAGGTGGAGGCTATGTTCACACAAGACACACAAGCTCCACAAACTAATAATCAGACAGATAATAGTGAATATCTACACAATTTAGAAACTGTGTCCCTTCCTAACTTTAACAAAGTGGTTAATAGTTCTGAAAACTTACTATCACAATTTAACATCTAAAAAAAAGAGCAAGGGAGTCAGATATAAATACAAACTCTGAAGAAGAATGGTATCTGGTACAAAGTGCTAAAGCACCAAAAAAAGGCTGCAAAGCAGGCACTTTTGTTACACCAATCTCCAATCAGTATGATGCTCCACACGGTTTGGTTGAGCACACTGACATCAATACCGATACTCGAGATAGCCCACCAAGGTCCCAGCCATCAGTAGTTAGCACTTCTCCTAGCAAAACGGGATCATATAAAACTCAACAGACCATCCCTATAAATTTCCACCCTGTGTTATCTGTTACCAGCTGCAATGAAGAAATCATCCCTATCAATGAGAACCAGAATAACTCGGTGACCCAATATACCTGTGTCAGTAATGTTCCAGCACCTATATTATCTGACCATTTAGATTTCCACCCTCCCACCAGGGAAACTAATGATTTTCAACCTGAGGATATCAACCTAATGGATTTTCAAGCCGACTCAAATCATAAATCAGTATATGTATTAGGTGACTCAATAATAAAACATCTAGATAGAATGGACTGTAACAACGACAAAGAAAATAGAACTTTATCATCTTTTAGAGGTGCTAAATTGGAAGAAATGACATCTATGCTACAAAACATCCTAAACAATTCTGAGAATCCACTTGTTGTTATTCATGTCGGGGTAAATAACATTGTGAGAGAACCCCCTACTAAAGATAAAGCAGGATATTGTAGCTATGGAAAACAAACTTGTTGAACTGAACTGCAAAATTGCATTCTCTGAGATATTACCAATTCCTTAAGCACCAGACTCCATTCAAATAAAAATAAAAAACCTTAACAATGGCTACGAAGTTGGTGCCTAAAACAAAATATTGACTATCATTCATTGGGAAGACTTTCATGAAAACTATAAACTATTCTCATGGGATGGCCTTCATCTTAGCAGGAAGGGAAATAATATTTTAGGCAAACACATTGTCTCATATATAGAAACTAATTAAATCTAATGCACAATGGGGAGAGGCCCAACATAGGGGACTATCTGAACACTAAAAAGTCAGTAAACTTTGTTGATCAAACTAAAGAGTCAAACACTAAAACAGATAAAAGTAAAAAGAATAATATCCCCTCTCAAAAAAATGAACCACATATACAGAATAAAGAGCATCTCCATATACGGTACTTTTGGTAAATGCCCATAGTCTCTCCAGCGAAATCGACGAGCTGAAGGACTTTATGTTTACATGCAGAATTGATATTTGTGGAGTTACTAAAACATGGTTCAACGAACATGACTGGGGCATACAAATTTCAGGCTACAAAAAATTTGAAAAAAAAACAACCAGAAAATATTCAAAAGGAGGTGGAATTATCCTGTATATTTCAAACGCACTGAAATCTTGGGATTAGATAATGAGACGAATGAAAACATGGCTATAGAACATTTATGGACCAAGGTTCTAGTTTGACTTTGGCCACTGGCAGGCTGTGACAACTCTTTCAAAAGTTGTCATGTATGCCTCAATATCATCCGAGGGACACAACTTTGTAAGTTTAATGGTTTTTAAATTGCTTGTGTTTTGTTGCTCATCTGGATCTGTACCAGATCCTCTGCCTTTGAGAGCTTGCAAGGCATCCAGCCATCACTGCTCCTGTCGCTGCATCTCTCATCTGCTGCTCTGTCTGTTTTTGTTGTATAGCCCACCATTTGAAAAAAGTCCATCAGGCTTTCAGGTTCTGTCATTGCCTGTTCTATTTCCATACCTTGTGCTGGTTGTACAGTCTTAGCTTGGACTTCTGTCTCTGCTAGTTTGGCTGCCATTCTCCTGGTAACCATTCCTGGGCTTGCTGCTGCAGAATCCATATTTTTCTCTATTCTTCCCTGGTACTAGGTCCAGTACCCACACACAAAACTCCTGGCTTAGAGTATGCACGGCGTGAATCCCACTTCTAAAACCATTTGTCGTCGAGGTACAGGTCAGGAAGCATAGGAAAACCAGGAGCAGTTGTAAAATTAGCAACAAAAGTTTTATTATGAATAACAATAAAATAAAAAAAAATTGTTCAGAATAACTATTTACAAAGGTAGAATAAACAAAGAAGATCCATCTGAGTTTTCCTTCAATCTCTGTGCGTCTCCAAACATTGTAGCTCTCACATCTTATAAATCTTTGCAACCCCCCTTCTTAACAAGCATCCTGTTTTTTTCTAAAATGTTCTTGTATATTTCAGACAGGTGCAGCCAGAACACAATGTCCCAGAACTGAGGCCCCTTCTCCACAGCTTTTGCAAAAAGCTTAAAAATTGCATTTCAGGTTAATCCCTTGAGTTCCAAATAGCTTTGCAATCATCTCAAGCTATAATTACATACATTTCAACAGTAACACTATATAATTTCTAAACAAAGGGATCCCAATACCAGTTACATTTCCACATAATGATTTGCATATATTTTTATACCAGCAGATATGCAAGGGAGGAAAAGACAGAAACAGCAAGTGAGGGTAGAGAGATAACGAGATGCACAGAATTGCGAGACTGTCGGAGTGACAGTCTATGTCACTGCTATGTCTCACAGGAAAATGTGGTTGCGCAACCAGACAGACAAGAGACAGGAAAAGAAAGAACAGAACAGATCATTGCATTCAAACTCTCCATAACAACTGGGACAGGGTCCTATTCTACCCTGTCACACACGGGCTAACCAAGGATTTGCACAGTGACAGGATTACCTCTTCCCTTCTCGAAGTGATCCCCCTAGCAATGCTCCCCAGCATTCTGTTTGCCTTAACTGCTGCTTTCCTGCATTGTCCTGACTGTTTTATGTTACCAGTGATCACTACTCCCAGATCTTTTTCTTCCTCCAAGACTGCTAACCAAACCCCCCCCCCGCCAATTGGTAGCTGTGCCCTGAATTTCTAGCTGCCAAAAGAAGTACACTGAACATCCAAGCATTAAACCCCAGCTGCCATGTGACCAACTACTGTTCTAGTCTTTCTAGGTCTTCCTGGAGTGTCCTCCTTCCATGCACACTATCCACAACTGCTCCTAGTTTGGAGTCATTAGCAACCACTGCTCATTTGCTCCCAACTCCCTTTGTAATGTCTGAAATGAAAGTGTTACATAACAGTGGATGCAGAACCGATTCCTACGGGATCCCACTAATGACCCTCCTGGGTGTCGATAGCTCTACCTCTACCACCACCCGCTGTTGTCTGTTGCTCAGCCAGTTCCCAATCCACCTCACCAACCTCTCCCCCCACCCCCAAGTCCCTCAGCTTGCCCAGTTGTTTCCCATGCAGTACAGAGTTGATTGCCTTGTTGAAGTCCAGATACAGGTTATCAACTGGTCAACCACCATCCAGAGATCTTGTCACCCAGTCAAAAAATTCAACCAGGTTAGTCTGACAAGATCTCCCCTTGGCAAATCCATGTTGCCTGACATCCTGAAGGCCATTCACCTCCAGGAACTCCACCAGCCTTTTCTTCAATATGATTTCCAATAGTTTCCCTACTATGGACATCAAACTGACTGGTCAATAGTTTCCTGGCTTGTCCCTAGGTCCGCTCTTATAGAGGGGCACAACATGTGCCATTCTCCAGTCCAGTGGTACACTTCCCATTTGGAGGGAAGAGCTGAATAACTCCATCAGAGGTGCTGCCAGGACATCCGCCAGTTCCTTTAGACATTTATACTGACAATGTATTGATTCTGCTGCCATCTGCTGGGACCACCACAGTAAAACTTTGTCATAATAGCAGAAATCCTGAATATTAACTAAATAAATGTATAGGTGCTGTACTGCAACACCGCTCAACTGTCTTAAAGCAATGAAAGGAAACAGTATTAGAATACAGGACTATCACAATTATTATGGAGAATAAGCGTGTGTTATTATGTGTTTGCTTTGTAATCCCATTTGTAAAGGAGCTCAGCAAACAGTAACAGACAGAACAATCGGTGAGATAGAGATGACACCTTTATTGGACTACTAGATTATTCAAGTATACAAGTTCTCACAGCCATTCAAGTGTCTTCATCAGGTATGTTTTAGAAGTTACCTTTACCCAACAGTGATTTTGTTATGTAGTATTGTACTGGCTAACAATGTCGTCTCCAGTAATTCCAAAATAAAAATAAGCATGTTATGGCTATCATGAACAATGGCCATTTCATTGTAGCTGGCCCCAGGTTGAAGGAGGCACTCTTTTTTGTGGCCGAAAACATTATTTGTCCTATGGTAGGAAAGCAGGGAACAGCTCTTTAATTTGCAAATGGCATGAAAAAATTTGGATCTTTCAGTCATTCTTCTCAGTATCACGTCACGCAAATGCAAAGCAGTGGCCTTCAAAACATGAAAAAGTAACACTGTGACATATGTCTTCAAATCATGGAAACTCAAGTTCAAATCATTGTGGAAATTAGTGTTTGTATGGCTTTAAAGCTTTCTGTTAGTTCAGCATCATAGAGCATTATGAACTTCTACTCTGAAATAATTTCAGTGTACAATGAGGGGACAGTACCTTCTGCATGTGGGCCACTAGGGTTTTAAGCAATAAAATGAGGGCTTTCTCTTATTATGGAAGACAGTCTTGTATCTATCACTACTTACACTGTCCACCGGTCAAACACTGGATGAAGTATCACACTGCATCTTCAACTGTACTTCTCTAATGAGTATGTTGCTGGCTGTATCCCTCCAATACTATGGGATGTGAGCATGTTCAAATATATGATTTCAAAGAATGGGACGGGCATGCATGCATGCACCATGGGTTAAGGAGGGGGCCAGGGTAAACTAGCTGGTAGAATCTGACTCTGATTCTGAACGGCCCTATCAAATCATGGACTGAGAGTCAGGAGGAAGGCCATAACACAGTTATATTTGTGTCTTGGGGTAAGCCAGGGAGAGAGGGATTGAAACAATTTATGGATCTGGCTCCTGGTACAGGTCCAGGAGCCAGCAAAACTACTACTATTGCTTATCTTGTTTGGGAAGACAGAAGGACTGAGTGAGCTGGCCTGACCCAGCAATACTACATACTGCAGCACCCCCCCAATCACCAGGTTACCTCGTGTTCTTGTACAGGAATCAAGAGTAATACATTTAATTGGTATATGCATTTTAATCAGACAGGAGCAAGTCTTTTTTTCCAGTGCTCTATCACTTCTTGGCATGGGACAGAGTAAGGACATGGGGTGCCACTGGCCACCAGGGACTGCTTTACACAAAAAGTATTGACAGAAATGTTAGCACACATTAATGTGCTTCTACTATTAAATACACTATTCATAAATGATGGAAATCAATTGCAAAAAACAGAAACAAAGAAAATGACGGTCTGTCCACCCTACTAGAGACTCCCCCCATCTCCACTGATTATACTGAACTAACTAAATTAAGAGATGCTGCTGGGTCAGCCCACAAGGCATCTGGCACTCATGCTGACCGTCAATGGTACAAAAGGCTTAGAAACCTGTGTACCATGACTATCCAGAAGTCCAAAACCTCTTACTTCCATTCTAAATTCATTAGGGAATTGCCAACTCCTTCCGAATCACAGAATGTGGTAAATAATCTGCTCCACCCCATATGTTCCAGCTCTCACATACATAGATATATAGAATTTGATGGCAGATAAGGACCGCCAGGCCCACCTAGTCTGTCCATGACATCACCAGCCTCAGCTGTACATTTGATGTGGTCACTGAACAGAAATCCATAGCTAGTAAATTGAATACCCAGCTCGTTGATGGCTCCCTAGTTATTGTTCCTCCTCCACCAGCTTATAGCCATTGCCCTCATCATGGCTTCTCCTACAGTGCTGGTGTCCAACTTGCCTTCTACAGCATCATCTCTTTGGCAGCTCTCCATGAGCTCTCCCACATCAACAGAGCTCTCACTGTGGTTCTTTTCCCCCCCCGCCTTCTGAAGTTGTCTGCTCTGGATATTGCTGTCCCCCAAGCCAAATTTTAACTGCTCCCTTGCCACCAGTATTTTCCTCTTGTTCTGGAAGCATGCCACAGTAATCCCCATACATAAAGATGGCCTGTCTGACTCTCCTGCAAACTACAAGCCTATCTCCCGATTCCCTATCCTCTCCAAACTAATGGAGAAGCTGGTTGCCAAACAACTATCTGCCCATCTTTTTATGTATTATTCTTCTCTGAATACTAATCTGGGTTTTGTACAGTATATTCTATCTACATCCACCTCTCTGCTCAGACTCAGTGATTTTATACTAAGAGACATGGGTATTCAGACTGGTGCTATTTTCTTTGATTTTGGGTCACGAGGGTAGGGTAGGGGACTGCTGCCCTCCCCCTGAAACCCCCACGAGGTCACGAGGGCTGCGCTGGAGCTCTTCCTGGGGGGCAGATCTTATTGGAACCCCTCCCCGAAGCCACAAAAGTTGGGTCGCGAGGGTAGGGTAGGGGACTGCTGCCCTCTCCCTGAAACCCCCATGAGGTCGCGAGGGCTGCGCTGGAGCTCTCCCTGGGGCACGGATCTTATCGGAACCCCCCCACCAAAGCCACAAAAGTTGGGTCACGAGGTAGAGGGTAGGGGACTGGTGCCTCCTGAAACCCCAAGACAGCTGGAGCCTCTCTGGAGCTCTTCAACGATTTATCGGCCCCGAAGCCACAAAGGTGCGGCCTTTCGATCGTTTTTCTGCAGGCAGGACTTTGTTTGTTTTGGTGCCTTTCCTCCAGTTTGAATCTTCGGCTGTGTGAACCCAGCACATCGCGCTGGCACTGCTCTGCCGTAATTTGTTAAAGGCACTGCAGTCGGCGTACATTTATAGACTGTTTTTAAGCTACCACTTTTCTGTTTTTGCCTGAATTTACTGTAGAAAAAGCAAGAGGCACTTTTACTTTAAGAGTGCCGTGTAATTAAATTTTTTCCCCTGCATAGGAAGGTGTACTGCGTAGGCTGCTAGACTGCTTATAAAAACACTTGTAAACCTTCCCAGTATTTGTGTCCTAGATCTGTAACTGTGCACTGTTACCTATCTGCATTAGCAAATGAATCCCATAGACATTTTTGTTTAGAGACCCAGCATCAATTACTGTCCACTTTCCCTGTAATTTGCTCTACTGAGCACTGTTGTTGAAGGACCTTAACCGCATAGCATAGTATTGCAAGGATTTAGCCCACGCTTTCTAATCCTCTAAATTAAGCCTTGCCTGCTTGCTGCTGTAGACTTTAACACAGAAGCTGCCCAAGTTTAAATTAATTTGCACTGTAACAGAGTTGGAGCGCCCAAACAGATATACAGAGTAGGACATACTTGATCGCAACTCCGCCCCTCCTGCTGTATATAAACTAATTCCTGTCCTCTTCTATCTCCACAGTTGGGTCGCGAGGGTAGTGTAGGGGACTGCTGCCCTCCACCTGAAACCCCCACGAGGTTGCGAGGGCTGCGCTGGAGCTCTCCCTGGGGCACGGATCTTATCGGAACCCCCACCCCGAAGCCACAAAAGGTACGAGGCGACGATCATTTTTCTGCAGGCAGCACTAGGCTCCTTTGTTTGTTTTGGCGCCTTTCCTCTAGTTTGAATCTTCGGCTGTGTGAACCCAGCACATCGCGCTGGTACTGCTCTGCTGTAATTGTGGCTCCGCCGGCACTGTGCGCCGGCTCCCCACCACCACCCTTGGTTGGCACTCTAATTTATTAGGATCTGTGAGGTCAGGTGACTGTGCCAAAACCTATCAGCCCACTTTTAGGTTTGCAGATTATCAGATCCCCCCAGTAGTGGCCGCTATACTAAATTGCAGTGTGTTTTTTCTCTTTTTCCTGTATCTCATCACTTATACAAGCATGATCCTCTACAAAATTGCAGTCCTAGCCATTGCCATGCCTCTCATATCACTACCTCCATCTAACAGGCCCACTGACAATTCAGACCTCCCCAACATTATCTCGATCTCTCCTCCCCCTCCACCCCCACCTACTCCCACAGTGAGCCAGTTTCACACAACCACCCGAACTTGGCTCATCAGCTCCTCAGTCATCCCCTCCTCTTTTCCCGTGCACCTATCTGCCCTACGTAATCTAGGGGATTCTGTCTCTCTCTACAACCCACAAATCTTCCGTCCCAGATATAAGCCAAGATATACATAGCACACTGCTATGTGCTCTCTCACCTTGCTGCTTCTCCTGGCTGGTGACATCGAAACAAACCCTGGCCCGTCGTCAAATCTCACCCCCCAAACCCTTCCTAAGGGTATAAACCTAATCCACCTCAACATCCGCAGCTTACTAAATAAAATACCGGAGCTGCAGGTCACTGCCCATACCCTCCAACCTGATATTTGCATCATATCCGAAACCTGGCTGAAACCTCACCATGCAGACGCAGAAATAGCCATCCCAGGTTACACTGTAATTAGGCAGGACTGCAAAGGAACTAAGAAAGGTGGCAGCATAGCTATGTATATATCAAATGGACGCCATTTCACCCCTGTCCAAATCCCATGTCAGAATCCCCAAATAGAAACGAAGATGGTTAAAATAGTTCTGCCACACACCTCCCCGGTATATGTGGCCGGGATTTATTGCGCCCCTGCTGTACCTGGTAACTCCATCATTGAACATCTAGCCTATCTTAAAACTACGGCTGCCGCCGGAGAACTACACATCCTCGGCAACCTAAACCATAACTGGCTAGCATCTGACTGCTCCAAATTACGCAGCAGGGTTCACTCCCTAAATCTCTCCCAACTAATAGAACAACCCATACGTCTAAACCCCACAACACGGAATCACTCCCTCCTGGACTGGGCTCTCACTACTCACCCTCATAGGATAATTAAAGCTGGCCACCTACCTGATTCCTTGAGCGATCACCATATGGTCTACATGACCAGGAGGGTACACAGACCCACTAACCACCTCCCACCAAGGACAATCCTTATGCGAACTTACAAATTCCTCTGCCTCCACTCCCTTTTAAACGGCCTCTCTCTCACGTCGACTGGTCATTTATACATTTGGCCCCCACTATAGACCATGCTTTTCAAATGTTTAGAGCTCAATTTCTTGCCATCTGGGACTATCACGCCCCATTAAGAAACAGAAGGGTCAGAGAATCTCATCTCCCTTGGGTCTCTGCCGACATTATCAGCTGCTGTCAGGCTAGAGACCAGGCCTGGAAAAAAATATAGACAAACAGACTCCCCCGCCTCTCTACAGCATTAACGAACCCTCTGAAATAACTGCACAAATGCCATAAGACAGGCAAAAAAAAAACTACTTCCAGGTGGCCCTCTCCACTAATCTAAGCCACCCCTCCAAATTCTGGAAAGCCGTTAAATCCCTGCTCTCTCCCCCTGCCCAGCCACCCACCCCCACCCTAAACATACAGGGTAATAATATCAGCCCCCAGTGAAGTTGCCTCAGCTTTCAACTCCTTCTTTACCAATTGTGCCAAAACTCTCCTAGATACCCAACAATTCCCCACACCCACAAACAACCCTCTCGGATTACCTCAGCCTAACCCCCATGCAACCAATTTCTATTTTCGCCCTGTCTCGTCAGCTGAGGTTCTAGGCGCCCTATGCTCCCTCGACCCCAACAAAGGCAAGTGCCCTCTAGGACTGGACTCCAAACTCCTTTTTCTTATCAGCCCCTGCAATAGCCAACCCTTGCCAACCTCTTAAACCGATCTTTCTCCATGGCAGCGATTCCTGCAGCCTGGAAGGAAGCGGTAATCATCCCGCTACCTAAGGGCGGTGATCCATCTCGCCCGACAACTACGTAATCTCCCTCCTACCGGTTCTGGCCAAGCTACAAGAACACCTAGCCCTCTCCCAGCTTACACATTTCCTCAACTCCACCTCCTTCTTCACCCCGTTTCAGTCCGGTTTTCGTAAAACACACTCCACCATCACAGCACTACTAAGGCTCACTAATATTTCCTCGGGAATGGACAAGGGCCATATCATCTCGGCCATATTCATTGACTTGGCCAAAGCTTTTGATACGGTCTCCCACCCAAAACTAATCACAAAATTGCAAGACGCGGGCGCCTCTAATCTCGCCACCACCTGGTTCCAAGCCTACCTGACAGGCAGGAAGCAGGCAGTAAAAATTGGCCCTCATGTATCAAACTCACTACCAGTCAACATGGGGGTCCCCCAGGGATCGGTCCTGGGTCCCCTACTATTCTTCATATTTCTAAATGATCTACCTCTGGTCTGCTCCAACTCAGCCATACAAATGTATTCAGATGATACTATACTTACGCCTCCGGCCCTCCCCGAGGACACAAACTCATCTCCAAGGATTGCGATGCCGTTCAAACTTGCTCAGGTCCAGCCAAGTTCTGCTGAGCATAAAACCACCTCCTAACCTCGACGCATGGCCGAGACTCTCCGTCTAAGCCCCCCCCCATCTACACTCTGGGCCGGATCCACCCTGGAATCCTGCACCTCCTTTCAGTATCTGGGGTATGGCTTGATCAATACCTGAACTTCCGCCCACACTGACTGCACTACAAAAAAACTACACCTAAATTAGGTGCACTTTACGCAATAAAGGGAACCTTCAACCTCAGTCAAGAAGAATTAGGTGCTCAAAATGATCCTCCCATTTTCGACTACGGTGATGTGGTCTACAGCACAGCCCCCTCCACCTTGGATCCCCTCTTCACTCTTTCTGCCGTTCATCCTAGACTGCCCACCCTCCACCCATCACTGCGACCTGTACAGCACCCTTGCCCTCCCATCTCTGGAGTCTCGGCGTCAACTACATTGTGCTAATATCATAGCCAAGTACTGGACTAGCGCCCTCCCCCCTTATCTCAACTGCGAACTGACAACTCATCCCCCCCGGCATACTCCCTCAGAGGCTCAGACTCAAAACAGTTCCAAGTCCCTTTCATGCGCACTTCGAAGGGCCAATTGGCTTTCAAACATCGGCTGCCCAAACTCTGGAATGACTTACCGGCAGACATTAGGCTCTCCACCTCCCCTAGACTTCTCAAATCGCTCCTTAAAGCCCACTTCTCAGTTGTATGCAACTGCAATCTACAGCCGAGACCTGCCAATAGGGGCATCTAAACAGGTCCTAAATCACAATACTAAGCAACAAGCCTAGTACTCCTCCCGTGACACCTATCTACTGTTTACTGTCTCACCTGCTAGCACAGGACAAACCCGTCACTACAAACTATGCACTTTGACCTGAGGTTCATACTTCGCAACTGGCAAATTTGTCAACCCAGTTCTCCGTACCTGCTGTATCCCTCTCTGTATGTATCCACTCTCATGCTCTTGTATACCACTGTATTGTGCTGTTTTACTGAACCCACTGTCAAACTACTGCAGTGTTTGTCTTCTACACATATTGGACCTATGTAACCCCCAGGTCGCATCTGGAAACGAGCGGACCCTGCTCAGTATGCTTATCTGGTAAATCTCTTTAAATAAATAAATAAATAAATAAATTTGGCCAAAGCATTGAACACTGTGGACCATTTTCATCTTTTTTTTTGTATAATTTTTTTTATTGGTTTTAAAATGATCACCAAAGACATTACACAGCGACATACAGACAAGTGCATCTCACAGTTCATTATTGTTACATTCTGAGGTTCCTATTCATTATTTTTCCTTCTCATTTAATTCCTCTTATTTATAATTACCTTTACCGTACACTTTAACTATTATATCCCCTCAGTAGAGCAATGGTGGAGCAATGAGGCATGGGGAAGCCCCGAAACTCCCTCTATATCTGATTCTACTCCAAGCTAGAGTGTAGAATAATCATCTCCTCATTACTTAATGTTGTCAAGAAGGGGGCCCATTCCCTATAAAAAGCATCCTGCCTATTACTAAGCATCAATGACAATCTTTCTAATGGCAAATTCTGTAACACCAATTGGCGCCACTGCAGAGTGGTGGGGACTACATGGTTGACCCAAGTATTCTGGATACAATGTCTGGCCATCACCAACATTATTCTAATCCAACGTGGCAATGGCTCCCATTCACCTGCTTCTCCTAGACGCATACCAAACAATCCCATAGTAGGATCCATTTGAATGGGGAACCCCGCCATCTGTGTTATTTCTTTACAAATTTTACTCCAAAAGGCCCTTAAAACCCTACAATTCCAAAAGGAGTGCATATACGTTACTCTTTCTTCTCTGCACCTGCCACAGAGAGGAGAAACGGAGGGCATGCCTATGCACCACCGTCCCGGTGGATATCGCTCTGTGCAGGAACTTAAAAAGGCCTCCCTGAACTTGTTACATATTGAAGGCCCATGTGCCTACCAACACCTGTCACCAGCTATCCTCTGAAATTTGGATTCCCTTTCTCCCACAGCTCTTTAACTCTCTGTGTGTAATCTGAATATATTTCTCTCTCCACCTTTACCACCTTACCAATAAATCCCTTGGGGTCACATTGCGTCCTATCTATCATCATCTCCACTGGCCCTCATCCATGCGACTCTCCCCTGCCCCTCTCTATCTTTGATAAGAATGCCAGAAGTTTGCTGTCCTTGTAGGCCCAACTCCCATACAATATCTTCCAATGTGCACAATGTATCTTTGCTAACCAAGTTACCCACACATTTAGCTCCGCTTCTTTCCCAATCCCTGAACCCTCCATCCTCTAATCCTGCTAAAAAAAGGATTTCCCTCTATTGGTAATAATAGTGTTTCCCCTTTATTAATCCCTCTAGATTTCCTAAGAAGGTTCCATCCCTCCAATACTGACTTTACTAAGGGGTTACGACCCCCAACCGGGCAGTATAGACCTGTGTGCCTTTACTATGTAAACAGGCAGATAAACGCCCCGGGCATCCCCATTGTTCTACCGTAACCCAATTTGCCACTGCAGGGCAGTACACCCAGTCGGCAATATAACATTGCTGAATGGCTAAGTAATAATTTGTTATGTTGGGAAAGTTTAGGCCTCCTCTAGTTGTCTCTGCCTTAAGTCTCTGTAAACGGATTCTCGGCTTTTGGCCCCTCAATATGAACTGAGTAACTAACTTCTCTGTCTTAACAATGTCCCCCCAACAAGGTGCATCGGGATCATTTGCATAGGGTATAAAATCCTTGGTAGGGTATTCATTTTTAATAAATTAATTTGCCCCAACCAAGATATGGGCAACTACATCCACCTCCTCAAATCCGCTTCTACCACCTTAATAAGTGGCGTATAATTCAATCCATATAAAGACCCAATTGTCCTACCCACTTTGATACCCAAATATGTAATGCAAATCTCCCTACCCTGTATTCCCCATTGTGTATCTATACCCTCCAGCTTAGGGAAACAAAACATTTTGGATTTATTTAAATTCATTTTATACCCAGAAAATGCGGCAGATTTCTCTATTAATTCTAGTAGTAGTGGCATAGATCTCTGAGGGTCTTTAACGAATAAGAGCATATCATCTGCATATAGGGTTACCTTGTGCATGACCTCCCCCTCCCTCCTACTACCCTGAATCCCATGACACTGCCTTATTGCTGCAGCCAAGGGTTCTAGTGCCAGAGTGAACAACAGCGGCGATAGTGGGCACCCCTGCAGAGTACCCCTCTCCAGGGTAAATGGTGTGGTAGGTATCCCATTAACCAAGACTCATGCTCTAGGAGCCTGATACATAGCTTTAATCCACCTGATGTTTGACCCACCCAGACCAAACTGGGCCAGCACCTCAAAGAGGTATTCCCACTCCAACCTATCAAAAGCTTTTTCCGCGTCCATAGATATAACATATGTTTTTTCTATCTCTTGCCCCGCCCTCCAGACCACATTAAGCAATATACACATATTATGATAGGATAGCCTCCCCTTTATAAACCTGGTCTGGTCTGGGTGCATCAATGCAGGTAGATAATCCCCAAGCCTCATTGTCAGGGTCTTGGCCAAGATTTTAAGGTCACAATTTAGTAGCGAAATCGGTCTGTATGAAGCACATTCTGATGGCTCCTTACCCGGCTTAGGTACCAGGCATATCATGGCATCATAACAAGTGTCTGGTATCCGCAAACGTTCTTCCCCCTTGTCCCCCTGGAATACCTCACATAGCGTGTCCGCTAACTGACCCCCTAGTGTTATGTAAAATTCCAGTAGGAATCCATCCGGCCCACCTGCCTTACCTTTTTGCATTTTACCAATAGCTTTTATAACCTCTTCTTTTGTTATAGGTTGATTTAAACGGGCCCTCTGACTCATCGTTAGCTTGGGTAGCTCTATCTTGTCCAAAAATTCCTGCATTCACTGCCCCCTACCCTTACATTCTGCTTTGTAAACCTGGTCATAGAACATTTGAAAGCAGTCCCTCACTTCCCCAGCCTCCCTATGCACATTACCCTCCTTATCCTTAATCCCCACTATCCTAGTTGGGCACTTACCCCCCTCATAAGTCTAACCATAAGTGGGCCCGGTTTATTAGACCACTCATACATCTGGCATTTAGCATAGAACCATGACTTTCTGGCTTCCCCACGCACCAAGGAATTCAATGCTTCCCTTGTAGCTGTTAGCAACCTACCTATTGCACCTCCCTCTCCCTGGAACACCCATCTTTCCAGATCTTTGAGCTGCTGCTCTAATCTCTGTCTCTTTTCTTGCTTCTCTTTTTTAACCCTGGCCATATAGGCTATTATGGAACCTCGCAGGAAGGCCTTCCCAGCATCCCAAAAAACAGCACGGGGCACCTCCGATCCTTGATTAGTTTCTTTATAAAAGCACCACTGTTTCGATAGGTATTCCCAAAATTCTTTATTAGGAAGCATATATGTAAGGAATTTCCACTGTGGTGGTGCGTCCCTTGTGCCTTGCATCCTAATCTTCCCTATCACCATAGCGTGGTCCAAAATGTGAATCAGACTATGTGATACATCTATCAGCCTATCGTTCCATTCTCGTGGGACCAGGATATAGTTGATTCTTGTCCATGTCCCATGAGGACTCGAGAAAAATGTGTATTTCTTGGCCCCTGGGTTTACCGTTCTCCAGCTGTCTACTAATTCAAGATCTAACATACCCATCCACCATTGATTTAGTACCTCGACCTTCTCCCTCCTCCCCCCAGTGATCCATGACCGGGTCCAACACACTGTTCAGGTCTCCTCCTAGTACAAGATCAGGGAACTGTTCCCTAATTAGTAAATCCAGGAGCTCCGGGAAAAATTTTGGTTTGTATGTGGCAGGTGCATAAACATTACCAAATGTGATTTGCTCCCCATACAGCTGCCCCACCACAAATATATATCTACCTTCCCTGTGGTCTTTCACAACTCTTTTAACTTCAAATGGTAGACTCTTGTGCAATAGGACAGCCACTCCTTGTTTCCGCGAAGAGTAGGAAGCGGCAAAGCACTTACCCACCCACCCTCGAGCAAGTTTGGTGTGCTCAGCGTCTGACAGGTGGGTCTCCTGTAATAGTGCTACTTACATACCCCCGCTTTCTAAGCGCTGTTAAGAGTATTGTGCTCTTGATCGGGTTTGTAACCCCCCACATTCCAGGAGACCACCGTTAAGTCTCGCTTACTACCCATATTCACTTCCTTTTTCCCTGCACAAGAGTCCACCATTGGACCCCCCAACACTCCACCTCGAGTTCAACATGAGATGCATACAACAACATACAGCAGAAATAACAACAAGATAACAGGATAACATGAACAAGATACCCCCCAACTAATTGAATATTAACATCTACCCCTAAATTCCTACTACCCCCATCTGATCTCCACGATGAAGTATATCCCCGTTACATCCTTTATCACTTTGAATTTTCCCTGTACCAAACCCCCCACCCCCCCAATGACACCAGTTGTGATCTCAGCGTGAGTGTCAAATACCCCACTCAATGATATCGATGCCCCGCTGCTCCTGCCACAGCCGATAACTATTTGCATTTGCTACTCTGTATATATGAAAAAAAGAATTAATGGTTTACTAGACTACATGGGCAGAAAAAACTTGAACCCCAACTAACAACTTTAATGTCCCCATGTGCAGCTTAGCCCTCCAGTGATGCCTCAAAAGTATGCGATAGGCGCACTTCCCTACTGATCTTTAAATCACTCTGAGCCCCCCACAGGAACATAACGGATTACCTCCTGGCTTAACTCCCCTTACCTAACACGGCCTCCAACCCTGTCAAGCTCTTCCACTCTTCCCCATATCGTTCATCAGCAGTATGCCTCTCTCCCAGTAGGCTTCACATGAAGAAAGTCTTAGGGCTGTGAAAAACGGGTAGGCTGCACCATGAATATATGTGCTAAACTCCCCCCCCACCAAAACGATTTCACAAACGAGCTTACCATTTCCACTCCACGGCCTTCCAGCCTTCTTACACCTTTATGTCCAAAGCTTTCAACTCCAAAGGGAGCTGTCCTGTCCCGGGTATTTGCCACCTGCATGTTCGCGTCCTCTCTGGGAAGAAGCAGCCAGGGTAACCGTCACTCTGCATTTCCAAGCATACTGCCCAACTCAGTCTCTTATCAGGGAAGGCCCCAGAACAGGTTTTCCGAGCACTGGGTGCACAAAGAGCCCAGCATACTCCCATCACAGATGACTAGGCCATGCAAACAGGGAGGCATTCAAAACTTTAATCTTGCAACGGCAATCAACTCACAGTTCAGCATCCAATTAGCCTTCTCCGTGCCATCATTTGCCCAGCTTCTTTTGCAAGTCAGCCACGAAAAGTTCCGCCTTACTGAGCTCCCAAAAAGAGTATGTCGCCCCCTCATACTTGATCTTTAGTACTGCAGGATAGATCATAAAATGCTCAACCTTAAGGTTTCTCAGTTGGGCCATGAGCGGGTTGATCACCTTTCTCTTCTGAAGGAGTCGTAGAGAATAGTCTTGCGAGATAAACATTCGAGACCCTTCATATTCCAGCGCCCCCTTCCCTCTATAGGCTCTGAGGATTGCTTCTCTGTCTTGGAAAGAGTGGAATAAGATAATAATCTGCTGCGGGGGGCTGGTCTCCTGATAGTCGTGGCATTACAGCTGGATGAGCCCGTTCCAATTTGAAGTGGCCATTCTTTGGCTGGATTCCCAATAGCTCTGGGAGGGTCTGGGCACAAAAACTCATTACATCTCCTTTCTTCACATCTTCTGGTAAGCCTCTAAGGGGTAAATTAAGTCGCCGGTAATAATTTTCCTGGTAGTCCATGGCATCTTTTAATTCCTCTAATTCCTTCTTAACCGTATGACTTGCCTTGGGGTAAAGTCCACGTTTTCGTCCTCCAATCGTGATATACGCTCCTCAGCCTCCTCTATTCTGTTGGAGTGCACAGTCTGTTGTTCATGCACTTCCTGAAGTTTCAGGTCAATTTTCTCTTCCAATTTCAACAATCTGGGCTCCAGCACAGAAATTACTTGGCCTGTAACCTCTTGGCCTAATGCACAGATTTCGGCTGCCGACAGGGATATTTTACCCGCGCTTTCACCCGACGTAGAGGCCATGAGAGCCACCACCTTTTTCCCCGATTTTCCGGTGATTCGTTGACTTTTTCCCATATTAGGCACAAGATACTTCTCCATAACACTTTCCCGAGCCGGCTGGTACTGCTGCAATATTTCGGGGTCAGCCTTTTCCACCCTAATTTTAACTTTTATTTGGCTGTTAGCACGGAGCAGCTTGGTGGCAGGTCTATCTTGCTAGGTACTCATCAGCGCCCCCCCCCCATTTTCATCTTCTAAATAAACTCCATGCCTCTGGCTTCACCTGCTCTTCCCTTTCGTGGTTCTCATCTTACCTCTCTGGCAGTACTTAATCAGTCTCCATTGGCCCAGCATTATCTGATCCTAGATATAACACACCTCGGATGTACAAGGCTCTGTTCTGTGGTTCCTTTTTACCATTTTTGTCAATGATTTGCTGTAGTCTTTAAAAGCATGTAACATCTGCACATACTGTACATGGATGACACATCCTTTTTCCATCTGTATATTGTCTTGTTGTATCCCTGCTGCCCTGCAATCAAACTTTAACACACTATTAAGACAGTTTACTGCAAACTCTTTAGCTCTCAATCAATCCAAAACTGTCTCCATGCTGTTTGGCACCCAAAAATGTCTACCTCTCGCTCCAGCTTTGACTATTACAGTAATACCTTGGATGGTACCTCCTCATCCTCAGTGTCCTATACAAGTATATAGGTGTCATTCTGGATAATTACCTTGAATTTGCTTCACATATCAAGACACTAGTTTCCAAATCCAACAGGAAGCTTGGTGCTCTCTACTGGGTGGCTGACTGCCTTTCACTGGGAATATGCAAATACCTGGTTGAGCATTTAATCTTTCCAGTTATTGACTTCGGGGACATGATTTACAATGTTGCCCATAAATGCCACTGAACCAAACTGGATACCCTATTTAATGCCCTCTGTAGGATTATCCTATGAGCTCCTGCCTGGATGCATCTTTGCATGATATATGACCATGTGGGCTGTCCTTCACTGTCTGACAGACGTGTACGACAACTTGCTCTCCATAGATTTAAATACTGGCTCAACAAACTCCCAAATTACTTGTGTACCCTCCTCACCACACAGCTCTACCCACACACCATCCTGGCTTTCATTTCAGTGACAGACTCACTGTCCCACAGTGCAAACTGAGTTCCAAGCAACTTGGATTTTAGTTACATACCCAGTCAAGTATGGAATAACCTTACCTTCAGGAACAGTTCAGTGACCACTATTGCCACTGCTAAACTGCTTCTCAAAAATACAACTGTGTCCTGCTGTGACAGCTCATGATTTGCTGATAAACTGTTGTTGCCCAGCTGTCCTCTAATTGCTGAAAAAATACCCGATGAACACTGTAACCTTCTCTGCTTCTGTAAACTGTGTCTATATTTTGTACACTGTTTTATATTATTTTTGTGGTTGCTATTGACCCCCCCTTCCCTTCCTCAAGATCACGTGTACAGGAGATTGCTGCATTTCTCTGTATAGTAATCACTTTAAATAAATAATTAAATGTTTCAAACTTTTTTTTTTGCAAAGTTCCAGCAAAGTTGTGAAATCGCCTTCATGAATAACTTCGTAAATTGCCCATGTCACAATGAGTTTTCAAGGGGAAATGGCACTTTTTCAGGAGGCAACATCATGTATGTACAGACAGTTGGTGAGACCCCATCTGGAAAGACAGTTGGTTAGACCCCATCTGGAGTACTGTGTGCAGTTCTGGAGACCCCATCTCCACAAGGACATAGACAGGATGGAGGCAGCCCAGAGGAGGGCAAAAAAAATGGAACAGGGTCTGCAACAGAAGCCATATGGAGAGAGACTAAAAGAGCTTAATATGTATACCCTTGAGGAAAGAAGGGAGAGGGGGGACATGATAGAAACTTTCAAGTACCTGAAGGGAATCAACAAAGTCCAAGAGGGTAGCATCTTTCAGAAAAAGACATGTGCAAGAACAAGGAGACAGAATCTGAAGATAGAATGGAACGGCTCAGGGGCAATGTTAGGAAGTATTTTTTCATAGCGATGGTGGTGGATGCATGGAACAGCCTTCCTTACTAACTAGCACAGTTTCAATAAACTTCTACAAATCGCTAAGTTCAGCCAAAATAAAAAGACACTGTAACTGTCATTAAGTCTCTTCCTTCCCATATGCACCATATTTATCCACTGGTATGGTATAATTGATTTGTCATATTAACTGCTTTCCCTTCCCTTCTACTCCTGGCTTTATCTTTGCTCGCTCCACTGCTACTCTATCAAATCTCTCCTCCCTCCATATCAGTTGTAGACTGTTGTTTGTTCTAGCTGCCAAAATACTGTATATTTGATTTGATCTGATTAAATCAAATCACACCAGTCATCATGTTTCATTTATCAGTATCGACCTATAATACTTCCTATCTCATATCAATGTTTACCACCTGCGGTCACCCTATGTGGTACCCTTGTATGTATATCCAGCCTGTATCATGTAACGTGTATTTCATGTATATACTGTTATTACCAATCTGTGTTTGTACTTTAAGTGTTTATGTCACAGGACCTCCTTGTGAATGAGCTTGCTCAATGGAGTTTTCCTGCAATAAACTTGAACTTGAATAACTTGAACTTGAACTTGAGAAGGTTGTGGGGCCAAAAACAGTGGGGGAATTCAAGAATACAAGAAACAGACATAAGGCAATTCTGGTGGTGGGTAGGAAGAAGTAGGCTGTTGGTTAGCTAGGCTCTGCAGCTTATCCAGAAGGTAGGGAAATGGGCAGACTAGGTGGGCCAAGCGGTCCTTATTTGCTGTCAAAGTCCATATTTCTATGGCAAAGCCGCAACTTCGTCAGTGAATTTGCAGAACTTCACTAGAAAATTTGCCACTTTGCCTGCTAAAAAATTAAAATGAAAATGATGTATTCACAGTAATTCCTACTCTTCCAAGATATGTACACCATTATGTCCCGTATATGGGTCTGACCCGGACGCACTAGGACCCAGCAGGGGCACAATCTTTTGTAGCCTAGGAGGGAACTGATGTTAGTGCCACCCATGAGGCAGATGTGGTGATGTGTTGATCGTTGGCTAGCCAGTAACTTACACAGGCCTCCTCCTTTCTCTGTTCTATTTGCCAGGAGAGAAACAAATGGGAGAGCAGAGAATGAGCTATAAAGCCCAAAGGGCTAGAAAAAGGATACAGAATATAAAATGATTAAAAAAAAAAACTCAAGATCACATGATGCATCCAGCGCCATAGTAGCTCATCCCATCTGCTCCCACCACCCGACTCGCCTATCTGCCTTTAGCTTTATTCTGCTATATCATTAGCGAGCAAAAATTAGCTGGTTAGCTGGTTACCTGTCTTCTGTCAGTAGCTATCTGTTTTGGAGCATCAAAATTGGCGATTTCTGCTGAGATGGAGACAGATATGAGACAGGCCCCTCCTCGACACACTCCACCAGCCAAGCCGGAGAAGCAGGCCAAGAAGTCAAAAGTGCAAAGCCTGCCACCAGGTAAACCTTCTGGAGCCTCTTCTGCACATACCTCTAACGGAGGATAGATTCCTCCAGAGCTGATGCCCTTCAAGGAATCTCTGGCTAATATAGCGGCTGAACTAAAGTCCCTTTAGTTGGACATGGCGACCTGTGCCGCCGGACTGGCGACTCGGAGGACCGCACCAATCCCCTGGAGACCTGGAGAGACAGAATGGATCCAGAAATACACAAACAAACTGCAAATAGCAAAGCTTCAACTCAAAATGGAAGATCTTGAGGGCTGCAGCCGTTGGAATAACATTCTGATTTTTGGGCTCCCTGAGGCCAAAAGCGACTCTTCCCTGATTACCTTGGTTCAAAAGCTTCTGACTAAGATTGTGGGTCCCTCTCCCCATAACCCTACCTATCTAATTGAAACAGCCCACTGCTCTCTCTGTCCTCGTCCAGCAGACAATGCGCCTCCCAGGCCCATAATCGTCAAGTTTTTAAACTATCTTGAAAAGCAACACATCTTAACAAAAAACAGACAGCTGCAAGCTATCCTATGGTAAGGCAAGCATCTGTGCATCACACAGGATCTGCCCTTAGAGACGAGGCAAGAGAGGGCCATCTTCCATCCCATTGTCAACAAGCTAATTGTGGCTGGCATCAGATTACAAATGGTGTACCCAGCTCGTCTGCAGCCTTGTACAGATAACTCCTGGCTCTCCTACGATTCCCCTGCTACAGCCTCCAAAGATCTTGCCACTCTTGCCTATCTTTTTAAAGACCCATGAAGGCCTATTCCAACGGTGGGTATAATGGCTATTTGCCTAGGACTTTAATTAAATCGGTCTGTGACTGCATATCAGTTTTCTCCTTACCTGAATGGCTGCTGTCTGCTGTAATCCGGATGGTTGGACTGATTTCAGTCTTCACCCTCCCTCAATTCGGTTGCCGACCATGGACTCCTTCTGGGTGTCAGATGTTGGGTTCTGCTAGTTTTGTGACTTCACGACCCTAGTCTCACCTCTTTTGGCCGTCTCGAACCTTCCTCTGACTAGGACTTGGTCCCGGTAGCTTTGGAGCGACCTACATTTCTGACGGAATGGATTTCTCCAGGACCGAGTACTGCTTTATTTTGGTTCCCACAGACCTAACCGGACAGCGCCACTATCTGTAGTCTCTGGGGGGTTAAGTTCTAATCCTGATTATTCATGATACGTTTTGTCTGTTAACCAATTGTATAGCAGTTTTAAGTTTAGCTAATTTTGTCTAAATGTCCCTTGGTGCCTTCCTGTTATACTCTGTTCGGGTTTCTAGTCCAGCAGTGGTCTGTGGCATTAGTGTCTCCCCCCTGTAGTGGTTCCCCTTTACTTCTATCAGTTTCTAACCTTCTCTGCGTCTTTCCTTCACTACGCTGGTGCTTAGCTCTCCCTCTCTAGAAGCCTGATGCTTTCTTCCCCTTTCTTTTTCAGCCTTCTTTTTAACTTTCTCTCCCTCAGATTTCCTCTTTACTATCTTCTCCAACCTTGGACTTCTTATGCTGATGGGAGCTCTACACGGGCGGACTCCATTACACATGGGTGCTTCCACAGAAGGATGGCAGGTCTCACTGCTCAGGTAGGTCCATCTTGGTTTTATGCCTACTTTTTAACGTTCTTCCTTTGGTCTCGGCATTAACTAATGCTCACTGCGGTTGAGGTGGATGTAGGGGCGGGGGGGCTAGGGAGATGTATACTGCCAGTGGGCTGTCACGCCTCATGTACTGGCTAGTGTGGGGGGCTGATTTTATACCTTTTCACAACTCCTTCTTCCTCCTTCCATAGCTTGGGAACTGGCTTGTTTAATCTGGGGAGCGATCATTCACCTGATGCTTCCTCCGATCCTCTGCATTTAAGCACCCCCCTGCAAAAGTATCTAATGTTCTGGTCTGCTAGATTCCCAAATACGAAAGACAAGGGTTTCAGAGCTCCAAAGGGTGGGTCCTTCTCATATTGTTCACTATCTCAACGACTGGGTTTTAAGCATCCTGTAGGACCCTTGTATATAGTTATTGTTTTTTTGGGGGGAGGCATCAGTTGAAATTTGTACCTGTTCTCTGGTTCTCAATGGGGATAGTTGGGTTTGTCAGTGTATTTGGAGGGGGGGGGGATATTGCATGCCAATATTTTACTGTCATAGTGGGATTACTTGGTGTCATATTACTGTTACAGTTATCTTTATACACAAATCCGCTTATTCTGCTGTTTATGGATCAATTCTTTAGCTAATGTGCGAAGGGGGTGGAGGGAGGGATGGAGTGTGCTTCCATGATTCCACTTACATTGTCAGGTCTGTTATCTCAGGTGAATTTGGCTAATAATAATGTTAAATTTCTGACTTGGAATGTTCAGGGGGCCAGGGAACAGCTCAAAAGGTATCACATTTTAAAACACTTCTCTTTACTTCAGGCCCGTATTGCATTTCTTCAAGCGACTCACCTCCTCCCTCTAGGGGCCAACTGGCTTTGCAGACAGGGAGTTGGTCAAGTGTTCGCCTCGGGGGACTCTACTTCGAGCAAAGGTGCAGCCATTCTGGTGAATCATAATGTTTCCTTCTTCGCTGATCAGGTTACTTCTGACCCAACAGAAAAATACATTTTTGTTAAGGGCCTTCTAGACCGTAGAGACCTGGTCCTGGGCAGTGTTTATGGTCCAGTTGGAGGGGATCCGGCTTTCTTTATGAACGTAGCTGACAAACTAGTCCCCCTTTCCTTTCATCTCCCTTAATTATTGGGGGAGACTAGAATCTTCCACCCACACAAGACCTCAACTGCTCCATCTGCCCCGTTAAACCTCTCTCGTCAGCATAACGAGCTCTACTGGATTTTATTGAGTCACTAGGTCTTTGCGATCCTTGGCGGGTTCTCAATCCACTTAACCAATCATTCTCCTTCTATTCCTCTGTATACCATGCAGTACAGGTCTAGATCCTATTGTGATCTCGGACCATGCAGTTGCCTGGGTACTATTTTCCCCAGCTACAGACTTGCAGCATTACACCATCTGGAAGTTAAACACCCAACTCCTCAAGGACGAATACGGTGTCTCTAAAATAAAGTCCCTTATCCAGTCTTTTATCACTTCCAATCAAAACTCTGTCCCTAGAGGTAATCATGAGTGGTGTGCCTTAAAATGCTTTTTACGGGGCGAATTTATATGCCTGGCTTCTACCAGGAAGCGTCGTTGGGAGGCGCAAGCCATCTCCCTATTCACCCAAATCCGGTCTCTTGAACAATCTCCCTCCCTCTCTCTCTCTCCTCCTCTTCTGCCTCAGACTACTTAAAGGCCTTACTGTCCCTTTGGAACAAGTATTTTGATCTCCTGTGAGAAAAGGCCAAATTCCTGATTTTAAAGATCCATTCTAAATACACTGACCAAGAAGAAAAAGCAGGAGACCTACTTGCCCTCCGTCTAAAGAATCTGGAAAGTTTGAGGGTGATCCCTTCTATCATAGCCCCAGATGGCTCTACTAAAACACTCCCCAGAGACATTGTATCGGTCTTTACAAATTTTTTTACAGCACTCTATATGGCCGCTGCACTTCCATACCTAATGCTGATGATACAACAAATGATCTCGAATCCGTTTCACTTCCCCGTCTATTAGACCACCATCGGACCCTCTTTTCCTCTCCCATATCCCTGACAGAAATCAAAGCCACGGTTAACAGCCTGACCCTGGACAAGGTCCCCGGTCCCGATGGCTTTCTTTCGAACTTCTACAAAACTTTTTTAAAAGACCTCTCCCGTCTTCTTTTGCACCTTTATCAATATATCTTCTCAGCTGAGGTACTAGATCCTACTCTCTTAGAAGCCACTATCTTTCTTCTTCTTCTTAAACCAGACAAACCTCCCTCTCACCCGGCAAGTTATAATCCCATTTCTTTACTAAATTGTGACATCAAAATTTTACCCAAAATACTCGCTACAAGAATCCAGAAAGTCTGGTCTTGTTTGCTTAGTCCAGAACAGGTGGGCTTTATCCCTGGTCGTTCTTCCGCAGACCACCTGCATAAATTATGCCATATTTTTCAGATTGCCGAATCCTCCCGTCTCCCCATGGCCCTAATCTTTCTTGATGCTGAGAAGGCCTTCGATAGAGTCGACTGGTCTTTTTTTCAGGATAACTCTATATAAGATGGGCTTTCCTTCTGCTTTCTTGCAATGGATTCAGGTAATCTGTTCCTCCCCTTGGCAAGAATCTTTGTAACAGAGTTTTTCCTCTCGCTTCCTCTCTTCACAGGCACCTCCAAGGTTGCCCCCTTTCACCTTTTTCTCTTCAATCTGTACCTTGAACCACTTATTAGATACCTTAAGGCCTCTCCCAATATACATGGTATTCAGACTGATGATTCCTCACTATCTCTCTCAGTCTATGCGGATGACATTCTCCTCCACCTTGCTAACCCTGCCACCTCTCTCACTGAGGTCCTGAAAGTGACTGACCAGTTTAGTCATTACTCAAACTACAAATTAAACTGCAGCAAAACCAGAGATTTCCCCCCTCAACCTAATCTTCAGTTAAGATTTCTCTGGCTTTGGTATGAGCTGGTCCCCTCGCTCTATCAAATACCTAGGTATCCGCCTTTCCATGGATTCTTCTCTTATGCTGAAACTAAACCTTGCACATCTAATTGCTGCTATACAACAAGATCTACTAACGTGGAGAGACCTTCCAATTTCACTCTGGGGTAGAATCAACATAATTAAAATGAACATTGTTCCCAGACTTTTTTTAATCCCTTAAACATGCTTACACTCTGGCTCCCCCCTCGCCTTCTTCAAATGCATTCACTAAAGTAATTACTCCTTTATTTAGTTAAACAAGTCCTGATGGTTTCATACTCTAAAATGGGGTTAGCCAAGGAATCGAGAGGTCTCAGGTTACCCAATTTCTTATATTATTATTGGAATGATCACCTTTCTAAATGCGGGGAAATGGCTGTCTGCCTCCCAAAGCCTTGAATGGAGAGGATTACTCCCATATTTGGTTGCACATAGATTATCATTTACTCCCCTCATCATCTGTCCCCTCCATTTTTTTCTCCTTGAACCTTCCAACAACACTTAGCTTATCCCTCGTCAGGACCTCTATTAAAGTTTTCTCTCAAATCTGTGTGGCATTAAAGGTTCTTACCCTAAAGACCTTTCCCAACCCATCTTTTCTAACTTAAACATTAGAACTAGGGAGAACCTCCTTACTTCTAACTGGCTTCCTCAACTCTGAGAGTCCAGAGTATCCGACTTTTAGTCCCAGAACTCACTGCTGCCTTCCATGGAGTTGCTTACTAAATTTAAGTTAAACCCAGCCAGCATTTTCAAAATTTATCAGTTGCGCCATCTGATCCTGCAAAATTTTGGCCCTACCCCGAAAACTTCCATACTTGATAAATTCCTGAATCAGATACAAAGTTTAGCAATTCAGCCTCATAGTATCTCCAGTCTATATTCCTGTTAGCTCACTATTCACCCTTCTTCTCCTGCCGGCTCCAAAATCTGGGTGTCTTTGTTGCCAGAGGTCAACTTCAACTGGGCTCAGACCTAGAAAGACCTTTACACATATTTAACCCAAGATCACCTAAGACTCACTCAATATCACATCTTAAACAACACGTACTACACTCTGGTTAAACTAGCCAAGATGGGTCACCTTCCTTCCCCCTAGCTGTGCCAGATGTGGGAAAGCAGATGGCACACTCCTGCATGCTTTGCGGTACTACGAAAAAGTCTCACCTCTCTGGGCTCACATTGATGAGCAGATGGATCCCCTCTTGGGGTTGTGAGGTCTTTTTTCTCCCATAAACATGTATTGTGGGTGATTATTCTCAGATCATGGTTAATGAAAGGAGATTCCGCATGGCCATTATTTCTCTGGCGGTCAAAAAACTGGTCCTTAAACACTGGCTGGACCAGTCTCCTATTTCATACCATGAATGGTTACATAAGCTCTCCTTCCGACTCTGAACTGAGCACCTAATAGCCAGTATTCATCATAGAACGCCTCTTTTCAATAACAAATGGGGCAAATTCTACACTCTTTATTTGAATCAAGGTTCCCCTTGAGCTCTCCCTGGTTACCTTCTACACGTAAATATATGTATAGAGATTTTGTCACCTGTAGTTTAGTTTCTCATGTTTTACTAAGACTTTGACTTGCATACTCTGAGGGGAGGGGAGAGGGAAGGGTGGGGGGATGTGGGAATGGGGGATATCATATCTTATTGTTCTGTCTTACTATACTGATGTGGTTGTATTTGTTAAAAAATCAATAAAACTGATTTAATTAAAAAAAAAAATACAACTCAACTACCAACCTAGAAGAACTACAGGTTGGTCGTAGGTGGCACAAGGGTAGACGACAGGAAGGTGGAGGGAGAGGGCAGCAGCCCTGGCATATAATTCTAGCTGACAAAAGAGAGCCCAAGGGAATCTCTGTAGGGTATGATGGTAGAATGCCAATTAAGAAGGGTCTTGTGCTCTAAGAGGACAAGACCTAGAGGAATTAAAAACCAAAAATCCAAGGATCAGATATAGCAGGTGAGACTGGAAGGAGTCCAAAAGCACAAATACTATCTTCTTGCCACTCCAAGGGACTGAGAACATATAAAAAAGAAGGAAAGTAGAGACTCTGAATAACCTGAAAAGAGTCCCAGCACCTAGGTGTAGGAATAGCATCCAACTCGACAGGCTGAGCAGTACAGCACAAAAAAAAAAAAAAAACTTGCACCTGCCTCTCTCTTACATCAGAGGTGGAGGCTGAACCACGTATTTCTTGCTGATGTGCATTACCTTACATTGCTTTGTATTAAAGGGAACAGTCAGCACAACGAGCCCCACACACAAGAGTGGGACTGGTCCAAACTTGCACTTTGTGTGCAAAAACTTTTTTTTTGTCGTTACTGTTCACTGCAGTATTTTAGAATGTATCACACATTTTCAGTAACTACAAATTCCAGTATCCTCTGCAACAGACATCAGAGCAGGGCTGCAACAATATTCAATAGCACTAGAGATGGGCACAGAAGCTCCTGATTGAACATCTTATCTAATGGATGGTTCTGCACAACAGAACAGTATAGTACAGCTAACATCCACCTCTCACTGATAGTAGTAATATTAGTTATGCTTTAAATATTGGTTCAGTACTCTTTGGATTTTTGGCTGACTACATACAGTCTGGTTTCATAACAGGTTTACTCACATTCCGTGCTTTTTCCAAGTACATCTTGTACCTATCCTCCATTGCTCTCATGTCTTCATCCTTCTTACGCAGTGCTGCTTGAAGCTCTTCAACCTTTTGAGCTGTTCAGGAAAAAGAAATACATTTATTACATATGACCATGTTGGGTAAGACCTGTCCCATTTGTTATGCAGAGAATATTAACAAGGATCTATTTTATCCTCTGCTTTTCTGCCACTTGTCTGTCTTTTGCCTGTCTGACTGTGCAAACAAATTTTTCTTGGGGCACCTAGTACAGGCCACTCTGATGCTGCCACAATTTTTCCGTCATCTCCCTTCCTTCACTTGCTGTTTCTATTCTTTCATTCTCCCCTTGCTTCTCTGTGGTTACAAAATGTATGTGACTCTTTATGTGAAATTGGGATCCCTTTGTTTGCAAATGTATATACAACATACATGTGATATGTCCAACTTGCTTAAGAGGGAGATTTGGGTCAAATTAGGAGGGAGACTGTCCTGCCAACTTGCTTAAGAGGGAGACTTGGGTCAAATTAGGAGGGAGATTGGCCTGCTAGTAGGGAGAGGCCGTAACGTCATGAGTTTGTCCTTAAATGGTGTCAAACAAATAAGAAAAAAGTCATTACAAAAATTTTATGCATTTCATTTTGTCTAGAATAAGCACTAAACAAAATAAACTAGTTATATAAAGTTATCAGAGACATTGTTCATCACTGATTTAATTTTTATGTGTCTTTATCTGCCCAAAAAACATGGATATTTTGGACATAATTTTTCTTAAGCAGGAGATTTTGTTTCCCAGGAGGGAGTTCAGTAAAAAAAAAAACAGGAGTCTCCTGAGTAAAGAGGGAGATATCACATGTATGATACAATTATATTGCTGAAATGATTGCAGAAAGCTACAGGGTTGACCTTGAGATGTATTTTGACCTCCACACGCTTGTTTATAGAATTGTCAAGAGAAGACCAGCTCTGGAACAGAATGTTATATTTTGTTGCATCTGTTAAGACTAGATGTGCTCTTCATACTAACTTCTGGAAGGAAAGTGACAAAGTTCTTGGTACATTCTGTGAGAAACAGGAGATGCAACTTACAACATCAGGATACAGATTTTAAACCGTCGGGAAAATAAATCTTATAAAGAGAAAGCAATGGTTTGTTTAGAGAGAAACAGAGATTTAAATTGAGATAGACACTCAGATGAAGAATTTTTTTGTTTTTACTGCCTTTAAGAAGAGCTATCCGGTACAATTTTATTTTTACGTTTGCTTGTGCGCATGCGCAAGAAACATTATGCGGCAGCTTAGGAGAGAAGCGGGTTGTGGAGGTGCAGCACTGTGGCAGCCAACGGCAGCACTGCATTTAGGGGCTTGGCACTGGTGGACCAATGCAGGTACACTGTGCTGATGACACTGGTTTCCAAAAGTGCCACCAAGTTGAAACGATTTCGCTGCTGCAATGAGGGGCTGCCTTGTCATTGCAGCGTCAGCCTTTCCGCTGCAATGAGGGAGCGACATGTCATTGCAGGGCAGTACCTTGCCTAGGGTAACATTTATTGTAAACATGGTGGCGGCTTGCCGCCACCTCAAAGCCCCCATGAAAGCCAATGGGGGTGGATAATCCCCCTTTTGGCATGCCCGTGACCCAGTTCATTTGTCGATGCAGGAGCCCACTCTCCGTCAGCATAATGTAACCCTCCCCCATTTGTTGTGTGCTGAGGGGTTGCCCAATCCCCCTTGGCATCATGCCCCCCCCAAACAGTCACTGTTTGCCGACAGAGGGCCCAATCCCTGTTGGCTTAAATTCCCCCACCCAAAAAGGCAGGTAGGGCACTGGGGCCCACCCAAGTATGCTGAAAGCAAGCCTAAAAACCTTACTGCTAAGTCTTTTTGTTTTCTTCTCCCTGAAAGAAAATGGTCCCATGCGGTCGCCGTCCCTCCCCAACCCGCACCCACCACTGTACCCCAACTTCCACACACACCCCTTACCCATACCTCTGGAGCCTGGCTTGATGATTCTGGTGGACCAGGAACATGTCTGCACTCTTCAAAGTTGACCCATGAACTGAAGAAATGCCAGTAAGCTGTATATAGCATAAATAGGGTTTTACAACGTATGCTATGCAGTTTCCAAGCATGCTTGTAACTTCACAAATTTATATTTTCACTCCAGATGTTCACATCAGCATTTTTCCACACCTCCTTATGAACAGTACAGCTGTCATTTTCACATCCTGACTGAAATGTGTTTTTGCGCTTCCGGTGCAGAATAGCACGGTCGCTGTGGGAAGTCAGTGTTCGGGACAGATAAAAAAAAAATCACAGTGACACTGTTCATGAGCAGAAGTGCTAAAATGCCTATATTGAAAATTTAGCAACAAAAGTCCATGAAATCACTGTGTTACGAACGTACGTTGCGCAGTTTCCACACATCTTCGTAGTTTTGCGCATTTGTAATATTTTCACTCCACATTTTCAACATTGGCATTTTTTCACACTTCCTTATGAACAGTACAGCTGTCATTTTTCATATCCTGCCCGAAATATGCATTTATACATCTGGCGCAGAACAGCGCAGTTGCTGTGGGAAATCAATGTTCGGGACAGATTACGAAAATCATAGTGACACTGTGCATGAGCAGAGGTCATAAAATGCCTATGTTGAACATCTGGTAAAAAAAATTCCACTATATGACTGTGTTATGCGTATGCATTGCGCAGTTTCCACATAAGCCTGGAAATTCAAGTATTTTTAATATTTTCACTACAGATGTTCAACACTGCCATCTCTTCACACCTCCCTATGAATGGTACAGCTGCCATTCGTCACATCCTGCCCAATCTGTGTTTTCGTACATCTGGCGCAGAATGGCACAGTCGCTGTGGGAACTCAAAGTTCGGGACACATTAACAAAATTACAGTGCCAATGTTCATCAGAAGAGGTCCCAAATGCTTTCATGAGGTGGGGGTCACAAAAAGGCCATGCTGAAAATTTGTAGCGCAAATACCAACACACACCTGGGGCGTTAGGGTTTCTAACCATAACATCCAACCCTGTACAGACTGACAGGCATCAGGGGTGTGCCTTTGGATTGCCAACTGTAATGCTCATGCCACTCCACCCCTACCCCACCACCTGCATCGAGGTGTGCCTTGGAATCTTTGGCCCAAGAGTTCACCCCATTCTCTTATACTGCACCCATTTCAGCGTATCTCCTTATGGAATGGGGTGACTGTAAAGCCGAACACCCCAAGGCACACCTCAACATGTGTAGGTGTCTGCAGGATAGGGTGAAGTTAAATGGCAAGAACGTTATGGGCGATGACCCAAACGCATACCGCAATGCCTGTCCGTCTCTGCAGGGTGGATGTGGGGTTGGCGTGAAGTTCAATACTTCACTGCCATTCCTATTTTGCATCTCTCTCTACCTCCTGCATTTCCAATGCTAATACCAGCAAGCAAACATTCAGCATTGACAAATGCATGTTCTATTTTATTGTTACTGACTACAATAAAATGCTGCCTACTTACTAATGTTACGTCATCTCCTGGTCTGCCTGTGCTTCCTGACCTACGCCTCTACGACATTGCAGAAAGATGAAATATAAAAATTCCACTTCAGAACATGTGGAATCCTGAGGAAAGCTCTGAAATTATGTCAACTACACCTATTTCACAATGGCAACTCTGCATTACATGAAGTTTCTCTAGTGAGTTCTGTATGATGGAATTTTGTGGAGCTGAAGTGGAAAGATCTGCAGAAATTCCAGAAAGCACCACTGCAATTCTGTCAGCATTCTGCCATCTCAAATATTGTTTTCAATTCAGGACATCCAAAAACATCCTTGTGTTTAACAAACAGATGGCTGCCAGCAGTGGCAAGAAAAATATCTGGTGGTCCATGTTAACTTTTTTGTAGCAATGCAACCTGCGCAAATCATCTTAAAAAGCAACTGATGCTTTGAGGAAGACTGACACTTGGACAGCTGGTTCTAATCGTTGTATCATTTTTTGTAATATAAAAATGTGTTACGGACCGTCTCTCATGAGAAATGCTGAAACAGCATGTGAGTATGACACACACACGCACAGAGGTTTTAGATGCAAGGTGTTACCTGGAAGGCCAGAAGCTAATTACAGACTAAACCAGGCCTTAATTGGGAATCTCCTGTTTGTCTAGATTTATGGTAGCTTGCCAGATGCTAGGCTAGACTCAAACATTTATGACATTCAGAGGAAACACAGTGAAATTCACATGGTGATACAAAAGCATGTTGTACCTCCGTGAGATCTAGCAGACGGACATAAGTCCCTTTGATGTCCTGGAACGGGGAAGCTGATCATAAGATCAAAGAGAGTCATTTGAAGAAAATGAGTCATGCTGAGGTTACAGAATTTAATACTTGGATAAGACATCCTGTTTTTGTATAGATATATTTGTTTTATATATTCTGACAGGGAGGAGCCTGGTGACCTCACGCAAAGGGGTTAGCCAGGACAGTCTTTTAAACAGTATTCTGTTTTCATTCAAAGACTTCTATCTAGACTCTGACAAAGAAACATCTTTGAGCATTTTAAGCAAGTATACAGGTAGAGAGAGAGAGACAAAATCTAAGTACTGTAGTAGGAATTGCACTGTTAAAACCTTGTTCTTTTAAAAGATTTGTATGTTTTGTGGTATATGGTTCTGTATTTTATGTTTTACATATTTTTTTTTATCTATTTTAGTAAAACTCTATTTTTAGAGCCTACTTGGTCTGTCTTTGATTTCTTTTCTTTAACAAGTGGAGTATATATGGTTAAAGCAGAAACTGTGCATAAGCTTGAATGGTGATACCAAACTGGAAAAAGGTAAGGGTTTAATCTGAGGTCTTTTATTAGAGTTTTTAAGGGTTCATTTTTGTACACCTGGTTAGGTGCCTGTAGCCAAAGATATCTGCCCCCGAAGACAGAATTATCTGAGCCTGTGCATTGGAAACGCTAACAAGAGGTTCACAGTTTGAATCCCTCCAAGACTTGAGACAAAAGGTTGATTCGAACCCACAAAAACAGACAGGAGGGTTACCCTGTTTCTGTTAACTGTTCACAAGACTGCGCTCAGAGGTTGGCACTTTGGGATCAGAGGACTGACCTGCTGAGTGGGTTTGTGACAGATTGGTTGGCAGCGGTGGCATAATTTTGGTATTACAAGCTTTTATTGTTCAGTGTGTCAGCTTGAGACCGTCAGCTCACTTGCAAAGAAAGAAAAAGGCAGAGTTTTATTTTAAAAGGAGACAGAACTATATCACTTGGCGTACAGTCAAGTTCCTACCAGTTTTAGTTTTTAATTTTTTTCCTAAAGTGCAAATCAGAGTAGCAGTTGTTAGGAAAGATGGCTTCCAACTACAGCAGGCACACTGTACACTACTTAAGGCAGTTATGCAGGGACAGAGAAGTCCCATTCGAGGTGAAAGCCAGCAAGCAGAACCTCGCAGATACCCAAAGCAGTGAGTCACAGACCGACTGAAAAGGACCAAACCTTGAGTGTGGTAGGGCTAGCGGCCAGTGCAGTGTTCAGATCCGATGAGGAGGGAAACAGGGCCACTGTCAGTGAAGGGCCACAGCAGCAGGGGAAGGTCACCCATAACCTGGATCCAGAAGTACTCAGGCTGCAAACTGAGTTGCACAAGATGGAGCTGGAGTTCCAGAGGGAGAGGGAGTGAGAGAAGCGAGAGGCGGACCGTGAACAACGAGAGGTGGACCGTGAAAAGCGAGAGGCGGACCGTGAACAACGAGAGGTGGACCATGAAAAGCGAGAGGCGGACCGTGAGGAGCATGAGTGCCAGTGAGCTGCAGAGGAGAAGAGAGAGAGAGAGTACACAGAGACGCAGACTGTGAGGAGCAGGAGCGCCAGAGGCAACACGAACTAGAGAGCTGCGACTTCAACCAGCGACATCAGAGTAGGTAAGTGGCTTTTGTTTAACTGGGACTACAGAACTGGGTTACAAATTGAATTCCAAATTAATAGCCAAATTTAAAGACTGGGAGATATGGATACCTTTTTAAATTCTTTTGAAAAAGTTTGTATTCAGGCTAAAATTCCTAGAGAGTCCTGGAGCTTCCAGCTATCCCTGCTACTTACCGGGAAAGCTTGGGATGCATTGGGTCAAATGGACAATGAGGACAGTGATAATCACAGCAAACCTAAAGCTGCACTGTTAAAGAAATTTGAATTAACTGCTGAATCGTACAGAGATAAATTCTGTAAGCTCAGGAGAAGCCCTGACATGAGCTACGAGGAGCTAGCCATGAAACAACGTCAATTTTTAAAATGCTGGTGGGAAGGAATTGAGGCAAACTCTGTTGATAAAACTGAAAATGTGATTCTGTTAGGCCAGTTTTTCTGGGCATGCCCAGCAGAGCTGAAAACCTGGCTGGAGGACCGAGATCCCAAAACAGTGCAAGAGGCTGTTGAACTCTCGGACCGCTATGCCAAGAGCAGACCTGCTCTGAGAGTGAATGGGGTGGGCGTGGCAGCGCAGAAAGGGAAAAGCACGCCTTCAGGGCAGCTAAAACCCCTCACTGCCTCCACCAAAAACAGTTAGCCCCAGGTTTCAGAGAAAAGATTTCTCTGAGAGAAGAAATGAGTGTTGGTTGTGTAAAGAAACTGGGCATATTGCCAGACAGTGTCCCAAAAAGGCGAGCAATAATACACAACCGGGTGCTAGAAAAGAAGTGGGTTGTTTGTGTGTCCCTGGTAGTATGCCAGTGAACATGAGGGAACACATGCGCTCAGTCATGGTGAATGGTGTACAGACACAGGGATTAAGGGACACAGGGGCATCCCTGACCTTGGTAAAGGGGGATCTGGTACAGCCTGGCCAGCTTATACCCAATAAATACAGTATGTCACTGTACAGGACTTTGCGGGTGAGGAGAAAACATTGCCCCTCGCTAGTGTTCTCTTAGACTGGGGTGAAACAGGGGGAACTGTGCAACAGGTGGCTGTAGCCAAAACATTAACAGTGGATGTGATCCTGGGCAACAATCTCCAACAGGGGATGGTATGTGCAATTACCCGTAGCCAAGCGGAAATGGAAAACTGTAGTTCCCTGAACCCCACAGAAGCCATTGTGGAAACCACTGAGAGGCTGGTTCCCCAGCCTGTATCTCCAGAGGGGGAGACTGATAAAAAGGGGGTAGGAATATTTCCCCAGTAGCAAGTAATCACACAGCTACAGAGGGTTACTCCAAAGAGGGAGGGGTGACCCCTTGTCAGAGGGTTGGGACTGACAGTGATACTGACGGCCCTGACGCTAGTGATAGGGACCCCAGTTTAGCGACTGAAGGGGACCTGTCCCATGCTTTGGGAATGTGTGAGGGGTTTGCAGCTGCTCAGAGATGTGACCCTAGTTTAGAGAAGCTCAGGGCTTGGGCTGACTCAGACGGCGCACAGAGAGGTGGCAGCAGACATAAGGTTTATTGGGAAAATGGACTTATGTATATTCAAGCAGTACAGACAGAGGGAGGGGTGCTAGGCAGGCAACTTGTCGTTCCACAGGGGTATCATAAGCAGTTGCTTCAGACTGCACATGATATTCCCTTGTCTGGTCATCTGGGAATCGCGTGCATGATGCAGCGGTTGGCCCAGAATTTCTACTGGCCTAACTTCACCCAGCAGGTGAAGGAGACAGGTCTTGTCACCAGTGCCAAGAATAGGAAGGGGGGCAAGAAAACCCAAGGCGCCTTGATTCCATTGCCCACAGTAGAGGAGCCATTCCAGAGGATGGGAATGAATATTGTGGGGCCTTTAAATACCCCCAGCTCCTCAGGGAAGAGATTCAGCCTGACTGTGGTGGATTATGCCACCCAGTACCCAGAGGCAGTCGACCTATCCTCACTGAGGACAGACAAAGTGGCAGATGCCTTACTTGGGATTTTCTCCCGTGTTGGGTTTCCGCAGGAGGTAATCACCAATTGAGGGGGTTCCTTCATGTCGGACCTAATGAAATGTTTATGGGGGAAGTGTGGGGTGGTGCAGAGATGCACGAGACCGTATCACCCACAAGGCAATGGGCTTGGGAAAGATTCAATGGTACTCTAAAGTCAATGCTCAGGGTGTTTGCTGAACAGCATGGGAGGGACTGAGAGAAATACCTTCCCCACCTGTTGTTTGCATACAGGGAGGTGCCCCAAGAGTCGACAGGATTTTCCCCCTTCGAACTCTTATATGGATGCCGGGTATGTGGGCCCCTAGACTTGATCCGGGAGGACTGGGAAGGCAAGCACACCACCCAGGGAACTCCCATTGTGGATTACGTCCTTAGGTTTAGGGAAAGGCTGAAGGAGCTTATGGGGACAGCCCAGAGCAACCTGGCAGCTGCCCAACAAAAACAAACAGTGTGGTACGACTGCAGAGCCAGAGCTCTCTAGTACGTGGTAGGTCAGGAAGTCATGGTCCTTATTCCGGTCCAGAAAGACAAGCTGCAGGACCGTACAAAGTGGTTAGGAAGGTAAATGACGTGAACTATATTGTGGAGTTACCTGACTGAAGACAGAAAGGATGTACCATGTCAACATGATGAAGCCATATGTAAATAGGACTGACATGGTGTTTACAGTGTGTAGTCCTGGGGAAGGGACAGTCGAAGGAGACCCCCTTCTGGACTTGCTGGAAGAAAGTAAGCGGGAGTCCTCTGTGGAGGCAGTAAAATTGTCTCCCCAGCTGGCCCCAGACCAGATCCAGAAAGTAAGGGAGGTTTTAGCAGACTTTGCCCCATTGTTTAGCGCCAAGCCTGGACTAACCCTCTTAGTGACGCATGATGTGGAGATAGGGACACAGATGCCCATACGGTGGACAGCATATTGAGTGCCGGGCACTGTCCAAAAGGACATTAGGAGGGAAGTGGAGGAGATACTGGAATTAGGGGTAATTCAGAGATCCCACAGCTCCTGGGCCTCACCCGTAGTCCTTGTGCCTAAGCCAGATGGCTCTACTCATTTCTGTGTGGACTATCGTGGACTGAATGCAGTCATGAAGTCAGACGCCCACCCGATGCCCCAGACGGATGAACTCCTGGACAAGTTGGGGGGGGGCGACCTACCTTACGATGATTGACCTGACCAAGGGGTATTGGCAGGTATAGCTGACAGACAGAGCTAGGGAGAGGTTGGCTTTCATCACTCCGATAGGCTTATTTGAGTTTAAAGTAATGCCTTTCGGAATGAAGAACACCCTGGCCACTTTCCAAAGATTGGTGAACCAGGTGTTAAATGGTGCTGAAGAGTACGCCGTGGTGTACCTGGATGACATTACCATCTTTAGTACCAGCTGGGAGAAACATCTATCCCACCTTAGGGAAGTGCTGGGCAGGATACAGAGGGCCGGGCTCACTGTCAAAGCCGGGAAGTGCCAGGTGGCCATGGGAGAAGTGGCATACCTTGGGCATGTGGTAGGCTGGGGACAGCTCTGTCCTAACCAAATAAAAATTGAGGTAATCCAGGCATGACTCAGACCAGAAACACAGAAGCAGGTCAGGAGTTTTCTAGGGACAGCAGGGTACTACAGAAAATTTGTACCCAATTACAGTGCCCTAGCTGCTCCCCTATCTGACCTGACAAACAGAAGGATGCCCAAGAAAATTACCTGGGGCCCAGCCTGTGAAGAAGCCTTTTCCAAACTAAAGGAGGCACTGTGCAGTGCTCCTGTTTTGACAAGTCCTGACTATAGCAAACCCTTTATAGTTCAGACGGATGCCTCAGACATGGGTATTGGGGCAGTACTGAGCCAGACATCCAGCCAAGGGAGGGATCACCCAATAGCCTACCTGAGTAAAAAGTTACTTCCCAGGGAGCAGGCATAATCCATGGTGGAAAAAGAATGCCTTGCCATAGTGTGGGCCCTAAAGAAATTAGAGCCATACTTGTATGGGCAGCATTTTGTGGTGCAGACTGACCACAACCCCCTTGTTTGGCTGAAGCAGATGGGAAAGAACAATGGTAGACTGCTAAGATGGAGTCTTGCTTTGCAAGGGTATGATATGACAATTCTACATAGGGCTGGAGCCAAAAATCAGAACTCAGATGGGTTGTCTCGTGTCTATGAGGATTGAACTGATTTGGGAAGCTCATCCTATGCAGGGCCCCAAATTCAGTCTAGGTGGGGAGGAATTGTGACACTTGGACAGCTGGTTCTGATCACTATCATTTTTTGTAATATAAAAATGTGTTATGGACTGCCTCTCATGAGAAATGCTGAAACAGCAAGTGAGTATGACACACACACACACACACACACACACAGGTTTTAAATGCGAAGCTAATTACAGACTAAACCAGGCCTTAATTGGGGATCTCCTGTTTGTCTAGATTTATGGTAGCTTACCAGATGCTGGGCTAGAATAATAAATGTTTATGACGTTCAGAGGAAACACAGTGAAATTCACATGGTGATGCAAAAGCATGTTGCACCTCCGTGAGATCTGGCAGACAGACACAAGTCCCTTTGATGTCCTGGAAAGGGGAAGCTGATCATATGATCAAAGAGATTCATTTGAAGAAAATGAGTAATGCTGAGGTTACAGAATTTAATACTTGGATAAGACATCCTGTTTTTGTATAGATATATTTTTTTTACATTCTGACAGGGATGAGCCTGGTGACCTCACGCAAAGGGGTTGGCCAAGACAGTCTTTTAAACAGTATTCTGTTTCAGTCAGAGACTACTATCTAGACTCTGACAAAGAAACATCTTTGAGCACTTTAAGCAAGTATACAGGTAGAGAGAGATACAATCTAAGTACTGTAGTAGGAATTGCACTGTTAAAGCCTTTTTCTTTTAAAAGATTTGTATGTTTTGTGATATATGGTTCTGTATTTTATGTTTTACATATTTTTTTTTATCTATTTTAGTAAAACTCATTTTTAGAACCTACTTAGTCTGTCTTTGATTTCTTTTTAACAAGTGGAGTATATATGGTTAAAGCAGACACTGTGCATAAGCTTGAATGGTGATACCAAACTGGAAAAAGGTAAGGGTCTAATCTGAGGTCTTTTATTAGAGTTTTTAAGGGTTCATTTTTGTACACTTGGTTAGGAGCCCACAGGCAAAGATATCTGGCCCTCCCCCCCGAAGACAGAATTATCTGAGCCTGTGCATTGGGTACGCTAACAAGAGGTTCACAGTTTGAATCCCTCCAAGACTTGAGACCAGAGGTTGATTTGAACCCACAAAAACAGACAGGAGGGTTACCCTGTTTCTGTTAACTGTTCATAAGACTGCGCTCAGAGGTTGGCACTTTGGGAGTAGAGGGCTGACCTGCTGAGTGGGTTTGTGACAAAGACTTTGAAACACACAATACTTATGACAAATTGTAGCTACTAATTTAAATATTTTCAGTAATTATCTTCATATTGTTCTTTATTAAGAATCTATGCATGAAAAGAGTCCATACACCATTCAGATAATCTACTACTAAGACTCACTCCTTACCTGGCTACAATTCTCTCTGAGCAACATCACTGTTTGATGCCAAGGAAATGAATGTGATGTCACAAGCAAAGGTTTATTACTTCAGGTAGGGAAAAAACAGCTGTTAACAATGGCACCTAATGACCTTAAGTCCTGTTTACATGCAACTGCAGGTATATTAGATGAGAAAGAACTAGAGAAAGAGAAATGCAGAACGCACTCTAAATGAAATATAATCTAAGTTGTGTATATATATATATATATATATATATACACACACACACATATATATATATATATATACACACACACACACACACTCTAAGTTGTATCTAAGTATTATTTTTTTTTTTTAAGTTTTCAGAGTCAACAACTTCTCTTTCATGATCAATTAGCTAGATAAAAATGTTTTGTTTTTTTTATGGCTAAGAGTTACTTTATGGCCTTTTACATTCAAGCCTAATGCATTCAGTGCATTCATGTCCACTTTTTGGTAAATACCTGTGCTTTTTATTTTTTTTCAATGAACAAACTCTACAGTACATTTAGATTTATTAAATAGATTCACAACCACTGCTTAAAAAAAAGCTTAAACTACAGTTTGGCACTTCTTTTGGCAGTCAAACTGAACTGTACAATGAAATAAGCATATAGTACCTGCACCACATATCTGGTTAGACACATTTATAGGAATTACCCACAAAACACCACCCAGATTCCCCAAACCCTCTCTGCTGTCTCTGTACCTGTGTTATGTTTTTACGTGCTGAGTATCAGAGCTGCCTACTCTTATAAGTTCTCCTTCCAGCTAGTGGATCAGAGAGGTTCCATGCACACAACAGTTATCACAGTAATCAGAACACAGGTTTTAAGAACTCTACTGAGACACTTACTGCAAAAACGACTCATACAAGATGGTAGCTCTAACAAGCAATACATATGAACACAACACCAGTACAGAGTCAATAAGGAGGGTTTTTGGCAGCAGGGTTTTTTTTTTTGTATAAATATAATCTATCTGACCAGATATTCAATGCATTGAGATGGCTACTGTTTATCTGCACTCAGTGTAAGTACCGACAGTACAACTAACACAAGCAGCACTGTGTCACATATTTTAATCCTTTGACATTTTCACTATTCCCATTTCATAAATACAATAACACACTTGAAACTTCTGTAAGTCATACTGGCATAAACCTCAGTTAATTGGTGCCTGAACCAGCTCAGCTTCACCTCAGGTTTCCAACACTGTTAACAGTGGTTTACGTCATATAAAACTAGAAAACTGATGGCAGAAGGAGGAGAACTGGTTTATCCAGACTGCTCTTTGTCCTACCTAACCACCGAGAATGATCCCCCTCATGATCACTAGCCCCTCCTCCCTTTTGCACCCCCCATACCCCTAACTGAAACCATGCATCTATCCCAGCTCTATTTGAATCCAACCACCATTTTTGCACAAACTTCTTCACTGGGCAGTCTGTTTAAATTCGCCACCATTCTGTGAAAAAGTATTTTCTCCCTTCCTTTTTAAACCTCCCCCTACCAGCTTCTTTGTGTTTGTATTTGCACTGGACGTAAACACTGCAGTGCTGTGAACTTTGATAATCCCTTGCAGTCACAAATATCTTTCTCATGTCCCCCTGCTCTCTCCTGGCCTCCTGCAAGTATGTACTTATGTTCTTTAGCCTTTTCTCATAAAACCACTTCTTCCCCTAAATCATCTTGGTAGCTCTACCCTGCACTACCTCCACCCTGTCTGGATCTTTTTTCAGGTCTGGATTCCTGAGCTGTGCATAGTACTCTAGGTGTGATCTTTTTAGTGATCTGTACAGGGACAATGCCAACTTATTATGTCTACTGTTAATTCCTCTGCCAATGAATCCCAATATTTTGTTAGCCTTGTCCGCCACCTTATTGCATTCAACAGCATTTTGCAGGTTATCGGATATAACTGCCAGATCCCTTTCCTCCCTTATCTGTTCTACACTTAACCCACCCACCCTGTCTTCCATTCCTGGTTCTTTGATCTGATGTACCTGACTTTACACTTTAAAAAAAAAAAAAAAACATGTTTACCGAGTTTCCAAAAGGGAAGGTTACAAACATGGTTTAGTAGAAAGAGAACAAGTAAAATACATCGGTAGTCAGAAGCATCAATACCACAAAAGATTGATGATTTCAGCTGTGTTCATACTGACAGCTAGTCAGCACTGTATAATAGAAAACAGCATTAGAAACATAGAATTAATGGCAGATAAGGACCGCTAGGCCCGCTCAGTCTGCCCATTTTTCCTTATCTACTCTATTACCGCAGACTATAACTGATCTACAGCTTTCTCCCCCTTCCACTTTCCTTTCCACTATGATTCGTTTGTGCCCATCTCATGCATTCTTGAACCCCACCACTGTTTTTGTCCCCATCACTTCTGCTGGAAGGTTGTTCCAGGAATCCAACAGTCTTTCTGTGAAGTACTGCTGCACATCTCTACTGAATTCCCCCTCCCAACCTTATAGCATGCTCCCTTGTTCTTGAGCACCTCTTCTTCTGAAAAATACTTCCCTCCTGTAATATATTTACCCTCGTGAGGTATTTCATACCCCCCAAAGACCCGCATTCCGCAGGTCACACAAGTAAATTGACACTAAAACCCACAGACCTGCACAGTTATTAATGGAGAACTGTCATCAACAGGGTTTCTTAATGTCTGCAAGACCATAAACAGCTAATATGGGTGGGCCATTGTGTTTATCTGTGAGTCTTTGCAGTCCAGAGTTATTCATATGTAAATCAGCCTGTAATTAAGGGCTAGAGGGCAGCCATATGTTTTAGGCTCCTGACAGGAAATGTTGTCACGGAGGATCTTGGCCCTCCATTGACTGTAGGTTAAATAGGAAACTGTCTGTTTTATTAAGTATATTTTAAGGTCTTATTACAACACGTTCTACATTTATAATAAATGTTTTGTATGTGGATTGAAACTAGTGAGTTATCACCTTTACATTTCAAACTGTTAGCAAAAATAATCAATTTTTAAGGCTGCTTTAACCTCTATGCTATACTGCCAGCTAATCATCAAAAACTACACATCACGGCTGGCTCTGTGGTGCCAAAAGGTATTGGGGCCCCATATCAGGATTTCTAAACCCTGTCTGTGTTCATGTCAGTACAGATTTCTGGGGCTGCCACAGCACCAACTTCTGCCTTTTTCAATTCCCTCTCTTACAGATTTTTCTCTTACAATTTCGGGTGTGAACTCAGGTCTACAAGATGCAAATGTGGCTATGTACCTACTGGCCTGGCATCATGGGGCCAGCCTTGAAATGTGAAGTTTTTGATAATCAGCTGGCAGTACAGCCTAGAGGTTAAAGTAGTGAGCTGTAAACAAGCTTCGTTCATTCAGCAAAATGGGTTTCGATTCCATCATGCTCTACTTGTATGTTGCGTGACCAGAGCAAGTCACTTAACCACCCTGTGCTCCTAAAACACACCCAGGAAATGAAAATGACATACCTACCATAATTCTTGATCTTTCTGTGTATCTTCACCATTCATCACTGTTGGGTACTGAGCCAGAGATCAGGATTCCATGGGAGCTTTTTTTTTGTAAGAGGAAGAGTCGACGTCGAGACGGTGCCGCCGAGGTCACGTATTGGCGGGCGCCTCGCTGGCGAAGCCAGTAACTGTCATTGACGCCTTTCTCAGCCCCCAGTTCTGCACGCCAGGAGACAGAAAATAAGGAGGTTTGGAAGGGTGGGCAAGGAAGCCAGAAGGACAGAAAAAGAAAAGCATATAAAACTAAAAGGAGGAAAATGCCAATGAGAGGACAGGAAAGGAGGAAGCCTAAGGGATTGGGGGAGTAAGGCCCCAATCTCTGGGTGAAAAAGAATGGGTGGTAAAAGAGGAGTAGGAGAGTACAAAAAGAAGGAAGGAAGGTGGAGGAGGAGGAGGAGACACCACCCCTGAGGCATTGCCCCAAACTGCTTTGAAGAAGGTAAGCCACAAGACAACAGACAGCCAGAGGTGCCAAGGCTTGGAAAATGGCTCTCTTTCAGAGGACAGAATCAGGACAGGGGACTAATGGCTGGACAGTGTCTTCCACTCCTGCAAACATAACTGAGGCAGAAGAGTTGCCTAAAAGTGCTCTGCAGACACCCCAGAGGATAGAAACTTAATGACTGGGGGGAGGGGTACCTCCACAGGAGAAACCAGAGAGACAAAAACAAATTCTCCAGGAGAAGGAGAAATGACCGAAAAGGGGGTAAGGGGTTGAAGAACTTAGGGAATCCCAGAGCCCCCTGCAACCATCAAACTCCCTTAAGAGGCACAAGAGGTAGATGAAACCCCAACAACTACCTAGGTTGACAGAGAGCAAGCTCTGGTGATCCCCAACAGCAGAAGCCTCCCTGTCTACCTCCCAGAGGATGAACCCCTATCCCAAGAAGGGGAAGGGGGTAGGAGGTACTGGAAAAAGGACCAAGGTCCAAGTGGAGACAAACAGGGAGGAGGAGGAGAATCACTCAGAGACTGAGGCCTGGGAGGAGAAGGTGGGTGGGATTCAGTGCTGAATGGTGACGATACACAGAAAGATCAAGAATTATGGTAGGTACGTAATTTTCATATCTTATCTGTAGCACTCTTCACCATTCATCACTGTTGGGTGATTACCAAGCCCCCCGAAGGGGGACCAAAATCTCCCTAAGGAACAGTGTCCCTTAGCCTCCTGTGGAGGAGAAACTGGAGGAGAGAACCCTTGCAGGTCTGGCTAGGCCTGAGACTGGTCTGGGTGAGGCAAGGATCTCCTCGTGGGAGAGGGAAGGTGCCCCTGAAGCTCTCGCCTCACCCTATGGGAGAAGAGGTGGGTTCCCCGGAAGGTGGAGGCACTCACCCTATGCCGGGCCAGGGGTGACAACTGGGAAAGGCAAAGCCATGCCAACTGCCTGATGCAGATCACTGTCCCCACTATCCTGGAAGCCACCTCACTGGCATTGTACGATGCCCTTGCTTGGTGCCTTGCAAGCTTCAGGCCTCACGTGGAGAAGACAATGGCTTGTCTTGTTGCCTCTGAATCAGGCAGAGAGGCTAGGACCTGGCCTAGCAATGACCACAAGTGCCTGTTGTAGGCAGCATGGTGGGCCTGATGTGCTGAGACACAAAGCAGGAGACGTGCCGAAGAGAAGGTTCTCCTACCCTAGAAATCAAACTCAGCTGAGTTGGAGTCCGGGGGTCGGTCACGGCTCGGGTTTCTATGCCTAGAAGGGGATTCCAGGAGCATCACACCTGAAGTAGGGTGATGCAAAGTTCCTGGAGACCCCAGGGTGGTGCAATACTGCTGGAAAAGGTCACTCGGGGCTGGAGATAGGGAGACGGGACATTGCCGGACCTGGTGCGATGCCTCCCGGAAGAGAATAGGCCAGGCGGGAACCAAAAGATTGACCACACTGAACTCACCCAAGAAGGCACATGCTGACCGGTCGGGAGCGCATTCACCGAGGGTGAATATGTGGAGCTCATCGAGCAACCCCAATAAGAAATGCTGATAACTAGAGGGATCAGCTGCTGGGGAAAGGTGGACTGAGGACTCCTCTACCTCAGAGGAGGAGGAAGACAAGGGAGCCGATGAGCTCGGAGAGTTAGGGTCAGGCTACACTGGGGAATGGTGGAATGCCTGTTTGTCCATGGCATGGAAACAGGAAGAGTACAGCTCAGCCATGGCCCCAAACTGTTCCCAGGTAAGGGGCCCCATAGGACCAGAAAGACCTGGGAGAGAGGGAGAGGTTGGCAGAGACAAGGGGGGCAGGCACCTCTGAGGAGGGGCACGGCCTCTGCCCGGGCACGGCCTCTGCCCGGGCAAGGGGACCGGACGGGAGACCTCAAGGGAGGAGCCCCAGTGGTCCCAACAGACAAACGTTGCTCAACCGAGCTGGAACAGCCAGAGCTGAGCCCAATGGAAGAATTCCCCTCGCAAGGTGACTGGGGCAGCATGAGCCCAAAAGGGTGGCCCCTGACCTCCACAGAAGATGTCCCTCCTGGGAGACCTCGGGAAGAAGTCTGGTCCAGTGCTATGGCTCCTCCCCAAACCCCTGTAGGTTCCCAGGGAAGACCGCCTCACCGAAACAAGTCCTCTCAACCCCTCGGACTCTGAGAGAGCCCTCTTCCTCACCCGCAGTCTAGGCAGCTGGCACTCCCCCCATAACTGACTCCTGGGAGACAGTCGGGGGTGGAGCACTCTCCCCTGCCCAGAAGTCAGGCTGGCTAGGACCATTTCAGGAGGGGGTACCTCTCCTGAGGGGGCAAATGGATCACTGATTCTGGGTTGCCCTGCAGTGCCCACCTGGGCACCTGAGGGCTGGTCGGTGCCACTGACCAATGGAATCCGCCCGCTCCTCAGGAGGGGGCTGAATGGGGGCCGAGGCGTTGGATGAAGATAAATCAGAGGATTCTGAGGAATCTGGGAGCCAGTCCGGGGCAGCCTCTGAGTGATCGTTACCAGAGGAGGCTCAGACCCAGATGAACCCCCGATCTCTCTCAGTCACGGTACCGTGAACGGCACCACGAACCGGTCTAATGTTGCCCACAGCGCCACCCCAATCCCCGGCACTGTGAATGGCACCGTAGACAAAAAATGGCACTGGTGGCCAGCCCTGTGCTGCCCCGATCCCTGGCGCTGCAAGCGGCACCAGAATCGGGGCGGAGCCAGCCTAGGCCCGGGGGCCCCAGAATGCGATGCCGGGGGAGCCTTTGCCTCTGAAGAGGCAATTGCCAGGATGGTGCCTCCCACCCGGTCCCAGAGGGGACCAGATTGTGCCTTCTGCACAGTGGAAGGGGTTCCCGACGAGGCAAGGCTAAGATGGGAAGAAACCCCTCTTCCATGGCCGTATAGGACTGGGAGGGGACCCGGAGGAAGGGTCAAGAACCCTGCATTTGGTATCCCGAGTATGAGCTTTTCCCCTGAAAGTCAGCAGCGCATGTCCAACCTTAAATGTGCACGATTCCAGAACTCGATGGCCCATGGAGAAACAGGCATTGCAATGATCCATATCGTGGTTAGGGCCCAAGCAGGTCAAGCACTGGTCATACTGGTCTTAGACGGAGAAAAGTCAGCTACAGGGACACCGCTACATCGGACGCCAACCCCCCTTAAAAATTTCTTCTTGTCCCCAGAATGAGACATGACCAGATGGAAAACACACAAACAAAACAAGATACTCGGCATCATCAAAATAAAAGGAAAGATCTTACCGGTGGAACGGCGCCGAGAATGGGGGCAAAGCAGAACTCAAGCTGACAGAGCTGATGGACTAGGCCGCTGATGCATGTTTTAAGTTTTTCGAACTTCACACACAAGGTCCTTACTCGACAGTGGGAGAAGCAGAACTGGGGCTGAGGAGGTATCGACGATGGTAACTGGCCAACCCATGAGCGCCACGTAATACGCCAGCCTCGAGGGCAGCGCTGTCTCCACGTCGACTCCTCATCTTACACACAAAAAAAAAAAGGTTCCACAGGGTCCTAATCTCTGGCTCAGTATCCAACAGTGATGAACGGTGAAGATTGAGACAGACAAGATCAAGCTGTAGCAGTGTGCCTTTCCTGGACAAAGTCAGTAAGAACAATCTGAGCATGTGTTATGATTCTGAAAATATTATACTCTTTCTATCCAGATTTGACTTGAAAAGAAAAAATAGGACACCATTACTTGTTTATTAACTGCAAAAACACATAGATGGACAACACAATTAAAACTTGCATAACCTGAAATGCATTATTACAAGAGTATTTTACTTCTTTTGATGAAGTTAAAAGTATAACAGTTTCTTAATGAAATACTTTGGATGGAATGTAATTTTGGTTGATCCTGCTACCCATATCCTTTGAAAATGTCTTACACTCTACAGCTATGCCGATGGACCACAACTTTCCAGAATGCCATTCCCACTGTAATGTAAAAAAAGAAAGGGAAGAAAAACAAAAGGAGAGACATACTGTGTGTGTGTGTGTGTGTGTGTATAGTGTGGTGTGGTGTGGGTGTGCATCTTGACCAGAAGTGCTGCACTAACTGAACTGTGCTGAAAGGGAAAAAAAATATCACCATTGATTAAATAAAATAATATATGGGTGGGTGTAAAAAACAGAATTTTGCACACACCCTCTGTGTGGGATGCTTTTATAAACCACTCGGACTTTGCCATTGGGGTTAATGTAGCATCCCACACTGAGGGTGTGTGTAAAATATTGGTCACACACACCCACACCCATATATTACTCTATGTTTTAATAATGTAGTTCAGATAATTTTTTTTTTTAAAACAATGTTGTCCATCCATGTGTTTTTGTAATTAATAAACCATTAATGGCATCCTATTTTTTCTTTTCAAGTCAAATCTGGACAGAAAGAGCATAATATTTTCAGAATCATAACACATGCTCAGATTGTTTTTACTGTCTTTGTCCAGGAAAGGCACACAGCTACAGCTTGTTCCCGGGTGTATTTTGGGAGCACAGGGAGGTTAAGTGACTTACACTGGTCTCACAGTATACAAGGAGAGCATTTTTGAATCAAACCCCATTCTGCTGGATGAATGAAGCTTGTTCACAGCTCTTTGCTTTAACCTCTAAGTTGTACTGCCAGCTGTTAATCAAAAACTATACATTTCAAGGCTGGCCCCATGATGTCAGGCCAGTAGGTACTGTACATAGCCACATTTGCATCTAGTAAACCTGAGTTCACACCCGAAATTGTAAGAGAAAAAGCTGTAAGAGAGGGAACAGAATAAGATAGAAGTTAATGCTGAGGCAGCCCCAGAAATCTGCACTGACATGAACATAGCCAGCGTTTAGAAATCATGATACAGTATGGGGCCCCAGTACCTGCTGGTACCACAGAACCAGCCTTGAGATGTGTAGTTTTTGATGATCAGCTGGCAGTATAGCCCTAGAGGTTAAAACGATCCTAAAGATGGATTATTTTGAAATGTAAGGGTGATAACTCACTAGTTTCAGTGCACATACAAAACAATTATAAATGTAGAAAGTGTTGTAATAACACCTTAAAACACACTTAATAAAACAGACAATTTCCTATTTAACCTACAGTCAATGGAGGGCCAAGATCCTCTGTGACATTTCCTGTCAAGAGCCTAAAACATATGGCTGCCCCCAGCTCTTAATTACAGACTGATTTACACATGAATAACCCTGGACTGCAAAGACTCACAGATAAACACAAGGGCTCACTCAAATTAGTTTTTTATGATTTTTCAGACATTAAGAAACCCTGTTGACGACAGTTCCCTTTTAAACAACCCACAAAACTCTTGTTACATCCCTACTTAACCACAATTGGCCAGCATACCTCTCAACCTTTAGTCACTGAAATGAGGGACAAAGATACTCAAAATGAGGGACAATGTGGGGCACTGGCCCTCATAATGAGGGATACATACTCAAAAATGGAGATACAAGCTCAAAACAATGTAAACCATTATGTTTACTTATACAAAGTTTATTTTTGATTTAGCATCATAGAATATTATGAGTTTTTGCATTAAAGTTGTAATTTACAGGACATCCTGTGTGTGGGTATCATCTTTTCCATGAGGGACAGATGAGGGACAGGACAAAATTGAGGGGTAAAATAAGGGATGTCCCTCCTAATCAGGGACTGTTGAGAGGTATATTGGCCGGTTCCCAGAGGCCTCTGTGTGCAGCTGCCACGTCTGCACAGCAATCAGTCCTGAGTTGAGCATGTGATCCACATTTTAAGTCCTAGCACATGAAGGGTACACTGGGGACCACGGAAGATATGTGTGGTCCCTAGTTCTGTGCATCCGATTACTGCAAGAATTCACCATGTGAGTTCTTAGTACATAAGTGGCTGTTTGGTATGTGCAGGCGTAATTCGGCTTAAGCCCCAGTACCCCCAGACAGAGGATAGATGAGCACGAAGATGAGTTCTACTCCAGATCTGAGGCAGAGAGCCCGAGCTGACTGATGAGAGGTAAGCAGAGAGAGAGAGAGAGAAATGCTGGAATCATATTTTACGAGCTATGAGGTCTTATATAAATTTAGCCCGCTTCCCAACAGTGTTATAAGACAAGACTTCAGTGTCACTCCCCTCCTTCCCCCCAAAGTCTGGACCAGCATTCCAGTTGATAAAACTTGGGACCCATGTATTTAAAGGTCTCTCTCATAATCACACCAAACAGCAAAGCAACCAGCACTCAGATGCAAAAATAAAATTAACTCAGTCTGTACGTTTTCGAGTAATTATGCAATAATATATTGCCACATCAAGAGCACACTAAAACCCCCATGCTTGGACTCAGGGCGAGTCTTCTTCATACCCCGTCTCGCTCCTCTGTTTCAGGGTGTACATATTAAGGTCCTTTAGTTTATCCTCATAAGGCTTTCCATGCAGACCCTGCACCATTTTAGTTGACCTCCTCTGGACCATCTTCACTCTGTCAATGTCCTTCTGGAGATGTAATCTCCAGAACTACACAGAGCACTCAAGTTACGGTCTTACCAGAGATCTACAGAGAGGTTACACCACCTCCCGCTTTCTGTTGGAGATACGCCATTCCATTAGCCCTCCCAACTGCCTTGTCACACATCCTGACCACCTTTAGGTCATCCAATATGATTACCACCCATCTCTTTCCTGCTTGGTAGCCATCAATACCACTCCCTCCATTTTGTACTCCACCCCTGAGTTTCTAGAAACATAGACATTGACTGCAGATAAGGACCAACTGGCCCACCCAGTCTGCCCATTTCCCTACCTATTGGATAAGCGGCAAATCCTGGTTAATCAACAGTATAGCCTATGTCCTCCTACCCACCCACTATAATTGCCTTATGTCTGTCCCATGCATTCTTGAATTCCCCTACTGTTGTTGATCCCATGACATCCTCAGGAAGGCCATTCCGTGCATCCAACACCCTCTCCGTAAAGAAATACTTCCTCGCGTTGCCCCTGAGCCATTTCCCTTCTATCTTCAAATTGTGCACCCTTGTTCTTGCACATGTCTTTTTCTGAAAGATGCTACCCTCTTGGACTTTGTTGATTCCCTTGAGGTACTTGAAAGTTTCTATCATGTCCCCCCTCTCCCTCCTTTCCTCAAGGGTATACATATTAAGCTTCTTTAGTCTGTCTTTGTATGGTTTCTGGTGCAGACCCTGCACCATTTTAGCTGCCCTCCTCTGAACTGCCTCCATCCTGTCCACGTCCTTGCAGAGATGGGGTCTCCAGAACTGCATGCAGTACTCCAGATGGGGTCTCACCAACTGTCTGTACAGAGGGATGACAACTTCCTGTTTTATACTGGTGATGCCTCTCCATATGCATCCCAGTATCCCCCCAGCCATCCTTACTGCCTTCTCACATTGCCTGACTACCTTTAGGTTGTCTGATATGACTACTCCCAGGTCCCTTTTCATTTTTGTTGTTGCTAGTACCTCCCCACCCAACCACTGTGTACTCTTCCCCTGGGTTTTTGCTTCCCAGGTGCATTACTTTGCACTTCTTCACATTGAATCTAAGTTGCCATACTTGTGACCATTCCGCCAACCTTGCCAAGTTCCTTCTCATCCTTTCCACACCCCTCCCCTTGTGCATCAACCCTGTTGTAGATCTTTGTGTCCTCTGCAAAGAGGCCTACGTTTCCTTCTAGTCCCTCTGCAATGTCACTTATAAAGACATTAAAGAGGATCAGTCCCAGTACTGAACCCTGTGGTACACCCCTAGTAACCCCGCTTAATTCAGAGAGGACTCCATTTACTATTACCTTCTGCGTCCTGTTGTCCAGCCAATCTTTTACCCAGGCTACCACCCTGGGACCCACTCCCAGGCTGGCTAACTTGTTCATTAATCTTATGCGTGGGACTGTGTCAAATGCCTTGCTAAAGTCTAGGTAGGCCATGTCCACAGCCCCTCCCTGGTCTACCACTTTCATCAGCCAGTCAAAGAAATCTATTAGATTCATCTGACATGATGGTCCTGCTGTAAATCTATGCTGCCTTGGTCCTGTGCCCCGCTAGCCTCTAGGTATTCAATACTGTTTTCTTTCAGAAGTGATTCCATCATTTTCCCTACCACTGAGGTCAAACTAACAGGTCTGTAGTTTCCTGCCTCTGCCTCGCTCCCACTTTTGTGAAGGGGAATTAGTGTCACCCTCCTCCAGTCCTCAGGTACTACACCATCCTCACATGATTTGTTGAAATGCGTAGTCAGTGGTGTCACTAGTTCTCCCCTTAATTCTTTTAGAATTCTGGGGTGAACCCAGTGAGGCCCCATTGCCTTGTCCACTTTCAGTTTTAGGAGTTCTTTCAGGACCCTTTCTTCTGCGAATGGCCTGGTATCGACCCCCCTATCCAGAGTGCTTCTATTGATTGGTTTAGGTACCTCCCCCTCCTCTTCTTTTGTGAATACTGAACAGAAGTATTCATTCAATATCCCTGCTCTTTCACTGTCACCCTCTGCCCACTTCCCTCCCTTTTATTAAGACTCACTATCCCTTCCTTGGTCTTTCTTTGCTCCCTAGTGTACCTACAAAAGGATTTATCCCCTTCTTAACCGAGTTGGCTATCTTTTTCTCGGTTTGGGCCTTTGCTATTCTGACTGCCTTCCCCACTTCCTTCTGCTTTAACTGGTACAGTTCTCTGTCCTGCTCCTTCTGTGTTTCCTTATACTTCCTGACTGCTATATTTTTCTCCCTTACCTTCCCCGCCACCTCTTTTGAGAACCATAGTGTTTTTTCCTTTGTTTTGTTTATTTGTTTCACACAAAAGCTTGTTGCCTCTGTGATGGCAATTTTGATTTTTCCCCATTGTTCCTCCACCCCTTCTTCCTACCCTTCCACTAATGCATTCCTTAGGAACTTTCCCATTCTGCCAAAGTCAGCCCTCCGAATGTCCAGTACCTTTCCTTTTGTATGGCTTGACTCTACAGCTGTGTTTATTGTGTACCACACTGTCTGGTGGTTGCTTGTTCCCAGATGGTTACCCACTTCTATATACAAGATCCTCTCACTGTCCCCGTCTGACAGTACCAGGTCTAAGACTGCTCCCTCCCCAGTGGGTTCCAACACTAGCTGCCTGAGGCATGCCCCCTGCAGGGCATAGAGAATGACTCTGCTCTTGGATGTGGCTGCAAAAAAAATGTGCTCCGGTTAACATCTGGCATATTCTAAATTTGGGGGGCACTGTGGACCCCAAGCTGTGTAGATGCAGGAATTAACAGCCTAGTTGTCTAGTGCAACCAATTTAACAAAATTACCGATTTCTTGTAGTTTTGGGTGATTTTGATGGCTTCATTGTATTCCTGATCCTAAAACATATCAAGATGGGGAACTTGAAGCAGAACTAAGTGGCAGGCAGATCCGACAGAGGAAAAGGAGCTGGTGACAAGCAGTCTTCACAGTTGGGATCTGAGGCACAGGTGGCAGATCCTGGTACAAAAGAAACCTGCTCTACACTGGGCTCAAAAATACAGACTCTGATTCAATCGGTCACTGGTCTATCTCAGAAAGTGCCAGGGTTTAATTCAAGAGTGAATGTGCTGGAGACTACTGTGGACAGCCTGAAAACTGAAGTCCACGAGGTGGGCAAACAGGCTGACTCTGCCACGGGAGCCACTTCCCGTATGGCGAAGGAATTGTAACATTTGCGGGCCAGAATGGAGTCAATTGAGAACCAAGCTCTGAGCGCTAACATCAAGCTCCTGGGTGTTCTGGAGGGTAGTGAGGGGGATCATCCATGGATGTTTGTTGGAGACTTTCTGATGGAGAAACTCCTACCTGCTGGTATACAACTGATCATGGAAATCCAGAAAGTTTACCGCATCACCCCGAGGCCGACAGCAGGATTCTATGGAGCCCTGAACTTTGATGGCAGTAATGTCGGGAGTGGGTGAGAGAGACTGGATCCTTCAGCTGGCATGCCGCATAGGCCACATCATGTTAGTCAACCATCAGGTATATCCATTTCCAGACAGTTACGTGACGAGGCAACATCGCAAAACATTCGATGGGGTGAGGCATTCATTGAGGGATTCTGAAATCCCTCATACGATGATCTACCCAGCTCATTTGCGAGTTGTCTGGGAGGGGAAAGTATATATTTTTTGTGACCCCATCGATGCTGGTAAATGGGCCACCAGATCTGTGGCTGCCTCCAGGAATTCATCGGCGGCTGCAGACCTGTAGGATGAAGAGAGTGAAACTTGAGAAAGGCCTTCTGGACTTGAATAAGGCCTCCTAGATTTTTTTTTTTGAAAGTCTAATGTCTACTTTTGCTGGCAGATCCTTGCTACTGGACTCAGAGACTCATTAACATAAATGTTCTTGTATTTTTCTGTAGCGTTCTTTCAATCACCTTTCTGAGTTAAACTGAGCCGTTCTAAAAGCTAAAACAGTTACCTGGTTGAAAAGAGTTGGGCTGGAGGTATGGGATGATGTAAAAAATTAGTTATTTGAATAACCTGATTTCAGTTTAAAACTGTGGGGTTATGTTTCTTTAGGTATAATTCAGGGAGTCAAAGGTCTCATTTGGGACCAAACTGTCTTTAAACGACTAATGCTGAACATTAACCAATTTAGGAAAATACCATGCTGCTCCTGGAGTCACTAAACACAGCATAATTCAGGTTTTTCCTTTATAGGTTTTTTTTTTTTTTTTGCAGTTTGTAATAAGGTGACCCCTGATGTGGTATCTCAATATGGTGAATGCACCTATCCTGTTATTAAGGGACTGTAGTCCTATATTGTAGTATGTAACCAGACAGTCCATTATATGTATATTTCAATGATGTCTCATTGATAAACTAATAAAAAATAAAGTATTAAAACAAAAACAACATCTGGCATATTCAGGTCTCTTGTCAACAATATCCCCCCTTTTTCTGCTATTCTAAGAATGCCTCCTATCATTTCCTTGTCCATTTCCTCCCCCTGAGACGGGGGTCTGTAAACAACCCCCATGCGGATTGTGGTGCCATTTCCTGTCTCCAAGGTGACCCACAGTGCCTCCTCTCCTCCCTGTTTACCCGTTTCTGTGACTGCCACAATATCCAGGTGTCCCACTTCCATCAAGGCCACTAGTTCAGGAAGCTTGCTACCCATACTGTGGGCATTGGTACTCATTGCCCTGCATTCTTTGATGGCCTTACCCATTTTAGTGCCATCCCTGTAGTTACTGCCCTTGCCTTTTTCTCCATTTACCCCTGTCCTGCCCCCTATTGACCTCTCTACCTTGGTGTAAACCTTAGTAACTACCACCTGTTTGTGGGGGGACTGAGAATTCCTCTCCTTTTCAGTGCCCCCAGTTAGTTTAAAAGCTTGCTAATGAAGCATTTAAACCTATCACCTCAGATCCTGGTTCCCTGCCCGGACAGATGCAGACCTGCGCCATCTGTGCACTGCGTGCATTATTCTGCATGTTCACATTTTTTAAATACAGCTGCTATACCCTTGATCACTCCTCTAGTTTTCTCAGGTCTCTATTCATCCTTTCCACCCCCCCTGGAGTGTCCATCTTATTGCAGATGTTGGTGTCATCCAGAAAGAGGCAGACCTTCCCTTCCAGCTCCTGTGCAATGTCACTTATAAAGACATTAATGTAGATCAGCCCCAGCGCAGATCCTAAGAGCCTCCGCTGGTCACTCCTCTCCCTCAGAGTGAACTCTGTTTACTGCCACCCTCAGTTACCTATCTCCTAACCAACTTCTTATCCAGTTTATCACCTTGGGAACCACTCCTAAGATACGCAACGTGCTTACTAGTATCCTAAGTGGAACAGTGTCAAAGCCCTACTGAAATCTCAGTAGGCCATGTCCACTGCTCCACCCTGATCTAATTTCTTTATCACCCAGTCAAAGAAGTCTATCAGATTCCTTTGACATGACCTCCCCTTTTAAAGAGCCCTGACACCATTAGGAAGACTTAGAAAAATGTGAGATTTAGACACAATTCAGTTTATATTTTATGTATTTTCTGTAATTCTTTCCCCTTTTTTGTATTACCTGAGGACAGTTGTGGGAAAGAAGATTACTGTCCCTTAGACTTTGTCTGCACTTTCTGCTTGCCTACACCTGATGTCATAATCCCCTGTTTATGGCATCATAATCATCTCCACAATAACAGATTGTGATGTCATAATCAGAACTGTGATGTCAGGTATAGGCAAGCAGCCAGAACAGATAGCGCAGAGATCCTGTTAACATGCAAATGTCCTTAGTAATAAGGAAGTAAGGGTGAGAATTATACAAACAAATATTAAATATAAACTGATTTGTGTCCAAATATTACAGTTTTTCAAAGTTGTCACAAAGACAAAGGCTCTTTAAACCCATGCTGCCTCAGGTCTTGTAACCCACTGGAGTTAAAGTATTCCACAAGCCTTTCCTTCAGCAGTGATTCCATTAACTTTCGCAACACCAATGTCACGTTGACTGGCCTATAATTGCCAGCCTCCTCCCTGCTACCACTTTTGTGTAGTAGTGGGACTACTTTCGCCCTCCTCCAATTTGCTGGAACCACTCCTGTTTCCAATATGCTGTTAAACAGGACTGTCAAATGCGCAGCTAATACCTCTTGGAGCTCCCGCAACACTCTTGGATGCACCACTTCTAACCCCATTGCTTTGTCCATCTTTAGATTACCGAGTCCCTTCAGGACTTTCTCCTCAAAACAGGACTAGTGTCCACCTCCTTTCCTTCAATGCTTCTGTTACTTTTTGTGGCCCTCCCTTCTCCTTCTTCTGTGAACACTAAACAAAAGTATTTGTCCAGGATGTCCTCCCACCCCACCCCCCTTTAGCCCTACAATTCCAGCCTTGGCCCTCCCCTTTTCACTTATATATCTAAAAAATGTCTGGTCCCCTTTTGTGGCCTCCTGAGCTAGTCTCTCTTCAGTTTGCACCTTTGTGCTCCTTAATGCTTTGCATGCTTCCTCTGATACACCTCCCTATCCTCCTCTCTCTGTGTCTCCTTATACTTTCTGAATGCTACGCCTTTTCAGCCGCCTCTCTGGGGAACAACAGAGGTCTCTTTTTCCTCTTACTTTTGCTCATTTGTTTGATGCAGAGGTTTATTGTCTTTGCTATGCTCCCTTTTAGCTTCACCCACTGTCCTTACACCCCACCCAGGCCATCCCCCCTGCTAGGTCATACCTAAGGCATTCACGCATCTTTATAAAACCTGCCCCTTGAAGTCCAAGGGATCCCGCCACCCTTCGTGATTTAGATTCTGAAACCATCTCATAATGAACCACACTATATGGTGATCTCTGGTTCCCAGGTGCCCTTTCACCTTGAAGTTTGTAACACTGTCCCTGTTAGTGAGCCTAGGTCCAGTACTGCCCCCATCATGAGTGGGTTAATTGACAAGTTGCCCGAGAACGCCCCCAGCAGAGAGAGAGACCAGGATGTCCTTACTTCTAGCTGAAGCTGCTGCTCGGAGGCTCCAATCTATACCCACCAGGTTGGAGTCCCCCACCAGCAGCAGCACTGCTCCATTTTTTGCCATCTTGCTGATAGCTTCCTTCAGTACATTACCCAAGTCCTCCCCTTCACTGGAGATCTGGAGGTCACTCCAGTGTAAACAGTGGTTCCATTCCCCATCTCCAGGGTGACATACAGTACCTCTGCATCACCCTGTATTCCTTGCATCTCCATTGCTTTTATGCTTCCCCTCATATAAAGCACCAAACCCCCATCCTTTCCTTTCCACCCTGTACTTCCTGAACAGTGTATAGTCCGGTATGGTCATGTCCCAGTCACGCTTTTCAGAGCACCATGACTCGGTAATGGCACAATATCAAGGCTGGCCTCCAGGTCCGGAATCTTATTTCCTAGACTTCTAGCATTCGCATACATGACCTTCCAGATTATGTTTCCCCTCTACTTGTTGCTCCCCCTTTTTTCCCTCTTTTGGCCCTCCCTCCTTCCCCCTCTCTTTTTAATGTTCCTGTTCCTTTTCCTTTTTGTCTCTACCACTTTATTTCCTTTACTAATTTGCACGCTCGGGGACTCATCTTCCCCCAGGTTCTCCTTAATCTCTACTTCAACCGGGGGGGGGGGCAGTTTCTGCCTACCTAGTTCTTTCTGCCATCCCCATCAGCTAGTTTAAAGTAACACTTAAACTGTCCTCAGAGGTCTGTGGTTCCCCTCCTGGATGGATGTAGGCAATCATCCCTGCATAGGCCCTTATCCTCCCTGGTGGGTCCCCAGTTCCCAAATGCAGCCAATCCCCTATTCTCTGCACCAGTCCTTCAGCCATGAGTTTAAGCTCCTAGTGTGGAGATCTCTCTCATGTCACAGAGAGACAGCACCTCAGTGAAAACCACTGAGTAAGCTATCCAAGACCAGGGCCCCATGTTTCCTGCGATTCTGCGGGTACAGCAGTGGCCGCAGAAATCGGGGGGTGACTGCAGAAATCAGTGCTTGCCACAGAAATCAGGAAAACCAGCCACATAGCTGCAGAAATGCTAGTTATGTTATGCGATCACACAAGGCATGGGCATAGCTATTGATATATTAAGTATGCCATGACATACATGCTCATTAGAAGGGGCAGCAAACTGATGCCATCCACTACAAAGCCAAAAAGCTAGTGGCTACATGGCATCTTGACTCGTACTGGCTCTTGTTACATAAGGCCGTCCAGCCAGTATAGTGTGTGCTTGTTGGGGGGGGGGACTGACATAAGAGTAGCAGAGCTTGATTAGGTCCATGGCAGTTATGATTTGCTGCTGTGTAGTCATGTTAATTTTTCATTGTGATGCAGCTCACAGTGCATGCTGAATCCTTGGAAAATGAATTTGGAAGGAAGAACTGGAAGGTGAGCTGTAGTCAAGAAGTGAGAAGATTCAGTGGTGCCCATGGAGGTAGAATCAATCTCTGTGTGGTGACGGGTATCAGAGGAGGAGCTGATTGCAGAAACATAGGGCTGGCAGCAGACTGAGAAAAGGACTCCATCCCCACTGGTGGACATCAATCACAGTTTTGATTTGTGGGCCGCAGTTCTGTACCTGCAAGTGTGAGAGTAATTTCTTCGCAGATTTGAACCTGCAGCCTAAGTGGTGGCATCAAGCTCAATTCTTAAGCAGGGTGAAGTTGCCCAGCTGCAGCAGAGTTTGGGGACTATGGTATACTGGAGCAAGCAGGTATGGAAAAAATTGGAATGGAGAGTTTAATTGCTGCTATACATAAGTGAAATATATTGTATAGTGGAGTGTTTTTCTGTACAGAATTCCATCCCTTTCAAAATTGTTGTACCACAGTTCAAAGGTCATGGAATGAGATTCTACCCTACTGTGGTAGAACAGCATTCCAGAACCTCTAGAAGATTGCAAGAGTCAGTTTAATTTTGAAAGAAAAAGAACTCACAAATACAGTACTATACATTATAAAAAATACAGGATGAGCAACTCTATGCACAACCAGTGTGTTTTGCCACCTCGGGGTTCTGATTCCCATGGACCTCTCAAGCTTCGCTCTCGAGGTCAGAGAGAATCAGAACTCCTCTGTGGCAGAACACACTGGTTGTGCATAGTTGCCCATCCAGAATTCTCTATGAGGGTCACTGCCTTAAGAACACCAAACCCACCTGAGTTGCGAGAAGAGAACATGCTAACCAAGGTTACTTGTACAGTTTAATAATGTAACCACCCTACAAATGGGGGTTCCCGAAAAGTCTTCCTCGAGCTTGCTTAAATGCTCACTGCCAGGCTGGTGTCCTGCGTTTTAGCAGTTTAAATGTGATTGCCAGAGAGTGCCTGTAAAGCCTCTCTGTACTCTCTTTTAAGAGCTCCCTGGATTGCAGTAATAAGTAATCTGAGAGGGAGCTCTGTTGAAAGATGTAACTATTTGTTGAAAATCATTTAGACTGATAATGATAATGTAGTTTGTCTAACCTGCCTTCTTTGCAGCAAGGACTGTTTTGTTTATCTCCACTATCTTGGTCCTGGACTGCAAATTGGACCAATCAGTACTGGTGGGACCTAAAATGGAGCTGGACTACAGGAGCTGTCTGGAGTCAAATCTGTAGGAATTGTAGTTTTGGGCTTTTTGAGCCTTTTTGCACCTGAAGGGGGAGCCTTTATTGTGACTGACAGACAGATTAGCCAACCAAACCTTTTGGATTCTGGGGAAAGTCCCTGGCTTGCTGGCAGTTGAATCAGATCTCGGGAGTTGAAGAAGCAAGAGCTTGAGACAGTTAAGCAGCCGTCTGAGTAGTTTCGCATAGGAGAACTGTGAAAAGGCCTGAGTTGTGGCCTGCATGTCTGCCTGCTGCCCCCGAGAGGGACAAAAGAGAATTATTTCAGACTAAATCCAAGTTTGTGAGAACGAAATAAGCCACTGATTTTTTTTTTTTTTTTTTTTTTTTACCAGGCTCATACCTGAAGAAGACTGAAGATTTTTCTGAATACGATTGGCCTGTCAGGATTTAGAGCTGCTTTTGAATCCCCGGTTTGTGCAGAGACTTTGCGATCATGACCGGAGAGCGGTTTGCCTGGTACAGTAGAATTTCCTTACATGTAAATGTACTGTGTATTGAAAGTGGGTCATGATTTGGTTCCCCACTGTATGAACTGTGTTCTGCTTGTTGGTACTGTAGAATCCTTTACATGTAAATGTGCTGTGTATTGAAAGTGGGTCGTGATTTGGTTCCCCACTCTGTGAAATGTGTTCTGTTTGCTGGAAGCTTTATCCAGCCTAATCCTACTGAATCCAAGTTCATCTCCATTCGGGCCTGGGCCATGCCATGCTGGCCCTGCCAGACTACCCCACTGCACAGAGAAAGCCACCGATGAGAGACCTGCCTGGGGATCAGCCCCCTGCTCCACGCTTGAACAGGAACGATGCCTCAGTGAATCGTGAGGGTCCTGCTTCTCCTGGCACTCCAGATCTGCTGTCTCGATTTTCATCCGGCCTGTGTCCAGTCTTGGGTATCGTGAGTAATCATCAGGGTAGCTTCCTGCAACAACAGCCTAATCTAAAAGTGTGTCATCTGATTGTCTTGTTGTTTTCTTTTCATGAACTGAGCCCTCCAGCTCCGGATTACAAATAGTGTGTGTTGTGCATGTTTTCTTCCATCACAGGGCCCCAACCAGCTGCAACGTTCCTGGTTAGCTCACCATTCTCCATCTGGGTACCCAGAGTGTGGGACTGTTTATGGACCCTGAAGTGCATGCATAACTGTTTGGTTGACAGAACCTTTAAGCAAATTAACCTGATTATGCCCCTTCCTTGTTCAAGTCCCTTAAATAAATCAGATCTAACTCTTTTTTGCATTTATCCTGATTGTGGTTCCAGTTTGTGCAAGAGTACTGAACTACTGTTATTTGCTGTGTATAACCTTTTTTTTTTTTTTTTTTTTACAGGGGGTCCCCAGGGCTGAGCCAGAGGAAAGCCCTTGTGGTAAGTGCAAGCAGTGTAGGTACATATGTGGTGTATCGGGGTATTGTGAAAGTGATTATTGTGTATTGTTCCAGCCACTAGTTAGGAAAGAGGGGGGGGTTACAGTGTCCCGGAGGGCTGTGCCCAGGTTAGCTTGACCACTACCAACCCTGACCTCCAGGTGGTAACCTGTTTCAGAACTCAGGCCCCTTAACCTGCTACTAGCCAAGCAGGCAGGGGTAGCAGCCCTTGGGATAGCGCCACCTATGGGTTACATTAAGAATGACTTGCTTGCATTTTTTCAGTGTCCCCTGAAAGAAAAATCAGGAGTCAACAAATCCTACAGACAGTGCAAGTTGCACCCTCCTTCACGGTTCTAGGGAGACAATTCTCTCCCAACCCCAACACACAGATTTGTACACTGCACTCAACATGTTTGCTGCAAGGTAGTTGGGGTATTCCAAGTTTAAAAAAAATAATAATCTAAAAGAACATTGATCAAAATCAGAACAAAATGGCCTTCAAGTTGGAGTCTCTTTTTATATCTGCTAAATGTAAATAAAAACCAGAAGAAATCCAAGCAGGTTTTGCCTTCTGTGTAGTTTTAGCTAATTGTGTATGTCCTCCTCTGATTATAACCTAGGAGAACAGCAAGGGCCACCAATTTCCAGAAGATCAGATAAGCCTTCAAATTCAGGGTGGGAGGTAAAATTCATTAAAAGAGAACACTGATGCCCATGGCTGTGCCAGGCTTGGATTATTGCAGTTTAATATTTGTGATAAGAAGACTACATACTGTTAAATGGCCTCCTGTTCCACTTTCAGTGTAGCAGCATCGTTGCTTGAAGGCAGTCAAAGGGTTGACTAAGACCTAATCCCTTTGAAGGTATGCTGTTTAGCCACAATTTATCTGCTGCAGAATGGCCATGGAATCAGCAGTTGTTCTGCTGCAGAAAGTATGAGGTCCTGCCGCAGAATGTAGGTCCACTTTGCCGCAATAAACACGGGGCCCTGTCTAAGACCCCTCCCCAGCTCCCTAAATCCCCCTGGACTATCCCAGCCCCATCCTTAGCCAGGTCATTAGTCCCCAGGTGAACAATGTTACCCCGCTCTCCCTCCTGTCCTGTTGCCCTAGCAATCCTCAGGTTCTGCCTCCCATCCCTATGAGCCACGGTGCCACGGATGCACCTAACCTGCCTCTCCCCTTTCTTTCCTGTTCCCAAAACTGTACCCCTCACAACTGATCCCCCAACAGAAGTTGCTTCTTTCTCTCTGGTGTCCTCTGTCACACTCCTTGGTGTCTCCACTATGGAAGGCCCCAACATTCTCCCCGTTTACTACAATGGGTGCCTCCTCCCAGCAGTCCTGCCCCACCACAGTGCTGTAGGAATTATGTAGTGGCACCTGTTGAGGAAATGTGTCTCTGTCCCACCATCCCCACCCTTCCAGAGTCCACAACAATCCAGCCATTCCTCCTCCTCCCTACCATCTTCTGAGGTAAAGGTGGCAGGCTTGGTGGCCCCTGGGTGTGGTAAGAGGTCCTCCGAATCCTAGCAAACTCGACCAGGAGTCTAGCAACCTCTTTCCTCAACTCAGAGAAGAGTGCGCAGATGGGGTAGCACTGCAGTCTCCAGAAAGTCTCTATGAAAACTGCTGCCCCACAGCCACTCCACTATACCACTCACATCATTCTCAATTTCTGTTCTCCCTATGTTACCTGGAAATACTTTTATACCCTTACCTCTGATAAGGTGTTTCTAGATTACCCCTGATAAGGTGTTTCTAGATTTCCCCTTTTTGGTTTGTTTCTATTTGTGTTCCCCATGCCTTGTTTAAATCTCTTTATACACCTACCCTAGACAGAGTGTTGCTCCTATTCCCAGTTTTGGATTAACTTTTACCTTCTGCCCTTCCCAGCGGTGACTGTTGCACAGCAGTGAACAGGTGCCTTATCTTAGTCCATGTGGAGGAAGTTTCCCTCCTGTACTACACACTTGGGGTGTTACTAGTATCTGTTTGGGAGAACCCCATGAAGCTTCACTGGGGTGAGGTAAGCCCTGTACGTAAAATTAAGTTGGACTTGGCACAGTATGTAGGTCCTGGGGCAGGTGGCTACACGTTGTGCAGTTGCTAACCAAACCTTTCCAGTGATGGGTGTGTTTCAGATCTTGCACCCATTTATTCAGAATACTGGCATTTGGGGAGTTACCCCTCCTTTTAGCATACTGTAGAGAACTGACGAGGGTTTATAACAGGGTTGAGGCTTCAACAGTTCCTTCTCAAGGGGTGAGGCAGAGTCACAGCCTTGGTAGTGGCCAAGCAGTGACTCCAATTTGTGCCCAACCAGTAAGAAGGTGAAAAGGTCATGAGGCCCCGAGCTCCATTCCGCTCGCAGGTCCCAGAAGGTGCATAGCTGGGTCCCCTGTATATAACTGCAGTATATGGTATGCCCCTTTGCCATCTGAGAAGACCTTTGTGGAGTTGGACCAAGTACCTTGCCCTGCCCCTAAGGGTTCAAGTGATGCTAAAGTACCTGAGATCTCAGGGATGAAAAGAAACTTATGGGCAGCTAGCCAGACTCTGACAGTGTTGGCAGTGAATAGGTTATTCAGTGCAGGTTCATGCAATTGTTCAAGGCTTGTATGGGTGTTGATGTGCAAAATGGCTGGGGGCTTGCCAATGTTTCACCAACAATGAATTTGGCAACCTCCTGCAGGAAATTCCCTGCCGCCCCAAGGTGGCGGTAAATAAGAAGAATCCTGAAGCCTATGCCCAGACCCCCACGAATGGCCACACATTCAAAAGAACCCGGGGTTCTCACTGGGTGCACAGTGAAGCCCAAGTCGGATCTAAAACAGATGGCTACCCCACCTCCCCTACTGCACCACGGTATACCCGGGGGGCGGCAGCCTCAAAAACTGGGCCAGCATTGTCCCCAACTCAGGTCTCTGTGATGCATGCCAGATCGAACAAGGAAATCAAGTTCGTAATAATTGTGGCCTTGTTCCTGATTGATCTGGCATTGCAAAGCACTGCCCTCAGGGGATTGGTAGGCAAAGCAGCCTCTCAGGTTACCTGGCCACTCGATCTGGTGGACTCCCTGGAGACAGGCACCAAACACATCTGGCCAAGGACCCAAAGGAAGTCTCCCTTGCTGGGAATCCCTACACAAAACCCAACTTACTTTTGAATGACTGTCCTGACTGTTTACATTCCTGCCTTGTTGGCATACTGATATTAAAGTTGTTATAACTTCGGTTTACTGCAATTGTCTTTAGCATATGGGGGGACTTCAGCCAAGGCTGCTTCCTGTACTTGACTGCCCTTCCATCCTCCTTGACCATTTAAAACAGCTGTTAAAATCGTTGTTAATCTGTGTAGTTCTGAGTACCCTGCACCATGTACCTTTCCATCACTGATCTGCAGGGGACTTTCTGCCATGCGTGGATGTGCCTGGCAAGTGGTGGGGAAAGGATACTAGTTTGGGGGTTTGTGTTCTGTTCGTACTGTTTTATTCTTGTTGTGGATCACCAAGATATTGGGGATAGGGGAGGGAAGGATTTAAGGGGGAAAAGTTCCTTTCAGTTTCCTTATGGTTGAGTAAATTATTCCAGCTAACCGTAGACCCACTTATCATGCAGCTGTCTCGAACCGATAGGATTTCACTGTGTCTCAGCTTTAGAATTTTTTTTTAACTTTAAGCTTTAAACTACCCAATAGATAAGAATGTGGTAGTTTCAGCTTGGGATATAAATGGCATGAAGCACATGGTTAAGAGGAGGAAGGTGTTGGGGCAGTTACAAAAATCTAAAATGCAGGTTCTCATGCAAAACTCATGTGAGCAGGGCAGAGTTTGAAAAATCTATTGGTAACTTGAGTGGTCAGCTCTCTGCTATACTGCGAAGGCTGACAGGTGGCAGTTTCTCTGCCTTTGGCAGTTCAGGGCTCTATTTTAGCTTCACAGACCTGGGTGGACAGTATGCTCTTGTGCAGTTAACACTCATGGGGGGGCACCTTCTCCACAGGATCTATCTTTTGGTAGCACATTCGCCTCTGGGACAGAAGGTTGTGGGTTCTAGTCCCACACTGGGACTGGGCTCATACCCTAAACACTGGCACCTGAGTGCAGTACTAGGGGGTGCAGTACTGTCAGGATGTGCCATCTTTCAAATGAGATGTTAAACCGAGGCCTCTTCTGCCCATCTCTGGTGCTGTTCTGGTGGGTGTCCAAGTGGAAATAAAAGAACCCATGGCACTTTTCGCAAGAGTAGGGGACCTGGCAGCCTGTTCAACATTCCCTTTCCCATAAAACTGGTTCATGCAGTTGTACAAGGCTGTGTACGGGTGTTGATGTGCAAAATTGCTGCTGGTACACATTCACTACCAGTCTACCACTGCTTGTAAAATGTTTTGGGATACAGTGTGTATGAAAAGCACCCCTATCTTGCGGAGTACCTCAGGCGTCAGTGCTAGCCCCAATGTTGTTCGCAGTCTACATGCTACCCCTGGGAGAGATCATTAGGAAGTAAGGCTTGGATTTTCATTGCTATGCTGATGATACCCAGCTATACTTATCCTTTGCCCCAGGAACATCCAACGTGGTAGATGTGCTGAACAGCTGCCTTGCTGAGATCAACGACTGGATGGCCCCTAGCTGGTTGCGACTGAATCCCGATAAGATGGAGGTATTGGTGGTGGAGTCGAACAGAGTGCGTGATATGATGGCCTCTGGATCAGAGACAACTTGTTCTGGGATCTGTTTCATTGAAGGCAAAATCTTGGTGTCGTTCAGGATAGGAGTTTGACGATGGAGGTGCAGATATCTTCCACTGTCCACTCCTGTTTTTTCCATCTGATAAATGTCACCAGGATAAAGCCACTTGTTCGGCCTATGGATCTCCCCACTTTAATGCATGCCTTAGTTACATCAAGGCTTGACTACTGTAGTGCACTCTACCTCAGGGTCACAGAAGGATCTCTCAGCAGACTGCAGCTAGTGCAGAATGCAGCTGCCTGGTTACTTACTGGGCAGCCAAAATTTTGCCACATTACATCGGTGTTGCGTGAGCTGCACTGATGGCTGGTCAGGTGGAGGATCCTCTTTAAGGGGGGGTCTTCTCACCTATAATGCCCTACATGGTCTGGGCCCTGGTTATCTGTTAGACCTTCTTGTACCTGCTCCCTCGGTTCGCCCCCTCTGTTCCTCCTGTGGAGGCCCCCTGGTGATTCCCAGGACGAGGTTGAAATTGGCTGACAACAGGGCCTTCAGTGTCGCTGCTCCCGTCCTGTGGAATTCGCTGCCCCTTGGGGTTAAGGGGGCTCCCACTTTGGAGGTATTCAAGACCCACCGTAAGGCCCTCCTGTTCACCCAGGCCTTTTTGGATTAAGCTGTCAATTCATAGATTTGGTTATAGTTGTTGGCAATCAGATGTTTAGTTTATTATTTATGGGAACTGTTTTTATGAGGAGTTAATTATTTATATGTTTATATTTATTTTTTTTGTTTTATTGATTTGTTTTGAAATATCTGTTTACTTATCTGTACAGCGCCAAGAGCCTCTGGGATTGGGCGTCTTTTAAATAAATTTTGCCTTGCCTTGCCAGACCAGGTTGAATCTAGAGCACATACTTACATATTATGGAGCGAAGTCTCCTGCCCTTAGCCAGAAAAAAATGTCACAGCACCTTGAGTCAAATTTTGTTAAAGGCAAGAGGTCTCTTCTGGCCTGTGTGCAAGCGTGATAATGAAGATCGGAAACACCACCCACTCTAAAGCCCTTCCCAGCCATGGGTACCAGCCTCCTCTAATGCAGTCAGGGTGTGGGGTCAAACCTGAGCAGGGTCAGATAGTTAGTAGCTTAGAAGTCTGTTTTCCCAAAGTCAGGCGACTGATACAAGCAACCCTCATGAGGGCAAGGCAGCACTGTAGAAAGTAAACAGGATGTTAGGCATGTCACAGCAGTTATTATTCTCGGCTCTCTTGCACACTCGCAGAGCTACTCACATAGGCTGCATGGGTGCATGCTAGTTCGAGAGTGCAACCACTGAGGAAGATTTCCTGCTGAGCAGCCCACTGGCACCCAAGTCACCAGATGTAGTCAGGCTGTCTCGGTGCCATACTCACTGGATCCACGTAGCTGGGGCATAGCAGACACTAGTATAACGAATACTCCTGTGCAGCACAACATTAATTTAATAGGTCCATTAGAGGTGTAGCGTTGCAGACAGGGACACTGGAGCCCACACTCCTGAAGTACCAAAACTGTTAAATTTAAGTAGATGGATCATTGCCGAACCCATAGAAAAAACAAGACAGGAAGCAGGTGAGCACCAAATAGCGGCACGGTACTGGGTACAAGACTGGAGTAGCAACTACTTTAGACTTCTTGCAAGGACTCTGGAAATTTAATGAAGAGCTACCTCCCCAGTCACCAGTTAACCCTCACAATCACCACCCCCCCACACCATGTTCCCAGCTGTCCTGGGCCCTCAAGCTGCTGAAAACAGTCAGTCCCGCTATGCAAGGAAGGGATAAACTGAGCCACAGCCACAATGAGCCTGGGGGGGAGGGGGAGAGGGCAACTCTGGCCAATTAGGCCGGTGTTATAGTGTGGGCATCAGGGAGGGCACAGGGGTCACATTGTCTGAACAAGTGCAAATAGGTAAGGGATTCATCTTCGGGCTGGGGCTGTGCTACTCACCTGTGATCGGCCCTCATCAGTTGTGTCCTCCACCTCAACAAACCTCTCAGCTTCCATGGGATCAGTGAAGAACCTGGCAGGTCTACCTGGTGGCTTACCTAAAGTCTGGCGGGGTAGAGAAGGCAAAATCTCACCCCAATGATGATGCTTAGAATTTGCCCCCATTAAAATACTGCCGCTTGACTTGGAGGTCTTGGCTGAAATCCTGATATACTGAGACTCGCCCAACCCCAATCCAGATGGGGTCATGGGACTTGGCAGCTTTTAGCACCTGTTCTTTATTTGTGTAGCATAAATACTTAATTAGGCAGTGCCTAGATTGGTGCCCTGGTCATTGTTTAGGGCCAGTCCTGTGAGCTCCTTTGACCTCAACGTTCAAGGTTGCCTGATCCATCTTTAAGTTGGTTACAAGCCATCAATGACGTTTCTTCGCTAGATCTTCCCCTCCAGCACCGCAGGCAATTCAAGTAGTATCTTCTCACCTAGTTCTCCTGATCATTGGAGTTGGCACAGAGTTTTTCAAGCACGGACTTCAGATTATTGTGATCTTTGTCAATGTCACTAACTGTGTCCTTGAGTTCAATGACCCACTTCACAAGTTCATCTATGCCGGCTGAGTGCACTGCTGAGGTTTCCGAGAGACCTGTGACGACACTTTGAATGTGGCCAATTTGGGCAGTCAGGTTCATGAAGCCCACTTTCATTCCCATTTGCATGCTGACAAGGGTAGCTGGAATGCTCACCAGCACCTTCTTGAGCTCTGACACTGCACCAACTTTGTGCACTGCTAAGGCCTTGGAGCAGGTATGGGTCTCATGATGGAGGTGCTGTTTTTGAGAGACTCTGAGCAGCTTGAAAGGTAATTTTAACTGCCTTTTTTGCCGCTTACTCCATGCCATGAGACAAGAGGTACTGATTGCTAGCAATATCTTTGCATGTGGCTCAGTTTTACATGAAGAATAGTTGATTTAATGGTGGTGCCTAAGGGAGCTGGGCTAGAGCATATTCGCCACATTGCACAGCCAGCCACTTCCGACTTTACACTTCTTCACATTAAACTTCAACTGCCATAGCTTGGGCAACCACTTCAACTTCTCCAAATCCTCTTTTAGTATCCTTACGCCTTCCTCGGTGTCCATCCACCTGCAGATTTTTTTTTTTTGCGAAGGCATATCTTGCCCTGAATATCTTCAATGTCTCAAATAAAGAGGTTAAAAAGTAGTGGTCCCAGGAACTATCCTTGATGTACACTGCTATTGACTTCTGTCATCTCTAAGAATTCCCCATTCAGCACACCTTTGGAGTCCCCCTCCCCCAGCCAGTTTCCAACCCATGTGAGCAGCCTCTCTCTTATGTTCAGGTCTGCCAGTTTTTAAGTAACCTTCTGTGTGGGATGGAACTGAATGCCTTACTGAAGTTCAAGTACAGTATGTCCACAGCCTGGCCCCTATCGATGGTCCAAGTCACCTAATCAAAATGTCAATCAAGATTGTCTGGCAAGATCTTTCACCCATGAACCAGTGATATCTATTGTCTTGCGACCTACTTACCTTCTGGAACTCCACCAGCCTTTCTTTGATCATTCTTTCTAAGAACCTGCCCACTATGGAGATCAGGCTCACTGGCTCGTAGTTACGTGGGTAATCTTTATTTCTGCTCTTGTGTAGCGGCACCACATCAGCCACTCTCTAGTTGTTCAGTATCTCTCCTGTTTCCAGTGAGCAGCTGAGGAGGTTTGTCAGTGGTGCCATTTCTTTCAGTACCCTTGGGTGCAGACCGTCTGGGCACAGGGATTTGTGTTTTGTATTCGTTTTGCCAATAAAAGGCACTATTGAGTGATACTCATTTACAAGGAGGTTGTGGCTAGGATGCCAGAAACATCATAACATTCAAAATGATGCATATGCGGAGTACAATATAGGCAGTGCCAAGGGTCATAAACAAGACACACAGCAGATCCCAAAATAGATACAATCAATACATAAGCTGATATATGACTGCACATACAGAGTTCACAAAAACATAGCATGGCCAACATTAGATATGTATTTTCAGTGCACCCAGCCCTTTCCTCCGCTATAGCTCCCAAGTCTGTGTCCCCCCTTCCTGCCTGAGCTTGATCCCATACTGTGGGAAAGGCCTCTCCTCCTCTACCATAAAGACTGAACAGATAATATTTATTCAGCAAGTTCACTCTGCCTTTATCATTGACCTCCCACTGCTTCCCCCTTTTCAACCTGACCATCCCATTCTTCATTTTCCATTCCTCCCTAATATAGCACAAGAAAGCCTTGTTTCTCCTTTTTCATCCTGTTCGCAATTATAAGTTTGGACGTTGCCTTCACCTGCCTCAGTTTTGTGTTGGCTATCTTTAAGAGCAGCTCTCTTTCCACATCTCCTCACCCCCCCCAGGACACAAACAAGCTATTATGCTCAGCTTGCCTTCCTGGTGAAACACTTGAACAAATAAAAATAAATACACTTGATTGAGTGGGTTTATAGTATTTGAATGCCACCTCTCTTCTCTCTCCTACTGCCTCACTCCCCTCCCTCGTGTACCAAACAGACATTATTCACTTTTTGTTTTTCCCACTGTCCTTATTCAGAGGTCAGTGATCTCTACCAACCATTCCCGTAATACAGTATATCCCAATTCCCATTTCCTGCCCATCCCCATCTGCTACAGTAGTTTTAGCCATTCTAATCTAACCCCGATAATTTTCCTTATCCTGCCAAAATCCACCCACCTAAAGTGTACTACCTTGGTCTTGAAGTTAGTATGACTGGCCTCCAAAGTGATGCCGAACCATACTGACCTGTGGTCACTGTTCCAAAGTGGTTCCTTTACAGAAACATCCCTGGCAGTCTTCATTTTAAAGGACCAGGTCTAGGATTGCTCTACCTCTTGTTGGTTCACAAATGCACTGCATCAAGAAACCATCCTGAAATGCATCTACCATAGAAACATAGAAACTGACAGCAGATATGGACTGCTTCACCTATCCAGTCTGCCCTTTTCTCCCTGTCTACACTATTATATCAGACCATGCCCATTCTAGAGCGCTTTTTCCCTCCCTCTTCCTTTCCACTATGATACCTTCATGCTTATCCCATGCATTCTTGAACCCCACAACTGTTTTTAACCCGCCACCTCTGCTGGAAGACTGTTCTAGGAATCTACCACTCTTTCTGTGAAGAAGTACTTCCTCACATCGATCCTGAATCTACTACCCCAGCTTCATAACATGTCCCCCCTTGTTCTTGAGCACCTTTTCTTCTGAAAAATACTCCCCTCCTATACCTTATTTACTACCATGAGGTATCTAAAGGTCTCTTTATCATATCTCCCCTCTCCCAGGGTGTATATATTGAGGTCCTTTAGTCTTTCCTCATAGGGCTTTTGATGCAGACCCCACACCATTTTAGTTGCCCTCCTCTGGACCACCTCCACTCTGTCTATGTTCTTCTGAAGATGTGGTCTTCAGAACCAGACAATACTCTAGGCGGGGTCTTACCAGCAATCTACACAGGGTAAAACCACCTCCCTCTTTCTGCTAGTGATACCCCTCCCTATGCACCCCAGCATCCCACTTGTCCGCCCTACTACCTTGTAGCACTGCCTGGCCACCTTTAGGTCATCAGATATGATTAGCTCCAGGTCTCTTTACTGCTTGATGGTCATCAATACCACTCCACCCATTTTGTACTGTGCCCCTGGATTTCTGTGCCCTAAGTGCATTAATTTGCACTTTTTCTTTGCTTGAAACCCAGCTGCCATACCCTTGACCACTCTTGTTGTTTATTCTGGTCTCTGCTCTTTCTTTTCATCCCCCTACCATGAGTGTCCACCCAATTGCATATTTTGGTGTCATCCACAAAGAGGAAGACCTTCCCTTCTAGCTCCTCTGCAATGTCACTTATAAAGACATTAAAGAGAACTGGTCCCAACACTGATCCCTGAGGCACCCCACTGGCCACCCTCCCTTCCTTGGAATGAACTGTGTATACCACCACCCTCTGTAGCCTATCCCCTAACAAAATTCTTATCCAGTTTACCACCTTTGGATCCACTCCTAAGCTACCCAGCTGACTTATTAGTCACCTATGTGGAAGAGTGTGAATTGTCTTACTGAAGTCTAGGTAGGCTACGTCCACTGGTCCACCTTGATCTAGTTCCTTGGTCAACCAGTCAAAGAAAATGATCTATCAGATTTTTTGACATGACATCCCCCTTGTGAAGCCATGATGCCTCGGGTCTTGTAACCCACTGGATTTAAGATATTCCACAAACCTTTCCTTTAGCAGTGATTCCATTAACTTTCCGAATACCGATGTCAGGCTAACTGGTCTATAGTTGCCAGCCTCCTCCCTGCTACCACTTTTGTGTAGTGGGACTACATCCACCCTCCTCCAGTCCTCTGGAACCACTCCTGTTTCCAGTGAGCTGTTAAACAGAACTGTCAGAGATGCAGACAGTATTTTCCTGAGCTCTCTCAATACCCTTGAATGCACTCCATCTGGCCCAATTGCTTTGTCCACCTTCAAATTAGCAAGTCCCTTCAGGACTCTCACCTCCAATAAAGTACTAGTGTCCACCTCCTTCCCTTCAAAGTTTTTGTTAATTTTTTGTGGCCCCTCCTCCTTTCTCTGTGAACACTGAACAAAAGTATTTGTTCAGGATGCCTTTTCCTTGTCCCCCTCTATACAGCCCCCTCCCTTTCCCTTTTTAACCTTTCAATCCCACCTCTGGTCTTCCTCTTTTCACTTATATGTCTAAAAATGTCATATTCCCATTCATTGCCTCCTGGGACCTGGGCTATTCTCTCTTCAGTTTGTGCCTTTGCACTCTATATTGCTTTCCTTGCTTCATTTAGTTTCCCCTGATACATCTCCCTATCCTCCTTCCTCTGCATCTCCATATACCTTCTGAATGCTGCCTTTTTAGCATTTACCTTTTCAGCCACCTCTTATGAGAGCCATAGCAGCCTCTTTTTCCTCTTACTTTTGCTCACTAGTCTGATGCAGAGGTTTGTTGCCTTTACTATGCTCCCTTTTACCGCCCACTGTTACTCCAACCCACCAAGGTCACCCACCTCTGCCAGGTCATCCTTGATGCATTCATCCATCTTTTTAAAATCAGCCCTCCTCAAGTCCAGAACCCCTTCCCTTGTGTGGTTCGATTCCACAGTTATGCTTATATTGAACCACACTGTATGGTGATCACTGGTCCCCAAGTGGCCTCTTTCCTTGACGTCTGCAACACTGTCCCTGTTAGTGAGTAGTAGGTCCAGTCGTGCCCCATCTCAGTTTGGTACACTGACTAGTTGTCTGAGGAATTCCCCCTGCAAAGAGTCCAGGATATCCCTGCATCTAGCTGAAGCCATTGCTGGGAGGCTCCAATCCACATCTGGCAGGTTGACGTTACCCACCAGCAGCTCCTCCCCCTTTTTTGCCATCTTTGCCAGTGGCTTCCACCAGTACCTTATCTAATTCCTCCCTCTGTGCTGGAGGTCTGTAGATCACTCCAGTATGGATAATGGCTCCATTCCTTATCTCTAGGGTGACCCACAGTACCTCTGCCTCCCCTGTATTCCCTGCATCTCCATGGCTTTTATGCATTCCCTCACATGAAGCACCACACCGCCTCTCTTCCTTCTCACCTGGTCCTTCCTGAAAAGAGTATAGCCCGGTATGGGTATGGCCATGTCCCTGTCATGGTTTTCAGTGCACCATGACTCAGTAATGGCCACCATATCCAGGTCAGCCTCTGCCATGATGGCCTCTAGGTCTAGAATCTTATTTCCCAAACTTCTGCTTGTCCCCCCTTTCTGCCTTTTTAACCTCTCTCCTTCACATCTCTTGTTTAATGCTCCCATTTCTTTCCCCCTTTATCACTACTACTCTGCTCCTGGTGCTTGATGCTACTGGGACATTTCAGTCAATGTCTGGCATGATGAAATCCCCCACCAGCGTCAATTTGCTGAAGTGCACATCTCTCCTAATATCTTCCCCTTGCATCCTGTACTAACATACTAAAATGCCAGCAGAATAGGCCTAACGGTCTTTTGAGTCTGCTCGATTGGTCAGCCCCCACCCTGGGTGCTGACCTTGCTGCCCCCCTCGCCTTCTCTGGCTTCTCCCTTCCCAGTTCCGGATATTCTTGCTGCATTGGATTTTGCTTCCAGAACCCTTCCCCTGTACCTGTCCCAGCCCCTCTTGAACCCCTCCACCGTCTCTGCCTCCACCAGCCCCCTAGGCAGTGCATTCCATGGCTCCACCACCCTCTCAGTGAAGAAGCAACTCCTCCTTTCTCCCCTGAATCTTCCCCCCTCCAGCTTCCACCCATGCCCTCTAGTGGCCCCCTCCTCCTTCTTTCGAAGCACCCTGACTGTTCCTCCCCTATTTACCCTCTTCTTGTACCTGAAGACCTCTATCATGTCCCCCCTGGTCCCTTCTCTCTTCCAGTGTGTACATATTTAGCTCTTTGAGCATCTCCTCATAGGTCCTGTCCCCCAAGCCGCAAATCATTTTGGTTGCCCTCCTCTGGACCTTCTCCAGGAGTTTAATTTCCTTCTTTAAGTGTGGCCTCCAAAACTGCACGCAGTACTCAAGGTGTGGCCTCACCAAGCAGTTATACAGAGGGAGTATCACTTCCCTCCTTCTGGAGGTGATCCCCCTAGCGATGCATCCCAGCATCCTGTTGGCCTTGGATGCTGCCCTCCTACAAGTCTCAGAGTTGTTCAACTTGACATCCACCACCACCCCAGGTCCCTCTCAGCCATCAAGACTTGTAGCATTTCCCCTCCCAGGGTGTACACTTAGCCTGGGTTTCTGGCCCCCAGGTGGAGTACCTTGCATTTCCCCTGCACTGAACCTCAGCTTCCACTTTCTAGACCATCCTTCCAGAGCCTCCAGGTCCCCCTGTAGGGTCACCCTCCCCTCCTCCTCCCCATCCACCACCGCCCCTAGTTTTGAGTCATCCGCAAAGAGACTCATCTCACTCCCTGATTCCTGTCCTTACGTCAGAGATGTAGGCGTTGAGCAGGAGGGACCCAAGGACTGATCCCTGTGGGACCCTACTAATGATCCTCCTTGGGGATGAGACTATCCCCCCAACCACGACCCTCTGGGTCTGGTCCTGGAGCCAATTGCCTATCCATCTGATCATCTGGTTCCCCACCCCCATTTCTCCCAGCTTATCCAACAGACCCACGTGAGGAACAGAGTCAAATGCCTTGCTGAATTCTAGAAAGAGGACATCCACTGGTCTACCCAGGTCCAAGGCACTCGTCACCCAGTCATAGAACTCCACAAGGTTTGTCTGACATGATTTCCCGGGGACGAATCCATGCTGTCTATTGTCCAGGCACCCTGACTTTTCCAAGTCCCCCTAGCCTCTCCTTGACAATGCCCTCCATCACCTTGCCCACCACTGATGTCAGGCTGACAGGCCTGTAGTTCCCTGCCACCTCCTTGGTCCCCCTTGTGGACCAGGCATTATATGCACCACCTTCCAGTCCTGGGGCACCCACCCTGTCCTCAGAGAGCGGTGAAAATCTCCATGGGGGTTTCGCCAGGACATCCATAAGTTCCTTCAGCACTCTGGGATGTAATTTATCTGGCCCCGTGCTTTCTCCGTCTTAAGGGAGCCGAGGCTTCCTCACTCTCTCTGCTGTGATTTCCACTTCTGGTGCCTCTTTCTCCTGCTTAGCCCTCCCCCCTGCCAGTGATGCCTCCCCTCTCCCCAGACCCGCCAATCGGTGGGGTCCCCCCCCCTCAGTATCTCTGTCTCCTCCCGTGTATGATGGAGCACCCCCATTTTCCTTGGTGAAAACTGAGGTGAAGTACTCATTCAGTACCTCAGCCTGCTCCCCCGGGTCTTGTGCCCATCTCTCCCCTGTCCCCCACCTTGTTTTGATTTGGGGGCCTGTAAACCATCCCCATGCAGACAACCTTCTTTTTACCTGCTTCCAACTTTACCCAAAATGTCTCTCTGGTGTTATTCCCTTTCACGTCTCTGATGCTTCCCTGACGTTCATGGCTACCAGCTCCCCCCACTACCACCTTCTGCCCTGTCTGCAAAGGGTGTAATCTAAAATTGCTGGGTCCCAATCATGGTGCTGCATTGCTAGGTTTTCATCATGGCTGCCAGGTCTAGCTGGCCTCCACCACTAATGCCTAAAGAGAATATACTTTGTTCCCAGATGGTCTGTTGACCCTCGGCTTCCTTCCCTATCCCTTGCCCTCTGATGCCACCCACCATCCTGCTACCTTACATACTACCTGCACTTTCTCCTCCAATAAGGGTACATTGTTTCCTCACCTCCCCTACTCCTCTGTTTACCCCTACCTATATGTTTTTTTTCCCTTAGTGGTGCCTTTTCTGCCATGTTTGCCCATACCGTTTGACTCGTCTGTATCAGAGCAGGAGGCCTGCTTGTCTCCCTTCACTTGTATAGGTGGAGCTAGCCTCATCAGTATACCCTCCCCCTCCTTCTTTATCTAGTTTAAATGGAACTTGATGTGATCTGCAAATCTTTGACCTTGCACCCTGATGCCTCTCCCTGCTGGTGTGTAACTCAACCCTTTTGAAAAACATCAAGCAAAGAAGGCCACTAGCAGAGTGGTCCTTTGACTCCAAACCAGGCTCCAACAAGGGCTAGTCATGTCACACCCCAGGTGGAAACAGCAGATATTTTCGCTGACTACTATAAAACTCTATACTCGCATGAAAGAGGGCTGGACCACAAGACTAAAATATTTATCTATTTGTGTAATCTGCCCCTCAGAACCCTGACTCAGGGCCAAAGACGGACACTGGAACTCCCGATCTCTGATGTAGAGATTCAAATAGCAATACAACACCTTAAGAATGGCACCGCTTCAGGCACAGATGGGTTTACTACAGAATACTATAAAGCCTTTCTGAAGACGTTGACTCCCAAACTTTCCCAACATTTTCAGTTGCTACTTGGAGGGGAGGGTACATCATGCACATGGCTCAGGACACAAGTGTCGGTCATCTTAACTCATTCTATCTGCTGCTGCCATTTTGGGTCAGGGCAATGGGTAGACCTGGAAAGGACCCTATGGCTTGCAAGTCCTATTGCCAATTTCGCTACACCATCTAGACCTTAAGATTTTCACTGCCATTCTGGCAGCCAGCCAGAGTACAACATTTGGTCGACCCACATGAAACGGAATTCATTAAGGGGATAAATCTCCATGACAATATCCAGCATTTTCTCAACATTATTACGACACAATGCCCAGTCAATACACTCCAAATAGCTATATCAGTGTGTAACCAGGTTACCGTGTAACTTTTGGTTACTACCCCTGTCTTGCAGGCTCAACAAGGTTGAGGGGCCTGGGCTCCGTTTCAGATGGAAACGGGGGTTCTCCCTCCCCCCCAAAAAAAATAGCACATGCCTCTACCCAGAGTAAGCTGTAGTGGGTCAGTTGTTTACGTGGTAAAACCCCCTGGAATGTCATACCTACCCACCTCCCCTGACAGTCATCCCACACACAGAATACCATAAACAGTTGCAATACTTTACTGTACACTCAAATAATGACTATTGCTAATAATATGCTTACAGATGGTACTGAACATTAACAACATAATGAATAATATATGGGTGGGTGGGTGCAGCAAGAATTTTACATACACACTCACTTGGTGTGGGATGCTCACGTAAACCCAGAGGCGATGCCCTCTGGCTTTTATAAAAAGCATTCCACACTGAGGGTGTGTGTGAAATTCTGGTTTTACACACACTCACCCATGTATTATTTTATTTAATTAATGGTCTTAATTAATAAAATGGTCTTAATTTTTTTTTTTTTTTTTACCTACTTACACAAAACACACACACACAGCCCGTCTCTCATTGACTCACCTGTCAGTTGCTCGCGGTCAATTAGGGATGCAGCTATGGTGCCCCGCTCGAGAGGTAAGAATAAAGCTACCAACATTCTGGAGCCTAAAATTGGGACAGTGTCTGTCTTGATTGCAACCCCGCCCCTGGTCACTCACTCCCTCGGGTGCCACTGCAGACACTGCACACAATCAATTACAGTTTGCCATTTGCTCTGGCCACGCCGCCCCACAGTAACACCAGTGGCAAACATCTATGAGCAGTGTACATTGCTCCTCCTGACAATTGCACCCCAACCCACTCACATTCACCTCCTCTGCTGAGCAAACTTAATTTCAGTGACTCCCACCACCACATTGGATTGCTGTCACACACTCCCCTACAGCTTATCAGGTTCAGGTACCTTAGTTCACTGCTTCTGATCTCTTCTCTGCCTGGAGTCCCTCTCAGCTGCTGGCAGGCAGACAGCTGCAGGCACTTGCTTGCACTACTACTACCCAGTCTGATCTAACAGGAAGTAACGTGCTTTAGGATGCTTCTGCTGACCTGCTTGCCATCTGGCAACTGAGCATTTTCACATTCATGGCACAACATAAGCGCAGGGGTGGAAGGTTGCAAATTGTTCTCCAGCTTGAGCAGCACCAGGGTGGTGCTGAAATAAATGTAACTCACAGATCAGTAGTCAGCAAAAAAAAAAAAAAAAAAAGGGACAAAAACTGGACAACTAAGCAAAAACCAGGACAAGAGAGACATTTTGGGAAATTTGTGGCGACACAGGGATTGTCAGCCGGCCCGGTGGTGCTGAAGGTTGAGGCACTGGATACCACAACTTTTGCCGTGCTGGCAACTCAGGTACAGGAATGGACTCGAGGCACTGGGGGCTGGCAGGGGAGAAGGAGGATTGAGTGTCCCTTCTTCTGGGGTGGGTGAGGGTCCTGCGCCACATTGCAGTTGCATCTGGCAGAAGCTGGGTGCACTAGAGTTGCAGGCATGATAAGGGGGTGCAGTGCGGAGGGTGTCTGCATGTCCGGCTCCTCAGGGTGAAAAAACCTAGAGAAAAAATAGCGGGGCGACCACTTCAGCTGATGGCCGAGCCCTGCTCCCCCGGACTCGTGAGGCATAGCCACAGTGTGTCTGTGCCGCAGGTCCCTGTAAGGGGGAGGTCCTGTCACTGGCCGGCCTGTGTGGATGGGCATTTAAATCCGCACACCAGACCTGACCTGGGGCTGTGGGTATCGGCGGCAGGGGTCGTTGGGAAGCAGCTCTGCCCGGAGGCGAAAAAATTGTTCAATGATAAAAAAAATATATATATATATTTGCAGGATCAACCAGACAGATTTGTTACACTTTGAAGGCAGGATCAACCAGACAGATATAGAAAAATATGCAACAAAAATTACCTGGGATGAAGTGAGACAGATAGGATAAGTTCAGGAACCTGGTTAGCGAGCAACGGAGCCGCCAAGTTGGGAGAGATGATCGACCTGCCCAGAGGGAGAGTTATAGCCAATGAACTGTGTAGCCCTTGTTTGAATGGCGGGCACTGATTACAACCTCCCGGTTGTAACCAAAAATATCAACCAGGAGGTTGTAACATGATTTAAAAGTCTGGTTATCTAGACTTAAAAAATGAGGACCATTAATTAAAAAATATTTATTAACAAGGGAATGCAAAGATAAGTGTCAGTTTGATCATTTAATGAACCGGTAAAACCATGAACAATAACAATCTCAGTGCCCACCCCAACAGCAACACAGGAAAAACCCACCTCCCCACTAGTACCAGTGCCCCCCAATGTCAGTCTGGGAAAGGAGTTGCAGGCCTGTTTTGGTGCAGCTGGTTGGCCAGCGTTGGTGCACTTTTAAAACAACAGAAACCATTGGAAGAACTATATACAACTCCCCAGGTCAGGGTAGGCCCTGTGGTTACTCACGGTTCTGTAGGCAATTACACAGGGACTGGGAACAACACCAGAATGGGTCCATTGTGCTGGGGCCTTGGGCTGTGTAAACAGGTGTGTAGTCTGCAAATTGTGGTAGGATTCTGGCTGAATATAGCAGGCTCCTGTAGCTTGTCACTTTCTCTGCAGCTTGTCATCTTCTGGATGGCTGGCAGAAACACTCGAGTCAAACCAGTACTGAGGACCAGGGCCCCATGCTCACCCCTCACGTCCAGGCATCCAACTCCAAGGGCAAATGATGGGTAATGCCTAGCTGTAGCACCACCTGATGGATTTCCCCAGACCGTCCCTGTGGTAGTGATTCCTATTCTGGATCTCAGGAGTCACATAGGCTCTTTCTTTCAGCAAACTGCAGACACTGGCAACTTTGGAAGTGAATCAGGTTCACCCCAGGCTGGAGGGGTGAACAGGCTCTTAGGCGGCTCTCCAAACTGTCAGGCATCACTCTGCACAGAGCTTTCTGCAAAGGGAAACTCAGCGGCCTCCTCCAGACTCTGGGTTCAAGGCTCTGGCAACACTTCAGTCTCTTGGCAGAATACAGTCCAGCCCAGCTCACAAGCTCACATCTTCCCAATTTTTCTCAAGGGGCCACAGGGATTTACTCTCAAACGAGCTGCACACTTTGGTTCTGGTTCTCCCAGCTGATGGAAGATTCAGGCAAGTTTCTCAACTGTCGGCTGTGGAAGCCTTAGGCTGACTTCTAAAAAGTCTCTCTCCCCTTCTCTTTTACTTTTGTGCCCCCCACACAGAGAACCTCAGGCAGAAAACTCCTGAGAGCTGTGTTCTCTGCCATCATCTGAGGAGAAAGAATAGCAGCTTCTATTTGTCAACACAGCTGTCCATCAAAGAAATTAATATGTATTCGGCTTACTTGACACCCAATTGGCTGATACTGAAGGCACCAAAAACACTGTTCAGTCCCCCTATCCAGGAACCACAGCAGCAGTCATTCGAGCTCCTTGATCACTGATTCGATAATGCAGGATCAGGGGTTATTCAATGTGGCGTCCACGTAAACAGTCCACACTTGTTCCCAGGTTTAAATTCTCTTTGTAGGTAAACTTAGCAGGTTTAACAAACAGTCCCTTAGTTCAATAGTTTCATTGCTGTACTATTATCCGACTGTGGACTGGGCTCAGACAGAGCCCTCCTCTACCTGTTGCTACCGCTGTAGCACTATGCCCACCTGCAGCAGGCAGAATCAGAGTTACTGGGCAGTCATGACTTATCCTTAAAGCAAAAACACACACATAAGTATTTATGCACGTTTTACAAGTTCAGTTTTTTTTCCTCTCACAGTATGTCTCTGAACCCCCATATACGTTCTGGCGTCCCAGGAGTCAGAACACAAAAGGTGCTCGTCTTTGGCTGCAGGTAAGAATAAGCACCATAGCGCTAAATGAATATGCAAGCAGACTGCCAGCTTGCATGTTCAAGCAGGAGACAGCGCGAACGTGTGCACACTTTGCTGTGTGGCAATTCACTGCTTTCTCAGTGCTAGCTGCGCTGTACCATTAGGTGGCACACACTAAACTATTTACACAACTCCTCCAAACCCCACAGCAAAGCAGGTTCCAGGGGCTGGCAGGAATAATAGAAGGGGTTCCCAAGGATCCAGGACTGGCAGGACCAGACGATTAGGAGGCAGACCTGGTAAGCCCTCCAGTAGGAGGTGGGTGGGGGTTACAAATGGATGTTGAAAAAGCTTTTGACCAGGTTGACTAGGCCTACCTCCTCTGCACCATGGAGATGATGGGATCCGGCCCTAAATTCACTGCTAGTAATGCAGTTTTGTACTCCTACCAGAGGCTATGGTCAGAGTGAATGGGGTCCAATCTTCTAGATTTCCCTAAATAGAGGCACATACCAGGGTTGCTCCCCCCCCCCACTCCCCACTGCTGCACTCTGTATAGAACCTCTTGCAGTAGTAGTACAAGCAAATGTGGACATTAAGGGTGTGACAGTGGGGCAACCAGAACAAAAAATCTCTTCATATGCAGATGACTATTTTTCATCAGCGCCCCCCCAAAGCTCTGTCCTAGTTCTTTTACAGGAACTGCAAACATTCAGCCTGATGCTGGGCTACAAAATTAATTATAATAAATCTGAAGTGATGATTATATCAGGGTCTGCCCTCCTGACATTAGAGAGATGCCTCTCTTCAAGTGGGCCGCTAGGAATACATTTAGGTACCTCGGCATAAAAATTACTCCATGGTTGGCTAACTTTATGCACTAAACTTTTTACCACTGCTGGAAGAGATCACAAAGTATCTGCATGCCTGGGACAGCCTTCCGCTATCACTGGGGGTAGAATAGAAGTGCTGAAAACTAATGTTTTGCCCAGACTGATGTTTCTTTTTCAGGCCCTTCCAATATGACTCCCATGCACCTTCTGGTCAAGTCTTAAGAAAATGACGAGGATGTTTTTTGGCGCGGTCACAGGGTCCATGTGGGCATGAATACTCCATGTCTTCCCAAAGAGAAGGGTGGATGGGGTATACTAAATTATATACACTATTATCTGGCTGCTCAAGCAGTGTAAGTAGTTACTCTAATAAAACAGAAAATAAACTCTAGATAGTATGCACCGGAGAACAGGGTGGGACTGCCTGCCTCACTGTTTGCTCTGCCAGTAGCTAAGCTTAACCCTGCCTTGTTGAGGAATATCACCAATCCCTGGACCAGTCACTAATTGAGAGCAGTTAACATAATCAGACAGATTATTAATACCCCCATGAAACAGGTGTGCTTATTGTGATCACTGGAGACCCAGAGTTTGACCCGATGTACAGGGACTCTAATTTTGGGCACTGGAATAAGATGGCCCTTACTAGACATATCCAGTTGAAGCAGGATGGAGTTCTAGTTTCTTTTGAATATTTGAAGGAGAAATACAGCATGCCAAATGGCAATCTTTTCCCTTACCTGCAGCTAAGACATTATTTAAATAGAGTGGCAAGTTGAGAGGGTTACCAGACCATTAACTTCCTGGGAGGACTTTCTATACTAGTCTTCTACACTCAATGTTCCGGGCAAATATATCTCTTTAGTATCTAAAGTACCACAGTCTGCCAGCAACCCCACTTTGGTAGGCATTAGGGAAAAATGGGAGCCAGAGATTGTAGAAACCCTCCTTGATTTGGATTGGAATATGCTACCATGAGGTGGCTGAAAGGTCCACTTCGTCCTCCACTTAACGAAAGTTTAGGTGAAAATTCTAATTTGTTGTTTTCACACTCCCTCCATTATGATTCACTTTGGTGGGGGATCTACAGACTGCTGCTGGAGAGGCTATGGGGAATGGGGTAATCACCATCACATGTTTCGGTAACGTCCACAGATGTAACAATTCTGGTCTCAGACTCAAAATGAACCCAGAAAGATCTGGGATCTGAATATCCCACTAAGTTTTTGGGTGTGTGTCCTGGGTTTCCTGCCTAAGGGTGCTGTCTCCAAGGGTGACAGAGATGTAGTTAGGAGCACGTGCCCCGCGGCCCTTGCAAGTATCACACTTGCTGTGACCTCAGATACCTACGCTGGGCGAGTGGAGGAAGCGAGTGAATTCCATCATGGGTATAGAATGTGTAACAGCCACATTACGCTTAACCGAGGAGAAATTCTGGGAGAAATGGTCCAGGTGGGAGAGGTACTGTGCTACACCCCCTTCACTGGCAGATAGCAGGAGCCCAACTCAGTGCTTGGTATGTCTCCTGTCTGGGCTGACCATCGGTAGGCTCATGAAGACTAGCAAGTGTGCCCCTCCTTATTAATGATACTGAATCCATTCTGCTCAAAAAGGCTACAGACAAACCATTTGATCTGTTTGTTGTTTGTTTACTGTTAACCACAAAAAATCAGACAGAGTGTTTGCTATTTCTCTTTCAATGGTAAGAAATAAGGCAAGGTACAACTTTTATTTTCATATGGTTAATGCTAGGCTGACATTATTTAATGGCATATAACAATATACTTAGTAGAAAAGTCAAGATACTTTAGTACCGCTATACTGTGCAATGATGTATTTGTACTTTTCACCTTGTCATTCTTAATAAACTTGAAGTTTCAAAAAAAGGAAAAAACTCAAGCCCCTACATTGGTGCCCCCCCCCCGTATACGAGGTACTAAAACATCTCTCCGCTGCACCATCCCTTTAGCCACTTATCAAACTGAAAGATCCTAAACTACCATTCTCTCCTTTGCATGACCTCCACAGAGCCTCAGAAAAGGTGACTGAACTCACCCTCTCTTTCAGGGATATACCTAGAGTGTGGAAACTTTCCCATACCTTTCCCCCCTGACCCTGAGCAGGCTGGCTGTGCGTAAGTGCACAGCAACATTACACCTCCCTCCCTCCCAAAGAGTTCCACTACCTCCCATCTGAAACTGGCTACTGTGATCCCTGGGCTACAGTGCACCATCCTTATTTCCAAGTTGTCCTCACATCAGAGTCTCCCACCACCACTACTACTCTTCTGCGCCCCTCCCCCACCCCCATGGCTCCCCTTCAGACCTGGCTCACCTACTGGTTTTGGGGCTCCTTCTCAGGGCCATCACCCCTGGCCTGCTTAGTGCAGGGCTCAAGCTAAATCTGTGCATCCAGTGACAGATAGTGGTTCATGGCAAGTGCCCTTGGCTCCACCCTTATCCAGCCTCCCCTCACCTTCCTGCTGTTACCCTTACTAAAGTTCAATACCTTCTGGCCCATTGAGGTGTCCTCAGGGGAGAGGAGGTGTTCAAGTAGTGACTCTGCAGTGCAGTCAGCCCTGACTCTCAAGACTTGTATCTCAGCTCTTGCAGCTCAACAGTTAAGGCGTGGAGCTTCCAACAGCTAAGACAGCACTGTGGTCCTAGAGCACCCTCTTAACACGATTACCCAACACATCCCAAATACTGCCCAATCCCTCCAGAAATGCCCCCCCCACCTTCTCTCTGCTACTGTACTCCAGACAGGGAGTTGGCTCTACTTCCCTATAGCTTTACCTTAGCAGGGATTAGTCCCTAAAATGTAATCAGTTTCCTTTACCTACAACATCCTGGAGATGTGCTGGACCTCTGCTGGTGTCTCAGCACCTTGCATTGTTCCTGATGTGTCTGTTACCTAGATGAGGTTATGCAGGGATTTCTTAGTTTCTCCTTCTGACAGCCTTAATTACACAGTTTCACTGCCCTACCTTAGCTATGCAACACTCTGCTTTTGTGTGCTATGCCTCTATTACACAATAGACTGAATCTAGCAACAGGCTTACTCCTAACATGTACTTTATGCTGGTAGTGCCAGTATAACATTATCCCCCCAGTTTCTTATAGTACACCTTGGATACCAGTTATACAATACTGTCTACTCTTGGTTGGTGACCCAGAAGCTGCTTACACAGATGACGAAATGTGCAGTTTTGTGTGGACGTACAGAAAATGCCTTACCACGTTTTGTAATAATGATAAGGCACTTAGGGTGAGTTGGTGTTTGGTAATCAAGGACACCACACCATACTTCACTGATTAGATACTCCACAGACCTCTATGTGAAGATTTAATATTCAGCAAATTACAAAGGGAACTGATTTTTACATTTTCAACAAGCAGTGCAATGAGAGTTTACCCACACAAGGTCAATATTTGCTCACTTTTGATCTGATATGTATCAACATGGAATTAGAAAGCCTTTATTTGAAGCTGAATCATCCAGCAAAATTTTAGGAAAATTGATTGGTAGTAGCCATCTAGAGCAATTTCATAAGACGGAGTTTAAAACAGATGGCTGACAGTAATACACCACTGATGCAATGAACAACACAACGTAAAAAGCTTTATATAAAAGCTAATCCTTCACTACATTTGAGGAACTGTTGATGACTGAGGGAAAACACTGAAGAACATAATATTCAGAGAAAATAGCATTTCATATATTTTACAAATTTCCTTTTTTCTGTATTTATAAGTAAAACTTTCAGATGAAAGTCATGTACAGTCTGATTGCTATAGCTGTTTATTTCACATCTGAGGTTGCCACCATCTGTTTGGTAGCCATACAGTACTTCCTATGGCCACTGATTTGGATATCCCCCCACCCCGATGAAGAGTGTGTATACCCTCGAAGAGCCAGGGAACCGTTGTTTGATGTTTAAATAAATTATTATATAGTTTCTTTCGCCTTGTATACCGAGTTCTGTGTATACTGATTGAATTTTTTTTTCTTGGATATCTGTACTGGAGGATGAAGAATTAACATGGGGGACAAAGGAAAAATTACTAATTGTAGCAATGTTGTTTCTTCCAAAGGATCCCTCATTATGCGTAACAACTGCAATCATTCCATTGGGTAAGCATCCCCAGAGCTTTGGATTTTATGCAAATTTTGGAATTTAGAATGAAATTCAAACTTTGCTGTGTGGTCATGCTCACCCCTGCACTGTAATGTCAGATTTGTTTCTAAAGCTAGGGTGAGCAGTGACCACTGAAACTAACTATATGACTACCAAAAATTCTAAATTTTTTATGCAAATATAGTTTTTAAATATGTTAAAACAAGGCACAGCAAACAGGCCACATATCAACAATTGTCAAGGTACTGAAACAAATAATGGTCAAGCAAATAAACAGAACGCAGGAACCTTTTACCATGTTCTGGAAGGTGAGGTAGAACTTGGGGATTGTTAAGCATAGTGAGGGATCCTTTTGGAAAAAAAAAACATTACGATGAGTAATTTTTATTCAACCCTCAGGAATCCCTCACTTATGTTTAACAACTGCAGAATCCCTAACAGTACCCTGGGAGATTGGGTAAAAAACCTAGTTAGGCTAAAGGTCTGCAAGACAGCAGAGCCAAAACTGGCATCCTTTTTGGACTGCATGTCCAGACAGTAGTGTTTGGTGAAAGTGTGCACTGTTTTCCAGGTAGATGCTTTACAAATCTCCTGCAGGGGTAGCTGCTTTGCAAAATCTATTGATGCTGCCACAGAGGCAGAAATGCCTCTTGTAGTGTGCGCCCTGAGCTCTCAGGGTGTCCATTTGCCAGCTTTGTCATAATAAAACTGTGTGCTGGAGACTACCAGCGAGAAATGGCTCCTTTAAATGCTGTTTTACCTTTCACCATAGGTGACAAACAGCTGAGTGCTAGTGGACTATTTATTTATTTATTTAGGAAATCTAAATTACAACCCTTTGAGTCACAGACTCATTTCCAAAGACTCCACGTCAGAATAAAACATAGACATTCATACAGTACATACATAGAATAAATGTGGGTGAGCAGTCATACAGAGTATAAGTACAATGAGCATGGGTTAATGCCTTTACATTTGGTAGCTAAAACAGGGCAGAGCTATCGACATATTTACCTAATGAGTGGTTAAGACCTATACAATTGGTAGCTAAAACAATGCACAAAATGAGTTGGTAGTAAGCCGACTCAGGGAGGCCTTGTCTTACACATAATACAATGCATTCATAGTCCAGTGCAAATATATGGTAACTGAGGGAGGTGAGGAGCCTGTAGGCTAGAAACAGTGAGGGCTCTCCACTGCCTGGCCAAGGGCAGTTGTGTGGACCAGTGGCGTGGTGCAGGGTCCACAGGTTACCGGATACACTGGCATTGACGTGAGGAGAGGATATGGGCCCTTAAGGCAGCTTTAAAAGGACCTAGATTGGTGACTGATGTGACAGCCGGAGGGAGGGCATTGTACCAGGGCGGTCCTGACCCTAGGCACCTTCCAGATAGTTTTCGGGTAGCCCGTGTGGACGCTGAGATGGTGGCTGCCTGAAGAGAAGCCATGACACCTATTGGGGTTAAACCCAGGTGGATTTTTTTGGTGAAGAGACAGGTCTGGTATAATAGTCTTTCCTCAAGGGAGAGGATAGTGGTAAGTGCGTATAGGGTGCAGGTATGTGTATTTCTGTTGGCACCAGAGATGAGCCAGCAGGCCTTATTGATGACTATTTGTATTTGATGAAGTGCCGTAGGGTTGGCGGCAGCATAGATTGTGAGGCCATAGTCCACCAGCTATAAGACTGAGGAGGTAATGGCTAGGTGAAGTGCTTCAGGTGGCAGGCAGTCTTTATGTCTGTAAAGGAGACCAATGCGGGTGCTGGTGGCAGAGGTGAGGATTTTTATATGTTCATGGAATGAGAGGGAAGAGTCAAATGTAATACCTAGATACTTACACTTTTGGACCTGTTCCAGTGAGATGAAAGAGGCGAAGTGTATTTCCAGAGGGGAATCCTTTGCTGATACGTAAGCTGACACTCCTGCCAAATGTACCTTCAGGGGTGAGGGCCTTAGGCCCAAGGTCTGTTGGTGGACTAGGTAGTCAAGGATTGTGGACAGACCTGCCTGGAGGGGCTGATCCTTCTGGCAGAGTGCCAGAAGGAAAATCTTTTCCATTCTGAAGCATACATTTTCCTTGTCGCTGGTTTCCTGGAAACCTTCAGCACTTCCATTACCTTTCTGGAAAGATTCAGCCCACAGAACTTGTTCTCAGATCTGGGAATGTTATCCTGCCCTGGGACAGCATCAACAGATTGTATCTCATGGGCAGACTGATAGACAGTTTGTTGGAGCGGAATAGGACCACGGAATACCAGGTCTATCTGGCCCAGTCTGGAGGTATTACAATCATTGGTGCAGACTCTCTTCTCAGTTTTATCAGTACTCTCAGTAAAAGTGGGTAAGGGTAGGTACAGAGAAACATCCTTAACCAGCTGAGGACCACAGCATTCTCTTGGACAGAATCCACTGCTGGTGGTCTGCAACAAAAAAGGTAGGAGCTGGCTGTTCTCCCAGGAAGGCAAACAGATCTATTTCTGGAGTATCCCACCATCTGAACACTGATGCCAGCACCTGCTGGTTCAAGGTCCACTCGTGATTTCCCCATGCTGATTCTGCTCAGGGAGTCTGCCAGCACATTGTCTTTCCCTGGTAGATGTATTGTAAATAGCTGAACTTCCAGGGAGCAGGCTAGGTTCCAGATCTTCATGGCTTCTGTGTACAGCTTTGAAGATCTTGTTCCTCCCTGCTTGTTTATGTAATACATTGTTGTGATGTCATCTGCTCTCATCTGGACAGACAGACTGTTGATCTGAGAGGAAAAAGGCTGCATTGCCATGCACACTGCCCTGCACTCCAGGAGGTTTTTGTGCTCGACTCTCCTATGTACTCCAAGTGCCACTCATAGTAAGATCCTCCAGGTGGATGCCCCAACCTAGAATAGAGGCATCTGTTGTGAATATGACTGCAGAAGACTGCTGAAGGAAGAAAATCCTCTCTCTGTGGTCCTTCCACCACTCGAGCACCCTTAAATTTTTCGTGACAGGCACCAAATTAGACAGGGTGCCCCACATTTGAGACCAAATGTCCCCTAGGTGAAACTGAACATCTCTCACTTAGAATCTGGCCACTGGTACCACTGCTCTGGAGGAGGCCATGTATCCCAGTAACCTCAGAAAATCCCTTGCAGGCCTTGGCTGACCTGCTTTGAAGGATTCTGCAATTGAAATCAGATTTGCTATCCTTGCTAGAGGAAGGAATGCCTTCCTTTGCAGGGTGTCCAGCTCTCTAGAACCTGGACTGGTTCTATTTGAGACTTTTGAAGGTTTATGAGGAAGCCAGAGTCGTTAATGTGCCTTGAGTCAGCAGTATAGAGGACTTTGCTTCCTGATGTGTTTTTCCTGAGATTAACTAGTCGCCCAGGTAGGGAAAATCCACCACCCATTTCCTGCTCAAATTTGCTGCCACCACAGCTAGGCACTATGTGAAAACTCTTGGAGCTGAGGTGAAGAGAAGGGCTGTGAACTGGTACTGGCAGTTCCCTAACCTGAACCGGAGATATTTTCTGTGACTTGGCCTATCTGATGAAAGTAGGCAACTTTCTGATCCAGTGACCCGGCCAGTCTTCTACTTGCAGAGATGGAATCACTGAGTCCCGTGTTACCATCTCAAAATGTTTCTTTCTTTAAGTGTTTGTTCAGGTATCTCAGGCCTAAAATGGGTCACCATTCCCAATTTTTCTTGAGGGGTAGAAAGTATCTGGAGTAAAGACCCTTGTGTGTAAAATCCATTGTGTGGAAGGTACTTTTTCCACTACATTTACTCCCAACAATCTTCACCTCCATCTCTTGCTGGGGCGTGAGGCTGAAAAACTTTAAGGTTCTGCAATTTTGAAATTTTCTAAATTACAGGGATAAACCCTGGCTCACTATATCTAGGACCCACTTGTCTGTGGTAATTTATGTTCAGTCCTGGAAGCAGTGAGCCAGTCTTCCTTCCACTGGCAATGGGTGGGTGACCTGGGCTAACTTGTCTGGGGTTTTACTTTGCTTAGGTGCTGGTGTTGCAGCAACATGCCTAGTGCCCCCCTACCCCTGCCCCTACAGTAGCATCTTTGTGCAGGGTACTCATAGGAAGCATAAGCAAGAGGGTAGTATCTCTTACACCTAAATCCCTTTCCATAAGGCCTATAAGGAAGTGGAGGCCTTTTCTTTCTCAGTATTGCTGCTGTAGGTGGTTTTGTACTCATCCATATTTTTCATTTCTTGTCATCAAACAGTGATTTCATCCTCTCTGGGATGGACCGGAGTCACATTACCACCGCCATTTTCATAGACCTGACCAAGGTCTTTGATTCCATGTCCCACTCACTCCTGTTAAACAAGTTGCACCCTGTTGGCTTGGCTGCTCCTGCTGTAAAATGGTTCAATTCCTACCTTACAGGTAGGCAACAGTCTGTACAGGTAGGAAAAGTCCTATCACCCCCTCTCCCAGTCCTTGTTGGGGTACCATAATGGTCTGTCCCTGGCCCAATTTTTCTTCTCTCTTTTCATAAATGACCTTCCCTCTGTATGCCCAAACTCTCACATACATATGAGCGTGGATGACACGGTCATCTACACTTCCGGCCCTTCAACATCTGATGTCTTGGCCCCTCTCCAGCAAGACTTTCATGATGTGCTTAACTGGTTTTAGGCTAACCAGCTCAGGGTAAATACCAAAAAAAAGTCTCAATGACCTTCGGCACTGGGCAAAAATTGGCTAAGCTTTTGACACTGCTAATGTTCACCACCCCAGAAGGCACCCTCTTGCCCTTGATGTCATCCCTACATTCAAATACCCTGTGGTTTGGTTAGACTCAAATCTCAACTTCTCGACCCATATACAGTAGATGTGGCTCACTCCAAACTTCTCCCCAAGCCAGAAGTGTTATATCAAAACAAAGACTGCCTCTCCTTCCCTGTTTGCCATGATTTGATAATGAAAATGATTCTCCCGCTATTCAATTACGCCAACATAGTCTATGGTTCTGCTCCTGCTATGCCTCTTGCTAGACTAGACACTCCCTTAAATGCTTTTTGTTGCTTTGCCACAAACTCTCCTTTTCACATACACCACTGCCATCTCTACTCCTCTCTGTCTATTACTCCACATGCACAAAGGCACCTGGCCCACAGTCTAGCCTTTATTGCCAAATACTGGTTTGGAACCCCCCCATCCTACCTCCCCCTCCCTTCTGTCCCCTGCTATTCCTACCTCTTATTCTCTGCACTCCAGGGAATCCTGCTTCTTCTTGTGTGAATAATGATTTTACTACTGCAGCTGATAGCTGGGAGGTCCTGAGAGTCAGGAAGCTGGTTCGTTTACTTCTGCGATTTTGCAAGACGTCTTTGGGACTGATTACACCTGCGCAGTGTGAGAGACTGCTAGCAGGTGTTACCTGTTGTTTTGAGAGCTTTCTGGAGTGAACTGGGGGGAGCCAGGACCCGTGCGTCCTGTGGTGATTTCTATAAATAGCTCGCACCGCTCGCAAGCGGCTTTCTGTGTGTGAATAGTGATTTTACTACTGCAGCTGATAGCTGGGAGGTCCTGAGAGTCAGGAAGTTAGTTCGTTTACTTCTGCGATTTTGCAAGACGTCTTTGGGACTGATTACACCTGCGCAGTGTGAGAGACTGCTAGCAGGTGTTACCTGTTGTTTTGAGAGCTTTCTGGAGTGAACTGGGGGGAGCCAGGACCCGTGCGTCCTGTGGTGATTTCTATAAATAGCTCGCACCGCTCGCAAGCAGCTTTCTGTGTGTGAATAGTGATTTTACTACTGCAGCTGATAGCTGGGAGGTCCTGAGAGTCAGGAAGCTGGTCCGTTTACTTCTGCGATTTTGCAAGACGTCTTTGGGACTGATTACACCTGCGCAGTGTGAGAGACTGCTAACAGGTGTTACCTGTTGTTTTGAGAGCTTTCTGGAGTGAACTGGGGGGAGCCAGGACCCGTGCGTCCTGTGGTGATTTCTATAAATAGCTCGCACCGCTCGCAAGCGGTTTTCTGTGTGTGAATAGTGATTTTACTACTGCAGCTGATACTGGGAGGTCCTGAGGTCAGGAAGCTGGTTACGTTTACTTCTGCGATTTTGCCAAGGCGTCTTTGGGACTGATTACACCTGCGCAGTGTGAGGACTGCTAGCAGGTGTTACCTGTTGTTTGAGAGCTTTCTGGAGTGAATCTGGGGGCCAGGACCCGTGCGTCCTGTGGTGATTTCTATAAATAGCTTACCGCTCGCAAGCGCGAGCGTAGTGAGTGCACTGAAAATGTTTAGTTGATGTAGGAGGGTTAGGCTTTGTTTTAACATGTTGTTGTATTTAAATTTGTAATATTTTAATCATTTAACCTCTTTGTAGGCTTGTTATATTTTAGAAGCTAGGCTTGGTGGGTTAGTTTTATTTTAGTTATTATCTTTATTTAGATAGCCTTGTATTTGCTGTGCCTAAATAGATATGGGAGGATCGAGAGGGGCTAGAATAGTTTATGATGGCTTGATGTTGCGCGACCTATGCCCTCTCAGCCCCCTTCCAGTTTCTGACATTATTAGACGTTGTTGGGAGGTGGGGATTGGTAGGGCTAGCATTGGTCGCGCACCATCAAGTAATCTCAGTTTGGGTTACGAGAGGATTGAAGTTGTCAGGTCCAGGAAGCACCCTGGGTTGCGATGGGCATATGGGAGAGGCCGGTCGTGTTTGGTGTCCATCCCCAGGGAGCCTATTACATCAAATAGCCAGGTAACCTGTGGGGCTGCATCATCCCCAAATCCCCTGAAGGCAGTGCTTTGTAATGCCAGATCAATTAGAAATAAGACGGCAATTATTGCTGCCTTGATTTCATCAGTTGATCTGGCGTTTGTCACGGAGACCTGGGTGGGAGACTTCATGCACCCACTTTTTGGAGGTTGCTGTCCCCCCCGGTATACTGCGGGTGCACTGTCCCAGAGTGGAGTGCAGGGGTGGCGTGTAGCCATCTGTTTTAGATCCAGCCTGACCTTTACCGCACCCAGTGAGAGCTCCGGGTTCGTTTGAATGTGTGGCCATCCAGGGAGGACCTGATGCGGGCTGCAGGATCTTTCTTATTTATCGCCCTTCTGGGTTGATGGGAGAGTTCCTGCAGGAGGTTGCAGATTTCGTTGCCGTTGCATCATTGGAATCCCCCAGATGTATTTTTCTGGGGGATTTCAATGTTTGGTTCGACGATGTGAATCATGGACATGGTTATGAACTTTCCCAGATCATGTCCTCCCTTGGTTTGACGCAGGCAGTCACTTTACCGACTCATCGGGATGGCCACATGCTGGACCTGGTGTTCTCACTGGGACTTGATATTAGTGATCTTAAGGTCAGTCCAGTTCTCTGGTCTGATCATTGCACGGTTCAGTTCACGCTTGGGGCTCCCGCCATAAGCCCTTCCCCTGCTGAGATGATCTGCTGTCGCCCTTTACGGGGTTTGACCCCTGAGGGTTTCTTGGCGGCAGCAGATTTGTCTAGAGTGGGTGATGCATGCGCGGGAGGTGTTGTGGTCGGAGTCGGCGTATAATGAGGTGTTATCCGTGCATAAACTCCCTCGCACCTGTCCGTGTACGACCCAGGACTTCTTACCTGAGGTCACCATGGTTTGATGGTGAGCTCAGGGAGATGAAGAAACTGGGTCGGAGATTGAGCGCTGCTGGAGGAGATCTCGTCTGGATGCAGACAAACTGGCCCTGTGTGCCCATTATGTTGGCTATCAGGAGGCAATCAACCGTAAAAAGACAGTGTTTTTGTCTAGGGAGATTGCTGCCGGAAGGAACCGACCGGCCTCACTCTTCCGGACTGTTGATAGACTTTTACACCCTGTCTGTCTACAGCTTGGGAGGGTCTTTTCTAACATGGACTGTGAGGATTTCGCTCGGTTTTTTTCGGACAGGGTGTCTGCGATCCGGCCGGTGGCTCCTTCATCCAGTAATGTTATAGCTGGCAGTGATCGTCTGATGTGTTCTGAGTGCACTCTGTCTGGTTGGGGAGAGTTTAGACCAGTGGAGGATAGTGAGGTTATTGAGGTGGCAACCAATGTGAGGCACACCTTTTGTGAACTGGACCCGGTGCCAACGCGCTTCTTAATGAGATGCATTGGCTCTGTTGGCCCGGTGTTTGCCATGATTGTACGGTGTTCCCTGTCCGAGGGTGTCTTTCCGGATGCCTTGAAGGAGGCTCTGGTAAGACCCCTCTTAAAGAAGCCATCTTTGGACCCGGAGATCAGGGCAAATTACCGTCCAATCTCTAACCTTCCATTTTTAGGAAAGGTTACTGAGAAAGTGGTAGTGCTTCAATTGAAGAACACCTCAATTCCCACGAGTTGTAGTAAGAACTTTCCAGTCGGCTTTTCGTACAGACACAGCAACGAAACTGCACTTGTTCGGTGCAGAATGACTTACTTAGGGTTAGAGATCGAGGAGACAAGACAATTCTTGTTCTCCTTGATCTCTCATCAGCTTTTGACACTGTGGACCATTGTGTGCTGCTTGCTCGCCTTTGGGATCTATGTGGACTCACCGTAATGTCATCAAATGGTTTGAGTCCTTTCTAACTAACAGGAGGCAGCGGGTTATGATGGGAAATTTCTCATCTACACCCAGTCTGCTTCTCTGTGGAGTTCCTCAGGGATCAGTATTGGCTCCAATGTTGTTCGCAGTGTATATGCTGCCTCTGGGTGGGATCATTAGGAAGTATGGCTCGAGTTTTCATTGCTATGCCGATGATACTCAGCTATATTTTTCCTTTGCCCCAGGAACATCCAATGCAGTGGACGTACTTAATATCTGTCTGGCCGAGATTAACGACTGGATGGCCTCCAGCTGGTTGCGGCTGAACCCTGACAAGACGGAGGTATTAGTAGTGGAGTCGAACAGAGTTCATGATAGGATCGCCTCTGACACAGAAACCAGGCTTGTCCTAGGGTCTGTGCCATTGAAGGCCTCCTCTTGGGTGTGTGATCTTGGCGTGATTCTGGACAGAGATTTAACCATGGAGGCTCAAATATCCTCTGTGGTTTGTACCTGTTTTTACCATCTCAGAAACATTGCCAGAATTAAACCCCTTGTTCCGTCTCTGGACCTCCCTACTTTGATACATGCCTTAGTCACATCTAGGCTTGATTACTGTAATGCGCTCTATCTCGGGGTCACGGGAGGATCTCTATGAAGATTGCAGCTGGTGCAAAACGCAGCTGCCCGATTGTTGACTGGGCAGCAAAAGTTTTGTCACATTACACCAGTTTTGCGTGAATTGCACTGGCTGCCAGTCAGGTGGAGAGTCCTCTTTAAGGTGGGTCTTCTCACCTATAAGGCCCTACACGGACAGGGCCCTGGCTACCTGTTAGCCTTCTGTCACCTGCCCTCTCCTCGCACCCTCTTCGTTCGTCCAATGAATGCCTTCTGACCATTCCCAGAACTAGGCTGAAAACAGCTGGCGATAGAGCATTTAGTGCCGCAGCTCCGGTTCTGTGGAATTCCTTACCAACTATGGTCAGAGAGGCTTCATCGGTGGATGTTTTTAAGGCCCAGCTAAAGGCTTTCTTTTTCTCTAAGGCATTTAATGTTTAGATATGGATTTATTAGGTTTTAATTTTTGTATTGATTTGTATTTATATGTAAATTTATATATTTACTATGTTAAATATGTTTGTTTAAATGCCTGTACGGTGCCCAGAGCCTCTGGGATTGGGCGTCTTTTAAATAAATTTTGCCTTGCCTTTTGCCTTCTTCCTCCCCATCCCCACTCTTCTGCTGGCCAGTCGGCTTTCTCCTAAAGCCTCTCCCTTTCCTCTGGAATCAACTCTCCTCTTCTGTTTGTCTTACCTCATCATTCCCTACCCTGAAGCGTCTGCTCAGACCCATACCAGGTGCTCCTTGCTGCTGTCCCTCAACCTCCTAGCCTCTTCTTCCTCCCTATGGTCCTGTACTAGTGAGTCAAGGCTTCTATTTGCCCACTTGTTGCTGTGTTTTAACAGTGCTGCTGCATTTGTTTATTTAGTTAAATTTATGTAAACATTTTCATAAATTGTATTGTGCATGTTTGTCATTATGTTAATTTTTTTGTCTCCTTTTCTATCTGTCTTCCTTCTCCTCGGGTCACACTTGGAAACGAGCCTCAGCTCAGTGTGCCCTGCCTGGTTACCAAATTTTTAAATAAACAAAAATTTCCCTCACTGTGGAAATCCACTGCATTTGTCAGAGTGTCCTGGGACAGATAACCTTTAGGGACACTGCATGGGCTATGATCCTAGATGCCGTGTCATTTGTGTCCACTGTTATATAAAACTGGTACTTTTTGGCATCTTTGCCTGATCATGCTGTGTCAGCCAAATCCTAAATCAAATCTCTAGTAGCTTTTTTGCTCAGTGCCATAATGGAGTTCCATAAGGCTCTCTGGTATTGCACATTATAAGTTAAGTAAGCTGCCTGCCTTAGCAGCAGGAAAGCCGACGTGTAAACCTTTTTACTGATGCTATCCGGCTTTCTGGAATCTTTTTCAGGGGGCTGGGAGGAAAGAGGCACTTTGACCTTGTCACAGGTGACAGTCTGGACCACCTCCTCATGATCAGGACTGGAGTACAGGTACTCAGCGTACTGCTTGTCCACCAGATATTTTTTCTCAATTTTCTTGTCAATGCTAACAGCTGAAGTGTGGGCTGACATGACTCTGTATGTGGCTTTCTTGAGGGATTTGTGAATGGGCAGCATCAACCTCTTTGTGGGTGCTAGGCCCATCATATCCATTAATTCTATCTCATCCTCACCCTTATCAGTATTATGGGAGGAGATGTCGAGGGTATTCACCATAAGCCTTACAAATGTATAGTGAGAAGAAGTGCAGTCCTCTGAAGGCCTATGAGGTGAACTAAATTCCTGCTGAGAAGAACCATCTGGTTCTATGGGTTCTCCTTCATCCTCATCGCTATAGTAAAGTTCAGCCCTCCTCCACAGGCACTGCAAATGGAACCGGGGTAGTTATATTTATGAAATTCCCCATAACCTGGAAAGCCTGGAGGAGCTGCCATGCCTTTGCCACGTCCTTTATGGAGGGCATTTTATTCGTGTCCACTGGCGGTTCCTTCCCTTCTTTGGGAGGAGGGATAGCGACAAGTATTTCTTTTTGTTTTCCTTCTTGGCAGGCACCATCTATGGTGTCTGTTCTGAGGCTTTTTTATTTTTAATGGCTTCAGGGTTCCTCCCTTTTGGCCACCCTGAGTTCTGAACCATCTGTAGTAACTTTAGCTTTTTTTTTCTGTCACCTTTGATAGGGGCTGCTGCTTATTCTGAGGGGCTTGACCCTCCTCTGAGCAATTTGGTGATGTGGGGACTGACTGAGAAGCCATAAAATCTTAAATTTTTTAGTCCATTTCTTTTGTGTTTTAGGGCAAAACATTATACATACTGTAGATCACAACTGGCAAAATCATATTCTGGACCCAGACACTTTAAACACAGTTCATGGCAGTCTGTCTTTGCCATGAGCTGAAAACAAACTACGATTTTTAAAGCCTGTAGGTTCTGTATTTTTTTTGGGGTCCGTTAGTCATGCCAAATACTGATGACCCCGAGAAGATGTTTCTGGTTTCCAAAATAACTTAAACATACAGCAATAAGCCCCAGAAATTTAGAAAGGGCTTAAAAGAGAAAAATTGTGATTCAGTTCATTGGAAAATTAAAACTGCACTAATAAATACTTCAAAAGAGGTTTCTACATTTTTAACAACAAAAATTATCATCTCTGTTCCCAAAAATGAGGCACCAAGAATAATTTTTTTTTTGTATAATCTTTTTTTTACCTCCCCCACACTCTGGCATCCACCTGTCCTTCAGGCCGCCTAGTGTTCCATGCCCCGGCAGTCCTCTTCAGGAGCTCTCCATCTCACACACATGTTGCAACCGTCCTCCGAGTTGTCCCGGCATATTCCATCACCGGGCAGGCCCCCCTTCTCTGAGGGGGAAGGCACCAGGTGGCAGGGAACCCCAGCACACTATTTTTCCATGGTCCGGAGTGCTGCTGTGCTGGAGGAGGCTCCCAGAGATTCTGGGGAACATGGAGCATGGAGGCCGTCATCTGGTGGTGCTGAAGCTGTTTTTCCGGCTTTCTAGTTCCCTCCCGTGCCGCTATGTTTAGTACCCCTGATCTCCACCAGGGGCCACTAAAGAGTGGAGCTAACCCCCAATCCTCCCCAGGAGAAGAGAGCAGTCCTTCAGACGCTCGATCCTCTCCTTCCCCTTGCCAGCTCCTGGCCCCCAAGTCCATTCCTGAACCCGGGTCACCGGCGTGGTTCGAGGTGTGGCATCCAGCACCTCAACCCTCTGCGACACTGGGCCGGCTAAGAATAATTTTAAGCAAAACCGCAAAGTGATTTACTAAAAACTTATTTTTATTTACTTTTTAGAAGTTTTTATTTATTTTTTTAAAGTTTTAATAGCGTCTTCCTTACAGTGGGAACAAAGACAAAAATGGGCTTCTCTGGTTCCCGGGAACCAATCAGGAACTGAAGAAAAATTAATATGTTACACAATTAAATATAAATAACACCATAACTAATGCTGAGTATTGAAAAGTTAACATATAATACTAAAACAGAATAAAATAAAAACTATAAGCCAGCCAGTAGTGTAGAGAAGGATTCAGGATGACTGATTGCTTTCCTCAAGCAGATAAATAAATCTCATGTTAGAGTGCAGGAGTGAGCATGACTACTTAGCAGTTTGAATTTCACTCTAAATTCCATAGTTTGCATACAATTTTAAAGCTCCACGGCTGTTCATTCTAGGGGAACAACTGCAATTGTTAAGCATAAGTGAGCGATTCCTGGGGTATATGCAGCAAGAGTAGATGACTTAACCAACAATGATTATGCAATTAAACTTACAATTGGAGAATAGGAGAAGAGAAAAGCAGAAACCATAAGAACAATCTATTGTGTCTGAATATTATGCTTTTCAAAGCCCCCCAAAAACAAACAACCAATATAGCTATTTTGGAGCCATCATTGGTTGCCTTTGGTCATCTTTGATTTGATGAGTACTACAATCTGTCTAGTAGACTTTTAACACAGAGAGTAACTACTCTGTGAAATCTTTAGAATATAATTTCAGTCATTTTGTAAGTATTATGGTAGTGAGTGTTATCTATCCAAAAACAAAGAATGACCACCATTCTGCAATATTTGACAGAATTCTCTGTAAAAACTAACTGGTACACTTTTATATGAAGGGTAATTATCACTCTTTGGCATTAAACAGAGCTCCAGCTGGCCATTTTGGAGCAACTGTGGTAGAAATGATGGCCACTACCTACATTTTATCTGATCTGCACCAAAATCTAATCAACACACGTTATTTCAAGGATAACGTTTGTAAAATGTTATGGTGTTTTTTTAAGGTATTGTGGCAACACCTTTTTCTGATCATACATGCAATACTCACAACGCCATATTGGGTAGGAAAAAATGCAAATGAACATTACCGAATACATTTCTCTTGCATTTGCAAGATCTGAACTTGATGCAACAAGCAATCCACAAGATAAAGGCAAGCCATTTTATTGCAGAGCTAGTGAAGGTCGATGTTGACCCACCAGAAATACATTAAAGCTCACCCCCTTCTGCAGGCATGCCTAATTCTAGCTCTGAATATCAAAATTAAACTAGGAAAGACAGGATGCCAATACCATGAAAATTGAATTTACTGTACTCGTATAAAGAACTGCATTATTATATCAAATACTGCAATTCTATCCCTCAAGTCATACGCTCAGCATGTACCCATGTGGGTTTCAAGAACCTCCACCGTGAATATTTACAAGCATCAAATCCCTGTGTATACTTCCAGCCACCTTAAGTTTTTTTGCCTCCCCCAGCTCTTATCCTTGCTATACTCACTCCACCTTCTATCCTTCCTCCTCCTGCTTTCATCCTTCCCCCACTTGTAACCTCTCACCCTCTCCCCTTCCTCCTCCTCTCTACTCTTTCTAGGTGCATAGTCCTCGTAACAGCACTTACAGTATGCAGTACTTTACAACCCCGCATTTCTTGCACTCGTTTTCTCTAATATCCCAATGTAATGTTTAAATAGTGACCTGTTCCAACTATGTACTTCATTGATTCACTATTGTATTTCTGACTCCTTCACTTTGTATTCACCTATGTTATGTTGTTGTTAATTGTACTCAACTTGTATCCTCCCGGGTCGTGCCTGAAAATAGGCATCCTTATGCCTAGTGTACTCACCTGGTTACCAAAAGCAAATAAATAAAATGCAATATACACTGCTTTACTGTCCATTGTTAAAGCAGTACCAGTGCACACTGAAAAGCATGCTTATTTTGCATACAAAATGTAAATTGTGCTCCGCGTGAGCCACGACCTGTAAAAACTCACAATCCAGCTGAAGCTCCTGCTGGAGGTCCTCAATAAGGACTTCTTTTTTCTGTAGATTATCATTGGTATTGTGGAGTTTCTCCCTAGAGAAAAATAATTGAAGCAATTTGTACTGTAGTTATTACACATGTATTAAAGCATGCAATATACAAAACTATACTGTGGTCCTGTTTAGCGTGGTTTGCCATAAGATACTGTTTAAAAAGCAGTACTTTCATCATTACAAACCCCTTAGAATATCCGAACAAAAATGCACTTGTTTTCTGACATTTTTCTACATTTTTATTACCATTATTGACAATATATTTTTTAACAAGTGCTTTCTCCCTAAAACTCATAGCCACCACTATTAGGGCATGTAGTAAAGTAACAATCCAAGGGCTGTGGCATTAACAGATTGGGATTTCAAATATAAAGGATTAAATCACCGCATCAGTAGTGGATGGGTTATGAAAAAAAAAATAATACAGAAATCTCTTCAATATTTAATGACAATAGAAAAGCAAATGTCCAACCAGGCAAAATAACTCTTATCTGGGTACAGACCTTAGTCACAGATGCTTTTAAATTGAGGCTTGGCTCACAAAACACAAGCAGGGATTTGCGGTTGAAGCAGGAAGCAATACACAATGTTTCTGCTGCCTATCACTGATTTTGTGTGCCAAGTCTCAGTTTAAAACCACCTGCTGCAAAAGGTATATTGCCCTATTTGGTAGAATGAAAGTCGACCTTTAAGGCTCTTAGATTTGCTTCCTGATGGACATTCACATTTCATCCAGAGGTCAAGTACTATGCAGACGGGTACAGGGTAGGTTGATTTAGTTTGTACCCCCACCCAGCAAGCAATACTCCAGTCTCATCAACCCCAATCTGCGTCAGCTCTTACCTCCATGGTTCACCTACCCTGGAGGAGCCAGTGGTCTGGGGGCACACCCACCAGAGTTGTCAAACTCTTGGCATGACAGTAAGAGAATGCAGGGTCAAAGAGTACCCTGACGGACTTCACTCCATTATGCCTGGAGGTTTCCTCTACGGTTCTCTCTTCCCCATGGGTGCTGGATCCAAAGGTCTCCAGTGCACACACACAAAAAGCATTCAAATTCAGGCAAGTATCCTCCCTTCTTCCCTCCCTCCCTCATGGTGGACTCCAAGGCTGCACCACCACTAAAGTAGTGTCGAATTTTCAGTCTCCACTTCCGCCAGAATTCTAGACATTCTCCCTAATTTCATGGAATTCCATCAGAAACAGAATTCAGAACTTCCAAAAGAGGAATATTAACTGTGAATTAGTATTGCGCAGTTTATGTAAACCGCAGACTCATTTTCCACAAACTACGGAATAATACATTGGAAGGGCAATATAGGAATGCTCTTCAGAATTCTACGGAATCAAAAAGAATTTCCATAAACCATTTTGGAAGTGGACTGATCATTCTTTACACATTCCACTGGTAGAATTTTACATTTCACACAGCTCTAACCACAACCTGTAGGCCCAAGGTTCCCGTAACACAGCAGGAGCCCAGTAACCTCTCACTTGGAGGAGAGCATCTGCTGGGATGCTCAACCCTCCACTGCCAAACAACACTCCAAATCCCCAGGGTCCTTTCCTATCCCAAGTCACCGACGGTGGTCGATTCAGTTTCATGACTGATTTAAACTATGGCATCTTAACACAAGAGACTACCACACACCCCAAAGCAGGTAAAAATCCGTGTGTTGGTAATCTGCAACTTTGCCCATGAGGAACTGTGCCACAAAATTAATTTCCTTTCTGCCCCAATCCAAGATTTGAACCTTGGTTTCAAGTAGTGAAAGTCCCTTGGCAACTAAATCCCACAGGCAAGCTATAATATCGGCCATAGAACTATTTAATTACGCAGTATATGACATAACAGAGCAGGATTTATGCTGGTAAAATGACACACCTTGCTTCTGTTGCAAGGCATAAGGTGAAGCCAAGTGCCTTAAACCACATGAGGAGTGCTGTAATACACGCACAATGCAGCTGAACACACAAACTGGAGCATATTGTTGCAATTATGAAATGACTCAAAAAGTATTTTTGGCAGATTAATGCAACAAATCTAATACCTTTATTATACACTGAATCAGGAGTAATCCACCATAAATTTATATGAAACAGCTTTTAATAACTGAAATCATATCTCTTGAAGAAGGCAAAGATAACAAATTTTTCAGTTTATAGAAATGTATAGAGCTTGAATAAGGTAACCTTTTTAGTTAGTTCAGGTAAGTACTTGGAGAGAGGTGATGAGTGAAATTGTGTGGGAGCATTTCTTCATCTAGAGTGGTAAACCTAAGAACAAATTCTCAAAGGAAGTAATGCTAATGGCGAGTGTTTGTGAAGCACTTAATCTTTGGTTCCCAGAAGTTTCAATCACTGCTGGTTTTCCCTCCATTGTGCCAAAGTCCTTGACATTTACTGGTAGCACTTCCCATTAACTGATGGCCATAGCTTCATCTCATAATACTAACTGCTGTAACTGACTGGATGACAGGAAATAAACTCGGTGTATCATTGGCCTTTTTTCCATTTAGCATTTCCCATGTTCCTAAATCATGTGACTGACTTACAATTATAAACTTACTCAAAAAGTCAGTGTTTATTTTACAGCACTTCTCATGTGGTTTAACATACTTGGCTTTGCCTTATGCCTTGCAACAGATCCAAGGTGTGTCATTTTACCAGCATAAATCCTGTCCTGTTATGCCATACTACTTTAATTCACACGGTGGTGGCTTTTATCCTCCAGCTTCATCCTCCGGCTGAGTATACTGGCAGAGCAAGGCAGGTGAGTGGCAGGTCCTGCTAAGAAAAACTGCACACAGTACAGAATTCCACTGAGAAATGTGACCAGAGTTGGGGGCTGGAGCAGCTGTAAAAAGTTACCACTACAGTCAGAAAGTTACAGTACATCTAGTGGCTGCAAGCAACATCCATTGACTGAGTGCCAGCACAGGTGAAGCCTATTGCTATACCATCTGCTGCTGACTGCACTGTGCCTTAATTACAAGGGGGTCCCCATGGCCATAATTATACTGTGACATGCAGAATATGCTGTGTGCACAGAGAGCTGCTATTTTTTATTAAGACTGTGCTCAATGTTCTGTTAAACTTTTGTGAACATTTGTGACCGTAAGCCTGTTTGCACTGTGTGGGAGCACTCTACTGGCAGTTTAGACAGCACCCCCGTTTACAGCTCTTTCTCTGCTTTGAATTTGCCACCCGTGATTCCGGTCCCATCAATCAGCAGCTATGGCAAGGCAGCTGTGGGTGGGCCGAGTGATCTATTTAAGCAGTAGCGTCTTTTACTCGGCAGCAGCTTTTATCCTCCAGCTGAGTACTCCAGAAGATTATGGAGGAGTCTGCCAGAGTCAGCGGGGGAGCTGGGACTATGAACTCTGTCTGCAGTACATAGTGTTTGTGAGTCTTTATGTGTGATATTTTATGCATACATTTTAATAATTGGTTTTATTTCATACATGTGCCTGATTTTCGTTTATTCTCTGTGAAGCTTACCAGATGAGGCAGATTATCTATAAACATAGGAAAGTCACTGGAGGTGACACTGCATTTAAAGACTTAGCTAGTACTACACCAAGAAAGTCCTACAGGCAGGCCCCTACCCTAAAAGATAAGTTAGTGCATAGTCACTTTGTTGAGGGACAGGAACCCACTTGGTTAGGAAAATAAAAGGCTGCCATCACTGCAGAAGCTGTCTTTATTGTGATTCAGTGAAAAACAGCAGTACTTTTACCAGCATTAATGCACATAAGGAGTTTGAGATCAAGCAGTTCGCTACATGCAGTACTTCAGGGGTGGTCTATAGAGTGTGCCTGCAAGGCGTTTTATGTGGGCAAAACCAAGAGACTGTTTAAGCAGCACTTGGGAGACCACATGTGAGCCATAGGCCCTGTCCACACTGTGCCTCTGTAACATTACAGAGTGCCCAAACCGTTACCTCAACGATTTGCGTTTACAACTGTAACCTTACAGAAGGCGTTTTCGTAACCATTGTTGAAACCACATATGAGGTGGTTTCAACAACTGTTATGAAACCGGTCCCGCCTCGGTAACGTTACCGGCAGTAGTGTGGATGGGCGGTAACAGTCCCCTGCAGGGCCCGTAGTGCAGCACGAGCTGCATTGTGGGATTGGGCGCCACGGTAACGGTTGCCCGATTCCTGAGGTGTGGACTGGCTGTACCAGTCTCGTACCGGTCACCGCAGCAGTGTGGACATACTGCACTACTACCCGGTTGTAATGGTTTCTATCCATTACAGGGTCTGAGCGGTGCAGTGTAGATGGGGCCATAGAATGCAAAGACCCCCTGTATGCTACTGCAGTTCATTTGAATGAGGCTGAGGATACAAGCAGACACCACTTCCAGTTTTTTATTATTGTCAAAGTCAGTAAAAACCCACGAGGGGAAAATTTTAACAATTTGTTACTTAAGAGAGAAACTTACTGGATCATCAGGTTATGGGCTACTAGAAGCCCTGGACTGAACACAAGCTTTGGTTCAAAACCATATTTGGATAATAAATAAACCAAATCGAGAGATAAAGTATGTCCCTTCTGTTTCTGCTATTTGCATGTTCTGTCTACAATCATTGCACTTACTGGCCCAGATATTCAAAAGGGTTGCGCCCTGGCACGATATTCAAATGTGGATTGTGCCTGGCACAAATCCCGATGCACCGGAGCACATCAATAATGTATGCGGCGCAGGTGGGGCGTGCCCATGCATACTCCATGACATCCCGATATTCAGCCGGGATGTGCTGAATCCATGCATGTAACCCCTACTTGCACTGCACTGGGTAGCCTAAAAAAAGGAACAGCGGCTGGCCACCCAGAGGTGAGAGCTGCCATATTGCAGTGCGCAACACGGCAGTTGCCACCGTGGTGGCTACCCCGAGCCCGCTGCACCTCCGAGGCAGTGCCCCCCCCCATGCCCGATTGCGGGCATCTGTTTAAACAAAAAATGTCCTATCTCCCTGGTGGTCCAGTGGACCGCTGTCAGCCTGATCGTAGGCTTAAGTATGAAAAAACAAAGTCCTATATCCCTGGTGGTCCAGCGGACCGCTCGCAGCCCAATCGCGGGCATTTGTAATAATAAAATGCAGTCCTATATCCCTGGTGGTCCAGTGGACTGCTCGCAGCCCGATCACGGGCTTAGGTATAATAAAATACAGTCCTATATCCCTGGTGGTCCAGTGGACTGCTGTCAGCCCGACTGCGGGCTTAAGTATGAAAAAACAAAGTCCTATATCCCTGGTGGTCCACTTAACCACTCGCAGCCTGATCGCAGGCATTTGTAATAATAAAATTCAGTCCTATATCCCTGGTGGTCCAGTGGACCGCTCGCAGCCCGATCGCAGGCTTAGGTATAATAAAATACAGTCCTATATCCCTGGTGATCCAGTGGAACGCTCACAGCCTGATCGCGGGCTTAGGTGTAATAAAATACAGTCCTATATCCCTTGAGGTCCAGTGGACCGCTCGCGGCCTGATCGTGGGCATTTGTAATAATAAAATTCAGTCCTATATCCCTGGTGGTCCAGTGGACCGCTCGCAGCCCGATCGCGGGCTTAGGTATAAGAAAATAAAGTCCTATATCCCTGGTGGTCCAGTGGACCGCTTGCAGCCCAATCTTGGGCATCTGTATTTAAAAACTTAAGTCCAATATCCCTGGTGGTCCAGCGGTACCCCCCTCCCCACTGAGCCCCACCGCCCCGCTCCCCCCCGGTCAGCGGCAGGACCACACCCGCCTGCCGCCCACCGCCTGACACCGGTAGGGCTGCACGCCCATTGGTCCACAGTGTGAGCCAATGGGGTGCAGTTCGTATCAGACATAGTCCAGATTTGTGAATGGATCCATTCGCTATCTGGAATGTGTAGTATGGCATATGGTGCATGCCCATTGGCTCACGCCAGGACCAATGGGCGACAGTCCCACCCACGGTGTCAGTCGGTGGGGGCAGGGCAGGAAGGCCGCCCGCCACTGACTGGGGAGCGGGCGGTGGGGCCCAGTGGGCGGGTGGGGTGGGGGGCCGCTGACCACCAGGGATATTGGACTTAAGTTTTTAAATACAAATGCCCGCGATCGGGCTGACAGCGGTCCACTGGACCACCAGGGATATAGGACTTTATTTTATTATACCTAAACCCATGATCGGGCTGCGAGCAGTCCACTGGACCACCAGGGATATAGGACATTTTTTATTTCAACATATGCCCGCGATCGGGCAGTGGGGCACATTGCCGCACTGTGCAGGGGGCGTCGGTCCCCAACGGCTGCTGCCTGGCAGGGCGCCAGGTGCAAGTCGCCAGGGATTGTCGCACCTACATGCAAATGGGGCCATAATGACATGCAAATAGCCCCATTTGCACCTTTGCACACATTATGGCCCCATTTGCATGTGTGCACTTTTGAATATCGTGGTTGTTGCGCGATAGCGCAACGAATGAACCTAAAGTGGCCGCATCCCCTGCTCCACTCTGGCCACTTCAGCAGTGCCACTGCACCATGCACACTGCTGGTTAGGGTGCGACATTCAACGATGCTGTGCCATAGCGCAGCTCGCTGAATATCGCCAGTCAATGCCCCGGGCGCAGCTGCTGCATGCCCAGGCTTGCGCCACAGTCTGGCGCAGTTTGAATATCCGGGCCACTGTGTTTTTATAATTGTTGAAGAATCAATTGTGATGCAATATGTTTTTCATTTTTTGTAGTGTTTCCCCCCTCCATTGTTTTTACTATGTACTATAGAACTGTTTTATGAATGGAGTAATCATGTGATAAGTCATTACTTGTTTGCACAGGGTTGGGTCTGGGACAGGCCAGCTTTAATTAAGTGATGGTTTTAACTACAACATGTGACGTATTTTACACCAATGAATTTAAATTGTGAAATTTGTTATGTCAGAGTGGAAGTTAGTAGTGTGTATTTATTTTAGTGTTATTCATGGGTACAACAGCTTTTGATAAAGGGTCCAAGGGGATCCAAAATACGTCAAGTGTGGTACCCATTTGGTGGTTTGTCTTTTTTCACTTCATGTTATAATAAATGGACCACAAATATTCAACCTGGTGGAGTCATTGTTCCAGGGCTGGTGAGTGCCCGAATCTCTTTGAGACTGTTCATTAACATACAGTTTCCATATTTCACATTTGATTAAAATAGTGCTCCAGGTTGCCCCTGAAAACAGGCACTTGTGCCTAGTGGGTCTTACCCGGTTACCAAAGACTGAAAAAAAAAAAAATGTTTCATCAGAGATTAGGTGCACTTTACAGGATTAATTCATTCCTGTTACCTGCTACTAGACTTCTATTATCTCAAATTTTTTTTGCTCCCATTAATCGACTGTGGTTTAATGTTTTACTTCATGGCTTCTGATACAGAGAACTCGAGGGGGAAAGTCTCCTATACAATCAGATTGCTAGGTTTGCAACCCAAATTACCTGCCTGTATCCATCATTGTGAACTTTTAACAATGGTTCAATGGCCCTCCCTGTCTTCCAGATTCAATCTTGAGCTTGGTGTTACCACTAGGAAAACATTTCTTAATAAGGTTATTATTTATAATCCAGTTTTTCAATCTAAGGCATCTCTGGTGCACACCAGAACTTTTTTGTCTGCCATTTTTCAAAATTACTAAATTAAGAACCAGCTTGGGTCAGAAATCATTGTTGTTTCAACTCTCTAGCCTTTACACTTCTCTTCCACAACATCTTACTGATATGTCACTGGGATTATCTTCCTTTAAATCAAAGCTGGTAAAGTATCAATTAACTACTGAACAATGTACGTGCTTGCAAACTTCTTTGCTGTATTTTAACATTTGTTTACATGTTATGTGTTGCTTACATGTTATGACTGCGTGTTTGTTCTGATGTACACATTGTTTTATTGCTAAATATTTGTATTATCTATATCTGGTTGCCCATAAAAAAATGGGCAGAATATGCTCATGGATTTACCAGATTTTAAATAAATAAAACCAAGCCAAACCATGTTTCATTTTTGAAATGTAATATGTTTTTCTCCAGCTGGTGGTGCTGCAGAGCAGTTTAACACAGCTTTTGGTAGGGTGTGGGGAAGGGAGTACATGAGGTTGTCTCATTTTCTAAAAGAAGGATCACAGTCTGAAGACTTTTTTTGACCAAATGAGTCACTCATGGGAGTGGCAGAGGCCAAGATCTATGGCCCAATCTGGCCTGGGAGCAGCAGGGGACCACGTAGCCTGATCAGGGCCTGGGAATGGCAGATGACCAAATCTGTGATCTAACTGGGACCTGTCACCAGTGGAGCACTAAAGATGTAGCCTGATTGGGACTGGATCTGCAAAAAATGAAGCTGTGTGGGAGGTCAGGAGACATAAGAGTAAACATTTCTACACTGAAATTGTGGTAAACGGAGCTACTCCTCCATTGTTAACCACCTCCAGTGCTGTCATGGTTGGTCAGAACTAGGTCAAGTATCATCCCATCCCTAGTCTGTTGCTCCATGTTTTGAGTCAGGAAGCAATCACGAAAGGTGTCCAGCTATGCCTGATAACTGTTGCTCTATGCCACAGGGATGCCCCAGTCTGCTCTGGTAAGATGAAGTCTCCTAACACGGTGGCTTCCCCTCCAGCTGCTGCTTTCCTTATCTCCTTGGCTAGTGCCATGTCCACCTTCTCTGACTGACTAGGGGGTCTGTATATCACTCCCATGCAGACAACTCTTCTCTGTTCACTGTAAGCTTCACACACAGTGATTCCACCATACCTATATCCCATCTCCTTAGCCTCCATAACGGATACCTTCCCTAATGTACGTGCAACCCCCCCATTTCCCCTTCCCTCTGGAATAATACGTAACCTAGGACTGTGAGGTCTCAGTCATTGCTGAGTGATACCCACATCACCAACGCTCATTACCTCTGATTACTCATTTAATTACCAAGTCCTCTGGCATTTAAGCAGACTACTCTCTAGGAACCCTGCCTGCTGTCTATCCCATGTCCAGTGACCAGACCTAATTTACTTGCTCTCTCTGAAATACTATACTTCTATCTATACCTCCCTCCATCTATTCTGGTTCTCCCACTCAGGTGTGTGACCCTGCCCTTGACACCCTCTCTGTTACCCTCAGCTCCCAAACTGTCCCCTCTAGTCAGAAGGATGCTTACTAGGTCTCTTTCCTTAAATTCAGCTTACATCAGATTATCCAAGCCTCGGTCTTTCCCCACTAGTTTAACTACCCCAGGATGAAAGCCTCAAATCTCTTGCCCAAAGCTCTGTTTCCCATCACTGTGGGATGAAGTCAATCCAGGTTAAATAGGCCATACTCCCACCAAAGGGCACCACAGTCCCCAGGAAGCAGAACCCCCTCTTTAGCACACTACCCTTTCAACCAATTGTTGAAATGGATGATTTTCCAGTTTCTTGCCTCCAGCTTCCTGTGTACTGTCAGAACCTTCAAGATGTTCACAGTACCAGCAGATCCACTGTTCCTGGCCACCAGTGTCTTGCAACCATTACTGTCTGCCTCTAGTGTCTTTCCTGCCAAACTGTTCATGCCAACATGAACAATAATGTCTGCCCCCCCCCCCCAATCAATCTGTCTATCCTAAGGAGTATCCTATCTGCTGTCATACCTGAGAGATAGTGCACTACCCTCCCAACTTGGTCTGTGTTACAGACCACCATCTCTGTACCCCTAACAATGGAATCCCTCACTATGAGCACCCTCTTCGCAACTGTCGTATTCTAACTGCATCCTCCACAGCAGACTTTGCTGCTGCTGGGGACTAGTGATTCAACAGGCTGCTCTCCCTTGACCAGGGGAGTAGCATGCACCACATCTCTCAGGGGTAGAAACACTCTGTTGCATTCCCAGAGCCTCTCGCCTCTCCTGAAGCAGCAATCACATGACCTTCCCCTCGCCTTGCTCACCACCTTCCATCCCCTGCTGCAATCACTTGAGGGATACTGAGGAGGGGAGTGGCCATGAACCCATGTAGCACCCACTCAAACCTGTTCTGCAGCTGCTGTATTGTGGTGCACGCTGTAGCCAGTTCGGAGTGGAGTGCTGCAAACCCCTGGCAGACTGGGTATCCTTCACACCACTACAGAGTACCCTGGAGGAGAGTGGATCCACAGGTCCTATAACTAACTCTCCATTCCAGGGCCTTCTCACCTGCCTGTTGCCTATGACAACTTTTGGTCTAGCCTATGAAATACCACTGTTTGGGAGGTTACCTTCTTATATAGGGTCATCCTACTTCCTGAAGTTGTTCCCCTAGCACCTGAGATTAAAATTAGTGCAGCTGTAACACAGATAAGACTTCTAGGCTTTTCCAAACACTGTTTATAAGCCAGAAACGAATACGTGGCCTAGCAATACCATTCCACTGCACTACTAGCTGTGCTACCAGGACAACTGGAAACCTGAGGGTATGGCCAACTTGGACTTCACCAAGACCTTCAACAATGTGCCTTACAGGAGACTGATAAAGAAACACAGCAATCTAAGAGTGGGATCCAAAGTGGTAAACTGGTTAAGTAAGTGGTTAATGGGTGACAGAGGGTGGTGGTTATTGGCACTCACTCTAATGAGGGGAGAGTGACCAGCAGGGTGCCACAGGGCTCAGTACTGGGATTGGTCCTCTTGAATGTCTTCATAAGTAGCATCAGATTACACCAAAATCTTTAATATAGTAGATATTCAGGAGGGGATGGAGAGAATACATAGGGACCTTAGGAAACACGTTGAGTGGTCAAGGGCATGGCAGCTGGGGTTCAATGCCAAATAGTGCAAAATCATGCACCTAGGGCACAGAAACCCAAAAACTATATATAGGATGGAGGGAGGTGCTGATAGTCACTAAGCGGGAAAGGGACCTTGAGGTTATATATGATGACTTCAAAGTAGCAGGGCAGTGTGACAAAGCAGTGGGTAGGGATGCTGGGATGCATAGGGAGAGGTATCACCAGCAGGAGGAGGGAGGTGGTGTTACAACTGTATTGGTCACTGGTGAGACCCCACCTGGAGTATTGTGTCCAGTTCTGGAGGCTGCACTTCAGAAAGGACACAGACAGGGTAGAGGCAATCCAGAGGACAGCAACTAAAATGATGCAGAGTTTGTAGCAGAAACCTTATGAAAGACTGAAAGATTTCAACATATACACCCTAGAAGAGAGAAGACCAAGAGGGGACATGATAGAGACCTACAAGTACCTCAGGGGGATGAACAAGTTACAGGAGGGGAGTCCATTTCATTTTTATCATAGAATATTTTTTTATTGTTTTTGTCGATTCTGTAATCATACAATACTTTACACATTATATTCCAAACAGGAAAACTAATGCTACATTAAGGCAATACAATACTATTTGCACATCCTGGTATACTTCACAAAAGAAAAGATATGTTGGGTTCAGAGCCATACAGTATGACTGGTACCTTAACCATTTCCTAACTGTATCTGTCTAAAATGAACAGCTCAACTTAATAGTTCACCTTATCTCACAAATAGCTTATACTCACACATAGGTCATAGAGATGCATTATCCTCAGTGACCAGTTTTCCAGCTACACTTAAAGGCCAGTCACATAACTAAAGTCAGGAATAACGAAGGGAAGAAAAGAAAGATAGAATGAGTTGAGCCTCAGCATAGCAGCAGCCAATAACTCATCTGAGTGTGTACAAAGAAGTCAGGTCTTAGTGCTTGTACTTCAGGTTGCATGAATGGGGGCTATCATTCTGACAGTAGTTGGGATGGGTGGATTCCGGGACCGGGGGGGGGGGGAACTCAGCACAATGCAGAGTTAAGATAGGCCTCCCATTTGGAAAAGTACATGGACAGCTGCCCTCTAGTGGCATAAGTGAGCCTTTCAAAAGTGGCCAGTCTGGCTATGGCTGAGTGCCATAGGGAAATAGGCGAGGGTAGAGGTTGTTGCCAGTGTCCCAGGAGAAGCCGCTTGGCCTCCAGCAAAACTACCAGGATCCAATTCTGATGCTGTGGTCTTAGGTGCTCTAGCGGCGCCCGATCTCCCAGCAGCAGCATAGGATGCGAAAGGTCTATGGGCTGTCTCAGTACCCCAGAGCAGTCCATTGCTACAGCAGCCCAGAAGGGAACGAAGGCTTGACATTGCCATAGAAGATGCAGAGTGTCAGCAAGACTGTACTCACATCTCCAGCATCGTGCATGCAGAAGGGTCCCCATTTGAATAAGACAGCCGGTGTTCTATACCATCTAAGGAGTATCTTGAGCTGAATCAACTGGCTCTTAACATCTTTATAGGTAGAGTGCGCGATGCAGACATCAGGACCAGACCTCTGGACCAATATGACTCTTATATCCAAGCTCCATGCCATTCTGCATGTCACTGTATGATCCGGTTGTGCCTCGCACAGGGGAGTCCATTTCAAGTGAGAAACAGCACCAGGACCAGGGGGCATCCGATGAAGATGGAAAGGGGGGGGGGAGTTCAAGAGGGACAGAAGGAAGTACTTCTTCACTGAAAGAATGGTTGACACCTGGAACAGACGGCCAGCTGAAGTGGTAGAGGTGAAAACAGTGGTGGGATTAAAACATGCATGGGATACACATAGGGGAATACTAGCCAACAGGCAGGGAGGAAGGAGGGTCACTGGAGACCAGGTAGGGATTTAGAAATAAACTAGACAGGGACTGTGATGCTTGGTCAGGTGGTTATGATTATTGTATGATATCTGTAATATAAAAATATAGCATATGATTGTCTAACATAAGACAGCCTGTGCTTCCATGGGTGCCCCCTCAACAGGTTTCAGTGAAGCTACAGGATATGTAAACTGACCAGGGACCATTTAATTAACTGACTTCCTTCAGAATGGCATTTTATTACATTTTTATGACATGCCTAGGCTTTTTGAACTGGAAACCAAATGTGACGTTATGACTTCAGAAACAGGATGTCATTAGGCTGATTCCTGTTAGCTTTTTAACACATTGGTGCCAGTGTGGAATTGCTAAGTTCAAAGGAAACGTGTAATTAAGGAGTTATATATAGGAAATGTATTTTTTCTTCTGATGGCACCTTATTTAAAATACCTCCTGATAGGAAATCATTTTTTGTAATTTTATATTCTAAAAGGAGGAGCTGGATGACTCACAGAAGGGATGTGGAGACAGAGTTTAAACTGATACTTGTGTCTGAAATGTAGGTCATATCATCTTGGGACTCTAGAGAGACAACTCTCTGATCTAACTTTAAAAAGCACTTCCAAGGGTAATACTTTAGATAGCAAAAATCCAACTGTATTGTGGTAGGAGTTTTGCTTTGTAATTTTCCCTTGTTCTTTTATGTGATTGCGTGCTCTTTGATATTTGTTCTGTATTTCATCTTACTGTTTTTATCCATTTTTAGTAAACATATTCTTTAAGATTCTGTCTGGGTCTCCTCCATCAAGTCTGACAACTGTTCAAGGGCTTGATGGTGTTACTAAGCTTGAGTAAAAAGGTAAGAATATACCTTAGATCTCTTATAGAATTTAAAGGGTTCATTGTGGATACCTGGTTAGGTGCCCTGAGGCAAAATATATATTGCATCCCCCCAAAGAGAATATTATCTGATCCTGTACATTTGGGTACGCTAGCATAAGGTTCACAGTTTGAATTCCCCCAGAACTTGAGACTAAAGGTGATTCGGACCTAAAAGCAGACAGGAGGGTTACCCTGTCTGTTACCTGTTCACACTATTGCGCTCTGAGGTTGGCACTGTGGGAGCAGGGGGCCTGACCTGCGGAGTGCGTTTGTGACAGATTTGGTTGGCAGTAGTTTGAAAAATTTGGTAACACAAGCTTTAACTGTGCAGTGTGTCAGCCTAATACTGTACAGCTCACTTGCAAAAGAAGGCAGTGATTTTTTTTTTAAAGAAACAGAACGATATTTTGCTTACAGTCAAAGTTCCTACCGGTTTTATTTTTTTTTTCTAAAGTGTAAGTTAGAGTAGCCATAGTTAGGGAAGAAGATGGCTTCCAACTACAGCACGTACACTGCAGACTACTTGTAACATAGAAACTTAGAAGCTGACGGCAGATAAGGACCATAAGGCCCATCCAGTCTGCCCATTTCTTTTTCTGCCTTATGAATGTGCCATTGGCCTTTGCTCTGTCAATGGCCTATCTATTCATATTCATCTGTATTGCTCCCTTATGCCTATCCTATGCCTGTTTGAAGCCCTACACTGTATTCATATCCACCACTTCCTGAGGTAGGCCGTTCCATGCATCCACCACCCTTTCTGTGAAAAAGAACTTCCTCACTTTACCCCTTAATCGGCCTCCCTCTAATCTCATGCTGTGTCCTCTTGTCCTGCTATTTTTCTTATATTGAAACATGTTAGACTCTTTCACCTTGTTAATGCCCTTAAGGTGTTTGAATGTTCCAATCATATCACCTCTCTCCCTCCTTTGCTCTAGGGTATACATATTGAGCTCCATTAATCTGTCCTCATATGTTTTCTGATGCAGTCCCTGCACCATTTTGGTTGCCTTTCTCTGGATTGCCTCAATTTGGTTAATGTCCTTGTGAAGGTGTGGCCTCCAGTACTGCATGCAGTACTCCAGATGGGGCCTAACCAGTGTCTTGTAAAGAGGGATTATTACCTTCCTCTTTCGACTTCTGATACCCCTACCAATACACCCCAATATCTCTCTAGCCTTACCTACTGCTTTAGTGGTCTGCTTGGATGATTTCAGGTCATCGGTGATGATGACGCCCAAGTCTCTTTCTTCCCTTGTGACTGCCAGCAACTCCCCTCCCAGCCTATAGGTGGCTTCTGGGTTTCTCTTCCCTATGTACATGATCTTGCACTTCTTTGTGTTAAACTCCAGTTGCCACTCTTCTGACCATTTTGTTAGTTTAACCAGACCTCTTCTCATTCTTCCCACCCCATCTGGATCATCTACTCTGTTGCAGATCTTGGGGTCATCTGCAAACAGACAAACCTTACCTTCCAGTCCATCTGCAATGTCACTGATGAAGATATTGAAGAGGACTGCTCCCAGGACTGATCCCTGAGGTACCCCACTTGTGACTTGCATCTCTTCTGACTGTATACTGTTTACCACCACTCTCTGTTTCTGCCCGTCAACCAGTTTGCCACCCAGTTGACCAACTTCTCACCCACTTGAGGCAGTTGTGCCAAGACAGAGGAGTTCAGTATGAGGGGAAAGCCAACAAGCAGAACCTCATAGATGCCCTGATGGCAGCAGATGCCCAGAGCATCAAGTCTCAGACTGTGATTGTAAAGGACCAAGTCTTGGGCATTGAGGAGCCAGCAGCCAATGCAGTGTCCAGATCCAGTGAGAAGGACAGCAGGGCCAGTGCAAGCCAAGGGCCACAGCAGCAGGGGAAGGTCACCAGCATTCTGGAGCCAGAAGCAATCAGACTGCAGACTGAGTTGTGCAGAATGGAGCTGGAGTTCTAGAGGGAGGTGAAGCAAGAACGGCGAGAAGCGGAATGAGAATGGCGAGAAGCTGACCGTGAAGAGCGTGAGCGCCAGAGGTGACATGAACTGGAGAACCTACACCTCCAACTGCTAGCACCAGAGCAGGTAAGTGGCTTGGGTTTAACTGGAACTACAGGACTGGGTTAAAAATTAAATTCCAAACTGATAGCTGAATTTACAGAGAGGGAGGATATGGATGCCTTTTTAAATTCCTTTGAAAACATTTGTATTGAGGCAAAGATTCCTAGAGGGTCCTGGAGCTTCCAGCTATCCCTGCTACTTACCAGGAAAGCTCAAGATGCACTGGGTCAAATGGACACTGAGGACAGTAGTGATTACAGCAAACTTAAAGCTGCACTTTAAAAAAAGTTTGATTTAACTGCAGAAGCATACAGAGCTAAATTCCGTAAGCTCAGGAGAAGCCCTGACATGAGCTATGAGGAGTTAGCCATGAAACGTCAGTTTTTAAAACGCTGGTTGGAAGGAATTGAAACAAACTCTGTAGATAAAATTGAAAATGCTATGTTAGAGCAGTTTTTTGGGCATGCCCAGCAGAGCTGAAAACCTGGCTGGAGGACCGAGATCCCAAAACAGTGCAAGAGGCTGCTGAACTCTCGGACCGCTATGTCAGGAGCAGACCTGCTCTGAGAGCGAATGGGGAAGGAGTGGCACTGCAGAAAGTGAAAAGTGCACCTTCAGGGCAGCTAAAACTCTCACTGCTTCCACTGAAACCAGTTAGCCCCAGGTTTCAAAAAAAAGATTTTTCTGAGAAAAGAAATGAATGTTGGGTTTGTAAAGAAACTGGGCATATTGTCAGACAGTGTCCAAAAAGGACGAGCAATACACAAAATGGTGCTAGGAAAGAAGTGGGTTGTTTGTGTGTCTCTGGAAGCATGCCTGTGAACATGAGGGAACACATGCACCCAGTCACTGTGAATGATGTACAGACACAAGGGTTAAGAGACACAGGGGCACCTCTGACATTGGTAAAAGGGAATCTGGTACAGTCTGATCAGCTTATACCCAATAAATTTGTAACTGTACAAGGCTTCACTGGGGAGGAGAAAACATTGCCACTCACTAGTGTTCTCCTAAACTGGGGTGAAACAGGGGGAACTGTGCAACAGATGGCTGTAACCAAAACTTTAGCAGTTGACATCATCCTTGGCAACAATCTCAAACAGGGAATGGTGTGTACAGTTACCCATAGCCAAGCGGCAAGGGAAAACTGTAGTTCCCTGGACCCCATAGAAGCCACTGTGGAAACCACTGGGAGACTGGTTCCCCAGCCTGCATCTCCTGATATGGAGACTAATGAAAAGTGGGCAGAAATTTCCCCAGTAGAAGTTAACCAAACAGCTACGAAGGGCTACTCCGAAGAAGGAGGGGTGACCCGTTGTCAGAGGGTTAGGGATGACAATGATCCTGAGTGCCCTGATGCTAGAGATAGGGACCCTAGTTTAGATACTGACGGGGACCTGTCCCATGCCTTGGGAATGTGTAAGGAGTTTGCAGCTGCTCAGAAAAGTGATCCTAGTCTAGAGAAGCTGAGGGCTTGGGCAGACTCTGACGGAGCACTGGGAGGTGATGGAAAACAAAGTTTACTGGGAAAATGGACTGATGTATATTCAAGTTGATAAGACAGAGGGAGGGGTGATAGGCAGGCAGCTTGTCATTCCCCAGGGTTATCATGAGCAGTTGCTCAAGACTTCACATGATATTCCCTTGTCTGGTCATCTGGGAATTGCACGCACTATGCAGCGGTTGGCCCAGAATTTCTATTGGCCCAACTTCATCCAGCAGGTGAAGGAGTATTGCAGGTCTTGCCACCAGTGCCAAGAAATAGGGAAGGCGGGTAAGAAAACCCAAGCCACCCTAATTCCACTGCCCATAGTGGAGGAGCCATTCCAGAGGGTGAGAATGGATATTGTGGGGCCTTTAAATACCCCCAGCTCCTCCAGGAAGAGGTTCATCCTGACTGTGGTGGATTATGCCACCCGGTATCCAGAGGCAGTTGCCCTATCCTCACGGAGGACAGAAAGTGGTAGATGCCTTACTTGGGATTTTCTCCCATCTTGGGTTTCTGCAGGAGGTTATCACCGATCAAGGGGGTTCCTTCATGTCAGACCTGATTAAATGTTTGTGGGAGAAGTGTGGGGTGGAGCAGAGGCACATGACACCTTATCACCCGCAAGCCAATGGGCTTGTGGAAAGATTTAACGGTACCCTGAAGTCAATGCTCCAAGTGTTTACTGAACAGCATAGAAGGGACTGGGAGAAATATCTTCCCCATCTGTTTGCATACAGGGAGGTGCCCCAAGAGTCAACAGGATTTTCCCCCTTCGAGCTCTTATATGGACGCCAGGTACGTGGGCACCTAGAGTTGATCCGGGAGGACTGGGAAGGCAAGCACGTCACCCAGGGAACTCCCATAGTGGATTATGTTCTGCACAGTTAAAATTCCCAGCGCTGCTCGCAAGCTGCAGCATTCTGTGTATGGTTGGATCATCTTTGCTGCGTTTCCCTGCTCTACCTGAGTCCAACTAGCTGATTGTGTGAGAGACTATTGTGCTGAGAGTGGAGGAGGGACAGGTTTGTTTCACAGCACTGCAACAGGAGTGTACAGAGTGAGAGACTGTGTAGCTCTTTATTTGTGAGAGACTTGTTCATTTTAATCATTTGCACAGTGACTGACTGCTGGGAGGCTCAGGTGAAATGCTTGCTGATGTCACAGGAGAGGCGGGGTTCTGGACAGTTAAATTCCTTGCGCCACTCGCGAGTGCTGTGAGTTGCGCGAGCACCACTCCGAGCAGAAAATTCAAAACTGGTTGGGTGTTGGTTAGTAAGAAAATGAGTTTACTGCTTGTGAGTTTGACTTTATTGGGTGAATGGGGGGATAAGTCACAAAGTCCGAGTGAAGTTTGTGATTTTAAACAGTTAAATTGTTTATTATTTCATAGAAATTTGCATCTAATGGAGACTGGAGGTGGGGAACAAACTTTTCATTGTTTTGCACAAGTTCTTTTGTTTGAGTGTCATTTACTCCAGGATATTTGTTCTGTAAACATGACAAATTTTCAGCTATGCATGTTTTATCATTGTAAAAAGTATTTTAGGTAATGTATTATATCTAAATCAGTTCAAAGGACAAGATATTTGGGGGGATAAATGTTTTTCCAATGGTAAAGGTTTGAGGCGAATGGTGATTTTGCTTTTGTTATTGTCTTCCTCTGTCCATCCAAATACAGGTCCACAAAGTAATAGTAATGGTACAGGAAGCTGGAGTGGTGGTAATTTTCATTCTTCATTGCATATTGTTCATTTGAATATCCAAAGTTTACTTCCAAAAATGAGTTTGTTTGAAAGTTGGGTAGTGGAAAATAGGTTTGACATTATAGCTCTAACTGAGACTTGGTTAAATGATAGAATAAATAATGATGAAATATTTTTGCCAGGATACTCTGTAATAAGGAAGGATAGAGTAGGTAAAAGGGGGGGAGGTTGTTTGTTTTTTTAATGTAATTGATCATTTAAAATATGTACAACATCCTTTAGAATTTAATGATTCTTCATTTGAGTCATTGTCTATTGATGTTGGATTGGGTGGAAACAAGTTGATTCCTATTAGTCATGTATATTTACCACCAGGAAACCAAAACATTGGATTGGAGCCCTTTCTTTCCAACTGGGGTCATTTGCCAGCAAACAGAGAAAGGTTGATATTAGGGGATTTTAATCTTAATTGGGAATCTGATCAAGCAATTGATTCTAATAATTTAACAACTGAGCTGGGGCTTTTTCAAATGATTGCTGAAACTACTTGTGTTAATTACCACTCAAATTATGAGTCAATATTGGATCGGCTCTTAACTAATGATCCAACTCATGTTAGTGTTTCAGGTGTGTTACCTGATAGTCTTAGTGACCACAGTCCCATTTTTTGTCACTGGTCAGTTAAAATTAATAAGCAATTTTCTTAGTACATTTAATTTTCATAAGGTTAGTAATATGGATGATCAAGTTTTCACTGCAGCTATTGAGGTAGGGGATTGGTCTTTTCTGAATATTAAAGATATCGATATTGCTTTTGAGTCCTTTTGTAAACAGTTCATAGCGATTTGTGATGAGCTTCTGCCCTGTAAGGAGGTTAGACTTAGGGAGGAAACTAAAAAATGGATCACTCTCAGTCTTTTAAAGATGTTTAGAACTAGGAATAAGTTATGGTCCAAATACAGTAAAGAAAAAACGAGTGAGACCCTCCAGGCTTATAAATATTGCGCACTCAATGTAAGAATGAAGTTCGCAGGACAAAGGTTAATTATTTCAGGGTCAAATTAAGATCTGAACAGGGGAACTCAAGGGCTGCTTGGAATACTTTGAATTCATTGTTGGGCAGGGGAAAAAAGGACTGATCCCATTATCATTGAATCAGAGGGTCGTTTAATTAGTGATCCTTTACAGGTGGCTCAGTTGTTTCATTCACATTTTTCTAGCTTGGATAAATATAGATTACATGACCATTCTAACCCTGGTAATATTAATGAATTAGGAATAGTACAAGGTGAAGGACGTTCTGTTCCCAAGTTTCATTTTCAGGCTTTATTGCCTGAAGATGTTTTATATTATTTGTCCAAAATAAGTCCTCATCCTTATCTTGGTTCTGATAATGTTGATTTTCAAATTCTTAAGAGAGTTGCTCATTCTATTGCTTCCCTTATTACAAAATTGTTTAATCATTCTCTTTGTTATGGCGTCTTTCCACATGTCTGGAAGGGTGCTATAGTTAAGACTATTTTTAAAGCTGGTGTAAAGACTGACTTGAATAATTATCATCCTATATCACTCCTTGCCCCCTAGTCTAAAGTATTAGAAAGAATTATTAGTGATCAAATAAATGAGTATATGGGGGAAATATAATATTTGGATCCCTGCTCAGCATGGATTTAGGGTGGGTCATGATACTGAGGCTGCCTTGGTGAGGTTCACTGGCCATGCCCATTCTGCCGTTGATGACAGCGGTTTGGTGGCTGCGGCCTTTGTGGAACTCACCAAGGCATTCGATCTAATTGATCATGATATTTTGTTACGAATTATGTTAAGGGTTAACTTTTCTGATGACGTGATTCTGTGGTTTGGCCATTACCTGACAGACAGAACTCAGAGAACCTGTGTTGGTGGTTCCTTGTCTCAGGAGAATTTAATGAGATATGGGGTGCCTCAGGGGTCCATTTTAGATCCCTGTTGTGTTCATTGTTTATTAATACGTTACCTGAAATTTGCAATGACACTGAAATTATTTTATTTGCAGACGATGCAGTATTATTTTCTATCGGTACTGATGTTCAAAAATTACAGGAAAGTCTCCAGAGGGACTTTCATATTTTACATTCTTAGTTTATTCAACATAGATTAACACTTAATTCGACTAAAACTAAATTCTTGATTTTTTCTGGTTGTAGGAACCAGATTAATTATGATTTTAAGCTTAAAGATAATTCTTGTAATGCAATTGAAAGGGTTTCCAATTTTAAATACTTAGGCCTTATGTTGGATCAACATTTAGCTTATGACCAACACACTGTTTCATTGATTGCTCATTTACATCAGCGTTTTGGTGTGTTGTTTCGTGTCAGGAAGTTCCTTAATTCTGAGACAAGGACCCTACTGGCAAACAGTTTTTTGTTTTCTATACTCAGGTATGGTTGTATTGTTTATTCCTGTTATACCGTAAAAATGTTAAACTCAAAATTACATATCACAGTATCCTACGTTTTATTACTTGTTTGCCTAGGTTGACTCATCATTATAACTTGTATGAGAAATCAGGTTGTTTACCCCTTAGTGCCTTTTTCAAACATAGGTCTTTAAAATTTTTGCACAAGATTCAATTAGGTCTTGTGCCAGATAGTGTTGCTAGTTTGTTCCCCATTTCCATGCCTACCATTACAACTAGAAACAGTACAAGAAAGGTGTTCAAGCTACCTCTGATTAGAACAAATTTTATGAAGAATTCGATTCACTTTGAATTGATGATTCAGTATAACCACTTAATAATGTAACGGCTTGTTGTACTGTGTCTGGTTTTAAATGTTCACGAACAAAAACTTTTGTCTGAGCTTGTTTGTAATTATTTCTAATGTTTTGATTGAGTAATCATATGTCTTTATTGTTGTGTTTATGTTATAATGTTTTGTTCTATGATTTTTGTCATGTTATTGTAACTGGATATCTGTGAAAATGGGCATTTTTTGCTCACAGATTTTTTCAGTATAAAATAAATTAAATTAAGTGAAACACCTGTCCCACCTTAGGGAAGTGCTGGGCAGGATACAGAGGGCCAGGCTCACTGTCAAAGCTGAGAAGTGCCAGGTGGCCATGGCTGAAGTGGCATACCTCTGGCATGTTGTATGCCGGGGACAGCTCCATCCTAACCAAGTAAAAATAGAGGTAATCAAGGCATGGCCCAGACCAGAAATGCAGAAGCAGGTCAGGAGCCTTCTAGGGACAGCAGGGTACTATAAGAAATTTGTACCGAATTACAGTGCCCTGGCTGCTCCCCTATCTGACCTGGTAAAGCAAAAGATGCCTAAGAAAATGACCTGGTAACCAGCCTGTGAAAAAGCATTTACCAGACTGAAGGAGGCACTGTGCAGTGCTCCTGTATTGACAAGTCCTGACTATAGCAGACCCTTTATAGTCCAGACTGACGCCTCAGACATGGGTACTGGGGCAGTACTGAGTCAGACATCCAACCAAGGGGAAAGATCACCCTGTAGTGTACCTGAGTAAAAAGTTACTTCCCAGGGAGCAGGCTTACTCTACTGTGGAAAGAGTGTCTTGCCATAGTGTGGTCCCTAAAGAAGTTAAAGCCATACTTACATGGCTAGCACTTTGAGGTACAAACTGACCACAACCCCCTGGTTTGGCTGACACAAATGGGAAAAACTAATGGTAGACTATTAAGATGTAGTCTTTCCTTGCAAGAGTATGACATGATGATCTTACATAGGGCTGGAGCGACCAATCAGAATGCAGATGGCTTGTCCCGTCTATATGAGGCGTGAACTGAGTTGGGGAGCTCATCCCATGCAGGGGATAGAGCCCCCAAATTCAGTCTAGGTGGGGAGGAGTGTGACGCTTGGCTAGCTGGTTATGATTATTATATGATATTTGTAATATAAAAAATAGTATGTGATTGTCTCACATAAGACAGCCTGTTCTTCCATGGGTGCCCAACCCCTCCAGGTTTCAGTGAAGCTACAGGATTTGTAAACTGACCAGGAACCATTTAATTAACTGACTTCCTTCAGAATGGCATTTTATTACCTTTTTATGACATGCCTAGGCTTTCTGAAGTTTGAAGTGCAAACCAAATGTGACTTTATGACTTCAGAAACAGGACGTCATTGGGCTGATTCCTGTTAGCTTTTTAACACATTGGTACCAGTGTGGGATTGCTAAGTTCAAAGGAAAATTGTGTAATTAAGGAGTTATATATAGGAAATGTCTTTTTTCTTCTGATGGCACCTTATTTAAAATACCTCCTGATAGGAAATAATTTTTTGTAATTTTATATTCTAAAAGGAGGAACTGGATGACTCACAGAAGGGGTGTGGAGACAGAGTTTGAACTGATACTTGTGTCTGAAATGTAGGTCATATCCATCTTTGGACTCTAGAGAGACACAGCTCTCTGATCTAACTTTAAAAAGCACTTACAGAAGTAATACATTAGATAGCAAAAATCTAACTGTATTGTGGTAGGAGTTTTGCTTTGTAATTTTCCCTTGTTCTTTTATGTGATTGTGTACTCTTTGATATTTGTTCTGTATTTTATCTCACCTGTTTTTATCCATTTTTAGTAAACATATTCATTAAGATTCTGCCTGGGTCTCCTCTGTCATGTTTGCATGTGGAGTGCCTGTATTTTTGTTTTAAGCCTGACAACTGTTCAAGGGCTTGATGGTGTTACTAAGCTTGAGTAAAAAGGTAAGAATATACTTACGGTCTCTTATAGAGTTTTAAGGGTTCATTGTGGATACCTGGTTAGGTGCCCTGAGGTGATAGATAGATTGCATCCTCCCAAAGAGAATATTATCTGAGCCTGTACATTTGGGTATGCTAGCATAAGGTTCACAGTTTGAATCCTCCCAGAACTTGAGACTAAAGGTGATTAGGACCCAAACGCAGACAGAAGGGTTACCCTGTCTGTTATCTGTTCACACTACTGCCCTCTGAGGTTGGCACTGTGGGAGCAGAGGGCCTGACCTGCGGAGTGCGTTTGTGACAGGGACCATCTGGACAGACTGGGTAGACCAAGTGATCCTGATCTGCAGACAAATTCTATGTTTCCCCAAATATATGAATCTATTAGTGCACACCCTGGGGTCACACAAATTAGAATTATTTATTTATTGAAATGTTTCATCAGGAAGGCACGCTGAAAGTACAGTTATGTAAGAACTTACCATAACAGTAGATCTTTGAGAGGAGCTCTTACAGCAGGTAATACCATTAGGACTAATGCCACCAGGCATTAGGGTCCCATGGAAAGTATTGTAGTTAGCAGTCTGTAGCAGGGGACTGCCCCCTATGTCGGCTCCTGCCGACATCATACGTGGTATAAAGGGGGCCCCAGTGCCATTTCAGTTCTCCCACTGGAGACCCGGCTGAAAGGATTGGAGAACTGGGCAGGATCTCCCCAACTCTGAATAAGGGTAAAAACACAGATTCCTGAGGGATGGCGGGTGGGAAAGCCACCTGCTGCAAGAGCTCCTGTCGAAGTTCTACTGTTACAGTAAGTTCTTATGTAACTGTACTATCCAACTTCGAGGGGGAGCTTTTGCAGCAGGTAATACCATTAGGACTGAGTCCCAAGCAGCACCCAAGAATAGGCCCAGGTCTGACGGGAGGGGAAGAAGAAAAAACAATGACTGCACAGCTTCAAGAGAGTAGGCCCCCTGCAGGATGGCCAGTCCAAAACCTGCTCTCCTCTGAGAAGCAATGTCAAGGCTGTAATGCCTAATGAAGGTATGGACTGTGCTCCAGGTTGCGGCAGTGCAGATATCTGCCGAGGATACATTCTTCAAGGAAGCAAATGAGGAAGCCACTGCCCTGGTGGAATTACCCTTGATCATGCCCAGCAAGGGTTTACCATGATGCTGGTAATAGAATGAAATACTATGCACTAACCAACATGTTAGTGACTGTTTAGCGACAGGGGCCCCTGTCATCCTATGTGCGGAGACGAATAACTTATCCGTCTTCCTTGTTGCATTAGTTCTGTGGATGTAATAACAAAGGATTCTATGTACATCCTGAGTATGTAACAAGGCCTCGCCTTGATTACAGAACTCTGGATAATAAACCAGAAGGTTGATGTCCTGGCTTAGAGTCAATGCGGACACCACCTTTGGCAGAAACTCAAGATTTGTACGCATGGTCACCCTGTCCCTGTGGAAAACAAAATAAGGCTCCTTACACATAAAGGCCTGAAGCTCAGAAACCCTTTGAGTGGAAGTAACAGCAACTAAAAATAATGCTTTCCATGAAAGAAAGCGTAGCTTGCAGGTCGCGGCTAGTTCGAAGGGAGGCAGGGTGAGCTTCTCGAGAACGAAAAGCAAATCCCATGGTGGGACAGGGTCCGTCCTGGGAGGTCTGATGTGAAGAACCCCTCGAAGGAAGGTCTTGCACATGTTGAGCTATTGCCAGAGTCCTCTACCCATATGGTGTATGGTATGCCGAGACCGCACACATATGTACCTTGATAGACAAGTAGCTTACGCCCAGGTCCAAGAGGTGGGAGAAAATAATCCAGCACATGCTTGACTGGACAATCCAGGGGATCTAGGGCATGAGCTGTTGCCCAGAGGCAAAAACGCATCAACTTCATGGCATAAGTTGCCCTAGTGGAGGGTTTCTTCACTGCTACCAAGACTTCTGCCACCCTGCTTGACACCCCTAATCTTTCTTTTGCTAAGATTGCAGGAGCCAAGCATGCAGGTGAAGAGATTGCAGAGCAGGATGGATAAGTGTACCCTATTCTTGAGAGAGCAAGTGGGTGGAGAGTGGCAACTGCACGGGAGGTTCCGAGGTCAGTTGCTGTAGTAGCGGGTACCAATTTTGCCAGGCTAAAGAGGGGCCATCAGAATCATGCTAGCTTCCTCTCACTGCAGTTTGAGCAAGACTCTCTGAATGAGAGGGAAGGGAGGAAAGGCATACAGAAACCTCCCTGTCCAGGAGAGGGACAATGTGTCTTGCCAGAAAACACCAGGCCCTGGATCAAGTAAGCAAAAATTTGGCAGTTTGGCGTTGCACGGGGATGCAGAGAAGTCCAGTTCTGGATGGCCCCAGTGATCAAAGATGTTGTCTGACTTCCTGGAGCAATTCCCACTCGTGGTTCAGAGAACAAGAGCGACAGACTGTTGACAAGAACATTTTGGCTTCCTGGCAGATGTACAGCTGTGAGATCCAGAAGATGTTCCACTGCCCAATCCCACACTCTCATGGCCTCCCTGCAAAGGGAGTATGACTGAGTGCCCCCTTGCTTGCTGATGTAGACGACAACCATAGTGTTGTCTGACTGCACCAAGAGAGTACCTGGGGAGACTTGGTCTTTAAACGACATCAGGGCATAGAGAACGGCTCTCTTTTCCAGAACGTTAATGTGTACGAGCACTCTGTGGGGGACCAGCCCCCTGGTCCTGTGTTCCCCAGGTCAGCCCCCCCCATCCTGACAATGAGGCGTCCATCATTAGAGTTTGTGATGGGGCAGTCTCTGAAAGGAGACCCCTCCCTCCAGATGTGGGAGGCAGAGACACCACTCGAGGGAGTGACGGACTGCTGCTGAGACTTGGACCAGCTGATCCAAGTCATCCACCGACTTGTCCCACTGGACCTTAAGATGCCACTGCAGAACCCTCATGCTTAATCTGTCGAGGGGGACGGTAGCAATGGCCGCAGCCATGTGGCCCAGAAGCTGAAGGATGACCCTCGCTTGGATGGAAGACGCTGCTTGGAATCTGCGTGCCAGGTCCATCAAGCAATCTACCCTGTCTGAAGGCAAAAAGGCTTTCCCCTGAACAGTGTCCAGGATGGCCCCTATGTATTGCAACCTCTGGGAAGGCCAGGGTTGTGACTTCGGCCAATTTACAGTGATGCCCAGGGAGAGAAAGAGGTTTTCCATTTCCTCCAGAATGACTCTCAACTGGCTTGCTGACTGGGCTGAAATGAGCCAGTCATCCAGGTATGGGTAGACAAAGTGGCCTTTCCTTTGGAGGGTCACTGCCACTATTGCCAGGCATTTGGTAAAAACTCTGGGTGCCAACGTAAGGCCAAAGGTCAGAACTCGGAATTGGTAATGCTGGTCCCTGAATCAAAAATTGGGAAATCTCCTATGGGAACACAGGATCTTAATATGCATGTAGGTGTCCTGCATATCTGGGGAGCATAACCAATCCCCTTGATGGAAAAGGGGAAGCAAGCTTGCCAGTGTTACCATCCAGAATCTCTGGTATTTGACCGAGAGATTGAGCTTGCTGAGATCCAGAATGGGATGAAGGTCTCCCGTTTTCATCGGGACTAGAAAGAAATGGGAGTAGAAACCCATGCCCTTTGGCCCTGTGGCACTGGCTGGATGGCTTTTTTCTCAAGCAGCAGCTGAATTTCATCTGCCAGATGCTTGGCATGGGCTAGTGGACAATGGACAGAAGAGAGGGGGACTGTCTGGTGGAATGCTGAGAAACTCTATTGCATAGCCTCTGTGAATGGTTTCTAGCACCCATTGGTCCGAGGTTATGCCAGAGCATTCTGCAAGGTAAAGGGAGAATCTCCCTCCTACTTTCTCGCCCTGCATCTCCCGAGAGAGAGGAAGGAGATGCAGCGAGTCATGCTGTGGAGGGGTTGGGGCCCTGTGCCCTGGGAGTTTTGGGCTGCTTGGGGCCTGGGGCACCGTGAGGGGCAGGGCGACCGCGCCTCTTAAACCCTTTTCCCCGTGGTTGTTTTCCCCCTTGTCCCTGGCCTCTATGAAAGGGACAACGGCGGGGACCCTGAGGGTCCAATTTGTACATGCGATGTACATCCGCTACAGCTTTGCCAGACTCCTGTAATTCCTTGACCAGGGATTCCACTTCCTGGACAAACAGTACCAGGCCTTGAAAAGGTGCATCCAGTATGGATTCTTGGAGATCTGGGCAGAACCCTGTGAGCCTGAGCCAAGAATGTCTCCTCAGACATATTCCCATAGCAGCTGCCCAGGAAGCCATGTCCACCGAGTCATATGAACATCTTAGGACATGCTTGTCTACATCCAGTCCGGACTGGGTGTAGGCCAGGATTTCCTACTTAGTGTCCGAGTCTGGTAGGGTCTTAACGAGTTCCACTGTTTTCTCCCATAGTGACTGTTGGTACGTCACCATGTGGGCCAGGAAATTCAGCGAATGGATAGAGCCCATTGCTGAAGAATAAACTTTTCTGCCCCAGCTGTCCAATTTTTTGGACTCTGGATCTGGTGGTTGGGAGCTGAGGTGCTTAGGTTGGGTACCATGGCCATAAGCAGCCATGAGCACCAGTGAATTGGCTCTTGGGTGCTCCCCCAAAAATGGCTCAGCCTTGGGGTGCTTATATAGCCTGTCCACCTTCTTCAGGACAGCAGAAGTGGATGAGGGTTTATGCCATGTGATCCTGGTGACATCCTGGAATAGATCTATAAGAGGCAGGATGACCAGGAGTTTGGTTCTTTGGACCCTAGAAATTTTGCCAGACATCTGTGCTCTGGGTCCAGTTCCTCCGTATCCCATTTGTAAATGGACGGAATGTGATGCATGACATCCAGAAAAGAAGGATCATCCGGGGGAGACCTTAGAGAGTCCCTGGGACCTGGAGAGGGTGGGACAAATTCCTCTTCATTCAAGGAGTCCGGTGAGGCGGGACTTGCATCCCCATCATCCGGAGACGACGGGCATCCGCTGGAGGATGTAACTGGGGAAGAACATCTCCTCCTCCGCTTGCCTTTCGGATCAGGGAGGGTGGGTTGCCTCCTCTCCTACCGGATTGGTTGGGGTTGGAGGAGGTCCAATTGGTGGAGATGTCAGAGTTGGGACGGGGGGTCTGTACAAGAGGTCCTCCTTGACCATGTTCCAACAGGACATAAAGAGCAAGCTGATGTCCGCCATGGGGGATGACCGCTGGGGTGGGCGTCGGGTTCGCTGGACCTGGCATCTGCGGTTCCTGTGAATCTGGTGCCTGGTCAGGGGAGCCCTGCTTATCTTTATCTGGCTGCTTGATATTTCCATCCGCAGGGGATCCAATGTCTGTAGTAGGAGGGGGCTCCTCGAGTGACCACCCTCAGAGGGAGGGGCGGGCATCCGATCCTCTGCCGGTGACCGCCTCGTATCAGGCGTCGGGTGTAGGACGCCGGAGAGGACAACCGGCTTGGTGAGTGCCTGTCCAGGACAGGGGCACACTTAGCTGGAGGGGCATCCAGTGAGAGACGGTCTCCTGACACCCATCAGAATCATCAGGGCACTTACGCTTCTCTGATGAACCGCCTAATTTGCCTGCATCTTTGGGCTTGCCAGCAGGCAGGTGGACTTCCTGGGTCAACCCTGAAGAGGATTTGTGGGGTCGGTGGGCCAGGGAAGGATGAGCGGGTGAATGCCAGGAGGAAGATGGCTCCTTGTTTTTGCCCTGAGAAAAGGCAGGAGCTGGCTTCAATTTCAGTGAGAACTCGGTCCGCATGAGTCGGGACCGAACCTGACCTCCGGCCAGAGGTCGAAGAAGAAGACGTCTTAGAAGGTGACTTGGGGCGGGACTCAGACCTGGCCCTATCCTTCTCCCTGTGGTGGAGTTTCCATCCTGATGACTTTTCTCTGGGCAGGGAGTCCTTGGCGAGAGAGGAAGAGTTGTGCTCCGAAGTCCGCTGCATGGCTGCCATCTTCTGTTCCAGAAGAAAGGCTTTCGGGGTGTTGGCTCTCCTGGTCCTGGCCTTCTGGTTGAACTTTTGGCAATGCGGGCAGTCAGTGGGCTGGTGGTCAGAGCCTAGGCAGATGAGGCAGGCTGTATGGCTGTCTTTTGCCAGAGTCTGTTTCCTGTACGCACACTTAGACTTGCACCATGGTGGAGAAGGCAACGACATGCAAGGAGAGAAGAATCGTTGAAGGACAAAATTGAAATTTTAGAAATATCAGAAAAAGCGGTTGACTGTGTTGAAAGGCATCCATGGAGCCGAACTAAGCGGGTTGACGGCGGGAAAAGAACTGAGATGGCACCGGGGGACCGCCCCCTTTATACCACATCTGACGTTGGGCGGAGCCAATGTTGGGCACGGTCCCCCGCTACAGACTACTAGCTACAAGATTTTCTGTGGGGTCCTAACGCCTGGCAGCATTAGTCCTAATGGTATTACCTGCTGCAAGAGCTCCCCCTTGAAGTCAGATCAATAAATTGCTCATCCCCGTGCAACCTGGGGGAGGGGTACAGTTGGAAGTAGGCTTTACAAACAGATTATATTTAACATGGTTGAGAAAATACATTTAACATGGCTGAGAGAATAGACAATCAATTACATCTTTAACATGACACTCATTAAAAGTAACAAGCAAGTATAATATACTGTACATACAATTTTAATTGCGTACCTGTGGGTCCTAGCAAGTAATATTGATGCAGCCATGGGAATCAGGGAATTACAGGAATCAGGTCGTAATCAAGAACCAGAGGGTTTAGCAGATTATAGGCAGTGGGGGGGAGAAAGAATAGAAGAGGGACAGGGCCTGGGCAGGGTAAGACAGATGGGGGCGAATAATTGGGGATCAAATTGAATAGAGCAAGTGAGTAGAATCAGTAGTAGGGGCACATAACTCAGGGCAAGTGCTAGTTGGAGACACAAAAGAGAACAAGTGCACATTCCTTAGCTCCAGTAACTAAATTCTTTTTATGTGCAGAAGGGTAGAGAAGAGATGCATGAGAGAGGGGAGGAGGGATTTGTTGGGATGGGCGAGGCTGCCAAGAGCAGGTCCCTTTGGTAGGCAGAAGAGCCCTGCCAATGGATGAAGGAGGTGGTGATTCTTAATTTGGGAGAGTGAGGGGGGAGAGAGGGTGAAAGGGCAGGGGAAAAAACAAGGGAAGTTAGGTATAGGTAGGAGGGATGATTGGGTGGGGAGTTAAGAATGCAGGAGAAAATAGAGGAAGAGCTTTGTTTAGTTCTTGACCTCTCCAGGATGTAAATAACCCTGCCAGAGTGGAACTAGGCAAGGCAGAGCTGGATAAAGAGTAGAGAGGGTGGGTGGGGAGAGGAAAAGGGAAGAGGCTTGCCTGACTCTAAGCCTCTCCAGGATGCTGAGAACCCTGCCAGAGGGCAGAAACAGTGAAGGTCAAAGTTGGGAAGGAAGGATAAAGGGGAGGTGGAAGGGAATAAAAGGCTTATCCAGTGCTGGACTCCTCCAGGATGCTGAGATCCTTGCCAGGGGCAGCATTAGACAAGGGCGAGTGGGGAAGGAAGAGTGGGGGGGATGGGTAAGGGAAGGAAAAGGCATGAGGGAAGAAACAGTGCCTATCCCAGGTCTCTCCAGGATGCTGAGAATCCTGCCAGAGGCAGAATCAGGCAAGGGCAGGTGGGTCCCTTCCAGGATGCAAGAACCCTGCCAGGGATCAGCTCTAATGGAGGCAAGTTGTAATAGAGGATTTGAGGGAGTTAGTAGAAAAGCAGGGGTAGAGGTAAAGGGTAAACAGTAAGAGGAGAGATGGGGAACAGGGGTGGAGGATTCGTGGTCGCAAGGGGGATGGGTAGGAGCAGGAATATAGAAGGGCTGATTATGGAGGATTGAAGCAGGAGCAGCTAGAAGAGAGAAAATTATGTAAAGCAGAGGCTAGGGAAAAGGAGGAAGAGGAGTGCCGAATTTGGGGGTCCAGGTTTTTGGGAAGTGATGGCCAAAGCCTGACTGGCCAATGAGGGTGGTTCAACAGGGGACCAACAAAGTACGTGTGTCAGTGGACCAGAGTAAGTGGGAGGGGGGAAGTAAGTAAGCATGAGAGGTAGGGAGGAAGTTTGCCTAGCCAAAATTCATAAGCGAGTTTAATGCAGTGACCGAGGAGCCCATTTTCAAATGAGGGAAAGTACAGGGCATGGTAGACGTGACAGTGATGGGTACGTGAAGGAGTGTCAAGGGCAACACAGCAGAAGGTGTTGAGGAAAGTGCCCAATCTGGTTAGAGAGAATTTGGGAGTGGCGCTAGAGACCATGTCGCAGTAGTCAAAAATGGGAAGGATCATCTTCTGGACTAGTTCACGCCATGCTGCAGTAGGGATGTAACTACGGTTCCTGTATAAGGCACCAAGCTTGGGGCGCAGTTTTTTCAGGATGGCATCAACTGGTTTGATCAGTCTTTATCAATCTAACTGAGGCATTCGATACTGTCACCCACTTCTCTTGAAACAACTGCGAACACTTGGAGTAGCCACTAGTGCGATCAGCTGGTTCCAGGACTACCTTTCCTCAAGATCATGAGTCAAAGTTGAACAATCCATGTCCGCCACAAAAGAAGTCTCCATGGGCTTTCCCCACAAGGGCCCATCCTAGGACCCTTGCTATTCAGCCTATTTCTGAATAATCTCCTAGATGCCTGCTCCAGTAAAATTATTTCATACGTGGATGATGCCATCATTCTCAGCAGTCATCACCACACTGAGCATCTACAGAACGATTTGCAGGCATCCTTCCGACACCTGGAAACCTGGTTTATTTCTCAAAGGCTACTTCTTAACTACAAAAAACTGAAACAATGCTCATATCGAGCCTCCAACTAAAAAAGAAGTTCCCAGACCTGACAGTCACATACAAGGCAGTCCCTCTGAAACAGATTCACTGCTTCAAATACTTGGGCGTTATGGTAGAGGATACCCTCTCTTTTGTGCAGCGCATAGACATGGTGGTTAAGACAATGAACACCAAATTGGGAGTCCTGTTCAGGTACAGAAAAAGCCTTATACCCAGTGCCCTCAGGATCTCGGTCTCCAGCTCCATTCTACCCACAGTAGACTATGATCTGGTGATTTACGGTGCTGCCACGGATACGACTCTCAAAAGAGTTGTTACTGCCCTGAACAAAGCTTGCAGACTACTACTTGATGCAGATCACCTCACACATACCTGCACCCTGTATAAGCAGTCTAACCTTCTTACACTTAGCAACAGGATTAGGTACCAAACCTGCCTCCTGGGGAGAAAGGCCATACTCTCCCAGACCCCGCCGTGTATCTCACACCTGGTACAGGTAACTAATTCAAACTACAATACCAGGAACACAGCTATGACCCCAGTCAGTGTCCCATTTCGTAAGACTGCTCAGGGACAATGCTCCTTCTCTTATCAAGCGCCACTTTGGCTTAATGAGATCCCTGCAGCTGCACTTAGCACAACTAATCTCAGGGCCTTTAAAACTGAAATCAAGAAACATCTTATGAGTCTGGATACTCGTAATTGCCTGTACTGAGACAGTCCACCCCCTTTTGATCTCAACCCAATCCTCCACTTCACACCAGGTCGCCTTGCTGACACCCCACCTCACTTTACCTGCTGATGTTCCTCCCTCTTCTACCATTCCTCCCCCGTCTCCCACTGGCATCCACTTTTGCATCCCTCACTCCATTCCTCCTCATCTTGGCCAACTCTCAACTCCTCCCTCCTCCCTCCTACAATCTGCACCCTGCTCCTCCTACTCCTTGTTTTGGCACCTCTTCCCCAACATTCATTCTACAGCTTCCCTCTACTTCTCCCCCCTCCCCTACCTCATTGCCCCTCCTCCTGTTCACCTGCTACCCTAGACAAGGCCCAGTGGAGCTGCATTGTTGGTTTTTACAATTGCTGTTAAATGTAATCTTATGTGTTGCCTATTGAACCAATGTACTTACACTAAAATTGACTAATTATTTGGTCAAGAACTGTTTTAATGTACTGTCTGTCCTGTATTCATGATGTGGAACCTTTGTAAAAGAGTTTGTACTCAAAGGCTGTTTCTCAATTAATAATAATAAATGTGGCCAAAGAAGTTGAGGTGTTGGTCTAGCCAAACCCCAAGGTATCTGAATGAGGAGGTGTCCTCGAGGATTGTCCCATCAAGGGTGTGGAAGGATGGTGGGGGGTGGAGCCTAGAGAGTCTCTGCCTAGTACTGAAGGTCATGGAGACCGTCTTTTTGGTGTTTAGGAATAACTGACATGAGGCAAACCAAAGCTGAACCTGCTGAAAGTCATGCTGAAGGGTGATTGCTACATCAGAGGGGCATTTGGACAGTGTTGTCGGCATACATATGGATAGAGGAGGAGGGGAGCATACTGAGGACAAGTCATTAAGGAAGATGGAGAAGAGAATGGGGTCAAGCACAGAGCCCTATGGGACCCCTGCAGTGATGGGGAGGGGGAGGGGGAGAGAGATTGCATGCTAGATCTTGACTGATTGGATCCTATCTGAGAGGTAATGTGTAAGCCAGTTAAGGGCTGAAGTGGACAACCCAGCAACCATAATGGAGTCAAGAAGCAGGGTATGTGAGACTGTGTCAAAAGCCTTGGCGAGGTCAACAAAGATGGCAGAGGTAATGAGGCCACTAACCAGTGAGGATGGAGTCAGTGAGCCTGAGAAGGGAGGTGGTGATGGAGTGGTTCTTTCGAAAGTCCAATTGGAATGAGGTGAAAAAGGAAGAGTCAGTGAGAAAGGAGGTTAGTTGTGAGAGTACCAGGTGTTCTTGGAGCTTGGCAAGGGCAAGGAGGAGGGAGATAGGGTGATAGGTAGCAGGGGAGGAGGGGTCGCTAGCCTTAGTGAGAGGGAGGACCAGTGCATATTTCCAGGGAGTAGGGACTGATGAGGACAGGAAGGAGCGATTTAGGATTAAGGAGAGTGGGTATGCAATTACAGGAGTTGAGAGGTAGAGGAGTTTGGGGTCGAGGTCATCTGGTGATGAGCCTTTGAGGGCTAAGAGAGAAGGCAGTTAGTGTATCCTCAGGGGAGACAGAAAGAAGGGAGGTGGACACGGGGGTTGAGTGCAGGGTGTGGGAAGGTGAGGGAGGGGGTTGTAGGACAGTAGGTGAAATAGGAGTTAAACTCTTGAGCCACTCAGCATGGTTCAGAGATCAATGTGGTGTTTATTTTAAGCACCGGTGGAGGCAGAAGCGTTGGAGGAGAGAATAGAGCATGGACAACATTGTAAAATTTGGATGGGGAGTTAATGTTTTTAAGAAAATATTTAAAATAATCAGATTTAGCTTATCTGGTGGCTTTAGTACAGGCATTTCTGAGCATTCGATACCAAACATAATCTGCAGGAAGCTGGGAGACCTTACGCTTCCCTCCACACCTTGAGTGATCCAGGGATGGTGGCTGCCCTGAACTCTAATACATTTGAAAGGGGCAGGTATCAGGTAGATAGAAATGTATTTTTGACGTATGCGAGGTCTTGGTCAATGGAAGGGGCTAAAGCAACAGGTGACCAATCAGAGCCAATCAGCTCATTGAGAAGGGGATTAAGGTCTAGGGAACTGAAAGAGTGGAGCTGTAGGATTTTATGTGGTGGTTTTAGTCTATGAACTTTTCTGACAATGAAGATAGGGTGATGATCACTAAGGGAATCTGGAGTATGTCTGCTTTAATGACTTGGTGGTGGTGGAAGGTGAGAGCCCAATCTATCAGACAGTGATTTAGAGTTTTTTGGTTGTGGTGAGTGGGTTCTAGGATGAGTTGGGAGAGACTGAGGACCGAGATTTCATTTTGTGTCTTGGATGTTGTTGGAGACAGCCAGTTTAGGTTTAGGTTTACATCTCCCAAGAAATATAGCTCGTTCGAATGTGATAGTGAGGTTATGGAGGTAATGAGATCCATTGTGTCTGAAGGCTTGGAACCAGGGCGACAGTAGATCCTGGCTATGAATATTGTGGTGGAGAAAGGCAAGGTAATGTTCACTACAAGTACTTTGTAAGCGGAGGGTAGACAGGATAAGAGAATGGTTGTTGACTGAAGTAAGGACTGGAAATACATGGAAACTCCACCTCCCCTGCCAGTCTTATCCATCCTGATTATAGAGTAACCTGGGATAGCTATGGATAGATCAGGTATTTTATCATTTAGCCAGGTCTCTGTTAGAATTAGAATATCTGGCATGAGGGAGGGAGGTTACTAACAGATGCAACAGATCTATTTTTGAGACTAAACTGCAGATGTTTAAGTGCAGGATTTTTAGGCCTTTGGAGAGTACAGAAGGGTGGTGGGACGTAGGTAACCTAGTGGTAGGATTGCAGTTGTTTGCTCTGAATGGAGTGGGGCCAGGGTTAGGATGGACATTTCCTGAAGCAAGTAAGAGGAAAACTATTATGAGGAAGTGGAGTTTAGGACATCTGTGACGGGTTGAGTATTTAGGGAGTGTTTTGGGATGGAGGGGGCTAGATGAGATGAAGATTAGGAGGCGAAGGACAGCAAGGTGGTTGGATGCTGAGAATAGGGAAGGAAAGGGAAGTAAATCCAAAGTAATTGGGGAAGTGTGGGAGTTATGGCAGGGGGTGAGCAAAGTTTTTTAGCATGCAGAGCGAGTGGAGCTGGAATGGATAAAATTGAGAGAGAAAAATGAGAAGGATGGGAATCGACAATAGGTGGGAAGGCACGACGTATGTAGCTGTGGGAGCCAAGGGTGGCTGGGTTACCAGGATTACGGTGTTAATACATTTGAAATAAAATTCTGAAGTGAGAAACAAACAACTGCCCTAGCTGGGGATTTGAACCCAGGCCTTCTAGGAATACAATTCCACTGCACTACCAGCTGTGCTACCAGGACAACTGTAAACCTGGGGATCCCCAAATCACATACATCTTTTCTCAGTGGGCGGAGTAGTGCAGGACTGCAAGGTCCTAATTGTTTCCTGTTTCCCAGGATTCCATTATGTAGCAGGTCCATCAAAGCCTCTGCCGCCACTGCCTGGAGCTCACTCATTTTGTTCCTGCGGCTTCTAGCATTTAGGCTCACCACTCTACAGGACCTTTCTCCTACCCTTAGCCCTTCTGCTGACCAGACCTACTACACTCATTTCCTGCATTATTTCCCTTTTGCTACCTTCCCCTGATGTGATCCCCAGTCTCTGATGTATGTCCCTTTCACCATCCCTATGTATGTTACCCTTTATCCCCCGACTGCCCCCACTAGTTGAGAGCAAGTGCTAACTAGGCCTCTCTCACCTGGGTTCTCCTGCAGATGTCCCTAGCCTCAAATCCATTTTCACATCTATGTTAAATTTTCAGCATATTCAGAAGAACCAAAATATGCAGACATAAATCCAATCCAGACAAAAATACACTAATTAATTAGGAAAAACATTAAAGTGAAAAAAGCAACCACTAGCAGCAATATTTTCCTTATATAATTTAATGGGCTATAGTTTTTCTTTACTTCTTACAGTCGGTTTACTAAGGATAGAACCATGATTAAATTAATGTCTCAGAGTTAACCTATCTAAACAAACAGAAGTGTTCAACACCCACTCAGTACTGTGCTAAAGATAATACCACCAGATACAATATACAGTATACTATATTTATGTGTATTTATAATGTAATGATTTCATAACTGCAGAAACAAAAAGGAGGGGTGGGGGAAGAAAAACAAACAAGAAGAGTTTATCCAAGACTGTATCCAAAGATCAGGGTATTCGTACACTGAAGTCCCATGGGCAAACTCTAACAGTGCCTAGAATACCTAAATTACAGCTGGATTCCAAAATACTTGTATTATTACTTTGGTTTCATATTTTGTGCAGTATCAGACAGGTGAAGCAGATCTTTGCCTGAAGCTGTGGGCTAAGATGTTATGCCTCTCCCAGACTCCTGTGAATAATGGAATCTCAAATACACTGTCAATTGGTCAGTGGCCAAAAAAGATGAAAAAAGAAAAAAAAAAAAGTTTCCCTTCTTCGGTGACTAACTTTTGCAGAACAGATAAGTTAAAACTGAGCACCTGTTTCCAGGACATCCTGGCAGTAGGCCAGAAATCTAGGCAGCATTGTACCTAGAATGAACAGTCCAAACATATATGTATCTAAGATTTAGGCCCTGTCTATTTGGAAGCTTAACACGCAGCTCCTTAAAGATGATTTCATTGTCTCAAGGATCAAGTCCCTGATCCAAAATTTTACTAATACCAACCAAAATTTGGTTCCCCGGGGTGACCACGAGTGGTGTGCACCAAAATGCTTTCTACGGGGAGAGTTCATTCGTATGGCTTCCAGCCAGAAGCATACTCGTGAAGCTAGGGCTAAATCATTACTGGAACAGATACGCTCTCTGGAGCAATCCATATCTCCCTCCTCTCAGCCAGACCTTCTTGCCTCCTTATTATCTTTACGGAATTAATACTCACAGCTACTACAAGATAAAGCTGAGTATGCCATTTTAAAAACTCAATCCACATACATCAAACAAGGAGATAAAGCAGAGCACTTGCTCACCCTTTGCTTAAGGAAAATGGAAAGTTCCAGGGTAATTCAAGCCATAGAGGACTAGAATGTATCAGTGAAAACTCTCCCCAGAGATACTGCACTGTTTTTTGAGCATTTTCATGCCAGTCTCTATGGTCGGAGAATCTCTCCACCGTCTCCACATGAGAGAGACACCTACTTAGACAAGGTTCCTCTCCCTAGTCTGGAAGAAACCCACCAGGCCTTCCTGTCGTCTCCTATCTCACTGCATGAGGCAGAACTGGCCATCTGGAGCCTAGTTTTGGATAAATCTCCAGGTCCTGATGGTTTTCCATTCAACTTTTATAAATGTTTCATTAAAGAAATCTTGCCCCTGTTACTCCATCTCTTTCAGTATATTCTATCAGCAGACTCCCTGGATCCCTCCTCCTTACTTGAGGCTACTATTGTCCTGCTTCTCAAACCAGATAAACCTCCAACTCATCCTTCGAGCTATCGTCCCATTTCCCTCTTAAACTGTGATCTTAAAATCCTTACCAAAATATTAGCTATGAGAATCAGGAAAGTTTGGTCACAGCTCCTTAGTCCGGAACAGGTTGGATTCGTTCCTGGGAGATCATCATCTGACCACCTGCGTGAACTAGCCCACATCTTTCAATCTGCTAAAGTAGCTGCCACTCCTATGGCCCTGATTTCTCTCGATGCTGAGAAAGCTTTCGATCGAGTAGACTGGGAGTTCCTCTGGTCCACTCTCAGGAAGATGGGCTTCCCCTCTTTATTCCTCCGCTGGCTTCAAGCAATTTATTCTTCCCCCACAGCAAGAATTTACTGTAATGGGGTTTTCTCTTCATTCGGGCACCCGACAAGGCTGCCCTTTATCTCCTTTTCTTTTTAATCTTTACTTAGAACTCCCGATTAGGCTACTTAAGTTGTCAACCCACCTACATGGCATACCAGTGGGAAACATAGCTCCAGCCCTATCAATATATGTGGATGATATCCTCCTACACCTCTCACACCCCTCCGCTTCCCTTGAGGAAGTGCTTAGAATAATTGAGGATTATAGCCTCTTCTCCAATTACAAATTAAACCGCTATAAAACTGAAATCTTCCCTCTGAATCACCATACACAGTGTTGACTTCTCCCGATTTGGTATACGCTGGTTCCCTAAATCCATTAAATATCTAGGCATTTTTCTAACTACTGATCCCTCACTTACAAAAAAAAAACTCAACCTTGAAGACCTAATTTTGGTAATTCAGCAAGATTTGTCAAGATGGAAAGGCCTTCCTCTCTCCTTGTGGGGTAGGATCAATATTATCAAAATGAACATCCTCCCCAGGCTTTTCTATCCGCTCAATATGCTAAATATATGGTTTCTTCTCACTTTTTTTTCACCGTGTCCACTCACAGAAACATAGACTTTGACAGCAGATAAGGACCACTTGGGCCCACCTAGTCTGCCCATTTCCCTACCTACTGGATAAGCTGCAGATCCTAGTTAACCAACAGCCTATTTCTTCCTACCCCCCCACAAGAATTGCCTCATGTCTGTCCCATGCATTCTTGAATTCTCCCACAGTTTTAGACCCCACAACCTCCTCAGGAAGGCTGCTCCATGCATCCACCACTATCTCTGTGAAAATACTTTCACATTGCCCCTGAGCCATCCTCCTCTATCTTCAAATTGTGTCCCTTGTTTTTGCACATCTCTTTTTCTGAAAGATGCTACCTCTTGGACATTGTTGATTCCACTGAGGTACTTAAAAGTTTCTATCATGTAACCCTCTCCTCCTTTCCTTGAAGGTATACATATTAAGCTCCTTTAGTCTCTCCTCATATGGCTTCTCTTGCAGACCCTGCTCCATTTTAGTTGCCCTCCTAGACTAGCTCCATCCTACGCCCTTGTGGAGATGGGGTCTCCAGAACTGGACGCAGTACTCCAGATGGGGTCTCACCAACTGCCTATACAGAGGGATAACAACTTCCTGTTTTCTGCTGGTGATGCCTCTCCCTATACATCCCAGTATCCCCCAGCCCTCCCTACTGCCTTCTCACATTGCTTGCTAACCTTAAGGTCATCTGATATGATTACTCTCAGGTCCCTTTCCATTTCTGTTGTTGTTACTACCTTCCCCCTTACTGTGTACTCTTTCCCTGGGTTTTTGTTTCCCAGGTGCGTTATTTTGCACTTCTTTGCATTAAATCCAAGCTGCCATACTTCTGACCATTCCTCCAACCTTCCAAAGTTCCTTCTCATCCTTTCCACACCTCCTTGTGTATCAACCCTGTTGCAGATTTTTGTGTCATCTGCAAAGAGACATACTTTTCTTTCCAGTTCCTCTGCAATGTCACTTATAAAGACATTAAAAGGGACTGAACCAGTACTGAACCCTGCGGTACTCCCTCATCGCCAACTTTATATGGTTAGATAAATCTCCTAGGCGATCTTATGCCAAGTTGACAGTAATGAAAGAGTTTGGGGGCCTTCGCCTCCCTAACGTCCTGTACTATTACTGGGCCAGTCATCTCCAGAAATGTGGGAAATGACTCTCCTCCCACTTAGCCCATCCTGAAGAAGACTACATCCCGCTTTGGTTACAAATTGAAAGAGACCTTTTCCTCTCCTCCAATCTATCCTCAGCAGCGTTTTTTTTTTTTGCTTCCTGGAAATCTCTGCCATCTAGGATTCAAAACTCAGTCATCGGTACTGTACCTCAGTCAAAGTTCTTTCTCAACTATTTGTTTCCCTTCACAAATCCCCAGCTAAAGACCTGGCCCAACCAGTATTAACTAACTCTAATTTGGAGATTGACAACACTATTCTCTCAAATGAGTGGCTTCCATAACTACAAGGGCAGCAGGATCTCAGACTTTTACCCATTGGGGGCCTTTCTCGGCTCACCTGAGATTCTAGCAAAGTTTCACATTCCCCCACTTCACATTTTTAAGGTCTTTCAGTTAAGACATATAGTGCTAAAACATTTTGGTCTTGCTCCTGATTCATCTGAATTGGAGGGCTTATTGTGCCGGATACAGAATCTAGCATATCAACCTCATGGGGTTGCTTCTCTGTATGTGTTTCTTCTCTCCCCATTCTGTCCATCTCACTTTGAGGGCTCCAAGGTCTGGGAGCATCTCCTACCAGGAAGCAATTTTAACTGGGCACACATATTGGAAAGACCTGTACCTATAAACAACCCAGGATAGATTAAGGCTCACTCAATATCAAATACTAAACAACACGTAGTATACTCCCATCAAATTGGACAGCTTCCATCTTCCGTCTGCACTAGATGTGGTAAAGAAGAAGGGACTCTTCTGCATCTTCTGGGAATGTGAGAAAATCACACCCTTATGGGGCATGATCAAAACCCGTATCGATCCGCTTCTGGGATTGCACGGTCTTTTCACACCTGCAATTTGTATCGTATGGGACTATGCCCCAACTGGTGCCAAGGAAATAAGGTATCACATTTCTCTTATTTGTATGGCAGTCAAAAAACTGGTCCTCAAACACTGGGTAGATCAAACTCTCACATCTCATAACGAATGGCTATATGAGCTGTCCTTTTATGTGAGGACTGAACGTATGATTGCGAATATCTGTAATAAACCTCACCTGTTTAATCACAAGTGGGGCAAATTATATGCCCTATACCTGATTGATCCTCCATAGCTTCTCTAGCCTCCCACGGCACCTATACATACGTGTAAGTCTGGAAGGCTCCTTGACTTCCTTATTGATTGACTGGCACACTCAGAGGGAGGAGGGATGGTTAAGGAGGGTTGAGAGGGAGGGTGGAGGGATTAGAGGTAAAATTGGGGATGGGGGAGGTGAGGGGAAGAAGGGTGGGGGGTTAAAGGGGGATTTGTTTTGATACTTCCTGTCTTCTGTATTATGAATGTATATGTTCTTGAAAATTGCAATAAAGCCTTTTAAATTTCAAAAAAAGATTTAGGCCCTGTCCACACTGGTGAATTTTGTGTGCTTAAAAACATTTTAACTATGTTAAACCATGTTAGCGGCCACACTTATGTTTGTTTTAAAACGTCTTTTAAAACTGTGCTTGAATCCTGCTGATAGGGTAGTCTTGAGCACGGTTTTAAAATGTTTTCTGTTAAGCATGGTTCAGTTTTTGTGTGTGAATGCAATGCAAGTTGTAGCATGGTATCTGTAGTCCTCCAATATCCCATAACATCTCCGCATGATGTATTAGAGCAGTTAGCTGGTCTGAAGATGCAACCAGAACATTGTTTGATTACTGGTCCATGGAGGCTGTTCAGGATGAATTGAACAGCTATCGCTGTAATAGCAAAATTTATGAGCAAATATCTGCTCATCTGGTGGCACAGGGTCATGATCATACGGCTGAACAGCGCCACAAGAAGATTAAGCAATTAAAAGTCAGGTATCACAAAGTGAATGACCGAAACCGTCGGTCGGGTGTTGGTCGAGTTACCTGTCAATTTTTTGAGGAGTTAGATTGTATTCTGGGCGCTCGCCCAATGTCCATGCCTCTAGTCATCATTCAGAGCAGTGAGGGTGATGATGAAGATGAAACTGATGCCAACGAGGACGTCACGTATGAGGTGCTATACAATGATGGTAATTACCCCCCTGTACCTCGATGTAGCTGCCAGAAATTTCAGCACAACACATAATAAATGTTTCTCTCCACAGTCCCCCCACATCAAAACCTCAACAAATGCAAAATGGCAATATTCTTGTACCTGGCACACTGTCCACCATTTGTATTGTAATGCATAATAGGTTGATAGTGATATCTGTCACCGTTGATGATCTGTAGCTCCGACACCAGCAAAACCACCCACATATTGTAGTGAAGGAGCTTATGTATTGTACCTCCCCCAAACAATGCATAGTGCCATGAGCTGCATTGCATGGCATCATGCTGTTGATTTTCCTACATACAGAATGGTGCTATGGTTAAGGGTAGTGAGCTGCATGCAGTCAGACATGGGTTTAAATCACAATACCTCCCTACTGTGTGACCCTGATATACTTCCTTCACAGACGTAAACTGACTTCGATTGTGTGGTACTTTCACGGTTCAACAATTGTCCCTCCTTCACCTTCTCATTCCCTACTTCCAGGCTAGAGAAAAGGCCTTGTTGATATTACCTTGCCCATAAGAATTTATATCTGCCTTCTCTCTGTATTTGTGTGCTGGTGCATTTGTGTACATTAAGCATGCAATGTCTTTGTGCACAGTTGTCTGTGTGAACTGTTAACCTGTGTTTCTTTTTGTATGCTTATGCAGAGACAGTGTGGTGACACGGTGGTGACACTGCAGTACATAAATGTTCTGTGTTCAGCGCATTAGAGGTGTGCATTAGGTTTAATATACAGCTGGCTGCATAACTGAGATAGTCACAGAAAGTATAAACTGCTTTGTTAATTTGTAGTCAGTGCAACCCAGAACCTTAAAGTGATGGCACCATGCTTTGGGTTCATAGTGATGTCATGTCTATTGCTGTGACAACATTATCGGATGTAAGAGGGCTTTGTACTGCACGGTGTAATGCATTTAAGCATGGTACCGCACACGTGCATCACAGATATCAAGGTACATGTAGGAAAATGCACCCATTCACATGTCACACTACTTCACTATACAGAACAGCAATGCATCTGAATGCACAGTCTGCATTCAACTTAATACTGTTTCCATATTCATTAATGTACTTCTGTATAAGATACAAGTTTCTGGCACCATGCATGTGTAACCCCGTTGTTACCCGGGGTTACTAGAATCCCAGTTAGATCTAGTAGCAGGCAGGGAAGGCAGCTTGTGAAACTCCAGTTAAATGGGTTTCACACTGTCTCTCTCTGTTCTCAGTCTCAGCTGAGACTGAGGGATGACATCACCATAGAACTATCGCAGCTGCATGAGCTACAATGTAATCTGCAGCAGGGAGTTGGAGTAGAATGTTGGGAGGTTTGAACAGTAGTTTGTAGGTCAGTTGGAGCTTGGAGCTTGCCGAGAGAGGAGCACAGCAGCTCTGTGTTAGGCTTTTGGAGCCTCAGCCCTGACACAGGGCTACATTTAGGAAAAAAGGTGTGTGTTTCCACCTAAAGAGAGACACAGAAGATAGTTTTAAAGTGGTGGAGACTGCTGTTTCGGGTCTCAGTGCCCCATCCCTCAGGGGATGGGGCAGGAAAGGTTGTCCTGCATATTCCAGGGGCAACCCCCTGGTTTTCTGCTAGTGGAGAAGCTGCCTTATTTGGTCCAAGAGTTTTTGGGAAACAAGAAGAGTTTGTGATTCGCCTGTGGGGCACCTGCAACTGGAGAGTGAGTTTCTGCTCTTTCTAAAGGGCCTATGTTTTCACCCTGGGACTTGTGTGACAGTGGAGATTGGACTACTGAAGTAGTGGGAGGCCTAGAGTAATAGGCTTAGCCAAAAGTAAAAGTATGTTCAAGTCCAGCACTTATGGGAAGTCAAGACATGTAGGGGAGATGTGACATATGTCTGCCCAGTAATCTACATTGCCAAGCTTTCAGAAAAGAGTTGTTTAGCTTCCAGAGAAATGGCCGGGTATGGATTGTGGGAGCTGGAGGTGGGAGGCCCCCATCTTTAGTGACCAGGTCCACCTCTACGGAGTTGCTCTGTGGATTTCTACTTTGCCTCATGCACTTGGCCAGTGATGAGGGAAGTACCCAGACGTGGGATTGGAAGGAAAATTCCCTCTAGGAGTCGAAGGCTCTAAGGTAGTTTGGGGAGCCACCAACAGGAAAACTGGTTCATTTCCCAAAATGGACCACGGATCAAGTGGCCGGCGGGGCAACCGAGCCAGTGGGGAAAACCCAAGTTGTGTACAAGTCGGGCTGTGTACCCAAAGCTGCATGCAAGTCCGGGCTGTGTGCCTGGTGGGTTCAGAGCCTGAGGGCTGGAAATATGAAGAAGTGTTCTGTTGTCTCTAATCTGTATCACCAGGAATGTAGCCCCGTGGGGGTCCGTCTATGCTTTGTTTGTTCAGCTTGGATATGAATAAAAGCCACACTGTAGAATCCCATTCCTGGTTTTGAACATTACAGTTATTGCTTCCTGTGTTCGAATTTACTTGGGTGCCCCTGTGCAGAGTAGCCAAACCTAGGCCCCCTGTGCCGAGTAACCTTATCCTCCCTGAACCCAGTCCCCACCAGGTACTGCTGTCAGCTTCAACAGCATGCCACCTGTCATTTTGCAAAAAGGCAGGGGTCCGGGGGTTACACATGTATACATTTAAGCATGCAGTGGAACATGCACTGATCTGTGCACATCAATAACCAATTAATTTTAATTTCTTTTAACTATAGTGATATGCACATATGGAAATTAAGGTGCATGTTTGCAATTACAGAGAATAACACCTCAGATGCAAATGCATCTGTTGACCAGCCACTGAATGATAGTGCAGAAGCCATACAAACAGCGGAGAACGTTGAGGAAGAGGATCCTGGCCCATCAACATCAGCATTTTCAGATGCAGCACAGCCACGTACGCATAAAAGAAGCACACCAGAACCACTAACAAACCTTAGAAAGGAAAAAAAATCATTGAGGATACACAAAATAACAGAATGTGCATTTGAGCCCACCAGAAAACTTATTGTTGAGCACTATGACAAAATGTTGCAGCTAGAGAGGGAAAGAGTGGCTGCTGATAGAGAAATGGAAGAAAGAGTTTGCAAGCATGAGGCAGAACAAAATGCAGCATTCTTTCAAACACTGCTTCAAATTCTTGGTACTCAATCCAATGTCATGCAGTCTGGGATAGCAATGACTCATCAGATGTTGAGCCAGCAGGGTGCCATACCAAGTCAACATCATCAGCAGCAAACAGTTCATCAGCAGTCAACTCATCTTGCCATGTATCACCAACATAATTTCAATGTGCCAAATGATACTTAAATACAACACAGTGAGTACATGGTGTTTGGCCAAGCATGCAGCATGACTGAAGATCTTCTATCTGAAAGTATGACTTGGACTGATCTGTAGCGTGCATGTCACAATTTATTTAAAGTTAGAAAAGCATATACAGTTTCTGAATTTACTGTTACATACTTGTCCTTGTCATTACAAGTAACTGTTGAGTGATTTTTGTAAAACTTTTTACAGAACTGAAATAAGTTGCTAATGAAAAAAGTTGCACTAGCATTAACGTTTAGTTTTATGCCTACAACACATTGCTGCTGATTAATCACTGTTGTGTTGTCAAAATATATTAAGCAATGTATAATATTACTGTACTTTTGATGTGAACTAAAAAAGAACCAATAAGTTAGGGTTAACTTATTAAGGGCCACAGTGTTCTATGACAAACATATGAATATTTATTGAACACACAAATTACAACAGCAGAGTGCATTGCTAAGTTTGGCAATCAATAAATGTTATGAAATTCTTATTTTTTGTATTTTGCATTGTTATTATGTTTGCTTGCACGCATGTGCAAGAAACATAGTGCCACCATATGAGAATTCGTAGGTGTGCCTCCCCCACTTCCAATGCCCTGCTGCCTTTTGCAGGTGTGGCCGCACCCCACCAATGAATGTCATAGCTGGCTATGACAGCCCTTCCAATGCAGTGGCGTACAGTTGAAGGCAAAAAAACGCTGCAATCAGTGGTGGTAACGTGTAGGCAATTCGCATACTGCCGTGTCAGCAGCAGGCAAAGTTCCTACACGTCGGCACTGCACTAAATCAGCTGTCATAGACAGCTCCTGTCCCCGTAACAAGTAGCACACTGGGAGCCCACCCCAGCATGCTCATGCACCCCCTCACACACACTGTATGGCCGACGGAGTTGCTCAATCCCCCGTCGGCTCCGCTGCGCTGCCCCCCAACAGAGTTCCAGGTGCCATGCTTGGAGCCCACCCCAGTGTGGCAACAGTTCCGTAAGGCTGACAGGGGTGCCCAATCCCAGTCAGCTCCACTGTATCCCCCCCAACAGACTTGCAGGTGCCACGCTGTGAGCCCACCCCAGCGTGGCAACAGTCCGTATGGCCGACAGGGGTGCCCAATCCCCCGACGGCTCCGCTGCCACCCCCAGCCTTCCAGCTGCCGCAAAAGTCCCGAGTCGTCTTTAAAAAAAACATGCACTGTAAGAAAAAAATGGTCCCTCACCCCACCTCTGCGCACCCTGCCTCCCCACACCCCCACATCACCCCATACTTACCTCCGGAGGCCAGCGCAACAATTTTCGGTGGATCAGGAACACATCTGCACTCTTCAAAGCCGACCGCGAACTGAGAAAATGCCGGTAAGCTGTATAATGGAATAGATAGTGTTTTTTTCAATTTTGATGCATATTTCAGGCATTTTTGGGAATTCTTTCACCAAATTTTCAACATGGGGTTCTTGGGACCCCACCTCATGAATTCTGACACTGTCATTTTGTTCGGTCCCGAAAGGCGATTTCACGGTCACTGCGTGGAACCACCTTTCAGGACCGATTTATGAAACGACAGTGTCATAGTTCATGAGGTAGGCCCCCAAAAACCTTATGTTGAAAATCTGGTGAAAAAATTCCCCAAAATGACTGTTTTACGAGCGTGCATTGCGCAGTTCCTATGCAAGCTCGTAAGTTTGCGAATGTTTATCACTCCAGATTTTCAACATTGCCATTTTACCACACCTCTTTACGAGCAGTATAGCTGTCATTTTTCACATCTCGCCCAAAATGAGTTTCCGCACATTTAGCGCACAATGGCGTAGTCAGTGTGTGAAATCAATGTTCGGGACAGATTAAGAAATCACTGTGACACTGTTCATGACCAGAGGTCTTAAAATGGCTATGTTAAAAATATGGTGACAAAAGTCCAGAAAATGACTGTGTTACGAGTGAGCATTGCGCAGTTTCCACGCACCCTCGTAAGTTCATGAATTTGTAATATTTTCAGCCCAGATTTTCACCACTGGCATTTTTACACACTTCCTTATGAACAGTACAGCTGTCATTTTTCACACCATGGCTGAAATGTGCTTTTGCACTTCCAGCACAGAAATGCGTGGTCACTGTGGGAAATCACCATTCAGGACAGAGTAAAAAAATCACAGTGACACTGTTCATGAGCAGAGGTCCCAAAATGCCTGTGTTGACAATCTGCTGAAAGAATCTCAAACTAATAACATTACGGTGTGCGCGATAGTTTCACGCACTGGGTGGGCCACTCGTTTTTTAATATCTACTGCAGATTTTCAACATTGCCATTTTTTACACCTCCCCATGAACAGTACAGCTGTCATTTTTCACATCCTGTTCGAAATGTGTTTTCGCACCTGTGGTGCCAAATGGCGTAGTCGCCGTGCAAAATCAGATTTCGGTTAACGAACTGATATTGCCACCGTTCATAAGGTGGGGGTCACAAAAACCCATGCTGAAGATCTGGAGTGAAAATACCAATGAACGCCTGAGGCGTTACAGTTTCCGACCTTAACGCCTAACCCTGTAGAGACTGACAGACGTCAGGGCTGTGACTTGGGATTGTTGCCTGCAATGCTCATACCATTCCACCCCCACCCACACCCTGCAGCCAGTGAGAGGCATCGAGGTGTGCCTTGGGCTCTTCAGCCCCAAAGTTCACCCCATTTTCCTATACAGCACCCATCTCACCATATTTCCTGATGGAATGGGGTGAACATAAGGGCCAAAGACCCCAAGGCACACCGTGACACTTGTCGGTGTCTGCAGGGTAGGGTGTGGTGAAATGGCATGGCCGTTATGCCTGATGGCCCAAAGGCACACCCCAATGCCTGTCAGTATCTGCAGGGTGGTGGTGGGGTTGGCTTCAGTTCAATACTTCACTGCCATTCCTATTACGCAGCTCTGTAACTCCTACACTACCAATGCCAACGCCAGCAAGCAAACATTCGGCATTGACAAATGCTTGTTTATAACTGCACTACAAGGTCCATGCACTGGTTACAGCACATACTGGTGAACGATGAAGCCACCATTCAATGTTATAAGATGCAAGTTGCATAATAAGCTTGCATCTGCTGCATAACAGAACATCACATTATGACTTCATGAAATACTTATGTGTATGCACTGTTGCTCAAACACATATGTCATAACACCATCTGGTCTGTGATGCAAAATGTTGTGCAAGTGCATCTCTGATCATTGTTGCTTTCCTGTTTTGTGCAACAACTGTCATGGCCATAGTGAATGCAAAGTCTTGGTCCAGTTGATGATGGCTGTCATGGTCGTCCAACTCCATCCATGTTGAACTGAACTGTTCACCCTTTCTCTCACAAATATTGTGCAGAACACAACAGGCTGATATAACTAGAGGAACATTGTCAATTTGAATGTCATTTTGTTTCGGAAGGCAATGCCATCTCCCCTTTAATCTTCCAAATGCACACTAGATGACCATGCATGCCTTTCTTAGTCTGTAATTAAACTGTCGTTTCACAATGTCATCATAACTGGGGTATGGCTTCATGAGCCACTGTAACAGGGAGTATGCTGGGTCACTAAGTATTACAACTGGAATCTGAACATTCTGAATAAGTCTTGGTAGTGATGGAAAAAGAATACCTTTCTGGCCCCTGTCAAGCAATGCACTGTTTTTAAATATGCGTGCATCGTGGACCTTTCCTGGCCATCCAACATTTATGTCCATATATTGATATTTATGGTCCACCAATACCTGCATAACTATCGAATAAAAACATTTTCTGTTGTAATATTCAGTGGCATTGAAAGGTGGGCAGATTACTGGGAAATGTGTGCTATCCAGTGCGCCACCACAATTTGGAAAATCCCATTCCTGTTCAAAGCCAGAAATGACATCTTCTGTATGTTGTATGGTTATTATTCTGGGCATTAGAATTTTAACTATCGCTGTCCATACTTCAAGTACAATTTGGCCCACTGTCGATCCCCCAACACCAAACAGATGGGTTAGAGTGCGATGCTCTATGTTTGTGGCTAGTTGCCACAATGCAATGGCCACCCTTTTCTCAACCTTAATAGCCTGGCGTAGCCTTGTATTTTGTTGTTCTATCATTGGGCCTATTTCAGCACAGACTGAACTGAATGTTGCTTTCAACATACGAAAATGTTCTAGCCATTGCTCCGGGCTCAATGTAGTTACAATTATTTCCTCCCACCACTTGTCATTCCTATCAATGACCAAAACTGTATGAGTTACTGAACATGCCATGTCTGCTGCTGCAATCAAATTCTGAAGATAGCACAAGCTTTGCAGCAAGGTTATTGTCAGCTGCAAAAGTGACCTTTGCCTCCTCAACCTGACTGTACAGATCATGCCAATTTTCTTTCTGAAAATCCTTTGACGTACAATGAAATGAAATGCAGCAACAATTAAGGACAGCCTCACTGTGCTAGTCAGCATTATTTCTGAAAGTGCAACAGATTTCTACTGGATGTCCTCTGCCAGTCTGTTCTGCTATGTGGTTGTGCGGATGAATCATAAGCTATCAACGTTGTGTTGCATGTTGTTGATCTGTAATATACAATTACCAGTCTTAACATTTTTTACGACACACATTGAAATGAAATACACCTCCTTTTGGAGGAGTTGGGCGACGTCATCTCAGAAGGCCGACTGAGTGTTCACAGAAACCATTTCCTCCCATTAGGCACAGGCACGGCTTGGTGGGTACTGCTCGAATTCCAGAGGCAGTCCCTGGCCAACCACCTCCAGGACCCACTTGTCCACTGTAACAGCAGACCAAGCGGAAAGGAAGTGGCGGAGCTGACCCCCCCTTGGGAGGACCCAGAGTGAGTGTGACCAGGATGGGGTTGGCAACTGCCATCCTGTCACTGTTCAGGCTTGGAGGAGGAGGATCTGGTTTGGGGACTGCCGGGACCCTTCTCTCTGGGCTTACAGGCTGCCGAGGGCCCTTGCTTGGGCCGAGGGAACCAAGGTTGAGCTTGCTGCTGTGGCTGCCCTGATTGAAAGAGGAGCTGCTTGGCCACAGGGGCAGAAGGCTGAAAAGGCTTTCTCTTCTGTTTTTTTAAACCCCAGAATTCCTTCTGGGCAGAAGTAATGGAGTCCAAGGTGACACTGGACTTCTCTATGCGCTAGAGGTGACCGTCCACTCCTGGACCGAATAAATCAGTGCCCAGGAAGGGAACATCTGTCAGCTTGTGCTGACTGTCCACCGTAAAGGTTGAGACCCTCAGCCTCCAAATCGCTGACAAGATGAACCTTCCCTCAACTCCTTATCCCTTTTATGGGAGCAGGACACGTGCGCACCCGAAGGGCCCTCCCCTTTGGTCAGGAGAGACTGGCACATCTCCTTGAAGGCGTCTGAAAAGGTGGAGCCCAAATTGAGCGGGATGAAGACCGACATGGAAGAGGACCGATCAGCGTCCCTAGCTGCCTCCTTCTCAAAGACCTTCATCTGCTCTAGTTGCTCAGCAGACCCTGCAGCGGCAGAGACCACCCAACGGGCTTCTTTTGACCGGAGAGTTCCGTTTCTCTAGTCTGCTGAACTGAAGTCATGCGAGACGATCATTCAGAACGCTGGGATGGAACGTGCGACAAGTCACAGGCCTGGGTGTCATGGGCATGGCCCAGGCAGTAGACACACAAGGCATGCGGGTTGGTGCGGGACATTTTCTGCCCATAAGGGCAGTGGTGGAACCCGGGCAAGGACTTGTCCTCCATCATGGTCGGGATTGTGAAGCGATGTGGAGAAACTCGAACAAATTTAATTATAGGTAAATCTGAAGATTTGTTCTCCAGGGCCTACTCAACATGTGAGCGATAAGGAAGGAACCTGAATCTTCCAGCTGAAAGGAAGATCTGGCATCAAGGGGTGGAGCTGAGGCATATACCACCCGGGTGGGTGGGAGGAGCCAGCTTTTAGACCTTCCGGCAAGAATCTTAAAGGAAAAGGACATGCCAAACAGTGTGAATAGAACAACATATCCACGATCCTAGAACTCAGCTGTTTCTGGATCTAATACTTGCTAGGTTTTTTTGGAACCAGGAAAGCTTTGGACAAAAGTGGGGGACTGTAAGGGGGTTACCCTAAAGGTTAAAGATTTAATATTTATAACAGTGACCAAACTGAATGAAACAATATTAATGGGCTGTGAACTTTGTCAGGAAGGGAGGAGAGGGATTTAACAGAGAGCGGAGGGGATACCAATAGCATATGTGTAGTGAAAGGTTGGGTTATGCCACAGTGGGTGGGGGGCTCAACCCATGTTTTAAACTTTTTTTTTGGTTTTTAAACAGATGCACTTTGTGTACTTCTTCATGAGTGAAGTGCTACTTTGCTTAGCAAAAACTATACAAAGTGGCACTCCGCCAGCAATTTCACTGGTGTAGTGCCACTACACAGTCTTCACTGAGCAAAGTGGGCTCTTTGGTACAGGAAGAACAAGCAAATTTTACTTTGTACTATCTAGTCACAGGCTCAAGACTCTGGTAAACTTGTAAGTGACATTTATCTGGCAAGTGTGATTTATGATGAATTTAGTGTAAATTAGAATTGTTTAAATATTAACAGGACAAGGCAAGGTGATTTTGTTTATATGGTACCCAATTCCAGAGGCCTTGGATGCCTAACAATAAATAATACAAATCAATAAAACAACAACTAAGTAAGAAAGCTATAAGTATTTAAAATCAGGCCAAAACTTAAGGTAAAGAAATGTGTTTTTAAAGATCTTTGAAAAGCAGCCAGTGAAGGAACACCTCTCACTTCCTGGGGAAGGGCGTTCCAAAGGATTAGAGCCACAACACAGAACACCATATCACCTGAGGATTTTAACCGAGATCAAGGAGTGGACAGGAGGTCTGCCTCCACTGAGCAGAGGGCTTGACTAGGAGTGTATAAAACCAGCACGTCTTTCAACTAGCCCGGATTCAGACCATGCAGGGCCTTGTATGTCACCAAGCACACCTTAAAGCTAATGTGCCACTGAACTGGCAGCCAGTGGAGGCCATGGAGAACCAATGTGATATGCTTGAACTAGGAGGTCCCAGTAACCAGCCATGCTGCCGCATTCTGAACTAGCTGCAAGTGATGCATCAGCTTTTTAGACATCCCAAGGTAAAGAGCATTACAGTAATCCAACCTAGATGTGACTAAGGTGTGTACCAGTGTTGCCAGATCAGTCAGTTCAAGATGGGATTTGATCCGGGCGATGTTACAAGGGTGATAAAAGCCACTGCAGACAACAGCCGACACCTGGAACTCCAGAGTCAACTCGGAGTCCACAATGACATAAAAATTCTTCACCCTATCTGCAGTGCAAAGGGCCACACAAACCAACAAAGGAAGAATGGTGCTACCACTTGCTGCCACTGAATCTGACTGACCCAGTTCCACCAGTATCACCCCAGTCTTTGATAGATTAAGCCTAAGCCAAAGTCAGCTGGCCGCCATCCAATCTTTGATCTTCCTAAGGCACTCATTCAGTTCCAAAATGGTGGCACTGTCACCAGGGGCACAAGACACAAACAACTGGGTGTCATCAGCATAGCAATGAAATGCCAAGCCGTAGCATCTGATGATCTCCCCCAATGGCAACATGTACATGGCAAATAACATGAGGGCCGGAATGACCCCCTAAAGCACACCACAACAGAGCACAACACTGCTAAATATAAAGGAGCCAAGTACCAACTACTGCATTCTGCCAGACATGTAGGACTCAAACCACTACAGCACCATTCCCGAGAGTCCCACACAGTGCCTCCAGGTGAACCAGCAGCACCCCTTGATCCACCATGTCAAATGCTGAGAAGGGGTGAAACAGGACAAGAATGGAATGATGTCTGCTGCGGAGATCATGTTGCACCTTGATTAAGGCAATTTCCACACTATAGCAAGGCTGGAAATCAGATTGGAAAGGTTCAAAGATGTCATATTTCTCCAGGTGTTGTTCTAGTTGCACCGCCACCACCTTCTTGATCAACTTCCGAAGAAAAAGAAGATTCTCGACAGGTCTGTATTTGGAGAGATCATCAGGGTTCACTGAAGCCTTCTTTAGGAGATGCCTCACCATGGCCTTTTTAAGAGCTGATGGTAAAACACCCTCCTAAAGAGAACACCTGATGATTGACATCACATTTTGAACAAGCAAGTCCTAACATTGTAACAGAACTCTGATCGACCCAGGGTCCAATGCACAGAAGGTGAGACACAATCCGGAAACCACCCAGGAAAAAACACCATCCACTGAAACTGGCTCAAACACAGCTCATAAAAATGGAGTGACTACATCCTGTGAAGATCGGACACTGTGAGCCGATGAAACACTACTTGGGGATATCCCTGCCCCGGATGGTGGACACCTTGTCTAGGAAGAACTGGTTAGACTCCTTGCACATCTCAAGAGAAGAAGCTCTACAGGACTGCAGACAGACTGGATTTATTAGTCTGTCCACAATGTTGAAAAGCTGAGCTGGCCGGTTCCTTCCAGCAGTAATCACCCATGACAGGAATGCAGATTTTTTTCAGAGTGACTGCCTGCTGATACTCATTGTAGTGAGTCCGCAGCACCACTTTGTCCTTCTCTGAGTGTGACTTCTGCCAACAATGCTCCAACCTCCATGCCTTAGTCTTCAATCTCTTCAGGTCTACATCATACCAGGGCAACCTGAGGTGGGAGGTCAAGGGGCATACAAAGAATGGTGCTAGGAAGTTGACAGCAGTCAAGAGGGCTAAACTATCACCCTACACAGCTGTCTTGGCTCCCATTGACACGTCTAGTACTGCCAGGATGCTTTGAGGCTCCAGGTTTTTAAAACAGCGGTATCCGATCATTTCCACAGGGAAGGTTAAGCAGGGAGTCCCACAGAGGAACTGAATGACATGATGATCCGCCCAAATGACCGGATCAACGCTGACATCGCTGATGTCAAGACCCATTGAGAAGACCAGATCCAAGGTATGGTCATGCTGAGGGTACCTGTGGCACCTGCCTGTATGAAGGCCAGGGATGACATCACCTGGAGAAACTGCATTCCAAAGAGAGATGTTTCATTGCTGAACCCAGCACTGAAGTCACCCAAAACCCAAAGTAAGATCAGCCATCAAAGTCTCTAGTTCCTACAGGAATTCATGCCCACAATGGGGGGGATGGTATACGAGCACAATCCTGCAACTTGTATTTGGCCCACCTTTCATAGCCACGCAGTCAAACAATCTGGTCTGCCCCAATGGGTATGCCGTCACTCCCAAGGCAGATCTAAAACAGATGGCTACCCTATCCCCTCGTGCTCCCACCTAGGGCAATGTACCATGGAGAAACCTAGAGGAATGTACAACTCAAGCACAGGACTAGAGTCATCCCCCACCCAGGTCTCCATGATACATACCAGGTCTGCAGAGGAATCCACAATGAAAACCTCTATTATAGCCATTTTATTATTAAGAGACCTGGTATTACTGTGAACTGCCCTAAGGGGAGGAGCTGAGTCAGCTGGTCCATTAGCCACCTGCCGAGTGGAAAGCTCAGGAGCTCAGGGAATATGAATCTGGCAGGGAGAAACCTTTTCCAAATAGTGTCTGCTCCCCTGGCGCCTCCTGGATACCACCTTCCTGATCCTATCCCCAAAATCTACCCATGAAGCAGGTCTATCTTTTGAGCAGGGCCCCAGGAGGATCCCCAACCCCCTGCAGCGGTTGAACACAGCTGCAGGCAGGGTACAAGGGACCCACCCCCCGGAAGGTGCACCACTCCCATAGTTTCTCCACAGAGCAGACTAAATAAGGCCTGGTTAAACATGTGATAAGTCGAACCATCCAACAAAATAAAGAACAACCCACCCCATAAAATAACCCACCCTAAATCCCAAACAAATTACCTTGAAAATCATAAAAAATGGCACAATTATTCACGCAACATTCATACAAATTAAATATAGCTATACAAAAACAGCCACACTCCACTGAAAAATGTACAGACCATCTAAAAAACTATCAAAAACCAATTAGGGAGATCAATAGAATTAAATAGCAGTACGGTAAGATCAGTCTTGAAGTCTCTGGGTAAACTGAGAAATGATTAAAGAAATCTCTGCTCTCGCCAGAGAAAGTCCAAAATCATATTAATAGTTTGAGTTAGCCTTGCAGTCAGCCCTCTCACAGCTGCTGCAACAGTATAGCAGTTCCAGAAAATGATGGGAGGGGACAGCAGGTGTTCTCGCTACCTGCTGACTATTAAGTCATGAAGGAAAATCAGAGGTGTTCAAAGGAGAGACGAATAATATCCAGAACAGTGGCTGAAAGGTCTCACATTGGTCAACACGGGCGGGGGGGGGATGGATCCACTCAAACAGATCTTAAAAATATAATGTTAGAGTATCTCAAAGGAACTACAACATATCTTTACTCACATTTGAACTTCTAGCTTCTGTTTCAGAATACTGGACTGTAAAACAAGAAATATTGAGGTTAGTATTAGATGAGAAAGGACTTCTCGTCAAAGACATCCTGAAATTTTAATTTCAATCAATACAATGCAATTTATATAGCATTATTTAAGAAATACATCTTGAAATGCTTTACAGATTACAGAGTAATAAAAAACACAGGGAAGTACATCTTTTAAAATGTTAAATTAGAATGCTGAGCAGCAAACAAATTAATACAAAACCTCTGTGTGCTCAATAAACAATGCCCTCATCATGATTTTTTTAATCTAGTTTGTGAACTATTTCGAAAATCTTTCTTGCTGGTTTTTCTGTGCTTTGATCTGAATATCTCCAAATAGGAATTTCTACAGCAGAAGAAAAGTGTATTCATTTACTGTATTTTATTTAACAGTTTATTAATGCACAGTAGCCCAGCTGAAAGCAACATTTCATTCCCAGTGGGGTCTTGCTTCCCTTCATTTTCGTAGCTGGGTGAACTGAAGCACTGGGAGGTTAAGTGACTTGCTCACCGTCACATATAATTTTGTTCCCGAGTTTGAACCTGTGATCTCCTGGTTCCCAAGCCAGCACTGCAAAGTTTACTACAGCTATTTTAATCTCACTACTGCGAGTGTGAATGTCTGCTCATAACTGATGCCTGCTCACAATACTGAGTTTAAAACAGCTGTAATAAAACTTTACAATGCTCGTTTTCATAAACCACACCATTCTAGGGTTTAACGTAGCTGTCCTTTACCAGGACATATAGGAATTACTTTTTTTTTTTTTCTATTTCACCCCATTCGATGTACATTAGACTGCCTACCAGGAGTACCTACTAAAGGAACAGATGTTCGCCCAAACTTCAGAGCGTTGAGAGTGGTGGAATGTGCATCATGTGGCTGTATAGTAGCTTACAACAAATGAGAATTACAAAATACACTAGGATGCTTTAGAACATAAAAAACATAAGAACATAAGAAGATGACGGTAGATGGGGACCTTGTGATCCATCTAGTCTGCCTGTGAATCCTACCCCGCCCCTACAGGTTGCTTGTTTTGCTTTTACCATGGTGTCGGTCCCATGCGTGTTTAAATTAATTCACCATCTTTGCTGCAACCACCTCTGGGGGAAGGTTGTCGCATGGGTCTATCACCCTCTCTGTGAAAAAGTACTTCCTGACATTATTTCTTAACTTCCTCCTCTCAGGCGTAGGTTGTGCCCTCTAGTATGTGCCGCTTTGTTGGCCTGGAAAAGGTTGTCTGCCTGAACTGTGTTTATACCTTTGATGAATTTGAATGTTTCTATCATGTCCCCGTCCCTTCTCTACTCCAGGGGGTACAAAAGTTCAAGTCCCAGAGTCTAGATTCATATGGCTTGTGATGGAGGCCCTGCACCATCTTAGTGGCCCTTCTCTAAACAGTCTCCAAGCACTCCTTGTCCTTCTTTAGGTGGGGCCTCCAGAACTGGACACAGAATTCCAGGTGTGGCCTCACCAAGGAGCTATAGAGTAGGATGATTACTTCTTGTTTCCTGCTTGTAATTCCCCTGCCTATACATTCAAGGATACTGCTTGCCTTTCATGCTGCTTTTTCACATTGTTTCCCTACTTTACGGTCATCTGATATGATTACGCCCAAATCCCTTTCAGTATTGGTCACCTCTAGTGCATGCCCGTCTGGGATATACTGTAATCTCCTTTGAGCCAATCTCTTGCAGCAGGCCATAACACATGGGATATCAGCCGCAGGCATCACATCCTTCAGATGACTTTTCAGCAGTCGACCCAGGGACCTCCCCTTCCTGTCAACTGGTGTACTTTTGCACATGTATAAAGGGGACGTCCCGGATACTCCTCAGTTCTTTTCAACCACGATCGAGTAAGCATCAAGTTCTCCTCCAGAGTCCAGCTTCCTTCAGTTTGTTGACGAAGGGTTCTAACGACAAAAACTTCACTTCAACAAGAGTTCATCTACTGATGTCTTTGGAACCTTTATTCAGAAAGTGTTCCTGTGGCCAAAGATCGTGACTGAGGACCTCCACGAAGCGTGTGTTCGGTGCCTAGGTCCTGAACACGACATTGGTATCCTGTGCTGCCTGTTCAACAAAGCCACAAAACGTCGAAGGCTCCAGCAACTCAGGGGATACCTGATGGAGCAAAACGTAGCCCTTCTGGAGCAACAGCAATGCTCCACTGCAGGGGAGTCTTCGAGCTCCTCCTGGGGTCTCATAGGGGTGAGCCACCATCATCAACGGAGCATGGGGCCAGGAGGAAATATACATCCAAGTCCAAGCATGTTTCCCCTGTGCTGCCATCTTCATCCTGAAAGTCCTCAACTTCCACGAAAAAGGTATTAGGAGGGAACCCACCGACTTCTCCACTGTCGACGGTAGTGGGTCCCTTCCTTCCTTCATTGACGGCTCCTCCGTCGATGACAACTGCTGTGCTGCAGCTTCCACTGCTGCCTCCACCAGCATGTCTTTCTGGCCATCGTCCCTTGATGAGGGCCACTACTACTACCCAAGGTTCTCTTGTCAATGTGGCATGTTCTGAGCCATTCATCTCTCTCCCATCGATGGGACATACAAACAGTTCGTCGGCTCTTCCATCGATGGCTCACACAAGTCATTCGTTGGTTCATCCATCATCGATGGTGGACCCATTCTTCACTGTCTCATCAACGTTCTTCTCGTTGACAGTTCTCCTGTCAATGGTGGCTCCTGGCATTACTGTCTCATCGACTGTGTTCCTGCCGACGATCCTGGCTCCACTTTGGACTTCCCTGGATGGGAGCCCTATGATGGTTCCACCATCTTCATCTCTGTTGGGGTCTTATATACACTCCTCCACATCGACGGGCCTGCTGTGCCCCTTGCTCTCTGCCATTCCTTCTGTGGTACCACTCCAGTCCATGACCCCTACTTCTTCAGGGGGTCACTTGGCCATGGTGGACATCCATGCTCTTGTCCACTCCATTACGGACCATACCAGGTCGCCCCACACCCTTCAGGGGAGGCTGTGGTTCCTGCCTCCGCCACCTCCAGACCTTCCTCGTCCTCCAAGATGGAAAGTTCCTCTCCAGCCTCTCAGGGGTTCCATCCCAAGGAGGATGAAATGGCCTACCTGTTCTTGCAAGAATGAGACATGGCGGACCAGAAAGAAGAGGAGGAGGAAGAGATGGATCAGGATTATGGATCCCAGCTGTCCTCCTCGGAGGTATCTTCCCTTCAAAGGGACACTCCACAGGAACTCCCAGGTTCTCCTCCAGATGACCGTTCCTTCACAGATATCATAGTACATCTGCAAAAAACATTTGGTTTTCAAACTACAGAACAGGATGCCTACAGAAAAAAGTTGGCCCAATACCTTGGTATTCTGGAAAGTCCTCCCTATTCTTGTGGATGCTTTTGAGGAGGCCATATTGGCCGCCTGGCAACAACCACTCCAGATTCCCTCCAATCTCCGCAAGGCGGACAGACTTCATAGGGCCCCTGTGGACCACCCTTACCTTACTATGCCTCCACAGGAGGATTCTGTGGTTAAAAATGTGGCTCATGATAGATCCACTAAACTACAACATACGAGTGCTCAACCCCCAGATAAAGAATCCAAGAAACTGGATATCATGGGTAAGAGAGTCTATGCTTCGGCTACTATGTCCATTCATATTCTAAAATTATATGGGCCACCTCCTCAAATATCAGAAGATCATCCTTAAAGTGACTCAAGAATCAGCCCAGTCCCTTCCACTGGGTCAGTCTCAAGAGGATCTTAATACAAAGCTTTCCACTGCTGCAGCCATTTGCTGCCACCTGCTCAGGGCTACCTATGATGCTCATGACTCCTTCGGCAAGGGCCCCCTCTGCCGGTGTTTGCCTCAGATGCCATGCATGGCTGAGGGTTTCAGGATTCTCACAGGATGTTCAAGAATCCATCCTTAATGCTCCCTTTAAAGGGGACAAACTTTTTGGGCCACAGGCCCAGGACATTCTGAAAGACTTACAAGACTCGAGTCATACCCTTCAGTCTGTTCAGACCCTATATCGCCCTCAGGCAAAGCCTGCATACTGGAGTTCCTTTCGGGGGCACTCCATCAGAGGTAGACCTATTAATCAGCAGCAGTCCACTAACAAATGTAAGGCTCATTTACCTCTGCCGGGCCCAAGAAATGCCCCAAACACATCTAGGCATGTCCCTCCTGTTCCTCAGCAGAGACAGCCTTCAGCACCTTGGAGGTTGGCAATGGAATCACGTCAGACCTCTTGCTCCTTCAATTGATCCAGTACGGTCATATGCTAGACTTGATCAGTCCTCCTCCTCCCTTGCCTCCTCAGGTCTCACACTACCCTCTGGACCATGCTCTGGTACTTCAGGCAAAAACAGATGCTCTGTTACAGAAATATGCCATAGAACCAGTTTCCACTTATCTAAAAGGCTCTGGATATTACTCCCGTTTTATTCTGGTTCCCAAATGGACGGGGTACTTACGTCCCATTCTAGATCTGAGAGGTCTCAACCTCTACATATGGTACCAGAAGTTCAAGATAGTGACTCTCCCCACCCTGCTCCCCCTGCTGGATAGGGGAGACTGGCTCTGTTCCCTGGACATGGAGGACGGGTACCTTCATATCGTGATGCACCCCATCTACAGGCGGTTCTTACGATTCCAGTTTCGGTCCCTCCCCTTCGGCCCCCAGGGTATTTACGAAATGTCTGGCAGCAGTGGCAGGGGCCCTTCACCAAGAAGGTCTGTACGTCTTTCCATACTTGGATGACTGGCTCCTCAAGGCGTCCACACACCCCAAGCTGGAATACACCCTGACCCACACCTTAGAGATATTCTCCATAGTGGGCATCACAGTCATCTACCCAAAGTCTATGATGAACCCATCACAAACTCTCCAGTACATAGGAGTAGTGCTAGACACTTCTCAGTGCATGGTGTTTCTTCCCAAGGCTCAGGCAGATGCCATTCTGACCTTCATCATGTGGCTGGAGACTTGTCGGTATGTCTCGGCAAGGGACTACCTTTGGCTCCTGCGACATCGGGTGGCTACCATCCTCATTGTCCCACATGCCAGACTTAACATGAAGGTTCTTCAGTGGACCCTCAGGGTCCAATGGGATCAGAAGTGGGATGACTTCAATGCCTCAGTCCTTTTGTCTTCCCTGGTGCTTTGCGCCTTACAATGGTGGAAGTCCATGTACAAACTACTAAGGGGTAGGTCATTCCATCCCCCAGTCCTGGACCTCGTTTTAACAAAGGACGCCTCCTTGATGGGCTGGTGTGCCCATCTTCAGGGGGTTTATTCCCAGGGTCCTTGTCTTGACATCAACATCCTGGAAATGAAGGCTGTCTTGTATGCCTTATAGGCATTTGAGACCTTACTCCCTCAGGGTTGCCTTCAAGTGCAATCAGACAGTTCAGCAGTACTTCACTACCTGAACAAACAAGACGGTACCCATTCATACCCTCTCTGCCAAGAATCCATGAGGGTGTGGTATTGGGTGATCCAGAAGGGCATTTACCTTCTGGCAGTCCACATTCCAGGGGTATTGAATACCCTAGCAGATGCACTGAGCAGAACCACTGCTCAGGCCCACGAATGAGAACTCAACTCAGACATCTTAGAAGTTGCCTTCCTGCAGTGGGGTCGCCCGGAGTTGGACCTGTTTGTCTCTTGGCAAAACGCAAAACTGCTTTCTCTATTGCTATCTAGAGCGCGGTCCTGGAACTTTATTTCTTGATGCGTTATCTCATTCCTGGACAGGAAAATTTCTTTAAGCTTTCCCACCCTTTCCCCTCCTACAGAGAGTACTCCTAAAACTAGTCAAGGATGGGGCGTCTATGATTCTCATAACCCCCTACTGGCTAAGGCAAATCTGGTTCCCCTTGCTGTTGCAAGTTTTGGGTTGGGATCCTCTTTCTCTGCCTCTGTGTCCAGCCCTCCTATCACAGGTGAATGGCTTCCTGCTGAACCTGAACCTTTGCTACCTGCACGCCTGGCTCCTGATGACATAGTCCTCTCTAGCTCTCAGGTGTCCCCAGGGGTAGCAGAGATCCTGAGGGCAGCTCAGAAGCCCTCTACTAGGTCATCCTACTCCATGAAATGGACATATTTCTCCATTTGGGCCTCTTCCCAGGAATTGGACCCCTATGCGTGTTCCCCAAAGAGCATCCTAGACTACCTGCTCTCTCTGTCCGAGGATGGCCTAAAATATTCCTCGATAAAAGTACACCTGCCGGCTATTTCTGCTTTTCATTTACCCAAGGACAACAAACCATTGTTCCAGTTGCCTCTGATCAGAATCTTCTTGAAAGGTATCCTCCATTTGCATCCCCCTATTTGGGACCCGGTCCCAGTGTGAGATTTGAATTTTGTGCTTGAAAACTGACAAAGTCTTTTTGAACATGATACATGCGGGCTCAGATTTCTATCATGGAAAATTATTTTTTTTGGTGGCGATTACACCGGGTAGATGTATCTCAGAATTATAGGCACTTATGTGCAAGCCACCTTACCTACAGTTTCACATAGATCGGGTGTCCCTATGTACTAACCACTCCTTTCTCCCGAAAGTGGTTTCTGAATTTACTCTAAATCAGTCCATTCAGTTGCAGGCATATTTTGCTGAACCTGAAAATACCGGGGAAGCTCTGCTTCATACGCTCGATGTGCAAAGAACATTGAGACTTTCTCTTCTCCGCACTGAATAGCTATGAAAAACCGAGCAACGTTTTGTTTCTTTCGCCCCAGGATGACTGGGTGATCAGGTTTCAAAGCAGTGCTTGTCCACATGGTTGGCTAACTCCATTACATTCACAAATAACAGATATGATAATCCTCTCCCAGTGTCTGTGAAGCTCCACTCCAATAGTAGCATAGCTACCTCTACGGCATGTTTTCGAGGCGTCTCAGCTTCAGAAATCTGTGAGGCCGTCACCTGGTCTACTGTACTTACATTCAAGAAACACTACAGTCTAGACATTGCTTCCAAGAAGCGTGCCGCTTTTGGGTGGGCCATCCTCAACAGCCTCCTGTCCTAATCTGATGCAGTTCACTTCCTCCTCCCCTGGGCATTATAACTGCTTGGGATTCTTCCCATGTATTATGGCCTGCTGCAAGAGATTAGCTCAAAGAAGACAGTACAGTTGAGTAAGAACTTACTGTAACAGTAGATCTTTGAGAGTATCTCTTGCAGCAGGCCATGCTGCCCCACCCATCTTCCCCCTTGCTCCTGCTTCAGAAGGGTACCTTGCTCCAACCTCTCATGGAAACCTCGAGCTGCTGCCTTTTTGTTCCTCTCCTCTCCTCGGTTCCCACTGGAGACCTATGAGTCACTTCTCATAACGGTCGCTAAGATGGAAAAGAACTGACGTATATCAAGTACCTCCCCTTTATATATGTGCAAGAGCACACCAGGTGACAGGAAGAGGAGGTCCCTGGGTTGACTGCAGAGAAGTAATCCGGAGGATGTGATGCCTGCGACTGATATCCCATGTGTTATGGCCTGCTGCAAGAGATACTCTTGAAGATCTACTGTTATGGTAAGTTCTTACCTAACTATACTTTCCAGGGTTCTGTTTACCCAGATGCATCAGTTTGCATTTTTTAGCACTGAATCCATGTTGCCAGTCTTTGGACCACTGTTCAAGTCTTTTAAGATTTTCTATCATACTAGAGGCTCTCTAGAGTATCCACCCTATTACAGAGTTTTGCATCGTCTACGAACAGGCAGACTTTACCCTCTAGACCATCAGCAATGTCGCTGATAAATATGCTGAAGAGGATTGGACACAGCACCGACCCCTGTTTTTTTCAACTGGATGATACCAGAGGACCCTGGATACTAGTACCCCAGTATTGACAGTTGTATGTTGAGGACTATAAAGCACACATTGTGCACTTAAACCCATGGGGACTGCAGGGTATATGTTTATGCTCTCACCAGGTGGTGAGGCATGGATGACAAAGGGGGCACAATGTGTGTGATATGCAACTGCACATAGCAAATAAGGTGCTGTGCTTCAGGGCAACATTAAGATATCCCCTCTTCAGTACAATCTGAATGATTTGGTGGACCCTGATTTGCTCATACAGAAGCTAACTGGGCTGGAACTGGTGGGCTCAGCTACTCTGTGGATTTCCAACTACCTACAAGACAGGTCACAGTTTGTCAGAATTGGTAAAGTCTTGTCCAGGGCGAACACTGTCTCCTGTGGTGTCCCAGAGAGATCCACTCTAAACTCTCTCCTATTTATTATTTTCATCAATGACCTACCCAATAGCTGTAATACTTCCAAGACCCTTCTACATGCAGATGGCACAGTCATCTTTGTGCATGGGAAAGACACCATCCCTATCAACTAAGTCCTTGGACACAATTTCCATTCCCTTCAATAGTGGTTCACAAATGAGAAACTGGTCCTAAATGTCCCTAAAACAAAAGCCACGTTACTCAGTTCATCGTCAGAGATTTGAAGATTTTCCAAAGACTTCACTATCGCATCTTTAGATGGAAGGAAACTGGAACTAGTTAATGAATTCAAATACCTTGGTGTTAAAAATAGATTCCCATGTCACATCTGATGCTCATATAATCAACACCATTAAGAACTCTTCATCAAAAACTGGGTCTACACAACTGTATTCCAAAGCTCCTGGCATCTGACACTAAAGTCAGAATCACCCAAAGCTGCATACTCCCCCAATTGAGTATGGCTCCATCATTACAGATGCTGCTCTCCTCATGATCTGGGCAAATAAGAGTTTTAACCCACAAGGTTGCCAAATCTGCATCCTCGCAGGGCTCATGGTCCCATCACTGCACCAACTTTGAACAAAATGGTTGACTGCAACCCAAAACCAGAGCCCTGGTAACCCTAGTGAATTTCATGCACAAAATTCTACATGGAGGTGCTCCCCAATGCCTATCCAAGCTGTTCACATATGTGGACAACCCCTTTTCTCACTACTCTGCAATCTATTGAAAGTTCCAATGATCCGTATAGGTATGGACCAGAACTCTACCAGATACAGAGCAGCGTTGTTATGGAACACCATCTCTTTCACCATCGTAGCTGTCCCTTCCCGTAAAATGTTCACCGCCAAGCTAAAAGTACATCTCCAAGAGTCTAATGTCTGTACCTGCTTTGCATGACTTTCAAAATACTGTTTACTTCATCTGCTTCACTTTGTTTTGTATCATGATACTTATTTATGTGCTTGTACCTGTTCTACTGTCTTGTGTACTCTTCTGTACTAGGGTCATGCCTGGAAAAGACACTTCGGCACCAGTGCACTTACCCGGTCATCAAAATAAATCAACAAAAAATTACCAATGACAGAATAGGGTTCTCTGAGCACTTACCTCCTCAGCTGTGGAGCCCTTTTCCTGCAGGGTCTTCTGAAGATCTTCAATCTGTTGCTGTAGTTCCTGGACACGCTGCTTGTTTAGCCTGCAAGTCAAATAGGACAACTATCTATTTGTAGTTCAGTGTCAGTGACTCAGCAGATAGCATGCTCACCTCTGGGGCCAGAAGATCTGAGAGTTGCAAGTTATAGCCCCACATCAGGTACTTGGAGTAATACCTATAACTGACACTGTAGAACAGTACAAGGAGAGGGTGCAGCACTGGTGAGGTGCCCTGCTTCAGATGAGGCATTAAACCGAGATCCTTTCTGTCCATCTCTGGTCATTGTCCAGATGGAAGTAGAAGATCCCATGGCACTTGAAGAGTAGGGGAAATTCCTTGGTGTCATGGCCAGCATTCTCCAATCAATGAAAAAGGTCCATGCAACCCCTGTCCTAGGATAGGCAACTATAGAGTATAAACATGGGTGTGGTGCTAGGAAACCAACAGAATAGCATATCAAAAAAGTTTCCTGCACACACTAACCTGTAGAGAGGGATGCGAAGCAATGTCTTCTTTAAGAAACATTTAATCAGACTCAACCAGGCTCCAGCCTGACATGTTTCAGACTAGGTCCTTTATCAAAGGCTGACTACAATGGTTACAACAACACTTATACTGTATATGGTTAAAACAGATAATGTGATTTGATGACACCCCAGTGACACTGACATCTGAGATTGGATAAAACTGTAAATACAACTTTATTTAAGAATCCAAAAATACTATAGTGCCACACTGTGCATGCTAACTAAATATAAAAACACACATCTAGGCCTTTCCATAAAGATAAATATAATAAAAAGGGCTACAGATGTTGATAAAAAAAAAAAAGAAAAGGAATGAAAAATACAAGTTGTTAGAGGGGGGAGGAAGAAATGAAGGAAATGTGGGGAGAGGAGGGGAAGGGGGGGAGTGAAGGAGGAGGAAAAGAAAAAAGATGAGAAAGGGTGGAAAGGAAGGATGAAGAAAAAATAAGGTAAACATCAGGGTCAGCATATATCATATACTGTATTCTAATTTCACTATAATTCAGGACATAAGGACCTAGGTGCAAATAAGGTATATTAATAGTATAGTTACACTTTCAATTTTCAAGTAACAAAAAGGAATTCCGGAACCTGAATTTCTACCTTACAAGGAAGCAGGATTCTATGGCTATACCTATGAATTCAAACAATAGTGTAAGGTAAACATCTTACAATAAATATCTGTTCACATTTCTTATTGGCTAAAAGATGCATACGAAAAATAGCTCAGTCAAAGCAGTAGTACAGCACTGTCACGTTATTTTCTGTTTTGTCTCAAATATGGACGTACATCTAATTGCATATTCTGTCCTGGTTTTTTAGTGGCATTGAGGGTGATGATCCAAAAGTTTTCTCTGAGAAGCATGAGGTTTTCAAAGTCACCACCTCTTGGGTTCCTACAGACTTTGTCAATGGCAATGAACCGAAACCTATGTTTCTGGAACCTGGTTGAGTCTGATTAAATGTTTTTTTTAAAGAAGACATTTCTTGGTATCCCTCTCTACAGGTTAGTGTGTGCAGGGAACTTTTCTGATATGCTGCCCTGTCCCAGGATACACCTGGAAGCGAGTTATAACAGCTTAGTGTGCCTTTCCTGGTGACATTTTATAAATAAATAATGTTATATACATCTATGAAGACAAAATAGGAGCCTCTACCACGGGGAAGGCTAACAAAGGTCTAGAGGAGGGAACACAATGGTGCACTGAACCCATTAGTACAGAAGGGGTACTTAAAGGGCTCTTAGCCTTGAAAGTAAATAAATCTCCAGGTCCAGATGGGCTACACCCTAGGGTGTGGAGGGAAATGTTGCAAGTATGAACTGTACCCCTGGCAGACCTACCTATTCAACTTCTCCCTGGAGTTTGGAGACCTTGCAATGAACTGGAGAACAGTGGAAGTGGTGCTCCTATACAAGAGTGGGGGCAGGGATGAGACAGGGAATTACAGGTCAGTACATTGACATCTATAATTGGCAAACAAATGGAAACTATTCAAAGGAGAGGCTGATGCTGGTACTGATTCTGACAGCGAATGGGCTACAAGACAGCAAATATCAGGAGTTTGTGGCAGACCGGTTGTGTTAAATGACTCTGATCAACTTTTTTGAGTGGACAATAAGGGCTGTGGATAAGGGCCATGCAGTACCTCACAAGAGGTTAATCAAGAAGCTCAAGGATGTGGGCATGAGGACACACTAAGTAGGTTGGGAAATGGTGAAAATGGAGAACACAGACAACGTTGGTTAATGGGAAATATTTGGGCATGGGAGAGGTCACAAGTGAGGTCCCATGGGATTGGTGTTAGGTATGGTCCTTTTTAACATCTTTATTAGTAATACTGGAGCAGACTTCAAGGGACAAATCTGTCTGCAGTTGCCACTAAACTTTGTAAAAGTGTTGATAATGTGGAGGGGATCTGAGACACGAGGGGGACCCTGGAAAGGTTTGAGATGCCTTCTGTGACCTGGCAGTTGGGATTTCATACCAGAAAGTGCAAGGTCATATCGGTAGGAAAAATCAGGGGTTGAGAACAGGTTGGGGGTATAACAGTCTTGGTGGCAGAGGAGAAAAGGGATCTGGGGAATAGCAATTTCGAGCAATCTTAAAATACTGACTGACACTGCAGGAAAGGAGCGGGAACGTTGGGATAGAGGTCATCTTGCCCCTGCACAGAACCCTTGTGAGACCTCACCTGGAGTACTGTATGCAATTTTGAAACCTTCATTTAACCTTCACCCTCAGCTAGTGGTCAAACAGGAATTCAGCGTGTTTGCCGTTCATTTGCATCACCAGGTAAGAAAAAAGGTTTGTCTCCCCATACGATGCACAGGGGTAATGCCAAACTTCACCCAACAACTAACACACCAAAATCTGGCCAATGGAAAATCATGTACACAAATGCTCACAGCCTGGGAAATAAGATCCCAGACCTGCAAGCAATAATGTCAGAGGCTAAGCTGGACATAGTAGCAATTAGTGAGGACGTGGTTTACCAGTAACCACACTTGGGAGACTTCAGTACCTGGCTATGTATTGTTCAGAAGAGACCGAGGCAAAAGGGGGGAGGAGTGGCCCTGTATGTTAATGAAAATATCAAAGCTACAGAAATTCAGAATACACAAGGAGCCAGAAGAACTGTGGGTCACCCTGGAAACAGGAAATGGGACAGCCATAAGAACTGGGGTTGTCTACAGGCCCCAGACCAGAGGGAGGACATAGACACATTACTGTTAGAAGATATACAAAACATGACAGCTAAAGGGAGGTTCTGATAATGGGAGACTTCAACATGCCAGATACAGATTGGTCAATACCAGCAGGAACATCTGCCAGAACTAGACTCATAGTGGATTCCCTGCAGGGGAGGGCCTCAAACAACTGGTACAGCAACCCACAAGAGACAGGGCTATCCTAGATCTAGTACTGACTAACAAAAGAAGGGATCACAGATCTCCAGGTAGAAGGTCACCTGGGGCCAGTGACCATCACATGGTATGGTTCAATTTGGTTACTACATCTAAATCATCCCATTCCAGGCAAAAATATGGGACTTCGAGGAGCTGACTTTGATAAGATGGCCAACAGAGTTAAGCTAGCCCTGGCAAAAAGAAACACAGGTGAGGAGGTACAGGCAAAGTGGGCAAGCATTAAGGATACAATACTTGAAGCAACATCCCATTGTGTTAGACAGAAAAGGAAGTGGAAAAGAAGAAGGAAACCACTTTGGTTCTCAAATACAGTAGCAGAAAAGGTCAGAGCCAAAAGGCTGGCCTTCAGAAAATACAAGGGAACACAGCGGGATGAAGATAGGAGGCATACCAAACTGCCCTAAGGGAAGCAGGTAAGGCAGTAAGGCAGGCAAAGTCCCAAACTGAGGAAACACTAGCACTAACAGTAAAAGAAGGTGACAAAACTTTCTATAGATACATTAGTGAAAGGAGAAAGTCCAGAGGGGTATTGCTAATCTAATGGAGAAAAGGGAGCATGTGAGGAGGAGGACCCTGTAAAGCATCTATCCTAAATAGATACTTTGCTCAGTATTTACTGAAGAGAAGGTAGGCAGGGCCACAGCTCAGCATCATGGACACAGGGGGGAGGGAGGTGAGCACTACTCCCTTCACAAAAGAAAGGATCCTACAAGAGCTTGCTAAGCTCAGGGTGGATAAGGCAATGGGACCTGATGGCATACATTCCAGGGTACTTAAGGAGCTAAAGGAGGAACTAGCAGAGCCATTAGCAGAATTGTTTAGTGAGTCTCTGAGCACAGGAGAGGTCCCAGAAGACTGGAGAAGGGCTCATGTGATCCCACTCCACAAGAGTGGTAGCAGGGAGGAGGCGGGGAAAAACTACAGACCGGTCAGTCTTACCTCAGTAGTGGGCAAGATTATGGAGGCACTCCTTAAGGAAAGGATAGTGCAACACCTGGAATCCATAGGGGCACAGGATCCAAGACAGCATGGGTTTACAAAGGAAGGTCCTGTCAAACTAATCTCATAGATTTCTTCTGACTGGGTAACCAGAGTGGTGGACCAAGGGGAGCAGTTGATGTCGCCTACCTTGACTTCAGCAAAGCTTTTGACACTGTTCCACATAGAAGATTGATAAATAAGCTAGGTAGGCTCGGGTGGGTCAGAAGTTGGTCAACTGGGTGGCAAACTGGTTGACTGGCAGAAAACAAGAGTGGTGGTAAATGGTATACAGTCAGAAGAGATGCAAGTCACAAGTGGGGTACCTCAGGGATCAGTCCTGGGGCCAGTCCTATTCAACATCTTCATTAGTGACCTCCAGAGATGGACTAGAGGGTAAGGCTTGTCTGTTTGCAGATGACACCAAGATCTGCAACAGAGTAGATGATCCAGATGGGGTGGGCAGAATGAGAAGAGATCTGGATAAACTAGCAGAATGGTCAGAAGAGTGGCAACTGGGATTTAATGCAAAGAAGTGCAAAATCATGCACATAGGGAAGAGAAACCCTGAAGCCACTTATAGGCTGGGAGGGGAGTTGCTAGCAGTCACAAAGGAAGAAAGAGACTTGGGCATCATCATCACTGATGACCTAAAATCATCCAAGCAGACCTCTAAAGCAGTAGGTAAGGCTAGGGGGGTGTTAGGGTGTATTAGTAGGTATCACAAGTCGTAAGAGGAGGTAATAATCCCTCTGTACAAGACATTGGTTAGGCCCCATCTGGAGTACTGCGTGTATTGGGGCCACACCTTCACAAGGACATTAACAAATTGAGGCAGTCCAGAGAAGGGCAACCAAAATGGTGCAGGGACTGCATCAGAAGACAATGTGAGGACAGATTAACGGAGCTCAATATGTATACCCTTGAGCAAAGGAGGAGAGAGGTGATATGATCGAGACATTTAAACACCTTAAGGGCATAAACAAGGTGAAAGAGTCTAACATGTTTAAATATAAGAAAAATAGCAGGACAAGAGGACACAGCATGAGATTAGAGGGAGGCCGATTAAGGGGAATGTGAGGAAATTCTTTTTCACAGAAAGGGTGGTAGATGCATGGAATGGCTTACCACAAGAAGTGGTGGCTATGAATACAGTGCAGGACTTCAAACAGGCATGGGATAGGCATAAGGGAGCAATACAAATGACTATGAATAGATAGGTCACTGACAGAGCAAAGGCCGATGGCACATTTATAAGGTAGAAAAAGAAATGGGCAGACTGGATGGGCCTTGCGGTCCTTATCTGCCGTCAACTTCTATGTTTCTATGTTTCTATGTTTCTATGGAAATCAGTGGGTTGGAACTGGTGCAGAGAATGGTAACCGAGATGATACGGGGCCAATAGGGGAAGACAGATGAACAGACACTGGGGAGCCTCAACGTGTACTCATTTGAGACCAGAAGGGAGAGGGGAGACATGATTATAAGCTGAACTCGAGTGAAATGTTTAGGATCAGTGGTAATACGACCATTAGGGAGAAGACCAGCAAACTGGTTCAGGAGGGATGTTAGAAAGCACTATTTTACAGAAAGGGTGGTGTAGACGTGGGATATTATTCTGGAGTTACTGGTAAATACAAAAACTATGGAGAGTTTTAAGAAAGGATGGGATTATATATATATATACACATATATATATATATATATGTATATATATATGGGGCTGGGGAGGGTGGCAGAGTGTGGATGGACATGAACCTTCAGTAGGCATGTACGTCTACTCTGGTTGGACATGACAGCCCACAAGGCCTTCTTCTGGCTGCATATTTTCACATCTCTAATATGCACCAGTGTTTCCCTATTGATACTGAACAGCCACAAGAAAGGACAAGAAAATTATTGCCAGAATAGTAGAAAATCAATGTAAAGGACCTGTTTTCAGTCTCATGTTCATTCACTTTGCGATGTGCTTCCTCTAGCTGCCCTTGAAGTTCTGTGATGCGTTCATTTTCTGAACCTTCCTGTTGCAAACGGAGCATCTTGTTTTCATGCTGCAGTCGAATAAACTTCTCTCTACATTATAAGATAAACTGAATTGTAAGTGAAACTTTTGTCACAATTAGCTCATCCTACAGTAGAACTTTGAATGAATGAATAAGCAAGCTTCTGTGTACTCAAAATATAAAATGCATTTTCTTCATCATGAAACCTTTAGGCTCCTTTTCCACTACAGCTTGGATGTTTCAAGGCACATTGCTATCCCATTTTACAACGAAATGTAAATAGCAACACAACAGGTATTTTGTTTTTTATTTGTACTGGTAACATGTACAAGTATGAGTAATAATGTTTTTTACAGAACAATTTTTAGACTCACCATGTGGTTGTGTCAGTCTGGGACGTGCAGACTGTATCTACAAGGGTTTTAAACACTTTGGATAGCAGTACTATCTGACATATACTCCTCAACCTTTTGTGTGTCTCTGAAATAAGGGACATGGGCACTCAGAAGGAAAGGGTGAGGGAAAAGGACCTTCAGAATGAGGGCCACATACTCAAACATGAAGATGCAACCTCAGAATACTCTGAAGACCATTGTCTTTACTTGCACAAAGTTTATTTTTAACTTAGCATCTGAGAATGTTAAAGAGACTCACCACAATGAGCCCCTGCACCATATATATATACAGTATATATATAGGTGCCTTACCACTAAATGATGCTAATATGCTGCATAGTCCTGAAAACTGTTTTGCAGTTAAAAAGTTATTTCCCTCATAAAATTCTTCATACTGGGTCCCAAGGACTTCCCAGTCATAGGTTCCGTCCACACTCCACCCCCATGCTCATTGACATGATGACGAGATGCCAGTGAGAGCGCGGGGGCATGCTCCATTATAATCAATGGTAGGATATCTTTCAATCTGTTTTTAGTAATCTAATGGGCACTTGGCAATGAAATGTGGGCACTGGTTGACTAATGAGGCCCTTGTTAGTCAACCGGTGCCCACGTGTTATTGCCAAGTGGCCATTAGATTATTAAAAACAGATTGAAAGATATCCTACCATAGATTATAATGGAGCGCGCCCCCGCGTTCTTACTGGCATCTCATCATCAGGTACAGAGCGCAGGGGCGGAGCGTGGCTGGCAGAAAAAAATGGGAAATCCTTAGGACCCTGTATACAGAATTTCATGAAGGAAATAACTTTTAAACAGCAAAACATTTTTCTGGGATATGCAGCATATCAGTATCCTCTGGAGGTAAGGTACCTGTACATATGGTGCAGGGGCTTCCAGTGTTATCTTGGTTGGTCTCTAAGAATTTCTGCTTTAAAGTCTGAATTTACAGTACCCTTCTCTGTGTGGACAGCTCCTTTTCCATAAGGGACAAATCAATTTTGAGAGGTAAAATTAGGGAAATCCCTCATAATCAGGGACTGTCCAGAGGTATGATCTGACAGAAGGACCAGAAGTGGATAGTTTGCCTCTCTATTTGTTCTATTCAAATACAGACAATACTTGCTCAAATAAATATTCCAAACCATGTAAATCCACCCCCACCCATAAAATGCTTATCAGAGTTATGTCCCAGATCCAATTGGGAGATGGGCTTTATCTAGTATCTAATGCCAGTCGTGGTCCCCAAGAGGGCCAAGCTTCCCCTGCTAAGGATATGGTAACAATACAACTCACCACCCACCCAATAATTTTAAATCAATATCTAGTTATTCTACCGTCTCCACCCCAAGTGAGACATTTGCACCCCTTTTCTAACTGGACTTGTGTGCCGGTCCCAGGGCCCCTGTTCAGCTGCTGCTTTGGTCCACTATCCAGGAGCAGCATATTTATGGTAACTGCAGTCTTCTTCATCCTCCCTCCCAAAGTACAGCATCTTCTTTGGTTGCTGCAAGTTTTCAGTTCTGTTGTGCACCCTAGGTAGACCTAGACAAGATATAGTAAGGAAAAGGGTCTAAAATGCAGCTGCCACCTTGTCACCCCCCCCCCCATCAGTGGAGTGGACTGTGTGCAGCACATGAGAAGGCCCCGGACTGGCCCTAACCACAAGTAAGGGGTGGGGCTGTCTGTGTGTGCAAGATGGCTAGAGATATTTATTAAGATAAGTTAACAGTTCAGCAGCCAAGTGGGTTGGGGGGGAAAGTAATTCTACCATCACTGTAGAAATGAGGCTTAGCCCAACACTAGGTAAAAACTGGACAGTTAAGTAATGCGCTGCACTGTCAGATTATCTGGATAGCGGAGTATTCACAGATCCCCACTGTCAATGGGCTTATTTTATTACTTCCCCTTCCTTGATCGCTCAGGTTCATCCTGCAACTACAACATTTTGACAGAGCCATATAAGACACCACTGTATATTTCCACTATCAGGCCTTGGCTAAAGTTATATTATTTTTTAAAGTAGCGAGATATAAACTTTGAGGTCTTCATGCTATCTTAAGGACACTTCCAAGTCCATTCATCTTTATTAAAATGCCTTTGTGCAGAGTGTGGTGCAAAGCTCAGCCAGGAAACAGCTCCCTTTACTTATATCTTTTGCATATACCCCATATATACTTGCATATAGGTCCCCCCCACCTTTTCTGTGAATTTTAGTAGATTTAAATATAGGCCTCATATATGAGTTGACCCCTTCACCCTTAGGAGTGCATTTGCTGGTAAAAGCAGCTTCAATAAATTTTTTGTTTCAGCGCCATCTCAGCACCACCTCTGATTCCTTTAAACTGCTCTATGACAACATCCTCAGCAGGTATCTATTTATTTCCATTAGTAATTTTAAACTGAGTTGTGCTCATTGATTAAACTGCGTTTCAATACCTGTTGACTGTGTTGTTTATTCTGCAGTCTGTTGTTCTGTCTGAACATTTCCCCTAGAGGTAGCCGCTGTGAACCCATGGTGCAGGGTTGGTACCTGGAATGGAGGCGGCTAGCCCCAAACAAGCACAGAAAGTTCAGAAACTCTGGCACACAATGGCAAACAGGCACAGAACCACTTCAACATGAAGATATCAGGGTTATTAAGTCCAGAAGGCACCCTGGGGCAACATGGAATCCAGACAGGGGTTTCCCATGTCTGGTGCCCATACCCAAGGGCACTGCCGAATCTGGTGGGCAGATAGGTCAGACAACCTCAAAGGTTTGTCCAACTCAGGCGGTGCTATGCAATGCCAGGTCTGTTAGGAATAAGACCACTACTATTGCTGATCTTATTAGCTCAGCTGACCTGGCTTGCATCACCGAGACCTGGCTGGATGAAAACTCTGGCCCCATATTGGAGGCCATGGTTCCGGCCGGTAGTTGGTGATACACCACCCGAGATTGGACCGCAGGGGAGGGGGGTTGCAGTCTGTTTCAAGACTAAATTGGGCCTCACGCAGATGTGGTAGTAGGTGAGGCAGAATCTTTTGAGTGCACAGTTGTAGCAGGTGTAGGCGTTCGAATCGTTCTCATCTACCGTCCACCCGGAGATGGGAAACATTTCTTACAGGAAGTAGCAGACTTCCTCGTCAATATGTCGTTTGAGTCTCCCAGATTGATGGTTACATAGATACATAGACAGTGTCGGCAGATAAGGGCCTATGGCCCACCCAGTCTGCCCATTTAAGTTTGTAAGTTCAGTTTATGTTTTCCAGGAAGTCTGTTGCCCCTTACCCCTGACCTCCAGAATTCCTTTATGTTTATCCCATGCATTCTTAAATCCCGTGATTGTTTCAGCCCCCACCACTACCTCTGGCAGGGTGTTCCACTCGTCCACCACCCGTTCTGTAAAGCAATTCTTCCTCACGTTTCCTCTGAATTGTCCTCCTTCCAACTTCATCCCATGCCCTCTAGTCCTGGAACATCTTTTTTGCTTAAAAATTGTGCATTCCTGCACCCTGTTCCTCCCCTGTAAGATTCTGGGTGACTTTAACGCCTGGATTGATGATGAACTCTCACAATTTGGTAACTACTTCCTCCAACTTATGTCTTCTTTGGGCCTTACACAGGTAGTTTCCACTGCTACACATAGATCTGGGCACTCTCTGGATTTAGTCTTCCTCTTAGGGATTGATTCATCCGACATGGGGGTGGAACCAGTCGCTTGGTCTGACCACCACACCATGAGGTTCAATTTCTGCACCCCTCTTAGAAGGCCTTCCCCTGTGGAGATGGTCAGGTACCGCCCATTACGAAATATCACTTCTCAGGGCCTTGCTGCGGTCCTTGATCTCTCATCCCCGTGTTGGCTAGCAGTAATCCAGGGAACTGGTGTCGGACTTATAATCTGGCTATTCGATGGCCCTGGATTGTGTTGCTCCTGTTCATGGGCCCTTATCCCTTGCCCCAGGTCCCTTGGTTTGATGGGACACTGAGGGAGTTGCGGAGACAGGGGCGAAGGTTAGAGCAGTGCTGGCGCAAGTCCACCCTTGATGCCGACCAACTTAGATTGATGGAACATTATTCTATCAATCTGCAATCACCCATAAGAAGGCAGAATTCATGTCCAGGGAGATTGCAGTTGCACAGAATCGACCGGCTCAGCTGTTTCGGACTGTGGACAGACTGTGCAACCCAGCCTGTCTACAAGTCCAGAAAGCTTTTTCGAAATTGGAGTGAGGAGCTCGCTCAGTTCTTTGCAAATAAGGTGGACGACATCAGGGCGGGCTTGCGTCCAGCAATCTCTAAGGGTGATGTTGTGGAACAGTGCAAGTTCACAATGCCTAGTTTCTCTTGGAGTTCCTTTTGCCAACCGGAGGTCATGGATATTATGAGGATCATCCATAGTGTGCGGCCTACGAGCTGTAGTTTAGACCCTGGACCAACTCCCTAATTTTGGGTTGTCTTGAGATCATTGGCCCAGTTATGGTGCAGATAGTCTGGTGTTCCTTAGAGTCAGGTGAGTTTCCTAACTCCCTGAAAGAAGCAGTGGTTACACCTCTACTGAAGAAAGCTACTTTGGACCCAGACTGTTTTCAAACTACAGACTTATCTCTAACCTTCCTTTTGGGGAAGGTTATTGAAAAGATAGTGGCAGCCAATTGAAAGACCATTTAACCATCCATAATATTCTGAATCCTTCCAGTCTGGTTTTCAGAAGACACAGCACGGAGACTCGCGCTTGGTCTTCAAGTGCTTAATGATCTTCTGAGGGCGAGGGATCAGAAGAGATGTTCTATTCTAGTTCTTCTTGATCTCTCGTCAGCCTTGACACTGTGGATCACCTGGTGTTGTCAGCATGCCTGAGGCAAATATGTGGAATGTCGGGAACTATTTTAAAATGGTTCACTTCATTCCTTACCGGGAGATCACAGAGAGTTGTGTCGGGGGTTCATTCCTCCGCCCCAACTTCTTTGTTGTGTGGGGTGCCTCAGGATTCAGTGCTGTCACCCATGTTATTCTCAGTGTATATGCTGCCCCTCGGAGACATTATAAGATGGTATGGGCTGAGGTTTCACTGCTATGCAGATGACACCCAGCTATACCTGTCTTTTGCACCTGACCAGGATGGAGCTCTCTCGGTGTTTAATAACTGTCTGGAAGAAATCCGAGGGTGGATGGATTCTAGTTGGTTGAAGTTGAACTCAGAGAAGACAGAGGTATTGGTGGTGGACCTTGGTGGTCAGATAATGAGGCCGAATGATGGCTCGCCCTCTGGAATTTTTCTTGACGGCATGTCACTTCTGACCTCTGAACGGGTGCGCAACCTGGGGATTGTCCTAGACGACAGGCTGACCTTCCAATCTCAAGTGTCGGCCGTTGTTAGGACTTCCTTTTATCATCTCAGGAATATTGCCAGGGTGCGTCACCTTGTTCCGTCTGACTCTTTGCTAACGTTGGTCCACGCCTTTGTGTCCTCGCGGCTGGGCTACTGCAACACCCTTTACTTTGGGCTTTCTGGGGTTGAAATCCGTCGCCTTCAGCTGGTGCAGAACGCTGCAGCCAGGGACAAGGAGATCCAGTCATATTACCCCAGTACTGCGCGAACTGCACTGGCTTCCCATACGGTGGCGGATCACCTTTAAAGTCATTTTATTGACTTTTAAAGCCTTTCACGATCAGGGTCCGACCTATCTGAAAGAACTTCTGGTGCTTTACTGCCCTGGCCGATCGCTACGCTTGGCTGACGAGGGGTTGTTAGAGATTCCAAGAGTGAGTTTAAAATCTTCTGGTAGCAAAGCTTTCTCTTATGCAGCTCCCACTCTTCGGAATTCTCTACCTCACCAGTTAAGGGAGTGCACCTCCCTGGAGGTATTTAAGAAAAATTTGAAAACCTACCTGTGACGGAGGGCCTTCTTGGATGATTAATTGATATTTGAGTATTAATATTATTTTTTGGATTGTATGGATGATTTTATTGTTGGTTTTTAATATGTGATGTTGCTATGTATTTATTATATTTATATGTTTTATGTGATATTTTATATTGTGCATTTTGACATGTAAAGCACCTTGATATTTTGAAAGGCGCTTTAAAAATAAAATTATTATTATTATATAATACAAATGCAGACATTATTTTATTAAACTTGAATTTGTAAATTTCAACTCTTCCCTGGTGTCTAGCACCCCACCCCATCCCCATATTCCTGATCGCCCATATTGTTAAATTTCAACTCTTCCCTGGTATCTAGCGGAACCCCCCTTCCTATGCTCTATAGTCTGTATTTGTAAATTTCAACTCTTTCCTGGTGCCAAGTGGACCCCCCAACCCCCAGCAGGTAGCGCCGGATCACCCCACTCCTCTCCTTGCCATATCTGAGCCGATAGCCAGCACAGCCCACTGCTCTCCACCATGGCAGGCTGCTAAGTTCTCAATGACAGCATGCTGTAAAATCAGCTGTTACAGTACACACTCACAGAGAGCTCAAACGGCGGCTGGCCATGGTAGACAGCAGAGGGCTGTGCCGGTCGCCAGCTCTGGAATGGAAAGGGGAAGCGGGGAGGTCGGGCACCAAAACAGTGAGATGGGGGTCCACTAGACACCAGAGAAGAGTTGAAACTTACAAATATGGGCCATCGGGGATGGGTTGGTCCAGTAGATACCAGAAAGAGTTGAAATTTAACAATACGGGTGATGACTCGGGCCTCACAGTACATCGGAGACCAAAGGGAAAAAAATGCATGTCTTCGCATTCAACTTGGGGGCACGGGGCACAGGACAGACAGGACAACAGACTGCAGAGTAAACAACACGAACAACAGGTATTGAAACACAGTTTATTAATCAGTGAGCACAACTGAGTTTAAATTACAGACACTAATGAAAACAAGTATATAGCTGCTCTTTGAACCTTCAGACAGTAACAGAAACTCTATTAGTCGACCTCTCGTATAAGTCAAGTCCCCTTTCTTCAGTGCCTATTTTTGGCACTAAAAACTCGACTTATATGCAAATATATATATGGTAAAATGCTTTGTCAAGGTTCCCTAGAGCATTTTAATAAAGGACTGGGTTGCACCACTTGTGGAAGTGACCTTATATTTATTGTATGAAGACTTCAAGGAGGTGAGTGCTCATTTTTATTATTTCAGAACTGTTACTACTGACCTAGTAGCATCAACAGCCCTAGATGCAGCCTGGTTCTGTCCAAAACACCGAGATATAAACTAAGTGCAAGAAAATATAGGTTACTCACCTTTAACCATATGAAGCTTACTCTTTATGCAGACAATACCCTTTATTGCAAAAATAGAAACCCCTCCTTCCTTGCTACCAAATTACAAGACTTCAAGAGACTCCACTCCTGGTTCTCTTCTAAGGGACTGCTACTAAACTGGAAAAAAAAACAAGGTCATGGTTTTCACCAGCCTCGGAAAGCCCCTTACTTTCAATTTCCCCCTACATGACAATGATGGGAACCTAACTGAGAAGGTACAGGAATTTAAATACCTTGGCCTTCTTCTCAACTGCCACCTTAATTCTGAAGCGCATATCAACCTAACCATCAAAAAAGCGCATCAGAGGCTAGGCATGCTACACATGATTAAACCCTTCCTTAGCAAGGCCTCCAAGTCGTTCCTTGCACATAGTTTCCTACTGCCACTTTTTGACTATGGTGCCTCAAGTCTTTATTATCCCCACCCCCCCATCCCAGAAAAACCTCGGAAAATTACAAGGCACATAACATCATTTGTTTTGTCTCAGGGCTCCCTAGACTTACTCACCACTGTGATCTATACTATATTTCCACCTGGACCTCTCTTGAGAACCGCCTAGATGGCAAAATTGTCACCTTTTTTCACAAACTCCACCTTGGCACTCTCCACAACAGCATCTCATCTCTGTGCCCCAAAACATTTCACCCCAGGTCCACTAAAAGGGCTTCCTCCCTCTCTTTCCCTATTCCACGCTGCCACACCACTCACGGCCAAAACCCCCTACACTTTAAGGGACCCAAGTTCTACAACTCCCTCCTCCCCAGACCTCCTGCACTGTCCCTCTGCTGCCTCCTTTAAATACACCTTGAAACAGCACCTCTCTCCCACCCCTTGCTGCTGCAACCTGCCTTAACATTCTCCACAGTCATGCAAACATATGAAGAAGCCAGCAGAAGAAGGCCATTTGGTCTATCAAGCCTGCTCGTATTGCAGGGTCCACAGTTTGAGCTAATGTCCCTGCCCTCCCTCCCCACTCCGCCCATCCTCCCTACCCACGATCCTTACTTTTCCCCTATGCCTATCCCAACCTCTCTCAAAGCTGCCCACTGTCTTCAATGAGATGACCTCTTCCGGCAGTGCATTCCAAGTGTCCACCACCCTCTCTGTGAAGAAGTACTTCCTGACCTCCCTCCTAAACCTCCCACCCTCCAACTTAAGACTGCCTTCCAGTGTTATGGTTGCCACTCAGCTTAAAGAGACTCTCATTATCAACCTTACTTATCCCTTTCAAGTACTTGAAGGTCCCAATCATGTCCCCTGTCTAGCTCCTGTCTTTCAGGGAGTACACGTTCAGTGCCCTCAACCTATCCTCATACACCTTACCCTGCTGACCCACTATCATCTTTGTAGCCCTCCTCTGGACCTTCTCCAGCAGGTTAATGTCCTTTTTGAGGTGTGGGCACCAGTACTAAATGCCATACTCTAGATGTGGCCTTACCAGTGACCTGTACAAGGGAAGTATAACCTCCTCTCTCCTACTACTGATCCCCCTAGATATGCATCCCAGCATCTTGTTTGCCTTTGCTGCTGCTTTCTTGCATTCCGTGGAGTGCTTTAGGTCACTAATAATTATCACTCCCAGGTCCTTCTCCTCCTCTGATGCAGATACTTCGACTCCACCCAGGCAGTACTCTGTCTTGGGATTCTTGGCTCCAGTATGCATAACTTTGCATTTCTTGGCAGTGAAGCCAAGCTGCCAGATCCTGGACTACCTCCCCAGCTTTTCCAGATCTTCCTGTAGGTCCTTGTCACTGGATGTGGGTACAGGATAACACAATTTTAGGTAGACCACAAGTCAGGTGCATAAAAAAAACACATGGTTGCATTTGTCATTTTATTTTCATCAAGTAAAATATACAGAAAGCATAATGGTAAGTCAGACAACTGCTTAGCTTCAACAGTTTCTAAGGCTTTTCTTCAAACTAGCATGAAAGCACACATTACCAGGAGGTCTTTCACCTTCCTCAGTCAGTATCCAACTGACCACCCTATCTATCCTTTCAGCACTGAGGTAGGGCTTTTTATAAGCTCACTAAAAGTTGGAAAAACAATTTCTCCTGCCTTCTGAATAACAGCAGACATAACATAAAACTAGTTATTAGGGGGCCACTGTTGCACTACAGAGAACAGTTATTTGGCACCTGGAGAGCATTACATAACTTGTTTACAACATTGTTAAAGGTCAGACCCAAGATCAGAACATCCTGTGCTCTCCTAAACTCTCCTGCAGAGTCCTTTTACCTCATGCTGTCTGCTACAAAATATATCTTAGCAACCCTCTTCTAACATCTAGAAAAAACAGACACAAGTTTTTGTTATTCTTATATTAAGACAGCCCTCTCATTTTGTAACTGTACTCTTAGTTTTGTTTTTAGGTTAATATGCACAGAAAGCTTTATAAGCACTTCAGCACTTAATTTATAACCAGTCAACCAGCATGCCGGACATTATACAAAACATAAACTGCTTGGGAAAGGGGTTTCAATTTATCCCTGGGGTGTCCACTATGACAGGGGTCACCTGTCACACATTCCTCCTCATAAGAGGACAACCATCCTACGGTTCTCCAAATCTCAACTAACACCCTGGAAGGGTGTGAAGCTTCGGCCCACTCTCACCGGAAGCTCCGTCTCAGAGTCTCTTTCAAAAAAAACATTTGTAAAGTATCCTATTCATAACAATACAAATATCCTGAGGCATTTTACAAGTTTACTACACTAGTAAACTACAAAATATTACATATACTAGGAGAAAGAACTACCAAGAGTAGTTTTATACCATCTTCTGACTTTCCCTGACCAGATACATCTGAACATTTGAACAGCTGCACCATCCAGCACCCACCAGAACTATCTTCAGGGGGAAAACTTCCTTGCTCCATCCCCACTTAAACATTTAAAGGTAGGCTAGTAACATACCACGCTGTATGCCTAACAGCCTGTCCCTAACCTCTGGGTACACGTATCAAATCTTATACACATCTAGTGGTGTTGGTCACCACCTTGCCCCTCCTGTTCTATGTGGGAGCTTCCCTGTCCTCCAAGGGTGCCATCTCCTGCCCTTCACCCTCTGGGTTACTCCTCCCACATCATTATCAGTGACTGTTATCTGCCTGCCCTTACAACAGGTCTTACAGTATGCTGCTACCTGCCTGTACATGCTAGGCCAACAGAAATACGGGGTGAGTCTAGCCAATACCTTCCCATGGCTCAGCCCCAAATGACTGATGTGTGCATCCTCCATCACCTTTTTCCTATATGCTATGGGCATCACTACCTGGGCATCCACTTGCTTCGTCCAGGGGTTGGGTCTCATACAATATAGAACTTCCTTTCTAAGTTCATACCACTATAACCTGTGCCCCATGCCACCATTAACCAGTCTTCCATCCTTAATTTGTTACATACTCCCTTAACTGGGTTACTTCAGGATCCCCACCTGCAACTTTCCCCAGCCAACATCAGGAGAACAATAATTTTTCATATTGTAGGAGGAGGTTTAAAACATGCAAAAGTCCCTTCAGCCAAAATTGCTTCTTCCATCTTGCTTGAAGTACTGTACCCCAGTAATACACTGTCAGTCAAAGTCTTACCTGGGGTCTCCTCGTTCGCTGTCCTCCACCAAACAGCAGCCCAGAAAAATGGGCAACGGGATCTCTACAAACATTGGCTGCAAATGTTCCATCAGTGGGTCCTCCTCCTCCAGAACTCATGGATCCTGCTCCACCAATTCTTCCTCTACATCCTCAGAGTGGGACCTCTTGAGTAGTTCCTGGCATCTGTGCTCCGCCTCTCTCCAGTGTCGATCAACCTCCAGCCATCTCCCACTCATCCAGTGAAGAAGCCGTATCAGGGTCTCCATTTGGTCATCAGGTCAGTCTTGTCCCATCCATGGTGTCTCACCCAGGTCACCATCTCCATCAGGTGCTGGTCTCCTCATCTCTGGCACCATGGACCTCTGCCTGTTATCCTTGGTGCCAGGTCTGGCACCAACTGACAGGACTCCCCCTGTTTCCTTGGATGTCCAGACAGATCCCACTTCATACACCATATGTCACCGGGCGTGGGTTTAGGATAACACAATTTCAGGAAGACCACAAGTCGGGTGCAAAAAAATGCATGGTTGCATTTGTCATTTTATTTTCATCAAGTAAAATATACACAAAGCAAAATGGTAAGTCAGACAACTGCTTAGCTTCAACAGTTTCTAAGGTTTTTCTTCAGCCTAGCAAGAAACAAACAGTGTGAAAGCACACACTATCAGGAGATCTTTCACCTTTCTCAGTCAGTATCCAACTGACCATGCTATCTATCCTTTCAGCACTGAGGTAGGGCTTTTTTTTTTTAACCTTATCTTTATCTTCCTACCTCCCTGCATTAGCCCCACTCTTCAGAGCTTGAATTGTGTCCTGCGCCGGAGCTCCTCCGAGGATCGTCTTCGCATACGGTTGCCCCACTCATGAAACTTGAGCACTACGGATGACCCCCCCCCCCGGCCGGGGTGGAGGAGTCCCCCTAACTCCCCTAGACCTTGATTGAGCATGTACCTTACACTCCAATCTCCTGGATTCCTCCAATCGCTGGCACCCAGAACCCATCTACCGGCGCCAATGCAGGGTGTTTTCCAGGCTTTTTCTCCCACCCCCTGCATCCGCAGCACATTGGGAGGGTCAATGAGATAAAGGCACGGTGAGACATGCATTTGCTCCAGCCCTTGGTTGACGTCCCCCCCTCTCAACACGTTCTGCTTCCCTCCTACTGCACCTTCCACCCGAGTTCCCCCAGGTGGCAGTATTGCAGTGAGGGCTACATTCCTTCCCTTCCCAGTCAAGGAGAGCAGCTGTCGGGCACTCAATCCTTTTCCTCCCCTGCCGACCCCCAGTGGCCCAGGCTCATTCCTGAACAGGGGGTCGCCAGCGTGGCATGAGGTAAGGCGTCCAAGTGCCTCAACCCTCAGCGCCACCGGGCTGGCCCTAGGGCTTTTTATAAGCTCACTAGAAGCTGGAAAAACTATTTCCCCTGCCTTTTGATTAACAGCAAACTAACATAAAACTAGCCACTAGGGGCCACTGTTGCACCACAGAGAACAGTTATTTAGCAGCCGAACCACATTACACAACTTGTTTACAACATTGTTAAAGGTCAGACCCAAGATCAGAACATTGTGTGCTCTCCTAAACTCTCTTGCAGGGTCATATTAACTCATGCTGTCTGCTACAAAATATATCTTAGAAGAGGGCTGCTAACATCTAGAAAAAGCAGACACAAGTTTTTGTTATTCTTATATTAAGACAGTCCTCTCATTTTGTAACTGTACTCTTAGTTTTGTTTTTAGGTTAATATGCACAGAAAGCTTCATAAGCACTTCAGCACTTAATTTATAACCAACCAACCAACATGTTGGACATTATACAAAACATAAACTGCTTGGGAAAGAGGTTTCAACTTATCCCTGGAGTGTCCACTATGACAGGGGTCAACCTGTAACAGTCCTGCATCCCTACAGCTGTGTCCACTCTCCCGCAGAGCTTAGTGTCATCTGCAAATAGGTACATGTTGCCCTTAATGCCATCCCCAATGACACTGATGAATACATTGAACAACACTGGACCCAGCACCGAGCCCTGCGGGACCCCACTGGTTACCTCTCTGGTACCAGATAAGTCTCCCCCCACAACCACCCTCTAGGTTCCGTTCCTCAGCCAGTTTTCCACCCATCTGGCCATCTTTTCTCCAACCCCAAGATCCACCAACTTCCTGATCAACCTATTGTGAGGCACAGAGTCAAAGGCCTTGCTGAAATCAAGACAGAGGATATCTACCACTTGGCCCCTGTCTACTATCTTAGTGACACAGTCAAAGAAGTCAATCAGATTCGACTGACATGATCCCCCCCCCCAATGAACCCATGCTGCCTCACATCCTAGGGACCATGCACCTCTAGCTATTTCAGCAACCTTTAATTTAGTATGGTCTCCATGAGCTTGCCCATAATGGAGGTCAGATTGACTGGTCTGTAATTCCCTGGGTCATCCTTAGGACCGCTTTTGTGGATGGGAACTACATGTGCTGTTCTCTAGTCCTGCGGTACCATGCCTGACTCTAGTGAACTATGAAATTGGTCTGCCAGTGGCTCTGCCAGCTCCTCAGCCAGTTCCTTTGGTATCCTTGGATGCACTCTGTCCGAGCCTGGTGATTTGTCCACCTTCAATGCCAGCAGCCTCTCCCTCACTCTAACCTTCTCTATCACTACATTTGTGTTCCCCTCCCTCCCTGCTCCTCTTTTTCCTCCTGAAGGCACTGGTCCATCCTTCACCCTGGTGAAGACAGAACAAAAGTATTAATTTAGTATCTCTGCTTTTCCCCCATTATCCTCCACCCCTTTCTTAAGCCTAACAATCCCTTCCTTCTTGTCTCTTTTCTCACTTATATAGCAAAAGTCTTCTGGGCAAACAATGTGAAAAGGCAGTAAGGAGGGCTGGGGGGGATACTGGGATGCATAGAGAGAGGCATCAACAGTAGAAAACAGGAGGTTGTTATCCCTCTGTACAGACAGTTAGTGAGACCCCATCTGGAGTACTGCATGCAATTCTGGAGACCCCATCTCAGCAAAGACATAGACAGAGTGGAGGCTGTTCAGAGGAGGGAAACCAAAATGGTGCAAGGTCTGCACCAGAAGACAGGAGAGACTAAAGCAGCTTAATATGTATACCCTTGAGGAAAGGAGGGAGGGGGGACATAATAGAAACTTTCAAATATCTCAAGGGAATTAAAGTACAAGAGGGTAGTATATTTCAGAAGAAGAGATGTGCAAGAACAAGGAGGCACAATTTGAAGATAGAGGGGGGACGGCTCAGAGAGGGTTGTGGGTCCATAGAACAGCCTTCCTGAGGAGGCTGTGGAGTCAGGAACAGTGGGAGAATTCAAGAATGCATGGGACAGGCATAAGGCAATTCTAATGGGGGGGTAGGAGGAAGTAAGCTGTTGATTAACTATAATCTGCAGCTTATCCATCAGATAGGGAAATGGGCAGACTGGGTGGGCCAAGCAGTCCTTATCTGCCGTCAAATTCTATGTTTCTTCTCCCCCTCAATTCCTTCAGCTATCAGCAGCTCCTTTTGTGTCTTTGCTTGCTGTACTTCCTTACTTGCCTCACTAGCCAATCTTAGGTAAGTTTCCCTATCCACCTCTCTTTTGGTCTTCCTCAATCTTCTATAGGCCAACCTCTTTTCCCTTACTGCCTGGGCAACCCCAGAACTGAACCAGATGGGCGCTTTGGTCCTTGTGTTCTAAACTGAGCCTAATGCACTCCATCTGTGGCAACCAATATTTCTTCCTTAATGATGGACCACCTTTGGTCCACCCCCATATCTGCTTTGATGCCCACCAGATGGCTCCTTAGCACTTCGACCATTTTCCTGAAGTCTGCCCTCCTGAAATCCAAGATTTTGGTCTTAGTCGGGATGCTTTCCCTGCCCATAACCAATTGGAACCACACTGTGCAATTGTCACTTCCACCCAGTGGCTTCCTGACCATTATTTCCTGCACATGCTCCCCATTTGTGAGCACCAGATCAAGAATTGCCTCAGCTCTTGTTGGTTCCATGTTTCCCCGAGTCAGAAACCCACTCTGCAGTCCTTCCAGGATCACTTGACTTCTAGCACATGTTGTAGAGGTTATGCTCCAGTGTACCTTGGGCAGGTTGAAGTCCCCACACTTACCACCTCTCCTTGTCCTGCAGCTTCCAATATTTGTGAGCTCAGTTCCCTGTCCCTCTCCTCATCCTGACTGGGTGGTCTGTAAACCACCCCCAAACTCACCTTTCTACCTTTATTGGACCTTAACTGAACCCATAATGCCTCCAACTCCCCTTACTCCGACTCCTTCCTCATGCTAGTTATTCCCTCCCTGATTTAAACTGCCACCCCTCCTCCCTTCCTGATTACCCTGCCCTCTTGTATAGTTTATATCCAGGGATTGCAAGGTCCCAGTCATGGTGTGATGTTGCCCAAGTCTCGGTTACTGCAGCAATGTCCACCCTCCTATCTGCTAATAGTGCCTGCAGGTCATCCATCTCATTTCCAAGACTCCATGTAGTCAGAGACACCACTCTCCACCTAGAATCTGACCTTCCTTCTCTTCTTTCTATTCTTCTATTCAAATTTATTCCCTTTGTGTGCACCCCTCCACGTAACCTTATGTGTTCCTCACCCCCTCCACCCTTTGCTAACTGTGTTCTCACCCTTATCACCTCCTCCCTCCAGACCTTTTCCATTACTGTGGGGTGGGAGATTCACTGACCTCTTCCTCTCGGAGTCTGTGGGCCTGCACGCCCGCTGCCCCCCCTTAGTAGTTTAAATTAAGTGCAGTGGTTGTGTATTCCCCAGTTTGTCCTCACATACCCTCAACCCCTGCCTACTGAGGTGTAGCTTGTCTGGTGAAAAGAATGCTTTGTTTGACCAGGTCTCCTCCCAGTCCCTCATACAGATAAACATCTCCTCCCTGCACCATTTCCTCAGCCAGTCATAAAAATTCGCTATTCTTCTTTTCCTGGCTCTGCTGACCCTTGGTGCAGGTATTACCTCTGAAAAGGCCAGCAAACTTCCTTCCTCCCTGCAGCTCTTCCCTAACTCCCTGAACCTACTTTGCACTACCTCAATCTCCTCCCCAGCTAGGTTGTTGGTTCCCAAATGTATAACTAAATTAGGTTTTCCTCCAACCTCCCTTATTATTGGGCCCACCTTCCCCACTGTCATCCCTGGCATACAAACCACCCTCCTGCTTGCATTTGGGTCTCCTTTTCTTCTCCAGTGAATACTCCTAACTATGGAGTCCCCTATGACTGCTACCCTTCCATTCCCTGCACCCATGCTCCCCGTCCTTCCTTTCTTACCTTTGGTACTAGCTGATTCCCCACCTAACTGCTCCCTCTGCACCCTGATGAACTTATCTCCACATCCACAATTTATCTCCTTAACTGTTTTTCCATCTCTCACTCTACCCCTTCCCTTCTGACTATCTGTATCTGCTTTAAGTTTTCCCTCTCCCTCATCCTCCACTCCATTTTGCCTCCTCTTCCCTGCACACTCTGATTAGTTCCCTCTCCCTTCCCCTCCCCTGTACTCCTACCCTCAGCCCTGGCTCAATCTTACCTCCTACCTCACCTACTGCTGCCCCCTCCCTCCTTCCAGACAGTGGTGCAAATCTATTCAATAAAGGTACCCCTTTAGAATTTCCCACCCCTTATGCTATTCTCACATGGGTATAGTTCACAATCCACACACTGGCAGACATCCAGTAGTTCTCTGGGGGGATGAAGCAAGGAGCACAACCCTATCTGGTGAACAGCGACTGGAGAACTGAGGTCCCAAAAGCAGCATCCTGGTGAAACTTGAGGTCAGTGCTATAGTGGGAGATGAAGGTGTGCACTGACTTCCAGGTAGCAACCCTACATATCTTCTGTATGGGGATATATCTGGAAGCAGCCACCAAGGCAGTGTATGTCTGGTGGAATGAGCCCTAAGCCCTATAGGAGGCTCACTACCAGTCAACCTATAGCAGAGGTTAATGCAGGATGTTATTTGCCTACCAATCGTCCGCTTTGCTGCCAGTCTGCCAGGCACAACTTTAGCATTATGTCACAAACGGCTGGTGAGCCTCACCCTGAACAGGACTCCAGCTGCACACTCCTTATAACAGGAGAACGCAATCTGTAGGTCTAGAGTATGGAGCCTTCAGTCAGCCTCCAAAGAATGGTTGGCAAAATATACCGAGAGGTTCATTACCTGGTTATGGTAGAACTCCGATACAACATTTGGGAAGAACTTCAGGTAGGGGTAAAGGACGACTTTGTCATTGTGGAAAACCAGTAAAGGAGACACAATTGAGAGTTCAAGTTCAAGTTTATTGCAGGAAAACTCCATTGAGCAAGCTCATTCACAAGGAGGTCCTGTGACATAAACACTTAAAGTACAAACACAGATAGGTAATAACAGTATATACATGAAATACACGTTACATGAGTGCCTGGAGCTCACTAATTCTTCTGGCTGACTTGATGGTCACCAAGAAGGCCATCTTCCATGACAGGTGTCACATCTTGCACCTGTGCATAGGCTCAATTGGCTTGTTCATGAGCACAGCAAGCACCAGCAGTAGGTCCCGTAGTGATGGTTCATGCACCAGGGGAGACAGGTGGTCATAGCCCTAGAAAAAGAACCTGAGCACCTTCTCCTGGGCCAGTCGGCATACCAGTCCATGCCTGGTATACAGTGATGCTTGCCAGGTGAACCTTGAGGGTCATCACTCACAGCTCCAGCCGAGACAGGGACCAGAGGCACTCGAGGATACTAGCCACAGGGTAGGCAAATGGATTAAGTTCCGTGCTCTGACACCAAATGGAAAACCATTTCCATTTAAAGGTGCAGCACTGGCGTGTCAACACCTTTCAGGAGGCCCTGACAATACCAAAAGACCCAAGGCCTGGTACTCTAGCCACTCAGGAACCAGGCTGTGAGGTGCAGAGACTAAAGGTCCAGGTGCAGGACTGTCCCTTGTTATCTGGTCAGCAAGTCCAGATGAAGAGGCAACTACCACAGAGGTCTGCTGCTGAGGCTGAGGAGATCCAGGTACCCGAACTTCTATGGCCAGTCTGGAGCTATCAGGATCATCTGTGTCTTGTCCTTCCTGGCCCTGACCACCACCGTGTGGATTAAGGAGAAGAGAGGGAAGGCCTACAATGAGGCCTGGGGTCCAGGGTCTGATGAAGGCATCCCCCACCAATGCCCTGCACTGAGGAGGGTGGGCACAAAACAGCCTCAGTTTTGCATTCTCCCAGGAGGAAAACAGGTCCACCAAAGGTGTGTCTCACAGGGAAAGCAGGGGGTCCACCTCCTCCTGATTCAGGGACCACTCGTGTGACATCTTTCCCACCCAGCTGAGAGTGTCTGCCAGCTGACTGTTCCAGCAACATGAATTGCCAGGAGATCTGCACCCAGGTTACGCAGGAGGGTCCAGCTGCAGAGGCGCTCCCTACATAGGGGAAGGGAGTATGTGCTGTCCTGCCTTTTCAGGTAGATCATGGTCATGGTGTTGTCCGTCTGGACTTGAACAACCTGACCCCTGACTAAAGGAGCAAATTCCATCAGAGCTAGCCACACTACACAGAGCTCCAGCAGGTTGATATGACAGGACTCCTTGCGTGACCACAACCCATGGGCCCTGTAATCCTCAAGGTCCACGCCTCACCCCATCAGAGATGCATTCATCGTGAGAGTGATGGTCGGCTCTGGGTGGACAAATGGGACTCCTTCCTCCAAATGCTCTGGGATTAGCCATCACTGGATGGCATCCCACACTTGCTGGGCCACTGTGATCGGCTGATTTCCAAGATCTGTTCATGTGCACTCAGTCATCAGGTGGGGGTGCAATTCAAAGGGTTGCTAATGCAAACAGTCTATAAGTTCTAAATGATAATTGCACTCCTAAGAACCAATTCAAGTAGACATATTTTACTTTGAAAAAATGAACAAGTTTTTATTGAGCACAGCATTTAAGTCTACAGCCAGTCACTCATAAGGTAACAACCCCAGTGCTTCACCTCTCGACAAGGTTTCATGAGGGTCCCCCTCATGAACCCTTGTTGAGAGGCAAAGCGCTGCACTGGGAAGAGGTTTTTAAAAGTACTGTAAAATATAACCCCAAGTTCTTTCCTTCCTGGAAAAACTCTATCTTGATTTCATTGATGCAAATATTCTGTCAGCGGGTTTCTGCTTCCAATGTGTCAGTTTACATTTGTTGGCAACGATCTTCAATTATAACAATACCACACACTGAGATAGCTTGTGTATATCTCATAGGTCTTGGTGACGTGATCTCTCTCTTGATTCTCTTACGAAGAGTGTAATTTGTTCACATTTTCTTATCCAGGATACTCTAATGGAGATGCAATATGCAATCTACAGTGAGATCCAGGTTCTATCCAGTTTTACATCTGGGAAGACTACAGCACAGAGAGGTTAAGTAACTTGCTCGCATTCAGAGAGGGAGTAAGTGGCTGTGGTGGGATTTCAACCCATGTCACCTGTTCTCTAACCACTAGATTGTATACTGCCCTGCTTGTCAACCTTATTCTTTTGCAACAGAATTCTTTGGTTTCAGTATTGGTAAAAAAAAAAGACTATTAGTAAAAATAGAATCCAACGTAATCCTTGCATTATGACATCAGAAGAGTCTTGCTGGCAAAGCAGGCAGTGTATTTCAATAGGAAACCGTGCATCTGTTTGCAGATTTCTTTTTGAGAACTAAAGCTTTTATACTATAACATTTATAAGATGACTTAACATAGTTATTCCTATCTATCCCCCAACTTTATAAGCAAGAAGGAATAAGTATGCTGTGCTATCATGTAATAATTTAAAGAAGATCCCTACCATCTCTCCTACCCCGGATATCCTTGGATTCCTGCAGTAAACAGATATTTTTCCTGGCTTACTTTTGAGGCCTGTACTGTCTTCATGTCCACTTTCTTTGCTACTAGGCTGTTTCATAGATTCACTGTCCTCTGGGAGAAAAAAATGCCTCCTAACATTACTGTTGAACTCATCACCTCTGTACTACATGACCAGTGTCCTGCTGGAGGACACCAGATCAAACATCTCTGTTCAGTCCTGTCATTAGCACGGAGTATGCTTAAAGAGCATGTGCACAGTGTGGATAAGTATCTTACAGAATGAAGGACTAGGGCCTTTTGATGCCATGGTAAAGATTTGCATATTTGTTTTATTTCTTTACATAACTTTTTCATTATTTTTATTTTCCCAGCTATAGTACTAGTAAAAAAAAAAAGAATCCCATGGACTCCTTGCATTAGGACATCAGAAAAGCTTTACTAGCAAAGCAGGCAGTGTATTTCAATAGGAAACTGTACATCTGTTTGCAGATTTATTTTTAAGAACTAAAGCTTTCTTCCCCTAAAAGTTATAGATTTGATACAAATATGTGATTTTTGATAATCTGTGAGATTTTGTTACGATTTTGCCAGTGATACATTTTTTTCTTACCAGATTTTACTGGGGAAGAAGAAACAAAAGCTATTCACATTGTAAAAAATTATGAAATCACACAGATAGACCACAATATTACATACAGAATAATGCTAGAGAGGAGTTTATAATGAGAAGTTCATGCACATCCAAGGTATGGGATGCCTCATAAACCCTGTTAGTGAAGCTCAGGGGGTTCATTAAAGCATCCAACACCAAGAGCGTGCATGTAATTCGAGGTAAGCACTACTCCACATGTGTCATTTCATGCAATTGCTGGTGACTGTTTTTTTTTTTTTTTGTGTCATACTACGGTACAATAGTTATAATAAAATGAAGTTTGAAAATGTGTCAGTTCATTAATATTCAACCCACACAGGCAACTGTTTTGCTTTTTAATCACTACTCTTATTGCAGATATCAACAATTATTGTCACTTTGGTACAATATATAAGGAAAGAGAGGAAAAATTATTACATTTTGGTCCAGCATACCTAAATACAGTTTTAACAGACATGGAATTAATTGGACAGGTTAGGCAAAACATACAAATACATTATCAGATGTTATAAAATTACAATAAAAGTAAATTTTTCTATACTTTTTTGAAAATGTGAGTATCATCAATCAATCTTGGGGGGAAAAAGAGTTTTTCTGCATCAGTTTATCACTAGAGTATTATAAATAAGTCAGTATATTGTCATAGATGAGAAGAACTGCTGGTCAGACAAGGAAGACAAGACAAATTAAGTCCGTTCTCCCTTTGGTAATTCTTTACTGTTAGTCTCTTTCCGATATTTTAGGATTAAGGAATAAGGCACAACAGGGGAGGCGTTATGGTGGGATAATGGCCTGCCTCAGGTGGGTTGCAGCACAAGGTGAAGCAGAGTGCTTCCACCAACCGAAAAGGGCCGTTAGTCCATCATAGCACCCCCTTTGGAGTGCCTTATTGCAATTATGAAATGGGTCCCTAGTAGAATTATGTTAATAAATAATTAAATAATTACTAAAATCTATATTTTATTTCCCCCAAAAAGATAAAAAAAATACTGAATAAATCTTTATAAAGAAAAAAGAATCCCATTCGGTCACTGCGTTGAGACCACTTTGCCAGCAGGAGGTGGTGTTAATGTTTTAAACAGCAAAATAATTGTAGTTTTTGCATTCCATCTCACATGTGGTGTGCGAGACAGACCTGACAGAGATGAAGGCGAAGTGGGGCAAAAATAGCTTGTCCTTTTTTTTTTTTTTTATTTATAAAAAAACCAAAAGTACTTCTCAAGCTAGCGGGGAATGTGGGAACCGTTAATGTGACATGGAATTTTACACTGCGAGTAAGGTGCATTCGGAGGCAAAAAGTAATGGACAAATCACGCTCCCTGTCATTTTTCATTCCTTTTTGTGGTCTCTGTGTGCATCCCCCTCCCCCCCCGCTGTTGTAAACGTGGTTCATTAACAAACAAAAAAAAAAACACGAAGGCGCGATTCACTCTCTGTGTGGCAGGCAGCAGGAGATGGTCAGTACAGCAGAGCACTCCAAACACCAGTAGTCAGTCTGTTGGTCTGGGAGTACTTTCAGCTGGGCCGTTGTTCTGGGACAACAGCCTGGCTTATAGCGGCTCTCGACCAATCAGGAACTGGGATTCTTAACACCCATTTTATAATGTGTAATAACGTCATGCCTCGGATGGTTCAAGCATAAGGCCGCAGGCTGACTGCGTTCAACATCCGAGAAGTGATGTTATTACACAGTAATAACTGGGAACTTTTTTTCTCATTGGAGAAGCTGGTTATAATTCACCGTTATAACCCAGGGGTATAACAGCAAACATGTACCAGCTTCTCCTCAGCCCTGCTTGCACTCAGTATCTCGCACAGCTCCTCAGCCCTGCTCCCACTCAGTGTCTCGCACAGTTCTCTCAAGTGCTGTCATGCAGAATTACCTGTGACTGCCAAGAAAAGCAGTCATACAAGTAAATAGCAACACAATATCTAGCCCTCACTAACCTTTCTCCAGTAGTTACAGGCAGTTTTCTCACTCGCTCACTTTTTCTCCCTGTTGTCTCCACGCAAACACCTGTGAACCCTGACCTCGACCTAATCTGCAAATTGCCGTAACAACAATGACCTGGACTTTATACAAAAAATATTAAATATGAACTACAAACATCTTAACAGTTGCTAAACATTTTTTTCTGAAAATTGAAAGTGTTTCTTACTATGAGTTTACTATTTCCCGCAGATTTGACTAGCTGCATTTTCAGTGTGGGAACAAAGCTGCTGCCATTCTAACACTAACTTAAAGCAACCTCTTTTTTGCCAATTTAAAAGATAAATAGTAAAGCAGACACAAACAAATTTTACAACAGTATGCCTCACTTTAATTCACTTTCTTAATTCTAGTGCTACATGTTGTAGCAAAAAATAAACACAACACTGCTTTTTATTTAAGGAAATCTGGTTGGAGAAAAAAATGCCCCCCAGTAATTACATAAAACAACACATGGGGGATATTAAAAAACTTGAATTTAATACAGACCCTCAGTGTGAGATGCTTAGATAAACCCCTCGAGGGCAGTAGCATCCCACACATAGGATGTGCATTAAATTCCCATTATGCACTCCCCCATGTATAATGCTATACATAACACACATCCCTCAAGTGCCTTATTGCTGTTATACAATGGCTCATTTTTATAGAAAATTAAAAAAAAATAAAAGACATTTTATTTTATGTTTTTAAGCTGTTTTTTTTTAATCTGGAAGCAAATTTTGGAAGTAATACGTTCCTGTTTTTTTTCTTTACTCCAGTAGGTGGTGCTGTGCCTTACTGGATTACCTGTTGCTGTCTCTCTTACCCCCTTCCCATCTTCCACTATGTCTCTCTCACTCTCTCCCTTTATCATGCACCTGAAGAAACACATAGTTTGTTTTACTCCCGAGGGAGACTGTTTCTATTATTTATGACACTATGGGCCAGATATTCAAAACTTTGCTCCGGGGCTAAATTAGCACTGCGCGCCGGGCAAACTTAGCCCAGAGCACAAAGCAAGCTATACTGAAAAGGAAATACACTGGTGCTAATCCTGCTGAATATAGCAGTCTAAGGAAGCCGGGCAAACCGGTCTGGGAGTGCAGGGCAAAAATAGCCCGGGAATAAGACAGCACTGAATATAGCAACAGGGAAGTGCAAAGTGCAACTGCAGCTCATTAGACTCTGTAGCAAGCCAGTGTTGCAGGTGGACAGCATTGTGTGTGATTGCACAGAGATGTCTCTCATCTACTGCAAACACACCTCTCAACCCCCTGCCTCATAAATCAGGGACAAGGTTTAGAAAAATCAGTGACAAAGGTTTAAAATCAGAGACACATCTGAAAAATTGGTAATATCCACTCAGGAAGCTGGTAGAATAAGTGGTTTAGTGTAAAATGCATTTTCTAAGGAAGAACATATCTGTAACATTAATGTTTGACATTATTTTATGCCTACAACCCCCACTGTTTGGTCATGGAAACACAATTTTTAGTAGTGACAGAGTAAAACATTGAGGTAAAATCAGGGACATCTCTGAAAATCAGGGACAACTGAGAGGTATGACTGTAAACAACAATGTAAGCCACACACTGCAGAACTGTGCTCTGCTGATGTGAGGTTTGCCCGGGGCTAACCTGATTGCACAGTTCTAACACATTAGCCTGGTGCAAACTGGTTAGCCCGGGACAAACGGGAGCTATATTCAAAGCTCCCATGCAAATGATCCTACTTAGGTAATCCGTGGGCAAACAGGAACATTTGCATCTCATTAAGTGCTGCTTAGCATATATTACCATGCAGTTTGCCCAGTGCTACTGCATGGAGCACAAAGCTCCCCCTTTTGGTCGGAATGGAAGTATAGGCTGGATGCTGCAGGAACTGTGTGCTGGCAGGTACAAGCAATGCATACAATATACCTATGCAGCACTGCAAGCAGTACATAATGATCTATATATATATATATATATATATATATATATATACACACACACACACACACACACACACACACACACATATATACATATAGATCTGTAGCAATCTTTAACTATAGATAGATAGAGACACATGAATATATATATATATATATATGTATATATATATATATATATATAGATATATATATATATATATAGCTATATACATACACACTACTAGTGGCCACACATGCCCTGAATGATGCCCCACCCCACACCAACAGCAGGTGTGGGTGGAACACAAGTGTGCATGGGGCAGGCATACGGCAAACCTGCTGTAGGGTCACTGGGCTGTGCAGTGCAGCCATCCAGTATATAGGGACCTGGGCAGACAGGCTGGGCCAGGCAGCCCTTCTCAGCCATCATGGTCCCTATTCCCACGTATATGTTGGTTCCACTCCCTGGTAGTCCAGTAGCCCTCCCTCCAAGCTCGATCCCGACCCCGCTTTTAAATAAAAAAGAATTTGTTTCCTAGTAGTCTAGTGGTCCCCACCCCAGCATGTATCCCGACCCCGCTTTTAAATAAAAATCACTCATTTCTGGTAGTCTAGTGGTCCCCCACCCCCAGCACATATCCCAACCGCTGTTTTAAATAATAAATCACCATTTCCCTGGTAGCCTAGTGGTCCCCCCACCCCCAGCACGTATCCTGACCCCATTTGAAATACCAAGTCACTCGCTTTTCCTGGTAGTCTAGTGGTCCCCCAGCATGTATCCCGACCCCGCTTTAAATAAAAATCACTCATTTCCTGGTAGTCTAGTGGTCCCCACCGCCGCATCGGTCTCAACCCCCGCTTTAAATAATAAATCACTCATTTTCCTGGTAGCCTAGTGGTCCCCCACCCCCAGCACGTATCCCCACCCTGTTTGAAATAATAAATCACTGCTTCCTGGTAGTCTAGTGTCCCCCACCCCCAGCACGATCCTAACTCCCGCTTGAAATAATAAATCACTGCTCACCCTGGTAGTTTAGTGATCCCCAACCCCAGCACGATCCCACCCCCAGCTGAAATAATAAATCACTCGCTTCTGTAGTAGTCTAGTGGTCCCCCACACCCCAGCACGTATCCCAACCCCGCTTTAAACACTAAATCACCTGCTTCCTGGTAGTCTAGTGGTCCCCCCAGCACGTATCCTGACCCCCATTTGAAATAATAAATCACTCCATTCCCTGGTAGTCTAGTGGTCCCCCCACCCGGCAGTGACACCGACAACCTCCCATCCAAAAGGAATCTCAGAACAGAGCTGGCGACCGGCTCAGCCCTCCTCTCACCACCATGGCCGGCCACCTCGGAGACCACTTTACTCTATTAGTCTCCATAGATAAATCTAATTGATCATTATAAGCCCAACTGAGTGCTATTTTAACTTTACATGTTAGTCAAAGTCAGAGTCAACTTTATTTAAAAAGACGCCCAATCCTGAAGGCTCTGGGCGCCGCACATAAACTATACAGTATGTCATACCATGTACATTAAAGTTAAAATATCATACATATAACTTAAACTCCAAAAGCCTGCACAAATAAAAAGGTCTTAAGACGACTCTTAAAGGCCTCTATAGTGGGGGCCTCTCTCACTTCAAGCGGCAACGAGTTCCAAAGAGCTGGAGCAGCAACTCCAAAGGATCGATCCCCTGCTGATTTCAGCCTAGCTCTCGGAACTGTGAGGAGGCCACCACCTGAGGAGTGGAGATCCCGGACAGAGGTGGACAGTACCAGGAGATCAGAAAGGTAACCAGGGCCCTGTCCATGTAGGGTCTTATAGGTGAGAAACCCCACCTTGAACAAAACTCTCCACCTGACAGGCAGCCAGTGCAATTCGCGCAATACCAGAGTAATATGCCAGGACTTACTTTGTCCAGTCAAAAGCCGGGCAGCAGCGTTTTGCACTAGCTGCAGTCTGCTAAGAGAAGTTCCAGAGATCCTGAGATAGAGCGATTACAGTAGTCAAGTCTCGAAGTGACTAAGGCATGTACCAAAGTAGGGAGGTCCGAGCCAGAACAAGGGCTTAATCCTGGCGATATTTCTAAGATGAAAAGCAGGAACGCACCTACGGAGGATATTTGGGCCTCCATGGACAAGTTCCTGTCAAAGATCACACCAAGATTACGCACCCTTGGGAGGCCATCATGACACAGCTCCTAGCATGATGCCAGTCGGAGAATCAGAGGCCATCCCATCACGAGCTCTGTTCGACTCCACTACCAGTACCTCAGTCTTGTTAGGGTTAAGTCGCAGCCAGCTGAAGACATCCAGTCATTTATCTCAGCCAGACAGATATTCATCACATCCACTGCATTTGATGTTCCTGGGGCAAAGGATCGGTATAGCTGAGTATCATCAGCATAGCAATGAAAACTCAGACCATACTTTCTAATGATCTCCCCAGGGCACATGTATACCGCGAACAACATTGGGGCTAATACCGAACCCTGAGGGACTCCTCATGAAAGGAGGCAGGGCATGGATGAGAAATTACCCATCACAACCCGCTGCCTCCTGTTAGTAAGAAATGACTCAAACCATTTAATGACAATACCGGTGAGTCCACATAACTCCCTCAGGCGGAAAAGCAACACACAATGGTCCACAGTATCAAATGCTGAGGAGAGATCAAGAAGGACAAGAATTGTCTTGTCCCCCGGATCTCTAGCCCTAAGAAGATCATTTTGCACCCGAACTAATGCAGTTTCAGTGCTATGCCTGGCCTGAAAGGCTGACTAGAAGGGATCATACAACTCGTGGGTCATAAGATGCTCTCCCAACTGAAGTGATACCACCTTCTCAACAACCTTTCCCAGAAATGGAAGATTGGAGATAGGACGGTAATTTGCCCTAATCTCCGGGTCCAGAGAAGCTTTCTTTAAAAGGGGTCTCACCAGAGCCTCCTTCAAGGCATCCGGAAAGACACCCTGACTCAAGGAGCACCGGACAATCAGGGCAAACACCGCCAACAGTGTCAATGCACCTCATCAAAAGCGCGCTAGCACGGGATCCAGTTCACAAGAGGTATACTTCAAGTTGGCCGCTATCTCAATGACCTCACGAACTTCCACTGGCCTAAACTCCCCCCACTCAGAGAGAGTGCTCTTAGAACACGACTGACGACCACTGACTGCAATGGTATTACTGGCTGAGGAGACCTCCCGCCGGATCGCAGACACCCTGTCCAAGAAAAACCGAGCAAATTCCTCACAATCCTCATTCAAGGAAACTCTTCTGGGCTGAAGACAGGATGGATGGATGAAGAAGTCTGTTGACAGTCCGGAAGAGTGAGGCTGGTCGGCTTCTCCCAGCAGCAATCTCCTGAGACAAAAATAATGTCTTCTTTTGGTTGATTGCCTCCTGATATGCGCAATAATGCGCACACAGGACCAGTTTGTCAGCCCCCAGATGGGATTTCCTCCAGCGACGCTCTAATCTCCGACCCAGCTTCTTCATTTCCCTGAGATCACCATCATACCAAGGTGACCTCAGGTATGAAGTTCTGGGTCGTACACGGACAGGTGCGAGGGAGTCAATGGCACCAGATAGCACCTCGTTATAGGCGTCTACCCCGGCGTCAACGGCTCCGACGCATGCATCACCCACCCTTGATAAATCAACTGCCGCCAAATAACCTGCAGGGGTAAGATCTTTTAACGGGTGGCAGCGGAATATCTCAGAAGGGGAAGAGATTATGATGGGAGCACTAAATGTGAACTTCACCGTGCAAGGATCGGACCAAGCTACTCGATCAATATCGAGATCAGTGATCTCGAGTCCCAGTGAGAACACCAGGTCCAATGTGTGGCCATCCCGATGAGTAGGCACGCCGACAGACTGCACCAGCCCCAAAAGGGACATACTCTGCAGTAACTCATCGGCGCACCTTTGACTTTTATCCTCGGCCCAAACATTGAAGTCCCCAAGAAAAATACATCTTGGGGAATCCAATGTTTCGCCGGCAACAAACTAGGCGAATTCCTGCAGGAACCCCCCCATCGGACCAGGAGGGCGATAGATGAGGAGGATCCTGCAGCCAACGCCAAGTCCTCCACGAACAGCCACACATTCAAATGAACCTGGGGTTCCCACCGGTGCACGGTGAAGTCCAAATCTGATTTAAAACAAATAGCTACACCGCCACACCTACGACTTTCTCTGGGGCAGTGAACCACAGTATAACCTGGGGGGACTGCAGCCTCAAAAACAGGGCCAGCATCATCTCCCACCCAGGTCTCTGTAATGCACGCCAGGTTGATCAATGAAACAAGAGCGGCAATAATAGCCGTCAGAGGTATTGAGGGTGATGCAGCCCTAAAGGTCACCTGGCCACTTGACCTGGTGGCCTCCCTGGCAATAGGCGCCAACCACGTCTGGCTTCTCCTTGATGCTCTATTAATTCCAGGGCCTCTCCTGGACTTAACCACCTCGATCCTTTGATCAATTTGCTCCTGATCATCCCACAGCGCATGCGCAAAACAGTCCCCCCCAATCCCCACTTCCCACTTCCCTACAACGTCTGATAATAATATCAGACACAGAGAGGGGGATAAAAGGACGTAGCGCATGCAGCTGCGAAATTCCATAAACAATCCTAGGCCCTGAGAGTCGTCTAACAAAACCCCTACACATATCATTTAAAGAACCGAATAGCACATATAAATCATGCAGGCAATATACATAAAATCTAATTTACAATAAAACTGGTTGACATACACAAGCTATTATGGCATAGTATATTTCCCACCTTACAACAAAACAACAGATTTCAGCTCCGAGTGCCACTCGACACGCTCGCGCTAGTGAGCAGCGCCTGTGTTTTAACAGTGCCTCCCCACTCCCACAACCAATCAGCCGGCAGCCCCCCTCTCGTAGCTCCAGCTCCAACAAGTTGGTGCAGATTAATTACAGCCTCTCACGCTGTATTGGGCACAAGGTTGCGAGAAAAAATAAGCATAAAGTCCAGAAAACCACACAGTCCTGATCAGAATAAAGTAATTAGCAGCTAATGCACAGATGCAACAAACAGCGCTTTACCAGATATCAAGAAATATACGGGAATGAACATATCCATGTCCCTAGAAATGTAATTTTTTGATGTTTATTGCAGATGTCACATAGATTAACATCGATATTCTATGAACAAAGTCTGAAAGAAAATGTAACAATGGTACATATAAGTAACCATAAACAAGATGACGACAAACTGAAACGACACTTCACTGACAGAACTCTTCACTTTGTGGCTGGGAATAATACAATCCGAGAACCTTACAGACTTTATAGTTTTTGAATTTAATAATTACTATGAAACTAATTTTATACTTAAATTTATATTCAGAACCCTGCCTCAAAAAAAGAAAGCACCTATATCAGCACACAGTTCCTGAATTCATTTTGAATCAGTCAGATGAGAACAGTGAACCTGTCATTCCTTCCACAAAGACCACCTCTGTGATACAGGCGACCATGACTGCATAAGGCCTAGTGCAATCCTCTGAAGCGAACTTCAATTTGTTCTAGGGTCTTTCCTTTTGTTTCAGGAACACAAACACAAGTAGAGATGACACTCAGGGCACAGAAACTGGAGAAAAGCCAAAACATTCCATAGGAGCCGAGGAGATCAGGGACAACTAGTGAAGTCACTCCACTGGCCAGACCAGTCAATATTCGCCCAACATACAGCATCCAGATATTCTGAGCCGAGATGATGACAGTAAACCCAAAGACAAAAGGAATGGAGCACAGCATCAGGCTCAGTTTTCTTCCAATTTTATCCACAATCCATCCTCCAACAGCAGCTCCTAATGTCACTACAGAATCAAATAATCTTCTGAACCACTTGCAGAAGTTGGTTCATCATTAATCTTCTCGGCTGAACCCAAAAGTGGTTTATATTCTTCTGAAGCCATTCATATTTGTCCGATAAATACGCTCAAAATACATCTTCCAGTTACTGTACCGCGGCCGGGCCCATTCCGCTCGTGAAATCTTACAACAAAAAAAGCAGATGACCGGCTTCATGTGTCTCTCATGTGAAAGCACAACACCTGCCTCTTGCAGCTTTGGTTAGCTCGGTTTTGCCGGGTCGTACTGAAAAGTTTACAGCATTCTGCTTTTCTGGTTCGGATTTATCTTCCTGAGTGTTAAAGGACCGCCTACTACGCTCAGCAGCCAGGAAACAAATGACGAACGAGCTGTTAGTTCATCATTTTTAAAGTCAGGACAAAGATGCCCTCTTACCTCCTTGGGGAGACAGAGTTATTTCCCATAAAATCCTAGGTCTTTCATGATTCCAGACACAGATTTTAAAAATGTTATTTTTTATACCATTCAATCGGGATGGGTATTAATATAACCTGTAACACATATGAAACTGTTTGTATGGCTAATATCTTGTTAATCTGGATTTTCCCCCAACATGATAATGGTTTCTTAATCCATCCTTGGAATTTGATTCTTGTGTTGTCCAACAATGGGGGTTAAATTGTGTTTTAATATATTTTCATTTGTATTTGCTAATCTTAATCCAAAGTAATACATACCATTTTCATTTATTTTTGCATGATAATTTTCCAAAATGACTGAATTATTTTTTATGTTGACAGTAAGAATTTCAGACTTGTGTTCATTTGCTTTACGCCTGATTCCTTAGAAAAGCATGAAACTTCTGCGTTTTTTTATGTTTGCTTGCCCGCATGTGCAATAAACATTGTGCCACCATACAAGTTTTCATAGGTGTGGCACCCCCGCTTCTAATGCCTTGCTCCATTTTGCAGGCACGGCCACACCGCAGCAATAAATGTCCAAGCTGTCTATGACAGCAGTTGAGATGCAGCGGCATACAGTTCAAAGTAAAGGACCGCTACAATCAGAGGTGGTAACATGTACGCAATTTGCATACTGCCATTGGCAGGCAATTTGCATACTGCATGTCAGCACATCTGAACTGCTGTCATAGATAGCTCCATTTTTTCCTTGCGATCTCCGTCGGCTCCAGTGCGCCCCCCCCCACAACAAATACCCAAGTAGCACACTGGGAGCCCACCCCTGCCCCACTGTATGGCCAATGCGCTTGCCCAATCCCCCGTTGGCTCCACTGCCTACCCCAAACAGACTTCCAGGTGCCACGCTCGGAGTCCACCCCAGCACGACAAAAGTCTGTATGGCCGACACGGGTGCCCAAATCCCGTCGGCTCCACTGCCCCCCCAAACAGACTTCCAGGTGCCACGCTGGGAGCCCACCCCAGCATGGCAAATGTCTGTATGGCCGACGGGGTGCCCAATCCCCCATCGGCTCCACTGTCCCCCAAACATACTTCTAGGTGCAATGCTGGGAGCCCACCCCAGCGTAGTAAAAGTCCTGCGTCATCTTTGTAAAAAACAAAAACACCTATAAGAAAAAACGGTCTCTTTTTGACTCTCTTGCCCACCTCCCCATCCCGTGCCCAACTCTGTGTACCCCACCTCCCCACACCCCCGTCTCACCCCATACTTACTCAGGAGGCCTGCGCCATTATCTTCAGTGGACCGGGAATACGTCTGCACTCTTCAACGCCAACCACGAACTGAAGAAAGGTCGGTAAGCTGTATGATGGCATAAATGTTTTTTTTTTTCCAACTTTGGTGCATATCTCGGCCATTTTTGGGAATGCTTTCACCAAATTTTCAACATGGGGTTCTTGGGACCCCACCTCATGAACTCAGTCACTGACATTTTGTTATTCAAGTGATTTCACGGTCACTGCATGGAACCACCTTTTGGGACCGATTAATGAAATGACAATGTCACAGTTCATGAGGGAGGCCCCCAAAAACCCTAGGTTGAAAATTTGGTGAAAAAATTCCCCAGAATGACTGTTTTACAAGCGTGCGTTGCACAGTTCCTACGCACACTCATAACTTTGAGCATTTTTTATATTTTCACTCCAGATTTTCAACATTGCCATTTTACCACACTCCTTATGAACAGCATAGCTGTCATTTTCACATCTTGCCCAAAATGTGTTTTCAACATGTAGCACACAATGGCTGCGGTTGGCGTCGAAATCAATGTTTGGGACAGATTAAAGAAAATCACAGTGACACTGTTCATGAGCAGAAATGTTAAAATGCTATGTTAGAATTGATGACAAAAGTCCATAAAATGGACCGTGTTACGGCGTACATTGTGCAATTTCCGCGCACCTTAACCAAGTTCACGAATTTGTAATATTTTCAGTCAGATTTTCCAACATTGACATTTTCCACCTCCTTATGAACAGTACAGCTGTCATTTTTCACACCCTGGCCAAAATGTGTTTCCACACTTCCGGCAAAAAATAAGCGCAGTCGCTGTGGGAAATCAGTGTTGGAACAGATTAAGAAAATCACAGTGACACTGTTCATGAGCGGAGGTCCCAAAATGCCTGTGTTGAAAATCTGCTGTGTAAATCTCCAAACTAATTACATTCTGACGTCGTTACACATTTTCACATACGTTCATGACTTCACCAGTTTTTATATTTTCACTCCAGATTTTCAACATAGCCTTTTTTTGTTTTGTTTTTTACACCTCCTCATGAACAGTACAGCTGTTGTTTTTTCACATCCTATTGAAATGTGTTTCGCACCTGATGGCGCAAATGGCGCATGATCGCGCGTAACAAAATCACCTTTCACCTAATGAACTGCTAGCGTCACTGTTCATGCGGTGGGGTCACAAAAAGGCCATGTTGAAAACTTGGAGTAAAGATACCAAAAAAACGCCCAGGGCATTAGGGTTTTCGATCATAACGCCCTACCCTGTAGGGACGGACAGGTGTCAGGGGTGTGACCTGGGATTGTCGACAGTAATACTCATGGCTTTCCACCCCAACTCTGCAGCCAGTGACAGGCATCGAGATGCGCCTTGGAACCTTTGGCCCCAGAGTTCACCCCATTCTCCTATACTGCACCCATTTCAGCGTATTTCCTTATGGAATGAGGTGAATGTAAAGCCCAAGCACCCCAAGGCACACCTCGACACTTGTCAGTGTCTGTAGGGTAGGGTGAGATGAAATGTCATCACAGTCACGGGCGACGACCCAAAGGCACACCCCAATGCCTGTCTACCTCTGCAGGGTGAGGGTGGAGCTGGCGTTAGTTCAATACTTTAATGCCATTCCTATACTGCATCGGTCTAACTCCTGCACTTCCACTGCTAATGCCAGCAAGCAAACATTTGGCATTGACAAATGCTTGTTAAGCTCTGTTATACTGTCTTGTGAACTGAGTACCGAGATAACATCAGCAGCATAAGCCCTAACCTTGGACTCTGCGTTACCAATATTTATTCTTTTTATATTGTTTTTAAGTATTTTTTCTTGTAATAAAACCTCTAACCCCAACATAGATTGGTGAATAGTATTAGCTTCCTATTAAACTGACAATTTGATTTGGTAGATCCCATTGCTGGAGAATATGAAAGAGAAAAGGTAATTTGAGCATGTTGAATGTTTTACCAATACCTAATAAGTATACTGCTTCAGTTTTAGTTGTGTTAAGATACTCTATAATAAACTGCAGTTTATTGATACCTGAGTGAATCTGTCTGTCCTGGTATGGATCCACTTTGGTCTGGGTGGATCATATCGGGTAGAAATCTGAGAATTCTATTGTCGATAATGTTTGCTAAGATTTTACAATCATTACTGAGAATAAAGACGGGCCTGTAATTTTCTGTTTTGATAGTTTTTGGTTTTGGTAAGTGAGAAATAATAGCTTTTTTTTTTTTTTTTTTAAAGGATGTTGGTGTCCTTTTTTTGTTGTATTCAGATATTAAGCTTTTGTAAATAGGGCCACAGATTTTCAATTAAATCAGTATAAAAATACGCAGTGCAGCCGTCTGTGCCTGGATATTTTACTTTTGGCACTGATTTTATTGCCCCTCTAATTTCTTCTTCTGAAAATAGGTATCAGAAGTACATTTTCTTGTGCTTTATTAACAGGTTTTTGAATAAAATGATTATAATGGTTGAGTTCTTGTTCTGATGGTGAACATTCTGATTTGTTGAAGACTGAACTGTTTTGCAAAAATTGAACCAGGTACTGACCTAAACAGTAGATTTTTGATAACTAAGCAAAAAAAAACAGCATGCTAGACAGCTACTGGAATCGCGCTTAGCGCACAAAAGAAACATCACTGAACTACCATTTATGTGTTCATTTTCAGTCCCAAGATAGGCTGTATTGATGTTTTGCCCTTAAGGATGAGGTGAGTTTGCCACACAAAAAAAAAAAAAATAAAAACACAGACACAGGATGTCTGTGGAGAAATGATTTTATTTTGAGTACACACTGACGGCTATTGTATAGGTTACAGCGCACATCAGTCAGCACGTGTGCCCCATAGGAAAAGATGGTGCATATTCACCATTATAACTCATGGGTTATAACAGTGAATTATAACCAGCTTTTCCTATGGGGAAAAAACAGTCACCAGTTATTACAAACATAAAAAGGTACACTTTTTGTTGTTGCTGGAAGTGTCTATTTCTTTTGAAAGTGACAGAAATATAGATTCTCACCGAAATATACTGGGCTCCCAAGTAGTAGTTTTTTTCCTGCATCACAATAATAGAATTCTATTGAATTTGTTTAACTTGCAGTTTGAAAAGAAAAGGTAAACACCTACTAGGTTAATTGAACAATTTAATAATTTATTATAAAAGCAGGGTTTTAAATAATTGATTAGCAGTTTTTTTCTTGGGACAATGCTAACTGTACAGAAAGTATTTATATAGGTTTTCTAGAACTGTTATGTTTGTTAAACACAGTGAGGCAAGTGCTGTGCATTTTCACAATATTTTAGCACTTTTATGAGCAAAACGCTAATCAATTTTCGGAGTTAAATAAATCCCTGTAAAAGTAGAAATTACAAACACATTAAAGTACAATAAAATAGCCAATGGCTATATATTAAAAGTGAACACACGCTTGTTGAGACTGAGTCCATATAATTTCATAGGGAAATTATATTGGACTTTTGAGTGCTGGGGAGGATGATATATACCATTTTATGTCTCTATAGAATAGTCTCTATGCTTACCTGTATTCTGTGGGCAGAATTTCAGCAGCAAGGTTGTCATGACTTGGACTTCCTGGAGGAAACTTACCTGATGAACAAAATATAGATTCAGTGTTTAAGTCTTTAGGCTTAGTAGGACAAGACTAGGACATTTTAAAGTGGTGCAAGGAAGACATACCTGCTTGTAACAGGTGATCCTGTTGCATTCGTGCACATTTAAGTTCCTCATTGGTTTCTCTGAGTGTATCTCGTTCTACACTGAGTCGCTACAAAAGCAAAACACATTTACTATACAGTACCATAGGTAGTGAAGCAGTAACTAGATCCCTATTTACCTTTGTATCAAACAAACAAAAAAATGTAGCTTGTTGGCATAAAAATGCAAAGATCAACTACTAATCTGGGGCAAACAACACCTCCAAACAGAAAACATATAGTATCTTATAACTTTTAGTAGCAATTTAATAATAAGACTTTTTTTTTTTTTCGCTAAATAGAGAAGACTTACTACCTGACAGAATTGTATGGGATGTGTAGAACACTGCTCAGTAATACTATGGGGCTGTCATATCTAGTCCTATTCCCCTTCATACATCATCAGCATTGTGAACTCACTGATAAGGACATCACTACTGACCAGAAAAGACAACTTGTACTGATCACTTATGTCAACAATGACGTCAGGATGCAGCGTGGAACAAAGAGGAACAAGACATTTCCGTTTCACAGTGGACTACTGTTCTTCACATCACACCTAATGCTATCTGATTAAAATAATTGAATTCACAAAAGGAAGAGGGAAAAATGCTTCAGATATAAAAAATAACAGCTGGTTGCTTTTAAAAATTAATAGTTTTGGTCTACTATTTTGGAAGCACTGGCTCTTGAATGTCCACTGCCCTTTCGAAAGAGGGCAAAACTTACATTTTTATCTCAGTCTGGGTCACCAGAAAAAAAAAATTAACAGCATTAGCAAATCTCAATTGCATTATTCTCCAATATCTGAATTTCAAACCATTCCATTTCTTATTGCATAAGGTAAACATAGAAACAGAGAATTTGATGGCAGATAAATACAGGTTGCTCACCTGTAACAGGAGTTCTAGGAATGGTATATGTTGTTCATCCACACTTACTGGCAGGTTCCTTGCCGCTTTAAATCTTGCCGGAAGGTCTTCAAGTTGGCTCCTCCCACCCACCCGGGGTGGTAAAACTCTCGGCTCTGCCCCAGGATGCCAGATCTAGCTCGCTGGAAGCCATGTTGCGCGTCGAAGCCAAAGAGGTCGGATAGGTTGTGTGGATGAAAAACATATACCATTCCTAGAACTCCTGTTACAGATGAGTAACCTGTATTTCTAGGGACATGGATATGTTGTTCAATCCACAGTTACTGGCAGACTCATAGCAGTTCTCCGGAAGGAGAAGGCAAAGCGCACACCCCCTACTTGGGAAATAATGACTGGCTAATCGAGGTCCCAAAACCAGCATCCCGGCATGACTCAAGGTCGATGTGGTAGTGGGTAATGAAGGTGTGTGCTGACTTCCAGGTAGCAGCCCTGCAGATATCCTGGATAGGGGCGTCCTGGAAGCAGCCACGAAGCAGCGGTATGGCGGGTAGAATGAGCTCTTATCCCTCTGGGAGCTCCATGCCGCCAACCTATAGCAGAGATCTATGCAGGAGGTGACCCACCTGCCTATCGTCCGCTTGGCTGCAGGTCTGCCAGGTGCAGCTTCAGCGTAGGTGACAAACAGCTGGCGAACCTCTCCCTGAACTTCAGCCATCCGCTCCTTATAATAAGAGAGCGCTCTTCTAGGGTCCAAAGTATGGAGCCTATATTTGGCCTCCGAGGTGTGACTGGGGTAGAACACTGGCGGAGTCAACACCTGGTTAAGGTGAAACTCTGACACCACCTTCAGAAGGAATTTCAGGTGGGGGCACAGGACAACCTTGTCCCTGTGGAAGACCAGATAAGAAGACTCAATGAAAAGCACCCTGGAGCTCTCCCATCCTTCTGGCTGATGTAATAGCCACCAAGAAGGTGGTCTTCCATGACAGGTGGGAGATATCGCACCTGTGCATCGGTTCGAATGGCTTGCCCATGAGCTTAGCCAATACCAGCAGTAGATCCCACAGAGGTGGAGGTTCTCCCACCGGAGGGGATATGTGATCAAGGCCTTTGAAAAAGTACCCGACCACCTTTTCCTGCGCCATCGACAGCTTTCCGGCCCGTGCCCGGTAAGCAGAGATGGCTGCCAGGTGCACCTTAAGGGTCATCGACCGAAGCCCTAGCTGAGAAAGGGACCATAGGTAGTCCAGAATGCTGGCCAAGGAACAGGAGGAAGGATCCAACCCCTTATCCTGACACCAAATGGAGAATCTCTTCCATTTGAAGGCATAGCATTTTCTGGTCGACTCCTTACGGGATGCCTCAACAACGTTGGGGACCTCGTCGGAAAGCCCCAAGACCTGGAACTCTAGCTGCTCAGGAATCAGGCCGTCAGGTGCAGGGAATGAAGTTCTGGGTAGAGTACCTTCCCCTGGTTGACTGAGATCAAGTCCGGGCGGGCTGGAAGCCACCTCGGGAGCCTGGAGCTGAGGCTGAGGAGATCTGGATACCAGAACTAGCGAGGCCAGTCTGGGGCTACCAGAATCACCTGCGCCTTGTCCCTCCTCGCCTTGAGAAGCACCTTGTGGATCAAGGGAAATGGGGGAAAGGCACAGAAGAGGCCCGGGGTCCACGGCCTCGAGAAGGCATCCCCCTGCAGCGAGCCCTGCTGAGGGGGGTGGGCATGAAACAGCCTCAGCTTCGCATTCTCCCTGGAGGCAAATGGGTCCACCTGAGGTATGCCTCAGTGGGAGAACAGATCATGTACTACCTCCGGCAGGAGAGACCACTCATGAGATGCAGCACCTATCAGGCTTAGGGCATCGGCCAGAGTGTTGGAGGCTCCTGCCACATGAATGGCTAGGAGATCCGCCTCCAGTCTGCTCACGAGAGACCAAGTGTGGAGAGCCTCCTTGCACAGAGGCAAGGAGTGCGTCCTGCCCTGGCGGTTTAGGTAGTACATGGTCATGGTGTTGTCCGTCTGGACCTGGACCACTTGATCCCGTACAAACGGAGTGAAGGCGGTGAGGGCTAGTCAGACCGCTCAAAGCTCCAGCAGGTTGATGTAGCATCGAGGCTCCTGAGGGGACCAGAGGCCATGCTCTCTGAGCTCCCCCAGATGGACACCCCAACCCATCAGAGAGGCGTCAGTCGTTAGAGTGACCATCTGCTCTGGGCGGACAAATGGGATACCCCCATGCAGATGAGCCGGAACGATCCACCGCTGGACAGCATTCCCCATCTCCTGGGTCACTATCACTGGCTGGTCCAGAGGACTGGAGAGCTGTGACCACTGGCGGACCAGCCCCCACTGCAGGGGACGCATATGCCAGAGGGCCCAATGGACCACGCTGGTGCAGGCCGCCATGAGGCCCAGGAGGCACAGGAAGTCCTGGGCAGGGCACAATTGCTCAACCAGAAATGATTGGGCAAAGGAGGAAAGAACCTCGGCCCTGTCCACCGGGAGCCGTGCTCTGGCTCGAAGAGAGTCGAGCTCTGCCCCGACGAACTGAATCACCTGCGTTGTCACGAGTTCCGATTTGGCCTCGTTGATGAGAAAGCCAAGTCCCTGGACCGCTCCGCCTCCAGCCTGAAGGGGGCTGCAATCAGTCAATCGCCCAGGTAAGGGTACATCCGGACCCTTCGGCGCCGCAGGAATGCTGTTACCACTGCCATGCATTTGGTGAAGACCCTGGGAGCTGGAGAAAGGCTGAAGGGCATGGCCCAGAACTCATAAAGGTATCCCTCTGCCCTGAAGTGGAGGAATCGCTGGTGAGACGGACAGATTGGGACTTGAAAGAACACATCCTGGAGGTCCAGACAGCAAAACCATACGCCTCGTTCCAAGGATGGAATGATCTGAGCCAGAGTGACCATCCTGAAGGTACGAGACCTTAGAAACTTGTTCAGGTCGTGTAGGTCTAGAATGGTGCACCAGCCCCCCATCCGTTTTGGGACCAGGAAGTACCTGGACACAAACCCTGGGTCTGGTGGAGGATCCACCACCTCCCTGATCACCTCCTTCTGGAGGAGTAGCCCCCCGTGGGGCCGGGGGGGCGATGGCTTGATAGGGTGAGGACTGCTCGAATTCCAGAGGCAGACCCTTTCCTACCACTTCCAGCACCCAGCGGTCCGTGGTGATATCGGACCAGGTGGAAAGGAAGTGGCGGAGCCTCCTCACGGGAAACCCGGGAGGAGTGGGATGAGGTATGGGGTGACACCCTCAACCTGTCACTGGGCAGGCTTGGAGGAAGGGCTGGCCGAGGGGCCTCCTGGACCTTTCCCTCCCGGCTTCCTGCTGGAGGAAGCTGCAGGCTTGGCTTTAGGATGCCAAGTGCGAGCCTGCTGGCCCTGATGCTGGTGTTGCTGGGCCAGACGTGCCGCAGGGGCTGAATGCTGAAAGGGCTTACGCTGCTGCTGGCGGCCTTTGCCCTTCTGGGCAGACGTGACAGAGTCCAAGGTGGCATTGGACTTCTCGATCCTTTGCAGATGACCCTCCACCCCAGGGTCGACAAGTCGGTACCCAAGAAGGGAACGTCTGCCAGCTTGTGCTGGGTATCCGCTGTAAAGGTGGGGATCCGCAGCCAAGCTCTGTGGCGCATGGCCACTATGGCCATTACTGACCGGGCACGAGTCAGCTATGTCCAAGGAAGTTTGGAGTTGCTGTTTGGCCGCCGCCCTTCCCTGATCCCGCACCTGCTTGACCGTTGTCTGGAGGTCAGCCGGGAGATGAGGAATCACCTCATCCAGGGAGTCCAAAACGGCGTGCCAACAGAACGGCTGAGCTGGCCTGACGAAGGCCTAGGGAGGAAGCAGTATAGACTTTCCACCCGGAGTAGTCCAGTTTCTTGGACTCTTTATCGGGTGGCTTGTCCACATCCTGAGCATTTCCGGAGTGCCGGAAAACGTTGTTGGTCACTAGCCCCTCTGCAGAGGGGTGCTCCGAGAAACCGGAGAGTGAACCAGTGGGAACGGCATACTGAGCCATCCTGGCCGAAGGTGCTGGACAAGAAGCTGGCCGCTGCCATAGCTCCAGGGCCGGGCCAACAATGGCATCGGCCACCGGGAAGACCTCCATGGGGGAATCCCCTTGGTCCAGTATCTCTGTGAGGGGATACTTGGCCCGTTTTGAAAAGGGTTCGAGCTTCATCCCAGTGGACTCTGAGATGAGTCGAAGCATTCCAAGAAATGAGGATGGGCTCTCGTCCACCAACTGACCCCCAGTGGACTCTGGATCAAGCAACCTAGAGAACAAGGAGTCGTCGTCTTCAGACTCCGAGGAGTCTGCAAACAGCTGCCGGGCGCCTGAGCCACCCTCCACCTGCCGAGGTCGATCAGGAGTGAGGGTGACCGACAACAGATGGGGCAAGCACTGACCCGACCGAGAATCCTTGGTCGGGGCCCTCATCCCTTTCCAGCAGAGCTCCCCCCCCACCCCCCGAGTCTCACAATCCCCTGCCAGCATTTCCTCTTCTCACTTACATACCGGAAAAATTTATTTTCCCCCCCTTTTGCCTCCCTTGCTATTTTCTCTTCTGTATCTGCCTTAGCCCTCCTGACTATTTTCTCTGCTTCTTTTAGCTTCTCTCTGTAAGCTTTCTTTTCCCGCCATCCCCTGTCCAGCTTTGTAGATTCTGAACGCCTTCTTTTTTTACCTGACTGCTCTTCCCACTGCTTTTGTAAACCAAAGCGGTTTCCTCCCGTTTGTGTTTGCTCACCCTCCTAATGCATTTTTCTGTTGCCAGCAGAATTCCCCTCTTTATTGCCCCATAGCTCCTCAACACCCTCTAGCTTCTCTTTGAAAATTTCTTTAATTTTCCTAAAATTCGCTTTCCAAAAGTCCATTACCCTAGTGGTGGTAATGATCTTTTCCGCCTCCATCTGAAGACTGAACCTGACCATTCTGTGGTCGCTATCCCCCAGGCTTTCCCCAACCTCAACATCCTCAATACTGTCCCCATTTCTCATCACCAGGTCCAGTAAGGCCTCTCCCCTAGTTGGCTCTCTGACCAGCTGTTGAAGAAGTCCCTCCTGCATGGACTCCAACATCTCCCTACTCCTTTCTGATGTTGCTGTAGGAATCTCCCAGTTTACATCGGGGAGGTTGAGATCCCCTACCACCAGGATTTCTCCCTTGCTGGCCGTCCATTGTATTTCACTAGCCATCTCCCTATCCACCTCCTCCCCCTGACTTGGTGGCCTGTACACCACTTCTATCCACACTGCCTCCCCTGTCCCCTTAGGTATCGTGACCCAAAGGATCTCTGCTGAGCCCTGTCCATCCCTACTCTTCGTTGCTCTTATCCCGTATCTTATGTATAGGGCTACCCCACCCCTTTTTTTCCTCTCCTGTCCCTCCTATAGAGGTTATACCCTGGTATTTCCACCTCCCAGCTGTAGTTTTCTGTCCACCACGTCTGTTACTGCTACCGGGTCGCGGTCTTCCATCCCCATCACTGCCTCCAGGTCCCTTATCTTATTTTCCAAGCTCCTAGCATTTGCCAGCAGACCCTTCCATCTATCCCTTCCTCTTCTGTTCTCCTTCCTTCCAGTGTCCCTTGCCCCCTGTTGCGGGGGAGTGCAAGTTAGGCAAGTCCCACTAGCTTTCTTTTCTAGTTCTTCCTTAGCTTCGTACCCCCTCTAGTTTAAATCCTTCCCTAGGATTTCATCTATATACCCCTGCAACTTCCCCCTTAGTAGTCTAGCTCCCTCATCACTTATATGTAGCCTGTCACTTGCCTAAAGGTGCTCATCTACCCACGTGTCCCCCCATTCCCCTATGTATGCGTATCCCTGCCTTCTGCACCAATGCCTTAGTCAGTGGTTAAAATCCTTGATTCTTAGCTGCCTGGCTGTAGTTGCACAGTGTACCGGCAGGACTTCCGAACATGTTAGAGAACTGACTATCCCCTTACATCCCTTGGCTAACTCCTTGAATCTCCTTTATACCTCTTCCACCTCCTCCCCTGCCAGGTCATTCATTCCGAGGTGTAGGACTAGGTGTGGTTTACCTCAGAGTAACCTAATATTTTCCTCGATTGTTGGCAATGCCCTGCTCGCCTCCATCCCTGGGTCATAGAAAACTGATCTCCCCTTATATGCTACCCCCTTCCTGAACCAGTGAACCCCTTTTATGATCGAGTCCCCATAAACCATTACCGATTCTGTATTTCATATCCCTGAGGATGCCCCAATATCCCTACCCTGTTTTTTTTCTCTCGTCTTCCTTGCATTTTTATCCTGGTCCCCCTGTGCTTTCACCCTTGGAGTTGCCATCTCTGTTTCTACCTGCCCTCTATGATGCCCTGTCCTATCTCCCTCCCTCCTCCCCACCTTGCTACTACTCATTGAGTAAGGTACTACTGTACCTTACTCAATGAGGGATGACACTGTTGGCACTTCTATGCTGTAAATATTTCCCTATTTGCTGTTACAACATGACCTGTGTGTACTGTGTAACCTCTGTTAAGCAATGTCATGTTATGTTATGTCTTGTACTGTACTGTATTGACTTGGAACCTTTGTAAACAAGCCCTTGGCTCAAAGGTATTAATGCTAAACTTAAATAAAAAATAAATAAATTTCCCCTGTCCTTCCCGCCTGCGTTTCCCTTACTTTTACTGTCCCCAATGCTGTTTCTCTTCTCCTGTCTCCCACCTCCCACTGCACCTTTCTCCTCTACCCTGTTCTCCTTCCCCCTCCTGTTCATGGCTGCCTCCCCTCCTCCCTTTTTGTCCTCCCCCTCTGTTGCTGTGCCACTCTTGTGTTCCCTCTCTCATTCTTTTCCTGAGGGCACATCCCTTTCCTTTGGATCTCTATGTCTTCTGTGCTTCATCTCCCTGCTTTCATCTGTTCTTCTCTCCCCTGCCTTTTCCGGTTCCTGCAGTCTGGCTAAAGGCCAGCATCTGTTTGATCCACTTGTATATCTTTCTGCTTTTTCATTTGCCTTTGTGTACCCTGTGTTCTGCCCCGTCCCATCACCCTCCCTTTCCCCAAGTCTGGTTATCTCCTTCCATTCTCCCTTCCTTTCTGCTTTCTAGCCTCATTTCTCCTGCTTCATGGCCTTCTCCTACCAGTCTCTCCATCTCCCTTTTTAACCATACCAGCTTAGCTTCCAGTCTCCCTAGTTTCTGACAGACTGGGCACTCCCAACTCCCAACCTCCATAGTGTGCTCATAAATGCAGCTGCACCACATCTATTAAAACCTATCCTCCTGACTCTGGGTCCCCTGTTTTCCTCCTGCCTCCGGTGCAGCTCCCCTCTCCCCTGCCACCAGTTCACACCATAAAGTTCCCCTCTTTCCAGCTGCCACCCCCTACCCTGACACTCCCCCCTGCTCCATACTCATCCTTCGCTTATGCGCCACATTTGTGCTATCCTCACCCATTGAGATACACTATACCACCACACAGAACTTCTAATACTGTAATAAAATAATGCAATAACTGTCAATACTGTAAAGCCCTTCTGTAACCATGCAATGATGATGTTCCCTCAGTATCAGTGCATATACTTATAATAGTTAATATTACAGCCAGTACTGTTAGGTCAGTAATGCTTTCCCTAAATTTTGAAATAATGTTAAAAAGATACATTTTTGTACAATGCAGTGATTATATATTACCTCTAATTCTAGTAGGTCCTTCGAGTCCTTTTTAACCTCGACCAAATAGTGAATGCTGCTGTTACTAAGCAGATTGTCCCTTTCAGTCACGCATAAGCTTGTAAGCAGTTAGCTTATCAGTTGGTCACAGAGTTTTCACCACTCCTCATTTAGCCCTCCCAATGGTTGCCTCCCCTATGCTCCACCCATTACTTACCCTACCAATCTGCTGCTTGTTGTGGGAGTATTTAATAGGATGCGGGGGCCAAATTCAAGTCCTGAGCCCGCCGCAGGTAATTTGAGAGAGTCACTGCCTTTCATTGCTGTTGCTGCCACTGCTGCCATCTTGCGGCTCTGAATGGAAGCCACATCGCTCAGGTCAGGAACAGCAGCAGGTTAGCACTCCTGGGCTGCTGCCATTGCTGTCCTGCAGCTCTGAATGGGAGCTGTGCCGCTCAGGATGGGAGCAGCCTCAGGTTAGCCCCTGCTGAGCTGCCACCACTGCTGTCCTCAGGCTCCGGATGGGAGCCGCCGCCATTTAAGATGGAAGCCACCTGCTGTTAGCCCTCCTGGGCTTGGGTGCATCGTTCAGGAAAGTCCTCTACATGCCTGGGCTGGGAGAGTAGTCCCCAAGCCGTGGGACTTAGTCAATCTATCTCAGCATTGCTCCTTTGCCCAGAGGAGGAATGTGAGGAATGTTCTCTAATCCTCTGTTTTTAAAGGAGGCACCACTGGCTCCTATTGGTCTGGTCAGGGCCTCCTTTGGTCAGGGCCTCCTTGCTTGCCCCTGATTCGCTCAATAGCAGGGATATACCTGATGGATGATGTACCTCGGGCAGGAAGGGGGAGGGGGGCAAACAGTTGGCACCGGAGGGAGAAAAAACGAACTATTTCTCGATTTTCCTGATTTTTCTCGCAAAAAAAGTTGAGTCCCAGAAGAGAGGGGAGGGTAACAGAGGCAGAAAGAGAAGAAAGCTGGAAGTCTAGCTCCAATGGGTAGTGCACTAGCACCCAGCAGGATGAGCTGCCCTGAGGCCCTCCCTGGCTTTGCTCAGAGAGTGGAATGGTGTACAGGTTGTGGTACTCCATGAAGAGGATATTCTGGAAGACCACTAGTTACAGTAAGTACATAACTTGCATATATTCCCCAGAATCCATCTTCTTCATATAGTCCCACTTATGGGTCCAGTATACCAAGCTTTCCCTACTATGAGGGAAGAGCCTGCTCACCCGATGCTATAGACACTGCATCAACCTTCTGTGTGGGGGAGAACATCTGAAGGAGGGGGAAACTGTGGGTCCAGGGTGACCAATGACTGGTTGGGTTAAGGCAGTGACTCCTTGGGTCCAGGAGCAGGAGGGCTCCCCAATAACTGCCGCCTCACTCACAGGGAGAAACGTATGCCCCCCAGTAGCATGAACTGAGCACCTTTCACCAGGCCAGTCATGCCAGTCATGAGAGATGGAGCCAGGCTATCTGCCTGATATGGACAGTAGTGCCAATGGTTCTAGAGGCCACCTCATTACCATCATAAGATGCTCTCGACTGGTGTCATGCTGCCCCTAAGCCCAGAATGGCAATATCCATGGCCTGCTATGGTGACCGTGCTATCAGGCATTGCAGAGTGCAGAGCATGCATCTGCATCCACAGTCTGCAATGGTAAGCAGCCATGTGGGCTTGATGTACCAAAACTGTCAGAAGAGACTGACCAAGGAATACATCTTCTCCCAAGAGCATCAAATGCTGCAGTTTCATGCTGTGGGGCCAGTCATGTCTCAGGTGCATAGGCCCTGGAGGAGTCTGAAGTACCTGAAGCACTGAGAAGAGATGAGGTAGAGTACCCAGAGACACATAGGGTGCATAATACCATGTCTAGAGCTCCCTGGAGATGGGAGATGTGGTATGGGGACATCTACAGAAAGCCCTTGTAGCTTCCTCCATAGCTCTGGGCCATGAAGGTACAAGACATACCTCTGTATTGGGTATTCCTAGAAGATTCATAGTCAGGGCAATGGTATCACAGCTAAGGATGCCATTAATAGCCAGTGTCTGCATCATCTCGACCACAAATCACTGGTACAGTTTGTACTCATCTGATAAGGCCAGCTGGATGGAGGGATCACTGTTCTCAGAGGAAGTGATCGATGAAGAGGAGACACCAGCACCAGCTGGGACATGCACCAGGAAAGGGACCCCAAATTAGGCCCTGTTGGCATCCTGGAACAACTACTGTATGGTGCCAATTCAAGCATGGTATCAGTCCCATGTTAGTTGCCCCAGAGGGAAAAGGAACATTGGGAGCATATCTAGCTATTGCAGAGGCACCCCAGCTGGAGCCACCAAAGGGTTGCCTTTACCTTGGAATGAACCCCGAGGCTCCGGGGTCTTCCTCCCCCAAGGGGAGGGTTGGTCAGTGTCTCTTGTTGATGACACACCTACATCGGCTGAGTGAGCATAAAGGTGTGCCTAAGGGGAGACCCAAGAATAAGTGGGGCTTTCCCACTGTGGTTCAGACTGCTCATGAAAGCCTAAACCACTGCTGAGGGCAATATCGTGGACCGGTTTTCAGAATGGTCTCAGCAACAAGACTGACATCTGACACTTCGTTCTCGACACCAGGGCCTCCCCAGCAATAACCTTGACCTTAGCGACCATGTCTGGCTCAGTGCAGTATTCCTTTTTGGTGCCAGAAATGACACCAGAGTCGAGGACAACACCCAGGCTGACATTTTCATCAGAGCTGGGCTCTACACGAACAACGCAGATGGCATCAACCGTAGGCCCAGCGCCGCCTGAGAGGTCACCCATTAATTCATTACCATGAATGATAACAGCTCAGGTGATCACATCTGTGGGCACTGAGGTGTCCAAAGTGGACAAGGCCAACTGTCTTGAACCTAATGACAGGGTATCTGCTGCTCAAGGCAAGCAGACTGTGGCAGGTTCGCCGTCACCACCCAAAAGGAATTGACTGTCCACCTGACACTGCCACTGGAGTCTCTGATGCCTCAACACAGCGAGGTCATTGAGAACTCTGCATCTTTAATGCCAGAAAGGCCCTGGAAGGGACCTGGGGGGAAGGGTTGAATCTCTTTTCCATGAAGTTTGTCTGATCCCTGTCTCCGAAGGTAGGGGCTGGGCGGTCCCACTTCGATGACCAATTCTCAAAGGTGTGGCAGTCCATAGTGAAGCAGGCATCACAGGAGACCATGTTGCAGGACAATCCAAAGCAGGAGAAGCAGACTTGATACCAGTCACCAGTTGCCATTTTGTTTCAACAAGGGCAATGACAGAAGATAGGTGTCTTCTTTGGCTTAGCCCCCTCTTTTTTCTTCCGTCGGCCAGACATCACAGAAAATAAGAAAATGAAGTATGAGAAGAGTGCAATAAGGAGCCGTTCTTACTATGATTTTGTGTAATCACTTTTACAGCTATTTAGCACTGTTTGGGCAACCGTATCTACACAATAAAGTAAAGGCATTCACGATTGCAGCAGCAATTTGGTTTGTATGCAAAAAGTTGGCACTATTCAGTGTGTCAGTATTATTTGCAGTTTTTTACATGCCTTAAGTGTAATAATTAGCAAGGTGTAACAGCCCAATTGTTTTATGTCTCTATGTCGTGATCTGATGCGAGTACACATTTTGTGGGTTTGCAACAGTAGCTCTATCAACAACTTGGCATTCCGCCAATTAGCATTCACATTGCATCTATTTCTCTAAAGTCCCATTCACTTTTTACCCATGCTATTAAGCACATTTTTAATGTATTTCATCTGTCTTGTGTTTATTAATTGTGTCTAAAATGGGGACAATAGGTGAGCACTTTAGTTTCTTGACAAAGTGCGCTTGTGCAAAACATTGAGGCATTTTGTGGCTGGGTCTGCAGCTTGTTCACATCGACTGCTGAATAAAGAGTTTGGAGTATCTTACAACTGGCTTCGAGTGTGATTTCATTTTTATTTCTCTATGAAGGTAAGTTATAAACAACACACAGTGGTTCTCTGAGCTGCCCTTTTTGTCTTCTCTAAGAGAAGAATATGTCAATGAACTCACTGATGTACATAGAGATGAACTGAGGCATCAACTCACTCCCATGGCACACACTCGACAGCAGGGAGAACAGAATTGAGGGAGTAAGCAATGGTTATTGGTAGGTAAGTGGCGCTATGCGGTATCGCGCATCTGCCGTAGCCAGTAGACATTGCCAGACCCCCGGCTTTCAAGATCTGCTACCGCTGAGTCTTAACACATTCAAACTTAAGACCCATGAGTGGAACTCCACAGAGAAGATTGATTCTGAGGAAGCATCACAACTCTCCCAGTTCCAGGAACTGCTAGGTATCTGGTAGAAAAATTCTGAAACTGAATAAAAGAAGTAAGGTGGTAGAAATGAAGGGGGACAGGAACGAGGTCATTAAAAAGCATGGGGGGGGGGAAGAGTTTGGGCTAAAAGGAAAGAAGGAGGTTATCAAGCAGAGTGGTAACAAAATCTGGAAGGTCATGTGTGTGAATGCTAGAAATCTAGGAAATAAAATTCCTGACCTAGAGGCAATCTTGACAGAGGATGATCAGGATATTGTGGCCATTATCAAATCATGGTGCACTGAAGACCATAACTGGGACATGGCCATGCCAGGCTATACTCTGTTCAGGAAGGACAGGATGGGAAGAAAAAGGGTGTGTGTGGTGCTTTATGTGAGGAAAGGCACAAAAAAAACAGAGATACAGGGAATACGGGGGAAGGTACTGTGGGTCACCTTGGAGATGGGGAATGCAGTCACTATTAACTATGGTGACAACTATAGACCTCCAGCACATGCAGAGGATTTAGATAAGGTATAATGTACTGGTGGAAGCTATTGACAAAGTGGCAGAAAAGGGGGAGGTGCTGCTGGTGGGGGACCTCACTCTGCCGGATGTAGATTGGGCCTCCCAGCTGCAGTTTCAGCTAGAAGCAGTGACATCCTTGACTCCCTACAGGGGGTGTTCCTCAGGCAACTAATCAGGGAGCCCATTCATAATGGGGCAATGCTGTCCCTGGTACTCACTAATAGGGACAGTACTGCAGATATCAAGGTGGGAGGCCACCTGGGGATCTGTGATCATGATACAGTGTGGTTCAACATAAGGACAGGTACTGAAATGAACCACACAAGAACGAAGGTCCCGGACGTCAGGAGGACAGATTTTAAAAAGCTTGGTGACTGGTTAGCGCTTTGGCCCCCACTAAGAAAGAGGAGGTAGCACTTCTAATCCATAAGAAACTACAGTGGGTGGTTCAGAAAACTACAAAGGATAAAGAAGGTAGATGGGTGCTTGCCCAGGTGGACACCCCAGAGGGCCCCCTGCTGCTAGGAAGTGTATATGGCACCAACCAAGACTCCCTGGATATGTTTCTTGCCCTGGCCCACAAAATAGGGGAACTGGCCTCCAATAGCATCCCTGTGCTACTACTACTATGTGGGGACTTTAATTTAACACTCGACCCCTTTGTAGCTACGAGCCCCATCCTATAGGAGCAGCCACTTTGGTGCTCATCATGCAAGAATTGGCCCTCACTGATGTATGGAGGGCCTTTCATCCCAGGGATCGGCACTACACATACCACTCACCGATGCATGACTCGTGCAGCCGAACAGACTTCTGGCTGAACTCCCCCAATATCACAAAGGAAATTGTGGACACCTGCATACATCCAATTATCATTTCGGATCATGCCCTGGTCCAGCTCACCTTTACCCATGCTCCCCCCCAATCATTCCCATTCATGGCGAGGCTTTTAATGCCACCCTCGGAGGTGCGATAATGGGCTTTGCGCATAATCGATGGAAAAACAGGGAGCAACGCTTGGCAGATCTGGAACTTGCACTCAAAGAAGAAGAAGACCTGATAAAAGCCACCCTTCCCCTCATCTCCAATCCCATCTGGGACTCAAGGTAACAGGTATCCGGCTACAGATCAATGAGCTGATGGCCAGGAAAGCAGAGATATCAATACTCCGGGCAAAGCATAAATATTGGGAGACCATGGGAAAAGGGGGGAAGATCTTAGCGTACCACTTTAGCAAACAACAGGCCGAACACCACATTGCTGCCCTGGCAGATACTAATGGCCAAGCACACTCCACATCTGAAAAAATAAATGCCATAATGACTGATTTTTATGCCCAGCTGTATACACCATCTAGGCCCCATAATCCGGAGGAGACTGATTTCCGACAGAGATCTGGAAAATGGTAAGCTCTGAGATCTCCCCTCTGCTAAGACAGGTGTATACAGATGCTTTGAGCTGCGGCTCCCTTCCTCCATCCTTCCGAGAAGCCACAAGCAAGGTATTCCCTAAAAGGGGCAAGGAACCACTAAAGGCTTCCAGCTACCGCCCAATATCGCTGCTGAATGCTGACGGTAAGGTCCTTGCCAAACTGCCGGCCACTAGGCTGAGCCCCCTCCTGCCACAACTCATTCATCCTTCCCAAGTTGGCTTCGTTAGGGGTAGATTCAGCTCGGATCATCTCCGCTCTCTCATCAGTCTGATGTACATGGCCAAATCAATAGCCACACCCACTGCGGTGACAGCCCTGGATTTCGGAAAAGCATTCGATTCCCTGGAGTGGGATTTCGTCTGCATGGTTCTCAACACTATGGGGTTCGGGCGTGGGTGGATGCCATGTAGTACCTACCTACTGCTAAGGTTCTGATGAATGCTCGGCTCTTCCCCCCATACCCTTGAGCAGGGGTACTCATCAGGGGTGCCCACTCTCTCCCCTGTTTTTTGCTTTCACTGTGGAGCCACTGGCAGCGGCTCTAAAGCAGGCTTCTGAGGTTAAGGGACTGACAATAGGGAACATGGCACACGCAACCTTCATGTATGAGGACAATTTTTCCTACACTCCCTAGCGGATAGTGAAAATTCATTACCGCCCCAATCCTGAACATTCTTTCTGACTTTACCTTATATTCAGGCCTACGCCTGAACCAAATCAAGACAGAAGTCCTCCCCCTCAATGACCACTGTACTCCCCAGATGGCCACCTCTCACAATCTAAGGTGGGAACCCAATGGAATAACTTACATTGAGATCCAAATTACCCCACAGCTATCCAAAATATGGGATGCCAGTCTCAGACCGCTGCTAGCCAGCATCCATCTGGAGCTAGAAAGATGGTCATCCCTCAGGCTTGCATTGGCAGGGAAGATTGCTGCCATCAAGATGATTATGGCCCCCAAACTCATGTACATTATTTCGCATATCCCCATACACCTTGCCAACATCTGGTATACTAAGATAGATAGTATACTGGGGCATTATTTATAGGAAAGAAAAAACAAGATATGGGAGAAATAAGCTTCGGGCACACCGGAAAGAAGGGGGATGGAACCTCCCATGGTTTGAAGGTTATAAATGGGCTCTCCAAGTGACACAAACCTTGAAATGGCTTGATACCACAGATGGAGACATGCCTCAGTGGAGGGACATGGAGCTGGCAATAAGCGGGGTACAAAGCCTATCTGTACTCCTTTATTATCCTCCTCCCAGGTCCTTAAAACAACACCCCACAATTTCCCCGTACATAGAATATTGGAACAACACACATAGGAAACTGGGTACCGATCCTGCTCCACTAAACTATACCTCTCTTTGGGGGAATCCCTGCATTAAGATAGGGACAAGCCCAGTTTTGTGGCCGGCCTTGGATAAGGCTGGGATTGGAACCCTGTCGGACTTATGTCTCCCCTATACTCACATAGTGGACTCTTACCAGGCCTTAAGGGAACACTATAGACTTCCATCAGCTGACCACTGGAACTATCTCCAAATCAGGAGCTTCATTAAGCACTATACCACTCAGTGAGCTATGATGCCACAGAAGGACTCCCATGTGTCAGGCTGGCACTCATTAACCAGGGGCCGCTCTAGGGTAATTTATATAGCTCTATGAACCCAAATCCCCTCTCAATCACAGACCTCTAAAGCTAAATGGGAAAAAGCCCAAGGCCTGGGCAATGGGTTGGAAACTGGCACATAGGGAGTACCCAGATCCTCGTAGTGTACTAATCCAGAATAAATTTATGCAGTCCTGGTACAGAACTCCAGCAGTTTTCCATAAGGCGCAGCTACTCCCAGATGACCTCTGCTGGAGATGCCTTTTACATATCCTTCGGGCATGCCTCTGATCAGGCCTGTAAGGCAGCAGGTCTGTTCCCTTGGCTCTCAGATCCTTCAAAATACCTTCACGCCCACCCCTGAGGTTCTCCTGCTGAGCTAGTATGAGCACCAGACGGCTCCCACCAGGAAGGAGCAACACTGGACAGCCACCCTTAGTATACTAGCCAAATGCCTGATCCTCTGTAAGTGGAGGACAACTGACGTCCATACAGCCCAAGAGCCCCTAAACACCCTAGCCCAACAGGCCACCTTGGCCAGGATGACACATGTCATTGCCAATACTCTGGCACAGTACACCAATTTCTGGGATCCCTCTCTAGTATTGCTGAAACCACAAGCAGGGATTGACTGAGGCAATACAATCCTTCCTGGATACTCCTTCCCACTGCAGCATAATCCCAAATTCTCGCGTAAGACACAGGGCCTGGTTTTAAGCATGTAGGCACCTCTAGACTGGTAGCATAATGCTGGAAGTTAGGCAAACGGTCACAGTAACATACTCTCCATCATGATACTTTGTGTGTTACGTGTTCTTTCTTTTTCTATGTCCAGCACAGGCACCCTTATGGAACCTGTTCATGGAGTTTCTCTGCCATGCATGCCCGAGATTCATCTCCTAGAGCTGGTCTCCCGGAATTCACCACCATGTTTAAAGGTACAGACTTTCTCTTTCGTCTTTAATGAGTTATATTTTCAACTATTTGTATGGAAATCACTAGTGGCACTTATTGTAGGGGATGAGACCCCTATCCTCTCTTGTAACAAGGCAGATGTTGGAAGCCTGAGAGGATGGGACCCACTCCAGAGAAATACGATGATATTAGCATATAAAAATAAGGTTACCTAATGTTTGATGCAGGCTGACTGCCTCCTGCACAGCCCACTCGTATATAAGTGTAATCTGCCTGTGAACCTCTTTAACTGAAAATAAATAACTTTTAACAATTAAAAAAAAAGATTGGCGAATACCTCAGGGGTGACCTGTCAGGAGGGATGACCTTGGTGGGGTAGGAGAAATGGTAGGCAAAGCTAAAAGAGGGCATAGTGAATGCCACAAACATCTGTGTCAAGCAAGTGAGCAAAGGCAAGAGGAAAGACAGACTACTACAGTGCTCTAAAGAAGTGGCTGAAAAAGTAAAGGCTAAAAGGGTAGCATTCAGAAGGTATAAGGAAATGCAGAGAGAGAGAAGGATAGGGAGGTGTATCACGGGAAACAGAGGGAAAACAGGGAAAGCAGTAAGGAGCACAAAGGTGCAAACTGAGGAGAGAATAGCCCAGGCAGTAACGAAAGGGGACAATACATTTTTTTTGGTATGTACGCGTAAAGAGGAAGACCAGGCGAGGGATTATAAGGTTAAGAAGGGAAGGGACTGTCAAAAGGGGACCATGAAAATGCAGACACCCTGAACAAGTACTTTTGTTCAATGTTCACCGAGGAAGGAGAAGGAGAGGGGCCACAAAAAGCAACAGAAACTTTGGAGGGAGGGAGTTGGACACTAGTCCTTTTTTGGAGGAGACAGTACTAAAGGGTCTCACAAATCTGAAAGTGGACGAAGCGATGGGGTCAGACAGGATGCAACTAAGATATTAATCAGGAAGGTACTGGCTGCACCTCTGACAGTCCTACTTAACAGCTCACTGGAAACAGAAGTAGTTCCAGAGGACTGGAGGAGGGGTGAACGTAGTTCCAATACACAAAAGTGGTAGCAGGGAGGAGGCTGGCAACTACAGGCCAGTCAGCCTGACATCATGTGTGGGAAAGTTAATGGAATCACTGCTGAAGGAAAGGACTGTGAAATGTTTTGAATCCAATGGGTTACAAGACCCCAGGCAGCATGGATTCACAGGGAGGTGGGGGAGGTCATGTCAAACGAATCTGATAGATTTCTTTGACTGGGAATTAGATTAGAGACCAAGGAATTAGATCAGGGTGGAGCAGTGGACGTGGCCTACCTACATTTCCGTAAGACTTTCAACACTGTTCCACACAGGAGACTCATAAGGAAGCTGGGCAGCTTAGGTGTGGATCCAAAGGTGGTTAACTGCGTAAAAAAACTGGTTAGGGGATTGGCAACAGGGAGTGGGGGTAAACAGAGTTCAATCCGGAGAAGGGAGGGTGACCAATGGTGTGCCTCAGAGATAAGTACTAGGACAGGTCCTCATTAATATCTTTATGTTACAGTGCAGAGGAGCTGGAAGAGAAGGTCTGCTTCTTTGCAGATGATACCAAAATCTGTAATAGGGTGGACACTCTGGGGGTGGCGGTGAGGTTGAACAGAGAGCTGAGAAAACTCGAGGAGCAGTCAAGGGTATGACAATTGGATTTCAATATGAAAAAGTGCAAAATCATGCACTTAGGGCACAGAAACCCAGGGGCAGAGTACAAAATAGGTAGGGGGTAATGATAACCACCAAACAGGAAAGACACCTGGGTAATCATATCTGATGACTCAAAGGTGGCCAGGCAGTGCAACAAGACAGTCAGGAGAGCTGGTAGGACGCCGGGGTGCTTAGGGAGGAGTATCACCAGCAGAAAGGAGGAGGTGGTGTTGCCACTGTATAGATCACTGGTAAGACCCCACCTAGAGTACTGTGTCCAGTTCTGGAGACAACATCTTCGGAAGGACATAGAGTGGAGGCTGTCCAGATGAGGGCAACTAAAACGGTGCAGGGTCTGCATTAAAAGCCCTATGAGGACAGACTGAAGGACCTCAATATGTACACCCTGGAAGAGAGGAGGGGGGGATATGATATAGACCTTTAAATACTTCACAGAAGTAAATAAGGTAAAGGAAGGAACTATTTTTCAGGAAAAAAGATAATCAAGAACAAGGGGGCATGTGATGAAGCTGGAGAGGGGTACATTCAGGAGGGATCTGAGGAAGTACTTTTTCACAGAAATATTGGTAGGTGCCTGGAACAGTCTATCAGCAGATTTGGTGGGGGCATAACAGTGGTGGGGTTCAAGAAGGCATGGGATAGTCATAAGGGAATCTTAGTGCAAAGGAATGGGGGAGAAAGAGCTGGGAATCATGGAGGGTCTTTAGTGTCACTGTATGTAGAGAAAAATGGGCAGACTAGTTGGGCCAAGTGGTCCTTATCTTCTGTCAAATTCTACAATTCTATGTCAAATAACTAATCATCGAATAAACTTAGAAACTTTACAAAATAAAACAGCAGTAAAAACTTGGAAAACAGCCACAGGTATGGATCTGTACTCCGGGCATCTGACCTCCTCAACAAAGAAATCTACCATTGAGAAATCAGTTGTAGCACGAACACACTGTAGTGTTTGAAGATTAATATTGTACAGTTCTATCACTGGGCAACTCCTTGGGGCTGAGATGATGCAAACTGTATGACATCACAAATACAGTCTTACTGCTAGAAGCACACCTTGTGTGCTGCCAGGGCTGTGCCCCATACACTATCCTGCCTACAGAAGGCAGAGGTGATACATATGTAACTTTTGCAGGGTAGTTGACACTCTCAGGAGGTACACTGCTAGGTTTCAGCTGATGGAGACACTTCAGGGGCTTAGGGGAAAGACGGCATGCCAGGTACTGAGTGGGCAGGTACACTTAAGGATTCCTCACATTATGATGAACTTGAATTATGATACTCCTTGGAATCGAGTGAGTTTCCTAGCTCCCTGAAAGAGGCGGTGGTGACACCCCTCTTGAAGAAAGCTACCTTGGACCCTGACTGTTTCACAAACTACAGACCCATCTCAAACCTACCCTTTATTGGGCAGGTGATTGAGAAGGTAGTGGCGGTCCAATTGGAGGACCATTTAACCATCCATGACATCTACGAACCCTTCCAATCAGGTTTTTGTAAAAGACATAGCACCGAGACTGCGCTGGTTCGGGTGCTTAATGATCTCCTGAGGGCGAGAGACCAGAAGAGATGTTCTATTCTAGTTCTTCTTGATCTCTCGTCAGCCTTTGACACCGTGGATCATGTGGTGGTGTTAGCACGCCTGAGGCAGATTTGAGGAATATCGGGAATTGTCCTACGATGGTTCACCTCATTCCTCACTGGGAGATCACAAAGAGTTGTGTCGGGGCTTTTTTCCTCTGGCCCAACATCTCTGTTGTGTGGGGTGCCTCAGGGTTCTGTGCTATCCACCATGTTATTCGTGGTGTATATGCTGCCCCTCGGAGACATTATAAGATGGTATAAGCTGAGGTTTCATTGCTATGCAGATGATACCCAGCTATACCCGTCTTTTGCTCCTGACCAGGATGGAGCTCTCTCAGTGTTTAACAAACGTCTGAAAGAAATCCAGGGTTGGATGGACTCTAGTTGGCTGAAGTTGAACTCAGAAAAGACAGAGGTTTTGGTAGTGGACCCGGGCTGTCAGATAGAGGGGTCGCCTGTTGGTGCACCCTCAGGAATTTTTCTTGGGGGGGGGGTCACTTCCGACCTCTGAACGGGTGCGTAACCTAGGGGTCATCTTGGATGACAGGTTGACACTGCAGTCACAGGTGTCAGCAGTCGTCAAGACCTCCTTTTACCACCTTAGGAATATCGCTAGAGTGAAACACCTTGTTCCATCTGACACGTTACCTATGTTGGTCCACGCCTTCGTGTCCTCACGTTTGGACTACTGCAACTCCCTGTATTTTGGGCTTTCTGGGGTTGAAATCTGCCGCCTTCAGCTAGTGCAGAACACGGCAGCCCAGGTCTTGACTGGGACCAGTAGGTCTTGTCATATTACCCCGGTGCTGCGCGAACTGCACTGGCTTCCTGTTCAGTGGCGGATCACCTTTAAAGTCTGTTTATTGACTTTCAAAGCCCTACATGACCAGGGTCCAGCCTATCTGAAAGATCGTCTAGTCCTCTACTGCCCTGGCCGATCGCTCCGCTCGGCCGACGAGGGGTTGCTAGAGATTCCAAGAGTGAGACTAAATTCTTCTGGTTGCAGAGCTTTTTCCTATGCTGCTCCCACTCTTTGGAACTCTCTACCCCGTCGGTTACGGCAGTGCACCTCCGTGGAGGAATTTAAGAGGGGTTTAAAAACTCATCTCTATCAAATTGCCTTCTTATAGTATCCTGCATAAGTTGTTGATGAAACTGTAGTTTTTTACCTGTGTTTTATACTGAATTATAATGTCTGATTTTTATTATGTGTTTTGTACAGCGCCTTGAAAATATGAAAGGTGCTATAAAAATAAAATATTATTTATTATTGATGCTAGTAAAAGGTGTGGGACTGACAGCACTGAAGCGTGAAAAACTCCAGGTACAAAGTAGACACAGGGACATACCTGGAACTGAGTGAGCAGGTACCCTGCAGTCATCCCAACACTATAATAATTATTGATGGTAGAAAGTGAGGGACTGAAAGCACAGTAATCTGAAAATCTCTATTTATTCACAGACCAGGTACAGTGTGAGCAAGCACAGTGCAGGCTTCCCGACAGTGTGTTTTATTCAGTACTGGTAAAAGGCAAGGGGCTGACAGCACTGGGGACTGTAGTCCTCGGATTATCTACATGGCAGGGTACAGCGAGCAGAGCAGGAATGTCAGTTTGATTCTGGACACTAGCCAACACATACAGGTATGGCAGTAACTGTACATGCCTGGGGTAATTTCCTCTATTCCCCGGACTAGTAAATTAAAGTTAAAATTGATCCCTGGAGGAAGAGTTTTTGTCACAATAATTCTAAACTCAATAAAACACAATTACTAAACTGCCAGTACATTTCTTATTACAGTGACCTACATTAGAGTCACAATGATTACAGTGATCTACCCAATAATCATCATAATTTAGAGAATATTACCCACTCCCATAAAACGATACATATTGCCATCACAATGCCAGCCTTTTTGACACAAGCCATCTCTTGTTATTATAGTCAATATATTTTTTGTTGGGGCCAGATTCCCCTTTATACTCAGACTCCTTTCCACAACCCTAACCCCGAACAACCCCACTACCAACTGGAATGGTTTCCAAAACTCAGTGCTCATACCTGAGCAACATGGGGTGCTGCAGAACATAACACAGCCAATTTCTCCCTAGAAAGTGAGTACATCACCTCTGTGGTGCACGCTCCATACAGTAAGGTGGCGTAATAAAGGAAGGGAAATAAGGAATCAAGCTAAAATATATACAGTAGTGGTCTCCTGCAAGAATTCTGGGTTGGGAGTTCAAATCCCCAAGCCCATTGGTTTTGAAATTTGAGGCTACAGTACTACAGAGCACTCAGTACATGGCAGCAGCACCAGGATCATCCCATATAATGTCAGCACGGTATCCTGAGCCAGGTACTGGAAACAAGGTTAAGTTGAGTGAGTTCAGGAAACTGAGCAACCAGGTTAAAGTGCAGTAGCAGCACATGTAGGAGAACTGTTCCTCTAGAATAGAGGTAGAATCCAGGGTTTGGAGCCAGAATGTTGCAAGTTCTTCTCGAGTCCCTGGTTTGAAAATATGAGGCTGTACTATTACAGACTACTTAGCAAACAGCAACGGTGCCAGAACCCTCACACTAATTCCATCAGCCTAGTGAGTGTGAAATAAAAAGGTTGATCCCAAGTCAAGGTCCCCCACATGGATGCTGCTGCTGAGCTGCTGGGCTGGCCAAATTTCAGTACAATTGAAGTAAACCATCTTTAACATGAACACATTTTTTTAGGAGTCAAAATGTCAGAGAATTTCAGCCACATCAAATAGTACTGCTGAAAAGTCAACTGGCCTGTTGCAAAACAGTTAAAAGCATAGAATTCAGTGCACACCCTCCTCCCACAATGGCAAATCTTTAAGCAATATACCACGGCAGTGTGTGGGTGATGCCAGGATTTACCCACACCTGGTGTGGTTTGGTCACGAGGCCACAGGTCAAGTGGTAAACCACACCAAGTGGGTAAATCCTGGCATCACCCACTCCCTAGAATGGTGTATTGCGATTATACAAAATCACTTTTTTTTTTTTTTTACGCACAGAAAAATGGTAAATAAAAAGTTTGTTTTACATTTTAATTTATTTTTCAGTGTTTTTACTGCTCCGCCACAAGAAGCAGTCCTTGGTTACTGGGACTGTGGTGGTACTGCGCATGCACAGTATTGCTGTGTGCTTCCCAGTGCAGTGCTTTAATTGGGACCAGAAAATATTTAAATATGTGCCCAGGTTGCTTTTTGAATGTGTCCCAGCTCCGTTTTTCTTGTATGAGCCGGGATAGCCTTCTATGCTTGCTGCTCATTTCATTTTCTACTCCGGAGGCACTACTCCATTTTTTGCATGTTCTGCACATGAGCCGCAGCATTCCTTGTTGCCACACTTGCAGTTACTCTTTTTGTGGCCCTCTTTGGTCTTGTGCTGATGAAAGAACTGACTCAGTTTTGTTGTTTTTTGTGCTCTGCCTCACCTTCACAGAATACTGCACACTATAGATGGCCCACCATTACAGGGTGGCGAGCTGCGACAGCTACTGGTTTTGGAGCCTTGTGATGGACTACCGGGCATTGTGCTGGGATCAAAGGGAGAAGAGCATGGGCAAAGGAAAGAGCAGGTACAGACTGAGCATTAAAAAAAATACAAGTGTCAAAAATGTACTTTCTTTGGGTATTGTGGTTTTTAGCTTTGTTTGTACAGTTGCATCGTGGCAGCTGGGATACCAGTATTTGCCAGGGATCCAACCTGGTGAATTTCGGATTTCTGTTAAGGGCTCGGAATGTTTTTTCAGCAGATGAGGCTGGTTGGCACTTCTTCCTGTGGGGTGACAGTACGATTTACACACTGTAAATCAAGCCAGCCAGCCAATCATAGAAACACAGACACATAGAAACATAGACTTTGACGGCAGATAAGGACCGCTTGGCCCACCCAGTCTGCCCATTTCCCTACCTACTGGATAAGCAACAGATCCTAGTTAACCAACAGCCTACTTCTTTATAACGCCCCCCCCAGAATTGCCTTATGTCTATCCCATGCATTCTTGAATTCCCCCACTGCTGTTTTTGACTCCACAACCTCCTCAGGAAGGCCATTCCATGCGTCCACCACCCTCTCCATGAAAAAATACTTCCTCACGTTGCCCCTGAGCCATCCCCACTCTATCTTCAAATTGTGTCTCCTTGTTCTTGCACATCTCTTTTTCTGAAAGATGCTACCGCTCTTGGATCTTGATTCCCTTGAGGTACTTGAAAGTTTCTATCATGTTCCCCCTCTCCCTCCTTTCCGTGAGGGTATACATATTAAGCTCCTTTAGTCTCCCTTCGTATGTCTCCTGGTGCAGACCCTGCAACATTTTAGTTGCCCTCCTCTACACTGCCTCCATCCTATGTAACTGCAGAGATAGGGTCTCCAGAACTGCATGCAGTACTCTAGATGGGGTCTCACTAACTGTCCATATAGAGGGATGACAACTTCTTGTTTTCTACTGGTAATGCCTCTCCCTATACATCCCAGTATCCCTCCAGCCCTCCTTACTGCCTTCTCGCATTGCTTGCTTATCTTTAGGTTATCTGATATGACTACCCCCAGGTCCCTTTCAATATTTGTTGTTGTTAGTACCCCCCGACGGTGTACTCTATCCCTTGGGTTTTTGTTTCCCAGTTGCATTACTTTGCACTTCTTTGCACTGAATTTAAACTGCCATACTTTTGACCATTTCTCCAACCTTGCCAAGTCCCTTCTCATCCTTTCCGTCCCCTTGTGCATCAACTCTGTTGCAGATCTTTGTGTTGTCTGCAAAGAGGCATACTTTTCCTTCCAGTCCCTCTGATCAGGATGCAGTATTTTTGGTGATTGTGAAAAGAGTCGGACCAGCTGAGGAGCTACGCTCACTACGTAACTCGCTGAATGCGTAACTGACACAGATCATATGTCACACTGTGTAGCCACGTGCCACATGATGTATTGACATTAATTTGTTATGTGAAGGATGGACAGAGCTTGAAGGGGGGAGGGAGGGTGCAGGGGGCACAGCCCCCCCGATGAAAGATTACGTTCATTGACTAAGTCTGCCATTGTGTGTGTTTGCTTTTTATTACTCTTTTTCATGATCATTTATTATGGTATTTGTGTTTTGTGATGTTAAGCCGAGTTCACGTATTCCCGATGGCTGGGGCACTTGGCACGCGTGTTTTGCTACGTAGGCATGACGCTGCACCTACGTTTTCAGTGGAAGGCAGCGTGCGATTCCCGTTGCCTTTTACGCTACGCAATCTGGCTGGTCCGACTCTCTTCACAATTGCCGTATTTTTAAAGCCATTGTATAATTCAAATTTTACAATTTGCTTTATGCTCGAATTGGCAACTTATTTACTGTATCTCAAAGTAAGGGGGGGGGGGGGGGGGATGTGCACTGAATTTTCTACTTTACCTGATTTCTGCCATAATCAGTTACATCCCTAATGAGGAAACTAATCAAATGTTTGTGAATGAGCAAGGGCTGAGTTGCTAATTCTGGAGCTGTCTGTTGTACTATAGCATTGCAGATGCTATGGTCAAGATTTCAAATTCTGTAGAGCTACCAAATGCAGGAAGACAACAATATAAACTAAAACGCAACCCAGCAAGAGATACCATGAATACATTCTTGGATAATTAAACAGTGTTTCACGAGTCTCCATTAACACGCACCTCTTTTTCTTTTAGTAATGCTTCGTTCTTTTCTTCCAGGTGCTTAACCTCAAATGCTAATTTGTCAGCTCTTCTTGACTCTTCAGACAGTGTATTATGAAGTTCATGAACCTTTTGGGGAAATACTGTTAGTTTGGGTTTATTCTTTCAAACCTTTTACAATCCAAATACTGAAAATAAAAAAATTAAAACAAGCTAAAGGTAGCATGTGCAGGACACATTTCATGTCATTTTGAAACGACTTACTGACCTGTCTTTTGTACGTTTCTAACTGTGCACGAGCTGCATTTGCTTTTTTCAGTTCTTCCTCGAGACTGACAGCATTCTGCATATACATTGTATTCCTATCCTCCAGAGATTTCACCTGTCGCCGGAGGTCATTCAGGTCTTCCAGTTTCTTCCTGTATGATTCTACTATTGCCTCCAGCTTTTCTACCTTATCAGAAGCCGTTCTATAAAGAAAACAAGGAACATAACCAGTGAATCCTGCAGAAAGCACCCTTATCTTCCAAGAACTGTGAGTGCTATAGTTAGCTTTACCCACAACAGCATAGCGATCCAATGACTGTTGCATACAAAAGAAAATTAAAATAAACAGGAAGCCGCAACTCCTCAACCTTAAGGTGCAAAATATAATTTATTTAGAAAATCAGGCTAAAATTGCCTAAGACAGCATACTGCACAGGAGCATGTAGGATCATCCAAAAAACCCTGACCGGTTTCGTATTCACTACGTCCTTGGGGGTGGTTCCTAGCTCTCACAGTGCTGGTTATATAGGCCAAAAATGTTAAAGTGACAATGCTCAAATATCAAATAGTGTAATTAGTGATCACTTAATAAATCACTATACAAATAAGTGCAATTAAATGTGTAAACAACAGCATTTGTAAAAAATTTTCTAACTCCACAACCATCCGGAAAGCACAAAAACACACTTAAAAACAGAAAATCACAGCAGAAGTTATTACCTACTATTATTGTATCACATTCATCAGTTCTGTGGGAGACAAAAATTGCTGCAGCTATAATCAAAAGAGCTATACTTATTATTAGGTGGCTTTCATTAGAAGTAATTGGTGGCAGCCAGGCAATTCCATCCAGTCCTGAAAAAAGAAAAACATTTTTAAAATTTTTTCAACCACAAGTTCCTTATAGCCAGCAACAAAAACATTTATCTACACAATACAAACCCTAGTGTTTTATAGGTGATACTTAAGCATTACTGATGAGGCAAGGCTATATCCACAGGTACACTTTACTGGGTTGGGATCGTGGAATTATTTCCTAATGCAGGGCATGAGGTCTATTTTGTCATTTAATCCTGGTGGATGCAAAGCGCCCAACATAAATATCCAGTATGTCTCCCTTTCTGACAATTTATCCTCCAAACAGCCCCCCCAGGACCAAGTTTCACCTTTTCCAGGCCACACAATTTAAATGAGTGAGTGGCATCTCTCAGTCTGTTATTCTGACAGTGTTTGGCCAGGGCACTTCTAGTGTCATTATGAGCTATAGATCTCAAATGCTCCCTCACTCTGATCTGCAAGGGCCTAGTGGTTTTGCCCACATAAAAGGCTCCACACTGGCAGGTAGCCATACAGACCACATACTCTGACACAGTTTATAAAGTCCCTTATCTCAAAGTTCCTATTACTATTACAGCTGGTGAAGGTACGACACCTAATCAGGGAAGTACAACATTTACAATTTCCACATGCATAAGTGCCTTGAGGTAGGTTTTTTTCTCCTGTACACCATTTGGTGGGGTCGGTGGCTGATAGCTATGTGTAAGCCTGTCCCATATATTCCTGCCCAGTGTGTAGACCATCCTAGGTTTATTTGTAAGTACTTCTTTTAACAGTGGTTCTGCCTCTAACACATGCCAATTCTGGTTGATAATCTGTTCAATCTCCTTAATCTCCTTATAGCTCGTAATGACACTAGAAGTGCCCTGGCCAAACACTGTCAGAATAGCAGACTGAGAGATGCCACTCACTCATTTAAATTGTGTGGCCTGGAAAAGGTGAAACTTGGTCCTAAGGGGCGCTGTTTGGAGGAAAAATTGTCAGAAAGGGAGACATACTGGATATTTATGTTAAGTGCTTTGCATCCGCCAGGATTAAATGACAAAACAGACCTCATGCCCTGCATTAGGAAATAATTCCACGATCCCAACCCAGTAAAGTGCACCTGTGGATATAGCCTTGCCTTATCAGTAATGCTTAAGTATCACCTATAAAACACTAGGGTTTGTATTGTGTAGATAAATGTTTTTGTTGCTGGCTATAAGAAACTTATGGTTGAAAAAAATTTTAAAAATTTTTTTCTTTTTTCAGGACTGGATGGAATTGCCTGGCTGCCACCAGTTACTTCTAATGGAAGCTATCTAATAAGAATTGCTCTTTTGATTATAGCTGCAGCAATTTTTGTCTCCTACAGAACTGATGAATGTGATACATCAATAGTATATGGTTAGGGCTTATTGCACATTGAAATCGGTGGCTTTTCAACTCTTGTTATAGGCCAGTTCAAAGGTCAGAAAAGTTGTTGTACTATCGTTCTGACGTCACATCGATAGTACAACAACTTTTCAGCCTTGTCCTGCCTCCTGATTGGCTGACTCAACTGGCTGCTTCAGAGGGAAAAAAAAGTAAAAACATGGCGGCGCGATAAAGCGGGCGCAGAGCGGCAGAACAGTGGATCCTCCTGCTTCTGACACAAACAGCCTTAGATGGCTTTGTGTCATGAAACTATTTTTTTTTTGTTTATTTTTTAAAATTAAATGGTGCCACTGTCAGAAAGAGTGAGCGGGAGTGGAGAGAAGCCTCAGCCAGCGGGAGCGCAGTGAAGCAGAAGCCAGTGGCAGGCAGCGGCAAGACATAAAGCAGGAGCAGGAACACCAAATAAAAAAATACATGAGGTAAACAGCAATGTAAAAAAAGAAATAAGCCCTAACCACATACTATATAAAACAGTGGATGGACTCCCATCCACAACTAATGCTGTGTTTTCCTCTCGGGAGTTGATGACATCAGTGAGACCTCTCGAGCTTCGCTCTCAAGGTCTCCATGATGTCATCAGCTCCCTAGAGGGAAACACAGCCTTGTTGTGGATGGTCGCCCATCCACGATTCTATATATAGTAGATAATAACTTCTGCTGTGATTTTCTGTTTTTAAGTCTGTTTTTGTGCTTTCTGGATGGTTATGGGGTTAGAAAAAAATGTTACAAATACTGTTGTTTACACATTTAATTGCACTTATTTGTATAGTGATTTATTAAGTGATCACTAATTACACTATTTGATATTACAGCATTATCACTTTAACATTTTTGGCCTATATAACCAGCACGGAGAGAGCTAGGAACCACCCCCCGAGGACGTAGCAAATACTAAACCGGTCGGGGTTTTTTTTGGATGATCCTACATGCTCCTGTACGGTATGCTGTCTTAGGCAATTTTTGCCTGATTTTCTAAATAAATTATATTTTGCACCTTAAGGTTGAGGAGTGCGGCTTCTTGTTTAGTTTAATAGTAATATGTTGATGCACGCACCCTCCATGGAGTTGAGCTGTTTTGTTTTAGAGCCACACAAAAGAAAATATAAAATGTGCCTCAAGTTCAACAAGCATTTGTCAATGCCGAATGTTGGCCGCTGGTACTGCTGTTGTACTAGGACTTGCTTATGCACATTTTAACTATATATTTACCCAGGTTAGAGCAGATAAGATGCAATGTCTCATTTTCAGTGGTGTCCTGCTTTGACACATTGTTAGATTGTAATTACCCAGGGCAGGGCAACTGAGAGGCAATATCTACTTTTAAGTGGGCTCCCACATTTTGACCTCAAATTTCCAACAGTCTTTTTATGACCTGACATTATGATCAAGAGAGGTGGAATTTTTTTAAATCCCATCCGAAAGGTGATTTCACTGTGCAACTGTGGAAACAAGTTTCGGAAGGGATTTGAAAAATGACACCTGCCATGTTCAGGAGGTGTGGTAATACAAGGGACATGCTGAACATTAGGGGCCAAAATCTGTAAAAAGTAAATTTATGAGTAGTCATGAAACAATTCGTTTCCTCATAACATAGTTTTTTCACATTTTTACCCCAAATTTTCACCATACTGTAATCTTTTTATGACCACTCCTTCTGAGCATAACAGATATCATTTATAAAGCAATGGCTGAAATGTCATTTTGTGGCAAAAGTGTTAAGACACATTTTGGGTAGGATTTGAGAAATTATAGCTGTCACATTATTCATGAGGTGGTGTGAAAAAATGTCTATGCTGAAAAGCTAGGGTCAAAATATTGAAAATGACCAAAGTTACAATTGTGCATTGAAATTTCAAAATGTTGAGTCATGGGTTTGTTGTTTTCCCATATTTTTACCCCAAATTCTTTTCAACACAGCCTTCTTATAAGCCCACCTCATGAACAAGGGTGGAGAACATTTTCAACTCCTGTCCGAAAGATGATTTCACACAGTAGCCATGAAATCATCTTTTGGGATAGATTTGCCTAATTTCACAGCCATTGCTCATGAGGTGGGGGTCCCATAAAGACATGTTGAATTTCTGTGGCAAAAATATTCAAAAATGACCAAGTTATGCCAGTAATTTCAAAACCCCATTAAAATACATTGAACTGCATACGTGATTTCCTCAGTTCGTGGCCCAGCGTTAAAAACTGAAGATGTGTCTGCGGTCCTGAGAGGATTACAGCATTGGACCCTGGCAGGCAAGTAAGGGGGGTGGGAAGGGTGCAGAGTGGAAGGGTCAGGTGGGGAGGCCAGTAATGGTGGCAGCAGCAACAGACATCGATGGATGTTTTTCTTTTTTTACAGAGTATATTGAGGAAAAAAAAAACGAGGAACAGTTTCTTTATTTCAGGTGGTGACACTGGGGATTGGGTACTTATGTTTGTTGGGGGGGTGATGAGAGGGAGGGTTTGGGGGACAGTAACTGCGGCGGCAGCAACAGACATGGATTCTGTTTTTTAACTGGGTATATTAAAAAAAAACTGAGGGATTGTTTTCTTTATTTCAAGTGACAACACTGAGGACTGGGCACCCCAAGTGTTGGTGTTACATTTGGGGATGGGGGTGCTGAATGGTAGGGTTGGGGTGGTGGGACAGTAAAAGCGGTGGCAGCAACAGACATCGATGGATGTTTTTCTTTGTTACAGGATATATTAAAAAAAACGAGGGACAGTTTTCTTTACTTCAGGTGGCAACACTGGGGATTGGGCACCCTCAGTGTCGGTGTTATGTTTGTGGAGTGGTGGTGGGTGCTGAGTGGGAGGGTCTGGGGGGGGGACAGCAAGGGTAGCAGCAGCAACAGACACTGATAGGCAGTTTTCTGTTTTTGCAGGGTGTAATTCAACCTACAAGGGACAGTTTTCAGCAGGCTGATCATGACAGATCAGCTATGCTTGCTGGGCGGTGTTATGTAGATCAACGGAAAGAGCCGACCTGTGATTGGGTCGGCTCTCTCTGCCCCGCAAGCCAGAACACTGCCACGACCAGCCTGGCTAGGCCATGTGGCGGCTTCACATATACTGGGTATAGATACACCCCTGAAGCATGCTGCAGAGGTAGAGACAGCTCTGGTGGAGTGGGCATGCGCACCACCAGAAAGGTTTGTGGTATTTGGTGTAGCAATAGGCTATACTGTGTACTAACCAGTTAGACAATGTTTGCTTCTTGACAGGGTTGCCTGAAACCAACTTGAATGGCTCTTAGATGTCATGCTGTTTCAAGCAGTGCTCCTACACCCCCACTACCACCTAAGGGAAGGTTCAAAATGGGTCTGTAAGTCACCTGAACATCAGGTCCAAAGATGGTTTCTTAAGGAAGGGCTTCACCACTGCGTTTTTCAATACAGTGGGGGGAAAACCTCGCTCGAGGAGCAACTGACAATCTTTATGAATATCAGACCCAGTCCCTCCCAACCCCAACAGTCCAGAAGAACTCTGGTAGGTCCTGGATCCAATATACAGTATTTAGGGCACAATGCTGAGATCACCAGAAAGACACCTTTTGCCAAAACCAGCTCAAACTCACTGCACTGAGATAGAGTGCCCTCACCCCCATTGACCGAACACTGTTCACCCAAGACAGGCCACCTGATGAGATCCCAGCCTGAATGAAGGACACCTTATCCAGAAACAGCAGATTAAATTCCTTGTAGTTAGCTGCAGAAAAAAACTCTGACTGCAGACAGGTAGCATTTAGCAACCTGTCTACAGTGTGGTAGAGCTGAGTCAGTTGGGTCTTTCTGGCAGCAATCATCACCCATGACAAGAACACTGACTTTTTTAGGGTTATTGTCCACTGACACTCACAGAGTGAATCACAGCACTTATCTATCCTCCTCAGACCCAGACATCTGTCAAGAATGCTCTAGCCTCCATCCCTTTGTCTTCAACAGCCTCAGGTCACCATCAAACCATGGAGACCTGCAGCCAGGAATCAAGGGAGGAACACAGAAAGGTGCCAAGGAATCAATGACCACCGTAAGAACCAAATTATAGCCAGCCAGGTGCCACTGAGCGTTGAGGCACTGGACGCCATGCCTTGTGCCACGCCAGCGACCCAAGTTCGGAACGAATTCGGGCACCGGGGGTCGGCAGGGGACAGAAAGGATCGAGTGTCAAACAGACTGCTCTCCTCTCCCTGGGAGGGATCCAGGGTATCTCTGGTGGAGACCAGAGGCACAGCTAGCAGGTGGAGCAGCTGGGGAGAAGCGCGGTGGATGCCTATGACAATAGCCATGCTGGCATCATTGCATGCCCACGCTCCTAGGGAGAAACCACATGCAGCCTGAAATACCCCCAATCCCGGATAGGCGATGGCTCTCCTCCGAGCCACATTGCCACATGCCCAACACTGGGCCCTGTCTCCGCCGCAGCCCTCCCGCCCCTCCACCACCTTGGCTGGCACACTCAATTATAGATAGAGCACCAGAGTGGAGGTGGCCCTACCCCAGGGGGCTCAGAGCTGGGGAGTCCACTGGCAGGAGGATGGTGGAGGATGCCAGCTATCTTTGAGGAGACGGGGGACCAGGTGGGCGGTAGAGTGGCAGTAGGTGTGTGGGAGAAGCCTGAGAGAGTTCCGGGTCAGGTGAATAAACAGAAGATACCACGAAAAAAAAAGAACCAAATTATAGCTCTCCTAGATTCCTCAGAACATAACTCGTCACTATGCCCAGGATATTTAGAAGCGTCAGTAGTTACTCAGGCTCCAGATTTTGAACTGGGTGGCATCTTACCATCTCCACCAGGAAGAGGGAGCATTAAATGAGAAGCCCTGCAAAGGAACTGCATGGCATGATGATCCAACCAAACACCCGGATCAATCCTGACATCACGAATGTCATGACCCCGTGAGAAGTCCAGATCCAACACACAGCTGTGCTGGTGAGTACTGGAGGCAACTGCCAGCACAAAACCCAGTGATGTCATCAACTAGGGGAACTGTTTTCTAGGGATGGGCGGACGGTTCCACGGGAGATCTGGACCCCACGGATCGAACCCGCAATCCACATACCTGGATAAATACGGACTTTGCGGTAGAAGTCCAGTTAAGGGTCCGTGTAGATGCCGTTTCCGCATTTTTTTTCTGTTGCCTGGGGGATGCCGTTGGGATGTACAGGCAGCAGACGGCATCCAATCAGGCAACAGAAGGTCATGTAACACACTCACCGGTATATAAGGCTGGTGAGTGCGCCACGTGGCCCAGAAGGAGGAGAATCACTGAGCTGTGCAGAGGAGCTGCTGAGGAAGCAGCAGATAAGAGAGACTGGAGACTAGAAGCGCCAAAACAAAAATGCAAAAGCACTTAAGTTAGGTGAGGGAGGGGGAGAGATTCCCGATTGTGGAGGACATGGGGTGGGTGAAGTTGGTTAGTTGATGATAGGAGGGAGCAATGAATGATTATAGTTACAGAAAATCCCAAATGAAACTTTTTCTCAGTCTCAGACAATAGTAGCTGTGTGTACAAAAAGGGCAGGCTGGCCGCTGGCAAAATCTGACTTGTGCTATTCCAGATCGAGAGAGGAGAGGAGAGAGTACTGGTGGTGGTGGTGGCCCAAAGATTACAATTACAGAAAATCCCAAATTAAAGTTTTTTGTTTTTTTGTGGCCACAGACAGTGTAGCTGTGTGTACAAAAAGGGCAGGCTGGCAAAATCTGACATGTGCCATTCCAGATTCAGAGTTGGGGGTAGTCCCAAGAGATTACAATTACATAAAATCCAAAAAGAAACTTTTTCTTAGCCTCAGACAGTAGCTTTGTGTACAAAAAGTGCAGGCTGGCAAAATCTGACTTGTGCCATTCCAGATCCAGAGGAGAGAGCACTGACGGCCCAGAGATTAGTTACAGAAAATCCCAAATTAAAGTGTTTTTTTTTTCTTGGCAGTAGAATGGCAAAATAAATCTTTGTGATGTAAAAAGGGGATAGGGAAAGAGACTGCAGGGTGGTCCACAATGAATGTGACATCCCAGAAATCCCCAATAATTTTTTTTCCTGGCTTCAGTGCGGCTGTGTGTACAGAGCAAGGGCAGTAGGGTGGCAAAATAAATCTTTGTGACGTAAACAAGGGAGAGGAAAAGACTGCAGGCTGGCCAGCAATAAATGTGACAGTCCCAGAAATCACAAATAATTTTTTTTCCTGGTTTCTGTGCAGCTGTGTGTACAATCTAATCACGAATAACGATCATCATCACCTACGTTCAATATACGATTTCATGTATTAAAAAAAAATACTGTTCAAACAACCTACAAGTTAACGCGCCTGCCCTGTGCTGCTGGCTGTGGGTGGCCCAGGGGATAATCTTGACTGTGAGTTGTAGCAGGTCTTCGGGTGGCAGAGGCAAATTTTTTTTTATGACTGCACTGCATTTGACCAATGCGATGTGACTGGCTGCCTGCCTGTGTGGTGCGTCACAGGGTGCTCCTGTGATGAGTAGGGGGCCAGAAAAATAGGTAGTATCCTTGGAAAAGGTTCGGAGAAAAATGGTGCTCCGCAACGCAAGGTGCACTTTTTAAGGATGAAAGCTGAAAAATAAATATAGTAGAAGCTAATAGGTGGAGAAAAGTCTTGGGACTAGGATTTTTTCTTAGTGGTGTGGATTTACTGGTTATATATTCAGGCTGCGTTTATTCAGTGAGTAAACAAAGTAGCAGTCCTGTGGAAATATTGTGACAGTAAAATAAAGTAAAATATAATGAAAGTGCTTGGTATAGCGCTGATTTATAACCTAAGGCGCATTAGGTAGAGTAAAGGGGAAGGGTAGTTATGGTAAGGGATGGTCAAAGGTTTGTATCCCCCCCCTTTTTTTAGGATGACAGCTGCAGTAAATATGAAAGCCTCTGTGAGGGTTGCTATGCTGCCCGTTGGTAATGAGAGCTGTTTCTCTTGCCTGCTTTTCGAGCTACTGCTCAGTGGGGTATTGTATTTCCCCTGTTTGATAGCGTGCGTGTGTCCTGTACACTGGTTAAAAGTATTTCCACCGTTTAATAGTGGATAGGTAGTGGATATGGTAGTAAAATAAAATGTATGCAAGTTTTAAAGTAATGTGCCTTTGCTGAGGTGTTTCCATGTCTACATTTAAATGCTGCCTATGGGAGCTTGTATATGATCGGCAGGATGGATGGATGCAGAAATGCCTGTTGTTTGAGAGTCTGTATAGACTTAGTGATAGAAATGCTGAATCTAGTGGTGTGTTTCAGGGCAAGGCAGTGTCTGTGAGTGTAACTGCCAGCCCGAAACACTTAAATTACAAGTAAAAGATCTGCCCCTTATGGTCTTCCTTGCTTGTGCTGCCTGAGGGTTAAATGAGAGGGACAGGTGTTTTGTCTTCTCAAATATGAAGACTGCTTCTGTGTTAAAAAGGAAGAAATTAAGTCCCTATTTAAAATCTAGAAAACAATCCTGTAGTAGGTTAAACAAGGAAAGCAAGCAGTGAAAAGGTAGATTTGTTAATTTCAGCTGCTGCTTCTTAGTGTTATTAATGCCTTAAAGAAGACTCCTGTATATTTATGATTTGAATATGTCTGATGTATTTATTATACATTACATCAAGTACTGTACATATGTCAATAAGAGATCAGCCATTTCTTCTGTTGCAACACATATCTAGAGTTTGAGGCTCTGACACAAGGTAGTAAAATGTCAAGCAAGCCTCCATTTACATGCAAATGAGTCACTTGCAATACAGCACCTTCCATTCCTTGATGTCACTGCAGCAACAGTGCAGAACAAAACATAAGGGTATCAATGCTGTCTATCCTGATTTTAGTTTAAGTTTGCAATGGCTTAAGACAGTTCTGTCATGCAACTCACACAGAGAGTGGTACTTGTAGCCTTAATACTGCATATGTAGAGCAAATAATACATCTAATAGTATTGCATTAACAGGAAACAAAAGCTGTTCCTGTGTACTGCTCATTTCTCTCTGTGAGACAGTTGCAACATGTTGTGGAGAGCAGTAGACTGAATCAGGTAATCAACCAATCAACCAACCAATCAATCAATCAATCAAGCAGTCAATCAGTCACTCTGTAGCGAACCAGGTGAACACCCTTGAGAGGATTCATTTACAAGGTAGGATTGAGCAGTTTGCACAAATTATACACTCCCCTTTCAGCAGCCTGAAAGTGGAGAGCTAGATCACTTACTTTATAAAGTGTATTGTTTTACATTTCAAATGCTCCTTACATCTGGGTTCTGACTGGAAATACCAAGACACAGAATGCATATGACATGGGAGGAATGAGCTAAGCAAATACAGAGTACTACAAACACTGAGACTGATTAGTTTGTTTACCTACAACAGCTGAAGTGTAGCATCTGATTTGTGAGGGACATCCTACTTCAAATGCTGGCATTACAAAGTGTGGTGGGGGCCCTGCCACAGCTTGTTTTCAGTACCTTCAAAGTGAAGTGCTGTAGCTCTCACATCACTGCTAATGATTTATAATGGGAATGGGGCACTGTTAAAGTCATGGACCTGAGTGGCCATCACAGTTCCCAAGGGGGTTAGGGGAACTTGTTAAGGGTTAGAGATTAAGGGACTTTAGTAGGATTTGAACCAGAGTTTCCCAGTTCTTGGGCCTGTGCTTTAACCACTAGATTACTGTTCTTCCATATGCTGCAGCTGATGTCCTGGTAACCTATTCCTTGTTATAGCTGAACTCTTTGGCCCTGTCCACACTGCAGCCCGAAAACCCTTATGTAACGTTACAGAGGGTGTAAACCGCATCGGTAACGGCATGCGTTTACACTGGTAACGTTACAGGAGGCGTTTTCGTAACTGTTGTTGAAACCACATATAAGGTGGTTTCAACAACGGTTATGAAACCGGTCCCGCCCTGGTACTGTTATCGGCGGTAGTGTGGACTGCTGGTAACTGTCCCCTGCGGGGCACAAAGCGCAGCGCGAGCTGCATTGTGGGATCGGGCGCCGCTGTAACGGTCACCTGGATCCCGATGTGTGGACCGGGGGTGCCGGTCCCGTAACGGACACTGCCAAGGTGTGGATGCACTGCACCACTCCGCGGCCGTAACGGACTGCATCCGTTACCGGGTGCAAGCGGTGTAGTGTGGACGGGGCCTGAATTGCCTTACATCAGCCATCCAATCACTGACTGTCTAGTTACAAAGGGAAAGGGGCATTTTTGCAAGATTGTGTCTCACTGCTGGTGTCAATCAAAACAGAGAATGCTAACACACACAGAACATAATAAAACAGCTATATAATGCCATAAGACTCTTGTTGTACCCAGAGTCATTTATTAGGTAAACTGTTTTGCTAACAGAAACATTAACACAACTCATACAGGCACTTCCTTATAGGCATACTGTATATGCATGTCAAATCAGTGCTGAATCATACTCATATGGCCCTAGTCCCTATCAGACCTGCACTTCAGGATGTGCACAGCACTTAAAGAGTTCCCCCAATACTCAAGTGGGGGACCAAACATTGTGGGTTCTGTTTACTGGTGGAACAGCATTTAGTGCAGCACCATTATCTGTTGCTCTGATGACATCATCCTCCTGCAGCAGCATTGATGGTAAAATGGAGGACAAACACATTGATAACTTCTGGGGGCTGTATATTTTTTATTTATAATCTAGATTTGGACAGCAGTAGGACTGCTGGCAACTAGAGAAGGGACACAACAGTTACACATAAGGAGTTGGGAAAATATGGGTGTGAAACTATGGGAGACTTCCCCTTTAAGTGCTCTAGTGCTTCTAGCGCTGTTAGTTTAAAATAAGTGCTTTAGTTCACAATGCAGCTTGAACTCCTTTTGTAGTAGGTCCCCCCTTCACTTTAATAAGTAAAGCAGTTAGAGTGTTTGAAATAGTGTAGCTTCTTGAGTTCTTAAGTTAGGTGGAATGGTTCTGTGCTTTGAATGACTGGGTTTATGCTTCTGAATGCTTAAAAGGTAACACAGTTCTAAATGATTAGTTATAGGAAAAGAGCTCACTGTATACAGTTTAAAGGAGGTTGGAATATTTAAACAGTAAAGGAGTGATTGTTACTGGTGGGTTTCTCACTTACATTGTGGGGACATGTTCTGTGGGTTTTCTTGGAATTCCAGCATGCAGACTGACGTCTTCTTTGCACCACTCCCCTTTGTGGGACAGCTATAGTGCAGACTGGCCATTTGTTCTGCAGTTTTAAGCTGCGCTTCTGCTGAGGGCGGTGCTTGGATGGTCAGTGCTATCTGAAAATTGCCAGGATTAAATATAAAATACTATGGACAACATACATGATGACATAGTTAAAGGAAATGATTGTATAAATGTGCAGAATGTAATAAATGTGTGTGAATTAAAAGATGTTATTTGAATCAGGTGTGGGTGGAGTTAGGTCACATGGGCCTATACTTGTATAAAAGGACTGATGTGAGGTGAAGTTAGTTAGACAGGTTTTTGGGTCTGGAGAGGTAGGATTCCAAGGAGCTCTATTACTAGCGCCAAAGTGTTAGACTTTATCTAATTTATGTGAAAGTTATATTTCTCCGCCATTGAATCAATGCGCTGTGATGTATTTGTCCTGCTTCTGAAGAAACTTTGAAGAAATGAAATAAAAATGCATTGTGAAGAGAGCTGCTTTTGTGCTACATTACCTGACTAGTAAGTGAACTGTCCACTGGCGACCTGTGCCCGATCACATAGTGATCACTATGTCTTTTGGTTTTCTTCTTTAAGGAGTCAGCATACATTCCTCAGCATGTTGATCAGATTCAATAGAAGTAGTTGTAGTACTAGAAAACATTACCACCTCTTGGACCAGGTAGTGAACCATATACCACAGTACACTGGGGCATGCAAAGCAGTTGCATCATTCACATGGGTAGGGTGGGTGGGCTTGCACTCTTCGTGCTGCTCATTTGATCATTCATATCCATTTCTTTGACTTGTTCGGCTCTGACTGGAACATCCATCAAAATAATACCCGCACAGCATCATTAATAAAAAAAAGAAATCTTAGCTGCCTGGCAGTGCTTGGTGATGCTATGATATACTGTAGGGATCTGCATCTGTCTCTCTCCGTTTCCCCAGCACACATGTCACAGGCCCGAGCATGATATGCCACCATTATTGGCCAGCCATGAAGAAGCTAGTAGTGACAGATTGCTTTTTTATGTAGCAGTTTTACTTTAATTTTTATACAAGTAATCCTTTAAATTATTTCCTTTGGACTTCTGTCAAATGTGAGCAACTTTAGCCACTTTTATGCATTTTTTTTCCCCAAATATTGGTCAATAGATCAAAACTAATCAGAATAAATCAGGACTTCACCATGTTCTGGTTCTTATTTAATAAAGGTCAGAACTTCACCAAGTTCTCCCATCCCTACTGTTTTCCAAACAGATTGTCAACCTAGGCATTGAAGTCACCCAGCACCAATAGTCTGGGAAACCCCATAACCAGGTCGGCCAGGAAACGCTGTAGTTCCTGTAGGATATCATTTCTGGGTCATGGATGCTGATACATGAGAATGATCCTGAACCTAGTACTCAACCCACCTTTCACTGCCACGCATTCAAACTAACTGTTTAAAGTCAGTGGGTATGGTGTCAGTCCCAATGCAGATCTAAAGCAGATAGTCACCATCCCCAACATTCCTACCTAGGACAATGCACCACAGAAAAATCCAGTGGGATGAACACCTTCAAAACAGGCCCAGAGTCCTCCCCAACCAGTTCTCCATGATGCATACTAGGTCAACTGAGGAGTCTGCGATGAAGGCCTCTATCACCAGTTTTATTCCTCAGTGACCTGGTGTACATAGAACTGCCTTAAGGGGAGGAGCCAGATCAGCTGACCAATTAGTCCAATGGAAAGTGAAGCAGCCCTGAGAATGGGTATTGGACAAGGTAGACTCCTCTCCTAGCATCAACCACAACTGATGCACCTCCTTGATCTGATGCTCCCAATCCTGTTCACCCCACAGTTAACCCTCGAAGCCCACTTGGGTTGTGAGCTGCAACCCCAAAGGGCTTCCATCCCCCAGCAATGACCAATGACTTCTGCCATAAGGGTATGAGGGACACCCCCAAAGGGCTGCAGCTGCTCAGAGGAGTAGACTAGGCATGACCTGGCAAACACAATGCACATGCATTAAAATTACAACTCGCAATTTACTCATAGTCCCATCCACAAATTAAACCCCACACCTTAACACAAACCCACCCAATCATACCACAATCACACAATTATGCAAAACATTAAACACATTCATCCATCTCAAACATTCAAATCTAAAATATTTTAAGAAAATGCAATTAAAACTGTAACCAGAAGAGTGTGCTTTTGCAACAATTATAACAGATTTCACTGAAAGTGAAAAAAGTGTCCTGGGTGTCCAAGTCTGGAGCTAGAAACCTAAAACAGAGAAACTCCCCTCTCGCTGTCACTGAGAGGGGGTCAGTCAATAGCAAGTTCCACAGTATCCAGGTACTGCTGTGTTTCAAGACAAATTAAACCAGCAGTGGCCCACTCTCACTTGGCCATGCCAGAGCAATCTCAAAGAGAAGTCCAAAGGGGAAGCAATCTCTCCTTTCAGGACACCCTCTTACAGCCTCCAAAGATGCTTAACGCAAGCATCCCTCCAGCAGTGGATGACTGGGATGGAGACCTACCCCAGAAACTTGGCAGTAATCCTGCTATCTCCCAGATCCATCTTCCCCAATCAGGATCAGGGGCCAAACAATAGACTAGTATGTTAATTGGCCTACAAATGCTGGGTAGTCAAAGTGGATCCACGCTCACCCTCAGTCCACAACAATAAAATGTCAGGCCCCACTGCCCGTTACTCAAGGTTCAGGTAATTAGTAGTAGTTCGGGGCTGGCAGTGTAGCCTAGAGGTCAGAATAATGAGCTGTGAATGAACTCAGTACATCCAAAAGACCTGGGTTTTATTCCCACAATCTCCACTTGCATACCGTGTGACTCTGAGCAAGTCACTTAACCACCCCAGTGCTCCTGGGTCACCACTGAAAACAGGTACTTGTGCCTAGTGGGCCATACCCAGTTACCAAAAGAATAAAATAAAAAAATCAGTAGATGACTCAAACAGATATGGCTCCTTTATCTTCTCCTTGGAAGGAATATATCCACAAACCTCGTGGACTGCCCACAAACCAGAGCTAATCCACACAACTGTATCCCCCTTCCTCCAACACCACAGGCTGGGGTTAGCCAATGGGAGACTAGTCCACAAAAGACAGCCTATAATGAGGCACAGCATCCTGACTGCAGACAGCAAGATGCTAGTTTTGAAACTGTGACTGCAGACAGAGAAAAAAGATTAACTGTCCAATTGTAATATGTAATCCAGCAATGGTCCAGCTGGGCTGATGCCAGAACGCCTACACTTGTTCCTCACTAAAAAAAACAATAAAGCCTTTCTAAATCTGCCTGCTTCATTAAAAACCCTATCTACACTACAGTAAAAGTCAATCACTAACTATCCTATCTGAAATGAACAGTAAAAGCACTAGGGTGGAGTCATATTTACAAATAAAAAACGTGTTTCACTGAGCTGGCTCAGCGCTCAGCCGATGGACCACCCAGCGCAGCGGCCATATTTCTATCCTAAACCAAACTGTTGTCAGTAAAATTATAGTGGCAACAGTATGCAGTTTGCCATGCTAGAAATGGGTTTCTCCAGTCCTTTAGAGAGGTAACTTATGGGCATTCCCTGTTTTTACAGTACATGTCAAATTTACAATTTTTGGACCAGTACATGATAATCACACAAACATTTAACATGAACAAGATAAACCATGGGTTCCAATGCTTATTAGAAACACAGGAAACTGATGGAAGAAGTGCCCTAGCGTATACCTACTGAAGGAGAAGTAGTTCTATGTACCTTGATTATCTACGTCACTCCTCCCCCACTCCATTCTCCTCAGTGCACTTAACCAATGCCAGTCTCCACTTTTGAATCTCCCCACTGTGTTCACACTGACCCCCTTGAGGGGTAGTCTTCCATGTTTCTACTACCCACTCTGTTAAATTCTAGCAAGAGCCAATACGGCTGCAAAATCATGGTATTGTGGGCAGTGAGAAATGTGTAAACTAACAATTTCTGTACTAACCACTGAGCCACCTAACTGCACTTCTAACTGTTGTGATACACACACACACATATATATATATATCTATATATATATATATATAATATATATATATATGTGTGTGTATAGCAGTGCACTGTCTACACACATTTTACAATAAAAAAAAAAAGACATTGAGGACCGTTTTCTTCTTTCAGGCTCCAAGGGACATTGATATGGGGTGCCACTAGACAACTCATTCAAATCAGCAATGCAATGACATGCATAAGGCTGAAACTGATCTAGATAGCGGGGGGAATGTAGACTAGCAATTTTTGCCCTAACCACTGAGCCACTTAACTGCACTTTCTAACTGTCGTGATATACACACACACACTTACTAATGCATATACACATGGGCACGGGGTCAAAATGTTGCTAACAAATACAGCATGGCAATCAATGCTGCAAGCAAAAACGGTGTGCGCCGCAATAACATCAGCAAAAACACCGACCCAACACAATAAGCACACACACCAGTCTGACTAATAGGACTTGCTGGTTTTTTTTTTTTGCAGTGGGCTTCCCACCCGCACCCCCAGGACTTTAAATAACAGACTCTGAGGGGGTGTGGACTTCGGGGATGGGGAGAAACTCGGGGGGAGGGAATTCTAGTTTCAAAAAAAAAAAAAAGTAAAAAGTTGTAACACCAGGAGACCTGGGGGGAACCAAACCATGGTCCCAGGTCTCCAATCCTGCCGTGTGTTGCTGCCTAAGCCACTCCATCATGGGAGAGGCTCAACCAGGCAACACACATCCGGCAACTTGACAACTTTGTATCAGCGTACAGCGACAGGGATAGCCATAATTCACTACCGCTATTATACCCATCGCTCAAAATGCTTTTGCGCTTTACACAGCGTGGTTCTTACAGCACTATTATAATAGTGCTATACTGACCTGGTACCAACACATATATGCATATATATTACAGTATAACATAACAGTGCACTGTCTGCACACATTTTTACAGATTAAAAAAAAGACATCCAGAGATCGTTTTCTTCTTTTCAGGGTCTGAGGGACATCAGAGGGTGGGGTGTTGCCACTAGACACCTCATTTAAATCGGCAATGACATGCATAAGGCTGAAACTGATCTAGATGGTGGGGGGGAATGTAGGCTAGCAATTTTTGCACTAACCACGGAGCCACTTAACTGCACTTTCTAATTGTTGTGATACACACACACACTGACTAATACATGTACACATATATATTCCAGTATAACATAGCAGTGCACTGTCTGCACACACAGAGCATTGCCACACACACACTAACACACATACACTGACTTATATGGCATTTGATTACTTATACATCTAACTCTAACTTTTACTGTATTTAGGATAAGCACTGTGTTTTGCACTAACTCATTGTACTAACCTATGGCATGACTGGGTAACTAAGGTAGTGGCCCAGGGAGGTGCAGTGGATGTGGTCCATCGGGACCAGAAAGGCTTTGACACTGTCCCCCATAGAAGGCTGATTAAAAAACTATGCAGCCCAGGGGTGCATCCTAAAATAGTTCTGTGGGTGAAGAACTGGCTGAATGGCAGGAGTCAGAGGGTTATGTTAAACAGGAAGTACTCTGGAGAGGTGATGAGCAGGGTGCCGTAGGGATCGGTGTTGGAGCCTGCCCTCTTCAATGTCTTTATTGGGGACACTGCAGAGGGACTAGAGTAAAAGGTATGTCTCTTCACAGATGATACAAAGGTATGCAATAGGGTGGACATTCCAGGGGGTGCTGAATGAGGGAAGACCTCAGAAAACTGGAAAAATGGTTTGAAGAATGGTGGCTGAGATTCAATACAAAGAAATGCAGGATCATGCACATAGGGCAGAAGAACACAGAGGCAAAGTACAAACTAGGTTGGGAGGTACTGATGGTCACAAAGCAGGAAAGGGACCTGGGAGTTATCATCTCGGAGGACCTAAGAGAAACTAGGTAGTGTGGTGAGGTGGCTGGAAAAGCTAGCCAGATGCTTGGATACATATGGACGAGTTTCCCCGAGTAGAAAGTGAGAGGTCATCTTGCCCCTTTATAAGGCACCTGAGACACCAAATCTGGAATCCTGCAATACTGCATCCAGTTCTGCAGGCCCCATCTGAGAGAGAACATAGACAGGGTGGAGGCAGTGCAGTGGTGAGCAAGTACAATGGTGCAGAGCCTGCGGAATAAGACCTATGAGGAAAGACTAAAGGAGTTAAATATGTATTCCCTGGAGGAAAGGAGGGAGAGGGGACATGATTGAGACATACAAATACATAACTGGTATGAAGAGAGCACAGGACGGAAGCATCTTCCAATTAAGAGATGCTGCAAGTCAAGGGGGCACAAAATGAAGTTAGACGGGGGAACTGTGACATGTTTGAATAATGCCCTGCCCCATCTGTTATGCAGAAAGAGTTTAAGCACAAGGGTGTGTTCTATCCTCTCCTTTTCTATCTCTTTTCTGCTTGATTGCACAACCACATTTTCTTGTGAGACCTAGGAACTGATCACTCTGATGGTTTCGCAATTCTCCACCCCTCACTATCTCTCTGCCTTCCCTTGCTATTTTTGTCATTTCTTTCCTCTTGCATATTTGCGGGTATAAAAATATATGTGAATCATTTTGTGGAAATGCCACTGATTCTGGGATCCCTTTGTTTAAAACTGTATATAGTTAAACTGTTGAAATGATTGCAAAGCTATTTGGAACTCAAGGGTTAACCTAAGAATGCTGGATGCAAAATTTCTGCAGAGCTGGCTACAAGAGGTCAGTTCTAGGTCATTGTGTTCTTTTTGCTGCACCTGCAAGAACATTGAAAACTTACAAGAACATTGTGTGAGAAGCATGCTGTTTTCCTAAAGAGTTTCCCAGGCACTGACTTATAAAAAAGCAGCAATGCTTGTGCAAGAGAGAGACAGAGACTGAGACTGAGATTTGAAACTGAGAAAAGAAAACTCATAAGGACGACTCTGTTTTCTATGTTTGTACTGCCATTGTAAATAGTTATACTGAACAATTTTTATTTTTGTTATTTTGCTGTTATTAATAATAAAACGCTATTTGCAAATTTTGAAACTGCTCCTGGTTTTCCTATGCTTCCTGACCTCTATGACAGATGGTGTCAGCCTAAGTGGGATTTAGGCTGTGCATACTCTAAGCCAGGAGTTTTGTTCCTGGGTACTAGACCTAGTACCAGGGAAGCATAGCAGAAAGGTATGGATTCTGCAGCAGCAAGCCCAGGAGTCATTACCAGAACAATGGCAGCCAAACTAGAAGCAGAAACAAAAGTCCAAACTGAGACTGTTCAGCCAGCACCAGAGATGGAAAAAGAACAGGCAGCGACAGAACCTGAAAGCCTGACTGCCTTTTTCCAATGGTGGGCAATACAACAAAAAGAGACAGAGAAACAGAGAAGAGAGACAAAGAGATTCAACGTTTAGAGGCACAGAGAAAAGAAGAAATGCAACAAAATGCAACAACTCCAAGAGAAGAGATGCAATGGTGGATGGATGCCTTGCAAGTTATCAAAGCTAGAGGATCTGGCACAGGTCCAGCAGAGCAACAAGACACAAACAACTTAAAATACATTAAACTTACAAAGTTGTGTCCCTCTGATGATACTGAAGCATACCTGACAACTTTCGAAAGGGTTGCCGCAGCCTGCCAGTGGCAAAAGCAGCACTGGGCAATCAGACTTACCTTACCTGACAGGGAAAGCCCAACTTGCCTACAGCAACATGGACACTGCACAGTCAGAAAACTATGACCTGGTGAAAAGCAAAATCCTGAAAAGGTATGACATCTCAGGAGAGCCCTACAGGCAGAAATTTAGAGATCGGTCTCTAAAGTACAACTCGGTCGACAATCCTCAAAGCCTTCACCCGACTCCAAGAACTCCTGATAAAATGGCTCCAATCAGAAGGCAAAACAGTCCCACAGATCATAGACACATTTGCAGTGGAGCAATTCATCAACATCCTGCCTACAGATGTGCAGCTTTGGGTAAAAGAACACCGACGAGAAAGTGGCGAAAAGGCTGTTTCTTTAATAGAAGACTACCAAATGGCCAGACAGATGCCACAGTGGCGAGGTAACAGCCAAGCACCAGTAAGACTCCCTTTTTCCCATTTAAACTCAAAATCTGATAAGAACTCTGGTGGAGGTAACAAATCTGCACCCAAAGACTTTATTTGCTTTAACTGTAATAAGCCAGGTCATATTGCAAGAAATTGCTGTAGTAAGAAGAGTAACACTGGAGCAGATTTGTTCTTAGCAAATTGGGGCAAGTACCTAACAGATGTGAAGGCTGGAGATAAGACTGTGAAAGGACTTATAGATTCGGGAAGCAGACAGTCCCTAGTACATGTTGAAGTGCTGGGAAAGCAATGTCCAAAAGGACCAGGTACTGGTGTCATCTGCATTCACAGGGACACTCTATACTATCCCACCAGCCAAGTGACTCTGACTATTAAGGGTGTATTGCACCAAATGAAAATGGGGGTAGTACCTAAGTTACCTGTACCTGTGATTATTGGAAATGACTTTCCTGGATTTGCCATATTAACCAAAGAGGGAGTAAATCCTGATGTTTCAGCAGCTGTGGTGACAACAGCTCAGGCAAAGAAAATCTCAGATGGTGGGGACTCTTTTCCTTTCGCTGATTTTGATTTAGACTTGTTTGAGCACAGCTCCAAAATCAGGAAGTCCAGGAAAGAAAGACGATGCCTGAAGAAACAGTGGCAACAAAAGACTGGACATAAGGGATTAACATATGAAAATGCTGAAACTAAACTGATCACCAATTGTGATTTTCTTTCAGAACAAGCCAACAATGTTTCTCTCCAGGGTTATTTTAAGCAGCTGGGGGTGAAACCAAAACAGTTTAAAAATAAATAAATAAATGTAATGGGCTACTGTACAGTTTGGGTTAAATATCAGACACAATTGGTTATACTACAAAAGTATAGATCTGAGTTGTTACAGCTACAGTATCACATGATAGTCCTATGGCTGGTCACTCAGAGAGTGATCACACCCTTGCCAGATTGCTGTACAGATATTACTGGCCTGTAATTCATGAAGATGTTGCTATCTATTGCAGTTCTTACGCTGAGTGTCAGAAAGCAGCCCCAGTGACTAAAATACACAAGGTGACCCTTGTGCTCCTACCCTTGATAGATGTGCCTTTTGAGAGAATTGCAAAGGATGTGGTTGGCCCCTTAGACAAAAGTAAAAAGGGAAATCTATTCATTTTGGTAGTATGACTATGCTACTCATTACTCAGAGGCAGTTCCAATGCATACTGTCACAGCCCCAAAAGTGGCAGCAAAGCTTGCCAAAATTTTCAACAGGGTGGGCATATCAAAACAGATTATTACTGATCAGGGTAGCAATTTTTGTGCTACATTATTGAAGGAGCTGTACCAGCTACTAGGTATCAAGGGGTGAGAATGGTGCAGAAATAGACACAAGTCCCTTTACACGAGAAAGGGTCCTGAAGGAACTGGAAGTAATAAGAGTTGATAAAGTAATGGGGCCAGATGGGGTGCACCCCCAGGGTCCTTAAAGAACTAAGAGAGGTGGTGGCTGAACCTCTGGCTATCCTGTTTAGCCGATCACTGGAAACAGGGGAGGTACCCAAAGACTGGAGGACAGCAGATGTAGTCCCCTTATACAAAAGTGGAACAAGAGGAAGCAGGGAACTACAGACCAGTCAGCCTCACCTCGGTAGTGGGAAAGATCATGGAAGCACTACTGAAGGAGAGATTGGTGGAACATCTGGTTGTCAATGGACTACAGGACCCAAGGCAGCATGGTTTCACCAGGGAGGTCATGTCAGACCAACCTCATTGAATTTTTGACTGGGTGACTAGGGAGGTGGATCAGGGAGAGCAGTGGACATGGCCTATCTGGACTTCAGCAAGGCCTTTGACACTGTGCCATAGAGACTAATACACAAACTGGGAATATGGGTGTGGGCAGGACAGTAGTGTGGTGGGTGGGTAACTGGCTGGGTGGCAGGACACAGAGGGTGGTGGTAAATGGCTGTCACTCCACAGAGGGAAGAGTGACCAGTGGGGTACCACAGGGATCAGTGCTGGGACCGGTTCTATTCAACATCTTCATCAGTGACATTGCACAGGACCTAGAAGGCAGAATTCCACTGTTCGCTGATGACACAAAGCCCTGTAACAGAGTAGACACACCGGAGGGTGTAGACAGAATGAGAAGGGACCTGCAGAAACTTGAAGAATGGTCAGGGGTTTGGCAGTTGAAATTCAATGCAAAGAAGTGCAAGATAATGCATATGGGGCACAAAAACCCTGGCACAATATATCAGTTTGGGGGGTGAGGATATAGCATGCATCAAGCAGGAAAGGGATCTTGGGGTTATCATCTCTGATGACCTCAAGGTAGGGAAACAGTGTGACAAGGCAGCAGGTAAAGCAAATAGGATGCTGGGATGTATAGGCAGGGGCATCACCAGCAGGAAAAGGGAGGTCATAATTCCGCTATACAAGACACTAGTGAGGCCCCACCTGGAGTACAGTGTACAGTTCTGGAGACCATACCTATGTAAGGACATAGACAGGGTAGAGAAGGTTCAGAGGAGGGCAACAAAGATGGTGCATGGACTGCATCACAAGTCCTATGAAGACAGGTTGAAGGAACTGAACATGTACTCCCTGGAGGAGAGGAGGGAGAGGGGATATGATAGAGACATACAAGTATCTCACAGGGAGGAACAGGGTGCAGGAATACACTATTTTTAAGCGAAAAATATGTTCCAGGACTAGAGGGCATGGGATGAAGTTGGAGGAGAGGCGATTCAGAGGAAACATGAGGAAGAATTTCTTCACAGAGCGGGTGGTGGACAAGTGGAACACCCTGCCAGAGGAAGTGGTGGGGGCTGAAACAAACACGGGATTTAAGAATGCATGGGATAGGCATAAAGGAATTCTGGAGGTCAGGGGTAAGGGGCAACAGACTTCCAGGAAAACATAAACTGAACTTACAAGCTCAAATGGGCAGACTGGGTGGATCATAGGCCCTTATCTGCCGACACTGTCTATGTATCTATGTATCACTGTCATAAGAACCTCCCCTTATCACCCTCAGACGGTCTTTTTGAGCATTTTAATCAAACCCTAAAACGCATGTTAAAAAGATTTGTAAAGGGGGAAGGGAAAGACTGGGACCAGTACTTACCTTACCTGTTTTTTGCTTACAGAGAAGTGCCACAGGCATCTACAGGTTTTTCACCATTTGAAATGCTGTATGGTAGACAACCTAGAGGGCCACTAGATGTAATAAAAGAAACATGGGAAGAAGACCCCTATCAGAAACAATCTATTATATCTTATGTGTGCCCTGAGAAAGAAGCTGGCAAAATATGTTGAAATCACCCATAGTAATCGGGAAGAGGCCCAAAACCAGCAGAAGGCGTAGTATGGCCATGAGGTAAAAAAACATTTTTGAGCCAGGTGAAAAGGTCTTGCTACTGTTAACGACTACAGAAAATAAACTGTTCATGAAGTGGCAAGGGCCTTATAAAGTGCTTCCTGACCTGTGCCTCTATGACAGGAAGGCTCAGGGGAAATGTGAGAAAATATTTTTTCATGGAGAGGGTGGTGGATGCCTGGAACAGCCTACCAAAGGGGGGGTAGGGGCTAAAACACAGAATTTAAGAAGGAGTGGGATAGACACAAGGGTATCCTGGAGGCAAGGGGGGAGCTCCAGAGTTCAGTGTGGGCATGGGGCCTAACACTACATAGGGATTAATAGGGCAGACTAGGTGGTGATGCCACTCCCACTCCCCCAGCCCGACCTCCCACTGAGCACCCACCACCTCACACTCCCGGAGTCCCACACACACCCTCATTCAACTGAACAGGTTCCAGTGTAAAGATCCACTCTCCCGTTGAAGATGCCTCTTGCTACTGGAACTGAGGACTGCTATATGAGAAATAAGGTAAGTGTGGTGCAATGTATTTTAATGGGTTTTCAACTGCACTTACCTTATTTCTCATATAGCAGTTGTCTATTCCAGCAGCAAGACGTGGCTTCCATGGGACAGTGGATCTTCACATCGGGATCTGTTCAGGTGTGTGGGGAAGTCTGGGGAGTGTGGGGTGGCAGGTACTCAGTGGGAGGTCGGGCTGGGGGTGTGGGGTTGCATCTGCCACGGACCTTTTTACAGATTAAAAAAAAAAAGACATTAAGGGACTGTTCTTCTTGTCAGGCTCCGAAGGACATCAGAGGGTGTGGTGGGGGAGGTTGCAATTTCTAATTGTTGTGACACACACACACATACACACACACAAACACATATATATTCCAGTATAACATACCAGTACACTGTCTAAGCACATCTTTACAGATTAATAAAAGGACATCGAGGGACAGTTTTCTTCTTTTCAAGCTCTGAGGGACACAGGCGGGAGGGGGATTGCCACTAGACAACTCTTTTAAATCAGCAGTGACATGCATAAGGCTGAAATTGATCTAGATAGCAGGGGAATGTAGACTAGCAATTTTTGCACTAGCCTCTGAGCCACCTAACTGCACTAATTGTGATATACACACTCACTGACTTATATATATATATATATATATATATATATATATATATTCCAGTATAACATACAGTACAAGTCACATTAAACTGTCCCTCCAACTCACTGGTTTAGCATTTTTCAGTGAGTCGCTTAATGGGTGCAGTGCTCACTGCAATGAATTAAAAGTTTCCCAATGGTTTGTTTCTAGCTGCTATTCAGTTTCAGTTTACTGTACTTTGCAGCTCTCTGGAAACTTTTATCAATGCAGTCCATTCGGTGAAGAAAGGAACCTTAGCCCCCTCACACTGGCACACTAGTTTAGTACAGCTGCTGAAAGCTCCCTTTAAGCAACCCATAAAACCAGGCAAAGAAATGTATTGGATTTGCCTCATAAGCATACTGTCTGTGTTATATATGAATACTGCTCTTCATCAAATTCGGTCAATTTAGCATTCACCTCACGGCAGCATAAACATTCTAGTCCTGTGTCCACGATAGCACAATTATTACAGAAGCCCCAATACAAACAAAAAAGAGATAATGGAAAAGAAGTTAACATGCCATTAAAGTAGATACTTAGCTGTACATGTCCCTTGTACCCAAGCAGGGTGATGCTGTCTCGGTCTTTAACAACTGCCTATCTGAGATTCAGGACTGGATGAGTGCTAACTGGCTGAGGCTGAATCCGGAAAAGACTGAGGTGCTGGTTGTGGACTCAGGTCATCCGGTAGAGGGGTTGTCTGCTGGGCAGCCATTCAGGCTTTAGCTGGGGGGCAGCCAGCTAATGACCTCTGACCAGGTGCGAAATCTGGGCGTTATGCTTCATGGGGAGGGGGGGGGCTGACACTTAAGTCTCAGGTGTCGGCTGTCGTCAAGACCTCATTTTACCATCTGAGGAATATCGCTCAGATAAAACACCTGATCCCGCCTAATGATCTCCCAATGTTGGTCCATGCCTTTGTGACCTCCCGCCTTGATCACTGCAGTGCCCTATACCTAGGGTTACCAGGGGTGGACCTCCGCCACCTTCAGCTGGAGCAGAATGTGGCTGCCAAGTTGTTGACTGGCTTACCTCGATCTTATCATGTCACACCTATGCTCCGCGTTCTGCATTGGCTGCCACTTCAGTGGAGGATCACCTTCAAGATCGGGTTACTGACCTATAAGGCCCTACATGGACAGGGATCATGATATCTGCAAGATCTTCTTCGCCCCTACCACCCCCTCTGCCCACTCCATTCCACCGATGAGGGATTGCTAGAGATTCCATAGTTCATTTGAAGACTTCGGGAGCTAGATTTTTGCAGCCTCAACCCTGTGGAACTCTCTACCTTTTCAGATTAGAGAGTGCCTAACTGCTGAAGCCTTTAAATCTGCCTTAAAAACTCATCTATTTAATCTAGCATTTCCTGAGCTATGATAGCTCTGCTTCTGGTTAATAATTTTTAAATGTGTTATTTTAGTTACAAATTGTTCTGTACAAGCGTTTTATAGTTGTTGAATTACATTTTTTTCAAAATAAACTATTAAGTACACACTGAAGAATAACCAACAACCAGAAAAAATATATATAACAATTCGTGAAGCAACAAAAGTGACGTGCGTCTCCCATGTCCTTATGAAATTGCTTTTTTCACACTTTTTTTTTTTTTTTTAACTAGTCTCACCCCAATTCCATAAGCTTCTGCTTAATCATACCTGATGGGGATTGGGGAAACGTGATTACCCTGATGGCAGTGGGGAACCTTAGAGAAGACTAGCTGGCAGGTTGTATGTCAGGGTATCAGGACACTGGCGTTAGGCAGATGTGGGGCTGTCCAGTAAGGGAGAATAAAAAATTAACAGGAACTAAAAACAACCGCACAACATCATTGTGCATACCTGACACACCCAACCTTCAACAGGTAACAATAACCAGTCAACTTGTCATGCTGATCCCAGCACCAGCACATGTGGTCACCAAGGTGATGGCACAGAAATGAACAACACAGCCAGCATGACAGGGATATGGAGTACATTGTACTCTGTATACATACGTTCTCTCTCTCTCTCGCCTGTCATCATCCCCAGAGGGGGGTCCACCATACTGGTTATGGCCGTCTCCCATCATGTGGTGGTGGGGGGCAGTGTGTCTGGAGACCAGGGGGCAGAGACCTGATGGCTAGGGGAGAATAAATGGAATAAAAAAAAAAAAAGAGATCCCATCTCAGGCTGATCCATGCAGGGGTCAAATTAAGTTTTGCAGCCACTAGCCAGCAGGGTAGTGACCCAGAAAATCTACTAACCCTGCAAACTTTTCTACTGGTCCAGCTGATGTACTTACTGAAATATTACATTTTCCAGTACAAGCCCTCAGGGCCACTTAAAAGATTTTTGACTATCTCAAAATAATACCTAACAGAATTGGCTAGTGGGGCTGGTGCCAGTTTTGACCACTGTCCATGAACATCCACATGTGGTCACACAGGTGACAGTACAAGAACAGTTAGGACCACCATCGCAGTGTACACGTGTACGTATATGTGTGTGTGTGTGTATACATATACATATACATATACATACATATATAATATGGTAGCATGGTAGTGCTACCATAGTTAGGGTTGAGTAGCACTTTTAAGGTTAAAGGGTCAAATTTTGCACCTTAATAACTTTGCCACCGTTCAACGGATTTGCCTGAAATTTGGTATGCACAGTTGGGCATGGTAGATCCTAGGATCTGCCAAGTTTTTTACTGGTCGGATATACAGCTGCGGAGTTATTAAGCGACAACCAATTGCGCAATTACGCTTTTTTGCGATTTCTTTGCTTTTGCCTACAGGTCGCATGGTTTGCGCGACCAGTCCGAAAACTTCAGGGAAATCCCCGATGTGCCTTTTGAAGATTTCATGAAAAAATACTGAACGGTTCAAAAGTTATTCAAAAAATAAGTTCCCATTATAAGTCAATGGGAAAAGTTAACAAAAAGTTCAACACTTTCGCAAATGCAGATTTTACTTTCGCAAATGGCCCTTTTACTTTCACAAATCCACCATTTTGTTTTCAGTTGGTGATCAGAGAAATGTTTGGCATTTAAATTTGGGACCCTCTAGCAACACAATTCTTTTTGTGTTTACCTAGTCGGACCCTGAGGATGCTAGGCATGTCTTTATTTTGAGGTTAAACACCCTAGAAATATGTTTTTCAAGTTTCTGGAAAAAGTACTTTCGCAAACTAGTGTCGCACTCACGAAAGTGTCACAAATTTTTGCGAAAGCTTTCGCTAATTGCGACACTACTTTTCCAGGCTATGGCAAAATGACAGCAATTCTTTGCCACCCTGCTGCAAAAGAATGGTTTTGTTTTTTGGGCTGAAATTTGGAGAGAACGCAGCCAACATCTCACAGATGTGCCACTCAGTGTTTTGGTGAAAAAATATTACAGGGCGGCAAAGTCATGGCACTCCAAAGTTGATGCTTTTTCCCATAGGATAACATTATATGGCGTCCGCCGCATTACAGGTATCCTTTGCCGCCCTGCTGCAAAATAACTGTTTGCTCTTTTGGGCTGAAATTTTGAGAGAAGAAAGCCAACACCCCACTGATGTGCCTTTTGGTGGTTTGGTGAATAAATATTACAGAGCAGCACAGTGACGGCACTCCAAAGTTAACACTTTTTCTCACTGGATAAGAATATGGAGCCTGTCGCTCCTTTCGGGGCCCGTATCTCGGAAACGGTCATTTGGCGTTATTGTTGCTGTTACCATCACCAGTTTCATTTGCAATTGCGGTACCATCCACGTGCGTTATCGTTTGCATTTTCATATGCGCTTGCATTTCTGTTTCGTATGTTTCCTTTGGCGTTATTTTTGCTGTTACTGTTACGATTTGCATTTACAATTGCGGTACCATGACTGTGCACATAACGGTTTGCGTTTCTGTACTCACTTGCATTTGCATTTCTCTTTCCTTTGGCGTTATTGTTGCTGTTACTGTTACCATTTGCGTTAACAATTGCGGTTCCGTGATCATGCACATTACGGTTTGCATTTCCGTACGCGCCTCCGTTTCCATTTCTGTTTCCTTTGGCATTATTCTTCATGTTAACTTTACCATTTGCATTTACTATTGTGGTACCGTGGCTGTGCACGTTAAGTTTGCGTTTACGTGTGCGTTCGCGTTTCCTTTTCTGTTCCCTTTCACGTTCTTTTTGCTGTGACACTTAACATTTCCATTTAAAATACCACTACCATCACTGTTTGTGTTACCAGTTGTGTGTTCATATGCACTTCAATGTCCATTTGTATCACTGTTCGCTTTGGCGTCACTTTGCGCTTGCGTTTCTATTAACGTTTCCTTTACCATTTACATTTCCGTTACCATGTGCGCCACTGTTGGCACTTCTGTTTGTGTTGCTGTTCCTGTTACTATGTCACAAGACATCATGTGGTGGGAGCGTGGGGCCCAAAGGGCCTCGCTTCCCACCGCTGCATTACTTTTACTATTTGTCATCATCATTCTCAAAAAGAAGGGAAATTAGAGGCAAAAAACTCAGTTTAATGCATCAGTTAGGGTTGTTCCACAGTGACAAAAGTGAGGAAATTTGGTGTTAGGGTTGAAAACCTCCCTTGGACCCCCCAGCCCACCTCCCCAACTGGCATCGGGGTGCACGTTGGGGTCGTTGGTCCTAACTCTCACCCCATTTCTCCTATACCTCTGCTTCTTTACACATGTGATGGGATGAGAGTTAGGGCCGACCCCAATGTGCACCCTGATGCTGGTTGGGGGGTCCAAGGGGGGGTTTGCAACCCTAACACCGAATTTCCTCACTTTTGTCGCTGTGGAACAACCCTAACTGATGCACTAAACTGAGTTTTTTGCCTCTACTATATATATACACACATATACATACACACACACACACACACACGAATAGGCAACATATACCATGAGGAAAAAAAATGCACGAACATACTTGTACTGCAACACTAGATGAAACCATATCCAAATACAGCCCCTAATAAAATAATGTGAAGCACCACCAAATTATAACAATGGATGCAAGTGGGTACCTCTGCAGAGCCCCACCACCACCACCCACACTCAAGCAATAAACTGTGTTTTTTCAGGAAGAAGGCACATAACCAGCACAGACTAGCAAACTCCTTTTATAGTACTTTAACAACAGTATTTCAACAGCATGGTAAGTTTCAAGATGAAAAAGTGCATGTGAACAGTCCATTTCAAACCTCCACTGTTAAAAAAAAAAAAAAAAAAAAAAAAGACAAAAAAAAACCCAAACAACAAATGTAAATTAAATGAACTGTGTTTAGGGGTCCTTTAACTTATCTTCAGTGAGACGTGTAACATCAGCTGATTTACTACATAAACATTCCATTCTGTGACATTTGACTTGCTCACTGGTATAGTCCCAGAGTTGTCTGCCCATCTCCTTTTAAGGCTGACTGAGCTGATATGTTTTATGAGCAATGAATCTTAGAATGTCTACACTGATTGAAGTTAAGGACACAAAATAGTGCTTTGAAACACTGCTAGCTGAATGAAAGCAGAGTAATAACACAACGTCTAATTTTATCTAGTCCATTAGGAATAAGCAGAGCTCCCTCTCTCTACTGTCATAGTAAAATGACTGTAGGGCTCTGCCCACTGCAGCTGTAAAAAGTACTTTCAGATGTTCTTACCACCCCCCCCACCACCAATTTCCTATTAACCCTGGTACTATTGTTGCCACTTTTAGTGAACAGTTCCCTAGTGTCCACTTTGTTTATTCCCTGCATGTATTTAAAGGTTTTGATCATGTCCCCTCTCCCCTCAATTTCCTACAAGTACATGTAACCCCCCTACTAATGGGGGTCCCTAAAAGCCTTCTCGGAGCTGTGTAAGTGCTCCTTGTCTAACTGGTGTCCGGCGTAATGCCGCTTTAATGTGGGCATGGTGAGTGCTTTTAGAGCCTCTGGTACTGTTTCTTTAAGAGCTGCCTGCTTGCAGGCTTGATCAGTTGTATAGGGGGGACTGCGGGTTTACTGCTCGAATCCCACTCGAGCTGCTGTTTGAATCGCTTCGTTCTGCCGTCGCTAAGCAAGCGGAGGGAGCTTTACGGAAGGATGTAACTGTTTGCTGGAACATATGTAGTGTGGCAGTAACATTGCTGTTTGTGTAACCTGTTTTCCTTGCAGCTGGGACTCTGTGTATTTAGCCCCTCCATTTTTGACCTGGACTTCTGAGATGGGCCAACTGGGAAAGGGGGAACCTTAAAATGGAGACCGCTCAAGCCAACCAGAATTTGGACTCCCACCGAGAGCCTGCCCAAAAATATGGCAGGTGCTCCTGGGAAGTGTAGTTTGGACCCTGGTGCCTTTTTGCACCAATAGAGGGCGTGTGAGGTGATGGACAGAGCAAAAGCAGCCAACCGGAGCCTGTGGAGCGAGAGGAAACTACCCTGCAACTGTACTGGAGGACAGAGTCATTGGTGATCGTGAAGGGAGAAGGCGCTCTGGCTCCTGCGCTGGGAAAATCTTTGCGCAGGAAGCGCATGTGTTAGGCCGAGAAGGCGGGCGACTTCATCACCATAAGAGAGAGAGAGCGGACAAGATCCATGAGGAGTGCAAGCAGAGGAGGCTGTGCAAATACAACTACCTACTAGGCTCACCATGTAGAGGACTGGAGAACCTGCTGAATCGCGCTCGGTCTGTCAGGACAAGTGAAGCTGCGTAGTTCACCCGGTTTGTTCAGTAAAAGCGATCGGGAGTTTGGAGCAGCTGCCTGGTATGGTACCCCTCTGCATTACATATAAATGTGTGGAGCAGCGTTTGGATCACAGGTTAAGTCCTGTAGTGATGCGAGAGGGATTTTTCTGCAGGAGTGGTGAGTACTGAATCAGGGTAGCTCCCTGTCAAATGTTCTTTCTGAGGATAGGAGTGGTCTGGCTGTTTTATGGGCTGCATAAATGGGCTCTTACAAATCAAATCTAGGTATCAAATGCTTGTTTCTTCACCAGGTCCCCAACCAGCTGCACTGAATAGGCTAGCCTTGTAAGGCCTGGGCACCCAAAGACAGTGACTGATAGGGTTGGCCTGTGCATATTGCCTTATATAGTAGAAGTGTTAAGCTAATCAACCTGATCTCCCCCATCCTTGTTACTTCCCCCTTAATAAATCAGATTTGTTGTTGCAAGGTATATCGTTTGAACTGTGTGTTTGTGCCACCCTTGTTGTGTATGGGTTATTGTATAACTGCATCTTACTTTACAGGGGGTCCTCAGCACCAAGTTGGCCATCCCAACCTGGGGGTAAGTGTAATTCGTAACGGTAGAGTGGGAATTGCTGGGGAGCCACTAGTGGGAAGAATGGGGGGTTGCAGTGACCCAGAGGGTTGTGACTAGGTCACATTTGACTGTTCCAACCCGACCTCTGGGTGGAGGCACCCGCCATTGGATCCAGGCCCCTCAACCTGTTATTGGCTGAGCAGGCAGGGGTAGTAGCCCTTGGTATAGTGCCCCCTAAGGGTTACATACATATTGAGACACTTCAGCCTCTGCATGTATGACCTACCTTGTTACCATCTTATCTTAGTCACAGTACTCTGCGCTAACTCCATTTTGTCTTTTCTTTAGTTGGGAATTCCAAAATGGTACACAGTATTCCAGGTGCAGAAACATATGGATCTACACAGGGGCAAAATTACCTCTTTTCTACTGTTGCTAAATCCACTCTAAATATAACCCAGCAACCTATTTGCCTTTCCTATCGCTTTGTAGCATTGCACAGCAGATTTACGGTTGTCTGAAATTACTACTTCCAAATCCCTTTCTTCCTCTGTCTTTGCAATTGGTACTCCTCCCAGCCTGTATTTACCCTACAGTTTCTACAGCCCACGTGCATGACCTTATACGTTTGGCATTAAAGCCCAGCTGTCAGACCCTCGACAACTGTTCAGCTTATACAGATCCTCTCTAAATTCACGAATACCCTCCTCATTATCCAATTTGCCACAGAGCCTGGCATCATTCACAAAAAGGCAGAGTTTTTCCTTTCTAATGCCCACCTCTATGTCACTGATAAAGATTTAACAGTTTATGGCTGTAAGTCCCCCCCCCCAGTGTCTAGGGGTATCCAGATGGTAAAAGTTGGGAGGGGGGGCACTGCACAACCTATGCAACCACAGTCCAAGGAATTAGAAACGGAAATAACTTGTTACTTGGTTCTTTGATGGTAGTGACTGGGAGTCACAAGATTAGGGAAGCAGGTACCATCTTAAAGCAGATCTCTCCAACCTGTAGGGGCAATGTTCCTTAGCAGGCAAGCATGCACAGTCATACTGATTAAGTTCATTGTCTAATCCAGAATAAAAAGTACAAAACGGTTTAACTCTGAACAAGGACCACTCCACAGAGCATGAGGGCATTTAATTTGGTGGGTTTCCTTCACAGACATAGCTGGAAAATCTACTGCAACAGTCTCTTGAGCCAACAGACATTCATTTCATGTAGGTCTCCCTTATATGTTTATACAAAGCACAGAAGACACTTCTGTCCATACCGCTCGCCATTGTATAGCTACTGATACCGCAGAATGTTATTTCTAATCGGGTATGTATCTAGGCTAGTTTTAAACATTTGCATATTACTGTTGGTTACCACCTCAAGTGGTAGTTTGTCCCAGATCGGTGCTACCCTTACACTAAACCAGTGTTTCCTCTTAGTAGTCTTATATCTAACCCGTGTAAGCTGTAATGGATGTGCTCTAGTCTGATATTGCTGATCTCGTAGCCCAAGTCCTAGCTTTTCCCTTAGACTTAAGTTTGTAAGGGCCTTAAAAACCATGCACATATCGCCATGCAGTCTGTGGTATTCTAGCGTGTACATACCTAATTCAGTCAGCCTGTCCTGATAATCCATACCCTGTATCTCTCCAATCATACAGGTAGCTCTTCTCTGAACCCACTCCAATGACATTCTCTCTTTCCTGTAGCCCGGAGACCAGAACTGGGCACAGTATTCCATATGCGGTCTCACTAGCGACCCATACAAAGGCATCAGAACTTCCCTTGCCCTACTCCTAATATGTCTATTAATGCAGCTCAATATGTTGCCTGCTTTTGTAACAACCTGGCTGCAATGCTGATTAAATTTAAGATAATTTGAGATCCTGATTCCCAAGTCCCTTTGGTCTCTTACTTCTCTAAGCAAATACCCACTCAGATTGTAAGTAGCAGCCCTGTTGTTTCTGCCAAAGTGCATGACTGTGCACTTATCAACATTAAATGTCAACCCTGAATCATGTGCCCAGCCTTGTAGCTTAGTCAAGGCTTCCTGTAATCTGGCAGTATCCAGACTGCTGTTTAAAATAGTGCCGATTCTGATGTCATCAGCAAACCTGGCTTCCCATACGCCCCCTCCACAAGTCATGGAGTGAATATACCCATTAAAAAGACAGGGACACAATACAGGCCCCTGTGGGACCCCACTCGTCACCTCCGACCATTCTGAGCTGCATCCCCTGATTGTCACTCTCTGTTTTCTATCATGCAACCAGGAACTAATCCAGCATATTATGTTACCCTGGATACCATGATCTATCAGGGTGTCCACTAGTTCCCAGTGTGGTACCTTATCAAAGGTCTTGGAGAAGTCCAGAAAGACAAATAGATAACCATCATCCAAGGCCTTACTAACATTTTCATAAAATCATAGGAGATTTGGCTGACATGATCTATCATGTTTGAACCGGTGCTGCGCATCATCAATGTCACCTCCCTGTTGCATGTCTTGTTCTATATGGTCCTGAACAACTCCTTCTAGTACTCTGCCAAGTACCGAGGTCAGGCTTAATGGTTGATAGTTACCAACCTTCTGCCTGCTTCCCTTCTTGAAGCTAGGGACCACATTCGCCTGTCCCCATGCATCCACCACCACTCCCTGATCCAATGATGCCTGGAATAGGTAGGTTAATGGCTCAGCCAATAATTCAGCCATTTCGTTGACTACTTTTGTATGGATTCTGTCTGGTCCCAGGGATTTACCTGAATCTAAGTTGAGCAATCTTTTTTTGATCTCCAATTTTGAGTCTGGGCATATTATGATTGTTGTCGAGATGTTGTTTGGTCTCACTAGTTTTGATATTATATACTGATGAAAAATAACTACTACACCTTTCAGCCATAAGTGTGTTATCCTGTAGTAAATTACCATTTACATCCTTTAGTGGGCCTATACTTTGTGGCCCCCCTTTCGTACTACTCATATAGCTATAAAAAGTTTTATACTTATCCTTGACCTTATCTGCCAGTCTTAGCTCATATTCCCTCCTGGCCTTTAAGATTTTTTTTTTTTTTTTTTTAAGTCTTCTTAAGAATATCTCTGTATATGCCCCAATGTTTCTCATGGCCACTTTTCTTGGCTTTGACATAAGCTTTGTTCTTTTTATTAATCAGCTTTTTGACTCTACCAGACATCCAGGCTGGAATTGTCCCGATTCTGTTATATTTCTCTTTTTATAGGTTTGTATTTGTCAACTATCTGATTTATATTCTCCACCAGAACCTCCCACATCATAGAAATGGATTGGTGCTGAAAGTCGGCCCTCCAATTCCCTTAAACCCTGAGGGCTAAATTCCTGGCAGCACTTTAGGGGCCGAAAAGACCACCATATGCAGTAGCTTGGTGCTAATACACTCTATCATCTCACAGCTTATTCCTTCGCTTTCCTTTCCCATCAATTACAATTTCTCCTTCAGGCTCTCTTGCTATCCTTTCATCACAGGCTCTTTTGCTAGCTTCCATTTGTAACCCCGCACCAATTTGGGGGCTTAACGTAAGTGTCTTCCTGGGCTCCATTTATGCCCACTGCCAGGCAGATGACCTGCATAGATAGTAAATCCATAGTCATTTGTCAATCTTGTCAATTTGCGCGAATGCCATGGTGTGCCTCCGCGCCTGTCCCTTTAAAACATTAGCCAGTGTGTGTATAGTAAATGGTCTGGGCTGGGTCCAAGTGTTTCAGTGCCCGCGACTTGCCAGACATTGCTTTAATTTGCTCCATTCTGCTGTCGACAGTAAAGCAGAGGGAGCTTTAGCTATTACTATAAATATTTACTTCTAACATTGTTATATTTAAACTAAACTGTTTGTCTTAACTGCCTTCTTGCAGTTTGTTTATCTAAGTGGGAGCCACCATGTTTGATCTGGGACTTCCAGAATTTGTACCAATGGGACACAGGGGACCTCGAGGGGTCCTTAGTTCAAGTGCCTCATGGGAAGAAAAACTGTAGTTCTTGTACTTTTACATGTTCGTGCCTAAATTGAACTAATGGGAGCACCAGAACTGTGACTGACAGTTCCCCTAGCCAACCGGATTACTAGAGGACAGTGGTTCAGTTGCTGTTCGAGTTTGAAGAGTGAGCAGCTCGAGCTGTCGAGAGGCTGCTCCAGTGAAGGAGCTGAGGAGAATTAGCAGGGAAAGGCCTGACATATGCCTTCCTGCTGTGGTTCTCCTGCATTGAACTGCCTTACTGCAGTAATCTGACTAATCCGAAAAGTAACTTAACTGTGGCAGAGAGCTCAGAGACTCTGAGGAGTGCAGCTCAAGATACTGGATTGAAAAGAATCTCCTGTGATGTACATGGCTCAAGAACTGTGGTGAGAGGCTACTTTGGTGAATTGAGGTCTGTTCAGTAATTTGACTGCAATAGCAACCGGACTGAAATTCAAACTGAGAGATAAAAAAGTTAATGCTGTTTCCATTAAATGTGCTGAATGTTTATTATGGGTCGATGCCCGTTTCTGCCAGTGACTGAACTATTAGCCAGCTGAAGGCCTTCATCAGCAAACTAACTGAATGTGCCAGAAGTGTTTATTCAGCCTTGGGCCTATGCCAAATTCAGCCCAAGCCAACTATTTCTGCACCAGAGACTGCTTTCTCAGTGAGAGACCAGATTGAGGATCCAGCCCCTGAACAGCAAGGCATCACAGGTTGCGGCCACCTGGAATGAAAGGCCATGAAGCAGAGGTATGTCATGTTGGCCCAGCTTCCCCATGCTCTTCAGTGATCTGCAGCAGGTCTTCATATCGCCAGGCCAATTCCAGCCAACTGGTGTCATGAGTAAACTCAGGGTTGCTCCCTGCAACAATTCTTCTAATTACTTTGTGGTACCATCTGATTGCTTCAGTGTGTTACAAGGTTACAAAAGGCTGGACCAACCAGCCAGAAATACAAATAGCCAAAGTCTTGTTTGTGCATGTTCACCGATTTCCCTTTTCATCAAGGGCCCCACCAACAGCTGCAACACCGGCCAACCCCCGGCACCGATTCTGGCTAGCTAGCATAACATTCTGGGTACCCAGTGTTGTCAGACTGTTTACTTTGTGACTAAAGTGCATGCAATCCCTAGACACCTGAATTAAATCAGTAAAGTAATCATTCTTCTAGATTCACGCCTCCATCCTTGTTCATGTCCCCTTAATAAACCTGATTTGCTGTTTCACGTTTAAGCTGGCTTATGAGCATATTCTTAGTTGGTGTACAGCACTGAGAGTGTATGCTAACATTGCCTTTACAGGGGGTTCCAAGGGAGTTGCCGAAGATCAGTCCCTGGTGGTAAGTGCAAGGGGTGTGTGCACTACTGCAAAGGGTTGCCCCCAAGAGGTACAAGGTCACTAGGTGGGTCTGTGGGTGGTTATAGCTTCCCAGAAGGCTATACCAGGGTAGGTAAATACCCCAACTTATATTACTGTTGGTGGAGGCACCAAAATATTGAACCCAGGCCCCTCAACCTGTTAGTGGAAGTACAGGCGGGGTAGTAACCCTAGAGATAGTGCCACCCAGGGGTTACACATTCCTATATAGGCACCTAGGACTCACAACAGCACGAGACATTTCTACTGTCCCAAACCCCATCACACACACTCTCTCTCTCTCTCACTCGCATTTCTTTCCCATCTGCCTGGTCTCAAACCTCCACCGAGGGGCTGATGACATATGAAGCATACCCTTCTTATCTAAATGATCTTTCTGCTGTACATTTCATTTCATGTTCTATAGCAAGAACCGAACTACCAGAACTCTTTCAGACATCCAATCGCTGATGCCAATGCATGGCAGCTGGGCCTTATTCCAGGCAGTTTTGGGTACCCCCAGCCTTAATCCCAGTAACTCCTCACATTTTCCATTCATGCAGTGATCCAACCTCTGAACTGACTCATTGGGGTGCCTCTGCCAGTGCCACACCGGATCACCTGAAGAGCTGCCACCCCACCGGGGTCCCAAGCATCACTCTCTCAGATGGGCTTTCCCCGCCTCCACAGGCTGCTCAATTAGGGAGTCCCAACCATGCGATGGCCATCAGCCTGGAGTTTAGTGGTAGTTCTGCCACCACTATGCCCTCAACTGCTCAGGCTGCTACTTCTGAGCCGCATCCCAGGCCCCATTGCCACAGCAGGCCCACTCACAGGAAACCTTAAGACCCACTGCTGAACTCATCCACTGGCAATGTTTCTTTGGGCTTTAGGCCCAACTGGTGCTTACCCTACCAAGGTGCTGAAGTTCACTTGCCGGGCTTCCATTTTCTTTCTTCTCCCCCTCGGGCTCCGGCTCCCAATTGCACCGACAAGCCCCTTCTCTTTACTCCATTGCTCCCCTTTTCTGCCAACCTGAACTGTTGCTTTCCACTTCATGGGTTTTGAAGGGTGGTGGGCTGGGGTGGCAAGCTGACTGCCCCAGCCTTGCCATGGCCCTGCAGCTGAACTTGCGGGATGACACTCCCTGTTTGCCTTCTCTCTTTGGGTCTCTGCCCCCCCAGGCCTCTCTCCAATGGTGCCAAAACCCCTCTTTTTTTTTTATATCCCAAGGGAAGGGGGACCCTGCTGGAAGCAAGCAAGCCCCACATTCCAGACTCACAGGCACCAACAGTTCCTAATTCCTCCCTAGCCACCTGTTCTGAAGAATGTAACTAGTAAGTACCCAGAGGGTGCTTACACGAGTACAAGCACCAATCCCTTTAGGACCCCCACTTGTGACCCCCTCACTCACAAGTACTCCCCATTTACTACTACCCTCCATCTTCACACCCCTAGCAGTACCTTACCCACTGGGCTAGTCTGCCCCACACTCCTAGGCCCCTTGGTTGTCTGGACAATCTCCTGTGCGACACTGAGCTGAACATGTTCATAAGCCCAGATACAGTATGTCAACTGCCTGCCTTTTATCAACAGCCTTTGTTACCCAGTGCAAAAAGTTAATCAGGTTTGACTGGCTCTGCCTGCCCCAAACCCATGTTACCATCTGTCCTGTAGCCCATTTGCCACCAGGAATCAAATCAGTAAAGTAATCATTCTTCTAGATTCTCTACTAGCCTCTCCTTAATAATAGATTTCAGCAATGTGCACATTAATGAGTTTAGAATGAGTGGTCTATGGTTTCCTGGCTCATCCCTTTCTCCACTTTTGTACCGAGACACAATGTCCACCACCCTCCAGTTTAGAGACACCCATCCAGAATCCAGGCAGCAGTTGTAGACATCTGCCAGAGGCAATGCCAGAAGGTTGTATATTCAAAGGAAAAAACAATAGCTCAACTCCAAGTAATCCACTTTTAAACACTTATTTCATCCACCAATATAGACATCGACGTTTTGTGGCAGCACCACTTCATCAGGATGAATGGTGGTTGCTCGGTACTTAGTCTGAACAATCTAACAAGGAACTAGTGTTGCTGGTATATTTCTAAGAAAGCATATCAGCCTATTTTGCCCTCCCTAATAACCATAAATACTGTTTAGAACCTTAACAGCCACCAGCTGGTGTGCCCTAGTTTATTCCATAAGTACCTGACTGGGACAGAAGTCTCCCTCGCTGTCAGAAGCAAGCACTTGCGCCATCTCTGTTAACACCATGAGGTGCAGTCCATCTGGCCCCTGAAACTTATTACCCTTTAGGATCCTTACAGCCCCCCTGAATGGCTACCCTTCAGCCCTGCCTCCACCCGGACCCCATCAATATTCCCAGGGGCTGACATTCACCTGGTGTTTCTTCCCAACTTACCCACCAGGGCAGGGCCTCCCCACTTATCTCATCAGAAGCAATGTCCAATATCTGTGGAGGTGGTAAGGGTCCGCTGCGTAGCATCGAAGCAGGTGGCATTGTGCTCGTATGCCATTTTTCAATGTTTTACTAGGAGAGGCATGACGTGCAATGATGTTGAAGTGAAAGAAAACAAAATATCCAGCACCCCTTTCAACTACAGCAAGATCTAGCTGTCAGACCAACAGCCCTGCTAGAGATCCTGCAGGCACTGGCAGCTTGCCTCCCTCCCACCCACCTAGAGGAGAACAGTCCATGAGGTGCTCGATCCTTCTCCCTCCCCCAGCTGGCCCTTCAACACCCGGGCTCGCTTCCAAACCCAGGTCGTTGGCGTCATGAGCAGTAGTGCTACCGTGGCATAACCTTCAGGATCCTGAGTCCCATGAGTACTCCTTCTGCAGCAATTGGTTCTATGTTCATCTCTGCTGCCCCCTCTGGTCTAGGGGTAATTCTACCCCCAGGTGGTGGACCTTCGTGCTCTCTCATGAATACTGAAGTAGTCATTCAGTATTTCTAACTCACATTTATCATCCTTTACCCACTCCCCTCTCTTAGGTGGACAATGACTTCTTTTGTTTTTTGCGTCTCTCTGATGGCACAAAAGAAGGCCCTATCATCCTCCTATACTTCCTCCATAATTCCTAGTTTCACTCCAACTTCAACTTTCCTCACCACCCTGCTGACCTCACAACTGGCTTCTCCAGTAGGCTTCCCTGCTGCTTTCTCCCTGGCTCCCTTAAAATTACTTAACACTACCCTATTTTCCTCTCACTTCTATTCCCAACTCACTTGTGAACCATATCAGTTTCCTTCTTTTCTTACCCTTCCCCACTTGCCTTAAACATGAGCTGGTGACATCTTGCAGGCTTTTCTGAAAGGTGTCCCATTCTCCTCCACACTCACAGACTCTGGTACTTTCCAACATAACTCTGAGCAACACTCTCTCATTTACCCAAAGTCTGCCCTTCTAAAATCAGGGATAAATTAAGCGGGTTTGCATCGCAATTTGCAACCCAAGAATCAGGAAATGAGTCATTTGCCAGCATGATTGGCAATGATTGCTAAACATCAGAAGCTGGCAGTCTCCGAAATTATTTTAATTTCCCCTGGTGTCTAGTGGTCCCCCCACCCTCCAATTGCCATTCCTGTTTATTTTTCCTTCCCTGATGTCTAGTGCCACTCCCCCGACCCTCCAGAGACTGCCGTACCCATAATGTTTTTTTTTTCCCCTATTCCCTGGTGTCTAGTGGGACCCACGCCACCATCAATCAGCCTGTCCCATTATTTTTCTTTCCCTAGTGTCTAGTAAACACCCCACCATTGTATCGTTGCCGATCTAAAATAAACAGTCCCTCACCAATCTGCCCCACCCCACTCCCACTTCCCACTCAGCACCCACCACCCCACACCCCGTACACCTCACTCACTTGAATAGGTCACTGGGCAAAGATTCACTCCCCGATCGAAAACACAGTTTGCTGCTGGAACTGGTGACTGCAATATGAGAAACTAAGGTAAATGAGGTTCGATGTATTTCAATTGGGTTTTCAACTTTGGTGCATAACTGTGCCATTTTTTGCAAATTCTGACACCAAACTTTAAACATGGCCTTTTGGGGACCCCACCTCATGAACAATGGCAGTGTAATTTCGCAAATCTGACCAAAAGGTGATTGTGCGGTCACTTGGCGAAATCACATTTCAGGCGGGATTTGAACATTTTCACCAACCTTGTTCATGAGGTGGTGTCATATGAAGGCTGTGTTGAAAATTTGGGGTCGCAATATATAAAAATGGGCAAGTTATGCACATACATTTAAATTTTACTATGCTCACTCATAACTTTAGTAATTTTAAATATTTTGACCCCACATTTTCAACATAGCCATTTTTTTACGCCACCTCAGGAACATGATAGTTGTCATTTTTTTCAAATCCTGGCCAAACTGCCTTTTTGCACCTCTGGCATGGAATGACACTGCGGTGGTGCGGAATCATGTTTTGGCAGGGATCTGAACATTTTCAGTATCGGGTACATGAGGTGGGGTAATAGGAAGGCTATGATAATTTGATCAAAATGGCAAATAAAATCAACAGAAAGCCTCAAAACTATATATACAATGTCTGTTTTATCAATATATACAATTATAAGTAATAATTACATGGCTTAAAGTAAAAATACCCATTTTAGAAAACTGCTAATCAAAATCGTCTGATTGCTAATCATTTTTCATTTTGATTAGCAAAGGCCGTTAATCAACTGTCCAACACTAATTTATGCCTTGTAAAATTAAAGACTCTTGTTCTGAATATAGTATGCTCCATGCCCAATTCAACAGTGAACTAATAGGTGCTTGATGGCACCCAGTGGTTCTCCTGTTCCTACATCCTTAACAGAGTCACTATAAGCACCAGGTCCAGAAAACCTCTCTCATAAGTTCCCTGAACTACTGAACCAAGATGCAATCCTGGAACTGATCCATGAGTGTTTGGCTCCTGGTATTGGTTGCCACCAAGGTACTCCAATCTAAATCTGAAAGAGTGAAATCACCTCTGATCACCTTGTCTTTGACGTTGTTGCCCTTCTAAATTCTTCCTCTTACTCATTATTTGCCTCTTTCTCTTGAGGCAGTGGTCTGTAAACCATCCCATTCTAACTATCCTTCCCCTGTTTGTTTCCAACTGTACCCATAGTGACTATGTCACTGCATCCTCCCGAGATTATACCCTTGACCAACTTACACACACACACACACACACACACACACACAGCTACTCCTCCTCTCTTGCCCTTAGCCCTGTCTCTTCTAAAGATAGTAGTAACCTAGAACTGTAAGGTTCCAGTCATGGTGTTGGTCACTCTGATTTCAGTGATGGCCACTAGGTGCAGCTGGGCTTCTACAACCAGTGTCTGCAGATCACACCTTTTGTTCCCCAGTCTCCCAGGATTTATGCATATGGCTTTAAAAAAGTACCGCTTCCCAGTTCTATTTTTGTCTGCAATACTTACCCTCCCTAGTTTTGGATGTTGCTTCCTGCAGTGGCTAGTAGCCCTGCCAGTGTCCTATGGATTACCAGTTAGCCCAGAGTCCATCCCTTGCATGCGCTCTGTGCAGTTGTACAGCAGTAGCCACAGACATGGTCAGATATTTCCAGATATTTCTCAAAATTTCTGAAGTTTCTCTCTGTTGCCCCTACTGTGAAAATGCAGAAAGCAGGAGATTTCTCTAGAAATATCACAGAAATTGCAGGAAATATCTGACCATGTATTTGGCTGTGACTGTATATATCAACAGTACAAATTATGATCATGGGTTAAAGTCAATGGCATAAAGTCTGGATTGGCCTCAGATTGAAAGAAAACCCAACACCACCAAAATCCCCCCCCCCCCCTTTCCTGGCATCCATGCAATGTATATGTGAATAACTCCAGTTGGTATATTGTAGTAACCAGTGTATGGCAAGCCCTCCTTGTTGGGATTTATCAGTCAACCAAAGACACGGGATTGCTCTCTTTGCCACTATTAATGTGAACAATAATTTTAGGGTTCAAACACCCCCGTCCCTGGGATAGCCAAAGGTACTAAGGATGAAGTCAATAGATCTTGTCGGGAAAAGATGATATTCAGATCCATGTTTACTTGGTTCCAGAATTCTGTCGGAGAGGTGCACGACTAGAATATATGGTTATGATGTGCTTTAACCTCCCCACACCTCTTCCAACAAGCACCCTTCCGAAGGCCCATATATGAGGCCCGGATAGCAGGAGTGTAAAAGTTGCACACCCTGCACTTCCATGCAAATGGCTAGGTATTTCTTGATATGTCTGTGATATCTCTAGAGAAATTCCCACCCCCTTCCTGCAGGTTGCTTCTTTCCAGTTCTGGGGGGGGGGGGGCCCTCTGGCTACCACCACTAAACTTCATTTGACCATATACCCTGGTGCAGTCCTTTCCCTTGTCTACTTTTAACTCAGACTAATGAATTTCTCCAGCTTCATTTCCAATGCCCTGGTTCCCCATCCACTCAGATTCACGCAATGCATCATCACATACAGAGCCCCATCTTCCCAGTGGATTTTCCAGCACTCTGTACCCAAATTCCTGCTCCATACACCATTCGCTCACCCACAAATTGATTCCTTGTCTTCCTAGCCTGACTTATTTCTGAGAAGGCTATTGAGTCTGCAAATTCCTTGAGCATGTCCCCAGAACTCAAAATCTACTCTAAACAGTTCTACCCTGCATTCCTCCAGATTGTTAGTTACAAGGTGGATCACAACATCAGGCTTCCCTCACTCCCCCAGGTCAAGGTCTGAAACCTAGGCAGGATCTTCTCTGCCGTCATAGTAGAGAGGCATACCACCTTCCTTCTACCAGCCTCTGGAATCTCAACCAGTCTCCCTGTCCCACTAACTGTCCCTCTACTATCAAGTCCCCCAGCACTATGACTCTCTTCCTATCCTTACCCCTTGTTTCCCCTTCACTTTGAGTTAGATGATGACAGTTAATGCCTCATGCTAGGAAAATAATCAATAAGGTATCAATTTTTTTTTTATAAGTAACATGTAACATCATCAGTAGTTTTTTAAGTGCCAGCATTAGCACTACAGACGAAATAAAACAAGGACCAGGGTGTCTTGTACTGATCCCGAGTTAAGCCCTCCCTTCTACAATGGCAGCAGTGGTGGCAGTTAAGTGCACAGTCAGAGATCACCAGACTCATCTGCATGTGCAAAGCACAAGAGCATGCTATGCAGGAACAGGTCTCTGGCAGACATGGGCACAGTAGTTAGAAAGGAACTATTTCCTTTTACATGTCCGCTTCCACCTGAGACACACAGAAAACATCCTATAACCTTCCGAAACTCTCTATGATGTACAAAACAAAATCGAAGCCTGTAGTATGGGACTGAATGCTGCAGGTATTGGATGTATTAACCACTAAAAAAACCTACTCTGGTAACCCGACTTTCACCCACAAATGGGGGTATGCATGCCGGTCTTAGTCCTAGCACCCAGTGTCTACTGCATAGGCAAGTCATCACTAGAACACACAGGTCTGTGCAGCTCCAGCATATTCACGAGCGGCTCACATATACAATTCTAGCTCAGCCTACTGCCGAATGCTACCACCACAAAACAGAAGTCTGCATGATACCGCAGATATTCAGCACTAGCTGCAAACTAAATACCAGCAGTATGGCAGAGATCCCCAAACCCAGCTAAGATGGCACTTTACAGAATTTTAGAAGTATTTTATGAGAAATTTTACAGAACAAACAGGAGATCCACTACACCAACACAGGATTTCTTAGGCCCTGTTCAGACTACAGCATAGTAATCAAACATTTTTAAAAATGGATTCATTCTTACCATGCTGTAGTGTCTGCACTACCACAAGCATGCTGTAAACCATTTTTAAAAACTGCTTACAGCATCTGCACTTCTAACTCTGGACCGAGTTAAACTCAGGGTTAAACTAAATTGGTTCCATGCACTGACATCATGCTGCAGAGAGCAGAACCATGCCTGACCGTCTACACTACAGGCAAAAATTAAGTCCTGTAATGTTTTAAAAACTGTGTTTAAGCCTCGGTGTTAGCAGAGTTTAAGCATGGTTTTTAAAAACAGATAAAGACATGTTACATGCAGATGTGAACCATGCTACAGCACTTTATAACGGTTTAAGCACCTTAAACCGTTTTAAACATCCTAGTCTGAACAAGGCCGTGGGGTCAGTCCAATTACCCACATTGAACAGCAAAGACAGCCAAAGATGAGACTCTCTGGTAAACACTCAAGAAATGGAGGAGATAATAAAGAAGACACCTACAGCTAAGGCTGGTGGGGTATCCACCACAGAATATAATGAAAACCTTGATTTATCTACTGCCAAACAAACTAGCCAAGGTATATGTGGAAATGTAAATACAGAAAGAACCCTCTCAATCCACAACTAAGGCCACCATTACTCTGATTCACCAAACAGGCAAACCTAATAATGAGTGTAGTAGATATTGGCAGAGCTCTCCACTTAATGTAGATTTTAAGAGCTTTACTAAAGTACTGGCCAAGAATGAACAAAATACTTCCCCATTTAGAGACCAGGTAGGATTTTCTCCAGAAGACAAGGGGCTGACAAACCTAGGCATATAATCAAACTTAAATGGCTACGTGAATGCAGTGGAAAGACTTGGGTGGTGCCTCATTAGACACATTGGCCAGAATATTCAGACTGCGCCAGGCTGTGACGCAAGCCTGGGCACAGCGCCATGCCTCAGCACCATTGAATATGGCACTGTGGCCAGCCGCACTGCGCCAGCGCAAGTGGCCAGAGAGGAGCAGAGGGATATGCCAGCGCAAGTGCCATTGCGCTAGGCACAGCAACCATGATATTCAGCGGTGGATATGCAAATGGAGCCATAATGCATGCAAGGCACAAATGGGGCCATTTGCATGTCATTATGGCTCCATTTACATGCAGGTGCTCCGATCCCCGGCGACTTGCGCCTGGCACCCAGCCAGGCAGCAGCCATCGGGGACAGACGCCACCCTGCCCCTCGGCAGAAACGTGCCCCAATGCCCGATCGCGGGCTTTCAATAATAATATTAACCCTGGTGGTCCAGTGGACCCTCCCAGCTCGATCGCGGGCATTATGATAGAATAACCTCCCTGGTGACCCAGTGGCCGCATCCAGCCTGATTGCGGGCAATCCAATGTAAACGGTGCCTTAGTGGTAGCCCCTTCCCACCTCGGCCACTCAGTCTCACCACCCCTCCTCAGTCAGCAGCGGGCGGCAGCACCCCGCCGCCGCCAACTGACAGCATACGGTATGGCTGTAGCAAGCCCAAGTCCACAAGCGTGACATTGGCGTAGACCATATTGTATTACATAGTCCTAATATGTGAATGAACATCATTCACATATTAGGGACTGTGTAGTACAGCACGGTTCGTTACTCCATTGGCTCCACGCCAGGGACTAATGCGCGTACAGCCATACCGTGACGTCCGGCCTGTCAGTGGGTGGTTTGGCGGGCGGGGTGCTGCTGCCCGCTGCTAACTGGGGAGCGGGGTGGCAAGACTGAGTGGGCGGATTGGGAGGGGGGTACCGCTAGACCACCAGGGTACAGTTTACATCAGACTGCCAGCGATCGGGCTGGATGCGGCCACTGGGCCACCAGGGATGTTATTTTACCATAATGCCAGAGATCGGGCTGGGGAGAGGGTCCACTGGACCCCCAGGGATCTTAAACATGTACAAAGCCCGCGATCAGGTATGGGGGTGTGTGAGACGCCAGAGCACAGCTGGCGGCTGCCATGTTGCACCCTGCAATACGGCAGCTCACCTGTGGGTGGCCAGCTGTTGCTCCTTTTCTTTCGGCTCAACTGTGTGCGGCATTAAGTAGGGTTGTGCTCAAGAGGATCAGCACATCCCGGCTGAATATCGGATGTCAGAGTATGCATGGGCACGCCCCCTACTTGCCCATACATTACTGATGCGCCCTGGCGCTCGGGATTTGTGCAGCACATAATCCTTTTGAATATCGCCCAGGAGCATCAGTGGTTGCGATGGCGTAACTCCATCTAGCGCTACGCGCAACCCTTTTGAATATCCCGCCTTACTGTACTTTGACCCACTGTATGGGATTACTTGGCAGTACTGGGAAAGTTTGGGCAAGGGGATTAACTGATCTCGTGGGTATATCTGGTATATTCAGATCCAAAGGCCTGTGTGCTGACAAATGGTTTGATCTCAAGACATTTTACACTGCAGAGGGGCACCGAAAAGGCTGTCCCCTTATAACCTATTTTATTTACAGCGTCAGTGGCTCAGCAGGTAGCACACTTGCCTCTGAGACCTGACAATCAGAAGGCTGTGGGTTCTATCCCCACACCAGGCACTGACACTGCAGTGCAACACGAGGGGGGTGCTGCACTCCTGAGGTACTGTCTTTCAGATGAGATGTTAAACTGAGGTCCCACCTGCCTATTCTGGTGGTAGTTCAGGTGGATGTTAAGGATCCCATGGCACTTCTTGAAAAGAGTAGGGGAATTTTTTATTAGTAAAAATTATGATATACAGAAACATTTGTTATAAGACAAAAGCGCATCTTAGGACTTCATACAAAAGAATTAATTCTTTTACTTGTAGTGCATCACAAGAATATACTCCACACATACCTTTTTTTTTTTAAATGTGGAACTTATAAATGTGTATACACAAAGGAGAACTAAAATCATATACTTGGAATGTACCCAATTGGGTGCTCTTACTGCCAGTTCCCCACTTTTTCCCGTGCAACTGCACTCTACCCTTGCATCCTTATATTACACCATGTTCCTGTCTCCAGTAGTCTATTTGATGGTCCCTTGATCCTTTAAACAATAGTTACATTGGGACTGGCTAAACACCACCTGTTTTCCTTGTGATTCAGGTTACCCCTTCAAAGAGTATTAAAGGAAGAGCCCTCCACCAGTTTGTTGCTACTGGTGGGGGCAACATGTTCTTTTCTTGTAGGTAGAATAGGACTACCTCTAGAGTAACATTTTCAATCAGTTCAGCTAAGGTTGCATACTTCTGATGTAAAACAAATTGACATCTGTTTTGCCATATGCACAATTTTAATATTGCGCATAATACTCTAAGGGTACCATGATAAAAAATACTCCACTCTGGGTTAAATTTCCCATACAAAAGAGTTCTACATACTGTATGTCATGTTTGCAATCATAGGTATTGCCCATTTTTGAGCCCACAGTACCCAAAAATGAGCAATGTGAGGCAGTCGAAGAATAGGTGCTGCATGGTCTCTACCTGGAGTATGCTAGAGTCCGATACAGGTTATTTCTTCTAATGCTTTATGTGCATGATTTCCTCTTTCATTCAGTTTGCCGTGGCAACACATCCAAATACCATCCCACATTTTTCGGGGGATTCTATCTTCCGTTAGTTGTTTTACCAAGCACTGTGCCTCAATATCCTGAGGGCACCTGAAACATGGACCTATTAAAAAGTTCTTATTCAAGATGGATGCGTATAGTGCCTTTCTGTTTTGTAATTGGAATATTTGTGGAGGTACACCCCATTGTTTTATTTTTTTTGAGAAAACTTCTATTAGATACAAGGATGTCCCTTGGGGGATTTGTTTGAAGGCGCTCCATTTAGGGGCATTCCATTTATTGAAGTAGTACTGGCTTCTTGTTTTAAAACGTGTTACCCCCGCCTGCTGGTTTCCTGCTATAATATGGCGGATGCTGGAATGTAAGAAAATGAAAAAAGGAAAAAGAACTGGATTTAGCATGTTTAACCCCCCCCCCCCTTTTTATTTTTTTTATAGGCCAGTATGTGACTGATCTTTTGACTGGATTTAGTCTACTGCCCTGGATCTGGAAGCAAAGGTTATACAATCTAGTCTCCAGACTAAGAGGGAGGGAGTAAATATAGCTTAATGTCAAGAAAACTGGGATAATAAAAGTTTTTAACATGTATATTCTGTTTATTGTTGTCATCAGATATGATTTCCATTCATTTATTTTCTCCTCTGCGATGTTCAGTTTTTTGTTGCTGCTTCAGTACCTCCAAAGGAGATCCCTAATATTTGTAGTTTATCGGACTGGATTTTTATTCCCTCAATTTCTGAGGCCTGTAGTTGTGGCTGTACTGCTAAGGTTGTGCCTATGCTTTTCCTTTTGTTTAGGATTGACCCTGAAACCTGGGGAAAGAACTGAATGGTCTTTAGAGCTTGTATTCCTGCTTGATGGTCTGCCACCAGAAGGCAGATATCATCAGCATGTGTTATTGCACTGGGGAACATCATGTCCGCAGGGCTAACCATGTGTCTAATGGTTTGTTCACTGTTCAGTTTCCTGCACAGTGGATTGATGGAAAACATATATAGAAGTAGACTTGGGGGGAGACATCCCTGTCAAAGTCCCCTTTTTATTGCTATGTGGGCGCCCATAAGCCTGTTCACTGCCTGGGTCATTGATGCATTTTTATACACGATCTGGATCCATCAGATAAATTCCTGCAGAATTCCATATTGTCGCAGTGCCTCAAATAAGTAAGCACATGGCACCAAGTCAAAAGCTTTTGTTTGGTCCAGACTTAGCACATACCCCCTTGCAGTGGGGTTGTCAAAGACTTCTCTTACTAGTCTAAGGTTATCTAGCATTGACCTCTGTGGGACTGCGCATGTTGAGTCGGGCACATCAAGGTACCTGCCATCTTCGCCAACCTGATGCAAAAAATTCTGCACAAGATTTTCCAATCTGAGTTGATTAAGCTTATTGGTCGCCAATTGTCTAAGTTATCTTTTTCATTTTTTTTGTGCAGGTAGATAAGAATGCTATCAGCTAATATAGGGGGAACTGGGTGATGTCCCTGCATGATTTCATTAAATACGATCACCAAGTAATGTTTTAATGAGTCTACTGCTTTTTTTGTAAAATATGTTTGGGATCCCATCAGGACCTGGGGTGATGTCACTTTTTAGGTGTCCCACTACTGTACATATTTCATCTACTGTAATTGGGTGTACTAATTCAGATTTAATATCCTCTGGTAACTGTGGAATGTCTAGGTGGTTTAAGAAGTCTCCCAAATTATTGGGGACAGGGGCTTGCGGACAGAATAGAGTTTTTATATGGTTAGTCACAGTGTTCAAAATGCCCAGGTTATTTTTGATAAAGATTCCCTCCTTATTTTTAAGGAGAGGCATATATTTTGTATCTGTACACTGTTTGTAGCTGTCTAAGGGTTTACTGTCTGTGCTGTGCCCTTCATTCCATATTTCTGTTCCAGGAACAAGGAGGTTGCTCTGTCATATTGGCAAGTATACATTTCCTTTTTTATTTGAGCTATCTGGGCAGAATAATCTAAACCATATTCACTCTTCAGGGAAATTAATTTTTGTAGCTGTCTCCATTTCTCTAAATATTGTATATATTTTTCTTTATGTTGTGATTTTTAATTTCCAGTTTGGTTTCCTGCCACTAAAGCGTTGGATTTTCATATAGATCAAAGGTTGATGGTTTATCAATCGTAACTTCCAGCAATTCTTTCCATCCCTTATCCCCTTCTAGTACTGTAATGTTCATTTGCCAATGATTGTATGACCATCGCTTATTTTCAGGGAGACCAAAATATATTGTTAAACAATGATCTGATATTTCTACGGGGGCTGTAGTACACTTGTAGCAAGGTATCCATTCTGAAATAAAAAAATTATCTATCCTGGTGGATGATCTCGCTCTGTGAAAGGTATGGCTAAGCGGGTGAGGCCCCAGCTACCAGTCTAACTGTCGTATACATGATGTTAAGGTAGTTTGAGTCATTATATAGTTTGAGTTGTGCCCATTTTATCTGAGAGGGATAACATACAATTGAAGTCTCCCCCAAGAATTATAGATTTGAAAGAATGTGAGTAAGGTTGTAGTGCTTTCATGACCTCATTCCTCCATGTTTTATTTGAGGGCTGTAAATATTAATCAATCTCTATTCTTGGTTCTGAATAGTAACGTCTAGTATTAAGACCCTCCCCTTGATTAAATCCATCAGTCTTCTGACGGTTTCCCCCTGCTTATTAAAAAGTATTGCAACCCCTACGCATGCTTCGTCACCCAGGGACCAATAAGATACATCGCCTAGCCAGTGCTGTGTTGCCTGACTAGCTTCTGTGATGGAGTGGATTCTGGTGTTCTGTGTGTTTATATAAAAAAAAAAAAATTGCACATTTAGATTTCTTAATATAGAAAAAGTAGTGTGTCTTTTCTTAGGATTCTTTATTCTATTCACGTTAAGAGTACCACAGGCAAAATTACAAGTAATTTATTTGAGGGATCCTCAGGACTTTCTCCCTTTCCCCTGGGAACTTCATTTTACACCTCTTTTTGCTAGATGTTCTAGAGTCGCTGGACATTTGTTCCATGTCTGCAATGTGATCTGGCTGAGAAGAGGCCACTGAAGATGCATCACAGTCCTCCTCTGTCTCAGCCCATTGTTTTCTTTTGGATAAGACCGCAAACCTGTTTCTTGTAGGCATCCCTTCTTCTGGCTGGATTTTTGATGCCATGGATCCCTCGTCAGACCTACCCCTGGTTAGTCATCTGTGCCCTTTTTGAGTCCAGTTAGTTTACTCAGGTGGCGGTATTATTTGTTCTTGCCCAGGTTCTGTTGTTGAAAAGGGTTCGCTAGTTGCCACTCTGAAGGTGATGTTGCTTGACGCTCCTTCCAGAGGGTCACATGGGGGGGTCAGTGTGTGTAAGGCAGGCATGTCTACTCTGCTGGTATTCTCAGGAATGGACTAGGCCTCCTCAGGAGCTTGAGTGTCTGGTTGTCCGGGCTCGTTTTCTTGTATTAGTGCCACTGTGGAGCTTAGGTTGTTTGGTTACGAGCAGTATCAGGTCTAGGCCCAGGAGGAGGTCGGTTGTTAGCTTGTTGCTGTGCTCTGGATACAGTTTCCTCTTGATCCTCCTGGGTGTTAGCTGGGTTACTGTGAGAGGCCCATGGACACTTCTTAAAGGAGTGGGAGGTTTCATTGCACAAATTGCAATATATCAGCTTCTGACAGTTTATACTTATTTTATTTAGTTTTTGTTGACCAGGTAAGTGCACTAGACAAATCCTACCTATTTTCAGGCATGACTGGGGGGAGGTGGCTACAGATGAATGCCAACTGATCTTGAACCAGATTAAGCTGTTGGTGGTATTTTTAGTGAATGGGGGGAAATTTGGCTAGGGCACCAGGGAAATTCCTCTACTCTTTTCGAGAAGTGCCATGGGATCCTTTAACATCCACCTGAACTACTACCAGAACAGGTAGATGGGACCTCGCTTTAACATCTCATCCAAAAGACGGCACCTCAGGAGTGCAGCACCTCCTCATGCTGCACTACAGTGTCAGTATTGGGATTTAACCCAAGTGCCTGGTGTGGAGATAGAACCCACAGCCTTCTGATCTCCCGCCTTCAGAGGTGAGTGTACTACCTGCTGAGCCACTGACACTAATAACACACTGGTGACACACTTGTATGCCCAATACCTGCACTGAGAGAGCACTTGAGTTTGTCGCATGCACTGCTTAAGTGCGTTTGTGCACCGCATCTGAAACAAGACTTTGGTTGACCAACATAGAATATGAAGCCTCCGTCTCTACCAAGATAAAAGCCACTTGGTAGATATTGGATTACTCCATTCATTTGTGGTAGCCGTACCTGAATTCTCCACCCCCCCCCAAGGCAATAATTGTTCAGAGTCAATAATGGGCTGTGGAAGACCCATAACTGTGCATTTTAGCTTTAACCATCTCAGGATGTCTGCCACTGGAGCCCCTAAGACTAATTGTTCTGATTACTGGATTTGTTAATGGGATGGCTATAAAGGGTGTCCATAAAGGGGTATATTTCACTTGCTGATAGTGGTGCTAAAAAGCTTCTAAGCCTGCAGCAGTTTTAAAACTTAGGTCGAAGCTGGGGTCTCCAGATGTGTGTATTAGTGCTTATATCTCGGTCAGTAAGAACTATAGGCTGTCCTTCACAAGTGTTTATCCCACATTCAAGCAATCAGGGAAGACTTCCAGGCCTCCTCTATACCTTTTGTGGACTGTATTTCTGTGTTTGGCCTGTTCAGGGTGTATGTGAAATAAACTAGCATTGTTCATGTGTTGGGGTGGCCCCCCTGGTTCCCAGGATTGCCCTCTTCATGTCCTGGATCGTTTTCTTGCTGTGGGATGGGGCCGGGGAGGGTTACACTCTGGCCCTGTAGCGGGAAGACCTTCTGTCTGCAGCTCCCCTTCCCTTGTTCCTTGGGCTGGGGTAACGCTTTCTTCACTTTCTTTCTGTAATATGGGCTCTGTCTCTGGTTTAGAAGCCCCAGTGGTTGGTAGTATCTTTATGGGCAGCACTGGATTTTGTGTGAGGTGTGATGCAGGTGCGATTTCCAGAGGGTCTGACATTTATGTTAAATTCTCTCCCAATTCAGTAGCTGTATGGGCTGGAGAAGTCCAAAACTGCACATTATTAGGTTTCTCCCATCCTGCTCCCCTTAAAGCCTCTGTGATAGTAACCTCTGTTACCGAGTAATTATTGTCATAGTTAGGAGATGGGGGGCCTGTTGCTTCAATCCGAGTTTCCTTTATTATTACTCTTATTGTTCCCCCTTGCCCTGCCTTTCCTTTCATGGTAGTGGCTTCAGTATTATTTTGCACAGTCTCAATTAAGTTAGGTCCCCCACTGCTTGATGTAGTGATTTGTACATCTTTTTGTGAGTTCTCCTGCTGCGTTATAATATTCTTAAGGAATTAACTGGAAAATCTGTACCTGAGCAGCCACGGCCCGACTGCAAGTTTGCTGGTATATGTCCTGGTATATCCTCTGAATGATCTTCTGCAAGTCCTGTTCCTCTCATGCAGCTCTATCAGGGACATGCTGCTTCTCCTGCGATTCGTGCCTGGTTACTGACTGCTCCATCCATGCAGCGTTGTTTCCCGGGCTAGGCCGGTCACAGTCTGTGTCTCCTGACCAATGCCCGCTCGTTTCTGTGGGCCTAGTCTCTTCTTCTGCTTGGTGCTTGAGCTCCCGCTTGCCTCTATTTTTTTTATATTCTGCCACTTTAGGCACATGCTTGGAACCATGTTTGAACTGCCAGTCGCAATCAGTGTACTATTCTCCTTGCTTGTCTCTGGAAGTGTAGTGATGTTTTCTTCAGGTGGAGTCGCCAACCCCTTTGATGTAGCTGTGTCATCGGACAGCTGAGTCTCACAGATAGGCAGCTGTGAGTCACTGACAGAAGCTGAAGCCTTCAAAGCAGCAATCCTGGATTGTAAGTGTAACCCCCTTGTTACCCGGGGCTACTAGAATCCCAGTAAGACCTAGTGGTAGGCAGGGAAGGCAGCTTGTGAAACTCCAGTTAAATGGGTTTCACACTGTCTCACTCTGTTCTCAGTCTCAGCTGAGGCTGAGGGATGACATCACCAATAGGACTATCGCAGCTGCATGAGCCACATTGGAATCTGCAGCAAAAGGAGTTAGATAGAACGTCGGGAGTTTTGATGTCAGTGTGTTCAGTTTATCTTCAGTGAGTGAGTGAGAAGTAGGGAGCTTGCTGTTAAGCAGCTCAGTGAAGGCTCTAGGAGCCTCGGTCCTGACAGAGGGCTACTTTTAAGTAATAGGGTGTGTGTCTCCACCTTAAAGAGAGACACAAAAGTTTACTGAAGTGGTGGAGACCGCTGTTTTCGGGTCTTAGTGCCCCCTCCCTCTGGGGGGGGGGTGAGAAGGATTCTCTGCAGATTCCTGGGGCAATCCCCTAGTTCTGCTTGTGGAGGAAAAGCTGCCTGTTCGATCCAGTATTTATTTGGGAGAAAAGAAGATTTGTGAGTCACCTGTGGGGCACCTGCAATGAGAGGGTGAGTGTCTGCTCTGGCTAAAAGGGCTTATGTTTTTCACCCTGGGACTTGTGTGACAATGTGGGGATTGAACTACTACAATATTGGGAAGCCTAGAGTAATGGGCTAAGCAAAGTAAAAGTAGGTTCAAGTTCCAGACTTTGTTGAGATGCAAATAATATGTAGAAGTGATGTGACAGACGTCTACCCTTAATCTACATTTGGAAGTTCAGTAGCGGAATTGTTCAGTTTCCACAGAAATGGCTGGGTATGGGCTGTGGGAGCTGGAGGTGGGTGGCCCCCCATCTTTAGTGACTAGGTCCACCTCTACGGATTTCTTCTGTGGTTTTCTACTTTGCCTCAGGCACTTGGCCAGTGATGGGGAAAGTACCCAGACATGGGATTGTAAGGAAAAGTTCTCTAGGAGTCGCAGACTCTAGTGTGGTGTGGAGAGCCACGACAGGATAATTGGTTCATTCTTCCAATGGACTGTGCGAATGGGATAATTGGTTCATTCTTCCAATGGACCATGAATCAAGTGGCCAGCGGGGGAGCCGAGCCAGTGGGGAAAACCCAAGTGTGTACAAGTCGGGCTGTGTACCCAAAGCTGCGTGCAAGTCCGGGCTGTGTGCCTGGTGGGTTTAGAGCCTGAGGGCTGGAAATAGTGCTAAAGTGTTCTGTTGTCTCTAATCTGCATTACCAGGAAATGTAGCCCCATGGGGGTCCGTCTATGCTTTGTTTGTTCAGCTAGGATATGAATAAAAGCCATACTGAAGAATCCCATTCGTGGTTCTGGACATTACAGTTATTGCTTCCTGTGTTCGGGTTTACTTGGGTACCCCTGTGCTGAGTAAACAAACCTAGGTCCCCCTGTGCCGAGTAACCTCATCCTCCCCAAACCCAGTCCTCACCAGGTAATGCTGTCAGATTCAACAGCATGCCACCTGTCGTTTTGGCAAAAAGGCAGGGGTGAGGGGTTATATAAGTCCTTTTGTTTTAATGTGAGTTGAGATTCTTCCTCCTCAAGCTGAGATAACAGACTCTCCGACTGCAGGGAAATCTTTTCAGAGTTATTGTGCATGTGTAGGTTTACTGGGTTCTCTGAATCCTGAGTGCTGACATTGTTGGTAAATTCCATAGCCGTTTTGTGATCTATGCCACCCTGTTTTTTCTCCTCCATGCTGATGTCTGCTTCTGTAGCCTCCTGCGAAAGCAAGGCAGGGGAGGAGGCTTGCTCCCCTACCTTCAGCACATCTGCTCTCGCAGAGTCGGCACTCGGAGTGGCCATCTTGGATGCCATCCAGAGTCTCCCCTACTGGACAGTAGGGGAAATTTTTATTTAGGGGACTACAGACAAAAGACATTTCCAATAACACAAGTCAGAAATAAAGCATTCAAATTTCAGTTATACATATTCATAATAACAGAACAGTTAGAAAACAAATATGATCTCACAAAAAGGTGCCATTATGCATATTTGCTTCAAGTAGGTTTTTCCCACTTCTCACAATTGATCCATAACAGTTGAAGTTATTCCTCCCTACATCTCTTATTGTCCATGTTCGATACTTTATTTACAGAAATTTCAATATTCTTAAATATTTCAATATGCGAGACAAACGGGTTACTCACCTGTAATAGTAGTTCTAGAAGTGGTATATGTTGTTCATCCACACTTATCGGCATGTCTCTTTCCCATTTAAGAATCGCTGGATGGTCTTCAAGCTGGCTCCTCCCACCCACCCGGGTGGTACAGCCTTCGGCTCCACCCCATGATGCCAGACCTTAGCCCGCTGGAAGCCAGGTTTGTGCGTCGCAGCCGGGGAGGTCGGGTGGATCTGTGTGGATGAACAACATATACCACTCCTAGAACTACTGTCACAGGTGAGTAACCTGTTTTTCTAGGATCGTGGATATGTTGTTGTTCCACACTTACCGGCAGACTCCTAGCAGTTCTCTGGGAGGAGGGAGGCAAGTTGCACACCCCCTACTTTGGGAACAGGGACTGGAGAACTGAGGCCCCCAAACCAGCATCCCGGCATGACTCAAGGTCGATGTGGTAATTGGTGATGAAGGTGTTTGCTGTCTTCCAGTAGCAGCCCAGCAGATTTCCGGGATAAGGATGCCCCTGGAAGCAGCCACTGATGCAGCGGTATGGCAGGTGGAATGAGCTCTTCTCCCTCTGGGAGGCTCCTTGTGTGCCAACCTATAGCAGAGATCAGTGCCAGATGTAATCCATCTCGCGATTGTCTGCTTTGCTGCAGGTCTGCCAGAGGCGGCTTCATCGTAGGCGAAAAACAGCTGGCAAACGTTGCCCCAAATTTCTGCCATCCTCTCCTTATAATAGGAGAGAGCTTGTCTCAGGTCCAGAGTATGGAGCCTGTACTCTGCATCCAAAGAGTAGTTCGGGTAGAACACAGGCAGTCAACACCTGGTTAATGTGAAACTCTGACACCACCTTCGGGAGGAATTTCGGGTGGGGGCGCAGGACAACCTTGTCCCTGTGGAAGACCAGATAAGAGGAGTCCACCAAGAGTGCCTGGAGTTCCCCTGTCTTTCTGGCAGACGTGATAGCCACCAGGAAGGTCGTCTTCCATGACAAGTGTGACATCTCACATTTATGCATCGGTTCAAATGGCTTGCCCATGAGCTTTGCCAAGACCAGCAGTAAATCCCACAGAGGTGAAGGTTCACACACCAGAGGGGATATGTGATCAAGGCCTTTGAAAAAGCACCAGACCACCTTCTCCTGTGCCACCATCTGCTGACCGGCCCGCACCCGGTAAGCAGAGATGGCTGCCAGGTGCATCTTAAGGGTCAAAGACCAAGACCCCTTTCAACAGAGACCAAAGGTAGTCTAAAATGCCAGCCACGGTATGGGACAGAGGGTCCGGCCTTTGCCCTGACACCAAATAGAAAATCTTTTCCATTTGAAGGCATAGCACTTTCTGGTCAACTCCTTTCTGGATGCTTCCCACTACTGTGAGTACATCCTCGGAGAGACCCAATGCCTGGAACTCTAGCTGCTCAGGTACCAGGCTGTCAGGTGCAGGGATTGAAGGTCCAGATGGAGGACCTTCCTGATTGACAGAGATCAGGTCTGGGCATGCTGAAAGACGCCTTGGGAGCCTGTTGCTGAGGCTGAGGAGACCTGGATACCAGAAATGGTGTGGCCAGTCTGGGGCTACCAGGATCACCTGTGCCTTATCCCTCCTCACCTTGAGGAGCACGCTGTGAATCAAGGGAAATGAAGGGAAGGCATAGAAGAGGCCTGGGTCCACAGCCTTGAGAAGGCATCCCCTGCAGCGATGCCCACTGGGGAGGGGGAGCAGGCATGAAACAGCCTTAGCTTGGTGTTTTCCCTGAAGGCAAACAGGTCCACCATCATTTTGCCCCAGTGGGAGAGCAGGCTGTAAGCTATCTCTGGATGGAGAGACCACTCGTGGGATGTCTCGCCTATGAGGCAGAGGGCATCCGCCAGTTGATTTGAGGCTCCTGCCACATAGATGGCTAGGAGATCTGCCTCCAGTCAACTCATGAGTGTCCAGATGCGGAATGCTTCCAAGTAAAGCAGCTGGGAGTGCGTGCCACCCTGCTTGCTGAGGTAGGACATGGTCATGGTATTGTCCTTCTGGGCTTGAGCCACTTGACCCCGAAGCTGCTGATCGAATGCTGTCAGTGCCAGTCTGACCACTCTGAGCTCCAACAGATTGATGTGGGAACAGGACTCCTTGGGGGTCCAGAACCCATGGGCCCTGTTGTCCCCCATGTGGGCTCCCCAGCCCATGAGAGGTGCCTCGGTCGTGAGGATGACCGTTAGCTCGGGGCGGACAAATGGGATCCCTTCCTGCAGCCAGTCTAGGACAGCCCACCACTGAGGAGTGTCCCAGATCATCTGGGTCACGGTGATCAGCTGGTCGAAGTGACCTAGGCACTTAGTCCACTGGGCGGCCAGCTCCCACTGAAGGTGGCACATATGCCACCTGGTCCAATGGACCATGGTGGTGCAGGTTGCCATGTAACCCAGAAGACACAGAAAGTCCCAGGCAGGGTGCAATTACCCAACCAGAAATGATTGGGCAAAGGAGGAGAGAACCTCCGTCCTGTCCGCTGGGAGCAGAGTTCTGGCTCGGCAAGAGTCTAGCTCTGCCCCAATAAAACACATCACCTGAGAAAGCGCAAGCTGCGACTTGGTCTCGTTGATCAGGAGGCCAAGTTGAGAGCAGGTCTGGAGGGCCAGGTCCCTGGATCTCTCCATCTCTTGCTGGTGGAACCTGCTAAGAGTCAATCATCGAGGTAAGGGTATACCCTGACCCCTCGATGCCTGAGGTGGGCTGCCACCACTGCAATGCATTTGGTGAAGACCTGTGGGGCTGATGACAGGCCAAATGGCATGGCTTGAACTCGTAAAGGGTTCCCTCTTCTCTGAAGTGGAGGAACTGCTGGTGAGACAGACGGACTGGGACATGAAAACACGTCCTGAAGATCCAGTGAGCAGAACCACATGTTTTGCTCCAGGGATGGTATGATCTGGAACAGAGTTACCATCCAAAAGGTGCACGGCCAGAGATACTGATTCAGGTCATGCAGATCCAGAATGGGGCACCATCCCCTTATCCGCTTCAGGACCAGGATTACCTGGAAACTAACCCTGGGTTGACTGAAGGATCTGCCACTCAGACCACTGCCTCCTTGAGGAGCAGCTGGGCTATGTAGTCTCTCAGAGCAGACTGAGTGTTGGCTGATACTCTCTCCTCCTGTGGGGCACAGGCTTCGTTGGATGGGTACTACTCTAATTCTAGAGGCAGACCATGGATGAGCACTTCTAAGACCCACCTGTCCGTGGTAACCGCAGACCAGGCGGAAAGGAAGTGGTGGAGCCGACCCCCCCCCTTGGGAGGACCCAGAGCTGGCATGGTAGGAATAGGTGTGGCCACCCCTCCCACCACTGGGCAAGCTTGGAGGAGGATGGTCCAGGGCCTGAACCCCAACCTCCTCTGCAGGCCTGGGGAGGTTCGGGCTTGGGCCGGGGTGCCATTGTCTGTGCTGATGTTGTGCTCCCTGAAAGGAGGATTGCTGGGCTGCAGGAGCAGAGTGCTGAAAAGGCTTCTGCTGCTGCTTCTTAGGGCCAGAAGCGCTTTGAGCAGAAGCAGCAGAGTCCAAGGTGGCATTGGACTGTTCGATTTGCTGAAGCTGACCATCCACACCTGGACCGAAGAGATCATTGCCCAGGAAAGGAACAACAGCAAGTTTGTGCTGGGTATCCACCATGAAGGTGGAAAGCCTCAGCCAAGCCCTGTGGAATGAGGCAACCACGGCTGCCACCGAACGAGCGCACGAGTACCCAATGCCCAGAGCCATCTGAAGCTGCTGCTTGGCAACGGCATGGCCTTGTTTCCGAACCTGCTTGACCACAGTTTGAAGGCTTGCAGAAAGATGTGGGAGAACTTCATCCAAGGACCCCAGAAGGCATGGGAGAAGTGTGCCATGATGACGGCCGAGTTTGCCTAAAGAGGAGGCCACATAGACCTTCCTGGCAGAGTGGTCCAGTTTCTTGACTCCTTGTCCGGGGTCTATCGGTGTCGGCAGAACTGCCTGTACATCTGAACACAGAGGTGGTCACAAGGCTCTCAGACGAGGGATGTTCTGTGAACCCGAGAGGGACCCCATGGGTACCGCGATACTTGTGGGCCATCTGGGCAGATTGCATTGGACAGGAGGCAGGATGCTGCCAAAGCTCCAAGGCTGGGCCAACAATAGCTTCTCAGCCACAGAAAGGCTTCCACAGGCATCCCTCTTGAGAATCTCAGTGAGTGGGTACTCTGCCAGTTTCTGGATTGGTTCCTGTGGCATCCACATGGATTCGGAGATAAGGCGGAGAATCCCTTGAAAGGATGAAGGGCCTTTCTCCATCAACAGATCACCGGTCAACTCGTTATCCCATGGGTGAATGTGAAGGTGGTGTCATCTGAATCCGAGGTATCTGGATACAACGGTCAGCTGCCAAGGCCACACTCAACATTACTTGGGCGATCAGGCATGAGGGTGACCGAGATCCTGTGAGGAAGACCTGGGGTTGACCAAGCTTCCATCATAGGAGCCCCTCCCAAATGTTGTTTAGGCGGCGGCTACACCACAATCAGCGTAGAGAGTAATATCGGCCAAACCAGAGCGGGTTTAGCTGGCTCCACGGGCGGGGGAACCAATTTCACCAGTTCCAGGGGAGTCTGCTTCAGCATAGGAGGCAAAAGCCAAGTAATGACCAGAGTACAGACCGTGGTCTGCTTCTGCCTGGACAGGATCAGCTGCTGCCACATCAGATTCTCGTAGCATCAGCAGAGCTTCCGCCAAAGCCTCTCCTCATCCAAGGAGGACGGATCGTGTTGCCTCTTTCTAGAGCACTTGTGGGCCTTCCATGGCCTGTCGGTCAAGGGGGTCCGAAATCTCGACCTCAATCAGGCTGGCCGAGTCGGTCACTCAGGAGACACTGGTGGGACCGGTGATGTCCCGGGATCGGGGACTGGTTCCTCGATGGGATCCCCAGCTGGCTGGGTCTCCTCGTTGGGAAAAGACAGGACCGGGGTACTATTGAGAGTCGCAACAATGGATCGATGGGATCAAGAACAAATCTCAACCTCGTTGATCGAGACCTCTGTCAACTGGCCAGATGGCAAGGCTGAGAAGCCAGCAGCCGAGAAGGCAATTTTGACCAAAGTCGATACTGCCGGCTCCTGGTACCAAGATCACTCATGATCCCAAGAGCATCTTCACTGAGACAAAGACTGATTCAGATCCTTATCCCTCTTATGGGATCGAGAGGAGTGAGATCATGCAGGTCCCCCACCCTTAGTGGGGAAAGATTGGCACAACTCTTGGGAACCGAAAAGTAGAGCCCAAGTTGAGAGAACGAAAAATGACCAAGAGAAAGATTCTATGCCCACGCCTGCCCTCTTCTAAGGCTGCATTTGCTCCAGCTGTTCAGCTAATCCCGCAGCCGTGAGACCGCCCACCAGGCCTCTTTAGATTTTACTGAGGATTCCATTTTTCGGCCTTGCCCAATTTGAGTTAAGTAGGTGATCGCTCAGAGATGTCAGGTGAAAAGCGAGTCACATCACGCAAGTCTTGGTGTCATGGCCGACACCCAGACAGCAAACGCACGTGGTATGCAGATCAGTGCATGACATTTTTTGGCCGGACGGGCATCGGCGAAATCAGAGGGAAAATTTATCTTCCATGATGGAATGATGAGAATCATCGTCGCTAACTCGAATGAGTCAAAGTTTCAGAATAACTGAAGGTTTTGAAGCCAGGGCCTACAAAAAGCAAGAGCAAAGAGGAGGTAACCTGCATCTTCCAGTGGAAAGGAAGATCTGGCGTGATGGGGCGAGGCTGAGGGCTATACCACCCGGGTGGGTGGGAGAAGCCAGCTTGAAGACCTTAAGGCGATTCTTAACGGGGAAGGGACATGCCAATAAGTGTGGATGAACAACATATCCACGATCCTAGAAATGCCTTTGTTATGCTACTCATACACAGCGTGTTTGCCACAAGTAATATCTGATTATGGCAAGTATGATAGATAGATAGATATATATATTGTATCTATACAATATTTTCCCCATCCTCTATCCAATTTCCCATAAAACAACATAGTATATGACAAAGTACAAAATGAGGGCTCATTCCATGCCTTGGCGAAGTCTGCCCAAAAGTTTTTTGAAAAGTTGCAGTTTAAAAACAAATGCTGCTGAGTTTCAAAAATGTGTGCACAGGAATCTTTCATGCAGTATCTATCTTATATCTGCTTATGTTTATTGTTCTTTACTGGCATTTTACCATGTAAACCCAGCCAAACAATGTCCCATATTAAGTCTGGCATTCTACGGGAGGTTAACATGGTCAGGTTAAACTGGAGTTTGTCCTGAGGGCAGTTTGCCAAGGTAATCTCTTCCCTGCTTTCTTGTAACAAGATATGGGCATAGATGTCCTTACGAGATTTGTGTATTAAAAAGTCAGCTGGACTGTCCCATTTAATCAGGTGTTTTATTTGTTCAAGGCCATATTTAGAGATGCCAAGTAGTCTATGTAGGGCACATGATTTTTTGGGGGTCCAAAGTGGCATACATGGGGCCAGCCAATTTAATACGTGCGATTTCCATATCTTTGTGCCTGGCTTTAGTGCTGTCCCAAAGTTGTAAGCTAAAAAAATACTGCAGTAAAATGCCACAGGGTTTATCATAGATAGTCCTCCATCCTTTACAGCTCTATAGGTAATTTCCCATTTAATGGGGTTCAGTCGATTTCCCCCATAGGGCCTGAAAAAAATACACTGTACAAGGTAACTATCAATGACTGGTGGGGGGGGGACATAACTTAAATACAAATAAATAGGCAACAGTAGGGTTTTAATTAATAAAATCAGTTTTTTTCTTTGAGATATGCCTTTCCTTCCAAGAATTTACAAGTCTAGTTGCTTTTTGCAAACCTAATCTCCCAATTCTGTTTGGCCATATCTTCTCTACCAAAGGTTAGTCCCAAAACTGTGATAGTGTTATTAGAAATGTTAATCCCTGCAAAAGTAGGTGCGTCTAAGTTAGAGGTGTCCCCTAAAACTGTTCCATTGTATCTGGAGTAGTTGAGCTTGGAGTCTGACCAGTGAGAAAAGGATTTGAAAAAATCCAGCAGAGAGCCCTCCGTTGTGGTTTTATCTATACATATCAATAAATCATCTACATAAGCCAGAACCTTGATAGCAGGAGATGCAGGATTCAAGGTCAGGCCACGGATGAGGTCATTCTGTTCTAATTTCTGTATAAAGACATCTATACAAAAGACATAAAGGAGGTGACCTAGGGACACCCTTGTCTGACCCCTCTGAGTGCCCTGATTTCCTCTCCTCCAGCCATTAACATTTGGTATTAGAGTCGGATTTTATACATGAGTTTTATCCAGTCTACAAAGACACTAGGAATGCCATAGGCTGTCAAAACTTGTATAAATATTGATGTGAGATTTGATCAAAAGCTTTTCCTCATCTATTCCTAGCAAATATCCTTGTAACCCTGTTAGTTGTGTTGAATGAAATATCTCCCTAACCATTATAAGAGTATCAGTTTGCCATCTAGAAGGGATGGCGCATATTTGTGATGGACTAATGACGGAATCGGCGACAGTCACTAATCTGCTCAGGATTTTTAAATCCAAGTTTAATAAACTAAGTGGCTTCCAATTTTTTAGATCTGTTCTGTCCCCTTTTTTATAGAGCAGAATCAGAGTGGCCCGGATCATAGAGGAGGAAAGAGCTCCATCCTGTAGCATGCAATTAAAGACGATGACTAATGCTGGGACTATATCTTCACTAAAGGTTTCATAAAGTTCAGTACCAATGCTGTCCGTCCCTGGGCTGAATAATTCTAAGGCTTTGTATGGCACTGTGTACTTCCTCAGCTGTTATTGGGGTTATTAGAAACTGTTAGTCGTCTGCCGTGACTTGTGAGTGTTAGTCAACATTTGTGTGCCTTCTGTGATCTGAGGGGTTTCCGAAAATGCATGTGTAAGATAAGTGTCTACTTGTCCTAATATATCTTCTGGGGTGGAGACTGTGTCTCCTGCCTCCGTACTCACTTCAGTTGGAATCCTGTGATTTACCCTGTCCCTGCATTCTTTAAATGGGTCCATATAGCCTTTTTGTATTATTGTCCCAAATCTCAACTCCTGTTCCAAGGATGTTGCCCTGTTGTACTGCATGGTGAACATGTTTTTTCTTTATCTCTGCAACTTGTGGCCCATTACCTACTTTATATAATTCTGTCTGGGAAATAAGTTTTTGTAATTGTGTTCTCAATTGTAAATAAGAAATGTAGCTGTTTGTCGCCAACTGTGTGGCTTTTTTCTAAAAAAAAAAAAAAAGAGGGCACAATACTTTTTTGTTTACTCCCACCAGGTCCAATTGTAGTAAAATTCAACTACTGATAATCTAACTAACCATTCTTTTTTCTATGCTATCTTGATATGATCTTCTGTTAGTAATGAAGTGTTTAGTCTCCAGGGATTCTTTTTGCAGCATGGTACATTATCCCAATTAGTTGTTAGCATTAGAGATCTATGAGAACTCCCTAGCTTGAGTGCTTACCCCTGATATATTTAAGACAGTCGAAATGAATATAAAATCGATTCTGGTGGAAAGGGAGCCCCTAAAATAGGTATTGCTACCAGCTGGAAAGACATGTCTATATGAGTCTAACTGTGCTCCCTGAAGTAATCTGCTGTAGAGCTGTTGCATCACAGAAGAGCTTTTCTGTCTGAAGACCTGTATCGGATTTCCCTAGCCCACAATTAATGTCTCCGGCCCATATTTTCAGCCTGGAAGCATATAAATATGGTTGGACTAATTTAAATAAGGCCACGCTATAAGCTTTTGTTTGAGGGCCGAAAATTGTGATAATTCTGAGTCTTTCAGAGTGAACAGAAACATCTAACATTAGGGCCCTTCCAGGTTCTATGTCCACTAGTTTAGACACAGTGAAATTAGAGTTTCCTAGTAAAATGCCCACCCCATCACACATCTCCTGTCCTATGGACCAAAAGGAGGGCCCCTTGGCCCAGCATTGTGAGGCCTACTGCAGCTCAAGCTGTGACTTAATTCTGGTATCTTGAATACAAGTAACATCACAATTATTTTGTAACAATGATCTAAGTACTGTTACCATCTTAGTGTTACTCTTTATGCTATTAACATTGATAGTGGTTATTGTAAGTTGACTCAGTGTGGTTATGAGAAGGATATAGAAGTGCACCAAGGAGGGAGGAACTTGTCATAATTGTGCTTAGGGATTCTAGCTACATCTTCTGCACCTGGTTCTCTGAGAAATGTGTGTGTTGTCCCCACCCTTCTGTATCAGACGTTATGTCAGGTGTAAGAGACTACTGAAGATGTGTCTGATTCATCTCCCCCTGAGTCTTGCTCTGGTCTATCTGTGAGTAGCACAGAGTATTTGTTCCCCATCTTCCAATCCACATAGGAAGTTTTTTGGGGGCAGTTTTCCTTTTTTGTATTCCTGCAAGTGACTTTCCTGCTCTATTTTGGTTTTTTGTCTGCAGTTTCTTGACTTGGTGGGGGGCCATTTCTTCTTCCCCTCCACCATTCTGAGTAGGGACAGCCTGTTCTACTATAGTGGGAGGTTCTTCTACCAGAGTCTCTCTCACAAGGGGTACTTTCTGAATTTCAGTGTCCTGAGGGGTGGTAGTGACATTGCTGGGAGAATCGGAGACTGGCTGAAGGGAAGGTTGGGCTGCAGTTATGATGGCTGTAGCCATTAGTTTTGCATATAACTGCTAGGCCTTGTTAATGAGGCCTTCTTGGGAAGGGCAGTCCTCCCGGTTGTGGGAGGCCCAAGGACACCTGCCATAACTATGTCCTGTGTGTTCACAAAGGTTGCATTTGAATAGATTAAGGCATGAAGCAGAAGGGTGACCAAATTCTAAACAATGACTACATCTGGGTGAATCACAGGCCGAGCTGAGATGTGTCGAGAACTACATTTGAAGCATGATTTCGGTTGTCTATATAAAACAGTGTCCTCTGGCCCTCCCTAAAAGAAAGTACTTGGCAAGTGCACTGGGCCATTGTTGGTTGTGTATAACTTTACTTTGATTTTCTACCTCCGTTCCAAATCTGTTCACTGTCTAATATGGGTGTTGGTCTATGTAAAACCTCACATCTCTGTCTCAGTCAGAACTGAATGTCCTTTACATGGACTCCTTCATTATGAAACATAACGGTGATATGTATGATGGGAGGTTTTGTAAGAAGAATCACCATGTAGGGAATCCAAAGGGGTGTATTTTTATAGACTGGTATTGGGCACAGAGTCTATCCAGGCTAGAAACTGTTTTGAAACTTATATCAAAGTTTCCATTACCTAGATGAATGACAGCAAAGATTTCAGATGAAAATGTACTGACCCTTTAGTAACTGTTTTGGAATATACAGCCTGTCTGATGGGTTTTCTAACCCACCCTTAAATATCAACCTTACAGCATTTTGCCTCTGAGCTGGCTCACCCTTGTTCTGAAAAGTATCTGACAGTTTGAGAATTGGGTTAAGACGAGCTCTCTGAGAAGGGTCTTGTAGAATGTTGTCGGAAGGACCCATTCTAGTGTTTATGCCTTCTTGTTGCTGATCAGCCTGCAATAAAGTTCTGCACAGGAGTATCAATTGGAGTACTCACATTGGGGCCCAAGGTAATGTCTCTAGTCCTGTTTACTTCACTTGAGTTCTGTAAATTCAAAGGCAGCGGTGCCTGCTTGGAAGTGGAAGCACCTGAGAGGTCTGCATTTGCTGGCTGTAGCAGAGCACGTCTTCATCTTATGGATTAGGTTGCCATTGTCCGTATTGTTTTGTAGCCAGCCTGCTCCCTCTAATGCTCTGGCAGGAGACCAAGCAGGATCTGCTTTTCCCTCATGTAGATCTTTCTGGAACCATCAGGTACAGTGTCAATATGCTCCACAGTGCAGCCGGAGCAGTAGTAGATGCATGGGTATGTGCCACAGAGACAACTTCTTTCTGTGGGATGATTCTTGCTGATTCAGGCCCGAAAGGTGAGTCATCCCCAGATGGCGACCTGCATGTTCTTGAGGAGGCAGGGAGAAAACATTTTGGGGCATCGGCTTTAGGCACACAGCAGCGTCACTGTTCTGAACTGCCAGTTGAGCCCTCCATAGTCAAAACCATTGAAGTGCAAGGTCTAGCGGTATCCTTTGATACCTCTGCATCACAGCTAGCTGTAGTAGGCCAGGTGAGTCAGTGAGGTCAGATTTCTGACATTTACTTTGCAGCATTGACAGTTCTGGGAGTGCTTTTTGCACTTTGCATTTTTTTCCAAAACAATTCTTGCAACTGCTGTTCTTTTAGTTTTAAGCTTTTCTGCAATTTACCCTTCTCAGGTATGGAACATTCTTGTGTGGTTTCAGCTTCAAATACAGGTAATCCAGTCCATTTCTGTTTTGAAAAAAAAACTCAGGCATTTCTTATTCCATTCCAACTGAAGATCATGTGGTACCAGCCTCTAGTAGAAGAGGAACAGAGGAGGAGGCCATCTTCTCTGTCCCTGCAGCAAGCAATCCTCCACCTGGATCCACAGGGTCAGCCATCTTGGTGCAGCAGACAAAGGAGTCCCCTCTGCTCACAGGAAGCGAGGCCTGTTGCAGGTAGAGTAGGGGAGATTTTTATTCAGAATTCAAAAGCATAACATAAAGAAACACAATACACAATGTAATACACACCAGTCCAACAAATTCCCAGATAAAAAACGCCTCTTTGTGAAATTTTCAAAATCCCCACACGTATTACCCATATACACCAAAAGTGCTTCTTTAAAACACATCAGTGTCTACATCATACAAATCATTCCTAAAGCTATTTACAAATCTTCTTGAATAAATCCACCAGGCAAGAAGAAGAAAACAATCTGCTTGAAAAATAAGAGCAAAAGGAAATAAACTCAAAATCAAAACTTTACCCAACCCATCCTACATTTCTCCATAATCTAGAACTCATCTCTTGTCCTAATGTACAGCATGCATAATTATATACTGTATCTAAATCAGCTTGAATCTTAAACAAAACTTCCTGCTGAGAAATTTCTTTATTTTGTAATGAACGTAAGCATCTAGCTTGCCACAATGACAATTTTGGCATGCTATAATAAAACTGACTTTTGGTCCATTTCATCCAGGATGTAGGTATTTGTCCTAACACCAAAATATCATAGGTCATACCTTTAAAAGATCTTCTCCCCACCATCCAGCTAGCCACTTCCAAAAACCCTGAACATTCATACAATCAAAGAACAGATGTTGCATGATTTCCCCCTGACCTAGACAATGAGGGTCTCCACAGCCTCTTTCATCAACCTGTTTATGTTTTTGATTGCCCCCCACATTTAGCTTCTGATGCCCACATAACCAAATTAAGTCCTGCATTTTAAGCAGAATTCTAGGGTCCAAAATGCCTTCTAATAACATATCAACATTTATGGCAGCTGAGACCTGAAACAGGGGTTCTTCCATGTGCCATTTATTTAACATAAATTTATAAAAAAAGCCTTTTTGTCTTGACCCAAAACCAACCCAACTCAACTTTCCATGTTCTTATACATCTCAAAATAGTTTGTAAGTGCCCCAGAAGAGCTTTATCTGAGGGGTGCCATTTACCCCTACCCCATGCTGTCAAAAAAACTAGGTCCCCATAATTTCATAATGAGAACTCCTGAACCCTCAGACTCCAATACTATGGGATGTATAGAGCTAAAGAAAAAATTCTAAAAAAAAAAATATAACAAAGGGTGAATCATGTTTAAACCTCCCGATTTCTGAGTCCTATATGTATGTACTCTTTTCACTGGATTTAACCTACTACCCCATAAAAAGAGAAAACCAAAAGTCCCATAACTTTTGTATGCATAGCAAATGGAAGAGGATAGACATGAGAAACATACAAAAATATGGGGGGCTATATATGCCCTAAGCAGATAAACCCTCTTTTTCTGAGTCATTTTCCATGATAACCAAGATTTTAACTTTAAGATCTGCCTGATTATATGCTACTACCCAGTTCTTCCTTTCTGATTCCTGAGAACCAAAAAACATACCTAATATTTTAATTTCCTCAGTTGTCGTCATAGCAATAGGAAATCCCTCCAATATATGAGTTGTACCCAAAACCAAAATCTTACTTTTCCCAACATTAATTTTAATACCAGTGGTATCATGAACCAACTCAATAACCGTAAAATCTATTCTCCTGATTTCAAATCTGTGATAGTAAAATACAGTCATCAGCAGAGGCAGTAACTTTCTGAAGTACCACCCCATTTTACTTATAATAGCTTTAATATTTGCAGCTTTTCTATATGCCAAGTATAGGATCCAAACTAAAACATACAGCAACGGACTCAATTGACAACCCTGTCTCACACCATTTTTTTTTAAGAATATTGGCATGCCCAAGTGCCCATTAACTAAAGGAACAACCTGAGCCTCTGTATACAACGTCTGTATTAATTATGTAAGTTTCCGTACTCCATAATGCTGCAAAACTGCTCCAGATATGCTCCTGTCTAATAGAATCAAATGCTGTTTCTTAATCGATAGCTACTAAATACCCACCAAATTCATTTGTAAACCTTGTTCTACCACTTCTCTAACAAAACCAGATTTTGTAAAATGTTTCTACCAGGAATAGTGCAAGTCTGGAAGGAATTATAACAATTTTACGTAATTTATGCTAACTGGTTAGTCAAAATTTTGGTTAAACTTTTATAGCCGAGTTTAACAAACTTAAGGGCCTCCAACTTCTTATGTCCTGTTCATCTCCTTTTTTATAAAGAAAGGACATAACGCCTTCTTTTATGGTAGGAACTAGTCTATTTTATTCCCATATAGCTGTAAACAAAACCTGTAGCCAAGGAGCTAATACCTCACTGTAACATTTATAAAAGTCATTTGATATACCATCCAGCCCTGGAGCTGTCCAAGGCGATAGCTTAGAAATAGCCTGCTTAATTTCTAAGACTGAAAAAGGGGATATCAAACTCTGTACTTCATCTCTGCCTAACCGTGGAATATCCAAATCCTTAAAAAATAAATCTAGACCACTTACCCTATCCTTTTGAAATGTTGATCTCAAATGCTCTTGAATTAATATTAACAAGCCATTATTATCTGTTACTATAGACTCACATTTGTTTTTTTAATTTTGTCATTATCAAGCGTTGTACTCCATGCAAGCCTAATTCATACGGATTCACTTGTTCTTTAGATCCCCTAGTTTTATATTTTTGCTGTTGGGCTGCTCTATTTTCAGAGACCTTCAGACAGGAATACATTATATCTTTAATATACTTTAATTGCAACATATAAGTATGCGACTCAACAGCTTTAGATAATAGCTGCATATATTTTGCCCTAAGCCCCAAATACTGAATATAACCATTATGTGCTTTTCTACCAGAAATTCCCATTAAAAGATTTTTTTAAATCTCTCTTTGTATCCTTCCACCATTCAATAGGACTGTCGTACAAAAAAAGAGATATCAGCTCTTAGCATGAAAAATTCCTTAATAGAATCCTGTGCATCAATCTCCTGCAATATAGCAACGTTCATCCTCCAATATCCTCTCCTCATAGGAACCTGTTGCCAAAAACCTAATTCCAAACTAACAGCCACATGATCAGATGTTTCTAATGGAATAATCCTTACAAAAGAAACCTTTTGACCACGACCCAAAAGTCTATTCTTGTAGACAGCTTACCTTTATGAAAAGTATGAGAAGGATTCTGTTCTAACAAATCATACACATCACACAGATTATTAGATTTTAATATTCCTAACAGAGAATTAGTATCACTATAAATTTTAGAAGTAACCCTCCACCAGTCTCTATTTGAAAGGCCACAATTGAAATCGCCTTCCCAAACTACCAGTTTTGAAGTGTGTGTAGGTTCTACCCTCCTAAAAGAGAAGACCTCTCTGCCCTTAATTGAGGAGTAAATATTGATAATCCTATGTCTCATTACCTAAAACAACATCCATTATCATTACCCTTCCAGGCAGTATGTCAAAGAGGTGCAACACTTTTACTTGTACGCCCATAAACAAAATCCCTAAACCGGAACAAGGCACTTCACTTAAGGACCAAAATGAAACCCCCCATCACCAGTCCCTTTGTGCATCCCTCGCCTCCAATAATGAATGTAACCTAGTATCTTGTAATAGAATTATATTACATTTCCTTTCTTTTATACTAGCAAAGGTGACCCGCCTTTTTTCTAAGGACTTAATGCTATTTACATTAATTGTGAGAAGAGAAATTTTTCCAGACATAGAAAGCTAGAGGGAGAAAAAAATTCATAACCATGAACCAAAAGAAAAAAAATAAGGAATAGGACAACCTGTCCCTGTGGAAGACCAGATAGAGAGTCCACCAAAGTGCCTGGGTTCCCTCTCTTTCTGGCAGACATGATAGCCACCAGGAAGGTCGCCTTCCATGACAAGTGTGACATCTCACATTTATGCATCGGTTCAAATGGCTTGCCCATGAGCTTTGCCAAGACCAGCAGTAAATCCCACAGAGGTGAAGGTTCACACACCAGAGGGGATATGTGATCAAGGCCTTTGAAAAAGCACCAGACCACCTTCTCCTGTGCCACCATCTGCTGACCGGCCCGCACCCGGTAAGCAGAGATGGCTGCCAGGTGCATCTTAAGGGTCAAAGACCGAAGACCCCCTTTCAACAGAGACCAAAGGTAGTCTAAAATGCCAGCCACGGTATGGGACAGAGGGTCCGGGCCTTTGCCCTGACACCAAATAGAAAATCTTTTCCATTTGAAGGCATAGCACTTTCTGGTCAACTCCTTTCTGGATGCTTCCACTACTGTGAGTACATCCTCGGAGAGACCCAATGCCTGGAACTCTAGCTGCTCAGGTACCAGGCTGTCAGGTGCAGGGATTGAAGGTCCAGATGGAGGACCTTCCCCTGATTGACAGAGATCAGGTCTGGGCATGCTGAAAGACGCCTTGGGAGCCTGTTGCTGAGGCTGAGGAGACCTGGATACCAGAAATGGTGTGGCCAGTCTGGGGCTACCAGGATCACCTGTGCCTTATCCCTCCTCACCTTGAGGAGCACGCTGTGAATCAAGGGAAATGAAGGGAAGGCATAGAAGAGGCCTGGGGTCCACAGCCTTGAGAAGGCATCCCCCTGCAGCGATGCCCACTGGGGGGAAGGGGGAGCAGGCATGAAACAGCCTTAGCTTGGTGTTTTCCCTGAAGGCAAACAGGTCCACCATCATTTTGCCCCAGTGGGAGAGCAGGCTGTAAGCTATCTCTGGATGGAGAGACCACTCGTGGGATGTCTCGCCTATGAGGCAGAGGGCATCCGCCAGTTGATTTGAGGCTCCTGCCACATAGATGGCTAGGAGATCTGCCTCCAGTCAACTCATGAGTGTCCAGACATGAATGCTTCCAAGTAAAGCAGCTGGGAGTGCGTGCCACCCTGCTTGCTGAGGTAGGACATGGTCATGGTATTGTCCTTCTGGGCTTGAGCCACTTGACCCCAAGCTGCTGATCGAATGCTGTCAGTGCCAGTCTGACCACTCTGAGCTCCAACAGATTGATGTGGGAACAGGACTCCTTGGGGGTCCAGAACCCATGGGCCCTGTTGTCCCCCATGTGGGCTCCCCAGCCCATGAGAGGTGCCTCGGTCGTGAGGATGACCGTTAGCTCGGGGCGGACAAATGGGATCCCTTCCTGCAGCCAGTCTAGGACAGCCCACCACTGAGGAGTGTCCCAGATCATCTGGGTCACGGTGATCAGCTGGTCGAAGTGACCTAGGCACTTAGTCCACTGGGCGGCCAGCTCCCACTGAAGGTGGCACATATGCCACCTGGTCCAATGGACCATGGTGGTGCAGGTTGCCATGTAACCCAGAAGACACAGAAAGTCCCAGGCAGGGTGCAATTACCCAACCAGAAATGATTGGGCAAAGGAGGAGAGAACCTCCGTCCTGTCCGCTGGGAGCAGAGTTCTGGCTCGGCAAGAGTCTAGCTCTGCCCCAATAAAACACATCACCTGAGAAAGCGCAAGCTGCGACTTGGTCTCGTTGATCAGGAGGCCAAGTTGAGAGCAGGTCTGGAGGGCCAGGTCCCTGGATCTCTCCATCTCTTGCTGGTGGAACCTGCTAAGAGTCAATCATCGAGGTAAGGGTATACCCTGACCCCTCGATGCCTGAGGTGGGCTGCCACCACTGCAATGCATTTGGTGAAGACCTGTGGGGCTGATGACAGGCCAAATGGCATGGCTTGGAACTCGTAAAGGGTTCCCTCTTCTCTGAAGTGGAGGAACCGCTGGTGAGACAGACGGACTGGGACATGAAAAAACACGTCCTGAAGATCCAGTGAGCAGAACCACATGTTTTGCTCCAGGGATGGTATGATCTGGAACAGAGTTACCATCCGAAAGGTGCACGGCCAGAGATACTGATTCAGGTCATGCAGATCCAGAATGGGGCACCATCCCCTTATCCGCTTCAGGACCAGGATTACCGGAAACTAACCCTGGGTTGACTGAAGGATCTGCCACTCAGACCACTGCCTCCTTGAGGAGCAGCTGGGCTATGTAGTCTCAGAGCAGACTGAGTGTTGGCTGATACTCTCTCCTCCTGTGGGGCACAGGCTTCGTTGGATGGGTACTACTCTAATTCTAGAGGCAGACCATGGATGAGCACTTCTAAGACCCACCTGTCCGTGGTAACCGCAGACCAGGCGGAAAGGAAGTGGTGGAGCCGACCCCCCCCCTTGGGAGGACCCAGAGCTGGCATGGTAGGAATAGGTGTGGCCACCCCTCTCCCACCACTGGGCAAGCTTGGAGGAGGATGGTCCAGGGCCTGAACCCCAACCTCCTCTGCAGGCCTGGGGAGGTTCGGGCTTGGGCCGGGGGTGCCAAGTCTGTGCTTGCTGATGTTGTGCTCCCTGAAAGGAGGATTGCTGGGCTGCAGGAGCAGAGTGCTGAAAAGGCTTCTGCTGCTGCTTCTTAGGGCCAGAAGCGCTTTGAGCAGAAGCAGCAGAGTCCAAGGTGGCATTGGACTGTTCGATTTGCTGAAGCTGACCATCCACACCTGGACCGAAGAGATCATTGCCCAGGAAAGGAACAACAGCAAGTTTGTGCTGGGTATCCACCATGAAGGTGGAAAGCCTCAGCCAAGCCCTGTGGAATGAGGCAACCACGGCTGCCACCGAACGAGCGCACGAGTACCCAATGCCCAGAGCCATCTGAAGCTGCTGCTTGGCAACGGCATGGCCTTGTTTCCGAACCTGCTTGACCACAGTTTGAAGGCTTGCAGAAAGATGTGGGAGAACTTCATCCAAGGACCCCAGAAGGCATGGGAGAAGTGTGCCATGATGACGGCCGAGTTTGCCTAAAGAGGAGGCCACATAGACCTTCCTGGCAGAGTGGTCCAGTTTCTTGGACTCCTTGTCCGGGGGTCTATCGGTGTCGGCAGAACTGCCTGTACATCTGAACACAGAGGTGGTCACAAGGCTCTCAGACGAGGGATGTTCTGTGAACCCCGAGAGGGACCCCATGGGTACCGCATACTTGTGGGCCATCTGGGCAGATTGCATTGGACAGGAGGCAGGATGCTGCCAAAGCTCCAAGGCTGGGCCAACAATAGCTTCGGCCACAGGAAAGGCTTCCGTCAGGGCATCCCCTCTCTTGAGAATCTCAGTGAGTGGGTACTCTGCCAGTTTCTGGATTGGTTCCTGTGGCATCCACATGGATTCGGAGATAAGGCGGAGAATCCCTTGAAAGGATGAAGGGCCTTTCTCCATCAACAGATCACCGGTCAACTCGTTATCCCATGGGTGAATGTGAAGGTTGGTGTCATCTGAATCCGAGGTATCTGGATACAACGGTCAGCTGCCAAGGCCACACTCAACATTACTTGGGCGATCAGGCATGAGGGTGACCGAGATCCTGTGAGGAAGACCTGGGGTTGACCAAGCTTCCATCATAGGAGCCCCTCCCAAATGTTGTTTAGCGGCGGCTACACCACAATCAGCGTGAGAGTAATATCGGCCAAACCAGAGGGGTTTAGCTGGCTCCACGGGCGGGGAACCAATTTCACCAGTTCCAGGGGTCTGCTTCAGCATAGGAGGCAAAGCAAGTAATGACCAGAGTACAGACCGTGGTCTGCTTCTGCCTGGACAGGATCAGCTGCTGCCACATCAGATTCTCGTAGCATCAGCAGAGCTTCCGCAAAACCTCTCCTCATCCAAGGAGGGCGGATCGTGTTGCCTCTTTCTAGAGCACTTGTGGGCCTTCCATGCCTGTCGGTCAAGGGGTCCGAACCTCGACCTCAATCAGGCTGGCCGAGTCGGTCACTCAGGAGACACTGGTGGGACCGGTGATGTCCCGGATCGGGACTGGTTCTCGATGGGATCCCCAGCTGGCTGGGTCTCCTCGTTGGGAAAAGACAGGACAGGTACTATGAGAGTCGCAACAATGGATCGATGGGATCAAGAACAAATCTCAACCTCGTTGATCGAGACCTCTGTCAACTGGCCAGATGGCAAGGCTGAGAAGCCAGCAGCCGAGAAGGCAATTTTGACCAAAGTCGATACTGCCGGCTCCTGGTACCAAGATCACTCATGATCCCAAGAGCATCTTCACTGAGACAAAGACTGATTCAGATCCTTATCCCTCTTATGGGATCGAGAGGAGTGAGATCATGCAGGTCCCCCACCCTTAGTGGGGAAAGATTGGCACAACTCTTGGAAGGAACCCGAAAAGGTAGAGCCCAAGTTGAGAGGAACGAAAAATGACCAAGAGAAAGATTCTGCGGCCCACGCCGCTCCTTCTTCTAAGGCTGCATTTGCTCCAGCTGTTCAGCGAATCCCGCAGCCGTGGAGACCGCCCACCAGGCCTCTTTAGATTTTACTGGAGGATTCCATTTTTCGGGCCTTGCCCAATTTGAGTTGTGCTAGGTGATCGTCGAGGATGTTCAGGTGAAAAGCGAGTCACATCACGCAAGTCTTGGTGTCATGGCCGACACCCAGACAGCAAACGCACGTGGTATGCAGATCAGTGCATGACATTTTTTGGACGCACGGGCATCGGCGAAATCAGAGGGAAAATTTATCTTCCATGATGGAATGATGAGAATCATCGTCGCTAACTCGAATGAGTCAAAGTTTCAGAATAACTGAAGGTTTTGAAGCCAGGGCCTACAAAAAGCAAGAGCAAAGAGGAGGTAACCTGCATCTTCCAGTGGAAAGGAAGATCTGGCGTGATGGGGCGAGGCTGAGGGCTATACCACCCGGGTGGGTGGGAGAAGCCAGCTTGAAGACCTTAAGGCGATTCTTAACGGGGAAGGGACATGCCAATAAGTGTGGATGAACAACATATCCACGATCCTAGAAATGCCTTTGTTGCGTTACTCATACACAGCGTGCTTGCCACAAGTAATATCTGATTATGGCAAGTATGATAGATAGATAGATATATATATTGTATCTATACAATATTTTCCCCATCCTCTATCCAATTTCCCATAAAACAACATAGTATATGACAAAGTACAAAATGAGGGCTCATTCCATGCCTTGGCGAAGTCTGCCCAAAAGTTTTTTGAAAAGTTGCAGTTTAAAAACAAATGCTGCTGAGTTTCAAAAATGTGTGCACAGGAATCTTTCATGCAGTATCTATCTTATATCTGCTTATGTTTATTGTTCTTTACTGGCATTTTACCATGTAAACCCAGCCAAACAATGTCCCATATTAAGTCTGGCATTCTACGGGAGGTTAACATGGTCAGGTTAAACTGGAGTTTGTCCTGAGGGCAGTTTGCCAAGGTAATCTCTTCCCTGCTTTCTTGTAACAAGATATGGGCATAGATGTCCTTACGAGATTTGTGTATTAAAAAGTCAGCTGGACTGTCCCATTTAATCAGGTGTTTTATTTGTTCAAGGCCATATTTAGAGATGCCAAGTAGTCTATGTAGGGCACATGATTTTTTGGGGGTCCAAAGTGGCATACATGGGGCCAGCCAATTTCATACGTGCGATTTCCATATCTTTGTGCCTGGCTTTAGTGCTGTCCCAAAGTTGTAAGCTAAAAAAATACTGCAGTAAAATGCCACAGGGTTTATCATAGATAGTCCTCCATCCTTTACAGCTCTATAGGTAATTTCCCATTTAATGGGGTTCAGTCGATTTCCCCCATAGGGCCTGAAAAAAATACACTGTACAAGGTAACTATCAATGACTGGTGGGGGGACATAACTTAAATACAAATAAATAGGCAACAGTAGGGTTTTAATTAATAAAATCAGTTTTTCTTTGAGATATGCCTTTCCTTCCAAGAATTTACAAGTCTAGTTGCTTTTTGCAAACCTAATCTCCCAATTCTGTTTGGCCATATCTTCTCTACCAAAGGTTAGTCCCAAAACTGTGATAGTGTTATTAGAAATGTTAATCCTGCAAAAGTAGGTGCGTCTAAGTTAGAGGTGTCCCCTAAAACTGTTCCATTGTATCTGGAGTAGTTGAGCTTGGAGTCTGACCAGTGAGAAAAGGATTTGAAAAAATCCAGCAGAGAGCCCTCCGTTGTGGTTTTATCTATACATATCAATAAATCATCTACATAAGCCAGAACCTTGATAGCAGGAGATGCAGGATTCAAGGTCAGGCCACGGATGAGGTCATTCTGTTCTAATTTCTGTATAAAGACATCTATACAAAAGACATAAAGGAGGTGACTCGGGTGACACCCTTGCCTGACCCCTCTGAGTGCCCTGATTTCCTTTCCTCTCCAGCCATTAACATTTGGTATTAATCGCATTTTCATACATGAGTTTTATCCGGTCTACAAAGACACTAGGAATGCCATAGGCTGTCAAAACCGTGTATAAATATTGATGTGAGATTTGATCAAAAGCTTTTTCCTCATCTATTCCTAGCAAATATCCTTGTAACCCTGTTAGTTGTGTTGAATGAAATATCTCCCTAACCATTATAAGAGTATCAGTTTGCCATCTAGAAGGGATGGTGCATATTTGTGATGGACTAATGACGGAATCGGCGACAGTCACTAATCTGCTCAGGATTTTTAAATCCAAGTTTAATAAACTAAGTGGCTTCCAATTTTTTAGATCTGTTCTGTCCCCTTTTTTATAGAGCAGAATCAGAGTGGCCCGGATCATAGAGGAGGAAAGAGCTCCATCCTGTAGCATGCAATTAAAGACGATGACTAATGCTGGGACTATATCTTCACTAAAGGTTTCATAAAGTTCAGTACCAATGCTGTCCGTCCCTGGGGCTGAATAATTCTTAAGGCTTTGTATGGCACTGTGTACTTCCTCAGCTGTTATTGGGGTTATTAGAAACTGTTAGTCGTCTGCCGTGACTTGTGGCAAGTTAGTCAACATTTGTGTGCCTTCTGTGATCTGAGGGGTTTCCGAAAATGCATGTGTAAGATAAGTGTCTACTTGTCCTAATATATCTTCTGGGGTGGAGACTGTGTCTCCTGCCTCCGTACTCACTTCAGTTGGAATCCTGTGATTTACCCTGTCCCTGCATTCTTTAAATGGGTCCATATAGCCTTTTGTATTATTCCAAATCTCAACTCCTGTTCCAAGGATGTTGCCCTGTTGTACTGCATGGTGAACATGTTTTTCTTTATCTCTGCAACTTGTGGCCCATTACCTACTTTATATAATTCTGTCTGGGAAATAAGTTTTGTAATTGTGTTCTCAATTGTAAATAAGAAATGTAGCTGTTTGTCGCCAACTGTGTGGCTTTTCTAAAAACAAAAAAAAGAGGGCACAATACTTTTTGTTTACTCCACCAGGTCCAATTGTAGTAAAATTCAACTACTGATAATCTAACTAACCATTCTTTTTCTATGCTATCTTGATATGATCTTCTGTTAGTAATGAAGTGTTTAGTCTCCAGGGATTCTTTTTGCAGCATGGTACATTATCCCAATTAGTTGTTAGCATTAGAGATCTATGAGAACTCCTAGCTTGAGTGCTTACCCTGATATATTTAAGACAGTCGAAATGAATATAAAATCGATTCTGGTGGAAAGGAGCCCCTAAAATAGGTATTGCTACCAGCTGGAAAGACATGTCTATATGAGTCTAACTGTGCTCCCTGAAGTAATCTGCTGTAGAGCTGTTGCATCACAGAAGAGCTTTTCTGTCTGAAGACCTGTATCGGATTCCCTAGCCCACAATTAATGTCTCCGCCCATATTTTCAGCCTGGAAGCATATAAATATGGTTGGACTAATTTAAATAAGGCCACGCTATAAGCTTTTGTTTGAGGGCCGTAGAATTGTGATAATTCTGAGTCTTTCAGAGTGAACAGAAACATCTAACATTAGGGCCCTTCAGGTTCTATGTCCACTAGTTTAGACACAGTGAAATTAGAGTTTCTAGTAAAATGCCACCCCATCACATCTCCTGTCCTATGGACCAAAAGGAGGGCCCCTTGGCCCAGCATTGTGAGGCCTACTGCAGCTCAAGCTGTGACTTAATTCTGGTATCTTGAATACAAGTAACATCACAATTATTTTGTAACAATGATCTAAGTACTGTTACCATCTTAGTGTTACTCTTTATGCTATTAACATTGATAGTGGTTATTGTAAGTTGACTCAGTGTGGTTATGAGAAGGATATAGAAGTGCACCAAGGGAGGGAGTGAACTTGTCATAATTGTGCTTAGGGATTCTAGCTACATCTTCTGCACCTGGTTCTCTGAGAAATGTGTGTGTGTTGTCCCCACCCCTTCTGTATCAGACGTTATGTCAGGTGTAAGAGACTACTGAAGATGTGTCTGATTCATCTCCCCCTGAGTCTTGCTCTGGTCTATCTGTGAGTAGCACAGAGTATTTGTTCCCCATCTTCCAATCCACATAGGAAGTTTTTTGGGGGCAGTTTTCCTTTTTTGTATTCCTGCAAGTGACTTTCCTGCTCTATTTTGGTTTTTTGTCTGCAGTTTCTTGACTTGGTGGGGGCCATTTCTTCTTCCCTCCACCATTCTGAGTAGGACAGCCTGTTCTACTATAGTGGGAGGTTCTTCTACCAGAGTCTCTCTCACAGGGGTACTTTCTGAATTTCAGTGTCCTGAGGGGTGGTAGTGACATTGCTGGGAGAATCGGAGACTGGCTGAAGGGAAGGTTGGGCTGCAGTTATGATGGCTGTAGCCATTAGTTTTGCATATAACTGCTAGGCCTTGTTAATGAGGCCTTCTTGGGAAGGGCAGTCCTCCCGGTTGTGGGAGGCCCAAGGACACCTGCCATAACTATGTCCTGTGTGTTCACAAAGGTTGCATTTGAATAGATTAAGGCATGAAGCAGAAGGGTGACCAAATTCTAAACAATGACTACATCTGGGTGAATCACAGCCCGAGCTGAGATGTGTGCGAGAACTACATTTGAAGCATGATTTCGGTTGTCTATATAAAACAGCGTCCCCCTGGCCCTCCCTAAAAAGAAAGTACTTGGCAAGTGCACTGGGCCATTGTTGGTTGTGTATAACTTTACTTTGATTTTCTACCTCCCGTTCCAAATCTGTTCACTGTCTAATATGGGTGTTGGTCTATGTAAAACCTCACATCTCTGTCTCAGTCAGAACTGAATGTCCTTTACATGGACTCCTTCATTATGAAACATAACGGTGATATGTATGATGGGAGGTTTTGTAAGAAGAATCACCATGTAGGGAATCCAAAGGGGTGTATTTTTATAGACTGGTATTGGGCACAGAGTCTATCCAGGCTAGAAACTGTTTTGAAACTTATATCAAAGTTTCCATTACCTAGATGAATGACAGCAAAGATTTCAGATGAAAAAAAATGTACTGACCCCTTTAGTAACTGTTTTGGAATATACAGCCTGTCTGATGGGTTTTCTAACCCACCCTTAAATATCAACCTTACAGCATTTTGCCTCTGAGCTGGCTCACCCTTGTTCTGAAAAGTATCTGACAGTTTGAGAATTGGGTTAAGACGAGCTCTCTGAGAAGGGTCTTGTAGAATGTTGTCGGAAGGACCCATTCTAGTGTTTATGCCTTCTTGTTGCTGATCAGCCTGCAATAAAGTTCTGCACAGGAGTATCAATTGGAGTACTCACATTGGGGCCCAAGGTAATGTCTCTAGTCCTGTTTACTTCACTTGAGTTCTGTAAATTCAAAGGCAGCGGTGCCTGCTTGGAAGTGGAAGCCACCTGAGAGGTCTGCATTTGCTGGCTGTAGCAGAGCACGTCTTCATCTTATGGATTAGGTTGCCATTGTCCCGTATTGTTTTGTAGCCAGCCTGCTCCCTCTAATGCTCTGGCAGGAGACCAAGCAGGATCTGCTTTTCCCTCATGTAGATCTTTCTGGAACCATCAGGTACAGTGTCAATATGCTCCACAGTGCAGCCGGGAGCAGTAGTAGATGCATGGGTATGTGCCACAGAGACAACTTCTTTCTGTGGGATGATTCTTGCTGATTCAGGCCCCGAAAGGTGAGTCATCCCCAGATGGCGACCTGCATGTTTGTGAGGAGGCAGGGGAGAAAACATTTTGGGGCATCGGCTTTAGGCACACAGCAGCGTACTGTTCTGAACTGCCAGTTGAGCCCTCCATAGTCAAAACCATTGAAGTGCAAGGTCTAGCGGTATCCTTTGATACCTCTGCATCACAGCTTAGCTGTAGTAGGCCAGGTGAGTCAGTGAGGTCAGATTTCTGACATTTACTTTGCAGCATTGACAGTTCTGGGGAGTGCTTTCTTTTGCACTTTGCATTTTTTTCCAAAACAATTCTTGCAACTGCTGTTCTTTTAGTTTTAAGCTTTTCTGCAATTTACCCTTCTCAGGTATGGAACATTCTTGTGTGGTTTCAGCTTCAAATACAGGTAATCCAGTCCATTTCTGTTTTGAAAAAAAAACTCAGGCATTTCTTATTCCATTCCAACTGAAGATCATGTGGTACCAGCCTCTAGTAGAAGAGGAACAGAGGAGGAGGCCATCTTCTCTGTCCCTGCAGCAAGCAATCCTCCACCTGGATCCACAGGGTCAGCCATCTTGGTGCAGCAGACAAAGGAGTCCCTCTGCTCACAGGAAGCGAGGGCCTGTTGCAGGTAGAGTAGGGAGATTTTTATTCAGAATTCAAAAGCATAACATAAAGCAATACACAATGTAATACACACCAGTCCAACAAATTCCCAGATAAAAACGCCTCTTTGTGAAATTTTCAAAATCCCCACACGTATTACCCATATACACCAAAAGTGCTTCTTTAAAACACATCAGTGTCTACATCATACAAATCATTCCTAAAGCTATTTACAAATCTTCTTGAATAAATCCACCAGGCAAGAAGAAGAAAACAATCTGCTTGAAAAATAAGAGCAAAAGGAAATAAACTCAAAATCAAAACTTTACCCAACCCATCCTACATTTCTCCATAATCTAGAACTCATCTCTTGTCCTAATGTACAGCATGCATAATTATATACTGTATCTAAATCAGCTTGAATCTTAAACAAAACTTCCTGCTGAGAAATTTCTTTATTTTGTAATGAACGTAAGCATCTAGCTTGCCACAATGACAATTTTTGGCATGCTATAATAAAAACCGTACTTTTGGTCCATTTCATCCAGGATGTAGGTATTTGTCCTAACACCAAAATATCATAGGTCATACCTTTAAAAAGATCTTCTCCCCACCATCCAGCTAGCCACTTCCAAAAACCCTGAACATTCATACAATCAAAGAACAGATGTTGCATGATTTCCCCCTGACCTAGACAATGAGGGTCTCCACAGCCTCTTTCATCAACCTGTTTATGTTTTTGATTGCCCCCCACATTTAGCTTCTGATGCCCACATAACCAAATTAAGTCCTGCATTTTAAGCAGAATTCTAGGGTCCAAAATGCCTTCTAATAACATATCAACATTTATGGCAGCTGAGACCTGAAACAGGGGTTCTTCCATGTGCCATTTATTTAACATAAATTTATAAAAAAAGCCTTTTTGTCTTGACCCAAAAACCAACCCAACTCAACTTTCCATGTTCTTATACATCTCAAAATAGTTTGTAAGTGCCCCAGAAGAGCTTTATCTGAGGGGTGCCATTTACCCCTACCCCATGCTGTCAAAAAAACTAGGTCCCCATAATTTCATAATGAGAACTCCTGAACCCTCAGACTCCAATACTATGGGATGTATAGAGCTAAAGAAAAAATTCTAAAAAAAAAAATATAACAAAGGTGAATCATGTTTAAACCTCCCGATTTCTGAGTCCTATATGTATGTACTCTTTTCACTGGATTTAACCTACTACCCCATAAAAAGAGAAAACCAAAAGTCCCATAACTTTTGTATGCATAGCAAATGGAAGAGGATAGACATGAGAAACATACAAAAATATGGGGGGCTATATATGCCCTAAGCAGATAAACCCTCTTTTTCTGAGTCATTTTCCATGATAACCAAGATTTTAACTTTAAGATCTGCCTGATTATATGCTACTACCCAGTTCTTCCTTTCTGATTCCTGAGAACCAAAAAACATACCTAATATTTTAATTTCCTCAGTTGTCGTCATAGCAATAGGAAATCCCTCCAATATATGAGTTGTACCCAAAACCAAAATCTTACTTTTCCCAACATTAATTTTAATACCAGTGGTATCATGAACCAACTCCAATAACCGTAAAATCTATTCTCCTGATTTCAAATCTGTGATAGTAAAAATACAGTCATCAGCAGAGGCAGTAACTTTCTGAAGTACCACCCCATTTTTACTTATAATAGCTTTAATATTTGCAGCTTTTTCTATATGCCGAAGTATAGGATCCAAACTAAAAACATACAGCAACGGACTCAATTGACAACCCTGTCTCACACCATTTTTTTTTTAAGAATATTGGCATGCCCAAGTGCCCATTAACTAAAGGAACAACCTGAGCCTCTGTATACAACGTCTGTATTAATTATGTAAGTTTCCGGTACTCCATAATGCTGCAAAACTGCCCAGATATGCTCCTGTCTAATAGAATCAAATGCTGTTTCTTAATCGATAGCTACTAAATACCCACCCAAATTCATTTGTAAACCTTGTTCTACCACTTCTCTAACAAAAACCAGATTTTGTAAAATGTTTCTACCAGGAATAGTGCAAGTCTGGGAAGGAATTATAACAATTTTCGCAATTTATGCTAACTGGTTAGTCAAAATTTTGGTTAAACTTTTATAGCCCGAGTTTAACAAACTTAAGGGCCTCCAACTTCTTATGTCCTGTTCATCTCCTTTTTTATAAAGAAAGGACATAACGCCTTCTTTTATGGTAGGAACTAGTCTATTTTATTCCCATATAGCTGTAAACAAAACCTGTAGCCAAGGAGCTAATACCTCACTGTAACATTTATAAAAGTCATTTGATATACCATCCAGCCCTGGAGCTGTCCAAGGCGATAGCTTAGAAATAGCCTGCTTAATTTCTAAGACTGAAAAGGATATCAAACTCTGTACTTCATCTCTGCCTAACGTGGAATATCCAAATCTATAAAAATAAATCTAGACCACTTACCCTATCCTTTGAAATGTTGATCTCAAATGCTCTTGAATTAATATTAACAAGCCATTATTATCTGTTACTATAGACTCACATTTGTTTTTTAATTTTGTCATTATCAAGCGTTGTACTCCATGCAAGCCTAATTCATACGGATTCACTTGTTCTTTAGATCCCCTAGTTTTATATTTTGCTGTTGGGCTGCTCTATTTTCAGAGACCTTCAGACAGGAATACATTATATCTTTAATATACTTTAATTGCAACATATAAGTAATTCAACAGCTTTAGATAATAGCTGCATATATTTTGCCCTAAGCCCCAAATACTGAATATAACCATTATGTGCTTTTCTACCAGAAATTCCCATTAAAAGATTTTTAAATCTCTCTTGTATCCTTCCACCATTCAATAGGACTGTCGTACAAAAAAAGAGATATCAGCTCTTAGCATGAAAAATTCCTTAATAGAATCCTGTGCATCAATCTCCTGCAATATAGCAACGTTCATCCTCCAATATCCTCTCCTCATAGGAACCTGTTGCCAAAAACCTAATTCCAAACTAACAGCCACATGATCAGATGTTTCTAATGGAATAATCCTTACAAAGAAACCTTTTTGACACGACCCAAAAGTCTATTCTTGTAGACAGCTTACCTTTATGAAAAGTATGAGAAGGATTCTGTTCTAACAAATCATACACATCACACAGATTATTAGATTTTAATATTCCTAACAGAGAATTAGTATCACTATAAATTTTAGAAGTAACCCTCCACCAGTCTCTATTTGAAAGGCCACAATTGAAATCGCCTTCCCAAACTACCAGTTTTGAAGTGTGTAAGTAAGGTTCTACCCTCCTAAAAAGAGAAGACCTCTCTGCCCTTAATTGAGGAGCGTGAATATTGATAATCCTATATGTCTCATTACCTAAAACAACATCCATTATCATTACCCTTCCAGGCAGTATGTCAAAGAGGTGCAACACTTTTACTTGTACGCCCATAAACAAAATCCCTAAACCGGAACAAGGCACTTCACTTAAGGACCAAAATGAAACCCCCCATCACCAGTCCCTTTGTGCATCCCTCGCCTCCAATAATGAATGTAACCTAGTATCTTGTAATAGAATTATATTACATTTCCTTTCTTTTATACTAGCAAAGGTGACCCGCCTTTTTTCTAAGGACTTAATGCTATTTACATTAATTGTGAGAAGAGAAATTTTTCCAGACATAGAAAGCTAGAGGGAGAGAAAAAAATTCATAACCATGAACCAAAAGAAAAAAAAATACGAAACACAGTCCTCTCCATCTCTTTTTTTTTTTTTCCACTTTCTAGGTTTATGCTTTTCCATAGACCCTCCTACAATACTAGCATCTGCCTGTGAAGAGGCGATAGATGACAAATCCAAATCATGACTTTCCTCTTCACCTTCTTGCTCAAATAATAAGGCATATGAATTCTGTACAGGTAGATTTTCCAAGATTTTAGTCTCCGTAGGAATCTCCACAGGAGGCTTTCCTGCTTTGGATCTTGTAACCCTCTGAAAAGTTTCACCCCTGCTGAAATGTGGGGACACAGAGTTTATCTTCTGATTCAACATCCATTCTCTGCACAGGGCCTATGTTAACTGTATCTTGTTTACAGGAGCCAATTTCTTCCTGAGCAAGGGTGTTATTTAACACAGCAGAATCCTCTATGATAATGGGGTTTACTCCTTCCATAGAATCAATCGAAGGACCCCTCTGTGTAGACTGAGGATTCAGATCCCCTTTCTCCTGGTTGATTTTTACTGAAGGAGAAACTATATGAGGATGAGATACTTTAGAAGGAATCACATCTTTTTGGGAATTTGTAAGGAGTAAATCCAACATATATATACTGCTTCTCCTTTCGTGCTGTGACGACATAAACATCCTGTTCAGCACATATGGCCAAATCTCTGCTATTGTGAGATGCCCATGAACAGTTTCTAAATGTGTGACCCTGCTCATCACATACGTTACACCTTAAAGGTTGTTGACACTGTGCTCCAAAGTGCCCTATTTCACCACACAGGCCACATTTCTGTTTGTCGCACACATTACTTAAATGTTCAACATCCCCACATTTAAAACATGCTCTGGGTTGACCCGGATAGAAAATAACCCCTTGATCTCTCCCCCGAAAAAAAAAACAGTTTGGCAGATGTTTTGTCAGGCCTTGTTCCAAGTTCAAAGTGACCTGATATTTCCATCCTCTGGTCCATAACTGCTCATCATCCAAGATGGGCTCTGGGAAACCTTTCACTGTGCAACGCTGCTGTAGCCAGTATGTAATATCTGCCACGTTTACCCCCTCATTTCTGAACAAGACAGTTATTTATTTATTTTTTTTTGTCAAGGGTTTTGTCAGGGGGATTGCCAAGAAGGGCTTCCATAGAGGAGAGAGTTTCAGCATCTGATACTGCTTCCAGAAATGCTCTAAACCAGCAGGATGCTTAAAGCTTATATCAAATACCGAATCCCCTGGTATATGTATGAGGGCATATACCTCGTAAGCATAATATTTCATGCTATCCTTTAACAATGATCTCCCCACAAAATGTCTATCCGGGACGTCTGTGGCATTACCCCTATATTTCAAACATACAGCATTCCGCCTCATGGCATCTCTGACAATAGTCTGGTGTTAGGGGGAAAAGAGTTGATCTCTAACTCTATCATGCCAGACATTAGGGGTCAAATTTGTATTTCCAGGGTTAGGCTGCTCATTTGAGACAACCGCCTTATGATTTATAGGAAAGAGGTAGCCATAATTTCCTCATGAATCACTAATGAGGAATCAGAAATAACTGGAGCAGAGGCATCACCCTCCATTTCTTTTATGGTCATCAACAAATCATTTGCAGAACTATGCTGTGAGACAAATTCTTGCATCTGAGGTTTCGGCTGACCTGCTGGTAAACAAGAGTCATCACCCATCTCAGAAGCAAAAGGCTTCAAAACAGAGACTGTTTAGGGAATGACAACACTTTCCCCAGAAAGATTAGCATTCCATCCTTTTCCTGTAACATCTTTCACCCATCCAGCTGTTGTTAAAGCAGTGGAGACCCATTCAGCCAAAACAGGGGAGATACTGGAACTAAATCACTAGGGTAGACTGAACTGAATCCGAGGTTTTTACCTCAATATGTTGAGAACGTATCTTTCATCTTTCCCAATCTGCTTCCCCTGCTGGTGATTCTGATCAAAAACGTTATCGGGGATAAAGTAGACAGTTCAGCAGCATTATTTAACTCCCCTGAAGAAGTTGTACTTATCTGTAGGCCTACGTCCACGGCCTGTGCAGAGCTAACATCACTGGGCGGATGCTCCTCACTTCGCTCTTCAGTTACCAGAGATCCAGCACTTACATCGACTAATATTTGTAAATCCACAGGAGAAACATTGGTAAAAACTGAAACAGGTAGTGAGTCTACCTTCTCTGGACCGATTACCCAAACATCATTTTTCTTACTCACAACCACTTCCGGGTTTTGAGTATCGCGTAGCTCCTCCTGTCTTCTCAAATCTTGTTGTAAACGAGACCTCGCCTCCTCATACTGTTGCTCTGCCAAAGCTAATTGCAGCCGAATATCTGCCAATTTCTCAGCTTTAATAGCTTCTTGATCCAAAATCTGAACTCCAGTTCCCGTTATAAGAACAACTTGAGATGTTAAAATCTCCATTTCCTAAGCGACTAGCGCATCTGAAACCTCCAGTACTGGGTTCACCTCCATATTGTAGACCAAAATAGGGAAGGCAGAGGAGCAGGCTCGCTCCTCAGCCGTCCGCACGTCCTCCGTTGAAAGCTTGTCCACTCTGACCGCTCACCCACAGCAATGCAGCGTCCTCTAGCATCCAGAGTAGGGGAATTTCCCCGCTGTCCTGGCCAAATTTCCCCCATTCACTAAAAATACCACCAACAGCTTAATCTGGTGAAGGTCAGTTGTCTTTCATCTGTATCTCCCTTCCCTGAGTCATGCCTGAAAATAGGCAAGAAATTGTCTAGTGCACTTGCCCGGTCAACAAAAACTAAATGAAATAGAAATAAAAAAAATGTGTGCTTGCCCTGGAACCATGGGCAAAAAAAAAAAAAGGAAAAATAAACTCTCTGGAAATTCGAGGAACTGTAGTAGAAGGAACCAAGCATAAAGTCCTCTACTATGTGGATGACATGCTTCTAGCTGGTACAAACGTCCATAATAATAGGACTGTGCAAATGACTATACTAAACTCTTTCACAGCAGTGTCTGGCCAAAACATTATCTGGAGCAAGTCAGAAGTACTCCCCTTAAATTCTCACTGTAAATCGGAGCAGTTTCAAACATGAAGCCTATGGTGGGCACAAGCAAGCCTAGTATGCCTAGGCATAAAAATTCTTACATTTCTCTCATTGTTAGCCGAAATAAACCTGGATTCTAACATCAGGCAACTGGAAGAAGAGACAAAACAAAGGAAAAAATCCAATATGTCCATCTGGGGTAAAATTAATACATGTAAAATGGTGCCAACAACTAGCTTTTAATTTTGTATGTAATAACCTTCACTTACATGTCCAAGAGTGACAGTTTGGCAAAAGTGATAACATCCTAAGAGAGTTTCTGTGGAACTATGGACAGCCACGATTCACCTACAATAAGTTGAGGCCACATAAGTCTGTGGGTGGGTATGCCCATCATGAATGAAAGGCTATTAAACAGTATTCATCATGTGCCAGGCAAAATGCTGGTTCCAGAGTAGAAAGCAGGAGGAGTAACCAGCCTAAAAACAAATAGAAACCACTATATTAAGCAACAGCAGAGTGGAGGCATTCTTACAAAAACCCTTTCCACCGGGATTACAAAGCCACCCCAGTATACTGGGCAAAATCTCAACATGCATGGAACCCAAAAAGCTAACGAAAGGGGGGAGGCTATCCCTAAAATTCGACCCTCTGTGGGGAAATAATAAAATCCTGATATACAAAATACTGAAAGGAGGGCTCTGGCAAGAGACTGGCATACACCAGAGGTAGGGGACATTACAGATGCACAGAAGTTGACGGCAAATAATGACCTCTTGGTCCACCCAGTCTGCCCTGTTTATCCCTACCTAGTATGAGGTCTGATGTGCAAAATGAATTCCAGAGCACCACCCCCCCACCTTTTACCTCCGGGATACCCTTGTGTTTGTCCCACCCCTTCTTGAATCCTGTGACCATTTTAGCCCCTACCACCTCCTCTGGTAGGCCATTCCAAGCATCCACCACCTTTCTCCGTGAACTAAATATTTTCTAATGTTACCCCTGAGCTGCCTCCCCCCCCCCAACTTCATACTGTGCCCCCTTGTACTGGAACATCTACTTTAGAAGATGCTCCCTTTCTGTACTCCGTTTATACAAGTGAGGTATTTGTATGTTTCTATCATGTCCCCACTCTCCCTCCTCGTCTCCAGGGAATACATATTTAATTCTTTTAGTCTTTCCTCACAGGTCTTTTCCTGCAGGCCCTGCACCATTTTAGTTGCAATTTTCTGCCCTGACTCCACCCCGTCTATGTCCTTTTTCATATGGGACCGCCAGAACTGAATGCAGTACTCCAAGTGTGGTCTCACCATTGTCTTATACAGTTATGGATCCAGATACAAAAGCTTTAATGCTCTTTATTCAGATATGTCAATTTCACGGAGTGCCTAGATCGCAGTTGTGGAGCTACCTGTACAGACATAGTGCGATGCTGAAGATCCTCTCACCAGGGTGCTGGACTACCTGTACCCATAAGGGGACAACTGGCTGGTTTAGTCCCACACCATGAAAAGAAAGAACAAGCATTTGTCAATGCCGAATGTTTGCTTGCTGGCATTGGCACTGGTAGTGTAGGAGTTACAGAGCTGCATAATAGGAATGGCAGTGAAGTACTGAACTGAAGCCAACCCCACCACCACCCTGCAGATACTGACAGGCATTGGGGTGTGCCTTTGGGTCATCAGGCATAATGGCCATGCCATTTCACCACACCCTACCCTGCAGGCACAGACAAGTGTCACGGTGTGCCTTGGGGTCTTTGGCCCTTATGTTCACCCCATTCCATCAGGAAATACAGTGAGATGGGTGCAGTATAGGAAAATGGGTGGAACTTTGGGGCCTAAGAGTCCAAGACACACCTCAATGCCTCTCACTAGCTGCAGGGTATGGGTGGGGGTGGAATGGTATGAGCATTACAGGCAACAAGTCACACCCCTGATGCCTGTCAGTCTCTACAGGGTGGGACGTTTGTTGGTATTTTCACTCCAAATTTTCAACATGTTTTTTTTGTGACCCCCACCTTATGAACAGTGGCAATATCAGTTTGTTAGCCGAAAGCTGATTTTGCACAGTGACTATGCCATCTGGCAACACAGGTGCAAAAACACATTTTGAACAGGATGTGAAAAATGATAGCTATACTGTTCATGGGGAGGTGTAAAAAATGGCAATGCTGAAAATCTGCAGTGAAAATATTAAAAACAAAACTGGTGAAGTCACAAGCGTGTGCAGAAACTGCGTAACGCATACCCATAATGTAATTAGTTTGGGGACTTTTTACAGCAGATTGTCAACACAGGGATTTTGGGACCTCCGCTCATAAACAGTGTCACTGTGATTTTCTTAATCTGTCCCGAACAATGACTTCCCACAGCGACCATGCATTTCTGTGCTGGACGTGCGAAAACACATTTCGGCCATGGAGTGAAAAATTACAGCTGTACTGTTCATAAGGAAGTGTGGAAAAATGTCAGTGGTGAAAATCTGGACTGAAAATATTACAAATTCATGAACTTACGAAGGTGCGTGGAAACTGCGAGTGCTTGCTCGTAACAGTCATTTTATGGATCTTTTGTCACTACTTTAACTGCCATTTTAAGACCTCTGCTCATGAGCAGTGTCACTGTGATTTTTCTTAATCTGTCCCGAACATTGAGTTCGCACACCGACTGCGCCATTGTGCGCTACATGCACGGAAACGCATTTTGGGCAAGATGTGAAAAATGACAGCTGTACTGCTCATAAGGAGGTGTGGTAAAATGGCAATGTTGAAAATCTGGAATGAAAATATTAAAAATCCGCGAACTTACATATAAACCAAGTGAGTTGCTAGGGAAGTGTCCCTATCTCATTGGGAACTGTTATACCTTCCTGAATCTGTATATTTTAGCTATAAATAAACCCTGAGTACTATGCATTGTGTCAGTGATCCTTTGAGCCCTGTTTTCATAACAGGAAGAGAGCTTGTAGTTTTTTGGCTGCATTTAGTGAACTACTACCAGTTTGTTACTTAATTTACCTCAAGAAACTACCTGGGGCTATTTGCACACCTTGTAGGCATGTTTTATAGTGCGTTTTTACACTTATATTTAAAATTAAATAAAGTATATTTTCGGCATTGCTGCATGCCCCTTGGTGATACTTCCAGGTCATTGGCGGTATTTACACAAGGCCTGCGGTGAGCAGGGCAAGCACGCGGCATCACGCGTGTGTTTAGAGTGCTTGGTGTATTGAGTATAAGAGTTAAATAAAGCAGACTGTAACTCTACTCGTAGGTATTTATACCTAAAACAAATTGTTGTAGACAGTACTTGGTTACTATCAGTGGCCATTATAAGTTCTTATCTCCAATTACATATCAAATACCCCCTTGGTGTTTACACTATGGAAGGTCCTATAAAATGTGTTCAACTTGTTTAATGTTCTGTCCAGGAGATAACATTAGTAATTTCATTTGTGATAAGTGCCTCCTGGTGGATTCTCTTCAGGAAGAAATCACCAGGCTGCTTTCTACTGGGATTACAAAATCTACCGCTGAGTCACCTAATGAGGAGATAGTCATTGGAACAATTTATAGACATTATGGCCTCCCAGATAAATACCCCCGAGTCTGCCACAGATTTAATGATAAATCAAGCTACATCGAATGATTGGGCATTAGTAACAAAGAGTAAAACCAAATGTCAAGGAGGTCAAATATATAATCCCCAACCACTAGCATTACAAAATAAATTTTCTCCCTTGGAGGTGGAGGATTGTCCAACATCTATTTGTTCCCCACCTCATAAGATTGTTAATCATACTCAAACTATAAATACTCCAGTAATCATTACTGGGCAGTCTAAATCTCATACCTCAAGGAAGTTTACTTCTAAGTTAGAAGAAACTTCATCGTCTTTTCATTCAAGTAGTAGTCCCTTAAGTATTCCCAGTAAACAATCAAGGCAGACTTTTATACTTGGGGATTCAGTAATTAAGCACATAGGTTCATAGAAAAATACGAACTCAGGAGGCAAAAAAATGCCCTTAATGAGCTCGCCACAAAGCTTGGTGGACTAATCCTATTACAAATACATTGTTTTTTTACTACCCATATAGTTAACTATTTTTTAAAGGATTCAATATTAACACTCTCCACCACTTTCCTTGGTAAAGCATTCTACTGTACTACCACCCTTTGTGAAAACCATTTAGCCCTTTTTTGTGTTTTACAATTTACCCCTCTTAGTTTGTGGCTATGTGATCTTGTTTGTGTATCAGAGTTATTTCTTATTAAACCTAGAGTCTCAAATAGACACTGATCGTTAATTGCCTTATATATTGTACATAAATCTCCTTGTATTTGTCTATATTGTAGAGAAAAAAGGTCTATCTGTTGTAATCTTGATTTATATTGATAGGACCCTAAGCCTCTAATGTTTTTAGTTATTTTCCTTTGTACCCCTTCAATTAATTTTTTACTCTTTTTTGTAGTTGGTCCACAGAAGGCTGAACAATATTCTAATTGAGTTCTAACCAAACTAGTATAAAGTGGTAGGATTACTTTTTGTTCTCTACTCTTTATATGTTTAAGAATACATCCCATAATTTTATGACACTTTTTAACTTTAACCAAAGTATGATTATCAAAGGTTACGTTGTTGTCAACAAAAACCCCCAAATCCTTCTCAGTTGTGGTTTCTACCAGCAAAACATTATTAATTTTGTGATTACATTTTTGATTATTATATCCAAAGTGCATAACCTTGCACTTTTGTTCATTAAAGCACATCTTGTTTTTAATTGCCCAGGTACAGATGTCATTTGGTTCTTCCTGGAACAGGATTGCATCTTGTGTGTTGTTAACTATACAGCCAAGCTTACAATCATCTGCGTACTTGGCTATCCAAACCTTATTTGTTGGTTGCATTGTTGATATTAATAAATTGACAAAACAGGTCCCAAAACTGATCCCTGTGGAACTCCACTACCCACATTAACCCATGGAGATAAATGTCCTCTAACAACAACTCTCTGGTATCCGTTTTGTAACCACGATTTTACCCAATTAATTATGTTAGAGTGAAAGCCTGATGTAACCATATAATCTATTATTACCTGATGTGAGACTTTGTCAAAAGCCTTGGAAAAATCTAATAGGACGACGTCCACAGATAACCCTAAGTCGAGAGATGCACTCACATTTTCATAAAAATTTAACAAGTTTGTCATACATGATCTACCCTGAGTAAACCCATGTTGACTCATATCCTGTAAGTTAGTGTTAGAAATATGTGCTTCAATTCTGGTTAATAAGGCTCTTTCAAATAATTTACCAATAACCAATGTGAGACTAATTGGTCTGTAATTAGATACCAATTGTTTATTACCAGATTTATGTATAGGAGTAACTATAGCTTTATTCCAAATTTGAATTGTTTCACCTTGATTAAGAGATGTATTAAACAACACGGTCAGGGGTCCACTTATAGCATTAGCAATTTCTTTTAGGAATCTAGAATGTATGTTATCTGGTCCTGGTGAAGATTGAATTTTGAGTTTTTGAAGTAAGGTTCTAACCTCAGTCTCAGCTATTGGTGGTAAATAGTCATTGTTGTCCTGCTTTAAGGTTATTGATAATGTATCATCTGAAGTAAATATACTAGCAAAATAATTATTAAATTCAATTGCCATTTCAGATTCATGATTAGTAGGACCCTTGTCGTTAACAAGTTGTCCGACTGTTGAACTGTTTTTTCTAAGAGATCCAACATAATTATAGAATGTTTTATAGTTATCCTTAGTTTTGGATGCTAGTTTTACTTCAAAATTATTCTTCGCTTTTCTAATATAGTATTTAACTTTATTTTTCCTTATATGCATTCCAGGCAATAGGAGAAGGTTTTTTTTTTTTTTTATATTTCTTATAATAGGCCTTTTTTTTGTTAATAGCTTTGTTTGTATTATTGTTCCACCAAAGCGGAATTCTACTTCCTTTGTGGTATTTAGGTCTATTTGGTACCCATGTATTCAAACAGTAGTTGATTTTATCATTTATGTTTTCCCAGATTTGGCTTAATTCCAGATCTTTGAGATTATTTTCCCAGTCCCATGCATTTAGGTATCTCAATATCTCACTATGGTCAGCTTTATTAAAGTCTTTTATGATGGTCACACCATTTTTGATGGTATTACATAGGTTGAATTTTACTGATACCATATTATGGTCACTATCTCCAAGTGGTGTTTTGATAATTGGTGTAGTCATTCTATTCCCCACGTTAGGTAATATGATAAAGTATATTGTTCTGTCGAGTACCTTTAGTCACAATTTGGGTTAAGTTTTGTTCAATAGTAAACTCAATAAATGCTTTTTCTACATATCCATGTCCTTCCAGATTAGTCCAGTTTATTTTTGGAAAATTGAAATCTCCCATTAGTATGTAATTGTGTAATGTTTCTATCTTATTTAAGGTTGAAAGCAATTCTATATCTTCAGTCAAAGTTAAACTAGGGGGTCTATAACACAGAGCTACCACTAGTGGTTCATTTTGTAGATTTAATTGAACCCAAATGACTTCTATTTTGTCTCCTTCTACCTCAATTGGGGTTATACTGTGAGCTGTATAGTTGTTTGAAATATACAATGCGACTCCCCCACCTTTGCTGTTACTTCTATTTTTATAAAACTTATTGTAACCCTGTATTTCAGTATTCCAATCCTGGTCAGAAAACCATGTTTCTGTAATTCCACAAATAGTTACATTTTCTTTTATGAGAATATGCTCTAATTCCTCAATTTTTTTATAAGACTACGTGCAATAACTAATAGAATAGTAATAAATCCAGTATCTTTGTTTTTCGGCTTTTCATGGGAATCTAGTTTTTTGGAGATCTTACTATTATTTTTGATGTCTCTAACTAATTTTACAGGTGATATACCATGATATACCAGTTTCAGAAGGGCATAGAATAAACTTCCTTCCCCCCCAAGTAAGTTAGTTTAAAATATTGGTAATAAAATCTGTTACATGTTTTGCCAATAAATGATTTCCCCTCCTACTTAAATGTAGGCCGTCCCATGAGTAAAGTTCTTTGTGGTGGATAAATTCTTCCCAATGTGTAATGCATGTTATTTCTTGTCTCAGTGTCCATTTTCTCATCCAGTTGTTTATATTTCTAATCTTTAATGTATGAAAATGGGATGCTTTAGGAACTGGTAGGATTTCAGAAAGTACAGGAGTACAGCCTAAATCTAAAAGCTTATTTATAAGTACAACAAAATCATTTTTTATATACTCTCTTCCGAATCTCTAAAGATATTATTTGCTCCAAGATGTATAACAATAATGGGGTTTGACCCAACATTACTTAGGATATTTTCTAACATAAAGACTATATCCATTATTTTCGCTCTGCTAAAACTTGATAAGACTCTTGAGCTCTTATCAGGATTACACACTGCTCTATCAAGATATCTGATCATCGAGTCACCCAGAACTACTATATCTCGATTAGAAGTTTCAATAGGTTGAGATACTGTTGAAGGAATGTTAACTTCAGTATCTATAGGAGCGCTAGAGATCTCTGGTACAAGAACTGCCGAGTCACAGTTATCAGTAGATAAGGCATCATAACTATTACATAGAGGGAGATGAAAAGTATCCGCTTTTCTTCCTTTTTTTGAAACTTGTGAATTTTGTACTGTAAACCAGTCCTCATTTAAATGTGAAGTAAAAGCCTCTTCTCTGGTCCTTTTTTTTTTTGCAGACTGCATTGAGGGAGATACTACAGTTTCTAATTGATCTAGTGTCTGAATGTTTCCAGGTTGCAGTGTAGTACTTGATATATCCAGTAATTTACAAGAATCAGTAATTATTACATTTTGTTTCTCAATGAACCTTGAGGCCATTTGTTTTTGGCTTGTTTCTAAGTATTCAAGTCGCTCATTAAATAAGCTAATTTCTTTAAAGGAGAAGTCCACCCAGAATGTGCAAAAACATATGTTTTGTAGAGTGTTTTGATATGTGTGTTAAGTCCTAGTGTGTCGTTCCCTCTGTCTGCTATTAGGAGTTTTTCCTAAATTAGCCAGCTAGCTGTATGGTAGTTTTACGACCCCTGGGGATCTCCATCACAAATAGGTTTATTGGCTTTCTTTCTCCTACGATGCACCCTGATTCATGTGACAGTGATGTAGCTATGCCCCTAGATTTAGCAGGGTCTGTCACAGCTCAGCCATAAAGATAATACTTCTTTCAGAAGAATAATTGCTACATTTTGGGTGAGTGTAATCATTCTTATTTTTGATATTAGTACCTTGTCCTGCTATGTTACAACCTATAATGTGATGTTTAATTTTTGCTACTTAGTACTGGTGCAAAAACTGAAAGTGACTGAGAGGAATAGAGTAAACAGTGACATGATTCACACACACTCACACACACACACACACACACACACACACACACAGTGCAGAGCATAGTAGGACAAGGTACTGATATCAAAAATTAATAATGATTACACTCACCCAAAATCTAGCAGTTTGTCTTCTCTGGAAGAAGTATTTTCTCTGTGGCTGAGCTGTGACAGACCCTGTAACAAGACACTGGCTTCCTGCAGGGGCAATTAGACATCACACCAAAGGGCACTCTGGGAAGACTAGGGGCCATAAAAGAAACCAGAATGGCAACCTCCAAGGGCAATAAATCAGTTAGGGAAAGTTAGAAAAAACATCTCTCACAGCCAGAGGAAAAGAAAACGCTGGGAACTGGTTAGAACACAGAAAAAAAGACTACTACATATCTTTTTCTGATTTTAACATAGAGTTTTCCTTTAAGTAGTTCTATGTTTTGTAAGCACTTATTACATGTAAATAAGTCTTTCGGGATTAATTCCATAATAAAGCACATGTTGCAATTAGCGCATTTAACTCCCAAGTTACCTTCCAAGGTCATAATGGTGTCCATAATAGTCATTAATGTTGTTTTCTACTTTAGTAGTGTATGTTAAACTCTATTAGGACCCTAAGTTTACAATAAGTAACACAGTATTTAAACACTTACTCTAAGTGATTGCACAAGACAGCAATTTTTGGTTTTCAGTCTTAGGACACCCGGTACACGTGAACACGCAAACATGCGCTGACGCGTGTCTTTGGACGAGTCTTCGCACATGGACGTGCGGCGCCCCGCTCGCAGAGGGGCTGAATTTAAAGTGGCAGACCCGAAGCACGCTAAAAACTGAGTGTTAGTACGTTCCAGTAAATTAAAATATGTACAGTACTTTGTGTAAAAAAAAAAAAAAATTGATGGTGTCATATGTAATCCCGATAAACAAAATTGTACCTGCTCCAGTTTTCGTGGTGCAAAGATTATAGACATTACTACTATGTTGCCGGATGTTTTAAATAAAGCTGGTAGCAATTCACTGGTAATTATTCATGCTGGAACCAACAATATATTATGTGATAGCCTTTAACATATTAAACAGGATATTATTGCTTTAAGCAATTTCTTGATTAATAGAGGGTGTACAGTTAGCTTCTCAGAAATTTTACCAATCCCCAGAGCCACTGAATTTATTTCTAATAAAATCAAACATATTCATGAATGGCTACGCAAGTGCTGCTTCATACAGGGTATTCTTTGTTTTACTCACTGGGAAGATTTTTTTGCCAAGCCCTCAGTGTACTGCTGGGATGGACTCCACCTTAGCAGACATGGAGTTCTCTTCTAAGGAAATCTCTGTTCAAGAAAACTGAAGTTCTTTTAAACTACAGAATAAGGGTGAGAATGGGATTAGTCTCAAGTCTCTGAAAACTACTAAGACACCTGTATTTTGTAAAGTTTTGTCACTAAATGCCCGTTCTATAAATTTGTCCAAAATTGCAGAATTAGAAGCTATTATACTTACCCATAATATAGGAATTATAGCGGTTACAGAAACCTGTTGGGACAACTCATCTATTTTAATTAAATCCATCCAGGGCTATAAACTATATCACAAGGATAGACTGAATAAGCAGGGTGGTGGGGTTTGTTTATATATTCGTGATGATATTGAATCTCACAAAACTTCATATCCCACTACAACAGAAAGTATATGGGTTTCTGTTCAATTTAAAGGGCTACCTCAGATATTTCTAGATACTTGCTATAGGCCCCCCTCATTGGACTCTAATTATGACTTAGCCCTCTTAAATATCTCATGTTTCTCTGAAAATGGGGATATTATCATTTTGGGTGACTTTAACTTTCCCAGTATTGACTGGCTATCCTTAAAGGGCAGTACCAACCAGAATAACTTATTTTTGTCCTGTCTTTCAGAGCATGGCCTTTCACAATTTATTACCTCTCCAACTAGAGGTCTTAATACTTTAGATCTTGTAATTTCTAATATTAAAAATACTATTTCTGATGTTCATATAAAGGCACCACTGGGCACAAGTGATCACTCAGCTATTCTTTTCTCCTTACAGATTGTACATCCCATTGTACATAAAGTTACTACTTTCAGAAACTATGATAAAATTAATTTTAGTATTATTAATTACTTGCTAACAATTCTTGGGAAACTCTTATGCAACATTTATCTGTAAATGATGCTTGGATTTTACTTAAAAATCTAATTTACAAAATTGAAAAAACATGGGTCCCCTCAGTTAAAAAATATAATACAAAGGGGAGGATACCAAGATGGTTCAATAAAAAAAAAAATCAACGTTTAATTAAAAGAAAATTAAGATTATTTTGTAAACTTATGCAAAAAAAGGAATCAATTTATTTCAAATATACACCTACACTGCATTTGCTTAAACACTGTATAAAAAAAAAGCCAAAATGTCACTAGAATTCAAAACTGCATATACAAAAGATTCTCATAAAAGTTTATATTATTTAAATAGCAAGAAGAATACTAGGAAAATTGGACCTATTACTCAGAATAATATTATTAGTTCAGATCTTGAAACAGCAAATATTTTCAATTCATATTTTGCTTCTGTATACCCTCCCAAGGATACTTTAATTTCTAGCCCCCAGCAGCAGCCTTTAAAATCTAGACAGTATATTATTTCAGAGTAAATGATCCTAACAGCATTATGTACTATTAAAAAAAAAAAATCATCTAGTCCTAGACCCGATAACATTACACCTCAATTTTTACTTGAAACAGCGGAGGCAATTGTAGTCCCTGTTAAAATAATCTTTAACAAATCTCTCTTCACTGGACAGATCCCGCATGACTGGCTTACAGCACTTGTTACACCTATTCATAAAAAAGGTAATAAAGCAAACGTTGAAAATTATCGACCAATAAGCCTGACATCAGTCATCTGTAAAATTATGGAGAAGATCATTAAATTATTTATTGAGAAAGAAATGTGTGAACTTAACTGATCACTCCCAGCATGGGTTTAAAACTAGGTACTCATGCACTACCAATTTGGTGGCTTCTTATAATAACATGTAACCCCTAGATGGCGCTATCCCAGGGGCTACTACCCCTGCCTGATTTGCCACTAACAGGTTGAGGGGCCTGGATCCAATGGCGGGTGCCTCCACCCAGAGGTCAGGGTTTGCAATAGTTAAACTAACTTGGTCACAGCCTCTGGGACACTGCAACCCCTTTCTTCCCACTAGTGGCCCACATAATATATCAGAAATTACCTTCACAGTATACACTTACCCCAGGTCTGGTTCCGCACTGGGACCTCCTGTGAAATGAGATACAGTGCAACAATCACAGTACAGTACTTTAATATAGACAAATACCTCAGGCAGTATAACTTTGCTGAAACAAGCAGCTCTGATTTATTTAGGGGATATAAAAGGACAGGGGAAATCAGGTTAATTAGCTTATCACTCTAATAATTCATTTCCATGGCTCTGTGCACAGGCCTATCCTCTATCAGTTACTGTCCCTGGGTACCCAAGCCCTAGTGGCTAGTCCAAACTGTGGCAGCTGGTAGGGGCCCTTTCACAGAGAAAAGGAGAATTAAACAGTCATCAGTACAGTAATTCCATTTGGATTTAATGTGGCAATTCAAAAGGAGCGACCCTGAATTAGTACTCACGACCTCCAAATAAGATAGGGTCCTTCAATGTCAGCAGGGCTCACTTGAGGTACACAAACCTCTTCACACATCCATATAAAAGAAAGCACTATACCAGGCAGGCTGCATCTGTATCCCGATCGCAATTACTGCACAATACCCGGAGAACACACAGCAGATTCAGTTCCTGACAGACCGATTGCAATTTTCAGCAATTCCTCCAGTCTTCTACAGGGTGAGCCTGGTTTCTACTCTTCAGAGATCCTTTGATTCTTTCACAGGACGGATTCAGTCCTAACAAGCTGTTATACACAAGCTGCAGACTGAACTCTGGGCTCATACACGCTTTTTGACTAAAACTGCACACTGAAAAGCACAGGGCCTTCCTTCTTCACTGCCAAAGCTCAACTGAAACTCCAACCGACAAAACTGCACTTCCTTTGAGTTCCTCCCAGTTCTTGACTGGATTGGCTGTCACTCACAATAGACTGCTGCTGTTGGTCCAAAAGGCACTGAAGTCTAAACTACATCTCCCAGAGTCACTGCCCATACAATCCTCTTGTGGCTGGCTCAGATTATGAGTCCAAGTTCTGATTCGTCCAAGGCACCATTTTAGAGCTAGCTTACCCCACACTGATTGGTCCAGTTCAGCAGTTCAAAACTAGAATGGGGAACTAGCAGACACAGTTCTGACTGCAAAGCAAGCAGGTTAGACAAACTGTAATTTCATTATTACTCTAAATAATTTCTGGCAAACAGTTACATCTTTCAGATAGGTTCCCTTTGCACTCCTAGTGACTGCAAAATGAAGTGAATTGGCAGCAGCTTGAGTGGTACTCAGAGAAGCACACAGTCCCCCATACAAACTAATTATGTCTGCAAGCAGACAGCTCTTAAAGAGACAGTACCAGAGGCTCTAAAAACACTCACTGATAAATGGCTTAAATGCCAAACACCATTCAGGCTTGGAGCATTCAAGCAAGCTCCTGGAAGTCTTTTGGGAACCCCCATTTGCAGGGGGGTTACAAACATAAATATTGGTTTGGATAATAATATTCCTTCTGATGTTATACTATTAGATTTTAGTAAGGCATTCGACAAAGCACCTTATAATAGGTTGATAAATAAATTGGAAGTATTTGGGTTGTCAACTTGTTTGACAAAATGGATAACAAACTGGCTATCAAACAGAACACAAATGGTACATTTCAGTGACTCTATATCTAGCCAATGTTTAGTCACTAGTGGGGTACCCCAGGGTTCTGTTCTGGGACCCACACTGTTTAATTTATATATTAGTGATATGTTATTTCTATCTCAAAATTGGCTTTCCAAATTTGCTGGTGATTCTAAACTAGGGGGCCATGTAGACTCAGATATTAACCTGGAATGTTTAATTTCCTATTTATTTTCTATTGAACAATGGGCCAAATTGAATTCTATTGACAAATGTGTGGTATTTCATTTCGGTAGAACAAACAAAAAGAATATATATAAGATACATAACCTACCTTTAAAATCATCTTCAGTAGAAAGAGATTTAGGGATCTGTGTCAATAATAAATTAACTCCACACGACCATTGTACGAAAATTAATAACCTAGCACATTCACTGTTGAGCCAAATCAAGCGCTCATTTGTTACAAGAACTAAGGAGTGCTGGATTCCATTGTATAGATCATGTTAGGCCAAATCTGGACGATGGATCCCCTTTCTGGAACCCTTTTTTGGTCGGGGATATAGCTTTACTGGAGAGGGTTCAGCTAACTGCTACAAAAATGGTCTCTAGGCTGAAAAATAAATCTTGTATTGAGAGACTTGAGGCAACCGGCCTTCAGACTCTGCAAGCAAGACGTTGTAGGGGTGACATATTGTTTATTCATAAGGTGTTACAATCTCCTTCCTTGATGGCTCTGTGTAATTTTTCCATTTGTTCCAACATAAAAACACTTAGATCACATAATAAAAAGATTATTAAGAAGGCGAATACAAATAAAAGAAATAACTATATAACTGTACATGCAGCTAGACTATGGAATCAGTTACCTCAAGTATTGGTGAAGATTTTGAATGTGGAGACATTTAAAAATCATTTTGATAACTGGGCTAAGTTAAATTGGTTGTTTTTTATATTAGCCCACAGGTGCGAGGGAAAAAATCTAGATGGGCCATGGCCTCCTTTTTCTTTCCATATCAAAACCTAGTAAACCTAGTTACGAGCTTGCGTATGAACTGCGCAATGCACGCCAGAATCGTTATTTTTGGGAATTTTTTCACCAAATTTTCAACATAGGGTTTTTGGGGGCCTACCTCATGAACTGTGACACTGTCGTTTCATAAATCAGTCCCAAAAGGTGGTTCCACACAGTGACTGCGAAAACACCTTTCCGGGCAGAATAACACCATGACAGTACCAGAACTCATGAGGAGGGGTCCCAAAAACCCCATGTTGAAAATCCGGTGCCAAAATTCCAAAAAATGCCTGAGATATGCATCAAATTAAAAAAAACCCTATTTATTCCATTATACAGCTTGCCGGCATTTCGTTAATTCGCGGTCGGCTTTGAAAAGTGCAGACGTGTTCCCAGTCCATTGAAGATCATTGCACTGGCCTCCAGAGGTAAGTATGGGGTGAGGTGGGGGTGTGGGGAGGCAGGGCGCGCAGAGGATGGGCTGGGGGGTCAAGACAGTCAGCAAGGGACTTTTTTTTCTTAAAGGGCATGTTTTTTCTAAAGACAACGTGGGACTTTTGCCACGCTGGGGTGGGCTCTTAGCACGGCAGCTGAAAGGCTGTTTGGGGGGGCAGTGGAGCCGATGGGGGATTGGGCACCTCCGTTGGCCATACGGACTGTTGCCACGCTGGGGTGGGCTCCCAGCGTGGCACCTGAAAGTCTGTTGGGGATACAGTGAATCAACAGGGATTGGGTACCCCATCGGCATTACGGAACTGTTGCCACGCTGGCACCTGGAACTCTGCTGGGGGTGGAGCAGACAGAGTACTGGGCACCCCGTCAGCCATACAGGTGTGTGTGTGTGTGTGTGTGTGGGGACACATGAACACACCGAGTGGGCTTGCAGTGTGCTACTTGTTACAGGGAACGGAGCCGTCTATGACAGCTGATTCAGTGGAAGTCACTGTAGAACATACCGGGTTTATCGGCAGTATGCAATTGCCCACACGCTACCATCGCTGAGGCACTTTTCTGCCTTCAACTGTACACCACTGCATCTGAAGGGCTGTCACAGACAGCTCCGACATTCATTAGTGGGGTGCGGCCGCGCCTCCAAAAGGCAGCAGGGCACTGGAAGTGGGGGAGGCACAGCTACAAATTCTCATATGGTAGCACTGTTTCTTGCACATGCGTGCAAGCAAACATAAAAATGGGGCAGCACAGACATATGCTTTACTATTTATGTATTTATTTCAGTAGTTTTACCAGGAAAGGCATACTGTGATGGTATCAGCACAATTCCAGATATATCCTGGGGAAAGGGGACGAGAGTTAGACACTAGGCAAATACAAAAGTACACTGAAAAAAATGCAACAATATGAAAATAAAAATACAAACGAACCCCCCTACCCGGGGTTACAAGAACTCGTTAGATCTAGCAGGCAGGAAGGCAGCGGTGAAATTCCAGTTAAATGGATTTCACATTGTCTCACTCTGTTCTCAGTCTCAGCTGAGACTGAGGGATAACATCGTATAGAATTCTCACAGCAGCACAAGTCACACTGGAATGTTGCAACTGGGATTTGGATAGAACGTTGGGAGGTTTTAGAAGTCAGTCAGTAGGAGTCTGGTGCAGTCTGTACTAGAGGGAGGAGGTGTGCTGCATCTTGCAGGCCCTCAGAGCCCTCAGCTCTGTCACAGACCTACAGTTTTGTTTTCGGTGTGTGTTCTCACCATAAGAGGAACACAGAAGTCCTGAACTTGAAGTGGTAGAGACCGCTCCCCAGTGGGTTCGGGGCCCCATCCCTCCGGAGATGTGGGGAGCCAACAGCCAGCTTCCAGGGGCAATCCCCTGGCCTGGCTAGAGAGAGAAAGAAGATGCCTTGAAGATTTGTGCTGAGGCACCAAGAATTTATTTGGTTTTCCTGCAAGAGAAGCCTGTTGGGGCACCTGCAACCAGGGGAGAGTCTGCTCTGATAAAGGGCCTATGTTTCACCAGAGACTTTGTGTTTTCAGTATCTGCTACTGTGGGTCAGGAAAGGACAGCCAAGTATAGTGCTTAAGGAGTGTAGGATTTGGACATCTTTAATCAGTGGGGGTCTACAGGGATGGACATATCCACTTAACAAGTATGCCTCAAGTCAGCACAGAAGTTTCAGACACTGTAGACTGAATGTGAAATGCATTTAAAGTGTTAATCTACAAATCAGAGTTTTCAGAAGAAGAGGTGTTAGAGTCCAAAGAAATGACTGGTATGAATTATGGGAGCAAGAGGTGGGAGGACCCCCCCCCCCATCAGTAGTAACCAAATTCACCTCTATGGGTTTGCTTTGGGACACCTGTTGCTTTCTCTCGGGTACTTGGCCAGTGCTTGAAGAAAGTACCCAGACGTGGGATTGTTGAGCAGATTCCCTTTATGGAGCCTGTATGTGCTCATGGGTGGTTTAGAGAGCCGAGAAATGTTCCATGCCATATGGAAAGTGGTCTGAGTGCTGGTCGGATGTGCCATGCAGGGAAGTAGTCCAAGGCTGGTCGGATGTGCCAGGCCAGGGAATTCCAGAGAAGAGTACAAGTTCGGGCTGAGTGCCCAGAGTGTTTCTAAACCTGAGGGTTTCAGTGTGTAAAGAGGATATGTTCTGATCTCCATAATTCTGCATTACCAGGAGTATAGCCCCGTAGGGGTCCATCTATGCTTTGTTATTCTGTTGGTTGTGAATAAAAGCCACACTCTAGGATCCCACTCCTGGTTTGGACATTACAGTTATTGCTTCCTGCGTCCAGAGTTACTTGGGTGCCCCTGACCAGAAGTCAAACCTAACCAAAATGCCGAGCAACAGTTTTCTCCCCGAACCCAGGTCCCAGGTAGGGGGTTACATATGGATGCACTGCACAGCGCTAATAACACAAAAAATGCCACCAACCCGACCACTGGGGTTACACAAAAATAAGTGAATTACAGGAAAATACTCCGATTTTTGTACCTTACTGCAGAGCTCCGGCGGCGGCATCCAGCCGCCGGCCCCCACCGACCTGGAGGACAGCAGGCTCACTCACAGCGAGGGTCCAGGCATGGCCATTACCGGACCCCCCCCCAACGTGATTCCACGACAGGCCTCCAGGTCGGCGGGTGCATGGCCATCAAGCTGCTCAGTCGTGCCCAGCTCTTTTCCACCCTAGATTTTTTCCCCAGAGCTGGCAGTGCAATGACATGCTGCGTACACGCAAGCGTCTTGCCAAACTCCACCCCATGCTAGTGCCACATCTTGCACTTCCCCCAGCCTTCACCAGAGGCCACCCAAGCACGTCACAACCCTCTAGCCCACCCCAGAGGAAGGAGAGCAGTCCTGAGATGCTCAATCCAACCTCTCCCCTGCCAGCCCCCGACAGCCCGAGTCAGTTCCCGAACCCGGGTCACCGGCATTGTGCAAGGTGTGGCGCCCAGCGCCTCAACCCTTGGTGCCACCGGGCTGGCAGGAAAATACTTCTAATAATAAAACTGCAATACAATAAAAATAAAAGAAAGAAAAGAAAAAAAAAAATAATAAATAAATAAGCAGGAGCAATAATGCAAAAATGTGATGGAGGGGTAGTCCACTGATAGAGAATGAACGACAGCACAAGTATGACAGTACAAGTGTCAGTGTAGGGTGGAGTGCCGCAGACAGTAGTCCACCCCCATATCAGGAACAACTGCAGAAAGAGCTAACAGAGCAATCACAGAGAAAGAGAGAAACTAAGAAGGGTATGCACGAAAATGTTTATACTGCAAGGAGGGCATGAGAACAGGAACTAGGGGACTGATCTCTGAACAGGACTGGCTTAAATGTTGGGATGGAGCATACCAGGCATCTAATATGCCAGGCGGCAGTTTATTTAATATTAGGTGTTACACAGATTTTATAAGACACCAGCAAAACTAAAATGCATGAAACTGATGATCGACGATAACTGCTGGAGGGGTTACACACAGAATGTGGATCCTCTGAATATATTCCATGGTCCTGCAGAAAATGGGAACAGTTGGGAGGGAGTCCATGAACTTATTGATGAGGCCTTGGGCTTCACCACCCCAAGAATGACAGAGCTCTGTATTCTAGTAATCTGTAAAAAAAAAAAAAGTCCCAAGCCTCTGAAACACAGAAGTTACGGTTAGTCTATATGGGCTGGAACTGAGGGGCTCATTCCCTCTAAATGGGCATAGCAGACTCCCCCACACCCTCACAGTGACACAGCAGATTCTTAAAATGGGCCAGTCGGCTGCCAATGACAGATATAAATAAACTTGACAAGTCAGTGCAATCTGGGAACCTTTACTCAGGCTACCCAAGTGCAATATTCCACTTACTGGCTGCATTGTTATTTAACAGTTAGGTACACTGAGTCAAGGCTCGTTTCCAGGTGTGTCCCAGGGGAGGGAAAGACAAAAGGAGGTACATGAGCAAAAACAAAATAGTGCAAAGTACATAATAACAAGTGACAATATAAGTTTAACACAACTCCTCCTCCCACCCCCAAAGACCATGACTAGGTTAAATGGAAGCCTGTCCTGAACATTCAGTGGATGAGCTTTGCTAGACCCAAAGTACATGGGACACTGATCAAGCATAGGTGACACAGTACCAGAGTTTGCTCTCTCTTTTTTTTTTTTTTTATTTGTGATACACATACAAAAATAACTTATGATCTATAAGTCAGCAAATGCAATCTTATATGCACAACTGCTATAATAAACAGATATGTTATGTACAAGCAGTAAAAATCTGTAAGTTTAAACATCACTGTATAAAAAAAAAAGTATATAATATGTATGGTACAGGAACAGATACGAAAGCAACACAATGTCTTAAACTCAACTGCTATGCCTTATAAGATACATGTATTAAAGGAAAGCTGTCTTCAAATAGGGCTCCCAACCCTGCAAGGCTGATCCCCCGGTTTAGCTTTTTATCTGAAAAGCGGTGTTTTTCTCACACTGCAAAGCACTTTATTTTAACAAGGAAAAGTCCGCTACCTGGAAGTATGATGGACGCTCGGGGGGCACTATCTACTGTAAAGGTGCGGTGTCGCACCACTCACTTCAATACATTTGTATTGAAGTAAGCAGTGTGGCGCCGCACCTTTACAGTAAATGGAGTCCCCCTGCATCCACCATACTTCTGGGTAGCAGACCTTTCCTTGTTAAAATTAAGTATTTTGCGGCATGAGAAAAATGCTGCAGATAAAAAGCTAAACCGGGGGTAAGCCTGTGGGAACACCATTTGAAGACAGCTTTCCTTTAACTGTTGATTTAATAAAAAGAATTATATAAAAATGAAAAAAGTTATAAGTCAAAGAACATCAGTGTTTGGGGAAAAAAAAAAAAAAAAGTCCATGCACAAGTGCAAGTCATGCTTCTTTGGACTTAGATTTTTACATGTCTTTTCAAAAAAGATGGGGGGGGGGACAAAGTTTAAAAAGCATGAACTGTGGGCTGGCCCAGTTGTGCTGAGGGTTGACGTGCTGGATGCCACACCTCACGCTACACTGGTCACCCGGTTCGGGAGCGAGCTCGGGCGCCGGGGGTCGACAGGACTGAACGCCCACTGGGGTGCTCTCCTCTCCCCTCACAGGGGAGGGTACTGGGGATGTCTGCATGCCCGGAGGCCTCTGGTGGAGACCGGGGGCACTGCAGAGTGTTGGACTGCACATTCTCAGAGTGGCCCAACGCTCGCAGGGTTGCCATGCGCCGCAAAGTCGAGGGTATGCACCACACACAAGGGGAGAGGGGAAGAGGGCACATAAAGGGGAAAAATCCCCCACACACCGGATAGGTGACGGCTCCTCCAGTGTCGCCACATGCCCAACGCTAGTTCCCCGTCACTGCCCCTTTGATCTCCCCAGGGCTGTAGGCTCCTATGTCCCCGGGGAGTCACAACATCCTTGAAGATGACAGAAAACATAGGGGGTGGTAGAGTGGATAGGCGAGGGGGTAGCCAGAGAGAGTTCCGGACAGGAGGGAGAGAAAAAGACTACAAAAAAAAAAAGCATGAACTGTACCTGTGCACAGACTCTGTAGTTTATTTCAACATCAATTTTCCCTTATTAATAACTGAGCAACTTTTTGATATTTTGTTACCAAAGTGTCATTAGAGTACAAGTTACTACTCCCTCTCAAGACCATGTAAGTGGCAACTTTGAAATTTTACCAAAAATGTATTTCCCAGACTGTGCCCAAAAGTACATTTCAGTTGGGATTTCAAAGTTACCACTTACTAATACACACTAGTGAAATGTTTGAAAACAAAATGATAAAAAAAAGACAGCTACGAGTAAAAGAAAATTGTGAACTGCATATGCGCACAAACTCTTTTTTAAATCTTATTTTCCTTTTTTTTTCATAACTGACATTTTTAAATGTAGCCCCCTCCCCCGGAGCAATATTACTATCCTTTTAAGAGTGTCTATCGACCTCTAAGATGATGCCAGTTTCTGTGCCTTTGGAGGACTGGGTCAGCTGGTCTGCCTAGCATTTCAAAGGGGACGAATCAGTGTTCTCTGCTGAAGGGCAGGGATTCTGCTGAGTCAGGGTGGGTGGGGGAGAGCTACTGGCACACAGTGCAGCTTCAGTGTTTCTATAGAATCTGGTGTTGAGAAAAAGTGCCCAATCACAGCAGCAACCGTCTTCCACAGTCTCTGAATGGGGGGGGTGCCCGTCTCCAGAAGAAGAAAAACCCATCTGAAGACAAGTTTAGAGGTCTGTCTGTGAGGAATGTGATGACAGAAAGTTTTGTGGGCAAAGGATTTGAGGTGATGTTTAAGCTTTGTTGAGTGTGAAGTGACTGTGTTCAGCACTCTGCAGTGCCTTCCCTCCACAAGAGAGGGAGAGCATCTGACATGATGCAGAATTCCTATCAGCCAACAGGAATTTAACTCAGAACATGTCCAGTAAGGACCAGGCTGCCCAAATTCAGAAGATGTGTGCAGCCTGATGGCACTTCAGCTGTGCCCTGATGGGCACAGGTGTTGTGGTCTTAAAAACAGTGTGAGAAATGTGGAAAAAGGATATGCTCTGTGGGAGAACAAAGTGGATCACAGGATTGAACTGGTGCCAGTTCTTTGCCAGGCAGTGAAATTGTGAAGTAGCCACATGGCTAGTAAAAATGTAAATGGGCTAGGGGAAGCCCTTGGAGTTCCAGCTGCAAGGGTGAGGGACTGAGTACATCCATAGTCCCCTCAGGCCTGTGCAGGCTTGACTTAAAAGTACCCCACCAGGATTGAAGCCAGCCAATAAGAAGTGTAAAATAGATAATTTCCATCTGTGGTAAAGTGGGAGGAAGTGGACTGTGCTGGCTGGACAAAAGTGCCATCTTCTACTGAACTCAGGTTGGGGAAAAAATAAAGGATCCTGTTTTATTTAAAATATCCCATTTGGACACTTGTGTGTCTTGCTTCAAAGTTCTGCTAACTCCTTTTATCCACAACCTCATTTAGCCCTGCTGTGTTCCAGCACAGCCCTGGTCACCTCAGACTTGGGAATTCAAGTAAGTGAACTTTGTGTTTTCTGGTGTTTGGGCCCCTCCCAGGAGACCATAATATCCTTGATACCCCTAGATAAGCTGGGAGGGTCATCCTACGCTGGGGGCTCGGGTCTAGGATTTTGAGGTGCCTTTTTGGCATTGACAGATGGCGAGGTGTGGTTTGGAGTTGTGAAGTATGGTAAAGTCTGCTCCCGAGGAGAAAAAAATGGTGCTGAAGAGACCAACTGAAACAGAACTTTGGTAGGAGTGTAAAGCACAAGCTAGTGGCACTGTAATGGGGTCTGTCAGCTTGATGACCTTTGGCAGCTGCACATGAATATGCACATTTTGGAGGAAAGACATTGAGTGACAGGTTGAACGTCATCACTGGGGAGTGGCTAAGGCAGCCTGAGAGACAAAGTGCGATTTGAGTGCTGTGCGAAGCGAGAGTGTGAGGAGCACCAGAGCAAGTAGCCAAGCAGTAGCAGTTTAAAAGAAACAAAACAAAAATCTTGTTGCCGAGAAAAAATATCCCTCCTTTTCGCCATGTTCCTGAATGGAAAGCCTCTCATCAGTGAGTAGTTTGATTTTCCCAAGTAGGAGCCAAAAAAGGAGAGAAAAATATACTCCACCCTGTAAGTGCATCGAATCTGTGAACAGATATCAGAAAAAGGGGCTAGTGTATGTGAAGTTAACGATGAATGAAATCTAGGAGAGAAAAAAATATGTACATTATTCAGTAAGGGACAGCAGCGATCAAATGGAGATGTTTGGTTATCAGCAAGAAAACCAGAGGACTACATGTATGAGTGGGACTTTGACAGAAAAAGAAGGGCACAAAGGGACTTTTTTATTTAATTATGCTGAGATTGTGTGAAGTCAAGAAATGACAGGGGTATTCCTTTGTTGTTGCAGGAAAGGGACTGCTGAATAAAACTCAGCTGAGGCCAGTTTACTATGACCAAAAGTGGCTGAGGGAGTAAACATCTCCAAGTAAGAGGTGACAATTCCCAGGTCCCTGCTAGATGTTGTGAGCCACAAGGCACTGGCGGCGGAATGCCAAGGGAAGCAAGTGCTGGTATGCTTCAGATGTAATGCCCAGGCAGAGGATGTAGCATACATATCCCTGTGTGGGGCCCATAAAGATGGGGGCCTATCTGCCATTCTAGGGGCCAAGTGTCTTGCACAGGCAGAGGAGGAGGAGGAGGAGGAATCAAAAAAGTCCCTCTACAAGTCCTAGGAAAGGACCACTAGTGGGAGCAAGGAAGTAGAGGAGGCCAAAGAATGTTCTACCTCGGGAGATGTTAAAGGATACCTAAACCATCTTTTTTATACATTTTTTTTTAAATGACTCCATATGCTCGTAAAGGAGAGGCTGTTTACATTTATACTGAAACTGCATTTACTAAAACAGGATAAATGCAGTTTCATTGCATTTGAAAGTTGTAAACACAGCCTCTCCTAATTCAAAAATAATGCTCCAAGAATCCTAAAATGGCTGCCTTGATAATGTCATTGAAGGGAGAGAGCTGCTCAGCTGTACAGATGTGTTCTAGCTGTGCTAACTGTATTCAAATGCGAATAACTTTAAAATGAAAAATGATAGCATGGTACGGTGAGCACAAAAGTTGCTCAGCACAAAAATATCTACAAAATGATTGGTGTTTCATTTATAGATGCCATTTAGTTTTTTTTACAAATTAGTAAAAAAAAGCAGCAGAAAATTCAATAAATGTTTCACTTTTTCAACAAACAAATGCAAATAATAAAACAAAAACTAATAGCATGGTACTGTGAGCACGACATCTGTTCAGCACAAAAATATCTACAAAATGAGTAGTATTTCATTTATATGTGCCTTTTAGTTATTTTATAATTAGCAAAAAACAGCAGAAAGATAAATTGTTTTTCATGTGTGCCAGCAGAGCCCTGGAGGTCACCTCAGAATTTAGAGGTCAAGTAAGTGGACTTTGTATTTTGTGGTGTGTGGCCCCTCCCAGGTGACTGTAACATCTATGACACCCCTAGACAGCTTGGAGGGCCACTCTACATAAATATTTTCTTCAAAAATATTACTAACCTGCAAGTTACAACCCTAATGGCCACATAACAAACAACTTTTAAATCTCACCCAAAATTAGTTTTTGGGATTGAGCCCACAGGGCCAAGTGCCAAGCAAGCTTCATGTCCAAGGTACTGCCATACAGATCACCTGCTTCATTTTTAGCCAGCTGGGCTATGCACAAAGCAAGCTACATATCTGTGCTGCTCCATGACGGTTCCCTTTTTTCACATACGGCCTCCAGGGCCATGTGTGAAACAGGCTACAGGTTTTTGGCCATGCCCAATGGGTTAGCTTTATGCCATGCACAATGAAAGCTACACATCCAGTGCACTGTCTGATGGTTCATCTTCTTTGTGTATGTCCCACAGGGCCATGTGCAAAGGATGCTATAGGTTCAAAGCAGTCCCAGACAGATTAGCTGTTTCATTTATTGCTCAAAAGGCCATGCACGAAACAAGCTAGAACTGTGGGACTGTATGCGATGGGTCAGCTCCTTTGTGTATGGCTGACAGGGCAGCATACAAAGCAAGCTACAGATCCAGGCACCACTTAAAGGTTCACTCTCTTGGTGTATGGCCTACAGGGCTATGTGCAAAGCAAACTACATGTCTGGAGCAGTGCCACATGGGTCAGCTCTCTCACATACAGCCAACAAAGTATAACGCAAGCTATAGGTCCAAGATAATGCCAGACAGTTCAGCTTCAAGTATGGCCATGCCATACACAAAGCTGGCTACAGGCATGGAGTACTATCTTTCTCAAAGAGACAGAAAATAATTGCAACATGTAAATGTATGGTATGTTGATCTTTGTAACTTGAATGTAAAATGTCTCATCCCTATTGTACCCCCTCCCCCCAGGTCGCACCGGGAGACGAGCAACCTGTTGCTCAGTGTGCCTTCCTGGTGAAACATTTCAATAAATAAATAAAATTGCAATCTGCAGGCCAGACACAAAACTGCTGACCCATCAGACACTGCGCTCTTGTATTTAGCTTGTTTTGTGTATTGCCTTGAGGGTCATCAGACACAGGGATGCGCTTTGGCATTCAATTTGGTGATGTTCACAGGGATGGGATTAGGGTTCAGAAATCCTAATGTCAAATGTTCTTACTTTTGTTGCCTTAATAATGAACCCTAATTTATATATTCAAATTATTTTTGGGGAAAAGAAACAGTTACAATGACATGAAACTTTGAAATGTAAAATGCCTGAAAAACAGAAAAACAAAATTAATAATTTACAGCACCGAAAATATATTTATTTATATATATATATATATATATACATACACACACATATATATAGAGAGAGGGAGAGGGTGCGCGGATAATATAAGGGCAAACATTGGATTTCTGGCAGGATCTTAGGTAGGATACCATCACTATCTGACAGATTGTGGTAGGATTCACAAAAGCACTATCTGAGCAACACTACCGTAAACCACAAGACCGATGGCCAAGTGGTTTATTCATGTATCACATACTCAAGGTGTGTAAACAAACAAACAAAAAAAAAACTAATTACACATGGGTGTGCACGATTTCTTTTTTGTAATTACTGGTTAACAGAACTGTGGTAGCAGTGAAAGTACATTATAACTGCAGCTGTTGTATCTTGCATTTGGTGCTGTGTGCAAGAACGAGGCAATTCTTTGTTACACACACTCATGTGTAACACACTGTGTAGTAGAATTTCATGTACTAGAGCAGGAGCCAGGTGCATTTATCTGTGTGTCTGGGTCTGAAAGGTTTGATGACTGTTTCTCATGTAAAAAAGTGTGTAGAATTCAGATTTACAACTCTTATTCGTCCATAGTTGTAAGTTTTCTTGGAAAATGCACTTTCTTAAGTGTAACTAAATGTTTTACATTTATTTAATAGACTCTATTTACTTAGTTAATAATGTAATTTATTTAATGTTTCAGATATGGCTAGCAAGACTTCTCACAAACCGCAGAGATGATGCATCCTACACACTGACCAAGGAGTTAGCACAGACCATGGAGACCCGCTACCTTTTGATGATGCTCATTGTAAAAAAGTAGTTGATGCAAAGGAAAGGCGTTCTAGTCAAACACTGTCAAAGTACAACATGGTGTGTCTTGATTTGCCTGAACGTTACTCCAGCAACCATAGGCATCATTATATCTGCTACAAGAACTTCACTGCATGTAAGAGTTCCGGTAAACTTGCAGCTGATGAAACCTTAAAAATACATCGTAAAGAGTAATCCAGCAGAATTACTTCACTCCCAAATTCACTGTGCTCCATCTGAATCTGTAGCATCAACATCAGGCATATTCCCAAATGAATGTTCTCAGATTCCACACACCATGGTGAGCATGGCGCAACTACCCAATTTTGGCTGCAGTACTGCAGTTTGGTGGAGTTGTACCAACTCTTTTGCCATTCCATCAGGACAAATCACTTGCCTCTCTTTGTATATAGCTTGGAGAAGATGATACCTCTTTACTTGGCAACTGGGCACCGCAACTATGCCAAGTGGATAACCCTGTACCTTATGAATTTACTAAACATGGATGAGACCCACCCTGGACTAAGGAAGACATTTAAGGATGGAGCATTAACCATTGCAAGATCAGAGAGAGGGTTTAGCAGAAATGATGTAGACTTGACCTTGGAACAGACAATTAATGCTGATGCTGTATCAAGACTAACCGGGATTTCTTCTTTGAAACAGAACATCAAAGCAATGAGGAGGTGGAACATTCTGCAGTGAGCTCGAAGTAAAATTGTTGGAAGTCTTATGGAAAAAGTTGGTCTTGTCAACCATGAAGAAGCCAGCCAAGAGCTGAAGAGTTGAGTTAAACGAGATTCAAAGGATCTAAACAGGCTGTTGAAACACCGACTCCTCCATGAATCCATTCCGGGATGTGTTTGAGGACAGCAATCTTTATTTAATAGGTAGTGGAAAAGCAGTATCACAAGAGGTAGCAAATGAAGTGTTACAGGTTACTGATATAGGTACTTGGATGTATCATGTGTTTAGAGACGAATGCATTACCAAAGGCAGTATGTTCGAGGAACCCATCAGAAGATACAAGTTGAAGAACTTTGTACATGATGCAATGAAGGTGGAGATTAAGAACAAGAAAATAGTCGAGTTGAAAGGAACTCGAGATCTCTTTGGACGCTTGCTATATCTATCTGCGACTTCAACAGCTGAACTTATGATGGTGTTTGCCTACCCACGAACCCTGGTACCCCTCTCCTTAGGAAACGTTGATAGATCAATGAACACAACAATTAAGTCAACACCGCTGAAGAAACTTGAGACCAGAGTTCAAAGTAGCCACCCTGATGCTGTAAATGCCACTGTGGTTGATGCCATGTTCTAGATCAGAAATCTTACAAACCTGCCACCAACATTCCATGCTGTGGCAAAAACCATCCTGTCTCGTTTGCTGTACTTCCACAAATGAAGTCCACCTTGTCAGTGACTGTTACAAGTCACCACTGATCGAAGATCTTGAACAAGAGAAGAGAGGAAAGCACAGCATTGCTCCACTCTATCTCATAACCAGTCCTGACCAAAGCTGACCACGAGACTTTGCTCGATCCCTGTCTTCATCTTCATTCAAGACGGCACTCCTAAGTTTTCTAGCTACAGCATGGAATTCTGATGTGTCCTGTGAAGTTCTAGGCGATAAAAAGCTCAAGTATGCTGTAGGAGAAACTTGTTACTCATACAAAGTGGAAGCTGGACATATGCTCATACTAGAGTGCAAGGCCCTAAAAAGCAAACACATAGAAGCAGACACAAGAATCATGCAACACACACACTACATTTACAGCCAAAATGAGGGTGAAGATGAGCACGTAGTGGTCAAGGCAGATGATACTGATATTCTGGTCATTCTGCTGTATCATGCAAGTCTAAACGATAATCTCAAACTGCACATGGACATTGGCCATTCAGGGAATAACACAAGAAGATTCATAGATGTATCCTGCTTGTCAGCAGAGTTAGGCAGACCTGTGTGTGCAGCTCTATCAGGTCTCCATGCACTGACAGGGTGCAACTATTCACCAGTGTTCAAAGGAAAGGGGAAGGTGCGACCTCTAACAATTATGGAAAAGAACAAAGAGGCATTTGGAAAACTGGGATGTCCACACTTGTCTAAGGTAACCGAGGATACTATTGAGAGCTTTGTGTGTACATCATATGAAAAGAAAGTAAAGAGTGTCAATGTAGCCCTCTACAGTATGTTCAACGTTACGTGGCTGGCCTGGTTGCACTGAGGATTGAGGCTCTAGATGCCTTACCTCACGTTGCACCAGCGACCCAGGTTCAGGAACGGACTCGGGCGCCGTGGGTCAGCAGGGGGAAGGAGAGGATTGAGCATCCAAAGGACTGCTCTCCTCTCCTCGGGTGGGGTGCAGGGTAGCATCGCTCGGCAGTGTCCCCCAGTGGAGACTGGAGGTACTGCAGGAGCAATGCAGTGGGGAACCACAGAAAAAATGGAAAAAGTTCCAGGGATCTACCGGATAACAGCTGCCAGTTTCCGATGCCACCGAAGCCCTCCAGGGAGCCACAGTTTGCCTCAGCAGCACCCCGGGGCCAAACAGTGAGTGCGCCAGCACCCTCCACCAGTGCCTTCCCCTCAGAGAGGGACCCACCCGGCAAAGGGTTATGCCAGGTTACCCCGGGGTCGGCTGCAGATGTGAGGATGGTGGGTTTGAGTGAAGAGAGTAGGAGGTAGTCGGGACCATAGCGGCCCGAGGGAGTGGGGGACTCTGGAGCGCGTCGGGGGAGATAAACAAAGAAAAAAAAAGTCCAGTATTGACTGAGTGACAAAGACGTACCCTTAGAAAAGATCAAAGGAGCAGATGCAAGCTCGCTGCCACCATGCAAATCAACTCTGACACAACACATCTGCCGTGCAAATTACATTTCACTGTTATGGAAAAATGCAGACAAACCAGAAATGACACTACTGAAGCCAGAGGACAATGACTGGACCTATGAGGAAGGAAAATACAAGCCAATGTGGTTCACATGTGAAGTTGTACCACCAGCCTTAAGTGAACAACTGAACGAACACGACAACAATCCAAATGAAGAAGATGACGACAGTGACTGTGATGTCGATATTGATGAGACAGATTTGCTTAACATGTCTGATAACGAAGACAGTAAATAAGAATGCGGATTGTTGTACTTGGGTTCATAAAACGTCGTGAAAAGTTGATTCAAGCTAAATATAGAATAAAATAAATAACGTTAATATTATGCCTTCGATACATATGTTGCTGTTTGTCACAATGTCTGTAGAGACGATCTCCTCAGGCTTTGACAAAGGGAACATTACCTCAGCTATCTCTGTCGACTTGGCCAAAGCCTTTGACGCTGTCTCTCACCCCCTCCTCCTACACAGCTTATCAGCAGCTGGACTCTCCCCTACTGCCACAGGCTGCTTCAGCTCCTACCTGTCAAGCAGGTCACAATCAGTTAGAATAGCTGATGTTATCTCACCCCCCCCCCACCTATTACCACTGGAGTCCCCCAGGGTTCAGTGCTAGGCCCATCCTGTTCTCCATCTTTTTAAATGAGATCCCCCAGGTTTGCTCATCATCCAGCATCCACATGTATGCTGACGATACAGTGTTGTTTACCTCTGGTAAATCAGTCCCTGATGTCACTGCCAGGCTTCAGTCTGACCTCACCAAGGTCCAACTTTGGTTCAACTCACACCAACTATTTCTAAACGCCAAACAGACAGTCTCCATGTCCTTCGGCACAAGGCAGAGACTTGCTTGGCTAAGCAACCTCCCCTCCTTTCACACCCTTGACGGGACTGCTCTTGAGGACACCTCCTCATTCAGGTATCTTGGCATTTGGCTGGATAGATACCTCGACTTCTCTGTACACATAGATGCTGTTCTGAAAAAATTAAGACCTAAGCTTGGTGCCCTCTACAGAAACTGCAGCTGCATCCCTCTTGCCACCAGGCACGAGCTGGTACAGGAGATGATCTTGCCCATTTTCGACTACTGCGACATAGTGTATGGTGCTGCCCCACAGTCCCACCTATCCAGATTGGACTCTCTCTACAACTCCTTCTGTTGTTCGCTCTTGATGCCCCCCTCCTAACCCATCATTGTGATCTGTACCGCTCCCTCAACTTCCTTCCCCTCCACAATCAGCGAGTTTTACACGGTGCCAAGTTTATCTCTAAATTCTGGCTTGGTTCGCTCCCCTCATACATCTCCTCCTCTCTTGGAACCCTTCCCTCTATTCCCTGAGATCCCTTGCTGACACTTGCACCCTTTCTATCCCTAGCAGAACCACATCCTCTGGACAGAAAGCCTTCTCATATCACCTGCCTAAACTGTGGAATTCTCTGCCTCCTCAAATCTGCTTCTCCTCCTCCTCCTCCCCAGTTTTCTCTTACCTCTGCACTACACAACTATTTCACTCCTTCCTGCACCTGCTTCTGACCCCCTCCTTACCTAACTCCTGTCTCACCTTCTCTCCTGCCCCCTTACCTCATACACTTACCCTACCCCTCATAGTCTAGCATTAACCTCGAGACATGCTCATCTATGTAGAAGGCTACTGTGACTGCTGCAGTGTACCACCCACATAATACTGTTGCACTCCACCTAGGCCCATGGCTCAGCACTGCTCTTAACTATTCGTATGTATTATGCATTGTATACCTGCCATCTATGCTCCTCGTGTATTGTAAATGATGCCTCTCACATGGATATACTTTTTACTATGTTACATACTCCTTGACCATGCTTGAATGTAAGTACTGCATCTATTGTACCGCTTTATTACTGCATTTAATCACATCTCTGTATTGCTGTACGATTTGTCATTGTTACTACTGTACATCCCACTACCCCTTCCCCCAGGATGTACCGTAAGATGAGCATTAAGTTGCTCAGTGTATCTTTCCTGGTGAAACAATTCAATAAATAAATAAAAATTTCAATAAAAGCTTATAAAATTGAAATTAAAGAAACAACTATTAATTAAAATATACACAATTTTCACCGACAGTTCATTCTTTCATTGCAGAAGTGCATTTTCCAAAAAAACTTTCAACTTTGAGCGAGTAAGAGCTGTACATCTGGATTCGACATACTTTTTTACATAAACAGTCATCAAATCTTTCGGACCTAGACACATAGATAAATGCACCTGGTTCCTGGACTATACTGGTTTCTGGCTGTAATGAGTCCAAATCAGTAATTATATAGAGGATAATGGATGGACAACTGTGAACAACAGTGCTGTGTTCACTTTGAGAGGTTGTCATGACAACCTCGAGACGTGAACTTAGCATTGTTTACTGTTGCCCATCCATTGTCTTTTATAATGTATGGGCAACAGTTAAATAATGGAGCACTTCCTGAACATTGCGCAGCTGTTTCAAACTTTCCCTCCCTGCATGATCAAGCCCCGCTTCGTCCCCCGCTTCCACAGACTCATTTTTTTTTTTTTTTAGATTAAAAACATCAGAATGAGTCTACTGTTCCATCCAGGAATCCAGACTGTGTCTTGTGCCCTCAAGCCAGGTTTCCAGAGCTCCGTGTTTGTTGGCCACTTTTCTTTGCTAACTTAGAATACCTTTTTCCATTTAAAAGGAGTGGTGCTTCTAGCGAGTGTTCCATGTGCGCTCTTAATATTAGAAGTACTGTGCACCTGCCTTTGTTTTTAAGGTTTGGAAACAGGGTTCCCTATGGCATTTTCCCAGCCGTGGAATTGGGGTATGTAAATGACTACAGCATTTGAACTGCTCCATGGTTCCCTCCCTGTCCGACTGAGAGATGGCTCTTGTTTTTCAAATAACTTATCCCGTCATGGACTGAAGTGATTATTCTGAATAGAGTCATTTTTTATTAGTCATATTTGACACAAAAGATGGTTTTCAGTTATAACTCAGTAGACTGTGAACTTATTTTTCTGAGCCATCACGTCGGTTTGTAAACAGACATTTGGCTGCAGGCCTTATGTGATTAGTGTCACTACAGACTACATATGCTCCTGATGTATAGATAAAAACTTCCACTGGGACAGCTTTAGTATGATTGCCTTAGTTCTTTGTATATTTTCGCTAACTGGAAGCCATATATAAACAGTAAATGAAAGCTCCAAAAAAAAAAAAGGATCACGCAATCGGCGATTCTGTCAGGGAAACACGATCATGGTAAAGTACCAACTTGTACCACAAATGTGACATACTCAAGATGGTATCACAACACTTTGATGTCACATCGATGGTACAACAAGGTTGGCAATTCATTGAATTCCATATATAATATAGAGGATAATGTATGGTCCTCTATTGTTAACCGGTCAGTAAACAGTCGAGAGGTTGCCAGGGCGACCGTGTAAACCTCGAGAGCGAAGCTCGAGAGGCTTACGTCGGCATGGCAACCTCGAGACGGTTAAAATTGACCGGTAGCTGATAGAGGGACCATACATTATTTTTTATAGTGTATGGTCCCACGTAAAAAGGCTGCTTACTTTTTGATTACTACATAGAAACATAGACTTTGACGGCAGAAAAGGACCACTTGGCCCACCCAGTCTGCCCATTTCCCTACCTACTGGATAAGCTGCAGATTCTAGTTAACCAACAGCCTGCTTCCTGCAACCCCGCACTATAATTGCTTTGTGTCTGTCCCAAGCATGTTTGAATTCCCCACTGTTTCAGACCCAACGACTTCCTCAGGAAGGCTGTCCATGTATCCACCACTCTCTCCGTGAAAAGAATTTCTCATTACCCTGAGCCGCCCCTCTATCTTTAAACTGTGCCCCCTTGTTCTTACACATCTCTTTTTCTGAAAGATGCTACCCTCCAGGACTTTGTTGATTCCCTTGAGGTACTTGAACGTTTCTATCATGTTCCCCTGTCCCTCCTTTCATCAAGGGTATACATATTAAGCTCTCTCAGTCTCTCTTCATATGGTTTCTGATGTAGACCCTGCACCATTTTAGTTGCCCTCCTCTGGACTGCTTCCATCCTGTCTATGTCCTTGCGTAGATGAGGTCTCCAAAACTGCACACAGTACTCCAGATGGGGTCTCACCAACTGTCTGTATAGAGGGATAATCACTTCCCTTTTTCTACTTGTGATGCCCTTCCTATGCATCCCAGTATCCCCCTGGCTCTCCTTACTGACTTCTCACATTGCTTACCCACCTTTAGGTCATCTGATATGACTACTCCCAGGTCCCTTTCCATTTTTGTTGTTGTTAGTACCTCCACTGCTATTGTGTACTCTTCTCCTGGGTTTTTGTTTCCCAGGTGCATTACTTTGCACTTCTTTGCATTGAATCTAAGTTGCCATATGTCTGACCATTCCTCCAACCTTGCCAAGTCCCTTCTCATCTTTTCTACCCCTTCTTGTGTATCAACTCTGTTACAGATCTTTGTGTCATCTGCAAAGAGGCATACCTTTCCCTCCAGACCCTCTGCAATGTCACTTATAAAGATGTTAAAGAGGATTGGACCCAGTACTGAGCCCTGAGGTACTCACTAGTAACCCCCTTTCTTCGAATGTGTTCCATTCACTATTACCTTCTGTGTCCTGTTGTGCAGCCAGTTCGCTACCCAGGCTACCACCCTGGGACCCACTCCCAGGCTGGCTAACTTGATTATTAATCTTTTGAGCGGGACTGTGTCAAATGCCTTGCTAAAGTCTAGGTAGAAGCCAGAAGGTGAAGGAAGGAAACATATTCAATTCAGTGCTTCAGAGTAACTGGTAACTGGTATTTTTCTTTTAAACTTAGATTGTAGGCTTGTAGTGACACTATACTTTCTTTCTGTGTTGTCTTTACTTATAATTGTTTTTGGGCTGTTGAAAATTTAAAAAATAGTGGTGGTGTAATTCTGTGCTGTCTTTAATTGCTGCAAATTTTATCTTGGCTTGTCTGACTGTCCTGTAGCTGGGTGAAGGTGTTAATTGTCTGGCCTCTGACCTCAGCTACGTGATAACTGGAGGTGGGGCTTAGTCACAGTTAAAGCAGCAAACAGAAGTTCATCTTCTCAGAAGAAGCCAGAAGGTGAAGGAAGGAAACATATTCAATTCAGTGCTTCAGAGTAACTGGTAACTGGTATTTTTCTTTTAAACTTAGATTGTAGGCTTGTAGTGACACTATACTTTCTTTCTGTGTTGTCTTTACTTATAATTGTTTTTGGGCTGTTGAAAATTTAAAAATAATGGTGGTGTAATTCTGTGCTGTCTTTAATTGCTGCAATTTTCCTCTTCTCCCACCCCTTCCCCAACTCTTAATTATATGCCCTGATAAATCTGATTGACAGGAGCTAAACACAGGGTATAGTAAGAGGTGTGAAGTAGGAGGGGCATAAGGGGAAGAAGACCACCTCAGCACGACAAGTTTTTGACTCATTTATTTATTTATTGGTTTCTTTTCCTTAAAAAATATATATCTGAGGATCAGTTACAGGATTTTAGTACTGTAAATAAATAAAAGAGAACTAAGAGAACTTCAGTAGCAGATAAGTAGTGGAATTGCAGTATAATGTGGGGAGTGGTGCAATGCAGTGGCTGTGGGGCAGCCATATTCAGGCAGACCTTCTGGACACTGAGGTGCTGCCCTATCTGCATGCATCTCTCAGGACTGCGGGATGAGGTAGCCAGACTCAGAACGGAAGTAAACTGGGACAGGAGTACCATCACCCCTGTCCAGGAACCACCCAGTCCAATGCAGCTGCCTCAAAGGATGCTGAGAACGAGGAGCACTTGGATGACAGTGGGCTCAGGAGGTTAGAGCAGTCAGGCAGAGGCACATCCCAGATCCTATTCCTCTCAAGAACTCATATGCCACACTGGCAAATGAGGACAACCAAATAGAGGTACCCAGGAAGTGGAAGGAAAGGATGTGAGGTTAGGCAAGGAGGTGACCTCAGTGGGGAAAAGCAGTGGACCCCAGAGGAGGAGGAAGGAACCTGGTGGGGACTCCATCATAAGAGGGATCCAGCTAGGAACACAGGAGGGGAGGACAGGGAGGAGGTGCTCACAGGTGCCACGGCATGGAGGGATGGAAGGAAGATACTGGGGATCACTGGGAAGGCAAGACAGGAGGGTGAGCTGGATGTCATTATCCACCTAGGTACTAATGACTTGGCAAATGGGGAGCCAAAGGAAGTTCAGGAAGAGTTTAGAAACTGGGAGGGTCTCAAGCAAGTAGCTACTTCTGTCACTTTCTCAGAAGTACTACCTGTGAGAGGCAAGGGAGAGCAGAGTGCATGCACCAGGAACTTTAACTCATGGTTGAAGAACTGGTGCTGTGAGGAAGGGTTTGATTCATTGGTGACTGGGGACCCATCTGGAGGATGGAGGTTTGTTCAAGCCTGACGGCCTGCATCCATCCTGAGGGAATCCAAGCACTCAATGATAAGTTTAAATGCTACATTGACAAGCATTTAACCTAGCAAAGGGGTGGCAGGCCAGCAAGGATGATACTCACTTGCTCACCCCCACAGCTAGTAATGGAACCAGTGAACCAGAGGAGTGGCTATCTCTGCAAAGCAGTGCAAAAGATGGAGATTAGGTGTCCAAAAGGTGGATAACAGAAGGGCAAAATTCAGCAGAAGGGCAGACAGCAAGGAGAACCAGGGATAAATGACAACCAAGGAAGGCTGGAGTAGAACAGTGAAGCAGTCTAGGGAGGTCAAATCATGGAAAGCTCATGTGTGCAAATGCCAGGAGCCTTAGCAACAAGATGGAAGATCTGGAGGCTGTCATGGTACAGTCAGACCTGGACATTGTGGCTATCACTGAAACCTGGTGTAATGATAACCATGACTGGGAGATGGCCATACCTGGCTACAACATATTCAGAAGAGACAGAGCAGGCAGGAAGGGAGGAGGAGTGGCACTGTATGTGAAAATGACATAAGGGCCACAGAGATCCAGGAGGAACAAAATGGGAGAGATACTGTGGGTTGCTGGAAAGGAAAATGGGCCAGCCATCTCATTCAGGTGTGGTCTATAGACCACCAGCCCAGGAGGAAGAAACAGATAGGAGTTGATGCTAGCCATCCAAAGGATGGCAGACAAGGGTGAGGTAGTACTGGTTGAGACTTCAATATACCAGACGTGGACTGGAGCATCCCAGCAGCAGCATCAACTAGGAGCAGATTTATCCTGGACTCCTTCAGGTGCCTTCCTCAAGCAACTGGTCATGGAACCAACTCGGTAGAAGGCAATACTGGACCCTGTGCTCACAAACAGGGACAGTGTGATGGGGTAACAGTGGGGGAGCACCTGGGTAACAGTGACTACCAGTCATTGTGGTTTGAAATCACAGAAGAGAGCAGAACCAAACCACACAAAACACGATCCTGGATTTTAGGGGCAGACTTTGGGAAAATGGGGAGATGCTTGAAAGAGGCATTAAGGGAATGGGACAGAATCAGGGATTGAGGAACAGTGGGCAGTATTTAAAATGGGGATTATAAGAACAACAGAATTATGCATTAAGCAGGTTAGCAAGAGGAAAAGAAAGAGGAGACCATTATGGTTTTCCAAAGAGGTAACAAAGAAAGTGAAAGCCAAAAAGATTGCATTCAGGCAATACAAAAAGACACAGGCAGAAGGGGATAGGGAGAAGTACCAGGAGAAACAAAGGGAGGCAGGGAAGTCAGTAAGGGAAGCCAAAGCTCAGACAGAAGAACACATTGCAAAATCAGTGGGTAGAGGGGACAAAACCATTTACAGGTACATAGTGAAAAAGAAGGACAAAGGGAGGATAGTGAGACTGAAGGGGGAGGATGGGAGCCATGGAGGATGACAACAGTAAAGCTGACATATTGAACAGGTATTTCTGCTTAGTCTTTACTAAGGAAGAGGGGGTAATGGGTCTGAAGGAGTACAAGGGTGAGAATGGTGCAGAAATGGACACAAGTCCCTTTACACGAGAAAGGGTCCTGAAGGAACTGGAAGTAATAAGAGCTGATAAGCTAATGGGGCCAGATGGGGTGCAACCCAGGGTCCTTAAAGAACTAAGAGAGGTGGTGGCTGAACCTCTGGCTATCCTGTTCAGCCAATCACTGGAAACAGGGAGGTACCCAAAGACTGAGGACAGCAGATGTAGTCCCCTTTATACAAAAGTGGGAACAAAGAGGAAGCAGGGAACTACAGACCAGTCAGCCTCACCTCGGTAGTGGGAAGATCATGGAAGCACTACTGAAGGAGAGATTGGTGGAACATCTGGTGTCAATGGACTACAGGACCCAAGGCAGCATGGTTTCACCAGGGGAGGCCAAGGTCAGACCAACCTCATTGAATTTTTGACTGGGTGACTAGGAGGTGGATCAGGAGGGCAGTGGACATGGCCCATCTGGACTTCAGCAAGGCCTTGACACTGTGCCACTAGAAGACTATTACACAAACTGGGGAATATGGGTGTGGGCAGGACAGTAGTGTGGTGGGTAGGTAACTGGCTGGTGGCAGGACACAGAGGGTGGTGGTAAATGGCTGTCACTCCACAGAGGAAGAGGACCAGTGGGTACCAAGGGATCAGTGCTGGGACCGGTCCTATTCAACATCTTCATCAGTGATATTGCACAGGATATAGAAGGCAGAATTTCACTGTTCGCTGATGACACAAAGCTCTGTAACAGAGTAGACACACCAGAGGGTGTAGACAGAATGAGAAGGACCTGCAGAAACTTGAAGAATGGTCAAGGGTTTGGCAGTTGAAATTCAATGCAAAGAAGTGCAAGATAATGCATATGGGGCACAAAACCCTGGCACAATATATCAGTTGGGGGTGAGGATAGCATGCACCAAGCAGGAAAGGGATCTTGGGGTTGTCATCTCTGATGACCCTCAAGTTAGGAAACAGTGTGACAAGGCATCAGGTAAAGCAAATAGGATGCTGGGATGTATAGGCAGGGCATCACCAGCAGGAAAAGGGAGGTCATAATTCCGCTATACAAGACACTAGTGAGGCCCCACCTGGAGTACAGTGTACAGTTCTGGAGACCATACCACGTAAGGACATAGACAGGGTAGAGAAGGTTCAGAGGAGGGCAACAAAGATGGTGCATGGGTTGCATCACAAGTCCTATGAAGACAGGTTGAAGGAACTGAACATGTACTCCTGGAGGAGAGGAGGAGAGAGGATATGATAGAGACATACAAGTATCTTACAGGGAGGAACAGGGTGCAGGAAAACACTATTTTAAACGAAAAAGATGTTTCAGGACTAGAGGGCATGGGATGAAGTTGAGGAGGACGATCTAGAGGAAACATGAGAAAGAATTCTTCACAGAACGGATGGTGGACAAGTGGAACACCCTGCCAGAGGAAGTGGTGGGGGCTGAAACAATCACGGGATTTAAGAATGCATGGGATAGACATAAAGGAATTCTAGAGGTCAGGGGTAAGGGGAAATAGACTTCTAGGAAAACAAACTGAACTTACAAGCTCAAATGGGCAGACTAGGTGGGCCATAGGCCCTTATCTGCAGACACTGTCTATGTATCTATGTATGTAGGCCATATCCACAGCCCCTCCCTGGTCTATTACTTTGGTCACCCAGTCAAAGAAATCAATTAGATTAGTCTGACATGACCTTCCTGCTGTAAATCCATGTTGTTTTGGGTCCTCTGCCCTGCTGGCCTCTAGGTGCTCAACAATTCTTTCTTTCAGAAGTGATTCCATCATTTTCCCTACCACTGAGGTCAAACTTACAGGTCTGTAGTTTCCTGCTTCTGCCTTGCTCCCACTTTTGTAAGGGAATCACATCTGCCCTCCTCCAGTCCTCGGGTACCACCCATCCTGCCATGATTTGTTAAAAAGTGTGGTCAGTGGTGTCACTAGGTCCCCCTTAGTTCTTTTAGGATTCTGGGGTGAACCTCAAGCCCCATTGCTTTGTCCACCTTGAGTTTTAGGAGTTCTTTCAGGACTCTTTCTTCTGTGAATGGACTGGTATCAACCCCTACCCAGAGTGCTTCTATTGTCTGGTTTAGGTAACTGCTCCTCATCTTCTTTGTGAATACTGAGCAAAAGTATTCATTCAGTATTCTGCCTTTTCACCGTCTCCCTCTGCCCACCTCCCTCTCCTTTATTAATCATCACTATCCCTCCTTAACCTTCTATGCTCCCTAATGTACCTATAAAAGGTTTTATCCTTTGACCGAGTTGGCTATTTTTTCCTCGGTTTTGCCTTTGCCATTCTGACTGCCTTTCCTACTTCTTTCTGCTTTAATTGATACAGTTCCCTGTCGTGCTCCCTCTGTGATTCCTTATACTTTTTGAATGCAGCCTTTTTCTCCTTAACCTTCCCTGCCACCTCTTTTGAGAACCATAGTGGTTTTTTACTCCGCTTTTTCTTTATTTGTTTTACACAAAGACTTGTTGCCTCTATGATGGCAGTTTTGATTTTTCTTCATTGTTCTTCCACCCCTCCTATTTGGCCATTTACTAGTGCATTCTTCAGGTGTTCACCCATTTTGCCAAAGTCAGCCCTTCTAAAGTCCAGATCCTTGTTTTTGTATGGCTTATCTCCATGGTTGTGCTCATTGTGAATAACACTGTGCAGGGGTCGCTTGTTCCCAGATGTCTCATTGACTTCTAAATTTGTGATCCTCTCTCCATTTGAGAGTACCAGGTCTAGTATTGCTCTCTCCCGAGTGGGTTCCAGCACTAGCTGTCTGGTCTGCCTTGCAGGCATCGAGAATGACCCTGTTTTGGATGTGGCTGCAGTACATGTCCTCCAGTTGACATCTGGCATATTCAGGTCCCCATCAACAGTATCTCCTTTTCAGCCATTTAGAGAATGTTCTCTATCATTTTCTTGTCCATTTCTCCCTTGAGACGGGGTCTGTATACAACCCCTGTGCGGATTAGTATGCCATTCCCCATCTCCAAGGTAACCCAGAGTGCCTCTTGTCCTCCCCTTTACTTTTTAGTTCTGTAGCTTTGATCCTTCCCTTATGTATAGAGCTACTCCACCTCCTCTTTGCCTTCCCTGTCCCTTCTGTAGATTGTGTACCCTGGTATGTTGACATCCCATTCATGGTTCTCGTGTACCATGTTTCTGTGACTGCCACAATATCCAATTGTTCATCTTCCATCAAAGCTACTAGCTCAGAAAGCTTGTTTCCCAGACTACGGGCATTAGTAGTCATTGCCCTCCATTTAATGTTGGTTTGATCCTTTTTCCCCCATCCCTGCTCTTATTGCTCTTATCTATTTTACCATTTACCCCATCCTGCCCTGTGTTGGAGCTCTGTACCTCAGTGTTTACCCTACTACCTGCTCCTGTTTTGTGGGGGAGGCTTGACTTTTCCTGCCTTTATCAGTACCTCCCTTATCTAGTTTAAAAGCTTGCCAAGAAGCATTTAAACCTGTCACCTAGGAGCTTGGTCCCCTTTGTGGACAAATGCAGACCATCATACCAGTATAGACCTTTATCTCTCCAGGTGGACCCCCAGTCCCCAATGAAGCCAAAGCCTTGTGCTCTGCACCAGTTTTGCAACCATTCATTAACTGCATGGTGTGCAGTACCCTAGCCTCATTCCTGCCATGGACTGGTAGCACCTCTGAGAAGGTTACTGTGCTTGCTACCCATCTGAGGCCCTTCCCCAACTCCACAAATTCATTCTGCACTGCAATGATCCCATGCTTAGCTAGGTCATTTGTCCCAAGGTGGACAATGATATCTAGTTCTGTCTCCTGTGATGCTGCTTCTACAATTGTGAGGATTCGCTTCCTGTCCCTCCAAGCCATGGCACCAGGCAGGCAGCTTACTTCCTTCTCTCCCTTCCCCAGTTCTACCCCACTAACAATTGAGTCCCCTATCAGTAGCTGTTTCCTTCCCTTGTGGTGTCCCTTGCCACACTTTTGTGGGTCTCCCTTGTGGATGTCCTCAGCATTCTTCTGGGTCTCCACTGAGGGTGCCATCATAGAGGAACCTTGCTCTGCCAGAATGGCATCTGATTTGTGTGGAGGTACAACTGGGGGGCTTCACCTCTGGTCCACCACCCGCACCCTCCCAGAACCCACTGTGGTCCTACTGCTCTTCATACTCCGAAACCTCTGACTCAGTGGTTGTGGCAGTGGTGCTCCTTAGTCCTTGCTAGTTCAGCCTGGAGGTGGGCAACCTCCTCTCTCAGAGCTGACAGTTGCCTACAAATAGGACAGCAACGCAGTTTCCAGAATGTTTCCCGGAAAACTGCTGCCCCACAGCCAGTGCATTGCACCACTCCCCACATGTCCTGTTCCTTTATTCTATACAATATGTAATTATATATGTATTATTATTTTTGTGTAACTACTTTTATGCACGCTTGCAGGGTTATTAGGAATATGACAGTTCTGCCCCAAGACCTATTGAGGAAGTGATGTCAGAACTGTGGCTATAAAGGAAATGCCACGCCTGGGGGGGGGGTGGGTAGTGCACAGCCACTGGTGACTGTTAGAAACAATCAGATACACAACTGCTCCACCACCCTGGTGAGTACTGTCCTTTATAGTAATAGAACTAACACCAAAATTTACTAGACCACGGCTCCAACACAAACCAAACCACTCTACTGAGTCCAGGGATAAAAATGAACTCACTCCTCAGCCAGCAGGACACTTAAAATGTTACAAAAATATCCTTCAAAATGCTAGGTCTCAACCCCCGCACTCAAGCAAATTCAGTTGTATCTCACTTGGTTATAAAATTACTACCTTTTAAAGGAATCCTGCAACTTTCTGCTTAATGCCAATAAGGAAATATACAAATAAACTTTTTGTAGAAAGTGTATCTCCTTCTTACCCAGTGCTCTGCAGTATTATGCTTTAATCAGGTTTCCAGGTCCTAAATGGAGTTGCAGTTTGTTCTTTGCAGTAAGTTTGAGCTTCCAACAGACACTTTAAAGTCAGTGTGACTCTAGTCACCGCCATGTCGTCAGTCCTTCCCTAACCGCTGCTGTTCATGCGCGCCGGTTCCCCGTTGAAAAAAAGCGACATAGCAAGAGATCATCAGCTAAAGAAAACTATCGATGTGACGAAGCATCGATAGGTTAACAGTATATTCACGCTACATCGAGAGTTAACAACCTTAGGAAATGATGATTTCCTAAGGTTAACAGCGTTCTACCATACATTATAGCACTCTCTCCCATACACTATAATAGATTATCAGTTTAAAAAAGGGATACAGCAACCAAAAGATAATAGTGGTATTGTGTAAAGGTGTACCATACCCTTTTTCTAGTATTTTTCAGCACTGTAATGATACAGTGTAAATTTACACTTCTATGATATTCATCTGCATCAATATTTCAAAAATGTGGAATGTTTATTCATATTTTTATGCATAAAATACCATGTCAGCAACATTTTTTTTTTGTTAGATGACATACTATAGATATGGTACTAATTATAAGATGGGTATTTCTGGACAATCAATCAGAATACAGGAAAAAACAAGTTACTCACCTGTAACAGTAGCTCTAGGAGTGGTATATGGTGTACTGTACATCCACACTTCTCGCAGTGTTCCTTTCCCTTTAAGGCTTGCTGGAGCATCTTCAAGCTGGCTCCTCCCATCCACCTAGGTGGTAACTCAGTAAGCACTGCCCCGTGATGACAGATCTTACCCACTGGAAGCAAGACTGGTGTGCCACTTGCCAGGGGAGGTTGGGTGGGTCATTGTGGATGTACACTATATACCACTCCTAGAAAGTACAGTTACGTAACTACCGTAACAGTAGATCTTTGAGGGGTGTATCTTGCAGCAAGTAATACACCTGCGTCATCACCAGAGGGTGCTGTGGTGCATGGCAGCTCTCTTCTAGAAGACTTTTTCCAGGGGGCGCCCACACATGACATCATCTTCCTGTTTCCTATATAAGAGTGGGCAGTGCCTGGTATCCTTGGTTCCCCCGACTGATTCGGCTCGCTAAGCAAGGAACAAGGGAGATCCGAGGTACCATAGGTACCCCTTCCCATAAATAACTGGATCAGAAGTTTTTCTCCTACAGAAGGAGGAGGAGGATGGAGGGAGAGATCGTACCTGCTGCAAGAGATACCCTCAAAGGTTTACTGTTAGGTACGTAACTGTACTGTCTTCCACGGGGATAATCTCTCGCAGCAGGTAATACACTGGGATGATTCCCAAGCAGTAAACCCAAGAAGTTTACAGTCATGCTAGAAGGCCTTGTAGGACAGCTCAGCCAAAGGCTGCCCTATGGCGTGAAGCAACGTCTAGGTTGTAATGCTTCGTAAAGGTATTTATTGTGGACCATGTGGCTGCGTTGCAGATATCTGCAATAGAAGCTCCCTTGAAGCAGGCCATAGCTCTGGTAGAATGGGCTTGGACAGGTCCAGGTAATGGTTTGTTATATTTTTTTTTATAAAAAAAGGTGATGCAGTGTGCTAGCCAAGTGGAGAGTGTCCGTTTAATAACCGGAAGTCCTTCCCTGGTTGAGGCGAAAGTAAAAGTTGAGAGGTCTTTCTAATCGATTTGGTACGATTAGTGTAATATTGAAGTATACAGTGGACATCTAAGGTATGTAGGATATATTCTCCCCCGATTGGAGGGTTCAGGGTAGTAGACTGGCAACTCTATGGACTGATTTAAGCTGTGTTCAGAAACCACCTTAGGTAGGAAGGAAGGATTTGTCTGAACTGCCACTCTGTGAAAAATTAGGTAAGGTTCTTTACACATGAGGGCATGAAGCTTGGATACATGTCAAGTTAAAGTGACGGCCACTAAAAATAATGTCTTCCAAGAAAGAAAATTGAGGTCACAAGTGGCTGCCAGTTCAAAAGGGTCAAGGGTTAGTTTTTCTAACAGAAAATTGAGATCTCACGGGGGAGTGGGTCGTCTAATGGGAGGTTTGATATGCAACATTCCTCTTAGAAACATTTTGGCTACATGATGTTGACACAGTAATCTTCCATCCAGAGGTTCATGGAAGGCTGAAATAGAGGCCAAATGGACCTTTATAGAGGAATAGCTCAACCCTGTCGCGGCAAGTGAGGGCAGGTAATTCAGGACAGTAGTTAGTGGACATGAGTAAGGGTCAAACGAATGGGAAGCGGCCCAAATGTAAAAGCGTTTCCATTTGGCATTATAAGTTTCGCTGGTCACTGGTTTACGTGAGGCTAACAGAATATTGGCCACAGGTGAGGAGACTTGGAGACAGTCTATGAAAACATCCTCAGGAGCCAAGCGTGAAGGAGTAGTGATCTCAGGTTGGTATGAAGGAGGGTTCCCTTATTCTGAGCCAACAGGTCTGGTCTGATTGATAATGGAATGGGTTCTGCAAATGAGAACTGCTGAAGTAGGGGAGGAAACCACACCTGCCGAGGCAACAGATGGGCTGAGGCTCATGGTGGCAGGTTCGAGTTGTAGTTTCAGTAGAGTCTGTTGCAGGAGTGGGACGGGGGGAAGCATATAAGAAGAGTCCTGTCCATGGTTGGGACAGGGCATCTATAGACAGTCCCTGTCTGTTCAAAATAATGGAATAGTATCTGGGGAGATGGTGATTGGTGGGGGAGGCAAGGAGGTCAAGGTGCAGGGTCCCCCACAAGTGAAAAATTCTCTGAAGAACTTCGTGATGAAGTGTCCAATCGTGCATGGAGGACCGGCAGAGTGTCAGCCAGGGTATTGTGGCATCCCAGTAGATGGACGGCTGTCAACAAAAGGTGGTGGTGTATGACTTCCTGCCAAACCACCACAGTCTCTCTGCAGAGAGTGCGGGACTTTGTACCTCCTTGTTTGTTGAGGTAATACACCACTGAGGTGTTGTCTGACTGAATCAGCAGTGGTCCTGGGGAAAGGTGGGGCCAAAAAGTCTGAAGGGCAAGGCAGACTTCCCTTATTTCCAGGAGATTTATTTGGGGATAAATGGAGAATTGGGGCCACCTGCCCTGTGTCCTGTAGGAACCCAGGTGTGCACCCCACCCATCGAGAGAAGCATCTGTGGTCATCTGCTTGGGAAGGGGAGATCAGAAGGGCATGCCTTGAGAGAGGCTGGAGCATTCGGTCCACCAAGACAGCGCCGAACGCAGAGTGGGAGTGACTCTGACTGTCTTCGAAGTCTCCGGTTTTTTGACACCATTGATTTTAAAGAGTCCACTGGACTGGTCTCATATGCAGACAGGCAAATGTTACCGTAGGAATGGAGATGTGTCCTAGAAGGCATAAAAGACATCTGGCTGTGATAACTTGTTGAGTTTGTATCTGGGAAGCTAGAGATAGAAGCTTGTCTTGCCTGTCAGTAGGGAGGTAAGCCCTGGTGGAGGCGGTATCTAGGACCGCTCCTATATATTGGAGTGGCTGGGTAGGAGTCTGATTGGACTTCGGCCAATTGAACATAATCCCTAGAGAGTGAAACACAGTAAGGGTTGCTTGAAGGGAGGAAAGCAGAGGTGTTTCGGAATCTGCCTTTATGAACCAGTCGTCCAGATATGGAAAGACGAATGTCCGTTCTCTTGTAGGGCTACCACCACTAGACACTTGGTAAACACTCTCGGGACAAATGAAAGACCAAACGGGAGTGCCCGAAATTGGTAATGTTGTCCTAGCAGGTGAAAGCATAGGAACCAGTGGTGGGCAAGGTGAATGGGGATATGCAGGTAAGCATCGTTCATATACAGTGCGCATAGCCAATCCCCTTATTTTAACATTGGCATGATGGAAGTTAAGGTGACTATCTGGAACCTTTTATACTGAATGTCTAGATTCCGTTGTCTGAGGTCTAGTATAGGTCTGAGATTTCCTGTATATTTGGGTACTAGGAAGAAATGGGAGTAAACTCCCTGTTGGTACTCTGACAGAGGGATCGACTAGATGGCCTTCTTGAGCAAAAGAGCCTGGAGTTCCTCCTGGAGAATAAGTATGTGGTTGAGTGGGTAATGGACAGAGTGGGGGGATAAGGGGGAGGCATGGAGGTAAGTTCCACTGTGTGACCCTCTGAATGATCTGAAGTACCCACTCATCCAACGTGATCACTTGCCAGGCCTCTAAATGGAGGGCAAAGCAACCGCCCATGGCTTCGGATGCCTGGTCGAGAAAGCCCGGGCAATGCCCCAGTTGGTCACTAGGAGACAGGCTGGCCAGCCCCAACCAGAGGGTGGGAGCGGAAGCCCTTGGCGGTAGAAGTGGTGGTCCTGGAAGAAGGCTGGGAATGACCACGGGATCTGCCTCTCTATCAGCCTCTATATTTACCACCTCTCTTTGTATGAAAGAAGGGTTGGGGACAGCAAGATGGTTGTGAGGTATGGTATATGCCATGTACTGTATGGAGGGTCTGTCCTGAAGACTGGAGATCATCAAGAAGTGTTTTGGTACTGGACCAAAAAGCTTGGACCCATTAAAGGGGGCATTAACCACTTCATGTTGTACATCTGTCGTGAACCCTGAGACATGAAGCCAAGCGTGACATCTGAGGGTAATCCCTGGTGCCTCATAATTTAAACGGAGCAGGTGTTGGGAAATGGAATTGCCAGTGGATACTGTAGCCAACAATTGATCCTTCTCCTGAGAGGGAGAGAGTTTACTGACTAGAGAGTGTACAGGGGTACTTGACCATGCATCCCATATAGTTAAAAATTCTGAGATTCATGCTACCTGCTTGGACCCGAGTGCCAGCACCAGGGCTGCACTGTCTATACCAATATGCACTAATCCCAACTGTTATTACTACTGAATCTTTATTCCATGCATGGTACCACTTCCCTTAGCCACCACCTGTACAGGACATCTTCGTCACTGGTCAGTGTTTCTGCTATCTGACAATGCCCCCGAGGCTGCACTTGCTTTGTAACTGTACCACTTGTATTTACGTTCAATACCCTAGCTACTACATGTATAGGTCAACAGCCACCCTAGCTATTATATGTAAGATACCTCTGTATAAGCTGTGATGTCTTACTTCTATACTGTACTGTCTCTTTGTATGTGTGACTATGTTTGACGCGGAGCTTTTGTAAATGAGTCTGCGACTCAAAGGGTTGTAATTCCTATGATATGTTTAAATAAAATAAACACACCTTTTTCCCTAGGTAATCAGTCCTATGGGTTTCCTTATCAGGAGGTAAGGAGCTCAGATGCTCCAGTCATTTAGTACGATCATGAGCTGCAGTGATCACTACCGAGTCTGCTTCAGGGGTAGTGGAAAGAAAAGGATGATCAAGAGGAGCCTGGTAAAGGTGATCCACTTTCTAGTAATGGCCGGGACAGCCAAAGGCTGCTTCCAGGCCGCTAGCATAGTCTTTTGGTAAGTTGGTATAAGTTGGGGTACCACTGTGACAGTTCTAAACTGCCATGTCCTTTCTTTATCATGTTCATTAGTTGAAAATCCCATGACTTTTTGGATTTGGACCATCACCTCATGAAAAGATGGGTCATCTGGAGGAGAGGCAGCTGCCTGGTGGGAGAGATCCTCATTTAAAGAATAAACACTAGAAAGAGGGGACTGGGGTCAGGAGTCCAAGTCCGCATCCTTCAAATATCTGGTGAAATCTGCTGGAAATTCAGCCTCATCTAACAAATAATCATCTTCGTATGAGGGGGGTGGCAAGGTTGGAGAAGGGTCCCTGTCACCCTGGAAACATTTTGGAAGAGGAGTAGGAGAACGGGAAGGATGACTCTGCTCCCCAGGAGCGGGAGGCTGAGAATGCCTAATGGCTTGTAGACCCTACTGTAACTACATCCAATGAAGAAGGAGGGGTAGGAGGTTTCTGAGAAATTAGTGAAATTGTGGAGGAAATAGGATGTGAGGCATAAGCAGATCTGACCCATGGGTGGTAAAGCCCAGGATCCCCATCCCTGTCCACCTAGCCCCTGTGAGAAAACATTTGTGAAGGAGGAGGAGCAGTATGAATTGCAAAGGCAATAGGCTTCCACATAGGAACATGACCCATTGTCGATAGGGAAGAAGCATTAGAATGCTTAAAAGAGGATGCCGTCGATGGAAAATGATCCCCCATCAACGGAGTGTCGCTGGAACCAACATAGGGTTCATTATGAACTGCCAAATGAGCACCAGAAAGCATTGTCGATGAGAGGGTGAAAACCCCCCATCAATGGGGAGGCAGTCTTGGAGGGTATCATCGGTGGTGGAGCACCTGTGACGGTGGCCGTCAATGAGCGTTTGCCTGAAGAAGATGAGGAAGGCTTCTCCTATCTCGTTTGTGCTTCTTGTGGGAAGCAGTGGAAATTTCTGCTCCATAATGTAGGATTCTATCTCCTGCAGCTGTCATCAACAGGTTGCCTGGTTGAATTCCTGGCAATAAAGGCAGGAGATGGTGTCGTGTGTGGGTCCCAGACACTGAACACAAATGGTGTGGTTGTTGAAACAGTAGATCTTCCTACCGCAATGACATGATTGAAATAGTGCTCACTTGCTTGTAGATTCTTTGGATATTCATTGATGCAGTAAGTGAAACAGAAATTCTGCTTCTAGCTCAAGTTCTTGTCGATGACTGCTGCTCTCTGCACTAGCTGCTGCGTGTGAGCTGAAGACGGCGGAAAAATGACCTGAGGATACCAGGGACCGCCCACTCTTAAAAAGGAAACAGGAAGATGATGTCATGTGTGGGTGGCCCCTGGAAAAAGACTGCTAGAAGAGAGCTGCCATGCACCACAGTGCCCTCTGGCGACGACCTAAGTGTATTACGTGCTGCAAGAGATTATCTCTGTGGAAGATCTACTGTTACAGGTGAGGAGCCAGTTGTTCTAGGGGCATGGATATGATGTTCTTCTCCACAATATTGGCAGACTCCTAGCAGTTCTCCAGGAGGAGGGGACAAGGTGCATGCACTCTATTTAGAAAACAGAGATTGGAGAACTGAGGTTCCAAAACCAGCATCCAGCGTGACTCAGGGTCGATATAGTAGTGGGAAATGAAGGTGTGTGCTAACTTCCCGGTAGAAGCCCTGCAGATTTCCTGGATAGAGATGTCCCCAGAAGCAGTCACTGAGACAGTGATATGACGGGTGGAATGAGCACTTAGCCCTACAGGAGGCTCCCTACCCACCAACCTATAGCAGAGGTTGATGCACGATACAATCCACCTGCCAATCGTCCACTTAGCTGCCGGTCTGCTAGGTGCGGCTTCAACACAGGTGACAAATAGCTGGTGAACCTCTCCCCAAACTCCAGCCAAGTGCTCCTTAGAGTAGGCAGGCGCTCATCTCAGGTCCAGAGTATGGAGCCTGTGCTCGGCCTCCAAGGTGTGGTTGGTGAAATACACCAGGAGATTGATCAACCAATGAAACTCAGACACAATCTTCGGGAGGAACTTTGGGTTGGGGTGAAGGACGACCTCGTCCCAGTGGAAGACCAAGTAAGGAGATTCCACCGAGAGTGCCTGGAGCTCACGGATACTTCTGGCTTATGTGATAGCCACCAGGAAGGCAGTCTTTCAAGACAGGTGAGACATTTCACACCTGTGCATTGGTTCAAATGGCTTGCCCATGAGCTCTGCCAACACCAGCAACAAGTCCCAAGGTGGTGGTGGTTCATGCTCCAGAGGGGAAATGTAGTCAAGGCCTTTAAAAAAGTGCCAGACCAACTTCTCCTGCGCCACTGATGGCATATCAGCCCACGCCCGGTATGCAGAGATGGCTGCCAGGTGCACCTTAAGGGTGTCAACCAAAGGCCCAACTGAGAGAGGGACCAAAGGTAGTCTAGAATGCTAGCTACCGGACAAGATAAGAGGTCAAGCCTCTTGACCTGGCACCAAATAGAGAACCTCTTCCATTTGAAGGCATAGCATTTTTGGGTCGACTCCTTCCGAGAAGTCTCGACCACGATGTGGACATCTTCGGAGAGACCCAAAGCCTCAAACTCTAATCACTCAGGAACCAGGCTGTCAGGTGCAGGGATTTAAGGTCCAGATGGAGAACCTTCCCTTAATTGCAAGAGAGCGGGTCCAGGTGGAGAGGAAGACACTATGGGAGCCTGCTGCTGAGACTGAGGAGAGCAGGGTACCAGAACTGGTGGGGGCCAGTCCAGAGCCACCAGGATCATCCAGGCCTTGTTCCTCCTGGCCTTGATCAGCACTTTGTGGATCAGGGTAAATGTTGGGAAGGCACAGAGGAGGCCCAGGGTCTAGAGCCTCGGGAAGACATCCCCTACTGAGGGGGGCAGGCACAAAACAGCCTCATCTTTGCATTCTCCCTGGGGTGAACAGATCTACCAGAGGGGTTCCCCATCTGGAGAACAGACTGTATACTACCTCCGGATGGGAAGCCCACTCATGAGACACCTCTCCCACATGACTGTCCGCGTGTCCGCCAGCTGGCTGGAGATGACAGCCACATGGATGGTCAGGAAATCAGTGTCCAAGCTGAGCACTAGGGTCCAGATGTGGAGAGCTTCCCCTGCAGAGGAAGGCAGTGCGTTCTGCCAGTTTGCTGAGGTAGTACATGGTTACGGTGTTGTCCGTCTGGACCTGAATGACCGGACCCCGAATGTGCAGAGCAAAGGCTGCCAGTGCCAGCTGAACTGCCCAAAGCTTCAGGTTGATATGGCATTGGGACTCCTCGGGAGTCCAGAGTCCATGGACTCTGTGGTCCCCCAGGTGGGCACCCCAGCCCATCAGGGAGGCACTGGTTGTCAGAAGACCATCGGCTCTGGGCAGACAAATGAGATCCCTTCCTGCAGATGTTCCGTAATTAACCACCACTGGAGGGCATCCTTCATCAATTGGGTCACAGAGACTGAGTGGTCAAAGTGCCCTTGTGCTGAGACCATTGACGGGCAAGCTCCCAATGCAGAGAGCGCATTCTCCACTGGGCCCAAAGGAACACTCTGGTGCATGCCACCATGTATCCCAGAAGGAGCAGGAACTCCGGAGCAGGGCGCAACTGCCCAACCCAAAATGATCGGGCAAAAGGGGAGAAAGCCTCCGCCCGGTTCACCGGAAGCTGAGCCCTGGCTCTGCAAGAGTCGAGCTCTGCCCCAATGAAGTTTATAACCTGTGAAGGTACGAGTTCCAACTGGCCTCGCTGGCCAGGAGGCCAAGAGATGAGCAGGTCTGGAGGGCCAGATCCATGGACTGCTCCACCTCCTCCCTGGAGGGACCCACTATAAGCCAGTCATCCAGGCAGGGGTATACACAGACCACTCAGTGCCACAGGTAGGCTGCCACCACTGCAATGCATTTGGTGAAGACCCTGGGAGCCAAGGAGAGGCCAAAAGGCATGGTCTTGAATATGTAGAGAATCCCCTCTGCACTGAACTAGAGGAACTGGTGGTGGGATGGACAGATTAGGATGTGGAAGAAAGCGTCCTGAAGATCCAGAGAGAAAAACCACATGTTCTGCTCCAGAGATGGTATGATCTGAGACAAAGTGACCATCCTGAAAGTGCACAGCTGAAGGAATTTGTTCAGGTTGTGCAGATCTAAGATGGGGCGCCAGCCTCCCATCTGTTTAGGCACTTGGAAGTCCCTGGAGACAAACCCTGGTTGTGCTGGAAAGTCCGAGACAGGAGCCACAACTTCCTTCTGAAGGAGCTGGGCGATGTCTTCTCGAAGGGCTGACTGCATGTCAGCGGACATAATGTCCTCCCCATGGGGCACGTGCTCAGCAAGGCAGATAAGCCTCAAACGCTAGAGGCAGATCCTCACCAACCACCTCGAGGACCCACCTGTCCATGGTAACAGCGGACCAGGCAGAAAGGAAGTGGTGGAGTCAGCCTCCCAAGGGAGGACCCAGGCGAGTGAGGATGGGCATGGGGAGACACCCCCATCCCATCACTGGGCAGGCTTGGAGGCAGAGGAGGGATCGGCTGAGGAACCAGTGAGACCTCAACCTCCTGGTTTCCAGACAACCAAAGCAACTGACTTCGGCCAGGGATACCAAGACTGAGCCTGCTGCGCAGCTGGGGTCTGGGACAGCTTGGCCACAGGAGCAGAGAGGGGCCAAAAGGACTTCTTTCTTATGAGCTTAAGAGCCCTTGGTTTCCCTCTGGGTGGAGATAACAGAGTCCAGGGTGGCACTGGACTCCTCAGTGTGAGTGAGGTGTCCTTCCACCTCCAGCCCGAACAAGTCTGTGCCCAGAAAGGGGACATCTGACAGCTTGTGCTGGGTATCTGTTGTAAAGGTCGAGATCCTCAGCCAAGCCCTGCAGTGCACGGACAGGCACAGGAGTCGCCAATGTCCATGGCCTTCTGGAGCTACTGCTTAGCCACTGCTCAGCCCTGATCCCGGACCTGCTTGACTGTGATCTGCAAGTCAGCTGGGAGTTGGAGAAGCACCTCATCAAATGTGCCCAAGAAGGCTTGTGCAAAGTGGGCCACTAAAAGGTCCAAACTCACTTGCTGAAGGCCGAGGGAAGAGGGTGCGTAGCCCTTCTTGGCCATATGATCCAATTTCTTGGATTCCTTGTCGGGAAGTTTATCCACGTCCCCGACACTGCCCGTACGCTGAAAGACTGAGTCAGCCACCAGACCTTCAGCTGAGGGATGTTTAATGAAACCTGACAGGGAACCGGTAGGGACTGCATACTTGCAGGCCATTTGTGCCCACGGTGCAGGACAAGAGGCAGGGTGCTGCCAAAGCTCCACAGCGGGTCCAAGAATGGCCTCAGTGACCGGGAAGACCTCCCAAGGGGATTCACTCCAGTTGAGAATCACAGTTACGGGGTATTTAGCCAATTTCTGGACAGGCTCCATCTGGAGACCCACAGATTCCAAGATTAAACAGAGCAGGCCCGTGAAAGAAGCAGGACCATGCTCCATTGACAAATCCTCTCCCAACTCGACATCCAACAGACAGGATTACAGGGAGGAGCCCTCAGACTCTGAGGATTCATCGAATAAAGGATGACCACCAGAGTTCCTGCTGACCCTACAGGGTCTGTCAGGAATCATGGCGACTGACAGCCGATGAGGAAGCCCTGGAGCGGTACAGGCATTCTTAGGAGGGTGGCCCTCTAGCTGTTTAGGAGGTCACTCGACTTGAACAGATGGAGAGGCCAAAATAGGCCAAGCTGGGTTAGGCTGAGGCCTTGGTGGCGGGAGCCATGTGCTAAACGGGGTGAGGGCTGGAATTAGCTTAACCCCCGTGAACATGAGCCGATACCACATAAGTTCCTCATAGTGCTGACACATTCTGCAGCAGAACCTCTCCTCATCCAAGGAGGAAGATAAGAAGTTGTGGCAACACCACTTGCCCGAGTGCCAAGAGCGGGAACACCGATGCTGGCATGGGCTGCTCGACCCGGGCTTTGAGATTGGGACCATGACTGTCGGGACCGCCGAGGGCGAGTCTCAGAGGGAGCCAGCAAAAGCTGAGGATTCTCCAGGATAACCGGATCCTGAGGGGTAGGGCCCAGATTAGCAGACTGGTCCGACCCACCCTGAGAAATAACAGGCAGGACCGGAGTCCTAGAGAGGGAGGTATAGGCCTCATCTGGCAACAACGGGTGGACCGGTTTGAGAAAAATCTCCATAGGCTGGTCAACAGGTGTCTCGATCAACTGGCCCGACGAGGGAAGCATGGAGCCAGCGGCCAAGGCCGAAGATCGACTTTAGTCAAAACCTCCAGAGAAGCGCGGGAATCCAAGGGCCGAGAGTGCTCATGATCCCAAGATCGATGGCGAGACTTCATTTTAGTCTCTCTTTTTGAAGATTTAGATTCCCATGCCCAAAGGTGGGAAAAAACTAGCACAATTCAAGTAATGCCCCTGAAAAGGTGGCGCCTAAGGAAAGTGGCTTAAAGGCCAAAGCTGAAGAGGCATGCTCCGCGGCTTCAGGCGCAGCCTCTTCAAAAGCCGCAGGCTGTTCAACAGACCCTGCAGCCATAGAGACCGACTAATGTGTGTCTTTCAATTTAGCGGGAGGATCCCTTCCATCAGGGTGCCCTAGAAGAAGCCGAGCATGCAGATCTTCCAAAGTTGAGTGATGCAAGGTGCGACAAAGGCCACACGCCAGGGGATGGTGCTCATGGTCTAGGTAGTAGATGCATGTGGTGTGCGGGGCTGTCCTGGCCATCTTCTGCCCACATGTGCACCACTTCAATCTCGGTGCCAACTTCGAGTCATCCATCACTGAGAGAGGAAGAAATCGACTGAAGACAAAGAATTTCACAAATCGCGAACGTTTGAAAGCAAAGGGCCTGCTCAGCATGGAGAGCGGTAAGGAGGGAACCTGTGTCAGCGTGGCCCAGTTGGTAGCACATCCGCCTCTGGACCAGAAGGTCGTAGGTTCTCGTTCCACACCGGGATTGGACTTGCACCTAAAAATCGCTGCCATCAGAGTGCAGTATTGGGGGATGCGCCGTCCTTCAGATGAGACGTTAAAACCGAGGTCCCTTCTGCCCATCCTGGTGGAGGTAAAAGAACCCAGGGCACTCTTTGCAAAGAGTAGGAAACATTCCCGGTGTCCTGGCCAACATTCCCCTTCCCATAAACCAGTTCATGCAATCATCCAGGCTGTATGTGGATGATGATGTGCGACATGGCAGCCACCACACATTCAGTCACTTCACTACCAGTCTAGCATTGCTTGTAAAGCACTTTGGGATACTTTGTATGAAACGTGCTATATAAATGCTGATTCTTCTTCCAGAGGAAAGGAAGATCTGACATCAGGGGGCGGTGCTGAGGGAGTCAGCATCTAGGTGGGTGGAAGGAGCCAGCTTGAAGACTTACCGGCAAACCTTAAAGAGAAAGGAACACTGCCAGAAGTGTAAATAAGTACACCATAGCTACATCCCTAGAAACTATCATTTAATGTCCCACAAAACTACTACAGCCACATTCTGGACACTCCCACAGTAGGTTATCCACATTTCAGACCCCCCAGCGTGCAAAGTTACTGGGCATAATACCAGTTTTCACCCAGAAGGGATCTGTATTCCAACATACAGTATGTGCTGCAGGACCTCCTCCCCTGGCAAACAAGTTCAATTTGTGAATAGTAATTTAATAAGTGGGGCAATGGAGTCACATTTTGCAACTCATAAAACTGTTTGAAAATTGGGCCCAAAATTCATAAGAAAAAAGTTTCACATAACGGTGTGGAAAGGTCAAACATGGTGTTTGGGAACCAAGGTCGGAATGGAATATCCTTTAATCATTACTCTGATAATGGTTTCATGACATATAAATTTATACAACAGGTGTGGGTCTATACCAATGACGATATCACTGAAAGCTCATGGGCCACTAGTGAGATACCAAAGATGCTGGTATGTCACAAAGGTTCAGAATTCATTTAGAATGTTCGACCTCAGTAGCAGTACTTACTGTATTAAAAGGCAAATAACTTTAAAACGAAAAATAATAGCATGGTACTATGAGCATAAAAGTTGTTCAGCACAAAAATATCTACAAAATGAGTGATGTTTCATTTATAGCTATCTTATTTATTAATTTTTTTAATTTGCAAAATATCTGCAGAAAATTCAATTTTGTTTTTACTTTTTCGACAAAAAAATTTGAATACCTTTAAAACAAAAAATGATAGCATGGTACTGTGAGCATGGAATTTGTTCATCACAAAAATATCTACAAAATGAGTGGCGTTTCATTTACAGGTACCTTTATTTTTTTTTTTTTATAATTAACAAAAAACAGCAGAATATTAATTTTTTTCACTTTTTGCAACAAACAAATGCAAATAACATTAAAACGGAAAGAGAGACCCACACTTGTCGTACAAATCAAATATGACATGAGTGGGAGTGAGATACTGTAGCACAAATATCTTCATGAGCTGTCACTGAACTCTTACATCCCACTCGTGACTTCACCACTCGTGGAATATCAAGAGTTCAGTGACAGCTCGTGAATATATTTGTGCTATCTCATTCCCATTCATGTCATATCCCATATATATTTGTGAAAGTAATCATCCTTGAAAACTTTTTCAGGTGCAACAGAAAAATGCAAACGTGAAATACAAAATCATTATATAAAATTTTTTTTTAATTTTAGAGTTTTTGTGTCAAAAACAAAATTAAAAATCTGTGATCTCTACTTGGTGGACAAGGGGGATATTTTCCCACAAAAAAGGTAAAACTGCATGCTAATACTGTATTTTGGCAACTGATTTGCATTTTCTATTAGTGTCCCATACCACATTTCTGGCCTTCTACCCATCGTAATGGCTACTATGTGTATGGACGAATTGACCAAAAAGGCAGGTAAGGCTCTGCCTCTACAACTAACAACAATGGTCCACTGTTGGCTGGTAATTTGTACAGTTACTGTTCTCATACCTAAGAACGTCCAGTTCATCTTTCAAAGCCCTCGCTTCCTCGGCCAGGCCAGTGAGTTCATCATTCCTGTGCTGCAGCTCTATCAACTGTTTCTCTAGCTCTTCACAGTGGATACGATAATCATCCTTCGCTGCTTCAAGCCTTCCAGCAGAAAATAAAAACAGCATCAATCCACAAAGAGATGACTTGGATTACAGAAAACTGAGTGGCCCTACAGTCTACCAGGCAATCACAGTCATGTTGAAGGTGATGATGATATTTGTAAAACCTCTAACAAATGGCATTAAACTACCTCAAGGAAAAAGACACTGATGTAATATATGAAAACTATTCTTTCAAATAAGCAATTATAATCTTCCTATTGATTTCCAAACAAGTATATACTATACCAAATAACCAGAACCCCTTCAAATGAGCCAAAGTAAATGCAAACTACTAGGATTACAAATATTAGTAAAACAAAATGTTGACATAACTATTCTAATGCGTAACAGTACTAATTTTTGAAGGCATTTTTTTTTTGTTATTTTCTTAGAGAAATATTTGGGACTGTTCCTTAGACAATGAAAACATCACCATTTGGATTAAGCCACGATTAAAGATAATAATACCGTCTCAATAAACAGACATGAGCTGTCCCACTGTGTTAGCAATACCATATACTGATCACAGTTGTTCAAGGGTTCCTAGTCACTACATTTTCTATTAAAAATGCAAACAAGAAAACAAAACAATAAATTTGAAAGTTGATTTCACACCTAAAGTTTTCTTCTTGTAGCTGGTCAATCTGCAACTGCAAATGAGAGTACTTCTTCCCCACTACAGAGTTTGGGTCGTCGAATGAATCAAATTGATTTAGTCTCTCAGTTATGAGGTCATTCTCAGCCAATAAGCTGCTCCTTTCCTCCTGAAGGGATATCACCTAAGGAACAGGACCATGGGTGAGCTCAGAAAGAAAAGTGGACTTAAGATTTAATTTAAACAAGTTTACAGTTGTGAATGCCAGTCTTACAGGTACACAAAAATTACTAGCCAACTGCTTGTTGCAGGTCAGAGTTAGAACTGGCTTATTATTGTATGAAAATCAGAATTAAATATAATAGATTCTCATCAAAGTTTACTTGAAAGAATAAAACATTAATACTGCAATAATAAAAACCTGGCCTACACTTTGGCTTAATGAGGTGGCAGGGCAGTGTGTAAAATCACTTTCTAGCCTGTATTTTGATTTAAGAGGATTAAACAGATTTTTTGGAAAAGAAAACAGGCAATTATTTCAAAATGGTATCAGACTATGGCAAAAATATTTTTTTTAAAAAAGCAAAAGGTTCTAAGCTTTGGTTAAAGTGCTTTATAGAAATGCTGAACTTTCTAGTTTTGGTCACAGGAGTGATTTCTGATAAATGTTTCCAAGTACCTAAAGATGATAAAATAACTCAACGTAAGGATGAGCGATGCCTAATTTCTGTTCATTGATTGTTCATAAATTCCTCAGTTTCATCTTCGATTCAACCCAGTCAAATTGTTGGAACGCTTTACATCACTTTGATCTCCGGCCAATTCATTGAACAAAAAAAAAAAAATAGTGAGACCCAATAACGCAACTGAAGTATGTCACGCTTCCCTACTGGTGACATGAGTTCAGGAGTGGACTTGGGGAGCAAAGGGATGGAGCAGTCAGAGTTGGGGGCTGCAGCTGAGCACAGTGCAACCAGTCCAGAGGAAATATCAGGTTCAAGCATCGCAGCAGCCCTTTATAGTGAGCCAGGGAACCTGCTCACTTGCAAAGGGTGACACCAACCCCATAGTGCAACATCCAAGGCTGCCAGAGACATGTCTCGGCATGAGGAAAGGGACAGAAATCTAAACATAATGTGCCCTGAGCAGTCTAAATGATAGACACCAGCTCCTTCGGGCCCCAATTTACATAGATCCTTCACTGGGGGGGGGATTGGTTGTCAGAGCTGAGGGTGACTGGTAGGAGCCTGAATGGAAGGGAAAAGGTGGTGACTTGAAGGCTAAACAGATAGAGATGTGTGTATATATATCTATCTATATCTATATATATTTATATTTAAAAAAACTCTAGCCTGTCCTGGGGTCCAGGGCCAGTTCCATGGCCATCCCCTTCAATCTCTCTGCACCCTCCACAACCCTTCCCCAAATTTTTTTTCCTTTCAATTGCCAGCTGTGGGCACTGGGAAAGGTATCAAATCATTCTTAAAAAAAAAAAAAGCCTGCCTGGAAAACCCGCTGTGAGAAAGATGGTGGGATTGACTGGGGTGGATGAGGACTGGTGCAAGGGTGTCACTTATCCCTATTTGTAGTCTGCTAGATCCCTATACCAAGGACCCGAAGTGGCTTTGATTAAAGTGTAGAAGATGGGCTCCAAATCAAAGCTGAACCAAATTTACCAATTTCCAACTTTGTTCACCATGATCTCAAAGTATATCTTATCCACATTTCCCTGCAGAGTTATGCCAATATGTATTCAGAAATTGGTGGCAAAGATGACTGGTCGGTGCAACAGTAGCACTACCGCACTTTTACACCAGCAACTACATTTAGGAAGAAGCGCAGACTGTCAAGGGCTGGCTGGCGGAGGATAGATTGAGCATTTTTAAGGACTTCTCTCCTTCCTCAGGGTGCACGGGATGCGGCTCCCAGTGTATGCCTGCCCCATAGTGCATATGAGGTGGGAGCAGAGCCTGAAGCACCAGAAAAGAGAGGGGCATCAGCAAGATGCCTGGCATGTATGCGTGCCAGCCCATGCATTTATGCCTGCGTCACTGCACGCTGACACCCTGGGGAGAAAACTGGATAGGTAAGAGGAAAATATAGGCTTCTCACCTGCAACTGTAGTTCTATTAGTGGTATTCACTTCAGATCCACACTCTGGCAGTTCTGCTGGATACAGCAGAGTCACCCAATGTCTTGAAGCAAAGCTCCTCCTACCACCCGGGTGGTATACCTTCTGGTTCTGCCCTGTGACATCAGATCTTTGGATGCTGGAAGCAGGGATCCAGGTGCCACTTGCCAGAGGAGGTCAGGTAGGTTGTGTGGATGTGAACTGAATACCACTAATAGAACTATGGTCATAGATGAGTAAACTATATTTCTAATAACATGGAATCAGTTCACTATTAACACTCTGGTAGACTCCCAACCATCCTCCAGTAGAAGGGGGCAAGAATGCACCTCTATTTGATGAACAGACACTGGAGAACTCTGACCTCAAAAGCAGCATCATGATAACTCAGTATTTCAATGCTTTAGTGGGAGATGAAGGTGTGTGCATCTGAACAAGTTGCAGCCATGCATATCTACTAAACTGGGATATCTCTAGAAGCAGTCACCGAGGCAACGGGATATCTAGTGAACTAAGCCTTAAGCCCCTTGGGCAAATCCCTACTAGTCAACCTAAAGCAGAGAAAGCTGCAGGATGTGGTATACCTGGCAACTGTCCACTTAGCTTCTGGTCTGCCAGGCACTGTGTCAGCTAAGGTGATAAGCAGCTGGTGAGCCTCATCATCACCCCCCCAGCATGCACTCCTTACAACAGGACAGCTCCCTCCACAGGTCCAGGGTGTGGAGCCTGGTTGGGTTACTGAAGTAAACTGGGAGACTAATTGCCTAGTTAAGGTGGAATTCCTACAGAACCACTGGGAAGAATTTTGTGTGGGGGCAAAGGACGACCTTGTCCATGTGGAAGACCAGATACAGAAATTCCACTGACAGCAGCTGGAGATCACTCACCTTTCTGGCTGACTCACCAAGAAAGCAGTCTTCCGTGACAAGTGTGACATCTCACACTTGTGCACAGCCTCAATTGGCGTGTCCATGAGCACAGCCAGCACCAGCAGGAGGTCCTACAGAGACAGTGGTTCGTGTACAGGAGGGCACAAGTATTCCGGGCCTTTGAGAAAGCACCCAACCTTCTCCTGCTCCACCAGTGGCATATCAGCTTATGCCCGGTATGAAAAGGTAGCTGCATGGTGCACCTTTAGGGTCATGACTCACAGTCCCGACTGGGACAGGGACCACAAGAAGTCAAGAATCAAACCCACTATGCAGACAAGGGGAACAAGATTCTTCCTCTGACAAAACCAGACTCTCTTCCACTTGAACGAGTAACATTCTGTGAATTGGCTACTTCAGGGCTGCCTTCATAATGTGGAGGACATTTTCCAATAGGCCCAAACCCTGGAACTCTAGCTGCTCAGATACCAGGCAGAGAGGAGCAGGGACTGATAGTCTGGGTGCAGGACCATCCCATTTTTCAGTAGGTCAGGGTGGAAAGGAAACCACAACAGTGGCCTGCTGCTGAGACGGAGGATATCTGGTTACCAGAACCATCTGGGCCAGTCTGGAGCTATCGGGATCATCCATGCCTTGTACTACCAGACCTTGATCACAACCTTGTGCATCATGGGGAAGGAAGGGGAAGGCATACAAAAGATCCAAGGTCGAGGGCCAAGAGAAGGCATCCCCCTGTAGTATCCCGGCCTGAGGGGGGCAGACACAGAACAACCTGTTTTTTATTCTCACATGAGGCAAACAGATCCACCAGAGTGGGTACCTCACTGGGTCAACAGGTGGTCTACTGCCTTCTGATGAAGGGACTACTCATGGGACATCTCTCCAACCTGGCTAAGAGTATCCACCAGCTGTCTGTTCTCTCACCAGATCAGTCAGCAGATTGCGCATAAGGAACCAGGTGCAAGGCACCCCTCAACACAATGGAAAAGATAACATTCTGCCCTGCCTCTTCAAGTAGAACATGGTGGTCATGCTGTCTGTTTGGACCTGAATGACCTGACCTTGAATGGAGTGAATTCCGTCAGAGCCAGATGCACTGCATGGAGCTCCAGAAGGTTGACATGGCATCAGGACTCCTGGGGTGATCAGAAACTGTAGGCTCTGGGGTCTCTCAGGTGAGCTCCCCACCCCACCAGAGAAGAGTCTATCATCAGAATGACACAGGGTTCTTGGCAGACAAATGGGAGTCCTTCCTCCAAGAGCTGGGGACACAGCCTGCACTTGATGGCATCCCTCATCGACTGGGTCATCAGGAACAGCTGCTCCAAATGACCTAGGCATTGAGACAACTGATGGCCCAACTCCAAACATAGGGGGTGCATCAGCCAGCAAGCCCAGTGGACTATTCTTGTCAAAACTGCCATGAACCCCAGCAGTCATAGGAAATCCTGGGCTGGGCACGAGCACCCAACCAACAATAATCGGGCAAAAGATATAAGGTCTGATGCTCTGTCCGCAGGCAAGCCCTGGCTGAAGGGAGCCCAGTTCTGCCCCGATAAGCCTGATCACTTGCAAGGGCACCAGTATGGACTTGGCTGGGTGGCCATCAGGCCCAAGTCCAGAAAGCTCTGGCAGGCCAGATAACTGGACCACTCAACAACCCATCTGGACAGACCAGCCAGCAGCCAGTCATCCAGCTATAGATACACCCTAATGCCCCTGCACCAATGGAATACCACCACCACTGCCAAACACTTGAAGACCTATGACGTGGATGAGAGACCGAAAGGTATGACCTTAAACTGGTTCACACCACATCTGCCTGGAACCGGAGGTATCAGAGGTGGGATGGACTGGGATGTGGAAGAACATGTCCTAGAGGTCCAGGGAGCAGAACAACATCCCCTGCTCCAGAGATGGTATGAGCCGATTCAGAATGACCATCTGGAAGTTGCACTTTCACATGAACTTGTTTAGGCTGTGCAAGTCCAGTATGGGGCACCAACCAGTCAGTTTTAGTACCATGAAGTACCTGGACATGTAGCTCTGGGCGGCTAGAGTGTCTGGGACCTGCTCTGTCACCTGACATTTCTGGAGCTGATCAATTTTGGACCCACAGGAGCCCCAATGGTTTGAGCCTGTAACTTCCTGGCAGTTTTTCAACCTTGGCACAAAACTTTGGGGCTCCTGTGGATCCTCCTGTGAGCTAATTTTGCACTTGTTCTGCACTGTTATCTGAACTTTGAAATAAAATGTTCGTTCAGCACAGAAGAAGTGAGTTTTGTGCCTGTTTTGGTGAGCTGAGTGCTGGATCTTCATGTCTAGCAGTTCCATTTGGATCACAAGCACCAACTGCTGAGCCAGCTGTCTTTTACGTAGCAGCTCTGTGTAAAGAACTGGTGCAGCCAACCCCTGACCGGGAGCTGGGAAAAGGATGGGATGGGAGTTGGAATGGCACTCTGCAACCTTGGGGGGGTTCCAGCTGGCTGGGCTCCAAAGGCATCTCCCCCACCTGTCTTTTCTATCCCTGTCCACCAAACTTGGGTTTCGGATGTCAGCACTGAAACTGCCCTGACGGGGGCTGCTGCTGATGTTGCTGTGAGTGAAAGCCCTGGAGCTTAAAGGCCTGTTTCTTAGGCCATTTATTGTTTTTCTGGGACAAAGCTACAGAATCTACGGTAGCACTGGACTTCTCAATGCAAGTCAGGTATCCCTTCACCCCCGGGCTGAAGAGGTCGTTGCCTATGAAAGGTACATTGGCCAGCTTGTGTGGAGTGTCGTCATAAAGGTGGGCAGCTTCTGCCAGGCCCTACAAACATGGACATGGCCTTATCTTTTGAACGGGTGCAGGAACTACCCATGCCCAAGGCCAGCCATGGTCTCAGATTTGTTGACAAACATCCTGTTTGTCAGCAGAAAGCAAAGAGAGGAGGATCTCAACCACCCCAAACAGGAAGTGGCCAAAGTTCTCCTTCATGATGGTGTAACTGGCCTGTCTAAAACCAACCGAAGAGGCTGAGTAGACCTTCTTGGCCATGTAACCCAGGTTTTTGGATTCTCTGTCAGGGCTTATGTACAATCCCTTAGCCTTTCAACATCTGCAAGGCTGAGTCAAGTCAGAAACCAAGCCATCTGCGGAGGGGTGATCAGAGAACCCCGAAGGTGTGCCTGGGGGGGACCGCATATTTATTGACCATCCTGGTGGGGGGTGTCCCATTTGCTGGAGAAAGTGTGTAAATGCAAGGATCAGTATTCTTTCCTTTTATCTCTTCTCTGTCTGGTTGTGCAACCGGGTTTTCCTGTGAGACTTCTGACTTGATCAACCCGAACAGTCTCGCAATCCTTTGCCTCTCACTGTCTCTCTGTTTTCTCTTGCTGTCCGTTTTCCTCCCTTGCATATCTACATCTGGTAATATGAGAATCAATGTATGGAAATGTAGCTGATATTGGGATCTTTTTTGTTTACAAAATGTTTAGTGTTGCCGTTGAGATGTACATGTATTTATAATTTGAGATAACTGTAAAAAGTCAGAGGTTATTTGAGTGCAAATGCCTGAGCCTTTTGCAAAGGCTGGAGGGACCTCAGGAAGCTCTCAATGTTCTAGCAGCTCCTGAAATTTACAAAGAACAGGATGCTTGCAAAGGATGGGGGTTGTGGGGGTTAAAAAAGACTTATAAAAACAGCTAAGCTGAGCTGCAAGGGAGATTTTGTTTTTTGCAAGAAAGATTTTATTTTTGCTTCTGTACATAGTTATTCTGAACAGGTTTATTTTATTTTATGTTACTGCTACAATAAATAAAGTTTTGGTGATTTTTATAGCTGCTCCTGGGTTTCCCCTATGCTTCCTGACCGATGCCTCAACGACAGTTGGGAACTGACACAACGCAGCAGCTGGTCCCAAGATGGTGTCAGCCACTGGGAACATAACCCCGCGGGGAACTGTCTGTATCAAGGATGTCAGTGAATGGGTATTCAGCCTGTCTCTGAACTGACTTCAGAGAGATCTCCATGGATTTGGACATCAAGTGGAGTAATGCTCCTAAGGAAGTCAAGCCCAGTGAGGCTGATTGATCATATGTAGAATCTTTGTCAAAGAGCTGACTTCTGTTCAAGGTCATTGAGGACTTACTCCAGGAGTCTGACTCCTCAAACATCGTTCTGGACCACTGAACACCATGGACCACCCTAGGGCCCTGGGTGACTTCCACTGTCAAGTGTCCTGGCAGGCCAAAACTCCTTGGTGACATCCCAAAACTGTGACTGCAGTGGAGGGGGCTCCATCTCAAGCAGAGTAGAGGCAAAAACCATGGTCTTCTTGGTTACTGGCAAGGGGACAACCGGAGCCCCGCCTCTCTCTGTGAGCTACCACTGCTGCCACAGCATATCTTCATATTGTCGAAGGTGCCATCGATGCTAATCCTTAAGGAGGACAAGTCTGAATAACATATAGACAGACACCTGCTGGTCAAGCATGATCAGCACCATGAGTGGCACCCTGACCTTGACCGGGAACCTCAAGGTTGAAGGGAACGTGTGTACACTTGGACTCTGTGTAGATCACATTCTTATGCAGCAAGACATTCAGGGGCCTTAAAGTGCCCAAAATACAACCACCCTGGTAGGCACCTCCTGAGTCAGCTCGACCAGGACCACCATCCAAGTCGAGTCTCCTCCTTTGCAAAAACATGGAGAACTGGGGTCTGAGAGATGGGCAACTCATTGACTTCTGCCAACCGTCGGTAGATGGGCTCGAGAAAGTCTTGGCTTGCTTATTGAGCACTCACGTAGAGTCCTCAGGTGGGGTTATCACAGGAACACTGATCTGCCTCTTGATCAAAGGGAGCTTGACCATGGCCAAGTGGTCAAGGTAGGTGAGAGAGCAGGAACAGCATGATGCTTCCTGATCCCACAACCATAGATGACTGCGCTTCTTGTGGTAGGTGTACTCATCCCATAGGTCTGGCGAGCCAAGCACATTTACAAAAATCATCTGTGAAAGGTCCTCTAATACTAAACCCAGCCGGGACCAATACCAAGTCCAAGGATGAGCCCCACCCAACCACCGCTGTCTTCTCCTCAAGGGCCACAAGCTGGGCCACCGACCTGGCCTAAGCCCAGGGGTGGGATATACCACCTGAGTGGTGGGAGAAGCTGTGCTTTAAGACATCTGGTGACTGAGCTGTATCCAGTAGAACTGCCAGAGTGTGGATAGTGAACTAAATTCACGTCATTAGAAATCATGGTCTGCTCTCACTGGCACCCCCTGCAGACTCTGCCATAACTGATGGAGCTGCCCACCCACCTTCAAAGATCCTAGGTAAGTGGTGGATAACCTGTAAGTCCACGAGAAGGTGGGTGACAGGGCTGGGGGATGCTGTCAAGCAAAACCAGAGTGAGAAATAGGCCTATATATAAAAAAAAGGTGACCGGGTAAGCACTCTGAGCTGAAGCTCGTTTCAAGGCATAGCCTCAGAAAGGGGTTCCAGAAGAAGGCACGAGGCAAAGTCAATTTTATACAACAGATAACGGGGGCTCAAAATCTCTTGAAACTGTTCTCAACTGCTTTAGGGATCCTATGCACTACTCTTTCTTGCAGACAGACACTTTGTATGACAACTTGAGTGTATTAAATGCCTTTCTCTTTGTAAAAATGTTAAATTAAACAATTGTACAGAAAACATATGCATAACAATAGACTATTCATTCCTACATTAATTAAATAATTTGATAATCCAGAAGTATTAAGCAGTAAAACCTTAGTAGATGCTAAACATCCATACATGAATTAGCAACCCAATAATGTGTTAGGCAGGCAAGTGTTAACATCCAGCAGCCAAATGGAAGCCAATTATTCTGTTAGAGCCTGTGTTCTTTTTGGTTATTCTCTTATGTTTGCTTTTTGGATAAAAGCTAGTGTGTTAACTTTGTAGCTCTATGCCAAACGGAAAAAGCCTGTTAAATATTGTTAGTGGGTATTCGTGTCAGAGACGCACAGTGATTTGGACAGTGTATCTTCCTCATGCCACTAAGAAACACCTACCTTGGTTTTTTCCTTGAAAAGTCAATTTTGCAACCTTACAAGTAAATTTGGCAATAATTAGTTTCAATGAAAGGTGCTACACATGCAAAACAAGTTACATATTCCCAAGGCACTCTACTCAGCATTTTTTTTATTGTATGTCACATACAACACTAGTAACCATTCTTTAAGCAGGCATTCTTCCATTTTCTAAAAATGATATGTACATATTTAACTGACTGAGGTGCACTTGTTTTCCATGCATTCCCAAACATATAATCTCTTTTCCTTACTAACAATTTGGGTTGCAAAGCATTAGACAATCGTCTGTAATGGCAACCTGAGATGATTAACAATATATTATCTACATTCTTTCTTTGCATGAGAACTGGAAAGTTGGTGGAAGGGAAGAGGCAAATGGTTGTGATGTTCAGGGAAAGGCGTGTTTTTCCATCCCCTCGCTTATAAAACTGCACTTAACCCTCAGCTCTCCATCCTCTCCAGTAATGGGGAATCCATTGAATTGGTAGAATCTTTTAAATACCAGGGCATCCTGCCAGACCCAAACCTCTCTTTCAAGGCCCAAGTCAACAAAAAACGCCAAAACCCTAGACCAAAAGATTGGTTTGCTATACCATCTTCGACCCCTGCTATCTAATGCATCTTGCCTAAAAATTGTTACTGCCTCACTCCTTTCTCTATTTTCCTATGGGGCTCCTCTATTCTTATCACTCAAGGCCTTTCTCATGAACCAAGTGAAACAGCTATATCACAAGATAGGGCACTTTGCCATCAGAGCAGCCCCCCATCAACACCACTGCCCTGTACTCGCATCTCTGGGCTGGCTATAACTTGAACACAAAATTTAGTATTCCTCGCTATGCCTCGCCTATAAGTTCACACATCTCTACACTCCCTCAAGCCTTATCTGACATTATTGTAAGAAAACTGCCTAGGCCGTCTCTCCGCTGTACCTTTCTTCCACTATTAGCCATACTGAAGACATGTCTATCCTCGGGCAGAAGATCCTTTGCTTTTGCTGCCCCCTCGGCTCGGAACTCCCTCCCCCGGTTCAAACTTGCTTTGCATAAATACTTATCTGATTCTGGAACTTGTACCTGCCTCATCTGACTTACACGCTCATGCCCTTCCACCTTGTTTTCCTGAAACCCCAATGTTTATTTCTCTTACCTTCTGTTTCTACTGTACTGTAACCACTTGATCGCCTGTGTTGTACATCAGTGTTCTGCAATGCGAATACTTGAATAATGTACCCAGTTCCTATCCTATTTAAAGATTGTACCCTATTTCTATCCTGTCAAAGCAAAACTTTGTACTGCACTGTGGCACTGCTGTAGATTATCTACAGAACTGTGACTCTCCATATGTAGTATAGTCCTATTTATTGTATCACATTTGTGAAAAATTTTTTCGACAACGTAGATCATTGTGTCTCTGTACTTTGTACACTATGTACCCTCCCCCGGGTCGCCCCTGAAAAAGGGACTGCATGGTTTCAGTGGGCCTACCCAGTTACCAAAATTCAGAGAAGTAAATAAATAAATTGATGTCAATAAGCAGCATCCTGCTAATCTCAGAAGAGATGTGCGGAGGGGACAGGGGTTTTGAAACACTTCTCCACCTTTTCCTTAGCCTCCACCAAGGTGAAAAAGTGGGGCATCATCCTGGACAGTAAGCTAACACTGGAAGCTCAGGTGGCAGCCGTTGTCTGGAGTGGCTTTTATCTTTTACAAAATATCAGCCAGATTAAGTCCCTTGTCCCGCCTGATGACCTGGCCATGCTGGTACTTGTATTCATGACCTTGAGGCTCGACTACTACAATGATCTATACCTTGGGGTCAAGGGAGGGGTGCTGCAACACCTGCAGCTGCTGCAAAACACTGCGGCCCGGCTACTGACAGGCCTCTCGAGGTCCTGTCATGTGTCACTGGTATAGCACTAGCTGCTGGTAAAGTGGCATATCTCCTTTAGAGTGGGTCTCCTAACCTACAAGGCCCTGCACAGGCTGGGCCCAGTTACCTGTCAGAGCCCCTACATCCTCATGTACTTAGTCACCATCTCCACTCTGCTGAGGAAGGTCTCCTGGTAGTCCTGAGGGCAAGATAAAAAATTGTCTGGGTACCGGGCATTTGAGGTGGCAGCTCTGGCCCTATGGAATTCCTTGCCTAGGACTTTGAGGGAGGTTCCCTCAGTGGAGGCCTTTAAACAGGGTCTGAAAACTTCTGTTTATGCAGGCATTTGGGGATTAAATGAGTATATCAGCTATAAATATTTAAATATCTACTTATGTATGTTTAACTGTTTTGAATAGAAGTGACAGTATTCAGTATGTTATTTTATTATTTATTTATTTATTTTTTTTATGTAATGGCATCCTGGGCCTCTAGGGAAGGGTGCCACAAACTAATAAAGACTAATACTACTTCTCCCCACAGGGCTGCTGTTCTTCCCTTGAGTATCAGAGACAAAAAGGTCCCGGACTACAAAGGCAACTAGTGTCAAAATAGGTCAAACAAATGGGCAGACTAGATGGACCTAGCGGTCTCCTTCTGCCGTCAACTTCTATGTTTCTATGCTCCACTTATGCTAACTGACTACAGTACTGGGAAAACCAGTCTGCATTAAGGAAGTAATCAAAGTATCCTGCATGGTGTGGATGGATAGATCAATGGCTACCCTGCACCAGCCCCAAATATAAAGAGCGCAGCAGCATGGTACTGTCAGCATATGACCAGCAGCTGCTGCTCAACATTTGACACTCATACCTTTGGTCTCTGATGCAGTCAGTGTTCCTCCAAAGATCACCTAGCTGTTTATCTGTTGTGAAATGCACTGTCTAGCAAGTAGGGATGCACAGGTACAGTACTGCATTTCAAAAAAAGATGTTCATGGGCCATCCAAGAGGTGTATATATCCAACAGGTTCTTACCCGGATTCTGAAGAGCCACCCTGGGTCAGAGAGGGCAGCACATCATGAAGGTTAGGTGCTTAGCTCCTGGAAGAGATGGTGTAGGCTGCCAGACATCCACGCATCCTCCCAGTAAACCCCAAAACAACAATGGCATTTTCAGCAATGTCAGCCACTTGCCCAGCCAAGGTCATGGTGCATTTCTAGTAACCTCAACGGCATACTGGGGCATGGGATGGGTAAACATTGATATTTTGCTTTACAATACAGACACACTCGCAAAAGCAACCAGGCTGGATGTTTCTCAGGCACAGGTGGCCTAACATCATCCAACCATATTTGCTGAAGAAGCTTTATTTTATTGAAAACAAAAAAGTAACTGCAGTCACGCCTCTGCTGAGAACAGAACAGTTACATACTTACCATAAGAGTAGATCTTTGAGAGAATCTCTTTCATCAGGCCACACCTATAGAACTCATAGACGGCTGGCACTAGGACCACATGGAAACTTTTGCAAGTCGTCTGCCAGGGACCGCCCACGACAACACGAGATGTCAGTGTATACATAAACTTGGGCGGCCCCTCCTCTCCTCAACTCCCTGACGGAGATCATACTCGAAGGACCCCTCTGCAAGGAACCCAGAGAGAACCCAACACTCTGCAAACCAGGCAAGGCATATGGCTGGGAAATGACCCAATGGAGATAGAAGCAACAACCCCAGAGTTGTAGGCCCACAAGGGGAAGGATGGTGCAACAGCATGGCCTGATGAAAGAAATTCTCTTGAAGATCTACTGTTATAGTAAGTGTGTAACTGTTCTATCATCTTCAAGGATATCTCTTTCATCAGGCCATGCCTATTGAACAAATATCGAGCAGTGCTGACAGAGAACAGCCTGGGGGGGCTGGAGCACCTAGACTTATGAAAGTAGGCCTTGTAGTACAGCTAGGCCAAAGACAGCCCATCTATGAGAGGCAGTGTCCAGATTGTACTGTAGTGCCTACTGAAAGTGTGGACAGTACTCCAGGTAGCAGCTACAGTACAAAGATCTCTGCAGCAAATACATTCTTGAAACAAGCAACAGATGTGGCCATACCTCTGGTGGACTGACCACGAACCACCGCAGTAAGCTCCTTACCGTACTTCCTGGAATAAAAAGTAATACAGTTTACTAACCATTTGGATAGGCACTGTTTAGAAATTGGGGCACCCTCTTTCCCAGGGGTGAATGAAACAAAAAGCTGTGAACACTTTCTGTAGTCTTTGGTACAGTGTGTCTAGCACCCGATTATTCTATGCACATCCAAAATATGGAGCAATGCTTCCTGTGGACTGGCATGCTCTGGAAAATAAACTGGCAGGTGGATGGTTTGATTTAAAGTAAACTCAGAGTACCTACAAAATCCTGACATTTTACTGCCTGACAAACAAGATCCCGACTCGACTTCCCGACAATGAAACTGCCAGACAACCTAACTTCCCGACATGACACTGCCTGACACTGGAAGTTTGATCCCTGTGCCCTCACTGCAGGGGACTTCGCCCCCCCTGCCCCCCCTTCCTAATTAATATACTCAACTACACATCACTGCAACTTGTAGTGTCGGGCAGAGTCATGTCGGGAAGTTAGATTGTCGGGCAGTCCGAGTCAGGATCTTGTTTGTTGGGCAGTTAAATGTTGGAATTTTGCAGGGATTTGACTCAGACACCACCTTTGGTAGAAACTTAGGATTAGTATGCAAAGACACCCTGTCTTTGTGGAAACTCAAATAAGGAGGCTCACACATTATAGACTGTAGCTCTGAAATCCTTCGAGCAGAAGTGATTGCAACTAAAGATAATGCTTTCCAAGAAAGAAAGCGTAAGCCACCAGTTGCAGCTGGCTCAAAAGGAGCCAAAGTAAACTTTTCCCAAATAAAATTATGGGTCCGGTTGCACAAAACTTGACTTGTAATTTGCCTAAATGTATCATCCTAGGACTTAAAAATAGTCTTGTCTAAGTCTCGGAGGTAAGACTGTTGGGCAAACAGAAAACTGTCTTGACTTACATAAGATATGTCTCAGCAAGATGCTGCCTAGCAACACAGACAGAACTTTAAACTGAACTTAACTGTACACTGCTGCAGGTAAAAAAGATACTGTAGCTACCAACAGCAAGATTAGAGTTACGTTGATACAGTCATAAGCATATTAAACAGTTACAGCGCTATAGAAGAAACTGTTGTGCAGTACAGTACTGTTGATAAATGTTTTTAAACTTTTATTTATTGCCTATTTTCATGTTAATTTGTTTCCTTTCCTATGTTATTCCCAACACAGAGACTGGCCAGGGATCACCTGAAGGATGTTTCAGATGCAGCTGCTTGCAGGGTGGCTTTTATTTCTACACTGAAAGGGTAGTCAACGCTTGGAATAGTCTGCCACAGGAGGTAGTGAGGGCAAGCACAGTGGAGGGGTTTAAGCCTCCTGAGGAAGAGGTGGCATAGCCCTGAAGCGCTGAGGTTGGTGTAAGGGAAGTGAAGCAGGAGATTATGCTAATTTTGTACTAATGTTTTTTTCTTACATTTTTGTAAGTATTGCATTAAATTCTTTTTTGCAATAAAACATCTCTGAATTCCTGGAGTGTTGGAGTGCTGAAATACTTTTTACTTATAGAGGGGTTTAAGCATGCCTAGGACAGGGACAAGGGAAGCGTGAGAGGGGAGGAAGTGATGAAAAGCCACTGATCACATAGGGTCTGTGGCCACATACAATGTATAGGGTCTACGGGCAAACTAGATGGGCCTAGCGGTCCTTATCTGCTGACAATTTCTATGTTTCCATGTGGGCCCTCCTGGCCCTGTGTAACACTCATCCTCCCCCCACCCCCCGCTTCATACTTGAAGTGCTCCCACCCTACTCTCAGTCCTCCCACAGGCAGCATCATCTCTAATACTCAGTCCGCCCACATACTGAGTCCCCCCATGTTCAGTCCCCAGTCTCATACTGAACACCCCCCATACCCACACACACAATCAAACTCGGCTCCTCACAGCTGAACAGCCAGATGCAGTGTAGCTTCTGTTGTTACTCCATTAGGGAGCACCTGCCCTGTTCTTGAGTCTATGGCATTATTTATGTAAATAAAGCCCTGTTGGGCACTTATCACTTAGCTGCACACGGACCTGCTTCAAAAATCCACACATGGCTATTGAATTAGTAGCCACTGTGCGGCTCATCTACCAGATGATTCCTGAAACCTTCCGCTCCCAACTGGGAGCTTATAAACAAACGAAAGTGCAGCTGACTGTATGTCAGCCTCCCTCTGCCTCTCCTGCTCCCAAGCTTTATTGTATTTGCCATCGGAATGACGGCTCCAGTAGGCGGAGAGAGGTGCTCCTACACTGGTTTCCTCCACCTCCAGACTAGATCCTGTTCCCCCATCTCTCACCAGCATTGAGCAGGCTGCTGCTTGAGCTCTGTAGGGGTGGGAGTAGAAAATGCTGCCTGACACATTTTACTTATAGAGTGGTCACTAGAGCTACCTACAGTAGAAGCCACAGTTTGTTCTCCTCTTTACAGTGCCTCTCCCTGCAAGTCTAACACATAATTCTCAACAGTTCACCCCCAAAATGTAGAACAGTACTCAATTAAAATGTGGAACAAGTGCGCAAAATGTGAGCCACCTTCAAATCTTTAACATAAAGCTCATAAAATAAGAGTCTTCATGTTCACAAAGGGTGCTGCTTTTTCACATTCATTGCTAAGGATGTTTGCATTAAAACTTTAACACTGAATGTGCGGCAGACTCTCTCAATGTGGAATGGAGGCTTTGGTGAGGTAAAATGAGAAACAGTTCCTCATAATTATGTGGGGCAGTTGAGAAGTATGCCTAAACAATGTTGGGGCCCATAAATGCCCTCCCCCCCACTAGACCTCAGGGACAAGAGTCTTAACTGGTATTAATACATTGGCCTCTGGCCGCTAGGGAAACTAGTCCATTAGGCATATTATATAAATATCTGAACTCCCTGAGACAACTCTAGCCCCTGGACCACCAATGATAAATTATTTTAATAATGATGGGCCACTAGCCCAAAAGATTCCCCACTAACTCACCTACTTACAATTACTGGTAACTACGCCATCTAGGTAGGTAGGTAGGTAGGTAAAATTTTACTTATACAGTGATAAAGCCATTAGGGTTCTCAAAAACCCTATTCACAAGGCTTACCTGTGTACATAATACAAAAAACAATTACAGCTTTACAAATGTTTGTTATAATACAAAAATACAAAACATACAAAAAATACAATATATTACAATTATTACAATAACACCCAAAACAGGCAAATGATAATTTAACCTCTTCATTATTTTCACCTGTTACAATAGCAACGAAAACTGAGTTCATGATTCAGACCATTTTTAAAAACATTGTCAGTGATTGTTAATTCACGTAGAAACGGGAGGAAACAATTCCAGCTAGAGGCTGCCTGATACTTAAAAGTCATTTCACTAAACCGATTTTTTAATTTAGGTATAATTAAATCCCTGGCACCGGTTTTCCTTAAATTTAAACCATGTTTGGGTTTTTGTAATTTATTTTTTTAATTATCTGAAGATTGATTTTTGAATATATTCCAGACCTGATTTAACCAAATTCTTTTTGCCCGTAAATTAAGTGGGATCCATCCTAATTCTATATACATAATACAATGATGGGTTTTGGGGTCACACCTTAACACAAATCTTGCGAGCTTGTTGTAAAGTGTATCTAAGTTATTTAAATATTTTTTTACTGTATGCCTATAAATATGACTTCCATATTTAATAACTGGCATTATTAATTGGTTTATCATGGTCAGTCTTGTTTCTCCTGTCATACAGTTTGATATTCGTCTCATAGTTCCAATCTTAGCATTTGTTTTCTTTATTAAGTTTGTTATATACTGTTTAAAAGTAAGGCATTGATGTATTTGTATCCCTAAATACTTCCAGTATAATTTTCAGTTTGTTCTAGAAGCTTACCTTCTTGAGTCATTATTTTTAATTTTGAAACACCCTTCTTGTCCAATTCAAAGGACATAACCTGTGTCTTTTTATTCTTTACTAATAGACCCAAAAATGAAAAATAACCTTGCATTGTATGAAAGTCACTCTGTAACTTTAGCTCTACTTCACTTGTGGTTTTTCCTACTGCTACTAAAGCCGTTCGTCTTCATAAAGACGAATTTGGGAGTGTCTAATGTTCTTAGGTAAGTCATTTAAATAGACTACGAACAAGAGGGGGCCCAGGATGGATCCCTGGGGAACCCCTCTTGTCACATAGTCTATTCTTGACTGTTGACCATTTAAGATAACAAATTGTGACCTTTTATCAAGATATGATTTAAACCAACTACAGGTTTCTTCCTCCACTCCTATTTTCATCAATAAGTCTATCAAAATGCTATGATTTACTAGATCAAATGCTTTGGATAGGTCCACGTATACAGCACCCACAGACCTTACCTCCCCAAGTGGAGTAGCTATAAGATCCAAAAAGTCTGTGAGTGCAGTAGCCGTGGACCTACCCTGACTAAAGCCATATTGCTGTTGAGTTAGTTTGTTATACTTTTCCAAATATTTTGTCAGCTGATCGTGGATAATTTTTTCAAATAACTTAGATACAGTAGACAACAGAGCTATTGGACGATAGTTTGAGACGTACATAGGGTCTCCTCCCTTATCTATTGGTATCACTTTAGCTAATTTCCAACTGGAGGCAAACTGTCCCTCCCTTAGCCTCCAATTAAAAATATCCCATAATATAGATGACCATTCCATGGCAGCTTCTTTCAATAATTTATTGTCTATTCTATCCAGGCCACTTGCTTTATTTATTTTTAATCTAATTATACTTTTTAGAACTTCTCTGCTTGTCACTCTCCTAAATCTAAATTTAGGTATTTTTTTCATCCGAGAGACTCCCATCCCTTACTTGATTCACAGTATTAATTTTAGTGGGTTTCAGGTTGGGGAGGTTTATAAAACAGTCATTCAAAATGTCAGCAGTTTATTTGTTTCAAACACTTTTCCATCTTGACTCAATTTTATCTCACTCTGTTTACAGGTGGGATTCATAAGATTTTTTTTATTACAGACCAATAGGTACCAGGATTTGTTGATTCTTTAATCCGCTGTTTATAACAACAAGCTTTTGATTTCCTAATTTCCTATATTACTTTATTCCTTATCTTTTTATATTGTTCCCAAATTTCACTATTTAATGTTTTGTTTGCCTTTTTCCAAAGTTGGTTTCTTGTTCTAATCATTTTTTTTATTTTTACAGTTAACCATGGCAAATGTTTTAATCTTTGATTTACTTTTTTATATGGGGCAAATTTATCACAAGCATCCCCAAACATTGTTGTAAATTCTTGAACAGCCAAATTGAAATCTGGTATAAGAAAAATCCTATACCATGGAATTCCCTGAAGATACTTTCTAAATGATAAACTATTAAATTTTAAGTAACATCTTTTGGATGTTTGTGGTGCCAATTTTACGGGGATAATATTTTTAGTCGTAGAAAACACACACTTAACTACATTATGGTCTCCTAAACTAGGTGCACATACACTTTTCTCCAAAATAGTCAATTCAGGTAAGACAAACATCAGGTCTAAGATATTGCCTTTACTAGATAAGGAACCTTTCCTTGTGGGAATATCTATGACTTGTATTAAACAACTCATTGAATTTTCCAACTTTTGGCCCCTAGGACAACCCCAAGCTGCATTAAAATCACCAGCCAGGATTACTTGTAATTGACCCAGGTGTTCCATTAGAACGTGTGAAAATTTGTCAAAATGTATAGTGTTTATTTTAGGTGGAGAATAAACCACTCCTATGGCCAATTTTAATGCTTGTATCTCAATTAACAAGCATTCAGTACCCTCAATTGGCCCAGAGAATAACATTTTAGAGTGACCAACTGAGTGACTAATATACATCAAAACATCTCCCCACGTGTTCCCCGATCCTTCCTAAAGTGACAGAAGTCCCTTAATTCTATCTCGTTATATTCAATTTCCTTTTTTAACCAGGTTTCCATCAACATTATTATGTCCGGCTCTTCGTGTTCTACCCAAGTTCTAAAATAGTAAATTTTTTTATTCATACTTCGAGCATTGTCTAACACCATTTTAATAGATGGACCTGGGTTCAATTCAGTATCTCCACAAAAAGTCAAGGACATCAATAATGACCGGTCACATGAGCAAGTATACCCTATTTGAATTGCCAAGTATTTGACATGAAGTTCTTCTTTAAAGAGGTTGAAAGGGTTTCTCCTCGTGGTCAGCTTGGAAGTTTGTTGTTGCTTAAGGTCGTACGAACAATTTACAAAGGTATATGATCTTTTTGTCAAAGTATCAGTTCCCATGATAGCAAATAGCTGAACCACGTAGACCAAGCCCACTACCAATCCCATCATCTTAAGTAGCAGCTCCCTTGTCATTTTCATAACTATATCCAAGAGCAAAAGAATATTCCACAAAAGCCTGTTATGTAAATATTTTAACACAAAAGACACAAAAGAAAAACCTATCACAAATAACCCATAAAAAACATTGAAAATTATGTAAGGTAACAGTGCCCTACAAATAGCAATGTCACCAATGTCTACCCTAATCTAAAATACTGTAGACTTATTTCAACAGGAAACCACCAATTTAAGATTACCTGAAACTTTTAAGTTTCTTAAACAGTGTAAATTTTAAAATAAATGTTCCTTAATTAGCGTAATATTTAACATTTATGACAGACTTAACTAATATTTCACTTTCAGGAGCAGGGTCTCTGTCACTATTCTTACTATCAGAGGCAGGGCAAAACCAGCATGTTATGTTGGATAAATAAATTCTCATTTAATGCTGCTAAAAATGTACTCTAATACCCTCTAATATTTATCTATGATCTTAAATACTCTAAACAAGATTAACTTAGATCTATTACCCCTGTTATAAAGTTCCAAGTTAACACTTCTTAGGATGGTTATTTCTTTTCGTGTTTCTCTTCCGAGTGGCGCTCGCACCACTCACGCTCGCGTAGTGGCAGTGCGAGCCTTTTGTAATGTTACTGCCCCTTCTAATGCACTGATGAAATTTACAAGTCCCGCCAAACACAGCTGATGGCAATCTCCGTACCTCCGGTAACCGGGCTCTTGCTGAAAACTAGCAGGGCTGCTGCAGGATGGAGCTTTGGCACAGCTTTAGACCAGTTCACACACAAACACAAAGTTCTTTAAACTTGCTGCAGTAGCTGTTTGTGAAAGATGTTAAAACACAGCGTGGTAGGTAGTAATCAGTGTTTTTTCTGCCACCCTCCCAAACATTTTCTTTTGTCTTTTCCTATCAGTTTACTATTTTTTATCTCTGTCTTCCTACTTTGTACTAACTGTAACTTTATCTAATGCTCCCTTTTTTAACTATTATGTTGTCCTATCCCTTTTCATAGCGCTCTCCACACTGTCTCTGCTGTATTGCTGTAGTACTGTATTTTCTCCATATTAACCATCTTTTCTATTTAACAGGTCTGACAGGATGCTGACTTCTTCCCCATCAGATAAGTATTACACTACATCTAACCTATCCTATCTTTCCTATTTACTGCCCAAGAACTACTGATCCTTTTTGACCCCTTTCTATATTTTGGGAATTCGAGAATGCATGGGACAGACATAAGGCAATTCTAGTGCGGGCGTCGGAGGAAGTAGGCTGTCGGTTAGCTAGGATCTGCAGCTTATCCATTAGGTAGGGAAATGGGCAGACTAGGTGGGCCAAGTGGTCCTTATCTGCCATCAAATTGTATGTATGTATGTATGTTTATTTTACAGGTTCGATGATGTCGTCCCTTCAAGTACTGCTTCTGGCTCCCTAGTACCCAGGTAAAAGACTCCCTACATATTACCTACACTTGCTGGGTTTACTGTAAAGGCTCAGCCATGGCCACAGTGTGTGTGCGTAAATGCGTATTTATTATGGTTACACATACTGCAGTACATTTTTTCCATAAAGCTTTTTGCCTTGGTGATCAACACAAGTGGGCTCTCAGCCCTGCTCCTGCCCCTTCTGTCCAGCACTCACCTCACCCAGACTCCCGAACCCAAAGCCTCCCATGGATTGCTCCCCCTTCGTGGTGGGGCCAGGAAAGGGAGGGCTGTCCTCCCCTCACTTGGTGACTCCCATCCAGAATTCTGCTGATGGTCCGGGTTGGGGAGGGAGGTAAGTGGGTAGGGCTTCAAGAAGCCTATGCCAACTATTTTTCCATTTTCCCTTCCTGGATCTCCTGCCATGGTGGCACACAAGTGTGTACATGTGGATGCACACATATTCTACGGAACCATGGCCCCTCCCTTCAATGTCGCTGGTGCTTCTGGCATTATCCCCAGGCTGTCTGATGGATTTCTCAATCTTCCCCCTCCCCCCCTTGGCCAATCCCCAGCAACCTGGGAATGTTATCCAAAATCTGTATCACTTTTTTGATATTGAACCATCTGATGGCTGGTACTGGGAGGCATGTATGGTGCTATAGTCGATATGTGGATTCTTGTGTGACGGTGTGCACGTTACCTTTCAGATAGGGTAGTTTGGCAGCAGAGCAGGAGGAGAAGAGGGAGGTGAGGTGTCTACCTGGTGCCTCAGCATGAAGGAATGAAGACAAGCAAATCCTGGGGGGCAGGAGAGAGCTGGTTGTCACTATTCATCTCAGGACAAATGACCTGGCAAGGGATGCAGCAGGGGTGGTACAAGAAAAGTTTAGAGAACTGGGGAGGGGCAAGTAGCAGGTAGCTCATTCAGGGGCCTTAACTGAGGCAATACCTGTATACGGCCGGCTGGAGGCTAAGGAACATCGCACCTCTTTCAACAACTGGTTGAAGGCATGGTACAGGGAGGTGGGTTTTACCTACATTGGGGACTGGGACCTACCTGGAGGGATAGAGGCCTGTACAAGAGAGAGACAGCCTCCATCCATCCAGGACTAGAATAGCAGTGCTGGGTGGAAGTTTTAAATGATACTTCAATGGGAGTTAAACTAGCCAACTGGGGGAGTCTGCAAAAACGAGGTAGGTAGTAAATGCCAAACCCCTCCCCAGAAAATGGAGCAGCAGAGAGGAGAAGCCCAAGGGAAATCAATTCCCAAGGGGTAGAGAAGCATAGGGAGAAGGGCAAGGAAAGGACTGGAGGATCACGAGGTGGATACAAGGCTGAGAGTTGAGCTAAGGATGGCAGATGGAGGACAGAAAAGGGTGGGACAGTACCAGGGACAAGAGAAGGGCAAAGGATGGAATCAAGAAGGGAGGGCAGTGTAGGGGGAGGGAAGAACAGAAGAAATAAAGAGTCATATGTGCCAATGTGAGGAGCCTAGGAAATACAATTCCTGACCTTGGGGCTACCATTGCAGAGGCAGACCTGGATCTGGTGGCCATAACAAAATCATGGTACATTGATAACCACAGCTCAGATTTGGCAATTTCAAGATACACTATCTTAAGGAAAGACAGGACAGGGAGGAAGGGGGGTTGTTTTATATGTGATAGAAGGCATAAAGGACACAGAGATGCAGGGACGCCAGGGGTAGAAGGAAGGGCTGGAGGTTCTTTGAGTTGAGTTAGAGACAGGGAGCCCTGCGAGGGGGTTAGTGTACAGACCACCAACAGAGGGGGAGGAGTTAGATAAGGTTTTGGGGAGAGCATTGGCAGAACAGCAAGCAAAGGCGAGGTATTGGTTGTAGGAACGATTTAATCTGCCAGATGTAGACTGTACCATTGTGTCCACAGCTACATCAAGAAGTAGGGCTGACACTGACTCCCTGCAGGGGGCATTTCTCAGACAGCTGGTTACGGAACCCACTAGAGATGGGGCAGTGCTGGACCTGGTACTTACAAACCGGACAGCACTGAAGATATCACATTGTGTAGCCACCAGGGTACACATGATCCCCATACAGTATGGTTTGGCATATGAATTTAGCAAGAGAGAAAAAACACTAGGACAATGGTCCTGGACTTCAGGATGGCAAATATTAAGGAAATGGGTATTTACTCACCTGGTAAAGGTGATTGTGTTGGTTGGCATCCATGGCACTCCAGACATTACCTCATGGGTTACAGCCCACCTGATAGGCTAATGATGCACATGACCCAGATCAGATTTCCAGTATATCCAGGTCCCAGGAACCCCTGCTCTCCAGTTTGAATTTTCCATAGCTGAAAGGAAGAATGTAGGAACACAAGCAAGCAATGCACACAATAGAGACTAGCAATGATGAGATATGCAACGACAGGATAAAATAATGGGGCCAGAGGCCTGAATTTATTCCCTATTCTGTACACACTACCTCGAACCGTGGTTCGACTTAAGTTTTCTTTGCAGCCGGATTGAGGTCTGAAGGAGTAGGGACCTCCTGTTTATCTTCTTTTCTGGTGAGACTCCGATCATTCCAAGGAGGGTTTGAGTGTATGGATGCCAACCAACACAATCACCTTTACCAGGTGAGTAAACACCCATTGTGATTGGTTGGCATCCCATGGCACTCCAGACATTACCTCATGGGAGATAAGAAGCAGTTTAAACCTCTGGGTGGGATTCGGATGAATCGGAGGGTCCAGGAGATGGGGCCGCTGCTAGGACGTGGGAGGCGAAGGCCGGCCTGAAATCCTGGAGTTGCTCCAGCCTGTAGTGCCTCGCGAAGGTGTGTAGGGAGCTCCAGGTAGCGGCCCTACAGATGTCCTCGGATACCAGTGCCCATTCCGCCCAAGAGGTGGATACTGCCCTGGTGGAGTGTGCTCTGATCTCCTGTGGCGGGGTCAGACGCTTGGTCAGATAGGCGTGGAGCACGACCGCCTGATCCACCCTTGAGGTGGTCTTGGACGCCATGAGCCCTGTCGCTGACCCTTCGACACGATGAAGAGTCTCTCCGCCTTATGGATGGGTTGAGACCTGGCCAGATAGACCGAGAGGGCCGATCCGACATCCAGAGAGTCCGGGCGCTGTTCCCGCCCTGTAGAGCAGAGAGGGTCAGGGTGGGTAGGTTCTATGGTTGTTCCCTATGGAACTTTGTGGGGATCTTCAGCTGGAAGGCCGGTACTGTCCGAAGCCGTACTCCTTCGGGGGTGAAGGTGGTGTAGGGTGTTGCGCAGGACAGGGCACCGAGCTCCCCTATTCTTCTGGCCGAGCAGATGGCGACAAGAAAGGCGGTCTTCAGGCCTACCCAGAAGAGGTCTGCTTCGACGAGGGGTTCGTATGGTGGTGCTCTTAGGGAGACCAGTACCAGAGGTAGGTCCCAAGGTGCGATGCCAGGTCTGGCCCTGGGCCGCATGAGGTCCACAGCCCTCAGGAAGCGGATTGCATCCGGGTGAGCTCCCGGTCGGTGTCCCTCGACGAGGCCTCTGGCCGCCCCGATGGCCGCCAGCTGCACCCTTAGAGAGGAGGGTGCCAGCCCCTTATCCACCCCCTGTTGCAGGAACAACAGGATAGTGGGAAGATCAGCTTGTTCCGTATCGAGCCTCGGCGGTGGCACCACTGTGAGAAGACGCCCATTGTCTCGTAGGTGGAGGTGGTGGAGGCGCCGACGAGACCGGAGGAGCGGCTATGACCGACTCGTGATACCCGGTGGCCAATAGTCGTTCCCTCTCAGGAGCCAGGCCGTGAGCTTTAGTGTTCGAGGGGATGGGTGCATCACTGGGCCCTGCGACAGCATGTCTGGATGGGTCGGAATCCGGAGGCTGGCTAAAGACATCTCTGTGATCGCCGCGAACCACGATCTGCGGGGCCAGTATGGAGCCACCAGGATGACGGTGGTTTGGGATTTCCGGATTTTGTCCAAGACTTGAGGAATGAGGGGGAGTGGAGGGAACACGTATATGCCGTCCCGAGACCACACCTGGGACAGGGCGTCCGTGCCTTGGGATTGCATGTCCCTGAACCTGGAAAAGTACCTGTCCACCTGGGCGTTGTCCCTCGATGCCATTAGGTCTATGGACACTGGGCCCCACGTCGCCTGGATTAACCGAAACAGGTCTGGGTGCAGGCGCCATTCTCCGGGGTGGATCTGTTGGCAGCTGAGCCAATCCGCCTTATGTTCAGCTTTCCCGCTAAATGAACCGCCTCAGGTGGGATAGGTGTGTTTGTGCCCAGTTCATTACCCTTGAGGTTTCCCGTGACATGGCCTTGCTTCTGGTCACTTTTGTTTTGCTATGTATGCCACCGCCACGCCGATTGTCTGATTTGATCAGAACCGACTGTCCCTGTATGATGTGGCGGAAGGCCCTTAGCGCTGGAACACTGCTCTCGCTTCCAGCACACTGATTGAGAGTAGAGCCCGCTGGGGACCAAGTGTTTGCGCTGACTCGTCCCCCAGGCAGGCTCCCAGCCAGAGAGACTCGCATCCGCCTCGATGGGAATCAGGGGGCTTCCAGGGACTCCTTGTCAGATTTCCCGAGTGACCCACCACCTCAGAGAAGATCTCACTTCTGTGGGCAACTGGACCGGGCAGCGCAGGTTGTACTCGTTTGGTGCTCCACGTGCCAGGATGAAATTTTGGAGTGGACGTATGTGTCACCTGGCCCAAGGGACGAGGTCGATGCAGGAGGCCATGCATCCCAGAAGCTTCGCCACCTTTGCCACTGTAGTGCGGGGGTGTGACCCTAACTGCCCAGCCAGTTTCCGGAGGCTGCGGATCCGTGCTGGGGCCGGCCTCGCCCAGCCATCCGCTGAGTTGATGATGGCCCCAGATGCTCGATCTGCTGAGTTGGACGGAGCTGGCTCTTCCTCCTGTTCACCACCCAACCGTGATCCTTGAGTGCCCGTGACGGCGAGTTCGTGAGGGCGCGGCGCCTGATCCTTGGATCGGCGCCATGAGCCAGTCGTCCAGGTACGGTACTATGTCCAGTCCTTGTTCCTGAGCCTGGCCACCTAGGTGATGGAGACCTTGGTGAAGACCCTGGGGCTGAGGACAGCCCGAATGGGAGCGCCTGTATTGGAAATGGTGTCCCATGATGTGGAAGCGTAGGAACCTTCTGTGGTTCTTGATGATTGGGATATGTAGGTAGGCGTCCTTTAGGTCGATGGAAGTTAGGAAGTCACCTACCCTGATACCCTGGAGGGTGGACCGGACAGTCTCCATTTTGAACCGGCATGGGATCACGTAACGGTTCAGGTGTTTTAGGTCCAGGATGGGCCTGAGCTCCCCCGATTTTTTGGGGACCAGGAAGAAGATGGAGTACATGCCTTCCCCCTGCTCCTGAACTGGGACTGGTTGAATGGCCCTGTTCTGGATCAGATCTGCCAGGATTCCTTGTACCTGGTGGGGTGAGGCCCTTCTTCTGGAGATGGGAGACGAGACGAACCGCTGGGGTATTGACTGGTGTGTCAGCTCTATGGTGTATCCCCTGGAGACCACGTCTCGGACCCACCTGTCCGACGTGGTGGCCACCCAGCGATGGGCGAACAGGGCTAACCGTTGGCCGACAGGGGGGTACTGAGGGTGGCTCGGGGAAGCAGAGTCACTGTTTTCCCCTGAACCCTCTTCCACGGCCTCTGGACCTTTGTCCCCGGGGTCTGAAGGAGGAGGGGACTTGTAGTTGTTGAAGGCGGAGGCGTAGAAGGATGTGGAGACCCTATCTGAAAGGAATGATTTTATGGGTAGGGCTCCCTGTGTTTTGGTTTTTGTCCCGGGCGAAACTCTGCTCTAGCAGCAGGTAGATGTGAGGATTTTGACTTATTCCTTAAGAGGTCCCTACCTCTTCCTCTGTTTTAGATAGACTTGGAGACCTTCCCCAAATATGTGACTCTTAAGGGGTAAGTTTTGAAGTAAAGTCTTAGATTCTGAATCGGCGTCCCAGAGCTTGAGCCATAGTGCTCTGTGGGCCCGATTTATGATGGCGGCCGCCCTGGCCTGGAGGCGTAAGGAGTCCAATGCCATGTCTGCCAGGAACTTGGCTGCGTCGAGGGTACAGTCTAATAGTTCAGCCTCCCTCAACTTCGGACTTACCTGCTCCTGGAGTTCCTCCAGCCAGCGGATCTGGGCCCTCGAGGTATAGATCGCCGCCGTCATCGCCTTGGCCTTGGTACCCTCGATTTCAAATGTCTTTTTTAGCATATCTTCGATTCTTTTGTCGGTAGGGTCCTTGAGTGCTGGGTGGTGCCGCATCGCAGCACAGTCTTCTTACCAAGGCCGCCACTTGGGATCGGCGGAAGGAGCCTTGCACCAGGCGCCTGACTTGTCGCCTGAATCGGGTACATCTTGAGTAAGTTCCTTCGTTCGGCATTCTGCCCGGTCTGTGGATTGCCATTCTGTATGGATCAGTTCCTCAATGGCCGGGCAGACTGGGAAGATCTCTGAGGTGGTGGTCCTTAGCTGGATCATAGGATCTAGCCTCGATTCCATCTTCTCCCCTTCCTGTTCCTCCGTGGCCGGGCCCATGGTGGCCTTGATGACCTTCATAAGGCCGGGGATTGTCTCGAACGCACACAGTTTTGATGTCAGAGACGGGGTTGCCTGTTGATCGAGGTCCTCTTTGTCTGATTCCAAGCCATGCTCCTCCTCCTCCTCCTCGTCGAATCCATCCTCTTTCTCTCTTTCCTCAGTGTTGCCATCCTGGGGAATGCTGGGGAGCGGGTCCTCTGGGGCCGGTGGCTCTTCTGGAGGGTCTGTCTGACGGGAAGGCTCCGTGCTGGGTGGTCTCGCTCTGTTTTGGGTAAGAGCCTCCAGCTTCTCCATGATCTTCAGCATGAAGTTCTGCTGACTCTCCATCATGGCCACCACTGCTTGTTGGTTCTGAATCAGCAGGGAGCCCGGTCCACCCATGTAGGGTTGCTGGGGCCGGGGAGAGAAGGGGCTGGGGGAGTTCTCTCCATTGAAGACAGCTCGTCGTCCATGAGGCAGGCTGCGCAGAGAGGGCCTGGGGTTTGAGGGAGGAGGGTGGTGCTGCACGCGGTGCATTTCTTTGCTTTAACCATCTGTAATATAAAGAGAGAGAGGTCTGAGCGAAGAGAGGAGACTCCGGTGCTTTTCCCCCTATGCCCCATTAGAAGGTGTGGGGGGGGGGAGACGGAGGGGTGCTGTGATAAGGGCGCTGTGTGAGGCCCCTTAGGCAGACCTGGAATGGGCGGAGACTTCTTCCCAATAACCTTTAAATAACTATCCCCAGACTGGCAATCCTACTCGGGAAGACGGGCCCGCTGAGGGAGGGGGCCGCGACCACCGAGAGATGGGGATGGAGTTCGCAGGGCCTACCTGGGTCGCTATGTGAGGTACCCGGGCAGTGGCTCTACGGTGTCCTACTGGGGTCGCTATGAGAGGGACCCGAGTGGAACAAGGAAGTCTCCCAAGTTGTCTTTCTCGCCCCTTCTTAGGCCTGATTTTTTTTTTTCTCTGGTTGTTTAACCAGGAATAGCAACTAAGCTGAAAACTTTATCCACAGGAGCGACCTGGAGGCACCAGGAGGCGAAGTGACCCACTCAGGTTCACACAGTATGCATGGAAGCCGTGGGATTCAAAGCCAGGTTTGGTCTGCTGGGAGTCACCAGATTGCAGCTCAGAGCCTTAGACCACCGCGCTATACAACCTCCTATGTAACCAAGGCCTCTGAGTCGCCATGTGGCGTGGACGGCTGGAAGAAAATGATCCTCTTGGTCGTCGGTCCGACAACGCCGCAAAACGACCAGCTTGCTGGAGGAGAGGAAGGAAGGAGGCGGAGGAGGGCCTCCGGGCACGCCTGGAGGCCTGCGTGGGCGTCGGCCCGCTCGTCGCGCCTTGGGAGGGAGTAGTAGGCAGTCCGCCCCTGTGGCGCATCCCCGGGCCTCGCTACCGTCAGAGGCCTGAGTGGAAGGAGGGAGGAGCGCCCCTCCGTGGAGCGGCAGGCCGGGAGGCGTCTGGGCGTGAGCCCCAGCAACAGGGAAGCCGTGCTGGTCGCGGTAGGCCCGTGGGTGGGGGGAAAACTCCTAGAGAGGCACCAGGAGGCGGGGAACGCCACCGAGAGTCCGCGGAGTCGCGGGGAGCAGAGGCGACTCGCGGGTCGCCTGGGCAGGCCGAGGCCTGCTAGCTGGTTTTCGCCAGGAGGCGGGGAACGCCACGGAGAGCCCGCGGAGTCGCGGGAGCAGAGGCGACTGCTGGGAGAAGAGCAGGCCGAGGCCTGCGGGCTGGTTCTAGTGGCGCGCATGGCCGGGGTGCCGCAGGAGAAAGATGGGCCTGGGGCCCAGAAGGAATGGCGGCCCAGCGTCGCTGAGGGGCGAGGAAGGTCCCAGAATAAGGCCGCAGCGTCGCGGGGGTAGGATGACCCGTGGAAAGGATTCCCCGGGAGGGAGGCCCTGAGGGACAGCAAAGGTCAGAGGACTGCTGGAGTCGCTGGGAGCAGAGGCTGACTCATGGGATGCTTCTAGAGGCAGGGGCCTGCTAGGAGGAAGCCCGCGAGACCGCGGGCTTATGGGAGAGCAGGCAGCACGCTGCCTGGGCCTGTAGGGTCGGGCTGCTGGCCAGAAACGCCAAGAATTCCTCAGGCAACGAAATAAACGCCGAGAGGCCTCCAGGGTTAGAGAAAACATATAAACAGAAGTGAGAACGCCCCATCAGCACAATAATAAAGCTTAAACAATGCTGATATTTCTGGGAGCCCAGAAGCTCCTTTTAAAACAAGGATGAGTAAATTCCTATACAATAATCCAATGATTACCAGCACATGCAAAGGCTAAATATAAACACATTTCCTATCTTGGAGGATAAAGAGCAGACAGGGGTTCTCTGGATGCTTCTTGCCTATTCAGATGCACAAATTACAACTGGAGAGCAGGGGTTCCTGGGACCTGGATATACTGGAAATCTGATCTGGGTCATGTGCATCATTAGCCTATCAGGTGGGCTGTAACCCATGAGGTAATGTCTGGAGTGCCATGGGATGCCAACCAATCACAATGGGTGATTGCCTCATAAGAATCTTGAAGGGGTGATGACTAGGATAGGGGGAGAGTGGAGGCACATGGAAAAGGATCAAGGAGGGAATAACTAAGACAACAGCACGCTGTTTGTAGGAAGTAAGTATGGGTAGAAGGGTAGGAGCAGTTTCACTGGGGGAGGTCATGTCAAATATATCTCAGATTTGTTTGACTGGGTGACTAAGGAAGTGGTTCAGGTAAAGGTAGTGGATGTGGCCTATCTGGACTTCAGTAATGCCTTTGACACTGTGCCACACAGGAGACTAATAAAAAAACTTAGCAACCTGGGGGTTAGAGAGAGGGTGGTAAAATAGGTATCATACAGGTTAAAGAATAGGAGACAAAGGGTGGTGGTAAAGGGAATCCACTAAGGGGAATGGGAGAGTGACCAGTAGAGTGTCACAGGGACTGGTACTGGGTTCTCTTCTCGTCAATGTCTTTATAAGTGACATTGGAACTGGAGGGGAAGATGCGTCTCTTTGCGAATGACACAAAAAATCTGCAACAGGGTGGATACCTAGGAAGTGGTGAATAGAATGCAAAGCGATCTCGGGAAACTAGTGAAGTGGTCTAGGGGGTGGCAGCTGGGTTTCAATGCCAAAAAGAGCAAAGTTATGCAGTTGATGCAGGAAAACCTGGGGGCTGTGTATAAGATTGGGGGGGAGTACTTAGTCACCAAGCAGGACAGGGACATGAGGTAATCATATCTGATGATATGAAGGTGTCCAGACAGTGGAATAGGACAGTTGGTAAAGCCACTGGGATGCTAGGGTGCAAGGGGATGGGGGTTTCAAGCAGAAGGGAGGTGGTGTTGCCCCTGTAGCGCTCAGTAGTGAGACCTACCCTAGAGTACTGTGTACAGTTCTGCAGGCCACAACTCCACAAGGACATTGACAGGGTGGAAGCGATCCAGAGGAGGGCTGCCAAAAAGGTGATTGGGTTGCACGAGAAACCATAATGGACAAAATACGGAAACTCAGCATGTACTCCCTGCAGGAGAGGAAAGCTTGAGGGTACATATTTGAGACTTGTAAGCACCTCACAGGGTAAACAAGGTGCAGGAAGGGAGTCTCTTCAGAGAAGGAGGAGCACCAGAATACAAGGGCATGCAATGAAGCTTGAGCGGGGGAAGTTTAAAAGTGACGTGAGGAAATACTACTTCTCTGAAAGGTGTGGTGGATGCCTGGAACAGCCTGCCATAGGAGGTGGGGGGGGGAAGACAGTGGGGATCTTTAAGCATGCATGGTATAAGCATATGGGCAATTAGAGGTAGAGGAAAGGGAGGAGAGAAGGGACACCTGAGATCAAATAATGTCCGGGGAGTAGTAACAGGCATCGAAATAGGGCAGACTATCTGGGCCTACTGGTCCTTTCTCTGCCATCAAATTCTATGTTTCTGAGTTCTAGAGCACATGGATGTAGATGACTGGGAACCCTGTACATGGCTGTAGATGGACTGGGACTGTTACACAACAGTAGGGTGTATTCTACTCCTTACAAGGAAATGCATACAAAATATGTGGGTCTGTCGGCAGTAGCCAACTTTTGAAATGTGGCACAACCAAGTTTTTAAAGTCTTATCTAAGAAGAGACTTATATATGAGATAAAGGGATGGGCCAGAAATATATACATATGTATGTATGTATGTATGTATGTGTATATATTTCTCCCTCCCACGAGGTCATGCAGATACATATAATGTGCTGAAAGAGCTATACTGGCACTAAGTGAAGAAAATACATCAAACACGCCAAGACAAAATAAAATCATTTTTATTATGCAGGCATGACAAACAGTGTGATGAATGCTATCTTTCTTTGCTTGCAAGTTTCCTGTTGAACCGTTTGGTTCTTCTAATAGCCAAACACTGAAGTTTAATAAGCATTATTAAACATAGGACATGTTGTGTCTAGCTGTATAATGGCAGTATTACTTCTCTGTCTCATCATTTGACTGCCACCTTGTGGAGGCCTGTTGCAAGTGTGGGCTCCAAGAGGCTTCAAAGAGTTTGGACTGCAGTTTTGCTGCATGTGCATGCCTCAAAGCACACACACTGGTGTGTTGCAGTGGGGTGACTGAGGAGAAAAATGGAAAAATGGCAGGCAGGCTTAATTAAGCTCTGCCCCACTTTCCCTTGCCTCAAACCACCACTTGGTCCCTGGGACAAGTCTGGATTGGGCTCCGGGGGGGGGGCCCTCCCTCCTGTGGTCCCACCATGAGGGGAAAATCAACAGGAGAGTCAAGTCCCCAGGGCCTGGGAAGGCGGTAGCCAATCATGGGAAGCATGGACGGTGCTGAGCAGCCACCTGCCTGAGCTGAAGATAAAACCTTCATGGCAAAATAAAAAAGAATAGAATACAAGATATTTTCTTCATTGTAACATACAGATAAGCTCCAGGAAATAGCAAGTTGGCCCACCAGCACAGCGGTAGTGCTACCGCTTGCGACGCCGACAACCTAGGTTCGGGAACGAGCCCAGAGAGTCAGAGGGCCGACTGGGGGGGGAGGCTGAGCGGCCCAAGGACCGCTCACCTTCTCCAGGGAGGGAGAGGGGTTGTGGCTTGATGCTTTGCCGACCCCGGGCAGAGGCCTAAAGAATGGCAAGCATTCAGCCAAAGTTACCAGGGGAACAAGTGTGGTGGACATCGGCAGCTACGCCTTGACGTCAGATGCACACTATGCTCGCCAAGAAAAAACAGAAAATGGCCTCCAAGCACCAGGTAGACAGAGCACCCAGTGCAGACCCCAGAAGCTGCCACCTGCCTGTCCTAAGCTAAACCTGACAAAGACAAGATAGTTCGGGGTGTTATGTGTCCCACCTCGTCCCCGCCTTGTGGAGGATGGGGGAAGATTCACGGCTCCATGGGGGTGCAGCAAGGCTCCAGATAAGGTAAAGAAAGCGGGGAAGACACCATAGGTGCCTCCCAAAGGCGTGGTGCCTGGGGGCCAGGGGAGGAGCATAAAAAATAAAAAGCTACAGGAAATAGCAGTCCCTAAAACAGGAAATCAATGCACTCAAGTATATGCATTTTTTTTTAATGTAAAATATTCAGAATGGTTTTATATAATAAAGTACATTTTTCTATCATTAACTATGGCAAGACAAGCCTAGTATCAATAAATTAGCCTGGCATATAGGAGGCTTAAATGAAAGCCTCTAAATAAGACCAATGGAATGTAAGACAATTTTTGTGCAACAGACACATTTTTTAAGCCTTCCTTGATTTTGTAAAAACCAAAACATGACTTAAACACAGTCTTAACTCTTGTGCAATGAGCCGCAGGTCCCAAGCCAGGACTGGATTATGGATGGGAGGCTTCAGATATAGCATGCCTCTCATGAACGTATTGCCAGCTCTAGCTGGGTAACTGTATGACCCTCTACAGGCACATGGAAAGTTGATATAGCAGCCAGGTGCACTTTGATGAGTACTATAGGCCTGAATCTAATAAGGACAGTAGGTTCTCTAGAACCTGATTAACTGGACAGGTGAAGGTGTCCAGGTGGTGAGAAGCGGCCCATAAAGCAAACCGCTCCCACTTCATGGAATAAGTGGATCCGGCGGAAGGTTTTCTAGCAGCCACCAGAACATCCACCACTTTTGGGGAAACTTCAAAGTAAGCAATGGCTTTGTCTTCAGAAGACATGCATGCATATGGAGGAAATTCTGGTCTGGATGAACCAGGGTTCCCTGTTCCTGTGATAGTAGACCCTTGCACAAGGACAGAAATACTGGGTGTACCACCACTAGCTGTTGCAGTAAGAGGAACCAGATCTGTCCAGCCCATAGGGAAACAATGAGTATCAGAGTTGCCACCTCCATCTGGAGCTTCAGAAGTAGTCTCTGAATTAGAGGAAAGGTTGAGAAGGCATACAGAAACCTCCCTTTCCAAGAGAGGGACACTGTATTTCACCAGAAAACTCCAGGCCCTGGAGTGAATGAGCAAGCAGAAAAGTGGCAGTTTTGCATTGTGTGGGATGAGAAAAGGTCCAACTGTGGATGCTCCCATCTGTCGAATAGGTCCTTGACCACAGAGGTCAGCAGTTCCCATTCATGCATCCTGAACTGTGACTGGCTTAGCTTATCTGCCAAGATGTTTTGGGTGCCAGGAAAGTATTGCTGATAGTTTTAGACCGTGTTTCAGAGCCCAATACCAAGCCCTCACTGCTTCCCTGCACAGAGGATAGGAAGGAGTCCCCCTTGTTTGTTGATGTAGTGCATCACACTGACACTGTCCATCTGTATTAGCAGAGGACCAGGGGACAAGTAGTTCTGGAACAGCTCGCATTTCCAGAACATTTATATGCAAGGTGCTCTCCACTGGAGTCCATGTGCCTTGTGTCTGATGGGGGCCCTACTGCGCTCCCCAGCCCATCCCCAAAGCATCTGTGGTGAGAATCTGTAGAGGGGAAGGGATCAGGAATGGAATCCCCTCTAGCAGATTGCTGGGTTCCATCCACACCTTGAGCACATTACGTACAGGGCATCTGACAAGAACCGTCTATTCTAGGTTTTCTATAAGCTGATCCCACTGGACTATTAGAGCTCACTGTGGAATCCGCATGTGCAGGCCGGCCAGTGGTACTGTGGCAACAGCCACTGCCATGAGCCCCAGCAGGCATAGGTACATCCTTGTTGAGACATAACAGCTGTCATGCACTACTTGTATCTGGGCAAATAGGCAGTCAGCCCTGTCCAGAGGCAGAAAAGCGGAGTCCTGGGCTGTGTACAAGATGGCTCTTATCTACTGAACTCATTGGTGGGTTGTCAACACTGATTCTGGTATGTTGACAGTCACCCCCAGAGCATCAATCAGCTGTCTGATTCCAGTTAGGGTCTTCAGGAGCTGTTCCGTGAAGTGGGCTTTTAATATTCAGTCATCCAGGTAAGGGAAAACATAGAGGCTTTCGCTATGAAGGGCTGCTGCCTCTACTGCCATGCATTTGGTAAAGACCCCTGTGTGGAAGACAAGCCAAAGGGCAGCACTCTGAACTGGTAATGTTCCCCTTGAAACAGGAACCTCAAGTATTTTCTGTGAAGCTTCCAGATTTTGATACGGAGGTATGCATCCTTCATATGGCGGGAACATATACAATCCCTTGCTTGCCACAGTGGGAGAAGGCCTTGCGGGGTGACCATTCTGAACTTCTTGTACTCCATGAAAAAGTTTGGCTCCCTGAGATCCAGAATAGGCCTTAGGTCTACTGCCCACCTTAGGACAAGGAAGTAATGGGAGTAAAAACATGTGTTCCTTTGTTCTAAGGGTACAGGCTCTATGGCCTACTTTTGAAGCAAAGCCTGCACTTCCTCCAGTAGCAGAGGTAGATGCTCTGGAGGATAGGTTGTTGCAAGTGGGGGATGATCTGTAGGTGTGTCCAGAAGTTCCGGAGCATGACCCTGTTCTATGATATCCAAAACCCAAGCATCTGTAGTCACCTCTTTCCACTGGTTTCAGTGGAGAGAGTGGCAACTCCCCTACCACCACCCCTGGAGGTAAAGGTGGCTGGGGGTGTATAAGGAGTCAGGCATAGCTGGTTGGGGAGGCTCCCCCTGCGCCACTACCGCTAGGGGCTTTTGAATGGGCACTGGCATAGTACTGGGGACTGGCAAAGCTTCTGCATCCTTGCCCTTGTCCAGCTGTCTGGTGGCTGCATGCTGTCTGACACCAGCTGGGTGAAATGGATCCCTTCCCCTACCCCTAGGCTGGGTATGGTACAGGAAATGAACAGACTTTAGAGTCCTGCCTGAGGCTTGAAGAGTTCATAGGATGTCTTGGACCTCAGTGCAAAACAACTTGTGCCCTCGAAATGGGGCATTTAGAATGGACTGTTCCACATAATTTGCAAAGCCAGCCACTCTAAGCCAAGAATATCTCCTGAGACAGATGCCAAAGGCCCCAGCCCTGGCAGAAGCACATTGAGACATCACAGGCTGTGTGGAGCAAATGCTTGGATATATCAGCCCTAGAGCTTTTAAGAGCTCTGCTTTAGGGTACCCTTGGGCAAGGCTTGTACAGCTGCTTTGGCCTTCCTCCAGAGGGTGTTCTGGTACTTCATCATGTGGGCCTGGTAGTTAAGCAATGCAAAGGCCTAATGATGCTGAGGCAAATGCCCTTTTGCCTAAGAAATCCAACCTCCTGGACTCTTTATCAGGAGGGAGGGAACTAAGGTGCTTAGGTGCCCTAGACCTATCATGGGTAGCATTAATCATCACTGAGTCTGTCATAGGTTGTGTGGCATAGAATGTCTTCCCAGAAGAGGCCAAGTACATTTTGTCTGCCTTCCTGGATACAGCTGAAATATAACTGGACCTGTACCAGACAGCAAAGGTGGCATCCTCTAAAGCAGGAAGAAGAGATGGCACTACACTGGCAGGAGATTCTGGCAGTTCCAGAAATTCTATTAAATTCTTTTTAGCGGTATCCTGTTCCTCCAGATCAAAGCCCATGGCAGCCTGTAACTGCTGCATCGTGGTAAGGAATGTGGTATCCTTCGGGGGGGGCGGCATGGTGTGCTTACCACAGAGTCCTCACTGCAGGCTGAAACAGTGGAGCTGGTGCTGCAGTCATAGTGGCTTTCAGCACAGTCTTCAGCCTCATCTTCCTCATCCTACATTATTAAGTCAGGATTATATTCATATTCATCATCGAGAGGGTTGACAGGGAAAAGGAAGCAGGTCGATGATGTTGGCGGTACCTTAGGAGGTGGCTGTGGCAAGGATGTACCTTGTTGCATCAATGGGGGGTTAGAGAGAGGCCCCATCAATGGACTCCCTGGAACGAACTGGGAGGCCAGTTAGCAGGTGTCTAATCATGTCTCAAACAGACGATAGAATCGCCCGAGTGTCAGTGCTTGTATGGTCGATGGGTGTGAATGGAGGAGTCAACAGGGGATGTTGGGTCCCCGACGGTGACAGTGACATACCAGCTGTAATAGGCCTGGTGGTGCTTGTACCAAGCGCTGACATTAATGTCATGTCCACAGTTGGGGGGTGAGTGGCATCACCACCAGAGCGGACAACGGCGCTGAGAACATTGTACCTGCAGAGCTAATGGGCAACATGGAGCACACCAGCGAGGCTCTCTCCTTATCCCAGTGCTTGTGTTTGTGACTCCCTGACTCCCTGTCCTGGAATTTAATATGTATACCCTTGAGGAAAGGAGGGAGAGGGGGGACATGATAGAAACTTTCGAGTATCTCAAGGGAATTAAAATTCAAGAGGGTAGCATCTTTTAGAAAAAGAGATGTGCAAGAACAAGGGGGCACAATTTAAAGATAGAGGGAGACGGCCCAGAGGTAATGTTAGAAAGTATTTTTTCACAGAGAGGGTTGTGAATGCATGGAACAGCCTTCCTGAGGAGGTTGTGGAGTCAGGAACAGTGGGAGAATTCAAGAATGCATGGGACAGACATAAGGTAATTCTAGTGGGGGGTAGGAAGAAGTAAGCTGTTGATTAACTAGAATCTGCAGCTTATCCATCCGGTAGGGAAATGGGCAGATTGGGTGGGCCAAACGGCCCTTATCTGCTGTCAAATTCTATGTTTCTGTGTTAATTTGGGTGATCTGGATTCTGCCAATGGGGCCGGTAACACTGCAGTTTTCTGCTGGAGCTCCTTCTCCATGGTGGACACCTTCTGTTTCGGGAGGTGCTTCTCTAGAGCCCCTTTACGGCATTGAAACCCTGGCAAATTTTGCAGGCTTTCATATTGTGGTCTGGGCCTAGGCAGCAGATATAGATGTCATGAGAGTCGCTGGTGTAGATCTCGTCTCTACACTCGCAATACCAAAATAGTTTTGACGGTTCCTTTGACAACATACAACTCATCCAAAATTACTGTAAAAAGTGAATACTTGTTTATACACAAAAATAAAAATGGCGACTATTGCAGTGGCATTTCCATCAGCAGGCCTATGAGTCTGATCAGTGGGAAAAGAACTAAGGAAAGGAGGGCCACCCACTTTTATGTATGTGATGATGTCTCACATGATCATGGGCAGCCCCTGACAGACTGCTTGCAAAAGTTTCTGTGTTGTGCTAGTGTCTGCTGGCTATGAGTTCCATTGGTGTGGCTGGATGACAGAGATATCCTCCAAGAAGATCAGGTGTTCCCCAAAATGCATTTCTATGAAGTTTTCCATCACCTCTAACTGTTTCCATATGAACATTCTTAGCTTTTGGTCTTTGCAAGGAAAATCAAGCAAAATATTCTCAAAAGTGTTCTTGCTCATTTTGCTTTACACAATACCATGTTTTTACTTTCCATTTTGAAGCCCCGTGATAGCCTTTAGAAAAAAGGCAGTTACTCTTCTGCCCAGTAAGAGCTGGAGTTTGCATAAAGCAAAATTCTCACTATTCAAAGAAACTTGTATGAATTACAAACAGCGTGTTATTGGTTTGGTTTGAACGGGGGCCACTGGATGGTAAACTATCATGCTACAGTACCAAGTGGGCAACCTAGGCTTGCATTGAGGACTCAAATTCTTGCGCTCCAGTGGACAGGGGTGAAAGCAATTCTCCTTAGCTGTCAGTTAAAATCAATGATTTCTTCAAAATGATTTTGAGGGGTTAGAAGGTGAGGACTTCAACAACAAAAACCCTCTGAGTTGGGTTTAAATTCATAAGCAGTGTTCTTTCTTAACCAGATTCACTGAATTTGGCATGAAATGATGAGCAGTGTTCTACCCATGTTTACTGACTTAGGGTTTAAAATGAGGAGTAGTATTTAAACCACATTCACTGCATATTCCAGTTACTAAACACACTAGCAGTTAGGGGACAAACACATTAGAAATTACATTCAGAACAACAATCAACAATCTTTATTTTACCAGGGGGGGCCACTATTGAGTAGAACTCATTTGCATGGTGAACCTGGACAAAGTAGGATACAATGGCAGTGTAAAATACAAAGCATAGAGCAACGCAAAAGGGTACAAAACGAAATGGAGAAAACAAAACAGAAAAAATCAACAATGCTCTGTAAGCACAAGAATGAGGACAACATTGGTACAGGATAAATACAGCAAATATTTACAACAATTATTTACAATATATACATAGTTGTACAGTGTATATGTCATTGATTAATGTGACAGCGGACCAACACAGCAATAGAACTCTAAGGGAGAAGGAGGAGAAAACAAATGCTGGGCTGAGCAACAAGAAGGGGAGACAGGCAAAGAGAAGAGTTGGTAGGGGACGGCGAGAGGTCACACAAGGAAGGTGTTAGCACACTGCTGCTTCAGTGCAACAGGTTTCTGTAATTCTCCTCTAGTGTGTTGGGAAGGAGAAAGTGTTGCATAACACGGGGGCTAGAGTTTCAAAGGAGCATCCGGGACTTGTGGCACCATTAAGTGCAACTGTGCAATTTGCAACAAAAAGACCACATAAAAAGTGGTATAACTTCTTAGCGCAATTGCTACAATTTACACACAGAAAATGATGGGTGTCATTTTTTACTATAAAGTAGTTAAACTGTCTGAAATGCTTCAAAATGTTTGAAATTAGCAATCAAACATTTTGACATATGTATTTGGATACAAAAGCAGACCACAACCAGGAATAGCGTCTGCGGCAGGACTTCTGAAGATCCAGCTATGCGTATAATACTAGTGTATAAATCTTATATTTTCCTAATGAGCTTTATGTATTAAGAAGCATTTTTTTAAACAAAAGCTCACCTGAATATCTAGCTCTCGACATCTCTGAACCAGTTCTTCTTTCCCTGCTAAAGCTTCCCTGAGTTCTTCTGTGACTCTTTTAAACTGATGATAGTAAAACATCAAAGTTACTTCCTGTTTTACTACAAAGTAATATGAATGACTAAACTCCTTTTACAGGATTAATTTATTATGATTTAAATTGTTTTTAAAGGCTTTTATTACCTGATGTTCCAAGTCTCCAGGTGGTTCTGCTCCAACTGATGCTACCGATTCTTTATGCATCAACTGCAAAACATAATTAAGCAAGTAGAAGGCCACTCAGTGTTTTTACAAAATATTTCTCCATGCCCACAACCTGGAGACAATTAGATACTAGATACACTGTAAAATGTCAGTAGTGATCATGGAAACCAAAATTAAATCAAAGTAAAGTGGGTAGAAGAAATCACAAGGTTCTGACACAATTTAAAGGTGCACTACTTGTCACTGGGGAAAAAAACAAGCATTTGTCAAAGCCAAACGTGTTTGCTTGCATGACATTACGAGTCAGAACAACAGTAACTTCAAGTTATGGGCCCCCAACAGCCATTGTATTTGTGGACTTTGGGTTCTACCAGGATAAGTGTTTTGGACCCCCCATAGTCAGAACCCGCTAAGTGCACTGCAGCACTTAGCACATAGGCACCTCGGGGGCAATATTCAGACAATTAGCATGCTTGGACTGCAGCACACTGTCTAAACATGGGGATGTGTCCAAGCAGGACATAGTGAGTATGCCCAATGCTAATACAGCCCCAGACTGAATATGGCCCACAGGAGCCCAATTGAGATAGGGCAACCGAAACAGGTTAATGCCAGGTTGTTGGCCACATTCAGCCCCAACATGCTAATGAGCCCACTGGGCAGGCAAGGGCGCCGTGGCCCATTTACATACCCATTATTGGCTCATTAACCTGCATGTGTGGACCCCAGCAACTGCCATCCTGTAGCTGTCTTGAACATTACTGGTGGTCTAGTGGTCCCCCACTCCTGCTTGCCTGTCCTGTAGTGTCTTGAATATTCCTGATGGTCTATCCCCCTGCCCAATTGAGGGCATTTTACTTTCTCCTGACTCACTTGCTCAGGACACTCCTCTCCCCACACACACTACTCACCCTGGTTATCTAAGGAGAAATACAGCAATAGTGAGGACAACCAGCCCAGCCCTCTGCTCACTACCTCAGCCAGATGCCATCTGACTGTCAGAGAGTGGTCATGAGCACTGCAGAAAAGTAGTCAGACTGTCAGTGTGCAATCATGAGTACTGCAGAAACAGTTGTTTGTACAATGCTTGGGACTGCTCACTGACAGTGGCAGGGTGAGGTGGTGAGCTGAGGAATGTTCTGTCACTACTGCCGCAGTTAGCCTTATGTGATGGGGGTCAGGGGGTCCAGGGAGGATGGCGCTGGGCAGGCAGGTCAGGAGGGGGGTCAGATGCTCTTATGGAGGGGGCACTAGACCAACAGAAATATTCTATAAAGCTACAGGATAGGTGATCGGAGTGCTTTTACAATGCATTTTTCCAAAACAGATCAGCTTACAAGCAACATCTCTTTTTCAGTTCTGCAGTAGGGTCCAGCTTTTACCCAGTTTTACATATCTTTAAACCCAGGATAGCCCAGCTGAAATACAATATCTCGCTTGAAGTGGGGTCCTGCTTTGACCCATTTTTTACACTGTATTTATCCAGGATAGCACAGCTCAGATGCAATATGTAGTTTGTAATGCGGCCCTGCTTTTACCCATTTTTACAATGTATTTACCGAGGATAGACTAAGTGAGAGACAATTTCTCATTTTCAGTGGGGTCCAGATATTACAATGTACTTTTCCAGGCTAGAGCAGCATAAATGCACATCTTTCAGTGGCGATCTGCTGTACTGGGGCCCACCATTTACTCCTAGGACAGACCAGATGAGATGCAATATCTAATTTTCCATGGTGTCCTGTTACACTTTTTACACTGTATTTAGCCAGGATAACACAGCAAAATAAATATTGGCAATATCAACATTCAACAACCCGTTCTGCAGGTGGTATGTATTTTAATACTTTTTTGTATGCAGACGCGAGGTGCCGGTATTTGTATTCCTGTGTTAGACTAAGAATTATACCTGGCACACTCATGCAGTGGAGGTGTTCTGCTGTAGTAATTTAGCCAGGATAGCCTGGCTGAGAGGCAATGTCTCATTTTCAGTGGGGTCCTGCTTTTACAGTGCAATTTTGCCAGGACAGATCAGATTAGATGCATACTTTTAGTGATGGTCTGCTGTGCTGGGGTCGTGCTTTTACATATTTTTACTATATTTTACTCAAGATAGACCACATAAAATGCAATATCTCATATTCAATGGGGTACTGCTTTTACACATTTTTACACTGCATTTCCCCAAGGCAGCACAGCACAGATGCAATATCTCATTTTCAATGGTGCCCTGCTTTTACACATTTTTGACTTTATTTACCCAGGACAGCACATCAGAGAAGCAGTATCTCATTTTCAGTTGTGGTCCTGCTGTCACTGATTTTTACAACCTATTTATCCAGGACAGATGAGCTGAGAGGCAATATCTCATTCTGAGCAGACTCCAACCTGTTAACCCCAAATTTCCGAAATAGTCTTTTTATGACCGCACCTCATGATCAAGACAGAACTGGAATTTCTTAAATCTTGTCCAAAAAATGATTTTGCAGAGTGAATGCAAAAACATGTTTTGAAGGGATCTGAAAAATGACATCTGTCATGTTCATGAGGTAGGGTAACACAGGGGCTATCATGTAACTGTGGGGCCAAAATATGCAAAAAAATAAAGTTAGCAATAAACGTTGCTAAAATTCAACATTTTTTCATGACTTCTTTGTTGTTTTTTTAACAGTTTGTTCCCACATTTTCAACATAGTCTTTTCATGGCCCTAATTTATAATCAAGACAGGAGAATTTTTTAAATCCCATCTGAAGAGTGATTTCGCAGAGCAACTGCAAAAAGCATGTTTCACCTACCTTGTTTATCAGGTGGGGTCAAATTTGGGGCCAAAATATTCAAAAAAAATGTTAAAGTTATGAGTAAAAGCTCAAAACGCATTAACCAAACTTACCTTGTTTCAGTCACTTGCAAGTAGCAGGATGTTTCATCAGAGTTCCGCAGATAGGTAAGCGAGGGGTAGAGGGGAGGGTCTTTTTTCTTCTGCTTCTTCTTCTTTTACTATAGTATGCTTTATTCCCCCCTGCTCTCACTGGTCCACATCAGTCTTCCTGCACTGCCCAACCACGTTACCCACCATCTCCAAGATTCCATTCCACTCCATGTTCTCCACCTGGATGACCCCCCCCAAGGGAAGCGCTACTGGAGGTCAGCCCAACTCCTCTGGCACAGCAGAAGTTTCAGTTCTGGAGATGGGGGGACGGTGTCTGGGTGGCAGATAGCATTCTACACAGTCCATGTTTTTTCTTGATTTTTCTCCCTAGCGCTCAGACATCATCTGATGCACAGGATACACATAAGGTGTGCTACATGTATTAGAGAAGCGATGTCCTCCTCCCTTGATCACTGGCTACAACTTGCATCACCACCTGTGATCACTCAGGTGGTGGTACTACAGTGGAAACCAGAAGTCCTCCCTACCCTGAGGAGGCGAGCAACTGCTGGGATGCGACACCATCCTCCCCTGACCAGCCAACCATCAACCCAAACTTGTTCTGGAACCCGGTTCACCGGCATCGAGTGCAGCAGTGCGGGTGAGCAGAAAATGTCAAAGGGATCGTTTCCTTTTTGACAGGTTTAGAAGATGAGGGACAAGATGACAGGAGACTGTTTCCATTGCACAGGCATTTTCATTCGCAGCCCCAACCCTGTGGAATTCTCTGCCTCGTCGTATACTAGAGTGCCTGACAGTGGAGAGCTTCAGAACTGCACTAAAAATGTATTTATTTGGGCTCGCCTTTGGAGAAACTGTTTAGTTTATGCTGGACTACTGCAGCTGTGTTTTTAATTATATTGACTGTAGAATTGATTTTTAGAATTTTGTTGTTTTAATTAATAATTGTATAGATTGGACAGCGCATTGATATACTGTGAATAGCGCTTTATAAAAAAGATTATTATTATTATTATTAGTCCATTGTTTCAGATATCGACACTGGGGACTGGGGCACCCCATAGTCAGTTATTCAGTAGGACCATGGGTGGGTAATCCCAATGATTCATTCTCATTTGGGGGGAGTTAGCCAACACCAAGGGCAAGGACTCTGGTGTCAGACAGTCTGTGTTGGTGGTGGTGGAGGGGGTTAACAGTTGGTTTGGGTGGCAGGGGAAGGTACTGGTGGTGGGGTTGATAAGCACCCGCCACTGGTCATACAGAAAGTTGGGTCAGGCAGGAGGGGGATATTGGCGGCAGAGCTGATGAGAATCTGCCTGCAGTCATAAAAGTTGGGTCTGGTACTTAAGTAAAGACTATCCATTCTACAGTATATGTTAGAGAAGTATAAGGTATGTTTCAATTATGTAATTAAATGACTTAATTCTAGTGTAATATCTGAATCATTGCCTACCTCTTGAATAGCTGTCATTACAACATGCTGCACAGATTCTTCAAGCGTCATTATATTTTGAATGTGTTCTGAAATGTAATGTAGTAAAATATATACATTAAAAAGAAATACTAAGGCACATTAAAATCATAATATACACAGATAAATAAGAGTTAATCAATATGCAATTAACAGTATGTTTAATTATACAGCATGTAGTATTCACAACATTCAGAACAAGATCTAGATTATGTGCCTTACACAACACAACCACCTAAAGAAGCTACAGAGAAGGCCGGACCAGTGGCGCTGGAGGTTGAGGTGCTGGTCGCTACACCTCGCGCCATCCCGGCGACCCGGGATAGAGAACGAGCTTAGCCACCGGGGGTTGGCAGGGGGCAGAGAGGATTGAGCTCTCCTCTCTTGGGGGGAGGTAGACTAGTCTTCCCGCTCGCTGACTGCCCTCTGGTGATGGCCAGAGGGCAGCATGGGTTGGGAGGCTGGAAGCAGACATCCTTACGTCAGCAGGGAGGGGGACAGGCGAAAACTGGAGGAAATCGAGCTTAGTTTTTTCTATGATGGCCTGCCGCTCCCGGGAGCAGCCCCGGAATCTGGATTGGGTCTCCAGGAGGAGGAAGAAGCTGGCAACCTCCTCCCGGCCCTGCCTCGGGGGCAATCCACGAGGGATACTCTGGGGCAGTGGCGGAGCTAGGGGGGGCTGGGGGGGTGGTCACCCCTCCTGGCTACTCCAGTGTGAGGAGTGGTACCCCACCACCTTCATTATTCAATGTTTAGTGCCCACTGTGGAGCCCATGATTGACTGAATGGCCCCCCAGCTCCCAAATGCTCCCAAACCTGGCTCCGCTACTGCTCTGAGGCTGCCTAGCAAGGGAGCAGTGGGGACCAGAGAGAGAGTCCCTCCATCAGGAGGGCAAAAGCTACCTGCCAGGGCTCCAGGGGGTGGAAAAAATGTAAATTGAAGAAAAAAAAAAAAAAGAAGCTACAGAGAAGTCTGAAGGCACCAGCACAGTGAAAATTCTCAAGCCATACCTCTTGACCTTTTATGAAACAAATGAGGGACATGGACCTTCAAAATGTGGATATATCAACACAATCTAGACACACAAACTCAGAAGTCTATGGAAATGGATTTGGAGCCAGATATTCAAAAGCTGGCAAGCCATGCAAGAAAAGATACTGCTTGTGCAAAAAAATGCAAAGTAAATTAACTATAAGCTGTTCCCGTGGGTGAAAGGAGGGAAGGCAAATAAATACTATCTGGTTGTGCTTCCTAAACCCATTTCATTGGTGCACAGAGGGCACAGTTTAGGAATCCATCACTTACGTTTGACAAGTGCAGGCGCCATAGCAGTACCTTTGGAGGCTACGTGCAGAACCTATTTATGGAAAAGGTTCTGCAAAACAGCAGCATCAAAACTGACATCCCTTCTGGACTGTATGTCCAGACAATAGTGTTTTGTGATAGTGTGCACTGTTTTCCAGACAGATACATTACAAATCTCTTGCAGGGGATACTCCTTGATGCTGCCACAGAGACAGAGGTGCCTTTTGTAGAGTGTGCCCTGAACCCTCTGGGTGGCAGTTTCCCAGCTTTATCATAAAAGAACTGTATACAGGAGACAATCCAGTGAGAAATGGTTCTCTTCAATGCTGGTTTGCCTTTCCCAACTTCACCATAACAACAAACAGTTGAGTGCTAGTGAACCTTACATCTTCTGTGTGGTCCCAGTAGTAACTCAGTGCCCTTTCACATCCAAACTGCGGAGCCTTTGCTCACCTGAGCTGGATTCTTCTGTGAAGAAAATTAGATGGGTAACTGACTGATTCAGATAGAATTCAGACAACATTTTTCTGAGGAATTTCCCATTTGTCTTTAGGACTACCTTGTTCCTATGGAAGGTCTTGTTCCTCCCTGCTTGTTTATGTAATACACTACTGTTGTGTTGTCTGTTCTGATTTGAACAGTCTGACCCTGAATATTGGAGGAGTAGGCCTGCACTGCTAGGTAAACTGCCCCGACTTCCAGGAGACGTATGCACTCTAAAGTCTCCTGTGTGCTCCAGGTGTCACTCACAGTAAGATCCTCTAGGTGGGCATCCCATCCTAGGAGAGAGGCATCTGTTGTGAGTATGACTGTACAAGATTACTGGAGGAAAGAAATTCCCTTTCTGAAGTTTTCTTCCTCTTCCCACCATTCCAGTGCCCTTAACAATGTTTTTGTAACAAGCACTAACTTGGACAAAGGGTCCCACCTTTGGGACCAATGTTTCCCTAGGTGACAGTGAATGTCCCTCATGTGGAACCTGGCCCTGGCACCACTGCAGTGGCTGAGGCCATGTGACCCACTAATCTCAGAAAGTCCCTTGCAGGCCTTGGCTTACATGCCTTGAAGGAATTTGCAGTTGTATTAGATCTGCTACCCCTGCTTGAGGGAGGAATGAATTCCCTTGCAGGGTATCCAGCTCTGCACCGATAAAATCCAGAACTAGAACTGGCTCTGTCTGTGACCTTTTACGGTTTATGTGGCAGCCTGGATCCTCCAAAGTGTCCTGTGTCAGCAGGATGGAGGACTCTGCTTTCTGATTTACTTTTTCTGAGATCAAGACATCCAGGTAGGTTAAAACTACCACCCCTTTCCTTCTCACTGTGATACCACCACAGCTAGGCACTTTGTGAATACTCTTGGAGCTGAAGTGTGGCTGAAGGGAAGGGAAGGGCTGTAAAATGGTAATGGCAGTTCCCAACCTGAACCAGAGGTATTTTCTGTGACTTGGCCTGACTGGTATGTGAAAGTAGGTGTCTTTCAAATTCAGTGATCCTTGTCAGTCTCCTATTTGCAGTGACAGAATTACTGACCCAGTGTTACCATCTTGAATGTTTCTTTCTTTAAATATTTGTTGAAATATCTCAGGTCTAAAATGGGTCGCCAGTCCCCATTTTTCTTGTAGGTCAGGAAGCATCTGTAATAAAGTCCCTTGCCCCACTGTGAGGCAGGCACTTTATCTACTACATTTGCTTACAGCAATTCTTCACCTCCATCTCCACCAACATTTTTTCTGCTGGGATGTGAGACTAAAAAATCTTTGAGTTCTGCAGTTCTGGGAATTTTCTGAACTATAGGGACCGACCATGGCTTACTATTTCAAGGACCCACTTGCCTGTGATGACTTTTGTGCATTCCTGGAAGCAGTAAGCCAATCTATCCCCCACTGGCATTGGATGAGCCACCTGGACAGACTTGTCAGAGGTTTTGTTTAATCGGAGGTTTGGTGGCTGCACTGCAGCTGCATGCCTAGTGCCCCCTTCTACCCCATACTGCCCATTTTGTGGAGGGAACTCATAGGAAACATAAGCACAAAGGTAGTACATCACCTACCCCTATCTCCACTTCCATAAGGCCTGCAGGAAGTGAAGGTCTTTTCTATCCAAGTATTGCTCTTGTAGGTGGTTTTGCACTCATCCACCATTTTTCATGTAAGCCTCTGTCTCGTCACCAAAGACCTACCTACCCAGTACCGGGTTAAAATGTTGAAAGCATAATAGCATGGGTCAAAACAGCTAAAGATAAAACAGCTGCAGGGACATAATAGCTAAGGCAAATAATTGCCACGGTATAGTTAGCGCTGTCACTGTAGCCGTTTCGAGGGATAGGGAGAAAGCTTCTGCTGCAGGGTGTGCTGGCCAAGCAGCTGTTGTGGCTCAGAGGATAGGGTCACAAGCAGTGGAGGGTGGTGGAGCATCAGTGGACCGGGGTTCAATTCACGGTCCCAGAACACATTTGGGTGTTGTTTCCCCCCCCTCCCGACTTACCCACTGTGTGTGTGTGTGTGTGTGTGTGTGTGTGTTTGTCTGCCACCCTGCACATTTTGCCCCACTCCCATTGTCCTGCTGGTTCCCTGTCCCCTTCAGAACAATTTCCCCCCCTCCCCGAGGTTTCTCCCTGTCCCTGAGTTGCCTCCTCCCTGGAGGTAGTTATTTTAAGTTGGGGGGTTCAGGGGGCACAGCTCCCCATATCGGAGGGTGCAGTGGGGCAGAGCCCCCCGCAAACAGTTTTTTTTTGTTTGTTTGTTTGATGATAGTGGTTTTCACGCTCGCTGTTTTTACAAAGCGTTATATTTGCTTTAGCTGTTTTTGCTGCAGTATATTTGACCAGACTGTTTTTATTTTAGCTGTTTTGACCCCATGCCAGAATTTCCCTCACAGGGGAAATCCATCACTTTTGTTTGAGTGTCCAGGGATAGGTTAGTTGTTCTAAGCCAGGCAAAATCTAAAAGATATTACATGGGCCATGACCCTACATGCACTGTCATTTGTGACCACAGTCATATGGAACATATAGAACTAATACTCTGTAGCATCTATGGTTGATTTTGCTGTGTCAGTCATATCCTGTGCCAAGTCTCCAGTAGCCTTTTCGCTCACTGCCAGAACAGAATTCCATAGGGCTTTCTGGTACTCGGCTGTGTAAGTTAAGTAAACTGCCTGCCTTAGTAGCAGGGAAGCTGGCGTATAGACTTTTTTTGCCAATACTAACAAGTTTCACAGAATCTTTCTCAGGAGGCTGGGATGAAAGGGGCATTTAGGCCATGTCACAGGCATCAGTCTGGACACTCCCTCATGATCAGGGTGGTAGTACAGATGCTCAACACCCTGCTTGTCCGCCTACTATTTTCTCTCAGTTTTCTTGTCCATACCAGCAGCGGAGCTAAGGGCTGATATAATCTTGCACATGACTTTCCTGAGGGAATTATGGATGGGCAGCAACAACCTCCTTGTGGGTGCCAAGCCCATAATATCTATGAATTCTACCACATCTTCCTCAGTCTCGTGGGAGAAGATGTTGAGGGTATTTATTATATGCCTTACAAAGGTATAGTGGGAAGTGCAGTCCTCTGAAGGTTTAGAAGGAGAGCCAAATTCTTGCTCAGGAGAACCACCAGTTTCTATGCTTTCCCCTTCCTCTTTATCTTCATAGAAAACTTCAGCCTCCTCCTCCAGAGGCACTGGGAATGGAAATGGAGCCGGGGAGGGGCATATTCATCAAATTCCACATACTGTAGGCTGGAATGCCTGAAGGAACTGCCAAGCTTTTGTCATGTCCTCTACTGAGGACATTTTATTTGTGTCTACTGATGGCTCCTTTCCTTTCCTTCTTCAGGAGGGACAGTGACATGTTTTTCTTTTTGTATTTTTCCTCGCAGGACAGCACTTTCGGTATTTGTTCAGAGGCTCTTTTAGTTTTAGTAGATTCAGAGTTCCCCTTTTCGGGCACCCTGAGTCCTGAACTGTCTTTAGCAGTTTTATTTCTGTCCCCTTTGATGGGGTCCACTGCTTATTCTGAGGTGCTTGACCCTCCTCTGAGCCTTTTCGTGATGTGTAGGCAGACTGTCATATTAAGTCTTGTGTTTTAGGGCAAAACTTTATAGAGAGATCACAACTGGTCTGGACCCAGACACTTTAAAAACAGCTTGCAACAGTCTTTCCTTGCCAGGAGCTGAAAATAAATAGCATAATTTTTAAAGCCTGTAGGTTCTGTTTTCTTTATGGGTCTGTCAGCCATGCCAAGCAGAGAATGGCCTTCTCTGATTCCTGGGAAATGATCAGGAACTGGAGAAAATATGCAACATACACAGTTAAATACAAGCAACATCCTAACTAATGCACAGTATCAAAAAGTTTACTAGAATTAGTAAAACACTATGAAATATAAAATAATGAACCATAAACTGGCCAAAAGTGTAAATACTTTGGGGTGGCTGCTTTCTTCAGATGGAGAAATAAACCTTATGTCAGAGTGCAGGGGTGAGCGTGACCACACAGTAGAGTCTGAATTTCATTCTAAGTTCCATAATTTACATAAAATTCTACAAGCTCCAGGGCAGCTCATTCCAGAGGAATGAATGCACTTGTTAAATTTAAGTGAGGGATTCTCCAGTTTTAAATATTTATTTTGCAAATACTGGTTTCAGGATCATAGGAACCTAAAAAGGACATCTACTAGCCTCTACACATGGGAGACCATTAATAAAGGTGCACAGAAGCCCATTTTATTTGGGTCTGAACCTTAATGAAAACTTGGAAAAGTATAAAAAAAAAAATCAAGGCAGCATAAAAAATATTTTAATAAAAAATGTTGATGTTTTTGTTGACAACTTATTTAACAAGTTGTTATAAAACATTTTTTAATGTTAATTTTTTACATCACCATTTTTTTATGTTGATTTATATTCTCAGAATTTCACTGGTTGACTTTACTTCACTGTATAAAATGTTGATTTTTTGCATGTACACACACACACACACACACACACCACATCTCAGTTGTCTTTTCACCAATCTGTGTGAAATTAGAACTGTATATATCTTATAGAACTTTCAATGGAAAATGCAAATTGCATGAAAATCCAGTCTATGGTAAGGCATATGAAGTAAAAACATAAAAAATGAAAACATATTTTTGTGAGACACATTTCCCAGAATGAAGTACAACTGCAAAGTTTTAAAGGCAAATATGCATAGACAGATAGATTCATGCAAAAAAATTAAAAAGTTACGTGATATTTTGGAAACAATTACACCAAATATGGAATTTAAGTTGAAAATTGCAATTACCACACATGCACATTCGAAAAATAAACTCCATTTTTTTTTGTTACAAAGCCTGACATGGCTGTTCCATTGGTGCAACAAATAATGGCCTCCACAGTCTGCGATCAGGTGGCATGAGTCTTAAATGGTAGAAACCCTACGATAGGAAATCCTCCCATAAGAGAGAAGATACTAGTGCAATCTCCATAGGGCACATTGTCCTTTCACATTTCATTGTCCTATTTTTTTTTAAAATCAGTGGCGGAGCTAGGGGCTGGGGGCGGTCGAGTGTGAGCAGTGGTGCCCCACCACTATCTTTAATTACTGTTTAATGCCCATTGTGGAGCCAGTGACTGACTGAATGGCCACCCCTGGCTCCCAAATGCTCCCAAACCTGGCTCCGCCACTGCTTAAAATCATTGTGAACACAAATGGATATGGGTTTACAAGGTAAGACACGGGCTTACATCTGCATATCAAAAACATTTTAAAAGGTTTACACCCACATTCTTCATCAGAAAATAGTAGTCAATGCCTTTTTTAGTTTGTGCATCTGAAAACCATTACTGCTGTCATTTTTGTGGCAATAATGTGCTGTAGTTTTTAGAGTTCTTCTACGATGTACACCTAACATTCAGCCTCAAAAGTCATAGCTAGGAACCAATGCCTATATTATGCAACCATTAAAGGACACGTAAACAAGCAATTTTTACAAATAAATATTCCAAAATCCAGCTTCATAGAGAGTTAAAGGAAAGGCTGCTGTTTACATACATGCTAAAACTGCATTTATATTATTATTAACATGAATGCAGTTTCATTTCATAGCATGTGAAAATGTAAACATCCCTCTCCTTTCAAACCACCCACCCTGTCTGCTCCTTAAAATGACCACCAAACATGCTACGTGATGAGTTCATAGACGGGAGAGCCACCCTACATGGCTCTCTTCTACAGTGCCAGCTTCTTCACGTTTGCCTGCCCTTTTATTGTTGCTTAACCAAAATGATGAAAATCATGACTAAACGTGTGTATTATTTTTATAAATATACATTTTAAGCTATGGTTTTGTCATTTCATTTACAAACAAACCGTAGAAACTGTGGTCTAGAAATTACTCTGTCAGTCAAACAGCAATGTGATACTAGTGTTCATTCAAATATCGGGGGGGGGGGGGGTGCTAGTGGCTGATGTTGCCGGAGCTGGTTCAGTCCAAATGCAATATTGTACTAACTGCTCTTAGGACATCCAGTTAGTTTCTAAAACTTTCTTCTGTTTTCAATAACATTGTACAAAAATACAACACCCCTTGGCACCACTGCCAGCCAGCCTGCCTTGTCGCGCTCCCCCTGCTGTCACCCATTACCAAGTCCATAAAACTGCAGCATTCACCCAGTCCTACAAACCCCACTACCGGTCCAACTAAGAATGCCGTGCACAATCAGCACCTCCTCAAGTGCATGGCATGACTTCACTGATATCTCTCTCTCTCCAACTGGCACTACTATATGATGTGCACTACATGTAATATTGACATAGTAAAATTTAAGGAAGCTCTATAAGTAATTAATTGATCCTTCATGGTATTAATGTTTGTTTTTTTCTACTCAGAATTCTCCAGAATTTGTGAAGTGTATGTACCTTTTAAAATCTTAAGACTGAAGGGATATTCTCAAAAAAATGGGCCACACCAGCATTAGTGCATTTGATGAGAGATAGGGGCAGAGCTTGGGAGAATTATCTAGCCAATAGGGACCATAGGGCACAAGTTAAACATTGGGAGTTACAGATCAGATGTAGTAAGTAAACTTGTGACTGTAGGTCGTAATATTATACTGAAAAGCAGTCTTCAACTACTAAAGATTCACATAATATTTAAATTGGATTAAACGATCTGCTAGGAAATAACTACCATACAACAACCAGGTTAGTTCAATTGAATGGATCCCTTTGTTCTGACTCCTTACTCATCTCAGATCCCTTTAATAATTTCTTTACCTGTGAAGTTGAAAAACTGCATGCAAATATTCCAACTGTTGACTCAAACGGGTCAAATTTTCCCTGTTCTCAAATGGATGATAAACATTTACCATTTTAGAGTCATAACTGTAAACACTTGCTCGAAGTACTTAAAGCAGCAGTGCAATGAAAATGGGCTAAAATTTGAAGTTTCCATTATCATGTAAGAATTTTATGAACATTTTAAAATAATTATTTCTCCAGAAAAAAAGATGGCTACACATTTTTGCATAGAAATAATATTGAAGACCTGAGGAAGGTAAGAATCCAGACAAAAATGCAAATGTACAGTACACAGCATAGGAAGCATCCAGAAAGCCCAAATGAACAGTTCTGCCAATATTTTCCATAACCATAGCAGAAAATGTGCTTTTTGGAATAACTTTTTTTTATTGTACTGCTGCTTTAAGTAAGATGAAGTTAAAGATCCAATGTGTCCCTGGTCATTTAGATATGAAGTTGTTAACTGTTGTATTAGATGAATTGGCAATGCCAGTTACTAAAGGGTTCAATCATTCACTCGTGTACAAGGAAATTCATTCTGCTTGGAAGCTTGCATTTGTTTCAGCAATCTTTAAAAGTGGTGACACACAGGATGCTTCTAATTATATGCCAATTTCAATACTTTCCCCACAATCCGAGGCCTTAGAATGCATAGTAGATGATCATATTATGGATTACTTACAACAATATAACATACTCACTGAAGAATAACACGGATTTAGAATGAAATATTGTACCACTACGGCTCTAGCTTATTTCACAGACTACACACATGAGGCATTGGATAGTGTTGAAACTATAGGTTCTATGTACAGATCTCTCAAAGGCACTTGATCTCGTTCATCATCCACCATTATTAAACATCTTAGGTTGTATAGGCTTTTTCTCCACCTGTTCTGCAATGGTTTCATGATTACTTGTCTCACCACATACAACAAGAAACATTTTCTAATATTTTTTCTTCTCCATCCCCAGTTACCTTGGGTCATTTTTGGGACCAGTATTATTCAGTTTATTTTTAAGTGATATCCCCTTGTCAATATAAACTTTGAATATACTGGTGTATGTAGATGACACAGTGACACCTGCAAAGGGCAAAGATTTCCAGAGATTAACCTACTCACTGCAGTCTGATTTTGACTTTCTATAGTCCTGGCTTATCATTCACAAATTGTGTCTGAATACAAAGTAGACCAAAACAACAGTTTTCAATTTCCAGAAGACTCATAGCTCCTCCACAAGTCTTCATATATTGACCTACAGCGGTACTCTTTTAGGAGTAGATGAAGATCTATAATTATTTATTTGTACATCAGTTTACAACCTTTGAGCCACAGGCTCATTTCCAAAAGGTACCTCGTCACATTGAGGACAAACAGAATAATTTTTTTGGTTACAGCATACAAGTCACATAACTTAGCAAGCACAAGTGGTTACATACATTTATACAATTATACAGTTTTGTTACAATGATACAGTCTTGCAAAAAACAGCTGGATAATTACAGTGGCAATAGGCAATGGGGTGAGGTTGTGTGTAGTGAGGTGTAGTGCCGCCCAGTGAGCGTTGTCAGGTGTGTGAAAATCCTGTAACCTCATTAGTCAAAACATGTCACATGACCATGGGTAAATCCTGCATAACCCATGGCTGAGGAATGGCATTTATAAAAAACATAATTGAACACATTTAAAATTTATTTTACACATGGGTCCATTGTATAATTGCAATAAGGCACTCCAGGGTGTGGGTTATTGGGTGATTTACCCACTTCTTGTGTAGTTAAGTTACTCGGCTGCACCTCATGACACACCACACAAGACGTGGGTAAATCCCCAATAACCCACACCCTGTTGTGCCTTATTGCTTAAATATCTTGGCTTGACCTTGGAATGTAGGTTAGGTTATTCTAACCATACTGAGAATCTGGTAAAGTCTATAAATCAAAAATGTGGTCTGCTTTTTTGAAATCATTCTAATCTTACTCACAAAGCCAAATACTTTCAGTATGTCATACATCTTTCCTATAATAGACTATGAACTGGTAATTCATTCTTCTGCCTACCAGTCATTACTACATTGTGTAGAAACATAACCTGTAGATTTGCCATCATCTTACCAATGGATAAACATACTCATTAATTGTATGACGTTTTGTGCTGGTTAAATCTGACTCATCATATACACGGTCAACTTGGATATTGGGCCAGGAAACAGAAAAATAATGATGCTCCTGTTAAATTAGTTTCCCTTGTTGTGGCCACTATTCATTCTGGAATTTGTACTGGATCCTGACTAGATTCATGTTTAGGTTACATAAATGTAAAAAAAAAAAAAAGTGTGGGATAATTGTCCTTTTATTATCGTATTATAACTTATTGGAATTCTATTCTCAAATTTTAAGAGATGTTGAAATGTTTTATCCATGTGTATCTCAACTTAAGTATGTACCTTCTTCTGAAACATTGTAATTTTTCTATAATTTTATAGAGTGTAAGAATTTAATGTGCTGTCTGTGCTTCTGCTCACAGGCGTCTTTGAAAATGGGCAGTTTTTGTCAGAAGGTCCTCATTTAAATAAAACTAAATGAAAACATCAGCCACTAAACCACCAGGTTTGTGAATGAACACTAGTACCACACTGCTGTTCAGCTGACAGAGACATTTTTTTAGACCACAGTTTCTACAGTTTACTTGTAAATCAAGTGACAATCACACAATGTTTTGAAAGAAAAAACAATAACATTTTATTAAGAAAAAAAAAACAACATACCTTAACATGAAGGAGTTAGCATGGTACAAGAGAGTCTCATGCTCCTATGAGTTCATCATGTAGCATGTTCAGTTGCATTTTAGGAAGCAGACATGGTGGGAGGTTTGAAAGGAGAGAGCTGTTTACATTTTTCAAATGCTACAAAATTGTATTTGTTACTTATATAAATGCAGTTTTAGCAAAAATGTAAAAAGTAGCATTTCCTTTACCTTGCTATGAAGCCTGATTTTGGAATAGTTATTCGTAAAAATAGTTTGTTCACTTGTCCTTTAAATACTTAGCAAAAAATCTCTGACCGTCAGAAAAGCTCTAGAATTGACGAAGCTTCTGCAGACCCAGTACTGATTGTTTTAAACTACAAGATCACAAATTACAGAGAACCCCTTTGCAATAATAGGAAACAGTTCAATAAACACAGAAAGTACTGCGGTTTATAAACAGAACTACAGAACTGTGTCTTTGTTAATGGAACAACCACTAATATCTTCTGACATCAATTATCCCCCCCTTCCCCTGACAGTTGGCATACTGTTATCTATCGGGTTTTTACATGTTGGTAAAATCAACAGGATCCTAACAATTTTTGAACCATTTTATGTTTTTATATCTCGAGATAAGGAAATGGCAATACAGTAATACAATAGATCAATAATATCAACTTAGCTAAAGTTCCTAGTCCTAACACAGGGCAACCTACTTATAATGGATGCACTTATAGCAGACACTCGCTCATAACAGACAGATCTGCCTTGTCAAAGCCAAAACTATGCCAGTAACGTTAAAAATCCCATTTATACCATACTCTGCAACCCCTGTATAGCGGACACTGCGAGCGCCTCTGTACCCCTATTACATGATGCAAACTGCCTTCTGATAGTCACCCGATTATTCAGCTGGTTTGTCTGGCATTATAAAGACATCACTCACCTCACTTTATGTCTGTTACCTGACACCTTACTCCAGGGGATTATTCCCATATCCTCTTGATCCCCTAATCAGCACAAATTCTACACAGCAAAATCTTACCAATCACGTTTACAGCTCCATTCCCAATCAACTAAAAATAGCAATTCCTCATACCTTTGGTTGGCACAGGAGGGGGGCATGTTCTCATTTTAACTCCTGTGTGTCAGCTGTTGTGAAGAAGATTCATATTTTAAGACTTTGGGATATAGTGGACACCCCTTATTATGGACGCAACCTGCTTGCATAAACATGTCCATTATAAGAGAGTTCCACTGTAGTTTGAGAAATAGATCAGCCTGAAAAAAATATCTTTCAAAAGGTTTAACTTTCTGTTTGGGTTAGAAACTTATTTTTGTTTTTAAAACGAAAGATTGGAGGCAGATGACTGTGAATGACTAGCTCATTAAGATGCCATGCGTCAAAATGTGTCCACCATGTAGATATATGTTGGTAAAAACAAGAAGATTTTTAAAATTTGTTAAAACAATTTATATTTTTATATATTGATATATGGAGGGTGTAGCAACACAATATATCAACTTAGCTTACTACAAACTTTCACTAAAAAAAAATTAAGTTCCTAGTCCCAAACTCTCCAAAGTTAGCACAATGTAAAGAAACTATTTTAAAAGGTCTAACTTTTGAACCATTACTGCTAGGAATATTTTTTTTTTAAATATGAAAGCTCAGTAAAGACAATAAGCCTGTGTCCTATTGATATAGTTTTTATGTCACTATTATTTTTATATAGTGCGACTATTTTAAACTCACTTTTTAAATGCATTATTTATTTTGAAACATTTCATCAGGAAAGGGAATATAATACAGAATATAGAATACAAATGCAAAACAATATACAAGAAATTAATAGTGAGAACTTTATAGTGAAAAGGGGGAAGAGGGGAGTAGGGGTGGTTTAAGAGGAAGAATGGGCCTTCACCTCTCTGGGATGCAGACCCTCACAAGTAGATTAGCCAGGAAGGGGGAGTGAAGAGGGATAGAGTAGGGGACAAATCGGCACATACGAGGTATGTAGGTTAAACTGAGGAAAGGGTGGGGGAGTATGGGAAGATATGAGGGAAGGAAGTGGGTGGAATGAATTTGTGAAAAGGGAAGAATTTAAGAGGAGTAATGAGAAGGGGAGAGGCAAGCCTTACCCAAACAGAAGCATAAACCCAATGGTATGAGCACTACTCAAGGTAAACCAAGCTAGAACCCCAGGTTCATTTGAGTGTGTTGCCATTCGTGGAGGACTTGGCATTGGCTGCAGGATTCTCCTCATCTATTGCCCTCCTGGCCCAATGGGGGTTTCCTGCAGGAATTTGCCAAATTTGTTGCCGGCGAGACATTGGATTCCCCCAGATGTGTTTTTCTGGGGAATTTCAATGTCTGGGCCGAGGATAAAGCTCAAAGGTGCACTGGCGAATTTTTGCAAAGTATGTCCTTATTAGGGCTGATGCAGTTTGTTGATGCACCTACTCACCGGATGGCCACATTGACCTGGTGTTCTCACTGGGGATTGAGATTGTTGATTCTGCGATTGATCAGGTACTTTGGTCTGATCATTGCACGTGAAGTTCACGCTAGCTCCTGCCGAAGTTTTTCCCTGCTGAGATGACTCACTGCCGCCCTTACGTGATCTTACCCCTGAGGGTTTTATGGCAGCAGTTGACTTATCTACTATGGTGGTGCATGCGCCAGGGCTGTTGATGTCGGGGTGGACACCTATAATAAGGTGTTATCTGACACCATCAACTCCCTCGCACCTATCCGTGTACGACCCAAAACTTCGTACCTGAGGTCTCCGTGGTTTGACGGAGATCTTAGGGAAATGAAGAAGATGGGTCAGAAATTAGAGCGCTGCTGGAGGAAGTCCCATCTGGAGACGGACAAACTGGTCCTGCGTGCGCATTATTGCGCATATCAGGAGGCAATCAATCAAAAGAAGACAGTATTTTTGTCTCGGGAGATTGCTGCTGGGAGAAACCGACCAGCCTCACTTTTCCAGACTGTTGATAGACTTCTCCATCCTGTATGTCTCCAGCACGGAAGAGTTTCCTCAAATGAGGATTGTGAGGATTTTGCTCGGCTTTTCTCAGACAGTGTCTCTTTGATCCGGCGGAAGGTTTCTTCAGCCAGCAATACCATTGCTGACAGTGGCCACCAGTTGTGTGCTGAGTGCACTCCGCCTAGTTGGGGAGAGTTTAGGCCAGTGGAGGTCCATGAGGTTATTGAGGTGGCAGTCAATCTGAAGCATACCTTTTGTGAACTGGACCCAGTGCCAACGCGTTTCTTAATGAGATGCATTGACTCTGTTGGCCCGGTGTTTGCCCTGATTGTCCAGTGCTCCTTGAGTCAGGGTGTCTTTCTGGATGCCTTGAAGGAGGCTCTGGTGAGACCCCTTTTAAAGAAATCTTCTCTGGACCCAGAGGTCAGGGCAAATTACCGTCTATCTCCAATCTCCCATTTTTGGGGAAGATTGTTGAGAAGGAGGTATCGCTTCAGTTGGAGGAACACCTCATGACTCACGAGTTGTATGATCCTTTCCAGTCAGCTTTTCGGGCCAGACACAGCACCGAAATTGCGTTAGTTCGAGTGCAAAATGACCTCCTCAGGGCTAGAGACCGAGGGGACAAGACAATTCTTGTTCTCCTCGATCTCTCATCAGCATTTGATACTGTGGACCATTGTGTGTTGCTCTTTCGCCTGAGGGAGTTATGTGGACTCACCGGGAATGTCATCAAGTGGTTTGAGTCCTTTCTCACCAATAGGAGACAGCGGGTTGTGATGGGAAATTTCTCATCTACATCCTGCCCCCTTTTGTGTGGAGTCCCTCAGGGTTCGATACTGGCCCCAATGTTGTTCACAGTATACATGCTACCCCTGGGGGGGGGGGGGATCATTAGGAAGTATGGTTTGAGTGTTCATTGCTATGCTGATGATACTCAGCTATACTTATCGTTTGCCCCAGGAACATCAAATGCAGTGGATGTGTTAAATATCTGTCTGGCTGAGATTGGTGACTGGATGGCCTCCAGCTGGTTACGACTGAACCCTGACAAGACTGAGGTACTGGCAGTGGAGTCGAACAGAGTTCGTGATGGGATGGCCTCTGACTCTGCAACTGGACTTGTGCTAGGAGCTGCGTCATTGATGGCCTCCCCTTGGGTGCGAAATTTTGGTGTGATTCTTGACAGGAATTTGCCCATGGAGGCTCAAATATCTTCCCGTGGTAATGCCTGTTTTTTCTATCTTAGAAACATTGCCAGGATTAAGCCCTTGTTCTGTCTCTGGAACTCCCTACCTTGATACATGCCTTAGTCACTTCTAGGCTTGACTACTGTAATGCCCTCTATCTCAGGGTCTCTGGGGGCTCTCTTCGCAGACTGCAGATAGTGCAAAATACTGCTGCCCAGCTTTTCACCAGGCAAAGTAAATTTTGCCACATTACACCTGTGTTGCGCGAATTGCACTGGCTGCCTGTCAGGTGGAGAGTGCTCTTCAAGGTGGGGTTTTCTCACCTATAAGGCCCTACACGGACAGGGCCCTGGTTACCTGTCAGTTCTCCTGGTACCTTCTTCCTCTACCCGTAATCTCCACTCTTCTAGTGGTGGCCTCCCAAATGTTCCAAGAGCGAGGTTAAAATCTGCAGGCGACTGAGCTTTTAGTGTCGCCACTCCCGCTCTTTGGAACTCTTTGCCAGCTGTAGTTAGGGAGGCCCCCACTATAACTGCCTTTAAGGTTCACCTGAAGACCTTCCTATTTATGCAAGCTTTTGGGGTGTAATTTTGTTTATTTATATGTATTTATACTTGTTTTAAATTTTATATGATTATACAGTATGAAATGCTGTTAAGTTTTGTACGGCGCCCAGAGCCTTTGGGATTGGGTGTCTTTTTAAATAAACTTGCCTTGCTTTAGTGCTATAGGCAACAGCAAGCCTAAGGAGGGGTAGTAGAGGGAAAGCAGAGGAAACAGAACAGAAGAAGAGGCAGGGAGAATAATGAGGGGAGGAGGGTCAGGTGCAATTGCAGGGAGGGGAGATGTAGTGACAAAGAAGATAGGATGACAAACGAGTAGATGGAGCAGAACAAACATCTAATGGGAGGGAGTTCCAAGTGGCTAGAAAGTGATAGGAGAAGGCTGCTCTTCCTGAAGTGGAAATATGGGAAGGAAGGGAGAGGGGTCCTATAGAAAGACGTGTGGAGGGAGCAAGTGGGGGGGATGAAGAGGAGGTCAGTTAGGTACAGTGGCAGGGAGCCAAGCCAGAACTTCCCAAAGAGGCAATATGGGCAAGACGTCTGGCCCCAAGAGAGGGGGAGGAGAGAGGAGTGCAGAGGTCACAGTGGAGTGTACGAGGCAGACAGGCTAAAGCAAAGCGACAGAAGGAATTGAATAGAGTGTCCAGTCTAGTAAGTTTTGGGGGCAATGCTATAGACGTCACCAAAGTCAAAGATTGGGAGGATCATTATTGATGCAATGTTTTGTTGTCACAGGCAAAATACATCAACCACATTGTATCAATACAATTTTCTGCATAGACAGATGGTACTGACAAAAAATGGCATTAGGGCTTTAAAAAATTTTTTTAGAAACATGGTTTTAAAATGATGTTGATTTTTGGTTCTGCTTTAGCCAATTTCATGAGACTCAGTTGTGGTTTTAAACTTCTAACCTATAATCTTAACCCTATGATGGCATCACAAACATTTTCTTCTCTCCTCTAGCAATGCCTACTCTTCAGTGATTTCATAGGCTTTGCCTGCATATGCATCAGAATATAATAATTAGCCTCTGACTGTAAGAAATAGGGTTGTTTGGACACTGAGCAGTTCTTGAGACACCACAGAACCCCAAAAGTAAAACATGAGTGTTACAATGACACTTATGATTTAAGGAGCAAAAAAAGGCCAAGGCCCAAGATCAGCTCCTATCTAAGAGAAACAGTAGTAATCCATATTTCCCTTATTTGTGATGTATTTGTCTAACCGTTTTTTAAAAATGTCTATATTTCACCGATAATTATATTTTCTGAATGCCTATTCCAAAGATTTGCTGCTCTTTGTGTATAGAAGTATTTCCGCTTTTTGGAACTAAATCTTTTGGTTTTAACCTGCAATAAATGACCTCTTGTGACAGAGTTAAAATCTTTATGAAATCAATTTTTTTTTTATATACACTTCAAATTTTTTTTTTTCAGGTTTTCTCCCCCCTCCTCCCCCCCAAGGCCACGGCGTACACATGTGTACGTGCATGGAGGCGCACGCACATGCCAGGATTTGGTGGCCCCTTCTGCCCCTCCCCTGACTTTCATCACCGCACCGTGCTACCTACGCACCCACCGGACCTCCACCCGGTGAGAGCAGGACGACAGGTGGGTGTCCACCCCTTTGAAGGGGAGAGCCGTAGCTCAATCCCACTCCAACCAACCCTTACACCCGATCCGGCAACCCGAGGTCATACTTGAACCCGGGTCGCTGGCATAGCGAGAGGTAAGGCATCAGCGCCTTAGCCCTCTGTGCTACCGGGCCGGCTTTACAATCTATTTCTAATTCTGTCATTAAACTCACATTGTTCATTATATTACAATAGAAAAGCATGTCTCCCCTTTTACATCTTGTTTCAAGAGTATGAAGATTTAAACTATTCAGCCTAGATGTATATGAAAATTAGTTACATGTTTTATAGATTTCTTATATCTATGCTGGACACTTTCAATCCTATTTATATCTTCTGAATTATAAGGACTCCAAAGTTGACTGCTATAGTCGAGCAGTGGCCTGACATAAGACAGATACAGTGCCATCAGTACCTCCCTTCTTCTGCATTTTATGTTTTTCTTTATTGCCCCAATAGTTCTAGTTGCTTTTGTCACTAAGCTCATACTTTGTTCTTTAAAGCTGAGTTTATTATCCACCAGAATATCCAGGTCTCTCACAACCAACTTCAATTGGAGTGCCTGCTTATTTATATAGTATTTGGTAATAGGGTTATGCAGCCCTATATGGAGGACACTGCATTTATCATTATTTAACGACATACCCCACTGTCGTGGCCATTCAACAATTTTATCCAAGTCATTCTGTGTTGTATTTATTTGTTCCACGATTTTACAAGGACCACATAACTTAGCATCGTCTGCATACTTAGTAGTATAGTTTCCTACTTGAAAATCCATGTCAGCAATAAACAGTTGGAAAATTATGGGTCCTAATACTGACCCTTGTGGTACTCCACTGGACACCTCTCCTGGAATAGAGAGGTGACCTCTGATGGTAACCCTCTGGGTATGGTGATGAAGCCACTCATTTATCTGTGCAATTATATATTTGTCAGTCCCCATGTTACTTAATTTTGTTAATCAAAGGCTCTCTTAAAATCCAGCAGTATAACGTTCCAGCTAAGACTATCCCATCATAATTAAAACCCCAAAGTAATCTACAGTACTGACGCTATTCTTTACAATTAGACTTCTTTCAGTTTTTATAATACTTTAGAGACTGTTTGCAAAATGGCCAAATAATGTATCTAAATACCAAACCTTCCAGAAGGTACTGAGCCATTTGGGGGGACTGCCAGTGCTAGGATTACCAGCAGGGCAGTTTGTTTGTCTGTTAGCAGCAAGTGCCTAGTAAGGATGTATATATATTTTTTAACTGTATCTTTATTGCATTTTAAGGGTACCTTTAGCAATGTAATTTCCATAGAATAGGTTTTAGAATGAATATATGAATGACATCCAATAGTATCTACAGGACGTTGTATTCTGCTAAATTATATAAATGTTACCAGGAAACATTGTTAAATAGCAACATCTCATAGAGAGGGATTTTATTTGGGATGTTTTAACATTCGATGGGCTGATACCTAGATAAAATGGTCTCTTGAAAATTCCCACCATAGCGGGAATTGAAATGGGCCAAACAGACCATAGGCATTCATCCTCACTTCCACAACTCTAGGGAAATAAATCTGGTCTAAGGATGTATATCTTAAAGAATGGAGAAGCCATAACAATTGAGTGCTCAGGATACCGTGTCAGTGCTCACCAAGGAAATTAATTCAAACTTTCACAGACAAGCAAGCAGGTGGCACATTGCAAACTTCAGAAAAAAAACAAGCGAGTTTATTCAGGACACAAATATTGAACAATAACCCCGGCGCTTTGACCAGATGGGTCTTCAACAGGGGGGGGCGTGTCCATGGACACACCCCCTGAGGAAGACCCATGTGGTCGAAGCACTTGGGTTACTGTTTAGTGTTTGTGTCCTGAACAAACTCACTTGGTCATTTTCTGAAGTTTTTGAGCGTCACTGTTTTCCTTCCAGTATGCCACTTGTTTACATATCTTAAATTTCAGGTGTTTTCAGTTGTCAAGACGGCTTTTTACAATCTAAGGAATATCACCCCAATTAAGCACCTTGTTCCACCCGATGACCTTCCAACGTTGGTCCACGCTTTTCACGACCTCCCACCTTGACTACTGTAATTCCCTGTACCTAGGACTACTGGGGTTTGATCACTGCCGCTTGCAGCTAGTGCAGAATGTGGCAGCTAGGCTGTTGACAAGGCTACCACGGGTTTGCCATATCACGCCTGTGCTGCGCGGCCTGCACTGGCTGCCTATTCAGTGGTGGATCACCTTCAAGGTTGGCTTGCTAACCTATAAGGCCCTGCATGGATAGGGACCATGTTTTCTGCAAGACCTTCTCTGTACATACTGCCCCGCCCACTCCGCTCCACCAATAAGGGATTGCTAGAGATTCCCAGGGTTCCTTTGAAGACTTCGGTGGCCCATGCTTTTGAATTCGTGGCCCCCACCCTGTGGGAATTCTCTACCTCATCAGATAAGAGAGTGCCTGACAGTGGAGAACTTTAAATCTGCTTTAAAAACACATCTGTTTCATCTTGCTTTCCCAGATCCTGAATAAGTGTTGCTGATATTTTTAAGTACAGTATTTATTGTTTTTAGCTGCAATTTTATGATTTTGTTTGCTAGTGCCATGGTTCCTGTGAGAATGGTGCTATTCTACAAATAAAGTATGCTTGCGTATCTGGAAGAATGAAGATCTGGGGCCTTTAAATGCCTCTATAATGATTTTGCTTGCTTTTATTTGTTTTGTTAATTACCTTTTCATCATTTTATTTGTATGTTGCCAACTACTAGATAAAAAAAAAGAATCCAACAGAAAGCTTCTATTATGATGTCAGAAAAGTTTTACTGGCAAGGCCGGCAGTGTGTTTCGATGGGAAACGTCAAACCTGTTTTCTGATTTTTATAGAGAAGTAACTCTTTCTACCACCAAAATATGATATATTTAACAAAAATATGCGATTTTTGATAACCTGTGATCTTTTATTATAATTTAGCAGGAGACATTTTATTCATAACCAAATTTTACATGGAAAGAAGAAAAGGAAAGCCAGTTACTGTTTTAATTTTTTTTTTTTAAATCATACAGATGTACCACTATAGTGCAAACATATAAAAGGCAAAATCTGTTGTTGAATGAAGTATGTATTTCTTTTGAAAAAGATAGTAAAAAGGACTAAATTTCTCACTGAAACACGAAGGGCACCTAAGTAGCTTGCAGTTTCTGACATCACAATACCAGAATTCCATTGCATTCTTTTTTACAAGCAGTGTGAAAAGCAAAGGTGAAAACCCATTTTATTTACTGCACAAGTATTTTATTATAAAAGTAGAAAGTAATTACTAGAACATCACAACACAAAAAAAGTCAGTTGTCTTATTTATTAGAAGTAAATATCTGCTCTAAGTTACCAAGCCGATGAGGAAAAAAATGTGATTGCTCTTAAAAGAAAACACTTCTTTTTTTAACCCCCGATTACACTTTTGAGCCATTAAAATTGTTCCTAATTTGTTAGGGGATTTCGATATAAACTGGCTATCCCCTGAGGCAGCACCCTACAAGGATGCAATCTCAAAATACATGGCCCAATTAGTGGATTCTCTGATACAAACAAATTATCGTACTGGAACCAGTATGCTGCTAGACTGGATGATTACCAACCAGCCAGAGAGAATAACCCACTCAACTGTCCACCCATACTCCACCAGCGATCACTCCCCTATCCTCTGTATCTGGTCGAATAAGTCCCACAGCACCCGAGCTAAAACACTCATATTTAGAGTGCTAAAGAAAGGGTAACTTGTCTCACTTAAAGCGCACCTCAGTCAGCAAGACTGGACAGACCCATATGCCGCAAATGACGTTGATGAAGCACTTGACCATTTCACCAGGACATTCAATGCGGCATGCGACATACATGCCCCCTATTGTAAACGAAAAGTTTGTGGGGCTTGTAAGTCCTGGATCGCTCTGCCCCTCACTGAACTTATGAAGCACAGAGACAGCCTCTGGCATAAAGCTAGAAGCACTGACTCTCAAACAGATAATCAGAACTATAAAACTGCCTCAAAATAGATGTACCTGGGCTATTCATCAAGTGAAAAGCCGTTTCTTCAAAAATGAGCTGGCTAACTCCTGGGGGTACAGCCGCAAGTTCTGGGACAATATCTGGACCCTATCAGGGAAACCAAACAAGTCACCTCCAACCATGCTAAATCTTGAAGAAACCACAACCCAGGACCCCAAAATCATAGCAAATACCTTTAATAAGGCATTCACCGACTTAAGTGGTGTACTTCCCCTGATTTCCTAGACCCCTCAATTGGCAAAAATCTAAATAACAGGCAGAATACCCATACTGGCACTCCCCACCTTTCTACTTCAAAATTATCTCTCAAGCCAAAGTCAAAAAATACCTTTTACAAGTTCTAGGAAAAACTAGAATGAGTGGTGACACGCTTGACCCCAAGCTCATTACTCTCACACTTGATGAGTTACTGTCACCCCTTGCCAGAATTATGAATCTATTGCTTATAATTGGTAAATTCCCACAGCTATTGAAAGCAGCGGTGGTCACCCGTCTTTAAAAGTGGTAGCAGGGCTAGTTGCAACAACTACCACCCAATCTCCATACTCCCTGCACTCTCAAAAGCATTGGAGCATAATGTCTATGACCAGCTTGTCAACTACCTCAACAAATACCAGTTGCAATGCCCGGAACAGCATGGTTTCAGGAAATGACACAGTACTACAACAGCACTGGTAGAGTTCACAGGTTACATTCATGCTGCACTTGATCGGGGGTTTGTGGTGGGGGCAACCTACACAGACCTCACTAAGGCCTTCAACACAATCAATCATGAACTGCTGCTGAACCAACTAACCTGCACTGGCTTATCACCCGAATCAGTGGGGTGGTTCCAGAGCTACTTGTCCGGGAGAACACAAGTAAAAATTGTTGATACCCTCTCTGAAAGTGGGGTGGTTCCAGAGCTACCTGTCCAGGAGAACACAACAAGTAAAAATCAATGATACCCTCTCTGAAAGTCTGAATGTCAACACAGGGGTCCCCCAAGGTTCAATCTTGAGCCCCCTGCTCTTTAGTCTGTTCCTAAACTGCCTCCCTCTAACGTGCCAGGATAAGGCCCTACTGCATGCTGATGATGCAGTACTCTACACCAGCTACACAGACCCAGAAGCACTGGAAAAGAGAATGCAGGTTAATTTCTCTTTAGTCAAGGCCTGGTTTCTTGACTCAAAGCTCTTGCTTAATCATAAGAAGACCAAGACAATGCTGTTTGCCTCTCCTCGAAACTGGCTGAGATCCCATCTATTAAAAATACTAAACAACCAAATGCCTCACTAGAAATGGTCCAAAGTTTTAAATCTCTTGGGGTCACTCTAGACCGTTTCCTCACATTTTCACAGCATACTGACCTTGTAGCCAAGACTGCAAATGTAAAAACTGGCCAACTATTTAGGCATAAACACTGCCTAGCTGATGAGGCATTAAAACTCGCTGTGTGCAGCTTGGTCTTATCCGTGATTGACTATGGGCTCACAGTCTACAGTGCAGCAACTGACAGTTCTCAAGAGAATAAAGCTGGCCCGAAACAAAGCCTGTAGGCTTGTCCTAGATGCGCCATACCTTAAACATACCTGCGATCTCTATTCCAAGTCTGAGTGGTTAAATCTGCACAGTAGAACTCAACACCAGGTTTGCCTGCTGGCTGAAAAGTGCACCCTGGGTCTAACACCACTTGGTGTTCAGAGCCTCCTCAGCCCCACCAACAAGGCTAGATCTACCAGAGAGACTAACAGACAGCCACTAAAAGTCCCTTTTCACTGCACCTCCCAGGGTCAGCAGTCTTTTGAGTACCAGGCATCCGCTTGGCTCAGCTCACTACATGATGACCTTCTGGCAGAATCTAAACTCGTCACCTTCAAATCTAAACTTCATAACCACCTAGCAACACTCAGTGGGTGTGATTGTAACTTCTAAACTGCACAAGCCAACTACCGTCTTCTTTCTGTTCATTATAGCACTTACAGTCTCCCCTATCCAACTGCCTTGTTATTAACCCCTCTCCTCTACCATCCCACTCTGCCTTCATCCTCCATTCCATTCCTCATCCGTTTCCCACCTCCCCCCACACCTAATCTGCTGCCCCCCTCCTCTCACCATATCCTCTTACTCCAAAACCCCATGGCATTTTCCCCTTCCAGCAAACCAATGACAATGCCCTATGGCTGCTCCCATTTTCTCTACCTGTTCTCCCTTATACCTTCATCACCTACTCAGCACTCTCTCAGCACCCAGCCTCTGTTGCTACCAGTTTCTCTCTCCATAGTAAGTTATCTGTCCATTTTGTTCACCCCTCACAACATACTTAATGCTTAATGTGATTGAATTTTGTAATTTTAGTTACAAAACAGTTGATCATTTCTGTTTCCAATGTAATTTTGTAACCACTGTCTGTACTGTTTTGCTGTACGTGTGTTTGCTGTTGACATGGAACCTTTGTAAACAAGCTTATAGCTCATAGGTATTAATCCGAGAACTGAATAAATAAAATAAATAAATAAGACTACTGTAGTATTTAATGATGTGTCAGCTCCAATGTAAGCACAGCACAGCAGCACAGCGCCATGTTGCGTTCACAGCATGGCTCCACCCCACTCCACTGTATAAACTGCTATAGTGGAGCAGTGCAGAGCTTCGTTGAGAATGCAAAATGGTACCACACAGCTCCGGCAATGCTTACATTGGAGAAGACACAAGGCATTAAATATTACAGCTGTCAGATTAGGGAAAAAACACTTTAATGGCTTAAAGCCTAATCATTGGGTTTCCTTTGGGAGTGTTTTTTTTTTTTACAAAGAATATTGTTTTGCTTTAAGGCATTTTCCTTGTCTCAATGAAAACTTATTCTTCACATTCCAAGTCATTCAGTATGGTTGTAAGTTCTGAATAAGTCATTTGGCATGGTTCTTTGTGAAGAATGGATTTCAGACACCGCCAACAAAATGGGCAAACCATCTATTATAAAACATTTTAGTCTAAGGAATCCTTCCATTTTATTAATTTGTACTTGCACAATATAGCCAGTCACCTAGCTGAGGAAGGAGTATTTTGTATAAAACATTATTAACTTTCTTAAGTCAGCTTATCTGTTCAGACACAGGTACATCACGTCAAAGCTTTAAAGTAGGACAACAACATGCAACTCTAATAAAAATCTGCAATGCCACGTGCCTGTTTCTGTTCACAGTTGACAGCACAACCCAAGATGAGCTGCAGTAACCTGCCCAGTTCCACAGGATCTGCATGTTCGGCAGCCAGGTTTAAATCAGGATGGGGTAAGATGGCAATATCCTGGTCCAAGACCTAAATCACAGAATACAGTACATTATAGCTTAGAACCTTTGTTATGCAAACTTTTACAATTCATTTCTTAACAGAGATGAAACCCCTCATTTTCAGTGGAGTCTTACTTCTACCCTGGTTTACAGCAGGGGAATACAGAAGCATAGTGAGATCAAGTGACATGCTTAAGGTCACAGTGGTCCTAATGGGATCTCCTGGTTCACAATGCTGTGTTCATAGCCTGAAACCACATTGCCTGCTCAATGCAATACACCTGAAATGCTGGCAGTTAAAAATATAGAGGATAATGGATGGGCATCAGTTAATAACCATGCTGTATTCACTTCAAGAGGTTGCCAGGGAAGCACTGTAAACCTTGAGAGCAAAGCTTGAGAGGTTTACTGCTGCCATGGCAACCTCGAGAAATGAATTCAGTATGGTTATTAACTGATGCTATCCATTAGCTTTTAGAGTGTATGGGCCTGTTACTGTAACTAACGAGTGAATTAACTTCTTGTCAACATTAAACACTAGTTGTAGAATTCTGCTTACCATCAGTAGACAAGAATCAGGCATCATGTTGGGAACAGCATTTATTGGCAATATAGCAATAAAGGCAGCAGTTGAGAATTTACAGTTACTACAGCATGGTTTAGATCGCACCAGAGATGCAAGTGAATTTGAATACCCACTGGCATTCAACTGGCAAAGGCATTGGTCCACAATAGAAGCAACCACAAACTACGGGAGACGCACATCTGAAAATGCACCACAGTTGTTATGGTATCAATGTGATGTAGTCAAGAGGGTATAACAACCTCTTGACATCACAACGATACCATAACAAGGGTAGGAATTCATCAAATTCGATCCTAAATCACCCAATCCCATACAATATATAAGGAATAATGTATGGGTAACCATACACAACAAGCCTGTGTTTCCATCGAGGGGCTGAGATGACAGTATATGGACCACATGAGAATTTTAAAACCTCAAAGGAGTTGCTTAGAAATTAGACACAGCAAATATAGATGACATTGTAAACTGGGATTTAGCTTCTTTTTAAGAGAGAGAAGTAACAAATGTTAATATTAATTGAAAGTGCACGAGTTGTATGTTTACATTGTTATTATATTTCTGTTATTTGTATTAATTGTGATGTATTACACGTTTATTGAAATGTACGTCCTGTCTTACAACTGGGTCAAGCTTGTAAAAGGACCATGTGGGCCAGTGCTTTTTACCTGGTCAACAAAATTTCAAATAAAAAAATAAAATAAATAAAAGAGTGGAAATCAAGAAGTCCATGCTAGTATCTCTGACCTGAGATGGAAACATAAGGTGAGTTGTGTATGGTCACCCATATTTCATGTGTTATAGCACATGGTTTAATTTGCTCATTGTTAACAAGCCAGTATGCCACCTTCACACTTCTATCTGTAGTAGTGTCAGTGAAGAAAAGACTGCTGTCGTGCTCAGCAGATCGGGTGAACATGCATGTTAGTAAGGCAGGGCAGTCAGTTAAGAGAGGTTCGTTCTGGCAGTAAAAAAGCTGGGTACGGGGAAAGAGAATGATTTTTGAGTTAGCAGAGCACTGTTGAGGAATCAAAAGTGGAAGCCACACTGTGTGAATGAAAATGGTGTTAGCCAGCGCAATGAACACAACTGAAGGCACTAATTATTGAATGCGCACAACATAGTGGATTATGTATGGGCAATCATACACAGCAAGGCTGTTTTTTCAATCGAGAGGTTTCAATGGTAACAAGAGACAGCGAGAGTGCAGCTTAAGAGGTCCCATTACCATGGAAACCTTGAGATTCAAAAATTGCCTTGTTATGTATAATTACCGATACGCAGTCTTTTACAGTATATAGGCAACCATAATTATGCTCCTTAGTACAAAAAACGTTCCCCCATACTAAAAACATGCATTACTTTGTCATGGGCTGTAGTGGCTATTTCCGGCACCACTCACTTCCTTACCATCATGTCCTTACCTTCACTGCACGTGTGCACAGGCATTCAAAGTTGTTGTACCATCAAAGTGACGTACAGAACTCAAGAGGGTATAACAACCTCTTGACGTCACTACAATGGTACAACAATGTTAGGAATTCATCAAATTCCATATACAGTCGCACTCTCCCTTACACTATAAGGTTTTTAAACTGGCCGAATTCTATACACAATAAAACAAACATATACTATAATGTAGTTCCTTTAGTTTAAAATGTTATATCCCAGGTTGCCCGATGTCAGGGTAATGCACTGCATTGCCAGACCAGCAACTTGGATTCAGAAGCAGAACCAAGACACTAGCAATGGGGTCCAGCTGGGAAAAACACTGCCAAAGGCAGCCCGTCCTAGTCCAAGTTGTTTTAGTGCAGACACCCACTGCCCCCAGTGAGCCCATGAACTTGGTCCTCCATAAGGGGCATGCTGAGTGCACACAAGCCTGCAATAGATCTGCATTCTATCACTGAGAGGAGGGCAGGACACAGAAGAAAATGCCCTTGCTGTCTCAGTGACAGCTACCAGCAGTCTCATGCCCCATGCTGTGTAAACTTAGCTGGACTAGTGTTTGCTGAAGCTCAGAAGTTGCCAGAATCCAGCGTGAGGACATGCAGGACAGCCAAGGCAGGAGAAAAAGCTACATGAAAAAATAAAAATAAATTTCACGTCATCTAAATGGTTGGCTTTAAAGAATTATATAAAGACATAAAAATACCACAACCTGATTGGTCAGCTAAGGTCTTTACCTGTGGATAAATCCAGTAATAGCCCATGGCTGAGGAAGGACATTTATAAAAAAATAAAGTAAAACATAATCAAATACATTTCATATTTATTCTACACATGGATCTGTTGGATGCCTGCAATGAGTCACTCTAGGGGGTGGGTAATTGCTCACTTCTCATGTGGTTTAGTCACTCAGCTGGCTGTGCCTCATGACATCACACATGAGGAATAAGTAAATCCTATATTATACAATGGCAAGAAAAAATCCTGGACTCTGATTGGTCAGTCTTGGGCTGGACCCATGACGTTATCCCAGTACAACATCACGGGTCTAGTTTCAGCCTCACTGTGAACCTCTAATTGATTTTTTGCTTTTGCTAGATGTGCTTTGCTTGATTGTTTCCCATTGTCTCTTAAAAAACACAAATATTTTTCCACACAAAATTATTTTTAAAATGATTTTTTGTCTTCTGTATAACAACGAGCCATTGTTTAATAACAATAATGCCCTCCAGGGTGTGGGTCGTTTGGGATAACGTCATGCCTCAGTTATTGGACGCACTCTGCCTGCGGCCTCGTGCTCAACCACCTGAGGCGTGAAGTTATCCCAGCACGACACACACCCTGTCAGGCATTATTGCTTAAATAACCCACACTCTGTCATGTCTTATTGCTTAAATGTTCAAGCCTGTTACTGTTTCAAAGGTAACGTTTACCAAATAGCCCAAGTAAATGACAGCAGCACTACAGTTTAGTAAACAAACAAAATAGGCCCGAAAAGATTACTATTACTGACTAACCTCATCCTGTACAAGTATTCCAGTTCAAATATTTCATTATATTGGTATGTTTAGATTTATAACCAGAAAATGTTATCTCTGTGAAAATTTAAAAATAAATAAATAATTCCTAAATTCTCAGACAAAAAAAGAAATAGAAAATTAAGGTCATCATTGCACCAGCTCTCATACCTCATGATAATAATCCAACACACTTTGAAGGATCTTCTTCAAATTATTCAGCTAATTGGATAAAAGACACAAATCACACATTAACACTGAATGCACAGGACCTGATGCTGTTGAGTTAGTACAGTACTACTCTAAACAATGATTTTTAAATATAAAATTACTTATTCATTAGCATTTATTGAATTTATTGACAAGGTGAATACACAAGAAACAGTTGAGCCATTTTCAGGTACGACCCAGGTGTTACAATACAATTAGTACAATTACGACAAGCAGGATGCAATACAATAAAGACAATGCAGTAAATTAACACACACAACAGAGCACAGTTGTAGAACAGAAAGATAAAAACACAATTCAAGATGAAAACAATTCATGAGCTGGTCAGAAGAGCTAGTAAGCTACAGGTCAGCTCAGATGTATAGACAACAAAACTGAGAAAGCAAGCGAAATGTACAATAAACTAGCACAGTATTACCTAGAAATGAGAACAGTGCATAGGCTGGTTCAGCTTAGACCATACTGATGGCAAGGCTAAACAGCCTGAGAGCCAATGACACCTGAAAATATCAGGTGCAGGTACAGCTAGAGCTGGTCTTAGGGTGAGTCCACATAGACTTTTTAATTTGAGGGTGGGAAGGGGAGCAGCAGACTGCAAATGGCAAAAAGTTCCAAAGCCTGGGTGCAGTAGCACTAAAGGCCTGATCTCCCTTGATGGTGTATATTTGCAGGACAATGAGAAGGGATTCTTCATTTGACCTATGGGGGAGGGAATTATTCACCCTGTGACTTTGTGTCCATGTGGTACTCAATAGTGTCAGGCAAAAGAACGCATTGGATATCAGCCATATAGCACAAATGAGCTGCGTCTGTGTCAAGGCAATACATATACATAAAAAATAGCAAGTGGCACTAGATTAGTTTGTGCTTTTTATATTCCTCCCATATCCTCAGTCCATCAAGGAGTATAAAAATAGTATTTTTCTCTCACATAAAGTTCAGTGAGCTGCATTTAAATACAGATCATGACCCCTTATTTACAAATGTGGCCTCAAGCACAAAACCAAAATTCCACATCAAACAATGGAAAGTAAGAGGCCAGCCAATGACCCCAGGGCAATGCATCATGGCCAACAAGCAGGCAACTCAAACTGAAAAGCAAGCCCAGGCAGCCTGCGCTATGGGTGTAAGAGTACCTTCCCGCAAATATTCAGCAGGTATTCATACATCATCATATACTCATTTTTAGGAAGTGTTAAATTCACACACACACAAAAAAAAACCAAAAACATGCTGACCCTCCCTGGGTAGCTAGTTGTAAGCCACATAACCATCACTGCCTCTTCCTACCCCCAAGTCATCTCCCACCCTCTGTCTCATTCACGGGTGCTTCCACGGTGGGGGGGCATTCTAGCAAACTGCCTGCCCTTTCCTCACCCAAAACCATCTTTACTAACTTACCTTCCTCCTTAACCTGACACCACTGATCCCTGTAAGGAAACAAGACAAACAGTGGGCACAACTTTGCTTCCCAACCCCCAATTCATGATGAGAAGCAATACAGTTAAACCCAGCACCAATCTGCACCCCCATCCCCCCCCCACCTAACAGCACCTTTAAATACCTACCCCCTCCCTAACTGCATTCTCTCCAAGCCCCAACAGGCTGAAACATGTATGCTGATTGCCACCAGTCAATTATTGAAGGGGCAATCAGTGCAAATCCCAGATGCTCAGTTGGTACCCCCTCTATCCACAGTAACTAGTGTCCAATTATCTGCCGATTAGTCTAGGATGCATAGTGGGGTGGAGGGGGAGGTAATCTACCTGTTGTCACTGCACGACGCTAAGCAGACTGTCAGAGGATCATAAAGGGACTCTTCATTGTGATACATACAACCATGACCTCCTTTGTAATCCTCTACAAAGATTTTGCCAAGCATCACTGAATGACACTAGTCAGACTGCACAAACCCCACCATAAACCCTAGACTGATTAATTTGCTACCACATTATCTGGCAGGAGGGGGCACTAACTTAGCAGCCAGAAACTGTATGGACTGCCCTTAACCAAAGATCGAGTGGGCACATCATCATCCTTATTTTGGCCTATAAAGGATTAGGGATGAGTCAGATCGGGGAAGGGGCATTAAGGGATATTGTTGGACGAGGGAGGAAATCTGGGTGTAGTTCTGTGGAGGGTCAGAGGGATTCTGTCTATGTCTTAACTGTTTTCATAAATTTTTGAATTTATACAGTACACCACAAACAGCAGAACAAAAACTCTATTTTGCCTCAAGAACTACCTTATTTGTGGTATTCAACAACTACTGTTCATCATTTGCACACACCTAGTCTGATCTCAAGTGGACAGTGTGGCCAACAGCCATACAATTTAGCTTGGGGAAGAGTGGTACCATGACCTGCTGCTACAGTGGCACTTTTAGTGGGCTAAAGTGTTTGCTCCTGCACAACAGACATGTATGACTGCAAGATCACCACTTGGTAGTGTGCAGCGCTGGAGCGGGATGGGCAAAGTAGCACTAGCAGTCTAATGGTAAAAATTCCCTTAACCCCATAGGATGACACACCTAGTACACTTAGGCCCTGCACCACAACTCCACTCCAAACTGGATTATGTGTTTCTGAGAGAAAAGCCATCAAAGACCACTCCATTGTGGATAAGCTGCTGAGGCTACCCATATAGTGGAAGGCACTGATGCTGGGGCTAGAAGGTCACTGAAGCCAGCCTGAAGGCAGGACGAAGAAGATATTATTGTAATAACTTGTAGGACTGCGCTCCCTGGCATCAGAACCTCACGGAAACTTTAGCTAGCGAACTGGATTATGTGTTTCTGAGAGAAAAGCCATCAAAGACCCCTCCATTGTGGATAAGCTGCTGAGGCCACCCGTTTAGTGGATTTACGTACTAAATCCCGCAGACTGTAATCCCGACGCTTGTAATCCCATTTCCAAATTCCCAAAAAAATAATTGCCCAACCGCCGATATTCCCGTCGATGTAAATCCCGACGCAGCAGGAAACCAACTTTTAAAATTCTGTCGCCCAACTACAGAACATGCAGGTTCAAATTAAGATACTGCTTAAAAAGCACTTTCGGGCATACTGTAGTAATGAGCATTCACACCTCTCATGTAAATGTGCTCCACAATCACATCATGTGTACATTTTAAAGTCTCCAGATCTTTAAACAAAAAAATGCATTAATTTATGTCTAAATTACAGTAGTTAATCGCGATTGCCATCAGCCTCCGCCATGCAATTGCCAGCAACAGAGAAGCCTATTGTCCTTTTTTTTTTTTGACAGCTGTCATGGTGGCAAATTAGTTGTCCAACTAATTCTTTATTCCAATTATTGATTAATCATTTCATCATGGTAGCAAATTACTTGTAGCCTATATGATTAACAGTGATTGTAGTAAATCACTGTTGTATGCCTGATTTAGGAAACCTGTTAGAGCAGTTACTGGTACAGCAAGCGATGGCAGAAGTATGTGCTGGGTGCCTTCTCAGAAGGGGAATGATAAAATCTGCATTGGAGGCTATTTATTGGTAAAAGAGCCAAATTGTGGTGATGTGTTCTACTGGTGCTGTCAGAGCCGCAAGTCTATGCATTGTCCGGAAGGGCTTCACTAATCTAGTCAGGGTCAACACCACCTAGTGAGCCAGAGGAGCATAACCATGCCCAGCAGCAACTGATGCCCCAATTGCATGTGTCATGGCAGCAATGAAACGTAGAGCTGTAGACACACACGACACCCCAGCGCAAATACAAGCAGAGATAGCATCTCTACCGGAGGAGGTACGGCACAGTCTTCCCAAACAAAAAGGCAATGCAGCAGGTAGTGAAACGAGCCAGACTCCTTGACCTGCCTGCTGAACCCCTAACCCTAGAGGACATTGTAGTCCCAGAAGATTTGCGAACTGTCAGTGGCAATAACTGGTTTGCAATGGACTCCACATGTGGGGAGGATAACATTTTAATATTTACCACCAAAGAAAACATACAGCATTTACATCGAGCATCATACTGGCTGATGGATGGAACTTTTCGAACTGTTCCTCATTTGTTTATGCAGCTGTATTCCATTCATGCACTGGTTGGAACTGCACCTAATGAGCAATTCTGCCACTATTATTTGCAGTAATGTCCTCAAGTCACAAGAATGCTACAATGTCTTTTTCAAGACATGCAGGACCTTGCAGATGAGGACAATATTAACTTAGCACCGCCCTGATTATAACTGATTTTGAGTTGGCAGCAGTGAATGCATGCAAGACTGAATTTCCAGACTCGGTAAACAAGGGCTGCCTATTTCATTTTGGACAAATAGTCTGGAGAAAAATTCAGAATTTCGGGCTTTCAACACTGTATGGACAGGATGCTGAGTTCAGCCTGCTAATGAGACAGTTGATTGCATTGTCTTTTCTGCCAGCCGATGAAGTAAAAACTGCTTTCTTGGAGTTGAAGAAAATTATGCCTGATATAAGCATTCCTCTAATTCTGTGGTTTGAGGACAATTATATTCTGGGACTTGTCAGAAGGCAGATGAGGAATAAAACTGCAGTTCGCTATCCTCCAGCTTTCCCTCCTTCATTCTGGTCAGTCAGTGAACAGCTAGGACAAGGCATACCAAGAACACAGAATAGTGTTGAAGGATGGCATCGTAGACTTTCAACTCTTATAGGAAGATCGCATGTAGGATTACACCGATTCATCTCAGAGCTTCGTAAAGAGCAAATAAATACAGAGACCACAATAGAAAATATGAAGCGTGGACTACCAAAATCTCCCCCCAAAAAGCGCTATGCACTTCGTGAGGAGAAACTCAGGATTGTGGTGAAGAACCATGAGCAGATGCCTCCCTTGGAGTACATCAGGGGTACAGCCCACAATTTAATTATATGACATTTTTTAATCCCATCTTTTAACATTTTTAACTATGCTGCACTACATCATGATCTGGCTACTGGCAAGACGGTAAGGATATGGGTTTTTTTTATGCTGACATACACAAAATATTTCAAAAAACTAAATCGATTCTTCTCTGTTTCTTTCAGGTAGTGCACTGTGTTTCCTGAATTTTTGTTGCTTTGCGGTAAATAAATAAAGTTTGTGGAACGTCTGCTATTTCAGGTTGGACAGTTTGGCTGATTATAAATAAATAAAGTTTTTTACTTCTACGTCTGTGCAACGTCTGCAATTTCAGGTTAGAATCTCGGGATAAATAAAGTTTTTATACTTCTACGTCAGTTCAACGTCTGCAATTTCAGGTTAGAATCTCTGCATTTTAATCATTCGGGATTTTAATTTTACGGGATATTGGTTTTCGGGATTTTAATTATTCGGCATTTCAGTCTCGGGATTGTGGTCGTCGGGAAATTAGTCTGAGGGAATAAGTACGTATACCGTTTAGTGGAAGGGAGTGATGCTGGGGCTAAGAGGTCACTAAAGGCAGGATGGAGAAGATATTATTGTAATTAGCACAAAAGTCACTTTACACTCTATATACACCATATACTCCCCATATGTGCTTCTGAGCTATATAAAGAATTCAGATTCTATTCCTGGCTATTGCGAAAAGTACAGTTATGTAGGAACTTACCGTAACCATACATCTTCAAGAGAGGCTCTTGCAGTAGGGTAATAACTTGTAGAACTGCACCCCCTGGCGTCAGGACCTCACGGAAACTTTAGCTAGCAGTGTCTAGCAGAGGACTGCCCCCCAACATCAGTGTGACCCTATAAAGGGGCAATCCCCATGCCGGCCTTCCAGTTCTACAGCTGGAGACCTTATAAGAGGTGCGACAGGAGAAAGGAAAAGAGGCTCCTGGAGCCAAAACAGGCTCATGGAAAAGGAGCAACAGAAATATGGGGGAGGAGGGAGGGGAAAAAGGTACCTACTGCAAGGGCCTCTATCAAAGATAGTACAGTTACATAAGAACTTACCGTGAACAGTAGATCTTCTAGATGCTTCCTTTGCAGGTAATCACTTCAGGACTGCGCCCCCATGAAGCGCCAGGACCACACGAACCTTTGCTAGCACTGTCTGATGGGGGACCGCCCACCGGACATCATGAGACTGACGTCAGCATGACACTATATAGTGGGAGGTCCCCATGTCCACCCTCCAGTTCCCCCACAAGAGATCACAAAAAGTCATGATGGGAGAAAGTAAAAAGGCTCCTGAATTCCAAAAAACGGCTTTCTGGAAAGAGAGCTGTAACCTAAAAAAGGGGGAAGGTGGGTGGGAAAAAGGTTACCTACTGCAAGAGCCTCTCTCAAAAATCTACTGTTATGGTAAGTTCTTACGTAACTGTACTATCTTACTTCAAGAGGGCTCTTGCAGTACGTAATCACTTGTAGGACCAAGTCCCAAGCAGTAACGAGTCCAAGGGACAACAAAACATGGAAGGCTAGAACATAATCCTAGTAGAAAAACCACAAAGTTAGGACAGGAGTCCCTGGAGGACTGCTTGTCCAAAACAGGCCGTACACCTCGAGGCAATGTCCAAACTGTAATGTTTTGTGAAAGTGTGGACAAAACTCGAAGTAGCTGCTGTGCAGATGTCTGCAGCAGATACATTTCTAAAACAGGCTGTGGAAGCAGCCATTCCCCTGGTAGAATGTCCTTTTACCTGACCCAGAAGGATCTTACCATACTTTTGGTAACAAAAAGTAATGCAGTTTGCCAGCCATTTAGAAAGGCACTGTATGGAAACTGCCGCACCTTCCCTTTTTGGTGCGAAAGAAACAAAAAGTTGATCCGTCTTGCGGACCTCTTTAGTCCTGTTCATGTAATAACGTAAAATCCTGTGAATGTCTAACGTATGCAGAACGGCTTCACCTCGATTAGAATGCTCGGGGTAATAAACCGGCAATTCTAAAGACTAAGGGTCATCTCTGAAACGACCTTAGGAAGAAACTTAGGATTTGTATGCAAAGCCACCCTGTCTCTGTGAAAAATTAAATAAGGCACCTTGCACATCAGGCCTGAAGCTCAGAAATTCTATGAGCTGAGGTAACTGCAACTAAAAAGAGCACTTTCCAATACAAAAAGTGCATATCACAAGAACTTGCCAGCTGGAAGGGAGGCAAGGTCCCACAGAGGAGCAGGGTTACGCACCAGGGGTTTCAGATGCAGAATACCTTTCAAAAAGGTTTCGGAGACCTCTAACTGAGCCATAGTCTTGCCCCTCACTGGATCATGGTAGGCAGAGATGGCTGCTAGATGCACATTCAGGGACAAATAACTCAAGCCCAGGTCCAACAGATGAAGGAGATGCTCCATAACCTGTGGAGCAGGACACATTAAGGGATCCAGATCTTTTGCAGTGGCCCAAATGTTGAAATGTTTCCACTTCATGGCATAGGTAGTTCTGGTGGATGGCTTTCACGCCTCCACCAAAATTTGAGCTACCCTGGGGGAAAACCCATACTAAGAAGCAGCTATGTCCTGAGGTGCCACGCATGAAGATGAAGGGACTTTAGCCCCGGATGTACCACTGTGCCCCCTTCCTGGGTGAGTAGATCGTAAGATACATGTAGAGGTATGGGAGGCTCCACTGCTAGTTGTTGAAGCAGTGGAAACCATATTTGAGGCCAAAAAGGAGCTACTGTATCAAAATCATTTGTGCTCTTTCTGACTGGAACCTGGTCAACACCCTTTGTAATATTGGAATGGGAGGGAATGCATACAGAAATCTCCCTATCCAGGAAAGCGACAGTGCATCTCACCAGAAAGCACCATGCCCAGGATTGTGTGAGCAAAACTTGGGAAGTTTTGCATTTGACAGAGCTGCAAACAGATCCACCTCTGGATGACCCCAAGGTCGACAATGTGATTTATTAGTTCTTGCTTTAGTTCCCATTCATGAGCCCTTACCCTGGTGCGACTGAGACTGTCTGCGAGAATGTTCTGCACCCCTGGGACGTGAACCGCCCAAAGATGGATTTTGTGCAGAACTGCCCAATTCCAAACCTGCACTGCTTCTCTGCAAAGAGGGTATGAGCAGGTGCCCCCGTTTGTTGATGTACCACACAACACACATGTTGTCCGTCTGGATCAAGAGGACTTCCTGAAGAAGAATGTACTGAAAAGCCTGAACAGCATAAAGCACTGCTTTCATCTCTAGCACATTTATGTGCAGGTGCGCTTCTACAGGGGACCACAGGCCCTGGGTCCTGTGGGATCCCAGATGGGCACCCCATCCCTGTCCTGACGCATCTGTAGTCAGTATCTGGGAGTGGGAAGGGGTCTGGAAAGAGACTCCTAGCAACAGATTGCTGGAATCCTGCCACCACAACAGGTCCTACTGCACTGGGGTGGAGATGAGGATCAGGCAATCTAAGTCGTCTTCCCACTGAGATCTTGGAGTCCACTGCGAAATACGCATGGTGAAGTCTGGTCAATGAGACCATGAGAATAGCTGCTGTTATGAGGCCAAGATGATGGAGAACCGCTCTGGCCGAGATACTGGACGCCGCACGAACCGCACTTCTTTTTATATGGATCCGTTGGAGAAGAGGAAGACATACAAACAATTTAAATTGAGAAAAATAAGTAAACAAATAGTGTTCAAACTGCTGTGATAAGCTTCAGTTGGTCTGACGTGTGCAGGTCGACAGCAGGAAAGAACTGGAGGGCGGACGAGGGACTACCCACTATATAGTGTCACGCTGACATCAGTCACGTGACATCCGGTGGGCGGTTCCCCGTCAGACAATAATGTAAAGTTTTCGTATAGTCCTGACAACAGGGCGCAGTCCTACAAGGATTATCGTATGCAAGAGCCTCCCCTCAAAGTAAGATCTACTGTTACGGTAAGTTCTTATGCGACTGTACTATCTTACTTTGAGAGGGCTCTTGCAGTAGGTGATAACTTGAACGACCGAGTCCCAAGCAGTAAGAACCAAGATACGTGGAGTAGGACACGGGAGGCAGGGATAGATTAGCTTAAATGCCAATAACTTCAAGACAGGAGGCCCTGAAGGACTGCTAGTCCAAAGCCTGCTCTGTGCCGAGAGGCAATGTCCAGACTGTAATGTTTGGTAAAGGTGTGGGCAGAACTCCAAGTGGCAGCTACACAAATATCAGCTGCTGACACATTCCTGAAGCATGCGGTAGAGGCAGCCATGTCTCTAGTACAATGCCCTTTGACCTCCCCCAACAAGGTCTTACCATGTTTCTGGTAGCAAAACACAATGCAGTTGGCTAGCCATTTGGAAAGGCATTCTCTGGAAACCACTGCACCCTCTCTCCTGGGTGTGAAAGAAACAAAAAGCTGCTCCGATTTTTGGACGGCTAGGTGCGATTTGTGTAATAACATAAGATTCTGTGAATGTCTAGAAAATTCAGAAGCACTTCCCCCAGATTGGAATATTCTGGTTAAAAAAACCAAAAGCTCAAGAGACTGATTCAAAGTAGCTTCTGAAAAAACTTTTGGGAGATGCTTAGGATTAGTACGCAGAGCCACCCGGTCTCTGTGGAAAAATCAAATAAGACTCTTTACACATTAGGGCCTGGAGCTCATAAAGCCTTCGAGCTGAGGCAACTTCAACCAAAAAGAGTTCTTTCCAGGACAGACAGTGCATCTCGCAAGAACCAGCTGGTTCAAAAGGAGGCAACGTCAGTTTCTCCAACATAAAATTAAGGTCCCACAGTGGCGCATGACTGTGCATTGGGGGTCTCAAGTGCAGTATCCCTTTCAGGAAGCTTTTGGACACTAAGTTGTGCCAAACATTTACCCTTACCAAGGAATGGTAGGCAGAAACAGCCAACAAGTGGACCTTGAGAGAAGAATAACTCAGTCCCAGGTCGAAAAGGGAAAGGAGGTACTCCATGACTTGAGGAGGGGGCACTCAAAGGGGTCCCAACCTTTAGAAGTGGCCCGAATAGAAAATTGCTTCCATTTCATAGCATAGGTATTCCTTGTGGACAGCTTCCTGGCCTCTACTAGGACTTTCGCCACTCTGGAGGAAATTCCGAATCGGGAAGCGATTATGTCCTGAGGTGCCACGCGCAAAGGTGAAAGGACTTCAGCCCTGGATGAAGTAGCGGGCCCTCCTCCTGAGTGAGAAGATCATGACACAGAGGCAAGGGTAACGGAGGATCTGTCACAAGCTGTTGGCAGTAGTGGGAACCATATCTGGCGTGGCCAAAAAGGGGCGATCAGAATCAAGCAAGCCCCTTCTGCTTGCAGCTTGAGAAGAACCTTCTGCAGAACTTTTAAGGGAGGGAAGGCATACAGAAACCTCCCTGTCCAGCAAAGCAACAGCATGTCTCACCAAAAAAACACCAGGCACAGGAAGCAGCGAGAAAACCTGGGTAATTTTGCGTTGAATGAGGAAGCGAACAGATCGAGTTCTGGTCGACCTCACTGGTCAAAAACCTGTGCAACCACTTCCTGCTCGAGTTCCCATTCGTGAGCTCTGACTCTGGTGCAGCTGAGAAAGTCTACCAGGACATTTTGCATGCCCAAGATGTGGACTGCAGAGAGATGTGCACTGGGCATAGGACCACCCAATTCAGATCCTCATTGCTTCCCTGCAAAGAGAGTACGAGCGGGTGACCCCCTGCTTGTTGATGTACCAAACTACGCACATCTTGTCTGACTGGATCAGCAGACTGCCCAGACAAAGAAGATGCTGAAAGGCCTGTAGTACGTAGAGAACCACTCACATCTCAAGCATATTTATATGCAAGAGTACCTCCTCTGGGGTCCACAAGCCATGAATCTTGTGACTCCCTAGGTGGGTACCCCACCCTGACCTCGATGCATCAGTCATAAGGGTCTGGGAAGGGATGGAACATAACTCCCCTGGTGAGACTGACAAGGTCCTGCCACCAAAGCAGGTCTCTTTGCATCAAGTTGGAGACCAGAACCAGATGGTTGAGGTCGTCCGACCTCTAATTCCATTTGACTCGGAGGGTCCACTGCGAGATTCGCATGTGAAGCCTGGCCAAAGGGACCGTAAGTATAGCCGCTGCCATAAAGCCTAGGAGATGGAGAACCAACCTGGCTGTAACCTTTTTGTTGGAGGCTACCCACTGGGCCTGTTTCTGTAAGGCCTCCACCCGATCCCAGGGAAGGATGGCCATGCCATGCTGTGTCCAGCACCACCCCAATAAACTGTAGGCATTGGGCAGGTGAAAGCTGGGACTTAGGGAGACTGATCGAGATCCCTAACTGAGTGAACAGAGTCAAGGTAGCCACCAGGAATAGCTCCAACAGCTCCCTCCACAGAGCTGACAGACACCAGTCGTCAAGGCAGGAAAAGACACAATATCCCTGCCACCTGAGGGCCGCAGCCACCACCGCAAGGCACTTGGTAAAGACTCTGGAGGCTAAGGAAAGACCAAAGTGGAGAGCTCTGAACTGAAAATGCTCCCCTTGAAACACAAACCTGAAGAAGCAACGGTGGGCCTGAAAGACCGGGATATAGAGATAAGCATCCTGCATATCCAGGGCACAGAGATACTGTCCCTTGAACAGAAGAGGCAACAGGCCTTGATGGGTCAGCATTCTGAACCTCTTTTACTCAATGTACAGGTTCAGGGTGCTGAGGTCCAAGACAGGGCGAAGATCTCCCATCTTCTTTGAGACCAAAAAGAAGTGTGAATAGAATCCTTTTGCCCTCTGATTCATGGAAATAGGTTCTTGTAGGTGCTTTGGGGACAGTAAAGAGACATCTGAGGGGTGGATGGACTGGGCAGAGTGGGAAAATGGAGAAGGGTGGGCAGATAGAGATAGTGGGGACTAGGAGATGCCCTGGGGCGAAATGGGATCAGGAGAGGGGTCCTCCCTGCCTGATTCCCATACCCAAGGTCTCCACAAACTATGGGCAGATATTGGGATCCTCCTTGAAAACTCATCCAACCCAGATGATGTTGTGTAATGCCAGGTCAATTAGGAACAAGACCGCTATTATAGCTGATCTTGTTGTAACATCTGACCTGGCATGCATCACCGAGACCTGGCTGGATGAGAATGCAGGCCCTATACTGGCTTCTGCTACTCCAGCTGGGTTCTCGGTGATACACTGCCTGAGGCTGGATCATAGAGGCGGGGGTGTAGCCATTTTCTTTAAAAAGGAGCTGGGTCTTGTGGATGTACCAGTGGGTCACACTCGATCCTTTGAGCGTATTCTGGGGGCAGGTGTAAGGTTCAGGATTCTCCTCATCTACTGTCCACCCGGTAATGGTGAAGAATTCCTGAAGGAGTTTGCGGACTTCATTGTCGACATGGCATTGGAGTCACCCATATGGTTAATACTGGGCGACTTCAATGCCTGGGTCGACAATGAACTCTCGCACTTTGGGAAAAACCTCCTCCAACTTATGACTATGTTGGGCCTTACACAGGTAGTTACCTCTGCTACCCATATAGTGGGCCACTCATTGGACCTAGTGTTTCTCCTGCAGATAGAGATCATACAGTTGGGGTGGAACCAAATGCTTGGATGGACCATCACACCATAAGATTCAGCTTCGGGGCACCCCCAAATATGCCTGCCCCTACGGAGATGGTCCAGTATCGCCCTTTGAGGGGAATTACCCCACACGGCCTATGGGAGGTACTGGACCTATCGGGTATATCAAGTGAGTGCATGAGTCCAGGGTACCTCGTACTTGTCTATAATAAGGTGGTGGGTGATGCCCAGGATTCAATTGCTCCTGTTCGTGATCGCCCACCCACTCACTCAGCACCCAAGGGCCCCCTGGTTTGTCGGGTCCTTGAAGGAGCTGAGAAGAGTGGGGCGAAGGTTAGAGAGGGTCTGGCGGAAATCCGGCCTGAATGCTGACAGGCTTAGATTGATGGACCATTATGGTGCCTATCAATCAGCAATCTCTCATAAGAAGGCAGAGTTCCTGTCTGGGGAGATTGCCGCTGCGCGGAATCGACCATCTCAACTCTTTCAGACTGTCGACAGATTGTGCAATCCACTCTGTCTACAGCCTGGAAGAGATTTTTCACAAATAAAGTGTGATGAGCTTGCTTGGTTCTTCGCAGATAAGATTGCCAGCATTAGGTCGGGCATCGGCCTAGCCCCCTCTTTAAGGGATTGTGGAGATCAGCGGGAGGAAATGAACACCCGTGCTACCTGGTTTGACTTTAGTAGGCCGGAGATCATGGACATTGTGAGGAGTGTTCAGACTGTACGACCAACCAGCTGTAGGTTGGATCTGGGCCCTACACCACTATTATTAGGTTGCATAGATATTATCTGCCCAATCCTTGCTGAAATTGTCTGGAAGTCTTTGGAGCAGGGGGTCTTTCCTTATCCCCTAAAGGAGGCGGTCATTCGACCACTTGTTAAAAAACCCTCCTTGAACCCAGACTGTCTAGCTAACTTCAGACCTATCTCTAACCTGCCCTTTGTGGGTAAGGTTATTGAAAAGGTGGTTGTGGTACAGCTAAATGACCATCTTACAAATCACAATGCCTATGATACTCTCCAGTCAGAGTTTAGAAAAAGACATAGCACTGACACCGCTCTTGTCCGGGTTTTAAATGACCTCCTAATTGCAAGAGATCGAAAAGCATATACTATTCTAGTCCTCCTTGATCTCTCTACAACAATTGATACTGTGGACCATGGTGTGCTTTTGGAGCACCTGCGGCTTCTCTGTGGACTGTCTGGTACAGTTCTACACTGGTTTCAATCTTTCTTCACAGGCCCAACTCAGAGGATTGTCACTGGAATTTATTCCTCTGACGCCATCTCTCTGTCCTGTGGGGTGCCGCAGGGCTCCATTTTAGCACCCATGTTGTTCGCAGTTTATATGCTGCCATTAGGAGACATCATTAGGTGATATCGTCTGGGTTTTCACTGATATGCAGATGATATCCGGCTGTATCTGTCCTTTACTCCAAGACAGGTTGATGCGATCTCTGTGCTTAACAGCTGTCTGTCTGAAATCAAAGACTGGATGAGCGCTAGCTGGCTGAGGTTAAATCCAGATAAGACCGAGGTGTTGGCTGTGGACCCGGATCACCTTGAGGCGGGTCGTAGGGCTGGGGTTCCGTCAGGCTTATGGCTTGATGGTGTCCAGCTCTCGACCTCAGACCGAGTGCGTAATCTGGGCATTATTATTGATGACGGTTTGACCCTGAAATCACAGGTGTCTGCCATTGTCAAGTCTTCCTTTTACCATCTTAGGAATATCGCACGGATGAAACACCTAGTTCCTCTGGCTGACTTTCCTACTTTGGTCCACGTCTTCGTGACCACCCACCTTGATTACTGCAATGCCCTGTACCTAGGGCTTCCAGGGGTTGATATCCGCCGCTTGCAGCTAGTGCAGAACGTAGCGGCCAGACTCCTGACTGGGACATCTAAAACCAGTCATATTACGCCTGTGCTGCGTGGACTGCACTGGCTGCCAGTTCAGTGGCGGATCACCTTTAAGGTCGGATTACTGACCTATAAAGTCTTACACGAACAGGGACCCCAATATCTGCAAGATCTCCTTACTCCCTACTGCCCCTCTCGCTCACTCCGATCCACTAACGAGGGACTGCTAGAGATTCCCAGGCATCTGGGGCGCGCGCAGTGTCATATGCTGCCCCTGCCCTATGGAATTCTCTACCTCGCTGGATACGAGAATGCCTGACCATCGAGAGTTTTAAATCGGAGCTCAAAACATTCTTGTTTTATAAAGCATATGGAGAATGATTTTATTAATGTTTATTTAATTGCTGCGGTTTTAAATTGCTCATTTTAATCTGTACAGTGCTTTGGTTTTTTTAAAAGCGCCTAATTATAAATAAAGTTTTACTTTACTTACTTTACTTCTATGGCCTCTTTTTGGGGAAGAGCCGACCCATCATCCCTCAGAAGGGTAATGTGCACCTTTTGGTATCTGGGAACCCCCCAGAGGATGACTTATTTTTTTTTTTTTACCCGAAATTCTAGAGTCAGTCCCTGCCTTACAAGTTGGAGGACCCAAAAGTCTGTTGTAATTTTAGCCCGACCTTCCACATGGAGATTGTTGGAAGGGGTGCAGCGAAGAGCACAAAGATGATCCAGGGATTAGACAGCAAACCCTACGAGGACAGGATGAGAGAGCTAAATATGTATTCACTGGGGGAGAAGAGGGATAGGGGGATATAATGGAGACCTTTAAGTTTCTGAAGGGGATAAACAAGACCAACACAGAAGGGATTTTTCAGATGAGAAGGGGGAGGGACACGAGAGGGCATGGACTGAGATTGGAGGGGGGAAGATTCAAGAGGGAGATGAGGAGATATTTTTTCACAGAAAGAATGGTGGTCAAATTGAACACTTTACCAGATGAGATAGTATCCTGTAAAATGGAGGGGACAGGGTAAGGGGAAAGGATACTAGAAAGGGAAGGTGGGAGGGGCAGTTGTGAGATGAGGGTCTAGCTGCACACTTGAGCAGACTCGATACACCATAAGGCCTGTTCCTGCTGCTAATTTCGTATGTTCATATGTCTGGTGAATCTTGCACCCACTGACTCCACCGACAGCAGGGGTGGCGGGAGGGTGGGCCGTGAGTCAAGACATGGAGGCGAGTTGGGCAGGGCTGCCCTTGAGGCCCTCTGGTTTTTGGCTGGAGGGGCTGCTGCTGTGTTGGGTGCCCTGTGCTTAAACTGTCATCTGGGCCATTGCTGAGGATTGCCCTGGTGTTTCGTCAGCCTGAGAAAGAGGCACTTGGGCTGAGGTTTGGGTTGGTACCTGATGTGCACTGCTCTAAGAGCCATGCCCTTGTCTCGGAGGCTCGTAATAATGTCCTGAGCATCTCCCTCAAAAAGGAATGTGCCCCTCAAGGGGGTGTCCTGGATGGCTGCCTGCATATCAGCAGCTAGGCCTGAAACCCTCAGCCAAGAGAACTTTTTAAGACTGACGGCAGTTGCAGTGCCTTTGGCTGAGGAATCTAAGGCGACATAGGTAGCTCGGATGGAGTGATGTCCTGCCACCTTGGCTGACTGGACAGCATCCATTAAGAGTCTTAGATTCCGATTCTGGAAGAGACTCGATAACTGGCTCCATCTGTCAGAAAACGGACTTTTGGAAGACCAACATATGTGCCAAATAATTAATTATACGTATAGCCAAAGTGGAGGAGGAATAGAACTTCCTCCTGAACTGATCTAACTGCCGAGACTCCTTATCCAGAGGGAAGGTACTCAAGTGCTTAGGTTTACTGGACCTGTCATGGGCCGCAGTGATGACCACTGAATCCACCTTAGGATGGGTGCACAAGTGGTCTTTACCCTCCGGAGTCTGGCAGGTGTGATCTGCCTTCTTTGCCATCACTGGGATAGAAGATGGCATCTGCCAGACGGTAGAGGACAAATCCTCATGGAGCTCCAACCAGGGCAGTAAAGACTGGGGAGATGTCAGGGAAATCCAAGTGCTCCGCCAGCCTCTGCTTTTGGGTGACTCCTTGGGAATCGGATCTTCAGGAGGAGGGGTCTTGAAATCAGATCCTGCAGAAGAGCGAACAAAATCGAATTCAGAGTCTGAGGAATCCGATAGTCCTTCTGACGGTACCGGGGGGCCGTGTCCTGTCTAACATCCAGAACACCAACTGGCATCAGGACTGTCGTCTGGTCTTTCGACAGTCCCGACATGGAGGGATGCTGAGCACAGGAGGGAGAAGGAGGAGGAGCCAGGTCCGGCCGAGGAGGTTCCCTGGGTCGTAAGCTCTCCAGTTCTGAGACTAACCTGCCTTTAGTCTCGGTCCACCAGAACTTGAGGATTTCCCTGAAGTCTGCCTGCGGCTATGCCAGAGGAGGAGGTGGATGAAAGGACAGACACTCCGTAAAGCATCCTGGTGAAGATAGTACGGGGTATAGCCTGGAGTCAGGAGGTGAGTAGTCTGATATCCCAACAGCAGGTATCCTGGATAGTGGTGGTAACCTGCCAAATAGGGGTCCGGGGAACGGTGGCCCTGACGGATGCTCGGTCGATGGCCCCTGCGATGGGCCCACTGGGGGGAAATTTGCTGGTGGTCTCGACAGCAAAAAGCCCAAAGTAAGGCCTGACAGAGGCCCTGCTAGGGTAAAACCACCTAAGAAGGACTCAGATGGCGGTGGACCTAATGGAAGGCCCAATGGGAAAACCCTGATGTGAGCCCTGACAGACGGGTGCCTGACGTTGTCCCTGACTGAGGAATCCTAGGGCCGGATGGGCGATCCAGAGGAACCTGGACTGGCTCTTCACCTGGCATTGGAAAAACCAGTGGTAGAGCCATCATCAGGTCCAGGGACACTATTCATGGTGCACCCAATGTCAGGTCTCCATCCCCTGGGTCCCACGATTCTGGAGAAGTGGGTGCCTGGGGTTGAGGAGAGGGAGGGATGGGCAAACAGGGTTGCCTCCTCTGGAGACCTATGCTCCTCGGCCGGGAAAGAGTGGACGACCAGCCGTGCAATGTTGGAACCCACGCTGGGGCCCGACAGTGGAGCGGCAGTCAAGCAATCTTCGGGCAAGCTGGCAATCAACTTACCGACCTTGGCCGGGTGCTCGCTGGATGAACCAGTGGGCAGCTTATCGGCCCCGCCTGACTCCTTAGAACCCATGGTGGATAAGGGCCTAAGGGTGGCGGAAGCCTTGGACTGAGCCAAGGTGCCCATGGGCACCATGACCAGTGGTGGTGGGAGGACCATCTGCTCCAAAGAAGAAGGGACAGACATGTTCTATGCAGCCGACTTCCCACAGGAAGAGGGCGGCTGCTCACCCAGAGGGGGCCTGAAGGTGGCCTTGGGTTAGAGGGTGGACCGATCTTGGTCCCAGTGCTTCTCCTTGTCCCTTTTCTTCTTCTTGTGAGACTCCAATGGAGGGGAAGAGGTGCTTTTGATTTTTTGTAGCTCCTTCTCCATGGAAGTCAGCTTTTTCTTCAGGAGATGAGCTTCAGGGACTGCTGGCGCCATTTCCGTGTGACTGGACTGAAGTGAAAGCAGGCCTCACAATCCTCAACGTTGAGGTCGGTCCCAGGCAGAAGAGACAGAGGGAATGGAGATCTTTATGCGGGAGTCGGAAGCTGCAATAATCGCACTTGTTTTTATGCAGTTCTACAGATGAAGTCGAAGACATAAACAAATTAAAATAATGCACTGAAAAATAAGAAAAAATGAATACTAATCTGAAGAAAGCGCTCGAAGTGCTGTGACGAACTCCGCTAGGTCCGACGTGCACAGGTTGATCGCGGGAAGGAACTGGAAGGTGGATGTGGGGACCGCCCCTTTATAGGGTCACGATGACGTCAGTCAGCTGACATGGGGGGGGGGGCGGACCCCCACCAGACACTGCTAGCTAAAGTTTACATGAGGTCCTGATGCCAGGGGGCACAGTCCTACAAGTTATTACCTACAGCAAGAACCCTCTTGAAGTAGGATTCACAGCTCCAGGTGAATCAACCACAGCAATTTAATGCTGCGTGGCAACCCTGGATACCCAATAGGATTACAGTGGCATGTATTTGTCTGGGAGGGGTAGCTATGTGGTTATACCACTTGACAAAGCTCCACAAGCAAAAAGTTGCGGCTGGGCATGCTGGCAGTTTAGTGTGAGATATTGTTGGCAAGGCATAGCCTTATTTCATACATTGCACATCTCTTTACCATTTGTATTTGGCATGTTTAGTTAGCACTGCTGAATAGCCCTACAGACCAGTGCTGTTTTGCACTTCTGCACTTTATTATTTCACTGCCACTTCATAGAAGTTGGTTACAATAAGTATGTATTACTGTGACATAATGCAGGTGGGATGGATGTGTGATGTTTTGTCAAAAACTACCAGTACATGTTTGATGTAGTGGATGCAGACGTGCATAACCTGAGTGCAGTCCATAATTTTTGAAAATGAATGCTTTTGGTAGGTTTAGCCAACTCAGAAGAATGCAATGGCCCCACCATGAGTAGAACCATATCATTTTGGCAATAAAGGACGGCGAAGAGGATAGAAACTAGAAGACTTAAGGTATGGACTACTAACCTCTTGTGTTCACCTCAGGATCATTACACCTACCAATGAACAGTACTTTATTATGCTAAATGTATAGAGTCCTTTACAAGTCAAATTATCAAATCACTCCTCCCCCCCATATCAGTTGTAGACAGTTGTTTGTTCTAGCTGCCAAAATACTGTATATGTATTGCACACACCAGTCATCATGTTTCATTTATCAGTATGCAACCTGTAAGTCACTTCCCTGTCTCATATCAATGTTTACCACCTGCGGTCACCCTATGTGGTACCCTTGTATGTATATCCAGCCTGTATCATGTAACGTGCATTTCATGTATATACTGTTATTACCTATCTGTGTTTGTACTTTAAGTGTTTATGTCACAGGACTTCCTTGTGAATGAGCTTGCTCAATGGAGTTTTCCTGCAATAAACTTGAACTTGAAGTCAATAAAAATACAAAATATTGCAGTTCCAAATTGTTTGTGTTTTTTTGTGCGAGGATAAGATTTCAGAAGATTAGCACGATACAGACCACATTTTAGCAAACCAAATTTAAAGTTCCCAAGCCACTGAATTACAAATTTATCAGTACATAGATGGGTAGACAGACAGACAGAGACAGAGAGAGAGAGAGAGAGAGAGAGAGAGAGAGAGACAGACAGACAGACAGAGTCTAGTAAGAGCATCTAGTTAAACAAATGGTCATCTAGCACATTACTTTGTCTCTCTGTAGTGTGTATGTTCACACATACAGACAATAACCCCAAACAGGCCCATAAATATTCTGGGACAATCAAAATCCAGACAAAAGAAAGGTAGATACTAAGAATATTTCTTGGAGAACAGAATTTACCTGAAGACTTTAGCCCCCTCCCCATATTACCCCCTCCAGAGTTTTGAAAGCTTCCCACACTCCAAGAACTGTCAAATGCCTTGTATCATAGTAATAAGAAAAAAAAGAAACAAACATTCTGATCCTTACATTAGACATATTAGTTAGGCCCAATAAGAAAATTAATTATCAAGAACTCACATTTAAGGGCAATAAGTCTGCATCTTCTATCCTGGATATCTCTGGTCACCTCAGGGAACATACACATTCTACTATTTTAGATATTAATTGCAAATTATTCTAACAGCACAAAAATATCTCATCAATTGTAAGGCATTAAAAAAGATTACTGCGAGCCGTCCCGGTGGCGCTGAGGGTGGAGGCACTGGACACCACACCTTGTGCCACACCAGTGACCCGGGTTCAGGAATGAGCCTGGGCTGCCAGGGGTGAGAGAAGATCGAGCATCTAAGGTGACTCTCTCTCTCTCGGTGGGGGGGTTGCCATCCCGCTCGCTGACTGCCCTCTGGCGACGGTTGGAGGGCAGTCGGGTCGAGAAGGGTGCGCGGTGTGCTTACATCGGTGGGGGAGGGCAGGAGGGAAAAAGAAAAAGGAGCGGCAGATTCCATGATGGGTGCACTAGAGCCCTGGCCACGCCCCAAGTCTAGAGTTCGCTCCAGGGGTGGAGGTAAAGCCAGTGCCCTTTCACCCCAGACCCTGCCACGGGGAGGTGGTGAACTCATGGGGGAAATAGGAGGGTGTCGGGCCAGGGAATGGTATGGCTGGAGACAGAGTCCCTCTGAGGGAGGGACCAGAACTGCCTGCCAGACTCAAGAAAGACACCTTTATAGAAAAGAAAAAAGAAACGACTACCGTGAGTGCAGTATATTCCCTCTGACTGGATTACTGCTGTCTGACCAAATTTCCTTGTGTAGTTCTCTTTTATGTTTACTGTTCACATAACACTGACTAAAGGTGATTACAAAAACGTTGAATTTTTAATTAAATGTTATCCCTTTAGACGCAGACACACCTTCAGGATGAGTAATTCTAAAAATTTAACTTGCCTCCACACGTCTCCACCCCCTCTAGATTTCTCAATAATGCTTATATTTCTTCAGTTACACTTTATAATTAATTTTTTCTGCCTATATAATGCCTTATGTGAGTTTCTCTCATCCAGTTTGTATCACTTTAGTGTATTCTGACTTCTGGATATCTTGGTGGTTCCCTTGTCTTTTCATTCTACCAATTTCAGGTAGTTCTCAAACATCATAAATTGAAAATCAACAAAGCTGTCTTAGGAAACAGAGCAAGTACCTATTTATTTATTTTTATTTCAAAACTTTTACCGGAAAAGACATACTGCGCTGGTAACAGCTCGTTTTCACAGGCACCCTGGGAGGTAGAGAGATGGCAGTAAACAATACAATGTGCAAGATGTGCAAGTGAAGATTGCACAATGTAAGGTGCAGGTGTAATAATACAATACGATACAATGAAAATAAAATAAATGACATGTAACAATCACACAGGAGTGTGGTGTGCATATTTATGGAACACATACAAACAGTGGTGAGGAAGTAAGTCCCAGCTGAGGCACTTCTTTCTCACCTCTGTTTGTACTGTATGTGTACAATAAATTATAGTTGTTGGGTCTCCCAAGACTCTTAACTATCCTACCTTATAGAGTTGATAGCTATTAAGACAGCATGGATGATTTTTCTCTCATTGTATTAGTAACACCTAGGAGATTAATAAGTTTCCAGCAAATTATCTTGGGGTTTTAGTTCCTCTTCAACACCGAATAGTTGGTGTTAGCAAAAGCTCATTGAGCTCCCTCAGATCCTTATAGGTCTTTCTTTCAGCCCTTTCAATGTATCCTATATAAATTCTACATCTTAGTTTCACCGCACTATGAATCGAGATTTGTTTTTAATAAAGCAGTGTCATTTTTTAAAGTAACTTTGTAACAAATGTTTTAGATAAAATTCACTTCTCCTAGGAAGTGGGGTTCGGGGTGGTGTGTTGGTGCCTTATTTCCATCACCAAAAGTTATTTTCACATAACTTTAATCACATATTTTAGCAAGTGAAAGGACTAACAGACTAGTTATTTTAATAACGATTACATAAAAAGTCTCTAACAATTTATAACACTGCTCACCCCCATAAGATCAGAAAGTTATGGGTTCAAAGCCCATACTGGGAATCTGGGGTAATACCCATAATTGACACTGTAGTACATTATTGGGGGTGGGAGCTGCACTGCTGAGGTACCATCTTTCAGATAAGCCATTAAACCGAGGCCCCTTCTGCCCGTCTCTGGTCACTGCCAGGCTAAGTTAGAGAGCCCCTGACACAGTTAGAAAAACTCCGAAAAATGTGAGATTTAGACAGTTCAGTTTATAGTTCATGTATTTTCTATAATTATTTACTTTTTTTTTCTTTATTACAGAGGACAGCTGTATGAAAGAGGCATACTGTCCCTTAGACTTTATCTGTTATTTCTGCTATCCGACATACGACATCATAATCCGTGTTGCACCTGGAAACAAGCTTCTTCTGGTCATGGTGCTTTTCCCGGTTACTAACTTTTAAATAAATAAATAAATGAATAAAATAATCCCCCATTTATGGCATTGTAATTATCCCCACAGCAACAGACTGTGATGTCATAAACAGAACTGTGTTGTCAGAGGTAGCAAGCAGCCAGCACAGATAGGGCGGTGATCCTGTTTACATGCAAATGCCCTTAGTAATAAAGAAGAATGAGAAATACAGAAGCAATACTAAAATGTAAGCAGACTTGTGCTAAACATTACATTTTCTCAAAGTTGCCACAGTGGTGTCAGGGGCTCTTTGAAGATCCCATGGCACTTATCGATGAAGAGTAGGAGAGTTTCCCGGTATCATGTACAACATTCCCCATCAAATAAACAAGTCTGTGTAACAACCCCGGTTGCACGTGGAAACAAGCTACCACAGGTTAATGTGCCCTTCATAGTCAAAAATAACAAATAACATTTTAAAATACTGCCATGGAAACTATTTTTATTGATCAACCTATTCACTAAAAACTTACTCAACCCATGTTCCAGTTCGATTAGAAATTGAAGTTTTTGCATACATTCTGCTGTCTGATCTCAACTTCCAATTTTATATTGCAAGATTCTTTACCATCACTTTATTCATAACCAGAAACCAAAGAACTTAAACTTTTATCAGGCAGCACAACGTAAAATTACCTTTAGCCTCCAGTTATCAGCAACATCATCTTTAATACGGCTCAGCCAAGGATCATTAAACCAGGAAGGGTCTCTAGAATAAATTTAAGAAAACGTAAACACACAAACTGGTCAGTAAATGTTCACAACTGCAAATCGCTAATCACGAGTTCCAGTTTTAGGTTCAACTTTTTGGTAAATTACCATATTTGAAATTTAACTATTTAAAAACAGAGCAAGAAATTCAAAATGTTGGGACATTCAGTTTGGCTGCACTCGCAAATTTTACATTTTTTACACACAGAAATAGCGGACTGAAGTTTCTAGGAGCATTCCAGAATTAATAACTATTGTAAAATCTGGTGTGTGCCTAGAATTCTGGGCAGGCATTTGTCAATATGTTAATACCACCACTGAGACCATTCTTACGGTTGTAAGAGGGGTCCTGTGTGCACTGTTAGGTATGAGAACCGCAAAATGAATGTACTGTAAGTGGTTCTGCAAATGTCAGTGAGATCACTCTTACAACCGAAAGAGTGGTCTCAGCAGCAGCACTAATGTGTTACTGATCGAGATCCATCAATAATATTTTACAATTTTATAAACCATTCCCAAATGTGCTCTTTTCCAGGACAGCTCTGCACGATACACTATTTACAGAATAAGAGTGTCTCACGTGCAGGGGAAAAGAGAACTTTGACTGATCAAGAACACTTCCTCAGTTTCTAGTTATTAACTTACTGGAGCAACTAACTTGCATATACAAATATTTTGATTGTTAGGCCCTGTTTTTTACCCATACAATCATATAGATAGAGCAGATGGGTATTGATGTGCCTTTCAAAACAACTCTGACCTTTGGCTGTTTCCAACTGACCTCTCCGTTGCTGCTTGTAACATCAGTCTAATGTCATGGCACTATACATACATTACAGTACCCATTAAACTTATTGTGCAACCAATCAACAGCCTGTGAGCTGTTAAAGTAGCAATGGATGAGAGCAGTGAAAATTTTTACCTACACTTTTTTATTCTGTTTTTGACTGTCACCTAGCTCCTGACTTGAATGATGTCCTTTTTTCCATATTTTTAGTTTGCTTTACCAATTTTGGTTTTCACACTTGAAATAATAAGGGTTTCTTTTGCCAAAGTGTTACCCGTCTATGACTGGGGAGAGGATAGGCCACTCCACACCAGGGCTTTCAACAACTGGTTGATGGCATGGTGAATGGAGGTGGGATTCTGCTACATTAGGGACTGGGGGCCACCCTTGTAGGATATGGGCCTTTATGGAAGAGGGGCTCTTCTTCCCATGAGGGGGATCACAGTCCTTAGTGGGAGATTCAAATGTTATTTGGATGAGCATTTAAACTAGCCAGAAGGAGAAAGGAGTTGTAAAACCAATGGGGGCAACAACTGCCCCTCCCAGATGAAGAAGCAGCAGGGATGGAGAGCCCGAGGGGACTAAGCTTCCCCAGGGCAAGGGCACAAGAAGACAGGGGTGGGCACAAGGCAGAGGACAAGGGAGGTATAATTCAGGAAAGCAAGAGGAAATAAGTAAGGGAGATAGGTAAAAGAGAAGGAAACAAGAGAAAAAAGGGGGGTCGGGGGAGCTTCAGAAGACAGCACAAGCAGGAAGAGGGAGAAGCAGGAGAGCAGGCAGGGCGGGCGTAAGATATGGAGAGCCATGTGCGCCAATACAAGGAGCCTGGGAATAAAATTCTGGACCTGGAAGCCATCGTTGCAGAGGCTAGCCAGAAACTGATGGCTGTAACAGAATGTGGTGCACTGACAGCCATAAATGGGAGACAGCCATTCCAGGCTACTCTCTGTTCAAGAAAGGCAGAAAAGCGAGGAAGGGAGGGTGGTCTGTATTAAATGTGAGGGAGGGAATCAAGGCCATGGAAGCACAGAGGCACAGAGGGGAAAAAGAAGGTCTGAAGGTGCTGTGGGTCATCTTAGAGAAAGGTACTGGGGCTGCAATTCATACAGGATAGTATACAGACCTCCAGCACACGAAGAGGAGTTGAATAAGGTACTTGGGCAAGCCATCATGATGATAGCAAGTAGGGGGTAGGTGCTGCTATTTGGGAACTTTCATCTGCCAGAAGTGGATTGGAGATTTCCAACTGCAGCTTCAGTAAGGAGCAGGGAGGTCCTTGACTCCCTACAATGGGGCTTTCTCAGGTAGCTAGTCAAGAAACCCAGCAGGGATGGGGCAGTGGTACACATTGTGCTAATAAGCCAGGATAACAGTGCAGATGTTACAGTGGGCAGTCCCCCTAGGTACCAGTGATCATTATACAGTGCGGTTTAACATTAAGACATGAACAGAGGCCAACCACTCGAGGCCAAGGGTTCTGAATTTTAGAAGGGCAGATTTTAAAGAAATAGAGACTGCCACAGAAACTGCCTCGTGGGAGGGTTGCCAGGGAGGGGCAGAGGCACAGTGGGAAAAAATAAGGTATGGCACACTTAAGGCAACCAACATGCAGGAAATCAGTAAAAGTAGAAGGAGAAAGATTATTATGGTTCTCTAGGGAAGTGGCCATGGTGGTGAGACATACAAGAGTGGCATTCAGGTGGTATAAGGAAAAGCAGAGGGAGGAAGACAGGGAGTTATACCAAGTAAAACAGAGAGAAGCAGAAAAGGCAGCAAGGGGTGCAATGGCACAGAGAGGAAAGGATGACCAAATGGAAGTTAAAGGAAATAAGACTTTCTTCAGGTACGTAAGTGAGAAGAGGAAAGCACGGGAAGGGACAGTGAGGATAAGGAGGGCGGCAGAGGAAGAGGAGCAAGAAAAAGACGACATCCTGAACTGGTACTTCTGCTCAGTTTTCACGGGGGGGGGCACTAGGAGCAGAAGGAATGGGGGAGGCAAACATAAGTCAATTTTTAGAGTAAAGTCCTTGATGGGACTTGCAGCTCTAAAAGTGGTCAAGGCTATGGGACCGGATGGGATACACCCAAGAGTACTAAGTGAACTCTGCCCAGCAGCAGAGGCTGAAGTCGGGGATTGCCAGAGCCTGTAAGAGGCCCTGAAGCAGCCCACTCCCTTAAGAACTCTGCCCAGCAATGAAGACTGAAGTCGGGGATTGCCAGAGCCTGTAAGAGGCCCTGAAGCAGCCCACTCCCTTAAGAACTCTGCCCAGCAGCGGAGACTGAAGTCGGGGATTGCCAGAGCCTGTAAGAGCCCTGGCAGCCCACTCCTTAAGAACTCTGCCCAGCAGCGGAGACTGAAGTCGGGGATTGCCAGAGCCTGTAAGAGGCCCTGAAGCAGCCCACTCCCTTAAGAACTCTGCCCAGCAGCGAAGACTGAAGTCGGGGATTGCCAGAGCCTGTAAGAGGCCCTGAAGCAGCCCACTCCCTTAAGAACTCTGCCCAGCAGCGGAGACTGAAGTCAGGGATTGCCAAAGCCTGTAAGAGGTAAAGTGTCCTGCACTACAGCCTGACTGTTGGAGAAAGTTAATCGCCTGGAGTCTGTTTTTCTGTCCCCACACAGTGACTGATTGACTGTGCTTCTGGATATCTGGACTGCTCTGCAGGGATTTGGGGGCTATTTCTGTGTTACTTCTGAGCTAGTTACTGCTCATCTAGTACTGTTATCCTGTGATTTAGTAGCTGTTTAAATGCTGTTGTTAGAGTGCTTACCTGTGGGAGAATTGCATAGAATGTGTAGCGTGTGTGTCCGCCATCTTGCGCATGCGCAGTAGCCTCCTGTATCGGGATACAGTCCCAATAGTTGGCGCATGCGCAGTAGGGTCCTGATCTACCCGCTGCATACTAATGTGATTCCTTTGTTTGCCCTCCCTATATAGGCCCTGAAGCAGCCCACTCCCTTAAGAACTCTGCCCAGCAGCAGAGACTGAAGTCGGGGATTGCCAGAGCCTGTAAGAGGTAAAGTGTCCTGCACTACAGCCTGACTGTTGTGAGGCACTTCCTGCCCGCCCCAACCAGGGTCGGCGCTTCATTTATTGCTGCTGGCAGGTCACGTGTCACATCACGTGACCTACCCCCTCCTTTTTACTAAATGTCCACTTTCCCATTTGCAGCTTATAGACACCAACCACTAGGGGTCGCTGCACTCTCCACTCTCCACTCTCCACTCTAGCTCCTCTTTCAACTCTCTACCCCTCCTAGCTACTGCTTGAAAGCTGACCCACTAGAGGTCACTGCAGTTCCCTTTGAATCATTCTACCACCTACTCTCCTCACTCCTCCCATTAGCCTACCACTAAGCACCTGCCAGCATCAATCCTGGTACCCTTTTGTCCAAAGTCTACTGACTAACCACTAAGCCAATGAACCAGGCCAACATCCTCCTCTACTTTCAAACTCTTAACCCTTCCTCCCTCCTTTTCTGAATTAAAAAAAAAACTTTCTATTCTCTGTCCCTGAGCTGTGCTCAAACCCAGTACCCTTGTAGTCAGAGTCAGCAGCTCTACCTCTGGACCACACTGCCTACCTATTTTATTCCTACTTTCTAAGCCTTTTAGTCTCTTACCCCCCCACCACCTGCCAAAATATAAGTTTATCACTTCTCTCTTGCTGCCTTTGCAGGCTTTGAACCCTGCACCCTCACTTTCAAAGTCAGCAGTCCCACCACTCAGCTAGCACACCTGTCTATTATTACTGCAGGATTTCAAAACTCTAAAAACGCTCTAACCCTCAGACACTGCTAAAGTGTTATCTGAGTGCTTCTGCGGACCTTGAACCCAACTTCCTGCTGCTACAGCCACTGGCTGGGCTCCTTCCTGCTACCCTGGTCAAGACTTGAACCTAGTACTCTGTGCACTTCAGGCACCAGCCCTGCCACTACACCATAGCAGCAACTAGGCTTAGAGGTGACCTTTCACTACTATCTCCCCTCTATCATCCTAGTACCCCCATTCTTTCTTCACTTCAGCTCCCCCACCCTTACCAACTATGCTTGTGCACCCCCTGCTCGCCAGCCTCTCTCTTCTCCTCCTCCTTCTTTTGCCTTCCACCAACCCTATTGTCCCTATTAACCCTCAGCCTCACTATTCCAGTGTTCCTACCTACCCTCCTGTCTTCCCTCCTCCTTCCACTGCTCCTCCCCTCCCTCCTCCTCCACACCCCATATGCTCCTCTCCACCTCACCCCCATCCAGACATTACCTTCCTCCCCCAGCTCCCTTGTGCTTCTGATCACGAAGCCTTCTCTGCCTGTGCTGCCCTACCCACCCCTGTGCTACAAAACCCCTTCCTCATCCTATCGCTCCCGGCGAACTCTCCATCTGGCATCCTCTGACCAGAGCACTTCTCCTCCTTCTACTCCTAACAGGGAACATACATCCCAACCCAGGCCTCCGCCTCCCACCGACCCACCCAGCCCATTGGTCTTCAAGTAGCCTCCATGAACATATGCAGCCTGCTGAAGAAATTTGACACCCTACAGTGCTGGGCCTTGGCTCATCAACCAGACATCATAGCCCTGGTTGAAACATGGCTGTCCAAATCCACCCCTGACTCATTTGTTTCCCTCCCAGGCTATACCTTATACCGGGAGGACCGGAGTAAACAAGCGAGGGAGGCTGTGCAATCTACACAAGGGACACAATACTTGGACACGCACTCCCCACCCTGCCCTTGTAAATGGGGCCCAGGCTCTACCCTCAAACTCACCCCAGACCCCTCTAGGAGCCCTCTATCTCACCACAGCCCAGTTCCCCAAAGAACCAGCACCCGGCCCTGGTATCTTTAAGGGACTACCTGGCAACCCTCCACCATAAGGTGGAGCAAATCCTAGTTGGGGACCTTAATGTAAATTGGCTCAGCAACTCCTCATCTGCGATCAGAGACTCATTTGCCGCCCAAGACCTGACGCAACTCGTCACCCAGCCCACAAGAATAAACCCTAAGAGAGGTACCAGCACCCTTCTGGATGTTATTATAACTAACCAACCCCATAAAATCCAAAACACCTAGGTCCTCCCAGACTCCCTAAGTGACCACTCCCCTATCCTATTTCATTGGGCAGTCTCCAATCCCAAACCCAAAGCCCAGACCACCCTCCGCAGGCGCCTCCGCCCTGGTGGGCTGAAAAAACTTAAAGTATTCCTCACCCAGATAAACTGGTCCCCCATTCATCATGCTACTGACATTGACACTGCCCTCGCCTTCTTCACTCACACCTTCAACATGGCCTGTGATCTCTTTGCACCCCTCACCAAAATCCGGTCCAAAAAACAGAATGCACCTTGGGTTAGCCCGGCCCTTCTACAATTACTAAGAAATCGGGATAACCTCTGGCACCTTGCCACTGAAACGGGTCGTCTGTCTGATAGGCAGGCTTACAATGCAGCCCGGAATAAGTGCTCATGGGCCATCAGGAAAGCCAAGGCTGACCATTACCAGGCCTCCCTTACCTCCTCCTGGGGCTCGGCCCGGACTTTCTGGGATAATATTAAGCAACTTAACGGAAAAGCTCGCTCCCCTGCCCCATCCCAGCTCACTAGAAATGGCACTACCACCACCGAGCCTGCCACCATAGCTAACTGGTTCAACACCGCTTTCACTGACCTTAGCTCAGTCCTCCCTAGTAATTTCTTTGACCCTCCCCCCAACCAACCTCCCCCTGTCCTCCAGCGCCCCAGCTTCCACCTGCGCAAGATTTCCACCCGGGAAGCCAGACCCATCCTAGTCAAAGCTTTGAATGGCAACAGTCCCGGCAGTGACTCACTGGACCCCAGTATCCTCAGGCTGGTGTTAGATGAAGTCCTTGCCCCACTCACCAGCCTAATTAACCAGTCACTCTGCCTGGGACAATTTCCCATGGCTTGGAAAACAGCCATTATCACACCAATTCATAAAGGGGGCGACAGGTCATCGGCCAACAACTACCGGCCAATCTCCATCCTCCCCCCCATCTCTAAAGCCCTGGAGAAAGTGGTGGCCATTCAAATCACTGATTATCTGGCTAAGCATAACATTCTATGCCCAGAGCAACATGGCTTCCGTGCTGGTCACAGTACCAGCACTGCCCTAATTAATTCTCCAACTTCCTACACTCCTCTTGGATACCAGCTCCTAGCTGGTGCAGTGTTCATTGACCTCTCAAGGCCTTGACACCGTCTCCCATCCACTTCTGCTGAATGCACTCTGCCACACTGGTCTCGGCTGGCCCCTTAGCATGGTGCACAAGCTATCTTGGCCTTCGATCGCAGTGTGTAAAATCAGAGCACAGTCTCCGATATCCGTCCCATTCACTCTGGTGTCCCCAAGGCTCCATCCTGGGCCCCTTCTCTTCTCGCTCTATCTGAACACCCTGCCCAGTGCATGCCCTGGCAAAATTCTACTGTATGCAGATGGCGCTGTCCTTTTGCCACCCACATAATCCGTCTCCCTCCAGGACACCCTACAGCAGTCTTTCAACAGTGCAAGCTTGGTTTAAAGAGTGCAGACTCGTCATCAATCTTAAAAAGACCAAAGCTATGCTCTTTTCCCACCCCCAAAACAAAGCTAGCAACCACCCACTCTATATCCTTCCAAGTACCAATCAGCCACTGGAACAAATCTGCTCCTACAAATACCTTGGGGTTACCTTCGACTCAGCCCTCACATTTCACAACCACATCGATGCCCTAATATCCGCCACTAACATACGGCTCGGCAATCTCTTCCGCCATAGAACCTGCCTTCCCCCAAATGCTCTCCGGCTCGCTGTTACATCATCCGTTCTGTCCCTTGTAGACTATGGCCTACCAGTCTATGGTGCTGCCGACACCACTGCACTCAAAAAAATTCACTTAACCCTGAACAAAGCCTGCAGATTGATTACTGGTGCCCCAGGCTCACACACACTGTCAGCTGTATGTTGAGGCTAAATTGCTTACCCTGGATGAACGGCTCCAATACCAAACCTGTCTCCTCACAAAACCTACTGGCGCTCTCCTCTGGGGTAATGGCATCCATCCACCAGAGCCCTCCCACTATTGCAACACGGTCTTCCAACAGACCACTCTAATGGTCCCCAGATCAAGAACCAGCCGTGGCCAGAGGTCCTTCTGCTATAGAGCCCCAACCTGGTTTAACCTCTCCTGCCCCCATCACCAATGCCACCACCATCTCCAAGTTCAAAACCACCCTTGAAACCACATCATCAACACTCGTAACTGCTCCTGTCTCTGAAAGTAGCCTCCACCTCTACTTCTCTTGACAACGCCCTCCGGGCGGCTCTCCACCTAGCCATCCCCACCACCACTTCCCTGTACACCGTGCCTATGTTTAACTTGGCCAGTGCCAGCTGTTTCAGTGTTTACCTATTAGATTGCTCACTATTGATACCAACTTGTGTAACACCTGTTCTCAATTTACATGCACCCTGTAACCCAAATGTATTTGTCTGACCACAGTGTGACGTGGCGCCTCTGTTGAACGCCTATTGTTTTGCAAACCTACGCTATGTAACCAAAAACACAATGTATGTCTTTATGTGACGAAGTACCTTTGGAAACGAGCCTCTGGCTCAAAGGTTGTAAACTGATTTTACAAATAAATAAATAAATAAACTCAGAGGTGCTAGCTGCCCCACTGACGACCTTATTCAACAGCTCACTGGAACCAGGCATGGTTCTGGAAGACTGGAGGAGAGCAGACATGGTTCCTCTCCATAAAAGCAGCAGCAGGGAGGAGGCTAGCAAATATAGGCCAGTCAGTCTCACTTCAGTGGTAGGGAAATTAAAGGAAAGTTTAGTAAGAGTGTCTTGAATCCAGTGGGCTAAAAGACTAAAGATAGTGTAACCCCCCTCCCCCCCCACAAACTGGAGTTTACGATCATGTCTTCCTGGGCTCCCTAATGCCCACTGTCAGGCTGGTGCCCTGTCTTAAGTAGTTCTACCTATTTGTGTGCGTGCATCCTACTGAGCCTTCATGCCTGTCCCTTTAAGGGAATAGCTAATCTGTGTTTGGACATTAGTCTGGGCTAGGTCACAGTGATTTAGGGTTTGTGACTGGTCAGTCAGTGTGTTATTTTGCTCCATTCTGCAGTCGCTATTTGCGTAGGGGGAGCTCATATGAGAACTGTGATTGTTTACTACTTATCTGCTGTTATAGTAAAGAGAGAAGTTTGTCTAACCTGCTTTTACTGCAGCTCAAATATCTGGATGGGAGCCACCATGTTTGGTCCTGGACTTCCAGTAATTGGACCAATCGAACCACTAGGGACATAAAATCGATGCTGTTCCCAGGGCTCTTGTGGGAAGGAAATTATGTAGTTTTGAGTGTTGGCACCTAAATGGACCTGCAGGGGGAGCCCTGCCTGTAACCAACAGTCCCCTTAGCCAACTGAACCTTTTGGATTACAAGAAAATTCCCCAGAACTGCCTGAAGCAGTGGATCAGTTAGAGTTGGAAGAGAAGGAGTAAACAGCTCAAGCTTTTGAGCAGCTGTTCCCAGAAGGAGTGTAGTGGAATCATCAGGAAGAGGCTTAGCTGGCCTTTCTGCCAAATTCTCCTGTATCTGAACTGCCTATTGCAAAATTTGGACCCGTCTGATTTCCAGCTTGGAACTGCAGCAGAGACATAAAAAAAGTGTCACTGCATCTTGCGATTTGAACTGAAGACTTGCCCCTGAAGCGATCAGCCCAGCTTGTGAGAAAATTATTCTCTGATCGAAAGGTTTGCACAGTAAGGCTGCCTATTTGCAACCGGTCTGAATCCAAACTGTTGCTTAGAGAAGTTGGTGGTTTAAATGTGCTGAATGTGTTTTGTGGGTCGTGATTTGGTTCCCCACGATCGAATCTGTCACACCAGCTGGAGGCTTCACCAGCAGAAGATCACGAACTTTGCCAGAATTGTTCACCCTGCCTGGGCCCTGCCATCTCTGCCTAGGCCACTACTCCTGCACCAGAGACCATTTCGGCTAAAGACCGGCTTGGGGATTCGGCCCACTGCCTAACATGATTGAGCAGGTTGCAACTACCTGGAGGTGAGACGTATCGGCTCAACTTCCCCAGCCCTCTTGATCATCACCACAAGGTCTACATATTGCCTGCCATGCAGCCAGATCCTGCTAGCATGACTACAAATCAGGGTAGCTCCCTGCAACAGAAGCTAAAATCATTGTGGTACCATCTAATTGTTTTTCTTTATTGGGATTTTTGCAACGGACTGAGCCATATGACTTGGTTTACAAATAATTGGGTTGAGTGCATGTTCAACTGCCTTTTTTCACTCTCCTAAGGGCCCCAACATCTGTTGCATCGCCAGCCACCATCAGCAGCAGCAACGCTACAGGCTAGCCTGCATGGCATTCTGGGCACCCAGGTCATTGTACTGTCTAACTGGGACTTAAAGTGCATGCCAAGAACTCCTGATTTAAATTGTATTGCTAATCGTTCTGCTAGATTCATGCCCCTCCCTTGTTCACTGCCCCCAAATAAACCAGATTATCTTTTTTCACATTTAATCTGGATAGTGTGCATATTATTAGTTGGGTTACAGGACTGTATTGCTGCTTTGCTAACTTAATTTTTCAGGGGTCTCCAGGGTAGTTGCTGTTGATTCAGCCCTGGTGGTAAGTGAGAAGGGTGTGAAATGCAGGCCACTCAACCTGTGTATTGCCATATGGGCAGGGGTAGTAGTCCTTAGAATAGCGCTGCCTAGGGGTTACAGTAGCATGGATTCATAGGGAGAGTTCATGCCAGACAAATCTGATTACTTTCACTGACTGCGTGTCCAGGGAATGATCAGGGGAGGGCAGTGGACATGGCCTATCTGGACATTAGGAAGGCCTTCAACACTGTTCCACACAGGAGACTAAAAATGAAATTTAGCAGCCTGGGGTGGGAACCAAAGTTGTGAATTTGGTTAGAAACTGGTTAATGGATAAGCGACAGTGGGTGGTGGGTAATGGCACTCACTCTAATAAAGACAGGATGACAACTGGGGTGCAGCAGGGTTCAGTACTGGAACCGGTCTTCTTATTTCTTCATAAGTGACACTGCAGAACTGGAAAAGAAGGTATGCCTTTTTGCAGATGACACCAAAATCTGTAATAGAGTGGGCACTCAAGAGAGGGTGGAGGGAATGCGTGGGGACTTTGGCAAACTCAGGGAGAGGTCACAAGCATGGCAGTTGGGGTTCAATGCCAGAAAGTGCAAAAATCATGTACCTAGGGAATAGGAACCCAAGAACTCAGTATAGGATGGGGAAGGGTACAGACAGTGACTAAGCATGAAAGGGACCTTGGGGTCATATCTGATGCGCTCAAAGTGGCAGGCAGTGTGACAACGCAAGAAGTAGGGCCAGTGGGATGCACAGGAAGAGGCATCTTCAGTGGGGGGGGTTGCCACTGTATTGCTATTTTGTGAGACCCCACCTGAAATACTGCATCAAATTCTGGAGGCCGCATCTCAGAAAGGACGGACAGGATGCAGGAAGTCCAGAGGAGTGCAACTAAAATGCTGTGGGGGTTGCATTAAAAGCCCTACCAAGAAAGACTGAGGGATCTCAAGGAGGGAAGTCTCTTTCAAATGAGAAGGAGCACCAGAAGGCATGCAATGAAGCTGGAGGGGAGAAGTTTAAAGAGGGATCTGAGGAAGTACTACTACAAAGAAAGAGTGCTGGAGGCCTGGAACAGATGGCCAGTGGATGTGGTGGAGAAAACAGTAGAGGGCTTCAAGCATGCCTAGGATAGACACAGGGGAATATTAGGAAATAGGCAAGAAGGAGGGAGGATCGCCAGAGACCAGTTAGGTTCTGCAGAGACAGACTAGGAAGGGAACATCTGAGCAGAGTATGTGGGCCAAGTGGTCCTTTTCTGTTGACAAATTTTATGTTTCTATGTAATACATAGATCACTCCTTTTAATATGGCTTGGACCAGATATTTATTTATTAGCGTTTATTGACCAGGTAAGTACACTAGACACCAAGTGCACCGATTTACAAGTGAACTGAAGTCAAGTATTTTACAAGTAATACAGTTCAAGCAAATAACAGTCAAAATAAAGAGCAACGCTGGCCCAGTGGCACAGAGGGCTGAGGCACTGGACGTCTCACTTTGCGGCACGCCGGCGACCCGGGTTCAGGAGCGAGGAGGTGGGACTTGAAACTGAGGTGCACAGGGATTCTATTCCACAGAGAGCAAGCTGCTACAGATAGGGATTTACCTCCCATGTTGATGGAGACTCTAGGGACCTCAAGGGGTTGAACAGAGGATTCACAGAGACTCCTGAGTATGGCTCTGACCTTAAAGAGGGATGAGTATGGGGACACACTACCTCCTCTTACGGTGTTTTCAACAATGCAGCCAAGGGCATAATCAAAGCTGCTTTGGAGAGAAAGCCAACCAAGTGACTTGTATAGGTCACAGTGATGGATAGAGAATGGAGCCAGGAGAGCAAAACAACAGACACTACTGCAGACAGATGTTAGTCTTGTGCGAAGGGTGGAGGACACACGTGAGTAGATGGGGGAGCAGTTATTGATGATGGGGAGCAGATTATCTTGGACGATAGCTAGGTAGGGGGGAGGCACTGATAAACAGCAGGAAAATCCCAGCCTCTCCCTACAAAACAGGGTACTAAATGAGAAAAAGACCGAAGTAGACAGGTCAGTGAGGGATGCTGCAAAAGAAGGTAAAGCCATCAAAAAATGGAGAGCAATGAGTACCAATGCCCGTAGTCTGAGTAACAAGCTTCCTGAATTAGTGGCCTTGATGGAGGAGGAACATCTGGATATAGTGGCAGTCACAGAAACATGGTACACACAAAACCATGACTGGGACATAAACATACCAGGACACACTATCTACAGGAGGGACAGGGAGGGTAAAAGAGGAGGAGGAGTAGCTCTTTACATAAGGGAAGGAATCAAGGCAACATAACAAAAGGGAAAACAGGGTGGAGAAGAAGCACTGTGGGTAAATTTGGAGACCGGCAATGGCACCACAATCCGCACAGGGGTTGTATACAGACCCCCTTCTCAGAGGGGAGGAAATGGACAAGGAAATGATAGAAAGAATACTCAGAATGGCAGAAAAAGGGGAGATATTGCTGATGAGTGATATGAATATGCCAGATGTTAACTGGAATGCAGTTGCAGCAGCCACTTCAAAGAGTGGGGTTATTCTAGATGCCCTACAAGGGGCATGCCTTAGACAACTAGTATTGGAGCCCACTCAAGAGGAAGCAATCTTAGACCTGGTTCTCTCAAATGGAGATGAAGAGAGGATCACAGATGTAAAAGTGGGTAGCCATCTGGGGAACTAGCGAACCACCGAACAGTATGGTTCACAATAAAACACAGCAATAGAGTCAAGCCATACAAAGGCAAAAGTACTGGACTTTAGGAGGGCTGACTTTGCCAAAATGGGTGAGCACCTAAGGAATGCACTAGCAAATGGGCAGGAAGGCGGGGTGGAAGAACAATGGGGAATAATAAAAACTGCCATCACAGAGGTAATAAGCCTTTGTGTGAAGCAAATTAACAAAACAAAACGATGTAAGAAACCACTATGGTTCTCAAAGGAAGTGGCAGTGAAGGTTCAAGAGAAAAAGAAAGCATATAGGAAGTACAAGGAATCACAGAAGGAGCAGGACAGGGAACTGTATCAGTTAAAGCAAAAGGAAGCTGGGAAGGCAGTCAGAACAGCAAAGGCCCAAACCGAGGAAAAGATAGCCAACTCTGTTAAGAAGTGGGATAAAACCTTTTATAGGTACATCAGGGAGTGAAGGAAGACCAAGGGAGGGCTAGTGAGGCTTAATAAAGAGGAGGGAGGGTGGGCAGAGGGTGACTGTGAAAAGGCAGAGATACTAAACAAATATTTTTGCTCAGTATTTACAAAGGAAGTGGGGAGGTACCTAAAACAAACAGTAGAAACACTCTGGATACAGAAGTTGATACCAGCCCATTTACAGAAGAAAGGGTTCTGAAAGAACTCTTAAAACTGAAGGTGGACAAAGCAATGGGGCCTGATGGGATCTCATCCCAGAATTCTAAAAGAACTAAGGTGAGAACTAGTGACACCACTGACTACCCTCTTTAACAAATCATGGGAGGATGGGGTGGTATCCGAAGACTGGAGAAGGGCAGATGTGATTCCCCTTCACAAAAGTGGGAGCAAGACAGAAGCAGAAAACTATAGACCTGTAAGTTTAACCTCAGTGGTAGGGAAAATGATGGAATCACTTCTGAAGGAAAGAATTGTTGAGTATCTAGAGGCCAAAGGGGCTCAGGACCCAAGGCAGCATGGATTCACAGCGGGAAGGTCATGCCAGACAAATCTGATAGATTTCTTTGACTGGGTGACCAAAGTAGTAGATCAGGGAGGGGCTGTGGACATGGCCTACCTAGACTTCAGCAAGGCATTTGACACAGTCCCACAAAAGATTAATATACAAGTTAGCCAGCCTGGGAGTGGGTCCCAAGATGACAGCCTGGGTAAAGAATTGGCTGGAGAATAGGACACAGAGAGTAATAGTAAATGGAGTCCACTCTGAAGAAAGGGGGGTTACTAGTGGGGTACCACAGGGTTCAGTATTAGGACCGGTCCTCTTCAATGTCTTTATAAGCGATATTGCAGAGGGACTGAAGGAAAATGTACCCTTGCAGATGACACAAAGATCTGCAACAGAGTTGATGCACAAGGTGGGGTGGAAAGGATGAGAAGGGACTTGGCAAGGTTAGAGGAATGGTCAAATGTATGGCAGCTTAGATTCAATGCTAAGAAGTGCAAGGTAATGCACCTGGGAAACAAAAACCCAGGGGAAGAGTACACAATGGGGGGTGAGATACTAACAACAACAAAAATGGAAAGGGACCTGGGGGTAGTCATATCAGATGACCTAAAGGTGGGAAAGCAATGTGAGAGGGCAGCAAGGAGGGCGGGGATACTGGGATGCATAGGGAGAGGCATCACCAGCAGAAAACAGGAAGTTATCATCCCTCTGTACAGACAGTTGGTGAGACCCCATCTGGAGTACTGCATGCAGTTCTGGAGACCCAATCTCCGCAAGGATATAGACAGGATGGAGGCTGTCCAGAGGAGGGCAACTAAAATGGTGCAGGGTCTGCACTGGAAGACATATGAAGAGAGACTTAAGGAGCTAAATATGTATAGCCTCGAGGAAAGGAGAGAGAGGGGATATGATAGAAACTTCCAAGTATCTCAAGGAATCAACAAAGTCCAAGAGGGTAGCATCTTTCAAAAAAAGAGGTGTGCAAGAACAAGGGGGCACAATGTGAAGATAGAAGGGGCGGCTCAGAGGTAATTTAAGGAAGTATTTTTTCACAGAGAGGGTTGTGGATGCATGGAATGGCCTTCCGGAGGCGGTTGTGGAGTCAAAAACAGTGGTGGAATTCAAGCATGCATGGGACAGTCATAAGGCAATTCTAGGGGGTGGGGTCAGGAAGAAGTAGGCTGCTGGTTAACTAGGATCTGCAGCTTATCCAATAGGTAGGGAAATGGGCAGACTGGGTGGGCCAAGCGGTCCTTATCTGCCGTCAAAATCTATGTTTCTATGTAGGCCTCTGGGGTCAGGTAATGTTTTAGACGATAGGCTTGTGACAGGGTTGAATAAGTCCCTGTCCCATTTATTTAGAAATAGTTTAAATGGAAAGATCTGTTCTATACTCTCCTTTTCTGTCTCTTCTCTATCTGATTGTGCAACCAAGTTTTCGTGTGAGACCTAGGAACAGATCACCCCAACGGTTCCGCAATTCTCCGCCTCTCGCCATCTCTATGCCTTCCCTTGCTACATCTGTCTTTTCTTCCCCCTTGCATATCTGCAGATATAAAAAATATGTGCAAATCTTTATGTGGAAATGTCACTGATACGGGGATTCCTTTTTTAAATTGTATATAGCTATACTGTTGAAATGATTGCAAAGCTATTTGGAACTAAAAGGAGTTAACCTGAGATGCAATGTTTAAACCCTTTGCAGAGTTGTCAACAAGAGGTCAGGTCTGGGACACCATGTACTGTTTTGCTGCACCTGCAAGGAATGGAAATGACAACAGCATTCTGTAAACTTACAAGAACATTCTGTGAGAAGCAGGATCTCTTAACAAGTTCCCAGACAAAGACATTAAAAGAGCAGCAAAATTTTTGCTAGAGAGACAAGGAGAGGTAGAAAGAGAGCAAAACTGAAACTTAGAATTAGAGATATCCTCAGATGAAGTACTTAGTTTTCTCTGTTTGTAATGCCTTTGTAAATAGTTATACTGAAAAAATATTTTTTTATTTTACGGTTACTGGAAAAAAATAAAATGCTATTTGTGAATTTTGAAACTGCTCCTGGTTTTCCTATGCTTTCTGATCTGTGCCTCGACGACAAGGTGGCCCAGAGATTTTGATTAACTTTGCAAACAATGAGGTTGATGAGTTCTGTGTAAGAGAGGAAAGGGTCAAGCATTACACCCAGGTATTTAAAGATAGCAACATTCTCCAGGGCAGGACCATCGGGAGAGAGCACCAAGAGGGAGGAGTTGGATTTCAGAATGTTGGCAAGGTATGGTTTAGACCCAAGTAGCATGGCTTTGGTTTTCTTTTCATTAACCAGAAGCAAATTAGACATGAATCAGTGGTGAACTGATCCATAGTTTTGGGTGAGAACAGAGGATATGTTAGATAGAGACTTGTCACTGCGAAAGAGGACAAGATCATCCATGTACAGGAATGTTTTCCCTCTGAAACTGTCAGTGGGGAGGGAACTGATAAAGTTGGAAAATAGTAAGGGGCCCAGAATGGAGCCCCGGGAGATGCCTGTGGAGTTAGGCAAGGGAAATGGCAGAACCTATACACAGAGATTGGGAGTGGCCCAAGAGATGGCTCTGAAACTATATGGAGGTCTCATTAGAGCAGCCAAGCAGGTGGAGTTTGGTGTGTAGGAGGGAGTGGTTGACCAGGTCAAAGGCCTTGGTCAGGTCCACACATACAGCACCAGTGGCTCTCCCCCGATCCATATTCCTAAGGACGTGGTCAGTAAAGTGCGTCAGGGCAGTTTTGGTGCTATGGATTTTGCAGAACCCATGCTGTTTACCGCACATTAGGCTGCACTTCTCGATATGATTGTATAGTTGGCAGTGGATTACTTCTGAAAGAGTTTGTTTAGGTAGGGGAGGATGGAAATCAGCCTATAGTTGTCAGAGGAGTGGGGGTCCCCAGCTTTGAATATGGGTACCACCTTAACAGTTTTACAAGAGTCTAACATGGAGGAGGTGGATTGTGCCAGATTAAAAATAAATGTGAAGGGTTTGGAGATGGCAGAGGAAATAAGTAAGGAGGGGTAGAGGCCATCTGTGCTGGAGCTGCCCCGGTCTGGGAGACTCTTAAGTAGTTTGGTGAGATCCTTTTGGGAGATGGGCTTGAAGTAGAAAGGGTGGGTTGCAGTGGGAGAGCAGGAAGAGGATGGGCCACCTGGGCTGGGTCTTTGACTAGTCTGTTGATTGATAGGTAGCTTATTGAGGTGAGCAGTGAGGTCCATGAATTTCAGGTTGAAGGCCTGGGCAACCTCAGACGGTTCAGTCAGAGGGCCAGCGGGGGAGATCAGTTGTATAACAGGACTGTTAGTGCGGGGACTGAGTATGGAGCTAATGGAGCTCCAGAAGCAGAATTATGTGCATGTACAACTAGACTTCACCTAAAACATGAGCTCACAGGGACCGTCTGAACATGGAGTGTGAGGAGGAACTACAAACAGAAGACAATAGGGAATTCCAGATTTTAAGGGTGATAACACTGAAGGCCTGGTAACCCATGTTGGTAAAGGTCTTGTGGACAACAATCAGGGATTGCTCATTGGATCTCAGGGGATAAAACAGGTGCGAGACCCCAAGGAGGGCTGCCAAGAAAGCAGAGGCACCAAGCCTTATAGTTTTGTTCGTGAACCAACCTAGGGCAAAAAAGCAACTACTTGAGGGCAACAGCCAACCAAGACAGTTGCAAAGTTTACAGTGGTGGATTGCACAATTTACAGAGAAGTGCAAAAAGTTTGTGTGCCCAGTGAAATCACCAATCTTGTGTAAAACGATTCAGTAAAGTATCTGGTGGAGCTCGCCAAGTTTCCAGTACATTCAAATCCAACAGCAAAATTCTGACCTGCTCGAGCAATGAATGCTACTACACATGAAGTCTTTTAAAGTTCGTTATTATTTTTTTTTATAAAGTTCCAACGTTTCGGCTAATATTAGGCTGCTTCTGGGGAACTGTAAAGAGATTTATAAACAAATATTTAATATATTTCACACTTGAGAAGGATATTAAATTTATTTTTCAATTTTTAATATTTTTCCATATTAGACCATGTTAGTCAAAAATGACTGGGTGTACCATCTTTCTATTGTAGTTATTAAAGCAATATTAAAACCAAAATATATTTTAACCACCTGGTTATCCTTTACATTCATTTATAGTCATGGAAGTCTATTGGTGGCATATAGTTGGGCAATATGTATAAGACTTCCATGACTATAAATGAATGTAAAGGATAACCAGGTGATTAAAATATAATTCTGGTTTTAATATTGCTTTAATAACTACAATAGAAAGATGGTACACCCAGTCATTTTTGACTAACATGGCCTAATATGGAAAGACATTAAAAACTGAAAATTAAAAAATTTAATATTTTCAAGTGTGAAATATATTAAATATTTGCTTATAAATTTCTTTACAGTTCCCCAGAAGAAGCCTAATATTAGGCAAAATGTTGGGACTTTATAAATAAAAATAATAATGAACTTTAAAAGACTTCGTGTGTAGTAGCATTCATTGCTCGAGCGGGCCAGAATTTTGCTGTTCAATTTACAGAGAAAGCAAATCTACAGATGTTATCCAGTATCCCCATGACCTGTTGGGGTCTGGGTCACCGGTTATACCACCGCAAGGGCCTGTACGGGAACAGTGTCCGCTACAGCGTGCACTTGTCCCAGGAGCTCTCAGAATTTCCAATTCTCTTTGGCTATCTCCCTATATGAAGGGCCTGTTCCTTGTTGTTGTGGTTTACCTTTACCCTTATGCTTTTTATTATTATACCAATTCCAGTTCCCACCCCATTGTTGTTGTTGTTGTTGCGATTGTTGTTGGTGTTGGGTCTGTTGGGGGTGTTGGTTATCAACTGGAGGGGCCTGCTGATGTTGAGCCTGCCCTTCCACAGTGTAGTGCTTTGTGGCCTCTGAAGCAGGCTCCACGGCAGCTACCTTCTTGGAACCGGAGCCCAGATCAGGGATATAGAGTTGGTAAACTCTCTCAGTTTTCCGAAGGATGTTGGCAAACCTATCCGTATTGGGGTAGGTGGCTGGCTCTACCTTTTCTCGTATTGCAGAAATCATGTTCCTAAGGAACAGGGTCTTATACTCAATAAGATCTATATCCGCAGCTTCTTGTGCCAGGTGCTTTCCTGCTCGGTAGGCCATCCAAAGTCTCTGGTGGTAAGTCGCTGGACTTTCCTTTGCATTCTGTTTTACACGGTATGCAAGCATCACTCCTACTACACCTGGGCTGTGAGCAGAAATGAGCTCAGCTGCAACCTCATCAAAGGTGGCATTCCCATCCTGGCGGATGACATCGGGGAGTTTGGCCCACAAACTAGGATCGATGGTCTGGCGTAGTATTTGGACCTGGTATTCTGCAGTGAGGCTAAGCATCTTGCATTTAGAACGCACCTTTTCTAAGTGACAGCTGAGGTTGTTGGACGGGTTCATCCGACCGATACTGTCAGCTATTTGCTGAACAGAGTAGGCCATTTGTAGGGGATTACTGGGTTGATCAAGCAGAGGTAGATTGTCTTGGGTGCAGTCTAGTGCAGCCCGAGCTGCAGCTTCGGCCGCAGTACGAACAATACCATCCTGAGTCCCAGCCTCCTGCAGAAGCTGCCTAATCTGGGTTTTACTAGCCAGTTTACTTCTCTCAGGAAAAGGTACATTGCCTATTGCAGTTTCAATCATCATTTGTATCTCTTGACTATCTTCCACATTAATAATGGCTATCGGTGGTGCCTGTTCCCCCCTATCATGGGGGCCACCATGTTGACGTCTCCCATGATGGGCGTCACGACGTAGATGATGTATGACATGGTGAGGGTGGAGTGGGGACCTGCCCTGTTGTGGATGGCTGGGTGGGGTTTCTGGGCCATAGTAGGGGTAATACTGGGTGCTGTACTGAGAGATGTTGTCATCTGATACCTTCCCTTCAGATGACATGTGTAAGGCAGGGGCTATGCCTCCCATCACTTTAACATGTCCAGCCAGAGCCTCCCGCTGATGGCGCAGTTTCACCATCTTGGTTTTACATTCTGCATGACTCATAGTTGCAACATCCATATTAACCTCATCTTGCATTTGCTTCTGCAACACTCTATACGCGGTGTTCAGTTCGAGATTGTCCCTAGTAGCCACTTCTAAGTCATTATGTACCTGGTTCATCTCATTCTGTAGCTCTCCCATCTCCTCACTCAAATGAGCATTTGCAGCACTTAGCAAATCATTCCTATGCAATGCCTGTCCCTTATCCTGTCTCAAACTTTCAAACTCCTGCTTCAACATACAAAGTTCCTGTTCTCCAGCTTGAGCTGAATGATGCAAAAGTGAATCCTTTTCATTCCACAGTGTTTGGAGTTCAGACTCCAAGTTCTGCTGCAGTCCAACATATTCAGTTTCCTGCAAACCCATCTGTTGCTTAAGAGATGAAATTTGCAGATCAAGGGTTCGAAACCTCACTTCGGAGGCTTCCAGAGCAGCATAGAGAGCCGCGACCATCAACCCTTTAGCCCAATGCTTATTGGTTGATTGTCTCGTCTCTGTGTACTGGGTTGAAATCCCCAGTACAGGGTTTTTGGATTGACTTGCATCCCGCGCGAAGTTAGCCCATCCTCCATGGGAGGTAAGGAAGTTCGAGACATTGAATCTCAATTCTGTGCAGATATTTGATACGGTGGCCATTGTGTGGGAGGGAACAAAAAAAATCAAACTGTGAAAAAGGCGCCGTGCTATGTATCGATCCACAGCAGAAGCACTTTATACACAGTCGGGCTACTGTAAAAGTTGTAGGCTTACAATTCAAAGCTGTAATGGAGCTGGTCGAATCGGCATCGACCACACCCGAAAGGACGACAGACAGACTTTGTAAGTGACTACAAACTAGTTTTAAAATGGGAGAGGTGATACGGGAGTGTACACCTACTGTCCCAGTGGGAAAGGGAAAAGTTATAGCAACAAGTGAAAACTTACAAACACCAAATATCACCTGCACGTGGTCGCCAATTGTCAGGAGGTCTAAACCTCACTCTCAGGTTCTTGGCAATATTGGGAATGCAAGTAATCATGGACACGTTGCATTAGAGTAATAAACTTGGTTATTACTACCAAAAAGGATAAAATCACAGTTGCCCTAAGCAGTTCTTACCAATACGAACCGGGAGCCAGTACTAAGCGTTCCCTATACCTCAAGGTTTCTTTGTGTCTCTTGGGATCTCTGAGGTACAAGACTAGTGTATCACATTATACATGTCTGATAATTACTATGGTTACTGTAAGATAGAAACATTTCTAGTTTCAGAGATGAGCCCTATTGGCTAAATTAGAGGTGGCTCCACGATCCAAGATAACATTATACAATTCTGTAGTAGTCATCAGTTTGTGAAACAAAAGAGTTCTTATACAGTCTCTTACATAACTCAGTGTAGTAGTACAAATCACCAAAAGGTGGCAATGGCGTCTTACATATCATAATTATTCCAAGGACACAGGTGCCTTGGCATCTTACAAGTAAGAAATACACAGAAAATACATAGAAGAATATATATATTAGCAAGCAAAATGTATTACAACAATATGCGTATATATCCTGACATCTACTCTTGTACGGTAGATACCCTTAGCCGTATATATTAGTATAACATATGCTTAAGCACTAGCTGCCTACAGTGTACCTCTGAGGGTACCAATTAGGGTGCAGGGACCGCGTGTAACAACAAGTTTTTTGTTACCAAGCCAAGCTTGCATGAAAGTCGGTGGCAAGTTGGGAGTTAATATTGTTAATGTTTTTAGAGTAATGGGTAAGAACCAGGTAATCTGCATAAAGGGTGAAGCCACACAATGTGATAGCACTGGAACACTGAGAAAAGAAGGTCAAAGTATAGAGAGTCCTGGGGAAAAACAACCTTAGAGGCTGGGTTGGAGATGGCCCTGTCAAATTTAACTACTTGTTAACAATTAGACAAGTAGTGCCAGAACCAGGTGGCAGCATGTTGCGATAGGCCCAGAAGCTGGAGTTTAGCACACAAAAGATTGTGGTCAATCACATCAAAGGCTTTGGACATGTCAAGGAAGACACCCCTGATAAGCGGACCTTGATCCATGGTACCTCTGGTCTCTGTGACCACATTAGTGAATGCCATGGTGGTACTGTGGGCCTTGCATAAACCATACTGTTCAGGTGCCAGAATACTGTAGACATAGAGCTGGTCAGGCAATTGACTGGCAACAGCACACTCATGCAGCTAGCTGAGACCAGGCAGGATCTCTATAGCATTGTAATTTTGTCCAACTATAGCAAGTGCCCAGCATTCAGGAACAGTGCCAGTTACCAACAATAAGTTAAAAATGTGCCTGACTGGGGGGGCTATGATTGGGGCACCGAGTTTGAGAAGCTTTGGCTCAAGACCATCACACCCAGCATAGGCATACTGGAGATTAGCAAGTAGCTTTAGAGTATCAATGGTCGACACAATCCTCTAATATAAAGGGGGACAGTTTAGGACAGAAGGGGCGGAGGAATGTGAGAAAGCAAGGAATTCCACCACACTAGAGGACAGTAACAGGAAGGTGTAGGTTGTAAGCTCAGAAAAATAGTGGTTAAAGGCATATGCAGTGATCTTAGCACTGCAGCAAATTACACCACTAGTGAGTTACTCAGCAGAGTGCTGTTTGGTAGTGCCACTCGAAAGGCTTTTAATATTTTTACAGAGACTTGAGGTCCTTAGCAGTGGCAAAGAGGGCTTCCTAACAGAAAGCAGTGGTAACAAAGCAGATTTCATGCTTGCAAGGATTGTGTACAATAGACTGCTGTGCTCAAGTAATCTGGCAGGGTTTGGGAAGCCTCCCTTTAACAGTATTACTGTTGATCTCTCCGATGAGCTTGAGGTCATCACTATGTAGCCATTTTGGGGTGGCTCCCTTAACCATCCTATGAAGAAAAGGAGCATGGGCCTCTTGAAAGGAGGCAAAGGCTTGGGTGAAGACAGAGAGGGCAACGGTGACAGAGGAGGAGTAGACATGGGACCAGTCTGCATTGGAGAGATCCACAAGAAAGGACTCGGCGGACAAATTTAAAATGGTCTCTGAGACAGATAATCTTGTGCAACATTTCTGGAAGGCTGATTTTACAAATGCAGTAAGTGGGGGAGTGATCAAAGATGGCACTAGGAACACTCCAACTTGCAGAACTCTGGCATACCCCTTTGTAAGGACCCAGTCAATAACAGTAACTGACACCCTGCAAGGACAGCCAAGTTGGGGCAGAGATGACTTGGGTGAGGCCATAATCATACAGCATAGTTTCAAACACACTACCGTTAGTCCTGAGCAAGTTTAGGTTTAAGTCCCCCAAAATCAGGACTTCGCTTGTCCCTACTGAGCACTTTCCCATGGTCAAGGAACTGCAACAACCCTGCAAGGCCACTAGTGGGATGATTATAAACCCACAAGAGATAAATGTTCTTTGTGTTCCCCAGTAGTAGCATATTGTGTAGGTGTTCATAGGTGCTTCAGGCAGGCAAATAGCCTGCCACAATGTGATGGTTTGGTGGGATTTGTAGTAAACCAGCAGACCACCACCACATTTAGCCTCAGGGTGGTGCAGCCTAATTAAGTTAAAACCAGGGAGGGAACAACCTGTATCACAGAGCCAGAGATCAAGCAGGTCTGCGATGGCACTGTAGGAAGGGGAAAATATGGGCAGAATGGGAAGGCCAAGTGGTTCTTATCTGCCATCAAATTTTAAGCTTGTATTTTTTTTTTTTTTGTTATGTATATATATTTACTATGCTTTATCCTCCCTAGGTTATTGTCTGGCCCCCATGTGTCCATCCCCTCTACCCAGCCCCATATCCCACCTTCTCCAGGACTTCTCATTTCCCCGGAGTGCAGCCTGGCTTAACCCCCAGAGGGGAGCATTGGTAGGGGGACCCCATTATCCCCCGAATGCAGACTTGGTCACTGCTCTGGGGAAGGAGCATCCCAGTCAGCAGCGTGTGGCCTGCATTTGGCAGTGGACGTCCTCCTGTGCAGCCTGGTGTTTTTTCCTCCTTTTTCTTCCTGGTCCACTGGGATGCCCAGGAAGCTGCACAGTGTCTTTGCATGCTATGGCATGCAGTCACATCAGAGTGTGGTGGTGTCCCCCCTCCCCAGCTCATCAGCTCCTGTGCACCACCATCTGTGGTCACCAAGGTGGCGGCGGTAAAGCAGCGGAGACCAATCACCCTCCCTCCCAGAGGTGAAGAGCATCCAGTGGAATGCTAATCACACCTCACCCAGCAAGCCCCCTGACAACCCAGGCTTGCTCCTGAACCCGGGTCGGAGTTGCGAGCGGTAGCGCTACTGCTCTGCCTGTGGGTTGGCCTATAATTCTATGTTTCTGTCATTAACAGAGGGCTTGAGCCAGGTCTCGATAAGACAAGAATATCTGACTGGTAATTAGCAAACATAGCCATTAATTAACACTGGTTAGCAAGCAGGCTGCAAATGTTCATATGGATGATCTTTAGACCTGCAACCACACAACCCAGGGTGTTGAGAACAGTATCAGCAACGGATTGGGAGCAACCTCACCCGCAATTGAGAGGTGAAGGGATGCAAGCCACATGGGATATAGATGAGGAGCACACCCAGCAATCAGGTGGGTCAGATACAGTTTATCTTTAGGTAGTGGACCAGTGGCAGGAGGTTATGGTGATGCAACCAAGTTAGGGCAGCATATGCATGTGAGTGCACAACATATTTGAGAAAAGGAATTGGTTACCAGAGCCCTGAACAGAGGGGGGAGGTGTTTGAGTTGCAGGGAAGGGGGAATTATCAGGCATCCTACTAGACAGTGAGTCAATGATACCAACAATCTGGAACACTGTGTAGAGAGATTATGTGGGTAAGTCCAAACCCAGGAAATACCTGCTAGGTGACACTAAGCAGAGCAGCCCTCACTGCTACAGGAGCAATGCAAATAGTGACCTTCAACATAAACTACAACAGCTCCAAGGGGGACTTACCAGCATCAGTGGAAGTGTATTTTTTATATAGTGTATAGTGGAGTGCTGTTCTGTATAGAATTCCATCCCTTTCAAAATGCTGCTCTACCACAGTTCCAAGGTCATGGAATGTGATTCTACCCTACTGTGGTAGAGCAGAATTCTAGAACTTCTAGAGACTGCATGAGTCAGTTTCATTTTGAAAGCAAAAGAACTCAAACACATATACTGTACAGTATATGGTAGAACACTGTTGAGTATGGATATCCATGCTCACAACAGCGTTGTTGTGCTTGCTTCAGTGTGTCATGATCTTGTTGTGCAGCACTAGGTCGTCACCAGTGCAGCACAACGAATCAGCACTTTATCTTGTGGATTAGCAGCGTCGGCGAGGCGAGAACAGCTGGGCGGCCAGCAACATGAAGCCAATAAGGCTTGATTTAAAATATTTCTGCATCCATTCACTGTTTTTCATGAATAGACTCCCCATACACTATAAAAGATTGTCTACGGGAGTCATTCACAAACAAGGATCTGCTCAAATCTCAAGGTATCCTTGGCAACGGACAACCTCTCGAGCTTCACTCTCGAGGTCTAGTGTTGCCAAGGATACCTCTCGATCGAGAATACCCTTGTTGTGAATGACTCCCCATAGACAATCCTCTATATAGAGTATAGCAGAGTGTTGTTCTGTATAAAAATCCATCCTTTTCAAAATGCTGTTGTACCACAGTTCAAAGGTCATGGAATGTGACTGTATACTTCTGTGGTAGAACAGCATTCTAGAATCTATAGAGACTGCTCAAGTCAGTTTCATTTTGAAAGAGAAAAAATACAATGCCCACAATCCACATTATACTATACACTACACAAAATACAGGATGAGCAACTTTATGCATAACCAGTGTGTTCTGCCACCTTGGGGTTCTGATTCCCATGGACCTCTTGAGCTTTGCTCTCAAGGTCAGAGGGAATCAGAACCCCTCTGTGGCAGAACACACTGGTTGTGCATAGTTGCCCATCCAGTATTCTCTATTTTACACAGTACTATACATTTATTTGTTTATTGAGATCTTGGATTAACACCTTTGAGCACAAAGCTCTTTCATAGGTTTCACATAAAGTATGACACAAACAAGAATACAAATATGTTCCACAGATAAAGACACGGCAAGAAACAATTTAAAACTGTCTCCAGGCATAAAGTCTAACAATAGTTAGCAATCTAAGCAAGTACAGGGTGCAGAGTCAAAACAAAGGCTAACATTTCACTAGGTAACAGTACACAGAACATGAGGATGCTTGTTTAAAAAAAAGAGAATTGTACGACCAACAATGTAGGCAGATAACTGGATTGTTCCGGAGTCAAAGAAAGTAGGAAGGTTTCGTACCAGTAGAGAGGGACAGGGAAGAGAGGAGGAAAGTGCAGGGAAGGAGAAGTCAGGCAGAGGTTGGGGGTAGGATAGGGATAGATATGAGGGAAAGGGAAGAACAACTATGTAGTCAAAGTGGAATAATGGGGGAGGATGGTGGGGGGAAGGAAGGGTGGGTGGAGGAGAGTAGGGAGGAAGAGGTGGTGCAGGTAGTGGGGTGATGATGAAGATGTATTAAGGTGGTACGGAGGAAAGAGGTATGGAATGACAGAGGGGCAAAAAAGGGAAGAGGAGGTGGAGGGAGTTAGGAGGGAAAATAAATAATTTAGGCAGGAGTAGAAAGCCCATGAAAGTGTTAACTTGACCGGGGGCCCAAGAAATGGACATGAAGTGTAACTGTAACCCCCCTGCAAATGGGGGTTCCCAAAAGACTTCCAGGAGCTTGCTTGAATGCTCCAAGCCTGAATGGTGTTTGGCGTTTAAGCCATTTATCAGTGAGTGTTTTTAGAGCCTCTGGTACTGTCTCTTTAAGAGCTGTCTGCTTGCAGACATAATTAGTTTGTATGGGGGGACTGTGTGCTTCTCTGAGTACCACCTGAGCTGCTGCCAATTCACTTCATTTTGCAGTCACTAGAGTGCAAAGGGAACCTATCTGAAAGATGTAACTGTTTGCCAGAAATTATTTAGAGTAGTAATGAAATTACAGTTTGTCTAACCTGCTTTCTTTGCAGTCAGAACTGTGTCTGCTAGTTCCCCATTCTAGTTTTGAACTGCTGAACTGGACCAATCAGTGTGGGTAAGCTAGCTCTAAAATGGTGCCTTGGACGAATCAGAACTTGGACTCATAATCTGAGCCAGCCACAGGGATTGTATGGGCGGTGACTCTGGGAGATGTAGTTTGGACTTGAGTGCCTTTTGGACCAACAGCAGCAGTCTATTGTGAGTGACAGCCAATCCAGTCAAGACTGGGAGGAACTCAAAGGAAGTGCCCAGTTTTGTCGGTTGGAGCTTCAGTTGAGCTTTGGCAGTGAAGAAGGAAGGAGCCCTGTGCTTTTTCAGTGTGCAGTTTTAGTCAAAACGTGTGTAAGGCCCAGAGTTCCGGTCTGCAGCTTGTGTAACAGCTTGTTAGGACTGAATCCGTCCTGTGAAAAGAATCAAGGATCTCTGAAGAGTAGAAACCAGGCTCACCCTGTAGAAGACTGGAAGAATTGCTGAAAATTGCACTCGGTCTGTCAGGAACTGAATCTGCTGTGTGTTCTCCCGGTATTGTGCAGTAGTGCGATCGGGATACAGATGCAGCCTGCCTGGTATAGTACTTTCTTTTATATGGATGTGTGAAGAGGTTTGTGTACCTCAAGTGAGCCCTACTGACATTGAAGGACCCTATCTTATTTGGAGGTCGAGTACTAATTCAGGGTTGCTCCCTGTTGAATTGCCACATTAAATCCAAATGGGATTACTGTATCCTGCTGACTGTTTAATTCTCCTTTTCTGTGTGAAAGGGCCCCTACCAGCTGCCACGGTTTGGACTAGCCACTAGGGCTTGGGTACCCAGGGACAGTAACTGATAGGGATAGCCTGTGCACAAAGCCATAGGTAGATTATTAGAGTGATAAGCTAATTAACCTGATTTCCCCTGTCCTTGTTATATCCCCTAAATAAATCAGAGCTGCTTGTTTCAGCAAAGTTATACTGCCTGAGGTATTTGTCTATGTTAAAGTACTGTACTGTGATTGTTGCACTGTATCTCATTTCACAGGAGGTCCCAGTGCCGGAACCAGACCTGGGGGTAAGTGTATACTGTGAAGGTAATTCTGATATATTGTGGGCCACTAGTGGGAAGAAAGGGGGGTTGCAGTGTCCCAGAGGGCTGTGACCAAGTTAGTTTAACTATTGCAAACCCTGACCTCTGGGTGGAGGCACCCGCCATTGGATCCAGGCCCCTCAACCTGTTAGTGGCAAATCAGGCAGGGGTAGTGGCCCCTGGGATAGCGCCATCTAGGGGTTACATAACATTTTACTAAACAATAGAGATCACAGAGATTGCAAATGGTAGGAGCAAGGTAAAAGCAAATTAGTGGTAGCAGTCACTGGTTGCCAGTGAGATTAGATGCTGCATGAGTTTTTTCTTAAAGGAGCCCAGCAAAGTAGCACTAGTTATGTCAGGAGGCAGGGAGTTGTACCACAGCGGAGCTCTGTATGCGAATGCATGTTGCCCAAAGGCAGTGAAGCACCATGGGATTCTGAAAGCCTGTTTGCCAGAGCTTCTGGTACTGCGTGGGTTATGTGCAGGGGAAAGAAAGGCCAGTACGCCAGGGGGTAGCAGTCCCAAGGTGACTTTTTGCAGCAGGAAAGACTGGTATTTGAGCCTGCTTTCAAATTGTAACCAGCTAACCTGGGCATAAAGATTGCAGGTCTGTGTCAAATATGTGGCACCAGTAAGAAGGCAGCATGCTTTATTTAAGGCCATTTTGAAACATTGGAGGGCAGTGTCTGTAGCTGCACCATAAATGACAATACCGTAGTCCGCGAGATGCACCACAGAACCGCGGACATCCGTGTTCAGTGCTTTAGGAGTGAGATTCTGTTTGCTCCTGTATAGAACTCCTAAACACTGGTTAATAGCTTTGACTATTCGGTTGATGTGCTGGGTGAAAGACAGGGTAGAGTCAATAGTTATACCCAGATACCTCAAATGGTGAACCAGTTCAAGAGGAGAGCCACTGTCATAATGATGGTAAGCGGGAAGGTTTTTGTGTCTGCTTTCAGATGTCAAAAACAACATTGCCTTAGTCTTGTTATAATTAAGGATGAGCTTATTATCCCAAAACCACTTCTCTGCAGATGTAAAGGATTGCTGAAGCTGGTCCTGGAGAAGGAGAGGGTCCATGTTGCTGGTAAAAAGGACAGCGTCATCAGCGTATAGAAGTATGTGGTTGCAGCAAGCTCCTGGTAATGAATTGAGGAAGATGCTAAAAAGCAATGGACCCAAGACAGACCCCTGCGGGACTCCAGAGTGTACAGGCCTACTATCGGACAAGGCATTACCACTTTTTACCTGCTGCGTTTGGCTGCTTAAATAGCTGGAGAACCAACTTGTAGTGTTGGAGGAAAGACCAATATAGGAGATTTGTCTGATAAGATCATGGTTGACACTGACAAAGGCCTTTGTAAGGTCTATGAAAGTTGCCCCTACCAGCAGTCCTTGGTGTGCATTGTCACGTGTGAGGCAGCAGGCCGAGTGCATTCAGCCAACCAAGGCCTACGCATATCAGAGCATGACCACACGGCCTATAGTGGATTATCTATCTTATAAAATGGCCACAAATATTGTGTGTGTGGGGCAGACAAAAAGTAGTCCCTGTGTGGCTCAAATATCAGTTTCATTTACAGAAGGTGATCTGGTTGATCCTGCCATAATTGTGATAACTTTGAGTTACAGGTGATAGTTATCTGGTGATCCTACCATGATTTAAAAAAAAAAGTCATTTAAATGAATTATCTGGTTGATCCTGCCATTTTCACACTGTGTTTCCGTATAGTTACTTTCACTTTTGTACTGTAATATAGCGTGATCGAGTGGTGTAAATGGAAGTGAAGGACATTGAGGCAAGCAATAGCAACAGTCCATCACACTTGCATCTACCTTTCTGAAGCCGCCGACTCACTCGCACTCCAGTCACTCTCCTCTGTATACTGTCAGAGGCTTCTTTTACTCAAAGTGGGGTATAAAGTTAAATTAAAAAATGGAGCTGCATAAAGTTAAAATAAAAGGCACTTTAGATTCTTTTTGCACTCAGAATGAGTACCCCACAGCACCCCGATATTTCCACCAAAATTAAACATGGTGCCAAATGCAGAATTCAAGGCCGATCTTTACCAAGCTTCACACATGTGTGTACCTCCTCTTGGACTACAAGCTCACCAAGTCCAGGACAACTCCCTTGAAAAGAGATGGAGTGATGACCTAAAAACCCAAAACCAGATGTTTACCCATAATTCTTAAACCACTAGGAGTTAAGCGTAAACTTATATTTATGCTTCTCTTTGGCGCAAGACTGGAGCATCAAAGCCCCCCTCCTACTCTTTCCTGAATGTATACATTTCCTTTAACCCTATCCCCTAAACTACCAAGAGTTAAGTGTCAGTCAACATATATGTTACTCTGTGCATCAACCCGCAGAAAGTGGAAGAGGGCATGTCCCTTTCCTAAGCTTTCCTGAATGTACACATTTCCCTTAACCCTCCATCATTTTTTTAAGAGATTGTAATTGCATCCTTATTTCACTGTGGAAGCAATTGCACAGGGCCCTATACTCCCATACTGCATACTCCATACTCCTCTGCGTATTTGTGTGTGGGAGCACAGGGCCCTTTGGGCTCTGCACTTCTATCCATCCATCAGTCCCTAGTAGTATTTGTATTTATCTTTGGCAGTGCAGGGCCCAGCCATCCATGCATTAGCCCTTAATAGTATCCATATTTGTGTGTGGGAGGGCCCTGCACTCCCATCCATGTATCAGTCTTTAATAGTATATGTATTTCTGTGTGGGAGCACAAGACCCAGAGGGAGAACATGGAAGCATGTTCCATTCAAGTCTATGAGGCATGATTTGCAAACCCGTTTTCTGTCTGTTTAGCTGGACACTTTGATAAATAGGACCGGGTTCAGCTAACATGGATGTTGTTAGTTGAACCCAGGCTCCGACTCCAGCAAGTGTCCAGTTAAATGTCCAGATAATGGGTATGTAAATCATGTTCGGAATAGAGAGCACTCTGCACTCTCCTTATATAGACAGCACAAAATGCTGCAGCGTGAGGGCAGAGTCAATAATAAGGAAGTGGAAAGCATCGTGTGGCTAGCGCCTTAGGGGCACATTATCCCTTCCATTCCTTGGGAGTGGGGAGGGCAGTATGGAAAATTGTAAAAGTGCCTCAGAGGACCTCCCCTGGAGGTAAGGGAGCCTCCTCTTATTTAATTTTTCATATAAAAATGATCAAGAAAGGTTCTCTAAGGTTTTGTCCCACTCTGCATAGGATGTTTCTTAAATATCAAGATCTGCCTGTTAGCTGGTTTCTGCTGAGCTCTGAATGAGTTGCCTGAATAATACTTTCAATGGAAAGCTACATTCTACAGCTGAGGGGGGAAACAAGTATTTGGCAACTCACTGCAGTCACACGAAGGGAGTGGTTTGGTAAAGGGCTGCACAATAAGTTTATTATGAATCGTAATGTGCTGCGAGATCATAAACAAAGGCACTCCGAGGTCAGTTGGGGTCAGCCACATGCGTTTTTGTTGCACATTTCTAAACAGGCCTCCAAGATGGGATAATAACCCTGGCAAGGAAAACTGAAAAATAAAAACATGTATTATCTAGTGAAATGTAATAGCTGAAGCATTGTTTGTGAAAGTACAGTACAACCTGAAGTACCGAGTGGCACTTTAATGCTCTATCTTGACACATTATCATGGAGACCTCACATTCACAGAAACTTCACTCTAAACAAAGTGTGATATCTTGGGGAGCTGTCAGAGCAACTATCTGAAATTAAACGGGCATTTCTACAATCTCAGCCCCATACACATACTGTACTGTGTAGGGCTGTTCTAAAAATTATTTTCCCCTACTTTGCAGCTGAAATCTAGTCTGGCTCACTGGGTCCAGGAGAAATTTAAACAAATCGGCAAAGAAGCATTCCATAATCTCTCATAGCTAACATAAGTGTGTGTGTTTTTGGGGGTCAGCCGTGGGAGAATCAATGTGCTGCAATGAGTCTTTAAGCATTCAAAAGCTCTGTTATGCCTGCATATTCTGTACAGATCACATGGGACCAGAAACTCAGGACATGTTGCTAAAATCCACTGCAACTGCGTAAATGCATAAAAACTGTAACAAAATCTGCCTGGAACTAGAATTTGTGAAAACTATTTGTAAGGACCCTGCACAGAAATGTGTGAGAACTATATAAAAATGAACAGAACAAGTCTGAGTTGGACGTGGCTTGGGGGGGTGGGGGTGGGAGCCACACAGCAAACTGGAGGGGAGACTCTCACTGTTGCTATTCCGCACTAGCTTTAAAGAAGGAAGAAAGTTTAATAATAACAAGTGGGCAAGGGAATTAATATGTTATCTGCTTTATTATATCTGACTTTAGTGAATAATATAGTGCAAGGTTACATGCAAGCTGTGGTGCAAACCTTTACAAATGTATTTGTTTTGTTCACTGTGCTTTGTTTTACTCACTCTTACTGTATGTGCACGTGTAAAGTAGGTTGCGTAAGAACTTACCGTAACAGTAGATCTGCAAGAGTATCTCTTGCAGCAGGTAATAACACATGGGATTACAGCCGCAGGAATCATTTCCTTCGGGTGACTTCTCAGCAGTCGACCCTGGGACCTCCCCCCAGCACTACTATATGGTGTCTTACCAGGCAGGTATAAAAGGGGGAGGTCCCAGCTACTCCTCAGTTCTTTTCCATCCTGGTGAACAAATGTGAGGGTGGGGCAGCTGCAAGTTGAGGGGCTATCAGCACAATCGAGCAGACTCGCTAGACCGTGAGACTTGTTTCTGCTGCCATTTTCATATGTTTGTATGTTCGTATCATAGGCCTCCGATGGGAACCGAGGAGGGAAATCAAGGCAGCAGCTTGTGGCACTGTAAAAAACAGAAGCAAGGAACCCTTCTGAAATAACAGCAAGGGGGAAGGAGGGTGGGGCTGCATGACCTGCTGCAAGAGATATTCTCGAAGATCTACTGTTCTTATGCAACCGTACTATCTTCTTCGAGGCAATCTCTTGCAGCACGTCATAACACATGGGAAGATTCCCAAGCAGTTATTATACCCAGTGAGAGGAGGAAGCGAATCATTAGGATTTAGGACAGGAGGCCTTGTAGGATGGCCTGTCCAAAAATGGTCTGCTTCTTAGAAGTGATGTCTAGAATGCAATACTTGGTGAAGGTATGTACAGTAGACCATGTGGCAGCTTTGCAAATATCCAAGGCAGAAACGCCCCAGAAACACGCCGTAGAGGCAGCCGTGCCTCTGGTAGAATGGGATTTTACAACTCCTGTGAGAGTTTTTTCATATTTTGCATAGATAAACATAATGCAGTTGCCCAACCATGTGAACAAGCACTGCTTTAAACGCCCTGGTTTCCAGGGACAAAAGAAACAAAAAGTTGCTCAGTTTTTCGTAACTGTGAGGTGCAGAGAAGGTAAATGCTCAATGTTCTATGCACATTGAGAGTATGAAGCAGGGCTTCCCCTGGATTTGTAGGCTCTGTAAAGTACACTGGTAACTGAATGGTCTGATTTAAAGTAAATTCAGAAACAACCTTTGGCAAAAACGATGGGTTCATGCGTAAAGACACCCTGTCATTATGAAATTGCAGGCATAGAGATTTGCACATTAGTGCGTGCAACTCCGAGACACATCTGCCAGACGTAATGGCAACTAAAAATATAATTTTCCAAGAAAGATAACTGAGGTCACTGGATTCAGTGGGCTCAAATGGACTCTTAGTCAGTTTTTCAAGCGCAATATTCAAATCCCACACAGGGACTGGATCCCAGATAGGGGGATGCAGCTGCAGAATACCTTTTAAAAAAGTTCAAATCAGAGGTAACTGGGACAAAGGGATGTTGTCCACAGGTAAATGAAATGCAGCAATGGGCAAAAGGTGAACTTTCACAGAGGAATATTTCAGTCCACCTTCCGACAAGAAGAGCAAATAATCCAAGATGCGCTGAGGGGAACACTCTTAAGGATCAAAGTCCAGTGTAGGCGCCCAAATAGAGAAGCGTTTCCACTTCATGGAATAGGAAGACAGAGTAGACGGTTTCCTAGCAGCCTGGAGAACTTCTGCCACCTTTGGGGACACCCAGAAGTGCAAGAGGACTACGTCCTCAGGAGCCAGGGGTGCAGGTGCAGGAAGCGAAGGTCCAGGTACAGCAGGAAGCCTTGTGCCTGGGACAGTAAAGCCTGGCAAATTGGCAGAGGTATGGGATCCAGTTCCGACAGCTGTAGAAGCAGAGGGAACCAAATCTGTCTTGGCCAGAATGGCGCTATGAAAATCACAGATTCTCCGTCCTGGACCAGTTTAAGTAGTACTCTCTGAATGAGTGGAAAGGAGGGAAGGCGTACACAAATCTTCCTATCCAGGAAAGAGATAATGCGTCCCACTACACAGTTCCAGGACCTCGCACAAGAGAGCAGTAAAGAGGCAACTTTGTGGAGAGGCAAACAGTTCCAACTCCGGTCAGCCCAACAGCTGGAAGATGTCATTTAGAATGTTGGATAAGATTTCCCACTCATAAGCCTGGACACTGGATTTGTTCTGGGCATCCGCCAGGGTGTTAGACACCCCTTGGATGTGAAGTGCCAGAAGATGAATATTTCTCTGGATCACCCAATACCACACCTTCATCAGTTCTCTGCAGAGAGGGTAGGAATGGGCACCACCATGTTTGTTTAGGTAGTGAACCACCGTAGAACTATCGGATTGCACTTGAAGGCAACCTGGGGGAGGGGGGGAGGTAAGTATCGAACTCTTATAAGGCATAAAGAACTGCCCACAGCTCCAAGACAATGATGTGGAGGTGGGCCTCCACTGGCGTCCAAGATCCTTGGGACCTGATGTGCAGGAGATGAGCACCCCACCATGTTAAGGAGGCAACTCTAGTCAGAATGAGACTTGGGACAAGAGAACGGAATGGCATGCCTCGCATCAAGTTGTCTCTGGACTTCCACCACTGTAAAGCTCAAAGAGTCGGGGAAGACATCAGGACTGGGGCATCAAAATCATCCTCCTTCTAGTCCCAGTGGACTCCGAGGGACCACTGAAGGACACTCTTATTTAACCTGGCATTGGGGACTGTCAGTATCGTGGCCACCAAATGTCACAGGAAGCAGAGGTAGTCTCATGCCAAGACTAATCTGCTGGACTCTAATCTGTGTGCCAAAGCAATCAGGGTGTCCGCCCAAGCTATGGGCAGATACACCTTCCTCACGGAGGGGTCCAACACAGCTCCGATATACTGGAGGTGTTGTGTAGGGTCTATTTTGGATTTTGGATAGTTTACCACTATCTCCACCTGGGCAAACAACGGCAGGGTTCGAGAAAGCATGAGTAACAGCTGTTGGTTGGAGGATGCTTTCAGGAGCCAGTCATCCAGGTGGGGAAAGACACAAAGGCTGTCCCTGCGGAGGGCCAATGCAACCACCACCAGGCATTTTGTAAATATCCTCGGCGACGAGGAAAAGCTGAAAGGGAGGGCCCTGAACTGGTAATGATGACCCTGAAACATGAAATGGAGAAACTGTCTGTGGTCTGGGTGCATCATGATACAGAGGTATGCATCCTTCATATCCAGAGAGCAGAGTCAATCTGTCATGTTCAGCAAAGAGAGAAGTGTCGGAAGAGACACCATTCAGAACTTTTGGTAAGTGATGTAGAGGTTGAGGCACCTCAGATCCAGAATGGAGAATAAATCCCCCATCCATTTGGGAACCAGGAAAAAGTGGGAATAAAATGCTGTACCCTTCTGAGGAAGGGGAACTGGTTTGATGGCCTTTTTTAAGAGCAAAGCATCTATCTCGGTCCGTAAGACCAATGCTTGGTCTGGCAGGTAGTGAGAGACCCTGGGTGGCAAAGGAAGAGGCATCTCCATGAACTCCAGTGCGTGCCCTGTCATGATCAATTGCAGGAGCCACTGGTCAGAGGAGATAGCTCGCCACCCTTGCAGCTGCAGGGAAAATCTGCCCTCAATGGCTGTGGGCAAGGTTTCTAAGCCCATGACTGGAGGAAGACCTTCAGGCGGAAGGCTGGCCCTACTGGAGGTCAGCAGGGATGTAACAGGGTTTCTGAGCATTTCTAGGACCTGGCAATTGTAATTGAGGTTTTCTGTTATTGGCAAGTTGCCTCTGATTCATGGGATGGCCTCTGTAGGGGCGGCCCCTCGAGGAGCCACTGAAGGCCATTTTGGTTTTTGGACGGTACAGGGTTCATACCGATTGAAGGGTATGACCGGAGTCTTGTTAAGTCTTTCAATAGGTCTTGGGTCTGTGGACCAAACAGCTGAACCCCTTTAAAAGAAGCATTCTGGATAGACTGCTGTATGTCCTGTGAAAATCCTGACACCCTGAGCCAGGCATGTCATCTGAGACACACTACTGCAGAGGACATATGAGCTGTGGTGTCAACGGCATCATAACTGTCCCTTAGCAAGTAGTGGCATACAGCTGCCACTGTAGACATTTTTACCATCAGTTCTTCCTGGACAGAACCCGCCAGGAGGGACTGGACTGTCGCCTGGGAGACCTTTAGGATCTCCTCCTGATATTTTAGGAGGTGTCCTATATAATTAAGTATACGTAGAGACAAAATGGCTGAGGGAAAAAAAAACCTTTTCTCCATAACAATCAATTTCTTGATTCCGTATCTGGGGGCTGAACACTCATGTGTTGAGGCCTACAAGACCTATCATGTGCAGCATTGATCACCACTCAGTCCGCCTGAGGCAGAGATATGAAATAGGGGTGCTTCACCAGAGCATGATAAATCTTACCAGCCTTACGTTGGTTTGGAGGGGATCTTGAAAGGCTGCTTCCATGCAGTCAAGACGGCCTCTTCAAAGGCATCCACCAAAGGGGGGACTATCAGAGTGGGGCATTTGGAACACCCAAGTACTGAGCCAATTTCTTTCTACAAGCATCCTGCATCCATCTCAGTACCCTGGAATCCAAACGTTTTCTGGAGGTGGATCATAATGTCAGAAAACGTTGAGTCATCTGGCAAAGAACAAGGGAGCTCCGGGGTAGGTTCCCCTTGAATACAGGTGGTGGCAGAAGGGGACTGAGGGGAATCCTCCTAGTCCATGCCGTCCTCATCCTCCAGGTCAGCCAGATCCCAGTCCTGCAGGAAAGGGTCCTCCATGTCTATATTCTAAGTGTATACACCCGGGGAGACAGGGGAAGAGCTGGCCATCTGCTGGGCCGAAGGAGGCTGAGAGGGAGCCGAGACCACAGTCGACCCCTCTTTGGGGGGACAGGGTCCGAGTCAGGTCCAGGATAGTATTCACTACAGCCTGGACATCAATCCTGGTCATCTGCCCATGGAAGTTGGTGGGGCACACTGGACAGAGCGAATTGGGACCACTGATAGACTAGGATTAGGCAATGATACTAAAAGTGGAGCCATCGATGAGGGGTGTGTATACGACCCCAGCATCATCGACGAGGGCACCGGTATTAAGCCCTGTGAGGCAAGGCCGGTCATTGACGATGGGATTGTCAATGGGCCTGAAGCCCCATGATGACAGAATCATCGACAGACTGCAAGGAATCATGGACGATGACAGTATTGTCGACGGGCTGAAAGGCAATGTCAATGACAATAATATCGTGAACGGGCCTGAAGCCATCATCGGATGATGGCCAAACAGCACTGAAGGGGGGGCAACTTAGGAAGCTGCAGAATAACCCCAGGACCCACTGTTGACAGAGGAGCTTGTCAATGATGGAAGAGAGGAGCCCACACTCGTCGACGGTGTAGAGGATGATGTAACAGGGGCAACCTTCTCTATACTCACTTTGTGTGAAGCCTTCCTTGACGATGAGGGAGCGGCAGAAACATGCTTAGTCTTTGATGCATGTTTCTTACCAGGACTCTGTGCCATTGACGTGGAGGGGTTCCCCATAGAGCAATGAGACCCTGAGGAGGATGTTGAGGATTCTCTGGTTGTATAGCTTTGCTGGCCTTGTTGAACCTATTGCAGAAGACACTCCCTGGAGCCATGTTCAGGTCCAAGGCAATGAACACAGACTTCATGGAGGTCTTCCTTAGTGATTCTGCAGCCACAGGAACACCTTCAGAATAAAGGATCTGAAGACATTAGTATATGAACGTGTTGTAGTAAAGTTTGGTTGATAGAACTCTTCGTTGATGACAGGAAAGCAGAGCTCCAAAGGAGGACTTGTTGCATGCAGGTCATGGTTGAAAAGAAGTAAGAAGTAGATGGGACCTCCCTCTTTCATACCTGCCAAGTAAGACACCATGTGGTGGTACTGAGGGGAGGTCCCAGGGTCGACTGCTGAGAAGTCATCTGGAGGAAATGATGCCTGCGGCTGTAATCCCATGCGTTATGACCTGCTGCAAGAGACTGCCTTGAAGATCTCATTTTACCAGGAGACAGACTACACGAGGTGATCTGTTTTCAGTCGTGCCTGTATATAAAATACTGACTACTGCTCACGAATGAAATGTCAGTTTTACAGTATATATTTTTAACAAGTACTTATAAAGTTGGATTTAAGGTTACACAAAAGTTTCTTAGAGGAGAAATTGTCCAAAGCGGTCTTCTACTCAATGGCTTTTCCTCACAGTGAATTAATGAAAAGTTAATGCAGCTTAGTAACTCTGCTCTGATAGTGAATATTATTATAGTACATGGTTGGGGCTCACTGTGTATGAAAATCAGTGGTTGCTGAAATATTGTTGTGCACGTTCTAAAAGTTGTGCACGTTCTTAAAGTTACTGTGCATGTTGTATAATAAATATTCAGCAGCCCCCAATTAATATTCATCAGCCCTCCAATAACCACCACATGACTGAACCAAGAGACCTGTTCAAAAAAACATGACGGCAGCGCTTTACGAGCGGTTCTCAGAGACAGTCTGGACATGTGCTGCTGTAGTCTGCTCCGTGTTACCAAATCATACTAATTTAACCTTTGTTTTGTTTTTTAAATCAAATGCTGCTGCAAAAGTTGAAATGGTCAGCAGTGGAATGGGACTGCACCGACAGATTTGGCACACTGAGCTTACGACAACAACCTGGAGTGCAATCACAGTATATGAAACCTTGTTAAACTTAATTTTCAGAAAAATTCCTTTTTTTAAAAATCTCAGGGAGAACCATATACTACAACAAAGTATGGGCGCCCATACACAACTCATCCTGTGTTTCTATCTCAGGGCTGAGATACCAGCAGACCTCTCAAGCTTCGCTCTCGAGGTCCATATGCTGGTATCTCAGCCCCTCGATGGAAACACAGGTATGTTGTGTACAAGCACCCATGCTTTATTTATGATATGATTATTATGGAAAGAGGACATTATTATTATTGCTCACTCCAACTCACCATCGGAGGAGCATACCGGGAGTTGGGAGCCTGCAAGGCCCTTAACGCCAACCACCCCCCCCCCCTTCGCTCCAACTCACCATCAGAGGAGCACATCGAGAGTCAGGAGCCTGCAAGGCCCTTGACGCCAACCCCTCCCAAACTCCAACTCATCATCGGAGGAGTACATCGGGAGTCGAGAGCCTGCAAGGTACTGATGAGGCACAGGTCCACGGACTGCTTGCCTCCAGCTAGGGGGTGTTGAAAAAGACTATGTGGACCTGTATCCACTCTGCTGACATGTCTGTGCTCTAGCATTACTGTAATTAATTATCGGTTGGCAGAGTAAGGAGATAGTTTTTATCCAAGTCAGTTTGTACATCTTACTGTCCTGCCCAATCATAGCACTGTATCATATGGATAGCAACAGTACTTTAAGCGGGGATATGCCGAATATGTGAGTGTTGTGAACTGTGCTGAATCCAAATTTATTCGCCATTGTTTATTTATTTAGTTTTTGTTTTCCTAAATAAATAAAATATCAAATTAACATCCTCTCTTACAAAGTCTTCAGAACAGATGGACTAACATGGGGAGGAGTGGTAGCTGTTTATGTTCGGGATATGTTTACTGCCTCTGTGGTTGACTCTACTACATTATCCAATGAATTTGAATGCATTACCCTAAAGGTGCAACTCTCCCAGTCGGTCCCCATCTGTATCACTGGATGTTATAGACCTCCTTCTGCAGGGCTCAAGGTGTTGATGCTCTTAAGTGATGTCCTAGCCTCCCTGTCCTCTGAGGTTATTTTTATGGGCTATCTCAATACGGACTGGCTTTCTGCATCGTCCAAACCATTAAAGGACCTTTGCGATAATTTTAGGCTCTCTCAACTTATAACAGAAATTACCTATCCTAACCTTAAAAATCCAAGCCACAGCACACTACTCAACCTAATTTTAGTGAACAAACTCCACCTCTTTATGCACTCAGGTGTATTCTTCAATGATCTTAGAGATCACTGTGCTATAGCCTGTGTGAGGTATGTTCATAAATTGGTCTCATTATCTAAGTACACCCATAAGAGAAGCCGACAGAACTTCGACCCCAGTGCTTTTCTTGCTGATCTTCAATTTGCAAACTGGCAAGGTTTCTTTCAAACAACATGAAGTCTTGCTGTATTATGACTAATGCAGTTTGTCCCACCATTAGAACTGCTCCGGAGGTGAAAGAGTTAACTTCCATGCAGAGCATGGAACTTAGAGCGCGAGCTCGGTTAGAAAAGCTCTGTCTGGGATATTTCAAACCGAAACTGTCAGATTCTTTACTCCGCCTCACTGAACAGTCGCTCCGGAGATTCCTCCTGCTGCTCGGTTCATTTTCTCAGTTTAAAGAGTTTTTTCTCGGTTAAATTCAACCGATTATCATTATTTTAACATCAAACCGATCGGTTCAAGCTCTGTCTATGGTATTGTAAGTAATAGATAGGTTTTCTGTGTGGAACTTGTAAATGTTTATCGGTTCGGTTTGAACCGATCAGATTATGTTGAAACTTCATTCTGAGAGCGTTTAAGGTTTTAGAGTGCGGTTCCGGTTCTTATCGGTTCTAAAAAAACGGATTTCATTACGCTTTTTTCATTTACCCGTGACACGGTTGGGAACCGATAAGGGTGTCTTGCCTGGCACTGCCAAAAAAGGGCAAGTTTTTGGTGAGGCTGGCATTATGTCTGAGAACCCAAAAGAAAAACCGGGCCCACTGGGTTTCAACACTGTAGTGTCTGTGGGAAGCCTTTGCCAAGGCTGACCCACACACCATATATTTATTGTCTGAGGGTTTGACCACCTCAATGCAGACTGCCAGATTTGCAAGAATTTCCTGCAGCTACCCTAGATAAGAGTTGGTAGGCTCAGGGCAGAGCAAAAGTCCGCTGATCCAGATGGCCACCCGGTTCGGTGCCAACCGAACCGGAGGAAGTCTCCTCTGACCAGGGCCAGACTTCCTCGGGCAAACTAAAGCTGACTCTGAGGAGCCAGTTCCAGCAAAGAGAACTAGAAAGTCAGCAGGTGTGGAGTCAAAATCCTTCTCCAACTGCTGCAGAGATAGCCAGGGCAATACAAATTGTCCAGTCACCTTTCCCAGTTCCGTCCGAACCGCCACTATCTGGCAAAAGGTCAGTTCGCCGTTCCACCAGTTCAAGAATATGATATAGAGAGTTTATGAACCAGAGGAGGGGATGATTATGAACAGTGTGAATGTGACTTTGAAAGTCTGGATGTGCCCATTGAACCAGACATCTCCCAGACAGACCTTTAGGAGAATCTCCCCTAGGCTTGCTGGGTCCCTTCTCATTTTCTGTTTTATAAAAAAGTTGCTGAAACCCTCCAGCTTCCTTTGGAGGATGCTGTGGATGAGCAAGAGGAGCCTGACTTTGTAGAGATGATGGATATCCCAGAGTCCAGGAGATTGTCTATTCCTTTACATAAATCTTTTAGGAAACAAACAATAAAAATTTTAAAAGCTCCTAATTCTGTGCCTTCTGTGGATAAAAAGATGGACAGGGGGTACACTTTGTCAGGTCCTGATACAGAATTTCTTTCACAGCAATGCAGCCATGTTGGGGTAGTTCAGGCTGCAGCCTGTGATAAAGCTAATATTCCCTGGCTTCACATCCTCCTGACAAGGACTCCAGGAAGATTGATGCCATGGCTAAAAACAATACATGGCAGCGTCCTTGGGACTCAGACAAGCAAACTATATGGCTTATGTTGCAGATACCAAAATCTAGATGGGATACTGTCATGGCTTTAGCTAAACAGGCCCCTGGCCAGCTTGCCAAGGAGCTGGAGCAGGTGGCTGCTGATGGTATTGAGGCATCTAAGGTGCAATTCCATGCTGCAGTGGATTCTAATGATGTATCCTCTAGAGTCATGGCTACATCTGTGGCTTTTCAGTAGATTGGCTTGGCTCAGGTGTACTACTTTGTCACAGGATACCCAGGCTAAGGCTATGGATTTTCCTGTGGTGGGAAATTCTCTGTTTGGGGAGCAGACAGAGAATTATATGAAAAATGGATGAATACAGAACCACTTATAGAGTTGCACAAGCCAAGGAGCGCAAGCCACTCCTCAGAGGCAACCCCAGGGGTAGAGGCAGGCCTTTTCACCAGACCCAGGCCTCCTCTTCAGCTTATGTTCAGAGGGGGTTCTTCAGAGGGAGAGGCAGGACGGGTACAAGCAGGCCTGCTCCCACCCCTCAGCCTAAAGCCCCTGCCAAACAGGCACCCTGATGGGATGCCCAGGGCCGGTTCTCCATTACCTGTAGGGGGCAGGCTGGCTTACTTCGTCCAGGACTGGGAGTCTTTAACATCAGACAAGTGGGTCCTGGAAGTAGTAAGCCAGGGTCTGGTTCTCAGCTTCAAAAAATTTCCAAAGATGAGAATCAGATCTTTTCCACCTGCAAACCCTTAGAGACTCTTGCCTTGGAAACAGAAGTCTCAACCCTCCTGGCTCTCAGAGCTGTAGAAAGGGTTTCTCCCCTACACCAGGGCAAGGGTCTGTACTCCAGGTACTTCCTTACCCCAAAAAAGACAGGAGAGTGGCGGCCCATCCTGGACCTAAGATATCTGAACAAGCACCTTTTAAAACCAAAATTCAAAATGGTGACTCTGGGAATGATTTTACCCTCCCTAAGGCCAGGGGACTGGCTAGCTTCCCTGGACCTCAAGGATGCCTACTTCCATGTTCTTATCAGAAGCTCCCACGGAAAGTACCTCAGATTCGAACTGCCCTCAGGCCATTATCAGTTCAGAGCAATGCCCTTCGGCCGTACCTCTGCCCCAAGGGTATTCACAAAATTTCTGGCAATAGCAGTTGCTCATTTAAGAAGGCAAAAGATTGCCATCTTTCCCTACCTGGACGACTGGCTCATTGTGGGTCAGTCTCCAGACCAGGTCAAATCACACCTGCAAGTTACCCAGCAGCTGCTTACCTCTCTGGGCTTTCTCTTCCCAAAGTCAGTTCTGGAACCTGTCCAGGTACTCACCTTTATAGGTGCAGAACTGGACACAAAGCAGACCAAGAGCCTTCCTTCCCCTAGAAAGGGTAAGGACCCTGGTGGCCCTGGCCTCGTCCTTCACTCTGCAGGTCTCTCGACCAGCAAGGCATTTCCTGCAGCTCCTAGGACACATGGCTGCTTCCACAGCTGTAGTGCAAGGGAGCAAGATTTCAGATGAGGGACATTCAGTTCCATTTGAGAGCCTTCTGGTCTCAAAGGAGAATTCCCTATCCAAGTTAATCCCAGTGACTCGAACCCTGATCCAGGCCCTTCAGTGGTGGCAGGATCAGAGCAACCTGAGACAAGGGTGCCCTTCATCCCTCTATCTCACTCCTTGACCCTTACTACAGATCGTCCCTCTTGGGATGGGGAGCTCACATGGGCAACCTCTCCACCCAGGGGTTGTGGTCCCTCAGGAATCTCTGCTCCACATCAATCTGTTGGAACTCAGAGCTGTTTTCTAGCACTTCAGGTTTTTCTGCATCTGTTCAGAACAAGGTGGTACAGGTCAGAACAGACAACACCACTACAATGTGGTACATCAACAAACAAGGGGCACTCGGTCTTGACCTTGTGCACGAGGCGATGAAGTTGTGGTCTCTGGCTTATTCCCTGAACACTTCCCTCATAGCAGTTCACCTCCCAGGCAAGGACAATGTCCTGGCAGATGCTCTCAGCAGGATTTCCCAGGGCCATCATGAATGGTCACTGGATCCCCTAGTACTGGGATAGTTTTTGCCAGATGGGGCACCCCTCAGATAGATCTTTTGCAGCCCCAGACAATCATCAACTTCCACTTTTTGTTGCAGGCCCCAGTGTTGGGCTCAGTCCACCTGGATGCCTTTCTCCTCGATTGGGAAGGGAAGTTTCTCATGCCTTCCCCTTCCCTCTCCTGTTCAAGGTGCTAGTCAAAATCAGATCTCAGCCCTGCAAGATGATCCTGATAGCTCCAGACTGGGCCAGGCAGCCCTGGTACCCACTCCTTCTGTCCTTAGCAGTCCATCTTCCCCTGTGTCTCCCCAGGAACCACAATCTGTTTACCTGTGCCCAGGGGAGAGTCTGGTATCCGAATCTCAAATCCCTCAACCTCAAGGCCTAGCTCTTGAGGAGTTAAGAGTTTGTTGATCTACAACTTTCTCAAGGTGTTCTCGAAATCTTGAAAGCTTCTAGGAAGTCTTCCACCAGGGCTACCTATAACTCCAAGTGGAAAAGGTTTTCCATATGGTGTTCTGGGAAGCATATTTCCCCGGAATCTGCTGATTTGCCCACTGTTTTGGACTATATGGTCCATCTTAATTCTTTAGGACTGAGACCAGCTACCCTGAAAGTGCATTTGGCAGCTGTCTCTGCTTTTTATTTCAGCAGGGAAGCCCTCTTCTCTTTCTGCTTAGCCTGTATTTTCCAAGTTTTTGAGGGATTGCTTCATACAATCCACCATTCAGGACCCTGCCCCTGCCTGGGATCTTAATGTTTGCATTGCTCAGCTGATGCAACCCCTTTGAACCCTCTGTCTTCGGCAGAGCTTAAGTACTTGACTTGGAAAACTGTATTTCTAGTAGCCATCACTTCTGCCAGGCGCATAAGTAAGTTACAGGCTTTATCAGTGGAGACTGACTTTATTTCCTTTCACAGGGATAAGGTAGTCCTCAGGACTAACAGGAAGTTTTTGCCTAAGGTGGTTTCAGATTTCCACCTTAACCAATCTATTTCACTTCCAGTGTTCTTCACTGACCATTCCTCCTCTGGTGACAGGAGACTACACAGCTTAGCTGTTAAGAGGGCCCTAAGTTACTACATAGAGCGTACCAAGGGTCACAGGTTTGACTCCCTCCAACTATTTCTCACTTATGGTGAGGTTGGGAAAGGGAAACCTGCCACTAAGAGATCCATTGCCAGGTGGATTGTCTCTTGTATCCAATTTTGCTATCAAAAACTGGGTAAGGTTACCCCTTCAGGCCTGAAGGCTCACTCTACCAGAGGTACAGCTGCGTCTCTAGCTGCCGCCAGAGACATCCCTATCTTAGAGATATGTCAAGCAGCTACTTGGAAAATAGTACACACTTTCACCAAGCATTACTCCCTGGATATCCAGGCCAGGAGGGATGCTCGGTTTGGCACAGCCGTGCTTCAGAGCCTATTCCCTAAGTAGGTTCTGTCCCTCCTCCATGGAGGTACTGCTGTGTAGTCTGCATTAGTCATAATATAGCAAGACTTCATGTTGTTTGAAGAAAAAATTACTCACCTTAGTAATGTTGTTTCTTCTAATGGAGTCTTGCTATATTATGACCTCCCCCCCAGCCTGCCCCTCTCAGAACTTCTACTTTGGGTATGGGGTGGGCAGCCCACTGTTGGCACTTATTGATGCCCCCTTTTATGTTTTCCACCCCTTCTTTTTGGGGTGTTTGGGTGTTGTGTTTTATTTTATCCTATCTTTTCTGGTCCCCTGACTTGAGTCTTGGTGTTGGGACCAAGAAAATGTGTTAATATTTTAGTAGCCAGTTGGCTAGTGTAGGTTACAGCTTCCACACAGAGCCTTAGTGAGTTTTGCTCGTAAAGATCTGACAGTTTCGGTTTGAAATATCCCAGACAGAGCTTTTCTAACCGAGCTCGCTGTAAGTTCCATGCTCTGCATGGAAGTTAACTCTTTCACCTCCGGAGCAGTTCTAATGGTGGGACAAACTGCATTAGTCATAACACTAATTTACACTACTAACTTTACACTAGTAATAACACAACAATAACACTAATAAGCAAGACTCCATTAGAAGAAACAACATTACTAAGGTGAGTAATTTTTTCATCTGGCCCAGTTGGTGGCCGAAGCTTACGAGGCCTTCCAAAATATTGTCCTAGGGACCATCAATAAACATGCACCCTTAGTTAACATCTGTACTAAGAAGTCGTGCCCTTGGTTTACAGCCTGCCTGAAAGCCGTGCTTTTGTATAGGGATTCCCTTTGGAAAACGGCAAGGAAAACCAAACAGCCTGCAGACTGGGTAGCTTTTAGAGCCACTAGAATTCGATGCACCAAACTAATTAGATCCGAAAAGGCACATTTTTTCTGCTCTGAACTTGAAGCCTCTTCCATATACAGTATGCATCTAAATTTTGGAAAACTCTAAAGAATATAGAAGGTCACTGCTCAGCAAGTTTGGTAGCACCTAAAATCGCCTCTGGTGATATTACTACTACTGACAAGCATGAAATACTTGACCTCCTAAATAACCATTTTGCCACAGCAGGTTTAGCATTTGATGCCTCACTTGCCAATAATCTCCAGTTGCAGTTATGTAGCCAGAGTCCTGATTGCCTTAATTCGGTTTCACCTAACCAAGACACAATTTTCTCATTCTGCCCAGTCTCCGTGAAACAAGTTGAGGACTTAATACTTCAACTGGACTCCAGGAAAAGTGTGGGTGCAGACCTTATCGAGCCTTACTTCCATAAACCTGGTTACTATATCTTGTCTCCCCCATCACCCACCTTCTTATATGTCCCTTGCATTGTGCACCATCCCAACTATATGGAAAACAGCCCATGTCATTCCACTACTTAAATCCGGTGACTCAAGTGGCTTAAATAATTATCATCCAATATCCCTGCTTCCCATCCTGTCCAAGTTGCTTGAAAAGGTAGTAAACACTCAGCTCAGGCAGTACCTAGAGAACTCTGAACTGCTAAACCTGGTCCAGTCTGGTTTCTGTCCCTGTCATAGCACAATTTCAGCATTTGCCAAGGTCACGAATGATTGGCAGAAAGCTCTGGATGCCAAAAACTTTGTTTGTGCTTTGTTTCTTGACCTTAGCAAAGCCCTTGACATGGTGGACCATAATCTGCTCCTGGTCATGTTAAGAAATATTGGGGTTGGCAATCTGGTCCTAAAATGGCTTACCAATTATCTCACAGACAGGTACCAGCAGGTCAAGGTGGATGGTGAATTGTCTCTAATGAAAATCCTCCTAAGAGGTGTCCCCCAAGGGTCCATTCTTGGCCCACTTTTGTTCACCATCTACATACAGTTAACCATTTAAACACTGGAATCCAGTCAGCTAATATACATCTATTCGCGGACGATACTGTGCTGTACATTGACAGGCCTACACCAGAGCTTGCATGTAATGACCTCCAAATTGAGTTTAACCAATTACAGCGAAATCTTTTGCTCTCGGGGTGTGGCTTAGCTAGCAAATAAAATGGTGCCTTAATTACTTAGCGCTGCGGTACTAGAGCCTAGAAACTGAGCAATATCCGTCCTGCAGAAGTGCTGTGCACCCTACCTTTGATACAAAGCTGTGCGAAGCAATACTGGACCTGCCGGTAAAAAGCTGGATCATTCCATCACGTCCTACGACAGTAATTTAGTCAGTTCGTGCTGAAGTCTACTGAACCCCAGGCTGCATGCATGCAAACAAAGAGGGTGATAAGCTCTCAATCAGAGACATGTTCCCTTTCATAATGCATAGAATGATGCCCTAATGCTGGCTACTAACATAGCGACCGAAACGTTGCAGCAACTGGACACCAGGATGTGCCAAAATGAACAAAAGGTGGAGGTCCACGAGGAGGCCCTGCAGGGGCATTGTATCACCATGAGGGAGCAAGCGGCCCAAATTAAGCAGCTACAGGAAAAGATAGACGACTTCGAAAATAAGAGCTGCTGAAATGACCTAAGGCTCCTGTGCTTCTCAGAGGGTTGTGAGGAGTGTAGAGCTGTTAACTTCCTCCAGCAAGCCCTCCCAGAGCGCAGACATCTGCCACCCTCCACCAAAATAGTCATCGAGCAGGCGCACCACTCACTACAACAGCAGCCAGCACCTGGAAACCAGCCCAGGCCCATCTTAGCCCGCATTCTTAAGTTCACAGAAAAGGAAGCAATACAAGCCAAGGCTAGAGAGCTAGGTACTCTGACATGGTGAGGGCATCGCATCATGATATTCCAGGACTACTTGAGGGAGTTGTTGGCTAGAAGGAAGGCCTATACGGAGGCACGCTAGCACCTACATGAGCTCCAGGTCCCACTTACTCTCAGATACCCGGCGGTACTTAATGGGACCCACCACCAGTTCTTTACACCAGAAGCTGCAATCGACTTCATTAACATCACCTGGCCCTACTCAAACAATCAAAATAGCCCTCCCCGAGGCTGCCTCCAGGGCGCTCAGGGCCCGGCCCTCGTGAGCAGTGCTGAAAAGCGGTCAACATACCGCACCAGGAAAAGCGAACAAGCCGCTGGACCCAGGCGAGAGTTGGAGCCTTGACTCCCAAGAACCCGTAAGAGACCCTCCCCCTCCGCCTCCCATAGCAAAGGGGAGCATCCGCAGGACAGAGGGCAGTCTGGAGCTACAGCAGAGTCTCTTGATTCACAGATCCACAGAGAGGAACCAAAGGAACCTGAGTACACTAGTCAGTACTTTTCTAGAAATCATTTCTCTCCAATTGTGCCGCACAACCAGACTGCTTCCGATGAGCTGTGTGAAATGGACTTGTCTGCACCCGACGATCCAGTACAAGAGTCTGAAGACCCATAGAGCTCCTGGGCGACTGCCACAGACATTTCCTTGTGGCTAGGGTAAGAGGTAACCTTGCCCGAGGCTTGGGCCCGGCCCCAGGAGTGTCGGAGCACCCAACAGAAGAAAGCGCAGAGAGAAGACATCTCACCATGTGTTCCCCAGTTGAGAGCTCTTACAGGTAAGTGCCTATTGGATCTAGTGTCAATTGGGGAGTAAGCTGGGAATGATAAAGGGAGTGGGGGGGGAGAGAGGAGCCTACGGGTGTTTTCCTGAACTATAGATATAGGGGATTAAGATGGGCAGTGTACTTTCCTACCTGCCCCCCCCCACCAGACACTTCTCCTTATAGGTTATTTGTAAGCCTGTATGTTACTGTGTTTTAACTGTCTGGTCTAAGTACCAGGGTGGGTGGAGGGAATAGTAGGATTGACTCTGGGACTGATAAAAACATTTTGCTGAAAAAGATTGCCCGTACTGACTTGTCCATATCTCCCCCCACACACACACACACATGGCGGTCCTAGATGCCCCACAGGGGTCCTTTTGAGTACCAAAAGACCCCCCATCCTTCCCTCCCCCAGCACAAAGATGTTGACAGAAGCGGTGGTACCCTCCACCCCCCAAACATGGCTTCAATACTCCCTGAAGCTCTTCTGGGAAAACAAAGATTCTCCTTGGCTCTGGGCAGCAGCCACAGTGGAGGAAAGTAACTGATTTCATTAGTGATTTAACAATTCTTTGGGTAGCTGAAACTAGTACTACAGGTCCTATTTCGGGCACAGGCTAAGCTGGCCTACACTCTCTCAGGTCCTGTACACACTTATGCTTTAAAAACATTTTAAGCACCTTAAAACATTTTAAAGCTGCTTAACCCACTTTGCGTTCATACGTACAGTGAAATTAAAATTAAAAAAAAAAGTTCTTTAATCCAGCTGAGGAGGTAGTCTTTAGCACAATTTTTAAAATGTTTTAAGTCAAGCACTGTTTTTCTTGCAAGTGTGTATCCAGACAGTGTTGTAGCCCTGCAGCCCCGGTCATTCAATATCCCACAATTCCCAAGTGATAACCTGGAGCCAAACGTGGAAGTGACGGCGCGGTAAATTGGTGTAGCTGTCAAACCAGACATCATGGAAGATCGTGCAGCAAGCTGGTCAGAGGAAGCAACCAAAATATTGACTGAGTACTAGTCAATGGAGTCTGTGCAAGAAGAGCTCAATAGCTACCATCTTAACAGTAAAATATCTGAGCAAATCTCAGCTCATCTGGTGGTTTGTGCTCATGATCGGTCAGCGAAGCAATGCAGAGAGAAAATTAAGCAGTTGAAAGTGCGTTATCATAAAGTTAAAGACTCAAACCATAAGTCGGGTGCTGGTAGAGTGACATGCCCATTTTATGATGAGTTAGACCGAATTTTGGGAACTCGTCCCACTTCAGTACCACCTGTTGTAATACAGAGTGGTGATGCTGATGAGTAAGAAGATCATGCCCGTACTGAAGATGTGACATAGGACGTTTTATTTACTGAAGGTATGCATAATTATGTTTTAAAATAGTATCCCACTGTCTACCTGATGATACTCTGGAAAGAGCATGATCTGACATTCTGCTTGTATTGATGCTGTGCTGACGCCTCATTTGCACAGAAATTATTTGTCCTGAAATAGCTGGTGGTAGCATGTCTGTCCACTATACCATTACAGCTTAAAACATCTTAAAGTTCTCAAGTGATGTGGAAGGTGCTTTTAATCCAAATTTCAACGTGAATGACCTGAATCGACTATATTACCAGAATCTTTGCATAGTTTTCCCTGATCAGTCAATCGAGTATGGTGTCTGGATAGTGATGGAATATTTGCAGAAACTGTTCAGTGTCCTCCAAAATGAAGTGGATCAGAACCCTTGACTAATTTAAAGACAAAAAGGAAATTGTCTCGGATACAGGAAATCTTTAAAGGTGCCTTTCAGCCCACCAAGAAACTTATTGGGGAGCAGTATGACACGATGCTGATGTTGGAGCGTGAAAGAGCGGCTGCAGACAGAGAAATGGAGGAAAGAATGCGGAAGCACGAGATCGAGCAAAATGCAGCATTCTTCAAAACATTGCTGCAAATTATGTGCCAACAAAGCAATGTCCAGCAGTCAGTTCCAACAGTTTCTCAGGCTATGACAGGTACTCAGTCACACTTGAGTACTCCATGTCAGCAGCTGAATGTCCAGCAGCAACCCATACATAGTGCCATGCAGCATGCACATAATTTCCAACAGACAGCTTCTAACCAAGACCAGTACTCGGGGTACATGGTGGGTGGGCAAGCTAGAACCATGACTGAAGAGCTATTTTCAGAAACTATGACTTGACTGATCTTTGAAAAAAAGAAACGGTTCATAATCAGACATCTGCATGTTGGTGACAAGTGATTGCTTACCAAAGTGGTATACTACTGGTATTTGTGCAGTATGCCATTTAATACTGATATATTGTTATATGAAAATATAACGTTCGAGTTAAAAGACTGAAATGTTGTAGAACACAATAATGAAAAACTGGACAGTTGTATGACTGGTATTACAACTTTATGTTGCACAATGCATGTTTTTTAAAAGTTTAATATAACATGACCAACTTATTGGACTTTATAAACCACATGTTTTTAGGACTCTTAACTTAAAACTGTTATTAAAGTTAACACATGTTATAACAAATGCCTTCAACTCTGTCAATGCCTTTTAACTTGCATTGTTTGTTGCCAAATTCCGTGACTTGTAGTACCAAAGGTAACAGTTAACAAGTTTTTAACATTTTAACACAATAAATTTGTGATTATGAACTTGACTGTACATGCGTTTCCTTTTCCTTTTTTCTGGCAATGACAGTTTGCTGTAATTTATGTCGATTAATGGGTACAGTGACATATAATTGTGCAATACATTGAAGTTGCTCAGTTGGCACATAACATAAGCTGAAATTAATGCGTCATAAAACTGGGTGTCAGATGATATAGAAATCCACAGATGGCCATCTCATATACAAACATGATATTTGCCAGAACACGTGTGCAGGATATTAAGGGCAAGGTCCATTTTCAGGAGAAAAGTGGTGAGCAAGTGCATCTCTTATCAGCATAGCTTGTTTTGTTGGGGCAGCTACAGTCATGTCCTCAGTGATGTACACTTCTTGGTCCAACTGCTGAGTGCTGTTCTGATCGTCAAACTCCATCCAAGCCAAACTGAATTGTTTACCCTTTCCCTCACAAATGTTGTGCAGAACACAACAGGCAGATATTACCATTGGCACACTGTCAATGTGAAAATCACTGTGTTTCAGAAGACACCGACATCTGCCCTTCAATCTACCAAACGCACATTCGACGACCATGCAAGCCCTACTCAGCCTGTAGTTAAACAGTCTTTTTACTCTGTCGTCATAATCTCAGTACAGCTTCATAAGCCACGGCAATAGAAGATAAGCTGGGTCACCAATGATTATTATAGGCACCTGCACATTTTGAATCACTTGTTGCAGCGGTGGGAATGGAGTACCCTTCTGTCCCTTCTCAAACAATGCACTATTCTTAAAGACTCGTGCATCATGGACTTTTCATGGCCATCCCACTTTTATATCAAGGAATTGAAATCTGTAATTCACCAATGCCTGCATTACAATCGAACAGAAACATTTCCTATTATAGTACTCCATAGCATTGAATGGGGGACAGATAACAGAGAAATGTGCTGCGCCTACAGCACCTCCACAATTTGGAAAACCCCAATCTTGTTCAAAACCAGACACAAGATCTTCCACATGATGTACAGCTATGACCCGTGGCATAAAAATCTTAACTAAAGCTGTGCACACATCCAACAAAATATGGCAAACAGTCGATCTACCAACTAAATGGCTCAGAGTTACAGTACTCTATATTGGTAGCCGGTCTCCAGAACGCAATAGCCACATGCTTCTCAACTTTAATTACTTTTCATGGTCGGGTGTTTTGCCTTCCTTTATGTGGTGCAATCTCAGTGCAGATCCAATTAAATGTGTCTTTAGACATTCGAAAATTCAACACCCATTGTTCATGGCTCATAGAAACATAGAGGTTGACGGCAGATAAGGACCACAAGGCCCATCCAGTCTGCCCATTTTTTCTACCTTATGAATGTGCCACACATCTTTACACTGTCAATGACCTATCTATCCATATTCGTCTGTATTGCTCCCTTAAGCCTATCCCATGCCTGTTTGAAGCCCTGCACAGTATTCATAGCCACTACTTCCTGAGGTAGGCCATTCCATGCATCCACCACTCTTTCTGTGAAAAAGAATTTCCTCACATTCCCCCTTAATCGGCCTCCCTCTATTCTCATGCTGTGTCCTCTTGTCCTGCTATTTTTCTTATATTTAAACATGTTAGACTCTTTCACCTTGTTAATGCCCTTAAGGTGTTTGAATGTTTCGATCATATCACCTCTGTCCCTCCTTGCTCAAGGGTATACATATTGAGCACGTTAATCTGTCCTCATATGTCTTCTGATGCAGTCCCTGCACCATTTTGGTAAGCCTTCTCTGAACTGCCTCAATTTGGTTAATGTCCTTGTGAAGGTGTGGCCTCCAGTACTGCACACAGTACTCCAGATGGGGCCTAACCAGTGTCTTGTAAAGAGGATATACCTCCCTCTTTGACTTGTGATACCCTACTAATACACCCTAACATCCTAGCCTTACCTACTGCTTTAGAGGTCTGCTTGGATGATTTCAGGTCATCGTGATGATGATGCCAAGTCTCTTTCTTCCTTTGTGACTGCCAGCAACTCCTCCAGCCTATAGGTGGCTTCAGGGTTTCTCTTCCCTATGTGCATGATCTCGCACTTCTATGCATTAAATCCAGTTGCCACTCTTCTGACCATTTTGCTAGTTTATCCAGATCTCTTCCTCATTCTGCCCACCCCATCTGGATCATCTACTCTGTTGCAGATCTTGGTGTCATCTGCAAACAGACAAGCCCTTACCCTCTAGTCCATCTGCAATGTCACTAATGAAGATATTGAAGAGGACTGACCCCAGGACTGATCCCTGAGGTACCCCACTTGTGACCTGCATCTCTTCTGACTGTATACCATTTACCACCACTCTCTGTTTTCTGTCCGTCAACCAGTTTGCACCCAGTTGACCAACTTCTGACCCACCCCAAGCCTACCCAGCTTATTTATCAATCTTCTATGTGGAACGGTGTTGAAAACTTTGCTGAAGTCAAGGTAGGCGACATCAACTGCTCCCCCTTGGTCCACCACTCTGGTTACCCAGTCAAAGAAATCTATGAGATTAGTTTGACAGGACCTTCCTTTTGTAAACCCATGCTGTCCTGGATCCTGTGCCCCTATGGTTTCCAGGTGTTGCACTATCCTTTCCTTAACAAGTGCCTCCATAATCTTGCCTACTACTGAGGTAAGACTGACTGGCCTGTAGTTCCCTGCCTCCTCCCTGCTACCACTCTTGTGGAGCGGGATCACATGAGCCCTTCTCCAGTCTTCTGGGACCTCTCCTGTGCTCAGAGACTCACTAAGGAGCTCTGCTAGTTCCAACCTTAGCTCCTTAAGTACCCTGGGATGTATGTCATCAGGTCCCATTGTCTTATCCACCCTGAGCTTAGCGAGCTCTTGTAGGACCCTTTCTTTTGTTTAGGGAGTAGTGCTCACCTCCCTCCCCCCGTGTCCATGGTGCTGAGCTGTGGGCCCTGCCCTACTTTCTCTTCAGTAAATACTGAGCAAAAGTATCTATTTAGGATAGATGCTTTTACAGGGTCCTCCTCCTCCTCACATGCCCCCTTTTCTCCTTTGAGCTTAGCAATACCCCCTCTGGACTTTCTCCTTTCACTAATGTACCTATAGAAAGTCTTGTCACCTTCTTTTACTGTTCGTGCTAGTGTTTCCTCAGTTTGGGACTTTGCCTGCCTTACTGCCTTCCCTGCTTCCCTTAGGGCAGTTTGGAATGCCTCCCTATCTTCATCCCGCTGTGTTCCCTTATATTCCTGAAGGCCAGCCTTTTGGCTCTGACCTTTTCTGCTACTGTATTTGAGAACCAAAGTGGTTTCCTTCTTCTTTTGCACTTCCTTTTCTGTCTAACACAATGGGATGTTGCTTCAAGTATTGCATCCTTAATGCTTGCCCACTTTGCCTGTACCCCCTCACCTGTGTTTCTTTTTGCCAGGGCTAGCTTAACTCTGTTGGCCATCGTATCAAAGTCAGCTTCTCTGAAGTCCCATATTTTTGCCTTGGAATGGGATGATTTAGATGTAGTGGCCAAATTGAACCATACCATGTGATGGTCACTGGCCCCCAGGTCACCTTCTACCTGGAGATCTGTGATCCCTTCCCTGTTAGTCAGTACTAGATCTAGGATAGCCCTGTCTCTTGTGGGTTGTTGTACCAGTTGTTTGAGGCCCTCCCCATGCAGGGAATCCACCATGTGTCTAGTTCTGGCAGATGTTCCTACTGGTATTGCCCAAACTGTATCCGGCATGTTGAAGTCTCCCATTATCAGAACCTCCCCTTTAGCTGTCATGTTTTGTATATCTTCTAACAGTAATGTGTCAATGTCCTCCCCCTGGTCTGGGGGCCTGTAGACAACCCCAGTTCTTAAGGCTGTCCCATTTCCTGTTTCCAGGATGACCCACAGTTCTTCTGGCTCCTTATGTGTATTCTGAATTTCTATAGCTTTGATATTTTCATTGACATACAGGGCCACTACACCCCCCCCTTTTTGCACCTCGGTCTCTTCTGAACAGTACATAGCCAGGTACTGAAGTCTCCCAAGTGTGGTTACTGGTAAACCACGTCTCACTAATTGCTACTATGTCCAGTTTAGCCTCTGACATTATTGCATGCAGATCTGGGATCTCATTTCCCAGGCTGTGAGCATTTGTGTACATAATTTTCCATTGGCCAGATTTCGGTGTGTTAGTCGTTGGGTGAGGTTTGGCATTTCCCTGTGCGTGCGTATGGAGACGGACTTTTTTCTTACCTGGTGATGCAAATGAACTGAAAACATGCTGAATCCCTGTTTGAACACTAGCTGAGGGGAGGGGTGTCTTCCTGACACGTGATGGGTGCTCTGCCCTCTCCCATTTGCTAGTTTAAATATTCTGCAAAGACGTCAAATCCTTGCCCCAATGCACTGACTCCCTCCTTAGTCAGATGCAGTCCATCAAATTTAAAGAACTTTCACTCCCAGAACTGTTGCCAGTTCACTACAAATCTGTGTCCTTTTTCCTGGCATCAGCCCTTGAGCCACATGTTTTGCTCCCCTATCTCCCCTTCTCTGACCTTCCGTCCATCTGCCCCCCTCTCCCAGACTGGAAGGATCTCAGAGAAGGAGATGTCGGACGAAATGGTTGATAGTTTGTCACCCAGCCTGGTAAGGTGTTCCTTGGTCTCCACAACTGACCGGCTGGCGAGATCATTAGTTCCTATGTGTACCAGGACGTCAATGTTTTCTCCTGCTTTGTGAACAATTTTAGCAATGCGGTCAGTGTCTCTCCACGCTGATGTACCTGGGAGACATCTGACCATTACCCCTGGATGGAGATGGGTATCAACTCCCCGAATCATGGAGTCTCCTATAATCAGAAGTTTTTTTGATTTCCTTTTTGCTTTTTTTGTTTTGGTTCCTGATTTGGGCGAGTTTTGTTGTGCTAGCTCCTGTGCTACAGTATCCTGCTCTGCAGTGTCCTCTGCCCCTTTGTTTGATTTCGGAGATAGAGGCAGATACCTGTTTGTAGTGTTTATATGTTTTTTGGAGGTAATATGTTGGAGAGCACTGAGTGATGGGGCACCCGATTTGCCCCTCCTAACCACCTGCCAATCTCCTGGACCAACTACCCTCTGTGGTCGAGGTTCTTCTGTTGGATGTTGGGGAAATGGCGGGTGGTTCTTATAATGTATTTCCTCTTGATTACGAAATTTGAGGCGCGCAATCTCTGCCCATGCTGCCTGGAGCTGAGCCCTAAGATCTCCAATGGCCCAGCATGTAGGACAGTGTCCTAAATCCTGTAAGACTGTCCTTCTGAAAAGTGTTCCGTAGTACCTGCAGTTAATGATATCCATTCCTGATAAGTTGCTGGGTTTATAACCTGATCAGAGTAATTAGAAGGAAGAAAATGCAAGTAATGGTTTGATTTTGTGTTTTGTTTTCGTATAACTTGTTATAATAAGTTACATTACTAGTGCTCCTGTAAATGAGCTCACCTTGTGGATGCCCCCACTGAACCGCCCCTTCCTGCTTTGCTACAGGAAATGTCACAACTGTGGTACCCTATAAAAGGAGTGTAGTGTGGGGTGGTTGGGGATGGGGGTGGGTGGCTGGGCCCTTCCCCTGCCGAAAAAGAAGAACCACGGATGAAAGAACAAGGAGGTAAGAGCAGAAACAATCAGTCAACAAGAAATACAGTAACCCTGAAAGCTTATCCTAATTTTAGATAAAACTATAAAGCCCGTAAAGCACCACCTGTAATAATTTCAGAGAAGATATACCCTGTAAGAAACACTTTGCTACAGAGAAAAATAAAGTAGTAACAGAAGATATACCTTGCAAAAGACAATTTGAATCAGAAGATTACAGCAGTAATCTGTTAGCATACACCTGTAGGCACACCTTGTAATAATGCAGAAGAAGGCATACCAGCAAACACGTCATAACAATCTCTTCCCACCAACTGTCATTGCAATCCACAATCCAGACTGTACGTTGCACTGTACTACCCGTGTAGTAGCCTGTCAAGAAATTCTGTACATAGCACAAACTTTGAGCCAATGTCACTGTTAGTTGGGCAATGGTTCTTTGTCTGTTCACCCTAGCTTGGCCAATCATGTAAAGCTTCTGTCTCATGATCCTTTACCGCACAAGAAATCGGAATGCTGCCATGATTAAAGCTATCTGAACAGAATTAATCGGCATTGTGTAAAGTAATACTGCACTAGCAACTTGAGTATGCAAGTTGTGGATTAGATGGCGGTGCACTGGATGGGCAACAAGAAAACAACAGCAGTTTTCTCAAATTACAACTGACTGCGGCTCTTTTTCGTTTGCTGTGGGTCAATTATAGCATTCCTCAGGTTGGTGTCTATAGGTACTCATGGAATTATACTGCAATCCACCTTCGGGACCCACACAGCATGTAGAAACGTCTCCCAGTATGTTCAAGATCTGTACATAAGCAATATCCACATGTAATTATCACGTGTTTATGCAGCCTCCACAAAAAAAAACCAAAAAACAATGTTGGCTCATTACTGTATCCCCCACTCTACCCTGAACACCAAGTAGCATGCACAAAGTTGTAAAACACAATGAAGGTAAGGCTGCTGTATTGCTTCACTGTTTTCTCACATTTGCACGTACCAGTTTAAGCATACACATACAGTATCATGAAGAAGTTCACTGTAGTAGATTACCACAGTCAGTGCAGGTTACTGCAATTTGCCACATTAGTAAAACTGCAAAACGCCACAAATACACTTCATGCACACCTGCAATAGGCAAAGTGCTAAGCACTGACGAAATAAAGTAGTATGCAGTTCTGGAATCATAAATAAATGCAGGGTTCACATTTTTTGGAGGTCTGACTGTCTGTTTGCAGGCATACAGGGAGAAGATCAATGTAGCAGTACTTTTTCATGTGTAAGTTAAGCTAATGGGGCAGTCTTTGTCCTGTAAACTGCTTCAAAAAACAACGGAGGTAATGACTGCATAATCTAACAGCATCAGCTGTCAGCTTCAGGAATCGCAAGAAAAATATGCACGTCACAGATAGTCGGACACAATGCGATGTGCGATATGCAGACACAGCAGCTTGAAACAGATGTGGTAACCATTGTATGATTTTACCATGCTGCTGTTCACATATCTTCATACAACCTGCAACACCACTAACAGACAGGGCCATACACAATGAGTCATGTCACTGAATATTTTAAGCCTCATGTCTGTCAGCTGCTATTGGCCTTCCTCTCAATCAGTGGCTTCCGGCGGGGCTTTATCAATATAAAAACATTTCTATTGTTGCCCAACGAGGATACACATGTTGCTAAAATTCACCTTAACAATGAACTACAGCTACCATGCAGTGTAAGGCTGTCAACAGAAGTGCTACAATGACAGCTCAGTCTCCACAGCATTTGTAAACAATGCAAAGGATGCTGGGACCACTAGGCATCATGGGATACATCGCTCATCACGCTGAGAAACAGGTTACCTCTGAAGCGACTTTACAGCCTAAATATGAATGGGATACCGTGTTTTAAACCGTTTCTTGAAGCCTAAACACGATTAAGGGAATTACAACGTGGACACACAAGCACGGTAGGCTTAAAACATTTTTAAAACCATTTCAAAAAAAACATGTCACAAGTCTGTACAGGGCCTAAGTTAGGCACCCACCAAAGGATCAACTGCGCATGCCATTGGCTGGGGCTCCAGCTGGCCGAGCAGTCTTTGTCCTTATCCGGATTTTAATTTTTCCCGTTTTGTTAGCAGTTATACAACGTTATTCTTACTGTTTATAAGTGTTTATAGCATAGCAAGTAGAAAATCACTCAGACGTTCCCCTCACTACTACAGAGCAGGAGGGTCAGAATAAGACTGCCCTACTTCATTTTGCTACCGGGTGTCAGAAGCATTCTTTACTTTCCCAGGTTAAAGGCATAAATGTGGATTAGATCCCCCCCCCCCCATACTTGGCTTGTAGTGTACATGAGGTAGGACTGTCACATCTCCCCCACCCCCAACATGGCGGAGATCCCATTCCACACAAGGAATGTCTGGGGGCTTAATTCCCCACAAAGAGGAAGAAAATCCTCTCCCACTTTAAACGCCTGAAATCCAAAGTGGCCTTCCTTCAGGAGACCAAAGTGACCCAAACCAACACCACTACGATGCTGAAAGACTGTGTAGGCCAAGAGGTCCACTCAAATGCCCCCACAAGGAAGCATGGTGCGATTATTCTCATACATAAATCAGTGCAGTGGACCATGAAGGACTCTGCCACAGATTAGGATGGCAGGTGGGTACTGGCCCTGTACACTACCCCCACAGGCCCTATTACACTGTGCAATGTATATGCCCTTAACACTGATGACCCTCACTTTTTTCATAGCCTGGCTAATAGTATCATGACCTTCCTGCCCCCTAATTGCCCTCTCCTTATTGGGGGAGACTTTACTCTCACACTGGTCTCCTCCACGGACAGGAATGACAAAGGTAAGGAAACCCATACTGGAGGTGCCAGGGCCCTCCATCAACTGATAACCGACCAGGGCCTCACAGATGTCTGGAGACTCTTTCACCCCTGGGCCAGTGACTACACCTACCACTCTGAACTTAACTCTTCTTACAGTAGACTAGACTACTGGCTGATGCCCCCATCTATACTGCACAATGCCCTTGATGCAACCATCCTTCCCCGTATTATTTCAGATCATGCCCCCATTCAGTTGTTAATACAATGGGGCAATTCCCCCTACCCATCCAGTCAGTGGAGACTGGACCCTCTCCTTATGAGAGACCCAGACTTTATACCCTGGGCCAAAAACAAGGCCTCGCTTTTCCTAGAACACAAGCCTCCAGCTGACACCTCAGCAGGGAACACCTGGGAGGCATTTAAGTCCAATTTGAGAGGTAGTATCATGGGGTATACTGCAGCCATGTGGAGGAAACGTGAATGGCAGCTACTAGAAGTGCAACAGCAGGTCGTACAAGCTGAAAGGGTTTTCAAAGCACTCCCCTTCCTCAGTTCTGCTGTCAGCAGGTCTATTTTGGGCCTACACTTCGAGATTAACCAGATACTAAACAGGAAAGCAGAAGTGGCTGTCCTCCAACTTCGGCATACCTTTTGGGAAGGGGGACAAAGGGGGCAAGGTGCTGGCCTACCAACTTAGGCACCAACAGACCAGTCGGCACTTCCCAGGCCTGAAGGACACATAAGGGAACGTGGCTACTACACTGTAGGCAATAACTGGGATTATGGTGCCCTTCTATGGGAAACTCTACTCTATCACACACACAGAGGCCGTACCAGGCACTCAGACTTTTCTGGGTGGGTTGCACCTCCCCAAATTGTCATCCTCACAGACCCTTGAGCTGGAAGCCCCACTCACACAACAAGAAGTGGTTACTGCGATTAAAAGTCTCCCCCTTGGCAAATCCCCAGGCAGTGATGGCTACACGGCAGACTTCTATCAAGCCCTAGCCCCAGTAATTACCCCACTCCTCACAGAAGTCTTCCAGGAAGCTGAACTGAGGGGAGGTCCTTCCGCCTACTCTCTGTGAAGCAACAATAGTGGTCATTCCAAAGAAGGGCAAAGACCCTACCAATCCAGGTAACTACCGGCCGATATCCCTGACAAACCTTGACAGCAAAATATATGCCAAGGTTTTGGCTGTACATCTGAGCCTTCTCCTTTCACACCTAATTCATCCTTCCCAGGTTGGATTTGTTCCAGGCCAATATAGTACAGATCACTTCAGAACTCTGACAAACCTGATGTATATTGCCCATCAGATCCCTACTCCTGCTGCAGCCATAGCTGTAGACTTCGAGAAGGCTTTTGATTCTCTCGAATGGGACTACCTCTACGAGGTTCTGTCCCATCTGGGAGTGGGGGGCAGGTTCAAAAAAAGGGTCCAGGATATTTATGCTGAACCAACAGCCAGGGTCACCACCAACTCCATGATCTCCCCTCATTTCCCACTGGAACAAGGGACCAGGCAAGGCTGCCCCCCATCACCCCTCCTATTTGTCCTGGCTGTAGCGCCACTAGCAGCAGCCATACAACACCATCCGGATATCGGAGGGATCACAGTAGGGGACATAGCATACCCAACTCTTATGTATGCCGATGACTTACTCCTCCCCCTGGCTGACAGAGAGCTAGCTGTGCCCCATTTATTGACCCTGCTTGAAGCCTTTGCCAAATATTCGGGTCTGAAGCTCAATCAGTCCAAGACTGAAATGCTTCCCCTCAATGAACACTGCCCCCAGCATATAGCGCTGAGCTCTGGACTGCTTTGGACCCTTCTGGTATTACCTATCTGGGCATTAAACTCACTCCTAAACTAGAGACCCTATGAAACGCCAATATACACCCTCTTCTGCTGACCACTAAGACCGAGTTTGATAGGTGGAGGATGCTCAAACTTACCCTTGCAGGGAAGATAGCGGCCATAAAGATGGTCTCCGCTCCCAGGTTCCACTACCTCCTGGCACATATATCCATCTCTCTCCCTAAGCAGTGGTTCCAACCAATTGATAAACTGACTGGGGACTTCCTTTGGGAAGGTTCCAAACCCCGCTTTAGTTGCTCTAAACTACAAGCCCATTGGGGCCTCAGAGGTTGGACTCTCCCCTGGTTGGGGGGGGGATATAAATGGGCATTTCAGGTGGCACAAACAGCCCACTGGTTCCACACTGACTCCCCCCTCACCCCACAGTGGTTCACACTGAAAAACACATGGCAAAACTGCATACCCTCCTTCCCTCCCTGCTCATCCCACCTTAAGGGCCGAGCTCCTCTCACATACCTTCACCTCCTGGAACCTTATCTCCGCCCACTATAGAGGCATCCAGGAAAATCTGGTATCATATGCACAACAGACTTGCCCTGGACCCACTTCCCATCTCCCTGACTCCGCTCTGGCAGAACCCTCATATCACTATACACAGGAAGAGAGTACTTTGGAAACAATGGCTTGAGAAAGGCATTCAAACAGTGGAAGATATCTGTGATGCTGGCCTACAAAGAGCTGCCACTTTTCAAATACTTGGGGAGAAATGGGACCTCTCTCCAGGGGACTTCTGGAGAAATCTCCAGATCAGGGCCGCTCTCAAACCCCTCTTGCAAACTCCTGGAGTCCGCACTAACTGTGCTGTCCTTCAGTCCTGGATAAGTAAACCTAAGGGCCTCGCAAGGAGAATATATGCCCAACTTAGGGATACACTTCCCTCCTAGTCTGAAGACTCCAAGACTAAATGGGAAAAAATGCTTCGGTGCTCCATATCCAACACACGATGGGGCCTGGCCTGGAAGGATAGTCATAAATGGTACCGTGACGCAAGGTCTTGGCTAATTCAGAATAAAATTTCCTGCTCGTGGTACAGGACCCCTGCTGTTCTATGTAAAGCCAAACTTCTTGAGTCAGACACCTGTTGGAGATGCCAGCTGAGGGGTGCTGATTTGGCCCATATACTTTGGTCCTGCCCCAAGATACAGAAACTGTGGAAAGGAGTGTGCTCTATGGCCTCGAAGGTACTACAGAAACCAATTCCACAAATGTCCAGGTTCTTCATTCTGTGGATCAGAGCAGACATGCCACTACTGACCCAGCTCAAACAGATGGATAGCACTTTTAGCCCTACAAACCAAATGGGCCCTTCTGTGTAAATGGCACACACCTATCATCCCCACCCTTTCTGAGGTGATGGCCTCTCTCTCAGCCCTAGCTACACTGGATAGGCTTGCCCATCTTCTCAGTTACCAAATGGCTAAATTCCAGATGTGCTGAGCCCCATACCTGTGCTATGCCAACCCCCCATGAAGGAGTGGGATGAACCACACCTTGTAGGCTGGATCCAGGTGGATTTCCTACCTCACTCTCCTTCTGTCAAAGCTTTGATAGGAGGACGGTGGTACAAGATGCCCCTATGGGACAGTGATCCCTGACATGTATGCCCCAATCACTTGCAGAGCACATCCCCTGATCTATAGTTCTGGTAGGTTTGGATTTCCACATTATAAGGTACTTGGCTATGAGGCTCCTTTATGCTAATCCGTTGCTCTGCCATGGGTTACATTGGCCCTGTAGTTTATAGAACACAGATTCTTTGTATATACCTCTGCTCTATTTTAGGGGAAGTATCCTTGTTACCTGTTGTATGGACCCATGCCCAAATGACCTTCCCCGAGACATACTAAAGAATGATGCACCCTGAGGAATGTAGAGAAGGGACTAGGCTTCCACAACCTTATATTGGCATGGATCCTTGGCATGGTGAATAACCAGCATGCTTGTACTTTATATTGGGAGTCCCTCTCTCTAGGCTTACCATATTGCCCCTTGGTCCCCCCGCCCCGGCTGTCTATCTGGTCACTGCAATAAAACTAGAAACAGTTGACAGACATGCCTATATCAGTGGAAGGGACTGTAGTAATAGCGCACTGTTACGGTACTCAGGAGCCTATATCTATATTATAATGTTACAGTAATGCTACATTGATGAAAACCTTGTACCTATGTGTATTCTACTGTTAACGTTTTCCTTCATCCCCCATACTACCCCTCCCTCCCACCTCTCCTATTCCTTTCCTCCCCTTGTAACAAAAGTTGAATATCCTGTAATCTTGTTCTGATAAGTACTGTAGTTAAGTTTTGAAAAATTAAACATTTTACAACAAAATCTTTTGCACTCAAAGCTCCTGTTAAATGCCAAGAAAATGAAGGCTATGCTTTTAGCCCCATCAGTCAATGCATCCAAACTTTGCATCCCAGGGGCGGTTCCTCCATTACTCACTCTACTGGGGTGAACCCCTGGAATATGTGGATAAATTTAAATATCTGGGTGTTTGGATTGACTCTAAACTGTCATTCATAAATCACATAGAGGAACTATCCAGAAAATGTAACCAGAAGCTAGGTATCTTCTTTCGTATCAGACACTTACTTACACAGGAAGCAAAAAAAAAAAGGTTAGTGTAAGCTACCTTCTTGCCACTCCTGGATTACGCAGATTTTTTGTATGGGCATAGTACAAGCACAGCCCTCACCAAACTTGACTCTATATCATTGGATGCTTAGATTCATCACTGGTGCTCCTTATTCCACTCACCACTGTACTCTCTATTCTTCCATAGAGTGGAGCTCACTTAGTTTCAGGAGGAATAAAAATGCAGTCTTATGGACTTACAAAGCCATCATTAACAAGCTTCCACAGTATAACATCAACTGTCTGCCTAGTTGCACCCCTAGTAACTATCCCCTAAGAAGTCTCTCCTATATCTCACTTCTAATCCCTAAGGTCAGAACACGCTACGGCAGAGTGGCAATTAAATTAGTCATGCCCTTCCCATCCTCTAGAATAATTCATAGAAAACAAATACTTAAGTTTGCTATCCCAGTGAAGCTGTCTATCTTCAAAAACCGGTTCTTGCAATCATTTAGGGAGACATATCATTGTTTCCATTAACAACCTTCAAAATAAATATACAAACCCATCTTCCCATTCCTGTTTTTTCACTCCCTCCTTGCCTGTAGGCCCTTCCTTATTTTATACTCTAACCTTTCACCTGGCTTCCCTTCTTCCCCGCTCATCTTACACTCTGTCTTCTCCCTCATTGCTAAATCCTTCATGTTAATTGCATACCTTGTATATATTGTACGTATTTACATGCACATGTTCTGCACATTTTGCATATATTGTACATATTGTAGAGTATTGGTTGCATCGTGTATAAGCTTGTTTGTATCTTGTGCACCGTTTTGTCTAATTATGTAAATATTCTAGTCTGTGTGCCGCCTTGTCTAATTATGTAAACTTTCATAATCTGTACTTCAACCATTGTAAGCAGTCCTAGGTGGTCTGGTCTTGAGGCTCCTGGTTACATGTATAACTGATGTATACTGCTGTATTTTTATGTGTACCATATCCAGGTCCACCTTGCAAATGAGTTCACCTCAATGGTGTCCCGCCTAGCAAAATAAAGAATTGCTGACTGATTATTATTATTGAAAAAGGACATTTCAAAAAAGATCTGTCTACCTCATTATCTGAATCTTGGGACACCTCAAACCAGTCTTACCACCTGTGCTGGATTCTGTGATGGCTATGTTTCAAAGTGGATGTTAGCTTGTCAAAAATTCCCACATTAGTCATGGGTACATCAGAAAAGAGCACAGCTCACAATATTTACTCCAGACAGTCCATTTCTTAAGTAACTAAAGGGCTGTGCCAGAAAAATGAAGAGTATATAGTAATGGTTTGGCCAAGTAACCAAGGCTGCAGGAATTATTAGAAAGGCCTAGCTGATTAAGGCTTATTGCCTGAGGTCAAAGGGAGAAAAAGAACAAGAGGAGCTTACGAGTGTGGTTCTGTAAGGACAACATCTTACACACATGAATTCCTGTGAACAAATAGGACATACTTTATAACCTAAGCTGCAGAATTGTCTGGAAAAGATTTGTCACACGGGGATTTCTTTGTAGTGCAACATATTATTGAATGTTTTTGAAACAACAAATAACATTCATAACATTGGATATGGTATGCACTCTCATATCTGGATCCTCTACCGTCTTAGTCTGGGACTTGGAACATTTTCTTACTGCAGCCCTACCACTAATAAGGCTATTTGTTTGCAACCACTGTGGGGCAAGTTCTTTTACAGAAATAAGAACATACTGCAGTTTCAGCTTCTAAAGCACACACTCTGCCTAAAAATGCAGAAAATCAACAACATAGGTAAAATTATCAGTTGTTATAAAAGGGGGACCTGGCAAGGTTGGTGGCAGTGTCTAAAGAAATGCATAACTTCATACACCATGGAGGCAGCTGCCTAAAGAGTGTGCTAACTGGACTTATGCAACAATCAGTGGATACAATTTAAGAGAATACAACCGCATTTATTAGCCTTTAAAAAGTTTCAAACTTTTTTCCAAATGCAATGTTTCCAAGTTTCCTGCAGGAAAATGCAGAACAATTAAACCATTTATTTTCTAGGAGAGTAGCACTACTTTGAAACCAGTGGCGGTATAACATTTAGAATAACAAATGAGGGTTTCGCACTGGGAAGATAGTGCTCAGGCAAAAATTAACAGTATAGACAATGAAAAAGCTAAGCACTCACCACCTCTTATTACACTGACACCGGAGTATTAGAATTAAATCATTTTGTTGCTTAAAACAGAGTACGCCTGACGCATTTTGGATCATATGTTGGATCCTTTATCAGCGATCCAACGATGACCCAAACATGTCAGGCGACTTCTGTTTTAAACAATAAAATGATTTAATTCTAATACTCCGGTGTCGGTGTAATAAGAGGTGGTGAGTGCTTGACTTTTTCATTGTCTATACTGGTATAACATTTACTGTAAAAGATATTATTTTAAAGCAGCTGTGCAACAAAAAATGTTTGCTAAAAAGCTAGTTTTCAGTTACAGGTAATATAAATATTAGCATACCTCTTAAATACCCCTTTGTATGTACTTACTATAATATAAAGTACATATTTTTCTGTTTTCTTTATTCTCACCCTTGTCGGGTCCATCCACAAAGCTCACCCTTATACTACCCAACCCCAAAAAAGCAGCCATAATGTTATTTGAGAAAAAAATGCAAAATGTTTAAAAAATACTTACATTCTGGTTCAACTGGACAATTTTACAAGCAAATGAAACAGACAACATATTTACCCTTTAATTTTTTACAGTTTAAAGAAGGTACATCCAGATTCTTATCTGAATTCACTGCACTGCTGCTCTAATATAGATTTCCATTGGATATTTCTAAATATATTGAAATTTTGGCATAGATCATGATCAACGTTTGTTAAATATGTCTAGATGAACAAGTAGGACTTACATTTGATGAAGAACCTGTGCCATGGCAACACCACTGGTCAAGTCTGGGATGGTTTTGCATGATGAAGCAGTATTGAATGTCTGCAACTTAATAGAAAGCATGTTAACAAGCTTTAGAGTGCAAAATGGAGTACACTGCCAAGCAAGTCAATGAATCAAGTTGAACCAGTCAACATAAGAAGAGGCACCAAACAATTATACTAAAGATACTGCAAGACTGTAAATCATGAATACTATAAATTAAGGATACATGTACAGCATAATTAGTTATAATGTACATCATCTGAAAAAAAGATGATGTCTGGGAAAGTGAGTTTCCCTGTTGAGATACATTTTGTGATATTTTGTCAACCTTGTTAATTCAACAACTTTTGTAGCAGATTCTATTTCAATGTACGTTAAGTACCGTTTACACTAACATGGTTGCTATGTCCCCCATGGGACCCTCCTGAAAACTAGGCATTTCACCTAAATGATGCTATCCTAAGCCATCTTTTTCATGACAGGAAAACCGAGATTAAAAATGAAATCTGCCATTTTATAACACTTTTCATATAAAAAACTGTGCACCACATTTGCAATCACACTTGGTAATACATTTGTGTAACCCCCATTTTGTGTCATAGAAACACAGTATTTGTCAGCAGAAGAGGACTGGCAGGCCCATCCAGTCTGGCCTCTTCTTCCTTGCCTATTCCAACACCTCAGACCCTATTTGGTCACCGGCAACCCTCCTGCCTCCCTTTTCTTTACTTATTTTACCTGTGTACCTATCCCACGCATGTTTGAAGCTCCCCACTGTTTTCACCCCCACCTCTTCTGGCAGGCTGTTCCAAGGATTTAGCACCCTTTCTGTGAAGAAATATTTCCTCACATCCCTCTTAAACTTGCCCCTCTCTAGCTTCACTGCATGCCACCCTGTTCTGTGCTTTTCCACCTCTGAAAGAGATTCGCCACCTACATCTTGTTCACCCCTGTAAGGTACTTATGGGTCTCAATCTTGTCCCCTCTAGCTCTCTTCTCCAGGAATTACCTGTTGAGATCCTGCAGCTTCTCCTTGCATGGCTTCTCATACAACCCCCACACCATTCTGGTAGTCCTCCTCCGAATCACTTCCACTCTGTCAATGTCATTGCAGAGGTACAGACTCCAGAACTGGACACAGTACTCTAGGTGCCTCTCACTAGTGAATGATATAGTGGCAACACCACCTCCCTCCTCCTGTTAGAAATCCCCCTTGAGGAAAGGAGGGAGAGAGGGGACATGATAGAAACTTTCAAATACCTCAAGGGAATCAACAAAAGTCCAAGAGGGTAGCATATTTCAGAAAAAGAGATGTGCAAAAACAAGGGGGCACAATTTAAAGATAATGGGGGGACGGCTCAGAGGTAATGTGAGAAAGTATTTCTTCACAGAGGGGTTGTGGATACATGGAACAGCCTTCCTGAGGAGGTGAAGTCAAAAACAGTGGGGAATTCAAGAATGCATGGGACAGACATAAGGCAATTCTAGTGGGGGTAGGAGGAAGTAGGCTGTTGATTAACTAGGATCTGCAGCTTATCCGTTAGGTTGGGAAATGGGCAGACTAGGTGGGCCAAGCGGTCCTTATCTGCCGTCAAATTCTATGTTTCTATGTTTCCTCCCTGTGCACCCTAGCATTCCACTAGCTTTGTCTACTACCTTGTCACACTATCCTGTGACCTTGAGATCATCACATATGATTACTCCACAGTCCCTTTCTTGCTTGGTGATTGTCAATAATCCCTCCCCCCATCTTACACACAACATCTAGGTTTCCCCACCCCAGGTACATGATTTTACACGGTTTGGCACTTCCCAGCTGCCATGCCCTAGACCACTCCTCTAGTTTCCCCAAGATCCCTTTGCATTCCCTCCACCCCTTCCCCGAGTGTCCACCCTGTTGTAGATTTTTGTGTCATCCACAAAGAGCCGCACCTTCCTCTCCAGTTCCTCAGCAATGTCACTTATGAAGACACTGAAGAGGATCGGCCCCAGTTCTAAGATGCTTTTCCTTATATTGCTGCTTTGCTCTGGGAATGTAGAACTAAATCCTGGACCTCACACACCCATCGCAGCTCCCTCTGATCTAGCCCAGCTAAAAGGCATCAGTTGCCGCAGTATAGTGCAGTGTATTAAGGCTCTGAGCTGCAGATCTGGAAAACTAGGTTTGAATCCCACAGCCACCTAGGTGCATACTGTGTGATCCTGAGCAAGTCACTTAACTTCCTTGTGCTCCCAGGTCACATCTGAAAACAAGCTTTGGCTTAGTGTTCTACTTCTGGTTAAACAATGTTCCCTTTCTCCTTCCCCCCTTTTCCTTTCTTACACATTAACGCCCTGCAGCCTACTCAAAAAACAGGATATGATACAGGCCTGGGTTGTACACACCACTTCAGATGTGTTGGTGATTTTAGAATCTTGGCTACATGGTTCCACCCCTGACCATGACATTAACATTCCTTCATACAATGTGTTCAGGGCAGATAAGCATTCGGGGGTTGCAATTTTCATCCCGGATAAGCTTACGGTTTCAGTCTTTGACTCCGCATCTATACACAAAGAGTTTGAAAGCCTCACGCTGAAGGTCTCCCTGTCTTTTGAGGAGTCTATGAACATAATGGCTGCTATAGACTGCCATCAGGGGCTTTGAAATACTACCCCATCTACACAAAATATTGGAAGCTACAGACTCTGAATCTATCATTATGGTTGATTTTAACCTCGACTGGAATTCTTCTTGTTCTAAACCTTTAAAAGACCTATGCGATGACTACAGCCTGATGTAGCTTACTTCTTATGTTACTCGTCCAAATACCAGAAACCTTGCACACAGCACCCCTCCTAGATCTAATCCTCATCAATAAACCCCACACAATTTCACATACTGGGGTTTTCCATACCAACATTAGCAATCACAGGGCCATTGCATGTGTAGGATTTATACCTAAACCAATTTCCACTTCTAGCTTCATCTACAAAAGGAGTCGTCGTAACTCTAACAGCATTGACTTCTTGGCTAACCTAAACAGGATTAGATGGCAAAGACTTATCTTGCATCCTCAGTCTCTGAGGCCTACAATCTATTTCAGAACCTTGTCCTGAAGGTAATCAACTCACACGCTCCTCTTGTGAAAACCAGAACAAGGAAAAGATCCTGCCCCTTGTCTACCAGTGCACTGATATCAGCCTTGCTTACCAGGGACACTTTATAGAAGAAGACACGAAAAACTAAACTAGCAACTGACTGGGTGGCCTTTAGAACTTCTAGGAACTATTGTACTAAACTAATAAGGGCTGAAAAGGCAAAATATTTTCAAACAGCATTGGACTCCTCCAAAAACAACACTGCCAAATTCTGGCAAATTCTAAGGGAAATAGAAGGGCACAGCACCTCGTCGTCCTTACCTAGTAAAATTTCCGTAGGGGATAGCACCTTCATAAGCAAACAAAGCATATTAGAACAGCTAAATAAACAATTTGCCACTGCTGAGCTCTCCTTTGACACCTCCCCTACAAGCAAGCTGATCCCCTAGCCTGGCATAAACGGCCCTCTATGCTCCCTCACTGATGCCTCCAGTCACTCAACCAAATTTAGTTTTTTGCCCTATTGCCCTCAAACAGGTCGAAGATCTCCTAATCACCCTGGACACCAAAAAAAGCACAGGGGCTGATCAACTTGAGCCCTTCTTCCTAAAATTAAGTTACACCTACTGGTACCTCCAATCATCCACATCTTCAACCTGTCCCTTTCTCAAGGGGCTCTTCCTTCTGCGTGGAAAATAACTCACATTATTCCACTTTTTAAATCCAGTGATCCAAGTGACCTTAACAACTACCGACCAATGTCACTTACCTATCTTATCAAAAATGCTTGAAAAATGAGTTAATTCTCAACTAAGAGATCACCTAGAATCCTCTAATATGCTCAATCCACTACAGTCTGGCTTTAGGCCCAAACATAGTACTGTATCTGAACAAACCTAGTGTATTAACACTAAAAAAGGGAACAAATCGGTAGGTGCGGCTATTAAAATACGATGCAATCAGAAGTCACAAGACTCACAAGGATGAAAATAATCCACTGATTTTATTACAGAGCATATAAAATATGACAAAGTGCAAACATTGTAGTAAAGTTGCTATGAAACCTACCCTCTCTCACCCTTCCAGCCACCAACAACCCCAGTGCTTTACCTCTCGGCTTCCTCAGGGGGCGCAGTACTGTATCTGCCCTGGCCAGGGTCACTAATGATTGGCAAATCATCCATGATACCATGAACCATGTCTGTGCACTTTTCCTGGACCTAAGCAAGATATTTGATACTGCAGACCATGATTTACTACTGCTTATGCTACATAACCTTGGACTAGATGGCACTGCCTTGAAATGGTTTCCCTGCTACCTTATAGGCAGACAACAACAGGTCAAAGCCAAGGGTGACCTCTCCTCCTTGAAAACCCTGCAGAGAGAGGTTCCTTAGGGATCTATTTTGAGGCCCCTATTATTCACTATTTATATTGATGACATTGACCACAAAATTAGTACAGCAAGTGTTCCTCTCTTTGCAGATGACACTGTGTTGTACGTTGTTTGGCCTACCCTTGAGTCTGCTTGCCTTGAGTTGCAGCAAGAATTCGACCCTACAGCAAACTCTGCTTCATTTGAAACTATTGCTTAGTGCCAAGAAGACCAAAGTCATGCTCCTCTCCCCACAAACAAAAGCAGTAACCACCAGCCCTCAAATACCAATGTAACCCCCTTGTTACCCAGGGTTACTAGAATCCCAGTAAGACCTAGTGGTAGGCAGGGAAGGCAGCTTGTGAAACTCCAGTTAAATGGGTTTCACACTGTCTCACTCTGTTCTCAGTCTCAGCTGAGACTGAGGGATGACATCACCAATAGAACTATCGCAGCTGCATGAGCCACATTGGAATCTGCAGCAAAGGGAGTTGGTTAGAACGTTGGGAGATTTTGAAGTTCAGTCTTCAGTGAGTGTGTGTGAAGTTGGGAGCTTGCTGAGAAAGCAGCTCAGTGAAGGCTCTGGGAGCCTCAGCCCTGTCAGAGAGCGACTTTTAAGTAGAAGGGTGTGTGTCTCCACCTTATAGAGAGACACAAAAGATAACTGACGTGGTGGAGACCGCTGTTTTCGGGTCTCAGTGCCCCCTCCCTCTGGGGGGGGCAGGAAAAGGTTTCCCTGCAGATTCCTGGGGCAACCCCCTAGTTCTGCTTGTGAAGGAAAAGCTGCCTATGTGTTCCAGTGTTTATTTGGGAGAATAAGAAGATTTGTGAGTTGCCTGTGGGGCACCTGCAACGTGAGGGTGAGTGTCTGCTCTTGCTAAACGGGCCAATGTTTTTCACCCTGGGACTTGTGTGACAATGTGGGGATTGAACTACTAAATATTGGGAAGCCTAGAGTAATGGGCTAAGCAAGGTAAAAGTAGGTTCAAGTCCAGAGCTTGTTGGGATGCAAATGATATGTAGAGGGGATGTCATAGACGTCTACCCAGAATCTACATTTGTTATGGATGGTCAGGTGGTCCTCCAGCTGTACCGCCACTACTTTCTCAATCACCTTCCCTATAAAGGGAAGGTTAGAGATTGGTCTATAGTTAGCCAGGGAATCCAGGTCCAAAGACACTTTCTTTAGAAGGGGTGTCACCACCGCCTCCTTCAGAGAGCTTGGAAATGGTGTTTCCTGGAGTGCGGTGCGAGGAGTTAGTTTGAGACGAGGCGGACTATGGAGGGGCAAGTGAGGAATTTTTCTGCAGAATTGATAAAATTCGGCACAGAGTTCAAGGAAGTTCACAGAAGTTCAAAAGAGGACAAAGACCTCGATTGCTCATTGCTCACCGAGCCAGCATAACACCAGGAAAGAACCAGCGGGGGACCATCAAATCGGGCAATGCGAGCTGTAACAAACAGAAAGCCGAATCAAAAAAATGTTCAGGACGGTCGGCACAGGTGGCTGCCCCCGCACTTCAATCCCTATGAAAACACAAATCGAAAATAATAAAATGGAACAAAAAAAAAATAATAATAAACAAAGCAAGAACAATTAAAACAAATTTAATGCCCAAAATAAAAAGAAAAGTAAGAGCCAATTCAGCACACAATCAAGTACGCGGGTTACAGCACGCCCAGCCTGGCGGCCATCTTCTTCACAGCGAGGGTGGTGGACTCACTCACTCACTCCTCTAAATGCCCTTTTTTATTCCTGGTAAGTCTCTTAATATTATCCGAGGACCATAAGGGGAGTCTTCTATTATTGTTATACTTAATCCGATCTGGCACCCAATGTTCAATACAATATTTTATTTTATTTTCCACATGCTTTCGGAGTCATGATTTTTAAAGTTCCTCTTCCCAATTTCAATTACTGAGATATTCACTGTTTTTCCTGTAATTAGCTTTAAGGAAATTTTGATTTTAGTGATACCTTTATCAGAAGTTATATAGTATTTGAGTGACAAAGACACCATACATTGATCACTATCTCAGAGTGGATCAAGCACTTTTGATGAATGCCCTAAATCTTTAATATTGGTTAATATAAAATCTAAAATAGTATTTTACCTTGATAGGCGAGGAACCAATTGTTCCAGGTCATGTTCTAAAATGATATCCAAAAATCTTTTATCAAGAGCACTTTTCCCTTCCAGAGTTTCCCAGCAAATATTTGGGAGAATGAAATCCCCCATGAGTATGAGATCATCCGTGTGGTTTACATTTTGAATTTCTTCCATAAAAGCTAAATTACTAGTTCAGTCCAGGCCAGGGGAGCGATAGCAGAGACCAATCGCTATGTCTTTTTTATGTAACTTAATGTTCACCTAGATAATCTCTGTGTCTGATACTTGAGAGTTATCATCGATATGTTCATAACTTTCCTGGTTATCCCTTATATATAAGGCAACTCCTCCTCCTTTGTTAGCTCTCCTATTTTTAATCACAGAGGAGTAGCCGGGTATATCATGTCCCCAAGGTGACTCACTGACCCACGTTTCTGTGATTCCACAGATGTCTACATTATCTTTGTAAAGGACTAAAGTTCATCCATTTTGTTTTTTAAACTTCTAGCATTGATTAATAAAATTTTTACATTTGATCTGAAAGCAGTGGTCAATAACTCAGATTGTGTCTGTCCCCCAGGCTGGATAGAAGTTGCAGGAATACAAGAGTTAAGCCTCAGTAAAGACAATGTTTTCCCCTCTCCCCCAGATCTTAGTTTAAAAAACTGTCTACGTAGGTGTTAACGTATTTATCAAGCAAGGCTGAACTCTGCCTGCTCAGATGAAGACCATCCCTAGCTGTAAGTTGTCTTTTGTCACAAAATTCTTCCCAGTGTGTGATACAACCCAGCGTTTGCTTGAGACACCAAGACCTTAGCCAGTTATTGATTGATTTAATTTTTGATTCAATTACTGGGTCTAATTTGGGCACTGGGAGTAATTCAGAGAGTGCAATATTGCATCCCATATCAGCTAGTGTGTTAGTTAATGCTACATGTTCCTCCTTTATATTCTGTGTAGTTTGATTCAAGATGTTATTTACCCCTGTGTGAACTATGACTATGGGATTATCACCACTGTTCTTTAATATATGTTCAGACATGGCAGTTACATCCCTAATTTTAGCTCCTCTAAAGCAGGACAATGTTCCGTTAGCCTTGTCAGAATTACAAATGGGACAGTCTAGGTGTTTAATTATAGAATCACCAATGACATAGATCTGTTTTGAACATTCTGGAACGAGGGTATCCATACCTATTAGGTTTACAGAGCTACATTCTGTGTTTATTGTAAATTCCAGATGCACTGCAATGTTCACAGTCACGGTGTTTCGACTGTCTATATTAGTGGCAAGTAGGCTAGAGAAGGAGGGGGTAACTTGTCCTTCAGGCATAGTAATTAAAGGGTCAAAGCTATTGTACAGTGGTATGTGGAAATGATCCACTTTCCTACCCTTTTTTTGCAATTTTAGAACTTTGGACTTGATACCATTCATTTTCAGAATCACTGTGTTCATCATTCTCTCTTCCCCTTTGTTTATATTGTGGCTTACAGCCAACACTACAATCTTTTATTTCAGAAAAACTTGAGGCCTTACATTGGTATGTCTGTGTACTGTTATCTGAAACCAGGGGTTTGTTATAGGCAACATTTGTTTGCAATAGTCTTTCTGAAGTTTTTAGTTGGCTTTGTTCCAAGGCATACAATCTGGCTCCAAACAAGCTGATTTCTTTGGACATTTCCTCATTTTGAGTACATTTTATATAGGTAAAAACTTTGTCCACTGACAGTGGTGTAAAGGCAGAACATTAAACAAGTACAGCATTTAATTACAACTCTTTCATCAACCGTTGCAATTTTCTCAGTCATGTTTAGGTACCTTATATATGGTCCAGATATAAACCGTAACTACTGCAAGGGTTATATAGTTATCACCTACCACCAAGGATTAAACTTGTACTCAACAGTGGAAGTAGCCCTCAAATTCTTCCAACATGTAAACACAAGCAGACATGCGTGTCTTTTTACACATCTCACCCTGCTCGCCGCAGGCCGAGTTAATATTCGTGACCATGACCTAGAAGAGTCTCCCAGGGTCCGCAGTGAGGCTCTTCGCCAAATGTGCCCAAAGTGCTAAAAGAAGCTACTGGAGCCAATATATAGTGGCTCAAGCTATGTAAAAATGTCCAAGTGTGCAGAGTTAAAAATCAGCAGTATCTAACAAGCAGTAGTTGCAATGACGGGTGCAAAAAACTACTTGTTCTCTTTCTGTTCCTGATTGAACAGGGCTCCTTCACAAACAGTCACACAAACAGTAAAGTGCAAAATGTCATGTGATTCACAGCTAGAATAACCCCCCCCCCCCAAAGATAGGGTATCACCACTAGTAGCTCAGGAGTGAAATAACTTTTTTTTTTTATTTATTTATGTCTTTGATTACCGGGTAGGTGTGCTGGTCCAAGGGACCGTCTTTAGGCACGACCTGGGCCATAAAAGATGGCACAGTAACAGTCACAGAAACAGGATGTATACAATTAATCAGAAGTCAAGCACTTTACATACAAAACTATAGATACAGGACATACTGGCATTAGGGCCATAAAATATGGCAGCGTTAAGCAACAGGTACACTCACAGGAACAGAACAGATGCAGTTAATCACAGGTCAAGCATTTTTACATACAGAAATATAGACACAGGAATACTGGCATCAGAGTCAAGCACTTCCACATACTGGTATAGATACAGGAATATGGCAACAGGATATGAAATACATTTAGGGATTAGGCAGCCTTGCTTAGCATAAGATTCTTCGGAAGACAGCACTCCCAGCTCACTGATTTGTCTTGCAGAGGTGATAGCAATGAGGAAAACTTCATCTCTGTCCCCCAGGACAGAGCACTGCTGCAAGTGCCTGCTTGTATGAAGGCAAGAAACAGACTGGCTCAATCCTCAGTGGGAGGAGCTGGTACCCCACTGCTACACTTTTAGTTTTCTGCCTAGTGTTCAGCAGTCAGTTCAGTGGTCCTAGAGCCCTGCGACCAGCACAAGGAGGGAGAATAGAAAAATCAGTGGCCCTATTGATATATGAAATTCTATATGTGTCTGATCACTGGGATAAAAGAATATATGGAGATTATGAAGAAACTCATTTTAGAACTAGCACTGTGCTGATGGACTACAATTCCCAAACAAACAAAAAGAACCCCCTCCAATATTAATCTGACTTCCATCACGTTACCGTTTGGTGGCAAAGATGCACATTTTGGTGAATCTCTGGTGTTTATGCCACATGGATAACTTCAAGGAAACTTAACAGATTTATGCTACCTTTTTCATACAATTGCAGGTAGAAAGGATCATATCATATAACTTTAAAGGTCAGAAGGGATTCAGTCTAAGCCCATCAGGTCCCCCACCCCCCACACCCAAAAATGGAGCTTCATTATCCTTCATGACTTCAGTGTAAACTGATCAGAAATAAGTCAAAAAAAGAAATTAAAGCTGATTCTTGCTAAGGATCAACTTGAATTGTTTTTTGTGCTATAAAACTAAAACTTCAGTCTCAAAATGATTCATTCTCCGACTGCCTGTTTTTGTCTGGGCCCGGATCACATTATTGAAAGTGGGGGTCTATGACATGCAGTTAGTGGCCCCTGTCCATTTTTTTGTGTGCGTGGAAAGTTAGATCTCCTAATGTCCCTTTCAAAATAATATGTCGAAAGAAGTACATTATTTAATATTTAATAGGATTCCTAGAAATGTAAAAAGTTGACTGGTCTCTCACTGAATTAATATCCAATGTGAATTGTGCTCTGGATCTTTTTCTATATTATATTTTAGATCTGGTCTGCACAGCAGACCAGTTCCTACTGGGATCAAAGTGGGAAAGTGTTTTGTAGCTGTCCCATTAAAATGCACTGGGAGACAAGGACACGCCTTTTTATGTGTGTCAATGAGCGAGTTGTGCCTTATTACTGCTCCTTGCAGCTGTCTGTAATGCTTTGCTAACATTCTATTGGCTACAGAGGAGGACAGTGCATGAGAACTTGTTAAGCAAGTGGCTACTATCTCATGCACATGCAGCTGATCAAGACGATAACGCTGAAGTCGTCCTTGGGTTGTTTAGCCTAGCGCCCCCACCCCCACCCCGAGATGGCAAAAACAATGAATGCGCTCAGAGAGGAAGTAATAAACTCAGTTTATACAACTTTGTGAATGGAAAGTTAAACTCCTAATTTCTGAAAAAGAAGTGCAACTGCCTATTTTACAATGTTTATGCTACTTAATTGTTGCAATCCAAAATGACAAATATTAGAGCTGTGGCACCATTTGATGCATGCAGGAAGAAAACTTACTTACCTCAGTAATGTTTCTTCTCAGGATCCCTCACTATGTTTACACACCATATCTCTATCTCCATGCAAAGAGATGCCCTGGAGATACTGTAGATCTTTATTCAAATGATGGAAGTTGGAATGTAGGTTCAAACTCTGCACTCATTCTCCAGTCTTGGAGTGGAGTTGTGATCAGTGAAACTAGTTAAATGCTACCAAAAATTTCTATAAATGTCGCCGTAATATTTTTTTGGAAAACCAATTAAACTGAAGCAGACATGTAAAATATTAAATAACTGTATATGAGAAAACAAACTTTACAACTGCGGAGTAACTGCAATAGTAGTGCCCAAGCAACCTTACTGTAAAGAACTGATTCTTGCGTGAACCTAATTTCAGGTTCTGGAAGGGGAAGCAGGGTCTTTAGTGTAAACATAGTAAGGAAGAAGAAGCAACAATACTACAGTGAGTCATTTTTTTTCTTCTATCCCAAAGAATCCCTCACTTAATGTTACACTCTATCCAGACTCAGTAGCAGTACCTTGGGAAGCAGGGCCCAGAACCTACTTGGGAAAAAGATACTGCAAGACAGCAGCTGCAAAGCTGGCATCCCTTCTGGACTGTATGTCCAGACAGCAGTGCATTGTGAAGGTGTATACTGTTTTCCAGGTACTGCAGCTGCTTTGCAAATGTCTACAGAGTGGTCACTGTCTTTATAAATTTTAACACTACTGCAATGGCTATATCAGAACAGTGGTTCTTTGTTCATTCATGGCTTAAAAGTTTAAAGCATAAAATAAACTTAAAGAAGTATGCAGTAACAGTAATACCTGCTAAAGTTCAACAGTGTTTTTTTAGCATTGGAGGCCCAATGAGCAGTTCACAGTGGGAGAAAGAACTTAGGCATGCTCGGGATGCCAACATTATATGAGTGTACAGTACGTCAACATGGGTAGCCCCAGCCTGCAAAAAGTTTCCAAGTGGTCCTGATGCTGATGGCTTACAGTTCCATGATGTGGCTCAATGGAGGGAGATATTCATAAAGAAGACCAGGGTGTCCCTTCTCCCCCAACAAACTGACAGACCCAGTGCCCAATGCAGCCTGTCAAGGGAAAAAAAAAAAATCTGTTCACCTCCTCCAAACAGCCTAACAGGTCCAGTGCCCACCCTGGCCCATCATGGAATAAATAACTGTCACCTTCTCCAACAACCTGACTGGCCAGGTTGAGCATCGGACCTATCTGGGAATCTGGCCTGTCAGGGAATTAATAAAACTATCTCCGCCAACCAAATTAAAACAACTATCCCCCTCCCCAACAACAACATGCCAGGTAAAGTTTTCACCCAGCCCATCGGAGATAAAAATAAAATAAACAAAAATAAAACTCCGACCCTCCGCCAAGCAACCTGATAGCTCTGGTGCCAAATCTCACTTGCCAGGAAATTTTTTTAAATCCAGCAGCCAGCTCCAAGGCACCGGGCGATAGGGGATCACCTAGCACAGTGGCGACCTGGGTTCGTGCCCAAGCCCAGGGCATCAGGAGCGGAGGCCGGCAGAGAGGGCTCAAGAGCATCCCTTGGAAGCTCTCCTCCTGGGGGCAGGGTTGTGGATGCACTGCCCTTCAGTGGCTCCTCGTGGCCAGAATCGACCATGCGCTTTGCGGCATGTGTGACCACACTTCGCATGCGCAGGCAATGAGGACGTCATGGTGTGCATCCAGCAGGGGGTTGGGGAAACATAAGGCAAATGGCCACCCGTGCCTGCCAGATGACAGCAGCCCACCTCCCCTGGTCATGAAGCCCCTGAGTTACACACTACAGCCCGACTAAAATGCGAGGGGATACCGAAGGGCACCCCAATCTCCCCTCCTGAATGACGCCCACAGGCAGGGCCCCCCCACTCAGTGAAGGGATATGTCCGGACAGTTGGGCGGCAGGGCAACGGATGGCAGAACAGGGGAACGGCAGAGGGTGAGACTTGGCCACCCAAAGGAGTGGACGGTCAGGTTGGAAGGGGGATAAACAGAATATGCAAAAAAATAAATAAAAAATCTGGCAGTCTCTGCTTCCTACCTGTCCTACCTTTCAGGTGCCAAACTTGGCCCATTAGGGGGGGAAAAAAATCTGTTGCCCTCCCTCCAACTACCTGATTGGTCCAGTGTCCAACCTAGCCTGTGTATTAAGCCAAATGGAAATTAGGTGAAGCAGCAGCAAAGCGATGATTGGAAGGTGAACAAGGCAGGACAGTAAAACACTGCTCTCCCCATGTCTAGCCACTAAGGTCACAGTAATGGGATGAAACACTGCATGGGAGGCTCTGGACTGCTGCTGCTACCAACCTGTTCAGCCATCTCCACCCCTTCAGCCCACAGCACACTAGCATGCAAGATTAGGCTGAGGGGGACGGACGGTGTACACTTCCAAGGCTGTAACCCCCAAGTGCCTGTGATCCCAGCTCCACTGCCCCACTCTACCTCTCTCACTCTTTCCTTCTCTTGGTGCTCAATCTCAGCTCTGCACTCACTCCAAAATGCACATAGGATCACAGTGCCACATACACTCCAACCCATCCAGCTGTGTATCAAAATGGTTTGGTGCCCAGCCTGGCCTGTCACAGAAAAAAACAAAATAAATCTGTCCCCCTCCACCAACTGCAAAACTGTTCCAGTGCCCAACATGATATATTAGAGATTAAAATAATCTGTTCCTCCTCCACTCAACTAACTAATGAGTCCATGGCCGAACCTAGACCATCAGGGAATGAAAAAAAAAAATCCTCTCCACTCAACAACCTGATGGCTCCCAAGCCCTACCTGGCCTGTCAGGAAAGAAAAATCTGTTGGCCTTCCTCAAATTACCTGACAGATATGCCCAACCTGACCCATCAGGGAATAAAAAATATCTGGCCCTGTCCCCCAACTACCTGATGTTTCGGTTGTCCAACCTGGACCCTTACGAAATTAAACAGTGATATGGGGGGCTATAAATGAGTTTGGTGCTGGGGGAAGGAAATGAATTGCCTGGACTTGGGTGGACTTAAACTACTGTGTACTGTTTTGGGAGGAAACATAGAATTTGACGGCAGATAAGGACCGCTTGGCCCACCTAGTCTGCCCATTTTCCTACCTAACAGATAAGCTGTAGATCCTAGTTAACCAACAGCTTACTTCCTCTTACCCACCCCTAGGACTGCCTTATGCCTGTCCCATGCATTCTTGAAGTTCCCCACTGTTCTTGACTCCACGACCTCCTCAGGGAGGCTGTTCCATGCATCCACAACCCTCTCTGTGAAAAAATACTTCCTCACATTACCCCTGAGCCGTCCCCCCTCTATCTTCAAATTGTGCCTCCTTGTTCTTGCACATCTCTTTTTCTGGAAGATGCTACCCTCTTGGACTTTGTTAATTCCCTTGAGGTACTTGAAAGTTTCTATCATGTCCCCTCTCTCCCTTCTTTCCTCAAGAGTATATATATTAAGCTCCTTTAGTCTTTCTTCGTATGTCTTCTGGTGCAGACCATTACTGAAAACAGTAAGACTAGTGACACAGTACGACGTGCTACAAAAATAAAGATAACATTTAAAAAGTAAGACCAGCCTTGTTGGCACCAGCAAAATCTTGTTACAAATTTGCAATACATTTCCTCCTTTTGGGAAAGAGGCAAGTCTAAGGCAATACAGCTGAGTGGCTATCTTTGAGCTTTTCTTGCTATGCAAAGCTAGAAATGTAATGGGGAGAAAATTAAAAAATCTCCACTCTACAGATTGGCAAACTTACAAGTCTCTGCGTTATACCTGCAAACCTCAAGTAAAGTCGACCACATTAATTATCTATGAAATGCAGCATTTCCAACACCTCAAACATCCTAAAAAATTATGGATGTCAAATACTGTACTAAATAAAAGTACAAACTCCCATTTAACCAAAAGTATGCATGCAAACATGGACCTGAGTGCAAAAGAAAAATGCCTTCAATTCTAATTTCTGATCTCACATTTACAAATCGAAACTTAATGTACTATCCCCAGTTCTGAAATGTTTAGGTGGGGGAACTCTAGATTTCTATGTGGTGGAACAGTTATTTCTAGGTGGTAGGGCTCTCCTGTATTAGTCAATGGAGAAAGGGGACGAGGTGGTGGAACTATCATACAATTTTTTTAAAAGGTGGTGGAACTGAGTTCCAGTGGGCACCAGCCCAATTTTACCCCTGTGACAATAACCCACTGTCAGCTCCATTTCATTTTCTTGGACTGTTAATTTATGGATGCAGGTCCCTTGAGGGGAATTCCGGGCCCTGGGTAAGTTCAGAATCTGGGGCCCCTACCAGTGCGCTACCTCTTTCCTGTATACAGTATGCTGGGAGTCCTGGGCCCCTCTTGGTGCTGGGTCCTGGGAATTATCCTCTGCTCTCCCACCCTCTCAAGGGCCCTGTATGGATGTATCTGCACCTTGTGACGTTTTACTTCACATCAATAAAGCCGAGTTTAAAAAAAAAAATCTCAATTAGTAATTCTAAGTCTGATCACTATTAGGCAAGATCTATGAACAACTAGCAGTAAATGGTAAATCTCTAAGAGTACAGGGCAAAGATGGTCTGGATCCATGACTACTAAACATTGCTGCCAAGTTGATTGCTTATCCGAAGGCATATATTTATAATCTATATTTTGCTGCACCCACAATCTTATCAAAATGGAAGGAAGGCACAGTAGTTCCATTTGTTATCTTAGGTGACCCAGAAAGTGTAACAAAACTACGGGTATAGTTCAATTTAATCAGTACTATGAAACAACCAAGAGAAATCAGCCTTCAACTAAACTGCTGGCCACATAAATTTAAACAACAAGAAAGAGATCACACTGGGAACCAGGTGTTGCCAACAGTATCAATTGCACAATTAAGAAAAAAAAGTCACAACCCCCAACACCACCACATTTAAAGCTCTGGACTGGTGCACAGTAATCCTTGAGCTCTGGACTGGTGCACAGTAATCTTTTATTGGGTGCTGCAGGTACAAAATTTTAAAAAGGCTTTACTGTGAAAAAGTGCCTGACGCATTCCACATATTGCTATGCTTCATCAAGGACATGACGCCTTAGTGATGATGTCATAAATACTACACTAAATATTGGGCTGTCTCTTTAAGAGAGCCATTATATGACATCATCACCAAGGAGCCATGCCTTAGATTAAGCATAGCAATATGTGAAATGTATCAGGCACATTTTCCCAATGCAGTCTTCTTAAATGTTGGTACCTGCAATACCCAGTAAAGGATTGCTGAGCACCAATCCAGACCTTTATGTGTGGTGGTGAGTGCGGTGACATTTTTTTCTTCATTGTGCACAGAAAGTTATAAAATTCTACCCGACTGCCAGCCCAGTAGCATGTAGTATGTAGTTTTATTCATCATAATTAAAAGTGAGTAGGGATTTCCATTAAGCCAAAGCTCATTTTTAATGGGTTCCCGCAATATGAATTTAGAGCAGGGCACAGCACAAACTCTGTTATATTTACTAGTGATGCCTCTGCTATGGAAAATAAATTGCTTACTACAGCAATAGTTATTGACTTTACAAAAAAAAAAAAAAAATATGTGTCTGGCTGGATCAAAGCTTTTGTCAAGAAATTACACGATTATATGAACTAGATAACCAACCCTGTCCTAGTTCAAATATTATCTTTTAAACTGTCCTCAAATTTTCATTGGCGATAATGTGTTACGAAACTCTTTTGCAGTTTCTGATGGTGTGCTACCACAGAGGTCTACCGTGGGCCCACTAATTTTTTGTTGTTGTTGTTATTTATAAATAATTTTCCATACTGGCCAAGTACATTTTCAGTTGTGTTCTGATCACACAGTTACAGTACAGTATATACAGGAAGAGTAAACTTGGATGAACAGGGTCATCCCAGCAACTGACACTAAACCCACACAACCCGGTTCCATCACCAGTACTTCAGTCTTGTTAGGACTGAACCTCAACCAGCTCAATAACATCCAGTTCTGGATCTCAGCCAAACACTTATTAAGCACTTCAGTTGCACCCAGCATCCTGGTGCTAAAGACAGGTATAGTCTGGTGTCATCTGCATAACTGAAACCCAGTCCATACTGTCTAATGATCCCACGGGGGCAGCATATACACTGCAAACAACATGGATAAGACCGAGCCCTAGAGAACACCACAGGGCAGTGATACTAGGGGAAAAAGAGAAATTTCCTAGCACAACCCTCTATATCCTGTCCTTGAGGTAGGGCTCAAAATCAGCAGATGACTTGACCAGTGAGATCTACCTATTTCCTTAGCCAGTTCAGCAATAGCCCATGGTCTACAGTGTCAAAAGCTGAAAACAGATCAAGGAGAATGAAAACTGACCACTCACTTCTATGTCTCGCCCAGAGGTCATTTTATACCCTGACCAGTGCAGTATCAGTGCTGTGTTTGGCCCCAAATCCCGACTGGAGAGGCTCATAGATATCAAAGGTTAGGAGGTGTCCTTAAGCTACAATGCAACCACCTTCTCAAAAACCTTGCCCAGAAAGGGTAGATTAGAGACTGGATGGTAATTAGCTAGGCTCTCAGGGCCCAAAACCAGTTTTTTCAGGAGAGGCCTCATCAGTGCATCTTTTAATATAGCCAGAAAGAGCTGTCCAAGGAACACTAGACAATCCTGCGAAGACCAGTCCCAGCTGTCAGATACAACTCACCAGTAATCATGTTGGACCTGGCTCCAGTTTACATGTTGGCCACAAGCTCCAAAATCACCCAATCACCTCCTCCATCATCACTGGTCTAAACTCTGCCACAACAGCTTAGCTCATCTGTAGCGATGCCGACTCAACCCTACTGAGATGTCACAGGCCACTCAGGGAGATCCAGGCTCAAATGGAGGACACCCTGTCCAAGAAGAATCCAACAAACTCCTCATGTTTAGCAGGTGAAAGAACTCTCCCTTGATAGAAAACCCGTCTCCCAGGTGACTGCCCTTTGGTATTTACCGTAGTGAATAGTCAAAGCCAGTCTGTCTTCCTCAGTCCTGGATCTCCTCAAACAATGCTCCAACCTCTGACCCCTTGCCTTCATCACCCTTAGCTCACCATCTTACCATGGACAGCCACAGTGAAAGGTGAGAGGGGGGCTGTATACACAGCGAGGTGTGACTTGAACAAAGGCCACCATTATAGCCCTGTTGTAGGTCATCACCGCCCACACTGACCCCATCGCACATGCTGCCATCATGTACGAGATGTCCAGTACTGCCTAAAGTCCTTCTGTCTGAAACCCACTCAAAGGGCAGTACAGGACCATCTGCACTGGGTGTGGACCACAAAGGGAGGTCCTGAAGTAGAACTTGATTGCGCAATGATTTGGCCAACTGACCAGCTCAGTTTCAAGACCTTCTGCCTCGAGCCCCATGGATAATACCTTGTCCAGAGTGTTACAATGTTGGTAGGTTGGAGAAGTAATTACTCATGCAATGCCCAGGGATTTCATCACCTGGAGGAAATTTTGTCCAAAGTGTGAGAGTCTGCTATCAATCCAGATGTTGAAGTCACCAAGAATTAATCATCTGGGTGACTCCAACACCCATTTGGCAACCAAGTCCACAATTTCCTAATGGAAATCCCTCGTGTCCAGAGTCCAACACACAAGAAGGATCACACAGTCAGCACCCCGACGCATAGCCACAGACTGAAATGATGAAGTATCTCCCACTGGGTGCACAACCAAGTTCAGCTCAGATCTAAAACAGATAGCCACACCTCCCTTTCGATCCTTCGAGCAGTAGACCACAGAGAACACGAATGGGATGGCAGCTTCCAACACAGTGCCTGCATCATCACTCAGCCAGGTCTCCGTGATACAAGCCAGATCGACAGAGGAATCTGTTATAATAGTGGTCTTGTTCCTCATCAAACAGGATTTGCAAAACACCATCTACAGCAAAGCAGTTCAAACTGTCCTCTGAGTGTGCTGGAATAAAAAACGATCAAACAGAGAAGCAGAAACTTTCCGCACCACCCAAGTAGCACTGTACACAACATCAGCTTTACTGACGATGCACCTTTATGAGAAACGTGTCGAGGTTCTTAGTCGACCAGAGGCCTTACTTGGTGGTATGTTATTTCATTTTCAATAAAGCAGATGTTGTACAGTGCTCCTTGAGTGGTGCAGATGCTTGTTTTTTTTTCTGTTTGCGTAACACTACCTGAAGAGGATGAGTAGAGGCAGCTGGTCTCTCAGCTACCTGCCCACTCAGTCCAGTGTATACTCTGGGTATAGGAACTAAACACATCTGGCTTCTCTCTGCGTCCCATTTTGCCCTAGGGCACCTACTGGTCCTCGCTGCCCTAATGGTGCTCTACCCATCAGCTATCTTTGAATTCAACCTCCAGACCCCCATCACCTCATAATCCCCACCTCCTCACATTGACGACTGTTACCCCATGGGGGGTCATGAAGGGGGTGCAGATCCCGGTGGAGGGACAGAGAATAGCTGAGCCTACAGGTCTGCTGCCCAAAACACACCACCCGACTTCCAATAACTTACCCACCCACAACACCCTTCACACTCCAACCACACACCACAACAATAGGGGCCTATTAGCTGTGTGATGGCTTTCATTTTTCTCTAACAATGCTTAAACATGCATAACAGACACTGAAAAATGTCCCCATAGGCTTGTATGGGGTGTGCCCCTTGCTCTCCCTGCTTAGACTTCACAAAACAGGGTTTTATTTAACTCTAAAAATTGATTAGCGTCTTTCTCATAAAAGTTCTAAAACACTGTGAAAATGCATAGCACTTGTCTCACTGCGTTTAACAAACATAACACTTCTAGAAAACCTATATAAATGCTTTCTGTACAGTTGGTATTGTCCCAAGAAAAAAAAAAACTGCTAATCAATTATTTAAAACCCTGCAGAATGTCCGAGCATGAAGTATGAGGCCAGCAGACTAGGAACTGGAGGTACAATCACTTCCTTCCCTTAAAAGGGCAAACTTAAAAATTATACTCTTGGCAGAAACTGGCTAAAGCCGCCATAAGGTATTGGGCTGTGAAGCCCAACTAGAGTTAACAAAATCTTGGAAATCTGCTTTAAAAAAAGCTTTTTCAAAGGCACTGTTTAGCCAGAATCTGGCTGTTGCTTAGAAACAGCTTTCCTGGCATGGTGTTCTGGTTCTAATAGGACATCTGAAGTAGCAGCCTACTGAACTGTAGATGATAGAGATTTGCTCTTAACATTTGGATAATATACAGAATAATGCATATGCAGGTGTGAGATGTGAAGTTTTTTTCACACACCCAAGGTGTGTGATAAACTATAAATTTCGAGAGCTAAGCTTGAAAGGTTTGTAGATTATCACACATCGAAGGGGTGTAAAAAAAACATGAATTTCACACACCTCCATAAGTTTTATTTATTTTTTTATAAAAACTGGTGCAGAACTGATGCAGGGGTCATTAAAACTGGTGCACAACTAATACTGATATTCTGCTGTGGGAGGCCGTCTCATACAGTGTGACAGTTTACAGGCTGAGGGACTTGCACACAGTTGGTCGTGAGGCTACAAATGCTGTATCAACTTGGAGAACGTTCGAGCAGGTCGATACAGCATTTGAAACAATGCACCTACGGGTTGATATCAGGGGTCACCAGTTATTACAATAAGATCTGATACACGTGAAATAGGTATTTATATACTTTTTGTATATTTATGTAAGGTTAAGGGATGTGTAGATAGTACTCCATATATTTTGGTTCTAGTCTAAGGGTACTAGGCAGATAGAGGAAAGTAATTTATTCATAACAGTTCAGAGTTATCATAGGATCAGTACGGAGACGAGATACAGTGGGGAGGTAGTCAGATGTAGGGACTGTGGGACACTCTTTTCTAGGGTTACGCTCTGGAGAAAGGGGTGCTGCCCTATCTGCTGGACCTTTGCAGAGCTCCATGCTCAGCTAGTAATAGCAAAACATGAGACAGCTCAACTACAGCACCAGCACCCGTGGAGATAAGCAGAAGGAAGTCAGCAAGCAGCATCTTAGTGATTGGGGACTCAAAGATAAGGGAAGTAGACAGGGTGGTGGTAGGGAAGGGGAATGAAATAGTCAGACACCTTCCTGGTTTATCAACCATCCAGGATATAGATAGGATAGGGAGGTTGGAGGATGGCAGAGAAGGGAGAGGGGCAGCAAGGGGTGCTGGTACATTTGGGTACCAACGATCTGGTGAACCAGCCTGTGCAGGCAGCAAAGCAAATTTTTAAGAGGCTGGGGAACAGACTGAAGCTGCACTCGACTTCCCTGGCTTTTTCTGAGGTCCTTCCAGTGGGGAAGAGTGGGAATGGGAATGACAGGGTAAGGATGGAAGAGACTGAGAAGTTTAATGGATGGTTGAAGGGATAGTGTGAGAAGGGATGCCACTATGTGGGGGACTGGTGGGGTTTCTAGGACAGGAGGCTCTTCAAGGGTGATGGCCTTCATCTGACGAGACAAGATGTCAGTGTGCTGGGGCCAAAAAACTTTCATGTCTACACTGAACAGTTAAACTGACTGTGGAGGAGACAGAGGCTTGGGAAACCACTGAGAAGGGAGAGCAGTTTGGGAACCTAGCAAGGGCTCCCCCTAAACAGGGTACTAGTAGCAGCAAGGTGCAGGGGTGGGAGAGAAAGCCAGATATCAATTAGGGTCTGCGGTAGCTAAATAGACAAAGAACTAGGGCAGACTAAGTGGGCCATGAGGCCCTTTTCTGCCCACAGCTTCTATGTTTCTATATTAGGAGGGAACAGTAAGGATAAAGTTCAAATTAGGTTAACTGAAGAGGCTAGTTAGGGAGAGATGACAAAGCCTACATTCAGCATAAAAAATAAAAAATTAAGGAGACTAGGGAAGAATAAGGGAGAAGGAATAGGAAACAGTAGGAAAGGATCAGGAGAAAGCTGGATGGGGTCTGCCTTAATGCCAGGAGTCTGTGAAATAAAATTAGTGAGCTCCCAGGCAATGGTGTCAGACACTGCGATGGACTTGGTAAACTGATAGAGACATTAGTCAGAGGACCAAATGGACTACCTGGAGAGCAGTGGACTTCAGTATATTAAACAGCATGGTTCATGGCAGGGAGATCTTGTCAGACCAACCTGAAAGCATTCTTTGAGTGGGTAACAAGCGTAGTCAATAAGGGACATGCTGCGACTTTACTCTACTTTGATTTCAGCAAGGCTTTTGACTTGGTGCCTCACAGAAGGTTACTGAAGAAGCTAGGGGGATCTGGGTGCAGCAAAGAACACAGATGGGTGAGAAACTGGTTGGAAGGGAAACAGCAGAGGGTTGTGCTTAATGCAGTCAAATCAAAAGAGAGGGATGTCACAAATGCAGTGCCACAAGGATCAGCCCTGGCTGTAGTCCTTTTCAATATGTCATTAGTGACATGGGAGAAGGAATCCAGGGCAAAATGTGTCTCCTCACAGACAATGCTACATTCTGTGGTAGGGTAGACAGTAAGAAGGTGTTTAGGGAGATGCAAAGAGACTTGCAAAGGCTAGAGAGGTGGTCAAAGGTTTGGCAGTTGATATTCAATGCCAAAAAGTGCAAAGTGAGGCATGTAAGGAACAAGAAACCCAGGATGGAGTACTGGATGTGGGGGTAAAGCTGGGCACAACCTCTGAGGGAAGAGACCTAGGGATCATCATGGGTGACTCCCTAAAACAATCAAGCCAGTGTAACAAGGTCTACAGTAAGGCAAACAGGATGCTGGGGTGTATACGAAAGGGTACTGACAGCAGAAGGAAGGAGGTATTACTACCTCTCTGTAGAGCACTGGTGAGTCCCAACATGGACTGCCATGCCCAGTTCTGTAGCCCTCACCTGAGAAAGATAAGGACAGGCTAAAGACAGTATATTGAAGGATGACCAAAATTATTCAGAGCCAGCAGGGCAGATCTTACAAGGATTGGCTCAGGACACTTAACATGTACTTGCTGGAAGCCAGGACGAGAGAGGGGAGCTATGATAGAGTCCTTCAAGTTCCTAAAATGAATGAACAAGGTAAACTGTGAGGAATTATTTAGCATAAGTAGTGGATCTATACCATGGGGCGCAAATGGAAACTGACAGGAGGGAGATTCAAGAAAGAAGTGAGAAAGTTATATTTTACAGAAAGGGTGGTGGAAATATGGACCAATCTACCAACTGATGTGGTGAATGCCAAAACTATTAATAGTTTCAGACATGGCTGGGACAGGGTAAACGGCTTAGTGGTTGCTCAGGGTGGTAGCAGTACAGAGGGGAGCATGGGGGTGGATAGTGTGGATTAGAACCCTGTGTGGACAATAGGTCCTGTATTTAGTTAGGTTTTTATGGGCAGACTGGATGGACCACTTGTCTTTTTCTGCCATCATTTTCTGTTTCTATAAGAACCACTTGACCCACCCAGGCTGGCCGCAGGATGACATCCAGTCCTTCGCAGGCCTCACACTTGTGACCAGGCACCCCACTACAGTCCTAAAAGCAGTAGGATGGCAGCAGGAAGGCAAGTCCTGGAGAAGCTAGGTGATGGGGCTGGGGGGGACTGGACAGAAGGAAGTGGCCAGGGGCAAACAGGCAGACAAGAAGTGTATATGGTGGGGGCTGAAACAATCACGGGATTTAAGAATGCATGGGATAGACATAAAGGAATTCTGGAGGTCAGGGGTAAGGGGCAACAGATTTCCTGGAAAACATAAACTGAACTTACAAACTTAAATGGGCAGACTGGGTGGGCCATAGGCCCTTATCTGCCGACACTGTCTATGTATCTATGTATATAGGAAAAAAAAAAGTATTGTACTGGGACTTGCACTGTGGGGGCAGGCTGAGTGCTGGGCTGTGCTTGCCAGGGTGTTTTTAATGGCCACCTTACAAAGACAAGTTTAGTCTGACCGCATCTGCTTTGGGCAGATAAGGGTGGTCAGCTGTTTAGGCCAAGCCTGTGCAGGGCACCTGAACAATGCAATTTCGGTTCTGAACATTGCGCTAATCACTTTTCCCTTTCAGGGCTGCACCTCTGAAATACAGCTGTGCTGTTTGCAACAGTCATACAATATCTCATTATTGAAATTAAAGGCAAGAAAGGCCCACACGTAGCAGTGGTTAGGGCATCACTAGCCTAGTAGCAGAAAAGAATATCTGTGTGCGACTACCAATAAGTGGGAATGGATTTTTTTTTGGGGGGGAGGGGGTGAATTTAATTTATTTATATTTAGACCAGTTATTTAACAAAAAAAATATATACAGGGCTGCTGGGGAGTACTGATTGATTCCAGCTTGGGACTTTTCACCCCACCCCTAAAAGAAGATTACTGCTAAGGCAAAGGCAAGCTTGTTGTCTCTAGAGTATAACTTGTTGCTAGGAAACAGCCATCACCGTTGCTATACTTAAAAGATTGTGTTGATGTCCTCACAGTATAGAGGGACACAGGAGGTTTGTAAAATGGACTGGTCCAAGCAAAATGCCCTTTTCTTCCAGATCCTGGTGTGGCCCATACAGTAAGTTTCAATAAAAAACAGAACTTATTATAGCTGATATGATAACAATAAGTGTTCCTTTTTATATCCAGTTAAGGAATGCTTGAATTCCCTGCCGTATGATAATCAACTGATACTCTTGCTTTGTGTGAATCCTTATATGTAAGTAAACAGAGCCTCCAAGGGATGTATCTTATGATACAAGAGATTCCAAGCATACAGTTTAGAGAAGAGGTCCGTCAAGTGAAGCTGAGCTGTTCTGTCTGCCCAAACCTCATGAGAAGAGCCTCTTTTACCATAAGAGACACCCCCTGGGGGCTGTATTAAATTATTATAAATCACTCAAGTTAACTGGAGTGATTTTTAATAACTTTTTAGAATTTTTTTGCACATTTCAAAAGTTTCTTTTGCAGTCCTCCCTCCCTCCCCCCGGCCCTGAAGTGAAGATCTCTACTCCTAACGCCCCTGCATGAGAGACCGCTGTACAGAGGATAACAGGTACAGTGGGTTTGTGCACGGACTGGCTGAAATCATGTAAGTAATTTATAACAGGCAGCATCTCTCATCTTCTTCTGTTTGTAATTTTTATGAAATGTATTTTTATTATTATGGGCTTTTGTGATTTGTCAACAAAGTATTGCCAGTGTCAGTGGCTCAGTAGGCAGCACACTCACCTCTGAGGCCGGGAGATCAGAGGGCTGTGGGTTCAGTTCCCACATCTGGCACTTGGGTTAATATCCCAGTACTGACACTGTAGTGCAGCATGAGAGGGGTGCTGCACTTCTGAGGTGCCGTCTTTTGGATGAGACGTTAAACCGAGGCCCCATCTGCCTGGATTGGTGGTAGTTCAGGTGAATGTTAAAGATCCCATGGCTTTTATTAAAGAGAGTACGGGAGTTTTTATTGCAATAATATACATATAATACAACTCAAAATAATCTAACACTGTATTACACTGTAACACAGGAAAAGAAAGAAAGAAAAGAAAAAAAGAATGCCTAAAATAAAACATAATATGCCTAATCCTAAAAACTTAATACTAACAGTAAATTACTTACATTTAATAAAGTGAGAAAAACCCTGCCACCACTTAGTAACTTTATGTGAAGAAAACACCCTCAAATCTTGTGAATAAATCTTTGAAAGTTCATTTGTAACCAAAATGCTATAACATTCATATGATATTTTCCATTGATAAATCACCCATTGACATCTGGCTTGCCATAAAAAATATTGTATACAACAAAAAAATAAAGATAAAATATCCACGTGAAAGACAGCTAAAGGTAATGAATAAATTCCTAAAACCAAGATATCATACTTAATAATAAACTGCAACCAAGAAAACTTCCATAGCTTGGCTAAAAATTTCCACAAACCTGTTGAATATGAACGCTGCAAAACAAAATGTTCCATAGTTTCCTCCATGCTTATGCATTCCATATAAGGACAATTTCTTTCTTCTTTGGCCTTATATTTCGCATTCCCCTGAACATTCAATCTGCCATATAAAAGCAACCATTGTGTTTCCCATTGACTTGGAGGTAATCTAGGATTATTAAATTGTGCCAGTACTGTAGTATTAAATGAAAAAGGACAATTTTTGAAACAAGGAACTTGTGGATGAGTTGCTTCCATCACTAAGGAATACAGAGACTGGGTGTTATGAGTCTTAATCATGTCTCTAGTGATTTGCCATTTATATAATTTTTGTGCTGAGAGTCTAAAGTAGTTAGGAATACAGACATGAGGATTTAATTTTGGGGCTAAGACCTTCCAAGCTTGAAAATATCTTCCCAGAACCTTATCCATCCACCCCTTTTCTAAACACACTACTAGAGTGAGTCCCCTTTTGACAGTAGTGATAAAAAATAAAGAATACAAAAATGTAACTGGGTCAATCATCCCTAAACCCCCTACTGTTTTCCCTAGGTAAGTATAGTGCATTTTTACTGGATTCAAACAACTCCCCCATAGCATTTGAAAGAAAATACTATAGGGCTTTGTTTCTAACGGAGGTAGAAGAGGAAAAATCATCGCCACATATTGCAAGCAGGGTAAAATAAACCGTTTAAAATATGTATACATTTCAATTTAGAGAATTGCCACTGTTTCCAACTATTGACTTTTTTTCTACTTTCTCTAGTGCCAAAGTCCAATTCTCTGCAGGTAAGTTTTGAGGGCCAAATAATATTCCTAAAATTTTTTGTGGCGTTCGAGAGATACAGATATAATTTTGTATTATCTCAGCAGGACCAATTGCCCCAATCAATAAGCCTTTAGTCTTCTGCAGATTTATTTTTGCATTTGAAACTGCTGAAAAAGAATGAAATTCATCTAAAAGTTTAGGAATTTGGGATATGTCTGAAAAATATAAATTTAAATCATCCGCATAAGCTTGCAAATAAAGCTGATCTGTAATGGAATCCCCCATTATCCCGGCCCATTTTGGGGTTTTAACTAAGGCCTGCAATGAGGGATCCAATGAAAAGACATATAAAAGTGGACTTAGGGGGCAACCCTGACGTACCCCTGTTTATAACCTAAAAAACTCTTGGTAATACAGCCTTTTAGGAATGGGAAAAACTGTATTATTTTGGTATAATAGTATGATTATATCCACCATCTTTGCAGGAACCCCATATGTTTGGAGAACTAAAGAAAGATAGGGTAAATGCACTCTGTCAAAAGCTTTCTCAAAGTCAGCGATCAAAATACACCCAGATCTTCCAACCAAAGAAAAATACTCAGTAACATCCCTTAAAATCATTATAGCTGATTGAATCCGTCTATTGGGAATACTGCAGAATTGATAATAAGAAAGTACCCCTTCAGCATAAGCCTTCAATCTGTTATTAAGGATACTTGAAAACATTTTATAATTTATATTCAATAAAGTAATAGGCCTCCAGATTTTTAATATTAGCCTTATCTCCGGATTTAAATAGGTGTATCAGAAGGCCCTCAGTGAAGGAAGAAAAAAATAGAATTAGTCTCCAAAAAATAATTAATTAAATGTAACAAGCAGTCACTAAATTCTACTGGAAAACTTTTATAAAGCTGATTAGGGAGCCCATCCATCCCTGGGGAAATATTAGGTTTCAACTTTTTGATGACCTCTAAAATTTCCTGTTTAGTAATAGGCCTAGATAACTGAGATACGTCAGTGGAAGACAAAGAAATGTTAACCGAGCTTAAATAGTGGACTACAGAATCCTCCATAATGAAAGAATCTGGTTCCAAAGAATGATAATGCAGTTCTATCAAATCCTTTAACTGCTCTATTGTGGTGACATGCGACCCATCCGTATTTTGCAGATAATCAATAGTGGATGAATCCCTTAACAACTTGCATGCCTCAAAAGGATCCCCAGTAGGGGTCTTGCTTGTAGCATTTACTAGGATTGCTTGTAAAGTCTTGGCCCTATCGTATTGCTATAATCTCATATTGTGTTTAAGCTGCTTAATCTGCTTTGAATAATCAAATTTGGTATTATAGGAAAAGGTAATCAACCACTGCAGCTGTTGCCTAAGTGACAAATACTTCACAAAATTATGGTCTTTCATTAAAACCCCTTGTTTTTTCAACCACTTACTCAGGTCTAATTTGGTATCTACCTACCAGGCTCCTATATTGGTATATAAAAAAGCTACAGACAAACGGGCCTTTAATAAAGCCTGTATTCCTATCTTTATATGGAAAGAATCTAAAATAGATGTATTTAATTTCCATCTCCCTTTATGATCATCTGATAAGCTGAGGATAGAGAACAAATTAATAATAGGTGATCACAAAATTCATATGGTTTAATACTAAAGGTCTTTACCTGCACGGATGGAGACACTAACATATGATCAATAAGTGTATGCAGTTTTCCCTTCATGAAAGACACCCTAGGTCCTTGCGTGCAGTAAGAAAAACAAGTAACCAAGCCTGCCAACCTTATAATGGAAGCAAGAGCGTGGGAATCGCAATAAAATTTTTTGTGTTGCTGAGGTGTTTGATACAAACAGCAATTAAAATCGCCTCCCCATAACACTTTAACAGAGGTAACTAAAAAAGGTTGAACTGTTTTCATGCATGCTACTCTAGCTGCTTTGCTCTGAGGGTTATAGATGTTAACGAACCTGTAGCTAGTATTCAGCCATTTACCCCCTACCCGGAATAAGGTCAATTAAATTATGAAGGGAAAACTGAAAGGAATTAAATAAAATGCCAATACCATCCGCACAATTAGTCACAAATGACCAATAAGAGGGTCCCCAGGGCCATTCCCGTTTAAAGGCTAATAACTGTCAGTGGCTCAGTAGGTAGCACACTCGCTTCTGAGGCCAGGAGATCAGAGGGCTGTGGGTTCAGTTCCCACATCTAGCACCTGGGTTAATATCCCAGTACTGACACTGTAATGCAGCATGAGAGGGGTGCTGCATTTCTGAGGTGCCGTCTTTCGGATGAGACGTTAAACCGAGGTCCCATCTGCCTGGATTGGTGGTAGTTCAGGTGGATGTTAAAGATCCCATGGCACTTATCGAAAAGAGTAGGGGAATTTCCCCGGTGTCCTGGCCAAATTTCCCTCATTCACTAAAAAGAATACCACCAACAGCTTAATCTGGTTCAAGGTCAGTTGCCATTCATCTGTATCCTCCCCCCGGGTCGTGCCTGAAAATAGGCAGGATTTGTCTAGTGCACTTACCCGGTCAACAAAAGCTGAAATAAAAAAAACTGTTCCATAAACTGCATCCAGGTTTCTTGTACAAAAAACAACTGAACTTTTTAAATCACACATCAGTTGAAACGGTGCTACCCTTTTGTTAGCATTTAACAAACTATGGGTGTTTAAAGATCCCCAGACTAACTAATTGCATATTAGAAACTTAACCAAAGAAAATATTCCATCATTTCTTTCTTTCGTTTTTCTTTTTTTTCTCTTTATAATTATCTATTAGTTGAGACATGGCAGAAACTGAGGACTTCTGAGAATCTGAATCTCCCAAATCCATATCCGTCTCCCCCCATGGGATAAATAATGCTGCATATGAATTACTTGTTTCAACAGTAACCGCTAGGGGAGGAGACTTTAGTGTCAAGTTCCAGGAGGACCTCCACCTGGGTAGGGGAGAAACAGGGGCAACAGTGGCCTGTTCCTGTTTAGAAACCACAGGATCGGTATAACAAACCGGTGCCAACTGTAAAACTTCTGGGAAACCTATACTGGATTCAGCCTCCAAAGGGGCCACCTATTCAAGCATCTGTGGTTCGGAATTTAATGACTGTATCAAAGGGGTAGCCTTAGGCCTCCCCATTTCTTCCATAGGGATGGGGGGGGGGGAAGAGGTACAGGGGGAGGTGGTGGGGTGGGAGGAAATCGCAGCATCCTGGGCTTTTTGAATCAGAAGATCTGGACTGATGCAAGTGGCCTTGTTTTTAGCTGCCCAGGGGCATTCACGAAAAACATGTCCATATTCTTCACATAAGTCGCATTTGGTATGATTTATACATTGCATTGTGACATGCCCCACTTCCCCACAGTTGTCACATCGGGGCTGATCACACACACTGGAGAGATGAGTCCTAGAACCACACTTATAGCATGCTCTGGGCTGCCCCCCATAAAAACAAACCCCTCTACCTCCTCCTAATAGGAAAGAATTAGGGATGTGTTCAATACCTGAATCCGTCTGTCTGAGTTTAATTTTAAACTTCGACCCCCATCCAAAATTGTTCGAATCTAGAATAGAATCTGGAGCACTCAAGACTTCACATTTCTGTGAAAGCCAAAAGGTACTATCTTCAACATGCACCCCCTCATTGCGGAACATAACTGTAACAAATTTTATCAATGGCTTTGTTAAAGGAATCACCAATAAGGGGGCCCATATTGGTGAAAACTTTACCTGCCCATATCTATCCCAAAACAGATCAAGAGCATGTGCAGACCTAAAACTCACATCAAAATTATCTTCCCCTGATATATTTATAAAAGCAAATACATCCCTCAGGGAGAAATGAAGTGAATCCTTTAACAGTGTTTTCCCCACATACCTATCAGGCCTATTTTCCAAATCCCCCTTTATAGCGAATGCGAACAGCATTCCTTCTAGGAGCAACCTCCCTTTTGGCTGTAGAGAAAAGTTCTGACATGAGAGGTTTTTGAGATGGTGGTGAAGAGCTCTCTTCTTGTGGTGGAATAACTCTAGAAACAGGCTCAGTTCCTTCAAGAGTCCCAGGCCGAGGGGCTTGCTGATTCAAAGGTCTATTAGTTGAGGGAAGCTCCTGAGTTCCAGGTTTTATCCTAAGGTCTGCATGTTCGATAGAGGTATTCACCGGAACACCAGGTTTCCATATTGGTGAATTTTGTGAAAAAGTAAAATCAGCATCCCATGTTGGGTCAGGAATCAAGGTACCTGAAGAGGCCTGTTTCCATCCTGCTCCAGATAAGGCTTTCCCTGGTGACCAAGACTCCAATATTGAGTGGAAGGAAACAGTCACAGAATCAGATATTTGAGAAGGAGTTTTAGTCACATAGGATTCAGTTCCTTTCTTAAATTGTTTGAGAGGGAGTCTAGCAGGAAAGATGAAATCTGTAACCCCTGCTTGAGACTCTGGAGTAGATTGATATGTAATGACAGGGGAGGAAATGATTTCCTTTGTAAGGGGTACAGTAAATGTCCCAGTAGCTGGTCACCGAAACACAAATCCTATTGATTTACTGAGCGGGGTGGATTTAGGATGTAAGACCTCCACAGATTTGGAACCTTCAATATTTCCCGTCAGTGTCATTTTAGCAATAGGGTTTAAATCCTTTCCTTCTAGCTGCTGTGGCAATAATGGCTGTAGGCACTTGTTTGGAAAAACACTAAAACTGCCAGCCTGTTGCGAATTGAGAGAATCAGTGTGATTATAGAGCGTAACAGGAGATGCTAGTTCTAACATACCCTGCTTTGTAGAAGCGCCTAAAGCAATACCAGCAGCTGTTCCACTGACAGCGTTTGCAGTAATCATGACAGGGAGTGTCTCTGGAGCAGACGGCAGCTGAGCGCTTACTTTTGCTGCAGGACTAAGCTCCATGAGTATCCCAAGGTTGTCTGTACCCTTACAGGCCTCCACATTAAGTTTTCCAACCTCTGTATTAGCTGTATCCATATGAATAGTTGGGACATGCTGTGCTTGAACAAAAGTCTGCGAACTCAAATGGTAGCGCATTGATGTATGAGGCTCTAGGCACTCATTTGAAACAACGAACATACTGCCACCCTGTTTCATTCCCTGGAGCGTAAGAGAGGATTTTTTAGCAACAGAATCAGTAAGTAAAGACTCACCAGGACCAATCTGTTTATCAGAAAAACCTCCAGCAGCCGCATTCACAACAGAACTAGATGTTTTAAAAGCAGGGAGCTCAACCTGAGATAGCGAGGTCTGCAGAATTGCTGCAGCAGCTTCTCGAGACATAGGAATTTCTTTTTAAATAGTAGTAGCCTCCACAGCAAAAGGTTGTCTGGTAATTTTATTTAAATCCTCATTTGAAAGAGGAGCCTCATGAAACTCCTCATCCGAATCCAACTCAGCTTGTCGTTGTAATTCAGCCTCAGTTGCAGAAATGGTAACACTGGGAGCCGAGGCAAACATCCCCATTGCTCCGACGTCCTCTCCCTCCAGCATCTCACACAGAGTGGCCATCATGCAGACAGCCTGTCCCCCTACTGGCCAAGAATAGGGGAATTTCCCCAGTGTCCTGGCCAAATTTCCCTCATTCACTAAAAATACCACCAACAGTTTAATCTGGTTCAAGGTCAGCTGGCATCCATCTGTATCCCCCTTCCCCGGACCATGCCTGAAAATAGGCAGGATTTGTCTAGTGCACTTACCCAGTCAACAAAAACTAAATAAAAAAATAAATACATTGTTTGTTATATTCTGTAGTGTGTACCTGTCCTCCCTTAAAATGGGCTTTACTGCTTTTTGGTTGTTCCCCAGTTATTACATCTTAAATATATAAATAAAATAGCTGTGTCCTACAATATGTGCCCCCTTGAAACTGTCTCAAAGCAACTGCTGCCATACTTCTGATGATCCATGGCAGTGTGAAATAATAACTCTTCACCTAGGAGAGTATATGGAAAGTCACTAAATGCTCTGGGTTCTGGTTAGGATTTTTTTTTTATTGCCTAAAATAACAGGATTCTAAATATCACACTTGAAAACACAGCATGCTGCATACGATTTGTTTTTCAAAGAGGTAAGAGTTCCTCTTTAAGCTGTTTCTATAAAAACAACAGAGGACTTTTTTTGAATGCTTGCACTAAAAAATTTTTCATGGCCTTATCAAATAATTCTTACCAAGGGCTCTAAAATGCATGTCCACTGCCAACAGCTGCGATCACATTTTAATTTCATTGAATGCAACGCTATTAAAGAGCTAAACTGCTGAACAAATGCCAGTCACGTGTTCAAGGCAACAGTTATTACAGGCTGGCAAGCAAGGTTTTTTGTGTCTCACATTTCATTGATAGTGGCACTAACACCAGCTGCAGCTGTAATAACACAAAAGCCAAATTAAAAAATAAAACACCTGAGTCCTACAGTATGAATGTACTGTAAGATACATACAACCCTTTAGGAAAAAACTAACACAACAGTTAAGGGTTGTTCTAGCTGCAACTTTGAAGGTCATACATTTCTATTAGACTATACAGCATCCTACGACGACTAAATATAATTGGAGAAGTTAATTATTACTCCTTGCTGAACTCACAACCAAACTACAAACATCACAAGCTGGTCACTATCAGCAGACACAATAAAACCTACGGAAATCAGTAGGATTTTGGTTGCGTTCTAGTTTACTCTTCCTGTTTTCTGTCCAAGGAAAGCCAGCACTGCTCTATTACTAGCCTCCTGGTTTAGAGCAAGTTGAACTGAACAATTCCACTTGTGAATACAAAAACAATTGTAACACTAGCCATCAAGGAAATTAATAATTAACTACACTGTTGCAACACTACCCCTAGGCCTTATCTAGCTTATCTGGTCTGTGAACAGTCAGGTAATTCTACACCAGACATAGATACATCAGACTTTGCTAAAGCTGTGTTCCCCATTTCCATCTTATTTACCTAAGCTAATAAAGTTATGCAATAAAGGCTCATTACTGTGCTCTGAACTGTAAATGTTATTTCTTTGCCTTTACATCATCGCTTTAAAGACTTTCTTGGTAAGATTAGAAAAGATAAGTTTACGATTAATTGCTGCAATTCAATGGATTACTAACAAATGCATGCCTTCGGTATTACAAGAAATTATGCATACTGTTGGAAAATGCACACAAGACAAATAAAAAATGTACTAAAGGGCTGCTCAAACATTGAAAAACACACTGCTGCTGTCAAATGAATCCCATCTTATTTCTGTTTAAAGAATGAATAAGCACACTTTAAAGCAATGTCTGTTGTAAGTACAACTGAATTATATTTGTATAGTTCACACTTGCTATTTTGGTATCTTAAAAGAAACGCAACATAAAAACTACTATTGGAATTCAGTAAAAAGAACTTGCATTTATAAGGTGTTTAGCAGTACTATTACTCTAAGCACTTTACAATAAATGGTAGAGACTGGGGGTCTTAATTTTCAAAGCCCCCAGAATGCCGCAAGCCCCTGGTGCGCCAATTGTTTGGCACACAAGGCGTGCAGCATTCTCCCAGCCAGCGATCGAGACTTTCAATCCCAAGCACCAAATGCCACAAGGTACACCAGCTTTTCTCTGGTCTAACTTGTGCCATTTGGGGGAACTCTTAACAGGGCTTGTCCCAAATCTTTGGCGCAAGATGACATGAAATGAGGAAACTGCCACAACTGTGCCCGATGAATCGCATGAAGTTGCACCGAACGAGTTTGGCACAGCTGCGACAAAAAATGGATGTGACGCACGGCTTGACGCAAGCCCCCGGTACCTTTTGAAAGTTGAGTCCTGGAAGTACAATGACTGAAAACATGCAATGGCAGCCATTCTGCTCAAACTCATACACAGCTATGGCTATTGGGGTAACCCTTGCCTCAATGCTTGCACACTAAGGTTCTTTGTCTTTTAGGTTAGTTTTTGGTTTTATTGGGCTCACCAAAACTCAACCCAGATAGACCAACTTAGGGTAGTTGGTTCATTCCCCTGGGGTGTCATACAGACAATTCACACTGATGAGTCCAGGTACAATAAAACATGTGTATGTGTTTTCTGTTGGCACGCTTTGCAGACTGTGTGAGAGGCCCTTCAGCACCATGCATTTCTGCTTAAAGTTGAACCAGCATAATATTTTGTGGTGATTTGCATATACAGCCCATGCTGCTTTGCATTATGGGAGTATGTGTGATTTTGTACAGCTATGGATAATTGCTTGAACTGGTTTTACTGGGATGGGCAATGTTGGACAGAACAGAGTGGAAGATTTCCTACACCTACAAAAAGCATTACGGATTCTTTATTTATTTAGCTTTTATTGACCAGGTAAGCATACTAGACAAATATATGCCTATTTTCAGGTACAGCCCCGGGAGGTTACAGAGAATATACAGACAATGCAAAGTCTTAACAATGAGGAGGTAGCAGTACAATAAAAAAGGTAACAAGGGATAAGAACAAAGTTAAACAGCATAATACATAAGTTATAACTTTACTCATACATGGATCTGGACAGAATCAGACTGAGCAATAAAGTACATCATTTGTTAGGGGGGATATTACCAGAAATTAAGTACAATTTCAGGCAGAGTTAGATTTCAGGTAATACCATAGGGACCTTCTAAAACTGTTGTGAGAAGTGGCGCAACGAGTATGTACTGTAAGAGAGTTCCATAGCCTAGGTGCACAGACAACAAAGGCCCAATCACCCATCAATGTACAGGTTAGGGAACAAGGAACACAGATGAGTCATTGGACCTCAGTGGGTAAGCGGAGTTGAGAGACCCAAGTAGTTCCACCAAAACTGGTGGTGTGGCAGTTCTGACTAATCAATGAAATAGCCCAAAGCAAAAGTACAATAATTTCCTGGAGATAGCCAGTTTAATATGTTGTATAATTCATAATGATGAGTGAGTCAAGGGGCAGAAAGTGCAAAATGACATACGTTGTTACACGTAACATACCATTTAGGTAGACTGGACTTGATGGTATGGATAAAGGTAATAAGCCCATACGTAAGAGTGGGGAGGGGTATTCCTTTTACGAGGGCAAGGCGTGCAACTGATTTGAGAATGTGTTTAGCCCTATAGGCCAGGTCCAACTTACTGTTTACTGCCTTGCTCACAGTGCGAATATGCAGTGAGAAGTCTAGCTGAGGATCAAGGGCGACTCCCAGAAATATGAGAGAGTCAGCAACTGTCACAAGCCATCCATCAGCACTAGTGATATTCAAGGGCTCAGGACATGTTCCAATTTGACTGGAAAGCCAAAGAGCATAGCTCATGAAGGACTAACTTTTTGGACAGGAGCCAAGATTGTATTTGGCAAAAGTCAGTCTTTAATTGAAAGTTAATGATGCTAATGTCCTGCGAACTGTTTAGGAGCACCAGGTCATCAGCATATAAGGTAGCACTACTAAGGACTGGCACCTGAGGTAAATCATTAATAAATAGGGAGAATAAGATGTGTACCAGACTAGACCTCTGTGGTACCCCAATTATGAAAGGAGTAGGCTCAAGGAACACCCTATTACACTTAAACTGCTGCCTTCCCTGTAGGTAGTTTGTAAACCAGGCTAGGGCAGGGGCTCAGAAGTCAAAAGAAGAAAGCCTGGAGCATAGGAGTGTATGGTCTCCCAGATCAAAAGACTTAAGCCCTATCCACACTACGCCTCTGTAATGTTACGGAGGGCCCGAACTGTTACCACAATGGTTCGCGTTTACACCTGTAACGTTACAGGAGGAGTTTTTGCAACCATTGTTGAAACCACATGAGGCGAATTTGACAATGATTATGAAACCAGTTATGCCTCGGTAACGTTACCGGCCGTAGTGTGGATGCATGGTAACAGTCCCTAGCACAGCGCGAGTTGCATCGTGGCATCGGGTGCTGCTGTAACAGCCGTCCAGCTCCCAAAGTGTGGACTGGCGGTACTGGTCCTGTAACAGACACCGCCACAGTGTGGACACACTGTACCACTCCCCGGCTGTAATTGTTTGCATCCGTTACTGGGCATAAGGGGTGTAGTGTGGATGGAGCCTTAGACAGATCTACAAAGACTGCTTCAGTCAGCTTGCTATGATCTATAGCAACCCTAATTTCTGATGTGACCTTGGTGAGGGCAGTGGAAGTACTACATCCCTCATGGAATCCATGCTGCTCCAAGGATAACAGTTCACATCTCTGGCTACAATCTATCAATTGGGACACTACTACTTTCTCTAATGATTTTCAAGACATTTCGGATCAAACCGGCCCGGTGGCGCTGAGGGTTGAGGGTTGAGGTGCTGGACGCCACACCTCACTCCACGCCAGCGACCCGGGTTTGAGAACAAGCCTGGGTCGTTGGGGGTTGGCAGGGGCGGACTAGGATTGAGCATCTGATGACAGTTCTCCTAGTCCTGGGGAAAGGCGTAGATGCACACCGCGCTCTGGTGGTCCCTGGGGATGCCCGGAGGTACTGCAGAGGCGCGGGTGCAGAGTTGGGGGGGAGCATGGCAGACGTCTGCATGCTAGTGCGCATATGTCATTCAATGTCCATGTTCCCATCGGGAAAGAACAAGGAAAAAATAGCAGCACAAGTCCGCGGCAGCTTGACAGCCGCAGTTCACCGGTCTGACAATGCCTGGAGGGCTGTGCCGGTAGTGGATCCTGCCCAGGCGCGGGGGCTTAGGGGGAGCCCCTCTCGATGGTGTAGCTGCCTATGCCAGCTGGGCACGACAGCTTTGGGTTTGGCGGTTGCTGGAGATTGGCAAGACTGTGGCTGCAGGTGAGAAATCATTCAATGGTTAAAAAAAAAAAAAGATTTCGGATCACCTTGCATGAATACTGGTACAACCTTGGCAGTCTTCCATAGGCCAGGTCTTGGTATCCACCTGAACGCCCAACAGGACAGAAAAGATGGGCAATAGGGACCTGGGTTTTAATGTTTCATCTGAAGGACTGTGCACCTCTACAGTAAAGCACCCCTTTACTAAACTGGAGTGCCACAGCTGGGGGTTTAAGTGGAGGCCCTGGTGTAGTACTAGAACCCCTAATCTACTGGCCCATAGATGGATATACTCCCAGCAGAGCCACCCTGACAACCACACAAAATACAGTTTCATGAACCTATCCAATGCTGGTAAAGCTGCGATCTGCAGATGACTACATTCAGTCTCACCATCTTCTACAAAAATGGAACAAGGACTTGACAATATTGCTAAACCAACAGAACCATCTCCACAACAGCAGGGTTACCACTCACGATGCCTTCACCCCAGGTTCAGTAACAAGCTACGACCTTTGAAATGGAAAAAGTAATCTTTCACATTTTTTGTCACATTCATTGTATTTTGCACATCAGGATTCCAAGTTATAAGAAAACTGTATATATAAGTCACCATTGGGTGCTTACACCTTTAAGAGTGCTATTTAAATGTGGGTGTTCTGTCGCAACCTCAGACCCGCCCCCCTGAGGAAGGTCTAGTGTTTCGAAAAAGCACCGAGGAAGAAGGGTTCATTCTTGTGTACCTTGCCACAATAAATGTCTAATTTTTGAATCGAGAAGATTTTCTCTCCCTGTGTTTGTTCGAGTGCAGCATTTGTTTTCCCCCTAAAGACGAGAGCCTTGCCAAAGGGAGTTAGCCATAGGATCTGAAACAGGCAAGGGGAAAGTCCCAGAGGTGGTGGTAGCAGGGCAGAGCCTCACAGGATTGAGCCAGCTAGAGTAGAAGAATGCATAAACAGAAAGTATTAAAAAGGAAAAAAAAACAAATAAAAAAAACACTGCATTCCAGAAGTATGTGAAATGCATCCAAGAGGTACTCATTGAATTATACTCAGGGCTCGAAATAACCGGCTGAATACCTGTCCCAGACAGCCGGTTTTCAAGTGGGACAGCTGATATTTTTCAGTTCGCCTGTCCGTTGGACAGGCACTTTAAATTCTGCTTGCCGCCATACATTTGTGGCACTAGAACCTAGTGGAATCCATGCCGAGTCCTGTCCTGACACTCGGATCCCTCCTGACGTCCTACGTGCCCCCGCCCAGCAGGAAAGTGTAGCACCACCCACCCACTCCTCCCGCTAGCTCCGCTCGCCCTGCCGTTGCTGTTGTGGGTCTAGTCAGGTGACTGCTGTTACTGAATGTCACCTGACCTTCACCGAAGTGACAGTGATCCTGCTCGGGAAGAGCCATGTGTGCAGCCGAGTTCAATTCTGCAACCGCACACGGGCTAATCACCACTGCGCATGCGAGGTTGCTGTGCCTGAACTCGTGCTAAACATTTTCTGTCTGGCGCTTGAATGGTGAGGAGCGAGGAGTGATCGCAGAGCGAGTTCTACAGAACACGAGGCAGCTTGTTTAAATACACACTCACAACAGCCCTTTTCAGGGCTCATTCATTTTTTGTGCTGATAACTGACACAAAAATAAAAGTAAATGTAATTTTGACTGTGTTCATATTTGGCAGGCCTGGATCTGCTGTCTGTAGTCAGAGGGTGAGCAGAGCTAAGTGGTGGTGGAGGAAAGAGGAGTGGGACAGGAGAATATCTTAAAGCAAGGGGAAGGAAGGAACAAAAGAGGCACTAAAAAAAACACAAGGGATTCTGGACTGGACAGGACAGATGGAACTTTGAAAAAAAATGTTATTAAAAGAGACAGACTTAAGGGGCTGTTGTGTTACCATCCCACTCACATCCTTCAGTGACTGAGTAGTGTGTGTGTGTGGTCTTGTGTGGAGCCGAGTTCTCTCCCAAACAGTCCTTTTATGTGTAGCCAGGGAGGGGAGAGGCAGGGAACTATCTGATAAAAAAAAAATAATAAATAAAACTAACAAAGCAGGCAGGCACTGTAGTCTGTGAAGGAGAGATGAGGGGAGACTGAATAAATCTAAGCTGCAGCAGCTCTAGTCTCCCACTCTCCGGCTCTGTTCGTTTATTCTGCAGTACCTACCTAACCTACCAGATTGAGATCACTGAGCAGATCGCCACCATATACAGTTAGGCTGAAACTACCCTCAGTCTTTAAGTAGCCTGCTTGCATTATAATATCTTAAAGCAAGGAGAGGGAAGGAACAAAAGAGGCACTAAAAAAAACAGGGGTTTCTGGACTAGACAGGACAGATGGAACTTTGAAAAAAAAATGTATTATTAAAAGAGACAGACTTGAGGGGCTGTTGTATTACCATATCCCAATCACATCCTTCAGTGACTGAGTAGTGTGTGTGTGGTCTTGTGTGGAGCAGAGTTCTCTTCCAAACAGTCCTCTTTATGTGTAGCCAAGGAGGGGAGAGGCAGGGAACTATCTGATTAAAAACAATTTAAAACTAACAAAGCAGGCAGGCACTATCAAGGAAAGAGGAGGGGAGACTGAAGTAATCTAAGCAGCAGCAGCTCTAGCTTCCCACTCTCCTGCTCCGTTCATTTCTTCTGCATCCCAGTATAAACCTACCTAACCTAACCAGCTCGAGATCACTGAAACTGCCTTTGTCTTTAAGTAGCTGGCTGCTCAGCTTATAGCCTTCCTGGTGGCTGCAGCTTGAAATATACTGTACGGTATCTATGTCCTACCTTCCTGCTAGCCCCTCTGCCCCTGCCAGCCTATTAAAACAAACAGCTGCTGCCTCCTGCTGTACTCTCGCTGAGTAAGTGCTCTGCTCTGCCAGTGGAGGGGAAAGGAGGGGGTGGTGGTCAGTATAAAAGGAAAGGCTGGTGAATTAGAGAAGGCAGGCACTCTCAAATTCTATACACTGTTGTGTGGCTTGGATAACTAACTAAACCAAAACCAAAACAAAAGAGAAAGGAGATTCTTTAGAAAAAAGGTTTGCCCCTGGCAGCTTGAGAGCTAATTAAGTTTGTTCTACTCTAGACTACTCTCCCCCGCCCCGGATAAAAAGAAAACTAAACCAAACCTTCACTGTCACATCAAGAGATTATCTGATCATAATCACTGTAGTGTGCATGTGTCTCTACTGCTCTACTTAATTAAACATTGTCATTAGCACTACTACAGTAACCCCCATTCCCCCCAGCTAAGCAGAAACCAAAAGGGGAAATACGTATTTTGTTAAAAAATGATTTTAAAAAAATTACGTCTAGTGCAAATGCAAAGCCTTCAGCTTCAAGCCAAGGTGGAGGAGGAGAAGGCTTGTATTCCTCTGTGTGTACTCCACCTGCTACTCCATTAGTAACAGAGTCAGTAACAGCAACTCACCCTGGCACCGTTGTGGCCACAGATGTGCCAACTAGTTTCAGTGGTAGTGCCACTGCTAGTGTTGATACACCAGCAGCAACTCTGGCTACTCCAGTCATAATGGAAACTGAGACAAAAAGAAAAAGGGGCTTCCAGGAGAGCTGGAAAAAAAATAGGGAGTGGCTACTATACGAGCCTGATGTGGGCATGACCTGCTCATATTGCAAAAAATACATAAAAGAGACAAACACTTTCATTACTAGCTGTAAGAGCATGAGACTTGAAAATGTACATGCTCATGAAGTCTCCAAATCTCATAAATTAGCTAATGAAAAAAATACTGTGTCTAACACAGACCCTTCCAAGTTAGCAACAGAACGAGGAACAATACAAATGGAAAAAAATGAGGCGACACAAGTTGAACATTTGTTTAGAACAACTCTATTTGATTAATTCAGAACGCCCATTCACATATTTCCCTGGCATATTAAAATTACAACATGTAAATGGTGCAAAAGTCGGAGTCAGTTACAGAAGTGACAAACAGGCAGCAACGTTCACACATTTTATTTTGGAATCAATAAGGATAAAAGATGCAAAATTGGTAAATAGTAACACTTTTATCTCTGTCCTATGTGACTCAAGCTCTGATGCATCAGTAATAGAAGAGGAGGCAATCTATATTAGAACAATGGAAAATTTCCGTCCAGTAAACACATTTGTTTCCCCGTCAGCCAGTCTATTCCAAATAGTGAAAGCATTTATGTAAGCATTAATCACCGATGAAGGTGGCATCTAATGAGGAGTTAATGCATGGATGGGACCGATTGTGGGGCCGAGGGCCGGGCTGGCGTAAGTGGTCCCGACCATGCAATAACCCCCATTGATGCCACCTTCATCGTTGATTACTGCGCTTGTAAGTATGGAAACTGCAACTGTGCTATTTGTGAGATGCTCTGTTGTTTGCTGTACAACGGTAATTACCAGAAACAGTTCTTTGACGTCAACAATTATGGGGCATGTCTGTTACTTTTCCTGCCTTTCTGCTGCTGGACTTGTGCGCATGCACGTTGATCATCCCACATCGAGTACTATAGTGGCGACTACTTTTGTAAATATTTCTTCTCTGCTGTCTCTATAACTATTGCCATACAACTTTGTTTGGACCTCAGACTTTGCTGCTTGTGCTGCTTCTCCATTTCTCTACCCTCATTTGTTTTTCACTTCGGTGCTCTGGTGCATCCTGGGCAACATGTCCCTGCATAGCTTTATATTCTCCCGAAATTGCCAGTTCTCTTCGCAGTGCTCTGTACAACTAACGATTACCACCAATAGGTGGCACTTTCAGAGCAGCATGAAACTTCTCCTCCATTTCCCTGTTAATGGATTTTCCACACCCATTCTGTTAGCCTTCACATCTGCTGCCCCTACCGTCCTGTGCCTCCCACGACTCGCACCACTCTGGGCTACCCGGTTTGCTCCTCTGCACTTGTGACTTGTTGTCACCTACCCATTCCTCTCCCCTCTGTTTTGACAGTCAAACACGTGCCCACACAGCGATTTCTTGTCTCAGCTCTCCCTCCTCAGTCCGACCTACAGGTGGCACTTTGTCTCATGTTCACAGCTTTGCGTCTCCCTCGCGCCGATGTCTTATTCCCCTGTGCTTTGCTCTGATCTTTCCGACCGATCGGCACCTTCTACAATCTGCCCTCACTCCCTCAACACCTCCACAATTGTGCCCTTCCCTGTTCTCTCCTGTGTTCCGTTTTCTACGGTGCCCGTGGCATCACAGACATTTGTGCTCCTCGCCTCAACCCCTACTGGTTCCCTTTCCTCCCCTGTTCATCGCGCCACCTATTGGTCAAGATTTCCAATCCATTCACAGCTTCCCTACTTCGGTGAGCGCGTTCATGCACTTAACAGGGTATTATTGCTCTGAGCGTTCCAAGGCAACACGGCATTATCGTGACATAATGCCGTCTTGCTCCTGCACCAGCTGACCCTGTTACACCTATCTCCTTTCTTGCCTGAGGTCCTCATATTTCTTCCATGTTACAAAACTCAATAGGTGATGCCTTAGAATTCACCTTGGACTGTAAAGACTGGAAAGAAAAAAATTGTTGCTTTTGGATCTGATGGGGCACCTGTCATGTTGGGTACAGTGACTGGGGTGTTTGGCAGGATTTTGAAAGACGTACATCATTTGTTAGGGATTCAGTGCAGTGCCCACAAGTTGGAGCTTCATAAAGCAATCAGCAACATCTATTCCATACATGAAAACAACAGATGAAGTCTTAATGGGTATCTATAAAATATACCATAAGTCTCCCAAAAACTGGGCCGGTCTCAAAGAGTTAGCCAGTAATATGAGCTATACCATTCACAAACCAGTTAACGTATCAGGGACCCGGTGGGTTGCACACAGAGAGAGGGCTCTGTCTGTTATTCTGTCCAGCTAAAAGACCTTAGTTGTACATTTACAGCACATTGCTTCCACACCAGGGCAAACAAAAGATCAGGCCAGTGGGTTGTTCAAAACAATAAGTACTGTGAGATTTTTCCTCTTTACTCAGTTTCTGGCTGAATACCTTTCTGTCATGATGGCCTTCAGTCTAACTCTACAGAGAGAGACAGCTCAACAGTAGAAACAACAGTCAGTAAGGTTGAAAGCACAGTGCTCTGGCTAGAGAACTACTCTGTGCAGGATAAACTTGACAAAGTCTGTAACGAATTGCTCTTGCTCCGTGACTCTGATACAGCTGACAGTGACAGTAGCACAAGTCAACTGACAGGCTCAGCCAGTACTCAAGTTCAGTACCGTGGATCTGATATCTTCCTTAACTTAGAAAGGGGATATTCTATAGATAGAACCAAAAAGGCAGTGTTACGTGATGTTACAAGCCTTCTTTCATCAACAATTGAAAATATTAACTCACGATTTTCCAATTTTAAAACAGACAAAGTCCTACCGTCATTCAGGATATTTAACCCATTACAGTTACCAAATAGTGACTAGCTAACCCTTTATGGCAGTGAGGAAGTCAGAACCCTCACAGAGCACTACAGTGACATACTCAAGAAACACAATCATAATGTAAACTTGATTGAAGCACAATGGTTAGAGCTTAAACCACTCATAAAAAAAAAAAATCACTGAATGAGCGGTCTCTGAAATTTCACTATTTGGATTTTGGGCAAAAAATTCTCCATAACGATGCACATGAACAGCGATTCCCTGATATTCTGGTCTTAGTCACGGAAGTCCTGTCCAAACTGCAGCCCGAAAACCCTTCTGTAACGTTACAGAGGCTGTAAACTGCATCAGTAACAGCGTGCGTTTACACTGGTAACGTTACAGGGAAGCTTCGTAACCGTTAATGAAACCATATGAAACGGTCCGCCTGGGACCGTTACCCGGTAGTGTGGACAGCGGTAATGGTCCTACGAAACACAAAGCGCAGCACAAGCTGCATTATGGGATCCGGCGCCGCTAGCAGTAGCCGGATCAATGTGTAATGAACGGCGGTGCAGTCCCATCAACAGACACCGCCGAGGTGTGGACGCACTGTAACGCTCTGCAGCCGTAACGGATTGCATCCGTTACCGGGCGCAAGCGGTGTAGTGTGGACGGGGCCTATAGCTCTACTGATCCCAACCCAAACTGCAGTGGTTGAGAGAGGATTCAGCTTGATGGGCAGAGTGAAGTCTGACTGGCGGTCCTGTCTGTCTCCTATGACTACATCTGAACTAATGCGTGTCAAGCTGTCAGATGCTAGTGTTGCTACATTTGACCTGCAGGATGACATAACACTATGGTTCAAATCTGGAAAACAAAAGAGAAGACCTCATGTGAGACCATATGGCTGCAGAGATTCAAGTTCCGATTCAGAAATAGACTAGACTCAGTCAGTGTTTTACATTGAAAAATAACCCCCCAAAAGCAACAGTTTTCTCTATTTCCACTTTATAGTCCATTTTATGTTTTAAGTTCAAAATTCACCTCACAACAATGTGAACAGGTAAAACTTTGTCCGGACAGGCAAAATTTACATTCCACCTGTCCCCTTGGACAGGCAAAATTTACATTCCACCTGTCCCCTTGGACAGGCATCTCAAAAAAATTATTTCTAGCCCTGATTATACCAATTATATCTTTATATTTTAGTCTATGTTCCTATTTTGGGCTCTCCATGACCCAAATGCATAAGTCCATCATAGGACTGGTTCGTCCTTCCCCTGAACTGAGATACAAATAAGGTAAACTGATGAGTCCTGAGAAGGCTGGAAATTTGTCAGTTTTTATCAGCCTTTGCAGACTATGTGAGAGGTCATTTGGCACCAGGCGCTCCTGCTGAAAGCAGAACTAGTCCAAGTTAGTTCATGGTGATTTGCATACATATCACATGAAGCTTTGCATTATGGAGGTATAGTAGATGCCACTTATGATAAACACATCTGCCGAATACAATAGTGTGCAATATAAGAAGTGTCTGCCAAAACAAAACAAAAAAAAGTTCTTTTTTTTTCTAACACACAGACTGCTCAGTAACTGTATGTAAAATTTTGTATCCCACTGAATTATTGCTTCTCTGACTTTATGTTTTTTTAGTTAAACTGTACACCTTCACTTAATAAACTTTTATACTGGCTCATTCTACTGTTAACATTTACTGTTAACACTTTGCCACAGCTAGGTTTGCTCTTGCTCCTCCCCCACCTTCCAATTATGCTGGTTTGAGGTAATATCTTTGTCTATCCAAGCTCATTTTTTATCTGCCGTATGTACCTTGTTGTACTGTTTTGCCCTACACTGTTTAAGATCATGCCCCTTTTATATATTGTATTGAATGTATAGAATATTATTTTTGTAAATCTGTTAATATTTTTTTTCTTTTTGTAACCTCTCTAATAACACACTCTGGAAACAAGCTGTTATCAGCTTAGTATGACTTTCTTGGCAAAACTTTTGAAATAAATAGCATAATCAATCTGAATATATTTACAGCCAAAATGGAATGCCTAATAAAGACAGACTGATAGCATCACGTAAACAATTAATACAATTCACAAATTGTTAATCTCTGCTTGTTCTCCCAAATGGAACCTTGCAGCACTTCGCTGCAAAATACATTTTAAGACCAAAACCATTTAAGATATTTGAATAATACACTGTCCATGAAATCCCATCTTACTGTCACAGTTCACCATACAAACAAAATGCAAAGTCTAAGTCCGAATTTACAGCGAAAAGAAGAGCGAGCCACGTAACTCTTCAATCCTTTGAATCCTCCCTTAAAAAGAAGCACATGTGAAAAGATCACAAAACACAACAGGTCTCCTTTTCCATAACCCTGTTTCTATTACTACCAACAAAAACTATAAATAAAGGGACAATCACTCTCAACTTGAAAAACAATCTGTGGTTCTCTTGAACAAAAAAAACCTCTACATCCTCCAAAGTGTCACAGTCCTACCTGTCATCCTTAAATAAGAAAAGTAGTTATTATAAGGTTTGGAAATGAAAGTTTAAAAATCAATATTTTAAATGTTCATGTTTTGTTTGAGAAAATCAAATAAAAATACAGAAAAAGGTTGCAGTTCTCCTTGATGGAATACCACCAATATCATCTGCATAACTTGACACCAGTTACTGAGGGAATTGTCACATGTGAGTTGTAGAAACAGTACTTAAACAGCTAGCAGAATCAAAAAAAGGCCGACAAGAAAATGTTACAAATTTTAAGTTGTCAATTGTAACTTTTTATTTCTGAAGTTTTTTTTTTTCTATTAGCTCATTAGAAAGTTTTCTGTGTGAGAGTATTACGCTGGCTGTGTGGAATAGCACTCTGCCTGGCAGCAGACATGTCTAGATCTACTCCCTCCACTACATCATCAGCACTGTGACCTCACTAACTATGACATCCCAGGTAATTGACCTGGCAACTACTGAGTGGCTCTTCCCGAGTAGCTGTGATGTCACAGTCAGTGACATCACAATGCTGATGATGTAGTGGAGGGAACAGAACTAGATGTCAGTTGCCAGGCAGAGAGCTGTTTTAAAGACCACACCTACCAACATCGGTCAAACATCTTTTAACTACCCAAAGGTAAAACAAAAAAACACCTCAGATATAAAAAGTAAAGGTTGACTGCTTTTAAAAACTAATAATTTTAGGCAGTACACTAGCTCTGTAAATATATTGATATGTGTAATCTGTATCGACAGAACAAATCTACTCCATGTCGCCGGCGCCAAGCTTCCATTAAGTTTCTAACCCTTACAGTTGCTTGGAGTCAGGCGGACATAGATATGCTTTATCAATAAAGAATTTATGTATCAATATATTAAAGTAATATCAATACAGTTGCAAAGTATATTGATTTATGCAACTGGAGTGGGGATAAATATGTCAAGATACCAATGATAGAGACATAGACTAAGCCAGTAGATAACGACCACTTAGCACACCACACCTTTACATCGTTTGTCTACCTACGGTATCACCACAGATCCTACTTAAACTCCAGCCCGTTCACCCACCACCCCCTTCCCTTCCCTAAGATTCCCCTATGGCAATCTCATGCACTCTTGAACCCCATCACTGTTTTCACCCCACCACCTCTACTGGAAGACTGTTCCAGGAATCCACCACTCTTTCTGTGAAGAAGTACTTCCTCACATTTCTCCTGAATATGCCACCCTCCAGCTTCTTATCAAGCTACCTTGTCCTTGAGCACCTTTTTGTCTGAAAACTATTTCCTTACTGTACCTTATCTACCCCCATTATTTAAAAGGTCTATATCATATCTCCTCCCCCCCCCCTTTCCAGGGCATACATATTTAGGTCCTTATGTCTCTCCATGTAGGATGTTTGATGCAGACACTGCACCATTTTTGTTGCCCGCCTCCACTCTGTTGTCCTTCCAAAGATATGGTCTCCTGTAATATCTTGGCTGATGACAAACAGCAAGATATCAAGAATGTTGCTGTAAATGTTGTCATAACTGATCTCTTTAAGGTTAGCATCATCACAAGCGATTTCTGTACCAACCAAAGGGCAGCTTTCGCAATGCTGATGACATCACAAGTGCCTAGTGCAGCTCTGAAGCTGACAGTTGAAATGAAAGAGAAAAACAGTTAAATCTTCAAAGAGGCTGGAGATTTAGAAGTTATAACTGGTAAAATGATGCTATATAAATCTAGCACACAATGGTCCGACTCAAAATATGCAGTTGATTATCAGTTGTGAGGGGGCAGGATTTTCACAGTTATTGCCTTGTCCCCTCATGCTTAAAGAGAAGTAAGCTGCATATCCAAGACTAGCCATTGCATATCCCCCTATGTTTTTTCCTGACATTTAAAAAACATTTACACTTTCCTAACTTTTTGCTGGTTTTTGGTTCCTGTTAAGACCTAAGAAAACAGCATTCCGCTAATTATTATACCCTAACCTTTTGCAAAGTACTACAACCACTTGTAAAAATGGCTACATTCTTGAATTAGAAGATAATAAAATTATAGCAGAAGGCCAAATTTTAACAGGATCGCTTTTCAACTAAAATGTATTTTTTGCTTTTCTGCTCACATTCAGAAATGTACACAGAGCCCCTGGAAACAGATGAATTATGCCGCTAATGCAGCTGAAAGAAAGTCTGAACCAGTTTCTCCATTTAATCACTTGAAAATAACCATTAACAGTTATTTCATGAGTTTGTAAATCCTTTGAGAGAAACAACATCATGCAGCTGTCTCCTTTAGGTGGATGTTGAGCTACAGGTAGATATTATGCTGTCCATCCTTCGGATGAGACATTAAATCAAGGTCCTTTCTACACATCTCTGGTGCTGTCCTGGTGAGTGTTCAGGTGGAAGTACAGTAAAAGAACCCAAAGCATTCTCACAAGAGCAGAGGAACTTCCCCGGTGTCCTGGTCAGCATTCCTCTTCTCATAAAACTGGTTCATGCAACTGTTCAAGACTCTGTGTGGGTGTTGTGCAAACTGGCTGCCACTACACATTTGCAGTCACTTCACTACCAGTCCCTCTGAGACAGCAGATGAAAGGAACCCATCCTTGAGTCCTGCGAGCCTGACTCTTCCACTGACAGCTGGCAGAAGGTGCCAGGGAGGATAGGATAGGGAGTAGGGGAATAAGGGGAGAAACAGAGAGAATAGGCAGCCTGAGTGGCAGAGGGGAGGTGCTAGGAGGATACTAAAGGACCAACACGCATGAGCACAGAATCTTTTCTCCTTCTACCAGCCTTGATGTCCACCCTCTTTCTCTCCCTGTAGTCATGGGACAAAGGCTAGAGTTAAGTATGGAACCTGTTATCCCACTAAGAGGGCTCACCTTAGGGGTCAAGGAGAAATTTTCCAGTTGTTCCCCTCAAAGGATTTTCCTGTTTTTTCACCTCCTCTAACAGGATAGGTATAGGTTGAGAGTCAGATGTCACAGTCATGCAAGTGTGGCGGCATGGTAGTCTCACAGGTAAAGTACAAAAGGGAAAAATGGGGGACCTGCTTCCATCACAGATGGAAGCCTCCTGAGGCTGGCAGGGAGCAGAGTCTCTGCCAACAAAAGCCCTATGAGTCAGTTGGGCGAGAGCTGCCTTGGGTTTTGGCCTGCATGTGTTGCGCCCTCTGACAGGGGAGGGTCACACAGCACAGAAGCCACCCCTTAAACCTTGGAGGCCAAAGTCACTTCAGATGTAGTGCCCTTTTAAGAGCTAGCAGTAACACCCCTGGAGGAAGGGGTTGAATGCAAAATAAAAGGCTTGCAGACACTAAAGAACTGTGCAAGGCCCACTACATGTTATAGTTTATAAATATACACATGGCTGAGGTCATTCATTCCAAAACACTAAGTGTCTCTTCTGTTCAGGCGAAGGGGTAAGGGACTATCAAGACAATAAAGTGCTTTGGGATACATTGCATTTGAAAGTGCTACATAAATTATTCTGCTTCTTCATGAACTGGAACTAACTGCTTTAAATTTACAGTAAACAGAGTGTGCCCTCTAAACACAATCTGGCTATTTTCATTTATTCACCAGCTTCTAGATATACAGTAATAATATATAGAAAACATGGGGTGGTGTGTTAAATGAGAATTTTACACATTCATGAAGTGCTGGATGCTACATAAATCCTGACAGTGATGCTGGAAGGATTTATTTAAGCATCCAGCACCAAGAGTGTGTGTAAAATTATTGTTAAACGCACAACCCCATGTTTTATTTTATATTTTTCCGACTTTAAAAACAAACTATCTGAGGATCGGAGGCAGAATTTTCAGGACAGTAAATTAATAAAGAGGGAACTACAAGGAGAGCTTCAATAACAGACAAGTACTGGAATAGCAGTATAAGTGCAATATAATGTGGGGAGTGGTGCATTGCAGTGGATGCGGGGCAGCCTTATTCAGGCAGACTTCCTGGATGCTGAGGTGCTGCCCAATCTGCAGGCATCTCAATGGACTGCAGGATGAGGTAGCCCGACTCAGAGCGGAAGTAAACTGGGTTAGGAGTACCTTCGCCCCTATCCAGAGACCACCCAGTCCAATGCCGCTGCCTCAAAGGATGCCAAGAACGAGGAGCACTTGGATGATGGCGTGCTCAGGGAGGGTTAGAGTGGTCAGGCAGAGGCACATCCCAAATCCCATTCCACTTCAGAAGTCATATTCTGCACTGGCAAACAGGGACAACCAAACAGAGGTACCCAGAGAAAAGAAAGGATGTGGAGGTCAACCAAGGAGGTGACCTCAGTGGGGAAGAGCAGTGGACCCCAGAGGAGGAGGAAGTGAATACTGGTGGGGAACTCTATCATAAGAGGGATCCAGCTAGGAACACAGGAGAGGGAGGACAGGGAGGTGAGGTACCTACCAGGTGCCACGACATGGAGGGATGGGAGGAAGATCCTGGGGATCACCGGGAAGGCAAGACAGGAGGGTAAGCTGGATGTCATTATCCACCTAGGTACTAATGACCTGGGAAAACAGGGAGCCTAAGGAAGTTCAGGAAGAGTTTAGGAAATTGGGGAAGGGTCTCAAGCAAGTAGCTACTTCTGCCACCTTCTCGGAAGTACTACCTGTGAGAGGCATGGGAGAGTGTAGGGGCCCACACACCAGGAACTTTAACTCATAGCTGAAGAACTGGTGTTGTGAGGAAGAGTTTGGATTCATTGGTGACTGGGGACCCACCTGGAGGGATGGGGGCTTGTTCAAGCCTGACGGTGTGCATCCATTCTGGAGGGGAATCCAAGCACTCAATGATAAGTTTAAATGCTACATGGACAAGTATTTAAACTAGCCAAGGGGATGCAGGCCACCAAGGTTGGTACCTAACTGCCCACCCCTCACAGCTAGCAGTGGAACCAGTGAACAGGAGGAGTGGATATCTCTACAAAGCAGTGTGCAAAAGATGGAGATAAGCACCCAAGTGGTGGATAGGCAGAAAGGGGACAAAATTCAACAGAAGGTCACAGAGCAAGAAAAAACAGGGAGGGGTCTGGAGTAGAACAGCTAAACAGTCCAGGGAGTTCACATCATGGAAAGCCATGTGTGCCAATGCCAGGAGCCTTAGCAACAAGATGGAGGATCTGGAGGCTGCCATGGTGCAGTCGGACCTGGATATTGTGGTCATCACAGAGACCTGGTGTAATGATAACCATGACTGGGAGATGGCCATACCTGGCTACAACATATTCAGAAGAGACAGGGCAGGCAGGAAGGGAGGAGGAGTGGCACTTTATGTGAAAGATGGCATAAAAGACATAGAGATCCAGGAGGAACAAAATGGGGGAGAGATACTGTGGGTTAGGCTGCAAAGGAAAATGGGGTCAGCCATCCGCACAGGGGTGGTCTACAGACCACCAGCCCAGGAGGAAGAAACAGATAGGACGCTGATGCTAGCCATCCAAAGGATGGCAGACAAGGGTGAGGTGGTGCTGGTTGGAAACTTCAATATTCCAGACATGGACTGGAGCATCCCAGCAGCAGCATCAACTAGGAGCAGATTTATCCTGGACTCCCTTCAAGGTGCCTTCCTCAAGCAACTGGTCATGGAACCAACTCAGCAGAAGGCAATACTGGACCTTGTGCTCAAAAAACGGGGACAGTGTGATGGGGGTAACATTGGGGGAGCACCTGGGGAACAGTGGCCACTGGTCACTGTGGTTTAAAATCCTGGATTTTTTTTTGGGGGGGGCAGACTTTGGAAAAATGGGGAGAGATGCTTGAAAGATGCATTAATGGGAATGGGGAAGGAATCAGGGGTTGAGGAACACTGGGCAATATTTAAAACGGGGATTACAACAGCAACAGAATAATGCATCAAGCAGGTTAGCAAGGGGAAAGGAAGAGGAGGCCATCATGGTTTTCCAAAGAGGTAGCAGAGAAAGTGAAAGCCAAAAAGACTGCATTCAGGCAATACAAAAATAGGCAGGCAGAAGGGGATAGGGAGAAGTACCAGGAGAAGCAAAGGAAGGCAGGGTAGTCAGTAAGGGAAGCCAAAGCTCAGACAGAAGAGCGCATTGCAAAAATCAGCGAGTTAGAGGGGACAAAACCTTTTACAGGTACATAAGTGAAAAAAGAAGGGCAAAGGGAGGGATAGTGAGACTGAAGGGGGAGGATGGGGGCCGTGTGGAGAATGACAAAAGTAAAGCGGACATACTGAACAGATATTTCTTCTCAGTCTTTACTGAAGAACAGGAGGGTAATGAGCCAGAAGGACTACAAGGGGTGGGAATGGCACAGAAATGGACACAAGTCCTTTTACATAGGAAAGGAGCCCAAAGAAACTGGAAGCAATAAGAGTCAATAAAGCAATGGGGCCAGATGGGGTGCACCCCTGGGTCCTAAAGGAACTAAGAGAGGTGGTGACTGAACCCCGGGGGGGTACACAAATACTGGAGGACAGCAGATATAGTCTCCATATACAAAAGTGGGAACAGAGAAGAAGCAGGGAACTACAGACCAGTCAGCCAGACCTTGGTAGTGGGGAAGATCATGGAAGCACTACTGAAGGAGAGATTGGTGGAACATCTGGTTGCCAACAGACTACAGGATCCAAGGCAGCATGGTTTCACCAGGGGAGGTCATGCCAGACCAACTTCATTAAATTTTTCAGCTGGGTGACAAGGGAGGTAGATCAGGGGAGGGCAGTGGACGTGGCCTACCTGGACTTCAGCAAGGCCTTTGACACTGTGCCACATAGAAGGCTATTAAACAAACTGGGGAATACGGGAGTGGGCAGGACAGTAGTGTGGTGGGTAGGTAACTGGCTGGGCAGCAGGACACAGAGGGTGGTGGTAAATGGCTGTCACTCCACAAAGGGAAGAGTAGCCAGTGGGGTACCACAGGGATCAGTGCTGGGACTGGTCCTATTTAACATCTTCATCAGTGACATTGTGCAGGACCTAGAAGGCAGAATTTCCCTGATCGCTGATGACATGCCAGAGGGTGTAGACAGAATGAGGAGGGACATGCAGAAGCTTGAAGAATGGTCAAGGGTTTTGGCAGTTGAAATTCAATGCAAAGATGTGCAAGATAATGCATATGGGCACAAAAACCCTGGAATATCATATCAGTTGGAGGGTGAGGATATAGCATGCACCTTGCAGGAAAGGGACAGTGGGGTTATCATCTCTGATGACCTCATGGCAGGGAAACAGTACGACAAGGCAGCAGGTAAGGCAAATAGGATGCTGGGATGCATAGGCAGGGGCATCACCAGCAGGAAAAGGGAGGTCATAATTCCACTATACTATACAAGACACTAGTAAGGCCCCAACTAGAGTACAGTGTATAGTTCTGGAGACCTTATCTACGTAGGACATAGACTGAATAGAGAAGGTTCAGAGTAGGGCAACAAAGATGGTATAGGGATTGCATCACAAGTCCTATGAGGACAGGCTGAAGAACTTGAATATGTACTCCCTGGAAGAGAATAGGGACAGAGGGGATATGATAGAGACATACAAGTACCTTACAGGGAGGAACACGGTGCAGGAATACACTATTTTTCAGTGAAAAAGATGTTCCAGGACTAGAGGGCATGGGATGAAGTTGGAGGGAGGGCGATTCAGAGGAAACGTGAGGAAGAATTTCTTCACAGAAAGGGTAGCAGACAAGTTGAACACCCTGCCAGAGGAAGTGGTGGGGACTGAAACAATCACGGGATTTAAGACTGCATGGGATAGACATAAGGGAATTCTGGAGGTCAGTGGTAAGGGGCAACAGACTTCTAGAAAAACAAAGTGAACTTACAGACTCAATTGGGCAGACTAGGTGGGCCATAGACCCTTATCTGCCGACAGTGTCTATGTATATAATTGCTGGGGAGCATTTTTATTTCCACCACAGCAATTACATAAAATAGATATACATCGGTGTGCAGTGGTGGTTGGGTTCAAGCGTGGTATGCAGTTGGATTCAAGCAGCTTTTAACGTTTTTATTTTTTTTTTTTTTTTTTAATAAGTGTAAGAGGTTTATTTTATTATTATTTTTTTTATATTTACTTATCATCAGGTCTGATAAGTTGTGAAGTGTGGCATGACGAAGGAAAGATCACAGCTGGCACGTGCACAGAGCGAGACAAACTCGGCGTGTGTTAGCCATTATAACCAGCTAGTTATAACAGCGTTTATAACAGGGTTTCCCTAAGGGGGAAAAAAAATGCTCCCTGGTCATTATACAATAATAACGGTATTGTGACACACAACAATATATTATTTGGGGCTCAAAATGGGAATAACCAAGGACAAACAATATTTTTTGCTTTCCATGTTAATTTCTTCTTGGTGCACCACACAGCTTTGTGGCAAGCTGAAAAATATTGCTTCCACACGTTATTTTAATATAAATTGAATTTTAAAACAACAGTTCTTTTTGTTACCCTTTTTTTGCAGATCTTGTATCTGTCTCTTGCCACTGTTATACTCACCCTATACCAATGTCCATGTCATGCTTTTTGTGCTTACATTTATATTTAATCACTGTTTGTATCATCATAAAGAAGGTTAGGTTACTGTGTGCATAAACATTACTTTGCATGATTAAATGAAAGCCAAACTGCATGTTTAGTTTTCAGAGTCATCTTGGACACTGAAACTGAGACTGCAACAAATGACAATTCAATTAATCAATCAAAATCTTTATTTAACCAGGTGAACACCATTGAGCGAGGATCATTTGTGAGGTGGACCTGGGGGTAAGGGGTACAACAATACATAAAATACACACAATTTCAATAATTAAAATACAAGTACTATCACTGTACAGCATGTGCAGAACAGGCATACGCAATAGTACAGCTAAGTCAGACAGATTCGCCCAATAACAATTATGTACATGCAGACCATTGTAGTAGCATACTCAATACTGGAGCTGGCTAGGAGAAGGGAAAGAAGGAGGACAAGGCAAGAATAGGGAAAGGGGGCGAGACAGAGAGAGAGAAGGCCAGGAGGAGCTGAACCAGCAACTAAAAGGAGCCACAGAAAAACAGTGGCAATTCTCTGCTAATGCACCTGAAACAAAGTCTGAAATAAGCTCTTCCTCTTAGTTACTTGGAAAGAAGCTTTTGTAATTATTTCCTTTTTTTTCAGTTCTTTCAGAAGGTATCAGAATATCACACAACTACTACCATGGCAAAAAAGAACATTCCACATACTTAGCTGATGTGCTGTATAGATCACTGGCTAGACCTCACCAAAGTACCATGACCAGTTCTGGAAACCACATCTCCGGAAGGATACAGACAGGGTAGAGGCGGTCCACAGGAGGGCAACCAAAATGGTGCAGGGTCTGCATCACAAGTCCTGTGAGGAAAGACTAAAAGACCTCAATATGTACACCCTGGAGGAAAGGAGGGAGAGGGGGAGAAGATAGAAACATTCAACAGAAGGAGATAGGGAGAACAGGAGAAGCAAAGGGAGGCAGGGAGGTCAGTAAGGGAAGCCAAAGCTCAGACAGAAGAGTGCATTGCAAAAATCACGAGTAGAAGGGACAAAACCTTTTACAGGTACATAAGTGAAAAAAGAAGGGCAAAGGGAGGGACAATATAAATAAAGTTTAAGAGGGAAGCATTTTTCAGAAAAAAAGATACTCAAGAAACAAGGGGACATGCTATGAAGCTGGAGGGGGAAACTCAGGGAGATGTGAGGAAGTACTTCTTCACAGAAAGAGTGGTGGGTGCCTGGTGGTGGTGGCAAGAATAACAGGCTTCAAGAATGCATGGGATAGGCATAAGGGAATCTTAGAGACAGGGAAGCGGGGGGTAAAGCCGGGGATCAAGTAGGGTCTACGGTTTTTTAGAAGGTAGGTAAAATGGGAAGACTAGTTGGGCCAAGCGGTCCTTATCTGCAGTCATTATCTATGTTTCTATCTGCTAGCACAGTCTGAAGCAAAGCCAACTGAGGCTTTCACTAAATTCTTGGACCAGATTTTCAATTGGTTGTGCCAGTTCTGTGCTGGGGAGTGGGGGGGGATGTCAAATTAGGAGGCATGTTAGAAGGCAGTATAGCGCAGTGGTTTTAAGTCTGAGCTGCAAACCTAGAGACCTGGGTTTGAATCCCACAGCCCCCACTTGCATACTGTGTGACCCTGAGCAAGTCACTTAACTTCCTTGTGCTCCCAGGTAGCACTTGTAAACAAGGTTCAGCTTATTGTCTCTCTCCTGGTTAAAAAACTATACATACATACATACAGATATATATATATATATATATATATATATATACACACACATATACACACACACACATACACATACAAATAGCTATATATGTATATATACACACACACACACACACACACACACATTATATATCTATCTATATTGATATATCTATATATCTATATATCTATATTTATATATATATATATATATATATATATATATAGATAGATAGATAGATGGGCTGGGCACAATGCTTAGCAGGCAGACACAAGGCACTGTAGACTGAGTTCATGCACCCATCTATGAACACAGTGGGCCAGGGACTAAACTACCTAGATCATTTTATTATTTACTGCGAACTAAGGCAGTACTACCACTGCTATGGCTCACTTCACTATGTTATCAAGGGCATGGATGCAAATTAATTAACAGATCTATCAACAGCCTTTGATATAGTGGACCACAGCATCATACTAGACAAACTGCATCTATTTGGTTTTCTGCTGTGACCACATCATGGATTTGCAACTACATCACTGGGAGAATCCAGGTGGTCTGAACTGCAGGGGCCACCTCCTACACTCTGGGTGTCAACAGCGGGGTCCCTCAAGGATCTATACTAGGACCAATTCTGTTCTCCCTCCCCATGGATTGCACAGCTTGTCACATGCTTATGTATGCAGAGGACTACTCTACCACAGTGCCAAGACTTCGACTAACTGTCCGCAACCCTCACAGAGGGCCAGCGCCACCCAGAGGCGGTTCATTTTCCAACTGACTACTAGTCAGCTCAAGAAAAAAACAAGATGGGATTCCTGTCTGACAAGGACAATATGGGAGAGAAAGAGAGAACCATGGCTGTCTCTCCCAATCTGGTGCCACCAGAATCACTGCTGTTGACTCCTTCCTCAATTTCCAGAGTACTCTGTGAATTAGAGGCAATGAGCAGGGGAACTTTCCCTTCCAACTTAGAGTCCGAGCATCCTGGGTTAGGGCTCCCTTTGGAGTGCCCTGCAGTAGAACAGAGGTAACTTGTGATTGTCCCATGAAGTAAACATGTCCACCTCTGGTATGCCTCATCTCCTGAATAAAAGTCTAAACCATCTGGTAGCCCAGTGACCACTCATGGTTCCCCTTATTCATCCTACTTACTGGAGAAACATAGATAAAATGGCACTGAGCATCAGGAATTGCAAACAGCACCTTTAATTCAGAACTAAAACAGTATAAATAACAGTGCTAAATAGGCAGTCATACTGTTCAGACAGTGGTCAGAATAACAAGCTGCCGAGCCGGCAACCCAACTGGTTTTGCTAGATGCTTTGTCAAGGGTACCGAAAGCAGGATAGTAGTACCCATTTAAATATGTGATTTAAAGGTGCAGTGTACCAATTTAAAAACAATTCAAGCTCACTGATAGAGTAGATACTTACTTATCAAAACAGCGGATATCATGCAGGTAAAACCAACAGGACCATTACATTTTAAATGCTGAAAAATATGACTAGAAATAAATAACAGAGAAGATAAATTGTATTCCACAAAGTTCAGTACTGAGTGCCACCATCCAGGCTAATGACATGCTGCCCCACATAACGTGCTGGCTTGTTGGGCAAATCCGGCATGCTGGCCTTGATAGCTTGAATAACCCAGAAAGGTAAAAATCTGGAAAACAACAAGAGTCTCACGTTAGTGTATTAAAATGCATGCTGTATTTGCCTGGAAAGCCATCACGTTATGTGGGGCAGCACGCCATAAGCCTGGATGGTGGATATCCAACTTTTTCATGGATGAATACATGCACTGCATTTATACTGTTGTATTTCTAAATTAAAGTGACCGTTTGCAATTCTTGATGCTCGATGCCAGATTCTTCAGTTTCTGCTCTTAATTTTTTTTACCTAGCATGAGCAGCTAATCTGGAATGGCTTTCAGTCTTCTCCGTTCTCTCTCTTTTATCCTGCTTACTGAATCTTCCAGGAAATTGCCCTTCCTTGGTAGATGCACAGCAGTGATTTTTTGTATTCAGGGAATATGACATATTCCAGATCCTCATTTCTTCTGTGCATAGTTTTATGGATCTGGTACCATCTTACTTGTTTATGTAGTACCTGGTGGTGGTATTATCTGTTCTGAATCTGAACAGTACGTCTTGGTCCTGGACCAGGTTTGAGAAGTGCTGCAGATACAGAAGTAGAGTCCCGAGTTCCAGCAGGTTTATGTGCTCTTGCTGCTCTTGTGGAGACCAGACTCCACTGACTGTGTGACCATCCAGATGCCCTCTCCATCCTAGTAAGGAGGCATCTGTTGTCAGGTGAGTGCTGTGGACAGTTTTTGGAATACGATTCCCTTACTGAATTGTCCACTTCCTTTCACCACTCTAGAGTCCTAACCAGGTCTGCTGTGTCTGGTACTAGCTGGCTCAATGGGTTTGACCTTTGATGCCAGTGCCTTCTTAAGTAGTACTGGACATCTCTCATCTATAAAAGGGCCCAGGGCACCACAGCTGTTGCTAGTGACATGTGCCCTAGCATATGTAAGGAGTCCCTTGTTGGCCTTGGCTCACCTGGCTTCTAAGATCTTCCACATGACAACAAGATCTGCACACATTCCCCTGAGTAATGTCCAACTCTGCCATGAATACCAGCACTTGGCTAGGTTCCAGCTGGGACTTTTCTATTTTTAAGCCTAGACTTTCCAGGGTGTTTCTCACCACTGCAATGGAGCACCATGCCTCTTGTTCTATCCTGACATTTGTCCAGGTAACAGTACACTGTTATTCCCCTTCTTCTCAGGGATGCAGCCACTGCTCTTAGGCACTTCGTGAACACCCATGGATTGGAGGTTAGGCTAAAAGGTAGTGCAGAAAACTGATACTGCTCTTTCTCTAGTCTGAATCCTGGGTATTTTCTGTGGGAGTGTCTCACAGAGATATGATATGGAAGGAAGCATTTTTCAGATACAGTGATCCCAGCCACTCTGCTTTCCGCAGGGATGGTATGACTTTTCCCAGTGCTACCATTTTGACTTTTTCCTTTTTCCTGTGCATGTTCAGGAATCTTCAATCCAGAATGGGCTGCCAATCCCAATTTTTCTTTCTTGTAAGAAAACACCTTGAGAAGTGGCCTCTTCAACACTGTGGGGGGGCTTTTCTATGGCCTTTATCCTTAGCAATTTCTTCATCTCCAGCTCTAACAGGATTTTTTCTGAAGTTGGAGTGGAGGAAAACACTTTGGACTCTAGTTTTCAGAGGCTTATGAACTGAAAGGCAAAACTCTGACTCACCACTTCCAGCACCCTCGTCTTGTAGGTTTTGTGTTCATTAACCATTTTCATGTAAACTTTTGTTTCATCCCAAGAGGGAGGGTCCAATGAATGGGAATCCACAGACTTTGTCTTGTGTCCTCAGAAAGGCTGGTTGCCCTGAGGCAGCAAACCTCCTCAGAGCTACTGCATGTACTGGCACCCTTAAGGCTGTGTCATTTGTACCCCCAGCTATGCAGAACTGATATTTTGTGACTTTCAGTGCATCTTCAGCAGTGTCTGCTAGACTGCTGCCAAGTTCACCTCCCACCTTCTCACTTAGGGTTTGCACTGTACTCCAAAATGCTGTATGGTACCGCATAGGGCATGCCATGTAAGCAGTCTAACAACTGCATGGTGGCTGAAGTGTACACTTTCCTTGCCATATAACCAGCTTTCTGGACTCCTTTTCTGGAGGCATGGAAGCTGTGACACAATATTTTTCACATACAGCTGCCTACACAACTCCCTCATGATCAGGATAGGAATATAAAAATCCTCCCCTCTGCTTCTCTACTTGATATTTAATTTCTACTTTTTTGTCAATGCCAGGAGCTGATGTGGATGCAACAAAATCTAACTAGTGGCTTTTTTTTCTTTTGCTGTATCTGTGGATGGGTACTGTGAGCCTTTTAGATGGCATCAGTCCTAGCATGCTCATAAATTCTGCCTCTTCTATATTCTCCTCAGTCTTAGTGGTGGGACTATCTGGAGTCTCTACCATATGCCCTACAGCAGAGGAATGAGAGGCAAAAATACTCACTGAGTCAAGGTGGTGAACTAAAGTCATATTTAGGGGTTGCATCTGGTTCTATCAATTCCTCTTCATCCTCCCACTCCTCCTCCACCTCCTGAAGCTCAGGTTCAAAAAAATTTCCTGAGGCTGGTGGGAGGGGGTTGGAATAGTAGTAGCAAGACTGCCCATGGCTTAGAAGGTCTGGAAAAACTGCCACATTTTTGTGATGTCCTCTGCTGAGGGCATAGCTCTTTGTACTACTGCTGGTTCCTGGTCCCTTTCAGGGGAGGTGCAATCAGATGCTTTCTTTCTTTTAGTTTTTCTTAGCTGGTGTTAATGGCACCAGAATATCCGCTTTTTTCTTTTTACCATGCTTAGCATCAGGGTTCCCCCTATCAGACTTCCTATGCTCTTTCTCTGAGCCGGATGACAGCTTGGCAGCTTTTTCTGTCTCTTTGATCAGAGACTACATCTCTTCTATCACCTTAGATTTTGTACGAGACGAGGTGCTTGAAGATGCATGCTTTCCACCATCTTAGATGCTTTCTTCAAATTTCTTTTTGGGACAGCTGCTAGAGGACTCAGTGACAGACAGATTCTCTGCATTCTGTCACTTTCTTTTGGGTTTTAGGACAGAAATGTTTACACCAATCACAATTTAAATAGTCGTGGTCAGGGCCAAAAAAAAAAAAAAAAAAAAACACAGACCATGGTGGTCTATCTTCGCCAAGATCTTGTGACAGGATTCAAAATGTTTAAATCCAGTAGGCTCTGTACTTTTCTTAGGCCTTTCAGCCATATCAGTTTACTGAAATTAGTCAAAAAGTATTGCCAGGTCCTTAGATAATAAGATTCATAAACCACTAAATAAAATTTTTTTAACATAAGCAGTTACTTTAATATTTTTTAACAAAAAAAGAGTTACAGCATTTAAGCAGGAACCACAAAATGTACTATTCTTTGGTTCTAGGGATGATAGACAGCCAGAGAATACCGCTAAAATAGCAAACTTAGATAAAAATAACCTAACTAATGCAGATATTGAAAATTAAACAGAAATAATGACAGCACTTTTTAATGAACTTTCAGAGTTAGAAGGTATAAAGAGCCATGTGCGTCAACCAACGCAAGGAGTCTGAGAAATAAAATTCTGGGCTTGAAGGCCATAATGGCCGAGGCTAGACTGGATTTGTTTGCAATAATGGAGTCATGGTGTACTGACAGCCACTACTGGGACATGGCCACTTTCTGTTCAGGAGTGACAGGCAAGGAAGGAGGGGCTGTACTTTATGAGAGTGAGGGAATCAAGGCCATGGAAGTACAGGAGCACCCGGATGCAAAGGAAGGTCTGGAGGTGCTGCGAGTCATCCTAGAGATGGGCGCTAGGGCCACTGTCCATACAGGAGTGGTTTACAGACCTCCAGCACAGAGAATGGAGTTGGATAAGGCACTTGGGGAAGCCATCATCAGGATGGCAAATAAAGGAGGGTGCTGCTAATAGGTGACTTCAGTCTGCCAGATGTAGATTGCAGCCTTGGCAAGCAGCAGGGCCACCCTGGACTCTCTACAAGGGGCTTTTCTCAGGCAGCAAGTCAATGAACTCACTAGGGACTGGTCAGTGCTGGACCTGGCAATTACAAACAAGCACTGCAGACATCATAGTGGGCAGTCCCCTAGGTACCAGTATAACCATACAGTGCGGTTCAACATTCAGATGGGAACAGAGGCAAATCACGTGAGGAAGAGGGCTGGATTTTAAAGAAATGGTAGACTGCCTCAGAAACTGCCTAGTAGTGGGGGTTGCCAGGGAGGGTTAGAGGCACAGTAGGGAAAATAAGGGAAGACATAATTAAGGGAGCCAGACTCTGTGTGAAGGGAGTATAATCAGAAGGAAAAGACCACTGTATTTCTCTAGGGAAGACAGGGAGGTGCACCAAGTAAAACAGAGGAAAGCTGGAAAGGGGAAATTGTTTAACCAGGAAAGACATACTAAGCTGGAACTTGTTTCCAGGCGTGACCCGGGAGCGCAAGGAAATTAAGTAACATGCTCAGGGTCACACCGTATGTAAGTGGGGGCTAATGGGATTCAAACCCAGGTCTCCAGGTTTGCAGCTCAGTGCCCTTTACCACTACGCTGAACTGCCTTCTTGTGGAAAGGTGGTGTATGACAGAGGAAATGATAGCCAAGGGTGTTGCTAAAGGGGCCAGAGTATCTTGAACCCAATGGGCTGCAAGACCACAGGCAGCATGGATTCATGGGGGGTCATCATGCCAGATGAATCCGATTGATTTCTTTAACTGGTTGACCAGGGAAATGGATCAGGGCAGTGAACAGGACCCATCTAAACTTTAGCGAGGCCTTCACTACTGTAACGCACAGGAGACTGAAAGAAATTAAGCAGCCTAGGGATGGAATCCAAAGTGGTGAATTTTGTAAGGAACCGGTTACCAGATAGGCAACAGAGGGTGGTGGTTAATGATACTCATTGTAATGATGGAAGACTGACCAATAGAGTGTTACAGGGCTCAGTACTGGGGTACCAACCCTCATCAATGTCTTCATAAGTGACACTGTAGAAGAACTGGAAGGAAAGGTATGCCTTTTTGTAGACTACACCAACATCTGTAATAGGATGGACACCCAGAAGGGGGTGGAGAGAATGCACAGAGATCTTGGGAGACTCATGGAGTAATCAAGAGCATGGCAGTTGAGGTTCAATGCCAAAAAGTGCAACATCATAAACCTAGGGCATAGGAACCCAGAAACTGAGTACAGGATGGTGGGGGGAGGGTAATGACAGTCACCAAGCAGGAAAGGGACCTTGGGATTATCACATCTGATGACCTCTAAGTGGCAGGGCAGGGAGACAAAGCAGTGGGGGCGGGACAGTGGGATGCTGAGGTGTATCGAGAGGGGTATCTCCAGAAGGAGGTGGTGTTGCCACTGTTATCACCCACTAGTGAGATCCCACCTGCAGTACTGTGTTCAGTTCTGGAGGCCACATCTCAGAAAGGACATAGACGGAAGACAGTCCAAAGGAATGCAACTAAAATGGTGCAGGATTGCACAAGAAGACCTGTGAGGAGAGACAGAGGGATCTCAACCATGTACACTCTGGAGAGCGAGAGGGGACCAGACAGAGACCTACAAGTAACTCACGAGGGGGTGAGCAGGAGGGGAGTTTCTTTCAAATGAGAAAGAACACCAGAACAAGGGGTCATGTGATGAAGTTGGAGGGAGGGAAGTTTAAGAGGGATATGAGCACGTACTATTTCACAGAAAGAGTGGTTCAAGCCTGGAACAGACAGCCAGGAGAAATGGCAGAGGCAAAAACAATAAGAAGCTTCAAGCATGCATGGACAGACCAAGAGGAATATTAGTAACAGGCAGGGAGGAGGGAGGTTCATCAAAGACCATTTGGAGTCTGCAAAGACAGACTAGGCAGGGATCATCTGGGCAGACTGGGTGGGATAAGCAGTCCTTTTCTTCGAACAAATTCTGTTTCTTTAATACAACAAAGCCAGATGAGGCAAAAATGCATCAAGGAAGGGTAGGCAGTAGACCTATGGTGGCAGAAAAGTCTGCTACTAAGGAACTACCAGAGGTTGGCTCTAGAGGACAAAGGAAGTCTCTGGAGGTTTAGGTGTAGACTCTAGGGCAGAGAAATCCTGAAGGAAAAATTTAAGAAGAGGGAGGAGGTAAGAGGTAGAGAGAGCCACAGGAAGCTTGCTATGGACTAGCCATACACTTAGATGCGTCGAGTATATGATGTATGTTGCAGGAAGGAGAAATTCCTTCATACTTATGAAATTTCCTTTTCTGTTAGCTCCAATATTGCCAATAGCAAGTTAATACAGATGGGTAATGAGCATCCCCACTGGGATAGTGGTACAGCCAAAAGCTGTCAATCAGTATACAACCCTGGATTCAAGAAGATTCTGAAGGCATCAGACACTCAGTCAACTCTGTCCACACTACCTACACACATACACACACACACACACACACACCCTATGTAACACATGCCTGTGATCTATTCACCCCTTTCACAAAGAGTGCTATCAAAGTACGGGACTTGCCATGGTTATCCAAGGCTCTCCTGGATAGTATGTGCGATCGGGATAACATCTGGTATAAAGCCCTTGATTCTGGTCGTCCCTCTGACATGCAGTTGTACAGGGCTGCCAGGAATCTTTGCACCAGGGAGATAAGGCAGGCCAAGGCCTCCTACTATCAAGAAATCCTTACGTACACCTGGGGTTGGACCCTCAGGTTATTGCTGACTCACTCAACACAACTTTTTCGGACCTCAGTAGCGTTCTCCACCCCCCCCCGACTTCTTTGACTCTCCCTCACCCCCCTTCCCCCCTCCTGTATCCAACATCCCTCCTTTCTGTTTCAGATCTATTTCTACCCATGAGGCCAAAACGTTTCTCTCCAAGGTGTTAGGTAAAACACATCACAGTGGTGATTCCTTAGACCATAAGCTCCTTCATCTGTCTACTGATGCAGTCCTCCCCACATCACAAAAATATTCAATCTTTCCCTTTGTCTTGGTCAGTTCCCCTCCCGCTGGAAATCTGCTGTTGTCATGCTTATCTTTAAAAGTGGTGATCGCACCTTCCCAGGAAATTACTGTCCCATTTCTATCCTTCCTCCTCTCTCCAAGGCTCTTGAAAAAATAGTTGCTGAACAGCTCTCTGACTATCTTGCTAAACACAACCAACTTTGCTTGGAACAGCATGGTTTCTGGAAGGGCCACAGTACTACCTCTGCTCTCCTTGAACACACCTCTTTCATTCACCAGGCTCTCGACTGTGGACACCTAGTTGGGTCTGTGTACACAGACCTGAACAAGGTGTTCGACACTGCAAATCAGTCCCTCCTTTGTAGGTCCCTCCTCTCTCTGGGAGTATTTCAGGATGCCTCCTGTTGGTTTACCAATTATCTACGGAACAGGTCCCAGCAAGTGTGTATTAACAATACCCTCTCCTCTAGCCTCCCTGTGAGGTCTGGGGGTCTCCAAGGCTCTATCCTTGGACCTCTTCTTTTCAGTTTATTCTTGAACTCCCTTCCCAAGGCCTGCTGCGGTAAACTTCTCCTTTATGCAGATGATGCTGTTCTCTTCAGCATCCACCCTGACCACACCCCTCTCCAGCATGCCCTCCAAAAATTATTCTCAGAAGCCAAAACCTGGTTCTCTGCTCACAAACTTGTACTTAACTACAATAAAACTAAGGTCATGGTTTCCTCCCACCACTGGAATAAACACCATGGTGCCCCTCTGCAAATCCGCAACTATCATAACTCGTACCTGGATCAAGTTAACTCCTTTAAATATCTTGCAATCACACTCAGCTCAGCCCTTACTTTCCATGAACATATCCATCTTCTTAGCTCTGCCATAAATACTAGAATAGGGCTCCTGTACCACCATAGATGCTGTCTGCCCCCTGATGCACTTCACCTTATTGTCTCATCCTCCGTCCTCTTCCTAGTGCACTATGTGATTACTATTTATGGAGCTGCTGACCATATCGCCCTCCGTAGGATAAAAGTGGCACTGAAAATCTCCTTCAAACTACCCCATCGAAAAGACCCACTAGAAGCTCTACAAAAGTCTCCATGCAGGTTCCCCACTGTAGGACCTACCTGGGGCAGTGAGTTTTCCATTACAGGGCTCCCCTTTGGCTAAACTCCCTACCGGCTGATATCTCAGCTGCATCCAGACTTGGCTCTTTCAAATCTCTCCTTCGATAACATATTTCCTCCAGCTCTTGTGATTGCTTCTAATCTTTCCCTCTGCCTATCTCTATTCCTCCTCACTAGTCATTAATCAGCTCCCTCTGGCTCTCCCTTCCCTACCCTCCCTCTCACACTCCCTCCTCTTCTTAGTTTCCTCACCATACCTACTACTCTCTCCTTGGCCCCGCCTGCACTGGCACTGTTTAATCTACTTCAATCCTTTTTCTTGCTTGTTCTGATTGACTATGTAATTTTTAATGTAATACCTGACCTTGGATAGTTTTTATCCTGTATATATTATTATATTTCCTTATTTTGTACCTAATGTGACTGTCTTTTCCTGTATTCATTGTCTTGTACCTCCCTGACGTGGAGCCTTTGCAAAAAAGAGTCCCTGACTCAAAGGTTTGCAATTACGATTCACTTAATAAATAAAATAAAACCACTAATACCCATGTTGCCAAAATTAATGAACTTTCTCCACAACCCTAACATTCCAACATGTAAATGATTTATCCCACGATAATAAATATCATACCTCATTTGGAAAGCTACCCAAATTATTTACTCCAAACAATCCTTCTGTCGTGTTTCTTGCACGTCATATTAGCCAATACTGAATATACCTGTAGATAGCAAGTAAAGCACTAACCTGTAACAGTGAAGCACCAAACAATATTCAAAAATTGTAACCTGTTAACCTGCAAAACTAGCAAGCCTAATAAAACCTAGTGATGTCCATGGTTATCAACAAGTCCTCATATACAGTACAGATGGAAACACAGAAAATGTATCTTTACTGAAAACCAGATGCCTTAGATATACCGGACAATATTCTTCAATAGGAGCCAAGGGCTCTTAGAAGAGGCCACATTGACAACACTGGAGCAAACAGAAAAGGAAATGATGGTAAGTCTAAAGGAATTTCTCCTTTCTGTACCACTCCATGTTGTCAATGTGGAGTCAAAGAGTACCTTTTCTGGTGCTCAGTGCAGAAGCATTCTAACAGCATTACGTGTCACAAAGTTGCCTGGTGCCAAAATACAAACTTCTTGGTGGCCATAATTCAGAATGGAAGGAAGGGATTGTAATTTGGCTCGGTGGAGCTGAGAGCCCAAACCATTCCACTCCCTGATTCTAAGACATGCCCCTCCCCCCCATGCTGTAACATTTTCTGATGTAATACTATGGACAGCATGGGGGCACGTTCCATAGACTTCTATTAGAAGCTGTTTTTAACACATTAGATTGCTGCTTTTAACAAATCATGGCCATCACTCAACTACCAAGGGCCTTGTTAGTTGAGCAGTGGGGATGATTTAAAAGTGGCACTCTTAACATGTTAAAAAAGGAGTTAAAAACAGCTCCCTAAAGAAGTCTATGGCACGTACTCCCATGCTCGCCATAGTATTACATAAGAGGGCTTTGCAGCATGGGGGCATGTCTCAGAATCAGGGAGTGGAAGGGACTGGGCTCTTGGCTCCACACAGCCAAATTACGATTCCTTTCATTCCAAATTTTAGCCAACAAAAAAATTTAAATTTTGCCATCAGGTGACTTTGGGGCAGGTAAGGCTGCTATTGTGTTTCTATCGGGAAAAGTAAAAAAAAAAAAAGAGCAAGAAAGGTGCTCTTTAATACATATGGGTTCTACTAAGCAGTACCCATTCCAACTTGGGGTGGGTGAATAATATTGTCCCATACATAACCCATACAGACAAAGTATAATACTCATCTGCCAACCACCACTGTAAAACTCTGCACCCAAATGCCACATCGGCAGAACTCTGGACAACCAATCTGTAATGCTTAGTGAATGTATGAACAGAAAAACCATGTTGCCGCTTTGCACAGTTCCAACACAGAGGCCTCTCCTCTCTCTGCCCAGAACGTAGCAAAAGCCCTGGTAGACTGAACCCTGATGAGTGCAAGTGCTTTCTTCTTTTTCTTCTCAGCCGTATATGCTTTGATGATGCAAGCTCTCACTCACCTGGCTGCAGTGGCCTTAGAAGCCTTCTGACCCTTTTTCACTGTTCCAAATAGAATGAACAAACTCTCAGATTTTTGTAAAGTCTTCTCCTTAGATACATCCTAACTGTCCTGTGCAAATCCAACTTGTGAAATTCTTTCTCTTTTGGACTCACTGGCTTGGGGCAGAAGGTCAGTAGACAGCTATTCTGATTTACATGGAAAACTGTGGGGAACTAAGGCACAAAATATGAAACTGTTATTAACACCATCTTCTCCTTATGTATTTTAAGGAAAGGCTCGTTATGGGACAGTGCCTGAAGTTAGTCAATCCTTCTTGCCAAACAAACTGCAATCAAGAAACACGCCTTGTAGGACATGTACAAAGATACTGACAAAAGTGGTTCAAAAGGTGCCTTACACAGAGCATGCAACAATATGATTAGACTCTATGGTGGCACCAAAGATAAAAAACAGACAGCCAGCTTCTGCTCCCTGCTCTGAGAAAACAGGCAGCATACAAGCTAGTTCCAAGTTCGACAAGGTATTGTCTCCTGTGCCCGAGGAGAGCGGTGCACAGCAAGGGTGACAAACCCAGTAAAATGACAATGAATTTCCAAAAAGCAGCAGAACCAAAAGTCAGCAGAGAAACACACTTGAAACTGCTGTTTTAGCTGATATTCAGCATTTATTCTATTTATTTATTCATTTATTCATTTTTGGATTATAGTACCTCTGAGCACAGAAGCTTATTTACAAAGTTTCTACATCAGTTGGGAGGGGGGACAAAACACACAAAAGAAAGTAAAAGTACAATGTTTCCAAAACAGTAAAATAAAGTGAGCAAATATATATGTATCTATACGCATTTTTATCATTCTAAGAGGAGAAAAGCATAGATGGGGGAAGGATAAATATGGGAAAAGAAAGAAAGAAAGTAAGTAAGTTAGGAAGTGGCAGCCATAGGCCTTGTCAAGCTGGTGTAGGGGGTAGGGACAGGGGTGAGGTGGGCAAGGGGGTAAGAAAGGTAGGAGGTGGCAGCCATAGGCTTTGTCAAGCTGGTGTGGGAGGGGCAGGGGGGTGAGTTGGATGGGGTGATGAGAAAGGTAGGAAGTGGCTGCCATAGGCCTTGTCAAGCTGGTGTGGGAGGGGTAGGGGAAGCGGCAGTGAGGTGGACGAGGGGTAGACAGGGGCCTTGTCAAAGTGCGAAAAAGGGGGGTATAATTCAATATAATTCAAGGGTTTAAATTCAGTAACACAGTCAAGTAATCACTCAAAGCAGAAAGCCCATAGAGCCTCAACATAAAGCCTTCCAAGGTGGTGTAAACTTTTACTGAGGAACATTACTGATTATGTTGATGCTCTTGCGCAGCCAACATCGTGGGACAGTGCAGCTTCGGGGGCGGTGTCACTGCTGGGCGAATGCAGGGCACGCACCAGTAGGTGCATCCCGCATTCCCCAATCAGCCTGCATGCGGGCGCCACACCATGCATACATAATGTGGCGAGCACATCTAAGAAAAGGTCCGCTGCAATCCGGGCTCATCATATGCAGCAATCCTTTGCCGTGCTACCGCCGCCATTATATATGCATAGTTGGCGGTAACGGCCTAACTTCTGCCGACTTCAGGGTGCCCAATCCCCTGTCGGTTAACCCCACCGCTTTCTTTGTGTGCCAGCGGAAGCCCATTCCCCATCATCATAAACCCCCATCAATTGTTGAATGCCAAGGGGTGCCCAACCCCCTCGACTCACCCCTTCCTCGCTTTCTTTGTGTGCTGACAAGGTGCCCAATCCCCATCAGCTACAGACAGTTAGCTGTAGCGCTGAAGCCACCCCGTGTGCCAAATCCCTACAAAAAAAAAAAACAGAAAAAAAACTGTCCGCGATGGGTTTCCCCTGTAAAATGAATAATGGTCCCTCATGGTCTCAATGCCCCCTCCCCCACCCGCACCCACCCACTGCGCCTTGCCTCCCCTCACCCCATACTTACCTGTGGAGTCTGGTGCGATGATCTTCTGTAGACCAGGAGCACGCTCTGCACACTTCAAAGCCGAGCGAACTCAAGAAATGCCAGTAAGCTGTATAATGGAATGAATAGGGTTTTTTCAACTTTAATGCATATCTCAGGCATTTTTGTGAATTTTGGCCCCAAATTTTCAACATGGAGGTTTTTGGGACCCCTTCTCATGAATTCTTGCACTGCCATGGCGTTATTCAGTCCCGAAAAGTGATTTTGCAGTCACTGCGCGGAATCACCTTTTGGGACCGAGTAACAAAATGACAGTGCCACTGTTCATGAGAGGGGCTCTCAAAAAGCCTATGTTGCAAGTTTGGTGGGAAAAATCCAAAATGACCAGCTTACAGTGCGAGTAACTTTCGCACAACGCACGCTTTGTAAGTTAGCTTAATTCACACTATTTTCATGCCAGATTCTCAGCATTGGCATTTTACCACACCTTCTTGTGAACTGTACAGCTGTCATTTTTCATATCCTTGCCGAAATGTGTTTTCACACTTCTGGCGCAGAATAGCACGGTCGCTGTGCAAAATCACTGTTCGGGACACATTATGAAAATGAAGGTGACACTGTTCATGAGCAGAGGTCCTAAAATGGCTGTGTTGAAAATTTGGTGACAATACTCCATAAAATGACTGTGTTACAAGCGTGCGTTGCGCAGTTTGCACGCACGCTTGTAAGTTCGCAGACTTGTATTTTCCCTCCACATTTTCAACAGTGCTATTGTTCTACACCTCCTAATGAACAGTACAGCTGTAATTTTTCACATCCTGACCAAAATCCGTTTTCGCAGTTCCGGCGCACAATAGCATGGTTGCTGTGGAAAGCCCGTGTTTGAGACACATTATGAAAATGGCAGTGACACTGTTCATTAGCAGATGTCCTAAAATGCCTATGTTGAAAATTTAGGGACGAAAGTCAATAAAATGAGTGTTTTACGAGCATGCATTGTGCAGTTTGCATGCATACTCGTGACTTTGTGAATTTGTAATACTTTCACTCCAGCTGTTCATCATTGTCATTTTTCCATACCTCCTTATGAGCAGTATAGCTGGCTGATATGTGTTTTCGCACATCCGGTGCAGAATTGCATGGCCACTGTGCGAAATCACTTTTCGGGACACTTTCAGGAAATAACGGTGACACTATTCATCAGCAGAAGTCCTAAAATGCCTATGTTGAAAATTTGGTGGTGAAAGTCCAAGCAATGACTGTGTTGCAAGCGTGCATTGTGCAGTTTTCCACGCACCCTTGTAACTTTGTCAATCTGCAATATTTTAATGCCACATTTTCACCACTGGCATTTGTGCACACCTCATTATCAACAGTCCAGCTGCCATTTTCCACAGCCTGCACAAAACACGTTTCCACAGCTCTGCCGCACAGTGGCATACTCGCTGTGCAAAATCACCTTTTGGGACACATTAACAAACTCACAGCGCTATGCCTCTCTACCTCCGCCACTGCCAATGCCAGCGCAACAACATTCGGTATTGACAAATGCTTGTTTTAAAGTCATTACAAATCGCGACATCACCACTTTCACCACATGTGATTGGATAAATGTTTATCTTAAAAAAAGTTTAACAAAAATTGTATTCTATGTCATTCTTTGCTATGTACAAACTGATTTCTTACAGTTAATTTACAGTATAACAAAGAGAAACAGTAAAGCAAAAATCTGAAGCTCCATAACTCAACAATTTAAAACTAATGGACTTATATTTATTATATCATTAAATGTTGCAAGAACTACTGGGATTTTCTAAAATATAGATCTTGTTAGTAGAATCCATATACATAAACTTCAAATTATGCAGAGCCAATAAAATTAGCGAAAAGCAGATTTGGAAGCTCGCAGCATGTTGCAGATAGAAAAACAAGTTGGTTCCCAGGGATGACCCCATGGATGTTCACAGTGCCACCCCAGGAGTGGACACCTTCCCCCGCAAGGCACTCACTTAGATCCCTGTCTACCACTACCTGCAAAAAATCTAATATCTGCAGAACAGTAGCCTTTTATGGCCAGATACCTCTCTCCCTGGCCCAATAAGAGAAGGTATTCTACACATGGTCATAAGCCGCAGACGTCAAAACTTTCCTGGTGATTATTAGGGTATCTACCACTCTCTTGGAGAAACCTAGTTTTAAAAGTCTTCTCCTTTCTGGACCAATGCTTCCAGATGCATCGTCTCTGGGCTTGGATGCAGAATGGGACCTTGGTTGAGAAGGAAACTGCAAAGTGGGAGTTGGAATGGGGCCTGCCGGGCTAGGATCACTACGTCAGAGAACCATGGCCTTCTTGCCACTCAGGAGAAAGCTTCCTCTTGATTGGCTTGTCTTTTGAATTACCTTGGGGACTAATGGGAGTAGAGGGAAAAAGCAAGCACTGTGAAAATCCCATTGCTAGGACAAGGCATCCACTGCCTCTGCCAGAGGACACTGATACCAGTTGAACAATCTTGGTACCTGTACATCTTCCTTTGATGAAAACAGTTCAATCCTAGGTCAGCTGAACCTTCTGCACAGAAGAATGAGCATCTTCAAGTTCAGAGTCCATTCCCCTGTATGAACCCTCTCTCAACTTAGCCAATTAGCTTGCACATTCGGTGCCATTGCCAGAGTAACCACAGAGAGAGCCAAAAGGTTTTTTTCCTCTGCCCACTGCAAGACTTTGGACATTTCTGATAGCACACCTTGGCTTCTCAAGCCTCCTTGATTGTATGTATGTATATATATATGTGTATACCATGCTGATGGCGTTGTCTGACCTTACTGTCATGGCCCTGTACTGCACTCAGGTCTGAAAGTGTAGCAGCATGAGTACACTGCTCTCACTTTCAACAAATTTACCTGGAGCTGCTGCTCCCAGGTGCCCCAGAATTGGGACTTGGTCCAGGACTGCTCCCCAACCAGAAAGGCTGGTGTCAGTAATCAAAGTCAGTTCCTCCAGTGCTTCCAGAAGAGTCCCCTTACCAAGGTTCTTCAGGTTCTCCCACCATAGTAGCAACTGCAGAACCAATCACAACTGCAGAATTGAAGCTTGGCAGTCTTGAGATCGGCAACCAGATCTCCAGCATCCTGCTCTGAAGAGGCCACATATGAAACTGTGCCCATGGCACAAGTCCTATCACTGCAGTCATTAGGCCTAGAATCTGGAGAAGCCTCTCAGCAAAAAACACAGATTTGAGTTCTCAGTCATTAAATATTTCGACTTAAGAGACTCCTTCCTGGGCGAGGAGAGGATAACCTTCCCCTTGTCCATCTGGAACACCACCCACAGGTGCTCCAACCTCTGAGACAGTATCAGGTAGCCCCCCAACGGACAACCCAACCATCCATCTACAGCCCCTCCAAGGTCCTGGTCACCAACCTCTCTGCCAGTCACACAGTCAAAGCCTGGGTGAGCAAGTGATCCAGCCAGGGAAATATGTGATGCCCCTCCTACCTCAGCTGTACTAGAGCACAATCAGAATCTTCAAAAACACTCTGGACGCTGTTGCCAGGCTGAAGGGGAGAGCTCAGTATTGGAAATATTTCCCTGAAATGAAACCTCAATAAATTCAAGTGCGACTGACGGATAGGTACGTGAGATAGGCATCCTTTAGATCTAAAGATGCCAAATAATCTCTTGGTTGGATCATCCAGGTGCTGGATCGCAAGGATTCTTTCTTGAAATGCTGTGTGGCAGTTTAAATGCCTCAGGTCCACAATCAGTCTGACACCCCCAAAAAACTGCTTAGGAACAACAAAGGAAATAGAGTTGAAACCCAGTCTTTCCTCATGCGTGAGAACTGGAACAATTACCTCAATCTGTTTCAGAGAGTCTAAGGTCTGACTCATCACCTGCCTCTGCACTTGACTTAATGGAACCAGAGATTGTAGACCTCCTGTGGGTACTATGGGGAACTTTACAGTGTAGCCATAGCCAGGATCTCTGACACCCATACGTCTGATGTTATATGAACCCATTGATGACATAAGTTCTGTAGTCTTCCACCAAGGGAAAGGGGCAGAGATGGGCCTGTGTACCTTCACTGAGAGGCATCTCTTATACCAGCACCTCCACTATGTTTGTGGGTGAATGATCCTCTGTTGCTGTTCCCTTTGAATCCAGAATAGGCTCCCCTATTCCTCTATTTTCTGAAATTCTGAAATTGTCAAAAATTCCCTCTGATCTGCCACTGCCAGACAACTCCACACTCTCTCAAGGCCAGGTTTGCCTTCTGTTGATGTCTGGATACTGGTAGCTGTCCTTTCTTGTCCTGGATATTTTTCAGAACACCGTTCAGCTCAGGTCTGAACAACAGTTGTCCAGCAAAGAACATATTAAATAGCTTGGACTTGGACATCTGATCCACAACCCAGTGTCGAAGCCACACACTCCTTATAGCCACTACAGTGTGATATGCAGATTGGGCTGACTTCCGCAAACTATCCACTGTAGCATCCCCAAGAAAGGCAGAAGTCATGGACATGAACTGTAAAATGTTTTGCCCCTACTAATTCTGTGGGAACAAAGCTGCCCAGAGCAGTACCTCATGAGTTCAGTGTTCTGGAAACAATAAAAGATGTATATGTCATTCAAAGATTTACCCCATTCCAGGCAAATGTCCCTCTGAAGGAAGCATCCACTCTCTTGTAATTACAGTCAGATAGGGCTGCCACATTCTTAAGAGATATGGTCCTGTGCTCAACAGCAAGTAACACTTTATTTTTCCTGCGCTCAATCCCGGAGGCTCTGGGCACCTTACACAAAGTGCAGATATTTAACAAAACATTTCAATAAATACAGTATTATCAACAGAATTGGTTATAATAATATACAATAAATAATACTAACTCTAAAACTCCATATTTAAAATCTTATTCCAAGTTAAAAGCTTGTCTAAACAAGTGTGCCTTAAGGGCGTGTTTAAAACTTTCTACAAAGGGTGCCTCCCGCAAAGGTTGTGGCAGAAAGTTCCACAGGACCAGCCCTGCAACATCAAAAGCATGGTCCCCAGATGTTTTGAGCCGTGCCCTAGGAACCATGAGGTAACCCTCTGTAGAAGATCAGAGTGAGCACACCGGCCGGGAAGGTGTCAGGAGGTCTAACAGATAACCAGGACCTGATCCATATAGGGCCTTGTAGGTGAGCAAGCCCACCTTAAAGGCAATCCTCCACCTGACCAGCAGCCAGTGCAGTTCCCGCAGGACTAGTGTTATAGGAACAGACCTGGGAAGGCCAGTTAATAGTCTTGACGCAGCGTTCTACACCAGCTGCAGTCTGCGGAGGTTACCTCCAGTGACCCCAAAGTAGACAGCATTACAGTAATCGAGTCTAGATGTTACAAAAGCATGTACTAGTGGCCCGGCCCAGTGGCACTGAGGGTTGAGGCACTGGATGCCACACTTCACGCCACACCGGTGACAAAGGTTTGGAAATGGGCCTGGGCCTCTGATGGTCAGCAGGGGACAGAGAGGATCGAGCGTCCAGAGGACTGCTCTCCTCTCTCGAGGGAAGGGAGACTTGTCATCCCACTTGCTGACTGCCCTAGGTCAGAGGGTAGTACGGGTCAGGAGGCACGTTCTGAAGTGCCTACATTGGTAGGGAGGGGAGACGGAAGAAAAAGCAGAGGAAAAAGGAAAGCCCTGGCAACGCTCAATGATGGCCGCTGCACCGGAGTGCTGACCCCGGCTTCTGGATTGGGTCTCTTGGGGCGGGGGTGTAGCATGCCACCTCCTTCCTGGCTCTGCCACAGGGGGAAATCTGCAGGGGAATTGCGGGGTCGGCAAGTGCGGGTGCAGGCAGGTCCATAGAGAGAGTCCCTCTGTCTGGAGAGCCAAAGCCGCCTGTCAGGAGTCTCTAGGAGGAGGATAAATTGTGTACAGAAAAAAGAAAAAGAAAAAAAAAAAAGAGCATATACCAGTGTGGGCAGGTCATCAAGCGGGATTAAGGGCTTAATCTGGGAGACATTTCTCAGATGGTTAAAAACTGTTTTGGAAAATGGAAGACACCTGGGCCTCAAGTGTAAATCCATTGTCGAAAATGATGCCCAGATTTTGCCTCTTATTGGACGTCACTAGTGAGGTGGTACCCAGGAACAACCCTGTCCCTGCCCCAGTGGCAGCCATGTCCCGTCGATGACCTGGCTCTATCACTAGAACCGCCATTTTACGCAGGTTGAGCCCCAGCCAGTTAGAGTACTTCCAGTCCTGGATCTCGGCTAGACAATTGTTTAGCACATCCACAGCGTCCAATGTTCCAGGGACAAAGGACATCTACAGCTGGGTATCATTATGAACAGTGCTGCAAATAGTAGCCTGCCACTGGAGGAACCTCCTGCTCCTTGAAAGTCTCCTCCAGGAGTGAGGAGCATCTTACCCTTGGTCTGGGAAGCTGCTTTCGCTTATCCACCCTGGCCCATTCCTGTTCAATAATCTGGCCGCAGTGCAGAAAACTGGGGAAGCACTTCAGAGCTGAAGCTGAGGCAAACAGGATAGGATTCATGTCCAAAGTCTCCATGTCCTGCATGCACCTCCCTCTACTGCAAAGTCCAACATTCTTCTGTTACACAGTATATTGCTCCAGTGTCATCGGGTCAGAATTTTCCCCATGCCCCCTCATATCCTCACCTTGATTTTCCATGCAGTCAAGGTTAGCATCCCCTGCAAATCTGGGTGAGCAGGATCACTCTGTTCAAGCTCCACCTGGACATGCCTGAATGGATGCCCCCACCCCCAACCTGAAGGTCCTGTCTTGGGTTTGGGTGTGTTAGTGGGGAAGTCCTACAGAACATCAGAACTCAGCAACTCATTTGAGACTAGCAAAGAGGATTTGGGCAGCTCAGCCTTTCCAGCGCCAGCTGGTACAACAGGTGCACCAACCCCAGCTCAGAGTCGCGGCTGAGAGGAACAGAAACAGACATGTAGATTGTGTTACACAATTAGAGCAGTATGACCCCAAAAGAGTGGGTCTTGTCATCCTCCTGCAGGTTTCAAATCTGTTAAATATGACCAGTCTGCAATAAGCCGTGGTGTCCCTTACCCACATTAGTGCAATAGACAGAAATAAGAAACAAGGGAACTTAAAGAACCCCCTATATACTCCCAAGCTGTAGTAAACCTGCCCTGTGTTTACTATGCTGCAGCCAGCAGCTTTAAGGAAAAAAATTATATAGGAGTCCCCCAAAATCAGCAGTCAGTTCACCTGCAGGTAGGTCCAATGACCCGCTGACTGAGACTCAACAACAGTACCTCCCCTGATAAAAGGAACAAAAACCCAGTCCTGGGTACCTTGCCTCCAGCACTGAAAGAAAGATGATTATTTCACCAGCCAGCAGAGCCAAAGATGGCTGCAAATCACGCTGACATGCTCCTTCCTATCAACAGCGCTGGACAGTAGAAGCAAGAGTGCTGCAAATTGCACTACCACACTCCATCCCAGCAGCGGTGCTAGGCGGACTACTAGAACGCTGATCAGTCACATGTCATCTTGACGATGTCACGCCAAAGTACGTAGCATCACCATGCAAGGAGCCAGCTTAAGGCACAAGCATGTAGCAGTAAATGGCCTGAGAGGTGCACCCCTGGGAAGTTCTTGCTACAACAATTAAAAGGCACAAAAATATCATGTTGGCAGGACAACAGAAATGGCGCGAGTGAGCCACTTGTCATGCCAACCAGCCTGTACAAATCTCTATAATGCCGCCCCACTCCACTGCCTTGCACTCACCAAAACCAGGAGGAAATATTAGAAAACACTCCCCTACTGCTCAGAACCTTTACCCAAAAAGGAGCTTTGCAGAGTAGAAACAAGAGACACTGTTGAACTTGCAGACAAAAAAAAAATAACACCAGAAGACACTGCTCAGTGCTTCGGGAGATTCAAACACTTTTTATTCTATCAACTTTCTACCAAGAAATGGGAGGGAAGGTCCACTGCCAGAGAATGCTAGGGGGCAAAGAGAGAGAGAGATAACAATTAGTAATATTGTCCAAGTCCCCACAATCTGACTAACTCGCCCCCCATTTACTAACGAGACATTTACCTGAGGCACAAGGCTGAGTCAATGAACAGAAACCTCAGCTGCACACCTTGTAATAAAATAACAAGGCAGCTGGTCCTCAGTTCATGCACTGTATGCACTGAAAAGAGAATTAGGTGGTGGGTTAGTCACTTTGAAAGTCACAGCTTAATAGGCACGATTTCTAAATATAAGGGCGCTCCCCATCACCAGATAACATAGAAACATAGAATTTGACGGCAGATAAGAACTGGTTGGCCCACCCAGTCTGCCCACTTTTCCCTGCTTATGTTGTCACCACAGACCGGACTGACCTCTGGCTCTCCCATCCCTCTTGCTTTTCACAAATGTTCCCTAATGCCGATCCCATGCATTCCTAAATCCCACCACCACTGGTATCCTCAGCCTGCCTCACAGTTGCAAAATCCTAGTCAGAAAACAAATTAGTAGTAGAAATCAATGTTTTTGCTTAAAGAACTCTAGCTATGCTGCCTACCCCACTGTAGTACAGCAAAGACTAAGTATCTGATGCATTCAAAATCTTCATGTGCTCAGGGTTCCATACTGATGGACAGCTTTGGGCTGTCCTACTACCTCAGTGGGGATGCTCCTTGCCCACATATATTAACTCCCCATTGACAATGCAGAGTGATACAGAAAGTGGTGTCCGATTGTGAAAAGGACACATTTTTGAAAATGGCCCCCACTGCATCCAAATGGATGATGGATGTACAAGGGTAACCAGACACCGATGCAGCCAGTTGATGCATTGTTGCCCGGCACTTTGAAAATCAGGTTCTTATGATGATCTTCAAAAACTCCTTGTACCGAATATTGAAGGTCTACCACTCATCGCTAGCAACAAAAAAGTTGGGAAATGCAACGCAAAGACACTCGGCAGATTTCAGACACCCAGATTTTCTGAATTAACCCCGGCCCTCAGTTTTAGTAACTGAGAATCAAACTGCTTTACACGTCTGCCAGTTGTTAGGGAAAACACAGCAATTTAAAAGCAGAGTCCAGGATTCAATGCAAAAAATCTACTGGATAGCTGTATGTTGATGTGGGATTTAAACTGAGCAGGATAATAAAACAAACTCTGGCCAGAGCCAATAGGGCTGCAGGAGTGGAATCTGGGCTTAAAATATTGAAAACAATTTTTTTTCCAATATTTTAACACCAAATTTACGTGATGACTGAACCGCTCTGAAAGTAATGCTTCTCCCGGCCCCTGTCAGGCATCATCAGAGTGAATCAGTCTTATGATGCCTGGCACGAGTTAGGAGAAATGATAGTTGCAGAAAGGCTCAGTCACCACTTTTTTATGCTCACTATGTGTGGGTGCACTTTGCACTTTAGTTAAATAAAGGACTTTGAATAATATTTTTGTGGTCCTGGTGCTTTCTGCATACTGTATGTGGGTGCTCCTCATCCTTTTGCTTGTCCCTGTGGAACAGCAGGCTGAGATGGGACATGAGCTCAGTCTTCCCAATCTCCAGGATATTGACAGGACTGAGCATATGGATATGTTCTCCAGCAGGACACAGGGACATGCTCTGAAGGTCACAGATGGCAAGTTTAATGGTAACAGTAGGAAGCATATTTTGTTCCAGAAGGTGGTGGCCTTCTAAAATTACCTGCCAATAGAGCCAGTGGACATGAAGACAGTTGAGTGGTCCCCAGTGTTACCCATCCCTTAGCTTTTGCCAAGACTGAGCTGATACAGCCACGGAGAGCTTTTAGGAGTGGCAAGAATACTGAAAAGAATATGCCATGCTCTCGCCACACCAGAGTCAGATGTAACTGATACTGCTGTGATTACAGAACTGTGCATGCGTGATACTTGCACAGGTGCAGTTTGCTCTGGAGTCAGCCGTAACATGGCAGTACTGACATGACTATATATGCGCAATACTTACATAAGCATAGTTTGTCAGCACCGCCATGTTGCACGCGGCGGCCTTTAGTATCTCAGCAAATCTGTACTGTGTCAGTACATTGCATGCAAATGTAAACATGGGTAAAAGTAAGAACCCATTGAAAATAAGATACTGCATCTCAGCCAGGCTAAGCTGTATCAGTACATTGTAAAAATGGGTAAAATTAGGACCCCCTGAAAATGAGATACTGCATTTCAGCAAACCTGTCCTGTTTCAGTACATTGCCAAACTGGATAAAAGTATGAGCCCACTGAATATGACATACTGCATCTCAGCCAGGCTATTCTATGTCAGTACATTGTATCAGGGCTAAAGAGCACACACAACAGCCTTATAATTTGTTATAGCAATTTTACTGACAGGCATAATGAAGTCAGTTGCATATATGTATTGATCTGAGCATACAGGAAAATGTACAGGAGTTTTGTCCCAGTTTTAAATGGAAAACACAGAGGAAATGAGGTTGCTCTACAGGGAAATGCTTTGTTCAGTCTGGGAATGCTGCAGTTGACACCCCTATGATTTCTTTGTAATCCCCTATGATGCCCCTTGCAACCTCTGAAACCCTCTAAAACATTAGCTGTTTAGCATTTACCCTTCCTACAAATATAAAACCACTAATTAGATAGGTCCCTCAAACATGGGTAAAAGTAAGACCCCACTGAAAATGAGATACTGCATCTTAGCCAGGCTAACCTCTATCAGTACATTATAGAAATAGGACCCCTCTGAAAATAAGATCCTGCATCTCATCAAAGCTATCCTGTGTCAGTGCATTGCCAAAATGGATAAAAGTATGAGCCCACTGAATATGACATACTGCATCCTAGCCAGGCTCGCTGGCTGTGTCAGTACATTGTAATAATGTTATAATACCATCAAGAGGTTCTGAAGATATGTCAACATTGAGAGCAAAGCTTGAGAGATTGCAACATTTTTCCAGAGCCTCTATGATACACTGCAGGTGAGTTTTGCCATTTCAAATAAATAAAAGCAGCCTTAACATTTGTTACAGTGATTTTACTAGCAGGCATAATTGAAGTCAGTTGCGTATATGTATTGATTTGAGCATACACGAAAACGTACAGGAGTTCTGTCTCAGTTTTACATGGAAAATACAGTGAAAAGGAGGTGCCTTACAGGGAAATGCTTTGTTCAATCTGGGAGCACTGCAGTTGACACCACTATAATTATTTGTAATTCCCTAGGATGCCCCTTGCAACCTCTGAAAACATTAGCTGCCTAGTATTTATTTTCCATTCCTACAAATATAAAACCATGAGAGTTCAAATGCCACAAATTACAGAGGTCCTGAAAAGGTTAACATAAATCAGCTCTTCAGAGTAAATACCGTAAATCATTGCGACACACACACACAGGAAGAGATGACCATGCATGTAATTTGAGACTTTGCAGTTAGATGCTGTTATCTGTCTTGCAGTAGCTCTAAAAATGCTGTTTACCAAGTTGGATTTAAAAGAAAACGTGGTTCTTGTACTCACTGAATGAAGCACTACAAGGCTGCTGAAAGAACTAGAATTACTCTATCTGACTGAGCTCTGGACAGATGTTCAGTTTGCACTACAAGGGTTAAATTGAAGGGCTACAAAGACGTGGAAGGAACATTGCAAAACTCCAAAGGAAATGTTCCATGGTCCAAATCCGGTAGCTCATTTTTAGAGCTGATGCAAAAGGGTTGCAGGCTCTGCCTACCTGCAGTCCTAAAAAGGCCAATTTTCCCTACAAACAATACTACTAGGGCATAATATCCATTCTGATAGCATTCAGGGCAAAGGCAATCTGACTCTCTTAAAAAGTTAGGGAGGCAGTGTGGATCAAAAGCAGGGCCTCTGTCAGACACAAAGAGAAACGGGTACAAAGAATAGACTGAATACCAAGCAAAGATGGAGGAAGCCAAGAAGACAGTAAGGGATGCAGAAGCAGGCACATAACTGTATACTACAGAGGGGGTCAAGGAAGGGAAAAAAGCTTTTTTTTTTAAAAACATACACAAGTCATCCATGCTTAATAACTACTTTTGATTTGTATTTACTGTGGAAGATAGTGGGCTCTTGCCAGAAAGTGTCATAAATGCTATTTCAAGGGGGGATCTCAGAAATGGGGCAGGTGGTTATCACAGAGTAGACAGTCAGAAAAGGGCTTACTGTCCTGAAAGAAGATAAGGTCCCAGAGCAGATGGATTGCACCCAAAAATGCTCAGAGAACCAGCATCGGAACCAACTGAATCCCTGGCAAGGCTATTCAGTAGCTTTCTACAGTCAGGAGTAGTTCTGAAAAACCAGAGGGCAGTGGATTGGTTCCGCAACACAAGGGAGTAGACAAGGAGTAACCAGTTTACAAAAAAGAGCCAAAAAATTAAAATAAAATCACACCTGCACCCCCCCCCCCCCACAAGGACCAAAGGCTACAGCATGGGCAGAAGCCCTGCACTATGTAACTGAAGTAACTACAACAAATACTGAGGACATAGTGAATAATGGTATATTTTACTCACAGTGTGATCAGAAAAGTGCAGATAGTGCAAGTAAAGTTCAACCATGGGCTTTCTATAGAACTCAGCAGTAATAGACCCCTCTGGCCCCAACTGATATCACTTAGTTCCTCCAAGTATCTAGCCATCACACACACACCTACATATACACACACACACACACACTCACATACACATACACATACACACCAACATACCCAGTAGTGCATTTTTGCAATCATGTTGCAAATGCAGGGAAGATTCAGACTTTAATAGTCAAGCAGCATACAGTATAGAACTAGTAGGTTCTCTAAGCGTGGGTATAATCAAGATGTGGTGTACAAGTCATGCCAATGAGCTAGGGAACAAGACAGGAGTACACTGGTGTCACATATGGAGACTAACGGTGAGAGGACTGATGGTGATCAAGGTGAACAACAACAACAAAACATACATTTTTCCTCACAATCGGAAGCCATGAGAAAGGCAGTACAAAACAACTGAAGAGTGGTGCATACAGATCCCATTCTTACCAAAATCTTATCAATACACGTCTGAGAACAGTATACAGGAGATGTATCAATCAGAGGGATATTTGGTAAACTCTGCAGAAAACATAACTTCTATAAAAACTTGGTTCCCCACTCCCCAATAGCTTCAGATGAGTCTCATGTTATACTGCAGGGAATATGGGGAAAAAAACTACCACTTTTACCATGCAAATAACACAAAGGCGTTTGCAATTTCTAACTTCAGTTGTAACACTGACAATGTTTTTTACCTGTCGACATGCACATGTTGTGCATTTTATATAGACAAAAGGAAAAGGAAACTGAAGAAGAGGGTGGGCAAACATGTGAGGACAATCATTAAGAGATCCAGAAAGTGCTCTAGCTACCCATGTCATAAAACACTGAGAAACGGTAACCATGTCTGGCCTTTTTCAGGAATTGAAAAGGTTAAACTGAGACCCTGCCGTGGTAACCTTGACTGTTTTGCTGGTGCTCTACTGTGAGGCATTCTGGATTTTTTCGCTGGGAAGCACGAGTGAACTGGAGCTCAATGAAAGATTTGAATTGGCACCGTTCCTTATTAAATAGGAGCAGTTACACAACTTGGATTTTCAAGGTTTGATGCCCTTTTGGCACCACATATTGTGTTCTCTATGTTACATGCCTGTGATAGATGTTGGCTACACCCCCCCGAGTTAAGGCTACTGGACACTTTCCTATCCTCTTTCGCTTAACTACCTTATGTTAAAACTTCTGTTGCAACAGTACCCCTGAATTCTGATCTCTTCTTTTCCACTATTCTAGGTAGGCCACCTAGGATAGTACTTTACTATCTCCTATAAACTCTGACTATACCTGATACTTTACTTATTCCTCTTAATTTCCGTCCTGTTAGCCCCTAAGTAATAAAATAAAAAGATGGCACCTTGAGAAGGTGTGCCTAATAATGGTAAACTGGGTATAAAGGTTTTATGCCTTCGGGCATAGAAATGCACGATGTATAGTCCCTCAAAGCTAAATGGGACTTCGGGAAAGAATATATTGCTACCCAGGTAAAAGAAAGGAAAAAGGGATCCTTAAGAATTTATTATTACATTGTGGGATTGAGCACAGCAGTATTAGGAAAACTCCTCAATTGAAACTCTACTGTCTCCAGCAAACAAAGAATAAAATGTTTCAAGGGAAGTGTGGAATATTCTCCTTTTATTAACACTGTTATTTGAATCATATTCATACTAGTTTTTTAGATGATAAACTGTTATCCAAGGCAGGTCAAGATAGAAGAGAACTGGCCCTATGTTTAGATATGGTATGGTCTCAGGGCATGGCGATTTAGGAAACTAGCAGCTGCCCCAAGACACAAAAGAAAAGAAATTGTTAAAAGAGCACTCAGTTCACGATGTTTAAATGAACCGAGCAGAGTCCCAAAAAGCACCTTTGTTTGTGCCTAATTAAAGAATGTGTTGTCCCATAGAGCGCAAGCGAGCGCTCAGCAAGAGGCGGCAGGGAGGCTTTTGACAATTGCAGCTGCCTGCTGGGAAAGTGAAAGTTGTTTTGCGCTTTTTTCCCCTGCCCAGTTTGCACTGCAGACAAACTGGGCATTAGAAGGAAAAGGCTTTGTTTTATTTAGAAATACTGGTTGCAATTAAGGAGACAAGGGTTGTTTAGGAGAACCAAAGGCCCTTACACCTTGCCCAGCAGCATTAGAACTAAGGAGTCAGCGGCTGTCCTTCCATTCTGCAATTTTAGCCACTGCTCCAGATTTCTCTCGTTTCCCGAGGACTTTCTACCATTAGAATAACAAAAAAAAGCTCCCTCATGGATATTATCTCCCAGGAATGAATATAAGCTTACAGTTTACAATAAGCATATTGTGTTTAAATAACCAAAACAATACAAGGCTGCATTTAAAAATTAAACAAAGGACTGCATGATTATATGTGCCCAGATGAATGGTGCACCCTAGAACACAGTATCAGAGGGGTGCCAGAGCACTTATGTGCCGACATAGGGCTCTGAGAAGGTGCACGCACATATACCTAAATTAGCCAGATAGAAACAAGAGTAGAGGACTTTCTCCTTACCTGGCTACTGGATTTTAAAACATGTTTCCTTTAGGGAACAGAGCCCTCTACAGCCCCTGTTTTATAGTGTACACACTGTCACTCATGGTGTAACTAGAGAAACACCATGGGTGTTTCCAGGTAATTAGCCCTGTAATTGTAACATAAATGAGAGTAATTAACCCAACATTGCCCAATTACGGGTTATTAATTACTATGATGGCAGCTGTAACTCCTGAGCACCTCTGGTGGGTCACAAAAGACAGATAGACTATCCAAGAGCTTTTATATTCTGTATCTCAGGTTAAGGGCTTTAGTCAGGTGACCACACCTAGAGTGTATATAAGCTCCCTGAACAGATCTTCAGGCAGATCCGCCTTGGAGGTGGTAGAGGAAGGTCTACAGTGCAGGTAGACAGAGTCGAGGGATACAGAAGGTACCAGGTCGTAGCACTTCTATGATCTCAAACTGTATAATTGTGTTTTGCAAGAAACCACTTAAGTAAAGTGGCCATTTATATTGCATTATTTTCTTTATTATTTTTGTTTACTTTATTTGGATTTGTAAATAAATGACATGAAGTGTGTTTAAAATCCTGACAACCTGCCTCGTCAGATTATTTCCCACATGCTGTGACAATGCCATTACCGAGATCTAGAGACTCGGGTTATTTGTGTTTGTATCTAACAGCCAATCTTTTTTTTTTTTTTATTATTTTTATTGAACAACTGCCACAGTTACAATTCAAACACAACAAAGAAAAGTGGGTGCCCATCAGGCAATCCCTCATTTATCTTAAACTGACATTACAGAAGTTCAAATTATTGGTCTAACTATTATAGAGAGGACGTACCTAAGTTCAATAGATAGAGTTCACTTGCAATACAGTTATACCATTAGCTAACAATATCAGCCAGCATATTTTAAATCTTGGAGAAAACACTATTCTCTAGAGCAAGTATGCCTTAAATAAGCTATACCTGATTAAGCCATAGAAAAGTGTCCCAAATTTCCCTGAATTAGCCCTGCTGAAATGAGATAACATTTCGTATTCTGCTAACTTTATAAGTGAGTTCAGCCAGACTGCAAAGGCTGTTGGGGGGGGGGGGGAAGAGTGTGATTGCCATTTAAGCAAAATTTGCCACTTGGCTTCTAAGGCTGCAGACTGTAGCCACACTTCCTGGTCCTTGGTAATGACTGGGTCCTATAGTGGGCTACCCAAAATAGTGCGTGCTGAGGCACCCTCTGGCCCAACACTCATCCACAGAAATGCCAAATCTCAGACCAGTAATTGGTCAATACAGGAAACCAGAGGCTGTGGGTCAGATCGTCCCCAGTTTAATGACACCTCCAGTAAGCAGCTATGGCCAGAAGATCCATCTTCTGGAGTACCTCAGGAGTATGGGACCACCTGTGAAGTATCTTTTTCTGAATGAGCTGATATCTTATATCTCTCAAACCTGTGTGGGCCGTTTTCAACATGCCCTCCCATGTGGGTTGCAAGATGCTCACATTTACCTCTACTTTCCAAGCATCCCTACATTTCACCAATGTGGGGAAACACGGTTCTTTTCATATACCCGATCCTTGATTCAGCTAGTTATAGGAGCTAGAAGAGCCTGACCTGCCATAACTGAACCGTGAACTGTACGCTTCTGAATGGCAGTGCGGAACAAAAATCAGTCATGGGGAACCCATAGTGGGTAGCCAGGTTCTGGAATGAGTCAAGTCTGCCTAAGCTTGGCTGCAGTAGGTGCCCCACTGTTATGATCCCTCTGGCCACCCATGAGGGCCATGGGGGGGATTTATTATCTATCAAGAGATGAGGGCTGAACCACAGTGGTTCCCATTTCTCCAAGTGCTATACCTACCAGTTATGGTTTTTGAGTAGCATTTTCCACACTTGTTTGGCATAGTGAAGTACTGGAGAGGCTGCACTCTTCCTAGCAGTACCCCCAACAACCCTTGGTAAGGCTGAAGGAGGCCCCATAGCCAGTCTCTTCTCCAGAGACAGCCAGATAGGAGACTGCCCCTGGAGTAGAGTCAGCCAGTGAAGGATTTGCATTATCCCTGCATCCTAGTGATAGGCCCATAACCAGGGCTGAGACCATCCCCTCTCATACACAGAGTTCTCTGGAGCTGCAGGCGGAACCTCAGTCACTGGCCTTCCCATTGAAAGAATGCAAAAAGTTTCTTAAAATGTTTACATTTTTGCAATAGTATACTGTAGGAAGGGGGAGGCTGTTTATGAAAAACAGTATTCCAGGGAATGCCAGCATTTTGCATGCTACGATTTTGCTCCCAAGGGTCAACCTCAACTTCTTCCACCTGGAGAAGTCAGTCTCTACTGTCAAGAATAAGGGATCAAGAAATCGATCTTCTTCTGTACATTAGGTGAAAGAAGTACCCCAAGAACTACCACCACAGATAAAGTAGCCACCACTGCACAAATTGAGGCTTCAGTACCCTGATCTCCCCTGTAGGCACAATCTTCATTGAAATGCATTCATACCTGAAAACTCAAAAATCTAAGGTGCTTCTTGTAGCAGGTGGCATTTTCTAACATTCCAGTACTCCCCCCCCTCCCCCGAGATTGGGCTGCTAACAATGCACTAACATGCCACGGCACGGCCCTTTCCTGTATTGTGCCCTGATGTACAGCGATTTAATAATCTGCATATCTTCCATGCCCTGCTCTGTTTCACAAACTTGGCATTTAGGCAAAGTCTGTTAAAACAGATCAGGGCATGAAAATACGGAGATATAAATCTCCAACATAAGGGCACAATAAAGGAAGAGACAGTGACTTTATCAAGATATTGCATTAACAGTGCAATTTGGTGTGAGTAACGTGAAGTTAGAAAATGTTACCTGCTACAAAGCTGCCTCAGATTTTATTAGTATTTAGGTATGAATGCATTTCAATGAAGATTGTGCCTGCAGGGGGGATGACAATCTTCGCAGTGGTTACTGCTTTATCTGTGGTGGTAGTTCTCCTTTAATTCTATGCTGCTACCAGAGACCCAAATGCTGCACCATTGCATGATGCATGTATTTATTCCATGGAAGTAGCTCCATTTTGGACCAATTCACCTGCCCCTTCCGGCCATCTGTGCGCCCATCATTAGGGCTCAACATTTTTGAATTCACTGCCCCTCTCCCTGAAGTCCACCCCCCCAGAGTTAGAATATTTAGAAATGGGGTGGGGGGATGCACCCCTGCAAAGAGGGATGACATCAGGACATGGCACACTAATGACCGGGTGCACTGCGCGCTGCCCTACAAAGGTGAAACCTTCACCTGCAAGCCCGATAGTGACCTGAAGTCCTTCAGGATTGCTAAAGCTGCCAGCAGCAACTGTGCAGGATCTGGAAGGGCCAGCGGGAGGCCATCCGCATATGCCAGGGTCTTAATGGTAGCAGAGCCACACCTAACACCTTCCACCCCCCTGTGACTGCCGCAGCTTACGCAAAAGAGACTCCATTGCTATGAGGAAGAGCAACAGGGATAAAGGGCACCCCTGCCCAGTCCTCCTTTGTAACTTACTTGGTGAGGAGATCAGTCATTGGTGATTAGACATGCTGCCAGAGCTGCATAAAGGACCTAAACCCAGGTAAGAAAACCAGGTCCTATCCCTAGTGCCTGCAAAGCCTGGAACAGGTAGGACCACACCACAGAATCAAAGGCTTTCTCAGTGTCTATACTGGCAAGCATACTAGGAGAGTCAGCAGTACTAGCAGCACAGATGGCATCCATTGCTGCTCTGATCTTGCCTATGGCTGTCCTGCCTTTGACAAAACCAGTCTGATGCCCGTCAACTATGTAGTCTCTCAGGTGTGCAGTAAAGATCTTGGCCAGGATTTTAAACATCCACATTCAGAAGCAAAATAGGACAATAGTTGGGAGATTAACTGGGGTCTTTGCCCTCCTTTGGTAGCAGAGCTACATATACAACCCTCACTGAATGAGAGTGCAACTTGCCTGAATGCCTCTTTAAGTGTGTCCAAAAGATGCCTGTGTGCCATGGGAGACAAGGCTTTGCAAAACTCCACCAGGAGACCATCTGGCCATGGGGAATTTATTGTAGGGAAATGATTTAATTGCTGCCTGAAGCTCAGGCAAGGTCACCAGCCTTTCCAGCTCTGTAGCTTGTGGAAGATCGAGCTGCGGAAGAGATAACCCCTCCAGGAAGTCAGTCAAGAGAGGGGGATTTGGCCCATGCTTTGCGGCATAAAGATTCATATAAAAGGCTAGGAACTCTTTGGCTGTGTCCTCTGGATGGTGAGCTATCAGCCCTGTGGCAGTCCGTGCAGCTCCCACATGCTCAGCCGCTTGCTGGACCCGAGCACGGTAAGCTAGCAGCCTCCCTGGCTTCTCCTTTGAACGAGCAACACTGCCCCATGGCTGGGTGGGCAGTGAGAGACACAATCAGTACAGGCAACATTCCAGTACCACCCACCAACCTCACAAATGCAGCCGACCATAATATGGTGTCAAAAAGGTTCAGTTTTTATTATTGTTACAAATAGCCACAACACGTAAAAGAATTTGCTTAAAATATTGAACCTTTTTGATACCATATGGTGGTTGACTGCATTTGTGAGGTTGGTGGGTGGTGTTGGAATTTTGCCTTCACTTCTCCCTCGATTCCCAATACCAATGAGCAGTCCATAAGATCGTCCTGTGCGCTATCATGGGGGAAGAGTATTTATTCTGTATCTTAAGTGTGTCATTTTCCAGTGTAACTGGGGCAAGTGCTCTGCCAGTGCATTATATGCTTTCTCTTTTTCTTTGAGGGTCTCCTCAAGGCTCACCATCTCCGCCTGCCTCCATTTCTTGATAAAGGCTGCATAGCTTATTATGCACCCTTGGATACAGGCTTTAAAGGCCTCCCATATTATTACCCGGGACACCTCTGGGGAAACATTCAGTGTGAAAAAGAGGTTGATTTCTCTCAGGAGCCATGAATGAAAGTCTTTATGGTGCATCAAGAAGATAACCACTTGCCAGCAGGGTGCACTTTTTGTTCTTGGTCCTACTTGTAGCATAAGCATAACACAGGCATGGTCCAAGATCACTACTGGGCCTCTGTCCACAGTTTGTGCTTCCTGCATTAACAAAGCTGGGAGCAGAAAAAAAAAAAACTCAATTCTGCCACTTGATTAATGTGGGGCAGAATGGAAAATATAATCTTGCCCCGTGGGGTGAAGGGTTCTCCACAGATCCACCATGGCAAATACCTCTGCCTTCTTATGCAATGTCCCTCTGTCATATCTAGCAACTACGTGTGTGTGTGTGTGTGTGTGTGTGTGTGTGTTTTTATGCAATATGTGTGGACAAAATATCAGTTAAATAAATTCATTTATTTCCACTTGTGTTAAATACATTTTAAAACCTTACATTTATTCTAGCCCAAGGGTCAATCATCCCCCCACCTACTGGCACTTTCACTAGCACCCACTTTCATTTTCCCACACTACCTCCACACTCACCTCACCTCACACTCACCTCACCTCCACCTCACTCACACTCACACTCACCTCACTCACACTCACACTCACACTCACACTCACACTCACACTCACACTCACACTCACACTCACACTCTCTATTATAAAATACAAACATACTGGTATCTTACGTGCTAGTTTATTTTTAATCTATAATTAATGCACTTCCTTCCTTTAGTCTTTCTCCAACAGTACAGTCTGCACCTGACCCACTACAGCACCATGTCTTGCCTCCTTCTGTAACAGTGCACAACAGAAACATGACTGTAATACAACAACATTTATAAATGGGTACCTCCCCCCCAAGAGTACCTTCTTTTCTCTGCTCCTTAACCTACGAATCCACAGTTCAGTGCAGCTCTGTCTCCCACTCTGTCCACGGTCGCTAACCTGCTCACCCCCGATTCCTGATGCTATGTGCCTGCCTGCTCCCAGTCTCCCGACTCTCACTCACCTCTTGAAAACTGAACTCCGTTTTCTTCTTTGTAGCACACCACATGACTGCAAAAAGAAAAAACTATTTTTTTTCTTAACTGACTGCCCGACCCGCATATTACAACTGCTAATACCATTAACTGACTGCCTGACACTCACTCACTACAGCTGCAGACAAAACGCAGGATCAAACAGATAATTAAACCAATTACTTTATATTAAAAAAAAAAAAAAAAAAAGGAATGGCTAAAACTTTACTGGCAAGCTGCAATTTCTCTCCCTTGCTAAAAGAGAAAAAGAGCCTCCATCTTTCTTAAACTCTCCAGCCCTCCCACATAAAAACTAACAGCCGATCAGAACTTCTGCTGTCAATGTGCAGACATTGCGTCCGTAACAACCATGTCACCATCCCTAGCATCCTGCTGTAAAATGGGCAAGGATACTCAGCAGAGCACAAAATAATCCTCCTACTTTCATTAAACACAAATGAATGAAAAGATTAATAAACATTCCAGTAAACTCTCTCCCTACTGGATAAATGGAATATGCAACTGGGAACTCATTAAATAAATTATTTATGTGCACTCGAGCAGTTTGACCTCGGATAACTCACTCATGGTTTATGTCACTCATGAGGTTATCCGAGATCAAAATGCTCTTGTGCGCATAAATAATGTATACTTGTTCCCACTGTATACCCCATATACACATATACTAGCAGTTAGTTTCTTTTTTTTCTCCATGGTTTCATCTTCACAGCTATTCTTTTATTTACTTTGCAATGATTACCCCTTACCCTCATCTTCCTTTTCCTTTCCTCTTCCTCCATTTGACTATTTTTCCTCCACTCCACCATCCTTTTCCATTCCTTTAACTTCATCCTGTACTTTCATTCTGCTCCTTTTAATCCTATGTTCAGGACATGAACTTACATAATATTGATACATTACTTGCTTTCTGTCTAGTCTGTTTTGTGCTGTAAATACAATTTATGCAGTGGTGATACTGTCTTCATAATTTATTTAGTTCTTGTTTACCAGGTAGATACACTAGACAAATACAATGCCTATTTTCAGGCACCTCCTGGGAGACGTACAAACATTAAGTACAACAATGTTACATAGACTCATGAGTGCATAGAACAAAAACAGTGCAGAAATGACAAGACCTTTGACAACAATTTGAGCAGCATAGATTTACAGCTGGAGCTACAAATTACAGAGAGGCAAACATGAGGCAAAAATTAATTTGGCAGAAATAAGAGTCAGTTACAGGAACACAAACAATGACAGGAGAAACTTGAGGAGTTAATTTTTAAAAACTAGATGCATCTGTGAAAACTGGAGAGTCGGTGGTAGTGAATTCCAGAGTTTAGGGGCAAAGACTGAAAAGGCCTGCTCTCCCATTTTTGAAATACATTTCGGTATAACCAGTAATGACATGTCTTTGGACCACAGGGGGAAGCCTGCTCAGTTTGATTGAACATGCTAGCAAGGGTAACAGGTGTACTTGTTCTGATAATTTTGTCAATAATGCAAGGAGACAATACGAGGATGGAAAGAGCCAGCCTAGGTTTGAGTAAAGTGAGCAATGGTGAGTAAACCGGGGCACAGATAGGGCAAAGCGACAGATATTATTATAGCAGGTGTTCCATTTATTCATTATACTGTACATTTCAAGGGTGTAGGCAGGCATACTTCAAGCGCTCCATGGTGTGCAATTGTTTTTAAGGGGGTGAGGTAGTAAATAGGCTCTGAACTGCTTCCTTTTCCCATGAAAACTAACAAAGAAAATATGACCTTTTCTATAATTTTATTCAAAAGAGTCAAAACTAGAATGACTCGTCACTAATACTCTCTTTGCATCCCAAGGACAATAAAGCTTTACAGGCTCTGGGCTGGTATGTGGGTGTCCTACGTAACAACGCATAGCATTTGTATTTACCCATGCATTGCAACAACCATTGTCATGAGATTCACAAGTTGTATTTATTGTATCAAATGAGGCAAGAAATGCAGTCCTGGTATACATTTGTATATTGTCTGGCTACACCCCCGGGGGGAGGGGTAGCTCACCCTAACAAGTGGGGGGGGGGAGCAGTGAGTCCACTTGGTGTGCAGATCTGAAATACCTGGCTACACCCCTGGTACATTTGTTAGCTTCTAAGAAAGATACCAGACCATAGGTGAGACTAGACTGCAGAACACCTTAGGCTATAGCTGACCTAGTGGGAGAAGTCAAGGCATGCCTAATTTTATAAGCAAGTCCTAGCTTCAAATTTACAGTCTTACAGACTATTAATACTGTATATACAGACTAAAATCAAGGAAAGGATCCAAGGTGATGCCAAGGTATCTGAAGGAGTCAACAGCAGTAAGGGGGAGCCATTGGAACAATAAGTAGCTAGGGCAGAGGAGCTAAACCCAACTCTAGGTGCAGAACCAGAAAGATTAAAATGGGTTTTACTAGTGTTCAAGAGAAGCTAACCATGATTGAATATTCCCAAAGTCAACATTAAGCCGCGAGTTGATATCAGATACATTCTTTGAACCTTTAATAATTGTACATGCCTGTACAAATGTTGTCTTTCAATTTAATCTTCTTTCAAGCCCTCTTTCTGAGCACAACTTGACGGCATAAGTGGAAGTTTGGAGCATGCATTATAAATAGTGGCTACATCCGGAGAATATAGCAAAAATATAAGGCTGTTGTCAGACCGAAGGAGCTTAGAGATGAAAGAAAGGAATCACCTCCTACCACCACTATCTTTTGTGTCGTGTACATTTTTGTGAGACCTCAACTTTATTAAATTTATTTAAAATCATACCTTTTAATGCAATACTTTAACTCACTGATATGTATTAGTTGCTGAGAATATATCTTTAGCACTTTGTGTCTGAAAATACATTTATATTACTTAGGCTTGACAGTGCACAATATAAGCATCATTAGTGACCGTTTAACACTTTGTACTCCAGAGTGAACTTGTCACTGTGTATGTGACCCTTATTGATGACATCATTGTCTGCGTCCACGGATGGGTGGAGTCATTGGCTTTAAAATCCAAATGGTTCACTTGTTAAAATCAACCTTGACAAAGCACTTGCGTTTGAAATAGCATCTGGTGTTTTGATTCTGGCTACAGGGACAAGTTGAGCTTTTCTTGTACTATCTACACTTTTTTGACCAGGCTGTTCATGCATAAAATTAAATGGTCATTCACTATATCCTTTGGATGTGCTGCTGTTACTGTACTTTGTGCAGGGTTTCTGCCCATGCTCTAGCCTTTGGTCCCTGTGGAGTGGGGAGGGGTGTGTGAGAGAAGGTGTTTTTAGCTCTCTGTTTCATGGTTTTACACCTTGCACCACTGATTCCAAGGCACACTTTGACTGTTTGGCCTTGGAGTAACCAGGTAATTACAGGACAGTTAGTCTTACAGAGACACTAGCCAACAAAAAAACACTGAACTACCAAGAGAGAGAAATGGGCTCCAGGACAGTAAGCAGCACGAGTTTGTGGTGCAAAGATCTTGCCAGACTAAACTGATAGTATTCTTTGACTGGGTAACTAGCACAGTGGACAAGGAACAAGTAATGGATTACTCTACTTTGAGTTCAGCAATGCATTCCGCTAAGACATTCCGCTCAGTGCCACACAGAAGGTTGCTGAAGAAGCTAGAGCATCTGGGTGCAGTGAATGATCTAGTTAGATGATTGCAAAATTGTTTTGGTAGGGGAAACCGCAGAGGTTGGTAGTAATGGGGTCAAGTCAAGAGAGAGGGAAGTCACAAGTGGGGTGCGGGAAGGATCAATCCTGAGACCAGTCCCTTTCAATATGCTAATCAGTGACACGTGAGAAGGAATACAGGGCAAGATGCATCTCTATACAGAGGACACTACACTCTGTGACAGGGCAGACAGTGAGGAGAGGGTTAGGGACATGCAAAGGGATGCACAGAGGTTAGAAAGGTGGTCCAAAATTAATGAATTTAAATTCAGTGTCAGAAAGTGCAAGATAATGCACATAGAAACAAGAACACCAGGATGAAATTTTGGATGGAAGAGGTTAAGCTGGGCACTACTACTGAGGACAGACACCTGGGAGTTATTACAAGCAACTCCCCAAAGCAATCCAGCTGATGCACCAAGGCCCACAGCAAGCAAGACAACCAAAATGTTGAGGTGTATCAGGAGAGGTCTCGATAGCAGGATGAAAGAAAACTTCTCACTGGCAAGGCCACACCTGGAATGCTGTGCACAGCTCTGGAGTCCACACCACAGGAAAGACAAAAATTGACTGGAGATGGGGCCATGTAGGGTAATCAAAATGATTCAAGGACAACAGGGCACATCCTACAAGGAACTACTTATGGCACTGAACGTGTACAAGCTGGAGGCTAGAAGGGAGAGGGCAGACAATATAGAGACCTACAAGTTCCTGAAAGGAAACAACGTGAACTATTCAGTGGGACTGGCAGATCAAAAACTATGGGGACTCGGGGTGGGGGGGTCAAGAGGGCATGAGAAAGATTCACTTTACAGGGTAGGTGGTTGAGCCATAGAACAGCTATTGGATGAAGTATTGGGCCCAAAAACCATCAAGGGTTTCAAGCACAGCTGGGATAGATTTAAAGCATTAATTGTTACTCAGGAGGGCAAGACAAAGGCAGGTGATGAAGAGGGGGTGCAAATGAGGGCATTAACCCCATCTAAACAACAGGCCCCAGGGTTGCATAGGGTATAACAGGGCTGACTGGATGGTTCGATGGTCTTTTCATGCCAATATTGTCTTATGTTTTTCTATACTGTAAAAGATGAAAAAGGACTGCTTTAATTTAGTTGCCATATTGGTCCTTGTAAGAACAGATCCAGAATCAAATGGTTTGATACCTTTTATTGGACCAACAAAGATGTTAGAGGTTTTGTAACATCTTTTTTGGTCCAATAAGAGGTATCAAACCATTTGCTTCTGGATCTGCTTTAATTTAGGTAATCTATGCAACTGGTCTAAAATGCATGGACATCTATTCAAAATTGCTATATGAGAACATCAATCAAAACTGTCCCTAACAGGATAAAGTTCCCAGTTTTTCTGCAACTATCTTACATACTTTTCAGCCCTGTAATAATTCCTCACAGTGCAGTACATGGGGAATCACATTTTGTGTAACAGCAAGAAAGCACCAATCAAGAAATAATGTATCTGGTAATACAGTATAGTGCTACAGTAAATATGATGTTTTGCATGATTGGGGTATGTGCAATTTTGTATTACTTGGACACTTGGCTTTATTGCCAATGCCCTGCCTTGTGTCTCCGGTGTTCTCTTTAAAGCTTTTGCAGGTTGTGCGAGAAGCCATTTGGCACCATACAAACCTACTTGAAGCAGAACCAACCAAAATTATTTTATGATTGCCTGCATAAACTTCACATGATAGTTTGCACTTATATGTGTAATTTTTGTATTACTTTGAAACATGGTTTTACAGCCAGTGCGCCCCCCCCAGTAACCCTTGCTTTAGCGCTATTGAAAGGAGGTTGTCTTTTAATAGAAAACATAACCATTAATAAATCCACATAACTATTCAAAACACAAACCATGGCAGAAAAAGACCAATGGTCTATCCTGTCTTCCCATATTTCCCTATCAAACCCCGGGACCTGTTGCCCATAAAGGATACAAACCCTCACTATCCATCCTCCTGTTCCCCTCCCTACTACTACCTTCCTGAGCATGCACTATACCTTTCATTTTGTCCCAGCCATGATTGAGACCATTTATAGTTTTGGCACCCACCACTTCAGCTGGCACACTGCTCCATGGTTCCACTACCCTTTCTGTAACATACAACTTTCTTACCCTTCCTGACCCTCCCCCCATAAGTTTCCACTTGTGCCCCACCAATGTCCTTAAACCGTTATTCATGCTAAGTAGTTCTTTGCAGTTCACCTTCTTTATTCCTTTCAGGAACCTGAAGATCTCTATCCTATCACCCCTCTCTCGTCTGGTCTCCAACGAGTACATGTTCAGTGCCTTGAGCCGATCCTCATTAAGGTCTGCCCTGCTGGCCCTGAATCATCCTGTTCACCCTTCGTCTCAACATCTCTAGCCTGTCCTCATCTTTCCTGAGGTGAGGACTCCAGAACTGGGAACAGAACTCCAGGTGCAGCTTCACCAATGATCCATTAAAACAGGTAGTGATATTGTACATCTTTTCTTCTAATGTCAATACCTCTTCCAACACATCCCAGCATCCTATTTACCTTACTACAGGCCTTGTTGCACTGGCTTAATTGTTTAAGGGAGTCACGAACGCTTAGGTCCCACTCCTCAGCTGTAGTGCTCAGCTTTACCCTCCCATTTAGTACTCTGTTCAGGGGTTCTTCTTCTCTAGGTGTATCACCGTGCACTTTTGGCACTGAATTTCAACTGCTAAACTTTAGATCACTCCTTAGTCTTTGCAGGTCACTCAGCATCTCCCCAATTCCTTCGTCACTACCTGCCCTCCCCCAAGGCTTTATGTCATCTGCAAAGTAAAACAACATGCCCTATATTCCTTCACCAATGTTGCTGATGAAGATATTGAAGAGGACAGGACCCAAGATGGATCCCTGTACCACCCCACTCATGACCTTCATCTCTTTTGATTTGACATTAGTCACAACCTTCTGCTGCCTCTCATTTATTTCCTGCACATCTTACTAAGTTCTCTTGCTGCACTCAGACCCTATATCTTTTTCAGTAATCTTCTGTGAGACACTGAGTCAACAGTCAGGCTTAAGTCGAAGTACAGTAAATCCATGGTATGGCCTCATTAAACAACCTCACTACCCAGTCAAGGAAAACTATCGGGCTAGTCGAACAAGACCTCCCTGCCATGAACCCATGTTGTTAAAAACAGAATCTCGGAATCTGTTGCTCTCCTTGTAGTCAACAAAGTCCTCTTTGACCACTGACTCCACCAGTTTACCCACAACAGAAGTAAGACTGAAAAGTATCTAGTTCCCCACTTGCTCCTTGTCCCACCATCTTATGGAGTGGAACTACATCCACCGCACTCCAGTCTTTTGGAACTACTGCCATCTGTAATGAGCTACAGAACAGCCCTACCAGGGGTTCACCCAGTTCCTCTGCCTGTTCCTCAAGTACTCTCAGACGCATCCCATCAGGCCCCAGGGCCTTTTCTATCTTTAGGGCTACTAGCCCTTTTCTGGACGTATTGCTAGTAAATACTGCTGCCTCATATCGTGGACCCCCTTTATAGTTGCCTTGATGACATTCTCTGGCAGGGGCCCGCTGTCTTCCCTTGTCAAGACAAAGCAAAAGTAATCATTAAGGACAGCTGCCTTTTGCACATCCTCCTCTATTACCCAAAGACTGCCTAACTAGTCCCTTCTTTCCTTTTTTCTCTACTACACCCAAAGCACTGCCTTTCCCCACCCTTCACCCCCCTCTGCACTACACAGTTCAGTGTCTGTTTTTGCCTTCCTAACCATCCTCTTTCCTTCCTTAGTTTCCTGTTGGTATTCTCCCAGTTCTTAATCTCCCTTCGTTTCTTTGCACCTGGTGAAGAAGGCCTTTTCTTTGGCCCTCATTGCTTCACTGATTCCTTCCAAGAACCATACTGGTCCATTGTACTTGTTCCTTTTGCCTGCCATTCTCATGCATGCCTTAGATGCCTCGAGAATGGCCACCTTAATTGCAAAAAATCTTTTTGTGACCGCACCAGGGAAAGAGTAGTGCTTGGCTATAACTGTATAACTAAAGGTAAAGAATGCCAGCACTTACTCAAAAGTATCACTTATTTAAGTATATGCTCCCAGGTCCATCAATAAATTCAATAAGCTCAATCTTCCATATTCAAATTTCTTTAATTCAAAAGGACGTAAAAGAACCTTTATCACTTATGCCACCAATGTATTTGACAACATGTAAAATAGTATAGGCTCAGTGAATATCATTCTCAGAAAAGGTTCACCATTCATTAAAAGTCCATAGTCCATAAACCGCAACATTCAATTGTGCAAAGAAAGGAAGGAGCTGGGACCAAATTCGACAAGCAGCGACTTGTAAAACTGCAGCAGCTGAGGGTCCTCCACGTCACATTCACGTCACATCAACGTCACCCATTGCTCTTCCATACCTTCGATGAAGTCTACCCCGACAAATTTGTCCCAGACCAACTCTCTCATCTTGTTGAAGTCTGCCCTTCTTAAATCAAGGACCTTGGCCCTCAGTTCGGGCTTTCCAATCCCAAGGTCCAGCTTGAACCAAATAGTTAAGGTCACTGGACCCTAGTGGCTCCCCCACTTTCACACCTCCTACCACTTCCAAGTTGGTAAGCACCACATTAACAATGGCATTCTGTCTGGTAGGTTCCATACCCAGCTACACCAGTAGACAGTCCTGGAATGCATCCAGCAGGGTCAGACTTCCGGTGCTCCTGGCAGCTGAATATCCCAATCAATATCCAGCAGGTTCCGATCACCCACCACCACTACTACCTCCCTTTGTCACTCCCTTACCCAGTTCTTCCTAAGTTCTCTATCCCTTTCTTCCCCTTGTCCTGGTGGTCTACAGACCACTCTCTACTGTAGTCCCCTGCTTAAAGCTGCCACGTGCTGCACTCACAGTGACTCTGTCTTCCCATTGCTTCTCCTGATATATCCATCTTCCACAGCCTGGATGCCTTCCCTGACATACAGGGCTATGTCCAGTGCTGGAATTACAAGGGGGCTTGTCAGGGCTCAGCATCCCTAGCGCTGGAGGGAGCCCCAGTAGCTCATGGATTACTGCCATTGGCTTATAATGGGAAGAAGGGCTCAATTTAAAGATACAGTATGACTCTTATGGGCCCCCTAGCTCCCAAAGCTCATGAAGTGCAATTCCAACAGTGACTATGTCCCCTTTTCCTTTGCCCCTCTCCTTCCTAAACATCATGTAACCGGGGAGTGTCAAGTCCAAATAGTTATTTTCTGAGGCCCCAGTCTCTGGCTACGAGGTCCATCGCAGTTACTGCCATTATTGCCTGGAGCTCAACGATTTAATTCCCCAGACTCCTGCCATTAAAGCAGACTACCTTCCATCTAACTCCTGATCCCTTTTTACTTATCTTTCGCCCTTATGCTTCCAAAGTCTTCTTAACTTCATGATTTTTAAGTTGACTGCAGGCTTTGTGAGCTCTCCATCCTTGGTTCCTCCCCTAGTCCAGTATGAACCTCAAACTTATTTTTGCCCACTGTGCTGACAGATTTGGGGGAGTACTAGACAGGTTCTCTTTCCTCTCTAAAATCACCATGCTTCCCCTAGCTTCAGGTCACCTCCACAGTCACTGTAACTGTCCAATGAAGCTAGACATCAAACTTCTGCCCCAATGCACTGGCCCCCTTCTCTTGTCAGATGAAGACAGTCACCTTTGAAGAGTCTCTTGTCATAGAAATCCCCCCAGTCCGCCACCAAGAAGTACCCCATCAGCTGACACAATCCCTTTAACCACCCATTAAACACCTCAATCTCATCTCTCCTTATTCCATCTTTCCCCTTCCTACTCCACACAGGGAGGACCTCGTTAAAGGCCACGGAGGCCAAATGTGCCTTCAATCTGTCCTACAGTCTGCAAAGTTCTGAGTCACCATCTCCATAGGCTGGTCCACCAGACCACTGGTACCCAAGTGTACAAGAACCATCATCTCCCCCCAGCCACCTCCCTATCCTGTCTGCATCCTGGATGGCTGATGCACCAGGACAACACCTAACCATCCCACTCCCACCATTCTCTCTACCCCTGATCATTGAATCCCTCATCACAAATGCTCTCCTGGCTGAATTTTTCCAACTTGTCCCCTCAAGTGCCACCATGTTATTCTGCCCATTACCCCCTGACTAACTCAGAGTCTGCCCCAACAGAGTCCAGTACTTGAGTCTCCTCCAGGGGTACAAAGCAACTTGCCGTCTGGATGGTGTGGGTCTGGTCAACCTCATTGTGGCAACCCCTGCCTCCCTTTCCCCTCCCACCATTCTCCAACCCCCTTGACCAGTGGGCCTCTGAGGAAGTGGGAGTGTGAGGTGTGGGGTCCAGCTGAGTCAGTGACACAGCTGAGACAGCTCTTCACTATTCCTTTAACTGACTAGTGCCTTTTGACTAGAACCAGACTAGCTACTTCTGGGTCCTGCTTTGCTACATGGTTGTCCTTCCTAGATTACTACAGTACCTTGCGCCCCTATCCTATGTAGATAGCTTAGGTTAAGAAGCTACCTACTAAAAGCTCACTGTCTCACAATACTGTGTCCCTAGCACAGCCCTTGTATGCCTACCCTATACAAGTACTGGGCCACGGATTATTATTTGTTCCAGCAGATACAATACAACAGTAAAGCATAGTTGTGCTGCAAACCTGGAAAACTGGGTTTGAATCCAACAGCGACCACTTGTGTACTGTGTGACCGTCAGTTGGTCAACTTCCCTGTGCTTCTAGGATGCACCTAGAAAGAAGCTTTGGCCTACTGCATCTTTCCTGACCAAAGATTGTAACAAAATTAAATAAACAATCTTACATCACAGTGTCATATATTAGAAAGGTAACTTACCCAGTTGCTAAGGATCATTTGATACTTACTGTAGGTGTACCCCAGACAGAGAGTTGATGGGTTTCCTTTTTCTTCAGGACTGCTGGCAACAGCATCTGAGGCTTAACTGCTCTCCTCGAGGCAGAGCCTCCTGCAGACCTGCAGTCTCCCTATGGAAGCACTGCAGGCATCCCACAGACAGATGTCCTACTCCTGCTCCGTGCCACTCACATGAGAGGACAAGCTAATAGAAAGGGCTAGCTAAATAAAACACAGATCAGTAACAGTACTGCCCAGCACATAAGAACCTCCCATTACCAACTGAAGTAGTACCATAATAAATGGGAACAATTATTACCGAGTAAAAAAATAAAACTGCCCTTAAATTCATTCTAATGATTATCCCGACAAAGTAATACAGTAGTCCCTTCTTTATAGTGAACACCTCTGCAACCAGCTGATTTGTTCACTACAGCGAGGTCTTAATATGCCTAATCAGGAAAGAATGAGAGCTATACGAGATCAAGAATACTTAAAGAGCACCCACAGAAATCAGTTCACACAGGACTAGGATTGTAAAAATATAGTCCTTTTATTTTAGCAAAATTGTGCATATTCACACTTGCACCAAATGAAACCCATTACAGAGAAATATATTCACCAAACACTAACGTTAGTTAGATGCTCGGATACTCTGGTGACATTTTCCAACTATACATGGATTTTACCATTTTGGGCCAGAGGGGTTAAAATGGTTATCACAGGTTCCACACCAGAGTAACCCAGAGTCATATTTCCAGAGACTTACTCTGGTGGCATCCATGTGAAATGACAGCATTCTGCTCATCAACATCCTCACACCGCCATGAACGATTGCACAAACTGGTTTTATGAGAAGGGGATTGTGAAGCAGAAACCAAGAAAAATTCCCTACTCTAACAAAAATTACATTGGGTTCTTGTACTTGAGCCTGAAAGTCCACCAAGACAGCACTGTGGATGGGAACTTAGCTTTAAGTTCTATTCTGAAGGATGGTACACCACAACAGTACAGCAACCCCCAAATTCTGCACTGGAGTGCCATCATTTGGAACAGGAGTCTAAGTCCTGGTGTGGGACTAGAACCCACAACAATGTTTTAGCCCAGCTGTGGATGTGCTACCAACTGAGCCACACTAACACCAATATGGAGAGTAAGGACACATGGGCCCCCATACTGAAATGTTAACACTGGCGTGAACTTGGTTAGTGCCAGCGCTAACCTGGGTTTGCACCGGCACTCCAGGTGTGGCCATATTCAGAGGCCCACAGAGCAATGCCCATACCTGGCAGTGCCAAGGTGCTACCCATACCACTGCACCTATGCAAATCAGAGGGTCTCTTATGCATACCAGCGCATTATATTCAAAGGTTTGCCATGGTAAGTCACCCCCAGAGTGGTGGTATTTACCACCATTGAACATCATATCTTATCTGGTCACTAAGTGCACATCCTCACCCTTGAAGGCAGAGTGGCTGCCCATCCCCCACCTCCTGATCACTAGTCCTGCATAGTTAAGGTTTACCCTGGTGGTTTAGTGGCCCCCTCTACTCCTTGATCACCCTTCCAGTACAGTACATTAATATCCCTGGTGATTAAGTGTTCCCAGCACCTGTCTATCACCTTTCCTGCATCCAAACAATATAACCCAGGTGGTTTAGTGATCCCCCACCCCACCCAATCACCGTTTCAGCATACTACATGGCTACCACTGGTGGTTTAATGCTTCCTCCACCCCCAGATCACTCTTCCTGCATCCAAACAGTGAAACTCTGGTGATTTAGTGGTCCCCCAACTCCAATCACACTTCCAGTATAGTGCACAGCTATCCCCAGTGGTTTAGTGTCTCCCTCATCCCCTGATCACTCTTCCTGCATCTGAACAGTAGAACCATGATAGTTTAGTGGTCCCCCAAACACCCACCCTGTCAGTTTAACGGCCATCCCTGGTAGTCCAGTGGCCCCCCACGCACGCCTTACTGCTCAAGTACTGTACTATGCACTTTGGCAGTATGAAGAGGAAAACCACCTGTAGTGGAAATCTCTGGGAACCCAAGCCAAAGTCATCTGTCTTTTTCACAAAGGCATAGTAATTCTGCTATGTAGTATACCTCACATGAACCCTTCTATACCAATGAATTCATTGCTATACCCAGTAATGTAATTCGCCTTGAGGAGCTGATCCAACATGAGTTTAGATTAGATGATTCACTTGCACTATTTTTGCCTTGGGTTCCCAGAGGTTTCCGCCACAGGTGGTTTTCTTCTCCTTACTGCCAAAGCATTTAAGCAGTAAGGCACAACGGGGTGTGCTTTGTGCTGGGATAACGGCATGCCTCAGATGGGTTGAAACACGCGGCTAACGGAAGAGTGCTTCTACCACCAGAAGTGCCATTATTGCAGCACAAAGCACACCCTGGAGTGCTTCGTTGAGATAATAAATTGGGTCCATTAGGATCAGCAAAAAAAAAAGTAAACAGTTTTAATTTTCAAAAATAGAAATTAAAAAGAGAAAAAAGTAGTTTTAGTGAGCCATTGTAATGTAGCCGTTTGGCCAGTAGATGGCAGATGCTGCATTTTGATTTTTTACAACAGTATTTGTTAGTCACCAAATATGTTTTTAGTGATTTTATTTTCCTTTTTTTTTTTTTATATATAAGCAACGTTTATTGGAAATGTTTCAATTTAACACAATACAGTTCTTGCAAGTATCATAAATAGGCATTACTAAAACCTGGCTGGGGGCAAAACCCCCTTGGAGATACAACTCTAGGAATGTATGGCACCTAAAAATGTTAGCATACATTAAAAAGCATGAAATAAGCCAACTCCATGGCACCAAGCGAAGGGGTTCGCTCGGCATGCTGGTGACCCAGGTTCGCGCCGCAAGCCTATGTACCAGGAGCAGAGACCAGCAGGGAAGGGATTCAGAGTGTCCACTGGATGTTTCCCTCCCGGGGGAGTGGTGGGCAGACTTTGGCATGTGTCGGTGGATTGCAGACGAGCTAGGGGGACATTTGGCCTCGACACCCCACCCACACATTCCCGCCGCAGGTCACTGCTCCCACAAGGTCCTATCAGGGAGGAGTGGGAAGACCGAGAAAAGAGGAAAACGCCCCCTGGTCTGACTGGATGACAGCCACCAGGCCCCAGCATGCCACTAAGCCCAGGATAGCCCTATGCTAAACACCCCAACACCGATCCCAAGACTAATATAGATGTGCCTCTAGGCACTTCCTGCCTGGAGGGGGGCCCCACCCGATGAAGGGTTACGTCGGGTCACTCATGGGATCGATTGGCGGTTGCAGGGGCAGCAGGATGGCAACCTGCGGAGGAGGGTGGCTGTGGGGCCCAGGTGGCCCAAAGGAGTGGCCAGCCAAGGGGAGTGGGATGAGAAAAAAAAAAGGCATGGAATATTACAATCATGAAAAATCAGGGGGTACAGTGGAAAGGAGAAGAAGGAAAAACAGAGAGAGAAAAAAATATTTCTCATACAAAAGTCTATTTCATTCCCATTGTATCATGCTCTTGACAAATTCATGCTGTAAACAAATCCTGGGAAAAACTGAAAAATACTTCAACTTTTCAGAGGTAAACTAGTTAGCAAAGCCTAAAAGCAAAGGTCCTACATCTAGTCCATTTCATTTTCACAGGCAATGTCAGTTCTGCTGTTAGTCCTGATAGAGTTTCCCTTTGTCTTGGTGCCAGGTTATCCAAACTCAGGTCCTATTACCTGATGTTCACACAGCCATTTAATGTAGAACATGCAGACATGCATAATAAGGTCAGAACATGTAACATACAATCTGGAAAGATTATGCAAAAGGGTTCATGAGGTGAGGCCTTAAGAGGGGTTCTGTTCAGTGATGGGGGAGCACTGCATGCAAAAACATGGGGTGAGGAAGTGGGGGGTGCATTATTGTTGTATATGGCATAGCATTGCTCTCAGTCTCTAGTACCTATGATCAGTGACCCAAGTGATTCACAGGCTCACCTGAGGAGTCCGCCTGCCTGAGCCATGGGGACCATACCCTGGTAAACTTCCCAGAGATACCCCTGTGGTCTTGGAGTATCTGGAGGTATGAGGTGCTTCTGGCCATTCCTAGCTCCCAGTTCTTTAGCAGGGGAACAGCAAATTGCCTCCAACAGATTAAAATTTGCTTTTTTACCACCACTGCAGCAGAGCTCAGTAGATATTTGTGTTGTCTGGTAGAGACGGATAGCGCCTCTGGGTCTCCTAGTATCCTGAATACAGGTATTATGGGGAGTTGCAACTGTACCAGTTGCTCCTCAGAGAGTTTGCTTGGGGGTCTAAAAGGTGCTATAGTCCCTGTGGCTGCATGAATTTTAATTGACTGGGTTACCCCCCAATGCAAAGGTGCGAACTGTACCAGAGTGGCTCCTGATGCCAGAGGGAGGTGTTATAGCACTAACTTAGATGGAACAGCTTTCTATGGCAGCCATATGTAGTTGCCCTGGAAGGGACCTACCTGTCAGGGTTGCAGTTAATGGTGTTATAGCTCTTGCTCCATTTCTACCCATAGAGGGAGTGCAATGAGTCACTTTCCAAGCAGTGTAATGCTTGCTTAATTCTGCTGCTAGTGTAATAGGCCCAGAGCCATGGTGTATTCTATCTTTCCTTGTGTGGTGGGGCCCTAAACACCTGCTTACTGAAGTGTGGACGCTGGGTACCCCAAAGAAAGTTTGCAGTGAGGGTATCAATTTGTTTCCACACTTTGGAAGAAATTCTCAAGGTAAGATCAGTATGTTTGCTGATGACACCAGGATGGGAGCAATGGTTGTTGACCTAGAGGGTTGACAAGGGCTGCAGGAGGATCTGGCTAAGTAGGAGTCCTGGTCGGACAACTGGCAGCTGGGATTCAATGCCAAAAAAATGCAAGGTGCTGCACTTTGGGACTAAAAACCCAAGGAGGAGCTACCATCTGGGAAATGAGCAGTTGGCAGTGACGGAGGAGAAGGATCTGGGGGTGCTCATTACGGGGGCAATGAACAACTCAGCACAATGTAGAAAGGCAGCTACAAAGGCCAACAGGATGCTGGGTTGTATTGCTAGGGAAATATTCTCAAGAAGGGGGGAGGTAATTCTGTCTTTGTATAGAGCACTGGTTAGGCCATACCTGGAGTACTGCATGCAGTTCTGGCACCGGTACCGAAGAGGGATGTTAAGCTACTGGAGGGGGTGCAATGCAGGGCGACAAAGCTGACTGAAGGGCTGTGGGACTTACCGTACGAGAGTAGGCTGATAGAACTGAACATGTACTTGCTGGAGGAGAGGGGAGATATGATAGAGACCTTCAAGCACATGACAGGTATAAACAAGACTTGTATGGTGGGGCTTTTCAAACTGAGGAAGGGGAGAGACACCTGAGGCCATGATATGAGGCTTGATGGGGAAGGCTCAGGAGGGAGAAGACACTTTTTTACCGAGAGCACGGTGGCCAAGTGGAACGTGCTGCCAGCAGAGGTGGTACCCAGTAGAACAGTGGGAGGTTTCAAGACGGGATAGGACAGAGTAAGAGGGAGGGTCAAGTGAGGGGCGAGGGAGGGAAGGGCAGCTGCAAAATAAGGGCTACTAGCTGCACAACTGAGCAGACGTGGTAGACCGTAAGGCCTTTGTCTGTTGGCAAATTTCATATGTTCGTAAGATTACTAAGACAATAAATTAACCGGGGCACTGCCATCATTCTGAAGACTGCAATACTGCCAGTTAAGGACAGGCTAAGCTGAATAGATTAAGTTTTTGCCACCGCTGCATATCTTGTTTTATTTTGTCTAAGAGGGGTATAACACTCCTGGATATCAAGCTGTGTATCTTAGGGGTGCTGGTCACACCCAAGTACTTCATCCCTTCTGGGTGCAGTTTCAGCTTCTGTTGGCGTACAGTTGCCCAGGCGGGGTCCCCTTGGGCGACTGGAAGTATCTCCATCTTGGAGGAACTGATCTTCAGACCCAAGATAGTTCCATAAATGTCTAGAATATCCCAGGCTGCAGGAAGGGAGGTTTCCACGTTCACGAGCATAAGGAGGCGGTCATCAGTATTAAGCAGAGTGCTGTATGATCTATTCCCTATTGTGATGCACGACATGTTCTGGTGGGTGCGGAGAGCCACAAACGATAATTTCTGGTAAAACATCAACAGACCCCTTTTTTCTCTTTGTTTACTCCAATTCTTGAATGAAAATATGGGATTTTCACTTTAAATTCTGGACATGCACACACACCAAGAAAAAAAATTTCAACACCATTGGTCAGTGCTGTTTACCATCAGAACCATGTGGTAACACCATACTACTACATGCACAGTATGACTCTAGTAAGTATATTAACCTCAACAGAAGAGACTTTTAGAAATTGAGCAGTGGCCATTTTTATTGACTTAGATCATTAATTTCAAGATTGGCTATAAAAGCTGCTTTAAAAATATCCGAGAAAATTAAACAAACTGAGGATGAATATAAGATGTCAGAAATACAATTTTGCTAAAAAGAACTATATGATGACATTTTTTCTAACGAATACTGCTGTTTTGAATACAAGTGAATTGAGTTGTATGGATACAGCTATGCCTGCATAATGTGAGCAGGTTGGTGAGGTACCTATATTTTTCAGTTCAGTCATGCTGGAATATCATCAGCACTAGATTCCGAGCTCCTTAACCAGTCAGGTTTCTGGATGTGTTTTATACCTATTTAATAATAACAACTGATGGTACTTCCCACTAATCAATGGCTACAGTTATTTCCCAGAAAAGAAGGCGGCTGCTGCTGCTGGCTGTCTGTCTGTCTGGATGGCAGGAACAGACAGATATGATTGACCCTTGGTCTTCTGTAATCTAGCATTTCCTATCTTCCTACGTGTGTATACAAATGTAAGCTGCTAAACTTGGCAGAAAGTTGAATCATCCAAAAATGAAGCTTCTACGAAAAAAATGTACCACTTAAAAAGGTTATAAAACCCCCATATATGATATTTTACAGTACTGCAATCACATGTATCCCTATTAGTGAGGATAATATGATTTGAATTGGGAGTCTTATCCTTACATGCAGAGATAAATACCAGTCAATGTAAAAGAGAGAAACCCCCAAAGAAGACTAACACCCCAAGAATCTGGTTAAAAGTGCCTTTTATTAGTGCATAAAATGCTGCATATCATTTAACACAGACACTCCATTCTGGTAATGAGCTTCCATGCTTCGAGGCAATATACTGTTCCTCAGGGGGCTAATCTGAAAGAGAGACATTAGATCCTTGCATTCACAAGTTGTGATGTAACAGGTGAAGAAGGAATAGGGCTACAAATGGAAATACCCTGGAAGAAGACTGCAAAACAAGTTCAGAGAACTAAAATAAAACTGATATACTTACTGCACTAGTTCTAGAAATTAAAAAAAAAAACTCCACTTTGATACATACTGAAAGTTCTACATAAAAGTACCGGCAGGGTGTGAAATTCCTATCCCTTAGGTGCTCCAGGGTAGGCACTTTTGGCTGAGGACACCTACAGCTCCTTCGTGCCCATCCTGTATGACACCTAAGGTTTTGCGCTTTTTACTCCTTTTTTGGTCAGCACATTATTTAGACAAATGTGTATGGGCAGAAAGTTGCTGGAGGAACACTTGCACAGTAGTGCCAAACAGAATACGGCAATTTCAGCTATCAGCTGACGAGGAGCGAGAGGGGGACAGATGAGCATCTTGTGCGAGTAACAATACCCCTCCTCAGACTTTTTGCAGTGTGGCACCCGATAGATGAACATCCTTTACAGCCTGTGAGAGACATGTAAGACAGGAATCAACTGACAAATGGTGCACGCCTCTTTTTGTTTTTGGTTTTTGTAATTATTTCTCCTGCCACCTTCCTATCAGGCAGCATGGTCTACGTTTTGAAAGCCACACCTGCCAGTACATTTTGGGAGACAGGTTGTAGTGTGCTCAATGAGTGTGGCTGATCACTTGCGCGAAGCACAGCGGAATATTCAGAAACAAAGTTTACTGTTAAAAAATAAATAAAATCAAAAACTCCTTTTGAGAGCTATCTTTTTGTTAACTGTTCCCCCAAAAACTGCCTCTGTGAGTGGGAATGAGCGCGGATAGGAACATAAATAAGAACTCCCCAAGTTAGTCCTCTACTGTTATTGAAGGCCGGCTAATGTGCATCAATGTCTGCATTAAAAAAAAAAAATCTCTCATCTGTAGATAAGATGGAGCTTAATACCACTGTCCTTTTCTCCTAAATGCAATATTATAAACAGAATAACAGATGGGCACCCATCTGTTACAGTGCAGTAAATCCATTGAGGAATTCCTGTGACATCATAAACCTCGAGAGTACAGCTCGAGAGGTTTATTCATCATAGAAATCCCAAGATGGATTTACAGCACCATTCTCATCTGTTATTTTTTTGTAATATAAGAGAATCATTTTTTAACAAAAATATCAGTTTTAACTGACTTACCGCCATGCCATGATTACTTTTCTCTCAGTCTTTGATAGTTGCAGTCAGTTCAGTAAACAGGAAGCGGAATTGATTGAGTCTCTCACACACACACACACACACACACACACACACACTATTAATACAAAGAACAACTGTCTCAATGACAATTAGTTTATTTACAGGATCGGTTTTAAAACATTACGCCAGCCATTGCAGCGGTTTGCAACACACCTGCCACTTGCCAAGAGATTTCAAAGTAGTGACAGAAGCAACCACTGACAACAGCTGAGCGCAAGCGCTGGTGGCATTCCACTCTGCAACACCATCACTTTGATGTCAGGTCAATAGCATTGTGGATTCCCGATGTCAGAACAATAGTGTTACAGATTTCTATCTGCCCGATTGTTGCTGAGAAAAATGGCATCCATATATTACAATCTCATTTTACATGGGCGCATTACTTCTCCCGACTACTTTCAACATAAAGATTGGAACTGTCCATGGTAGAATTGGTAATTTTAATAACCAATCATCTGTTGTAACTTCATATAATTTTTACACCCCCCCCCCATCTAGTAGCACTATATGGGGTACATTCTTAATCCTGCCATTGCATACTGCAGTCATCATCTGTATTCCAAGATATCCTGGCTGTGAAAGCTTGCATTTAACTTGTTAAAATGTAATAAAATATAAATTAAAGAAAAAGAAAAATGAGGGCCGGCTAATTTGAATATATGGTGCAGGTTCTGCTTAATTAAAAAAAAAAAAAACCACAATGTGTGCTTGTGCCATCTGATTTATCGATACAGTCTGCAGCAGAGGAATCTATATCCTAGCTAAAACGGCATGCTGCCAGAGACTCTGCCTAATTAATAGCAAGCTGCAGGAGAGGATTCACTTCTGTAGCTAGCTTACATCTAAATTAAAAAAGCTATTTTAATAGCTACTGTATAATCTGTGCTTCAATTTCAAATATAAAACAAGCATTTGTCAAGGCCGAACGTTCGCTGCCAGTACTGCCATTGTACCAGGTCTTGCCTGTACACAATTTTACTATACATTTATCCAGGATACAGCAGAAGAGATGCAGTGTCTCATTCTCAGCGTTGTCCTGCTTTTACACATTGTTAGATTGTAATTACACAGGATAGGGAAACTGAGAGACAATATTCTACTTTTAAGTGGGCTCCCACATTTTGACCCCAAATGTCCAACAGTCTTTTTACGACCTGACGTTATGGATCAAGACAGGTGGAATTGTTAAAATCACATCCGAAAGATGATTTTGCTGTGCGACTGTGGAAACAAGTTTCAGAGAGGATTTGAAAAATGACACCCGCCATGTTCAAGAGGTGGGGTAACACAAGGGACCAAAAATCTGCAAAAAATAAAGTTATGAGTAATTGTTGGAACAATTTGTTTCCACATGACTTCATTGTTTTTTCACAAGTTTACCTCCACATTTTCATCATCATCTTTTTATGACCACTCCTGAGCATGACAGATGTCACTTATAAAACGATGTCTGGAGTGTTATTTTGCACCACAAGTGTTAAAACACATTTCGGGTATGGTCTGAGAACTGACAGCTGTCACATTCATGAGGTGGTGTCAAAAAAATGGCTATGTTGAAAAGTTGGGCTCAAAATATTGAAAATTACCACAGTTACGAGTGTGCATTGAAAAACTGCAATGTAGACTCATAACTTTGTTGTCCTCCTCATAGTTTTTACCCCAAATTTCAACACAGCCTTCATATGACCCCAGCACATGAACAAGGGTAGAGGAAATTTTCTAATCCTGCCAAAAAGATGATTTTGAGCCACAAATGTGAGAACACATTTTGGCCAGGATTTGAAAGATGATATCTATCACATTCATGAGGTGGTATGAAGGAATGGCTATGGTGAAAATTTGGGGTCAAAACTGTGAAAATTATCAAAGTTATGCATTGGTAAAATTCAAAGTAGGGCACAACTTTGTTGTTATTTAATATTCTTACCCCAAATTTTCAACACAGCCTTCTTATGACCCCATCTCATGAACAAGAGTAGAGAAATGTTCAGCGCTGACCTGAAAGGTGATTTCGTTCAACAACCACAAAATCACCTTTCAGGACAGATCTGCCTAATTTCCCTGCCACTGTTCATGAGGTGGGATCCCAAAAAGACATGTTGAAAATTTGGGGTAAAATATTTAAAAATGACCAAGTTATGACACCACGCTCAAAACCCTATTGAAATACATCAAACCGCATACCTGATTTCCTCAGTTTGCAGTCCCACGTTGAAGAGTGAAGACGTGTCTGCAGTCCAGAGAGGATTACGGTATTGGACCCCCAGTAGATAAGGGCTTGGGGGAGTGGGGTGGTGAGTGCTGAGTGGGAGGAGAGAGTGAGGGGAGAGGACAGTAATGCAGCAGCAGCAACAGACCTCAATGGTTTTTTTTTTTTTTAGGGTGTATTTAAGGAAAAAAAAAAAAAAACAAAGGGACGTTTTCTTTTTTTCAGGTAGCAACATTGGGGATTGGGCACCCCCAGTATTAGAGTTATGTTTGTCAGCACCGGTGATGGGCTCCCCAGTGTTGCAGAAGCAATATGGGCAGGATTGAGGGGAGGTAGCAGCCAGCGGACCCCCATGCCAGAATATATATATTTTTTTTGTTGACTTTCTTTCCCTCTGGTCGCAGCGCCCTGGGTCATCTCTCAGGCAGCATAGTCCTTTCCTGCCCAGCCTGAAGCCTCCCCAATCTGCACCTCCTCTCTCCTCCCCCTCCCCGAAGCCAATACCCTCGGTTTAACCTGCCTGGGGTGGGTCGGCCTCTCCTCCTGGGTGCGCTTAAGAGTCAGACTCTGGCTCAGGTAAGACTGGGAATGGAGGACCTGGAAGGTCAGTCGGGGAAGGCCCGGAGGAGGACATGGTGGACCGGTGCCGTCGCCTGCCCAGAGCGCCATTGCTTTCTGTGTTCTTTCAAGCTTCACCCACTCCCTCCCTGTGTGGTGCGCAATGACGCACTGGTGCACAGCAACCCTGCCGGCATCGACCACGCTGATTATGTGCATGTCTGGCTGCTGTAGTGCCTCCGGTCTCCACTGGGGGTCACCAGCACAGCGAGACAACCCTGCCATGCTACCCAGGGAAGAGAGCACCACACGGGCACTCATCCTCAACCCTCCCCTGGCCGATCCCCGGCAACCCAAGCACGCACCCGAACCCGGGTCACCGGCGTGGTGAGAGTTGTGGCGTCCAGCGCCTCAACCCTCAGGGCCACCAGGCTGGCTACATGCCAGAATATTAACATGCGTGGGTCGGGGAATGGTACAGTAATGGCAGCAGCAGCAACAGACACCAATGGAGAGTTTTCTTTTTTATAGGGTGTATTAAAAAAAAAAAAAAAAAAGCTACACGGGACAGTTTTTAGCACACTGATTATGACATATCAGCTGTGCTTGCAGGCAGTGTTATGAAGATCACAGGAAAGAGCCATCCCATGATTGGGTCGACTCTCTCCTTTGAACTACATGAAGCTTCTGCCCAGCAAGCCACAATGGTGTCATGATTAGCCTGGCTGATGACTAGTGTGACACTGATGAGCCCCTTGCAGATCACTCTGCACTGGACTGACAGGGTCACATCTCAAAACCCACTCTCCTAACAAAATGTTCGCTTCACGTGCATGCATGGTGAACATAAAAAGAACAACTGTGAGCTAGCCTATTCAGAGAGGAGGCTGGGAGCAAATAAGGGGGCGGAGGGGAGGGGCTAACCTTAACAGAACTGCCTAATAGCCTAGCAGGAAGCAGCATGTAAATAATTTGTTGGGCATGCATTTTACTGCTTACATGCCCAGGTCATCGATAGACATGCTATTCTTATAAAAACGGCAGATTTTAGAAAGTCCAAGGTCTACCCACTATCTAAAACTTTCCTTAAGGGACAGGGCTAAGCACAGAGTCAAAGCAAGACTCACCAGATCTGACTAGGACTGTACCATCTTCCAATAAAAAAGAACCCAATGCACCAAGTTAGTTTAGTCAGCCAAATCTAATTATTACCCCAACTTCACAGAGGAACACAACAATGAATCTTCCAGAATTTTTAGAATTAAAAAAAAAAAAAAAAAAAAAATCACTGGAAGGTAGGGCATCAACTCTTCGATCCCAAAACAGCTCTCAACAGGAGATAAAGTCATTACTGAGAAACAGCTTATAGTGGAAGAGATAAATGTGCATTTTTGCTTCTGCTGGATTAGCCATTGACACTTCTGCTGCAGTTACCTTTGCACTGCCAGCCACAGAGCAACTTGCGTTATCAAATGACAAAGTGATAGTAAATCCCCCTTCTATTTTAAGTATATCACAGTCAAGCAGGTAACAAAAAACTCTAAAAATTAAATCCTAAGAAAAATGCTGGTTCAAATAATCAATTCTTCCTTAAACTGGAAAGCCCTGTTCTTGCTGCCCCATAGCCAATTTTTTCCTAAACAATAATGACTTAGCCACAATTTTGGAATACTCAGTATATACTGTAGTATCACTAATCAAAGCAGGAAACAAGACTAATTTAAATAACCACAGGCCTATATTACCAACCCTTGCCAAGTTACTGGAAAAGCTAATTAATGAGCAGCTGTGGACATACCTATACCATCATAATATTATCACTTCATTACAATCTCATGCTTCAGAGCTATGCAGGGCACATTCTGCTTTAGCCAAGGCCACAAATGATTGGCTAATAGTACTCAATCAGAAACTCTTCTATGGAGCCATATTCCTAGCCCTCAGCAGCACATTCAACACAGCTGACCATGATGTATTACTGCCCAGGCTTTCAAGAGTAGGTATCAGTCCTCCTGCTTTTGCCTGTTGGGTTGGTGCACTGCCATCTGCACTGCTCACCTGCCTCTCCTACCGAAACACTGTCGACCAGCATTTACATACCATACTGTAAGTTGTGTATCACTACATGGGCAATCTTGAAACTTCTGGTGTTCTGGACCGAATTTTCACCAAGACCAGGACGTTATACCAATTGTATGTTCCAAGAATATTGTCAAGTGTTTGCACAACATACTTACTTACTCTCTGCTGGTGAAGCAGGGAGTGGGTAAGACAGACAGAGAAAACAGGAAGACTACTGCACAGCTTGTTCACAGTGTTGGCAGCAGGAATGGGTTTTGGGTAGTGCTAGGCAAGTTGCTGTTTAAATAAAAAAAAAAAAAAAAAAACAAATGTCCACTGGTGCAGCCTTGTGAGTCTGCTGCTGCCTGCAGGTGTCCAGGCTTTGTTCCATAACACCATTTATAGAATGAGTGCTGAAAATCCTGTATTCTTTATTTGTCGATACAGGTCACCTGACCATGGATTAATCTCTTATAAACCTACAGTTGCCTTACCACACTACAAAATCCTGAGTGACAGCAATGTAAAGTGACTTTTTCAGATCACTCCACCAGAGAAACATGTAAAAAACTACAACTAAGGCATCCTCATTAGGACAAATTCACCTAGAGGAGAACTACAACTACGGCATACTCAGAATGACAACCCATTAGGCAGAATAATAATTTGAATACAAATACATGCAAACTGCGTTTTTTTTTTTGTTTGTTTTTGCTTTTTTATATTTATTTAGGTAAATCTCTAAAATAAAGCTGCCCATTTTATAAGTGGATTAACCCACTCCAGAGCATGGGTTTACTGAGCATTAGTACATGCCTGGGCGGTTGAAGTCACTCGGCTTGCAGGCTCATGCCTCACAACACCCCACACCCCGCCGTGCATTAATGCTCAGTAAATCCATGCTCTGTTGTGGGTTAATCCATTCATAGTGCACCAGGGAAGAAGGTCAAGGAAAGGGACTGCAGACATGGAGAGACTAGTGTGGTGTATCGCTGGGCTGCACCGACGCAGGCGGAGCAGATTGTTTACATGCTAGCAAAAAAAAAAACCACACCTGCACTAGTGCGTGATCCCACCAAAACAGGGATTGTGGTTTGCCGCAACAGGACAGGCCTAATAATTATCTCACTGGCTGTCAGCAACAGCTGAAAGTGGAAAGTCTTACCTTGTCATGTTCACTCCTATACACGGGGGTACCATCGGGACTGTATACCACTTGTATGAACAGCAACAAGATCCTCCACAGATTCCATTAAAAAAGAAAAGATTTAAATGCTGCCTTCGACACACTATGGCTCAATCTATTCAGTTCTAAGCTGTTGCTCAATGCCTCAAAAAAAAATTGTGTTGTTTAGCCCTAATATCAAATGGTCACGGAATGCCCTGTCTTTCCCCATCTCCACTTTAATGGGTGATAACCTACAGCTGATGATTGCATACAATTACCTGGGCCTATAGATAGATATCAACTTATGCTTCACTAAACACACTGAAACCATATGTACGAAACTGCGATTAAGATTGGGCTTCTGTTTCAGGAACAACTGGAAAACCTGGGAGTGGCTAGAGCCATAGTGAAATGGATGGGTAGTTGGCTAGAAGGGATGCAGCAGAGGTTGGTGGTCAACGGGGTTAAATCACAGAAAAGGGTGGTTACAAGCAGGATTCCACAGGGATCTATCCTGGGTTGGGTCCGGTCTTATTCAACATGTTCATTAGAGATACTGGTGAGAAAATCCAGGGCAGGCTGCGTCTCTTTGCAGGTGATGCAAAACTATGTGGGAGGGTGGATAGTGATGAGGGAACAAGGGATATGGAGAGGGATTTACAAAAACTAGAGGGATGGTCAAAGGTCAGAGTTAAAATTCAATGCCAAAAAGTGCAAGGTAATGCACCTAGGGAAAAGGAACTCCATGACAGAGTACTGGATGGGTGGGGTGAGACTTAGCACTACAGAACAGGAACAGGATTTAGGAGTTATCAATAACTCGCTTAAACAAATGAGCCAGTGCAACAAGGCCTATAGCAAGGCTAACAGGATGCTGGGATGTATCAGAAGAGGTACTGATAGCAGAAGAAAAGAGGTACTACTTCCCCTACACAGATCCCTGGTGAGGCCTCACCTGGAATACTGCATCCAGTTCTGGACTCCTCACCTCAAAAACGACAGAGACAGGTTGGAAACAGTGTAGCACAGAGTAACAAAAATGATTCAGGGATAGCAGGACAGATCTTATGAGAAGTGTCTCAAAGCACTAAATATATACTCACTGAAAACCAGAAGAAAGAGGGGAGATGTGATACAGACCTTCAAGTTCCTTAAAGGAATTAACAAGGTAAACTATGGGGAATTATTTACCCTGAATACTAACTCGCGGTCACATGGCCACAAGTAGAAATTAACAGGAGGGATATGAGGAAGTACATTATGGAAAGGGTGGGGGAACCTTGGAACAGTCTGTTGGCAGAAGTAGTGGGTACAAGCATGGTCAGGGGATTCAAGCCGGCATGGGATAGAATTAAGGGAATAGTGGTGGCTCGGGGCGACAAAAACAGGCAGAATTAGTACCCTGGAAGAACAATCTGTTCCAGGGATTACAGAGAATACTGACAGACTGAATGGACCTCTAGGTCTTTTTCTACCATTATGGTCTATGTTTCTATATTTTAAATTCCGTTTCCCAGCTGATGCACAGAAACGGTGAGTGCAAACCACATTTTTTCCTTTACTGGATTATGGTGACCTCATATACAGAGGCTCTCCCACTTTGTACCTTGTTAAATTAGCTCCATCCTAAGACTCTCCGCCTTATAACTGGCTTGACTCCAAGGTCCCAAAACTGCACTCTCTATTTAGCCATACACTGACCCTCTCTATTCACAGAGGGTTGAAAAGCTTGTATCTCAGGTCCTAAAAGACCCTGCTGAATGACTTGGCCACATACATTTTAGTCCTTTTCTAAAGATCCTCCAGCCTGTATGGCTTAAGGAGTACCAATGTAATCCTTGTTGATGTCCAGAGGTATCTTACCTTATTTGGCAAATCAACATTCAGCTGCCTTACCTCCATGTTCTGGAATAAGCTAGAGACCATTTTCAAACTAAAGTCTTTACTTGATAGCCACTGTATTGACAATAGTAACTACGGTACCTTTAGACTATACAAATTGACAATTGTAACTACAGCACCTTTAGACTGTACAGATACCTGTACTTGCCATTAGATGATGCCTATGGTATGATAATTTAACTATTTTATGGCATCCTGTGCACATCCTAGCACTGTCCTATCTGGCTAGAAACATAGAAACATAGAATGTGACAGCAGATAAGGACCGCTTGGCCCACCCAGTCTGCCCATTTCCCTACCTACTGGATAAGCTGCAGATCCTAGTTAACCAGCAGCCTACTTCTTCTTACCCCCACACCCCAGAATTGCCTTATGACTGTCCCATGCATGCTTGAATTCCACCACTGATTTTGACTCCACAACCTCCTCCGGAAGGCTGCTCCATGCATCCACAACCTCTCTGTGAAAATACTTCCTTAAATTACCTCTGAGCCACCCCTCTATCTTCAAATTGTGCCCTCTTGTTCTTGCACACCCTTTTTTTGGAAAGATGCTACCTCTGGACTTCGTTGATTCCCTTGAGGTACTTGAAAGTTTCTATCATGTCCCCCTCCTCCTCCTTTCCTCGAGGCTATACATATTAAGCCCTTAAGTCTCTTCATATGTCTTCCGTGCAGACCCTGCACCATTTTAGTTGCCCTCCTCTGGACAGCTTCCATCCTGTCTATGTCTTTGCGGAGATTGGGTCTCCAGAACTGCACACAGTACTCCAGATGGGGTCTCACCAGCTGTCTGTATAGAGGGATATCAACTTCCTGTTTTATACTGGTGATGCCTCTCCCTATGCATCCCAGTAACCCCCAGCCCTCCTTGCTGCCCTCTCACATTGCTTGCCCACCTTTAGGTCATCTGATATGACTACCCCCAGGTCCCTTTCCATTTTTGTTGTTAGTATCTCACCCCCCATTGTGTACTCTTCCCCTGGGGTTTTGTTTCCCAGGTGCATTACCTTGCACTTCTTAGCATTGAATCTAAGCTGCCATACATTTGACCATTCCTCTAACCTTGCCAAGTCCCTTCTCATCCTTTCCACCCCACCCTGTGCATCAACTCTGTTGCAGATCTTAGTGTCATCTGCAAAGAGACATACTTTTCCTTCCAGTCCTTCCACAATGTCGCTTATAAAGACATTGAAGAGGACCGGTCCTAATACTGAACCCTGCGGTACCCCACTAGTAACCCTCCTTTCTTCTGAGTGGACTCCATTTACTATTACTCTCTGTGTCCTATTCTCCAGCCAATTCTTTACCCAGGCTGTCATCTTGGGACCCACTCCCAGGCTGGCTAACTTGTATATTAATCTTTTGTGTGGGACTGTGTCAAATGCCTTGCTAAAGTCTAGGCAGGCCATGTCCACAGCCCTCCTGATCTACTACTTTGGTCACCCAGTCAAAGAAATCTATCAGATTTGTCTGGCATGACCTTCCGCTGTGAATCCATGCTGCCTAGGGCCCTGTGCCCTCTGGCCTCTAGATACTAGACAATTCTTTCCTTCAGAAGTGATTCCATCATTTTCCCCATCACTGAGGTTAAACTAACAGGTCTGTAGTTTCCCGCCTGCCTTGCTCCCACTTTTGTGAGGGGAATCACATCTGTCCTCCTCCAGTCCTCGGGTACCACCCCATCCTCCCATGATTTGTTAAAAGGGTAGTCAGTGGTGTCACTAGTTCTACCCTTAGCTCTTTAGAATTCTGGGATGAATCCATTGGGCCCCATTGCTTTGTCCACCTTCAGTTTTACGAGTTCTTTCAGAACCCTTTCTTCTGTAAATGGGCTGGTATCAACTTCTGTATCCAGAGTGTTACTACTGTTTGTTTTATGTACCTCCCTCTTCATTTGTAAATACTGAGCAAAATATTTGTTTAGTATCTCTGCCTTTACAGTGTCTCCTCTGCCCACCCTCCCTCCCTTTATTAAGCCTCACTATCCCTCCCTTGGTCTTCCTTTTGCTCCCTGATGTACCTATAAAAGGTTTTATCCTTCTTAACTGAGTTGGTTATCTTTGCTCGGTTTGGGCCTTTGCTGTTCTGACTGCCTTCCCAGCCTCCTTTTGCTTTAACTGATACAGTTCTCTGTCCTGCTCCTTCTGTGATTCCTTGTACTTCCTGAATGCTTTCTTTTTCTCTTGAACCTTCACTGCCACTTCCTTTGAGAACCATAGTGGTTTCTTAAATCGTCTTGTTTTGTTTATTTGCTTCACACAAAGGCTCGTTACCTCTGTGATGGCAGTTTTTATTATTCCCCATTGTTCTTCCACCCCTCCTTCCTGCCCATTTGCTAGTGCATTCCTTAGGCACTCACCCATTTTGGCAAAGTCAGCCTTCCTAAAGTCCAGTACTTTCATCTTTTGTATGGCTTTGACTCTATTGTTGTGTTTATTGTGAACCATACTGTTCGATGGTCGCTAGTTCCCAGATGGCTACCCACTTACATCTGTGATCCTCTCTCCATCTCCATTTGAGAGAATCAAGTCTAATATTGCTCCCTCTTGAGTGGGCTCCAGTACTAGTTGCTCTAAGGCTTGCCCCTGTAGGGCATCTAGAATAACTGCACTCTTCAAGTGGCAGCTACAACTGCACTCCAGTTAACATCTGACATATTCAGATCACCCATCAGCAATATCTCCCTCTTTCTGCCATTCTAAGCATACTTTCTATCATTTCCTGTCCATTTCTCCCTGAGAAGGGGTTCGTATACAACCCCTGTGCGTATTGTGGTGCCATTGCCTGTCTCCAAATTTCACTCACAGTGCTTCTTCTCCTCCCTGTTTACCCTTTGTTCTGTTGCTTTTATTCCTTCCCTTATGTAAAGAACTACTCCTCCTCCTCTTTTACCCTCCCTGTCCCTCCTGTAGACAGAGTATCCTGGTATGTTTATGTCCCAGTCATGGTTTTGTGTGTACCATGTTTCTGTGACTGCCACGATATCCAGATGTTCCTCCTCCATCAAGGCCACTAATTCAGGAAGCTTGTTACCCAGACTACGGGCATTAGTACTCATTGCTCTCCATTTTTTGATGGCTTTACCTTCTGTTGCAGCATCCCCCACTGACCATTCTACCTCAGTCTTTTTCTCATTTAGTACCCTGTTTTGTACGGAGAGGCTGGGATTTTCCTGCTGCTTGTCAGTGCCTCCCCCTTTGACTAGTTTAAAAGCTTGCCAATGAAGCATTTAAACCGATTGCTCAAAAGACTTGTTCCCTTCCTGGACAGATGCAGACCATCCTGCCAGTATAGGCTGGTGTCCCTCCAGGTGGAAACCCAATCCCCAATGAAGCCAAACCCCTGTGCTCCGCACCATTTTTTCAACCATTCATTAAACTGCATGGTGCCAATTACCCTCGCCTCCCCCCGTGCTTTTGACAGGCAGCACCTCTGAGAAAGATACTGTGTGTGCTACTTGTCTTAGGTCCCACCCCAACTCTGCAATGTCCTCCTAGTACTCGTTGCATATCAATTGCTGAGCAAAAGTGAACCTAGCTAAGACTCAATGAGAAATGGGGTTTAGAAACAATGGGGGATGAATGCAGCAAAGCAGGGGCCCATAATAAGTTAAGTAAGGATGCCAGGGGAGAGGGGGCTCATAAAGCCAGCAGAAATCTGGAAAACCAGAATGTTAAGGAGGGAAGGGGTTGGGATAAAGAAAGGAGCCCACAAGAAGGAGACTAGTACATGCACAAGTTGGAAGGCAGTCTGCCTAAATGACAGGAGCCTGGGAAACAAAAATGTGTCAGCTCTAGGCAATGGTGGCAGATGCAGGATTAGACTTCACAGCCATTACAGAAACATGGGCCACCAGGAACAACTGGGCCTAGCTGTATTAGGGAATACCATGTATAGGTGAGACGGTACAAGGGTAAAGAAGGTGGGCTAACCTTCTATGTCAAAGAAGGCACAGAGGCAGTAGAGAATAGGTCCATCAGGGGAGGAACTAGGTAGACAAAATGGCTGTGGGTGACGATCATGACAGCACTGGGAAAGACGTTGAGCATGGAGCCAGTCAACAGAGACTCAGGAGAGGGAGATGGGAACTACGGGCAGGAACTGAGAAGAGGTCTACGAAGGGGGAGGTAGCGATTGTGGGGGATCTCAATCCACCAGACATAGATTAGGATATTCTAGCAGCTAAACGCACCATAAATCAGGCCATGCAGGACTGCCTGCTGGTGCAGCTGGACAGGGAACCTACAAGATGGGCTGCCATTCTTGACATGGTACTCACCCACTCAGAAATGGTAGATGGACTTAACTGACTCACGGTCATGGTTTGTACAGTATTCTGCTGTGCAGTGTTTCCCTCCTGCATGTAAGCCCATGATTTCTACCCCTGCACAGAGTCTGTGTCTCTGTGTTTTGCACTGGCATTAAAAACAAGAAAAGAAGTCGGGGGAAGTTGTGGGAAAGTGTCACATGGGTTTTGTCTCCTTGCCCGGTGTGTCTCACTTGAGAGCATCATTTGTAACACTAGAGGGCACTCAGAATGTGTTCTCTCTGTCTGTCCGTCTCTCTCTCTTTCTCTCTTTCTCTCCCCCCTCCCCCCACTTGCATCCTACTTCATTTTCACTGGGGAAAAAACACAACTGACACCAGAAAACAGTGTTCTGCTTTGACAACATGCATGTCTTGCAGTTAACATACCATGGATAAATGCGGTGCAACAATACCAGTGTTTGAATTGAGGTGTTTGTGTTGGGTGGTTGGGGGGGGGGGGTTTCTTGACTGGACTAGTAATCAAAAGGTATTTTATTTAACCTGCCAGCAGATGTGCTTTGTGTTTTCACACTTAATCTTTATCTATATTCTGTAGTGACCAAGTCATTTTCCATCTCGCTTTGAGGCAGATTTGCACAGGCTGAACAAATTGATATGTCAAGTTTCAAAGACAGGAGAAACTTAAAGTGGTTTATACATCACCAATAGCCATCAGCTGAAATGATACATGGATGTTGTGGGATGCTGTGGCATCAATTGTGCTGGACCTGCTACATAACATGTTTGCTCTGTGACATTTTAATGTGTTTACCACTCAAGTGCAAGAAGCCCAACATAAGTGATGCCATGTCCCCCTATCATTTCATCTGACAGCTACTGGGGAATGTATAAACCATTTCCGCTTCTCCTGCCTTTGAAATTGGATGCATCAGTCTGTTCAGTCTGCTCCAATCTGCCTGAAAGCAAGATGGAAAATTACTTGGTCACTACATAATAGATAATGATGAAGTCTGAAAAAACACAGAAGACGTCTAATGTCAGGTTAACAAAAAAACAAAACAAAAAAACAACCTTCTGACCACCAGTCCAATAACAGCAGGAGTGTCCATCTCTGAAGTTTAGCCTTCCCTCCCACAGCATCACTACCATTCTGTGCACACGCTGCCCACAGCAGTACAGTTTCGGGTAAGATATCACCAACTGATGTATTTTGAAAAGACTGGGATTAAGTAGCTGTTTCGAAAAATTATATTTGATGTTAAACCAAACAGAATACTCCACTACAAACTAAAAAGCTAAAAAAGCTCAGTACACTAGCTCTTTAATGTGTTCAAACATGGCTGGGACAGAGTCAAGGGCTTAAATCTTCTCAGCATTATGGCAGGGAGTGATGGGGGACCCCATCTGGACAGTAGATCATGGCATTGAGTAGGGTAAAATTGGGCAGATTGGATGTACCATTGGTCTTTTTCTGCTGACAGTGTCTATGTTTCTGTCATTTATACAGTGGTAGCTAATGCCATCAGTAGCCATATCAGGTCACATCCACGTCGCATGCTACAGGTTTACTGATATCACTTTCTATGCACCGAGTAACATAGAGCCAACAAAAGTGATATTGCCTCATGTCTCAGCATACCTTGATACAATTACTGATGGCGCTGGCTACCACGTTGCAACTGGTTCTTTAGCAGTTTCTTAATTATACTGTATGTATTGTACTTATGGTTAATTAAGTTCTGTATTTACTGCTCTGTGTTAAGATCATGTACCCATGATTACTAAAATCTGTAGATACTGCTGTGCATTTATAGATTACTAAATTGCTGTTTTTTTCCCCCTCCCATGGGTCCCCAACCCCATTACCCAGCCATTCATTCACTGAGACTTATCTCCAGCTATCTTCCTTCAGGACTTATCCTCTGGTGAGGTCAGCAGAGCTCCACAACCCCTGCCTTTGATCCAGATCAGGTTCTGCTGGCAGGCCCTGCTAGCCATGTATGGGGCCTGTGGGTGACTGGCATCATTCTGCTGCATGCATTTTCTCCCTATGCATGGCAAGCAATGACATCATGATGAATGCTATGCGCTCCTCCGCGATGTGCATCAACATCTGCCATGCCCCCTTGGTCTCAGGGGGTCCCAAACTGCCTTTTACCCCAACTTCTGGTAGGGAGGCCAGGCACTCATTGGTCTCTCAAACCCTTCCCCAGGACAGCAGTCCTTCGGACACTCTATCCTTCTCCTCTGGCCGACCCTCCGATGTCCAGAGTTTGCTCCTGAATCTGGATTGTCAGTACTGGATTATTTAGTTTTTTCTTCTCCATAAAAGTGTTTACTGAATTTTTTTTCCCCACTTACAAAGATAATACAGACAAGACAGCTTACAAATTGTGTTAAGTTCAATAGGTAATCATCCAGGAATAAGGCAAACCAACTTTAATTCACATTGAAATCAACTGCTAAAAGGAAATGGCTGAATACATACAACAAGGAGCATGCCAGATCTGAAACTGTACCAGCTAGGTTATCTTATGAATTACTGTAAAGTACAGTTGCGCAAGAACTTACCGCAACAGTAGATCTTGGAGAGTATCTCTTGCAGCAGGTCCTTACACATGGGAACCTTCTGCAGGAGACACTTGTTTCCAGAAGATTTCTTAGTAGTCGTACTTGGGACTGCCCCCTCATGCACTACATGACCAGGTCTGTGCACTATAAAGGAGAGGGCGGTCCCGATACTCCTCAGTTCTTCTCATTAGCTACCTGATCGTGATGTCGCCAAAGGAACTGAGGAAAAATAAATATTAACCTCATAGTCTTCAGGTGAAGCTACCTCTGGCTGCAAGCTGCAACACTGGACTTAATTTTCCTAGTCAAACTATCTCTTGTTGGGAACTGCAATACTGAACATAGGATTTGCAAGAAAGCGAGTTGTGCTCACAACAGAGGGAGGGGAACCTTTCAGTTGTCTTTGCTTTGTAGCAGATATACTGCAGGTGGAGGCTGCTTCTAACTGAAAGGTGAAATAAGGAATTTACAATTATCAGGAAAAGACAGTCTTGTTACAATTCTTAAGATTTTCAGTGCAGGAAGAGCTCAAAGCACAGCTCACTTATTTTGGGGCTGACTGCTTTCAGAGCACAAACCACCAGGCTGTTTTGGGGCTGGGGAGGTTTACCTGTGTCTGACTTGAATGTCTGGATTTTTCGCTGTTTGATTAGCAGGGATTTTCTCTGTCAAATTGTTGTGTATAGTATCTTGCAGACAGGAAGGCACTCATATCGAGCGGTGGGTCAGAGCTCTTAGCTGATTGTTTTGTGAGGGCACAGTTTAGGCCCAACCCCCCCCCCGGAAATAGTTCCTTTATACCTGGGGATCTGACATCATTTCCTCAAGAGTGCAAGGTGCATATCAATGTCATATCCTCTCTAGCACACAGCACTGAAAATATACGCATACACATTGTATAATATATATATATTTCTATATAACAAACCAATCACTCACACAAGCACACACAGACACAAAAAAAAAAAAAAGTACATAGTCATGTGGGGAGTAGTGCAATGTAATGGCTGTGGGGCAGCAGTCTTCCGGGAGTCTTTCTGGAGGCTGAGATGCTGCCCTATTTGCAGACAACTCTCTGCCCTGAGGGAGGAAGTTGCCCGTCTTCAGGCCACACTGGACAGCAGTAAGAAAACCTTCCCCCAGGCCAGACTGGATGGTAGGAAGGGAACCCCCCCCCATCCAGGAAGCACCAGAGCCACCACCACTACCTCAGAGGTTGCAAAGAAAGCACAGCAGTTGGACCACTGTGGGCTCAGGGACGGTGAGGAGGGTGGAACAGAGGCACACCCAGTCAGTTGTTCCACTCCACAATCCATACACCATTCTGGGGGAGCACAGCTCCCCTATGGATGCACCCACGGAGGAGATTAAGGAGGCTGAGGACACCTGTCACAAGGGAGGCCCACAGGAAGGAGGCAGAGGATGCCACAAGGAAAGGAAGCAGCTCCTGGTGGGACTCCAATTAATAGGGGATAGAACTGGGGAGCAGGGAAATTGAAGTAAAGTGCCTGCCTGGTGCCATGGCTTGTAGGGACAGGAAACGATCCTCAGGATCACGAGAACAGCTGCACGGGAGTCTGAGCTGGATGTCATTGTCCACCTAGGGACAAATGACTTGGCTCAACATGAGCTTAGAGCAGTGCAGAAGGACTTTGTAGAACTGGGGAGAGGCCAAGACAAGTAGCACATACAGTATCCTTCTCAGAGGTGCTGCCTGTAAATGGCATGAGTGAGGCAAGGGTACTTTGCACCATGCAGTTTAATGAGTGGTTGAAAAATGGTGTGGAGCACAGGGGTTGGCTTCATTGGGGACTGGGCGACCTGGAGGACACCAGCCTATACTGGCAGGATGGTCTGCATCTGTCCAGGAAGGAACAAGTCTTTTGAGCAATCGGTTTAAATGCTTCATTGGCAAGCTTTTAAACTAGTCAAGGGGAGCACTGATAAGCAGCAGAAAAATCCCAGCCTCTCCCTACAAAACAGGGTACTAAATGGAAAAAGACCGAGGTAGAAAGGTCAGTGGGGGATGCTGCAACAGAAAGTAAAGCCATCAAAAATGGAGAGCAATGAGTACCAATGCCCGTAGTCTGAGTAACAAGCTTCCTGAATTAGTGGCCTTGATGGAGGAGGAACATCTGATATTGTGGCAGTCACAGAAACATGGTACACACAAAAACCATGACTGGGATGTAAACATACCAGGATACACTATCTACAGGAGGGACAGGGAGGGTAAAGAGAGGAGAAGTACTCTTTACATAAGGGAAGAAATCAAAGCAACAGAACAAAAGGGTAAACAGGGAGGATAAGAAGCACTGTGGGTAAATTTGAGACCGGCAATGGCACCACAATCCGCATAGGGTTAGACATAGACCTCTCCAGGGGAGGAAATGGACAAGAAATGATAGAAAGTATACTTAGTATGGCAGAAAAGGGAGATATTGCTGATGGGTGATCTGAATATGCCAGATGTTAGCTGGAGTGCAGTTGCAGCAGCCACTTCTAAGAGTGGGTTATTCTAGATGCCCTACAGGGGCATGCCTAGACAACTAGTATTGGAGCCCACTCGAGAGGGAACAATCTAGACCTGGTTCTCTCAAATGGAGATGAGGAGAGGATCACAGATGTAGAAGTGGGTAGCCATCTGGGAAAGAGCGACCATCTAACAGTATGGTTCACAATAAACACAGCAATAGAGTCAAGCCTACAAAGACAAAGGTACTGGATTTTAGGAGGGCTGACTTTGTCAAATGGGTGACTGCTCAGGAATGCACTAGCAAATGGGCAGGAAGGAGGGTGGAAGAATAATGGGAATAATAAAACTGCCATCACAGAGGTAACAAGCCTTTGTAAAGCAAATAAACAAAGCGAAGCGAGGAGAAACCACTATGGTTCTCAAAGGAAGTGGCAGTGAAGGTTCAAGAGAAAAGAAAGCATTCAGGAAGTACAAGGAATCACAGAAGGAACAGGACAGAGAACTGTATCAGTTAAAGCAAAAGGAAGCTGGGAAGGCAGTCAGAACAGCAAAGGCCCAAACCGAGGAAAGATAGCCAACTCAGTTAAGAAGGGGATAAAACCTTTATAGGTACATCAGGGAGCAGTAAGACCAAGGGAGGGATAGGAGGCTTAGTAAAGGGAGGGAGGGTGGGCAGAGGTGACTGTGAAAGGCAGAGATACTAAACAAATATTTTGCTCAGTATTTACAAAGGAAGAGGGGAAGTACCTAAAACAAACATTAGAAACACTCTGGATACAGAAGTTGATACCAGCCCATTTACAGAAGAAAGGGTTCTGAAAGAACTCTTAAAACTGAAGGTGGACAAAGCAATGGGGCCTGATGGGATTCATCCCAGAATTCTAAAAGAACTAAGGGTAGAACTAGTGACACCACTGACTACCCTCTTTAACAAATCATGGGAGGATGGGGTGGTACCCGAGGACCGGAGGAGGGCAGATGTAATTCCCCTTCACAAAAGTGGGAGCAAGGCAGAAGCAGGAAACTACAGACCTGTTAGTTTAACCTCAGTGGTAGGGAAAATGATGGAATCACTTCTGAAGGAAAGAATTGTTGAGTATCTTGAGGCCAAGGGCAC